>CM070625.1:18679871-21591064 GCA_036346255.1 Ampelocalamus luodianensis
GAAGCATGGGAGGTGTGGGGACCCCGGAGTTATCTCCGTAAGACCGAGACTAATCAAGGTCTTAGGGACATAACTCTAGATCTCCAGTAAATGGATTCCAACTTAACTTAGTCCAAATCAGAGGCTTAACTAAAATCTAGAGCCCCGACGATCATGCACGCCGCTCCTCTGCGAGCACTACATGATTGTCGGTTCTCCAACCAGTCAAGCACTACACTTAGCGAGTTAAATATGAAGTCATGAACAGCGAGCATGACCTATATTGGCTCCCAACATCAGCGACCAATATATTCATACTCTTATTACAACGTCGATCACATCCATACAACGCTCATATATAAATAGTACAAAAGTTATACATCACAGTTTCAAGTTTACGACTACATAAGTGGCCGACCGGCCAAATTAAATAAATTCATAGAGGAAGCAAGTAAATAAACCAAAATGCCTGCAGTGGTATGCCACATAACCCATCGGCAACCGACTGGGAGCTAAAGATAGCACACTACTCATCGGCGTCGCCTAAATCGACACCGACAAGCTCATCGGTCTCAATATCTTCCTCACCTGTGAAAGCCAGCAAACACCTGGCTGAGTACAAAAGAGTACTCGCAAGTCTTACACAAATAAAAATTAGTTATGCATAAGGCTGTTCCATGGGATGGCTCATATTGGCTTAGTTTTGCAAAAGAGACGTAACAAGTTACAACCTACACATACTAGTTTTTCAAGTGCCATTTCAAAATCAGATTTGAAGTAGAAGTAAAACATGTGAACAAGTAATGAATTCAAAAACAAATAAATCATACAAATGGCAAAGTGGCTGTCCACTTTGATACAACACCAAACATGAATAGCCCATTCATGACGATACCGAGTTTAACCACAATTTTAATACTAAGTCTAACAATAAGCAGCCACAAATTTCAAGCGGTCGTCCATAACCGTGGGCACGACTATTCGAATAGATTTATACCCTGCAGGGGTGTACTACTTTACCCACACGACTTGATTAGCCCGTAAGCCTCCAGATGCCTCCGAATATAGCATACTTCCTATGGTATACCGGCCGGGTAAATCAAGATATGGTCGTTTTTAGCAAGAAGATCCCATTGAGCTAAGTCCCTCAACCCAGGGCTCCTAGGAAACACAAAACGTTAACATCCTCATCCTATCGGCCCAAAAGGAAACATAGGATTTCTCGGTACTATGTCCTTACAATTTCACCACCGTGGGACTCAACACAACAAAACCTTCCCCCTACTTAACCATACAGTACCCATATACCGCGTGTGATAGCACGAGTGTTGCTTGAACAGCAGGTACCCAAAGTTCGGTCCTTAATTGTCTAGACAAGTCCAACCACATACTCAAATCTCGTGCACAAAGCACCATCACTAACCAACACTTGTCCAGACCAAAAACTTCTTTAAAATGTCAAAAATTAACTCATAACATAGATACGAAGATCTGAAACAAAAGTATATAATGAGAATTGTGTTTACCCAATAATTGTCGGGTTATTCCCGGCAATCAGACTACCGTTTCTAGACTTACATGGCTAAGCATACCCGAACAATATAATTTCACACATCCTATCATAAGCATTTCAGTACTGGAATAATTCATGGATAGCCACAATGACAAGAATATAGGATGTGTCTAACTACTCATCACAAAAATAGCGACAATATCAAAATAGCATGCAAGCAATTATCATTGCATCTATCCTAACAAAACTGGGATCAAATATGATGCAAAAAGAAAGTTCAAAGGATACTTGCCTTGCTGGGAGTTCACTTGCTCCCTCTCGGTTACGTAATCGCTCGCTTGCGACAGTTCGGACTCTAAGAAAATAACGACACCGAATAAACACCGAGAAATAGCCAAAAACTCAAAATGCTCAAAAATGCATGAAATTTATATAGTAGCTAGATTATGATTTTAGATTAATTTAGGTACAAAAATTATTCCATTTGGAGTTTATATGAGAGAGTTATAGTAGTTTGAAAATCAGGTTTCTAGAAAATGCTCAAAAAAATAGTGGTTCTGTTTACTGTTCACCCGAAATTAATTATGTTGTAAAATTTTTTAGAATTCTAGTGGAGATAAAAACTACATGGTTAGATAAAGAATAATATTTTATGGACAACCCAATTGGATTCATCCCATTTGGAGTTCATATGAATTTTCTAAGAATTTTCAAAGTTAATTCAATTTCTAGTGTAAAAATAATTCTTTTCTGCATTTTAAATGGAATTAAATCCTTTTTATACACGGGCTGCCCTATCCCTTGTCAATGATAGATAGAGCCCTTGTATTTTATTTTCTTTTCCATTTATTTTATAAAGGAAAACATCTACCGACAATCTAATCTTCTCATAAGCATATACTTAACCGATTCTTCGGTGTCGAATCCAATCACATGCATAACACTCTCCCATCATATTCTCATATCTTGATCTAAATCCCATACTAACCTCCACTAGGACATTATCAAGGTATTCAATCCATCGAGTGATGTCCGAACTCATGATCTTCCAAATAAACAACCCATCCGATAATTACACGAAATCCACCGACTCGTGGGCATATGACCATGATTAAATCCATCAATCGTTTTCTGATATACTATTTAAGCTAATACTAACTATCTAGCTCTACTAGTCTCACCTCGGCAATTCATATTCACACACACCGAAATTTCCACCGATTGAGATTTATTTGACTAACCGACACCTAATGACCTTTACAATTTAATTGCACGTGCGACATCTAAAGGCCCACCAATCGATCAACTCATATCTATACCACCGGACTTAGTCATGAACGACCTCTACCAATCCAATAATATATGTGCCTGAACAAACAACTAATAATCCTTTATCTACTAATGCAATTGAGGGTACAAATCTATCAACTCGGCACATAGAACTGAACTACTAATTTCATGGGAAAACCAAATATTTATCTGAAATAATATAATCCATTCTACCTTCTCCCAAATTCTAACATCTATGACTCACGTAGATATTATTTAAAGCATCCGACCAATTTGCCCACGATTAAAACAATCGTCCGATTCTATATCCATATTTCCTTAAATATCATCTCATGAGCTATCCATCAAGTAAGAATTCGTAAAATCCTAACTACAACAATTACTAATCCAACACGAGGGAAAAACTTCCGATTAATTTATCATCCAAGATCATCACCAATTTTCCATGCGACTCCAAAATCATATCATCTGATCCAATGATCCAATTTATATATTTAACCTAGCATCCACCGATCAACATTCTACATAATCCGCTACGATAATAAAATTATTCGTAATCTACCGACATACAACACATGATCATGCCTACGCATAATTAAATTGGTCTTAAGCTACCAAAATATTTTTACAATTAAACATGCATAAATAGATGCCATGCTCATGCCTAAAATGCAACGTGCATGACTAAAAATGTAACGCGGTAACATACATAACACTAAGAATTTTACCGCAACGCTAGGTGTGCGAATCGTCACCGGGCGTCATCTTCCCGACTCCGCGTCCGTGTCCACTGTAGTCCTTGCTGATCCCGTGTCCGCTCGGCCACTTGCCCATGTCCTCCGTAGTCGTCGCCGACTCTTCCACGTCCACGTCCGGATCCTCGTCCATGTCCGCCATTCCGGTGCCGCTGCATGCACCACGCTGTCACGTTGACGCCGCCTCGCCTCGCTCGCCCTCCATGCCGTTGCTCTCGGCAATGCCTACGGGGCCACCGCACGCATGCATGCATCTAAAGTTGCCGGCACCTAGCCACTGCCGTCCCGCCTTGTCCTCGCATCCATGGCGCCTCGACGCCGCTGCCGCTTTGTGTAGTCGTCGTGCGCTCGAGCTGGCTCCGGGCCGCTGCCACCTTGCCGCTGCTGTAGCAAGCTTCGGCCGCTTGCCTGGGCTGCTGCTCAAGTTGCCGCTGCTGATGCTCCCGGCCTCCCGCGTCCATGCTCCGTCCATCGCTGCTGGGCCACCAAGCTCCATTGCTGCCGCAACGAGTTGTGCCACCGCCAGTGGAACACCATCAGTGCCATGGCTGCAACGAGCCATGACAGCACCTATGCTTCTTCCTCTTCCAGAACGTCCAAGACTTGATGCATGTAGATGAGGTTTGGTTGGATGGATAGCTTACGGGATGGTGATGGCGATGGCATAGCATGCATTAAGGGATTTGTGGTTCTTGGAAGAGATTGAGAGGAGAGAAGGTGGGAGCTTGAGCTCTTGAGTGAGAAAGAATGGAGGATGCTACTGTTCGGTTTGGGGAAGAGGTTGGCGTGAGGAGGCTGTGAGTGGAAATGAGTGACTTGGGCAGTGAGGTGGGAGAGATGGTTGGGTGTGCTGCCTGCAAGAGTAAAGAAATGGCACTGGTTGGGATGGGTTTCGGCTGGGGAAAAAATATTTCGAATGAACAGTGTTCGGTTTTGGGGAAAAACAAATAGCAGCAGGGAGTTTGGTAATTTTTAGACATAGTTTCCTAGCTCCAAAAATCACGAAATTTTTATGGAAGTTTCCTGACACAGTGTTGATGCTTAGGTAAAATTTTCAGGAATTTATCCGGAATGTGATTTTCTCTAAAAATCTTTAAAGTTGCTGTTTTTGTTGGCTGTGTAATGTTGGGTAAAGAAAGAGATGGTAGAGTAGGGGAGAGGATGTGTTCGGCTGGACAAAAGCAAATGGGCTATGGCAGTGGTTTGAGAGAGGTGCTCTCAGCTGGGAATAAATAAATGGGGAGGGTGGAGTGGTTGTGCTGTGTTGGGAGTAGAAGATGGCAGGGAGGTAGATTCAGTTAGGGGAGAAAAGCACATGGCTGTGCAATGAGTGAATACATAAACAAAAGAAAGATGACATTGGTGGACATGAAAAGCATTGGGTGATGTTCGGCTTGGGGACAAGAAATGGCAGGGGATGAGGGTGAGTCCGGTTGGGGAGTGGACAATTGTTTTTCCAGATTTTGTAAAACGAGTGAAAGAGTTTAGTGAATTTTTAAGTTTAGCTGCCGAACTCCAAAATTCACAAAAATTTTAGGGGACACAGAGGACACAGAGAACTTTATGGTGTAAAATTTCTAGGGTTTTTAACATAATATATTTTTCTCTATAATTATTTTAAGTTCCAGTTTTTGTTTGTTGTGTTACGTTCGGGAGGAGCAAATAGCAGTGCAGTTCTTCCTCCGTTTCTCGAACTCATCCAAATGACCTCGCATGTGCGGACTAGTCACTAAAATGGAATGATCTTGAGACGACGATCGCAACGGTATAACATGCGTCGTCGGATTCTTGATTCTCGGTTGTGATTGCGAGGAGAGAAGTTAGGGAAAAGAAAGGACACACGGGCGTCTCGTCTGTGGTCGGTCGAACTGAAAGCAACAGCAATGATCTAAATGAATGACATGTCATGAGTTTTGAAATACACGCTAAAACAAGAAGTCGAAATAATTTAAATTTTTAAATGTAGTCTTTCGAACAATTCGATTTGATTTTAGAAGCAACATTTTAATTAAACAAGGGAAATTTTTTAAAATATTACCAAAATTTTATTAGATCGCCTACTTAAATATTAACATTCTGATTCTGAAGATCGGGGTGTTACAAACCTCCCCCCTTGAAAGAATCTCGTCCTCGAGATTCGGACGCAAAAGAATATATAGGGGCAGAAAGACTCTGTCGCTTTGTTAAAATTCGATCTTCTTTTTAAAGACTGAACGACTCGATCTCGATCCATTACCACCACTACCTCAATTCTTTTGGTTCGGCAACCTCTACTTGTGGTTCTTCCAATTAAAATTCACCGATTGTATTTAGTCCATAGCAAGCACACTCCAATTTTTCGTTCCACAATTTATATGTTAACCACCGAAATCGCTTGCTTTGATATAATCTCCAGAACCACTAAAAATTTATAAGTTTGGTTTGATTTCCAAAAAGAACACTGACTTAATTCTAAATTTTAACAATGCGGATGTGAGCACAAACATCTATTAATCCCTTATCACAGTGTAAATCATGATTTAGCTTCAATCTTGATCGTGTTCTTTGGAACACCAGTTGTCGGGGAGCTCGTCTTGGCTGAGGATCCGGCCAGGCCACTAGGATCCGTTGCGGCGGCGGCGTGGCGCACCCAGACGAGCGCCCCATCAGGCCATCACCATGCTAGCGACGACTGCTTCTCCGCGTGGAGGACTGGGGGGAGCACGGCTTCACGGGGCGAGGTGGAGCACGGCGGACGGGGAGGAAGGGGAGGTGGGACGGGCGGAAGGGGAGGAGGACAGCGCGGTCGTCCGGTCGATCTTGAGAGGTGGGAGGGGGCAGCATCGGGGTAGCTCCGCAGGGCGATGGCGTGAGAGGAGGCGGCGGCGAGGACGTCCTAGCGGTGGTGGGTTCGGGACTTCCGGAGGTGGCTAGGTGGGAGGTGGACGGGGAAGGGCGTCCCGACGGTGGAGGGGAGGGGGAGGCGGCGGGTGGAGGAGGTGGATGGAGGCTGTCTGGCGGTGGGTGGCGGAGGCGGCGGGTGGAGTTGGGGGAGGGGAGGCAGAGGCGGCGGGTGGAGATGGGGGAGGCGCCGCTGGCGGGTGGAGATGGGGGAGGGGGGAGGCGGTGGGTGGATGGATGGAAGCCATGGGGAGGAGGAATCGAGGAAGGAAATGAATGGAAGCACACAGAGCGAAGGGATAAAGTAAAGGGTAAAAGGGAACGAGCGGCTCGCGAGCGGCTCATGAGCCGGCTCGAGTTCGGCTCGAAAATTCATCGAGCCAAAAATGAGGCTTGGCTTGGCTCGAAAATTCACGAGCTCGAGTCGAGCCGAGCCGCGACGAGCCCGAGCAGGCTCACGAGCCTCGAGCTATTTTTTCAGCCCTACGCCTCCTCGTCGTCCGCACCGCCCTATCTTGCTGCTCGCGTCGTCGGCATCGAGGTACATGGCCGGCCGGCTAAGTTATCACATCGATCACCGGCCTGAACTGATTCTACTAATTATCAACAAACCATTTTTAAAAAGCTGATTAATCAGAAGCTCTCTTTCGTCCAGCCAATTAATGCCACAACAATTAATATTCACCTGCGGGTTGCATGCATACTTAGGCCGCTTCCAATTGGCAGTATCTTATTGTAGTTTCTTAGTGCATGAGGAGTGTTAGGATACTATTTTTTCAATGCATGGTTTCTTATAGTGTAGTGTTTTAGGCTGTTTCATTTAATTACATGCATGTAGTATCTTAGGCTGTTTTGCGTTGGATTTTGAGACCGAACCAGTATCCAGATTAGATACTAGAGTACCCTCTCTCTTCATTAACTATGATGCCACATCATCATTTTGTCTACATAGCAGACTTAAGATACCAGCCAGGGTGAAGCACTGTCCTCACCTGCGCACCATGCTATTGTATCGAAGACACATGAGTTGTTGGCCTGTAATGCTATGCATGTCATGCCAAGACCAAGCATCGGATTATTCTTCTTCTTCGGGTTTTTTTTTCGTGAGAACTCCTATGGATGAATTGCTTGCATGAGTTTATGTAATTGCCGGACTTTTGTTTGCCTTCATATACGAATAATCTTAAAATAGAGTTGTACTATAGTACCATAATCCCTACATCTAATTAATTTGTACCATCGAGATCTTTATCTTTTTTCATCGATTAACGTATTAATTTATAGCTCTGAAGAGCGAACATGGAGACTCCTTTTTCTACCATTTTCTGCTTCTCCACCTACTCGGTGGTACGTATGGTGAGCACATACAGTCTTTCTTTAGAAAGATTCAAGTAGGATATGTTTCCTGTTTTATATTCAAATTCATCAAGTAGTAAAAGAATAGGTCTCATCAGGCTATTTAGATAATAATTAATAGTCATATTCCTTCTAAAACTCTATCCATATATAATTAACTAGCAGGGTGATCCGCGCATTTGCACGGTTAGATTTGTTTTAAAGTTTGCAGTGACAAATGATATAACTTAGATGTTTCAGAATATATTTACGTATCTTGTAGCTATTTGGATTTTTAAGATATCACAAGCATTAGAAAATAACAATAGAAACTTGAAGGAAAATACAACTTGAGTAACGTAATTGAAGTACGAGTGGAAGAAAATCATGAGTATAATAAGTTAACAGATTTGTTATTTCTAAGTCACTTGAAATTTTCTTAAGTTTAAGTCAATTGTTGTGACTATTGGATTTGTGTAGAGATTGATGTGTTATCTGATTGGATATTGATCTAATGGATAAAACATGTGACTTATGCTTAATAAAATTTCAGTCACCTTACAAATAGACAATCCCATAAGTTAATGACTCCCCATTATGTATACATCATGTAGTTGCATGCCCTTGACTCTTTTTCAAAATATTTGCATGCACATGTAGCTCTGTTAATCTCAAGCAATACATTGATAATGTGTACAACAAAGGTATCTTATTAGTTTACATGGTATTAGAGTACATTATCTATATATACACCGATGCACCATGGACGACCTACCTTGAACTTATCTTCCCTTACGTCGATTGCCCCATCGAACCGTGTGTCTTCTATCTCTTCTCCCCGCCATAATTTTTCTGCTTCAACCTCCAAGAGCAAACCCAATTCTTGATCGATATCTCTCAGCTGCTACCATTTCTAATGTAATACTCTACCACATAGTTATCTTCTATTTCTTTCCAATTATCGCTAAGTGATGACCGTTGTGATATCTACATGTATATGCGTGCAAATATCGTCGATCTCTGCCGGGACACCCATCGCACTCTCTCGAGTGGCCCCCAAGTCTATTCCTTACCGTTGCACTATCTCTACTCCAAGCTCTTTGCTCTTTTGTTTATGTACATCATGTTTCTATTCGTAGGATGCATGCATATATATACACATATACGATGTTATACATGCCTAATGTCTTCCTCTCCTGTGTCGGTCACTCCTCTTCTTCTATGTTGTCCAACTCAACGATGTGACTTCCTCACTAACTGCGACGACCTCCCATCTTCACTGATGTTGGTAGGTCTTCCTTAGTCATCGTCTAACGTTAGGGAGAATCTGCTCGCCATCGTCGGTGACGCCATGTCACTCACCAACGATGGCATACTCCTAGCTATTCGATGATCACATATCATCGATAGCTCGCTTTTAATCCAAAACTTCATCTCCTCTCTGCTATATCTTCCCTGTCATGGAATTTCTTTGGCCATCGACTTTTTCAACAACGCCGATGCTCACTATTCGTCATCATAGCACTTGGCTCTTTTGACTCCGGTCTTTCTCTTCAACGGCTCCAGCGAGTAGCACAATATTGTCCTTATCGAACAGCTAAGGTGAGCAACATGGAATTGTTCTCATCTTCGTCGCCGTTGCCTCGGCTATTCGTTTCCTTGTGGATCAATGTCTTCTTACAGTACAGATCAATGCCACTGCACTCTTTCGTGTCTCATCCGACACCATTCACGATATCCTCATTATAACTTATATTTAATTTATTCAAAATTTTAGTTATTAAGATATTTTACTTTGAAATTCGTATGGAAATCAAATTACAAATTTTCTTTTATTTGTTGTCCCTAATTTCAATTATTTTTTGTTGGAATCCGTAAACTAATCCAATTCTTAATTTTTATGCTGAATTACGATTATTTATAGATTTTACTTCCGAATTCGTGTCAAAATTTAAATGCTAGTTTTATTTATTTTTATTCCAAAATCAATTTACTTTTTGTTGAAATTTGTATACTAATCCAATTGCTATTTTTGGTTTAATTTTTATTCTGAATTATATTTATTTAGGATTTTACTTAGGAATTCGTATGAAAATCAAATTGATGATGTTTTTTGGTTCTAGATTTTATTTATTTAATTATTTTATTTTCGAATTCATATGAAAATTAAATTGCAAATTTTATTTTATTTTTATCTTGATTTTTAATTATTTTTTTGTTAGAATTCGTATACTAATCCAATTGCTATTTTTAAAAATATATATATTAAGAATTAGAATTATTGGTGATTTACTTTGGAATTCGTATTGAAATCAATTTGCTATTTTTATTTTATTTTTTATTTTGATATTATGTTATTTTTTGTTGAAATTTGTATACTAATCCGATTACTATTTTTTAAAAAAAAATATTCCAAATTATGTTTATCTAGTGATTTTACTTAGGAATTCATGTCAAAATGAAATTGCCTATTTTATTTTATTTTTTATTCTGAATTTCAACTATTTTTTCATTGTACTTGACATGGACTCTTATTTCTATATTGTACTTGATATGGACTCTTTCGTTTAATCTAGATTGTTATAATCTATACCTACCATAATCAACGGTGTGGATATTTCTCTTTTTTTCACCGATTAATGTGAGAATTTCTAGCCCTTGAGAGCGAACGTGGTGGCTTCTTTTTCTATCGCTTTAATAATATAATAGATCTCCACTGTTATAATCTGGACTCATCACAATCGACGTTTTTTTTACCTTTTTTGTTTTTTTCCACCAATTAATGTGTTAATTTCTAGCACTTGAGAGCGAATGTGGTCAACTTCATCAAGGATAGGTCTCACCAGGCTATTTAGATAATAATTAATAAAGTCATGTTCATTCTAAAACTCTATCTATATATAATTAATCTTCACTGTTATAATCTAGACCCACCAAAATCGACGTTGTAGATCTTTTTTTATTTTTTTCACCGTTAATAAGGTAATTTCTAACTCTTGAGAGCGAATGTGGTCAACTTCATCAAGTAGTAAAAGGATAGGTCTCATCAGGCTATTTAGATAATAATTAGTAGTCATGTTCGTTCTAAAACTCTATCCATATATAATTAATCTCCACCGTTATAATTTGGATCTACCATAATCGACGGTATAAATCTTTTTATTTTTCTACTGATTAATATGGTAACTCTAGCCATTGAGAGTCAACATGGTAGTTTCTTTTATCATTGTTTTAATAAGATAATAAATAGATAGATGCTGATTGTTTCAGTTTTCTTGTGCTCATGACTCATGAGTGCTCTATTGCTTCTGCGACACTTTAGTGTCCGACATGTTCTTTCACCAGAAATGACAAAGCACCCTAATTAGGAAAATGTACTATTTGTAGTCTACGCATCATTGCATGCGTACGGTCAATTAAACAGGCGCATTAGCTGTAAACTTTTTCGTTTTCATCTTACGGAGAAATTCTAGCTCGCCATAAGCAATTTAACGATAATGTTAATCTGACGAAGAACCCAAAAAAGAGAGTCCCAATAACTTCAATTTAGCAATTTTATCATTTTTTTCGTCTTGCCGTATGGAAATTAAAGGCCATTTTGGCATAGGCATGACTTTTTTTAGACAAGATGAATACAAAGTAATTAAGTTTGAAAGTGCGATCGACGGTTCTACATCCATAACCCTTCAAACAGTTCGTACGCGTATGTTTCCCATTTCAAAGATCGTATGTACGAATCTATATATGTTCTGGGATATCATTCAGTTGCCTGTACAATTTGAAGAAGCACATCACTAACGTACTTATATTAGTTTTACATATTAGCTCTTATTTTACTCCATATAACTTTATAATTGTTTGTCTTGTATTACTTCATATATATATATATATTGGCACAGAAATAGATGAGGACAACATATGAAAAACAGTATGTCATCCTTGGCAAGCTTCTTTGCCCAACCACAACGGCAAAGAAAATCAGGCAAAGAATCGAATTCCATCATACTTAATTATTAGTCTAAAAGGGTACCAAACTCCAAATTAGGTACAATATATTAAAGGCTAACAATGTCGACAAACTAGCACAGTTGAAGGTAGCAGTAAACTGTAACTTTATCAAGCTACATATGGACCTTGTCCTTATGGCATAAAATCATCAATCTTTCAGAAAAGAAAAGGGGGAAAATACGGAAAGCGAAGGAGAATGATACGATCAAGCCAGCATAGTTAGCTGGTTACATACCTGCCTGTCTGCTTGCAAAAGACCAAATCACTGCGGCGCGCGATTGCACCGCAAAGTGATAAATTAACCAGCTCGCTCCCATGCACTACTAACATCACGACATACGCGCGCAGGCGAGGCGTGCACGGTGGAGAAGAAGGGCACATGCATGCATCGGCGCTGCAGCCGGCCGGTGGCACCCAGGTCGCGCGCGGCGGCGCGAGCCGGCCGGGAATCCCAAACCGGCGGGGAAAGAATGCACGTGCCCTGCTTCTCCACCTCGCGCACCTTGCCATCCTCGATCGATCGGCAGCAGCCGCACGTAGCTAGCTACCATGGCCCATGGTCGAGAAGACGCCATGTGTATACCTTTCCTACCCCTCCTACCTGTTATATAAGGCCTTGAAGAGGCTAATTAAAGACTACTCCCGTGCTAGGTAGTGCACTGCTGCAGCTCGGCAGAAATACGCCTGTTTCAACGGTGCAAGTTCTCCACAAGATTATGTAGAGGGAGAGGTTAATCCAACAAGGGGAAGGGGGAAGGGAAGGCATCAACCCGGCTCGAGTGTAGGGTCCAGGACAGCGAGAAACGGCTGAATTCTCTAGGGGGCCAGGAATCGACAGCTGAGTGATATATGGGAGTACTACTGGCCTTGCCTTTAGATCCTTTCGCTTCGCCGGAGTGAAAGGCATTTTGTACTACTAGTTAGTTTCTCCCCTTTTTTTTTGTACTCGTTGCCTTCGTTAATTTCTACAAATTAAATTGGGTCAAATATATAGCAACTTTTCATATCACTTGTAGACAGCACTAAAAACAGCTTATACAATGATTACAGTAATACAGTCTGCTATAAATTTGTAGACAACACACAATCTTTTAATGTTGTTCTTGTTTCTGATACTACAATCAATTACAGAATTGTAGACAATATCTTTCTCTCTCTTCGTTCTCTTTCATCTACATCAGCAAAATTTATACGTGACAGAGATTATAAACAGCTAGCATTGACATACATGTTCTGATGTATACCCGCTGGTAGCATTACGAGTTGTGACCTCAGAAAGCGTTGCGCATATTGCATCATTGCACAGTGGCCCGCGCTAATGGAGCAGCACCATGTGTCGTGGAAGCATAGGCCGACGTGCCTCGCGAAAGGAAGCAAGAATCATTGTGGCTCTGCCCGGAAGCAAGCGAAAGCAAAGCGCTCGAATTATTTTTCAGAAAATAACGTTCCACCAACCACGGGTGCACGAACTGCTGCTTTGCTTCTGTGAGGTCCAAGTTCCAACGTATGTTGTATAACTTCGATTCAGCCACCACTTTGGTAAAAAATATTTGCGCAAGTTTCTTTTATGTAAACGTCATGATTCTAGTTAACCTGACGAGTGGTTAAGGTTTCGTCAAAATTGAGCATATATTCTTCCTTTTAACCCGCATTATGATGGCCACGGCACAACCCTGTTGGTAGTTTAGTACTGTAAACTATAGTGACGAAGCTGCTGTACCATAGCGACTGAATGCCGCAGAGTCCGTACGTACATGCGAAAATGAACAAAATCACTATGCTGGTCGTTTGCTACAGAGCAGCTACATTTCCAAGCCATAATTCTGCTGGGACATTTTTTTTCGAGTGAATCAACGCGGGGAGGAGTTCCCACCTAAATTGTATTAACCTATTATGAGATTCAATGTGATACATGAAGGGGTGAGGAGAGTAAAGCTTACTAGGCGGAGATCACGTGCCAATTCTGGGATCGCATTTTCTCCGCCAGAGAGTTGCATCATCGATGCATGATTGGAGGAGGGAAGAGAGTGACGGAACGCACGCACGAAGGACAACATCATGGCGGTGGTTCTACAAACGCCACATGTATAGTAGGAGAAAGGTGTTAAAGTTAGTCGTCGGGACACACGGGGGGCGTGGGAGAGCGGGCATGTCTGTCACGGTCAGGGTGCTGAAAGAGCAGCTGAGTGTGGTCCAAAAAAGGCGAGCAAAGGAGTAATAGAGGAAGAGGTGGTTGGCATCCTTAGTGCCGTCGACGTAGACTTCATAGGCAGTAGAGTTCACTAGGGTTTTCCCGAGAATGTTGACTCTGGTTTGTAGCCTGTCGTGGATGAGGAACCAGACGAAGAACTTGACACGGAGAGGCGTTATACTATGCCAGATGAAGCGCCATTTGGGGCATTCGACGCCCAAGGTGTTGTGGCGATGGTAAAGAGCCGACGTGCTCCACACCGTGGAATTTGTAGTGGAGACCACCAAGCGACTGCCAGCTATGGATGGGAGGACGACCGGAGCCAAAAGAGCATCAAGCACCACCAATTCTGAGGTTGCAACGGCGGTCAGCCGAGGTGCCAACCCCACCCTGAGTCATGCCGTTAGAACGCTCGCGACCAAGTATGATGGTTGGAGGCTATGGGAGAACAGGGGTAGGGAGGTGATGGCGCAACGGTCCACACAGTAGCCAAGCATCATACCAGAAGGAGGAGTGGTAGCCGTTCCCAACTGCGACGGTCCTGACTGACCGGTAGACGGGCACAAGCTATTGTAGGGTGGACCAGTGGTGACCGAGCCAAGCAAGCACATCCACTCCCTTGCCGTTGAGCTGCACCCAACGCGCCTAGGCTAACTCTTCAGGGTTGTGGAGTTGTGGAGGAGCTTGAGAAGGAGGCACTGGTTTTGCAGGGCGATGTTCTTGACACCGAGGCCACCTTCTTGCTTGCTCCGGCAGACTTTATCCCACACGATGAGACATCGGGCTCCAGTGCATTGATCTTCTCTGATCCAAAGAAAAGCTCGACGGCGCTTGTCCAGGGCCTGAATGACCCCCTGCGGGAGAAGGGGCGCAGCCATGAAGTAGGTGGGGAGCCCATCCAGCACCGAGTTGAGGAGGATGAGGCGGCCACCAAGAGAGAGAAGGGTTGCTTGCCAGCCAGCAAGGCTTCTGTCAGCTTTGGCGATGAGCGGTGCGAAGGCGGTGAGATTGACCTTGATGTTGCCATATAAGTTTATTTCTAGAGAGGGCCGATATGGCCAGCGAATCCACTTATGATAACAGCCGAAACTATACACAGGCCGGCACACAGGCACAAGTACGTATGTGATAGGAAAAAAGCTCGAAACTCACGAGCCAACTCGTCTCGTTTTGGGCTTGGCTCGAACTCATGTAATTAGATAGTTGAGCCGAGCACCTATTTTTGCTTGTTAAGTTAACGAGTCAAATTTGAGCCAACTCATGAGCAGCGTGGTAAGCTCATTTGACCTGTTTGCATTAAAACACAACCCAACAAGTAGTAATGCAACAAGTATTGCCCAACAAGAATCCCACTAACCCTAGTCTGCTACAAGCCCCAGCCAAGAAGCCACTCATTCACTCGCACAGGGCGGATCTACATTAATCTACCCAGGTGCAGGATACCAGGTTAAAAAATCATTTTTCTTTAGATATAGCCATGTATATATAGTATGGATACCCCTAGCCCAAGATAAGAGGACACCCTAAGCTAAAAAAATTAAACATGTGTGATATGTATGGGAAGTGAGGACCCCGGGTTATTTTCGTTCTGGATCCGCCACTACTCGCACTCGCCCACAGGCACAACGTCGCCGTCCATGCGAGATGCGCCGCTGCTGCTGCGAGACGTGCCGCCGCCGCCGCGAGACGCGCCGCCGCGAGACGCGCCGCCGCCGCCCATATATATGTGACCTCCGCCATCGCCCGCCTCGGGTCCCTTGGACGTCCGCTGCCATTTGCCTCAGGTCCATCTGCCGATGCCCGCCTCGGGCCCTCGGCCTCCCCGCGCGCGGTGCGCCTCGCTCCGACGTGGTGAGCCAACGACGCCTCTGGCCCCGCGCCTCTGCATCGCTTCATAGGGCCATGGAGCGCCTGCGGAGCTTGGAATCCATTAATCTATTGATAGCATGGAGTACTCGACTCGTGAGCTTAACAAGTCAGCTTGGGCCGAGCCGAGCACTAATTTTTTTTTTTTTGCCCATTTGCTTAATAAGCTAAGTCGAGCCACACTTCTTAACAAGTTTCACCGAGTCGACAGCCGAGCGAGCTCGTTATCCACCCTACATACGTACGTCCTAACGCGCGCCACGCCGGGGTATGTGTTCGTCCACGTACTACAGCGCGCGCGAACGAGCTTCTGCGTGTAAGCGAGGCGCAGAGGATCGATCAGGCAGAGGCCGTGCGCGCGCTGGCGCCGGAGGAAGTACGTATGTACCGTGCCACGCGTGCCCGGAGTCACGCGTGGGCGGTACCGGCCGAACCCCGCAGTGCACGCATGCCTCTCGCGCATAGCTAGCAAGCTCCTCTCGCAACATTCAGTACGCGTATGCGCGCGGCGTGCATTCTCCATTCTCTGCAGCCTCTTCTTGCTCTTGCGTGTTGCACTTCACATACATCTAGCCAACCCTCTAAGTAGGTGGCCCGTGCGTTACGTTCACAGAGCCGAGCTCTTGCTGCTACACATCCTTGATTGGGCTAATGAGGAGGCACGATCCTGCTGCTCGAGTTCACTGCGCTCTCCCTCTTCTTCTCTCAGTTGTCTTGCTGCTTGCTGCCACGATTGATGGCATCAGACCGGCTCCTAGTAAGTTTAACTTCATGATTGTAATGCAGAGCTTCCTTTGCGGAGTCTGCTGGTCGCTGTGCTAATACTCTGAATCTCACTTCGACAGCTGATGTAAAACTGGTGCATGATCAGGGAAAGGCTACCACTGCATCACAAGTATGCCATAGCAAATCTCGCTTGACTCTTAAATATTCATACGTACGCTTTCAAGTTTGAACGACTAGATCGGCTTACCAATCGATTGGTTATTGCTCTGTTCTGCTCTCTTGTTGTTCTTGAGCGTACGTAGCAGGGGAGCGGCTTCCTGCAGGAAGAGGTGTACGCGACGGGGTCGAGCCTGCCGGACTGCTCGCACGCGTGCGGCGCGTGCTCGCCGTGCAACCGCGTCATGGTGAGCTTCAAGTGCTCCGTCGCGGAGCCGTGCCCGATGGTGTACCGGTGCATGTGCAGGGGCAAGTGCTACCCGGTGCCCTCCAGTTGAGCTGCCGTCGATCGAGCTAGCTGAATGATACTATATACTAGTAGCACTGATGCTGATGCAAAGGGCATCGTGCATGATGTGTTCCAAGGAGCATGCCAAGATAGGATCTTTTACGCCGGTGTTCGTTCACCATGATGTTGTGTACGTCGCTGAAGCTTGTCTTGGAGAAGGCCAGGGGGTTGAGATAATGCTGGTGTGTTAATTACGAGGAAGTTTGTACATGATGAAGACTATTGGCTAGTCTGTTTGCTGTGGAGTTCATGAGCTAAGAAGCTAGTGATTTTGGGGTTTGGGATATGATTGGCCGCACCGCACGGACCTTCGAACGCACCTGCAGTGCACTGCCACCATTTATGATGAGTACTAACAAGTAACAACTGGCCTCGAGCCTGACACGGCCGGGCACCGGTACACGTACGTACCGCGTCTCGATCGTGCATGCAGCGTGGTGCACATGAGCTGTACGGCGCGTCAACAGCTAGCTCCCCGGGCTGATCGACACGGCCGGCGACCTACCGGAATTCACCACCCTCCCTAGCTATCTACTAGCTCCTTTCCCTTCAAAAGGATCTCACCGGTTTCTGTCCCGGCCGGTATGCTTGCAGGTTGCAAGTGTAGTACAAATCAAGATATAGCCATCATTATTGACGCACTGTTTTAGATGAACTCCTCTCTGAGAGACCACTGTTACAGATGAGTTGCAGTTGTCGGTACCTACTCGGTAGTGTCGACTATGTATTCATATCCGTAAAAATATGGCAAGACTAATCCCGCAGGTAAAGTGTAGACGTGCTATACCAGATATATTATCATGGCCTTAATAATTGGGATTGAGATGAGCGATCGACCCAGCTGGAGAATGCCGACAAAAACATTGGGATTGAGATGAGCGATCGACGCAGCTGGAGAATCCCGACAAAAACGTCCATTGATTTCTGCCCTCTAGCAACAAATGGTCGATGATCTGGGCAGCTGATTGGCCTACCGACAGATGGCCGGTGATCCGTGCAGGGCGGATGGGTATGCGCGCGTTTCCTTCTCCAAAAGGACAGCCTTGTACACCGCGCGGAAGGCGTGGTCAAGAGATCTTCAAGCCACTTGGAAAAGGGAAAGCCTTGTTGCTGAACTTCCAGATGTGCCACACGCAACTTTCGCGTTCGGACAACCCTATGTTTACCCGACGTTAACTTGCAGGTTGCAGCAGTGCCCATACAAACTACACTGCATAGTACACACCTTTTCCTCAGTGGACTATACTACTCAAGAACAAAGATGGATGGTGACACGGTTGCACAGGATAAAAAGAGCTGGATGGGTCAGCAATTTCAGTGCATCGATTATTACAACTTGGGCGTAGTTTACTATTCAAAGAAGCGTGATGATCTTAAGCAACAAAAAAAAAGTTGGGATTGTCTATTCGTTAGATGACTGAAATTTTATTAAGCATGAGTCATATGTTTTATCCATTGGATCAATATCTAATCATATAACATATCAATCTCTACACAAATTTAATGGTTACAACAATTGACTTAAGCTTAAAAAAATTTCAGACGACTTAGAAATAGCAAATCCGAAAAAATTCTCTAGGATCTTTTTCGCCCACAAAATTATTCTCTACTTACTGCAGAAAAGTTGCAACAAACACGTACGATATATCCGACCTACTCACTTGGTGGCTGAATGAAATAGAAGCTAGTTGCTGCAAGATCAAAGAAGGAACTTTAGTATCCATGGCAATCCAAAGAGAGCATCACAAATATATTGGTAAAAACCCTGGCTAGTGATAAGGCGTGGAAAAAAGGGAGACCAATTGGGGCTTCAACTGTACCCGCGTGCATGTGACCACTGGTCCCCAAGGGAAAAAAAACAAACAAACAGGACGCCAATGCAGATCTCTACAGTTCACCGGAACAACGCAACAAACACGGCCCTAACCATTTATGTGTGCGGTGTGCCCCCATTTTTGCTCCGTTTTTACGGCGACGACGACACGGCGAGCGCGCGCGGGGCCGAGGACCACTCCGAATTATGAGGCTTCCAAGGTTTGCAACCGCACTGCGCGATGCAGCTAGCACGCCTACCCTGCCTATCCTCTGGACCGCCGCTAGTGAGCAGCGACCTTCACTGCAAATCATAATGGAATATGGATTAGCTAGGACTTCATGGCTACTGCCCTGATCATGTTCTGTTTCCCTTTTCTCCTTCTCAACGGCTCATTATGATGGATGGCTGACGCAAAGGTTTCGGTAAAAGAAACATGCCATCTGGATTGAAGTACAACAGTGGAGCACACCCCGTAAATTACAGAAAGAGCCCTGGAAAATAATTGTTATTTGACTGCAGCCCATCCAGCTTCATGGAGATGGTGATTGTGAAGCATCTTTCATGCGTCGCTAGTTGTCGCCACTAGCGCTGTGTGTGGCACATGGACTTGCACAAGGTCAAGTCAAGTTCCATCGGCTATATGTCATGTTTTTTTTTCGGATACAACTAGCGCGCTCGGATCGTCCTACGGGAAACTTCTCTTCGTACGTTCCCTCGCAATAACGCAACAACTAAAAATAATGTGTGACACTTCCGAGGACGCTGCAGCAAAGTGTGAAGCAAACATTCATAATACATCTAAAATTTTAGCAAAAGTTTGAGTCGCATCGCAGACTATGATCACCGTACAACTTTCTATGCTTCAAAAGATTACTAAAAATTACCAAAATCACTAGACCTTGTTCAAAACACGATAATACAACACTGCCACATCTTAAACTTGCAAATGCAACAAATCAAATAAACATTTGCAACAAAATGGAAAAGAAGTACTTAAGGTTTCTGGATGCAACGAATAGGCATCTCTACTGCAACAAAAAAAAATTGTACAACAAATAAAAATGTTAGCAGCAACAAATACCCTTTGCAAAAAAAAAAAAAAAAAGAAAGAGAGAAGACACTTGCAATAAAATCGTACACTTCATGCAATAATTAAGACAAAGCGCTTAAACAATCCAAAGAAATATCTAAAACAAACCGCCTCGGTGGAGGAAGGTGTGCAAACGACGGCGACGGCAACAGCGACGGCTTAGCTCGAGGAGGCAACAGCGATGGCTAGCATCTCATCGTGCATCCAGCACGACTAGGGTAGCCTCCTCCCAGAGCCCCCTCCTCCCTCTCCACCGCCGGAGGATGCAGCGGCCGCGGCTGCCGCGGCGACGGACGCGGTGAGCAGGGGAGGTCGGGGGAGGAGACGGCCTCGGACTTTGACAACGGGGACGACGAGGATGACAAGGCCGGCGAGCTTCAGGCATCGGTGAACTCAAGGAGGAGCGATGCGCGAAGAAGATGGGGCGTGAGCTTGTGTGGTGTGGAGAGTCAATGATTAGCCTGCTTTAGATAACCTTATCTCCGACATCTAGGTTGTGTGCCGAACAAGCAACCACTCATATCAAGATGTGCGGTGTGTGGGCTTACAATTGGAGCGTGCCATATTCTAATGTGGTATCGGACACACCATCAGTATCAATACTTTTTTCCTTGGAAGATTTGGTGGTGTCTTATTTTTCACGAAAGACAATTTGGTGATGTCTCATCACATATCAACGGAGAAATGATCTCTCGGTGAGGTTTACAGGTTACTACTCCTTGCTAGTTCCTTTTGGACGCAGTCGATCTTTCAAGAAGATAAGCATTGAGATGCATCTTCATTAATTACTAACTAGAGGTTATCTAGGCGGCTTTCCCTCCTGTGTTTATCTTGTGTGCTTGCACTAGTAATTAACCTGGACTAGTCTTCGATGATTGCACGCATTACGCTTGAACACACGTGTCTAACTTCCAGAACAGATAGTATAGTACTAGATCTGGAGATCTAACTATACATGTCCAAATTAAGTAGGTCTACTTTTTTCTTTTGATTTTTTTTCTTTCAGTGAAGACTATTATTCACCACTGGCAACATAGAGATATCCAACCCAATTGATCAAGCCTTTCTCGCACTTGCGCTCTCCACCACCCAAAACTCGTAACCAACAACTCTATTGCAATGCCTTATCTGAAGATTAGGGGGGCGAAATGGCAATACTTATAATTTGATCGTGTCTTCTGAGCATGAAACTAGGGCAAATTATACTACCCCTGCTTGTCCAATTATCTCGCAGATGTCAAAAACTTCAACATTAACCATGACAGATCACTAAACTTTTTACCTAGAGCATTTAGCTCCGTCCGCTAGTTAAATAAATAAATAATAGAAAAAAAATACTTTCAGAACATAAATAATGACGAAGGTAACGTAATAACAATCTACTTAATTTTTGTGACTAAATATGACAGCAATTGAAATGCTAAATACCAAAATTCTAGAGACCTATGCATCTCACTCTCTCACCATGTCCTGTCACCACAATCGGACACTTGGAAAAAGGACCACAATGTTGTGCGAGTAGGACAACGGGGAATACTCATCGGGCAGGGGTGAAATTCAAACGGATACGGATGGATATTGCATATCTTTTATTCTATTTTGTTTTTTCCATAGAATTGGAATCGAACACGAATAGCGTCGAATATCTATTTCTCTATCACGTATTCGCTCCTGTGAGCCTTCGGTCGGAAATTATACGCTCATTTTGCACCACCTACACAGAACATTGGACAGTAGAAGTGCAATCAAAGCGAATATAGATAGAGCGAAAACACTCAGTATTACATGTCCACTCAGATACATCAAACCCACTTATATATTATCATGTTCCTAAGTGAAGTTATAAACTTATACCCCGTAACATACGAATAGATATCATTTATCTTGTATTTTATTTTATTTTTCTCGGAATCGAAGACAAATAGTATCATATATCGATTTATGCGTACTATATTCGCTTTGCAAAATTAGGTCGGTTGGTCGGATGACAATTATAGGCTCTGTTTGCACCCACTCGTTGGTACTCGGTAGGACTACGGTAAAAGCGAAAGAACAGAAATAGAAAGTTGGGCCAGGCAGTTCCAGGTGGAGCACATAACTGGCCCATAGGTTGGCATCCACGGCCACTGGTGGTCCGGGCGTTAGCGAGGCCCAATCAGGTGGCTTTTCCCGTGCCTTTTCTCCTCCACGAGTGGAATTTGTGGCACATGGATTGCACGATTTTAAAAAATATATATATTAATTTAAAAGATAATTACAAAAATAAATAATCAATTTTTTTTTTAAAAAAAAAGGGTGTCTGTCGCTAGTACAAACGGCGACATGCTCAATCGCCAATTGAAATAGTGTGGAGAAGCTCATGTCGCCATTTAAACTAGCAATAAGACCCGTCGCCATTTCAACTAGCGACAGGAATCTGTCGCCTCCTTTTTATTATTAATTTATATCTATAGAAGTCGGCCTAAATATCTAGTGTATTTGATGAAGTTTTCTCGTAATACCTTGAAGTGTCCGTACAGTTCGTAATCCGAAATTAGAGAAGATAACGAAATATGAAGTAGGGAAAGAGAGATCGGCAGCACAATTTGACATGTGAGATCGGAGGCGCAGTAACATAAATATCCCTCGTCAGAGCGAAATGGGAAAAAATAGGTTTAGAGTTACCATGCGCGTTAATGTCTCAATTGTATTGTTCGCAGAACCGATGTCTTTGGGAAAAGATTACGTAATATATTATAATCGAAATATTTGGGAAGAGAGATTTAATTTCGAAAGACTTCATAATTTAATTATGAAATACATGACGCATTAGGTTTGATTTCGTACATTACAAACGCCAACATGCACGAATCCACAAACCGAAATATACCTACTAGGGGTGCAATCGGAGAGGATACGGACGGATATCGCTTACCCGTATCCTATTCCATATTTTTTTCTCGAAATCAGAGTCGGACATGGACAGTACGTCGAATACGAATACGAATAGTCTCGGTCACAAATACGGAGCGAATACACGCTGAACCGAATACGAATTGTCTCGGTCACGAATATTTAGTCGGATATTGCGCGAAAACAGAAAAGCACATATGTCGCACATATAATGATCAATCGACTATACTACGTGTCCAAAATGCAACTACATTAGTAATTCAACAAGCAAATTTAACTACATCACACTATCACAGCGACTAGGTAAAGAACTAGTGGCAAGTAGCAAGTCATAGCGATAGCAATACAAAAGATATGCAAAATATAACTAGCCAACTACATGACAAGACATATACAATATATACAAAGCCTACAGATCAGTATCAATAACTAGTTAGGGATACACATAATGTTAACTGATAGCAAGTCTGTAGCATCACAATTTTCAAGTTTTTGGAAATATTTTATTTAAAATAAGATTTTATAAAAATTGTCATGATTTTATAGAATTTAACAAAGCTTAAATATATTTTTCAGAAATAAAAATGATTTAATATGAATAAATCAAACATCCATTAAATTCAAAAGTATTTTATTTAAGTTCCTTATGTTCCAAAGTATTTGTTGTAAATTTTCTGGAATTTTTTCGAGTTTATTTGCTATTTTTCTTGGCTTATTTGGATTTCCCATATTTTTCTAAAAATAAAAAATAATTAAATACTAGAAATCTTGGTGGGCCAATTTCTCTCTCCAGCCCACTGGGCCTAGAGTTTACTGGATATCTAAAATAGTACTTACCGGATACTATCCGATAAATTATCCGGATAGCTTCGTATCCGACGGTTACCTCCTCCCCGAATTCATTTCCGTATCCGAAAAAACTATCAGGCTCTGAATCCAAAATATGAGAAAAATCTCGGATATCCGATTTCAGGCTCTGAATATGATCCAAATTTATTTGGATGGACAGACGGTCAAGAATTATCCACTCCGTGTGTAACCCTAACACCTATGATACATGTGCACCTTTTTGGAATCCGGAAAAATATTGATTGGAACGAAATCGATCAGCCCTGGCGGCCCATCAGTCCCTTCCCCTTGTCTCTGGACGGCCTGCGGTGGTGGCCAGTCTCGAAGTCAGCCATGTTCTACGAGATGAGTTAGACGATTGAATGATGTTAGGATAGCACAACGCAGGGCCAAATTAATAATCAGGATGCAAATTGAACACAACTTACCTCTTCGATCCGGACTGTGCCCGGGCGACGAGGAGCGCTAGGACGACCGCCGGTCTCACTAGCAGGAGCCTTTGTGAGGACCCCAATTTATTTGGCTTGTAATGCTTAACCAACCACCTGGTCCTAGCATCACAAATCAAATAAACTGATCCTCGAGATATGTATACTTCCTGAAAGCGATACACACTCGGTACAAAATTAGACATCAACTCCATTCCAAACATAGAGTCCAAACACCACACTACCAAACGGAAGATAAACAAATAGTAACCTTATTACGGACATAGGCCGACGTGCCACAAGATACACAATAACGTGAGAAAGACAATGAAGCAAAAGCGCCATAAGATGGCTATAAACAAAGCCAATCAGCGTGCCTTCAACCCACAAGGCATCTGACCGGACCGCCAAGTCTAGTCGTCCAAGAAGCGGCAACACAGCTCACAGAAGTGAGGACCCTGAGGCTCACCTGCTTCCTCTGCAACAAAAACATTAAGCAAAGCACCTGAGTACAAAGATTGTCTTTGTACCCGCAAGACTGACGTGTAAACTAGCAGACCTGTTCATATGCTACATGCAGGCTTATTTGGTGGAAGTCATATGTTTCATTTGCATAAAGCCAACTTTATTTGCAATAATGTAATGTAATTTAAAGGCAAGTTTGCAATTCATTTTTACTGTTGAAATAACTGCGAAATAAAGATAGGTACAAGCAACCACCTAGAAGTGACTATCCCAATAGTCACCACAACATAGCACGAATCCCCAGATTCGTACCACCCTGCAAGTTTTAATTTTAAAAGGTTGTAGTCTAACTCTCGATAAGCTTACCCAAGCGTGTCCATCACCTAGGACGAGGCTATTCGAATAGTTTTAAACCTGCAGGGTGTACCATCGCATCCCACACCTCGCATCGCCTTTAAGCCAAGCACACTTCCAAGGTATGCCAAGACGACTAAGTCCTACGAGACTGCTTTCCAATATTGTGTATCAACCTCGAGCCGCTCAGATGGATAGAAACCCATACGCTTACATGGTAAAGCCGAAAGACAACTACCCACTCAGATAAAGCTTTTGGACAACTACCATGCTCCCACCTCCATCCCTCCCGCGACCTCCTGCGACCGGGACCAATACACGCCAAAGTACTAGGTCAAGAGAGGTCCCATACCCTCTAGTGTGGTTAGCACGCGAAATGCTCGGATAACGAAACTCACAAGATGTTCGGTCCTTAATTGACCTGGCACCTTTCCAATCACCCAACAGATCACACCAATCTTACCATTGTGCCCGTCTAAATCATTTTTTTTTGTTTTGGTTTTAGTTTTGCAAGTAAGCATAGCAAAATGTGAAACATAAAGTTGTAGTAAATTTTGTGTGATCAAGGTTACCGACTAAAGTCGATAACCGCCCAGATTCTACCGATAGCTAAGCATGTCTAAGCAAGTTGAAATCGATCTACTAAGTGACAAGAGATCATCCAATGACCTCTAATCACAAAGAAATAACCTAGGCTCGGTAGTAGAGATCAATATTTTGGCTACAGGATATGCAACTACTGATTTAACTAATCAATTTAACACAAATTAAGCGATGCATACATACAATTGAAACAAAATATTAGACTTTAAAGTATTTGGATAAACATGATCAAATCGCTTGCTCGGTCATTGTTGCTCAATATGTTGCGGAGGATCGTCCTCGTGGTTGCCGCAAATATCGAAGCTAACGATCGAACATAACAAAGAAATAAGAACGAATAACACCGACAAAACTCAAACATTCAACAACATCAAACAAGCCAAAACTCACACAAAGCCTAAGCATGAAATAACAAAATTTTAAAAGCAGGAACAAATCATTTTAAGTTATTAGCAATTTTCTATGAATTTTCTAAGCTAAAAACACAACAAGTTACTAGTTAATTACTTAACAAATTTTCATGAATGAACCAGTGTATAAAACCTATCCTAATAGTTAGTATACTGAAAATGAAATTTTACAGAATTGGGTTCATTTAATTTGGACATTTATTGGAAGAGATATGCATTTTCTAATTTAGAGGATACATAAGACATCATTTTATTAGCTAATAGATTTTTGCTACAGAGACATGGGTGAAGTTAATTTTATCAAATAGCACACTTAAAATGAAAATTAACAGCACTCGTTTCATGCAATTTGGATAAAAATTGATTTAGTTATGTATTTTCTAAGTTTAAATGAATTAACAGTGCAACAGAAAACATATTACAGAAATACTAAAGCATTAAATCCTTTTTCTACCGATCGAAGAAGCCCCACCATCGACATGGGCCCGCGCGAACGCGACCAGACAGCAGACCGCCTAAAGTGACGTGGAAGGCGTGTTCTAAGAATACGCCTTGGCTCACTAAGGTGCAAACCAAAACACTCTCACAGAAATACGCTTCCCATCGAGAAAACGATAACCGTAACTACACAAACCTAATCGACAACATGGACCCACATGGCGTGACTCGTAGAACAAATAACGGGTGGATTAAAGGATTTCTAAACGCGATTAACCTAGGAGGGCCCACAAATCGCTGACTCAAAGAAGACATGATTAAAGTTAAACTAATCTTCACCGGCGGTTCAGCGGCGAGCACGGAACGCGCATGCGCGGCCGCGCAGGTGATCTAGCAAACCAATGAGTTTCAAGACGAGTGAGTGGTACCTTAAGGTTCGCAAAGATCTCACGAACCCGGTGACGGTGACGCGGAGCCCGATGGTCGACGGAGATGAGCTCACGACGGCCGGAGGCGGAGAAGAAAGTGCGGTGCTCGCAGAGAAGATGCTGCGAGCTTCGAAGACCCTGGCGTGCGCCTCACCCGCTTTGACTCGTGAAGGTTTCGCCACGATCCGCATTTATGATGGAGCACGGAAATGGTCGGAAACGCCGCGGCGGCGAAATACCGTGCTCGGAGAAGAAGAAGTCGCACACCCTCCACGATGCATCAAAGACAGAAAAGAGCCCACTGTGAGCATCAGTGAAGCATTGCGATCAAGTGAGATCAACCGCTGAGGCTTGAGACTCACCAGAACGCGAACGAGCTCACGGAGCCGAGAGCGCCGGAGGTGGAGACGACGATACCACCCCTGGTGATTCACTGGACGCCAAGGACCCGGGTTGGGCAAAATGGAGGCGGCGTCGAGCGTGGATCACGGTGGTGCGGTCGCGGGCTCAAGGGCGGCGTCAACACGGCGGCGTTGCTCTCGGGTTCTTCTCCGGCCTGAAAGGAAATTTGGGCGGAGAAAACACAAGAATGGACGCGAAGGGTAGTGGATGGGCTCGGTGGGTAGATGAGATCCCGCGATGCTTCACGGTGACACGAGGACAAAAGGTGGCGGCGACGAGGACGTGGCAAGCATGCGCGACGCGCCGTGAGCTCCGTGAGGCGCGGAGAAGACGAGGTCGATGCCGACAGGTGGGACCCACATGTCGCGACAGAGCAAAGCGGTGCGAACCGGGGTTTGATTTGATCAGATCGCACCGACCGCTGGATCCGAAATGGACGGCCGAGATTGGTGTATGCATTCGACAGTCGGTTGCGCGACGCGACGTGGATCGCTCGATTTGCATCGGACGGTCGCGATCAATTGACTCGGCGGTGCGATTAGTTGACGCGACCGAACCAAGTGTGCGAGTCGGACTCGAGCCTGAGTTGGGTTCGGGCCCGAGGAACAGTACCGTTAGAATTTGATTTAAAAGACAGAGAAGGTTTGGGGAATTTTTAGAGGTAGCTCCTGAGCTCCAAAAATTTCAGAAATTTTTATGGTAGCTACTAGGGACAGAGGACAACCTTGTATAATTTTTCCAGAACTTTTATGCACTGCATTGTTCTAGAGAAAATTCGCAAGCTGCTGCACAGGAGTTTGACCAGACTTCAAACAGAGTTGACTTGGCCATTTGAAATAGCAAACAAAATCTAAAAATTGTGAAATAATTCAGGAGGTAGATAGGATGATCAAGATGATAGGAAAAATAATTTCAGAGGATGATCACAAGTTTGAAGGCTAAGAATTTGTTGACAACAATCTCCATTCACAAGAATTTAATTCTAGAAAATGGAAATTGCTAGGAAAAATGTAGGAACTTTCAAATGATTTGAAGAGACAACAAAAGTTTTATTCCTCCTCAAAATTTTACATTTGAAATACAAACCCTAAGTTAGGGTCATACAAATCTCCCCCTTACAGAATCTCGCCCGAGATTCTCGATCACCGGGAGAAGAAGGATGGGTAATCGCTCAAGACGGTCTTCCGCTCCCAAGTGGCTTCATCCTCGGAGTGGTTCGACCACTGAACTTTAAGGAACTTGATCGCACGGTTCCTTGTTCTGCGCTCACTTCTTGAGAATACTGAACAGACGCCACGATAAGATAGATCTTCCGCACATCGATATTTTCCAATGGGGTTTCTCCACAGAACACGAAGGCACTTCTTTAATCGTGACACATGGAAAACATCATGCACCCTTCGAGTGTAGCCGCAACTCCAACTTGTATGCAACAGCTCCCACTTTCTTGGTGATGCGATACGGCCCGACATATCGAGGAGCCGCTTGCCCTTGACACCAAACGACGATGTCCCTTCGGAGGTGAGACTTTAAGATACACAAAGTCATTGGGCCGAAACTCACCACGACGACGCCGACCGCATAGCTCTTCTCGCTCGATCGAGCTACGCGCAAGTGCTCACGAATCAATCGCACTTGACTTTCACCTCATTGATGGAATTGGACCAAAGAACCGCCTTTCGCCGCCACTCCCGCTTCAACGGGTTCTCATGACGCTTCCCATACAATGCCTCGAACGGTGCCATGCCGAGACTAGCCTGGAAGCCGTTGTTGTAAGAGAACTCGGCAAGCGGCAAACTCTTCTCCCAATTCTTCCCATAGGAAAGAACACAGGCACGGAGCATATCTTCAAGGACTTGGTTGACTCGCTCCGTCTGACCATCAGTCTGAGGATGATAGGCTGAGCTGAAAGTAAGACGGTACCCATGGCCTCTCAGAGATCGTGCAAAGCCGAAGTGAAAAGAGAACCACGATCGACACCATCGTCGTGGCACACCATGCAAACTCACAATGCGGGATATGTAGAGGTCTGCCAATTTACTGACGCTGAGGGCGGTACATACTGCCAGAAAATGTGCTACTTTCGTCAATCAGTCAATAACCACCCGGATAGCATCCTTCCCTCAAGAAGTGCAGGCGGACCGGTGATGAAGTCCATACCAACTAATCCCACTTCCACTCGTATAGGCAAGGGTGGAGGAGACTCGCCGACGCCGATGCTCGGCCTTCACGCGACAACATACGCCGATCGGCAACGAACCCGGCAATCTCGCGCTTCATGCGAGTCCACCAGAACCTCTGCCGCAGATCTTGGTACATCTTGGTAGCCCCGGGATGGATGGACAAAGGCGAATCATGGGCTTCCTGAAGGATCAAATCCCGCAACTCGGGGATCTTTGGGACCACGAGACGCTGCAAACCATACAACACCGTGCTCATCCTCTGTGAAACACTTGGCTGAACCATCCCTGATGTTCTGCTTGATTTTACCCACGCCATCATCTGATTGCTGTGCTGCCTTGATCTGATCCACCAAGGTTGGTTGCACAACCAAGGCAGCAAGGGAACCATGCTCAACCAAACCCAAGTTGAGGCTGAAATTCTCGAGAAGCGCAGTTGTCGCTGCTCTTGGATCATCGTAGTATTGCAATACACCTTTCGACTAAGTGCATCAAAGAACCACATTGGCCTTGCTCGATGATACCAATACCCATGTCATAATCTTTGATCAATTCCAACCATCTCCTCTGCTCGAGGTTCGATCTGCCGAGTGAACAAGTATTTCAAACTCTTGTGATCTAATACACCTCACGCGGTTTCGATCAAATAATGCCGCAAATCTTGAGTGCATGAACCATCTGCAGCAAGCTCTAGATCATGGGTGGATAGTTGAGCTCATGAGGCCTCAATGCCTAGATGCATAGGCAACCGCCTTGCCTTCTGCATAAGAACACATCCGAGTCCTCGACGAGGCATCGCAATAAATATCGAAGCTCTTGTGGATATCAGAAGAGTAAGGACTGAGGTCAAGTCAATCGCCGCTTGAGCTCCCGAAAACTCTCATCACAAGCGAGGACCATACAAACTTCTTGTCCTTCTTGAGCAATTCACCATCGGCTTTGCGATCTTGGAGAAGTTCTCGATAAAGCGGCGATAGTAGCCCGCTAAACCAAGAAAACTCCGCACGTCGCTGGATCGACTTGGCCGCCCCAAGATAGAACATCGCGACCTTGCTTGATCCACAGCTATGCCTCCAAATGAAAGAACATGGCCCAAGAATGCCACTTCCTTCAACCGTAACTCACATTTGTTGAACTTTGCATACAAATGATGCTCCCGCAACTTGCCCAAAACAATTTTCATATGCTCAAGATGCTCGCTTGATCTTGGAATAGATAAGAATGTCATCAATAAAACCACCACAAATTTATCCAAAACTCCATGAATACCGAATTCATAAGGTTCATGAACAACGCTGGAGCATTGGTTAAACCGGAAGATATGACGGTGTACTCGCATGCACTATAACGAGTAGTGAAAGCCGTCTTGAATATCTCACTCGATCCGACTTGATGATAGCCCGATCTCAGATCAATCTTGGAGAACACCTGAGCTCCAGACAACTGGTCAAAAAGATCATCAATGCGGGGCAGAGGATATTTGTTCTTCACCGTCACTTCATTGAGAGGACGGTAATCAACACACATGCGCAAAGTCTTGTCCTTCTTCTTCACAAAGATCACCGGACAACCCCAAGGAGATGAACTGGGACGGATGAAACCCTTTGCTTGGAGCTCACCAAGCTGCTTCTTCAATTCTTCTAGCTCATTGGGAGGCATCCGATACGGCGCCTTCGAAATCGGAGCGGTACCGGGCAGCAACTCGATGACAAACTCCAGATCTCGAACCGGAGGCATCCCAGGCAAATCTTCAGGAAAGACATCCTCAAAGTCGATACTATGGGAACATCCACGAATGCAAGGTCGGCCGCTTCTAATGCACAAAGATGCGGACCACGGCCGCGCGAAAATCCGACCGCCGCTCAAGGGTAAGGTAGACAATCTTCCTGGCACAATCGATTTGCCCCAAGTGTTGGGACAACCAATCCATGCCAAGAATCACATCCAGACTACAATCGAGCGAATAAGATTTGCTAAAAATCCCACTCCCTTGACTATGATAGGAACATCCCGACATCAGAATCGCCTCATTTCCGACCCGGAGAGCGGATGAGCAAAGGAACTTCCAACGGAACACGGTGAAGACCACTAGCAGCAGCAAATGATCTTGAAATAAAAGAATGCGATGCTCCGTAATCAAATAATACCGCAAAGAGGCGAATTGACAAGAAGTGTACCAATCACGACATCCGCGCCCCGAGCCTCCTCACCGAAAGGTGGTTCACTCGGCCGCCGCACCCCGGGTCTTCGACAATCTTCCGTCGCGGTGACCACTCCCCTACCCGCGTCCTCCATTAGGACGAGGGCTACCGCAACACTCGAGGGCGTGCATTCGCATAATGGCCCTTGTTGTGGCAACGAAACAAGTAACCTCGCCGCGGATTGCGAGGCCGCTCGCTGCGGGATCGCAGCGCACGTGGATCAAACACGCCTGCGGTGGACGAAGAGCCGCGAGATGGCCTCGGCGCCGGTGGAGCAAAAGAACGGGCCATCGGTGCCGCCCACCGGTGACGAACGAGGCCGGTGTGAGTAGACCGATGCGCCCCATTTGCGCTATGGACTCGCCAGCCGCCGCTTTATGCTCGCAACGATGGCCTTATCTACCAAGGCTCGAAAGTCGAGAAGTCCACAATAGATAACTTGTCCCGAGCTCCTGACAAGCCATCCATAAACTTCTCCCGCTAGCCTCATCCGAGGCCACCTCTCCCGAGCATAACGAGCGGATGATTGAACTCGCATGTGTACTCGTCACGCATTTGCGCCCTTGCTTGAGCGCGAGGAATTCTCTCTTCTTGACTTCATCAGGCCATCCGGGATGTGGGCCCGACGAAAGGCGACCGAACTCCTCCCATGCGACCACATGGCTCGCGGTGCATGGCGAGATAGTTCTCCCACCATGAGAGTGTCGCGCCTCAAGCCGGTGGGACGCGAAAAGTGCCTTGTCTGCGCTCGCATCGAGCTATGTTGAGCTTCCGCTCAACCATGCGCAGACAATCATCCGCATCGAGAGGTCCTCGAGCGGGAGAAAGTCGGCGGTGTGTACGGAGGAACTCGCAAGTCCCCGCGAGTCCGTGGCCGCCACCACCGGCAGGAGTGGAGGTATTCTAGCAATAACCTCCGGGATGCGCTGTCGTCCATGCGGTTTCGCTCGACCGGCGAGAACCTCACCATGGTCGGGAGGAGGAAGCTCATCATCATGACCACTGACCGCTGCGCGTTCTCCCGCCATCCTGTTTCACTAAGACAAGTTAGAAACAACTCAAGAGCAAGAAAGCCCAACATTCATCAAAGCGGTCAAAACAAACATAAAGGTAATATAGATCAACCAAAGAAAAATCGGGCGATAACTACTCCTTAACACCTTACCCTATTATTCCCACGATCTTCCATAGTTCTCCCAAAACTAATTCCACCGGATAAGTAACTACCTTTTGAAAAGGGAAGAGAGAAACCAAGGTCTCAAAACTCAAATTAGAGTAAGGTGAGTAGAAAGCTAAGATAGGTAAGGAATAAAATCGAGAATCGCTAGGTTTTCATAAACCTTTTATAATTTGAAAATAAGACTTTCAAAATATCCTAAGGACGACTATGCTTGGTTACTACGGTCGTAATGGCTCGATACCAACTTTGTGAGGACCCCAATTTATTTGGCTTGTAATGCTTAACCAACCACCGGTCCTAGCATCACAAATCAAATAATCGATCTCGAGATATGTATACTTCCCAAAGCAGATACACACCTCGGTACAAAATTAGACATCAACTCCATTCCAAACATAGAGTCCAAACACCACACTACCAAACGGAAGATAAACAAATAGTAACCTTATTACGCACATAGGCCGACTGTGCCACAAGATACACAAATAACGTAGAAAGACAAATGAAGCAAAGCGCCATAAGATGGCTATAAACAAAGCCAATCGCGTGCCTTCAACCCACAAGGCATCCGACCGACCGCCAAGTCTAGTCGTCCAAGAAGCGGCAACACAACTCACGTATGAGGACCACGAGGCTCACTGCTTCCTCGCAACAAAACATTAAGCAAAGCACCGAGTACAAAGATTGTCTTTGTACCCGCAAGACCGACGTGTAAACTAGCGCACTGCTCATATGCTACATGCAGCTTATTTGGTGGAAGTCATATGTTTCATTTGCATAAAGCCAACTTTATTTGCAATAATGTAATGTAATTTAAAGGCAAGTTTGCAATTCATTTTTATCGTTGAAATAATCACAAATAAAGATAGGTACAAGCAACCACCTAGAAGTGACTATCCCAATAGTCACCACAACATAGCACTAATCCCAGTTCGCACCACCCGCAAGTTTTAATTTTAAAAGGTTGTAGTCTAACTCTCGATAAGCTTACCCAAGCGTGTCCATCACCTAGGGCGAGGCTATTCGAATAGTTTTAAACCCTGCAGGGTGTACCATCTGCACCCACACCTCGGATCGCCTTTAAGCCAAGCACACTCCGAAGGTATGCCGCACCTGACTAAGTCCTACGAGACTGCTTTCCAATATTGTGTATCAACCCCGAGCCGCTCGTATGGATAGAAACCCATACGCTTACATGGTAAAGCCGAAAGACAACTACCCACTCGGGATAAAGCTTTTGGACAACTACCATGCTCCCACCTCCATCCCTCCCGCGACCTCCTGCGACCGGGACCAATACACGCCAAAGTACTAGGTCAAGAGAGGTCCCATACCCTCTAGTGTGGTTAGCACGCCGAAATGCCCGGATAATGTAAACTCACAAGATGTTCGGTCCTTAATTGACCTGCACCTTTCGATCACACCCAATGATCACACCAATCTTACCATTGTGCGCGTCTAAATCATTTTTTTGTTTTTGGTTTTAGTTTTGCAAGTAAGCATAGCAAAATGTTTGAAACATAAAGTTGTAGTAAATTTTGTGTGATCAAGGTTACCGACTAAAGTCGATAACCGCCAGCTTCTACCGATAGCTAAGCATGTCTAAGCAAGTTGAAATCGATCTACTAAGTGACAAGAGATCATCCAAATGACCTCTAATCACGAAGAAATAACCTAGGCTCAGGTAGTAGAGATCAATATTTTGGCTACAGGATATGCAGCTACGGATTTAACTAATCAATTTAACACAAATTAAGCGATGCATACATACAGCTGAAACAAAATATTAGACTTTAAAGTACTGGGATAAACATGATCAAACTGCTTGCCTGGGCTTTGTTGCTCAATATGTTGCGGAGGATCGTCCTCGGGGTTGCCGCAAATATCGAAGCCTAACGATCGAACATAACAAAGAAATAAGAACGAATAACACCGACAAAACTCAAACATTCAACAACATCAAACAAGCCAAAACTCACACAACAGCCTAAGCATGAAATAACAAAATTTTAAAAACAGGGAACAAATCATTTTAAGTTATTAGCAATTTTCTATGAATTTTCTAAGCTAAAAACACAACAAGTTACTAGTTAATTACTTAACAAATTTTCATGAACAGAACCAGTGTATAAAACCTATCCTAATAGTTAGTATACTGAAAATGAAATTTTACAGAATTGGGTTCATTTAATTTGGACATTTATTGGAAGAGATATGCATTTTCTAATTTAGAGGATACATAAGACATCATTTTATTAGCTAACAGATTTTTGCTACAGAGACATGGGTGAAGTTAATTTTATCAAATAGCACACTTAAAATGAAAATTAACAAAGACTGTTTCATGCAATTTGGATAAAAATTGATTTAGTTATGTATTTTCTAAGTTTAAATGAATTAACAATGGCAAATGAAAACATATTACGAAATACTAAAGCATTAAATCCTTTTTCTACCGCCAACAAGAAGCCCGACCATCGACAAAGGGCCCGCAACGCCGACCAGACAAGACCGCCTAAAGTGACGTGGAAGGCGTGTTCTAAGAATACGCCTTCGGCTCACTAAGGTGCAAACCCAAACACTCTCACGCAGAAATACGCTTCCCATCGAGAAAACGATAACCGAACTACACAAACCTAACTGACAACATGGACCCACATGGCAGTGACTCAGAGAACAAATAACGGGCTGGATTAAAGGATTTCTAAACGCGATTAACCTAGGAGGGCCCACAAATCAGTGACTCAAAGAAGACATGATTAAAGTTAAACTAATCTTCACCGGCGGTTCACCGGCGAGCACGGGCACGGTGGCGCGGCCGCGCAGGTGATCTAGCAAACCAATGAGTTTCAAGACGAGTGAGTGGTACCTTAAGGTTCGCAAAGATCTCACGAACCCGGTGACGGTGACGCGGAGCCCGATGGTCGACGGAGATGAGCTCACGACGGCCGGAGGCGGAGAAGAAAGTGCGGTGCTCGCGGAGAAGATGCTGCGAGCTTCGAGAAGACCCCGGAAGGTGCGCCTCAGCTTCGCTTTGACTCCAGGAAGGTTTCGCCCACGATCCAGACGATGATGGAGCACGGAAATGGCCGGAAACGCCGCGGCGGCGAAATACCGTGCTCGGAGAAGAAGAAGTCGCACACCTTCCACGATGCATCAAAGACAGAAAAGAGCCCACTGTGAGCATCAGTGAAGCATTGCGATCAAGTGAGATCAACCGAGGCTTGAGACTCACCGTAACGCGAACGAGCTCACGGAGCCGAGCGCGGAGGTGGAGACGACGATACCACCTCGTGATTCATCGACGCCAAGGACCCGGTTGGGCAAAATGGAGGCGGCGCGAGCGTGGATCACGGTGGTGCGGTCGCGGGCTCAAGGGCGGCGTCAACACGGCGGCGTTGCTCTCGGGTTCTTCTCCGGCCTGAAAGGAAATTTGGGCGGAGAAAACACAAGAATGGACGCGAAGGGTAGTGGATGGGCTCGGTGGGTAGATGAGATCCCGCGATGCTTCACGGTGACACGAGGACAAAAAGGTGGCGGCGACGAGGACGTGGCAAGCATGCGCGCGCACGGCCGTGAGCTCCGGTGAGTGCGGAGAAGACGAGGTCGATCTTGGCGTGGGACCCACATGTCGGCCGACAGAGCAAAGCGGTGCGAACCGGGTTTGATTTGATCAGATCGCACCGACCGTTGGATCCAAATGGACGGCCGAGATTGGTGTATGCATTCGACAGTCGGTTGCGACGCGACGTGGATCGCTCGATTTGCATCGGACGGTCGCGATCAATTGGACTCGGGCGGTGCGATTAGTTGACGCGACCAACCAAGTGTGCGAGTCGGACTCGAGCCTGAGTTGGGTTCGGGCCCGAGGAACAGTACCGTTAGAATTTGATTTAAAAGACAGAGAAGGTTTGGGGAATTTTTAGAGGTAGCTCCTGAGCTCCAAAAATTTCGAAATTTTTATGGTAGCTACTAGGGACAGAGGACAACCTTGTATAATTTTTCCAGAACTTTTTATGCAATGCATTGTTCTAGAGAAAATTCGCAAGCTGCTGCACAGGGAGTTTGACCAGACTTCAAACAGAGTTGACTTGGCCATTTGAAATAGCAAACAAAATCTAAAAATTGTGAAATAATTCAGGGAGGTAGATAGGATGATCAAGATGATAGGAAAAATAATTTCAGAGGATGATCACAAGTTTGAAGGCTAAGAATTTGCTGACAACAATCTCCATTCACAAGAATTTAATTCTAGAAAATGGAAATTGCTAGGGAAAAATGTAGGAACTTTCAAATGATTTGAAGAGACAACAAAAGTTTTTATTCCTCCTCAAAATTTTACATTTGAAATACAAACCCTAAGTTAGGGCTGTTACAGCCTTCCCCTTGTGCACTGCGCGCTCGGCCCGGTCGTACTCAGCTTCTTGTTCGGGGTTCCTCCACCACCCTGCTCTCCTGGGCTCCTGCGGTGCATTTTCAGTAGGGTCGGGTACGTAAGGTTTCCAGCGTTTGAAAGTCTCAGCTCGCATAGTTCAACATGTAGTTCTGCTTGATGAAGGCCCTATCATACATTGTTCGGGTCATCAATCCATTGGAAGAAGTTGCATCGCATCTTCGGCTATCATTATGCGCAGATGTAGTTGGGGATTTGTGTAATGGAATGTAAGTGTAACATCCCAATTTTAGGCTTGTGTTTCAAATGTAAGAAAATGAGTAGAAATTAAAACTTTTTCTTGTATTTCCTGTTTGTACTGAACAGCTTTTGTACAAGAAGTTATGGAAATACAAAGTCACAAGTCTTTGATCCAAATCTTGATCCTTCAAAAACATTCTTGTTCCATCTTGTGATAATCTTCTGGAAATATTTTTTCCTAAATTCTTGGGTTGGCTTGGGGCTCCTCTGAAAAATTCCACAATTTTTAGAAATTGTTTGAATGCTGTTGGAGGAAAGTCAACCCAATTCAAAATCTGGTCAAACCTTGGACCAGCACCTTGGTAAATTTTTGGAGGAAAATCCACAGCACCAAAACCTCTTAAAATTTTATTCAAGGTCAATCCTTTAGCTGGCAAACTCCTGTAAAAATTTCAAGATTTTTGAAGTTGTTTTGCTAGTTCAAACAATTCTCCGAGTGCAGCCCTTCCAAAAACCAACATAAAGCTCTGGTTCGAGTCAGGCTCGAGCTCGAGTCCGACCAAGCCAATCGACTCGCTTTCGAGTCGGTCACCAGCCGCACCGAGCTTGATCTCGTCCTCAGTGGGTGAGCCGTTGGATTTAAAATCCAACGCTCACAAACCACCCCGCCACCTCTTCTGTTCTTCTTCTTCCTCCTCTCATCGTGCCACGCGTGCGAGCGAGGGCAGGTGAGCAGTGCAGGCCTCCGTCGCATCATGGGGCCCGTCAACGGCTCTGAACCTCGCTTTTGCCCATGTTAGGTGCAGCGCTGACCTTACCTGCCTCCTCGCCTCGTTTTCTCACACGGCAGAACCTTTTGTCCCATCGCCATTAAACCTCTGTCCTCGAGCTCAGTTAGCTCCGAGCTACATGAGCACCTCCGAGGCTTTCCTCTAGTCCCCTTCTACCTCCAGTCGCCCTCCCAAACCTTCCTCTGTAAGGTCGAGCGCCAAATCTCATCGTGAGTTCGTTTTCTGCCATTTTTGGCCGCGCGAGCTCCAGCGGCGACTTCGATCCTCCAGTGGTCCTCTTACCCTGATTTTCGTTTCCCTGGAGACCTCTGGTCATTGCAAAGTCGGTCCCTAACTCCTTTTTGGGTTGTTTTATCAGGAGCAACTCGAATCGGTTTCATTGCTTGCGGCCGAAAAGGACTTCGCTGCCTCGACCCGTAAGCCTCCTCCGTCCCATCGTGTGGTTCGGACCACCTTGTGGTTCGTGCGAACCTATCCCGACCATTCCTTTCCGTTGGTTGATCGAGATCCGCGCCGCCGCCATCTCCTCCGCCTCCGGTGAATCGCTCGCCGCCGGCAGACTTCTCCGACCTCCTCTGGACCACCCCCGTGCCCTGGTGAGTCCATTTTAGCCCCGTAGAGCTCGAGCACTTGTTAGCTTAGCGTGTAGTGGACCTCTTCGCCGTTTTCGGTTTTCACCGAAACTTGTCCTCCGCCCTCCTCCGGCTCGCCGGCGTTCTAGGCCTGCTCCGCCGTCGAGAACACTCCCACTAGGTTCGCAATAGTATTGTGAACATTTTGGCATAATTGGTTAGCGCCGCCGCGGCTCTGGTCGTCGGCGACGTGCCGGCGAGCTCACCGTCGAGCTCTGTACCTTGTCGCGTTTTTGTCAAGTCATTGGACCTCCTCGGGTTCATCGTGGCCGTCCAAGACCACCCTCGCGTTAGGTCCCGACCGTAGGATCTTGTTTGTGAAAACTCAAGTTCCAGGACCTCTTCAGTTCAAATCCTAGCCCTTATTTGATCTCTTCGTGTTTAGATATAAACCGTCGGTCCCTTTTCGGTGAGAACTTAAGTCCTAGGACCTCCCGGTCGTGATCTTAGCCGTTCTTGAGCTCTTCGAGTTGATCTCGGCTGTTAGATCTCTTGGTATGAAGTCTCTAGCTGCCAGGACCTCCTAGAGTAATCTCAGCCTTTAAGACCTCCGCAGATTTGCTCTTAGCCGTTGGATCTGGCTCTGTGAAAAATCTTGCGCGCCAGGACCTCCCCTTGAGTTGATCCTAACCGTCTAGGACCACCCCGGTTAAATCCTAGCCGCTAGGACCACTCCTGCGCAAAAGAACCTCCTCTGGGTCATTTTGCCAAAACCACCCCCCGGGACCTCCACCGAGGTCCTCTTTGCAAAAAGACCTCCCCTCGGTCATTTTGCAAAGACCACCCTCGGGGTCCCCTTTGTAAAATCCACCCACGGTCTTTTACAAAGACAACCCCGCTGCACTCTTAGGCTCAATCCTAGTGCTCACGACCTCCCGGTTTAGATCCGAGAGTTAGATCTCTTTTGTAAAATCCTTAGCGCTCGAGACCTCCTCCGTGGCGATCCGGACCGCTCAGACCTCCCTAGGCCTAACTGGACCGCCGAGATCTCCTCCCGTTAAAACCACGTCACTTAGGACCTCCCGAGTAGATCTTGGCCGCCCAAGACCTCCTCGGTGAATCCCGCCGTTCGTGACCTCCTCGTTTGATCTTGATCGCCCAAGACCTCCCTGCGAGATCTAGACCGTTGAAGACCTCCTCCGTGAGATCTTAGCCGCCCGCACCTCCCTCCGTAGGTTTACCCTTAGGACCTCCTAGTGCTCGGGACCGCGGATCTTGATCTCGGTCCACGACATCCGTTAAGCGTGAGGACCTCCTTTGCGTGCGCTGTGCATGCACCGGTCGTGATCGTTGGATCGATCTCAACGGTCCGCACCTCCCGGTCGGCGGGAGGAGGTCTTCCCGTACGCTGTGCTTCGAGGTCTGTGGCCCTGCGATACAAGATCAACGGCCCACGACCTCTCCTTTTCCTTCGATTCGTTGGACCTCCCGAGAGCTCAAATTTTCTAAGTCTTTAAGGTTTCAAATTTCAAAAGTGCATAACTTTGTCATTTTAATTCCTTTTTGAATGATTCCAATTGTTGTAGCTCTGTTATAGTATGAACTTTAATCTGAAAATGAATTTAGGCACTGTTATGTAGCAGGAAATGATTTTAACTACATGATCTTGTTTAGTGAAAAATGAGGTCTAGGAATTCATGGAAAATTTGTAAAATACATAACTTGTTCTCGGTAACCCCAAACTGAGCAAACTAAGTTTTGTTAAAACCTACTAGGATTGTACTGTAATATGGAATAGGTCTTCATATGATCCTTGCCACTGAAACTAATGGTTCACTAGTTTTAGAACTTAGAAAAATCATAACTAATTCATTTCAACTTCAAATTGTGCAAACTCAGTTTTGCTGTTGTTAGGATAACCATATCTTCCCACCATAAAAATTTCAAGTTCGAGATCATTCTAGAAATTTTCGTCGTGAACAGTAACCGAAATTAATTTAATTATGAATTTTCAGGCTGAGAGAACTTAGATTAACCATAACCTTTTCATGCTAAGTCCAAATGAAGTGTTTCTTGTTTCTAAAATTGTCTAAAATCAACCTCTAGCTGCTGTAGAACTTTCATTGGATTTGGACGTTCTTTGCTGTTGAGTTCCTTTTGGTGTTCTTCGTTCTTATCGGTTTTTATCGCCTTTTCGCGTTAGGTTCCGAAGAAAACTTTGAACCTGAGCACTCCCCTCTGCAGCAAGAACAAATCCAGCAAGGCAAGCAGTTTGATCATGTTAATCCCAGTATTTTAAGTATTTATGTTGGTTACAAATTCTATGTATGCATTGCTACTTTGTGTTAAACTATTGTCGATAGTTGACCTAGTAGATGCATTTCCTTAGGCATATGATTATCCTTTACTACCATTGAGCCTAGGTTATTGCTGTGATTTAGAGTTCGCGGATGAGCTCTTGTCACTTAGTAGTTGCGAATAAATTGCTTAGCCATGCTTAGCTTCCGGTAGAAATGGGCGGTTATCGACTTATCGATAACCTTGATCACATAAAACTCATTATCTCTTATGATTTCAGCTTTGTGCCATGTCTACTTATGAAAACTAAAACTGAAAACAAAATGATTTAGACTTGGGCACAATGGTAAGATGGTGTGATTTTCGGGTGTGACTGGAATGGTGCCCGAGTCAACAAGGATCGAACATCTTGTTACACTAAACCAAGCATTTGTGCGTGCTAACCACACTAGAGGGTATGAGACCTCTCTTGACTTAGTACTTTGGCGTGTATTGGCTCCGGTCGCAGGAGTCGCAGGAGGATGGTCTTGGGAGCATTGTAGTGTCCAAAGGCTTCCGTGATGGTGGTTGTCTTTCGCTTGCAATGTAAGCGTATGGGTCTCTATCCATACGAGCGGCTCGTAGTCAATGCACAATATTGGAAAGCGTCTCGTAGGACTTAGCCGTGCCGGCATACCTTCGGAAGTGTGCTTTGTGGCTTAAAGGCGATCAAGTGTGGGTACATTGGTACACCCTTGCAGGTTAAAACTATTCGAATAGCCTCGTCCTAGGTTATGGACACGCTTGGCAAGGTCTTTCAAGAGTTAGACTACAACCTTTTTAATTAAAACTTGATGGGTGGTACGAATCGGGGATTCGTGCTATGTTGTGGTGGCTATTGGGATAGTCACTTCCAGGTGGTTATTGGTATGTATTTTTATTACGCTTTTATGTTGACAACAAAATAGATTTACAAACTTGCTTTTAAATGTATTACATTATTACAAATAAAGTTGGCTTTATGCAAAATGAGACATACAACCTCCACCTAAATAAGCTTACCTGTAGTTTATGAATAGGTCTGCTATTCCACACGTCGATCTTATGAGTACCTTTGTGTACTCGGTTATCTTGCTTAAATGTATTTGTTGCAGAGGAAAAATGTGAACTTGAGGGCCTCACTTTGTGAGCTTTGTTGTGGTAGCTATGGGCGACTAGCTTGGCGGCCCGGTCGGTTGCCTTGTGGGTTATGTTGGCTAACCGGTCGACTTTTGTTCTAGCCATCTTATGACACATTTTGCTTCCGCTGTCTTTCTTGTATATTGTTCTATTTGGCCGGTCGGCTCTTTTGTAATAACTTTACTTTATGTATGTCGTTATTGAACTTAGTGATGTATGTTGTATGGAAATGATGTGTAATTTTGTGATGATGTGCATATGTCGCAATCAGGAAGCATATGTCCATCGAGGCTTAGAATGTTTAATTAGTAACGCTAGAACCATTTGGAGGTTAAGTGTTACTAGTTAAATATTCCGGGTCCTCACAGTAAGATATGGAAAATCTATGTGTATGTAACATTCGCTTACAAGGTGATGACCGCACGTGTAGTATGCCCGAGAGGCAATCGCCGGGTGTGTGGACTCGATGATCTTAGCCGGTCCTTCGCACATACACTGCGGGCGTGGGAACTCTGCTGGTACTGGCACATCCTTCATAGAACAGTTGTAACACCCCAGCTAAACAAACAGCCTAGAATGCTATCAAACTACTCTACTAAACCAATTAATTTCAATATTTTAATAAACAATCAACCAAACATTCATTCATAAATGACAGAATGCTAATAATCAAGAACTAGCACAATCTACCATTAATCAATAATAAGAATATCATCTATCAATTGAATATAAATCAATCATAACGCATTCCCTTTATCAAACTATTCTAAGACAATCCAACATTTGCTACAATAAGGCAGCCAATACTCAAATAGATACAACTAAAGCATCAAAGATCAGCAAAACTATGAGGATGATAGAATAATCCAGTCAATCATTTTAATCCATCAAATAGAATTAAATGAACTCAAATAATGGGGTTTAAGAGCATATAGTGAACGTCCATGAACACAAATAGAACATCCACCACGAAGGGTGGTCACAGTCTGAATCTAAAGAATTGATATAAGTTCGAAGTTTAGATAAACGATCTAATTTATTTGTCATGGATTGTGAAATCATGAGGTGCAACAAGTCTACCCCTTCCCATGCATATCGTTGCCTCGAGAGGTACCTAGAAAGCACAACACAGCAAGAGTGAGTTCACGACTTGGTAAAGTACAACAATAATAAAACATAATCTCATAACCATACAGTGAGGATACCGATTCTCTGTATGAACAATAGCAATGGATAACGATTCCATCTCTTATGCGTGTATGCAATGTATATGTCAAGAATACTCTTTATTCAACTACTTTGCAATTACCGGTAATGCCGAGTAGTGTATCCGTCGATACATACTCAAAGCCTGTGCCCTTCAGGCACAAGGAACTCATGCCCACACTCCACGAGTGTGGGGACCTAAGCCCGTCCAATGCATGAGGGGGTCCCAATGCCTGTCCAGTGCATGACGGGGATCTCAAGAAACAATCATTGGCTACCACGTAGTCTAAGGTTCAGAAATGAATACCATCATGCAAATTGAACTCACACACACTCAATTCATCATAAATAGTTAATGCTCAACGATATTATCAAACATAAAAATTCATACTTAAATCATGGCAATTAAGATGAATGAAATATCGCAATATCATTATCACTGCTTGCACTTGCATCAACCGTGAGACGGAAAGCAATTGGCAAAACGCTCTAGCACCGGGGTTCACCACCACCGTAACCATGAATAATACTAAACATCAATCAAACATGCATAACAAAACATTACTCGCAGCGCTCTACATCGCCTTCCCACAACCTAAGATTAAACACTTGATCTACTCCAGCTAGTCAACATACTAACAGAAAGCTATACTGGACATCAATATTAAAAACTTTATAACTTTTTCTCTGAAACTCGAAATGGCATGATCTCAGACTCTCTAGAAAGATAACAGAATTGTCTACAATAACCTAGTTGGCAAGATCCTTTAATTCTGCACACATATGAGTCTAACATTCAGTTGAAAATCTAAAACTATATTCTGACAGACAGAGAGGACAGCAACACAAGAAATGCTATAACTTTTGATTGGCTAAACAAATTATTGATTTCTCTATCAATTTGAAACGCTAAGAACATGAACTTCAAAAGTCTAGTTGGTTCAACCCTCAGATTATGCCTTTAACAAATTTTTGCCCACAACTCAAAACTACCGTCAGAATCTGACATACGTTTTGGACAGTAAAATTGAAACATACATAACTTTTGTTCTACATATACAAAAATGGTGTTATTTATCAATCCTAAAAGCTAATGAAATTACCTACAACAATCGTTTTGGGTGACACCCCTGAATCGGCTTTTAACAAAGACTTAATTAATAAACAAGACGACTGCTGATTCTCGTCAAGATTTCTGGGCAGCAGCAGTAAAATCAACGTAACTTTTAAACCACAACTCCGATTTGGGTGATATTTGAACCTATTGAAAGCTGAGAACAAACCTCACAAATCTAGAGGAGAAGAAATCCTCCAATTCAGACTCGATCTACACAAAAATAGACAAGCAAGAAGATACAGAATACTGATTCTAATCGCAGCAGTTCAACGATTATCTAATTGAGGGCAAATACGAATCTAACTTGATTCAAAATAGCGGGGAGATAATCGTTACCCTTGAAGACCCTAATGAAACCCTCTGGAGATCCCTCATGAAGAACTCCTTCCACTTCCCCTTCCTTTCTTCTTCTTCTTCTTCCTTCCTCTCCTTCCTTTCTCCTCTCCTCTTTGCAAAGCAGCAGGGAATGATGGATGCTACAGTACATGGACATGCTACAGTAGCTGACGTCGCTACAGTAGTCGTGCTACAGTACAAGGGTGCTAGGGTTTAAAGGGTGGGGCGCCCCCTCCTCTTGGACCTCTTAAGGCCAGCCCATAAGGAAGACAAAGCCTTGGGCCAGAAGCCCAAGGTCCAAATCTCTCTCAAATTTTGATTTTTTAACTTAATTCTATCTCTAAACTTTATTGCAATCGATATTAAATAATCGGGATATTACAATAGTACGGGTAGGGTTTAGCCCTCTCTACAAGCTACTTGCGCTTCCGCAAAATCTTCTCGTAGAAGTTCGCCGACGAGTCCGACATCTCCTTCCTCTCAGTTGTGTGAACCAAGCTTTGGTGAGGTATTGGGTGTGATGTTGTGGTGTTCTCCTTCAGCTCTCTTCTCCCCACAGTTCTCTTCTCCCCCCTTTTATAATGGGCCATTTCGGATCAAAAAGGTGGAGTGGCGGAGTGTGGTACTTTCGGTGTGCAAATATAGTGTGTGTCGTGACATGGTGTGGTCTTCTCGGCCTAAAAAGGTAACGTCGTAGTGTGTTGTCAACTCGTTCCGCAAAAGTGACAATGTGTGTTGTGATAGGGTATTGTCTTTTTGGTCTGAAAAGGTAGCGTTGTAGTGTGTTGTCAACTCGCCTTGCAAAAGTGACAACATGTGTCATGACAGTGTGCGGTCTTCTCAGTCTAAAAAGGTAGCATCGTAGTGTGTTGTCAACTTGGTTTGCAAAAGTGACGTAGTGTGGTCTTCTTAGTGTGGAAAGGTAGCATCGTAGTGTATTGTCATTTTGGTCTACAAAAATGGCTGTGTGTGGCATGACTCGGTGAAGTTCTAAAGGTCTTAAAAGGTTGTATCCTCGCTAGTGAAAGGAGGCCTGTCGCTCGCAATCTACATCGAAACGATTAAGAACAAACATGAGTCCATCCATAGTAGTTAGACAGCAATCGAGAACACGAAGGTCATGACTACACGTACCTCGAAACCCAACATGGGTCCACCCTCCATGCCCTAATGGGTGTGCGCGGCTGCAATGCTCCAAGCTCAATCGGTGTCTCGCCCTCCTGAGCCATCCTCGGCTACGGTGATGCGCGTTAATGACCGAGTCAAGCAACTCGTACGGCCACTGTGTAGTGTGTCCTGGGTCCGTCATACCTTGCATACATTGTAATTACTACAAAACGTATACAAAAAAAGTAATAACAACCGACATATCTAAAATTTTGCTACTCTGGAATTTTCATAGATTTTTTAGCTACCATGCTATTTTCGTTGTTTGGAAATTATTTAGCGTGCACGAATGGAAACCAAAATTAAGTTTGGATATGTACCCTACATAGCTACTCTGCAATTTTTGCCGATTTTTAATAGGTACCTTGCTACTATCCTTGTTTAAAAGTGTCTCTAGCATTTACAAAATATTTATCATGTACAAATAAAAATAAGAATTAAGTTCACAATATTTTATGTCAGCTCTATATACTCTATGCACCTACTCTAGATTTTTTAAAGAATTTTTAGAGGTGTCTTGCTATTTTCTTAGTTTAAAAAGTACTGTCGGCATAAACATAATATTTAACATGCAAAAATGAAACCAAAATTAAGTTGGGATTATTTTGATTAAGCTCCACATACCCTATTTACCTACTATGTATTTTTTTAATAGATTTTTAAATATGTACCTTGCTACTTTCCCTGTTTGTAAAGTGCCTCCAGTATTTACCAAATATTTACCATGTATAGAAGGAAACAAAAATTAAGTTCACAATGTTCTAATTTAGCTCTACATACCCTACGCACCTACTCTAGATTACTTAGATAATTTTTAGAGGTGTTTTGCTATTTTTCTAGTTTATTAAGTATTTTCGACATTAACATAATATCTACCGTGCACAAATCAAAACCAAAATTAAGTTGGGATAATTTTGGTTTAGCTCTACATACCCTGTTTAGTTACTTTGTAATTTTTACATATTTTATACAGTTATCTTGTTATTTTTAGAGTTTAGAGGAGTCTTCCTATTTTTCTATTTTAAAAAGTATTTTTGGCACTAATAAAATATTTACCGTGTACAAATTAAAATGTACACAGCTAAAATAATGTACTACATCAAACAGTAACACAACTAAAATTATCTAATCTATTGAATTCTATGTCGCTATTTTTATTTACTAACCTACGAGGTTTCGAATTTAGGTACAAAGTATTAAGAACATTTACCTGCAGAATGGGCGACCAGATCTACTGCTCCGTCTCTCTCTGCTCCTCTAGGAACCGGCAGGGCTTCGCTACGTCTCTTCTCCCCTCCTCCGGTCTCTTCTATTTTTTTTTTTAATTAAAATGACTTTTTTTTAAATTAATTTTTGGGGGTTTATATAGTCAATCTCTGTCGCCAATTGAACTAGCGACTCGATACAAATCGCCAGTTCAATTGGCGAAAGAACTTGGATGGCGACAGGAAGAAAATAGGTTTATGTTGCCAGTTGAACTGACGACAGGAGCCTGTTGCTGTTTGGACTGGCGGCAGACACATATTTTGTTTTTAAAAAATTGACTATTTATTTTTGTAATTATCTTTTAAATTAATATTATTTAAAAATGGGAATCGATAGGATGAGGACGTCTGACTCTCCGGACGATCCTTTCCACCGTCTACGTGTAATCATCCTAGCAAAAATATCAGACACGCTCACTCCACTCTCTTTCTTCAATAGCAAAAATATTAGCGCTTCGAGGCAGGCATCCATCCAACCAGGCAGACATTTAATTCCCATCTACCCTCCCTACCTACACCACCTCCAACCAGGAGCTACTTTTTAATGCCATTCTCCACCTCCCTCTCCCTGCAATCTCTCTCAAACAATCACACCACAGGCCACAGTATCACTCCAACCCTAGCAGCACACACGCACTGCCCAGCACGCGCGCGCGCGCGCACACACACACACACACACACAGGGCTGCGCCGATGCCGCAGCGAACGTGCTCCACCGCCTCCGTGCCTGATGCTAGACGTGGCGCGCGCGCCTGAGTTCGCGGGGTGGCTGCGTGGCCTGTGGCGCCGCATTCACTAAGACCCAGAGCTTGTCTTCTAGGAGCATCACACCAGCGCGCTCGTGCGTGCCAAGCTCGACGCCCTCGGCGTTGCCAGTGAGCTCCAGGAGGTCCCCATCGGCCGTCCCCTTCCCCTTCCTCCTCTCTCCTCGACGACTCCTTCTCACACTAAGGTTTTTCATTTTTGATGCTCCTCTGTTTGTGTTTTCTGGTTCTGTTGTGATGTTGCGGCCCGTTGAAAAAATCGTTACAACCCGTTGTAAAGAATGTTGCGTACTGTTCTTTGAGATGTTGCATCCCGTATAAATAATATTGCATCTGTAGAAAAACATGTTGCATCTATAGGAAAAAATATTGTACACTATTCACGATGATGTTGCAAGATTTTGGCCCGTTTGAAAAAATTATTGCAACCCGTTGTATAGAATGTTATGTACTGTTCTTTGTGATGTTGCACCCTGTATTAAAAAATGTTTCATCTGTAGAAAAAAATATTGCATCGGTAGAAAAAAATGTTGCATACTATTCTCGGTGATGTTACAAGATTTTTTAACGTATTTGTTTTTCAGATTTTTGATTGAATTTTGAGATGGGGATTTTCGTTGTTGTCTGTGCTGCATGAGTGTTCGGGATGAGATTTTATCACGTGCGAGATTAATGGCGATAGAACAGCTTCCAAGATCCGATGTCAGAATGTGTCGTACGGGGCTAGTGCTCGCACTGTACGTCCGAGCACTACACGCCCTTAAAAAATTCTGGATTGCACGGCACGTCGCCCCAATGATCGGTGTACTTGCCATTTCCACAAAACCATCAACAAATTGCCGTACCATTTTGTCGTCCACCGATTAAACTCGCGCGAACCATCCGAATCCTTCTTCCTTTACAGGCGAAGTACAGCATCCATATTCGATCATTTATCTTTTCTGAGACGCAACATGCACAAGACTTAAACCTAAAACAGTTTAATGGTATTCCTACCCTTTAAAGTTTTTATGGAGAGGGGAAACCAGCGGTGGAGCTGTAAAATTTATGTTGGGTGCACCATTGATACTTAGAAATAGAGTAAAAGGATAACTATAAGTGATTATCGGCCAATCGAATGTTTACCGTAAACTATGCATTATGAATATTGTATTCATATGGAACTTAATGTTCCTATATAATTAGTTAGGCTTTCTCCAATTAATCAACTATTTTTCACAATTAGTTGTGAAAACAATTTATTTTGTGGAGTGATGATGATAATAAATACTAATAGTGATAGATAAAATTTAAAGATGTCTGAACATATTATTAAACAGGACATTTCATAAATTTTATTAGTATGCCATATAACCCGTATAATAGCTCGCATAACCTATCATCCAAAAAACACATATAGTTTTTAGTACATCTATACTTAGTAGGTTAGTATTGCTGCAACCTATTTACGTTACATATGACTTCAAAGTTTGTAAGTAAAATATCTCATATAAAATACCCAATTTACATCATTTGCATCTAATCATTCAAGAATTATCAAATTCAAACGAAGTCTAAATTCAATTAGAACCTATAGCTAGCAATGATATACACATAATTTTCAAAAAAAAAAATGAGGTGCCCGTGCATACCGGTACCTAGCTGGCTCCGCCTCTAGAAAAAAAGACACTATTACGTAAGTAGTTTTTTTTTCTGCGAAAGACGTAAGTAGTAGAGAAAATGCTTCAGAAAAATAAATTCACGCGTCTTGCCGCTGAGCGAGAGGTCTCACGTTCAATTTCTCCGTGGGTAAGCTTTGATTTTAGGAAGACACTACGTACGGGCGTATGGCGTCTCCTTTTCCCACGGAAACCTACACTAACGTTCCTCCCATTCCGTCTCTGTCGCACGGTCGGCGACGGCGAGTGGAGACGCGTTCCCACGCCGTTACACTCGGCGTCGCCGTGGCGGCCGGTGGGGCGGTGGGTCAGAAGCAGCGAGCGACGAGGGGAGAAAAAGCGTGGCCGTAACGGGGAGTTGGAGGAATCTGACTTTCTCCGCGGCCATGTTAATAATGCCTCCGGGGACGAAATCCTTTACGCTGTCTTCCCCCAGCCTCCCCTTCCCTCCATTACCCGAAGCAGCGGCGACGGCAGGAGAAAGGCAGGAATCTTGGCCTTTGCTTGCGCGTCCCGCCGGGCTGCAGCAGCCTGCAGGTGAGCCGTGAGCGCTTCCCTTGCTCTTCTACGCTGCTCTGATGGATGAAGAAATGGATCTACTCTTTCTTTCTTTCTTTGCTTCTCTGGATGATTGGATGTGAATGATCCCCTGTGCTGGCTTCCTCCAAAAAAAATTCTTTCCACTCTGTAGCAGTAAGCTCGAAATCTTGGCTCTGTGTTGATGGGGTAGGTGTGGTTGACTGCAGTAGTCCAGATAGCAGGTGCGAATTTCACATACCCAGTTGCCAGATGTACCAAATCCAACGCAGTGTTCGTTATGAAATGTATTTATAGTTGCTAATGCACTCGTAACCGCAGTTTCATAATTCGTAGTATCAGGTATGCCGAATTTGCGAGGATACAGTGGATGGTTTTTATAGGAAAGAATGCGCACAGTAGTTAATGCTTGCATGTTTTGCTGTTCGTGCTGGGTAAACTCTATTGGTAGCCAATTTAGTAACTGTATTCGGCTACTTAATATACGTGTTTGCTCGTTGCATCTATTTGTTCTGCAACTTTGCTATTTTTAAGTCGTCTGAAATTTTGTTAAGTTTAAATCAATTGTTGTAACCATTGGATTTGGGTAGAGATTGATGTGTTATATGATTGAATATTGATCCAATGGATAAAACGTGTGACTTATACTTAATAAAATTTCAGCCACCTTACGAATAGACAATCCCTTCTGGAATTGCATCCTATATTTTACACTAGGACTAGTACAAAAAATTTGTTGGGAAAACAGCTTGGATTCTTGGAGGCCTTCGGTGTTGATTTCACGACATTCAACCTAGTTAAACATCATAAATAATAGACCTTGGCTGTGCATCACATCAAAAAAGAAATAAAAAACACAGTTGTCATTGAACACTCTTTTTCTAGAGGAACATGTGTACATGTTATCAATTTTATCCCCTTTGATTCACTGTATAAGTAGAACAAGCGACCGGAAGATTGTTTAGTTAAGACGCTTGTGCAGAAGTTATAAAAAACATCATGGCCAAAATAGCTGAAAGATTGAAATGGTATAAGAGTGGCATATCATGAAACTAATGCTTCCGCGTTTTCTTGGATAACTATCGAAGAAATGGTGCAACTTGGAAATAATTTTGTTTCTTATTTCAGTTAGGGATGTACTTTATATAATTTCGTTTGTTATTTCAGTTAGGGATGTGCTTTAATCATTTATGTTCATGTTAAGTTTTATATATTTTCAGTTTTTTGTCTAAATTTGAGTATTGATTGATTGTTTGTTTTCTTTTGGACCTGTTTCTGTTTATGCAGAACTTGGTGGCCAGTATTATGTGTATTCATTTTTTGTAAACTAATAGAGCATTCATTCCTGTGGAACATGGCGCTTCAAGTCTAAAAGCTAAATAGGTTGCCCTTACCATGTAAAGAAGATTTGAAAGAGGTCAGAATTGCATATACCATCTAAGACTCCAGCTGAACATAATGGTCTCCAACGGTAATGAAATTATCAAAGCTGATATTCAACAATTAGAGTCAACAACATTGGACAATAATCCTGGAGCAACAGGTGTCAATACTCTTTCCACTCAGGGTGTTTCACAACAGGGAAAGCAGTGGAGTGGGTTTCTGAACTTTGCGAATTGCTTTTCTAGTGATGCCAGGTTAAGGAAGTTGGGTCCTTCCCCTTCACTCAAGTTTCGACAGCTCGCACTTGAACGAGATGAGTTCTCACGTTCTATCCATTCTGACAACCATGGTAATAATGAGCATTTCCAATTTATCAGGAAAATTAATTGGGGCCATCTGTGGGTGATGTGCAAGGATTGGATAAAGGAGCCTCTTAACATGGCCCTTTTTGTTTGGATTGCCGTTGTTGCTGTATCTGGTGCAATACTCTTCCTAGTTATGACTGGAATGCTGAATCATGCTTTGCCTAGCAAATCACAAAGAGACACCTGGTTTGAAGTGAACAACCAAATTTTGAATGCATTATTCACTCTCATGTGCCTTTATCAACACCCAAAACGGATCTATAACTTTGTGCTTCTGTGTCGATGGGAGCAAAAAGATATTTTAAGGCTTAGGAAAATATATTGCAAAAATGGAACATATAAGCCTAATGAGTGGATGCACATGATGGTGGTTGTAATCCTTCTTAATTTGAACTGCTTTGCTCAGTATGCCTTGTGTGGTCTCAACCTAGGATACCGCAGATCTGAACGTCCTCCTATCGGTGTTGGCCTGACTATTTCTGTTGCAATTGGGGCTGCAGCATTTGCTGGTTTGTATAATATTATCAGTCCTCTTGGGAAGGATTATAACACAGAGCTGACAGAAGGTGATCCAGAAGCACAAATTAAAGTCACCTCAACTGAGGGCAGCAAGCCAGCAACTTCACGGTTCAAGTCGCTTGAAAAGAGATACTCTTTCATTCAGAGTGTAGAGCGTCGTTTCGTGGATAGTAGGCCTGAGTGGGTCGGTGGACTACTGGATTTCTGGGACAATATATCTCTTGCTTACTTGTCAATTTTCTGCAGTTGCTGTGTTTTTGGGTGGAATATGCAGAGGCTTGGATTCGGTAACATGTATGTCCATATTGCAACATTTATGCTCTTTTGCCTAGCTCCGTTCTTTATCTTCAACCTGGCAGCTGTCAATATTAACAATGAAAACCTGCGAGCAGCACTGGGGCTCACTGGCCTCGCACTTTGCTTTTTCGGTTTACTATATGGTGGCTTTTGGAGAATACAGATGAGGAAGAGATTTAACCTCCCTGGGAATAACTTCTGCTGCCGCAATCCCAATGCGACAGATTGTTTCCAGTGGTTGTGCTGCTGTTCATGTTCACTTGCTCAGGAGGTGAGAACCGCTGATGATTATGATATTGCAGAGGACAAGTCATGCACAGGGCAAGTAACCGAGGAAAGTCGGTGTATAATGTCCCCATTGCCTCGTGAAGATGGTTTGCCTCTTTTTAAGTCAACTCCAAGTTCGCCATACAGGAGTAGCACTGCTAGCCAGTCAATTTTCATTCTGGAGAGTCCATCAGCTCCATGGAGGTCATCTGGTGCAACCCCTCTGGGTGGTTCACCAACAATTGGAGACAAGGTTATGAAGGCGCCTACTCCATCTGTTGTACACAGAGAAAATGAACATGGATCATAGCATGGGGCGACCCAACAAGGCAATTATCATTAGTCTACTCAGTACAATGAGATGAACTTGTATATTTGTTGTAAAGGAAAATTACCATACGCCTTTTCATCTGCGGCTGAATTTTTCTTGGCAATTACTCCTACTTGATGTATAGGCTATTCAGTTCTGTTCTGTACTGTAATTCTGTTAGATTTCATGCAATACACGTGCTTTTGAGGTGAAATGCAGTGGAAGGCGAGAGTCCTCTTTTTTCTTTTTGAGTATTTGGCTGAAGAGTTCATGGCTAACAACAAAATGTGATGTTGGTGTTAGCAGGGAGGGAGCATAGTTAGAGCCAATAGAACGTGGGCCGTAGCGCCCCCCACCCCCCACCACCCCACCCACACACAAAAAAGAGGTCAACTCTTAGTTTCTACTTACTACTTAAATATTAGAGTCGGTGATCATCCGTCCTCCTACAATCTTCCATGTCTGTTGGATCAATAGCTGGAGGACTGAGGGTACAGATCGCTTCGTGGCTCTCACCACATCACTTGGGCCAGTAGCAACCCTAGCGAGTGCTAGCGTTGCGCCACCCTCCCTCTCCTCTCTCTCTCACACACACTTCTCACGATCTCGCGTCGCCCTCCCTCCCTCTCCTCTCTCTCACGCTCCGCTCTCGCGCCGCCTCCTGCTCTTGTGCCACCCTCCCTCCCTCTCTCTCTCTCTCTCTCTCTCTCACGCTCCTCACCCGAGTCGTCCGCCTATCCCCACCCGCGCCGGATCACTTAGTCCCCGACCTCGCCGACGCCGCAACGCCGAGCCGCGCGTCGAATAGACCCGTGTCACCGCTTGTCCCCACTCGCGCCGGATCTCTTCGCCCTCGACTTCACCGACGCTGCAACGCCGCACCTAGCACCGGATCGACCCGCGTCACTCGCCTCTCCCCACCCGCGCTGGCCGATGCCCGTGTCGGATTTGGTCCAACACCGTCCGCCTCCCACGCTCCCCACTAGCGTACCCGAGCAGCGGGTGGCGCACCAGCCGGCAACCAACGCCCGTGCTGGGTCTAGCCGCCCACATTGCCACCCCGCCGCTCAATCCCCCCTGCCACGATGTTGCATGCTCGCCATTGCCGCCAGCTCCCTCGGCAATCGCCCAGCTTTGCACAACACGTTCCTTACAAACCACTGAGTTTGAATGCGCGACGATTGTAGTCTAGGAAGCATGCGTGCTCTAGCGGTTGCCTCCTTCCAACATACAAAAGATGTAGCTTCTCTTCTACATAACCTCCTTCCTACACTTGCTCTTCTCCTTCTCCACACAAAAGAATTGGGTAAATACTTCGCTCTACACCCCTATATCTTTCTCTCTATTTGTAATCTTCATGCTTGCATCTTATTTTGCTTCTTTCAACCACTTTTTAAGTTAGGTGGATAAAGGTGTCCTGATTGGGCTAGAAGTCATGTCACAGGTGGCCAAGACATAGAAGGGCTACGACCCAACACGCTAGCAGTAAGGTTAGTCATCTATTGATCATGGTTGGGTTTTTGTGGCAATGGCGCTTTCTATATTTGTGTACAATAGAGGTCTTCAATCTGCTTGAATGATTTTAAAAATACCCAATAGATATGTTGTTTCTGTAGTCTTGATCTTCAATGATAAATAATTTTAGTTATCTTTGTGGGCTTAGAGGCGAACCAAGACAAGAGAAAGTGTCAGCAGTAGTTTAATGATTACAAGGAGTGCAAAAAGAAAGAGGTTTGCTATTGTTTCCCCCCATTGCTTTGCGGTATTTAGTGATGATAATGATAGATGGCTTCAATTGATTACACACTTCGTCTTTCGAGGCTCTTTGTTTTTGTTTTACGTATTTGTCGTTAGTTGATCAATATGACCTAAAACTTATTGTTAGGAAGAAAGTATGAAAATTGAGCTTATTTGTAGCCCCAAAGTCACCCTTTTTTAAAAAGAAATGACTCAAAAGAAATTATCTCCTCATGAAACTTTTGTTTGGGCAAATGCAAATGCTTTAAGCACTTTTGGTGAATCCTAAACTAAAGCTTTTGGTGTAGCTTGACCATAGATATCCATGATTACCACATAGGCTACCTTGCTTTCTTACACTGCCATCATCTTCTTCTGTACACCACATATAATTCTCCCCAGGATTGGTATATCTCCCTATTGCTTGGAGATTCCTGTGGTGCCATGCATGCCAAAGATTGATATCAGTGATTGTGTGCTCATCATGTTCCTTCCATGATAATGGGCAAACCGATTTTTGAGGAAATTCTAGATTCGCAAGATGATTAGGTCTGTATTTCCAATGTTCAAGAAGGCGCTAGACCGATTTCATGAATACTATGTATTTCTCTATGGATGTATGATTTAGAGCAACTAATGAACGCGTGAACGGTAACTTCAACATCTAAATACATAAAGGGTGTCGTGGCATGTCGTGCCAATAGTGCTCCTTTATCGAGTTCAAAACTCTGAGTGGAGCATTTTGACAAGCTTATCAAGAAAATCAATTTTCGTATGTATTGCTTCCATGGATTGCTAGGACGCTAACCTTGCCGTTAAAGTTTTAGCTTCTACTCCCTAGCCATTTGGTAAGCTTTCTAAATACAGAAGTATGTTGCTATGAGTCCATGAGATTAGTCTAGTTTTTTTCTTGAAGTCAACATAAATAATAGCTCTTGCTTTATCAAAACAAAGTAGCTTCCAATACTTCCTTTCTTGGTCAGTGAGTTCGATGCAGTGTCAATAAACAGTCTGGTCTTGGAAAATAGGCTTAAATTTTGTTGTCCACCACCAATTTTTTTTCTTCATGACATCTTCATTTTAGTTCAGTTATGCATGCATAAGATGATTTCTTCTGGATTTTATAAACTAGCCTCCAGGCTAAACAAACTATTCACCGTTTAGTTTTCTTTTGAATCGTTCTGCTTTGCCTTTCCCCACATTCTTATGCCATAGTTCCAATGTTGTTCCACTTTGTTAATTTTGCTCTTTCCCTGATTCCATCAATAACTTCTCTGTAGGCTTGGAGGCGAACCAAGACAAGAGCAAGTATCAGCAGCAGTTTGACGATTACAAGGAGTGCAAAAAGAAAGAGGTTTGCTATTTTCCCCCTATTGCTCTATAGTATTTAGTGACAATAATGATGGATGGCTTCAATTGATTACACGCTTCTTATTTCGACGTTCTTTGTTTTTGTTTTATGTATTTGTCGTTAGTTCATCAATAGGACCTAAAGTTTATTGTTAGGAAGGAAGTATGAAACTTGAGCTTATATGTATTCGTTGTTGCTTCATGAGTAATTCATCTTCCCTTGGATCTGTTAACTTGTTTTAGTTTGTATAGAGCCTAGTGGATTTTGTTCCTTTTGGGAAAATTTGTACATGTGTGCATTCCTTTTTTTTTTTGGTATGAAACAATGTGATCTAGGTGTATTTATGGTTGTGTATTCCTTGTCATGATGTTCATGCTTGCTTCTTTCAGAAACAATATTAGGCATGCCTGCAGACATGTTGATTCTATTGGGAAAGTTCTTGATATTCTAGACAAGTTGGTGATGCATTTCTTCATTTTTCTTATGTACAGCTTTGAAAGGGAAGAAGAAGATAAGAAGTCAGGGAGGAGGGAGATCACAGCAAGCTCCAAACACAAGTGGTATGCTTCACAAAAACGCAAGATCCCAATCGTGCTTGTGTCTTCTACATGAAAATTTGTTAATATCTGATAGCCGATCGTGCCTGCCTTTTTTTACATTGGTTTGGTCGCTTAACATGAGGTGTGATTCAGAGTAGTAACATTGATTTCTTCTCACAAAAATGCAAACATGTTGACCAATAGCAAATATGTATCAGAATTACATAATTTCATGAATCTACAACGGTGAAAAATTCTTTATGTTATATGCTATTCTGTTTCTGGGCTTTTTGCCCTTTCTCTTTTTCCTGTTCATGTGCATGTTTGTGCTGATATGCACATTTGTATGTACAAGCTGGTAGGTTGATTCATTAAATTTGGACATTGCAATGTAGTATTCATCTGTTCCTAGATGAAATAAAATTATGAACTGATATAAGACATAATTATTCATGAAAGGTGGACATAGTCTCTCCTATGTTCTAGAAACGACTAAAGAAAGAATGTGTAGGCCACAAACAATATTTAAATGTCAATGTGCATATTTATTTGGTAAGAGGCTTGGAGATTATCAAATAACCCTATAAGACTTTTATGAGATTGTTTGATTGAATGAAGCAAAAAGGAGTAATGTACTCAACAATGCTGGCAACTGCTCGTACCCCTCCTCCCAATCCCCATATATCATCTTCCAGGCTCGCTGCTTTGCCCTCCATGCTTTTCCATACCTTATGTCGTATCCGAACATCTTCTGTGTCATCTCCATAATTGTCCTCACCTTCAAATTGGGCTGCCCCTTCAGTATTGAGTATAGTGATCTCGCAATGAGGGTAGATGTCAACTGGCGATGCTTCTGTTTCAAGTTTGATTCTGCACAAGTGTGTGGGCCAACGATTTTTGTGATCTTGAACTTGCCTGTGTCCTTCTGTTTCCTAGCACACACCCTCCAATTACAATCGGCCTTCTCACACACCACCGTAACGCCATTGCACATAGGAATGCCTAACCTTGAAAGGCCTTTGCGCTTCACGAATACTCCTGTAACCACCTTCTCAATGTAGGCAAGTCCTTGAAGACCAAACCCTTCTTGATTTCCATGCTATCCCGGCCAGGAGCCTCTAACAACTCGTCGTCTCGCTTACGCATAAGCACCTTGGGAATGACTAAGGTCTGCTGAATTCTTCAATAGTTGGATCACGATTAGAGCGGGTTGTCGATGAGCTCAATATCTTGTTGTGTCAATCTTTGCAACAGTCGGTCTTCATCGGAATCAACGGCTCTAGCCGTCCCATAAGGCTCCTCATCATCATCAATCTGAACATCAACACTGTTAGAGGCCCTACAGAATTGATCCATGTTGCCTGAAGGTGCCACAGGAGGACGATCATCATTTTCAGGAACATCTACTGCATCACAACCACACACACGATGACAATTGAGACAAAGGAATAGATTAATGAACGGTAAACTAAAGTGGTACTACGACACTTACTTGGATGGTTCTGAGTCAAAGGGATCTCCTGAGGGGCCGCAGGATGAGAAATTCCAATCTCATTCGGGCGGATTGAGCATCGGGTACCACATCCGCTCGTTCACATCCGCATCACGGTTGGGTAACGGGGTCCAAAGGGGGAGGACTACCTAAATCTGGTGAATGCCCATAAAGGGGCGAATGCCCATGAGGGGGTGAATGCCCATGAGGATTGGGATCAATGGACAACTTCCGCACAAACAAATCCAAACATTGATATTGGGTCCTCATCACCGATCGACATAATTTTGCCACGATCCTCGAGTCAATTGAGACCATCCGCCTAAAAATAGAGTCTTTAGAACCAAATGAAGTACACCTCAATCGAGATGTCATCCTCATTACCATGACAACATAGAACCTCACGAGCTCTAGCGACCAATTCACCATAAGACGGACGATCACTAAGCAGCAGGGACACACTTTCCATCCCAACAAATGACACATTTCCATAACCATCTTTCTCAATACTGCCTCCATGGTGCAAGGTTACTAGATTGTTCATCTAATCCATACAAAAGGCAGTGGTTGTTAATGTCTAATAGTAGAGTAGTATACTAACTAATTCCATACGTAACTAATTTAAGTTGATAACTACCCAAGTAATTTGCTACCTACCAAACTAAATAACTATGTCTAACTAACTAACTATATGTAACTAAACAAACTAAAATTTCTAACTATGTCTAACTATATCTAAACCCTAACTACATTATATGTTACTAAATTTGCTATGTCTAACTATATATGTAAACCCTAACTACAAGTTACATCTAACACATCTGACCATTGACAGAATTGCCAGGTGTTTAGTTTCGTTGTAGGCGTTCGGTGAGGCGATGTTTTTTCTTCTTCTTCAAGAACACATATAGAGCGAGTGTTACCACATTTAACTAGAATTCTAAGTGAAGAGCAATTATCAGTGCTCCCATGAAGAATCCAATGTACTACAGATTACCAAACGTGCCATTTCCATATATGCTGGTGGTATGCACACTAACTACATTATATGTTACTAAATTTGCTATGTCTAACTATATATCTAAACCCTAACTACATCATATCTAACTAAAATTGCTATGACTAACTATATATCTCAACCCTAACTAACTAAATTATATCTAAACCCTAACTAACTACAATTTCTAACTAAATTTACTAACTACATTTTCTAACTAAATTTACTAACTACAGTTTCTAACTAACATTTACTAACTACAATTACTAACTAACTAAATTTACTAACTAAAAAAACAAAACAAAACTTACCTTCTTCATTGCCTACCGAGAGAGGCGGGCGATGTGTGGCAAATGGGAGGAGAGGCGGGCCGGGAGGAGAGGGCGGGCGGAGCGCCGGCAGCCATGGCCAGGCAGCAGAGGCAGCGCGGGGGACCGGCTCAGCGGAGGAAAGCGGGGACCGCTCGGGCGCGGCGCGCGCGAGTGCGAGAGACAGAGAGAGAGCGAGAGTGCGAGAGACAGAGAGAGGAAGCCGAAGGCGAAGGAGCGGGTCTTTTTTGAACGCTGGCGCGAGATCTGTGCGCGAGGTCGCGCCATGACTCATGGCGCCGAGGTACCGGCCCCGCTGGCTGCCCCGCTGGCTAGGGTTCGGAACCTCGGCGCCATGACTCATGGCGCCGAGATGTGTTAGCTCGGCGCCGTGAGTCACGGCGCCGACCCCTGGGTCCAAAACCGGAAATAAGACTAGCAGGGGTATAAATGTGAGTTTTTTACGAAAAAAAGGCTAAATTGTAAAAAATTCGGTAAGAGGATCAATACAACGATGCTGGCAAGGCTTCTTCCTAATCCTTTCGAATACGACCACTTCACTTCCTTTTTCAATAGCAAACTCTTCATCGATCTGGGATACTCACCGTATGTTTGACAGCTTCACCGCCGTCAATCCGTTTCATCATTTGATTTGATGCATTGAGAAAATTAACGCATCTCCATAGCCTGCCAAGTCAATGAAAGGTACAACTTCATTTTTTTTTTAACAGGCGTCACCACTAGCAGTAGTACTAGAAGAAGAAGATGGATCCATGAGGACGGGTTCTTGGTTCAGCCATTTTGACATGAAAATAGCATTTCCTTCTCTTCATTTTTGTGAAGCAAGAACCTGCAAAACAGCTTGCATTTCGTTTCTGTTTCCCCTTGGGAGGCAATTTCCCAGAAAGTTTTAGCTCTGCCTGCTCCTTAGCTGGCATGTATGAACGGCGATGATCACACTCACTGCCGGTACACATCAAATCTGTTAATTTCTCCTAGGCAACAACGTGGAGACGTCGTTAAGCCTAAACTCGTACGTCGGAATGAACCGGTTACTCGACATGTGGTACTATATATGCGTTGTTGACTTGTTGTTTTCACATATCCGTCTCGTAAGTTTACACTCGCCGGAGAAGAATCCGCCTCTCCAAACATGCCAAACACGCTGCTTGCATTGCTACCAAGTCTCATGTCTCGACTTCACTTGTGCCTTCTTGCACTTCTTTGATTGCTATATCTGTCATAAATCGATCTGTCGGGCTAGCTTATTGCGGGGTATCAAGCCGGGCGAAAACTAGCTAGGTTATATAAGTTGTGACATAAGCCTGAAATATGTTTGGGCAAATTCAGATGATAAGCTGTCACAAGTCATATAACCTTATGAACTCTCTCTGCAAGCCAAGATTTTTCTTTAACTTCTGTTGAAACTTTGAATGCATGGCTTAACATTAAAAATCAAACTAATTAGAAATAAGCTGACAGTTTGGTAGTGATTTAAACTTATGAAGTCGCGTATGTATAAATTTAAACTAGGTCAAAACGATCTAGTATGAATTTAGTCTGCACTGACTAAATAATCAAAGAAGAGGTCAATTAGCAAGTCGATCGATCGTCACCTGAGCTCCAGTTACGAGCAATCCATGCAGAACAATCGTCCGTGAGAAAAAGGAAGAATAGTCGTCGTTTGTGACTTCCACTGTCATTGAAATACAATTCGAGCAGATAACCCGACTGCAAACTCGAGCGGTAGAACCAGTCAATTAAATCCAAAATCATTGCCCATTTTTAAACACAGAGTAGAAATTTAAGCATCTAAAGCGTGACAGATAACCAGTGAAAAAAATTCGCCGAAATTTCGTCGTGGCGATTTTCAGTCTTACCAGCGGGGGGCTAGTAGAAATACAAACCGGTCCCGAAAATTTTGGTTTGGATGAATTTTGTCATAAAAAATCGAATTTACTTAAATTTTGTTCGAATTTGATTTTTTTAAAAAAATTAAAATCCGAAAAATTCATTGTTTTTTTTTTGTGAAAAATTGACCGAAATTTTCCAAATTTCGGCCTTAGGGGGGCCATTAAATTTTTTTTGTTCGGTAACGAAAACCCTGCAGATAACCCAAGCTTTTTCTTACCAAAGTTACCCAACGATCACGATAGTTTAATTACTTCGCAAGGCAGGTCTCCTATTCGTCACAAAACCACTACACTGATACGCCCTTCTATAGCCTAAATTAACTAATGAAATGAGCACATTGTGGTCAGCCCTAGCCCATGGAACGGAACTAGTCAAAGAAACGATTCACAAGCCCCACCACGCCGCCACGTAAGCGCCTAGACGCACTCCCATTGGTGGGTATTTATTCCATTAGCATGTGGTCGCAGCCGCCAGTCAAAGCCCCTGGGGTTGACTAGTCAACGGTCAAATGTTCAAACCTCTATATAATGCTCGAACCGGTGCGGTGTCTTTGAGATCACCATCGATCCTGCTGCACCCGCCTCGCTCCTCCTTTCTCTCCGTCGGTCTCCGCGCCTCCGATGACCTCCGCGCCCGGTAGCCTCGGTGCGCTGGCCCACTCGGGACCCGTCGAGCTCTCCTTCGCGACCAACTCCTTCGCGAACCTGCCGGGCGGTTCTTCCTCCAGTGACGCAGCCAGCGGGGGAACCGGGGTGTCGAAGTTCAAGGCCATGACGCCGTCTTCTCTCCCGCTCTCCCTCCAGCCGGCATCGCCGTCGGCGTGCTTCAACATGCCCTCCGGCTTCCTCGACTCGCCGATCCTCCTCACCCCCAGTGTATGTCACTCTCAAAGAGAAAAGCAGAAGTTGACATATGTACCAAGCATGTACTCGTATTTGTGGCTGGCGCTAATGTGTTCGCCTTTGTGTCTGTTTCAGTTATTCCCATCGCCAACGACGGGCGCATTCCCCTCGCAGCCGTTCAACTGGATGGGGACGCTGGAGAACCTGCAGGGAAGCGTCAAGGACGAGCAGCGGCAGTACTCCGACTTCACGTTCCAGACGACGGCGTCGGTGCCGACGACGGCGCCGTCCTCCTTCCTGCAGTCGTCCATGCTAATGGCTCCATTGGTAAGATGAACATGCGGCACTTCTAATGCGTGCAAATTAAGCAAGGAAACCGATTTTTTTTAACTTTATTTCGAGATTTTTCATGACGATGGATGCTGACCTTAAATGGCAAAAAAATAAATAAATAAACTTGTGCCGTCACGTTCTCCCTTGCAAATTAAGCGCAATAGTCAATGCTAGCTCCAACTCTAGGCTCAATTAGTCAAAAGTCATTCAAAACCATTGCACACGTATGTGATGTCTAATACTAGTATTGCACTGTTGCAGGGAGGAGACTCGTACAACAGCGAGCAGCAGCAGCCATGGAGCTACCAAGAACCGAGCATGGACGCGGCCACGAGGCCGGCGGACTTCACGATGCCATTCGAGGCGACCTCGTCGGGCATCACGGCGGCGTCGACGATGGCGCATGACATGATCGGAAACGGCGGATACAACTCGATGTCCGGGGCCGGCGCCTTCCGTGAGCAGAAGAGCCGTCGGCCGTCGGATGACGGGTACAACTGGCGCAAGTACGGGCAGAAGCAGATGAAGGGGAGCGAGAACCCGCGCAGCTACTACAAGTGCAGCTTCGCCGGCTGTCCCACCAAGAAGAAGGTGGAGCAGTCGCCCGACGGCCAGGTCACGGAGATCGTGTACAAGGGCACGCACAATCATCCCAAGCCGCAGAACCCGCGCCGGGGCTCCGGCTCGGCGCCGTACGCGCTGCAGGGCGCCAACGACGCGTCAGCCGACGCGCTCTCCGGCACGCCCGTGGCGACCCCCGAGAACTCGTCGGCGTCCTTCGGGGACGACGAGATCAATGGCGTGAGCTCGCCGCTGGTCGGCAACGCCGGCGGCGGGGAAGAGTTCGACGACGACGAACCTGATTCCAAGAAATGGAGGAAAGACGGTGACGGCGAGGGGATCTCGCTGGCCGGCAACCGGACGGTGCGGGAGCCGAGGGTCGTCGTCCAGACGATGAGCGACATCGACATCCTCGACGACGGCTACCGGTGGCGCAAGTACGGGCAGAAGGTGGTCAAGGGCAACGCAAACCCAAGGTACGAACGTAAAGCCCAACTCGTCCATTCGTTTCTTTCTTGCTCAACTCAATGTTGCAAGTGTTGGACACGTGTGAGCTTACATGCATGGACGTCTTCTCGTATTGGCAGGAGCTACTACAAGTGCACGACGGCCCGGTGCCCGGTGCGGAAGTACGTGGAGCGCGCGTCGCACGACCTGCGCTCGGTGATCACGACCTACGGGGGCAAGCACAACCACGACGTGCCCGCCGCGCGCGGGAGCGCCGCGCTCTACCGCGCCGCGCCGCCGGCGACGGGCGATGCCTGCACGAGGCCCACGGCGCCGGCCGCGAGCTACCTGCATGGCAGCAACGGCGGCTATTCCGGGTTCGGCGGCCTCGACGGCGGCGCGCCGACGCAGTCGGTGGATGGCGGCTTCGCCCTGTCCGGGTTCGACTACCCGACGGGGACGTCGTACTCTTACACGAGCCAGCAGCAGCAACAGAACGATGCCATGTTCTACGCCTCGAGAACCAAGGACGAGCCCAAAGACATCTTTTTCGAGCAGTCGTTGCTTTTCTGATGCGAAATTAAGTAGTGAGGAATGAACAATTTAGGATCCTCTCGTTTAGTCTTGGAGACAGCTGTGTGGATAGGTCCGGTCACGTTTGTTCATTTTTTTTTTGAAGGCCCCAGCCATGCAGATGGCTTCAGAAAGGGTGGCCTTCGCTTAACATTTTGCACAAGAAAATAGGAGATATTTGCGTAGGAAATAAGACAGTGGCCAAAGATTTTCAGCAGTTTGACTGTTTTTTTTTCCAATGAAAATTTGTTCTACTCAGATTTTTTTTAACAGAAACTTGAATCTTCGGTTCATATTGTATCCACGTTGCATATGCGCGAGTCAACATTTGGCACTTGGCACATTCGCAACCAGGCATAAACCCGGTCGGGCAGCTGCGAGCAAGATTCAAAACAGGTTACACAAAAAATATAGGCCCTAGCCGATACCGCTTACTGATGGTAACCGGTTTTTTTTACCGGACGATTTCAATTATCAAAATTAAACTCAAAAATTGAGTTTGATCGGTTTTCGGCCGATTACTGCTCGCTTTGACCAGTTCCGGCCGGTAACCACCCGAAATTACTATTCATCAATTCAAATTCAAAAATTAAATTTTTTGGAGCGATGTTTTTTTACCGGTCCGAGCCGGTAACCTACCGCCGATATTCTTATCCTCGGCTGCGAGACAAGCTGCTGGTCGCCGATTTCGGATCCATCTCTACACGGCTGCGCAAAGAATTGCAGTCTTGCATCTTCTTGCTATATAGAGTGCGCCCGTAGGGTGACCACCATACCATTTTCAGCCTCATCTCTCCAAGAGTTTTTCAACTACAGGAAATAATATCTAACCTATCACCAATAGAAGATGCAACCAGATTGTACGAACTAACCCAGGAATACATGCGCTCGAGAGAGACAAGAGTACACACTCGTATCATTCTTGATGGTTCAATAATAATTAATAGGAATCACCTTGTACTACAAACTGGATAGAAATTTGAAAAATACACCACCACATACAGTTATCCTGTCTCCTACATATATAGTGAAGGTGCCGGTAGGGGCCATGGCACCTAGGGGACAGGGGTCGGTATCAACGCCAGCATTTGGTTCTTGATGATGCCCATGCACATCTCGATCTCCCTGAAGATCGGCACGTTCTGCGAGCTGCACGGCTGTAGGCGCGAAAGCGCCGAGTCAAGGATGTGCGCGACTTCGGCAGGATGATACTGCTTCTCCGTGCAATTCTGATCAATGGAAGCGACAACATTATTAGACCACCAGACGCAGTAGGACTAAACATTTCATACGGCTTGTATGACTTACCTGTATCATAAGGACGGTCGCTACACAGGATGAAATCAACTCGGAAGGAAATTGGGCTTCGGAATCACAACCATTGGGTAACCTTGAGCTAGAAGTGCTATTTGTTGCAGGGTCTAAGTGACCAGACGTGTTGTTCTCTTGATAAGACGAATTTGACTGTTCCGAATCAGGGGGAATCCGTCTTATGCCAAGTATGCTGGAACCCGAGCCAGTACTGCGGTTATTCAGATTATCCAGTGCTTCCCCTATTTTGGTAAAAGCGTTCTCTCCTTCACTCACTTTGCACATTGCCTGATAAAACAGAAAATGGTAGGCAGCAAGTAAGTACATTGAAACAAAACAAGGACTTCTATTTTCACTTGCACCAAAAATACGCGAGAATAAATAGGTAAGGCTTCAGACAAATAAACAAATTTCTAGAATCTAAATGCTCTCTCTAGTCAAACAGTTGACAACTAAGAAGCTGTTTGGTTGGGTGTAATCGAATCAGGGATCAAAAACCCGTTACCGGGCACAATCCCGTTCGGTGCCCGGTAACGGTTCCCGGCCGGTAACCGGAGATCCCGGTAGAAAACCGGATGAATTTCGTCCAAATAAATTTGAATTTGAGATGTTTTCGCTGGAATTTTGAATTTGAATTTGAATATAAAGGATTCCGGCCGGGATTTTGAATCCCGGACCCCACCGGGAATTCCAGTAACCGCCGGTAACCGGCGGTTACCGGCCGGTTTTGTTCCCTGAATCGGATTACATTGTGAAGGGATCCCATTAGGTGGCGTTTGGTTCAGGTGATGGATCCCAGTCCAATACATAGTCCATTACGGACCATATGGAGGGGTATGAGATCCCGCTACCATCGTCTCCTCCCCAACGCACGCAATCCCCTCCTTGCCTCGTCTCCCCTCCCAGGCTGCCGCAAGAAACCCCCCCCCCCACCCACCATCTCCGCACACGAGCCCTCGCCTCCACACGCCAGCGATGTCGTGGCCCTGGGGTGCTCCCCGCAGAAGGCGCCACCGCAAGTGCTGCACGTGCGGTCCCCAACAGATTCTTGGAGAAGTCCTCGGCAACAAGCTGCAGCATCCACGAAGGGAACTCAGCGTCGCCTCCCACCTGCACAGATCGTCGCATCCATCTTCACCATTGAAGCAAAGGATAATCAGGTTCCTGCTTGTCAAAAAGGAAAAAAAGAACTTCTCGATCTGATCTGTTCTTTTTTTTTGGTAACACTGATCTGACACTTTCGATGTGTACTCTTTTAGGCCAAGAAGAGGAGTACTCTTCTAATCTGATCTGCTGATTTCGATTTTCGGTCTGATCTGATTTTTTTTCCGATCTGATCTCATAATTTCTAGTTCAAAACTTGTTTGTGTGCATCAATGGAGTGATCGGTTCTCATGTATTGATCAGTCACTTATTTGCATTGTTTTTACTGTATCATGTATTCTTATAGCATTGTTGCAAACAAATACTGTAATGGCGTCTAATACCATTCCTTTGTGAAACCAAACAAATTCGGTAATGATCCATTCCCCCAACAAATACCTTTCAGTCCCATTCTCATTACCTTTACGTTACCAGCCTTGAACCAAACACCACCTAAAAGAGTGCAACGCATAGAGGCGGCCTCAACAAAAAGACTACAGAGCATCACGTACAAATCTGAAACAGCAAATAATTGATCGAACCAAGCATTCATGATTAACAAAACTAATTCTGGCATCTCAAGTTCCCTCAAGGACTGCACTTAACATATATGATCGGTTTAGATAATTAAAAAAAGGTCCACTTTGCTACTTATTAACTTCAAATTTACTCGTGCATTTTATCATGAACTCATATTTACTGTTAGAATGCCAATTTTATATATTTTAACTTTTTACCGTCCAATGAATAGCAATACAAGGGCGGCCCATGAACTATTGCTCTTCACCGGATGGTAATCATTCAAAGTATAGAAAGGGATGACTAGATCAGAGCCGCAACGGCTCCTGGATTGGATAGCATGACATGATACTGACAGAAATACGAATATTTGTGCCTAACTAACCTGAATAGCAACATCAACCATCATTTTTGCTCTGCACCTCGAATTCTCAATAATTTCCATCACTTGGGATCCGGACTCCTGATTAATATAACCAAAAAGGTTATACGGGTCTGGTGTTACAGTAAAGGATCCACCATTTTCCATGGATTTAGGGTATGACTGCGCTGAATGCCCACGATATGTGTTACGTTGCCGCAGAGAAAGCAAGGCTGAAGCCACCTGAGTATGAAAATATATTGTGTTATTCAATTAAGTGCATAAAAACCACAAGCTACTACAGGTCTACAAGCGACAGCTAGAACTTGGGAAGATTACATGATCATTAGAATCTCTTAGCTGGACAAGCACCATAGCATATTGCTTCCTGAAGTGCTCCAAATCTCTAATAGTTTCCCCATCCTTCTGCTTTCCAGACACTTCTTCATTCATGTGCCTTAACTCTACCAGCAAAGCTTCCTACAAAAGATTAAACAGTTCATCAACAAAACAAGAATATTATATTAACATTACACACTTAAATCATGTAAAAAGTTCCATAGCAAGTGTACAATAGATAATTATAGCGTGTTAAATATGTTCAATGGCACACTACAAACTACAAAGTGTGGCCCCACAATGGTGTGTGGATTATTATAATGCCCTGCAGCCAGTCTGACGTGGGAACTAAAAGAAACTCATCTTTCAAATATTACACCCAAAGAAAAATAGTGGGAGTGGATTATCTACATTGTATAGCTCATGCTCCACAACAGGGAGTCCATTCCAGAAATTAGCAAGTTGATAGGATGATCAACAGTTGATATTTGGTGCCCCCAAAAGACATTGAGGTTTCAGCCTTTCAGGCCACACTACCCCAAGGTAAAAAGATATTGATAAGTGAACCATCAATTATCAGATAACTGAAGGCACATTACTGTAAGGAACACTGAGTACCCACTACACTTTGCCAATATGACTTTGTGTGCATCTAGTCCTTAGTTGTGAGGCAGCTCCAACTTTTTAAAAACAAAGGTGATGGAGACTTCATTACAGACCACAACTTAGTTCCCCTTTTCATCTTCAAACATTTAGAGAAAAACACAAGACCAAGCCCTGTTGCACTTACCTTTTTATCAAGAGCACGTGATAGTTCAGCAAGAGCCCTTATATCAGCTTCTCTTTCCTGCATCTGTGACAGTGTGCACGGCTGACTGTACATTGCCTGCTGTGTAGCAACAGCAACCTCGTTTACTGTAGCTTTGGCCTGTGCAATTGAATCAATTGTGTCACCCTATTGCACAAATCCCACAAGGGAAACAGTTAGGTTATTCTACATTGATTATACAAAATTAAATAGCTTATACATCAAATATGCTGTTACCTTTGCTTGCTTCATTAAAGTACTTATCGGGTGACTAGAAGGTATATGGGAGGTTGTATCAGCACTGTCGAAACTCACATTTGATGTGAATCTTGTTGCACCTCCAGTACCCAGCTCTTTGGGTCGATCCTCGAATTTTGCTTCTGAGAAGCTGCTGTAATATTTGTTCACAGCATTTTGCTGTCTGAGAGATTCGGGGAAATTTTCCAGTGGATGCAGTGGCATACAATCAATATCCTGCAAATTAACAATCTCCTTTCAACAGCAACCTTTTTTCTGGCCAGTAAACAGCAATGTTATTTCTCATGCCAATTATTTCATCTTTGCATCGACGTTTGTTATTATATTTGAACAGAGGTAAAAAAGAACCATTTTTTAAAAACACTTCCATTTGCTGTTTTTGGATACACAACTGGTTAACATCTTTTAGAGCCAAAACATAAATTTTATACTATAATTGGTAAAAATTCCTAGCAACAAATTAGATTCAACAGCACAGTAAGTGATGCCAAACAGGCCCTAAAGCAAAGTCGTGGGTCGATGGGTGTACTTGGTCTAAGCATATTCAAATGTAAAGAGGGAAACACAAGAACAAAAACATAAGAGAAAATTGCACTGTAGGTCCTGAAACTTGCGAGGTTGTGTCACTTAACTCCTTGAACTTGCATTTTGTTTTCTCAGTCCTCTGAACTTGTGTCACTTATCTTCCTGAACTTACATTTTACTTTCTCAGCCTCCTGAACTTGCGAGATTGTGTCACTTAGCTCCTTAAACTTGCGTTGAAGCGAAGTTCGTTGGATGCGATGTCGGCGACTTCGTCCACTCCGAGTCGGTGGACTCGTCGCCGCCCCATTCCGGCCGTGTTCATCGTCCCTATCGCCTCACGCCGACAAAAATAGATTCTTCGGGCCCAGGAACGCACCGTGCTCGTGTCTTCGCCAGAGCTCCACTGTCGCAGCTTACCGCCACCCTCGCCTTTGCCTCCTTTGAGTCAATCGTGAGAGAGAGAGAAGTAAATTCGTAGTGCCAGAATAGGAGCACAATACTCTCTCTCTCTCTCTCTCACGGTGATTCGCCAGCTCAGCCTTTTATATTAGCAAACGACTAAATGGACTTCGTATAGGGTGAGTAGCTTCTACTCTGGCACTAGGAATATACTTCTCTCTCTCACGGCCGACTTAGAGGAGGCGAGGCCGAGGGCAAGGGCGGCGGCAAGCTGCGATGGTGGAGCTCTGGCGAAGGCACAAGCACGGTGTGTTCCAGGGCCCAAAGAACATGTTTTTGTCGGCGTGAGATGACGGGGACGATGAACACGACTGGAACGGGGCAGTGACGAGTCCACCAAACTCGGAGGGAACGAAGTCGCCGGCATCGCATCCGACGAACTTCACTTCAATACAAATTCAAAGGGCTGAGGAAGTAAAATGCAAGTTCAGGGAGCTAAGTGGTACAACCTCACAAGTTCAGGGGGCTGAGAAAGTAAAATGCAATTTCAGGGAGCTAAGTGGCACAACCTCGTAAGTTCAGAGACCTATAGTGCAATTTTCTCAAAACATAAAGAAAATGTCTCTTTCCTAGTTTATCAATGACTCTCTCCTTGTTTCTCAGTTCATCAAACCCAGACTCCATCAATATCAAATGGAAAGAATCAGACTTTCTCTTAACACAACCATCGGTCATGAAATCGCACTAGAACAAAGTTCTAAACCACATGAGTACAATGAATGGTCACCCTTTTACTGTTTATATATAATAATATAAAAGATTAAAAGGTAACATGACAAGTGCTCTGCAAGATATTCAGTAGAAATAAAGCATAGCCACATTCTATGTTAAGCTGGTCTACTAGTTTATTAAAGCCATGCACATTTCTAAAGTACAGGAAATCAAAATAATCATCAGAAAACGTTTTAAATCAAAATACATCAAATGAAACATCCCACAACAATGATCAAAACAGAAACTAGATAGATATTGATTACCATCACAAACTCAACACCCAATTCAGGTTGATCAAATTGAACCCGGCAACGGTTATGGTCAACAGTCAGAATATTCCCATCATGAAGTTCCCTTGTTTTGGGATGACAGGCTATAATACGCTGTCCAACTGCTAAAGGCCGAGCAAGATCAGTTGGTAGACCTTCTCGAACACCAGATCGAAGTTCAGTATAATGTTGGCTGACTGACTCACGATACTGAGCAAGCTTCTCTCTCTCCTCGTGCAAAAACTGCTTCGATAATCGACGTGGCTTTCCAAGAGAACTGCAAAACAGTAGATTCAGGAAACAAACAAAGCTAAAGCAAACAAAACAACTGAAGATGACTGACCTCCTGATGACACCCCACTCAACACGAGTCAGCCTTGGCACATGACCCAGCTTGACATGATTCAAGTACTCAACAAATTCACTCTTTGCAAACCATGGATAATCAATTGCACTATAGAACCATTCAAACATGCACCATCTACGGAGCAAACGTGAAGATAGGCAGTGAGAGAGTTTTTCCTGCAGCAGGTCAGGGTAAGGATGAGTTTCAAACCTTGCAAATGATAAGAAACATTGATCAGCAAATTTAACTTGACAAAAAACAATGTCAAACCTTAAGATCAATAACATTATTCACTGGGTAAGAAATTTTATCACTTCGGGAATCATCAACACCCTCAGCAGGTCTACACTCTGGAGCAAGTGCTTTCAGAATGCCTAATTTACGGCGACTTCTACCTTTTGATGTCAAGTCAGCTTGCTGAGTTGTTGCACCTTGTGTTGCTGTCTCCACAGTATCCATGGCTACTTTTCCAAAATCAGCATGTGCTGGAGAACTTTCCCGTGCTTTGGACTTGTTTTGTTTTGAAACTGAACTAGCATGAGTATGCCTACCTTTACTAGAAGATACCTTCCCTTCTTCAGCAGAAACCTAACACATACATTATACAGATATAAGAACCAAAATTACATTGGACACACGGAGAGAAAGGGGAAAGGTAAAATTTGAGTATTTAGAGGTCATCCAGTAGGATAAACTACATCAAGGACATAACCTTACAGAGTTTCCTCTATGGCCCTCGAAAAAGAATAAAAAGTATAAAACCCTGTATACATAACAAGTAAACCATCGCTTGCAAGAATCTTGCCTGGTTCACCCCACCCCCCCCCCACCCCCAATACACACACACACACACAAATCCAATCCCCGTCAAAATACGTATACCATTGCTTGTAAGAATCTTGAAAAGGCACAAATTAAAAATGTATCCAGAAAAAACAGCCAGTTTTCCACCAGAACCCCCTGGGTCAGGTTTTCAGGGTGGTTTCGGTTTCCAAAACCATGTTCTGATCATCATTATTGGTGTCACATGTAGTAACCCTAATAACAAACTACCAATATACAAGGCATGACGATATGTCATAAAAATGTTTTGGACAAAATGATGTACCATAGCTACTCTGCAGGATATATGCAACACTCGCAATGGTCATTACACAAGTAACACAACAAGCACTCTTAACATAGGGTTAGAAATATAGGCAGTAAATGGCCCAGTCCTCCCGGTTTGGGGGCACTAAACAGCTATTTCAATGGAATATTGCTGCTAAGTATTATGAAGTGTTGGACAAACACAAAATTTGATGAAAATATGGAGAAAAACAACTGGACTGTGAAACCACTGGGTACCAGCTCCCTGATGGGGTCCAGGATTTTATGCAAGTCCAGCATTGGTGGATAAAGTGACACTATGGCACATGTTTTCCTAAATTGTTCTTGGCAAAATGCCATACATGTAATAGTGACACCAATGGGATGCTGGCCCAGCACAAACATATTGTTAATCCAACAAACTGTGGTCTCTCTTGAGATAAATGCCAAATGTCACCCATTATTAGAACTGGACCATGGTTCGCAGTACTCTTTACTAGTCGTAGAAATACAGTATTGCAAAAAGGTGATCTAGAAAGGTAGTAACTAGTAACCAAATAGCATACCGTAGCAGTTCTTTCACATGCTTGATTCTGTTATTTTTCATATCTTGTTTGGTAACCTAACAAAAGAAGCAATTGCAATAGCTAATGCACACTTAGTATACATATTACATGCTGGAGATGAAACACTGTGTCAAAACAGATAAACTTTTTTGGAAGTTCTCCATGTTTTACACTAAGAACAAAACTCAAAATATAGCTGGAACTAGCCAGTACGCAAAACATTTGTTCATTTGAGATCCAGTCTTCCATATAAGCTATGTTATTGTTGTCAGCATAGACACTAGGTGATAACTTCTTAAGCAAATGCAAGCATAATAAAGGCTTTACCGCTTTATAGTTGATTTGGTAGAACCAAACAAGCCAATCAAAAACTTGTTATCCTCCAGTCAAAGTAAGCATGTTGAGGTTGCCCACATCACTACTTTTCATCCACTAAATACAAATATAAAACAACTACTCTCATCCACATTAAATTGAGTATGCAATGCAAGATTATGTATATCATATCGTTAATATATTGGCATCAGACTTCAATTCAAAAAGGCAATTAAAGGTTCGAGATTTAAGTGAAAAATGTTGATCAGGAGCAACATACGAAAACACAACACTAGACAAGAGCTGTGTACCTCAGTCTTCTCAGCATCTTTTAGTGTATTCTTTTCATCTTTTGAGATCTGTACATAAAGCATAAAAATATATGCACATCATAAGCAAACTATAGAGCTCACGATACTGTAGCTCGCGGGGTGTTGAAAAAATAATTTTGGAATTACCTTTCCCGTGGAAGATTTCCTTTTCTTTTTCTCTGTTTTAACGCCACATGTACTATCTTGCTGCTTTACTTCAGAAATAGTGTTTCCATCGTGACGAGGATCTTTAGCAAGTCTAGCTTTTTTCCGAGTAACCATCTCAGTGCTTGCAATTTCTGACTGCCTTTTAACCTTTTTCATTGTACTTCTGGAATTACCTTTCTTCTCAAATACTGACACTGCTGCAGGCACACTAGGCTTCTCATCAGAATCATTGTCTTTGTTTTCATCCTTAATCTGTGCTGATGATTCTGGAAAATCATTAGGGGCGGTATCAATAGCACAATCAACAACAAAGCATTAGAAAATTATAATCTTGATAAAATCTAATTCTGCAATACCACTTTTTTTCTGTAATTTGTGGGATTTTCTCATGATGTGATGGGTATTACTGTTAGAACTTAAAAAATAAAAACTGCCCATCAGTAGAACTGGTCAAGCAAACTGCTGACTTTAGTTGGTAAGGTAAATTGAGCAGTATGCCCAGTATATCAGTACATCAAGTCTTATGTCGCAAATAAAATCCAGTGAATGGAGTTAAGGGCAGTGCAGGTACAACAAATCATTGTTTACCATATATATCCAAGGCAGGAGCATAACTAGTATCATCCAGAAACTAGTCGACGATGCATTCCAGGTGCCCAACAGTTAAAAAAACAAATCCCTGTGTCCATCTCTTCTAGAAGAGAGAGTGAAGCACCAGTGGTAGAGACTTTTAGAGCTGTGGGGGTCTATAAATGGCCCTTATATGCATAGGAATTTATGCAAAAGTCCTTAAAACCTAAAGGGTTAGACTCCACAGAAATTTATAACTATATATTAGACCCTACAGATGTTCAGTTCTGGCTCTGCCGCTGTGCAGTACTGTCATGTAGCTTAATCCCTCTGGCCCTGTCTACAAACTGTCCACATCTCTATGCAAAACAGGGTCAACAAGGGTGAGAGTGGCAAGCAAATATAAATGTAAAAACTCAGCACTAAACCCAGCTAAGCTAATTGTCCATCGCATGGTTCTGCACTTCTGCCACCACGCCACATGGTTAGAAAAGAAATAAACATAATTATATGGTAATGGAATAAAATGAGTTGCATTTGAATTAAGTATTGAGAAACATTAGCATGGAACTTTTGAAATTAACACCATAGTATAAGGTAAGACTAACCGGATTCAACAATAGAAGAAGGCTGTAGAATATTCACAGATAGATCAGCTAATGTATGTAATGCATCGAGAGCTGAGCTTTCATCTGCAAAATAAATGCCGGCCAGGACTGAAGATTTGTGCTATATAGATATGAAAGAAAGAATTCCAACAGTTATCCTTACAACTTAGCTATCATAACGTAAAAATATCAGTATATGAGCGTATAGCAAAGCGAAAGGACAGTATTAGAAAGAACAACAAATCCTCTATCAGGAAGTTTGTATAGCAACCAGGGATCAAAATCCCGGTGGTTACCGGTTTTACCGTGGGGACCGCCGGACCGGGATGAACAATACCGGCCGAAAAAATTCAAATTCAAATTTAAGTTTATGACGGAACAATGCACTTCCTAGATTGATTTAGGCCTTTTTTGTGCTAGATTACCTATTGTATGAGCTAAATATGCTTGAATTATTATTCCGACCAGTTTGCACTTCATATGAGTTAAATATGCTAGATTACGTATTGTATGAGCTAAATATGCATTTCATTAAACACTTTCTAATTAATATTTGCATTATTCCAATCGCTAATTACCCATAACCGTTTTTCTTTGTTTTTTCCTGTTTTGGTTCCGGTTTTTGGGCGGTAACCAGTTTTCAAAAATTCCAATACAAAATTCAAGTTTCGAAATTCATCCGGTTTTTTCCGGGTTTTAAGTAACCGGACGATTCTGCACTGGACGCCGACGGATTTCAACCGTTCGGTTTTTATCCTTGATAACAAAAAGCCAACAACGATTTCAGTGTGATAAAAGAATATGGTTCTGTTTATGTTTCCCATGGCAGGGAAATCAATATTTTTTTACAATGCAACAACTCAACAAGACATGACCAATATTATGAAATAGAAATTGAGTGTTGACCAAGGATCAAAATCCCGGCAGTTACCGGCCGGTTACCGGAAAAACCGGTGGGAACCGAGATCCAAAAAACCGGTCGAAATTTTTCAAATTTAAATTTAAATTCAAAATCCCGGCGGTTACATCCCCAATTCAAATTTTAGTATTCGAATTTTCACCGGTTTTTTCGGTTACCGGTTACCGGCCACCGGGCGGTTTTTCCTCCGGTTCTGAGATTTTGATCTTTGGAGTTGACAACGATAATATAGGACATGTTTATTTTGCATTCCACAAATTGAGAAAACATTGTACTGTACGGTTTTATAAAGGAAGAAATTCAAGCCATTTATCCACCTTGCTGAAATAATTATGTCTCATGCTACAAGAAAAACGATCTATTGTCATCTGATAAAATTAGGATATGTCTATTTTGTATTCCGCAATTGAGAAAATACTGTATTGTGTCCACCTTGATGAAATTTTGACCCACACTGGAAGAAAAAGAATGATATTGTCATTTTCATTACTGCTGTACAGAAAATAAAGATATAGCTAGAATACCGACATACCGCCAAAAAACAGTTGGCGACTTCTTTTGTTCGATTTTTTAGATGACCATGAGGTTTTACTTCCCAATGCCTCCACCTCTGATTCGTCTTTAGCCTTTCTGGCACTATGCCCCTCTTCAGTGCCACTGCAAGCCTCTCTGTCATCCTCAAATCGATCATCTGTTTTGCGTGCAGCTTTCTTTCTCCTCCTCTGAGACCTCTTTACTTTCTGCTGAGACTTGCCAGATGCAGAGCCTTTGTTATTCATCAAATAGGATGCATCTTTGGGATAATCACCGGTCTCTGCCTCCCTACTTCCTAAGCTACCTTCAGGGTAATCAGCATCTGCTTGAAATCCATGCAGCTTTGAACTTCCCATATCTGAATCCGCATTCTACACGCGGCATACAAGTATTTTGATCATGGAATTACTTTGCACAAAAAGTGACTACGAAATAAAGCTGAAGACAAATATTCTAGGTTCTTACTTTTCTGTCAGTACTTTTAACAGGAGACAGGAACATACGATCACCAGATCTTCCAGGTGTTTGAGAAACCTGAGGTGAGCCTCCTCTTTGAAAGACCTCTGCCAGAGCTAGTGCGGCTACATGAGCTCCTTCATCATCACCATTATTAGCATCTGGTTTTGCTTGTCTATTTGCTGAACCTATCTTGTCATCTCGGTGGTACATGCTAGCAACTGGCACTCGTGGAGTCCTTTTTCCAACAGCACGTGGCCTGTTCCCTACAAAAAGGTCTGGACATGTTTCAAGACCTCAATCCAATTTTTCTTTGTTCAAGTAAAGCAAAAACTACCTCGTGGCAGAAAACAAATTGCACTACAACTTCTTGGCAGAGTGGAAAATATTCGCAAACATTTAAGAGTTGTTGATCCAATATTGGAGAGCAGAGTAGAAAATAAGAACACACGCAACCAGACAAATTCGATGCAAATATGATAACCTATATATAAAAAAGGAAAAGAAGCATTTTAAATGGCCTATTAAGAGCCCACTGACAAAAGTAACTTCGTTAAAATAGACACAAATCTGATGTGCAAAATAGAAAGACTAGATGGATTTTCAAAGCTTGCACGATGCAGACTATATTCATATATTGACATCAAGGTTGGCCAGACCAAGGTATCAGATGTTATTGTTTGTGACAGTAGAATAAATTGCAGAATAGTAGATGATCTGTTAAGACAAACAATTAAATTACAAGATGAACCTCAGACAACTAGTGATGACAAATTTTGAAAAGATCCAACCAGGTAATAATAAACGAGAGGTTGGCAGAATCTGATCTAGACATATCTAGGGCCTGTTTGGCCTGGTTTAGCTTCTCTCAAAAGCTAGCTTTTAGGAATTTTGTGGCCTTTGGTGCATAAGCTAGCTTCTCAGTAGAAGCCCAGAAGCTGTTTGATTGAAGAGGCATATAAGCCAGCTTTTAAGGTGGGGAGTGGGTGGGGAAATTGGGGAAAAGCCAGAGAGACTAGGAGGGATCGGATTTTGGCTTCTTTCTTTGAACCTGACTTAGCTTCTAGCCAGAGAAGCTAATGCTAGAAGCCAGGCCAAACAACTTGGCACTCCAATGGTGACTGAAACCTGGGTCAGACAGAGCAATTCATGACTCGGCCCTGACTTTTACAAAGATCTTTTACGCTTGAAAAGATCAGAAGTTTCCTAGTTTTTGTATGGAACATTGCTACAAATTTATGTACTGTAAACATCACCTGGTATCATGACCAGGGGAAAAAAATCCCAGCCGGTTAGGTAACCGGTCTTACCCGTGGGGACCGGGAGAACCAATCTTGGCCAGTTTCTTTCCGGTTTAGCAATTTCAATTTTCAATTTTCAAAACTCGACTGGTTTTTAAGTAAATTCATGCGAAATTCATCCGGAATTTTTCCGAATTCCAAGAATGCTGCAAGAATCGGTTACCGGAGAGCTTATTGTTGAGGCTATAGTACGTATAATAGGGGTACAATGGTGGGAGGAGGGGGTGCTCGAGCACCTACAAGCACCTACGATGGATTCCCTCTGCTATCAAACGGTTTCCTCCGATCCGGTTTTGATCATCATGATCAAACTGCATGACGACCTTATATCAAAAAGTATAATCATTGCAAGATGTTACTGAATTCTAACTTAGGATCAACGTATTATTGTTGGTTTGGGGTAATATTGTAGATTATAACAACGAGAAAATCGGGTATACCTTGAAAGCTTCATACTTTTGAGACATATCGTCGAAAAATCTCAGTTCACTTTAATACCATCAAAAGATCCCTAACTTCCTCAGAAGTCAGAATATCACACCCCGTCGGCCCGTCCACCTTTCGTTTGCTTCCGTTAGCACAACCCACAACCCCTCAAGCGCTGCCGCTAGGCATCGCTACCTCCAGCAAGACAAGGTCCACCTCCCTCGCTGCTCTTCTATCTAATTTAGACTTCTTCTCGTCAGCTTTGCTTTAAATAAATCGTTGCTCACAGCTCGCCCAATTCTGGGACCAAATCAACCTCAGAGCTACTACAATGATCAATGGCAGGGGTGGAAGTGAATAGGATCACCCTGTGTTACAGGACACCGGGTTCAAAAAATAATTTAGTGGGGATCAACTTATATATACCATATGTGCACCCCTTAGTTCAAAAACTGTGCACCCCGGAGTCGTCTCAGGCGGCGACGCTTGCATGCGACCCATGTTCATCACTAATGATGCTAATGATGTTGTCGTTCATCGCTAATGGTGATGAAAGAACATACGTACTAAAAGTTAATTTATTTACTTAACTACTTATTTTTATTATTATTCTACTATTTTTTACTTGAGAATTCTAAAACACTGTGTTCTCTTCTTTTTTTAGGCCATTGAGGTTGGATAATGTATTTTGCCAATACGACTATCTTTTGTTCGTGATTTCGTTCTTAGTTCCTTTATTTTGGTAAGTGTTGACGGCTTGACGCGATCTATGCGTATACAATGATAACCGCAAGCTCATCAACATACAACCTTCCACTACTCTTCAGGGTTCTACTCCTGTCGAGCATCTCTACGGTCGAGCTCCAAAATACAATCACCTTCGCAGTTTTGGCTGTCTACTTTGTCCTTCCACCTCGTGAGCGCATCAAGCTGACTGCTCAGTCAATTGAGTGTGTTTTTCTTAGCTACAGTCTTGAGCATAAGGGTTATCGTTGCTACAACCTTGTTGCTCGCAGGATGAGGATCTCTCGGGATGTCACTTTCGACAAGTCCCGACCTTACTACCCTCGTTCCACTACTGTCAGATCAGATTCTTTTGTTGGGTCGATCTCCTTTCTGACTTTTCCTGACTCAGCTTTGCACTACTACTTCGCTTCATCCTCCACCTTCTTTGCTTCCCTCTGCTCTGGCTCCACCTGTTCCTCTCCCACCGGAGGTTCCTTCCTGGTCCTTTGTTGAGATTCCACCCTTTCCCCTGCACTACTCTCGCCATTCTCGGCCTACTCCTTCTCCAGTTGAGTCTCCGTCTTTGCTGAGTCATGTTCCTAGCTCTTCTTCTCCATCCTTGCTGGGTCCTACTCCGCCTTCTCCCAGACACGATCTTGTGATCATCACACTGACAGGCATCCTGAACGCTACGACTTTGTAGCCGTTGTTCCTTCTGAGCCTACGACCTACCGTGAGGCTACTGCTCACCCTGAGTGGTAGCTCACGATGTCCAAGGAAATTGCTGCTTTGGAGCGTACTAGCACTTGGGATCTTGTGTCCTTACCTGTGCGTGGCACTCCCATCACGTGCAAGTGGGTGTACATGATCAAGACCCGCTCGAATGATTCCCTTGAGCGCTACAAGGCTTGTCTTGTGGCGCATGGTTTTCAGCAGAAGCATGGTCGTGACTACGATGAGACCTTCGCTCCTGTCGCTCACATAACCACTATTCGCACTCTTCTTACTGTGACCTCTGTCCGACAGTAGCCACATTCCAACAAAACCCACCTTACATAAAGAGCCTAGTAGGGGAAGTAAAACTAAGGACAACAATTAAAACTTATGTTGTCAAGATACCTATACATAAAATCCCTGTTAAAACTTATGTATTCCAACCTTAGCAAGGCAGCATAAAAAACTGTTTTCACAAAATGTGTGTCAAAATTAATATGTTTTGGTATTTGGTTCTAGGGGATATCCAAGATTATGTATACGATTCCTCCTAGTGTTCAGATACAACATTATTGGTCCACAGTAAATAAGACCAGTATATGTACATGGGACGGGATATTAATGTCTAAAATTACCTCCAGAACGCTTCTTCTTCAACAAAGAAAGGCATCCATAGCTCGATGAAGCAGGCTGAGAAGATTGCAATAGATCAGGATAACGTGTATCAGATGTCTTTGACACAGATTGAAACTTTGCACGACCACGCTTCTGTGGCTTCCTAGAAGTTTTTGGTGAATCATTACTTTCACGATCACTGTTACTTCCATCCTACAGTTAAGAACAGATGTCCTTAGTTATAGGCATTGTTAATAAATGCAATCACACGATATAGCATTGTTCTAAAATGTAAATCAAGGCTGCTCGAGCTGCATATGCCACCACATAAGCGGTAGGCCCACCATTCCGCTACACCATTCGAACCCTTATTTGTTGCTCATGTTATTTATGTTATTCCGTGCATGTGTAGGTACATTTGAATGTTCAGACTTCAGAGTCTTCTTTTCATTGCTTCAATGCATATAAAACATATATTTAGCATACACTGGATATAATTATATACATAAATATGTCTGCTTTTTATAATAGTTAAACCACATAAGAAAACTACATATAGCATAAGCACTTAAAGGTGCAGTGACCACTTGCTTAGAGCTATGAAGAACACTGGGATATAGGTTCTGAAACACAAAGACAACAGAAAACAGTATGGGTCACTATGCAAATTGTTCTACACTAGATCGCATTCCAAACATAACAGAATAGTCCTAAAGGCAAGCAAATATGTAGAGCAGCTTAATCTCACCAGAATATTATAGTGGTCAGTCATCAGAATAAAATAGTCCTAAAGTCTATGATCATTCAAGTTTAATCTCACCAGAATATTATAGTGATCGGTCATCATTGCTATCAACCCTGCAGCAGTAGCTGTTCCCTCCGAAAGGGATAAATATGCCTGGACATGCCACAGAGCTTAGTTGATTTATTAGCATAGCAAACCGTAAATAAGAAGAAAAACATGTGAACTTAGCAAAAAAAACATGAATACAGGCAAATTGAGCTTTGCAATTTAAGTGATCTATTGAATTGGTCTACCACAAATAAATGGCTGGAATCCAAGATCTTGGTAAATGGAGCATCCAAAATTAATCAATAATGTGACCAGCACAGGGATCTTATGCTAGGGAAATTTGTAGTATCGCGTTGCTATAAACTATCCCAGTAACTAAAACTCTAAAAGAAACAGCATCACACCAAAAAATTCATGTCACAAAATTTAGAGCCAGGGTTGAATTGAAACAAGGTGGTGCATAATGGGGAATCAATTTCGTGTAATCTGATAGAGCAAGTTGTACACAATAACACAAATGAAGACTAGGATTTACCCTATTCATGTTGTAAAGGGCCTCCACCATTTCAGGCGTTCTATCATGGACAGAACCAGCCACCTGCAAATTGAAATGAACAGTCAGTACTTTGAAGGAAGGTCTCAAACTAGATATAATACATTTCTCTGGTAATCATGTTGAGTGTAGGACAAGTACAACAAAAGGGGCCTTTCTCCAATAAAATAGAGCCGCTTAATAAAAGTAACACCATTTCATAATAAATAGAGCATAAAGCAAACCTTTCTCCAATCTTTTCCATATTTTCTATAGGCTCCATAGAAGCGCTCTAGCTCATCTTTGCTCCATTGAGAACCAAGCATGTCAGATAGTTTTTTCTTCTGTGAATAAATGCTTCTTTGATCAATGACTAACGAAGCGGTTGATATAATTAACTTTAGAAGCGGTTGATATAATTAATTACAGTACAACTAACTACTCAAAACAGATAAATGCATTAGCATTCCCCCACACCAATTCTTGAAACGCAGTGCCAAAACCAATGCTTGAAACTAAATCTTTTTGTTGTAAAATAAGGCATCTAAAAATTTTTACTATTACTTGAAAGTACGCAGTATAATACCATATCACGTAAACAGACATAAGTTCGTGATCTTCTTTTCAGAATATGGAAAACTGAAAAAGAAAGAAAAGAAATTGCATGTGAGAAGAAAATATTTATTTGTTGATTGACAAAAATATATTTTACATATATTGTTAGTAAACCTAATTATATTATTTGGCAAATATCTGAGCATGAACACTACTGATATATTAACTATATCAAACTGAAGTAGTGACCACATATGGCGGCACAACAAACAATTTACAACAAAAACTCAGCTGCCACCAAACAACCATATGCGCAAAGGCTGGTTTTCGGTCCAAATCATATTACTGGCATGTAATTGGGGGCTTCCATTGCTAGCATCATACTTTTTAGAACATAGGTGATATTTTTAAATTTTGATGAATCAAAAGTTATTTTGACACATTTAAGACACTGCAGAGTGCAGATACTTACTCGCACTTTACTCTTATTTACATTAGCGGCGTCCTTATCCTGCCAATCTTCATTAATTTTCGCATAGCGTTTGTTCGCATTTCTCACTTTTCTTGTAGAAGACATTGAAATTCAAAGAACCTACCTGCAAACATAATTCACTGGAGATTATTGCTAAATCCCTTCACTAGCTCTTTGGTGAAAATTGCAAAGGAGAATTTGAGTAAGATAAGTAGGACTGCTAACACTATTTTCCAAGGATAAAACATGTATTACATATACAATGAACTCATGTTACAAACAAATAGCATAAGGAATTAGTAACAAGCTTGGTTCTAGACATTTGTCTGCATACATTCCGGCATATAACTATCTCTTGATATTTTTTTCATAATTAATACATGAATAACAGTAAGTGGCATATGTATTTTACACGACCAGTGCAGAATACAGATGAGGAATGATGCATAGTATAGAGGGAGTAAATAACACTCAGCAACATATGCTACATTGATGAGACCATGACATAGTAATAGATCCTTGGGTGCAAGAAAGAACTTTCTGCTTTGATCTCAACGTATCTGCTCAATTACTTTCCTTTTATCATCAATAAACATCCTCTACTCTTTTTGTCAATTTTTTACTAGCTTAATAGTACCAACCATCTTAAGCATTTTCGGCAGTTGTTGAGAGCGCTTTATGGTTGACATAGGAATAATGGGATATTGTCATGTACCAGTGCCGGTGGGGGCCTAGCAACCGCAGCAGTACTGTAGCATTCACGTGTGACTACTGTAGCACATGGGTTTAACTCCATGCCTTAAGAGAGGAGTCGTTTAATTAAAGGTAAGTGGTTTGAGTTAGGTTGCTAGATTGCATATTATCTTTAGTTGGTTTAGTTTGGTTTATCTCTACATCCAATCTGCTAGGAGTACCCCTTATAAATAAGGAATCATTTTCATCATTTTCATCGATCAAGAAGAAAAAATGAAGAAGTTTCCACAAGAAAAAATAAAGAAGTTTCCCCAATCTATAGTCTCACTCTCATCTTTATCCTATAGGCCCTCCCCTTTAAGCCAAGTTCTTTGGTCTCTTTCTCTACGATAGTTTTAGCCCGCTATAAACTAAGGTTCATGACATAAAAGATATTCACATGGATAGTTAGTATGCAGTTGACGCTTGGTGCTGTCTATAATTAGATGATGAAGGAATATATAAGGTACCTTTTCAGGGTGCATGCATCGATAGGGGAAAAAAAATTGGATGTTTGGGAAGTTTTGGATATGGTCGAACCAAGGGCAACGCTGGTTATGTTTTCTGGTCAACTCTAGTCCTAAGCGGTTCCCTTCCATGGACAGCTCAATAAACCTAGAATATGTGCAGTGTCATTACTCATTAGCGGACATTATGAGCAAAACATGTTGATTTAAATAATTAATTTAGGACAATCATGTGTCAAAGCATTAAGCTTAATTACTATTCTCAGACTGAAAAATGGAATATGTGCTTGATTGCAATCTTTACAACTTCTGGAAATGGTGATGCTCAAAAATTATTTCATTTTTAACCCTTTTTTATCAGTTCAGTCTCTGATCCATCATGGTGTCCTCAACTAATTTTAGTCACAGAAAGCTTTTCTTTTGTTCAGTTTGAGTGTGGACACACACAAAGGAGGGGAGGCATGATGGGTACACCAATGCTACCAGAGGCAAAAGAAGCTAACGGCAAAAAGTGTTCCTCCTTGTAATGTCGTCATGAATTCACAATATAATGTAAGCAAAAGCCCATTGGGTGATGACCAAAAATAAGTACAGTAGATCACAGAACAAGCCAGAGTGAAGTACTCAAGTGATTCCAATTATTTTATATAAAAAAAATACTTCTAAAGGAGGTGTGGGTTTTCGCAGCACTTTCATGTCGGAAGGACCCATCATGCTTGAGTGTTTTCCATGATTTACACTTTGAACATCAAGGTATCTAGAGCTATCCCCACCATCTTGTTAGTCTAACAATCCTAATGTACCAAGGATGAAATCTCTGCTGCTAGATTCAGTGCAAAGAACAACTAGGTGGGAGTGGTCATCTTAGTATTCGAAATCTCACAGCTGGCTTCATGGGTGTCAACTTCAATACATCATTCTAAAACCAGATGTCGCTAAGGCCCTTCCAAATGAGGCTCAAGGATTATTACAGTATGCAGAGACACAGTCACACAGGTCAGGTTGACATTTGAACACAATTTCAATCTAATTACTTCTCTCTCTTTTTTCTGAATGAAGTATGCAGATAGAAATCTTTTAGAACTTGTTTGGACAAACTAAATATACTTACAAAAGACATCCCAATGTCAAATCTAAAATAAAAAAGTAATTTTCTACCTCGTTCTCAGAAAAGATGCTCTACTCTCAGGAACTAGGTAGCGTTCAGCTACCAACCAGATACGGAATCGGATTACAGAACAACAAGTCATAAAGTGGAATGGACTAATCCAGAATCGCTTTGTTGGTGTAAGGGATGGAATAGGAACGAATCGTTCATTCTGTCAGTGAAATCAATCAAAATAGGTACTTGGGTTTAACAGTTTGAAGCAAGAATGCAAAATGTCTGTTACTGCAACGATAGAACAGAAGGGATCAACAGGGTACAATGCTTATCCCCTAAAGTGAGTAAGCTCTACGCGGGCTGAAATGCCATACACGCCAGAAGCAGCAGCCTACCATCACCAAGGGAACAAACGCGCTGGGGCACACCAATTGCAACCACAGTCACCGACTAATAACTCTAGAAAAAGCGAGTTCACGTAATCCACTCCACAACTGGGATGAATTGGACCAGTCGCTCGCGAATTGGGGGCAAAGTGAAGAAGCTGGGGCTTACCAGGAGAGACTCGGATCTCTGGCAGGCGAGGAGGAGGGTAATTGGGTAATCGGAGGACCTCGAGCCTCCGGCGGTGGCTGCGCGGAGGAGCTCGGCACAGGAGAGCAGCGGCTTCGGAGGCTCCGGTTAGGATGGGAATTGGGGTCGCCGTCGGCTCATACCAATAGAGGAGAGGAAAGGAGCGGTCTGGTGGCACTTCTGTCACTATGGGACCGCGGCGGCGTCGGGGGCGGTGGGATTGCGAGCCTCCTACGGCGTGCGATAGATCTGCGAGAAACAGGAGGCTGGATGGGGAAACCTGGGAGGAGGAGAAGCAGCGGCGGCGGCAGAGAGGAAGATGGGGAACAGCATACTAACCGACGGAGAGCCGCCGTAGCCAGGGTGGGAGGAGGAGACTCGCCGGGGTGGGGAGTGGGAGGAGGACGCGAAGTGGCGATGGAGGGCGTTGTTTCGCGGTCGCGGACGGGGAAAAGAATAATCTCAGCAGGGCAGGTGAAATTATATTGCTGGGCTCTTCTAGAGCTGGCCAAATGGGTGGCCGGCCCATGGTATTATTACATGCTCACATCTCCATTGTGACGGGGTTTGCACATTTGTATGGCTACCGTGTTTGTGTGTAGTGTTTGCCCTTATCAAGGTTGACTTGCAAAGGCATGAAAAACCTTTGTGTGCGTCATTCAAGGTTATGAACGATGGGCTTACATCAGTCGTCTATAATTTCTGTCACGTATGATTTAAGTTGATGTAAATAAAAGAGAATAAAGAGTGAGAAATATGTTGTCTATAATCCTGTAGCAGACTGTATCATCAGAACCAAAGAGACTATCCAACTACATTTCTTGAGTCCGTAAAAGCATTAAAAAAATATGTAATCTATAAAGACAAGTAAAAAATAATTCATTGTATGAGCTGATTTTAATGATGTTTACAGGTGATATGGAGAGTTGTTATAGACAACAACTGTCTATACCATTGTATATACCTTGAGGAGAGTGCCTCCATGGCTACACATGGCTACACAACCGTGACAACTCCTCTTGACATACTTGCATGACATATTTGTCCTCTGGCTAAAGATGGTCGTGTGGGATAGAAGCGAGATAATAGAACCACCAACTATGACAACAAGCGAAAAGGGTCGAAATATGTGAAGGAAATATTTTGTATGCTCCTGTGGGGTCAATGCCTTTTAAATTCTTGGAATTTTATACATTTCAATGTAAATACAATAACGTTATGGCTATTTCGTAAAACAAAAACTGTAGGATCTATTTGTAGGTGGTCTTACTTGTCAATTTGTTTAATTCAACTAGATCGGACAGAGAAGGTGCAAATATAATGCTTTGCATGGATTGATATATCTTAGAGAAAATATTTTCAAAAATATAGTTAATCGTTATTTGTGGAAAACAAACTTGTGGTAATAGAACTTGTAATATCAAAGACCAAATCCATCAACCGTCCTTATTGAATAATTTCGTTGATACAAGTAATCGTACACTTGTAATACACGTTGCAAAAAATGCTCTTACCAACATGTCATGCATATATTGAATGGACGTACATGAGTATGGATTATTAGTAAAGCATTAAAAAAAATTCTTTTATATAATTCATACTGGGATAATTATTCATATAGATTAATTACAGGGTGTGTTTATTATACGGGTAAGTGACCAACTTTCAGTTTCAACCTTCCGATATAAACGATGGATTGCAAGGTCAGGACCTGCCAAGCAAAACTTTCCGTTCATACTCTAAATTTGAAACTTACACCTTTTTATGTTAGTATATATATATATAACTCAATTCGTATCAAAAGTTTCAAATTGACCGTTTTGATTCAAATTGTTTGGCCGTTTCTCTCCTTGGAAACAGCTTTGCCATCTTTATATTAAGGGCTTGTTTAGTATGACTCTACTTTAAGACCTTGTTTGTTAGAGCTCTAGATTCTCATTTTTCAGATTCTGCTCCTGATTCTCTGAGAATCCACTTCTCTGAAAATCTGGAGTTGTCTGTTGAAAGTGTTTAGCTGGTAGGTTAGCTACCAAAAACCATATGAGAGAGTATTAGAGGAAAATAAACCATGATACCCCTGGTTTTAATACTTCAATTGTATTTATCTTACTCCTTTGTATTTGAACACAAATTATAGAAATTTTTCCCAAAATTTTCAAAACCATATGAACGTGTATGTACGGCCGTTACAGATGAATCAGGCACATCGTCGCAAATAGATCATAGGCCATTACAGATGAATCACATCGTCGCAAATAGATCATCGACATGTCTATCAACATCCAATGCATGAGCATTACAAGTAATTAAATTCGCAAATGCTATGAAACAAAGAAAATTTACTCTCTAGGAATGTATATTTTTTAATATTTTACATTGTCTGAACATTAACACATCTCTAAAAACATATACATTATTACTATCTCCCAACATTAACACATCTACGAAAATGTATACGTTTCTGAACTTGTGCCATTACAGCCTGTGTACTTTTGCACATTCATACAGCATCAGTTTTGCTCCAGATCACCACATTCGTACATTCATCCATACAACATCAGAGATGCCAAATCTTTGTGTCTTATGAGGATCTGATGCATTTGCAAAAGCGGACATTGACATCCCATCCAAGCAATTAATCAATCCCTACATGCCATGGCGGTAATACAATTTTTATCTCTTGCAAGAAAGATTGTCACATAGTCTTGTTATCTTACAAATATCACATAGTACTGTCCAAAGATAAGAAAACTAGAAAAATGCAGAACTACTCTCATCTCTGCACTACTAGCTAGCTACTACTGGGTCTTCAGACTTCAATACAGGAACATATTATTGAAGACAATACAAAAATATGCACTAGTTCCTGACCTATATATGCCAGCCATTTTTTAGCATTCTGAGCTAGTATTCACTGTTAAATTGGGCTGGTCTTTAATTAAGAAAGGAGCAATTTCTTTGTATGCATCTGTACATGACATGGTATACGAAATCTTACAAAAACAACGCCAGTTATACACTAGCAATGGTATGTACATTTCAAAAAGGGAAGAGACAGAGAGACTGACAAGGTATATGTAAGCTGAACATATATGTACTATAGCCGCATTCAGGCTCAAGTGTTCAACAGCTTCAGATACTACTATGTGTACAGGGGAAACAAATCATTCACATATACTTCAGTTCACAGATGCTTCAGTTCACAGATGCATTCGTTTCACAGATACTTCACAATGCATTCATTTCACAGATACTTCACAGATGCATTCGTTTCATAGATACTTCACAGATCATTCATATATGCATGAAAAAAGCATTTACAGATGCATCAAAAAATCATTTGAGCCTACTATTCTTTTTATGACAAACTATTCACAGATGCATGACAAAAATCATGAATCACTGAGAAAGAATTACATTCACAGATTCATGAAAAAAAAATACATTTGTGCCTACTACTCGTTTCATGACAAATCATTCACAGATGCAAAGACAAAAATCATCAATCACGATTTGATGAAACTACATTCACATATTGACAGAGATAATTGATGGCGTCTGACGAACAAGAAGGAGACGAAGGGCGGAGTAGGGAGGGCAAGGGGGACGGTCGGATCTAGAGCACTACCTCCACAAGAGCCGACCAATGGTGCTCGGAATGGCGGCGGCGAAGGTGGGGAACAGCAGCGGCCTCTAGGGTTTCATGGGTCGACGGTTGTCGTCTTCTCGAGGCGGTGCACTCCGGGTCTGGCGACGGCGCAGTGGAGGACCAGCGGGGGTGCACACGGGGGCCGGAGGCGGCGCGCTCGAGGCTGTAAGATCGAAGAGGCCGACTAGAGGGGGGTGAATAGGCGTTTTAAAACTTCTATGAGCGAAAACCGATTTTAATGCGGAAGCTAAATATCAATTCGGTTTAGCCTAAATCAACTAAGTTCACTAAGTGTACCAACAATACAAGTCAATAATAAATAGAGCAATTTAGCAAAGACTTGTAAGCTATCAACTAATGATATGATTAATCAAGCACATACAAGATAGCAATCATACAAATGAATGAGCAATTATATAATGAATGTAAATTGCACAAAGTAAAGCATATGAAAGCTAATCAAAAGAAGCACACGAGACACAATGATGTTTTACCATGGTGGTCTGAGACTTGCTTGGTCTCCCATAATCCACGTTGAGGAAACTCAAACCAATTGGGTCGGCTCCACAAATTAAGCCTTCCTCCGAGGTATCAACACCTCGCTCCACTAGGGTTGTTCTTACTCCACTCCGAGATGGCGAGCACCAAGCCACTCACAAACCGCTGGGTCTTCTCACAAGCCTTCTTTGAGAAGATCACCGACGACGACGCCCACGCCGCCTAGGTGTCGGCAAACACCAAGAGTAATAAGCCAAGCCCCTTGCTTGACTCTCACCAAGTGCAACACATGCACAATTGGATGCTCAATCCAATTCTAGTTGCAACACATGCAACTAGACCCTCTCCTTTGCTCACAAGGTGCAACACATGCACAATTGAGAGGAGAAGCTCACACTAGCTCAAGTGAATGAAATGGGATGCCAAGAGTTGCCCCCCAACCGGCCAAGGTGAGTATTTATAGCACACACACAAAAACTAGCCGTTGGAAGAGAATCTGCTGAAAATCGTGGAAACCGGTCGGTCAGCAGAGCACAGGCCGGTCGGTCAGGCTCTGATGCAATGGCTATAAAAATAGTCGTTAGAGACAATTCCCGGTCAGTCCGCCCTCACAGGTCCGGCTCGACGGACCCCGGCGATCCAGCCTTCCGGAGGTAGAAACCGAAAAATATGCTCTGGAAAAAGCCGACCGGCCTTACAAGGGCGGTCACCCGCGAGCATATGGCGGTCGATCCGGACTTTCAATCGCGGTCGATCCTTACCTGAATTTCAGCACAAAGCGACACTCGAAAAACGATCATAACTTTTGACTCCGATGTCGGAATTGAGTGATCTTGGACTCTATTGAAAGCTTATTCAGAGGGCTACACAACCCACCTATTTGATTTGATCTCAAACACATTTTATCAAATCAAAAAGCACAACTCAAAAGAGCCACTATCATGGTCTAAGTCCAAATAATTAGGAACAAGCAATCTTAGACCATGTCAAGGGAAAATACATGAATCCCAACAATTTGCAAAACATATTTGCAAACTTAGATCATGCCACAAGGAGTAGGTATATGGACTTCAACAATTTGCAAAACACATTTGCAAAGTATAGTCACATGCTACAAGGATTATACGCATGAGCCTCAACTATTTGCAAAACACATTTGCAAATAATAGCATCATGCCACGGTGAGCTAGAGCAAGTAAGATTGAGCTATCAACACATGATGAGACTCAAGCTACTAGACAAGACCCCTCTTAATAGTACGGCAACCTATACTAGCAATCCGGTCTTCCAACCAAACACCAAGACCGGTAAAAGACTAGGAACACATCTTTGCCTTGAGCATCTTTTTGAAGCTTGATGACACACATCTTCACTTCAAGTCCGGGTCCTTGACTCGATGATCATCAATATATGATGATTTCCTTTACTTCGGGATCTTGGCTTGATGCTCATCAACACATGATGACATCCTTCATCCCGAGTCTTCATATGCATCAACACATGATGCATTCTTCACTTGATGTCCGTCAACACATGATGGGTCTTCTTTTAACTTGATGATCAACTCATGATCATCTCCTCTTCTTGAACATCATCAACACATGATAACTTCCTTTTCTTGAACCTTGACTTGATGACCATCAACTCATGATGCCATCCAAAGTCTTCATCGTCATGGAACATAACCTATTTATCCAACTCATGGAAAATGTTAGTCTCACAATGTGATTGTCATTAATTACCACAACATACCATTAACTCATAATGGTTGGGACAAGACACCACAATCTTTCCCTCTTTGGTAATTGATGATAATCACTTCAATTGCAAGTAATTGAATAGAGATAAACATGAGTATATATCAACTACACAAGTTATATATATATATACTCACGTATAAGTATATATGAACTACAAAAGTTATATATACTAAGAGTATATACGAACTACACAAGTTGTATATACTAAATATGAATATATTAACTACACAAGTCAAATATATTCAAGGATAGATAAGCATATATGAACTACACAAGTCTCATATGCTCTCATATACTCATATGAATATATTAACTACACAAGTTATATATACTCAAAGATATGTTTCAAAGTAGAGATCTCAAATATGTGGAAAGGGAATATAGATCAATACTAATGAAACCACAAAACATAGAGTGAACTCCCCCTAAATGTGTGCATACACAAATGTGTGTTAAGAACATATGCACATATTCAAGTTAGACTTTTGGTGGAGTTCATCCTATATTTTGGATCCGAGGAATGCAACAATATATATAAATATAAAGTAGAATGCATACCTTTTATGTTTTTCACCTTTATATCCAAATGAGCTAAACAATAGGTAATCAATAAAAGTGTTAGTCTCACAAATAGATTTGTCATTATGAATGCATACCTGTTTGGATTTTTTTCTTTTATATCCAAGCTGAGACTAATCATGGTATAACAATAAGAGTGTTAGTCTCATAAATAGGTTTGTCATTAATTACCAAAATACTCCATTAACACATAATGGCAGGTCTAGATCCTTCAAACTCCCCCTTTTTGGTGATTCATGACAAATCCATCATCAATAGCAATATTTGGATATAAATCATCATAAGATAATAATTTAAGCTTTTGAACTATATCTATGCATGTCATTAACCAATATAGGACCTATGCGCATAATAAATTCTTAAGCATACAAATGAGATGCATGAAAAGTCATCCAAATGTAGCTCACACAAATTCTCCCTCTTTTGGCATTAAACACAAAAAATCCAAAAGAAGGCTAAGCCAACAGGGAGTCTTTGCAAATCAAGAGCTTGGCAATGAATTCATCTTAGTTTGGTTATAAAGAGTATGAAAGAGATACATATAACCAATTTTGGGAGTTTGGTTTCAGTAATTTTGAAGAAAACCATAAAAGTAACAAACTCCCCCTTTATGACCGAAAGAACCAAACAACGTGAAAATAAGGCCATATTAGAGTTAACCAAGGAAATAATATTTGAAACACATTCAAATAAACTCACTCTTGAAATCTTTTCAAAGTACTTTTTCAATTTTGCAAAAAGAAGCTCAAAAGCCAACACTTAAAATGTGTAGAAACAAGCTCCGAAAAATATGAAATAAATCATGGAGCTAGTCCTTACAAATACACACAATTTTCATTTTGGGAGACACAGCCAAATATCAACCATTTTGAAGATATGAAAATCACAATGTTTCAGAAAACTGAAAATTTCAGGTTTATCAGATTTTAACAATTCCATTTAAGCTTCAAAAGATAGCTGCAAAACTGGTTAAAGGAGCTCCAATAAATCTTAGAAAATTTGTCATAAGAGATCAACTACAGAGGATAAAAAGTCATTATTATAGCTTCCTGAAATTATGAACCTATTTGGAGATACAAAAATCACAAATCAGCTCAAAACATTACCAAAGTCTGAATTTTCAGCATGTTGTTCAAAGTGAGAAAAAGTCAAAAAAAATTCAAATCAAGTCAAAATACTTTCAAATTTTGTAGAAACAAACTTTGGACTCCTAAGAATCTTTTACAACAAGAATTTTTGAAAAAAGAGTCTCCATTCAAAAGATATGTCAAAATGAGCTTTGTACGCAAGATTTTTGTTCAAAGAGAAGAAAAAGGCAAAACCTTTTCAAATGAAGTCCAAATATTTTGAAAATTTCCAGAATTAACCTTTGAACTATTTCAAATGTTTTCCAAAAATAATTTTTGAAAAAGGATTTTTCGTTTAAAAGATATGGCAAAATGCGCTTTGTATGACACATAAAGAGAATGATTTTGCATCAAAGGTTCAAAATGCAAACCAATTTGAATTTCATGGAGTTTTTCACTTTCTTGGCTTTGTATGAATTAGAAATACCATTTCAAGCCAAAATACTCAAAGAAATTCGGCTCAAATAGCTAAACTCACTATATGCAAGAATAGGTCATTTTAGGTCAAAACTAGTTTTTCGATGAACTTCAAATGAATATAACTTTTCAACGGTTGGTCTTTTGTAAAAACTTTGATCTAGAGAAATATTTGAAATGACCAACCCTTCGAGTTTGGTATAGATAACTTTTTCAAAAACTCAATAGATTTTAATTTACAAAAATATGTCGTTTAATTCAAAATCAAGATCATACAAGATCATTTTGAGGTCAAATTTGATATTTTGGTTCTAAAATAGAATTTTTACTCTAAAAGCATTGGAAAACATTTAAAATACATATTTAAGTACTCTTATCTAGTTTTTCACAAATTTGAACCTTTTAAACAAGATTTTTGCCTTTTGACCAAAGAGGATCTTTAAAAAGCTAAACTTGCATATTATTAACAATGTCACTCCAAGAATACCAAATGAAGCAAATAAGAATGAAAACATGCATTCGCAAGATCCGTAAACTATTTTGGACAAAATGTAAATTAATTTTTCCATAAAATAGAATACCCATTTTAAAGTAAAACTCAAAAAGGTTTTCATTATAGATTTTATAAAACTTTTTAAGAAAAACTCCACTTTACACAGAGGTTCTTCTCCTTAACATTTTTCTCTTTTGCTTTTGGCACACAAAAACTTTCTCCATCCATTCAATATCTCTCTCTTTGTCATCTCTTTAAAATATGTCCATCCAAAACTCATGATGACTTTAATCTTCTCTCTTTTGACAAAAAGATTTTCAATCAAATTCTCCTTTTGACATTAAACACCAAAAACATTCTTCCTCATTGTCTTTATGTGGATCACACTTGAAAGATAGTCTTTGAACTTCACTTGTGGATACCACGAGTCGATGATACCATTTGTAGATACTACTTGTAAATCCATATGTCGACAAGACTTGAAATCTCAAGGTGCTTGAACTTCTCTTGCAATGATCTTCAAGGAAAGCATCCAAAGAGAAGAGAGAAAGAAATAATCCATTTGTGGAGACTTGGTACCACTTGGAGAGATATTACTTGATGATACCATTTAAAGATACCACTTGAAGAAATAACACTTGAAGAGATCTTTAAGTATCGGAGAGACCACTTGGATAAGAAGAGAGATTAGGTATCGGAGAGAGCTTGGTTAGAAAAGATTTGATCGGCATGGAAAGAATTAGATACCACTTGAAAGATATTCACATGAAGGGATAAAATTATATCATTTGAATGAATACCACTTGTAAAAACAAGGATACCACTTGTACAAACAAATATGATTCTCATGCCGAGGTCAAAGATGATCAAAAGAAGCTACCACTTGAAAGAATATCATTTGAATGATAAATATATCACAATGAGTTCAAAATGACATATGGAGTCAATAAAGTATATTGGGGTAGCTTGCAAAGATAGCAAGGATCAATTTGACCAAAGGGAGCAAAGGGAGTGGCTGCAAAGAATGAGAAATAGACAAGTTTGGACAAACACCAAATTCTCGGTCCGGTCGACCGGCGGCATAGAGGCGGTCGATCGATTCTTCTGCGGTCGACCACTGAATAACGGCGGTCAGACCGCAAAATCAGAATGCATAGATTTGATTCAAATTTTTGGAGAAAAGATTGAATTGTTGTACATTGCTCCAAATTTTCACACAAACATCCAAATAAACTTGTTTGGAGCATTTCCAACTTATCTAGCCTTTAGAAATCTAACTTTCAAATAGTTTTTATGAATTAAGTTTTTGATTTTGCAAATGAAAACATATTTTCGAGACTTTTCACAAAAAGAGCCAAATTGAGCATTTAATGAAATCTATAGTATCCAATTGCATGTATGAGTCATAAATACCATCATGGACCTATTCATGTGAATAATTTAGGCTCAAATGGCTAAACTCACTTAAGTGTTAGAATGTGACCTTTATGGTCAAACTAGTATTTTGGATGAGTTTCAAAATCAAATAACTTTTGATGAGTTGGTCTTTTGGAAATCATTTGAATACGAAAAATGTTTACAATGGCCAACTCTAGGATTTTCCTTTTGGGACAAATGTCAAATTCCTTTTAGAATAGATTTTCCATAAAAATCTAGTTTATGTTAAAAACAAGATTCTACAATCTAAAATTTTGGATAGAAACTTATTTTTATTTGAAATAGGTTTTTCTTGAACCAAAACCTTTGGTAAACCTTTGAAATACATTAGTATACATTTTGCAACTAGTTTTTCAAAGTTTATACTAATAATTTCAAATTTTGACTTTTGGCTAAATGACTCATTTTGAAAAACATTACTAGCACTTAATTAATTTGGGCACACTTAGGGATGTGATATACATGTAAATGACTTAGCACTCCCCCTTAATGTGCCAAATCCATCTTGCTCAAGATTTTAATAAAGAATTTCTGAACACGAGCAAGAACACCCTTTATATAAGATTTTCATGAATGCAACCTACACAAGGCTTAAAGGGCTAGATACTTCAATGTAAGTACTTGTTACTGAGATAGCATTGGCTCATGATGTGAATTGATTATCCTCAAGCTTGGCTCCAAATAGACATATGGTGGAATCCACCTCTTCATGAATAAGCCAAACCTCCAATACATCTCCAAGTACCTATTAAATATTTTAAACACATTTGGTACCCAATACTTGGTTGGGTCCATGAATGTTAGTCACAATGGATTTGGGCACCCAAATGACCATAGCATTTGTTTTATGTAAACTAACATTCCTAGCAAATACATTGTCATTTCTATCATTCCTAAGCAAATAATCATTACTATAAATAATCGGCTTAGGAGTGATACCTTTGGGACATTCCTTACTAAATATCATTTTTCTCGGCAATTGTAGCAAGTTGGATGTTTTCTTCCATCCTTTGAATTCTTCTCTTGCTCCTTACCGGTTTGCCTCTTCCTTGATGATATTGACATGTCATCCATTTGATTTGGGCACACCGAGGCAATATGGCCCTTCTCATAACATCCAAAGCATTTGATATTCGTGTATTTCTTTCCTTTTTGCTTTGGGATGCTCTTCACCTTTTTCTTGGCGATGAAGCCAAGTTCTCTCTTGTAATCTTCCTTGTTAGGGCATATGGAGGAGAGGTGACCTTTTGATGACAATCAAAGCACTTGACATTCTTCGTGTGTCTTGCATTGTGCTTTGTCTTGCTATTCTCCCTTTTCTTCATGGGAGTGAACCCAACTCCACTCTTGTCGTTCACATTTTGTTGCTTGCTTAATATTTTATCAAGAGTGACTTTTCCTTTGTAGCTTTTATCCAAGTCATTTTTCAAATTTGAGACTTGGGCCTTAAGCTTTTTGTTTTCCTCTACAAGGTTAGTCTCACAAGACATAGAGGAGATAGAAATATTTTCACTAGAGCAACAAGGCATATCAATTAAATCATCACATGAAGTGGATATATTAACTTTAGATGAATTGCAAGAAATAGGAGCTATGCATGACAAATCATCTATTAAATTACATGTAATTCCGATATCCACTTTGGAGCTAGTGAATTTCTTGAAAAGGAGATTTTCATGTTCATCTTTTAACACATCATAATTATTTTGAAGCGAGACAAACTCTTTCTTCAAAACTTTATATTTGGACTTCTCCTTTCCAAAACATTCATTTAGCTCCTCAAGCATGTCCATCAACTCATCATAAGAAGGTGCATCATTATTTACATCTTTGTTACCTTTAGCTATAAAGCAATGAGTTGAAGTGAATGGAATTGAGAAATCCTCATTGTCGGAGCTAGAAGTTGAGCATTCTTCTCCTGACATCCATTCTTGTATGCCATCCTCATTTGTGGAGGTGCTTGTGGACTCATCATCGTCGGAGTTTGAGATTGAGCATTCTTCTCCCGACGTTCTTTCTTGTATGCAATCTTCATTAGTTGAAGTGGACATTTCATAATGAACTTGAAGTTGTGTCCACATATTATGAGCGTTCTTAAGATCGCATACTTCATCAAACACCTTTATACTCAAAGCACTAAATAAAGCGTTAGTAGCTTGAGCGTCTAGATGTAAACATTTCTCTTCCTCAATTGTTGGAGCAAGAGGATCCAATGGAGGAGAAAGGCCCACATCTACAATCCGCCAAATATTTTGGCCCGTGGCCTTAAAATAGCATGACATGCGGATTTTCCAATAAGCATAATTTGTGCCATCAAATTGAGGTGCTTCACCTAGATGCATAAAATCACTAGTCGCCATCATTTACTCTCTAGACGGTTAAGTCTAATAAATGAGAGACCAAGCTCTGATACCACTTGTAAGATCGAGGAGACCGACTAGAGGGGGGGTGAATAGGCGTTTTAAAACTTCTATGAGCGAAAACCGATTTTAATGCGGAAGCTAAATATCAATTCGGTTTAGCCTAAATCAACTAAGTTTACTAAGTGCACCAACAATACAAGTCAATAATAAATAGAGCAATTTAGCAAAGACTTGTAAGCTATCAACTAATGATATGATTAATCAAGCACATACAAGATAGCAATCATACAAATGAATAAGCAATTATATAATGAATGTAAATTGCACAAAGTAAAGCATATGAAAGCTAATCACAAGAAGCACACGAGACACAATGATGTTTTACCGTGGTGGTCGGAGACTTGCCGGTCTCCCATAATCCACGTTGAGGGAAACCCAAACCAATTGGGTCGGCTCCACAAATTAAGTCTTCCTCCGAGGTATCAACACCTCGCACCACTAGGGTTGCTCTTACTCCACTCCGGAGATGGCGAGCACCAAGCCACTCACAAACCGCTCGGGTCTTCTCACAAGCCTTCTTTGAGAAGATCACCGACGCACGACGCCTCCACGCCGTCTAGGTGTCGGCAAACACCAAGAGTAATAAGCCAAGCCCCTTGCTTGACTCTCACCAAGTGCAACACATGCACAATTGGATGCTCAATCCAATTCTAGTTGCAACACATGCAACTAGACCCTCTCCTTTTGCTCACAAGGTGCAACACATGCACAATTGAGAGGAGAAGCTCACACTAGCTCAAGAGAATGAAATGCGATGCCAAGAGTTGCCCCTCAACCGCCAAGGTGAGTATTTATAGCACACACACAAAACTAGCCGTTGGAAGAGAATCTGAAAATCGTGGAAACCTCGGTCCACAGTACAGGCGGTCGGTCCGAGACTCATGCAACGGCTATAAAATAGCCGTTAGAGACAATTCCGTCGTCCGCCCACAGGTCCGGTCGACCGGACCCCGGTCGATCCGGCCTTCCGGAGGTAGAAAACCGAAAAATATGCTCTCTGGAAAAAGCTGACCGGCCTTACAAGGGCGGTCAGTCCGCAGGCATATGGGCGGTCAGTCCAGGCTTTCAACTGCGGTCAGTCCGCACCTGAATTTCAGCACAGACGACACTCGGACAAACGATCATAACTTTTGACTCCGATGTCGAATTGAGTGATCTTGGACTCTATTGAAAGCTTATTCAGAGGGCTACACAACCCACCTATTTGATTTGATCTCAAATACATTTTATCAAATCAAAAAGCACAACTAAAAAGAGCCACTATCATGGTCTAAGTCCAAATAATTAGGAACAAGCAATCTTAGACCATGTCAAGGGAAAATACATGAATCCCAACAATTTGCAAAACATATTTGCAAACTTAGATCATGTCACAAGGAGTAGGTATATGGACTTCAACAATTTGCAAAACACATTTGCAAAGTATAGTCACATGCTACAAGGATTATACGCATGAGCCTCAACTATTTGCAAAACACATTTGCAAATAATAGCATCATGCCACGGTGAGCTAGAGCAAGTAAGATTGAGCTATCAACACATGATGAGACTCAAGCTACTAGACAAGACCCCTCTTAATACTACGGCAACCTATACTAGCAATCCGGTCTTCCAACCAAACACCAAGACCGGTAAAAGACTAGGAACACATCCTTAGCCCTAGCTAGTCATACCTTTGCCTTGAGCATCTTTTTGAAGCTTGATGACACACATCTTCACTTCAAGTCCGGTCCTTGACTCGATGATCATCAACATATGATGATTTCCTTTACTTCGGGATCTTGGCTTGATGCTCATCAACACATGATGATATCCTTCATCCCGAGTCTTCATATGCATCAACACATGATGCATTCTTCACTTGATGTCCGTCAACACATGATGGGTCTTCTTTTAACTTGATGATCAACTCATGATCATCTCCTCTTCTTGAACATCATCAACACATGATAACTTCCTTTTCTTGAACATTGACTTGATGACCATCAACTCATGATGCCATCCAAAGTCTTCATCGTCATGGAACATAACCTATTTATCCAACTCATGGAAAATGTTAGTCCCACAATGTGATTGTCATTAATTACCACAACATACCATTAACTCATAATGGTTGGGACAAGACACCACAATCTTTCTCTCTTTGGTAATTGATGATAATCACTTCAATTGCAAGTAATTGAATAGAGATAAACATGAGTATATATCAACTACACAAGTTATATATATATACTCACGTATAAGTATATATGAACTACAAAAGTTATATATACTAAGAGTATATACGAACTACACAAGTTGTATATACTAAATATGAATATATTAACTACACAAGTCAAATATATTCAAAGATAGATAAGCATATATGAACTACACAAGTCTCATATGCTCTCATATACTCATATGAATATATTAACTACACAAGTTATATATACTCAAAGATATGTTTCAAAGTAGAGATCTCAAATATGTGGAAAGGGAATATAGATCAATACTAATGAAACCACAAAACATAGAGTGAACTCCCCCTAAATGTGTGCATACACAAATGTGTGTTAAGAACATATGCACATATTCAAGTTAGACTTTTGGTAGAGTTCATCCTATATTTTGGATCCGAGGAATGCAACAATATATATAAATATAAAGTAGAATACATATCTTTTGTGTTTTTCACCTTTATATCCAAATGAGCTAAACAATAGGTAATCAATAAAAGTGTTAGTCTCACAAATAGATTTGTCATTATGAATGCATACCTGTTTGGATTTTTTTCTTTTATATCCAAGCTGAGACTAATCATGGTATAACAATAAGAGTGTTAGTCTCATAAATAGGTTTGTCATTAATTACCAAAATACTCCATTAACACATAATGACAGGTCTAGATCCTTCAGAGGCCCAACGCCGAAATTGCCTCAGTCGTCTCGATCGTGAGAGAGGAGGAGATAGAAGAAGGGAAGGGAACGCGAAGGGTAGGGGTTCTCGTGATGGGATGTCCGGGGGTAAGTGGATGGCATTTGCAGGTAAATAAACTCAACTTCAATGGGTATTTTTGCTTCTACCAAGTTAGCTTCCCACGAGAATCTACAGAAAAGCTGCTTCTCCTCGCTAGTTCATTTTTGAGACAACTCCTCACGAGAATCAGAATCGGTTGGTTTGGGAAGCTGGGTGTTTGGTACAGCTCTACCTAATCCGAACTAGAAGTTGGAAGTAGAAGCTGTACCAAACAGGGCCTAAGTTTTTGTAGCTCCAATTCCAGCTTAACTTTTGAATCTACTCCTATGAGAAGTTGAAGTGAGGAGATGTTTGGTTAGAAAGTTGGCTCCTGCTCCAAGAATCAGAAGGATGTTTGTAAAAAGATTGCACTAACTTTGTTCTATGACTTATAATCTTTTTTCGTATTGTTTAACTTATAACGGTTTAATAAGTTGATTCCAGGCATTGTTCCCTCCCTTACAAGGGGCAGCTTGAATGCTTCATTCACACAAGCATGGTTAAAGCAAGAAGCATGTCACAAATAAAGCCATGACCGTTGACTCTGAGGCCAGTCTCAATGGAGAGTTTCATGGCGTTGTTTCCAAGACTGCCATGTCATATGAAATGAAATGAAACTCGAATGAAATACCCACTCTCAATGGAGAGTTTCATTCTACAGTTTCATAGATATTTAATTTCATGACTCAGAAGGAGTTGGTATTCGTACCAAGAGAGTTTCATCTAGATGAAACTCATTTCTCCTCTCTCTTCTTAAATACACTGTCATGTCATCTAAAATACCTATGTGGCGACACATTTAATGAGAATGAAACTCTAATGAAACTCCAATGAAACTCCCACTGAGACTGGCCTGATAGAAGAAGACCTTCCTTCTGTCAGTGATGACTATCGCATAGAAACATGTGGCTCAACTTCTGACACAACTAACACTATGTACTCTGTTGTAGTAGTTAATAGACTTAAACACAGTGACCCAAAATAGAAATATATTCTTGAGTCGCTAACTACTCACTAAATTTCAAGAATACAGCTAGCATATCTAGCTAGCACTTGGGAAGTGAAACGACAACAACAAGCAAGGAGCATCAACAAGATGAAGCAACACAACAAGATCAAGATGACGTTTGAACAAGCTAGCTATATTGTTTCCACCATACCAACAACTCAAAACACAACAATATCACTGATTACAATTTTTTTTTGATTTTTTTTTTCATTTTGTCGGGCCAAACAGGCTAAACGACATTTGGGTTGATGGACTAAACAGGCTCGTACTAGCCCGACACGGCACGACGGCCGACGGGTCGTGTCTGAGCTACCATCCCGCATGTGAGCCAGCCCAACATGACACGAATAGTAGCCGGATTAAAATGAGCTGTGCCGACATGGGCCCGGCCGGGCCACCCATTTGGCAAGCACTATTCCTCTGGTCGATTGTATTCAAAAGGGACAAAAGTCATTTTTTCCCTGAATCCTGGGAAGTATTTGACGACAGTCGACAGGTGATTTACCTTCACTTGTCCCTTCATTTGTTCCTTCTCGCGAATTCACGTTGTCAGCATTGCTTCCGGCTGAACTCGTGCTGCAGTGAAAGCCAAGCGGCCTCCAATCGCCGGCACACTGCACGCATACCACGCCAGTATCGGTTCACGGTTCCGGAGATAAGTCGTAAACCGACTTCGAGTGGCATTTTACCCCTACGACAATTCATCCCCATAATTTGGGTAAATAAATTTTTTATAATAAAATTTAAATATAAATAGATATATTATTCGGCACATAATTGTCCGTCGAGGCCATATCTTGATTAATCAATTAGCAATAACCCATGCGTCTAACAAATGTATACCGTGTACTGGTCATTCCCAAGACCAATTTCAAAGGCATGCTAAGCTTGAGCAAGCTGTTCAGTTTGCATGCCAGGGGATTTGAATTTGGTTGAGAACATCATCCGTAACAAGAGTTCCAGCACTCTGAACAAACAAACAGAATAATGTCTAACAACTCGCAAATAAACAAACCAAATAATCAAAGATGAACTCAGTCTAAATTCTGTATGTACAACTTGGATCCTACGATCATTTTTTTTTCCAATTTCCCCCGCGCTCAACCCCTGAAGAACAGAACCCAAAAGGCGTCCTCATCAATCGTTCATATTCACAACGGAAGATAGGGGGAAAAAGAAAAGAAAAGGAATGTCGTCAAGCACTAGCCTGAGAGCTCCTCCGCTATGCTCTCCAGCCGCGGTCGCCACACGCCGGCGCGGGCGCCGCCGCGCCGCCGCCGGTGTCTCGGCTCCCTCTTCTCCGACAGTAGCTCCCTCAGGTAGTTGTCCTGCTCCGCCGTGCTCGCCGCGGCCACCGCGGCGCCGCCCTTGCGGTGGCCGAGGCCGTGGCCGTGGCGCTTCTTCTCGGGGCCGCACGCGCGGTTCTTGCGCCTCTTCATCTGGGCCGCCGGCGCGGAGCACGCCGAGGGGATGAGGAAGTAGATGCGACCGCGCTTGAGCTCTGAGTCGGGCGACACGATGATGATCTTTCTGGCCGCGCCGGCGGACCACGCGGCGGTGAGCGCGTGGTTGGGGTGCGCGGCGAGGACGTCGGCCGCGGTGAGCGGGCAGGTCAACTCGTCGACGTGGCCGCTGAGGTGCACGACGCGGACGACGTCCAGGGCGCCGCAGGGGAGCATGCAGGCCAGGCAACAACGCAGGCTGTTCCCCATGCCTTCTTCGGCTGCCTACTCCCCTGCGTACGAGCGGATCAATGGGAGTAGGAGACGGTGGCTTTGTTGTGGCCTCCTTGCTTGGCTCTACGAGTGATGATGAGGGTGGGCTTGGCCGCTTGGCTCGGGTTGTGTTGTGTATATATAGAGCAATTTTTGGAGGGCGTCGCATCTACTTTGGTGCGTGCTGCGTGGTGTATTGAAGTGAACAAGCAAGACAAAAAGGGCATCCTGTTCCGTTGGACTTGCAGATTCCGGTTAACCCTTTTGTTTCCTCTGCATCACTGGCTACCTATTTTTCTGTTCTTCCTGAGATGCCTTTTAGGGTCTCTCTCTCACTAGTTTTTACCGGTGATTCAAAAACCAAGATGGCAAAGTGTTAGATTAGTGGGTCAATAATGCGAATAGGCCGGTAATGGACCTCATTTCTCCAGCAGGAAGCTGCTGGAAAACTTGCCACCTCCATTCCTCCAATGATGAAGAAGAAAGCTTGAGCTCATTATCTGTTACCATTCTCATGGAGAACATTCCTAACAGCTTACTCAAAGGAGAACGGTATCATATGAATTCCTTAACATTAGTGGTGGATTTAGAACAAAATTGATTGGATTCACCATTCATATCATGACATACGTTTGAAATCATTGAGCTTAAACTGTAGGTGCACACCTATATATATGTGGATTTTAATAAGATAAAACAACATTATACCCAGTGTCATGTGCACCCCCGAAGCCCTAATGTGGATCGGACACGCTTGACATTCCACCTTTTTGACGACTCGCTGAAAATTGGACTGGAATTTCTGCCAAGTTTTAAATGTGTAAATTTTCAAACAAAAGTTAGCAGAAGAATCCAAATTATAAGTAACTTGAACAAACGCACGTTTTTTTCAAGGGCTGGAGTTTGGAAATGGCCTATCTGAAATTGAGCTTGAGTAGTCATCATCTCGTGTCATTCCCAAGACCAGACTCAAAGGGAGGCAGGACCCTGGATCGGAGACCCGTCAAAAAAGTTGAGTCAGGAAGCTGCCTGCCTGCAGGGTGACACCGAAAAGGCTGCCAAGTGCCAACTTGGGCACATCGCCCACGGCCCTCCGGAATTCCTCAAAAACCGACGAGAAAAGCGCCCAACGGTTGCGGCAAATTGATCCGCACGCACGCTTTCGTACGCCTCGGCACGATTGCCGCCGGCAAGCGCCGCACCTATCAGTATCAGCCACAACTGGCACGGCATGATCCAAGCGAGAAATATACGGCTTTGCCACGTCGCGCGGCTAAAATCTTGCGCGGGGGGAGGCGGACCGACCATTCGGAGTCGAGGCGGCAAGCAGATCTGTTGGGAGCTGGGGGCGCTCGGCGCTTTTGGGTGCAGCCGCTTCGGACGTCGGGTGGAAAAGCTGGCCGTGCGCCCCGCAGATCCCACGTCCGCACTCATGCGCTACCTCGTGCTGCATGCGACGACACGCAGGAAGGGCGCATGCCGTTGTGGTTGTCGGCTCGGCTCGGCTGTACTGAGACCGACAATATTTTTACGTATCAAGTACATGGATGCTTGGAGGTCTGGTTGAATTGGTGTGTAGCGCTTCAGCTGTTCTACAATCTCCAACTCAAATTGGCGTAGGCAGTTCGTTTGTTTCGAAGCCGAATCATAGTGAAGAGCCTCGAGCGGAAATTTTTGCATTTGTGGCCTGTAGCATGTTTAAATTTCAAAATTAGCCATCTTTCACCATAATTTACAAAATTATCCTCTATACGATGAGTCGTCACCGTGGCCATCGGCGCGCCAACGACCGCCCCGCCCTGTGCACGGCAGCGACCGCCCCGCCACCGGCGCGCGGCACCGCCGCCCGCCCGCGCGACCTCGCCTCCCCGTGGCGTGCGGTAGGTGAAAACTCCAGTTTTTTTTTGGAAAAAAAGAACGAAAAAATGAGAAATTTTAAGTTTAAATATTATGTAATGATATTTGATTAATAAAAAATATCGGCACTGAGATTTGTAAAAAAACTTTCATTAAGAAATAAGGGTATGGAGGTTTGTAAATTAGGGTTTCCTTTTCTCAGAAATGAGGGCTTCGTCGCAGTTTCAGCGCTATTTGTAGTAATTTAAAAATGTAGGAAATGATTTTAGAAAAATTACGAAACTTTTTGTGGAGCCTCCTGTCATAGTGTTGTTGCTTCTGTAATTTTTGTATAATTTTATTCCTTTAAAGAAAGAATGATTGATAATCATATCAGACGAGGTATAACCTTGATGATATCGTCCAAGCAAACTGTCTGCTGAAACACTTGTTGTCCAAACTATTGGAGTCTCTCCTTAATGAAGTCGTCTGAACGTATATACGCAGACAGTCGGTGAAGTAGTTTATGAAGCTTGTAGAGAATATGATTGAAGGGGTTGAGAACGCTCGTTGTGATTATGAAGATGCCCTAAAATATGGAGGATTCGATGTCGGTGCGAATGGTTCTTTCTGGGACTCCACTAGAAGAGGCATAGTTGCAATATATGCTTGCTTTGATGGCTTAGCGGAGACATAGGAACCGAACTACATTAGTGTCCGCGGACAGAAGCATGTTACACATAGTGACATGGCATGATGGTTCAGCTAATTGTTTTAGTCATCCTCGCTACTATTATGGTACATTGCGACACAAGCATCCGGACCATATAACTGTACATGCCTTTAGGGGATAGTAAAAAACATGCAGGGTAGGACGGGGACTACTACGTAATGACCTGACCTACTGCATAGACCGGGGTCATTTTCCCTCCCTTGCTAGCACAACGTTGAACTCCTAGCCGACCTTCCCCTTTGCCTTGTCGTGAGTCTGTCCACGTCGGGCTGGTATGTCGAAGTCGTCCACGTCCTACGATTCTATGATGTAAGTGCACTGTATAGTGAAAATCGTAAGAAGGATATTAATTCTTCATAACTCACGCCGTCGATACGGATTAGGCCCGGGTGACCGGAGATGCTGTGGCGGCCGGGCTCAGCCGGACGAGCATTTCCCTTGCCCTTGTCACGGGACTGCCGACCTCGGGCTGGTATGTCGAAGTCGTTCATATCCTGCGATTCCATGATATAAGTGCATCGTATAGTGAAAAACGTAAGAATGATGTAAATTCTTCATAACTCACGTCGTGGATACAGATTACGCCCGGGCGACCGGATAAGCTGTGGCAGCCGGGCTCAGCCTCATGAGCCTTTCCCTTGCCCTTATCGCGGGACTGTCCACCTCGGGCTGGTATGTCGAAGTCGTCCATGTCCTGCGATTGTATGATATAAGTACACCGTATAGTGAAAAATGTAATAAGGATGTAAATTTTTCATAACTCACGTCATCGATATGGATTACGCCCGGGTGAGTACTGGGCTCCTTCGGAGCTTCCTCAACAGGGTCTGGTACGTAAGGTTTCCACCGCACGAAGTTCTCGGCCCGCACCAAGTAGTTCAGCATGTACTTCTGCTGGATGAATGCCCTGTCGTACATCTTCGAACCGTCGATCCACTGGAAGAAGTGGCAGCGCATCTCGGGCTGCCATTACGTGGGGATGATGTTAAAAATTTAAGGAATTCAACGTTGAGGAAAATCGATGTGCGCGAAAGAAACGCTTACGAGTTGGTGCCCGCACGTGTAGTACGCCCGGGCGGCGGTGTCTGGGTGTGTGGACTGAATGATCTCTGCCTGTTCGACACACACACACTGTGAGATTGGAAAACGTGGTGGTACTTGAGCATCTTTCATTGTTCGATCTGAGTATTGTAGATGTTTTCTCTCCTGCGCAAGCCACTTGCGTTTCTGCAACATCTTCGCGTAAAAGTTTGCTGAAGAGTCCATAGCTGGGTATCTATTATGTAGTGTTGGGTTTGGTTCAACCCCGTTTTATAAACCCCATGGTTGGCATGGTGTGGTTAATTTTATGCAGAGTTCTGTCTCTTTTGGTCTTGTCTCTGCGCAAAGCTGTCTCCTTTGGTCTTGCCATTACGCAAGGTTGTCTTCTTTGGTCTTATCACTGCGCAAAGTTGACATGTGTGGTCTTGTCACTGCGCAAAGCTGCCCTATGTGGTCTTATCATTGCGCAAAGCTGTCTCCTTTGGTCTTGTCACTGCGCAATGCTGTCTCCTTTGGTCTTATCACTGCGCAAAGCTGCCTCGTGTGGTCTTATCACTACGCAAAGCTACCCCGTGTGGTCTTGTCACTGCGCAAAGCTGCCCTTGGTGTGGGGCGTGGTAGGGACCTGCCCCCTCTGCCTGCCGCGGAAGGGGCCTGCTCCACTGTCACGTTGTGTCTCCCGTGCTCGGCTATTTAAACGCGTGGCCACACACTCGGTCGATCATTCCTCTCAGGAATCTCTCCCTCTTTCTGAGGTGCCTCCCTGTCCCATACTTAGTATTTTTGTTTGTCCCTTGTTCGCACCATCTGTCAAAGTCATCGTAATGGTAAGTTTATTTTAGCAACATACGTATGGTTTTTATGTTGTATTTTTGTTGAAATATTGTCTTATTTTCGTCAGAAATGGAGACACTGTACGTGTTCCATGGTAACGTGCGTGCTGGTCCAGACGGAGTTGATTTGTCCAGCTACCAGCATGCCTTGCTAAACGTTCTCAACCTGGCACACGTCGATTTGCTCGAGCTACGATGGTGCATTCAACAGTTGTTCGATAGGCACGTCGCCAGGAACAAGATAGTAATAGAGGCGGTTACCGCCAAGACGGTCCTACCACACGGGCAGATGTTGTGGGGCCTGGCGAAGGTGACCAGTAGTGCCATGTGGGCACAGTACATGGAGATCGTTAGCAATCCTCACGCTCCGATCTATCGACAACCCCATGGTGTATGTCCATTTTGTTTATCCTGCTCAATCCTCTGGGGGGGCACCGTTGAAGGAGCCAGCGACGCTCTTGTCCCCTTCTTCGGTTTGTTGACGACGGGAGAGGTGTCGAGAGCGCCAGACGTTGTTAGGCAGAATGCTCTAGTTGATGGAGATTTTGGTAGTTTCGAACCGAATGAAGGGGCCAGGGGCAGGTGCCTACTGCCCTCGGTTACCGCGGTAGGAACACTGTTCAGAGGCTAATTTTGCAAATTATGGTGAACGAGGGCTAGTTTTGAAATTCAAATGTGCTATAGGGCCACAAATGCAAAAAAATCCCTCGAGCAAACCATATGAATTGCGCATGGAGTCCACCGCAAGAAACCCGGGTTAAGGTGAACACAGATGGCGCAATTACAATATCTTTAGGGAAAGTGGGAATAGGTGGTGCGGCGCGACATTCGGGTGGATTTCTGGGAACCTAATGTAAAGTTTACACGGGAATCGAAGACCCCTAGTGATTGAGGCCCTAGCTTTGCGAGATGGTATCTGTTTTGCTCGTTGTCGAGGTCCGAGAGTTTCATTCAGGTTTGGCTAACGTAAGCGGTGATTATGGAGATGGATAGCCAGACCTTGTTCAACTTATGGAACACATGAAAACCTTTACGTTATGCGACCGCTTCCGTTGTAAATGAAGTCCGAGAGTTTCATTCAGGTTTTGCTATTTTTAATGTTGTTTTTGTTTGCCGAATGTGGCGCCCCGTATTATTATTCCGGAGGGTAATCACACTTAAGCAAATATATTACTATTCGTTTGTCCAGTAGAACACCGCTCCAATGAATAGTAAGCTTTACCAAGAGTCAATGTAGCAGAACAATAAGATATAAAATGTACTTTATTTCAGCATTTAGCCACGCAAGGCTAAGGTCTTTATTACAAGTATTTAATTACAATGGGAATAGAATTTCCCTCGCTTGCCTGCTCTACTCTACCGGTCGTCTACTCGTCCCACTCGTCGAATAAGGCGCCCATCTCGCCCTGGTCCTCGTAGTCAGCTCCCTCGCCTCCTGCGGCCTCCTCGGTACCTGTGTGTCCTTTATCCCACTCGGGATAGTTCCCGGCCGAACAAGGATCTAACAAAGGAAAATAATAGTAAGGTTGAGTACTAGTATACTCAGCAAGCATTAATAGTAAAAGTGCACTGGATGACTCATCTCTGTTCGTTATTATATTTTCTAAATCATCTCGTTTTCTGAAAATAAATAACTCGGTAAAACTTTAAGTTGCAAATTTTAATACTGAAAAGACTACTGGTCACTCGGAGAGAAGAAAGACCCCTAGTGGTTCCCGTAGCCTTCAATCCAGGAGACATGCATGAATTCATGATTTTGTATAGCACTGCTGACGAGGATTAAAATCTCTATGTATTACTTTAATACATAATGAAAGACCATATGTCTTCATGATCGTAACCCCTAAGGCTCACGACCTTCGTGGTCGTAAAGATTCTAAAGATTACATCGTGGGTATCATGATCGGATGAGATCCTGTATCTAGTCCCCGACCAGATAACTGCTCATAGAAGTAATGAACTGGCACTTGGATCTAACTTCAAAGGTATTCTTTACAGTGTGATGAATAGAACACATGTCGTATTCTCCATACCACATGATATTTCATGGTCCTAAGACACTGACAACAACCACCAGATAGTTGAGTGTCTCACAGACATTCAACCACTGAACGGTTGATACTTCATCAACCATCACCTCATTCCGACCAGTCGTGACCCTTCCTAACAGACGTCTTCTTCAGGAGTAACTACCACCTCTTAAATGGTTATTTAAGAATGGAGCACGGAGGAATAACGACATGAGATTGAAGCACGGCAATAGGCATTAAATTCATGTTTCAAATATGATTCTATAGCATAGCAAACAGTACGCTCAGTGTAACTAGGATTAGTCCACTACCTTGTCAAGAGTACCCCCCATAAAGGATTTAGTTCATAGCAATAAAGAGTGGTCTCATTCTCTTTCAAGAACTCTTGGCCATTTTTCTCTGTTTATTTTGTAAGATCAGCGACTCGATCGTCGATAGCTAGCGTCGCCGTGGGGAAGAAGGCGTTGAATTCTTGAAGATTACTTCGTTCAAGCATTCCTTATCCACCTTCTTCGCCCCCATCATTGGTCATGCGAACATGGCAGGAACTTGAGATAAAGAAAACTGGTTCGACCTGGCGGACTACTCCAACCTCGACATAGACGCATGCATTCGCGCCATGTAACATGACGCAATGTCGTCACCTCCCTCCTCCATCACAGGCTCAATGTTCGCTGAGGCCAGCGAGATCGACTGAATGGAGGAAGGCACGCCACTAGTGACGTCTTCAGAGGAACCAACCGTTCTGACCAGTTCAGAACATCCAAGTACCTTCGCAAGCCTGGTCTTTTTGACCGACGAAAAAGGTGACAAAAGCTCAGCACCGCAACTCGAGGATCAAGATATTCTCGATACGATCATGGCTGGCAGGTACTCACCAACGGCTTCTGACCATTCCAGGGGCCAATTGACATCTGGTAACGGTGTCGATGAAGCTCCCACTGGTCGTAGGCCAAGTGAGAATGATAAAACTCAGCATACGGTTGGCAATCCGTCGGATCAAGCTGAGTTCACCACAAAGACCTTAGGAGGTATATTAATTGTTGATTAATCGAGGATCCTGAAGATTAAACGTTGTACTCTTTTCCTCGGTGAGTTTTTATGAACTTTTCTAACACGAAGGTTTTTAGTGAGGCAACAAGTGTAATACAACTTACAAATGTAATGTACCCTTTTCTTCATTTCTTTTTTTTTCCAATGGGTTTTTAGAAGGAATTTTTTTATAAGTTATTTGTATATCGTTGTCTATTACCCAAGGGGAGTGTTATGAAACCTAATTATGGGCAAAAGACTAAACCAACCCTAGAGGGCATTCACCCCTTTGGGCTATAAATATGATGACCCTCCATGTAAAATAGACAGATAGATAAATAAAGATATTGGATCTCCTCTACATTTTGTGTCTCTCTTCGGTGTTTATTGTGTGATTGGATTGGTTGTCGCTTGACTACGGTGTGATTATATAACATATTTAACCACGGCGACATCGACCACCTCGGCATTCGTTCATCCACAAGATCCAATCCATCATTTGGGCCAGGCCCCCACATTATTTTATCTACGCGTCCCCATAAACCCCACCTGCTCCCACACGGCTCGACCAACCCGAGCCAAGGCGACGCAAGCTGGCATGTCAGTCCGGCACATGTCCCTGACTTCGGGCCCCACCTCTGGATGCCATGTAATAGACCTTACTACAAAATTGAGTTTTTGGCACATTTGGCATTGTTGGCGCGTGAATTAACAAAAATAGCCCCCTCTCTGAATCAATTGCAAAAATGACACCACGGACAAGCGAGGACGCGACACGTGGCTTGTTCGTGCCCTAGGGGCCGAACATACCCCCACCGTTCCCCTAGGGCACGAAAATACCCTCGTCCAGCCCCCTAGGGGGCACGGACAAGCCCTCGTCCGCACACTAGGTGCGTGGATTCTCTTTCCTCTAGAAAAGTACTATTTGAAGGAATTTTTAAATATAGCAAATGAACTCTAAAATTATTAAATTTTGTGTGGAGGCTCCCGACACAATTTAATTGCTTTTGTAAGTTTTTCATAATTTTATAAGTTCTGCATTTTTCTCAAAAAATCATTTAAGGCTACTATTCGTAGGAATTTCTAAATATAGAAAATAAGCTCCAAAATTATGAATTTTTTAAAGACTCCTTACATAGTGTACTTGCTTGTGTAATTTGTTTAGAATTTTATTTGTTCTTAAATTGTCTAAAAAATTAGGGCTTTAAGCAAATTTGGGTTTTAGGTTTCGGAAATTAGGGTTTCATGTGAACAATTATTAGGTGTTTTAGGGTTTTGTGAATTATGGTCCAAGTGCAATAAGGGCTACGCGTTTGTCAATAAGATGACGGCGACGGCATGCCAAGCTACTTTGGACTTTGGAGCAGCTCAATTAGGCTTTGGAAATTGGACATCATCAAGTGATTAAAGAAAAGTGTGGTAGCTTGCTGTGATACAATGACGATTACATTGCATATATATGATGATTTTTATCTTCTTTATGGAGGTAAAAAAGAAGAATTAAATATTATCATATGTACAAAAATTTCATTCCACATTTTTTTCACGTGGTCGCCCGCCTGGCCCACCCCTGTTGATCAGATCAAACTTTCATTGTCGAGGGAGGGTGTATTATCACATTTGAAAAAATCATGCCAAACAATATTTTTTAGATTTTAGCAAGAATCCAAGGACGCCGAAAGTAAGATTTTAGTTTTTTTAATAAAAAATTAAGGGTGGGGGGCTACCGCATCCCTAGGGCCCTAGGGGTTAGGACGTGGCAAATCCGCCCCCAAGGGTTAGAAAATTTTAAAAATTATAAACTTGGGATAATTATACTAAGAATAAATATGGAAAGTATTTTGAGCATGTTTTTGAAAATTTCCTCAAATAGATTATTTTATTTGCACACAAATAGTATACAAGTACATGAAACCCTAATTTTTGAAACCTAAAAACCTAATTTCATTTGAAATGTGAAAATCATGAAACCATAATTTCCAAAACATAAAACCTTAAGTTTCGATACAATTTCAGAACATATAAAATGTGAAAAATCATAAAACCCTAAAAGTTCACCAGCCCACATGTCAGCTACAGAGACAGAGAATGACACAACAAAGCAAAAGGGCCTTTGGCTTTAGCACCAACCATCAGCTCATTAAAATTGAAATTTGGTGTTCTCATTTTTCTATTTTTAAATTTTCAACAACATAAACGAATAGAATAAACACAAGAAAACGTCGGTTAAAGTAAAACAAAATGGGGCAATTTATACTTATTCCAATTTGAGGGTGTTTTGGTTGTTGAAATCTCACACAAAATTAGTAGAAGGTATAGCAAATCCTCTAAAAGCTCGTGTATCCGTCCAATCAGGCCTCTTTTGGAAGATAGAAAATGAAAAAAAAAACATAGGAATTGCATATGAATAACAGTGCAATCCTATAGGAATGGAAAATAGAGAAATTGGTTTCGAAAGATCTTTGGATACTCCACCTGAAATTTGCAAGAATTTAAAAGAGAGGGGGCCATGAAAGACGGGATTTTTTCAATATAACCTCATATGAAAAATCCTCCAAAAATTCATATGATTTATCAATTGAGTCATTCCTTGAGAATTTCATAGGAATATTGAAAGTTTATTCCTTTGTTCCTTTGGGCCATATAGGAAACTATCCTATGTGATTCTATTCCTTCAAAATCCCTCTAAAAATTCTACATTCAAAACGACCCTCAGGGTCTAAAAGCTACGTGGAACCGAGCAGATCCTGCTCTTGCATTGGAAATATCATAGAAGTTTGTAATGTGTACAATTATCTTCCAAGAACTTGATTATTTAGGTCCATAAATTCGGAATGCGAGAAACTCTTTCCTATATAATTCTTGCAAGACTCCTATCTATAAAATTCTTGTAAGACTCTTGTGAACAGCCCTACTTTCAAGACTCTTGTATTAGAAACCTTGTATAGGATGAAATTTCACAGGATTTTCATTCTAGCATAGAATCTGGAAAAAAAATCTTTCACTAAAAACTACTACCTGGAATTTTTTTTCAATCTACAAGCATGATTCAGTGCTCTATTATGCTTAAAGAACAGCTGGTACTAAACAGGGCCTAATCATTGTCAGGGAATCCCCAAATCTTGCACTAAAATTCCAACCTGAGACTAATTAAGGACAAAAAAACCATTGACTAGTATATGTTTATGGGTGAGAATCTAAATATACTAATCCGGAAGTACAATACATTGTGACTCCATCATGTGGCAACTGTGAATAATGCGAATAATTTAACGTAAAAAATAATTAAAGTAAGCTTAATACCGAGTGGCACAACCGCCAAACAAAGTTTATCAGTTAACTTAAGTAGGCTTAATACCGTGCGGCACAAGAATTACAAGCTGAAGTTTACAACACATACAAAGCACAATGAAGATTCCGACTAGATCACTCAATAACTCAGCTAATACAGCCCCGCATATATTATACAACATAAAGGGCAAATCATGCTTCAACAACACATGGTTGAACAAGGAAAACACACAAATGACCGGGAATCAAGCCAACCTAAATCTATCTCCCGTTCTATCCATCCATAGCAAAAATGGATAGAATGCAAAATAGATAGACATTTGGCCGGTATGCGACAACAAGTTTAATCTAATCAGCACGAACCGGCAGGAACTCTTTGGTGTTGCAAGGGAACGGCGACCCAGAGAAGTTCTCCATGAAGGCGTCAAGCCCCTACGAATTCCAAACAACGAGCACTAATTAAAAGATCTACGACCCCGAGCTACGGGGGAGTTGCAAAGATGGCAGTGACATACATACCAAGATGCGCACGTGCATGACATTGCACATCTTTTTGGATCCTGGAGCCTCCCAGCGGTGCCCTTGGAGGAAGGCGTGGAGCTGATGCGCCGCCGTCGATATCATCATGTTGACAAACACGTAGCCCTTGTTGCATTTGGACCATAATTCACAAAACCATAAAACATCTGATAACCGTTCACATAAAATCATGAAATCCTAATTTTCGAAACCAAAAACCCTAATTTTCCTAAAGCCCTAATTTTCGAGATATAAAACCCTAATTTTTGAGACAATTTTAGAACATATAAAATTCTAAAAACATTACACAAGCAAGTACACTATGTAAGGAGCCTTAAAAATTTGATAATTTTTGGAGCTTATTTTTTATATTTAGAAATTCCTACAAACAGTAGCTTTAAATGAATTTTTGAGAAAAATGTGGAACACAGAGAATTATAGAAAAATTACACAAGCAAGTACACTATGTTAAGCTTCTATAAAATATTTTATAATTTTTAGAGCTCATTTGCTATATTTAAAAATTCCTACAAACAATACTTTTCTGGAGGAGAGAGAATCCGCGCGCCTGGTGTGCAGACGAGAGTTTCTCCGTGCCCCCTGAGGGCCGGACGAGGGTATTTCCATGCCCCAGGGGCACGGCAGGGGCATGTCCGGTCCTAGGAGCATGGTAGAGGCAAGTCCGGCCTCAGGGATACGAACAAGCCACGTGTCACGTCTCTACTTGTCTGTGGTGCTATTTTTATAATTGATTTAGAGATGGGACTATTTTTGTTAATTCATGCGTCAACAGTGTTAAATGCGCCAAAAACTCAGACAAAATTCTCCTGTACTTGAGCTCGATTTGTTTAAGAAAAATTGTCATGGAAACTGGTGAGTTAATGGGTAGTGACACAGTGCAAAATAGCAAAAAAATAGTTCCTCACCAGATCGGCAAAAATCATCGGTGCCACGCTAAAAAATCCTCCGGTGCCGCAGAACGGATGGGCAAAAATATCATCGGTGACATTTTTACTAATTTATTCGTGAGTCTATTTTTACTATTTTACTGTGGAACACTATTATTTTAGGGGAAAAAAACTCGAAAATGGTCGTGCATACATGCATGCCCTGAGCAACCTGTACACTGGGATCAACCGTTGAGCGACAAGTGTCCCAGTCGCTCAACGGTTGAGCTACTGGAACCAGTCGCTCAACGGTTGAGCTACTGGAACCAGTCGCTCAACGGTTGAGCTACTGGAACCAGTCGTCCAACAGTTGAGCGACAGGAGTATATTTCTGTAAAAAAAAAGTCGATGGAATAATTTTGTAATTTTGAATAAAAAATAGATTATTTTTTTTAAAAATTCTGCATACAGCCCCGTCCCTTCGGCCTCCGTACCGTACACTTCATGCTGCCCGGATCTCTACCAATTCAGTCCTGCAATTTCTGCATAAGATTCACCTGCTCAGTGGGCCACGCAATGGTTGGTGAGCGAGAGCACATTTCAGTTCTATGAAGGCAGGATTAAATCTGGGGCTGTTTGCACGGTTGGGATGTGGATTATTCACGTCGCAACAAACAGCAGCACGCTAATAAAGTAATAATGCAAGCAGACTAAGCACGTAGGAAGGGCAACGTCAAACCGTAGTGCCGTTTTTATTTATTGTACAGAAAAGGTTTTACAGATACATCATGTACGAAGCTTGGTTTCGCAAAGCATGGAGAGCGTACTGCTCCGTCCATCGTCGTCACCATCCGTTATTTGAGTCGTCTTTTTGAGGGGAAGATAGATGGCGGTAAGATCGCATGGCAGCTTAATCCTCGTGATCCCAGAGCTCAGACGCGCTCTTGTACGGCCCGTGTGTCTTGTTCACGAAGAGCTCCTCTCCAGTCAGGACTCGCTTCTGCAATGCCAAGGCCCATCACATCAGATCAGATGATAGAAACGATTGCGTATTGCTACCTTGCCAGGTTTTGTGGTTTCCTAAGTGTGGTATTTAAGAACTGTCTGCCACAGTAAACAGCTCAAATGACGCTCTATCTGAGGTTCCGAAGTCTGAACACCCCAAAAAAATTTGTGGAGTACACTGGCTCTAACTCACTAGCCTGCGAGATACCCTGAAAAAACGACTAAACATATGATATACAATATATAAACTGACTGAGGTATCTTAATGCTGCAGCTGATTACAACAGTTAAATGTTTTTTTTTGTATTACCTTATTTTATATGGCAGCTTTTCAGAAAAGGAGATCCAGATTCCGGTCGTGTAGTGCTAAAGCGAAATGTAATCTCATCGGGGGAAAAAATCAAGTGATGTCTTCTACTCTCCTCTACCGAGGGTAACAACATTCCATATCAAGTACAAGATAGTAATGCGCAACGCCAAAATGTAATGCGCCTCTCACCTCATCTTTTATGCTGCACAAGACCTGGAAGTCCTCTTCAGGGATCTCCCATCCAAACACCTGAATATTCTCCTTAATCCTCTCATCTTTGGTTGATTTGGGAATAACACTTGTTCCCCTCAAGAGAGCCCACTTGATGAGCACCTGCCCTGGGGTCTTGTTCAGTTTGCTGGCTATCTGCACTTAAATGATCGAACTGAGCTACAGTGCATGTATTTGAAGAGCTTGAATTCAACTAAAAAACTATATGTTTATCTTGTTTATTATTTCTGAAGATTTGTAGATGTTACCTTTTCAACAACTGGGTCATGCGCAAGGTTCTTCTCTGAAGATCCCAATGGAGAGTAAGCCTGCAAAGCAACATAAGAAAAACAAAAATACCATTAAGCGGAAACATAAGAAAAACAAGAATACCATTGAGCGCCTTTTTGTTTCGAGAATGAAAACATGCTAAGATATCACATTAGCGAGGTCAACTTATCATCCCTCATTTTCGGAAGAAATATCTTACAGTAACATGAATTCCATGCTTCTTGCAGGCCTCAAAAATCTTATCATTCTTCCAACCAGGGTGCATTTCCATCTGTGCCAAATTAAGTAAATAAAGGACCAATTAAGTTATATTCAGTATGTTGGAACTATTGATCAAATCTGAAAGTTCACAACCTGGCATACTGCCGGTGTAACATTCGCTGATCGTAGCAGCCGGTAGAGCTTGGTCACGCTGTAATTGCAAACACCAATGTCCTTAACTAGTCCATCTTTCACGAGGTTTTCCATTTCTCTCCATACACTTCCCCAGCTTCTGGAGGCTGATGTGCCCCATCTTTTAGTCGGAACGGCCAATGAATCTGCGTCCATTTTTGTAAGTAAATGCTATGCAGTTTTTGTTCCAAAAAGGAACGCATTGCATTCGGTATGCAATAGATGTCTTAGGCATTAATGTTTAAGCTTTACAAGATCTTCATGACATTTTGCCGATTCCAGATCACTACCTAGATAACTGCAATATTCATAAATTGAACCAATAACTACCAATAAGCACTATATTGTCACTTAGCATGCAAAACAACAATTGGAGTAAGAAGATTGCAAACAAAAGAAGGCATCGGTTTTACAAGGTAAAGATCGATATAATCCAACGGTAAATCCTTGAGCGTATTCTTTAATGCTGGCCGAACCCTCTCGGGAACCAACTCTGTGCACCTGCAGTAGCCAAATATTGATCAAAACTCAACAGATAAGAAACACGCTACTGACATTTATTTGTACAAAGACAATCTGTGTGCATATAAGTACCATATTTTTGACGTTACAAACAAATCTTTCCTGTTGATTCCAGATTCCATTGCAGCTTTAAGTCCTTTGCCGACCTGAAATTAGCAGAAGATGTTTAACGACATATCACCTACTGGGCTAGTACAGAAGCAGAATATCGCTTCGATTTATACCTCCTTTTCTATTCCGTATTGAGCAGCTGTGTCCACATGCCTGTACCCAGCCTGCAGCAGTGACAATATATTCAGATTGCATTCTTACATTATAAGCAGGTTCTGTAACAGCTTAGGCTATACATCAAACGAACACGGCAAATTCTGCAAGATACAAGCTAGTGCTAAGACAAATGCCTTCAGATACTACATAGAAGTTCAAGTCTTTCAGTTGTTCAACTCTTGACATAAATTATTGCAAGACAAACCTGCTTAACTATTTTTAGCTACTTCAGAATTCCGGAAAAGGGAAGGGATCAACTGAACATGGTTTATGAGTTTCCAGACAAATCTGAACAGTCAACTAACTGTGCAACACTGAATTCAGGCATGCCTGGTGCTACTGTACATGAATCACTACTAGCTATCCAGCAGGAACCGGGACGGGACGAACAGGTTAATTCTTTATCTTCTACAGTAAAAAACTTCAGTTCTATACGCAAAACACGCAAAACACATAAGAGACCATCGCACAGAAGATGCACAATTTCCTGCCCATGATACTGCTAATGTACTGTACCACACTACAAATATCTGCTCGTAAATGAAGTAATGCTTATCATTAACTCTGCAACTACAAATAGAATTTCCTAAAATCTTGCAGCTTCTTGGTCCACTAGTAGCATAATATCATGCTTGTTCTGACCATGACAAGTATGCTGACCACTGTTTGCATCGAACTAGAATAACTGTACTATACTTTCCCTAATTATGTAAAAGATGAAGAATAACTCTACCTGAAACTGCAAACAAAGAGACGACGAGAAGGGCATGCTGATATACCTCGGTGATGGCTATCTGAACGGAGTGAGCAGTATCTGAGCCGGCCCTCCAAGTGCCTAACCCAACGGCTGGGATGGCATGACCGCTCTTCAGAACAAAGTGATCTTGCTGTCCCTGCCCCATCGCCTTTGCACTCGCCATGATCTCGCCTTTCTAAAACCCAACACCCTTCTGATATCTTCTGTAGTCTTCTTGACAACTTTATTGCATGGAAGAGATGACACTTCCATATATAGGGAGAAAGTTCTAGGAAGAGATGACACGTACATTAGTACCCATGGACAGATGGCGAGAGATCACAACCTAAAAAGCCTCTGTGTCCCATGCACCCATGCACGAAGTACAGTTGCACTGGAAGAACTTGCCAGAACCCATAGCTGGCTAGCAATAAAACAAAAATTAGTAGTTAATTGATGATACCAGAATAAACTCGCTTACCGACCGTCTTTATCAGGAATGTTTTGATGAGGAAAAGTTGCTACATTGACACATTTGGCTTTGGAAAAAAAAATACATTTTACAACTGGACTCTTGCGAAAAGTATAGATTCTTGGCTGAACTGTCCTCCCTTTTTCTCCCCCATGCAGCGCCATCTAAGATACCTCACCGTCTCTCACTTTATGCGGATGATGCAGCCCTCTTTCTGTAGCCTGTTGCTTCCGACATATCTACGGTTCGCACTATCTTAAACGTTTTCGGCGAAGCTTTTGGATTGGTAACAAACCTAGCTAAGAGCTCTCTCTCCGATTCGCTGCTCGTCCCATCATCTCCAGATCATTTCGCAGGAGCTAGCCTATCCGCTTGTTGACCTGCCTTGCAAGTATCTGGGCCTGTCGCTCTCTCTGCGTAAGCCCGTCAGGAATAACTTCCAGTTGCTGCTGGAGAAGGTCGATGCTCGGTTGCAGCGCTGGCAGACTGGTCTGCTTTCTCAAGGGGACGGTTGGTTCTGGTAAGAGCGGTCCTAACAGCGCTTCCGATCTACTCCTTTAGGGCATGTACAATGGTAGTATCTATTTAGAGGTGTTTAAGGAGAGAGATGATACCAAACACTTGTATAAAAGATCTATTGTCCAATGCAAGCAAAATGATAAAGGTGCTTAAATAGTTTAACTACCTTGTTAGCACTCGTACAAGCAACTGTAGTCTTCAACGCAAGTATCTCTTGTACCCTTTGTGAACTTGCTAAATGAGCGACAAATCCATGAAAGTAGGTGGCATGTGAGATGTGGCTGACTTTGGACTTCAGTAGGTGGCATATTACTCACCCATGCAGTAATTTCAGCTAGCAGCATGTGACTCTCTCTCCCTTTGGACTCTAGGTGGCGTGGGATTCTTTCCCTCCGTAGCAGCAAGCGTAGCATCGATGGAAGCAACGATTATAAACGAACGGAGGTTACGCGCATAGGCACCGGCGAGGCATCGAAGCAAACTCAAGCATCACTTCCTCTGTGCAAGCACCCATACCATCCTACATGGCAAAAAAAAACCCGGTTTTTTACGTAAGCAGCTCTCTAAGCACCTGCATTGTACATGCCCTTATGGCTTCGGAACCTCCCCTTTTGGTTATCAAAGCCATACATCAGCGACGACGTGCTTTCTTGTGGAAAGGAACGGAGATGGTGGCGGGTGGTCACTGCCTTGTTGATTGGTCGTCCGTCTGCCGGCCTATTCGCTACGGGGGATTGGGCATTCACAACCTTCAAATTCTGGGACGCTCCCTTCGTCTGCGTTGGTTATGGCTGCAGCGTTCTTGGAATGATCGGCCTTGGCGTAACATCAAGGTGTAGTTCAACAAGGCAGAGAGGGACATGTTTCAATCCTCACTTCTCGTTCGGTTGGGTAACGGGGAGCGCAGCCTGTTCTGGACCGATCGTTGGTTGAATGATTTAAGTATTATAGCTCTGGCTCCATCGCTCCTCTCGACGGTTCCACTCGCTCTCCGCAGCAAGCGCACAATTCAGAAGGCCTTGTTCCACAACCGGTGGGTTGCCGACATTTCAAGGGCTCTGGACGCGCAAGCATTAAGGGAATACCTGCGGCTATGGGACTTGTTGAGTTCGGTTAGCCTAAATCCTGGAGTTGAGGACCACTTCGTCTGGAGGTGGACTGGGTATGGGCATTTCTCGGCACATTCTGCATATCTGGCTTTCTTTTCAGAGTCGCTTGTGTTTGCCTGCGCGCAAGCAATTTGGCAAGCCACTGCTCCTCTCAAATGCAAGTTTTTTTTTGGTTGGCGGTAAAGCGAAGATGCTGGACGGCTGATCAACTAGATCGACGCGGGATCGCCAACCACAAACTGTGTGTTTTCTGCCGCCATGACAATGAAACGATAGACCATTTGATGGTTGGTTGTGCGATCACTAGTCAACTTTGGGCCCGTTTCATGCAACGCATGGGCTTCCACCAATGCATCCCGGTCGGTCACTCATCCCTGGAGCAATTCTGGATGAATGCTCGCAACTTGGTTCCGTCTTCCTGTCGTAGAGGACTGGATTCTTGCATAATCCTCATCGCTTGGATGCTTTGGAAGGGGAGGAATTTAAGGGTGTTCGACAATATCGACTCCCCTTTGAGGTCTATTCTCCACCGGATGTTCAACGAATTTTGGCTCTGGCATGCAGCGGGAGTCCAATGTTTGCGATCACTCTGATTTTACGAGTAGTCTGTTCACCGCCTTGTATACTGGAGGCTACTCTTTCTTTCTACATTGCTCTCTTCCTAAGTTCTTACTTTTGTGTTGTGTGCTTTCGGTTGCATTTCTATGATAGGTTGATTGTACTACTTTTATTTCTGCTTAATACAAAGACGTGCAGATCTTTTGCTCGTTCTCGGAAAAAAAATCGGAGGTTTAACCCTCTTAAGTGTTAAAACTGTTTAATTTTTACCCCTAAGATTGTTTTCAACAGTGATTTTGCCATGTAGACACCACGTTACTGATTTTCGACTGACATAATAGACTACTCATCCAAAACCACTGGGTTTGTGCTGACGTGGCATCTACGTATAAGTCAATACTTTACAAATAAAAAGTAAAAAACAATGAGACTCACGTGTCAGCCTCAAACGTCCTATTCTTCGTCTTCTCTCCTTTTCCATGCTCTCTGCCCAATCGCCATGGCAGTAGCACTGTAGCAGTACCAGTAGCGGCCATGGGGCCTCGTTGTCGGCCGCTCAAAGTAGTGGCGGAGCCAGGAATTTAGTGTTGGGGGTGCACACACAAAACAACGTCGGGTACGATTAGTTCAAACTAGGAAAAAAGCTACCGGTTGGGGAAAAATTTCGGAGCCTAGCGATACACTCGGTTACCGGCGGTTATCGGAATTTTTGGATTTATTTTGGCTGAAATTTTCGAATCAAAATTTGAAATTTTTGTGAAGTTAAAACGAAAAATACAGAAAAAAATGCATAGCCAAGGTTCGAACCTAGAACCAACTGCTTCAAGATTAAGGGTGTTTCCACCACTGGTTCAAACTACGCATCGCCCAACGAAACCAGGAAAACGTCAAGAAAAAAAAGAATAGAGGAAATTGTCTACTAGTATCTTTTCACATGTCATTACTATAGTAATCAATTTGAAAAATGACTTGCATAATAATATGAATGTGAGAAAAATAGAAGTTGCTCCATACGCACCTGCAAAACCATTGGTCTTAGTGAGTGGCGCGTCGCCTACGACAGCTTGCTGCTCCCACACTGGTGCCACTCTGCCCACCGCCGCTCCTCTTCGCGTCGCACCGGCCGCTGAGTCGCAGGAACCAAATTGAGGAGGGGTTGGAGTATTGGAGATAAAGATGGCTGTGGGCTGGTGGAGGCACGAGCGGGGCGTGAGTTGTGAGATGAGCTTATAAGAGAGTGCACACCAAGGAGTAGTATGAATATGGTCCAAATGCAGAACTGATCTCTGGAAATGATTTCGATTTTTTGATGTGTCCAGACACCCCTACTGGCTCCACCGATGATTGTACCAGAGATAAATTACTGGTACTATGTAGGTATGCATCAGGAAGTGATTGTTTTAGTTGGCGATTGTAGTTAGCCGAGATGACACCATGACAGGAACAAAAGGTTACGGCAAGAACCGAAATGTTTCGTGAGAACAGATGCCAAAAGCCTTTGCTAGATTGTACAACTAGTCTTTTGTGATAGTATTCCATGTGATCGATTGTGCAATGACTTAGGAAGGTGCGGGTGTGGGTGCCTCACTGTCTCATTGCCTAGTGACTTGCTCTGGTTGGTGGCCTGGTGGGTTGAATTATTGAAATGGCCAGCCCAAATGACAAACTGCTGAGTGCTTATACCTAGTTGAAAAAAAACTTCATTTATTTTTGGGGCCCATGGCTCAATGCACCCAAATTAGCAGCATGGACAACAAAAAGAATGAAGGAGAACCATTTCCCATGGATTAGAAGCTCACATTCAACATCAAGGAACACATTCATTTTGCCGAACAGCCCTCTCAATGGTGCCCTTGCTGAACCACGCACGTGCCGCTCCATCTCCAGTCGGTGAGGTCCAAATAGAGCTCCGCCAGTTCCGTCGCTTCGCAGTCGAGATTGAACTCGATGCCGCCAAGATCGCCCACCTCCGCACTCTCCTCGCCCGCTTCGTGTGCCTCCGCTCTAGGCTCCGTGACTACCACCTCCGCTTCGGCATCCAGCTCCAAACGGCGACCAACGCGAGGAGCAGGACCAGGAGGATAAAATTTTCCTCGAGGGCGACAATGGCCACGGTCCACAGCGGCAGCTACTACCACGAGGATGGGTAGGAGAAGGAAGTCAAGGAGGATGCGGTGGTCGTGGATCTGGAGTGCATTTGTGACGCGGCGCAGGCTTTTGGTTCGGGATTGGGATTGGGATTGGGATTGGGATTAGGATTGGACACTTCCTGTTTTTTCCCTCTTGTCTCATCTCTTCAATGGTGAGCCTAGCATCCGACGTGCCCAGGGCAGCCTCGTTCGTTTGGGGTAGAGAGAGAGAGAGAGAGGGGAAGTAGGAGGCAGAAGAGATGAGAAATCGGGATTTTTGTGGGTTTTTCTCTCCTTTCCAAATAAGGCGACATGTCAGCAAGATCATACCCACGTGGACGCCACTTAGGTGTGAAACCTCCTTGGTACCAGTCAAGGGTGTCCGTTCTGTAATTCAGGGAATTTGTGAAATTTCGCAAAAGTTTAGAGGTGTAAAATAGACTTTATTCCTTTGGCTTTATAGCAGATAGAATGATTTTGTTGCAACATCCAGACTTGCCAAACTTTCTACAGTATACCCAATATTATTTCAAACTAAACCTGAATTTTACAACATGTTTAAGTTACAAGAGACAACCCTTGTTACTGCAAGTCCACAAGATATTGCAGGTGTTACCCTTACAGGTGTACAAAAAACAAACTACAACAATATATTTACTGTAGAAAATGAGAAAAAGTACTGTACTCCGGTGGGGGTCAAAGAAAAAAAAGAAAGGATGTAACAGGTGCTGGAATTTTTTTTGAAATAATATTAAATTAAAATATAATTACAAAAATAAATAGTCAAAATAAAAAAATTATAAAACTAGACCCCTATTATCAGTTGGAATGGCGACAAGCTCCTGTTGCTATTTCAATTGACGACAGGGACCTAGCCACTAGCGACAGGGGGCTCAACAATACTCAGAGCTCCCTGTCGCCATTTGAATTGGCGACATATCCCTATCGCCAATTCAACTAGCGACAGAGATACTTAATTTTTTAAAATTTTAAAATTTGGAAAACCGCCATTTTTTTAATTCATCTCCACTCCTTTTGTACTGAGTATTTTTGAGTAGATATTTTATCGATAAATCACACTGATATTATATAATATTCAGCACAACGTTGTAACACCTTTTGTCGATAAATCAAAATTTCTACTGACTATTTCCGAGCACATTTTTTGTCGACAAATCACAATGACATTACATAACATTTAGCACAAAGCACAACGGCATAACATTTTTCGTAAATAAATCACAATGACATAACATTCAATGCAACGTCATAACATCTAGTTTTTTACAAATCAAAGTGATATTATAAAGCATTGGGCACCACATATTTTGACTAGACGAACCTTTCAACGCCCCCTATATAGACTGCCTCGAGTCGGGTGGTCGGATGAGGTTCCCGCTGTAGAATCTAGACCCACCATTATGAGTTAATGGAGTATTTTGGTGATTAATGATAAATCTATTTGTGAAACTAACACTTCACTTGTTATCTATTGTTTAGTCTCAGTTGGACATAAAGGTGAAAATCAAAGATGTATGTATTCGACATCATATTGCTATATCTTGTTGCATTTCTCGGATACAAAATATAGATTGAACTCCACCAAAAAGTTAACTTGAATATGTGCATATGTTCTTATTGCATATTTGTGTATGCACACATTTAGGGAGTTCACTCTATGTTTTGTGGTTTCATTAGTATTAATCCATATTCCTCTTTCCACATAAATTAAGGATCTTTACTTTGAAACATATCCTTGAGTATATAAAACTTATGTAGTTCGTATATACTTATGTCTTTACATTTAATTATTTGCAATTGTGATGGTTATCATGAATTACCAAAGAAAGAAAGATTAGAGTATCTTGTCCCACCATAATGAGTTAATGGTATGTTATGGTAATTAATGATAATCATATTGTGGAATTAATATTTTCTATGAGTTGGATAAATAGGTTATGTTCCATGGTGATGAAGACTTTGGATGACATCATGAGTTGATCGTCATCAAGTCAAGAGCTTGGAGTAAAAGATGCATCATGTGTTGATACGTATTAAGATCTCGAAGAGGAGATGATCATAAGTTGATCATCAAGTTAAGAGAAGAACCATCATGTGTTGATGGAGAGCAAGTAAAAAATGCATCATGTGTTAATGCATATCAAGACTCGGGATGAATAGTGGTGCAAGTGAGGCGGGCTGCAGACAGCCCGTGCTAGGGCTGGAAAAATAGCTTGAGGCTCGCGAGCCTGCTCGAGCTCGTCACAAGCCCGTCATCCGTGACGCCGCCCCGCCCTCACACAACCGCTGCCCCCTCCTCCTTCCGCGCCCCCAGCCCTCCGCGTCGCTGCCCCGACCTCCGATCAACCGCCGCCACCCCCTTCCTCCGCCCCGTCCTCCATGTCGCCGCTGCCCTTCCTCCTTCTGCAGTAGAAGCACCCACCGACCCACGTCCTCCGCACCGCCGGCCCTCAGCTCCCAGTCGCTCCGTTCTCCGCGCCGCCAGGCCGCACGGCCCACCTGTCCTTGGCGGTGCTGCCGAGCTTCTAGATCTGGATGTACTCGCATCACCCCTCCTTCCGCGCGGGAGCTAGCTCTACGGTTCTTGGGATTGTGAATTTGTGATGGGGTTCGAGGTGGCGGCCGCCGAGAGTGGCAGGCTGGCAGCTGGGGCCTGATGCGGCGGAAGCAGGTGGACTCCGAGCGAGCCCGCGCCGCCGCCGGCCACCAGCTTGCCAAGGAGCTCCCCATCACGCAGCTCTGTTGGATTTTTGTGAATTTGTGGTGTTGTTAGTATTTTTTTTGTGTGATTTGTTTGTATTTGTATTCATCCTTTATCCATGCCTAGTTAGTTTTCATATAATGATGCTACTCTATTGTTCAATGTGATGTAGGATGCAACTATTCACAATCTTGATTACATTTTGCTCTCGGGCTGTTTTGTGGCTCTGAGCCAATGAGCCGAGCCGCTCGAATGTCACCTGTGCTTGGCTTGCGAGCCGGCTCGAGCCACTTTTCGAGCCGAGCCGAGCCACCCTTCTGTCTCGGTCTCAGAACAAGCCGGGCTGAGCCGCCTGTTGAAACAAGCTCGGCGAGCTTGGCTCGAGCCGGCTCGGCTCGGCCCGTTTCCAGCCCTAGCCGCGCCCACCCGCGCTGGTTGCTAAGACATTTGCGGTTGTCGCTAGCCCACAAGTTGCACTGCACGATAGTATGTGGGCTTGGCAACTGCCCGCAAAAACAAATCTATCTCTCACAATGGCCACAGGCTCAGACTTGTTCCTAGCTAAGCTACACACAAAACAATCCATCTCTCACGGGGGTCGGGATGATGTCGACGTTGACATCCTCGGAGGCGGCAGCGGCCGCCGCCGCCATGGCGGCCTTCTCAGGTGACAAGAACTCGAACCCCACGCAGTCCGCCGTTAGTGAGTACTCTAGACTGAAGGGATCTAGCTCGATGGACGGTAGCTCAGCACGGTACTTTCGCTTGTTCCGACTGGCAGCCTTCTCCTGCGGCGCTGACCCTGACAGCAGCGGCGGGGTCTCGACACTAGACATCAGGAAGCTTTGCTTCTTTTGTCCCAAAAATAAACAAGTAATTCACCGAAAAAAGCGACGATATCAGACAATCTCCACCAAGGCCCTCCACGCTCATCTCCTCGAAGCGTGGGGAAATACCAATCGGATCGAAGCTGCTCTGGATCAGGGTACGTACCTATGGGGAATTAACGGGCGGCTCAGATCGGGAGATCCGCGATGGCAAGGCTCCCCGGCGGTGGCGCACGAACTCCCCGGAAGCTCCAGGGGGTTGAGGCAGCGAGAGGCTTCCCTCGCACTCGTGTCTCTCTCGTCTCCTTCGCGGGCGCTCACTCGCTATCGCTTCGGGAGGGTAAAGCTTCTACCTCGGCCAACAGGGAGATAGAAGGGGGAGGAGGCGTCACAGTGTGGTTGATTCAGCTCTCTGCTTATGCGGCGACCTGGCGGGGTACGCGGGCCAGCCCGCTAGAAACTGGGTTGCCTTTGCGGTTTTTGCGGGAGTTTATGTGGGCTGATTTTGTGGGGCGGGTCAGCGGCTTAGCGAACAGGTCGGCCCCACTTGCACCCATAGGGATGAAGGATGTCATCATGTGTTGATGAGCATCAAGTCAAGATCCCGAAGAAAAGGAAATCATCATGTGTTGATAATCAAGTCAATGACCCAAACTTAAAGTGAGGATGTGCGTCATCAAGCTTCAAGAGGATGCACAAGGTAAAGGTATGACTAGCTAGGGCTAAGAATGTATTTCTAATCTTTTACCGATCTTGGTGTTTGGGTGGAAGACCGGATTGCTAGTATATATTGCCGTACTATTAAGATGAGTCTTGTCTAGTAGTTTGAGTCTCATCATGTGTTGATAGCTCAATTCTGTTTGCTCTAGCTCATCTAGGCATGATACTATTATTTGCGAATGCAGTTTGCAAATATTTAAAGTTTATGCATAATCCTTGTAGCATGAGACTATAATTTGCAAATATGTTTTGCAAATGGTTGAAGTCCATGCACCTTCTCCTTGTGGCATAATGCTATTGTTTGCGAATGTGTTTTGCAAATAATTGAGGCTCATGCATGTTCCTTGTAGCATGTGACTATAGTTTGCAAATGTGTTTTGCAAATGGTTTTAGTCCATGTACCTTATTTCTTGTGTTTTGTAACTTGTTAAGAATATCATCTTTTGATGAGGACATCCTGACTGGGCCGATTACACAAAGAGGAAGGGCTACTGCATACGCGTGAGAAGTTTGCATGCACCAAGAGCAAATTGCTGCATGCACGTGAAACAAATACAATCAAGAGTCAGAATTTCGGTTGGAAAGTCAAGAAAGATTTCATGGATTAAATGCTGACGTGAGGGAATACAAGGACGGACTTGATTGGGGCATGCTGAAGTTGTGCGTGGCATTTGCTTGCATGACCGAATCAGCACTATTCGGTTGTACATTAGGCATCTATTTTATTTTTAGCATTAATTAGTCACAGTTTTGGAAACACTCAATCAGACATGAGCTCTTTCCTTTTCCGGCCATGTCAAACAGCCGAGAGAAATTGCGTCGGTTAAAAAGGAATGGGTGCATTGTATTCGGGGAGACCAGATATTTTGATAATAGATTGATTTTGCTCTTATTCTTCAAGCATCGCCGAACCATGTTCATGAGAGGAATTAGGAGTTCTTTGATAATCAAGATCATTCAACCTTTCCGCTGGAAATTGGGAGCACGATAGAGCTTCGCTTGGTGGTCGTAAAGTCCGACACGTGTGTTCTTGCGAATTAAAGAGTGTTCGTTCTTGCATTTGCAACGGAGGATCACTACGATTCGAGAGACTACATGTGAGTATCTTGATCCTACGTCGAGAAGATCGGGCGACTTCGTATCATCTTTAACCATTGTTTGCATCACGCATGAATTGGCAATATGTTTTGCAAATTGAGTTGAAGCGGAATGCAAAATCCTTATTTTTTAGTCTTTGGCGGTATGACCGCAGGTTGTTGGTGGTATTACCGCAACTGGTCGTGAACAGTGGTCGTAGACACTATGGCTGGAAAAATAGCTCGAGGCTCGCAAGCCTACTCAAGCTCGTTGTGAGCCGAGCTGGCTTGGCTCGAGCTCGTGATTTTTTGAGCCGAGCCGAGCCCAGTTTTCAGCTTAGTGAATAAACAAGCCGAGCCTGAGCCGCTCGCGAGCCAAATGGCTCGTACGGCCCACGAAGCAACGAAGGCCCAGAGGTCCGCGCCTGCGCCTGCCTAAGACGCCACACGCCCACGCCCGGTCCTCAATATCTCCAATCTCCATCACCTTCCTCCCGTCCCGATCCAATCCCCTTGCCCTTCCTCTCATCGTTCACCCCACCGGCTCCAACCACCCGACCAGCAACCCGTTGGCTACAACTCCGGCCAGCAACCCGTCGTCCTCCTCTTTCGCCGCCTCGACCCATCGTTTGTCGTGGGCCCGCGGCGCTACGTGCGTGCTTCTGCGTCCTCGACTTCTTCGCCTCTAGCTCCCCGCTCCCCGCATTCGTCGCTGCGGCATTCGCAGGCCCGACCCGCCGCGCGCCGCGCTCGTCGTCGTCGGCGGCCTGGTCTGTGTGGATAGGGCCTTCCTCGACGTCATTCTGACCCTTGGCTGCGTTGACTGTCACCGTGGGAAGGCCCACCTGCCTCGCATGAGTCGCCTCCTCCTCCCCCTAAACTCTCGCCTCCTCCCCCTCGCAACGCCCGCCTCGCCTCCTCCTCCCCCCAAACTCCCGCCGCCTCCTCATCGCCCTGTCCGCCGCTTCGAGGTTTGAGCACCGCCTCCGCCTCGCGTGCTGTGTGGAGCTACGGGTGGAGGCTGGGACGTGCTATAGTCCGCTCCCGGCACCAGCGACGACACCGATGCGGAAGACAAGACACGAAGTGGGAGGGCGTTACGGTGGAGGAGCAAGGGAGGCCCTTCTGGCTGTGAATCTGTGATATGAATATGTGATGCTTCATTGTCCAATTTTATGCCTTTGCTTGTGCAATTTTGATGCGTGAATCTGTGATGCTTTCTGGTGCGATTTTGATGCGTGAATCTGTGATATGAATATGTGAATGTGATGCTTCTTGTCCAGGAGGAACACCTTGAGCCAACGAGCTTGTTCGAGCCAGCTCGAGCTTAGTGCCGAGCCGAGCCAAGCCTCTTTCCTAGATCGTTTCTGAAACGAGCCGAGCTGAGCTCACTGTTCATCCGAGCCCAAACGAGCCTGACTCGAGCCGGCTCGGCTCAGCTCGTTTCCACCCCTAGTAGACACTGGTCGAAGACAGTGGTCGTGGACAGTGGTCGAAGACACTGGTCATAGACGGTAGTCGAAGACGCTGATCATAGACAGTGGTCGTAGACACTGGTCGTAGCAATGGTCGAAGACACTGGTCGTAGATAATGGTCGTATACACTGGCCGTAGACAGTGGTCGAAGACATTGGTCATAGAACAGTGGTCGTAGACCTATTCGTGGACAGTGGTCGTAGATCTACGTGATCGTAGAATAGTGGCCGTAGACCTATTCGTGGACAGTGGTCGTAGACCTGCGTGGTCATAAAACTATTCATGAACAGTGGTCGTAGACCTGTGTGGTCGAGGATCAATCGGTATGACCGCATTTGTTCAGCGGTATTACCGCATAGCGGTAGTACCGATCCTTTTGGTGGTATATTTTTTTTCCAGAGAATGTGTTTTTTCTGGATTGGCTTGCTCCTCTGTGGAGCGGTTTGATCGCAGTTGTTAGTCCAGACTGACCGAACCTCCAGGTCTTGGACCCGGTCAGTTTTTCTAGAGAATGTTTTTTTGGTTTTGTTGTGCGGTCTGACCACCATGTGTTGGACGGTCTGACTGGGTTGGCGCAGTTTGACTGGCCATTGGTTGGCGGTCAAACCGGTTGTGGTCCAATGACTAGTTTTATAGCCATTGAAGCCTGGTCGGTCTGACCAGCCCTGTGCCTGCGGTCCGACCAGGCCTTTCTGATTTTCGATAGAATCTTTTCAAACAGTTAGTTTTTATGTGTGGGCTATAAATACCCACCTTGGCCGGTTGTGGGAGATGTTGCTGAGCCCCCAATTTATTCCTTGAGTTAAGAGCAAGCTCTCTCCTCTCTTTTGTGCATGTGTTGTACTTAGTGAGCTTTGAGAGGAAAATCCTAAGTGCATGTGTTGCATTAGGTAGTGAATTGTGTATCCATTGAGCTTAGACACTTGATTAGTTCAAGTCAGAGTCTTCGACTTGTTACTCTTGGTGTTTGCCGACACCTAAACGGTGTGGAGACGTCGTGGTCCGTTGATCTTCTCAAAGAAGCGTGTGAGAATGCCCGACATTTGTGAGTGGCTTGGTGCTCACCATCTCCCGAGCGGAGGAAGAGCAACCCCGAGTGGATCGAGGTGTTGGTTCGTTTTGGAACCGGTCCAAGTGGTTGGACTTACCTCGGAGGTGTTGGTTTAATTTATAGAGCCGGTCTAATTGGTTTGGACTTACCTCAACGTGGATTAGGGGAGACCGGCAAGTCTCCAAACACCACGGTAAAGCATTGTTGTGTCATTGTAGTTTGTTCTTTTGTACATTACTTTATTGTAATTTACATTCCTAGAATTAAATTGCTTACTTGTATTTGTATGATTGCTTTAATTATCTATAGTCTCATATAGTTGGTGCACTTAGTAAAGACTAGTTGTTGTAGGCTTTAATTATGCAAAACCGAATTGATTTACACTTTCGCATTAAAACTCGGTTTTAGCCAAAGAAGTTTTTAAAACTACCTATTCACCCCTCCTCTAGTCGGTCTCCTCGATCTTACAAGTAGTATCAGAGTTTGATCTCTTATTTATTAGACTTAACCGTTTAGAGAGTAAAGGATGGCCACTAGTGATATAGTGCACCTCGGTGAAGCACCTTTATTTAATGGTACAAATTATGATAGTTGAAAAATCCGCATGTCTTGTTATTTTAAGGCCATGAGCCCTTTAATATGGCGGATTGTAGATATGAGCTTTTCTCCTCCAAAAGATCCTCTTGCTCCAACTATTGAGGAAGAGAAATGCTTAAACTCTGATGCTCAAGCAATTAACGCTTTATTTAGTGCTTTGAGTATAGAGATATTCGATGCCATATGCAATCTCAAGAACGTTCATGAGATGTGGACCCATCTTCAAGATAATTATGAAAGGTCCACCTCAACCAATGATAATTGCATTGAAGAATGGATGTCGTGAGAAGAATGCTCAATTTCTAGCTCCAACAATGATGAGATCTTAACTCCAACTATATCACCTCATTGCTTTATGGCTAAAGGTAATAAAAAAGTAAATGATGATGAACCTTCATATGATGAGTTGATGGATGTGCTAGAAGAGCTACATGGATATCTTGGAAAAGAAAAGATAAAATTTAAAATTTTGAAGAAAGAGCATATCTCTCTTCAAAATAATTTTAATATGCTAAAAGAAGAGCATGAGTCTCTCCTTCTCAAGGAATGCACTAGCTCTAAGGTGGATATAAGTATCACATGTAATTTATTAGATGATTTGCCATGTGTAATTCCAAACTCTTGTATTTTATCTAAGGTTAGCATATCCACCTCTTACGATGATTTGCTTGATATGCTTTGTAGTTCAAATTTAGATATTTGTTCTTCCTCTATACTTGTTGAGACTAATCTTGTAGAAGAAAATGAAGAGCCTCCAAATCAAGAAATTGACAAATGACTTGAAAATAAGCTACAAAGAGAAGGCCACTCTTGATGATATATTGAGCAAACAAAGATGCTTGTAAGATAAGAGTGGAATTGGCTTCACTCTCAAGAAATGGGAGAATAGCAAAATAAGGCACAATGCAAGATACACGAAGAAATATATCGAGTGTCTTGGATGCAATGAGAAGGGTCACCAAGTCTCGGTGTGCCAAAATCAAATGGATGTCAAGTCAAGACATTCAAATAAGAGGCAAGCCGACAAAGAGCAAGACAAAAGGATAAGACATGGAAGTAAAAGTCCAACTTGCTACAATTATCGGGAAAAAGGACACATTGGTAAACAATGTCCCATGGGTAACACTCCCAAGCCTATTCTTTATAATGATTATTATTTGCTTAGGAAGAATAAAAATAGCAATGTGTTTGCTAGGATTGTTAGTTCACCAAAGCTTATTACTAGGGTCATATGGGTGCCTAAATCTCTTGTGACTAACATTCAAGGACCCAACCGAGTTTGGATACCAAAATACACTTAAATCCTTAATAGGTACTTAGAGAGGCATTGAAGATTTGACTCACATGAAAAGGTGGATTTCACCATATGCAAAATTAGAGCCAAACTTAAGAACAATCATTTCATATCAAGAACCAATGCTATATCAGTAACAAGTATCAACATTGAAGTATATAGCCCTTTTACCTTGTGTAGATTGCATTCTATGAAAATCTTATAAAAAGGGTGTTCTTGCTCTTGTTCTTATTAGTAATCATTTCAATCTTGAGCAAGATGGTAGTGGCACATTAAAGGGGAGTGCTAAGTCATAATCATGTATATCACATCCCTAAGTGAGCAGGGCCTATGCAACAGAAGGGGCTCGTTGCAAGTGCATACGCAATTAGCATGGCGTAGCGTACACTCATGGGTGATCCTCTCGCGGTTTGACCCGCAACATCCTTTATTCCTGTGCATTATCTTAAAGTGAAGCTCCTTTGTGCCCATCTTAAATGTCAGATGCATCTCACCCTTCTTGCTCTTCTCCTCCATGTACTTGGTGATCATGGCAGAGTAGAGTACTTTGTCATTTGCCATGACGAGCGACGCATTGTTGCTTCTATCAACTAAATAATTTGTAGCACCGCGAAGAATTGTCTCTACAGTACCAACCAAAAGAAGGCACCTTATGCCGCGCATGACCCAGCTGTACACCTTGTCTAGATTGGTTGTCATGATACCATATCGAGCATCACCTCTGTCATGTAGTAGTGACCACTTATCTTTAGACTCGTGCTCAATCCACTCCAAGAAGTATTTCACCTGAGCCCCCGTCTTTCTCGTCACACCAGGACCATTTGTGGGTAGCTGTGGTAATACTTCAGGGCCTGGTCAGCGCTTGGGATAACCCTTTTCGCTGCCTCTCTTCTGTGCGTTTGGGTCCGCTCATCCAGAATCTTCCAAAGTGCTTCAAACTTTCGCTGCTGGTTCTGATTGCACAGCCACCTGAACAGGTTCATCAAGTTCTTGTTGCGGAACTGCTTGTAGAAGTTTGCACCCAAGTGCCTCATGTACCACCTGCTCTGCAGATCCGCCTATGGAAGTGTTTTGTTTTCTCCTTGTTGTAGCTGAGTTATTGCACTCAGCAGGCCCACATGCCGATCATGTACGACACATACGTTTGATCGACCCAGTACAACAGAAATCCTCAAATTTCTCAGAAACCACAACCAGTTGTCCGTGTTCTCACTTTCAACAAAAACGAATACCACAGGAAGAACTTGATTGCTCTCGTTCGTCGCTATTGCAGTCAGTATCTAGCCCTTGTACGTTCCAATCAGAAATATACCATCCACGCACAAAATTAGACAGTAGTGATGGAATACATTGGTGCATAGACCAAAGACGAAAAATACTCACTGCAATACCCTCTTATTGGCCTACTTCGAATGTATGACTCGGAATAGCCCAAAGAGGTTGTGGTAGGAGTCCTTAAACATACCGAACCTTAATTACAATACCTTCTGTTTTGCCCTCCAAGGCTTGGCATAGCTGACTATGTATTGAAATCTTGCCTCAATTGCCCGAATGGCGGTTTTTTAAATTTTAAAATTAAAAAATTAAAGATCCCTGTCGCCAGTTGAATTAGCCACAGGGAGCTCTGGATATTGTTGAGCCCCCTATCGCCAGTGGTTAGGCGTCCAAATGGCGACAATGGCCTAGTTTTGTATTTTTTTTATTTCTACTATTTATTTCTGTAATTATCTTTTAAAATAATATTATTTCAAAAAAATTCACAGATGTTGTAAGTAATGTTTCCCCCAATAAAAATTTCCACTCCTCGCTGTCCAAGAGTGAGGCTCAATCTTATAGCAAACTTCTTTCACTGTATCTAAGCCTATACGTTCATGTACTTTGAAGCCACCGTGAAGTAACAAAATCACTAGGTCGGGCCACTCGATTGGTTGCTGTTGCTGCTGTTGTCATCCAAATTCTGCTCTACTTCTGTTCCATCGCCCTCAAACTGTGACATTTCGGGTGGTGTGGTGACCTCAGCAGAAGGAAGCTGTTCTTTACTCTTTTGTATTCCAGTGTATCGGGCAAGATCAACCCATTGCTGCAGCAAACAGAATAGTCAGTGAGGACACATGGGGCAGAAGTACTACTATGTGTTACTTGTGTAACATATCAGCTTTAACTGCTTCAAAACCACACTGGATTCCTAAGAGAGCATAGAAGCACTATTCCATAAATTAAGAAAGTTTGAAAAATTGAGAAATTGACAGAGGAGAAACAGCTTCAAGAAGATAAACTCAGTTAAAATGGACTGATGGCGATCACCTCACTGGATATCAGAAAATGTAGCTTCGGATGACAGTTGAACTAGCAACACTATACGAACTACTTGAAAAATATGAGATGGAAAATTCAAACTATCAGAGAGGGCAATGAAGCCTGGCCGGAGCACACATGTCGGAGCGGTACTTCGACTGAAAGGTCATTGAAATGCTAGGTCGCTATGTTGTAATTCATTCTGTAGTAGTCCTATCACCTAACTCGGTTTAGCCGGACGAGCCTAATGGATTGCAAGGCATGGATGTACTGATCCTTTTATCCTCAATGAAATGCGGACAAGCCGTGTCCTCGAAAAAAAAAATCAATGACCTTTCTTTTGTCCAGTTTCTGGTTTCTCTCATTACAAAAAGTTACGTTTGCTTAGTCTAAACAGGTTTAGTGCACTATACCAACAGTACCAAACATACCCAGAGAACTTGAGGGATGCAGAAAGTGTCCAACCTGTGTTCCCCAGTATGAGTTGACCGTCCTTGCTACAAAGGACAACAAGCTAGCAAGAAGTGGCTGATTGTAGTAAGTCGCCAGGCTCTCTCCTAGACGATGCTCCACTAAGCCAGCAATGACCTTCCACACAATTACTAAAGAAATTAGATAAACTGTTCTTAAACAAAAATAATAGAAAAGCCTCATTGTGAATTTAGTAAATAGTTTCCAAGAATAACGTGCTGCATTGGCCAAGTTGTTGATTACAAAATCATTTCCACAAGCTGGCAGATCAAATTTCCATGAGGTGGTCCTCAACCAGTTTCTAGATATTAGTTATGGTTGGACCAAAAAGGAGCCAGGTTTTCCTGAAACTGACCAAAACCGGTTCTATTTTGAATTTTTTTACCATTTCCTACTTCTAAAGAATAACTTTGAATGAGTTTAAGTGCAAAATTAGTTCTACAATGTACCAAAATCATTGGGGAATGTACAAAAATCAGTAAAACTCAGTGTAGATCATTTTTACATATACATGAACAGGCCAATATAGCAAGACCCACTAGTCCACTACTAATTCTGGAGCACTGGTTGCAAATAAGCAAGAGAATGCTTCACTTTGTCATTGAGCTGAGGCCTCAATTCAGAGAAGGTTAGTTACATGCAGTACGTCTCAACAATTGCTAACTTATACAACTCAAAAGTTAAACATAACTAATGAGGGATGATGACAGTTCCTGCCACTCAGGCAGAAAGAAGACTTTTGGGCTAGAGGTTCCGTAACAATAATATATGGAGGTCCTTTAATTGAAAGTAAGTAGGTTATTTCAAATTTCAATAAGCTACCTGATACCGCAAATTTGCTGATGTTCCAAGAAAGGAACTATAGACAGCTGCTGACTTCCAGATAGGAGATCTCTTCCGTCCTGCTTCCACATTGTCTGAAGGTTTCAGCACTCCTCGGGCAGCATACAAGACATCTGAGGAAACTCCAGCCCCAATGCTAGAAATAAACCCAACACTAGCAAGTTTCAAACCACCAATTAACACTGCCGCAACTCTCTGGTTCATGTTCCAATTCTGACCCATGATATTCTTTTGGAATGCATTGTCTGGCAAAGATCCTAAAAGGCCTTTGACAAACTCCAAACTCTGACCAGAACCATCATCGGCATAAGAAAGGACAGAAATAGTAGGAGCAGGAAGCCACACTGTAAAGAAATCAACAACAGAGCCTCTAATTGTATCGGTGAGGACATAGTCAATTTCTTCAAAAAAACGTCCTTTCCGTCTTTCATACTGCGCTAGTAGAGTGGTTGTTATTGATATAGCCTCTTCAATAGCTAATCTCTGAAGGAATTTGGGGTCTGCCAGCAATCTTTCCCGGAAACCCTGTGGAAGTTAGTTGATTTAAATGAGGTTCGGTACAAGGAAGTTATATTTAAATATGAACAGCTTCCAATAGTTCTTCTGTTTCCTTTTTTAGGTGAATATTTATTCTGTTTCTAAATAAAGGAATCCGCATTCTTCAAAGAGCAGTATTCAGAAACATCAATTAGATAAACTGATAAGATCAAGGGAAAGAACTAAGGAGAATAACAAAAAATAATAGAATAGTTTCTTACTTGGAATCGATGAATCAGTTCAGCCATAACAGGGTATTTCTCAAGGTCAAAAAAGTTCTGCAATATCTCAGGAGAAACTACACCAAGATCTATTCCTTTCTGAAGATCCTGCAATATTTCAGTGCAAGAGTTTCATTAGCCAAATCATCACAAAATATGGCACTGCCAGAATAGAGACATTTTGGCGACACAAGTATTTTCCTGTACTGACTAATGAGAAACATTTTTATTAGCTGCCCTGTATCAAAATATGGTACTGTTTTATGACCCATTCCCGGAAGTAAATGATCCAGAAGAAACCCTAGTACAACCCCGAAATGAAATATTGTAGGAAATCAGCAGGCTTTCTTGCCAAATCATTGTGAGGACTCAGGATTTCACCTTTTTCCCCCTGAAAATAGTACGCTAGGATCTCTAGCAACCAACAATAACTAGTAGATCACTGGTCATGGCTACTTCCATTAAATACACAATTTGTTAGTTGTACTCAAAAGCTTCGTAACAACAGGAAGTTAACAAGCAATAGGCCAGAAGAAAGAACAAGAAGCAAACCTGAGGTAAAGCTTCAGGCCTCCTACCAGCAGCATTCATAACTCGAGCAATTTCGGCACGGTCAAAGCAGTTTCTACTGCAAGGTTTGGCCGCTGAATACCATAAGAAATCAGCAACTGGGATTTCACCTTCTCTCCTTATACCTTGTCTCTCAGGATCAAGTAGTACCACAACTTGGTCTTTCTTCGGCATCTTTTTAGATATTCTGGCAGGAACACCAATTCCTCGTGACCCATATATAACATGGCTCGCACCCGTTACAACTATTAGCATCCCTGAAGGATCTCCATCATTAAGTTCTTTCATTATTATCTGGGACATGGTATAATCATCAACTACTCTTGCCTGTGCCGATAAATATGAACTAGGACCAAAAGGAGAGTCACGAGATGACGAAATCTTGTCTATCAATGACCGGCCTGAGATAGATGAAAAGCCAGAAATGAAGCCCGAGCCTGCTGGTGGGGCATACGCTTCTCTTTTTGCTTTGGAAAGACCTCTAATCCCCTCTGCTTGGACAGTTCTTTTCACCTGCTCAAGAAAGAAACATAATATTCTACAAAGCAGGCTGTAGTGGAACTTAGAAGCATATAAATTCATAAAATAAATTATAGAACACAAAGTCACACATTCAACAGAATGCACATCATAAATCATAACATTATAGAAGCAAACTGTATCTTGATTCTGCAGAATGATGTCCTTTCATTAGTTTGTGCTAAATTGTCCAGATACTCAATCATGCCGTTATATGTAGCAAGCTGCAAAGAGACTGATTCATGTGATGTGGCATTACAATTGCAATGTAAAGCATGAAATCTAGTTTCAAGACACATATATTGAGGAAAAGCTTTGCCAGGTGTCAAGCATTAGAAAACTTGAATTACTGGTGCAGCATGGTGTTGATAAAAAAGGGTTCAAATTTATAGACAGTTAATAGAAGCTAGAAGCTATAAAATCACCTCCAGTGGAGTTCCACAAGCAACAAGCTTAATTCCAGTATCACGACAGTAATTTAGAAGAGGTTCATACTCCTGCCAGCGCTCTGGTGGCCAGTGCAACGTGTACAACTTTAAGATGCTGCCATCAATCCTACATAAAGCATAAGCTTGTCAAAATTTATTAAAGGGAAGTATTTGAGCCATAGTTACTAGAAACGGGGTTCGTCCGAGTCGCGGTATGGGAGTCGGGACTAGTCCGCCACTTTTTCTTCCAATTTGCACTGCGAATACGAACCCCGTACCCTAAACCGGTTTGGGTTCGACGAATCTGGTTCGCGATTCGCGGGGTTTTATAGCGAATCCGGTAACTATGGTTTGAGCTCTTGCTCAAAAATGCATTTTCCTTTATACAAAACTGACTTTTCCAGCAAGATAAAATCAATGCATTCAAGTAAACTTTGTCTGCATTGAAATCCTATAATTTAATTTGCGACGGAAATACTACACTACTAATTAGCAAACAAGAAAAAAGCTCGCTTGTTGCTACAATAATGTTAGGTTGTAATTAGCAGACAAGAAAAAAGCTCGCTTGTTGCTACAATAATGTTAGGTTGTCAAGGAACAAAGGATACCTAACTTATTGAATCTATTAAACAGATACCAAGTTTACCTCATCTAATAAAATAAGCATTGTGAAGTGAATAGACTAACCCGGTTGAATGGTATGATTATACATCTATAATGCGCTATATGTCCCAGAAAAAATAGAAAAGGTATATACAACTTAGCCTCAAGGCCCTCAACCTGACTATACAAGCCCACTACATCAATGCTATTCTTTGGCTCTTCTCAAGGAAAAGTCAAAGTTATATTTTTTTTTGAAGGAAACGGTTATATTTTCACCACACAGTATGATAGGCACTCCTTGTAAACTATGTTATCAAGGCGTCGCCTAGGCATCCTGGCACTGTAGGGTGGATGCCAGGGGTCATCGCCTAGGTCGTAGCAGTTAGGCGAGTGACTGGTAATTCTAGGCGTCCAGGCTGCACCTGTATTGATGTTTTGTGATGTCTGTTGTGCAGAATCAGATTTAGAGTATTGGATACTAGTATACTGCTGATCATTGTTCAGGATACAAGTATTCAGGTTTGGAGTTTCAGAGTACTTGGAATATTGGATACTGCTGATCATTGTTCAGGATCCTATTTTCCTGCTATCGTCTAATCATCGCCTAGGCGCCTAGGCGGCCTGGCGCCTCCGGAGCGCCTCGCCTTGTCGCCGTGACAACATAGCTTGTAAACCCTTAAGGTCCCAATTGGACCTGTCAATTTTGTGGGATTCTTGCTAGAGTTGTATCGTTTCCTGTGAAATTCCCACGAAATTTCTACGTTACAAACAGGCCTAACAGTAGCCCCTTCTTTACATGTTGGCTTTGGATCCTAATCTACTGGCACACCATTTCTTCGAAACACTAATCTACTGACATACTATAATATTTTGTTGAGACTATTGGCATATCAATGTATCATGATATGAACCCATCATCAATAACAAGTTAACAACAGAGTTAAATTTCTCACTACTTCACAGCATGCAACCAGTTAGAACTTGTTCTTCTCGGAACAATTGTTTGGATAACTCAAGTAAGCGAAAAAGGAGAGTTGAGAACAGCAGAACCTTCCGTCCATGAACTGGTCGAGCTGCTGCTGGAGGTCGCATGGGAACGCCTCGAGCGCGAGCGCCACGCCCCTCTCGGCCTCCGTACATCGGCCCACGAGGCCCTTCACGATCTCGAGCTCGAGCACGCGGTCGTCGGGGTCGGGCACGAGCTCGGCCTCGCCTAGGTACACCACCCTCGCGGCCGTCAGCTTCTCCCACACCCGCCCCCTCGCATCCCTCCCCACCGCCTCCGGCTCCCCGATGACCGTCGCGTCGTACACCCTCGACATGGCCGACTCGTCGAGCTCCACCTCCTCCTCCGCAGGGTGCGGCGGGGAGGGAGTTGACGAGTCGGTGGGCGGCGGCGGGGGGGCCGCGTATTCATCGGCGGCGGCGGAGGGGAGGGGGCGGAGGATGGCGGAGGCGGCGGCGAGCGAGGGGACGAGGAGGAGGAAGTCGCGGCGGGAGGATGAGGAGGCGGATACGTTGCGGCGGGGGGAGGAGGAGGTGGCGGCGGTGAGGAGTTTGGTGGTGCAGGAGCGGGAGCGGGAGAGGGGAGAGGGAGGAGCGGTTTGAAGGAGGCGGCGTTGTGCGACGGCGCGTGGGACATTTTCGCGGCCGGGTTCGAGTTCTGCTACGTGTTTGCAGCGGCAGGAGCAACGATCTTTGTACGCTTTGCCTCTCTTCTTTTTCCTCTGCTGGATAGAGTCGCCTTTTATTTTGTGACGGTAGAATTTCGAGTTTGCACACAACACTGGTGCAAGAAGAACTTTGAAGTCTTAATTCGGCCTGATTATGCAGCTACCATCCACTCATCCAGCCATCTCTACATCGATAAGATCTGCACCGGACGTGTGCACAAGACGACGAGAGAAGAAGGGTGAAGATAACAAGCACTGCTAATAACGGTCGAGTGGCAAGACTATCTTCCCTGAAAAAGCACCGGTAGCGCAAGGCATGTGTATGCAAAACTGCTGAAAAAAGTCGCAAGCCGACTGGAGAAACGATGCTTGCGTGTGTGGATAAGCGAAGATTACCAGCCACTAGCTCCACAGCCAGCCCAGCCCAGCCCAGTCAGCAACGTGTGAAAAGTGGGCTTTGTTGTACCATGGTGTAATGTCCTGATGCAGCGATAAAGATTCGGCTAGCAATCAGAGCATTACGATCGGAGTTCACTCTCGTTTTACGGTCAGAATAGGGATGAGATATAAAGAAGATCGTAGAAACAGAAGAAGAACGAGAAGAACAAGATGAGGAGGATTAACCACATTTTCACTTTCTGACTTGTTCAGTTTCGCTACAGAACATATAAATCAACTATAAGTTACACCGACGAGTGGGGCAGTTGGCTCATGCACCCGGCTCACTCGTCTAAACCCTGGACGCAGCCAGTCTCAACGCAATGCCCATGAAACTCCGAATTCCTTCCACCGACAGCTGGGCTCGTGCACTTCTTCCTCCTTTGGTCTGTCTTCTTCTTCACGAGAACAGCAGTGCTGTCTCCGGTGTTCACCGCCATGAGCATGGAGGTGTAACACTCGCCCCTGCTTGAGATGAAACCCAAATCGCCGCCTTTGGAAAACGATGGTGAAGCACGGAATAGTCCTCCCAAGTGGCACAATCAACTGGCAGAGAAGACCACTTTACCGAAATCTGTTGATGGGCCGAATTCCCTTTCTTGACCAAACGATGATCCAAAATTTCCATTGGTTGTGGAGTTCCCACTGTCAAATCTGTCAGCACTGATAGATCCTTGAAAAGTGGAGAGTAATTGGGTGTAAATGGTTTTAATTGGGAAACATGGAACACGGGATGAATCAAGCAATCATCTGGCAGCTGAAGCTTGTAAGCCACTGCACCAATTCATTCCAAAACCGAAAATGGACCAAAGTACTTAAAAGCAAGTTTCGGAAACTGCCGATTGACGACTGGCTATTGAGCATAAGGCTGAAGTTTAAGCAGAACTTGCTCACCCACTTGGAAAACACAATCTCGACGATGCTTGTCAGCTTGCAATTTCATACGGTTCTATGCTCGGGCCAATTGTGATATGAGCATATCAGTGTATGCCTGGCGGTCACTCAGAACATCTGCCGTTTCAGTAGTCATCTGAAGAGATAAATTCGGCATTGCGTCAAAATTGGGCTCTACACCATATAACGCTTTGAACGGCGAACATCCCAAAGATGAATGATGACTGGGGTTATACCAGAATTCCGCCATAGCCAACCATGATTTCCATTTACGAGGGCAATTGTGCACCACGCAACGCAAATACATCTCGAAACATTGATTTTCCCGTTCCATTTGGTTGTCTGTTTGAGGGTGATAAGCCGTGCTATATTGCAATTGGGTGTCGACAACATGAAAGAGTTCCTTCTAAAAGCTACTGGTGAAAATCTTGTCTCGATTAGACATGATGGACTGTGGTACGCCATGAAGTTTCATGATATGATCCAAGAATACTTTTGCAACTTGAGCTGCCGTAAATGAATGCCGAAGAGGGAGAAAATGAGCATATTTGGTCAGACGGTCCACTACCACCAGAATCACATCTTAAGTCTCAGATTTGGGTAAAACCTCAATGAAATCCATTGTCAGGTCATGCCAGGCTCCCATCGGAATCGGCAAGGGTTGCAGTGTGCCTGTCGGGTGATGATGTTCATGCTTAGCCTGCTGACAAACTTGGCATTGTTTCACAAACTCTTCCACTGTTGTTTTGATTCCAGGCCAATAAAACAACTTTTTGATACATTGGTATGTGGCCAGAATTCCCGAGTGACCTCCAATTTCATGAAGGTTACTGATCAACTTTATGCAAAGAGCAGAATTAGCACCAATCCAAATCCTTCCCGAGTATTTGATTAAGCCATGTTCCAGAGCATAACCATTACTATCAGGACTCCTGACTGCCAGTGAAACCAACAAGTGTTGTGCGTCTGCATCCGTTTCATAAGAATCGATCACTCCTGTACCCAATCAGGCTGGCACACTGAAATCACCTGTAGGGATAGCAGATTACTAACACGCGACAAAGCATCAGCGGTGCCATTGTCAATTCCCCGTTTGTACTGAAACCAAATCTGGAGACCAACCAGTTTGGCCATTGCTTTTCACTGTAATTCCGTCCCTATCTGTTGATCATCCAAGGTACACAAACTTTTATGATCAGTGAGTATAACGAAAGGTCCCCTCTGAAGATAGGATCTCCATTTGTCCACGGCCATAATGACCGCCATAAATTCCTTTTCATAAATGGAAAGTTTTTTATTTTGTGGTCCTAAAGACTTACTCAAATATGCAATGGGGTGTCCTTGTTGCATCAACACTGCCCTAATCCCATAAGTACATGGATCAGTCTCAACCATGAATGGTAGTTCGAAATCGAGAAGAGCTAGAACTGGAGTTTGTATCATGGTTTGCTTCAAGGCGAGGAAGGCTGAGTCTGCAAATTCATCCCATGTAAAGCCCTTCTTGTTCAGTAAGTTAGTCAAAGGTTTAGCAATTAGCCCGTAATGCTTCACAAACTTGCGATAATAGCCAGTAAGTCCCAAAAACCCACGCAACTCTGTGATGGTCATTGGTTTTGGCTAGATCTCCATTGCACGTGTCTTCTCCGGGTCAGTAGCCACTCCCTCTTGTGAAATAATATGTCCCAAGTACTCAATATGACTTTTTGCAAATGAACACTTGGACATCTTGGCAAACAATTGATGCTGACGTAACATGTCCATCACAATGCGCAAATGCTCAAGATGCTCTTGCAGTGAGCGACTGTAGATCAAGATATCATCCAAGAAGACAATCACAAATTTGCGGATGTACGACGCGAAAATGGAATTCATCAAACATTGGAATGTCGCCAGTGCATTTGTTAATCCGAATGACATTACGCGAAATTGATAATGACCTTGGTGCGTCTTGAACGCCGTCTTCTCTTCATCAGTCTCCTTCATACGAATTTAGTGATAACTTGATCAAAGATCCAATTTGGAGAAGAAACTAGTTCCTGCCAATTCATCCCAAAGTTCATCCATGACCGGTAAGGGAAATTTGTTCTTGATTGTGTCTTTGTTAAGCCTCCTGTAGTCCACACAAAAATGCCAACTGCCGTCCTTTTTTTGAACTAAAAGGATCGGTGATGCACACGGGCTCATACTGGGTACAATAATGCCTGATGCCAACATTTCAGCTACTTGTCTCTCGATTTCATCCTTTTGTAACGAAGAATAACGATAAGGTCGTGAGTTCACTGGTCATGCACCCGTTGAAACAGTGATTGCATGATCATACTGCCGATGGGGAGGTAAACTCTTCGGGTCAGTGAATACGTCCTCGTATTGTCAGATCAAAGTCTATACTACAGCTGGTATGGTTGCAGTCTGCTCTTCCTGCAGTCTGCTCTTCCTGAACTGAGAAGTTCTCCAAAATAGCCATTGACCAAATTTCATTTCCAGCACTCCATTTGTGCAATTGGTCAGGTGTCAATTCGCACAATGCTGCTTGGTGCCTTGTTCGAACCCCTTGAATACAAATGGTCCTTCCCTTATACTGAAACGATAATGTTTTGTCAATCCAGTGGCAGTTCATGGGGCTCATTGGTTGAAGCCAATCCATTCCCAGCACCGCGTCATAAGCTCCCAAATCCAAGACATGCATATCTGTTCGGAAAGTATGTCCCTGAATCCACCAAGGCAAACTCGTCACCATGCTATCACACTGCAGAAGTTCACCATTTGCCACTGTTACTATTGCTACTGGTAGAGGTTGTGTGTGGAGATTCGTTCGATTCAAAAATCGGCGATTAACGAAGCTATGCGTACTGCCCGAGTCAACGAGAATTAACATCACTTGATTCCCAACCAGGGCCCTAAGGCAAATGGTTTCTCCTTCCTCGGTACCTGCGACCACATGAATGGACAACTGAAAACATTCTTCCACTTGGGGTGTTTCGACTGAATCCAAGGCTTGCAGTGTATTATCAGGTAAAACCTCCCCAAAATCACCCACTTGAATTGTGAGTAATTGCATTGGTTTCTTACAAGCATGATCCTTACTGTATTTATCTCCGCATTTGAAGCACAACCCATTCGTGCATCGATAGTCACGTAATTGACGCTCACACCAGAATTCATCACCCGCTGGTCGTTTGTGTTCAGTGTGGACCAGTCCGTTTGCCGGAGCTGTTACTGTAGCCAGTATTGATCTTGTCAAACTGGAAGTGCGTTGTCGCGGCCGACTCGCTTCAACTTCCTCCTCCTGAATGCATGCCAGAACCGCCGCTCGGGTGACACTTGTGGGTGCCTGTAATCGCACCGTCCTACGGATTTCATCCTTCAATCCCAACAAAAACTGGGTGACAAAAAATCTGCTATTCAATGAAGCATCCAATGAGAATAAGTGATACATGCTAGCCTCAAATGCAAGTTGGTATTCTGCAACTGTACCAGTTTGTTTGAGATGAAGAAGTGTGCTCATCTGAGCGTCATACTCGTCGGACCCAAATTCTCCTTTTACTGCTTGACAGAAAGAATTCCACCTGCGCAGTGTGTTCTGCATTTTGAAAGCCTGCAGCCAAAGAGCGGCATGCCCCTCCATATATAAAGTAGCAGTCACTACCCACAGCACTACCGGCACATGATACATCTCAAAGTAGGTATGACCAACCACAGACGTGGGTTTTCACCAAATTTTTTTCGAGAAATCCAGTTTTGGGGTTTTTGTGTAACCTCCAGTTTCAATTGGTGAGGCAGCTATGGTGACCATCCCATAAGAAGAAGGCAATCCTTGTGGTTGGGGAAGTAAAGGCGACCCATGATTCGTTAATGAGCCCGAAGGAAGTACCGTGGTGACTTGACCAGCCTCATGTGGCAACTTCAGCGTTGGGGGTTGTGATGTTGTGGCGGAGGTGGTGGCGGCTGCGATGGAGGAACGGGTCTCACGAGCTCTGCTTGTCGACGCCTCACATCATCGAGACTATCCTGTTGAAGCTCCACTTGACGTCCCAGATTCTTCATATTCGTCGTCAGTTGGTCCAACTTCTCGGCCTGAGCATCAAACCGAGAAAGAATCTCTACCAGTGTCGCCTGAAGATGGCCGGTGCTTTCTTCGACAGCCATGATCACTTGTCGGTGCTCCGTTCTGCCGATCAAACCCAAGTGAAGGGATTTATGGTACCAGAATGGTGACCAACCCATTCCCAAGAATTTTACAGATCGAACGAGTGAAGATCGTCCGATAATTGGTGGGTCTGATACCAAATTGTAATGTCCTGATGTAGCGATGAAGATTCGGCTAGCAATCAAAGAATTACGATCGGTAGATATCTAAGTTCACTCTCGTTTTACGGTCAAAATAGGGATGAGATACAGAGAAGATCGTAGAAACAGAAGAACGAGAAGAACAAGGTGAGAAGGATTAACCACTTTTTCACTTTCTCCCTTTTTCAGTTTCACTATAGGATATATAAATCAACTATAAGTTACACCGACGAGTGGGGCCGTTGGCTCATGCACCCAACTCACTCGCCTAAACCCTAAACGCAGCCAGTCTCAACGCAGAGCCCACGCAACTCCGAATTCCTTCCACCGACAACTAGACCTGTGCGCTTCTTCCTCCTTTGGTCTGTCTTCTTCACGAGAACAGCAGTGCTGGAGACTGTCTCCAGTGTTCACCGCCATGAGTGCTCCTGAGCATGGAGGTGTAACACATGGTACCGTCCATGGCACAATCCAAACCAAATTGTACGTTCACAATAGCACAGCCGATCCGGGGTGGTTATCAATTATCATTTCCTCAATTGTCACCGAGAGGCCCATTCACGGCAATTAATTTCACACAATTGTGCATAACTCAGGTAGCGTTACAACGAAACCCAGGGTGGCAAAACTGGGGAGAATCAAGAATGGTTGTGTCGGTTTTGAAGTCTCAGCAAATTAAGTACGCCAAAATCCACTACTATTACTAGTGCTATACACAAAGCTGCATCAGTTGATCCTCTTTATGTATAGTTTAGTTTCCTCTGCTACCTTTGCCCACATATTAGCATAATGGTCTGAATATGATACCTGCGGATAATTATTATAAAAAAAGATTATTCAGTTAAACGATGCTGCTACATGTCTCTGTTTTCTTCTCTCTATCAACAAATATACATTGTAATATCGGTGACATCTTTCTTTGTTAAATAGTGTAATATTCATACCTGATTAACTACAAATCCTTTCAGCATCTCCACAAAATCCCGCCGCCTATCCTTGTCAAACCTTCTAATTTCAATCATGTTGTTTTCCTGCATAATCAGAAAAAAGGTAAATAGGAAAGATGACCGATTTCTTCCAGATGTAATATGGTTTCAAATTTCAGAAACAGCTGCACTCCTAGCATTCCCAGAGTCCTACAAATCGCTAGACCAACTCCACACAAGACTTCGACCTGCAACCTTCGTCTGACTCAAAAAAAGATCTCACAGTTCGTACCATTACTTGCAAACCCTGAAAATACATGTTGAAACTCCAAAAAGAAGCTTAAGTACTGCTCCACTATCACGATCTTAGCAACAAAGATAAAGGCCACTCCTCTAGGCTCTCTTAAAGTAATACCTTGTCAGTACAAAACATAGTATGCATATGTAATTCCTACCTGAATAGCTGTTTAAATTTTAGAAAGCTCTTGAAAATTTTAAGAGACAAATTTGCATCTAGGAACTCAACTAACAACATCCTACGCTGAATTAGCATGAATAGTTTTGCTAACTTAAACACGTCCCTCCTTTGTACATTTCCAGATGTAGCTATGTTTTCTTCAATGACGATAGGGAAGTGTATCATCCAGCAAAAGCCAAAATGTCCTTTAGTCCTTGCGAACAAATAAATGATTCTTGGTAGTTTAACATGTCAGCTACCAATCCACATCATGAAAACAGCAATCCTAAATTTCACTCTGATTTTCAAGGGCATAATTTTACAGCAACCCTAATATTCACTCTGATTTTAAAGGGCGTATTTTTGAAAGTGTGTTGAATTGACTTACTCAATACTGCATTTATGGTTAGTATTTATAAGCAAAAGCATAGCAGCAAGTAGCAATGTCTATACTACATAAATGCTGGTGCATCATAGTGAAGTTTTCTCTGGCAGTAAAACTAGCATAAAGTGATGTCAGACATAAAAGACAAGGGAACAGACAGTCCTAAAAGTAAGAATTGTAGTTATATTAAGCTTCAACTGTATGATGCTCTTAACCAATACAGAATCATCCGACTATGTGTGTGCAACCATGACAAGAATATGAACTTTACCATACCAAATGTTGCTTGATGTACTAACTTGATCAAAAGACTTAGTTGAGCATATGCAGTTAAAGCAATTAGAAATGATAAATGTAATGAGTACAACATGAGCAAACTTTCAGTAATAAACCATAAGAGGAGCACGCTTGTTTTTTATATACGTAAAGCTTGTACTTTGTGCTTTTAGGTGATTTTCCTTGATATTTTCATGCTCCCTAAGTTTTCTCAGCGGAACACTTTCACATTGCCTTTTTAGGTGATTTACCTTAATACTTTCATATTCTCTAAGTGCATGGCTTTTCGCTGCTTCTGTTGCACTTATTGTTTCTTTCAATCCCTCTATCTTTTGATACCTCGACCACTCCTGCCCAACACCTCTTGATGATACAGATTCAAGTCTTCCCGCCCTGGTGTGCAATGCAAATAGATCTGCTGACAGATTTTGCACGTTATGTAAAGCATTAGAACGATCAGTAAATGCATGATGAACAGATATCAGCATCTCCAAGTATTCATGGATACTACCCTGCAAAGGCATAAATAATATCTTATTATTATGAAAGACAAAAAATAATTCCAAGAAATGACACTCAAGCATTTTCTCATTCTATTTAAGTTTGTGACATGTTCACATACCAGATGTTTTACAATTTCAGAATTTAGTTTTGCCTGTGATCTGCTGAACTTGACCATAGAATTTGCAAAATTATTGATATCACCAGCTCGTCTTCTCTGGGAACTACATGTTGCTTGCTCCCTTTCAAATTTTGCCAACTTAATCAATGTCATTCCCAAGTGAGCTGTAGTTGTTCGGAGATCATCCTGAGCTTTAACAAGTGCTTCTGCCTACATACAATGCAAAATTAGAAGACTTTATTAGTTTTGTGGACCAATACACCATTGGAAAAGTTTCACATAATATGTGTGTGTAACAACAGAACAGGCATTCTGAAGCTTATTCTGTAGATGACCAAAAGTAAGTCCCAAACCAGGGAGGGACCGTGTTGCTACTTCTGACTAGAATAACCATTTACCAAGAAAACTTAGAATGCAACAATGCAATATCTTATGATATCTACTAGACACCATAATTTTCACAAGCATAAGATGAACACCCTATGTTACTGTGTCTTCTAATAGGCCAATTCGATAACTACACAGAAAATAGACATCGACTTTCATTCTTTTGCAAACCAACATAGTTCAAGATCAATCAGGCAAATGCCAACTACAGTCAAAACTCAAAAACCTTGCCACTCATTGTAACCATGAAGTTAAGATGACCCACATAACTAAATATAAATTTCATTCGTTAGCTGAAAGTGTGTTCATGTTCTTTGAACTGAGATGACTCAAAACAAGAGCAATGAAAAGAGTATAACCCTCATTGCACGAACATCTCTCTGAGCATTAAAAAAATGCACAGTAGAAATTCTAAGATGGACAGGACTGATATAAAAGATGTAAGCCAAACTTGCTTGCAGACAGATCCGGCAATAAGAAAAATATCAAACTCTTTCTCCATTGAACTCCGAACTTAACAATAACAGATCACATGATCTCACATGAATCTGTGTTAGAATTTTCTTCTAAGACTGCATATGTTGGCAAAAACTTTTAAAACTATCAGATGCAGTTATGATAATATTAAAAATAGCTAGGCATAGTAACACCCCTGAGGAAGTTGAAAACATAGCCTCTCATACGACTTCTGGAACTTGAACCAAACTGCTTGCATAACTTTTGGGGGTATGAAAATGAACTTGGGTTCTAACTTGTTTCTTTCACAGCCCTATTGTAAAATCATACTTAGTAATTCAAAACAACCATCTTGCAAACATGAAAAGGGTATACTCCTCCGGTCCTCCCTAAATTTATTCAGACAACCCAAAAGTTTAAAACCGTAAACTTAGTATAGAGTGCTAATTAATTATGTTGCCAATTCATAAACAACTTCATAAGCAATTAATAAAAGATTCAAACCAATCTGCATTCCCTGTGCACAAAACACCCATGTACAACACAGCGATGATAATCAAGCAAGCAATAGTTTTCCATGTGGCTGCTGTTACTTAAGATATTGTTTTAGGCACATGGGACTGGTTAATCTACTTTTAGAGCTGTGCTATACCACCTTACATATTGTGCAAATTGTCTATACACAATTGCGGTGCTCCATCAGGGAAGCAATGCACATGGCACATAACACGTACCTGCTGTGATGTTGTGGTGAGCTGCTGCTGCAAGTCCTGGAGCCTGGACTTGTGCGCCAGGAATTCTGTGTCAGTCTCCTCCTCCACAGGTGGTGGCTTCGTTGTGACCAACCCATTCACCACCGTTTGTTTCAAATCTTTAAACATCCCAAATAAGTCTCTCCCAGCTTTCACCGGCACCGGCGGAGTTTCAGCATTCACTGTGGTAGTCCAGTACCGCGGCGACTCACCCTCGAAGGCGAGGATGGCGCCAGGCTGAGTGAGGAATGTGCGGAGGTCAGGGCTGCGGCCAACGACGGGGTGCGCGGCAAGACGGCGGAGGTAGCGCTGAAGCGCAGTACACCGCTGGCTCACGAAGTCGTGGCGCTGAATGACCTGTCCCTCGACGACGCTCTTGTCGGGACGGGACGGTACAAACAGACCGCGGTGGGCCGCCGCGAGGCGGTCCGCGAGGGCCACCACGTCGCGGAAGCGCCGCCGCACGCGGAACTCGCCACCGCCGCCCGCGAGGCGGGTGGTGATGAGGTAGGAGAAGTAGCTCCCGGAGCCGGGGATCACGCCGGCGGCCCCGGCGGTAGGATCCGCGTGCTTCTTCGGGTCAGACACAGTGATCCGGGCGAACTCAGCCGCCGCCTCGGCCGGGGCGGCGGGGGGGCTGGTACTGGGGGCCGGGGGGATGTCATCGTCGTCGAGAAAGTCGTCGAGGATGAAGGGGTCGTGGTCCGCGGCGGCCGCGGAATATGAGGGGGACGAAGGCGGGCGGAGGAGGGGGTCAGTGGAGGTGGCGGCGGCGGCGGCGCATGAGGAGGACGGGTCGAGGGCGAGGGTCTCAAGGTCGTCAGCGGCGACGGAGGCGGAGGCAGCCGCCGGCGAGGCCTCGGCGGCCATCATGGCTGCTTAGGGGGTGGGGTAGGGTTTGGACGTTGGGGGATTTAGTGAGATCTGAGGACATGTACAAAGGTCCTTCTACAAGCTTCGCGAATTTTGGATTAATTTCCTAAGTATCCCCGAATAAACTGTATTTATATGTCATTTATTATGAGAATGACACGTGAGTCCAGATCCATCTCTCAGCAAGACATCAGTGATATATAAGAAACATATGAAATTATTTGGTGTATAAGGAAATGCCCCTAAATTTTTTAAACATACGAAATTATTCGGTGTATAAGGAAATGCCCCTAAATTTTTTTAAACATACGAAATTATTCGGTGTATAAGGAAATGCCCTTAGATTTTTTGCTAACATAGATAAAAGAGAAAGTGTAGTTGTCTTTTCGTGAATAGACAATATAAACTCATGAATTTAGAGCATATAGATAATATAAAACATCATTGTATGAGCTGTTGTCTATAACAAAAATAATTTCTTCATGCTATAATTAAAATATTGTAGAGTCCCATAAAAATAAATTTAAGAGATAATCCAATGTAAAATCTGTCTTTAGTCTTGTCTCTAATTGAACGATAGGAATGCACTTACTCATGGTGCAGAGCACTTTTTGTGGAGAGATCTACACACGCGCTAGTGACCTTTAGCAACTCACTATTACAGATCCAATAACCAGAGTCGGGTGATACCGAAAGAAAAGGGTGTTGGGGGTGTTGGGCAACACTCGACACAATTAATTATAAAGATGCAGCAACTTCTTTTGCCCCTTGTGCGCGCTAGAAGCCTCCTGATGAGGGTTGGATAAAAATAAATGTTGATGAAGGTTTTGTGAAAGATACAGGACATACGGTGTCGGTGTCATCATCAGGAATGAGACGGGAGATGCCCTCGTCTCATCTTGGCGCTTCCTTGGCCGTTGTTCTTCGTGGAAGAAGTAGAATTTGCAGCATGCGACGAGGGTCTTTCACTCGCGTAGCAGTGGCACAATGGCCTGGTCATTTTAGAGTCTGACTGTGCAGCTTGCACAGCGGGACTCGTGTCTTAGGAGATGGAGCGATTGCATATGTCTAACTTCATTCGGGACACCAAGGAGCCGATGGAGTTATTGGACGATGTTAGTCTCGTCAAGGTAAAGAGAGATCAAAATAGGATAGCACATGAGCTAGCTCATCATGCCTCGCGTGAAGTTAGCTCTGCTGTTTGGCTAGGTGGAGCTCCTTCATGTATCGAGCTCTTTGTGCTCAAAGATCGTAACGCTTCCTTGATTAATTAATATACCTCTCTTTCTAAAAAAAAAAAAGAGTATATATATACCTTAATTGTCCATGTTACTTATTTTACATGCTCTGAGAGCGAAGATGGGTGGCCGAGGGGCGGAAGGGGAGGTGGCCGAGGTGGGTGTTGAAAGCAAGGGGGCCGCTAGTTTCGAAGAGAGCAGTCAACGCCAGGTGGGGTCCAAACATAAATAACAAACCGGAACCGTTTATAGCTCTCACAATTTGCAAACAATTCCTGAGCACTGCGCATGTAAGCTTGCGTTTGAAAATCCGTAAACAGTTCAATTTCTACCTTAACAATCAAGCCAATTTCTACCTAAACAATCAGGCCATTGACACTAGTAGGAAGACGGTAGTAGCTCTATTTTTTTTATCTGTGCAAAAAATTCCTGAGAACGCCACACATGACCTTTTTCTGTATTGCAAAGTGAGTGCTAAACAAGCTCTCTTTACTTTACGTTTTATACGTGAGATGTTTGCATTATCCTCCTCCTAGGTCAAAGGCAAAAGGTGCATAGTTCCTTTCTTCATCGGCAAACACTTGCAGAATGCGTGCGGTTCACTGATTTATTCCTTCATGGATCATAGTTCGAACTTCGATCAAACTGACCAGTGGACACACTATCGACGAAGATGCGGACTAAAGATTGCTTAAGGTATTCAGGTAGTAGGCAGACAAAGATGAAGACTAGACTACTTAAGGCATTCACGTAGCAGGTCGTGCAAATCTATCCTGAATTCTTCAAAGCTAGTATACAGCTCAGTAAGAAGTCTAAATTTTCAGTATCATCGCACCTTGTAATCGGCCTATTCGGCCTGACAGCATCTTTGAGCTCCAATCCCGCTGCTGTCTAAACACTAAACAGAAAAAGGGACATACAAGCTATTTAGCAGGTAAAAGCTTGCATAGAAGCAAACCACAAACATTGTATAAGATGGTATTAGCAGATAAGTATATATCTATTTGCAGGTTCGAGGATTGCAACAGTTCGGAGTCCATGCTTTTCAGTACGATCTGCCAGTAAGCAGCTTGACAAATCACAAGTCAACATGGATTACATTCTACAGTTAGGAAAATAAATAATGTACTGCCATTGGTCACGCAAGACAATGCTGTTGTAAAACTATATATCAACTTCGACCATCAAATACAAGGATGATCACTAACAATGATGACTGTTTTATGAATAATCAATTATTTGCTACGGCAAAAATATGATTTTCAGGATTTATCACTCCATGTGTGAATGACATCTAGATCCTAGAACCACATGTCAGAGACATATAAGTAGCAAATAATCAAATCTCCTTTTTATAAAACAATCCCTTTAAACTTTTATTTTAAAATAAATGACTCCCAGACAATTTCAAAAAATAAAGGCTGCTTGCAACGCCATAGACCATGGCATTGCAACTTTGCAAGATTGGCCACAATAGGGGCCAACGTGGCTGGTCTTCCAACGAGACAGGTCACAGGTGTTAGCGTTTCAATTTCGGAAATAAGTTTGCAAGCCACATGTGGTGTTGTGGAATGTGTTCATTTGCAGCACAACAGATCATGGCGTTGCAAGCAGGGCTCATTTTAAATTTATAAAAATAAGTTTCAGACAGGTTTATTTTAATAAACAAATTAAGAAGGGTTATTTTATACAACATTTGCTTAACAATTTGCAACATAGATTAATCTTAGCAGGTATGATCTATTCAGCAAGCAAAATTGGGCATAATGTAACATATCACCAATAACATTCTAATTTATAGGCAAGCTTTAAGACACGTATCATGCATGGTTCAGGGTTCAACAAGCAAAACACCGCAGCTTTGATACACAGGAATTCCACATTCTTAAGAACAATATGTTAATAACCACTATCTCATAATCCCATTGTCCCCACCCACCACCCCAACCAAAAAATTGCAGATAAATTTGGGGATGGTTTAGGAGAAATTTGTTGCCCTAGGAGGCTTAGCATATCTGGACCAGAAGAACTGTCTTGAATTGCTGTGGACGATCACAAAACAAAGAGACTGATGATTCCGCACTTCATGAGCCCTCGACCCAACAGGCAAAGTGGCAAACCCAGGAAGGCCCAATACCAAACAGTGACTACAAAATATTATGAAGCCAATTTCATACTGATGCACACCATAATATTATTTCCCACGTCAGCTATTAACATAAGCTTACAGCAATACTAGATGATCACACAGATCTATTGACTTTATTCCACTACTCCAGCATTGCGTACACATTGATCTCCAACAAGAAAAGAGTTAACATCTGACAACAAATATTCAGCATGATTCCAAAGCATTCATTTGTCACGATATAAATTTCCACAAGCATATCAAGTATGGCAAGTAAACAACCGAAGCATCATACAATTTTTACTTTGTTTCATTACTCCCAAGAACATGCCATGTATATTGATAATTCGAACATCATACATTCATACTAAAGTACTTCAACACTAAATCTCGTCACAGCGTGAAATGTATAAGATAATTCTGCAGATCTTTGGGAAAGGAGGCGCCTCAATCAAAACACACTAAACCAATAGATCTGTAGCTACAGAACGAGGAACTGCAGAAGAAATAGGCTACAGCTACAACAAGACCAGATCCAGACCAATTCCATCTTAACACGAACTTCCCGAGCCCAAGAAGCCTACCAGATCTCGTCGTTCGCCGCCTCAAACCCTAGATCCGGGTGCCCCGAGGAAGGATAGCAGCCCCTGGGCCGCGCTGTTGCTGCCGGCGGCGTCCGCGTCGTCGAGGAAGAGGTCTTCTGGCATGCGGAATGCGCCGTGCGCGGCGACGATGGCGCCGCCGACGAGCAACCCGGAGATGATGAGCGACGCGACGGACGTGAAGAAGAAGGCAACGAACGACGCGACAACGAGCCCCAGCAGTGTCTCGCGGTCGGAGAAGGTACGGCCGAAGAGCGCCACGGGCTGGTCGGAGGAGCGGAAGAGGTAGAGGAAGCACCAGGCGGCGAGGAGGCCCAGGAGGATGAGGAGAGAGAAGGGGTGGGCCAGGAGCGACGCCGCGAGCGCGAAGGCCACCACGGCGGCGTAGTTCACGCGGAAGTAGGCGAGGTTGCGGCGGAGGCGGGAGGTGGCATCGGAGAGGGAGTCCGGCCGCGAGAACGCCGAGCGGTCGAGCAGCTCCGTCCACGCCCGCCGGTCGGACAGCGAGCGCCGCGCCGACTCGGAGAGCCGGCTCAGGAAGAGCCGGAACGCCGGCGTGGCGATCGGCACGTCAGAGCCACCACTGCCGCCGCCGGTGGACGGGGACGAGCCCGCGGCCACGGGGTTGGCGACCGGGAGGAGGGGAGGCGGTGTCGGTGCGGAGGCCATGGCGATGGTTTGGGAAGAGAAGATTGTACAGGAGGTGGAGGGGAATTGGGGAAAACTTCTTGCCGTTGCGGACTTGCGGTGCGGTGGTTGCCTGCCTGCTTCCAACTATATGATTGCTGGGTTTGTTCTGTCGTCTCGATGACAGTGGGTCAAGGTGTAACGACGAGTCTACATGTCAGTGGCAAATTGTTTTTTGTTTCATATTTTATGGCTTTGGTCGGCTGAAGAGAGAGTTGAGAACTTGAGACCCGAGTTTATTGGGATCACCGTTCCCTTTGACCGTAGATCTCTCCTGTGAGACGGGCTAACCGGAATATCGGCCAACCAGGAGTTTGCATTTTGCAGCTAGGCTCCGAAGTCGGAACGAATTTTGGAAGAGAATAGGGCAACCCCCAAGCTTTTATTAAAGAGGATCAGGGTGAGGATAAAAAAAGGGACAATACTCTTGGCCGGGTGAAAAATCTAGATTTGTCATTACGAGTTAATAGAGTATTTTAATAATTAATAATAATCATTAAGTAGACTAACATTTTTATAAGTTGGTGAAATAGGTTATTGAGTCCCGTGATGACTAAGACTTTGGATATCATTATGAGTTGATTGTCATCAAGTTAAGGTTCGGGATAAAAGATTTCATCATGTGTCGATGAGCATTAAGACAAAACCCCGAAGTAAAAAAAAAATATCATGTGTTGATGATATTCAAGACAAGATCCCGCAGTGAAGAAGATCATCATGTGTTATGATTATCAAATCAAGAACCCGGACTTGGAGTGGAGATGTTTGTTATCAAGTAATCACTCCAAAATGGATGCTCAAGGCAAAAGTATAACTAGTATAGGCTAAGAAATGTGCTCCTAATCTTTTATCGGTCTCGATGTTTGATTGGCAGACCTGATGGCTAGTATAGGCTGTCGTACTATTAAGATGGGTCTTGTCTAGTAACTTGAGTCTCATCATATGTTGATATCTCAATCTTGCTTGCTCTAGCTCTTCTAGGCATGATGCTACTGTTTGCGAATATGTTTTGTAAATAGTTGAAGATCATGCATTAACTCTTTGTAGCATGAGACTATAATTTACAAATATATTTTTCAAATGGTTGAAGTTCATGCACCTACTCCTTGTGGTATTATACTAAAGTTTGCAAATATGTTTTTCAAATTGTTGAAGTTCATGCATCCTTCCTTGGTATGGTCTAAGATTGCTCGTTACTCTTTTCTTGGACTTATGCCATGTGTTGGCTCTTTGGAGTTGTACTTCTAGATTTTTATCAAATGTGTTTGAGATCAATCAAATAGATAGGTTGTGTAAACCTCTGAATAAGCTTTCCATAAAACTCAAAATCACTCAATTTCGACATCGGAATCAAAAGTTATAACCATTTTTTTCGAGTGTCACCTGTACTGAAATTCAGGCCCGGACTGACCGGAAGTCCGGTCAGACCGCCCTTATAAGGCTGGTCAACCTTTTCCAAAGGGCATATTTTTTAGTTTTCTTCCTCCCAGGAGTCCGGTTTGATCGAACCCTGTGAGGGAGGTCTGATCAAAAATTGTCTATAATGGCTAGTTTTATAGCTGTTGCATTGTAGCCCGGTCTGACCGACCGTTAGTTGGCAGTCAGACCGGGTTTCGCTGTTTTCTAGCCCTTTTAGCCTTTAACGGCTAGCTTTTGGTGTGTGGGCTATAATTACCCACCATGACCAGTTGGGAGGTAACGTTTGGCATCTTATTTCACTCTTTTGAGCTAGTGTGAGCTTCTCCTCTCAATTGTGCATGTGTTGCACTTTATGATCAAAAGGAGAGATTCTAGTTGCATGTGTTATAACTAGAATTGGATTGCGCATCCAAACTGTGCATGTGTTGCACTTGGTGAGAGTCAAGCAAGAGGTTTAATTTATTACTCTTGGTGCTTGCCGACACCTAGATAGTGTGGAGGCATCGTGGTCTGGTGATTTTCTCAAGAAATTTGCGAGAAGGACCGACTTGGTTGTGAGTAGTTTAGTGCTCACTATCTTCGGAGTAGAGAAAGAGCAACCCCAAGTGGATCGATATGTAGGTTCAAGTTGTGAGCTGTTCCAATTCATTTGGGCTTACCTTGGAGGTGTTAGCTTAATTCGTGGAGCCGGTCCGATTCGTTTGGGTTTACCTAAATATGGATTAAGGGAGACCTACAAGTCTCCGAACATCACGGTAAAACATATTTGTGCCATTGTAGTTTTAGCCTTAGAGATTTTTATAAAAGACTATTCGTCCCCTCTAGTCGGCCTCGTCGACCTTACAAGTGGTATCAATGTTTGGTCTCTTATTTATTAGACTTAACTATTTAGAGAGTAAAGGATGATCACTAGTGATATAGTGCACCTTGGTGAAGCACCTCTATTTGATGGCACAAAATATGCTCATTGCAAAATCCACAGGTCTTGTTATTTTAAGGTCACGAGCCTAAAAATATGGCGGACTGTAGATATGGGTTTTTCTCTTCCAATGGATCATCTAGCTTCAACAAGTGAGGAAGAGAAAAGCTTATATCTCGACGCTCAAGCAATTAACGTTTTATTTAGTACTTTGAATGCAGAGATGTTCAATGAAGTATACAATCTCAAGAACTCTCATGAGATGCGGACCCATCTTCAAGGTCATAAAGGTCCACCTCCACTAATGATGATTGCATAAAAATGGACGTTGGGAGAAAAATGCTCAATTTCTAGCTCCGACAATGAGGGGCCCTTAACCCCATCCACATCAACTCTTTACTTTATAGCTAAAGGTAATGAAAAGGTAAATGATGACGATGAGCCTTCATATGGTGAGTTGATGGATATGCTTGAGAAACTTAGTGAGTATCTAGGGAAAGAGAAATCAAAATTCAATGTTTTGAAGAAAGAGTATGTTCACTTCAAAATAATTATGAGGAGCTAAAGGACGTTCATAAAAAGCTCCTTCTCAATGAGCTCAATAAGTTCAAGGTGGATATAGGCATACCATGTGATCTAATAAATGATATACCATGTATAGTTGCTAACACTTGCATTACATCTAAGGTGAGTATATCCACCTCTTGTGAGGACTTGCTAGACATGCCTTGTAGCTCTAATGAAAATACTTATATTTCATCTTTTCTTGTTGGGACTAATCCTGTAGAGAAAAATGAGGAGCTCAAGGTCCAAGTCAAAAAAATTGACAAATGACTTAGAAAGAAGCTTCAAAGGGAAGAAAACCCTTAATGATATCTCGAGCAAGCAAAGGAGCTTGCATGACAAGAGGGGGATTGGCTTCACCTGCAAGAAGAAGCAATCTAACAAGATAACGCATAATACAAGACATGTCAAGAACTATGCTAAAGCTCCAGATGAAATCCAATTGTCTTGTCTTCAGTCGGATTGCGGTCAATCGAATTGTCCCTATCTCCTTCCTTGATCTTTCTTTAAATAACTGATAAAGTGGTAGCAGTTACTCCTTGAAGATGCGCTTGTTAGAAGCGTTGCGACTGGTCGAAGGGAGGCGATAGTTGGTGAAGTATCAACCGTTCGGTGATTGATATCACAGGGAGACAAATAACCATATGATGGTTACTGTCAGTGTCTTAGGGTTATAAACGTCATGTGGATTAAGCAAATAAGACATGTACTTCATTTATCATACGGAAAGAATATACTTAGAATCAGATCCAAGTGCGAGTTCAAAGTTATTACGAGCAGTAGTCTGGTCGGGGATAAGGCGCAGGACCTCTCCGACCACGGTACCCACGATGTAACCTTTGGAATCCTTACGACCACGGGGTCGTTAGCATTAAGGGTTATGACCACGAAGATGTGCAGTCTTTAATTTAACTAAAGGAATATTTAGAGATTTTAATCCTCATCAGCTAGCCTCCGAACTTTAAATGAATACGTCGTGTGAACTCTTCCTCGATAAAATTTGTATCGGGCAGATCTTCATTTAATGACGCAATAAGCGAGGTGGTATGTATTTACTTTAAAGCTGAGAAACTGTATAGGGAACTGAAGAGTGTTGTGTCCGTTGGACATTGAAAAACGTTTGTGTCCGTTGGAATTTTGGGCAACTCCTCTTTGTAGTTAAGGAAATGCAGCTATATAACCCCCCCATTGTGCACGGCTTTAGGGTTTTTACGCTCTCAAGTTTTTCCTTGAATTCCCTTCTATTATTTTGCTGAAGAGTCTCTTTTGACCTCCTTTATTCTTCTTGTCCAAAACCTTCTCCGACCACTGTTCATTCACTTTAAATCTAATCATGTAGGACTCGATCACCAAGTGGTTGGTTTTCGATCTAAGCAGGAAAAAGCTCAAGTCCCTAGAGGAGATCAGGATGCTTCCTGACAAGAATCTGATCAAGTGGAAGTCAGTGGACGGAGAGCACTTTCCGAGCGGTGAAGAAGAGGAAATCCCTGTCTTTCTTGCCTACGTCGAGTGCGGGCTCAAGTTTCCAGTTCATCCATTCCTCCCCAAAGTCTTGGAGTATTACGAAGTCGAGTTGGTGAATTTGGCACCCAACTCAATCGCCAACCTCAGCATCTTCATCTACCTCTGCGATGCGTACCTGGGGATCTGACCGAATTTGATGGTTTCCAGGTATTTCTACAAGATGGCGAGGTCGGGGAAGTCAGCGGCCGGACCTAGAGAGTGCTCGCTGCACCTCCACGATGGGAAGGCTGGCAAGTACATCCGAATGTTCCCGAAGTCCTCATGGTCGTCATGGAAGAAGATCTGGTTCTACATGATGGTCACAGAAAAGGACGACCTCTACTTTGTCGACAAGGTGGCGAGCGAAAATCCAAACTGGAGGTCGACCACAGAGAAGAAAGGGAAGGTCGGAATGTAACATCCCAATTTTGGGCTTGTGTTTCAAATGTAAGAAAATCAGTAGAAATTAAAACTTTTTCTTACAGCATGTATTTCCTTTTGGGCCAATCAATTCTTGTACAAGGAATTATGGAAATACAATATCACAAGTCTAGTTGATCCAAATCTTGGCATTCCAAAAACAATCTTGTCAAATCTTATGACCATCCCTTGGAAATATTTTTCCTAAGTCTCTGTGATGGTATGTGACCCCTCTGAAAAATTTCACAATTTTAGAAATGGTTTGAATATTTTTAGAGCGATCAAACTGTTTGACTCTTAGTCAAACATTAAAACAGAGCCTTGCAGAATTTTTGGAGATTTATTCACAGTATAAAAACCTCTGAAAATTTTACTCGAGGTAAATATTTGAGTTAGCAAGCTCCTGTAAAATTTCATAATTTTTGGAGTTAATTTGCTACCTCAAATAAATCCTTCAAGGTCTCTGTTCTAATTTTAAAGTCAAGCGTGGTTTTACTTGTTGCTTGGGTTCGAGTCGGACTCGGGCTCGAGCCATTTGATTCGGTCCATCAACTAAGCGCACGAGCCACTCTTTAAACGCATGTCGATCTCGACCGTTGGATCGAATCGCACGGCCGCTGCGTGTAAGACTTCGGACCTTCCGGTTGCAAGATTGATTGTCAACCGTTAGATCTCCATCAGCCGTCGAGATGCGCCGAGACTTTCGGACCCTCGGTTGCATTTTTGAATCGAGCCGTTGGATTAAGATCCAACGCTCGCGTACTCTTCGTTGTAAATAAGAGTTTGCGACGTGGAGCAATCGAGCCGTTCGTTTCTAATCGTAGGGCTCGCAACCTCCCGTTGTGTTTTAAAGCCCGTAGGCGTGGCACTATCTCGATCGTTCGTGTCTCATCCAACGGTGTGAATCGCCCGAGCTTTTTGCGCTGGTCATCTTCAACCTCCGCCGCGGCGAAAACGATTGCAAGGCATGGGGTGTCGTTTCATGCTTCCTCACGCCGCCCTAGTCAACGGTGGAGGTCGTGGGAGACATGATCGGCCATGCCATGCCCTATTTCACCGACTATCATCTTTTCCTTGTCGTGATGCGTGGTGCTTTGTGTTTTGCCGAAAGAAGTGTGGTGCAAACCCTAACACTTTCATGGCCTTATAAGCACCCAAATCCCTTCACGGAGTTTCTTTAGACCACCATCAAGCTTCATTCCCAACATTGGAGCTTAATACCTCAAAAATGGCAAATCGCCATTGTTGACCCGTGGAGCTCCATCAGTGTTCTTGGTGTTCCAGTGGTCCTCCTTCGTGTTTCTTTGCCCTAACTTTATCCCTTTATTATCTTGAACATTTCCCTCACTTAATCTTGGATTTGATTCTCAGTAATTGTCCAATTTGGGGTTTGTTCAAATTCGGCCGAAAAGTGAGTATCGTCTTCCTCGGCTCGGTGAGTGCACCACTTCCTCATCTCTTGCTCTTATAGCTTCGTGAATCATTATGAAGCTATTCGATGACTTGGTATCACTCATGTGGCTCGGGGTGTCATTTTCGGTTTTCTTCTCGAGTCCGTCGAGCTTCCACCGTGGTCAAACTTCTCCGGGCATCTTTGAAGCTTCTCGTCCTTAAGGTAGCTTCTTATTAGTCCTTAGAAGCTTTGGCACCCGCTTCCTTGGACCGCAGCGGAGCTTTTCGCTATTTTCATGTTTAGCAGTAAAGCTCCCGTTTTCATTTTCCGGCTAGCGGCGTTCCATTCCCTCGCCGCCGGCGAGAATGCTACCATTAGGTTCGTCTTTGCTATTGCGAATCCATTTTGGGTCTTGTTCACCGCCGCCGCGGCGAGTGTCGCCGGCGATTAGCCGTCAAAGACGATCGGGACTTTGCCGGCACAGAGCTCCGGTTTTCGTCAGCTCATTAGGACACATTAATTACCAATCATTAGTTATTAATTGTGTCTTAATCATTATTATTGAGCCAGCGACCGGTGGGCCCAATATCCTTAAATCAATCTACGGTTCACTCCGCATTTGTTCGACATCATTAATGTCTAATCATTGCTTAATTAAATGAGTCGGCATTTAATCGCCGTCGAATTAACCTGCGGGTCAGCGATCGGTGGGCCGAGGGATTAAAATCAAATTCGATGGTCTTTAGTGTCTAGTTAATGATCATCATTAGTGGCATTAGTTCGCCCCAGCCATCCTCTCGATCGCCGTCGGTGGGCGGTGCATGCGCGTGCACGTGGGTTAAACCGCGCATGTATGCCTCAAGGTCGCCGATGATGGTCCCCACGTGTCGGTCCATCTTTTGAACTTGATCTTTAGCCACCGTCGATCCCTTGATCAACGGCCCGGATCGTGAGGGCATTCGGACCCTCCGGATGCCTTGATCATTCTTGGCCGTCGATCTTGCGATCAATGGTCGAGATCGTGTGTGCAATCGGACAATCCGGTTGTTGGTGCGCTCGGACCGTCCATCCGCCGACTGCGGTGGGATTGGCCCAAGCAACCGCACCGTCCGGTTGCAAACACTCGTGTGAGCCGTTGGATCTTGATCCAACGGTGGGTTTCTAGTGGCTTTAGCGGCGTCGCTGTTTTGTGCGCGTGAGCGTGGATGTTAGATCGAGGTTGAGGGTCGTCCACGCCATTTTCTTTTATTGGGTTGTTACGTATTTGGTAAGCATTTGTTTATCAACGAAAATGATATAAAAACTTTAGAAACTCACAACTAATTCATTTTAATCGCTTTTGGTTAATTCCAATCAGTAATAAATCATGTTATCACTTTAGCTTATTATAAAAATGGATTTAAGCACGTTCGAGAATGTAAAATTGTATAACTAGGAATAACTTGGTTCTGTCATTTTGAATATTCCGAAAATGAATAAAACTTTAGAAAATGCATATCTTGCTCTGTGTATGTCCAAAATGAATGATTCCAACTTTGATAAATTTGTTATTAACCCAATGTTAATCTAAAAATGATGGTAGGTCCAAGATTGTAGCCAAACCTTGATTAATGATTTAGTACCTATTTTCACATTTAGAAAATTCGGAAGACTTATAAAATGCACAAGTAATTCTCTGTAAATGCAAAATATATATGATAAATTCTAGAGAACCCTCTGTTGGTATACTTCATCAGTAAAATTAGTTTTGAACATATTTATGCTCTGGAAAGTGCATTATGCTAATTTTGCATCTTAGAAAAATCATAACTAAATCATTTTAACTCCAAATGACCTGAAATTTTATATGGGTTACCTCTATACCAATAAGTAGCTGCCATAAAAATTTCAGCTTCAAAATCTTTCTAGAAAATGTTTTGCTACAGTGCTAATTATGGTAGAAAATGTGTTTTTAGGTAATATCTTTTGCACCACAAATCCAAATTAGGTTTTTCCAGTTTCTATGTCTTGATATATTCGTATTTCACCTTGTGTGTAAATTTCGTCGCATTTGGATAATTTTTGCTTGCTCGTTTGTTTAGTTGTGGCTCGTCTTATTGGTTGTTCTTGGTTCTTTTTGCCTTTCGCTTAGGATTCGACATTTGCGGTAACCCCGAGAACGATCCTCCGCAACAAATTGAGCAACAGCAAGAAGGCAAGCAGTTTGATCATGTTAATCCCAGTATTTTAAGTATTTATGTTGATTACAAATTCTATGTATGCATTGCTACTTTGTTTTAATAGTTGGCCTAGTAGATGCATTCCTTAGCAAATGATTATCCTCTACTACCATGAGCCTAGGTTACTTGCTGTGATTTAGAGTTCGTGGATGGGCTCTTGTCACTTAGTAGTTGCGAATTAATTGCTTAGCCATGCTTAGCTTCGGTAGAAATGGGCGGTTATCGACTTGTCGATAACCTTGATCACACAAAACTTATTATGATTTATGATTTCCACCTTGTGCCATGTCTATTTATGAAAACTAAAACTGAAAACAAAATGATTTAGACTTGGGCACAATGGTAAGATGGTGTGATTTTCGGGTGTGACTGGAATGGTGCCCGGGTCAACAAGGACCGAACATCTTGTTACACTAAACCAAGCATTTTAGCGTGCTAACCACATTAGAGGGTATGAGACCTCTCTTGACTTAGTACTTTGGCGTGTATTGCCCTCGGGTCGCAGGAGGTCGCAGGAGGGATGGTGTTGGGAGCATTGTAGTGTCCGAAAGACTTCACCCGTGATGGGATTTGTTGTCTTTCGGCTTGCAATGTAAGCGTATGGTGTTTCTACCCATACGAGCGGCTCGTGGTTGATACACAATATTGGAAAAAGTCTCGTAGGACTTAGCCGTGCCAGCATACCTTCGGAAGTGTGCTTTGTGGCTTAAAGGCGGTCTGAAGTGTGGGTACATTGGTACACCCCTGCAGGGTTTAAAACTATTCGAATAGCCTCGTCCTAGGTTATGGACACGCTTGGCAAGGTCTTTCAAGAGTTAGACTACAACCTTTTAAATTAAAACTTGATGGGTGGTACGAATCGGGGATTCGTGCTATGTTGTGGTGGCTATTGGGGTAGTCACTTCCAGGTGGTTACTTGTATGTATCTTTATTACTGTTATTTCAACATTAAAAACAGATTTGCAAACTTGCTTTCAAAATGTATTACATTATTGCAAATAAAGTTGGCTTCATGCAAAATGAGACATACAACCTCCACCTAAATAAGCTTGCATGTAGTTTATGAATAGGTCTGCTATGCCACACGTCAGTCTTGCGGGTACAAAGACAATCTTTGTACTCGATTGCTATGCTTAATTGTTTTGTTGCAGAGGAAGAAGGTGAGCTGAGGGCCTCACTTTTGTGAGTGTGTTGTGGTAGCTATGGGGCGACTAGCTTAGCGGCCGGTCGGTTGCCTTGTGGGTGTGTATGGCTAACCGGTCGACTTTTGTTCTAGCCATCTTATGGCACTTTTGCTTCCGCTGTCATTCTTGTATATTGTTCTATTTGGCCGGTCGGCTCTCTTTTGTAATAACTTTACTTTATGTATGTCGTTGTTGGACTTAGTAATGTATGTTGTATGGAAATGATGTGTAATTTTGTGATGATGTGCATATGTTGCAATTCTGGGAAACATATGCCCATCGAGGCTTAGAATGTTTAATTAGTAATGCTAGAACCAATTGGAGGTTAAGTGTTACTAGTTAAATATTCCGGGTCCTCACACGGAAGATGGATAGAAACCATCAAAGACCTCAGTTCCTATGGTTTAACTTTTTGGCACGTGGTGAGAGACTTTTCCATACGTCGGATAAGTCCCTTGAAGCTCCGGTCGTGTTTCCTGCTCTGGTACATCGGTCGTGACGATGCGACCAGAGACTCTAGGGAAGGTAAGTCCTAAAAAATTCTGACCAATTTGTTTTTTTATTTAGTTGATTATTTTTAACCTTGAAGTCTCTCTTCTTTTTTTTCTATTCTTTTGAAGCCCTTTCTTCTGACGAAGTCAAAGAGCGGATCAAAATGATCTGTTCTGGGGAGCCTGACATCAAGGCTGCTTTTCCCAGTATCTTGACTATTGTCTCTGCGGAAGAGATAATCCACTCAAAGTAAATAACAACTTTTTCTTCATCTTTTATATATTCTCCGGTCAGTATATGACTCTGTTCTTATGTGCAGGCGGTTGGGTTGAGGGTGAAAGAGTTTGACGAGGGCTCTACTCCAACCGTAGTTCTGACCAACTCCTGTTCCGTGACCACACCAGATGATGGTCTTCCAAAGGTAAAAAAGCATTGAGAAGGAGTATATATTTTAGATGGAAAAGTTTCTTAACCTAATTAAATTTAATTTATGACTTAGGTGGGAGAGAAGGAGAACCAGCAACGTGAAGCTGCAGAGGTCGTTGGCCCCAGAATGGTTGTTCACGACATGACAGTTGCTACTGAAGCAATTGTTCCGGAGGCCGACAAAGTTACTACCTCCGACCAGATGGTCAGGGATCTTGTCCTCGACCAGCAGGTCCAGGACAATTCTTCCGACATCCAGTCAATGGATGTGAGGGGTTTAACCAGCCCCATCAGTTCAGAATCGGTGAAATCGGTTGAAAAGAAAAGAAAAGAAAAGTGTCGAACCTGGGAGCGAAGGATACCAGATTCCCTGTGTTTTATACACTAGTCCAGAAACAACTAGTGTACACAGTCAAACAAAAGTGGATAACATAACCATCAAACGCGACACATTCAAAATACTTTGAGTTGTTACAAAAGGAGGCATAAAGCCAACAAGCAGGTTACAGCGGAAGCAAAAATAATAAGGTAGACCACACGATTCGCCATAGGTAATCGTCTGGAGGCGCAACCTAGTCGTCCAAGATTTCAGTCTCCACATAAAGCTCCTCTCCTGCTCAACAAATATTAAGCAAGGTGAGCACAACAACCATGCTCGCAAGTTACACCTAGTAATATACTATAATGCATGCAGGGATATAGCCATAGAAGGCTTATAGAGCTGGTTTTTGCATAAAGCAATGTTTCTTTCCAAATACTTGTACTAAGTTCCAAAGCAGTCTATTCCATAGCTAAAATTTATTTTCTAAAACTCAAGTTTTATAGTCAGATAACATTCACAAGAGTAGTGAACGATACCCTCCCATCATAAGGCTATCCGCCCAATTTCCCAAGTGGATAAGAAATCCAAACCAGTTGATGAAGTCTTTTGAAAACCAAAATCAAAATCTAACTTGGCGTGGCTTTGCTAGTATGTTCATGACCGTCGACACGGCTATTCGAATTGGTTTGGACTTGGGCAAATTGGATGCTTGGATGGGTGCATGTTCATGTACGGGATCGATTCATTTCTATGATCGAGGCCTAGGGTTCTTTTGGAAGTCGCTCAAGTCAGTTAAGGACTGGTCTTCTAGCCGCATCTTGCTAAACTCTATCGTACGACCACATGTCCTATGTGGGTAGAACTTGGCTAACTAATTTACAACGTTTCACCGTGGTCGTATCATCCAGTTGTGTGGGTGTCTTCACGACCTACTTTTATGAATTTCCACTTGGCGCAAGAGGGGGCCCAAATCCGGCGGACTTCTATCCAAAGGAGGCGAAACCTTAGCGAGGCGGGACTGCGTTGGGATGATGCTTTGTAAAGGCCTTATCACGTGCACTAGACTGCTCACCTAAGGTAGTAAGCGGTGGTATCGACGGATGCCAAACAAACTAGAGAAGTCATGTGTGTGAGTAAAGCTATACGACCTCTGCAGAGTGTTAAGAACTATTCGAATAGCCGTGTTCACGGTTATGGACATGCTAGCAAAGCCACTCCAAGTTAGATTTTGGTTTTTGTTTTCAAAAGACTTCATCAACTAGTTTGGATTTCTTATCCACTCAGGAAATTGGGCAGGTAGCCTTGTGATGGGAGGGTATCCTTCACTACTCTTGTGAATGTTATCTGACTATAAAACTTGAGTTTTAGAAAATGAATTTTAGCTATGGAATAGGCCGCTTTGGAACTTAGTACAAGTATTTCGAAAAAAACTTTGCTTTATGCAAAATCAGCTCTATAAGCCTTCTATTGCTATATCCTTGCATGCATTATAATTGTTACTGGTTGTAACTTGTGAGCACGGTTGTTGTGCTCACCTTGCGCTATATTTGTTGATCAGGAGAGGAGCTTTACGTGGAGACTAAAATCTTGGACGACTTGGCTGCGCCTCCAGATGATTGCCTGTGGCGAATCGTGTGGTCTACCTTACTGCTTTTGATTCCGTTGTAACCTACTTGTTGGCTTTATGCCCCCTTTTGTAACAACTGAGAGTATTTTGAATGTGTGGCGTTTGATGGATATGCTATCTATTTCTATTTGACTGTGTACACTAACTGTTCCTGGACTGATGTATGAAACATAGGGAATCTGGGATCCTTCGCTCCTTGGTTCGACAAGAAGTGGTATCAGAGCCATATCGACTATAGGTCGTAACCTAGTTAGAATGGCCATTAGTAGAAAGATTTCAAAACTTTTTTTATATAACAAGAAAAATAATGTGTTCTCTTCTAATCTTGGTCATCTATCTATCCTTAGCTTATTTTAGCAATTCTTTCTTACCAATTTCTCTCTTTACCATTTTACAATGCTAAATAGATCCTCTTTCCCTTAAAATTTTCTATAGATGGTATCATGGCTATTAACCTTGGTGTCCGAGACCACAAGACCTGAAGCTGTCAAGAGGACATCGTCATACAAGAAGCACCGAAGACCGCGAGCATCGAGCAGAATGTTGTATAAAGCTATTAAAGTTATTTGGAAAAGCACTTGAGTTGGTTGTCTTGTTTGGGTTGTTGTTTCACTCTACCCCTTAGTTTCTCTTCTCTTTCCTAAGTCTTTGGAGATCTAGCAGATGGTGACTACTCGCAACGACAGTGGCAGCACCAGCAATCAGGACTGAGAAAATGTGGGTGATCAAGAGAACCCAATTCCACCGCCACCACCCCCTCCAGCTGAAGGACCCGATTGACGCCAAATTATGGCTAACTAGGCCCAACTTATTAATCTGCTTGCGCAATCAATCAACAACACACAGAACTTGCAAGCAGCAACAGCAGCTCAACCTCAAGCTCATGCTCCACCTCCTCCAAGGGCCAACATATCAGAGTTCATGAGGATGCATCCACCAACTTTCTTCAGCAGCGCTGAGCTAATGGAGGCTGATGATTGGCTTAGAGCAACCGGCAGGTGTAATGTCCCAAAATTTGGTTTTTCAAAAATCTTTGAGTAGTTTAGGTCCCTGAAAAAGTTCACCAATTTTATTTGAATTAATAAAGTTTAATCTGGAATTTTCCTAAATTTAAAATATTTAATTTGACTAATCTAAATATTAATTAAATAAAAATTTGTGTTATTTGGCTTCCTTGTCTTTCAAGGAATTTTTGGTATTTTTTGAGATTTTTTTGGATTTGTTTGCTATTTATTTGATCTCCTTGATTTTTGGCCTTTTATTTTAATTCTGAAAATCAGCATTTTCTCTCTCCTGCCCATGTGCTACAGTACCTCACGGTTTACTGTTCATCTTCCAGCCGAACCGAGAACGCTGCTGTCTCCAGAACGTATACGAAACAAACCCAAACCTTCCAAATTTGATATCTTCCTCCACGTTGCATATAAAAGCGAGTCGTTTGCGCCCACGCGTCCGTCTTGATTTCCTCTTCCAATCCCCTGATTTGGTTTCCTCCGAATCAATCTATTTTCGCCGCCATCCATAAAATACCGAGCTCCAACCAAAGGTCTTCTTCGGCGAACTGCGCCTTCGTCCGATGTCTGCCGGCCGAACCGTCTGCGGCGTTGGCTTCGCGTCGTCGCCCTCTACGTCACGGTTCCTTCCTCTTCGCCCGAAGATCGCCGGAGCACCATCGACCATTAGAGCCAAACCGAGTTCATCGCGTTCCTCGCTTCCTCGGTGAGTTTTTCCAAAAATCCGATCGCGCCATCGCATCCGGCTCGTCGTTTCCTTTCCGTTTGGCCCCTTCGCCGCTGCTACGTCGCCTCCGGCCGTCGGCCACCCTGTGTGCACTATTCATGCATGCTCCTGTAGCTTTCTGTTCCTGTAGCGTTTCATCTCTTGCTTCGTTCGTTGATTGTCCAGAACGTGGTTCTTCTGTTGTATGGTTCTATGTCATCCAATCTAGCAATCCAAGTGCATGTGTCCCAGTACGTATGTTGTTTAGTTGGATGACTTCCTTTAGATTTCTTTCTCTCTTAATCCATGTTCTAATCTTTGCTCTGCCCATCACAGTATCAAGTCGTCACCTCCTTGTGCCATAACCGAATGGCAGCAGCAGCCCTCCATGCCTCTGTCCCTGTTCATGTTCATGTCTGTGATGCTCATGACTAATCCCTTCTCCCTCTTTGCTTTGCCACTTCCTGCTAGTTCATGCTTCCTGACTGCCAATTCCTTGCCACAAGAACAAGCCATAAAGCTCCATGCTTTGTTTTCTCTGGTAATAAGCATTGTTAGTACGAGATGTATGTGCGCCAAAACACACATGCTTTCTCTGTGTTAATTCTTTTCTCTCCCTGATGTATGGTCTTCTTGCCATTCAATCAATCCAAGCCACACATCTAAATATCTATCTCACTTACATGTAGACCCCACATGTCATCCTTCCAATTAAAAACTCTTATTATTTATCTCACTTACATGCGGGTCCCGCATGTCAGTCAACCTTTGGTCAACCCTGTTCATAAGCCTGGTCCACCATGGACTAGCATATCTCTGTGGACCTGGTCCATAGACCAGTGACCCACTTGTCAACCCCTAATCCTATTTTCGGGAATTAATTTAATTCTTAGAAAATTCTTTTATCTTATTGGTCTCACTTGTCACTCTCTCTACCTTATTTCGGGAATCATTTTAATTCTAGAAATCCATAAATACCAGTCGGTCCCACCTATCATACACTCATTCTTTTTCTAATATTTTCGGAATAGAATATTCTGAGAATATTCCGTAGAAACTTTTCATCATTTCATGTGAATTCCAATCTTCCGAGAGCCATATCTTCTTCATCCGAATTCCGATTGAACCCATTCAAGTTTATAAATTCATCTAAATTCAATATCTACCTTCCTGTACCATTCAATTTCAATTTAGAGTTTATTTTATTTGCCTTTTGAATTTAGTTTGTTTTGTGCTTTCTTTCTCGTTAGACATCGAAGTCCTGGAATCGTCCAAAGGAGCTGAAGATCAAGCAAGTAGAAGAGTGAAGATAAAATAAAATCATCATTGCTATAGCAAGGCAAGTTATACCTTTGGTCATATTGAATCCTAGTTTTCAAAATTACTTTGATTCAAATTATTGCATTTACTTTAAGTATTTATTTAAATGATTTTGGGTATAGCTATTGCTCAATTTGTTACACCCACCTTGGCTAATTGATATGTCATAATCTTTTGTCACCCTAGTCTGGTTCATAGTTAGTTGGTGCTATGGTATTACCAACGTGGGTTGGTTAGTACGAGTAGATTGCTTAGCCATGCTACGAGTCTCGCCTCTCACTCGAGTTGCAAATATTAAATTTGACTAAGTGACTATGGAACTTTGTGTAAAACTGTGTGCTATGTGTTATTACTTCGTGATAGCATGTGTTGCACTAAACCAATAGGGTGGGAAAGGATTTAGACCGAGGCAAGTGGTGGATACTTTGTGATATGGCGTACTTTGTGAATGAGAATGATAATCTTTGTGGCATAGTTAGAAAATGGAAGTCTTGCCTTGGTCAATTAAGAACTTAACTTTGTGTGCCATTGAACTGAGCCTTACTGTACGACCACATACCTGGTATGGGACGGGCCTAACTTAGTATGTTGTGGATTCTTGGCATTGATTACTCAGGCTGTAGGTTAGGCTATGGGTGGAGGTGTGTACTACAAGGTAGTCACATCACGGGGCGGTTCGCCGTGTCCCTGTCCAACGATGTGTGTTATGCCAAAGCACTTCGTTTGGGTTGGCATAGTGGTTTGTAAGCACATCGGGAGTGTCAATGTTGAGATGAAGTTTCTTAACCATTTTGTTATGATCAGTGCGACAACACTGGTTATATCGTGTGGGTAAAGTGTACAACCTATGCAGAGTGTTAAACGATCTATTCGAATAGCCGCGTCCGCGGTCATGGACAATGCTGGGGGATTTCACACGAGGGGTAGATTTTCATCAAACCTTTGGGAAGAGACAGATGTGTGGTTTAAGTCATATGGCTGTGTGAAAAAATTTGATTAGACTATGTGTCTTTGTGAGAACAAATATTAAATTAATATTGTCTATTTGTTTTGAATTATACTTTCAATCTATTATTTGTATTCAATTGCAAATACTGTATTTCTGCAAAATAACCACAAAAGTCTTTTCCTTTGGAATAAGCCTGCATTTATACTTTGCATTCTGTGGTATGACTTGCGAGTACGGTTGTGTACTCACGCTTGTTGTAAAACTTGCGCCCAAACCTACATAAATGGACGAATCGTCGGTCAACAAGGTCTACTTCAAGGATCGAGGAGAACTAAGTCGCGCACCCCAGCCGATTGCCTATGGGCATATGGATGGGCTTCACTGAAGTTATTCCGTTACGTTCCGCTGCAGCTTCATTGAGCTATTCGCCTTCTGAGGCATTAATTGTAAGCTTTGACTTTAAGGTTTTTACTCTGATATTTATTGTTATTTGCCTATTTATTAGTAATCTTTGTGTATGGAAATGATATTTCATCGATGTTACCACTGTGTGGACTAGCGTGATCCTGGACTAGTGTAGTATACACAGAGGGTCCAGAATTGCATTTTTGGGTCCCGACAGCAGGAAATTGGATATAGTCCAGTGCACTGATTGCGACATGGTTCTGTTCGCCTTTCACCAGTTGAATGGACTAGCGTCAGAGTGGTGGGACAATTTCACACAGTCTCACAATGATGCTCAGACCATCACTTGGGACAAATTCGTGCAGGCTTTCTGTCGTGCACCTTGCGCCAAGGCAACCGCTAAGTCAATGAGTATTTGGCGGCATTACCTCATTAGTAATCGCTGTGAGATTTTCACGGATCACAAAAGCTTGAAGTACATCTTCACTCAGTCAGAACTCAATCTCAGGCAAAGGAGATGGTTAGAACTCATAAAAGATTATGACATTGGAATCCATTACCATCCAGGCAAAGCAAATGTGGTGGCAGATGCCCTGAGTCGAAAAGGGTATTATAACACTATGTTGGTTTAGGAGAGTAAGCCAAGATTGTATGAAGAGTTGAGCATTTGAATATGGAGATTGTTAACCATGGTTATGTGAACACCTTAGAATTTCGACCGAATATTTAGAGTCAAATGAGAGAAAGTCAAAAAGAAGATGAAGACGTTAGGGAAATCAAGAAGAACATGAAAAGAGGCAAAGCCCCAAGATTTTTTGAAGATGAACAAGGTACAGTTTGGTTTGGTAATCGCATTTGTGTGCCTGACCACCAAGGAAGGGTCAGTATGAAGCGAGAGATTGCCGAGTTTATTGCACACTGCGATGTATGCCAAAGAGTTAAGGTGGAACACCAGAGACCAGTTGGATTGTTGCGGCCCTTACCAATTCTCGAATGGAAGTGGGAACAAATCGGCATAGATTTTATCACTAGATTGCCCAGGACCCAATTAGGATATGACTCCATCTGGGTCATGATTGACCGTTTAACTAAAGTGGCACCAGAGTTCTGGCACTCTAACTTGAGAATCCGGTCTCCGACCGATCACCGTTCCAAAGAAGGCGCATGAATCAATTGCAGGTTGTCGAGCCTTCTCCGAAGGGCTGCAGGATGTATGTTGGCCGAACAGATTTTGACCAACCAACATGGATAAATTCAATGGGACTCAGAACTAGTTAGAATTTCTCCAAATCTATACTACCGCCATCAGAACAGCTGGTGGTGACGACAACGTGATGGTAAATTATCTACCCACGGTACTTGAAGGGTCTGCCCGGTCGTGGTTGCTCAACCTGTCGGTCGGATCGATCTACACTTGGGAGCAACTCTGCGACCTTTTGATTGCGAATTTTGAGGGTACGTACGACCGCCCTAGAAAGGAAGAAGATCTTCACCGAATCCGGCAAAAATTCAACGAGACTCTCTAATAGTACATCAAAAGGTTTAGCCAGATTTGTAATTCAATACCAGAGGCTGCATAATCTTCTGTCATGCAAGCTTTCAAAGCAAGTATGAGGAACCGACGGTTTACAGTGGATATTGTAATAAACCCTCTACGAACAACTGTCGAACTATTCGACATGGCCGATAAATACGCGGCCGCTGTGAGGCGGTTGAATGGTGTGAGGCCATTGATCGGAAGGATAAAATCTCTCAACCTGGCTTAGATAAACAAGAAAAGAAATATAATAAGGCTCTCAAGAAAAAGAAAAACTGCAAACCTGACAACAAGGAAGTCCTTGCGGTTCCTGAAAAGTTTACCAATGGTAAGAAAGATTACACCGGTTGTGGCAAAGCAAAGGCTCCGACTGACGGATACAAGAAAAATAAGAAGTAGTGACCACTTCACCAGCAGGCAGGGCATGACTTGCGCACCCGCCGAGCCTAGCAAAAGAAGCTATAAGATTACTATTTAGGTAAAGGCCCCCTCCCTCGATACAGGAACTCGGAGAGACGAGCTCCAAGAAGGATAAAGATGGTGATGAAGAGATGGAGTACCAGGAGCCTCAACATACTATCGATATAATCTTTGGTGGATCCTCCTCATACGAATCAAGGTATCACCTGAAGGCCGTCGAGCGGGAGGTCAACCTTGTCGAGCCTCCGACCACCGTTAAGCCATCCAGATGGTTGAAAACTGTAATCTCCTTCAGTAAAGAAGACTACCCCATCCCTTCGACTCGACCAGTTAGGTTTCCTATCGTTGTTGAACCTACTATTAATAATTGTAAGGTTAATCGAGTCTTAATAGATGGAGGTAGCTATTTAAATATTTTATTTACGAGAGCATTGGAAGAAATGCAAATTCCCAAGTCAAAGGTAAAACCTGTGAAATATGCCTTCCATGGCATAGTTCCTGGTTCTTCTATCAAACCGATAGGATAGCTTTCCCTACCGGTTACGTTCGGAAGACCTGACAACTTCCGAACAAAAAATATTCCATTTGATGTGGTGGATTTTGAAACAGCATACAATGGAATTCTTGGTCGTCCAGCTTTAGCAAAATTTCTGATAGCCACACACTACAGTTATTAGAGTTTAAAAATGCAGGACCAAAAGGAGTCATCACGGTTCGAAGAGATCAAAAAATGGCTTACGCATGTGATTGGAAATCCTTAGAACTGGATGGCGAACTTCCGACTAGAGAATATAATCCGCCCACCATGCAGGTCAAGCACTCGAGGCCAAAGATGACACCAAAGCCTTCCGACTAGACCAAGGAGGTACCACTCGACAAAGGCGCTCCTCCAAAAAGCACCAAAATACTGGTTGGGAAAGGACTCAACCTAAAATAGGAAGGGTCGCTCATCTCCTTCCTCCGAGCAAACCAGGACGTATTCGCCTGGCAGGTGTCCGACATGCCTGGAGTCCACAAGGAGGTGATCCGGCATAGGCTAGCTCTCCAGCCTGACAAGAAACCAGTCAAGCAAAAGCTGAGGTATTTTGCACCTGATCGGAAGGAGGCAATCCGGTCGAAGATCGACAAGCTCCTCTAGGCTGGTTTTTTTTTTGTAAAGTTGACCACCCAGAGTGGCTCGTCAATCCTGTGATGGTTAGAAAAAGCAATGGGAAATGGCGAATGTGTATTGATTTCACAGATCTTAATAAAGTTTGTCTGAAGGATGACTTTTTCTCGCATTGATCAACTTGTAGACTCTACTTCTGGGTGTGAGTTGTTAAGTTTTTTGAATGCGTACTTAGGGTACCACCAGATTAGTATGAGTAAAGACGATGAAGAGAAAACTTCCTTCATCACTCCATATGGTACTTACTGTTATGTTAAGATGTCATTTGGTCTCAAAAATACGGTGCAACTTTTCAAAGGTTGATGGAAAAAACTTTAATCCTCAGATAGGTCGAAATCTAGAAGCTTACATTGATGACTTTCTTGTGAAAAGTGTCAACGTCGGTGACCACATTTCTGACCTATAAGAGACTTTCAATAACTTAAGAAGGCATAACCTTAATTTAAATCCAGAGAAGTGTGTGTTCGGAGTTTCTTCTAGTAAGCTTCTCGGTTTTCTAGTTTGGTCTAGGGGAATTGAAGCAAACCCAGCAAAAATTTCAGTTATCGAACATACGCACCCTCCGATCACAAAGAAGGAAGTCCAAAAACTAACCGACTGTATGGCAGCGCTAAGTCGTTTCATAGCACGTTTAGGTAAAAAAAATGATTACCTTTCTTCAGGCTTCTTCGAAATTACAAAAGTTTCAAATGGACTAAAGAGGCAAACGATGTCTTTAAAGAACTTAAGAAGTACCTTACAAGTGCCCCAATCTTAGTTTCTTCGAGATTGGGAGAGACATTGCTGATTTATGTGGCTGCAACACCGCAAATAGTCAGTGGTGTACTAGTCGTAGAGCTTAACAACATTCAACGACTAGTATATTACATAAGTAAAGTCTTACATGGGCCAAAAGAACGGTATCCGCAGGTACAAAAGTTGCTCTATGGTCTCCTTATGGCTTCAAGGAAACTAATGCACTACTTTCAGGCCCACAAAGTGGTCGTACCAACTGGATATCCCCTCGGTCAGGTTCTCAGCAACACGAAATCATCTGGACGAATAGCAAAATAGGCGGTCGAGCTTGGGGGCGTTCGATCTCCATTTCATCTCACGAACAACAATCAAGTCCCAAACGATAGTTGAATTTATTGTCGAATGGACAAACCCTGAACCCACCCAAGGACCCGAGTACGAGCACCACGATGAGTGGACAATGTATTTTGACGGTTCCTTGATGCTCAAATGCTCGGGGGCTGGAGTCATCCAAATATTCCCTACTAGAGAATACACCAAATATGCTATTCAGTTAAACTTTCCTACGATAATAATATGGTAGAATACAAAGGTTTACTAGCAGGACTCAGAGCAGCCAGAGCACTCGGGATTCATAGATTACTAGTGAAAGACGATTCTCAACGTGTAGTGAATCAAGTCAGGAAAGAGTGTCAATGCTCTAGTACCAAGATGTCATCTTATTTGGTGGAAGTACGAAAACTCGAAAAGCAATTCTTCGGTTTTCAGATCCAACACATTCCTAGAAAGGAGAACTTTCTGGCAGACCAGTTGGCACGGATGGCCTCAACTAGGTTGCCCGTCCTATGTGGGCAGGACCTGGCTAACTAATTTGCAACGTTTCACCGTGGTCGTGTCATCCGGTTGCATGGGTGTCTTTATGACCTACTTTTATGATTCCCACCTGGCGCAAGAGGGGGCCTGAATCCGACGGGTTTCTATCCAAAGGAGGCGAAACCTTAGCGAGGTGTGACTGTGGTGGGATGATGCTTTGTAAAGGCCTTGTCACGTGCTCTAAACCGATCACCTAAGATAGTAAGCGGTGGTATCAACGGATGCCAAACAAACTAGAGAAGTGTGTGTGGGTAAAGTTGTATGACCTCTGCAGAGTGTTAAGAACTATTCGAATAGCCATGTCCACGGTCATGGACATGATAGCAAAGTCACTCCAAGTTAAATTTTGGTTTTTGTTTTTAAAAGACTTCATCAACTGGTTTGGATTTCTTATCTACTCGGGAAATTGGGCGGGTAGTCTTGTGATGGGAGGGTATCCTTTACTACTGTTGTGAATGTTATCTGACTATAAAACTTGAGTTTTAGAAAATGAATTTTAGCTATGGAATATACTGCTTTGGAACTTAGTACAAGGCTTTGGAAAGAAACATTGCTTTATGCAAAATCAGCTCTATAAGCCTTCCATTGCTATATCCCTGTGAGGACCCCGGTTTATTCGGCTTGTACTGTTTAACCATCCACTTGGTCCTAACAATACAAATCAAATAAACCAAGCCTCGAGATATGTATACTTCCCAGAATTGCAGTATACACACCCCGTTACAAAATCATGCATCAATTCCATTCATACACATAGAGCCGAAGCAAAAGCAACAACTTAAAGACATAGATAATATAAAGAGAGTTATTACAAAGAGAGGCCGACTGCCAAAAGTCATACAAATAAGTAAATACACAATGAAGCAAAATGGCCATAAGATGGCGATAAACAAAAGCCAATCGGTGTGCCTTTACCCACAAGGCAACCAACCGGACCGCCAAGCTAATCGTCCCGACGGCGCGCGCAACACAACTCACAAAAGTGAGGCCCTTGGGGCTCACCTTCTTCCTCTGCAACAATTAATATTAAGCAAGCGGATGAGTACAAAACTTGTTTTTGTACTGCAAGACCGACGTGTGAGATAACAGAGCTATAATTAACTACATGCAAGCTTTATTTAAGTGGATGAGGCTCGGACTTGTTTTGACATAAAGCAAGTTTCCATTTGCAATAAGGTAATAGATTCAAAGCAAGTTTGCAATTAACTTTTATTGTTCAAATAAAAGAGAGACAATTATAACAATAGATAGATGACAACACCAACCTAGAAGTGACTAACCCATAGCCACCACAACAATAGCATGAAGTACCCTTCATACCACCCATGTCAAGTTTAAGTTTTAAAAGGTTGTAGTCTAGTTCTTGCACGACCTTACCAAGCATGTCCATAACCTAGGGCGAGGCTATTCGAATAGTTTTAACCTGCGGGGTGTACCAATGTACCCACACGATAGACCGCCTTTCCACCACCACGGTTAGCACACTTCCTTTGGTATGCGGGCATGGCTAAGTCTAACAAGACGCTTTCCAATGGGCGATGCTAATTAAGAGCCGCAACCCACGGGAGAAGGACACATTAGATGGCCTAACCGGTGCGCTAATGCTCCCTCCAAAACACACACACAAGAGCACACCCACCGACCAGCTCATAATTAACACCTTCCAAAGTACTTAGTCAAGAGAGGTTCCATATCCCCCTCGTGTGGTTAGCACGCAATAAGCGCTTGGCTTAGTGACACAAGTAACTCGGTCCTTGGGGACTTAGGCACCATTCCACACACCCAACAGATCACATCAACATACCATTGTGCCCAAGTCAAGATATAGTTTTGTTTTCAGTTTTTGATTTGTAAATCAGTAAAACACAAGGGTTGGACATAATGGAGTAGTATAAGTAGTTGTGTGATCAAGATCACCGACTAAGTCGATGATCGCCCCATACTACCGATAACTAGGCGTGGCTAAGCAATATTCATTCGTAATCTACTAAGTGATAAGAGTTCATCCATCGAACTCTAACCACAGCAAATAACCTAGGCTCAGGTAGTAGAGGGTAACCATTTACCTACAGATTATGCAACTAGAGGTCTAACTAATCAATTTAACAACAAAATAGCAATGCATACATAGAAGTTAAACAAAATATTAGACTTTAAAAGTAATGGGATCAATGGGAAATGATCAAACTGCTTGCCTGCTTGTTGTTGCTCAATTTTTTGCGGAGGGTCGTTCTCGGGGTTACCGCAAATATCGAATCCTAAGCGAAAGAGCGAAAACAACCAATAAGACGAGCAACACTTAAATGAAATAGCAAGCAACAATTATCCAAATGCGATGAAATTTATACACAAGGTAGAAAATGGATATACCTAGACATAGAAACTGGAAAAACCTAATTTGGATTTGTGGTGCAAAAGATATTCCCTAAAAACCTATTTTCGGCCATAATTAACACTGTAGCAAAAATATTTTCTAGAAAGGTTTTGAAGCTGAAATTTTTATGGTAGCTACCTACTGGTATAGTGGTAACCCATATAAAATTTCAGGTCATTTAGAGTTATATTGAAAGAGTTATAATTTGTTTAAATTGTTTAGGGTATTAAACTAAAATATGATCCTTATGATTTTTAAAAACAGTAAAATTTGTGAAACCAATTTTCCCAGCAAATACATTAGCAGTGGAAGCTACTCCAATTGGATTCATACAAAAAGGATCTATAGATTAAAAGTTATGCATTTTACAAGTTTGCTAAAGTTCTGAAAAACAGTATTAAGTTCACTTGCTTACTATTTTTGAAAATGGTTTTCCAGGTTTGATTATGGTATACAATTATTTTTATATTTAAGTTCAAGTTATAAGGAAGCTAACAAAATTGGAATCATCTAATTCGGAGCTAATATGACAAAGATATGAAAATGACAAGACCCAAATGTGATACTGATTTCTGGACTTAGCACTTTCGGGACCTTTCCTAGCATCCAGAGACGTGGGCGAATGAGAGCCGTCGATCTCAGATCCAACGGACGACATTGAATCAGATCGAACACTTCTCACGCGCGAAACGGAGGGCGGCGTGGAGGCTCGAGGTCGTTGATCTGCGGATCCAACGGCCGAAGACCGACCACGTCGCTCCGCAACGTTGTCGTCCGACAACGCGGCGGCTTCACCGGCGAGCGCCGGCGACCAAAACGCGGCGGCGCGAGTGAGCGCCGAGAGCAGGTGCGCAATAGCATTGCGCACCCTCGGTACCACTCACACCGACGGTGGTGGACGAGCGGCGCGGCGGCGAGGCGGCGCGGGAAAAATGACAACGACGACAAGCGACAAATAGCTCGCGGCGGACCATTCAAGCGGTGCACGAGCATCTAGGGGCTACGAGGAGCTACGGCGACGCGGAGGTGCGAGGGTCGGTCGGGCGCTCGGCGACGAAGCTCGCGGCGGACACGAGGAAGATGACGCGGGGAAGGCGGCTGGGCAAAATCAACCACGCCGCGTCATCACGATGGGTTCCAGAGAGCACGAGAAGCTCCCGAGAAAGGAATTAGAAAAAGGAGCACTCACCGCTACCGAGGACGAAGAAGGATGCTCGCGGCGATTTGGGAAATCCAAAATCCGGTGCTCCGTTGAAGCAACCTGAAATGGAGTGGTTGTTAAGCACCACCGAGGTGAGGAGAAGCAACAGGAGCAAGAAGGGAGCCAGGGAACCGCTGGAGCACTGGTTCACCGAGAAGCTCGCGAGCAACAATGGCGGCGAGGAGATTTGGCGCTCGGGAGCTCCACAAGGGCGTGGGTGCAGGAGAGCTCAGGGGGTGTAAAGGAGGATAAAGGAGGACAAGGGGGCTTAAGTAGGCACGAGGAGCACGAGCACCGTTGCTCGCCTCGGGTTCCAGCTGCGCTGCGGTCGCCGTGGCGGCGGGAGCGATTGAGACGGCGACTAAACGGGCGGTGGGTGGCGGGCATTTAATGCGCTGCAGAGCCGTTGACGAAGACGGAGGTGGCGGGGCATCGCGCACCCATGCTCGCTCCGCCATGGCGCGGCGCGCGAAGCGAGGAAGGCGGCGGCGGTCGGCCGTCCGATTCGCATCCAAGGGCTAGCGTCGCGATCGCGTTGAAACGGCATCGGACGAACGACGACCGCCCGATTGAAATCCAACGGCTGCGAATCCGGGGCAACCGAGTTGTCCGAATGCATACACGAACGCGAGCCGTCCGATGGAGATCCAACGGCTGATGACGCGTGCGCTCGCTCGACCGCGCCGGGTGCAGTTAGTTGGCTCGGTCGAGTCAAGTGACTCGAGCCCGAGCGACTCGCACCGAGGAACAATGCAAACCGTTAGGTTTTGATTTTTGAACTGAAACTTTGAGGATTTAATTGAGGCATCAAATCAACTCTAAAATTTATGAAATTTTAACTGGAGCTTGCTTACCTTGGGGTTAACCTTCCATAAAATTTCCAGAGGGTTTTGTGCACTGGAATTTTCTCAAGAAATTCAGAAGGTTAAAACAGAGGTTTGACCAAGGTTTGACTTGCCTCTAAAATATTTCAAATAATTTCCCAAAATTATGAAATAATTCAGAGGTGTTACCAAGCCACCCTAGAACCAGGAAAATTATTTCCAAGGGTTTGACAAAAGATTTGACCAAGGAGGTTGTTGACTTGATAAATGAGGCCTTTGATTTTTAATTTTCCAAAATTCTTTTACAAGAATTTGAAAAGTTTCAAAAGTAAAAGGATGAAGGAAAAGTTTTAATTTACCCTCATTTTATTACATTTGAAACACAAGCCAAAATTTGGGATGTTACAAACCTCCCCTTACAAAAATCTCGTCCGAGATTTGGTTCACTCGGAAAAGAATGAGGGTAGTGCACTTGCGAGACGATCTTCTCGCTCCCAAGTAGCCTCATCCTCAGAATGGTTTGACCACTGAACTTTAAGGAACTTGATGGTCTTGTTCCTTGTTCTTCGCTCGACCTCCTCGAGTATGCGAGCAGGTGCTCGCGATAGGTCAAATCCTCACGAACATCAAGAGTCTCCAACGGAGCTTCCTCTGTTGGAACACGGAGGCACTTCTTTAGCCGGGACACATGGAACACATCATGTACCCTGCAAGTGCAGCAGCAACTCCAACTTGTAGGCAACGGCTCCCTTCTTCTCGACAACACGGTATGGACCGACATATCGAGGATCCAACTTGCCCTTGACACCAAAACGTGGTGACCCTTCGAGGAGAAACCTTGAGATAAACGAAGTCATTGGGCTCAAAGCTCAACTCACGGCGACGGCGATCCGCATAGCTCTTTTGCTGGATTGAGTGTGCGTAGCGATCGCGAATGAGTGGACTTGACCCTCGGCCTCATTAATCGAGTCGGGCCAAAGAAAAGTCTTTCACCGGTCTCGAGACCAGTTCAACGGGTTCTACACTTTCTCCGTATAAGGCCTCAAATGGTGCCATGCCGAGGCGGCTTGGAAGTCGTTGTTATAAGAAAACTTCGGCGAATGGCAAGCACTTCTCCCAATGCTTCCCATAGGAAAGGACACAAGCTCGCGACATGTCCTCCAAAACTTAGTTGACCTCTCGGTCGACCATCTGTTTGGGGGTGAAAAGTGAAATGAAAGAAAGGCGAGTTCCCATAGCCTCTTGCGGCTATGCCAAAATCGCGAAGTGAACAGAACCACGATCGACACAATCGTCTTTGGCACACCATGCAAACTCACGATCGAGCTATGTAGAGATCCGCGGAAGGCCTACTCGAAGGTCGGTCTTGACAGAAGAAAATGAGCCACTTTAGTCAATCGATCGATGACCACCGGATGGCATCATTCTTCTTTGGAGACCGGTAGACCGGTGATAAAGTCCATCCCGACCGAATCCCACTTCCACTCGGATTGGTAAGGGCCGAAGCGATCGGCCGGGCGATGTTCGACCTTGACACGACGACACACGTCGCGCTCGACAACGAACCTTGCGATCTCTCTCTTCATTCGGGTCCACCAAAATCTCTCGCCGGAGATCATGATACATCTTCGTGGCCCGGGATGAATGGACAAGGAGAATCATGGGCTTCATGGAGGATCAACTCCGCAACTCCATGTCCTTTGGAACTACGAGGCGTTGCGAACCTCACGACACCAAGCTCATCTACGGAGAAGCACTTGGCTATTCCATTCTTGACATTTTCCTTGATGCGATTCACTCCAACATCCGATCACGAGCGGACTTGATTCGATCCACCAAGGTTGGTCAGACAACCAAGGCGTTGAGGAACCATGCTCAACCAAACCCAAGTTGAGGCGCTGAAATTCCTCCGGAAGAGGGGTGATGCTCTCGATGCAACAATGCATTGCAATGCGCTGCGACTAAGCGCATCCGCAAGCGACATTGGCCTTGCCGGATGGTAGTGAATACCCATGTCATAGTCCTGATCAACTCCAACCATCTCCTTTGCCGAGGTTCAGTGCAGTTGGGTGAACAAATACTTTAGGCTTTTGTGATCGAATACACTTCACAACGATTCCGATTAGGTAATGTCGCCAAATCTTAAGTGCATGGATCACGGCCAACTCAAGTCATGGGTAGGATAGTTGAGTTCATGAGGTCTCAATTGCCTTGATGCATAGGCCACTACCTTGCCTTCTTGCATAAGGACACAACCGAGGCCTCGGCGAGAAGCGTCACAAAAGATATCGAAGCTTTGACGGACATTGGGGAGAACAAGAACGGAGGCGGTGGTCAATCGCTCCTAAGCGCTTGAAACTTCCTCGCAATCAGCGACCACGAGAACTTCTTGTCCTTCTTGAGCAACTCCGTCATCGGCCGCTATCTTGGAGAAATTCTCGATGAAGCGGCGATAATATCCCGCTAAACCAAGAAAACTCCGAACTTCGTGCCCGGTAGGTGACTCGAGAAAGCACGTCGCTGATCTTGCTAGGATCCACAGCTACGCCCCCTGCCGAAAGAATATGGCCTAAGAAGGCTACTTCCTTCAACCAGAACGCGCACTTGCTGAACTTTGCATACAGCTTGTGCTCGCGAAGCTTGCCCAACACAAGCTTCAAATGCTCGGTGTGTTCCTCATCGCTCTTGGAGTAGATAAGGATATCATCGATGAAGACCACAACGAACCTATCCAAATACTCCATGAACACCGAATTCATGAGGTTCATGAACAAGGCCGGAGCATTGGTTAAGCCGAATGACATGACGGTATACTCGTACAAGCCATAACGAGTAGAAAAAGCCGTCTTTGGAATATCCTCAGGTCGAATCCGAACCTGGTGATACCCCACTCTCAGATCAATCTTGGAGAAAACTCGAGCTCGAGTTAATTGATCGAAGAGATCGTCGATCTGGGGCAAAGGGTACTTGTTCTTTCCGCTTACTTCATTAAGTGGGCGGTAATCAACGCACATGCGCAGCGTCTTGTCCTTTTTCGGGACAAAGATTGCTGAGCATCCCCAAGGAGATGAGCTAGGGCGGATGAAACCCTTCTCTTGAAGCTCACCCAGCTGCTTCTTCAACTCCACCAACTCAATTGGATCCATCCGTGAGGCCTCTTTGAAATCGGGCGCAGGTACCAACTCAATGACAAACTCGAGGTCTCGAATCGGTGGCATCCCCGGAAGGTCGTCGGGAAGACATCAACAAAGTCACATACCACCGACTTCACTAATATCTAGAGCGGGCTTCGCCGGCGCGAAGAGATGCGGACCGCAGCCTTCGGTAGCGAACTGCTCGCTGTAAGGATCGTGAGGTAGATGAGCCTCCTAGCGCAATCAATTTGTCCCATGTCTTTGAGACAACCAATCCATGCCTAGGATTACATCTAAGCTCGCCGATCGAAGGAGGATAAGGTTTGCCAAGAATCCTACCCCTTCTATCTCAACGAGGACATCCCTACACTCGGACTCGGCTCTCAACTCCGAGCCGGAAAGCGAATGAGCAATGGGACCAACAATGGAGTAAAAGAAGACCTCCCACAAGAAAAAAGACTCGAAACAAGCGAATGAGATGCGCTGAATCAAACAAAGCAGTAGCGAGGAAAGAGTTAGCAGAAAGGGTACCCAACACGACGTCGGTGCCTCCTGTGCCTCCTCCGCGGAGATGAGGTTGACGCGCCACTACCCACGCCTTGGGTAGCGGGGACAACCTTCGATCTGGGGGAGGACCACCTCCTGCCCGCGTCCTCCATTAGGGCGCAGGGCTCGCTCGATCTTGTTAGGGCAACTATTGGCATAATGCCCTTCGTTGCACGAAAAGCAAGTGACCCGGCGGCCGGATTGCGGGGCCACCTGTTGGTTCGCAGCGCACGTGGCGGGGCACGGCTGCGGGGCGAGCTGGTGCTGGCGGCCTCGGTGGTAGTGAAGCCACAGAACGGGCCCCTGGGGTAGGCCCGACACGAGGACGAGAGAGGCCGGCCTGTGCAGACCGCTGGGCCTCCCACTTGCGCTTGCGGGACTCGCCCAGCGCCCTCGCCTTGTGCTCAGCAACAATGGCCTTGTCCACCAAGGCCTGAAAGTCAGCAAAGTCCACAATGGAGAGCCTGTCTTGCAGCTCCTCAGACAAACCCTCCATGAACTTCTCCTGCTTGGCCTCATCAGTAGCCACCTCAGATGGAGCATAACGAGCCAAGTGGTTGAACTCGTACAGGTACTCCATCACTGACTTACGCCCTTGCTTGAGCGCGAGAAACTCCTTCTTCTTCAGCTTCATCAAGCCGGCGGGGATGTGAGCTCGACGGAACGCCGTCCGGAACTCATCCCAAGAGACAGTGTGGCCGGCGGGCTGCATGGCCAAGAAGTTCTCCCACAAGGAGAGCGCTGCCCCCTGAAGCTGATGGGAGGCAAAGAGTGCCCTGTCCTGGTCCAGGCACTGAGCAACGTCTAGCTTACGCTCAACCTGACGCATCCAGTCATCCGCGTCCAATGGGTCCTCAGACCTGGAGAACGTGGGGGGTTGAGTGCGAAGAAACTCAGCCAAACCCCCACGAGACTGATGTCCACCCCCTTGCCCGGATCCTGAGGCACCGGAAAGGGCGGAGGTGTTGCGCGCAATAACATCCAGCAGGACCCTCCTGTCCTCTGAACGGTTGCGCTCTATCCAAGAAGGACCTCGGCCATGGTCGGAGGAGGCGGAGCTCCTCATCCAAACCAGGCTGCTGACCACGGCCGCTACGAGTACCTCCAGCCATCCTGATTCAAGAATTTTAAGTTAGAAACCAAAGCACTAATACTAGAAGTTGATGAAAGCGAAAGTCGACGATTAGGGAATGTGACACCACCCTAACCGAAAGCCAAAAACAGCAAGTAAACAAACTTTAAATGTTTCCAAAGAAGCTCCAACACAGCAAGGAAACTCCAAACCAAGCTCAACTTCTCAATGCCATTAACCCGTATTGAAAGAACGAGCAATGGTTTGTGAGAAGATAAAAATTTCAGCGCACTGCACAAGTTTAACAGTACTCATGAGCAAGGTTAAAGCGATAAACATACGTTAGATACTTAGCTAACTAGTATCACATCTTACCCTTTTATTCCCACAAGTTTTAGTTGATTAACCTCTCGTTTTCTACCCTATTTAGAACCTTTGAGCTCGCTGTCCGGAAATTGAATGCTCGCTGTCAGATTTCGCATCCAAGCCTCCTAATTGAAATCTTCAACCTCGGAAGCTTCAAAACCTTGTAGAGGGCAGCTAACACTTCAATTTGCCAAACTCATTGGTTCCCAAAACCCAATTTAAACGATAATGACTATCTTTAGAGGGAAAGAGAGGAAAAAACTTTTAAAACTCAAATTAGAGCAAGATGAGATAGAAAGCTAAGATAGGTAAGGAATAAAATCTGAAAACTTACTTAAGCTTTCATAAATCATTTGATACTTTGAAATTAAGTTTTCCAAAATATCCTAAAGACGATCAAGCTTGGGTTACTACGGTCGAATGGCTCGATACCAACTTTGTGAGGACCCGGTTTATTCGGCTTGTACTGTTTAACCATCCACTTGGTCCTAACAAGACAAATCAAATAAACCAAGCCTCGAGATATGTATACTTCCTGCACTGCAGATACACACCTGTTACAAAATCATGCATCAATTCCATTCATACACATAGAGCCAAGCAAAGCAACAACTTAAAGACATAGATAATATAAAGAGAGTTATTACAAAGAGAGGCCGACCGCCAAAAGTCATACAAATAAGTAAATACACAATGAAGCAAAATGGCCATAAGATGGCGATAAACAAAAGCCAATCGGTGTGCCTTTACCCACAAGGCAACCAACCGGACCGCAAGCTAATCGTCCCAGACAGCGCGCAACACAACTCACAAAAGTGAGGCCCTTGGGGCTCACCTTCTTCCTCTGCAACAATTAATATTAAGCAGCGGATGAGTACAAAACTTGTTTTTGTACTGCAAGACCGACGTGTGAGATAACAGAACTATAATTAACTACATGCAAGCTTTATTTAAGTGGATGAGGCTCGACTTGTTTTCACATAAAGCAAGTTTCCATTTGCAATAAGGTAATAGATTCAAAGCAAGTTTGCAATTAACTTTTATTGTTCAAATAAAGAGAGACAATTATAACAATAGATAGATGACAACACCAACCTAGAAGTGACTAACCCATAGCCACCACAACAATAGCATGAAGTACCCTTCATACCACCCATGTCAAGTTTAAGTTTTTAAAAGGTTGTAGTCTAGTTCTTGCACGACCTACCAAGCATGTCCATAACCTAGGGCGAGGCTATTCGAATAGTTTTAACCTGCAGGGTGTACCAATGTACCCACACGATAGACCGCCTTTCCACCACCACTGTTAGCACACTTCCTTTGGTATGCGAGCATGGCTAAGTCTAACAAGACGCTTTCCAATGGACGATGCTAATTAAGAGCCGCAACCCACGGAGAAGGACACATTAGATGCCCTAACCGGTCCGCTAATGCTCCTCCAAAACACACACACAAGAGCACACCCACCGACCAGCTCATAATTAACACCTTCCAAATTACTTAGTCAAGAGAGGTTCCATATCCCCTCGTGTGGTTAGCACGCAATAAGCGCTGGCTTAGTGACACAAGTAACTCGGTCCTTGGGGACTTAGGCACCATTCCACACACCCAACAGATCACATCAACATACCATTGTGCCCAAGTCAAGATATAGTTTTGTTTTCAGCTTTTGATTTGTAAATCAAGAAACACAAGGGTTGGACATAATGGAGTAGTATAAGTAGTTGTGTGATCAAGATCACCGACTAAGTCGATGATCGCCCCATACTACCGATAACTAGGCGTGGCTAAGCAATATTCATTCGTAATCTACTAAGTGATAAGAGTTCATCCATCGAACTCTAACCACAGCAAATAACCTAGGCTCAGGTAGTAGAGGGTAACCATTTACCTACAGATTATGCAACTAGAGGTCTAACTAATCAATTTAACAACAAAATAGCAATGCATACATAGAAGTTAAACAAAATATTAGACTTTAAAAGTAATGGGATCAATGGGAAATGATCAAACTGCTTGCCTGCTTGTTGTTGCTCAATTTTTGAGGAGTCGTTCTCGGGTTACCGCAAATATCGAATCCTAAGCGAAAGAGCGAAAACAACCAATAAGACGAGCAACACTTAAATGAAATAGCAAGCAACAATTATCCAAATGCGATGAAATTTATACACAAGGTAGAAAATGGATATACCTAGACATAGAAACTGGAAAAACCTAATTTGGATTTGTGGTGCAAAAGATATTCCTAAAAACCTATTTTTACCATAATTAACACTGTAGCAAAAATATTTTCTAGAAAGGTTTTGAAGCTGAAATTTTTATGGTAGCTACCTACTGGTATAGTGGTAACCCATATAAAATTTCAGGTCATTTAGAGTTATATTGAAAGAGTTATAATTTGTTTAAATTGTTTAGGGTATTAAACTAAAATATGATCCTTATGATTTTTAAAAACAGTAAAATTTGTGAAACCACTTTTCCCAGCAAATACATTAGCAGTGGAAGCTACTCCAATTGGATTCATACAAAAAGGATCTATAGATTAAAAGTTATGCATTTTACAAGTTTGCTAAAGTTCTGAAAAACAGTATTAAGTTCACTTGTTTACTATTTTTGAAAATGGTTTTCCAGGTTTGATTATGGTCTACAATTATTTTTATATTTAAGTTCAAGTTATAAGGAAGCTAACAAAATTGGAATCATCTAATTCGGAGCTAATATGACAAAGATATGAAAATGACAAGACCCAAATGTGATACTGATTTCTGGACTTAGCACTTTCGGGACCTTTCCTAGCATCCAGAGACGTGGGCGAATGAGAGCCGTCGATCTCAGATCCAACGGACGACATTGAACCAGATCAGAACACTTCTCACGTGCGCGGAACAGAGGGCCGACGTGGAGGCTCCAGGGTCGTTGATCTCTGGATCCAACGGCCGAAGACCAGCCACGTCGCTCCCGCAACGTTGTCGTCCGACAACGCGGCCGAAGGCTTCACCGGCGAGACGCCGGCGACCAAAGGCACGGCGGCGCGAGTGAACGCCAGGAACGGGTGCGCAATAGCATTGCGCACCCTCTGGTACCACTCACACCGACGGTGGTGGACCAGAGCGGCGCGGCGGCGGCGCGGCGCGGGACGGAAAATGACAACGGCGACAAGCGGCAAATAGCTCGCAATGCCGGACCATTCAAGCGGTGCTCGAGCATCTAGGGGCTACCAGGAGCTACCGACCGACGCGGAGGTGCAGAGGCGGTCGGGCGACTCGGCGACGAAGCTCGCGACGGACACGAGGAAGATGACGCGGGAAGACGGCTGGGCAAAATCAACCACGCCGCGTCATCACGATGGGTTCCAGAGAGCGAGAAGCTCCCGAGAAGGAATTAGAAAAGGAGCACTCACCGCTACCGAGACGAAGAAGGATGCTCGCGGCCGATTTGGGAAATCCAAAATCCTTGCTCCCGCTGAAGCAACTCGAAATGGAGTGGTTGTTAAGCACCACCGAGGTGAGGAGAAGCAACAGAGCAAGAAGGGAGCTGTGGAACCGCTGAGCACCGGGTTCACCGAGAAGCTCGCGGGCAACAATGGCGGCGAGGAGATTTGAGCGCTGGGAGCTCCACAAGGCGGTGGGTGCACGGAGAGCTCAAGGGGTGTAAAGGAGGATAAAGGAGGACAAGGGGGCTTAAGTAGGCACGAGGAGCACGAGCACCGTTGTTCGCCTCGGGTTCCCGCTGCACTGCGGTCGCCGTGGCGACGGGAGCGATTGAGACGACGACTAAACGGGCGGTGGAGTGACGGGCATTTAATGCGCTGCAGAGCCGCTGACGAAGACGGAGGTGACGGCATGCGCACCCATGCTCGCTCCGCCATGGCGCAGGCGCGCGGCGAGAGAAGGCGACGACGGTCACCGTCCGATTCGCATCAAGGGCTAGCGTGCGATCGCGTTGAAACGGCATCGGACGAACGACGACACGCGATTGAAATCCAACGGCCGCGAATCCGGCAACCGGAGTTGTCCGAATGCATACACGAACGCGAGCCGTCCGATGGAGATCCAACGGCCGATGACGCGCGGCGCCGCTGACCGCGCGGGTGCGATTAGTTGGCTCGGTCGAGTCAAGTGACTCGAGCCCGAGCCCGACTCGCACTCCGAGGAACAAAGCAAACCGCTTAGGTTTTGATTTTTGAACTGAAACTTTGAGGATTTAATTGAGGCATCAAATCAACTCCAAAATTTATGAAATTTTAACTGAGCTTGCTTACCTTGGGGTTAACCTTCCATAAAATTTCCAGAGGGTTTTGTGCACTGGAATTTTCTCAAGAAATTCCAGAAGGTTAAAACAGAGGTTTGACCAAGGTTTGACTTGCCTCTAAAATATTTCAAATAATTTCCCAAAATTATGAAATAATTCAGAGGTGTTACCAAGCCACCCTAGAACCAGGGAAAATTATTTCCAAGGGTTTGACAAAAGATTTGACCAAGGAGGTTGTTGACTTGATAAATGAGGCCTTTGATTTTTAATTTTCCAAAATTCTTTTACAAGAATTTCAGAAAAGTTTCAAAAGTAAAAGGATGAAGGAAAAGTTTTAATTTACCCTCATTTTATTACATTTGAAACACAAGCCAAAATTTGGGATGTTACAAACCTCCCCCCCTTACAAAAATCTCGTCCCGAGATTTGGTTCACTCGGAAAAGAATGAGGGGTAGTCTGCACGGAGACGATCTTCTCGCTCCCAAGTAGCCTCATCCTCAGAATGGTTTGACCACTGAACTTTAAGGAACTTGATGGTCTTGTTCCTTGTTCTTCGCTCAGCCTCCTCGAGTATGCGAACAGGGTGCTCGCGATAGGTCAAATCCTCCTGAACATCAAGAGTCTCGAACGGAGCTTCCTCTGTTGGAACACGGAGGCACTTCTTTAGCTGGGACACATGGAACACATCATGTACCCCTGCAAGTGCAGTGAGTAACTCCAACTTGTAGGCAACGACTCCTTCTTCGACAACACGGTATGGACCGACATATCGAGGAGCCAACTTGCCCTTGACACCAAAACGCCGTGACCCTTCGGAGGAGAAACCTTGAGATAAACGAAGTCATTGGGCTCAAAGCTCAACTCACGACGACGGCGATCCGCATAGCTCTTTTGCTGGATTGAGTCATGCGTAGCGATCGCGAATGAGTGGACTTGACCTCGGCCTCATTAATCGAGTCCGGGCCAAAGAAAAGTCTTTCACCGGTCTTAGACCAGTTCAACGGGGTTCTACACTTTCTCCCGTATAAGGCCTCAAATGGTGCCATGCCGAGACTGGCTTGGAAGCTGTTGTTATAAGAAAACTCGGCGAATGGCAAGCACTTCTCCCAATGCTTCCCATAGGAAAGGACACAAGCTCGCAGCATGTCCTCCAAAACTTGGTTGACCCTCTCGGTCTGACCATCTGTTTGGGGGTGAAAAGCTGAGCTGAAAGAAAGGCGAGTTCCCATAGCCTCTTGCAGGCTATGCCAAAATCGCGAAGTGAACAGCGAACCACGATCTGACACAATCGTCTTTGGCACACCATGCAAACTCACGATGCGAGCTATGTAGAGATCCGCCAGAAGGCCTACTCGAAGGTCAGTCTTGACAGGAAGAAAATGAGCCACTTTAGTCAATCGATCGATGACCACCCAGATGGCATCATTCTTCTTTGGAGACCGGGGTAGACCAGTGATAAAGTCCATCCCGACCGAATCCCACTTCCACTCCGGAATTGGTAAGAGGCGGCGATCGGCCGGACGATGTTCGCCTTGACACGACGACACACGTCGCGCTCGGCAACGAACCTTGCGATCTCTCTTCATTCGGTCCACCAAAATCTCTCGCGGAGATCATGATACATCTTCGTGGCCCGGATGAATGGACAAGGAGAATCATGGGCTTCATGAGGATCAACTCCCGCAACTCCATGTCCTTTGGAACTACGAGGCGTTGCCCGAACCTCACGACACCAAGCTCATCTACGGAGAAGCACTTGGCTATTCCATTCTTGACATTTTCCTTGATGCTACTCCCAAGTATAGATCGATCCGATCGGCTGGTTGAGCAACCACGACTGGGCAGACCCTTCGAGCACCGTGGGCAGATAGTTTGCCATATGTTGTCATTACCGCCAGCAGCTCTGATGGCAGTGGTATAGATTTGGAGGAACTCTAAATGGTTTTGAGTCCCATTGAACTTCTCTATATTGGCTGGTCGGAACCTATCTTGCCAGTATACAGCCTGGAGCCCTGCTGAGAAGGCTCGACAACCTATAATCGAGTTGTGGTGCCTCCTCTGGAAAGATGTCGGATTGTAATCGGTCGGGCAAGTTGGAATATCGGACCTCCGGTGTCCCGATCCGGTCGTGGACGTTATTTTGACGCCTTTGACTGCCTGCTTGGTTTAGACGATGTCAAAAATCATCAGGGCCAAGCGATCGTTCCTCTCGACGAGGGGAAGGAGTGGCTGTTTGAAATAGCCTTCTTCCCTTGTGACTCCATGGTCGAAATCGTCGTGGAGGTCTTGGTATCCATTGGTCTCCAATCTGACCATGATGTCTCCTGCTGAGAGAGGAACGTTGGGATGAAGTCATGGTTTAACTTTGTGAATTCATTTGTTCCCGGTATGCTTTTGTACGCTGTGTGGTCTGTTGGAGGATCTCTGACACCTGATCTACAAGTTGGACAAAACCTGAAGTCTCTGCTAGAGTAGGATCAGAATTATTTAAGATGTTCTGAACTCGCTATAAGTTTTGTATCGTTACCGAAGGTCTTGGGTGTTTATGCTAGCAGTGGGTGTTCGATGGCTTGAATTTCCCCCTGACCTCCTGGTTTGCCTTGTCTGACCCATCACGTGTGGTGGGGCAGAACCAGACGAATTAACCGATGGATGTCCATCAGCTCTGTTGCCTCCAGCATTTGGTGCTTGAGGGTCCAAGTTCCTGCCATGATCGCATGAGCGATGACGAAACAAAGGGAAATTGAGGATTGTTGAGCGAAGAAGTCTTCGAGAACTCAAATGCCTTCGCTCCCCACAGACGATGCTGGCTGTCGACGATCGAGTCGTCGATCTTACGAAATAAAATAGAAAAAAAATGGCAAAGAGTTCTTAGGAGAGAATGAGATTATTCTTTATTGCTATAAATTGGCTATTACTGGGGGTGCCCTCGACTAGGCAGTGGACTTACCCTAAGTATACAGAGAGTATTGCTTGCTATGCTAAAGCTCCAGATGAAATCCAATTGTCTTGTCTTCAGTCGGATTGCGGTCAATCGGATTATCCCCATCTCCTTTCTTGATCTTTCTTTAAACAACTGATGAAGTGGTGGCAGTTACTCCTTAAAGAGGCACCTGTTGGAAGCGTTGCGACTGGTCAAAGGGAGGCGACAATTGGTGAAGTATCAACCGTTCGGTGGTTGATATCAGAGGGAGACAAATAACCATATGATGGTTACTGTCAGTGTCTTAGGGCTGTAAACGTCATGTGGATTGAAGCAAATAAGACATGTGCTTTATGCATCACACGGGAGCAATATACTTAGAATTGGATCAAAGTGCCAGGTCAAAGTTATTACGAGCAGTCGTTTGGTCGGGGATAAGGCGTAGGACCACTTCGACCAGGGTACCCACGATGTAACCTCTGGAATACTTATGACTACAGGGTTCGTTAGCCTTATGGGTTACGACCACGAAGACGTACGGTCTTTAATTTAAATAAAGGAATATTTAGTTGTTTTAATCCTCATCACCTTCTAACTATCTCTAGCATATTCTTTTGTTCTAAATGTAAAGTCCGCATGCTTCTAGCTTTGCTTGTTGTTTCTTCCAAAAATTGGCTACTGTACCATCGACATTAAATCCAGTTTGCCTCAATTTATACAGTAGCTTGGTGATGTGAAGATTTATATGAATGACCCTAATGAATTTTTATTTTAAAATTTAAACTTCTTCCGTGCTAATGAAAGAGGAAGATGACAAGATGCTGCTGGCTGCTGCTTGTTAAGAAAACAGATATATGATGAATTAAGTGTACTGCTGTGTATTTTTCTGAGACATGGTGTCTTGGATTCTTGGTATTATTGAACTATGTATGTCATGAATGAACTAGACATGATGAGTTAAGTGTGAACTACGTTTTGTGTATATGATGAACTAAGTATGAATGTGTGATGACTTGTGAGTTATGAGCTAAATGTGGTAAACTAAGTGCTATGTTTGTGATGAACTAATTAATACAGTTTACTAGTGCTAATGTTATGTGTAGTTGCTGAAAATATAAACAATTCATGAATATTTGCATCAAATAGACTAGTTATATATTTTCGTTAATTACTAGCACACAATTTAAAGGGTCTTCATGTTCCAAAAATATTCGTGATCGTATTCGTTTCGATTCATATTCGCTCCATATTCGTATTCGATATTATTCGTATCCGCATCTGGGAAAAATATAAAAACAAATATGATAGAGCCATTATCCGTCTGTATTCGATCCGTTTTCATCCCTGCATAGTACTGTGTAATTATCGATGACTGGATTTAAAATAAAAATCAGATGACGGAGCTAGCAAAAGCGTTTTTTTTTTTCGGCTGAGTGCTTGGTTACGATAGCAGTTGGTTGGTGTTTAGACCTTTGGCCACTATGTTTGCCAGCATCAGCATGCCATAAATACACGAGGTGTGTGTGAGCGTACCCCGGTGCTTCCTTCTTGGTAGTTGGTGTTAATGCCACGACGGGTTTCCATCGAGCTTGCCCGATTTGTTGTCACGACCACGACCACGGACCACCTACCGTGGATGGAGGCGTGAGTGTCAATCCGTAGACGATCAAACCATCCATGTGGATGGACAGCGGAACTACGTTGGCTATTTCAGTTTTCCAAGCCAAAAAAATCAACGACGATCGCTTCCACGGTTCCACCACCGACACCGCTGAAGATGACTAATTTTTGACACCGAGTTGGTAATGCTCGCTGCCTGCAATCCTCTGGCGCTAACACTACTAGTCAACCGCGCAAGGCCACCTCCACGCCGTGTACGCCCACCGCCGCTAGTCAGCCTCCACCTCCGCGTCAATCACGCCCCTCGGGCTCTCGGCCCTCCGCCCAACGACCTTGCCGTGCACTCACCTTTCCGCCTTTTCCGCCTCAAAGGCTCGAGCCGAAGCTCCGAACCCACCACTCCACTGCCCGGCCCGCGTCGTCAGCCAAAGCACTCACACCTGCGGCGTCGGTTCTTTTGTCGCCGAAGCATTCCATTTTACCCGTTCGTCACGCTGTCACGCACGCCACGACCTTAGCCTTTCGCTTCCCCCGAGGCCACGCCGTTTTCACCGTCTCTCCCACCCATCCGACCGTCCGTGCCAGCCACCTTCCCACGCATCCGACGCCCGCCGCGAGTTGCCCAGCCCACGCGACACTGCCACTTGAGCGCGGCCGCTGCCCGTGCCCGACCAGTAAACAGCGGCAAAGCGGCCGGTCCACGCGCTGTCGCTCTCGGCCAGACGCCACTGCGTGCCCGCGTGGGAGAAGTCCTATCCTCATCGGCTCATCCCCTCCCCACCACAGCCCACCACCACCACCCGAAGCCGCGTGGAGGTGGAGCCCTCGCCCAGATCGGAGCCAGGCCGCCGTGGGATGCCGTGCCAGCCCCGGAGCTAGCCCGACGCCGTTTTTCGCTAGGAGGAGTTCGTTTCCCACCTGCGTGCCTACGGAGCGATGGCGGAGGACGGCGAGGAGAAGCTGCTTGCGACGGTGCAGCACATCGTGCAGACGCTGGGCAGCAGCGACACCATGACGGAGGACATCCTCAAGGTCTTCTCCAACTACGACGGCCGCCTCTCGCTTGACAAGCTCTACGCCGCGCGGGCCGCGGCGGCGGCGGCAGCGGCGGGCGGTGGAGGTGGTGGCGGAGGAGAGCACTCGATGCCGGCATCGCCGCCGCTGCCGCCGCCGCCTGCAGCGGCGGTGTCGGCCGCAGCCGCGAGGCCGCCGGTGACGTCGATGGAGCGGACCGTGCGCGCGCTGGACCGCCAGATCTCGCAGTTCGTGGCGATGGACAGGCTGATCTGGGCGGACTCGGCCGACGCGGACGCGTTCCTGGAGGCGGTCGACGACCTCATCGGCACCGTGCAGGAGCTGGACGCCGCGGGCACCAACCGCGTCCTGCTCGACCGCGCGGACGAGCTGCTCAGCCGGTGCATGGCGCGGCTGGAGGACGAGTTCCGTGCGCTCATCGAGCGCCCCGACGACGCGGCCCCCGTGGCGCCGGGCGGGTTCGGGTCGGACGGGAGCGACGACGAGGATGACTTCGGCGGCGGGGATGGCTACGGCGACGAGCCGATCCCGATCGCCAAGCCGGTCACGGACTACGACGTGGTGATCGACGCGCTCTCGCCGGGATCGGTTGCGAACGTGCACCAGATCGCGCGCCGGATGGTGGACCCCGGCTTCGGCCGCGAGTGCGCCGAGGCCTACGCCGCAGCACGCCGCGGCTTCGTCGACGAGAGCGTTGCTCGCCTTGGCGTCCGCCCGCGTACCACCGAGGAGGTCCATGCGTCCCCCTGGGAGGAGCTCGAGTTCGACATCGCCCGCTGGATCCCGGCCTTCAACATGGTGTTCCGCATCCTGATTCCCAGCGAGCGCCGCCTCTGTGACCGCGTCTTCGACGGCCTCGCCCCCTTCGGCGACCTCGCCTTCGTCGCCGCGGTGCGCCCTCAGGCACTACAGCTCATATCATTCGCCGATGCTATCTCTTCCTCCAGCCGCGCGCCGGAGCGCCTATTCCGCGTCGTGGACATGTATGAGGCTGTGCGGGACCTCCTCCCTGACCTTGACCCTGTGTTCTCCGACCCTTACTCCGCTGCACTCCGTGCGGAGGTCTCTGCGGTGTGCAACACCCTCGGCTCCTCGATCAAAGGTATATTCATGGAATTGGAAAATCTCATCCGCCGTGACCCTGCCCGAGTTGCCGCCCCTGGTGGTGGTATACACCCAATCACTCGGTATGTCATGAACTATCTTCGTGCTGCATGTGGGTCACGGCAGACATTGGAAGAGGTGATGGAAGGTGACTTTGGTGCTGGGGGAGGAGGACCTATTGCCGTCGACCCTGACCGCCCCACCTCATCACTCGCTGTGCACATCGCATGGATCATGGACGTTTTGCACAAGAATTTGGATACAAAGTCTAAGATTTACCGAGATCCATCACTCGCTTGCATCTTCTTGATGAACAATGGCAAGTACATTATCCAGAAGGTGAATGACAGCGAGCTGGGTGTTTTACTCGGTGATGAGTGGATCAAGCAAATGACAAGTAGAGTGCGCCGCTGGAGCATGGATTACCAGCGGACGACATGGGGCAAGGTTACCACCGTGCTGCACACTGGTGGTCCTGGTGTTGGTGGACTCCCAGCCAAGGCTATGCTGCAGAAACTGCGGATGTTTAGTACATACTTTGAGGAGATCTATGCGGTACAATCAGAGTGGGTGATAGCTGATGACCAGCTGCGGGTGGATGTTAGGGCAGCAGTGACAGATTCCGTGATGCCAGTGTATACCGGGTTGATTTCTAGGTTGAAGTCATCTTTGGAAACCGGGCGTGACTTGTACATCAAGGACACCCCAGAAGATGTCGAGGCACGAATTCAGCACTTGTTTGAAGGAGCTGCAAAGTGACCAGTTAATCAGCACCTTAAGGGGCTGCAGCTGCTTCTCTTTGGGATTAATAAAGTTGCTATCATGAATTGTGGTGAATATCTGAGCCTCAGTAATGGTGATATTCTTTGCTCAACCTTGCGATTGTGTATTGTTTGTATTTCGCCCTCCCTGAAGAAATTCTGGGGTTTGACAAATGGTGTACATGAGTGTAGGTGTTTCTGTATCAATTAGTAAGTTGATTATTTTGTAACAAAATTAGGGTACCATTTCGGTTTCAACCACTCCTTTAGTTTAACCCCATCAAGTGTTTATGTGTGGATTTCAATATTTATTTTTAATACGTTCATGTTCTCAAACATTTGTGAAAAAGTGGATTTAAGTTTATTCTATGATGACTTTGTGGATGATCTAATTCTATGATGGCCATAGTATTGATGTCAAGTCATGAAATCCATGGTGGACCTAAGCAGTGCATTATAACTGCTAACATGTTAAACAGAGATGCAGAAGAAGCGATGAATTGTTTTCTTGTCAGGTGACTCTGTAAAGAGGAACTTTCATTACCTATTGCACCTTTTGAAAATTCATCATTGCAAGCTTAGTAACTTGTATGAAAGAAAATTTAAAGCTTCATAGTAAATACATTGTGCACACTGATTCCGTTATGTTAACTGCGGCTACGCAGTTGCTAGATTATCAATTTATCATTTAGGCTTGACATAGACAAGTACCTGATGTAGTTACAAGCAGCCAAGCACGCAACTAACTTGTTGGAGATATTAGAGTTTAGGTAAAAGTTCAAGTCGTGTGCGAATCAGACTCAAATCATGTGTGAGTTGTGTTAGAGTCGGACTATAATATTTAGCACTATAAATAAATGGTGCGGGGATCCCAAGAGGGACAAATAATACTCTTGAAATTCAACATGGTATTAGAGCCAATCCACCAAAAACTCTAACTCAAGAAAAAAAAAACCCCTTACCTTGGAACCACCTTCGTCGTCATCGATCCGCCGGCCGCCACTGTCCTGTCGTTCGTGATCCTCCGCGACTGTGTCGCACAGGAGCGGACCGGCGGCCGGCCGGGTTGCATGCGGGCCCCCGTATGACATGGAAGGGCAGCGGCGGGAGGGCGCTCTGACGAGAGGCACTCGGGGAAGGAGAAAGAAGGCGGAGGCTTGCTCTCGGGAGGAAGGAGAAGAGCCGAAGCCGAAGAGGTGCTATGCTCGCTTGCTCGTGGGAGTTAGGAGAAGAGCCGAAGAGGTGTTATGCTCTCGGGAGGAGGAGCTTTCGAAGGAGAAGGAAGGAGGAAAACTGGAGCCGCTCGGAGGAGAGGAAGGATTTGGTGCGGCAATGGAGGAGAAGGGATCCGGGGAGGCTGATGAGGACATAACCCTTATGGATACAATCATATTTGCTATGCCTACTCTTCCAATTACAAAAGCTCGTACGCTTCACTTAAATTGTCAGGTGAACTCGTTTTTAGGAGTGATTTTATATTATATGAACTATATAATGCTACCTAATGATGAAAATATATATTTGTGCACCACCACGTCACTTTGTGTCCAAGCCAAGCAAGAGTTCAAGTTGGACACATTCTGGAATTCAGTTCGGCCTCCGGAGACAGCCCCAACTTCAAACGAGAATAACTTTCACATACAGACTCCGCTTGAGGTCCACGAGTACTTGATTGAAAGCTTATCTCGTCCTCCTTCCAACGGATCTGGCCTCACCTCTAAATTCCATCTATGCTTATCACAATCATCAAAAGAAGGTACCGCGTCACCTGTTTGGACCAAATTGAGCCTTGTAATGCTTGGACCCAAGGGGAAGGCGCCTCCTCTCTTGGCCCATACTGTTCATGGGCGTACTGTTCATATGAACAGTACTATAAATAGTACCACCCCCTATCTCTTAGTTATGTGCGGCTCCCTCTCCCCTATTTAAGGAGGCCACACCTCTCTAGTTTTCTTGGATTTTGTTTAGTTAAAAGTTAGCTACAATGCAACTTCGTGTATTGGCTTGTGTCGACTAGACCAACTATAATACCATTTTTGGAGTCCCAACTTTATCAAATATTTTAATCCTATTTGCAATTTCAGATTGCTTATTATCTTATTCTTGTGTGTTCTTTCGATTGCATGAAGGAATAGACCTTCATGGTTAGGTCGACCGTGCTTTTAGCAAAATCGATAATAATCTTGGAGTTGGTTCAGCGATTGCCAGACATATTGGTCATGTGCGATTGGTAGCCGAATCGTGAGAGTCATCTCTACCCAAATCGAGTTATCCATCCCACCGAAAGATCGGGACACCCATTGTCGCATCAGAAGCGGCGGCTTGTGTGGGAGAAGGGGGGATCCGGTGGCCGATGGCCGGATCTGGGCGTGGTATGGGTCGCGAGCGAGGAAGGAGCAAGGAGGTGGCAGGTGGCGCTGCTGGCTGGGAAGGCAGCGAGGGAGGCGACGAGTGGCGTGGTGATGCTGGGGAGTAAGATGAGTGGAGGAGGAAGAAAGGAGAGAGAGGAAAGGCAGAGGTTTGTTGTGTGGGAGAAAAAAAGGAGAAAAAGGAAAGGGAAGGGAAGCCACCTCGAGACTGTGCGCCCTCCACCGCACCTCCAATGGCTCTTTCTTCCCTCCCCCCGGTTATAAGAAGCCTTGGCCGCCCCCTTGCTCTTCCCCACATCGCTACCTTGCTCTCGATAAGTGTCACCCAAAAAAGCTCGAGATCCCACTTCCAGTCGTGCTGCTCTGCCATCAATTCGCCGTTCCAGTGAGTTCCTCGCCGCCCCACCGCCGTCATCCCGTGCCCTAGGAGCTGTGGAAGCCATCCCCCGAGCCGATTCGCTTTTGATCCATCGAAGCGCCCGAATTTGGCCTTCTTCTCCGCCTCCGGCCACATTCTTCTCCTCCGCTGTTCTCCTTCCTCCGTCCACCTCCGATCCCCTTCTTGGTCTCAGTGAGTTCACCATGTTGTACTCTTTCCCATGCGCTCACTCTCCCACTCAGAGCATTGCCGGTTTTCTTGTTTTTCTTTGAAGTCGTGCGCCGCTGCTGTTTTCCCACTGCCGCGCCGCCGCTCCCACAACCTGTCTCATTTTTTCCTCATTGGCTGCCACCATGGACGCCTCCGCCGACGGCGAGCCACACTCGAGCTGTAACCTAGCCCCTCTGCTTGTCAGAACCGCTGATCAGCACTGTGCGCCATTAACCCACTTGTATCACTGTCGCTAACCAATCATTAGTTGGGTTAATTGCTGTCTTAAATATAGCCTTGAATCACTGCCTAGTGGGACTCGCAGCATAGTAATCACTGCCCTTTAATTCTCGGTTTTCCCCCTTCGACTGACAAGTGGGCCCTGGGCACAGTAAAAGCCCGGTGCACCCGTGGACCACATGCACAGTACATGTTGACCTTCGGTCTATGCACTGTTCATGTGAACCCGACCCACTGTTTACTGGGACCCGCACGTTAGAGTTTCTCTCTCCCTTCTTATTTTCTAGTATTTAATTCAAAATTAAACTTTGGAAGCTCCGTTCTCCTCTGTTATAACTCCAAAAATTATGAAATTTGTTTCTAAATTTGTCTAAATTCAAGATATTGCTAATGGCAATGGTCTTTTAATTTGGAGTTTATTTATTATTTCTTGTGTATTTATTTGTTCTCTTTGCTTGTTTGTTCTTTTTTCAGAATTCGTGGATCAGGGACACTATGCCTAGTACGAGGATCCCAAAGTTGACGGACAAGGCAACGATGAAGAGTAGTATAGTTTCTTTTACTCTAGGTTTCGCCTCAGTCTAGCTGACTCAGTTGGTGCTTGCGTACAACCAATATTGTCTAAGTTCTTGGGTAATATGGGTCATACACGAGCTACCCCAGTCGCTTGCTTGTGGAGAGATGTGCTCTACACTTTTGCTTCTGCTGTAGTCTCCGCTGCTTTTATATTGTAATCAATTTGGCCTGTTCGGCCCTCATTGTATAACGTGACCCGACGCGGCCTATGTGACTCTTATGTTTGTAATATATTGGATGGTTTAGTTTACATCGTGTATGAAGTGATTCAGTAATGTGTCTGTGAATGCTACCTACTGATCTAGGGAATAACACAGTGTTTTTCAAGAGGATTTTGGATTTCGAAATCCAGGCCCGACAGAATTCCATCTAATCCTCTCCCCCTCCGGTTTCCTTGTGACATGTGTGCTCCCACTGTGGCTTGAATCAAGCCAGATCCCTTCTGTAGGTGATCACTATTACAGATAGGAGATATGTTAGAGATAGAAATACTTTTGTATTCTTTATCTACCTTTTGTATTGCCTTATCTGTATATGACATATACCCCTTGTACACCCTATATATATTGCTCATTGGGCCTCTTCAATATACACACAGTATTCATAACATGGTATTAGAGCTAAGTTAGGTTTAGGGCTTACTGTAGCCGCTGCCGCCTGTAGGCTCTCATCGTTCTCTGCTGCCGCTGTGTGAGGACCCCGGTTTATTCGGCTTGCAATGCTTAGTCTTCCATTGACCCTAGCATCACAAATCAAATAAACCAAGCCCCGAGATATGTATATTTCCCAGAAATGCAGTATACACACCCCGTTACAAAATCATGCATCAATTCTATACAACAGGTCTAATAAAAGACATACATAAAAGAGATTTATTACAACAAGGGCCAACCGGCCAAATGACAACTAAATAACAATTGAACAGCGGAAGCAAAAGTGCCATAAGATGGCGATAAACAAAAGAGCCAATTAGTGTGCCTTAACCCACAAGGCAACCAACCGGGCCGCCAAGCTAGTCGTCCAACCCGAAGCACATCTCACAAAAGGGAAGCCCTTGGGGCTCACCTTCTTCCTCTGCAACAAAAACAATTAAGCAAAGCAACTGAGTACAAAAATTGTTTTTGTACTCGCAAGACTGACGTGTAAGATAACAGAACTATAATTAACTATATGCAAGCTTTATTTAAGTGGAGGGGACTCTGGACTTACTTTTAGCAGAAAGCGAGTTTTCATTTGCAATAATGTAATAGATTCAAAGCAATTTGACAAACTGAATGCAATTGTTGAAATAACAGCGATACAATAAGTATAAGAGTAACCACCTATTGGTGACTATCCCAATAGCCACCACACATAGCACGAATCCTAGATTCGTACCACCCATGTCAAGTTTTAATTTAAAAGGTTGTAGTCTAGTTCTCACGGGGCGTATCCGAGCGTGTCCATAACCTAGGACGAGACTATTCGAATAGTTTTAACCCTACAGGGGTGTACCAATGTACCCACACTTCAGACCGCCTTTAAGCCACAAAGCACACTTCCGAAAGTATGCCGGCACGGCTAAGTCCTACGAGACGTTTTCCAATATTGTGTATTAACCACGAGCCGCTCGTATGGATAGAAACCCATACGCTTACATTGTCAGCCGAAAGACAACCACTCGTTACGGGGGGGGGGAGCCTTTCGGACTTTACAATGCTCCCAACACCATCCCTCCTGCGACTCCCTGCGACCCGAAGCCAATACACGCCAAAGTACTAAGTCAAGAGAGGCCCTATACCCTCTAGTGTGGTTAGCACGCAAAATGCTCAGTACGGTGGCGCAAGTAACTCGGTCCTTAATTGACCCGGGCACCATTCCAATCACACCCACAAGCACACCAACATACCATTGTGCCCAAGTCTAAATCATTTTGTTTTCATTTTTAGTTTTCACAATAAACATAGCAAAAAGATGAATCATAAAGTTATAATAATTTTGTGTGATCAAGGTTACTGACTAAGTCGATAACCGCCCAATTCTACCGGTATCTAAGCATTGCTAAGTATCATATCGTAAAGACAAATAAGAGGCCCTAAATCATTCACCGGGCTCTAATTCACCGGTGAGGATAATATTCCTAGGGTAGTGGCGGGGGTGAACAATTTAAGGGAAACAATGCAATAGGATTAGCTACCTCTATTCGGCAAAATTTAGTCATTGACACAAAAGCATGCATACATACAAGTAAAACAAAGTATTAGATTTTAAAAGTAATGGGATGGAGTGGATATGATCAAACTACTTGCTTTGCTATACATCACTTTCTTGCTGCAGAAGATTCACTCACGTAAACAATAATTCCTTCAGAACCTAACGCGAAAAGGCGATAATCAAATAAGAACAAGAACTCCAAATAAAACTCAACAGCAAAAGTTATCCAAATACAATGAAATTTATACAGCAGCAAGAGGATGATTTTAGACAAAATTAGAAACAAGAAACAGGTCATTTGGACTTAGCATGAAAAAGTTATGGCTAAACTAAGTTCTCTCAGCCTGAAAAATCCTAATTAAATTAATTTCGGTTACTGTTCATGACGAAAATTTCTAGAATGATCTGGAACTTGAAATTTTTATGGTGGGTAGATATGGTTATCCTAACAACAGCAAAACTGAGTTTGCACAATTTGAAGTTGAAATAAATTAGTTATGATTTTTCTAAGTTCTAAAACTAGTGAACCATTAATTTCAGTGGCAAGGATCATATGAAGACCTATTCTATATTATAGTACAATCCTAGTGGGTTTTAACAAAACTTAGTTTGCTCAGCTTGGTATTACAGAGAATAATTATGCATTTTACAAATTTTCAATGAATTTCTAAACCGCTATTTCATATTAAACAAGTTCTAGCAGTTTCTATCATTTTCTACTACATAACAGTGCCTAAATTCATTCTCAGATAAAAGTTCATACTATAACAAAGCTACAACAACTGGAATCATTCAAAAAGAAGCTAAAATGACAAAGCTATGCACTTTTGAAATTTGAAACAATAAAAGGCTTAGAAAATTTGAGCTCTCGGGAGGTCCAAATGAACTGGAAGACAAAGGAGAGGTCGTGGGCCGTCGATCCTTCATCGCACGGCCACGGACCTCGAAGCACAGCGCACAAAAGACCTCCTCCCGCACTAGGGAGGTCTGGTGATGAGGATATCCCTACTACTTATGAGGTTATTCGTGAAGCAGGAGCTAAACTTCTCAAACAACAGGTGCATTTGTTTCTTAATGAATTTCCTTTTGTTGCCAATGAGAATTGGTACTACCTAAAGCAATACTTGGTGCATTCTCAGGTTTGACAAATTTAAAGACTTTGGAACCGAGAGGGAGGAGAGGGAGGCCGGGAACAAATTCATGGAGGAGAAACACATGCGCCAACAATGGAGAAGAAACCCATGTGGCCAACGAGAGAACGTGCTCTCGTGATAAAACCCTAGCACATGCGGGCGGTCAAGAAAGACATATGGTGACATGGCAACAAGGGTTACAATGGCATCAAAAGAAGCATCAAGTGCATCGAACAAATTCGCAAAGCTAAGAGAAGAAAAGCTCACAATACAAGGGAAACCGAGAGGAGACTAGTTTAAATTTGCAAATTAAAGTAGGACGTTTTTGAATGGGATCATCGTTCACGCGACGATGTCGGACTCGGACATCAGAGCGATGAATGATGTCGGACTCGGATTCTCAGAGCACTCGCCATTCGTTCATCCGAGCTTTGTGCTTGCGTGGGAGGCTATATAAACCCCATGGCCGCACCATAGAGGTAGACCGCTTTATGCATAAGATTGAAACATAGCTATTGCTTGTTCTTTCGACACCGAGTTCATGCGAGGACTTTGAGAGAGAATTAGGCGATCCATTTGTTTTGTTACGCAATCCAAGGTCAAGCCGTCGTTCCATTGGGAATTGGGGACTTGGCGTTAAATGCGTTCGTGGTCTCGCGACGAACAACTACCCGTGTGTTTTGGGCGTATTCGAAGAGTTGAGGTTCGTGCATTGGCGCGAGTGTTCACTAGCGACATCGCCTACTTCGCATCAACTATCCACGGTTTCTCACCGAGAAGATCGGGCCTCCCGTATCATATGGTATCGATTCTAGGTTTACTCGGTGAGAATTTCTTTACCCGTAGTTAGATTCGTTTTCTATCCTATCGCCCAATAAACCGAAAATTGCAATACCAAACCGTAGTTTAATCTGTTATTTCTTGTGCGTTTAGTTAAGTTTTCATCCATTAGAGTTTTTGTTTTTAGTGCTGATCCATGTGTTCCTTTTTGCGTTGCTTAATCGTTGTGTTCACATAAACCGTACCAAATTGCCGATTGAACTCCTCAATTAGCACCCAAAAAGAGATAGTGACCAAACACTTTGGGTTTCTTGAGCTTCACTTATATCCTTTCATCCTTGAGACTAGCTTTTGTACATTGCACTAGGGTCTGTTCTTTAGTTTATTTACACGTTGTTGAATTGTGAGACTTGTGCAATCAAGAGGAGCAAACCCTATTTCGCCATTGCAATAAGAAAAGAGGAAAAGGCAATGGTTACAAGAAAAAGCCACGGCTTGAAAAGGTATTAAAAAAAAAAAGATCAAACCCGCAAATACCAAGACAAATTTTTTCCTTTCGGTTTCCTTAATAGCCAAGGGCGAAGAGCTTTGTTCATGCGGTTTTGAGAAAAAAACAAACAAAAGGATGGCGAAATTGGGAAGAGTAAACCTTAGTCCACAATTTCAGATTGTGTATTTAATCTATTTGAGCAATCTTGTGCCCTAACATTGATATCTTTGCAATTGGCTAGCGTCTCTCATAGTACTTGGTGCAAAAAGCGAGCTAGTTTTCATCTCAATTTCAGTTTGTCTCTCACTAGCTCATTCATTTGTTTGCATTAAGTCACATTTATCTTTGTTTGTGCGTTCATACACTTCGCTTAAACCTTTTGGATCAGACATAGGCAAAATACTCTAGCTTGGATCATTACTTAGCTTTACAATACCTTGAATATCAGATTGCATAGGATATACACATACCGTCCGAGCTCCACCTACATCCGCTTGTGTACTCCCTTGCTCTTGGTTACGCTCATACATTACTGGGTTAAGGTCGCTCATTGTCCCAACTGTCGATTTGCCGTCCTTGATTCACTTTGGAACGATAAGCTTGTCTTGTGTTCGTGATGATGAGTTGCGAGCGTGAGAGCAAGTTTTTACTAACCGGATATAATTTCGTTTGCTATTTGTGAGTTGTATCCATGTCGTCATCGGGAGAATCCACCGTTACGTGGACGGAGTATACACGGTTGTGTGGGGCGCTACAAAAGCAACTTCATGATCGTGATAATGGTGTGCGCGATGAGCTCGAGTCCGTTCGATTGGATTGAACAACCTCGGAGAGGAGGTTACGCAACTACGTGCGGACATCAACAACAACTTCTTGAGCCGCACGCCATGTTCAATCAACCAAACGTGCATCGTAAGGATTTTCATGATAAACCCAAATTTTCTATCCCTATATTTTCCGGTCGCATGCGGATGTACAAGAATATCTCACTTGGGAGCTAGAAATTGATACTCTATTTCGGATGCACAACTATACCAATGAGAGGAAGCTCTTACTTGCGTCTAGTGGCTTGGTGATTATGCCACACATTGGTGGGAGCGGTTTATTCAATAAGCGTATGGAGCGCCATGAATTGCCGATTATCACGTGGGAGCAGATGAAGCAAGATTTCGGCACGCTTTGTACCTCGCCACTACAAGCGCTCTCTACTTGACAAGTTGACTTGTCCACGAAAAGGTTTAAATGCCGCTAGTATATCACATGTGAAGGCGACGAGCATGGGACATTCCCTTCGGTACATGTTTCGTGTAGTGCTGCCCCATTGCTTCATGAAGAGTTTGTGGTTACTGGTAATTGCTCAATTGTGACCCACAATCTTTGGGGGACGGTGTATCCAAACCCATATGAGAATGAGTGCCACATAGCCAAATTGAGTGAGAATGATAAAGAGAGTGAGTGTGTGATTCCACCATATGTGAGGTTGAGAGCATCTCTATTGAGTGTGAGAAAGATGCACCAACGAAAGAGAGAAGTAGATGATAGTCAAAAAAATGAGTTGAAAGTTGAACAACCGGCACCGTTGGACGTGAAAGACGAGGAGATAACCACGGTGGGGGATAGAGTGCTTGCGATCCAATGGTTTCATGATGATGATTTGATATCTACAACACCTACAACAACTGAGGAGGATGGTAAAGGTAATGATAATGGTGTTGAATTGCATACTCATCAAGAAGAGGTACGTACGAGTTCGATCTCTAGTGTTCCTTTGAATATTCCATGTTCTGAAATTTGTATGCTCAATTTACATAATGTGGAATTGATTACCCATAAGGACGTTCTTACTAAAATATCTTTTGATGATCTTTTATACTATATCATGTTCGATGTTCATAGAGAGCTATCTAGTGTGATTGAGAATCTTGCTAAAGTTTCATGTTTAAAATCACTCGTTAGTACTTATGCCTACACATATACATTCAATTTGATTGAAGATTATGGTGTAGATGATAAGTTCTATGTTTATCGAATATGCATTACCTGTGATAATCTTGCTGATTTAAACTTGCATGTTTTGCGCAAACCATCTATTGAGAAATATCATGATCATTTTGAGATGGATTTTAATACAAGTGCCTATTGTTTAGAACGCAATATGATGCCTACTTGTTTCTCCTATACATGTAAACAACGTAGTCGAGTTGAAGCATGGAAGAAACTAAAATTTTTCTCTCCAATATTTGAACAACTTGATCTAGTGGGTCCCTCTTATATCTTGTCCATGTACTTACCAAAGTCGAGGACGATTTTTCTCATGGGAGGAGAATGATGTGACCGAAAGTATCACAATGTATATATCAAATACATCCTATGGCTGCTATGATCCTAATTATTTTGTGCGCAACAACGAGAATGTCACAACAATTGATGCATACATATACCACGTATATACGTTGTTCTTTTGTTTATTACATTTTCACAAATCATCATGTGCTAGCGAAAGGAGTTTGGATGACAAATATATATACCATGCATATACGTTGTATTTTTGTCTACCACATCTTGAGGCTATCAAAAGCCGAGGACGGCTTTTTTGAAGAAAGGGAGGATGATGAGGATATCCCTACTACTTATGAGGTTATTCGTGAAGGTGAGCTAAACTTCTCAAACAACAGTGCATTTGTTTCTTAATGAATTTCCTTTTGTTGCCAATGAGAATTGGTTACTACCTAAAGCAATACTTGGTGCATTCTCAGGTTTGACAAATTTAAAGACTTTGGAACCGAGAGGGAGGAGAGGGAGGCCGGGAACAAATTCATGGAGGAGAAACACATGCGGCCAACAATGGAGAAGAAACCCATGTGGCCAACGAGAGGGAACGTGCTCTCATGGATAAAACCCTAGCACATGCGGGCGGTCAAGAAAGACATATGGTGACATGGCAACAAGGGTTACAATGGCATCAAAAGAAGCATCAAGTGCATCGAACAAATTCGCGCAAGCTAAGAGAAGGAAAGCTCACAATACAAGGGAAACCGAGAGGAGACTAGTTTAAATTTGCAAATTAAAGTAGGACGTTTTTGAATCGGATCATCGTTTCACGCGACGATGTCGGACTCGGATTATCAGAGCGATGAAAGGATGTCGGACTCGGATTCTTGTAGCACTTGCCATCGTTCATCCGAGCTTTGTGCTGCGTGGGAGGCTATATAAACCCCCATGGCCGCACCATAGAGGTAGACCAGTTTATGCATAAGATTGAAACATAGCTATTGCTTGTTCTTTCGACACGAGTTCATGCGAGGACTTTGAGAGAAATTAGGCGATCCATTTGTTTTGTTCGCAATCCAAGGTCAAGCCGTCGTTCCATTGGGAATTGGGACTTGGCGTTAAATCGTTCGTGGTCTCGCGACGAACAACTACCCGGCGTGTTTTGGGTGTATTCCGAAGAGTTGAGGGTTCGTGCATTGGCGCGAGTGTTCAGCTAGCGACATCGTCTACTTCGCATCAACTATCCACAGTTTCTCACTGAGAAGATCGGGCCTCCCCCGTATCATCTGGACCGTTGAGATCTGATCCAACGGCCACGACCAGTGCATGCACAGCGCACGCAAAGGAGGTCCACGCGCCTAACAGAGGTAGTGACCGTCAGATCGAGATCTGGCGGTCCCGAGCACTAGGGGAGGTCCTAAGGGTAAACCTACGGAGGGAGGTCTGGATGGCTAAGATCTCACGGAGGAGGTCTTCAACGGTCTAGATCTCCAGAGGAGGTCTTACGGCTAAAATCCACCGAGAGGTCTAGTCCGTTAGACGAAGATCTAACGGTCCAGAACAGCGGGGAGGTCCGAAGGCTAAGGATCTACTGGGAAGGTCCTCAACGTTCAAGATCGAGGTGGGGGAGATCTGGACGGCTGGGATTTAACCGAGGAGGTCTTGGATGGCCAAGATCTACTCGGGGAGATCCTAAGCGATAGGGTTTCAACGGGAGGAGATCTGGACGGCTCAGATAAGGCCTAGGGAGGTCCTGAACGGTCCAGATCAACGCGGAGGGAGGTCTTGCGGTCTCCTTCACAAAGGACCCGAGGTGGTCTTTTGCAAAGAGGACCCCAAGGAGGTCCGAGAGGGTGGTCTTTACAAAAAGGCCACGAGGAGGTCTTTTTGCATAGGAGTGGTTCTAGCGGCTCAGATTAGATCTCGGGACGTCCTAGACGGCTGAGATCTAACCAGGTGAGGTCGTGAGCACTTAAGGTTTTTGCGAACAGAGACCAACGGTCAAGATCTACGCTCGAAGAGGTCCTCAACGGCTCAGATTGCACGAGGAGGTCCCGAAGACTTAACGTTGTACAGAAACGAGCCCACGGCTCAGATTGAACCCGGGGTGGTCCTAAACGGTGGAGATAACTCGAGGAGGAGGTCCTGGCACTAAGAGTTTTTGCGGACCAGGATCTAACGGCTAAGAGCTAATCCTATGAGGTCTTTTAACGGCGGAGAATGCTCTAGGAGGTCTTGGGACTTAGAAATTTACACGGAAAACCCTCTTGATGTGATCGACTTGGGGTGGTCTAAGACGGCCATGATTTACCCTGGGAGGTCGGGGCTTTAGAAGGCACGCGCGAGCTGCCGGCAAGACAGCATTAATGGACAACCTCGGACAGCCATTAATGCTAATCATTGATCTCATATCCTGTCCGAGTATGACACGGCAAAACACCGAGTCAAAGAAAGCTGCCACAGCGACATGGACCACGCCGCGGGAACCAAGGGCACCACTAAACTCATAAAAGCACCGCGGACCTCATCGGGCTAACTCTCGGCGCGTGACTCGAGCACGCCACGGCCGAGAAGGTGGTAATTAGGTCTACGGCAAAACCGACAAACACTAAAAGGCTTGCAACGCTCTAACCTAGCTAAACCTCGAGCTCAAAAAAGACTAAAGAGGACTCACTAGGGCCAAGGTGAGGTCCAAAGGAGCTCGGAGGAGAGGTTGATGCCGAAGGAGGTGCTCCGGTGACCAAGTTCGCCGGAGACGAAGAAGAAAGCAGGGACGACCTTGAAGAACAGGTACCCACAATGCCTTCCCCTGAAACCAACCGATTTGGTTAAGAAAAGATGCCCGAGGTGGAATAACTGAACAAGTTGGAACCCAAGTTGGCAATTAAACCACAGGAGCTCGGGTGATCTTGAAGAACTTAAAAAACCGACAATGGTGGTGTTCATGAAGTTTGGTGGAGGGAGAGGAAGACTAAAGGAGACAAGGAGGAGCTCGGGATCTTAAGAAGACAAAGGAGCAAAGCCATGGACAGAGGCAAGCTTCGGGTGCACACCCCTGCCATGGACTTGCTAGATGTGACAGGAGCTGGTAGGGCTGACTTCTTTTTAGGGCAAAGGTCTGACATACAATCAATGCATGGCAGAAAGAGACGTTGGGAAGGACCAAAAGTGACAGGCCACTGCTCCCAACCGCTCTGACACTGACACCGGCACAGGGGCGGGAAAAATCATGACGACCAGACCTCAAGGAGGTCGTGAGGAAGAGAAACAGAGCTGAGAGAGGTCCTGAACGATCCTGATTGGCATGGGGTGGTCCTGGACGTCCCAGATTTCCCGAGGCAGAGGAGGTACTAACACTAAGGGGAGGTCTGAGACACAGATCAAAGGATGGACGGCTCACGATCACCAAGGTGCACAGGGGCGGTCGAGGAGGTCCAAAGGGGACGACCAAGGGTGGTCTTTGCAAAAATCGCAAAGGAGGTCCTATGGGTTGTTTTGCGAAAGACCAGCGGGGTGGTCTTTGCAAAAATTGCCAACGTGGTTTGAGGAGGTCTTCAGGAGATCTGGAGGAGGTCCGGGAGGGTTGTCCTTGCAAAACGGACACGGGGTGGTCTAGGGTGGTCTTTTGAGGAGGCCCCAGATCGTTGGATCGAAAACCAACGGTCTAGACCACACGTGCCCAATTGACCACGCCCAGTGCAGTTAGGTGGCTAGGCGCAACCAAGGCCGGAGGTTGGGCTCGGGTCTGAGCTTGAGTCCAACTCAGACCTGATAGAGAATTTTTAAATTAGGGTTTAGAAAGGACAGAAACTTTGAGGGTTTGTTTGAGGTAGAAGACCAACTCCAAAATTTCTGAAATTTTTACAGGAGCTTACTGACTCAAACGCGGACCTTGTATAAAATTTTCAGAGGTTTTGGTGCTGTGGATTTTCCTCCAAAAATTTGACAAGGTGCTGGTCCTCTGTTTGACCAGATTTGAATAAGTTTGACTGACCCCCAAAAACATTCAAACAATTTCTAAAAATTGTGAAATTTTTCAGAGGGGTCACATACCAACCCAAGAGTTTAGGAAAAATATTTCCAGGAGATTATCACAAGATGGAACAAGAATGTTTTTGAAGGATCAAGATTTGAATAAACAGACTTGCGACTTTTGTATTCCCATGACTTCTTTACAACAAATGTCCAGGTCATACAGGAAATACAAGATGTAAGAAAAGTTTTTAATTTCCCCTCATTTTCTCACATTAGAACACAAGTCTAAAACTTGGGATGTTACACGCTGCCCCCGGGAGGATCGATCTTTGCTCCTGGGGGTAGCCTCTTGTCGCTGCCTCTCCCAGTTGGATTAGCGCCGATCCGCGGCAGAGGAGCTCCTCTTCCTCGTGTCGGCTGCTCGTGCAGCCCCTAGATCGGGCCGCAGCCACCATCGCCTCAACCCGCATCGACCGGATACACGCCGGATTGGGCCACTACCGCCTCGGCTCCCCCGTGCAACGCACGGAGATCCCGCTACGCCTCGGCTCAGCGCTCCACTCCTTAGAGCCCCACCCCATCTTCGGCGATGCCTGGGAGGCGCTCCTCTGCTCCCTCATCCTCTTCTTTGTTGTGCGGCCTTCTGGTTTGATCATTGTTTTTGCTTTGGGAAGGAGAGACGAAGGAGATGACTGGAGTTTTTGGTGCTCAGTTGTGAGAAGAGGGAGATGGTTGGAGTTTTGCTATTGCGTTGCTGTGGCCTTTTCACTGTGGCCTTTTCATTGGGATTTATGCTACTGTGTGCTAAAGCTATCGGTGGAGATTGGAATTGGGATAGAGTTTGGTCATCTCTGTTGTGCCTCGTCATCATGATTCTACTGATGGTGTTGCTTCAAACTGGTGCTTGCTGGTTGAACGAGGAGATGGGTCTTCTGCTATTGCTAGCTATTATTTGTGTCTTTTTCTTCCGCTGCGTCCATCCAAGTCCGCACCACTCTATCTTTGAGTTCATTTAAACCATGCGAGTTCACAAATTTATTGTCAGTCATAGAAGCATAAGAATTGTCTTTTGCACGGCAACAGCCGATGTTCTTTTCTTCGAGCCACTGCAGATCCGCCGCCTCAAGCTTTTAAGGCTGTCGCGCTTCTTCTGCACTGCGTCTCGGTTGTGCTTCTTGTGTATTGCGCCGCGTTTCTTCCGCACTATGCCTCCATTGCACTTCTTATGCATTGCGTCGCGCTTCTCTTGCACTGTGCCTTCATTGCGCTTCTTGTGCACTGCGCCGCCGCCGTCTTGGGCTACGATCTGCGTCGGCATGTTTCTATTTATTTTTATTCAGCTTGACTTGACAGCTTTCTCTATATTTGTCGGTTTTATCATCTTCTTCGCCATGTTGCCACGGTCGACTTTTCTCCCACACACCTTGTGCTTTATGGGCCATCGCACGACACCGGATGGGAGGATATCTTTTGATACTCGACATATTTTCCAAGAGCTGCGTACTACGACGATATTATCAAGATTCAGACTTTGGATTTTTCATATTTTAGTGTCAACCTTTTTCCAAATGCAATGCTATTGCATATGCCTTGCATTTGAGGGGGGGGGTGTTAGAGATAGGAATCTTTTTGTATTCCTTATCTGCCCTTTGTATTGTCTTATTTGTATATGGCATACACCCATTGTACACCTATATATTACCCATTGAGCCTCTTTAATATACACACAATATTCATAACAATCACATCCACACCACTTTTAAGATGCATGTTTGAGTTATGGAAGTAGAGAAACATTATTGTTGCTTATGTTCCTGTTTTTATGACTGAAGGAACCCTTTGGAGCAAGAAGACCAATGTCAACAGCAGGACTTCGTCGGACATGCTGATTCATGTAGACATAGAAGCAAAGAAATGAGTGTACCAGCCAATTTATCTTTTGGTACTTTCTGTGAACTAACTCTTCTGGTTTCATCCATCTCTCTTTCCTTCCCATGTTCAAGATGTTGCATTTCTCTTACATTGTCTGTGTAATGTGTTACTGGGAAAAAAACAAGTAGTTTTGTGAGTAAATCTGCCAAGTGCCAATGAGTAGTACTATTGTCTGAACCACCAGCCATGACTCATTACAAAGTTAAAATTGGGATTATGAAACATTGTAAGTATAATAAACTAAATGATGCCCAGCGTTTTCATTATGAAGGCTATTGTCTTACATCATCCTGAAATATTATCACCAACTATTTTTTATTTAAAATAAAAAAGAAGGGAACTTCCCTACCAACTTATATTAAAACACTATCATGGGTAGTAAAATCATTACAAACGACGGGGAAGATTTGAATCAAATAGCCTCAGCTAGTACAACACAGCCAGAGGATGTCGTCATATGTCATAGGGGCCATTTCTTATCACCGACTGATCGTCCTAAACTGATCCATGTTGTTTGCTATTTCTTAACAACTGATCGTGTCGTGATTTTTGCTGCAATCAGGACATGCAAAATAAGCATACCTTGTTGCAATGTTGTCCAATGTCCAGATGGTATATCGATTTTTTCAGTGTTCTAAAGTGATGTAGATGGGAATCTGCTGGTGTTTCTGTTTACTTGTGTTTATACTGAACTCGGAAAAATTGTCGCTTCTTCATGTCACTAATTCTCTTCATACGAGTATTCAGATGTGCCTAGTGTTTACTTCTTTTTCGGCATTACTACGGAGGCGGCTAAAAGGAGACTGATGTCTACCATTTGCTTTGCAGAAAATCGACAGATAAAGACGTTCTAAAGAATTAGGAAGTTGGTGATAGTTTTCCGAAGTCTCATTTTGGGGCAATGCTGGGAGTTTGGGTTTGTTGGCCTTTGCTGATTGTGATGACCCGTGCAGTCATTACCAAGATGGTGTCACTGGTCACTTATGTGATTATTATCCAACACTGATGTACTTCTTAAATCCATTTTGGACAAAATCTCTTATGTGGATGATATTCGACACTGGTGTACTTCTGAAATATCAGTTTCGACAAAATCTGGGGAATGTTATCCATAATCCATAGGCAATTCGGCATGGAACATCAGTCAAGAACATGGATGCAATGTTTACTTGCTTCTCTTCTCTGTTAAATCGTTATGGCATGTATGTCCTTAGTTCCTGAGTTATCTTACAACAAATCTGCTCTTTCTCTGTTCTGCTTTCTCATCCCCAAAAGAATATGTTTTATTATTCTTATTCTGACGGATCGGTGTGTGCATGCTAGCTGATGACAAGAAATAGAATCGTCCACTTCATATTGCTAGCTGCCTATTGTTACTGCTAGACAAAATACAAAATTATCTTGTACGTGTAACTAGATAATGACACAGAATTACTTCGAATGAGTAACACTGAGTTATTATAAGCAAATGCACACCATTATACCAATTCTATTGCTAATTCAAATAGTTAACAATGGAGTCTTGACACTTCAAGATGTTGGCATCTCCGCATCTGTCTTTTGAATGAAGAGGCAGGAGAGCGGCCCTTTACATTGATAAAGTAGGAGAAAATAAGTTAAAATAAAAAGATACATCCCAACAGGAAAGATACCCCCCAACGGGAGGGAACCCACAAGTAGGCCACGTCTTGCAATACCCTATCAACAGCACCAGAGTTAGAGACACCCAACTGATAAACTCTAACCACATCCTAAACACCAACAAACTCTGTCGTACGCACACATCAAAGCTAAGGGAATGAGACCACCTCTCATCCAACCCACGGGAGCTTCGAATTGGTTAACACCGGACAATGTAGAGGATCACCCTAGCACCGACTTGAGAGAGAAGAATAGAAGCAGGTGCAGGTTGGTCCACACGCTGACAGGGCCACCGGCGAGGAGCTTCATATGAATTAGGTGTGGATGCAGTTCCTTCTCTTGACGATAACAGTGGACGATGTAGAACCGAAGGACGACAACTCCGACTCCTCTCCCCCTCTGCCCACACGACTCATTCAAGTTGAACGGGACCAACTGCTACGAAATGGGACCTCCGGGACAGTCGTCTTACGCCTCGAGATGACCCTTCAACGGCTGAAGCCCCTTACTTGGGCTCTTCCAACAGCCGACCTACTACTCCTCGGAACAACAGCCTTCACTCGGGGTGCCCCCGACATAGCAGCGTGGGAGGCCGATCTTCTCCTCTTCACCTCACGCAGATCGGCGAGCACACCAAGAGAGCCGGGGGGTGGGGGTTCTGGGGCCAGGGGTGAGGAGACTTGTCTGGCTGTGGCGAATGATCTCTCATCCTCTGGATGGACTTGCCGATGGGCGTGCCCTAGCAGCCGGGCTGGTCGAGAGCTCCAAGCTGCTCTCCCCGACATGACGAGGCTGGCCGTCGCTGGCATACCGAGCCGGCTGGTCAAGAGCTCCGACGACTGGGAGACCGCGAGCGTCACAGGCCGGTATGTTGGGCCGATGCACCGGGTTGGGTCACGATGCGGATGTGGACGCCGCTCGAAGGCGCATGCCAAGACGAATCGTGACGGGATCAGCCCACAGCTGCTGCAGCCGCGCCGGCCGACCGATGGCAGCGTCGGCAGGGGGTGGACCTTCCCAGCGTGGAGCACCGAGGCCCACCCGGCGTGCGCGAAGACGACAGCCCCTGAGCTCCCGGCGTGCGTGAAGACGACGACTCCCCCGAGGCCGCAACTGGATGCTGCAACGGCGGGTGGTGGTCGCCCCTGGGCGGGGGCGGTAGCGCGGCAACCGAGCCCTAGTGGCCCATGAGCTCCGGCGACAAGGGGGGCGGGCAAATCTAGATCTGTCCTTCAGGGAGGGGGACGCCGGCGACCCATGAGCCAAGTGGTAAGGGCTTCTCCGCTTCTCTGGAGGCTCGCCGCCGCCTCACAGGCCACGGACGGGACACAGCTTCCGCAGCGAGAACAGGAAGATTGGGGTGGAAGGGAGGCTCGGGAGGGGGCCGCCGCCGGCGGGGGGCTAGGGCCGGAAGCTCTCAGGGACCGCGGCGTCGCCTCCCGGGTCGCCTACGGCGAGCGACACGGGAGCGTGGGATGGAGAGGCTTGGTTTGAGTGAGGAAAGGTATTTAATTTTCCCCTATCTCCGCATCTGTCATGTCTGAATTAGCGAAAAAGATGAGGTGATCCGATTTACAGCACGATAATCTACAGACCACTACTACAGTTCTACAACCTAACAAAAGATAATGCAGATAAATTAAGGTTCCTAGTACCCTACATCAAGTATGTAATATGTCCAGCTAAACGATCTAAATGGCTACCAGCAAAACGAAGCTACTGCAGTCAGCGAAATTCCCATCTCATCAAACGAACGAGGACTTCTCTTTCAGCTACCATTTCAGTCACCCAGCGCCCCACAGCGGCGAGTCGACGACGTCGGTGTCGAGCTCGTCAACCTGCCAATCCTCGCTCTTGATGTCGGGGTAAGAGGCCACCATCTCAGTGACAGCGTCAACGTCAATGTACATGGCAATGTCATCCAAGTAGTCAGCGAACATCTCCTCCGGCGCAGCCCAAGAAGCATCCCGATGCTGAGCGTTACCCCTGCCGCCACCCTGCGCAGGCACCGGCTCCACTTCATGCTCCTCGAAGACAGAGGCGGCGGCGGTGGCAAGAGAACAAGACGCGGGCTCGCATTGCCCCGGCGCAGCGGCGGTGGAGACAGCTGGGAAGTTGACGGGCGCGAGGGGGCTGTGGATGGCCCTGGCGGCCCTGTCGTAGGCGAGTGCGGCATCGACGGCGGTGTCGAAGGTGCCCAGCCAGTGCCGCCTGCCGTGGTTGGGCTCGCGGATCTCGGCGACCCACTTGCCCCACAGGCGCTGCCGGACGCCGCGGTAGTTGTGTTTCATGTTCTCCGGGCCACCCATCCCTCGGCGAGCCGCCCGTGCCCTGACGGCGCCCGGTGTGGCACGGTTCTTGGCGCGAGCTTGCTTCGTCCTCGTTGCACTGCACGTAAACAACGCAAGCATGCACATCTCAAATCTCAATGCTAATGAAAATAACAAGGCAATGCCAACGTTTCAGGAATGGTTAATTGACACTTATCAACAGCAGTGATGTACGAGTAAGAATTTACACAGAAATGCGCTGGGCTGTACTATGCTTCAAGCTAGTTCTAAAGTGGTTACTACTACTTGAAATGCATACATTTGTGGTTTTTGTTGGTGATCCCCAAGATTCATATAAACTACTGATTAGCATTTAGGAACATGTTTGCAAACACATTCACTGGATTGGCTGAGTTCAGTTCTTTGAATTTTAGCAGCAAATGAATCATGCTATACACTCTACCTAAGATTTTCTCAGTGTTGTTAACCTTAGTTCATAATAGGGTAAACATCTATCGGAGGGAAATCGGACGGCGACAACTTGACGTAGAACGGCGCTAGGTGAAGGAGGGCACCGATTGGAGAGGAATAGATCTAAAATAACCGGCCAAGGGAACGACCACAACTAGATTTTAGAGACTAAGAACTTGTTTATTCATCTTTGCTTGCTTGATAATGCATACATGCTTCCCCTTTTACAGTGAGATCCGACTTGATTCCCAAGAAATAATCTATAAGAAAATTTATCTCTAACAATTCAATCTAATAATAACTTTTCTAACTAACAGGTAATACTAAATACCTAATAAATAATAAACCCTGCCTATTATTCGTGTTGCTACAGTACCACGCTGCTACAGTAACATACGATACTACAGTACGCACTGCAGTGCTCGCCTGGATGTTTGACCATAACATTACACCCCTCGCGACGAGGTAGCTCGTCCTCGAGCTGTGGTGGTGACCACGGTTAAAGTCCTTGGTGGTCCATGTTGATGAGAGAGTACGATGACGACATCGCATCACATGGACGAGGATCAACGAAGCTCCAATGAACAACAATCATGTTGTCGAGTAAGACCCTCTGCTCGTTGCTGTTAGCCTTCAACTTCTCCAAGAGAAATAGTACGGCACCGGAAACCATGGTGAGTAGCTCTGATATCAAATATCATTAACCTTGGTTCATTATGGGGTAAATATCTGTCGGAGGAAGGTCGGACGGCGACAATTTGATGTAGAACGACGCTAGTTGAAGAGGAGCACCGATTTGGGAGGAATAGATCTAGAATAGCTGACCAAGGGAACGACCACACCTGGATTTTAGAGACTAAGAATTTGTTTATTCATCTTTACTTGCTTGATAATGCATATATGCTTCCCCTTTTACAGGGACGACCCGAAAGAAATAATCTATAAAAAAATTATCTCTAACAATTCAATCTAATAAAAACTTATCTAATTGATAGGTAATACTAAATACCTAATAGATAGATTTATAAATAACGAACTCTGCCTTAAATTCGTGCCACTACAGTACCATACTGCTACAGTAACATAAGATGCTACAGTGCTCACCTAGATGTTTTACCATGACACTCAGCATCTGTTCTGTTCAGCTATGTTGCCATCTGGGATCAGTAGAATAGAAACAAAGAAGCAGAGTCCTTAATTTGAAGTTCTATTTGAACTTTGAAGCTCCTTTTTTATTATCCTTTCTTGTTTCACTACAACTGTACAGTTAGCAATTGAGATTGATACCAAGGCTGCTAGACAAGTATACATAACAGAGCCAACTACACGTGCAACCTCCATAGGGAAAAAAAATATCCACACAATGTAACCTACATTAATAGGAGTCCACACGCTATCTTTTGCATCAACAATTCAAAATTAAGTAGATAGTGCACACAATTTTCAGAAATCTATCGGTGTATGATGTCCTATAAAATTTCCGAGAACTTTCAACCTGAGTATTGTTTTCCACCTCATTGTACGAATCTATATCTGAATACTACAAATACAGCTAGTTACCAAAAAATGATACAAAATTTGATCAGAACAAAACACGTATATGTTCATCCGCCCAAATGTGAACCCTTTTCTCAATAAAAAAAACGTGCGAACATTTGCATATTCTCCTACCAAATCCGGTAGCTGAGCCCTTGGATCACATCTCAAACATAATTCACATTAGCTAAGGCTAAAGATCTCTCTACCTGCAAATCTGCAATCGATCCCACGCATATATACCACACTAGCAATTCCTAAAAGAAATAGGCTTAATCAGCACTCGAACACTTGTTCCACAGCTCATTTCCAAAATACCCAAATGTCTGAAGCAATCAGCACCAAAACGGCCAAATCGCGCAGAGCAAGTAAATTAAAATGCAGCAAAAATCCAGAGCCAACACTTGCGTCGTCAGGACGCAGCATGCTGGAGACCACAAATTAAACGAACCCAACAGCAAAATGGCCCATTTTTTTTTTTACCTCGACGGTGCTGCCGGCGCCTGCTCCATTCCTTCGCTCTTGGGCCCCGCCGCGTCCTCTTCCACGAGCATCCTCGATCGCGAGACAAGCTTTGCTCGATCTCCTTCCCCTCCGTCTCCTACTCTCCTGCTCTTGACGGCCGGTCGACTTGACGGCCTGGAAAGAAGAAACTCCGTGAACTGAGAACGGGAGTGTGAAGCGATTGAGATCGATCCAAATACGTTTCGTGCGATGAGAATGAGGTGGATATGTACTTGGTGCGCAAGGCAAGAGCGTGCGCCCTCGGCCCTCCCTTCCCAGCGAAGCTCCGTCCGGGTGATGGCGGCGCGTTTGTCGAGCTGTCTCTCCTCTGTCTCCCTCTCCCGTGCACGGCACGGGTGTGCCCTGGTGTGACATGGCATCGCGCGAGCATTTATTGGGCGAGTGGCGCTGGCGCGGGGCCCACCTCCGCGGGCATCGTTTTCTTCGGCGCCAAGAAGCCTTGATTCCAAACTTGTCAACAGCATTGGTTTGGTTCTTGAGAATGAAAATTTTGGTATATCTGACTTCCTAGTCAGTTTAATTTTTAAAACTAGCACTCTTTCCTTGTAATTAGCAAAATTAGTCTCAGTACAGAGCAGATACCGCTCCTCCCGGGCACGGCAAGGACCTGCCCCCGGCCTCGGGCGCGATAGGCACCTGCCCCCGGTGGTGGGCGCGGTAGGTTGCCTGCCTTCGGCACCAGGCGCGGCAGGCGATGGCGCATGCAGCATGCGGGCACCGGAAGCTCCTCTTTTGCTTTTACGTTTTCGTTTTTTCCCCCTTTACATCACGACGCGTCGCGTCTTATCGATGTCATTCGCTGTCGAAATTTTCTATCTATATAATCGAACGCGCGACTGACGTTTTTTCATAAGGCGAAGCTCATTCCGGTTAAGAGTTGGTAAACAAATTTCGATCGTTTGTTTGTTTGTTTGTTCGTCCGTCCGTCCGTCCGTGGTATTTAATATTTTGTTATTGCAATTTTTAGCGTTAAGTACGTACTTAATAATGCACGTGCATTATATCAGTCGCAACTGTTACATGCATAATTACTATCAATCTGTCATGTAATTATTTACAGCAATGACATGTAATCTACCTTGTAAATGAATTCGCTAATTATGACTTGTTCTCTTTTTGCAGCAATGGCAGACAATCTACCACCCCTACTTGAGGAGGCATGGGACGTGCAGCATCGTTGTCATACTTGGATCGGTGGCGATGGGCCGCCAACCCTGATGACACGGGGACCAAGGGAGACCTGATCGTTGGACGACCGGTATTGTGGGAGGCTTCGTCAGTCTGGGCTGATTGTGTTAGCCCGCATGATGAACATGGGGCAGAACCTCTTGATTGACGTCTCCCTTCTTTCCACCCTAGTTGATCGTTGGCGGCCGGAGGCCCACACGTTCCACTTTCGATGGTGGGAGATGACTGTGACACTGTAGGACATCAGTGTAACATCCCAAAATTTTGGTCTGTTTTAAAGTTTTAAAAGAAAAATAACCATTTGAATTTTTCTACTAAGGTTAAAAGCTTAATTGGAATTTTCAGAGTTCAAAAATAATTTAATATGAATAATCTCAACATCAATTATTATCAAAATTATTTTATTTGTATTCTATGTGCTTGGGTATATTTTATGGAATTTTCTAGAAATTTTCTGAGTGCATTTGTTATTTTCTATTTGTTATTTGGATTTTCTGCTATTTTCTCAAAAGAAAAACTAATTAAAATCTCAGATTTTGCTTCGGGCCGAATTTCCTAATCTTTGGCCCATCTTCACTTCGGCGCGGCCCAGCCCGCACGCCATTTCTTTTCTTCCGCCTCAGCCCACTCCTTCCCTTCCGGCTCGGCCGCTTTCCTCCCTTCTCCCTTTGTTTTCTTTGCCCGAAGCCCAGCCAGCCGCACCGTTTCCCTTGCCTTTCTTTTGCTGCTGGTGGTCCCGAGCAATAGCGCACGTGCTCTTCGTCCCAATCGGTCCTGAGCTGGACTCCCTGGTGTCCAGGTCTTGCACGCTCAGCCGCCGCCGGCTCCAACCCTAATACCCCATCTCTAGTGCTATATAAAGCCTCCCCATCGCGTCAAAGATCTCGCCCAGCCTCCCTCCACCAGAACACTAAGGTCTCTTCCCCAGATTCATCTTCATCGCGCCAGAATCGATGAAGGCCCGAGCCGCGTTGAAGTTTCTTCGCCGCCGAATTTCTTCGTCCACAAAGCTTCTCCGCCCGTGATTCCGCCGCCATCGGGTTCGCATTAGCGAGAGCTACGCCGTGCTTCCACCATCTTCGGTCGTGGACCATCTCATCGCCATTTTCGTTTCTGTCCGACAAACCGGCAGCCGCCTCTCTTCTCCGATCTACACCGCCGGTGAGCCTCGTGCCCTTTTGAGTGCGTCATCTTGTGCGCGACGCTACTCTCGACCAGTTTCCACCTCTCTCCTTGCTTCTCCGTCGCCGAATCGTTGTCGCCGGCCATCCTCTACCTCTTCGGTCATCTTCACATTGCCGCCGCTCCGGTCATCTTCTAGCTACTCCAAGCCGACCTCTGTGACCCTCGTCGTCTCGCTGAGCCGATGTTCACCTTACACTTCTTCGGGCATAACTCCATCTCCAGAATTGACCACCACCGAAGGTTCCCTCGCCGGCCATCTTCTTTGCTTTCTAGTGCCACGTCATCGTCCACCTAAGCATGTTTGCTTATGTGGCGTCCTCGTTAGCCTCCTGGTCATCTGCCATGTGGCACACCCAAAACCACCCGAACCAAAAGCTTGTGAACCTATTCCATCACACACCTACTCTTTGACCAGTGGGTCCCACATGTTAGACAATTTCTTTTTAATTCTTTCTCAGCTGAAAATCCTTGCTGACGTCAGCTGACGTCATAATTATCTTTTTCTTCAGAAAAGTAATTCCAGTAAATCCATAAATCTGATTTTCAGTATTTTATGTGATTTCAATCTTCCAAAACCCATATCTTTTGCATCCGAACTCCGATTGAGTCCATTCAAATTCCTAAATTCATCTAAATTCGAGATCTATTTATCTGAAATTTTTATTTAATTTTTAGAGTTTGTTTTCTCTCTTTTATTTATTTATTTGGGTTATTTGCTTGTTTTGCGAGTAGACGTCGATACTTCGGGAAGCTTTGAGCAAGGAGTAGCATACCAAGATCAAGATCAATCTCAGGATTTATTCCCAGGAAAGTCGTGGTCCTTTGATCATATTGAACCTATGATTTCAAAAGTATATTGTTTTTATACAATTGCATGCTATCTTTATATAAATTGCTTTGGGTATAGTTATTACCTGTTGTTGTTATGCCTCCTTTGATAATTTGAATGCTATGAATCCTTTTGTCACCTTAGTATGGGTAATTTTAGTTGGACATATTCATATTGCCAACATGGGTATCGTACATATGCTTAGTCTTGCTTAGTTACGACGGGTTTGTCATCACATGTGTCTTAATAATTAATTTTGACTTAATGATTTATGGAATCGTGGTGGTGAGCCACTCTTGTTAAAATTTGGGTACCATGATGGGGTTAGTCATGGGTTTTGGTTAAATAAAATGGTTTTCGCTCGGGCGAGTGGTTGGTGGATAGTGGGGATGTGGATTGAACATGTTGTGGGTTTGTGGTAGTCTCGCCTGAGTACCTTGTCAAGGAGTTAATCTTGTGCGCCATTGAACTGGGTCTTAACCGTACAACCACATGCATGATGGGAAGGGCCTGGCGGACTAATTAGCAATGTCTTAATTTCGGTTCTGTCGTGTGAAGCATGGTTATGGGAAACGTATTCTCACGGTGGCGCAAGAGGGGGGCCGGTCTGGTCGGAAAGACATTCAGCGTTGAAACTTTAGCGGGCAGAACTGGGTTAAGAAGGAGCTTTGTAAAAGCCTTGTGATGATCACTTAGTCGCACACCTCGGAAGTGTGTTAAACGGACATTATAAGTTGATCTATCTCTTGTGGGTCAAGCTGTACAACCTCTGCAGAGTGTAAAACTATTCGAATAGCCGTGTCCGCGGTTATGGACGTGCTCGAGGATTTCACACGGGAGATAGAGTTTCTTCAAAAATGTGTCGGAGTGTGGATGGGAAGTTCACTTGATGAATATAATGTTTGTTTGGTGAATAGGTCATTCACTTGGTGGGTCGTGTCGATGGGTGAATGGGGAATTCACTTATCTTTGGTTTGGTTGGGAAGTGAATGGGAAGTTCACTGATTGTTTCAAAGAAATTGTTTAATTACTTATTATTGTTTTCAATTACGCATTCCAATCTACTTATTGTATTTGTCGTAAATGCTGCTTTATGCAAAAGAGCCATACAGCTAACCTTTGTTCAAGCCCTGCATGAATACTATTTGCATACATTTCCCCACGGCTTGCTGAGTACATTCAAAGTACTCATGGCTTTGCACCCTGTGTTGCTTAATCCCCACAGAAGAACCAGGGAATTCCGAGTTCTACCAGGAGGAGTACCATGAAGGTTTTGCGGATTAGGATGCGTTTCTCCACTCGATTACCTGTGGGCATGTTGATTGGTCATTTGAAGAGTTTCGTTCCGCTGCAAGAGTTTATTTGTTTCTTTAGCCCTGCGTGGCAAGTTAAGTAAATGTTGACCATAAGGTCCAGTTATTATTATTATTTGATACTTTGAGATCTTTTTAGTTAAATCGAATAAATGGATGGTATTTTATCACTGTTTTCCTGTGTGAGCTTGCTACTGATCTGGGACTAGTTCAGAATACGCAGAGGGTTCCTGAGATGTATTTTCGGGTCCCGATAATCAGCTTCTTGACCGGCCTGCCGTTGGCAGGCCTTGCAGTTGTTCCCCCTCCGAGGTCACCAGGACTGGAAGGCGCGCCTCGGCCATCGCTTCGGGCAGCCTATCCCCGAGAGGTGTAAGGGTGTTCCACACGGCTGGCTGCGACGATTCATGTATTGCCCAAATGACACAACGAAGGAGGTGGTTCGATGCCACCTAATTGCATATTTGCTATTTCTATTCGGGTAGGTCATGTTCCCTAGCACGCAGAGGGACACGGTGTACCCTAGTTACATTCACCTTACGGAGTCCATCGTGGGCTCCGACAATGAGGACGTGCCGCAGTATAGTTGGGGTTCAGCGTCGCAGTGTCGCACAGGAACAGAGCCCGTGCTCATGGGTTGCCACACGCTATTACTACTGTGGTCGTGGGAGAACTTCCTGGTCGGACGGCCATACTTCCGTTCCGCAGTCCACCCTTACCCGCGCACAGAGCATTTCTACGGTGGGGCGGATGATGAGGATCCCGTGGAAGGCCCAACCATGGGATCCCGATGAACTGTGGCAGTACTAGGGTGGGCTAGGGAGAGACCGCGTCGCACATACTCCGAGTTCCACAACGAATTCAAGGCCCTGCATGAGGACGACATAATATGGACTCTTTGGACGTAATCCTTCGTGCAGGACACAGTGCCCAACGGTTTGAGCTTGCTATGCCACCAGGATGCGTCCTACTGGAGGACAACTTATCATCTGGTATTCTCCCACATGGTGGAGCCCTATAACCCGCAACGGGTGATGAGGCAGTTCCAGCTGCACCAGGAGATCCTCCCAGCTCCAGGGTGACCGCTTGCGAGGCATAGCCACTTGTAATTACGGTATATTGCTTAATATTGTTGGTCCGTTACTCATTTGTTATATCAGTACCATAATTTATTTATTTTGTTCCACCATCAGGCAGACAAAGAAGGGTTGCAAGAGCGATGACTAGCTTCTGACGCAGCAGCTGTGGATAGATGCATGGCAATCTGCCACTGATTGCATTTTCCAAGAGGAACGTCCTTACAATGCAGGCACTTACGGCACATACTTGGAGTGGTACGTACGACACACACGGGCGAGATTGACAGGTGCTTCCCCAGTCCGACATGCTGATCCTAGCCACGCTGAACGCTTGGGCTTGGGGTTAGATCCGCACCGTGCAACATGCTGTGATGATTCGGTATGTTGAGCACGTAGCAAATAAAACACCCTCCCAAATAGTGCCAACTAACAAAATTTTGTTTGTTGGGTAACCATGCAGCTCGATCGTTTGCAGAGCATTGTGTAGCGTGGCCACCGGAAAATCAAGCGAGGTACGAACAACACAGTTGAATTCCTTCATGCGGTCATGAAGACTCTTATTGACGATGTTAAGCACGTCGTTCGCAGCATGAGCTGCGGAAGGTCTACCGATGCCGACTTGAGGCATTGGACGGAGCATCGTGTACCCTCGCCCCCTCCATCTACCCGTCTAAGTGAGTCAACCCAGCGGCGCAGCGTCGGCAACCAATCGTCCATGCAGTTGCGACGCAGGGACTCTGTGCTGATGTCATCGTCGTCACAGAGGCAGGAAGACGCTGTACTAGAGAGCACGGACGTGCAACCCGAAACCACTGAGGTTGTCCCAGATTCTCCCGTCGAGCCCGACACTCTCGGACAATTTCAAGTAGCGGATACCGCCCCATGGTATCAGTCTGGCTATATGTCGTACCCCTAGTAGTTCACCCTGCAAGCTTAGGCGTACCTTGAGCAGTTGACCACACAAGCTCAGCCGAGTTGATGCCCCTCCAGGGATCCTAATGCTTGGATCACCGAGATGTTCTCAACGCCACTCCCCCATGTGATCCCCCCCAGTATGACGACACAACGGTTGAGGAGCCCCGCTATGACCTGCGGCAGAACCCACAGTCACCCTAGAGGCTGACGTTCCCTCAGGAACAGATTCGTCGGAGACCTATGCCAGGAACACACGTGGAAGGCCACTATAGGGTCCTATGGCCGGGAGCAGGGAACAACAACGTGAGCAGTAGTAAGATTAGAAATGCTAGCATGTTGTAACTTGTACTTCATTGTAACCTGTACTTCAGTTAGTAATTTGTAATTCGAACGGGGTGTGGTTATGGTATCGTAATTGGATAATTGTACGACGTTACCTATCTCAGTATAACAATTTTATTCTCAATCATGAAGGATTAATATGCATCTCATGAGCATGCATCATTGTTTTCAAGTATTTACATAAAGTATTGCACTTGGAAAATCTTATTCAAGTTATAAACACACACTTCAAATTGAACTCCCAAATAAAATCAGTAACAAAAACATATGATCATCATATGGAACTAATTTATTCAAATACTATATTACTTATCATGAATTAATATAATTTTTTCCAAATTTTTGGGACTAATTTAAACCCCAGAAAATTTAAACACGATTCAATGACCTACCCTAAGTTTGAATTTATACTATACAACATATATCATGAACAATAAGGTTTGATAATTTTTGTGGATACTTGACCTTCTCAGGAAACCCTATGATTTATTTTAGATTTTTAGGATTTTTATTGCTATTTTTGTGGCCCGGTCAAACTAGGGATTTGATTTTAATTCCTACTAAAACTTTAGACCTAACCTAGCACTGTTGGATCCGGGTGCGACCGACCCGAGCCACGTGCAAATGGCTCAGCCCAACCCTCCAACTTGTGCACTGGCCGTCCGATTCGATATCAACCGTCTGGATCAGTGGGACGTTCGGACCGCTCGAACAGCCCTCGCGATCTGGATCGTTAAAATTCAATCGGATGGTCCGAAACGTTTGGGGACGTGCAGACTGTTCGAACGCGCCACTTGATCTGAGTCGTCCAGTCAAGATCGAATGGTTCATACAAAATTGACTCGAGCGAACCCGAGGGACTTGTGCGCTGGCCATCCGATTCGGTATCAACCGTCTGGATCAATCGAGACGTTCGGACGCCCAAATAGCCCTCGCGATCTGGACCGTTTGAATTCAATCGGATGGTCCAAAATGTTTGGGGACGTTCGGACCATTCGAACGCCCCACTTGATCTGAGCCGTCCAGTCAAGATCGAACGGTCCATACGAAATTGACCCGAGCGAACCCTCTTACTTGTGCGCTGGCCGTCTGATTCGATATCAACTGTCTGGATCAGTCGAGACGTTCGAACCGTCCGAACAGCCCTTGCAATCTAGACCGTTAAACTTCGGATGGTTCAAAACGTTTGGACCGTTTGAACGCCCCACTTGATCTGAGCCACCCAGTCAAGATCGAATGGTCTAGACGAAATCGACCCGAGCGAACCATCTAACTTGTGCGCTGGCCGTCCGATTCGATATCAACCGTCCGGATCAGTCGGGACGTTTGGACCGCCCGAATAGCCCTCACGATATGGACCGTTAAAATTCAATCGGATGGTCCGAAACGTTTGGGGACGTTCGGACCGTTCGAACGCCCTACTTGATCTGAGCCATCCAGTCAAGATCAAACGGTCCAAACGAAATCGACCCGAGCGAACCCACTTAACGGGTTGGAACAACACGTGTTCGGATAAGATCCGTCATGACACTATATAAAGAGATGCTTGAGGCTATTTGGAAGGACGTGAGTTGATAGACGAGAGATACGAAAGTCGTGACTTGAGTTCTCCACCAAAACACTAGCCGCCATCCTCCTGAGAGCCCTACCGTACGACTTGGTGCTAGCACACCAGCGTTCGATTATTCCTTCCCTGGATGTGTGGATACCGTAGAGGCGCTACTGCGGTTGCTGTTGCGCTTGAGGATGATCCACGATCTTCACAAGGAACTACAGAGGTTGCTGGAGCTCGACACTAGACGATCGACTACGACCACTTCACTGACGCGCTCTTCGTTGGATCGATCTGCTCCAACTCTTCTTTCACTGCACTGCGCGTCTGGTGGTAATGATCTATGATCTCTACTTGCTTGGCTTCCTGGTTTGTGTGGTAGATTTTTTGAATTACTGCTAGCGTAGCCTACCCGTGTCCCTTCACACTCGACTTGAAGAAATAGTCCCTGTTGCATGACACTGGTGGTGTACGGTATGAAATCATGACGACCAACATGTCTGAGGTGTACAATGGTGTCCTCAAGGGTGTCCGATCCCCTCCCGATCACCACAATCGTCGAGGAGAGCTGGAACCACACCATAGGATACTTCATCAACAGAGCCACGATGGCAAAGAAGCATATGGACGAAGGGAAGCAATTCTCGGAGGAGGCGCAGGCCTACATGGGCAAGAATATCCAAAAAGCTCGTTCGCACACTGCTAGGACCATGGATGGCATCAGGAAGAAGTTTGAGATCCGTCTGAGGCAGAAGTATGTCATGGGTCAAGTTAGAGGTGATCACAAACAAGTCTACTCGATCGATGACGAAGCGTCCTGCACCAGCAATAAGTCACAGCTTCTTCACAAGCCATGCTCCCATGTGTACGCGGCGTGCGCAGCATGGCGCCAGGCTTCAGCGCTTTACGTCTTAGAGTACTATGACATGCACAACCTATATGGCACTTGGAGTGCCGAGTTCAATTCGTACGGGCTTGACATGCATTACAGGGACCTCTGGCCAGGGCACGTGAAGTGGGTTCCGAACGACACACTCAAGTAGGCCCGCCGTGGAAGACAACAGTCTCGCTGCATCTGTAATGACATGGATGATAGCCAGCGTGGCCAACGGGTTAGGCACCCGAGATGCAGACTCTGCAAGATGATTGGTCACTCCTTCAGCAGCTGCCCAAATAGGCCTGGGTCAAGCAACGCACCGTAGCGATGAAGTTTCATCGCCCATGTTGTGATGCTGACATGCTGTATGTTTGTTGTAATGCATTCATATTCACTGCCGTTACACGTTTTCGTGTTGTATGTGTTGGGATGTATCGAACAATGGTACCTTTGTTGTAATGCACTGCACAATGTTCATAGGATTCGAACTCTAGGTTCTTTTTCGTATGGTCTCCTGTCATATGTTTCGCTTTCATTTTGCTTGTTCGTACCTCCTGTTTTTATCGCACACTAACTTGTTGTTCTACATACCTCAGGAGATGGCGCAGCCTCGAGATGACACCGCGTACGAGCTGCTCGACCCACGGTGGGATGGGGGACACCGATGCCATGCGTGGTCGTCTGGGGTCGGCCCTCCGAGCTTCATCCTTAGGTGTCCCAGAGAGCACTGGCCTCTGGACTAGTGGTACGTCCCACTAGTATGGGACACCAGGCTCCTGCCCATTGCCTGCCTGTTGGACCTACCGCACGCGTTTCAGTTTGACGCGGCACTGATGTTCGCGCTCGTGGACCGTTGGAGACTGGAGACGCACACCTTCCACTTCTGGTAGGAAAGATGACCGTTACTCTACAGGACATCGCTATGCTTACAGGTCTACCGCTACGGGGTCCTGCAATAGTGCCACATCCCAAGCGACCAGACTAGAAGGTACAGATGGCTGAGAGGTTCGGTGACCCAATCCCCATGAACATATCAGGTGTGCCACATTCCTGGCTACGACGGTACAAAGTCTGCCCCGAGCACGTGACTGAGGCAGTTGTACGGACACACTTACTTGCGTACTTGTTGTTCCTGTTTGGGTGGGTTTTGTTCCCTATGACTCAGGGAGATTTGGTGCACCCTAACTACATCCATCTTGCTGAGGCGTTGACAGACGCCTGAGCCAACGAGGTGCCACAGTATAGTTGGGGCTCCGCAGTGCTTTGCGCCACGTACTGAGGCTTGTGTGATACCTCATAGTGTAGTATGGCCGGGAGCTAGTCCTCGCAGTATGCTACATCCTCTTGTAGTTGTGGTCATACGAGCACTTCACGGTTGGCCGATTGTACTTCCGCAGGGCTGTGCACCCTATCCAGCTCATACCCAAGTTTTACGGTGTAACGTCCCAAAATTTGGCTTTTCAAAAATCTTTTGAGTAGTTTAGGTCCCTGGAAAATTTCACCAATTTTATTTGAATTAATAAAGCTTAATTGGAATTTTCCTAAATTAAAAATATTTAATTTGACTAATATAAACATTAATTAAATAAAAATTTGTGTTATTTGGCTTCCTTGTCCTTCAAGGAATTTTTGGGTATTTTCTGAGATTTTTCCGGATTTATTTGCTATTTATTTGACCTCCTTGATTTTTGGGATTTCTTTTAATTATGAAAATCCAGATTTTCTCTCTCTGCCGATGCTACTGACAAATCGCTGGTTCTTGTTCATCGTCGACCTCGGTAGAACAACGAGTCCGAACGTACCTATTTCAAACGAAAAATTCAAATTTCCATATCTTCCTCTACGGTGCATATAAATGCGAGCCGTTTGCGCTCACGTCCGTGTTGATCCTCTTCCAATCCCCGAATTGGTTTCCTCCAAACCGATCTAATTTCGTCGCAATCTCTAAAAACCGAGCTCCAACCAAAGGTTTTCTCCGCGAACTACGGCTTCATCCGACGTCCCGTACCGAACCGTCTGCGGCGTTGGCCGTATCGTCGCGTTCTACGTCATGGTTCCTTCCTCTTGACCAAGATCACGAACACCGTCGGCCATGTCAAGCCCTAAAGCGAAACGTGTTCATCGCGTTCCTCGCTACCTCGGTGAGTTTTTCCAAAATCCGACCGCGTCATCTTGTGCCCTCGTCAATACCTATCTTTCCCTCTTGTAGATTCAAGTTTCATCCACCGTGCGCCGAGAATCGGGCGTTCTCTCGCCTCTTGTTCGCCGTCCTTCTCCGGTCAATTACTCGCAACCGTTGATCCCCGCCTTCAACTCCACCACCGTTGAGTTCGTGTCGCGCGTTCTACGCCGTGCTCACCTTCCTTTTGTAGAGCATCACCGGAAGTGTTACGCGCGCGAGGCCGCCGTCGTCGGCGTTCTTGGCGTCGCTGCCGTCGCATGGAGCAAAATCTTGATGTCGGACCGCGTCATCATCTCGGCTCGTCGTTTCCTTTCCGTTTGCCCTTCGCCAACGCTGGTTCGCCTCCGTTCATCGGAATCGCCATGAGCAAGAATCGGCATGTCCTCTCGTTACATGCGGGTCGATCGTGACTTCCTTCGTTGCTCTGTTCGTTTCTTACATTATTTCCTTCTGTTGCCATTGCTCTCTATGACAATAGACCCCATATGTCACACAAGATAATAAATAAGTATCTCTCTCACTTCCATGTGGACCCTTTGCCATCCATATATATATATATATATGTATATATATATATATATATTTATTTATATATATATATATATATTCTATGTAGACCCCACATGTCATCTTCTTAATTAAAACTCTAATATTTTCCCTCACTTACATGCGGGTCCCGTATGTCACCAATCTTAGTCAAACCCTATTCATGAGCTTGGTCCACCGTGGACTAGCATATCTCTGTGGACTGGTCCATAGACCGATGGCCCACATGTCAACCCCTAATTCTATTTTCGGGAATTAATTTAATTCTTGAAAATCCTTTTATCTTATTGGTCCCGCTTGTCACTCTCTCTACCTTATTTCTGGAATTATTTTAATTCTAGAAATCCATAAATACCAGTCGGTCCCACCTATCATACACTCATTCATTTCTTAATATTTTCGGAATAGAATATCCTGAGAATATTCCGTAGAGCTTTTTCATCATTTCATGTGAATTTCAATCTTCCGAGAGCCATATCTTCTTCATCCGAATTCCGATTGAACCCATTCAAGTTTCTAAATTCATCTAAATTCAATATCTACCTTTCAGTACCATTCAATTTCAATTTGGAGTTTATTTGATTTGCCTTTTGAATTTAATTTGTTTTGCGCTTTCTTTCTCGTTAGACGCCGAAGTCCTGGAATCGTCCGAAGGAGCTGAAGATCAAGCAAGTAGAAGATTGAAGATAAAATAAGATCACCATTGCTATAGCAAGGCAAGTTATACCTTTGATCATATTGAATCCCGGTTTTTAAAATTACTTTGATTTAAATTATTGCATTTACTTTAAGTAATTATTTAAATGCTTTTGGGTTTAGCTATTAATCCAATTTGTTATATCCACTTTGTCTATTGTATGTCATAATCTTTTGTCACCTAGATTGGTTCATATTTAGTTGGTGCTATGGTATTACCAACGTGGGTTGGTTAGTACGAGTAGATTGCTTAGCCATGCAACAAGTCATCATCATAACCTGAGTTGCAATTATAAATTTGACTATGTGATTATGGAACTTTGTGTAAAATCGTGCGCTATGTGTTATTACTTCGTGATGGCATGTGTTGCACTAAAACCAACCGGTGGTAAAGGATTTGGGTGAGGCAAGTGGTGGAGACGTGTGACATGGTGGACTATGTGATGGGAATGATAATCTTTGTGATTTAGTTAGAAAATGGAAGTCTTGCCTTGGTCAATTAAGGACTTAACTTTGTGCGCCATTGAACCGAGCCTTCTTGATGCGACCACATGTCCGATAAAGCGGGCTAACTTAGTAAGTTATGGAGTCTTGACATTGATGTTCGTGGATAGGTTAAGCTATGTGATATGGGTACTATGTGAATAAGAATGTCAATGTTGAGATGAAGTTTCGAACCGTTTTGTTATGATCGGTCGCGCCACACCGGTTATATCGTGTGGGTAAAGTGTACAACCTCTGCAGAGTGTTAAACAATCTATTCGAATAGCGCGTCATGGTCATGGACATGCTCGGTGATTTCACACGAGGGTAGATTTTCATAAAACCTTTGGGAAGGGACAATTGTGTGATTTAAGTCATATGGTGTGTGAAAGAATTTGATTAGGCTATGTGTCTTTGTGAAAACAATCATTAAATTAATATTGTCTATTTGTTTTGAATTACGCTTTCAATCTATTACTTGTATTCAATTGCAAATGTTGTATTTCTGCAAAATAACCACAGAAGCCATTTCCTTTGGAATAAGCCTGCATCTATACATTGCATTCTGTGGTATGACTTGCGAGTACGGTTGTGTACTCACGCTTGTTGTAAAACTTGCGCCCAAACCTACAGAGTGAAGGAATCGTCGGTCAACAAGGTCTACTTCAAGGATCGAGAAGAACTAGGTCGCGCACCCCAGCCGATTGCCTATGGGCATATGGATGGGCTTCACTGAAGTTATTCCGTTTCGTTCCGCTGCAGCTTCATTGAGCTATTCGCCTTCTGAGGCATTAATTGTAAGCTTTGACCTTAAGGTCTTTACTCTGATATTTATTATTATTTGTCTATTTATTAGTCATCTTTGTATATGGAAATGATATTTCATCGATGTTGCCACTGTGTGCACTAGCGTAATCCTGGACTAGTGCAGTATACACAGAGGGTCCAGAATTGTAATTTTGGGTCCCGACATACGGTCAGGGTCATGGCACTGACCCCATTGAGGGGCCCACAATGGGCACTCGCTGGACACGTGCTCGGCTAGGCTGGGCCAGGGAGAGGCTGAGGTGTGTGTACCCTGAATTCCAAAACCTGTTTGAGACTCTGCATGAGGACGATGTCATCTGCTTCCCATGGTCTACACGGTTCGTTGTGGACACGGCCCCCTACGGCTTGTCCTCTCAGTGCAGTCAGGACCACATATATTGGATGACGACTGCCATCTGGTGTTATCCCATATGGTCGAGCCGTACTCACCACAGCGGGTCATAAGACAGTTCGGGCTTTACCAGTAGGTACCACCGCCACTGAGACGACCTCTTGTAGCGAAGGCCCACAGGTATGGTGTTATTTGGTTTCATCGGTTAACCTATTAGCTGTATCTCTTTTTTCGATTGTCTAACGTCCAAATTGACCTGCAGGCAAATGAGGCAAGGGTGGAGGAGTGACAACTGGAGGGAGAAACAGCTATCACAGACGGCGATGTGGGTCGATAGGGCGGCGATCAACGTCGTGCACGAGGCACAATCGTACGATGTCGAGACACATGCTACATACTTGAGGTTGGTATGTTTCGTGGACCAAAAGCTGCCTTACTAGTCCGGCGCCATAGCATCCTACGGAGGTCATGCATGACACCGTTGTACGAGCAAGTCCAGACCTTCATTGGGCGGCACACCAAGATGAGATGGTAAAACATTCTTCGCAGTTTTTTTGCACGGGAACACGTCTCTAACTTATTCTCGGTTTCCTTGCAGTACGACTGCCTTCAGCATATGTACAATGAGGCTGTTGACGGTCTACGGCGCGGGAGGACTAACACCACCTCTCAGTTCCTAGGTATACTGCGCACCATCTTCGACAACGCGAGGGCGACAATGAGGATCATCACTAGTGGTCGGCACAGCGACGTTACTGCGCTACGAGGCAGACACTAAGGATAGCCTCCTTCCCTACTGCCCTCGGCACCTCCCTCCGCATGTCCGTCGCACTCCCGAAGTCATCATAGATACTCGCTCTTCCTCCACACGCCTCGGGCAAGCGGTATGTCAGTTATGATTTGTTGTCCTCATTGTCTGCACATGCCCCTCATTTGTAACGTATATCTCACTTCCATTTATTCTTTCAGCACATGCGAGGTGACAACACTCTGCTACAGCCATCATCGTCGCAGAGGGAGACGCAGGACTAGACTTCCTCACCGGATCCATGGGGTGCGACTACAAACAGCGACCTTGACTCCCCTCAGTGCCGGGATGAGGCGTTGCCCATGTTCGCACATGGCGTTCAGTCAAACCTGCATGAGGACGGCCTGTGGCACGGGTATGCTGTAACGTACTTAATGCAATCTTCTCGTTGCACGCTACGGTAAACTCACGTAGCCCACCAGATTTGCAGGTCCGGAGTGACCAATTTGGACAACAAGGCCAAGGATCACCGTCCGCACGTCCGACTCCGCAAGTACATGATTTCCAGCATGACTAGGCATTGCAAACGTCATAACCTCTGCCCTAACCCAACAATACCCTTCCCGTAGGATGTGCACCCCCTATGACCACTTGGGTGGACGGTATGCTCGGGTGTCACCCGGATACCTACAATGAGTTCTCCGCAACACCGCCTCCCACACAGCACTCCCACTACGACTTCTGAGACGTACGCCACTCTCATGACAGACTCACCTTCCCTGAGGATCAGCTATGTCGTCGGGGCAGGCGGCGAACGCATGGACCATGAGTTTTACTGTCTTGTCTTGAGTACCTCTGCATTTTTTCCTGCACTCCTCTGTGTGATGTATGCCTATCCAATATGATTTACTATCTTGTTATATTATGACGTTGTGTAGATTGTTATGTATTGTGATTTATCGACAAAAAAGTGCTCCAAAAAAGTCAGTACAAATTGTGATCTATCGGAAATAGTCAGTGCAAACTCTACCTCCCAGCTTTTCTAATCAACATGACAACTCTACCTCCCCAGCTTTTTAGATCGAAAAGACCGAACATTGATGCGCAAACTTTACAGAGGGACATGACAACACTCTGTCATACCCGATTTTTGGACCGAAAAGACCAAACCCTACTGCTCAAACTTCTCAGAGGGAAATGAAAACTCTACCTCCCCAGCTTTTCAGGATGACGTGATGCGACCACTACTACAGAAAAGGTCTTCACAGATAGTTAAAAAACGTCATCATAGACGGTTTTGTGAGCTGTCTGAGTTTATGAGTCAGTAATGACATGAGGTCATCACAGACAATTTTTGAACCGTCTATGATGCATACTATCACAGATAGTTATTAACTCAGAACCGTCTGTGATAGTTGAATAACACAGACGGTTTGTGGATGAAACCTTCTATGATGACTTTTTCTCTATAAAGTATCCAAGCAGTGGCTGCTTGTGCCTTTAAAACTGGCTTTATATATATAAATATATATATATATATATATATATATATTATTGTTCATAGTTCCTCACCACTTTCGAGGGTCGTCCACGCAGCATGAGGAGGAAGGGACAATAGCCACGGGCAACTTCATCGAGCCCCTGCAAATTCAAGAAGCATGGCTGCTAGGAGAGTGCATGGACATCCAATTACCTAGATATCGTCGATAGGTATTTGGACGTCGCTATGTTCAGAAAGTGACGTGGACGCGCAGGTACTCTGACTGGGATCAGTAACCAACCATTCCTTGATGTCAAGTCACCGTTTAACTTAGATCAAGGAATTAATGGTTGGTTACTGATACATGAAGCCACTTTCCAGTCGGAGTAGCTGCGTGTCCACGTCACTTTCTGAACATAGCGACGTCCAATTACCTATCGACGACATCTAGGTAATTGGATGTCTACGTGCTCTCCTGACCGCCATGCTTCTTGAACTTGCAGGGGCTCGATGAAGTTGCCCGTGGCTGCTGTCCCCATCCTCCTCATGCTGCCTCGACAACCACTCAAAATTGGCTAAGGGACTCTGAACAATAATATATATATATATATATATATATATATATATATATATATATATATATATATATATATATATATATATATAGAAGCAAAGGCACAATCATTCTTCGCTTGGAGACTTCATAGAGAAGAGATCAGGCATATAATGGTAGGACATAACTGGGATGCAAGGGAGGAGAACTTGACCGACATGAACACAGTTACACAGGCAATGGTGAAATGAATGGTGAGAGACAGGTGAAGAGGTGTTGTAATGGTTTTTAACTCATTTGGTCTTGTTTTATAATGGAATAGCAAATTTAAAAGGCATAATTGACATATAAACATGTGAATACTTTAGGTCATTTAAAAGACACACAATCTATACACAATATCACATCCAATTGTATTTATGACATCAGTTAGCAATTCAATTGGATATCAGAATGTATAAATTTGTATGTGTACAACAGTTATCAATTCATTATAGCTCAAATATGAACTAATTATCAATTCAATTTTAGCATAAGACAATTAACATCATTTTCGCTATGTTCAACAAAGCATACAAATTTGCAATACCTCCCAGTGCTAGGCACAGACAAATCACAAAGAGCATACAAAAATCAGTGATTGTGCCAGATTAACACATTAAGCAACCTAATAGGATCTATCCACAACTAGTAGTACCAACAGTCACACCCGAACACAACCCCATTCCCCACCTCCAGATCCATCCAGCCATCAGTCACATTGCAGCTCGGTTCACATGAATACCAACAACCCATACCAATAGGTGATAGATCTGTCTTACCTCGACGTCGTCGGTGTCGGTGGTGAGGTAGTCGAGGCTGAGGTCGGTAGAGAGGTAGCTGGGCGAGGTCGGTGGAGAAGTAGCTGGGGTCACACACGCTGGGGGGAGAGGACGAAGAGGTCGCATGCGCTGGGGAGAGACGGGGTCGGGGAGAAGGGCGGCGTCGACGACGGGGTCAGGGAGGAGGCTTCGGGCGGTGGTGGCGTTGAGGTGGGGAGGGGAACGGGCAAGAGCAAGGGCGCTAGGGAGTGACGAGTTAGGGCGCTGGGGAGTGAAGAGTTAGGGCGCAAACCCTAGCAGGCTCCTACTAATAAAGAGTTATCACAGACGGTTCTATTTTGGAACCGTCTGTGATATGGTTATTCAAAGTTCTATATATGCTTTGATCATATACTGTCATGTATACATTTACATGATATGAAGAAATTACATGTTTATATGTCAATTTTGTCATTTAAATACTGATGAAAATTTGCATATAGTTCAACATATAATATAGTAATTCGATCACCTCCAAACTAGATTTTTTTTATTTTGGAATTTACATATGGCCAAATAGCGTGGCCAGTCGCTTCTTACAAAGATTTAAAAAAGTAGAAACCTAAATAAGCAAAAAATTTCTAGTGGCGGAGGTAGACTGCTATATCCGTCTTCAAAACTTCGTTGGCGGCAGCGTCAGCATCAGACGGTTCATGAGCGAACGAAGCCCGAAATGCGTCCACCTGCTAACGTGCTCGTTTGAGTGTTTTCTGAAGACCCTCGGACTGTTAAATCAAGAAGAATTGAGCCCATAGGCTCTCTTCCTTTGCTTGAGGGGTCTCGGCATGGTCAACTCGGTCACACACTACCTCGATTAAGCAGTCCAATTGATGGTGAACCTCCTGGAGACGTGCAACGTTGTTGTGTAGGACCACGTCGATGACGTGGTAAACTCGCCAGAAGTGGGAGATCACTCAGAAGACACGGCGGAGGAGGATGTCAAGACGGCGGAAGGTGGCCGCCACCTGCTCCGAAAAATCCTCAGACAGAGGAGTGAGGACAATGCTGATCAAACAGTGTCCTTCCGCCGCATCCACCAACGTACGGCCTGAGATGTGCTCGTACAGTATGGCCAGGTAGTCGATCAATGTCGGCGATAAGGAAACAGAAGAGTAGAGTTTATATGTGGAGGATGATGATCATCTTCGATAGCGGATGATCCTTTTTATAAAACAAAGAATAAATTTGGCGCGTGAGACGAAGAGACGCATTGAGGAGCCAAAGCGACATTGAAGCGACATTGATGCGATGAAGAGACGCATCAGCGACGACGGTGACGAAGAAACTCATCGGGAAGCTGAAGGGATATTATCACAGACGGTTATAATTAAGAACCGTCTGGAAAGTATCACAGACGGTTGTTTGTTGAAAACCATCTGTGATATTTCTAAATACCACAGACGGTTATTTTTAAGAACCGTCTGTGATACTTCATAGACGTTTTTCATCATGAATCGTCTATGATATTACCTCTTCACAGATGGTTTTTAGCGTAGTCAGTAACACAGACGGTCTCTAAACCAAAATCGTCTATGATTGCATGTAATACAGACGATTTTGGTCAACCGTCTGTGATGAGGCGTCCAATATTAGCCTTTTTGTAGCAGTGGACGAGGTAGCTTTGCGTAGCGACATGACCCAACTAGTCTGCTTCCCGCGGAGACGTGACGCAACGCTGCCACACGATGGCTACCTCGCGAACGCGAATTTCCTTCAACCGAATTACAATTCAACCGCGTACGTAGGGCCGGCTCGGCATATAAGTAGTACCCCTTCCACGATGGGTTCTCCTACATCAAGACTCTAACACAATCTAACTCAAATGGAGAACCAATAGGACGAGATCGGCGAACTCGCAAGGCGTGCTGGGGCCCTGAACGAACAAAGGAAGCGTGCTTGGAGGGCAACTCCCCGTAATGACGCCCCCATAGCAGCAACCCCTACTGGAACATTTCAACCGAGCATTCACCATAACACCTGCCTAAGGGGGAGACGCCGCCCCTCTGTTGGTGCAGGGACACATGCAAGTTCTTCAAGTCCAAACAGCAGCTCAGTTTGGGTATGCGTTACTGGGGTTGCGCCAACTACTCGTCGAACAATCCTGACCGCTGTTGGGACACGGGCCACTATCGGCAACCAGTAAGGACCGATTACAATATGTTTCCTTACCATTTCTCTTTCAAAGTATGCACTAATAACCTCTCCCGTCTACACATAGTCCCCGGATTAGCTATGTGGCTACCGCAAGTGGATCAACCAAGAAATCCACCCCACACGACCAGTGGAGTCTCGACTACGAGGAGTGGGATGCCAAGAGGGACCGCGAGAAGAGGGACGAGGAACGCCAAAGCGAAGAGCACAACAAGCGTATTCGGTGGGAGACGCAAGCTCATCTCGAGGCGTGCAGGCGTAGGAAGCGCAAGGCTCGTGAGATGGAGCGTGAGAAAAAGAGAAAAATAGTGGACGAGGCCAAGGCGACCGGCGAGGAGTACAACGCCGATCTCGCAAGGAAGGGCAAATGGCCCCGGTCCATACAGTAGGTCAGGCCATTCCATAGTAGTCCCCCTGTCATACCTGCCATGTTATTCCTCTCCTAAATGCATGTATACTTACATGGTCCGGATGCTTGTGTTGCAGTGTACCGTAGTAGTAGCGAGGATGACTAAAACAAGTAGCCGAACCATCATGACATGTGACCATGTGTGGCGTGTTTTTGTCTGCGAACTCTAATGTAGTTCTGGTTTCGTGCCTCACACTTTACCTTCGGTCGGTTAGCAGTCAATTGACCTTTGGATTTCTCGTGACCCAGTACATGTCACTGTCAAAATCACTGTTGGCCATCTCATCGGCCAAAGATAATTTTTCAGAAGTAGGGAAAAGTATAGCATATTTAGAATATCCCACAACCTCCTCTAGGCTGCTAACATTTTAGGGCATCTTCATTATCACAACGAGGGTTCTGAACCCCTTCAATTGCATTATGTAGAAGCTCCATAAAGTACTCTGCTTTAACTCCACCATAGTCAAGTAATGTGATCAAGAACCTTGATGTTAATGTCCATTTGGGTTGATTGCTGAGGAAAAAAATGCAACTATTTATTTCTTGTGAACCAAAGTAAAATCAATACGAATTTTGCTAATCAAAATGCTTAAACTGTTGAGGAAAGGTGGGCAGCCCTACACATACATCAATATATCCATCTCACTTCTATAGTTAAACATGCCAACTAGTATGAGCACTCAATATGTGACAAGACATGATTCACCCTGATGATGTTTTAAGCCTCATCACCAATCCCTCCAAATATCACAATTAATGTTTTTCTCTAAAATGCAGACGTCTGAAGCTCCAGACCTCTGGGCTATGCCACCACACCATGTTTGATTCATCAATCAACTCATCCAAAAGCTTAAACTATTGACTTTCAACTCATTCAAATGATGAGTTATTATACTTATAATAAAGAATAAAACAAGGTGCTTCAAAGACTTGAAGGGCTGGGCGCCAGATAATTTTGGATCAATTTTTATTTTTATCATTGATGGCCGGATAAGAATAGTTCCAAGAGGAAGCTGTAACAAAAAAAAAATTGATTTTCTGGTTTTATTTTGGATTTCCTTTTTCCAAGACCTTGTTGTTATTTCCTTTGAGTTCGTTTTATTTCTTTTCACTTTTTCCTTTTTCAGAGTATTTTTAAAGCTTTTAAAAAATAAAATAAACCATTTGTATTTTATTTGATTAATTAGAGTTTAATTGGAAATTTCAAAAAAAAAACATTTTAAATGAATAAAATAAACTTTAATTAAATTCAAAATTATTTTATTAAATCTATTCATGTTCCAAGGATTTTTACAGAATTTTCTTGAAATTTCTTTTTCTTTTGGATTTTTTTCACTTTTCTTTTGTTTTCTCTCCTCTTTGAAGCTGCTGTGGCCGGCGCTGGTGATTGGCAACTTCATGCGCTCAGGTGGTGTAGGAAGTCACCGACTTCCTGCGGTCGGGGGGCGTGGGAGCAAGCCGGCAAGCTCCTGCACCACTGGAGCGCGGAAAGCAGCCGGGCTCATCACCTCCCGCGCCTCGCTGCTAGCTCGCGCGCCCGAGCGACATCCCGCGCTGGCCGCCTGGTTTCCGCGCCCCCGGACCGTAGGATGCGACAAGTGTCATCCCCGGATGATTCTGCGCTCGTTATGGGGCTAATTTAGCAAATACAGTGGCAACAGAGTTATTCTTGCATTTACGATGGCATCATGAAGCCAAATGAAAAAAAACACACGATAAATGCGGTTTTCCAGCCTTCCAGGTACGGGCGTATGGAGAGCCGGAGTCTTTCAGAAACCTCGTTCTCTCAACATTCTTGGCAGTTCCATCGAGAATTCAAGGCGCAAGAGTTGAGAATCCGACTTGAAAAACCTCCTGGTTGATCAAAATTGGAGCACTAGTTTTAGAACATTTGCTTTCACCTTGGTAGTTGGTCCGTGTCTTCCTGTCTCGATCAAAGTAGGGGTAGAAAGCAGATACGGATGTACTCCCTCTCTAAAAGAATATACGTATACATTCATAAAATAATATAAAATTAGTATATTGCTAAAATATTTTTAATGTAATCTAATGATATCATTTCCATATGACCAATACAAATAAATTTTTTATATATTAATCGCAAACTTAAGGAGGTTTGACTACACGTTTTCTAAAACGTCATATGAATGGAGGTAGTATCCTATAACTGGATTCCATATGACGTGAATATTGTCTGAATTTTCCCATTTGAATAGTAGTTTCTTCACCATTTGAATCTGAACATAAAAAAACATAACGTGAATGATGTTTTAGTTTTTCCCACCCGAATTTGTCGTTGAGTGAGTCGGTCCATCGAAACCTACCGTGCGTAAAAAAACCGATAAGAGAATTGGTTGGAGAAGAATAAAAACTAGAACAAATTTGATCTAGAGAGGAAAGGGACAAGAAGCTGAAGAAATCTGAAATCACTTTTGTAGATCAACGGATACCCCCACCCACTCACATCGGTGAGAACGCGGGAGGAGGAAGAGGGGCCGGCGATGGACTAGCGGCGTTGTGGCCGGTGGCGATTGCTTCCAACAGGGCCGAATTGACGTGGCCGATGGCCCATCCAGCCCATTTTGACATGTGTCTGAACAAAACTGGCTACACTACCGGCCATCTCAGCCCATTTTGACATGTGTCTGAACAAAACTGGTGCACTGTCTCATTAGGTGACACCATTAGTCTGTCTTTGGTTGATTTTTTTATGATTACGTGATGGAAACTTCAACCATGCACGTCTGGTATTTTCTGTGCTTATCCATGGATACGAAATCTGCTTAATTAGTTCTTCCAATGGAACAGGGACTGACATCATGCACGAACGATTCAATCAGTCAGGTTGAACCATGGTGAGCTCTAAAAAAATCATTGTGAGGATCATGTCGAAACTTTCAGCACATTATAACGTCGAAATCAATATAAACCTTTCGTTATCACCGTGCATATATTGAAGGGTCCATATGACGACGTTTTTCCGATTTTCTGAAAGTTCATCACAGGAAAAAGAAAAGAAATCGATTTACTAATTTAATTTGGACGCAATAGAAACCGCCGACGTCTTTAAATTGTTTATCTGATTATTACCTGGGCCAATATTGTAGCATTGTTTGGTCGACCAAGATATTGTTGTTTTAGTTGTGAACATTGTATTTGCATCAAGTGTTTTGATTTGACGCGCTTTATAGTTGTAAGCATGCATTGAATCTGCATGAAATGTTTTGATCTGACTCTTGTGCATTTTTTAAATAAAAGAAACGGGGGGAAAGCGTCAGCTGATTCGTTACTTGCGTTATAGTTCATCCCAAATATTTTGCTTCCGTGTGCATCTTTTCTTCTTTAACCTATTTTTCTGCCTTTTCGTTTCCCAATTTCCTTTTTATAGATATAGAGCTTTCTTGTCGCTTTGGTTTCCCTTGGATTGTACGTGCACATCTCAGAGATGTAATAGTCTCGTTCAGACTGACGGTCATCACACAAGAATCTCTAAGAAGTTATATGCCAGAAGAGAAATTAAGTTCATGAGCATCTGTAAGCTCAGCTACTTAATCCTCTAATAATGCAGAGATCAGAATGCATGCATGCAACTATGCAAGAGTGGGATCCTCGTGTGTGAAGAACTGAACTGAATCCCAGACTCGGGCAGGAGGTGGAAGGAACCCCCGGGCCCCGAGTGCGCGGCGACGTTTGTGAAACGGACAAATAGTAGTAGTATATGGCTTTGCTCATCAGATCAGATACATGACTGGCCCTGGGCTATGCCTCACGTTCAGCTTCTCACGAAGCTACGGCAACACAAAAGGGTGTGTTGGTTGTTAAATAATCTTAGGTTGCCAGGTTATCTTCCCTGTTACTGCATGTTAGTCCGACCAATTAGGCTATTCGGCTACAGCAATTGAATTGAATTGTTTTCTGTAAAATTCCCGTGTTACAAGCATACCAGCAGCTATGCATCTGTGAAGACTTGGCATGACCGATCTTCGTAAAGATACGGTTGAATCAAATACTTTTCTACTTGAGAAAATTTTACAAAATAACATGGACCAGTTATTGATTTGCGGAGAAAAACATTTGAGTGGCATAGAAAATATCTGAGTGAACATATCATTTGAACAAGGACATCGCCAATTTCTCAAAACAAATGGTAAAGGAAGGAAGATATTTGCTCAGCAAAGTAACACTGCTAACATGGACATTAGGCGAATACAATATTAGGGGTCACTCTAAGTGGCGCATCATGTAAACACCACCAAGGGGCACAAACGCAAAAACAAAGACGAGCATTACCCCCATTTCCTCCAAACGGGCAACAAGTGGCTGAAATGATCTACCAAACTAGTCTGTCATTCTAGATACACCTCCACCTTTGCCTCCCTTTTGACATGGATCTTCACACAAAACCCTTTTGGCACCACATTAACAATATGCTTTGTTACATCTACTCCCACAAGTTGCCATATAAACAAGAGCTAGCAGGCTTAACAACAAATCAGCCCCTAATTTATCCCTCAATGGGCACATCACTTTCCCTCAATTCTACTTTGACCCTCCCTAATGCCCAATGCCCCCCTTGCCCCAACCAACCACCCCCTCCCTTTCCTCCATGCCACCCATTGGAAACAAACCCCAAACCACCCCCTTTTTCCCCTCCTTTCTCGTGAGAAAACTATCCCCAACTCTCCCAAGTGCCCCTAAACCACTCCCTACAACTTGCTCAACCACAGTAACTAATGGCAAGTGTAACTTGTCAAGTTGTGACCACCACAATCTTGTTTGTCCTAGGTATAAAAGTGGCCACCTCTCTCCAGGCCTATCTAGTCTTTCTTTCGTTCTAACCTCGGCCTCTGCAAGGGCTTGCTCTTGTGTGGAAAAACCAAGAACCTACCTTGAGGAGGGGAGAGTGGCGTAGTGGGGGGATATAATGCCGTACACAGCTCCACGGCCATCGCCGCCGCAGCACAGCCGGATCGCGGGCGGCGGGGGGAAGGCGGCGGCGCACGCGGCGTCGTGCGCGGCGGTGCCGGGGGAGGTGGCGCGGCACCACGAGCACGCGGCGGGGGCGGGGCAGTGCTGCTCGGCGGTGGTGCAGGAGATCGCGGCGCCGGTGGACGCGGTGTGGTCGGTGGTGCGGCGCTTCGACCGGCCGCAGGCGTACAAGCACTTCATCCGGAGCTGCAGCCTGGTGGACGGGGACGGCGGCGCGGTGGGGTCCGTGCGCGAGGTGCGGGTCGTGTCCGGGCTCCCCGCCACCAGCAGCCGCGAGCGGCTGGAGATCCTCGACGACGAGCGCCGCGTGCTCAGCTTCCGTGTCGTCGGCGGCGAGCACCGACTCTCCAACTACCGCTCGGTGACCACCGTGCACGAGACCGCGTCGGCGGCCGGCACCATCGTGGTGGAGTCGTACGTGGTGGACGTGCCCCCCGGGAACACTGCCGACGAGACGCGCATGTTCGTGGACACCATCGTGCGGTGCAACCTCCAGTCGCTGGCGCGCACCGCCGAGCAGCTCGCCCTCGCGGCGCCGCGCGGCGCCTAGCTTGCTTCCTGCCGGCCTGACCGGCGGGCACCGGCTCGCGTGCCGGTTTTTTCGGGAGGTCGTTGCTTCTTGTTTCTTTGCCTTCTCCTTGTGTTTGCCTCCTTTTGGGAGATCGATCAGCATGTGGTTCTAGCTTGTGTTTTTCCCTTTGTTTTTTACAACACAAAGTACAAACCATTGTGTGGGTGCTGCTTGATATTAACTCTTGTTCATACAGATGTATAACTTTTACTAGCTTTCTTCTGTCTCTTGGCCTAGTTAAATTACTTGTTGAATGTTAGAGCTTGTGTGTTCGATCTTGCAATGTCAAATTTCCGCAGCCAAATTTGCTAAAATTCTGAGGGTAGAGTAGGTGGTTAATTTAGTGGGATTAATTAGGAACAGTTGTACAAAACGAATGCACATGGAGTTGTGGAGTAATTGAGGGGGTAGTGACCAAACATTTTAGTCTCTGTTTTAAGCTGGAAGAGCAAGGGAGCATGATAGCTAATCATGAACTGGCTGCTAATTAAAGTGTCTAATCTTTGTTGTATATTTTTTAAAAAAATCTTTGTTGTACATATGTTTGCTTCTAGTCACATGAATCATGAATGTGCTGATAGTATAGTCCAATATCAATCAGACCTGAAGGCAGGGGAGGGTCCGAAGAAGGCTGAGGCCTCACTCAAAGCCTCACTCAAATTTCAGTTTTTAGTGGAGTAGTCTAATGTCTGATCACTTGTACTCCGGTTTAGCTCAGCAAAGGTGCCAGTGACGGAGCTTGAGCCAAATTTCAAGGAGGGCCAAATGCCAATGCTAAATCATATCACTACAATATAGTAGAATTTATAGCCATTAAATTTTTTTATGTCGATCTTGTTCGTATTTTTGTTATAAACTACATTGTCTCAGCAAGATATATGTATATATTTACTCAAAACAACAGAGGAGGAAGAGACGCATAACACCATAAAGCAGTAACCATTTCTTAGGTTGATGGCCATATTACTCGACCACTCCAAGCTTTAGTTACACGGGGATGTTTTGTACTCCGTCGGCCACCGCAATCCCTCATCTAGTTGTCTTGTGGTTTTGCCACTCACGTTTTGCCGCAATATGAGCTGAAGGCGACGAGCAAGAAGCAGAAAGTAAAGCAATGGTGATGGGCGTTAGCTACTGACTAAACTGAGTTACCAAAATAAGTGAACGACTAAAACTATTTAGCTAACTTGTTGAAGAGTAGGAAAATAAAACCGGATCAGTAATTCATGGCCTAGTGAGGAAGAAGTTGAAGCAGATTGGTTCGAACTTAATAGGATTTTTGGAGGTGCAAGCAGTAGGGTGGCCATTTGAAGGGTTAAATAATGGATGGACTTAAATGCTACTGCATACTCGGTGGTACTCATTTTTTTTAATTGTTAGGGGCTAAGTGTTTTTAAACTTGGATCCGCCCCTGATTGAAGGTTTTCAGGCTTAACTGGTTTTTTATTAAAAAAAAAAAGTTCAACCGTATAAGCCCTATCGCGCGCTATTACCTTAATCATCTGACTTTGTATATTTCTTCCCCTAAGACATCGAAATCTAGTCATTTTATTGAGACCTCAGGTGCCATCCGTGTGCACGGCAAACAAGCTTTAAAAAGCATCTGTGCAAATGCGCAATGCTGGTCTACGGTACTAGCGCTCGTAGATCTCGATGCCCCAGCCTTACCCATCTCTAAGAAACGCATCATTATCTTCAACATGTAGTACTACGGAACAACTAATTCAATAGAGGAACAAAGGCATGACCAAACAATGCAAGATTCTATGTAAACACTGCCATGGCGTGCAGTACATGAGCATGACTTAACAATGGAAGTAAAACGGATGCTTCATAGATTAACCAGGCAAAAAAAAGAAAGTTTTTGGCTTATTTTGCATGTTTTTGAAGTGAAATAGCAAAAATAAATCTTAAAATGAAATGACAAAAATAATACCCCTATCACGCGAAAACACCGCGACCATGAGCTTGCCACTAACCCAAAACACGGCAGGACACGTAACGAGCTCCTACGTCGTGGCAAAGGGCCTCCCACTAACCTAATCCATGCCAAGTTGGTAGGTACAACTGGAAACGAGCCGAGCCAAGCTCACCCAAGCTTGGTCTGAATTACGGCCCAGCTTGTTTTGGAAACGAGCTAGAAACCTGGCTTAGCCAAGCATAAAGGAAAAACATTTCCAGCAAAATGCAGGTAATTAGCTCAATGTACGTAAAGTCATGACCACTATTATACACCAGTGTAGCCTAGCAACAATTAAGATGAAAAGGTAGAATGATTATGCATTGGTAAAAAAAATCTACTAGGATCTGGTAAAGTGTACTGGTTTTTATGCAATCTCATGAGCACTAAACATGTAAGAACCAGCTTGATTTGCATTCTATTAGTAAACAGAGAGACCTTGCATCTTGCAAGTTTCCAGCACATCCTCGTCACGAGGAAACATTGGTATTAATACTCCAAGAAATGTTGCGGTGAAATGACAAGATACTCATTTAGGAAATTAGCAAAAAGTTTAGCACTTTAGCAAAGAATCAACAACAGGACACGAGCCACACGGCGCCGGGCATAGGAGCAGGCCGGTGAGGAGCATAGTGACAGAGCGTACCGCGCATCAGTTTGAGGAAGGCGCGGCGAATGGAGGAGGGGGCGGCGGCGTGGAGGAGAGGGGGGAGGAGGACGGGGTGCTGCGGAAGGAGGAGGGGCCGCGGGTGGTGCGGAGGAGGGGGGGGGCAGGGGTGGATTCGATCTGGAATAGGATTTGGGGGCAGTCGGCAGAGGGAGACAGCGCGCCAATGCGTGCGTGTGTCCGTGTGTCATGTACTCGTGGTTGTCTCTCTAGGGTTTACTTCTAGGTCTGTGGCCTATGGGGCTTTGTGGGCTGGTAGGCAGCCACGAGCCGAACGAGCTTCGCGAGAGGCTTGGGGTCAGCTTGAAAATTTTGCGAGCAGGAATAGAGGCTTGAGTCGTTAACCTCGAGCTATTTTTTTAGCTTAGCCCTATCGGTAGGCAGACGTGGTAGGAGTTAGCACCATGCCCTTGCTGTGGTGTTTTTTGTGCGATAGGGTGTCATTTCGTTTGCGAATGTCTATTTTTGCTATTTGGCAAAAAGACTTAATGAACAAAAAAAAATCAAGAAAGAAAGAAATAGCAGCCAAGTTGGGAGGAACAAGGCGCAACGCAAACGCAATAGGAATTGGGAAACCGTGCGTGCGCTTAGGATTCTTTACTCGAGGCTTTACCAGCGACGGCCTGACACAGCGCGAGTGCGCCCGAAAGCTTTGGAGCAAGAAAGTAGTACAGCGTAGGTGGAGCTCGCTCCGGTGCCAGCCATGGAGGCCGCATATATGGAGCCGAGCCGCGTACATGGCGCAATTAAAGTTTAACACCCTGTCCGCGGCCGCTAGGGGAATCCACACGCACGCACGTACGTACGAGTCGTTTGCTCCTCCCCTTGTTGCCATTAGAGCCATTGATGGTATGGTTGGAGAAGCTACATTAACGCTACCACTTAATTGATTCTTGTCCTTGCTGACCAGTACTGTATCTCCAGCGATTTTACTGCGCAAATTAGCAGTTCTAGACTTCTAGCATAGCAAGTAGCAACATACTCTCCAGTCTCCACTAGTAGTCTATCACTATCAATGCTTTGATGAAATATGACAAATGCAGTTATGCTCGGCCAATTGTATAACGTCATGCTTGTATTGTGTCTAACTAATCTGCAACTGGCAGGATGGTCTGCATAGTTCAGTTTTTTAAGCAGCACTTGGCATTAGCAAACCGAAAGCTTGCGACAAATGACCAAGAAATATACGAAGCACTTGGCCAACTTGTTCAACTAGCATTTTCCCGCCTCCTCTGTCTGTTCGTTCTCACGGTCAAGGAGAGCAGCTCGCTCGATTTGATTTGCTTCCCCTGCTGCTTTGTTCTTTTCTTTTCGGAGTTAAATTAGCTTGCGGCATCGCGCGCAAGTTGCCGTGCAAGTTGGAGCCGTGCTTTGCAGTTTGCACAGAGGAGGGAAGCTTCGCGTGCCAATCCGATCCTCCCGAGCCCCAACTGCTCATTCCTCGCCGTTTCTGCTTGGTCTGCACGTCCGATTCCATCGTGTTTCCGGAGAGTTTGACAATGCGCAGCGATACGATTCCAAGGCATCCGAATTGGTCCAGTTTTTTTTTCTTCAAGAAACCGGCCTCTTTCGAGAATCGAGATACACTAGATTTTATAGTTTAAACTTTATCTCTTTTTTTTCAAAAGGTTTCTTTTTATCTTTTATCGAGTCGGTAGTAAAGTATGTATGTCTGGGCGTTTGTATTGTGGTAACTAAATTCTGACGTGAGTTATCCAATCAATATGGGAAGAACTACCGTCCGCTCGATCTAACAATACCTAGCAGGGCTATGCTAACACCTCTTGATCATATAGATGGATGGATCCAGGGAGCACAACATGTTCCCACATTGACCAGACACCGTAGATCACAGTTTCGCGGACCTCAAAGCACATCCATGCCAAATACGACCGCCGTATCATCCACAGGCTCAGTTTTGGCGTCATTTCAAACCATACGATACATACGAGATACTTACTGACCCGACCCTGACATGTACGTCACCTGCTGTGTTTGTCTTGAAACGGGCGTGCAAGGACTATAAAAGCGGGGTGTCGACTGCCGTGCCGACGTCCTGGCTGTCCGCGCCGAGGCTGGCCTCCAACCCGGAGCCAGGCAGGCCCACCCGCGCGCGCGGCTTCCTTCCTCGTTCGGGCCCCAAGCCCGAGAGAATCTCCCGAACCCACTTGCCCTGCCGCGCGCACCCGCGACGCGAGCGGCTGCAAATCTGGGCGCAGATCCAGTCGTGCCGTGGCCCCGCCCGCCGCCGCGTGCGCGTATTTCGTACGGCGCCGGGGCGCTTTCCTTAACCCTTGCCTCAACTTGGCCTGTACCATGTAACGCTTAGGACGGGCGCGACGACGCAGGTGGGTGGGCCGTATCATCGCGGCGATTTTATCGGACTAATCTTATGGCCAAGTTGCCTGGGGGCTGGATGTGTACGCCCGCGCCCGCGCAAGTGGCGCGTTTTTTGTTGAGCTCTTGGTGGTGTGGTGCAGTGTCCCGTAGCTGCTTGTTAACTTACGGGTAGGGGTGAAAACGGATCCGATAGTTTTTGATCGATCCGGATAAAAACGGATTCGAAATGTCTCGGATCGGATTTTTCTCAGATAATTTTCGGATCGAAAATGAATTCGGTTTTTTTGTCAGAAACGGAAATGAATACGGTAGGCATGCTATCCGGCGGATACGGAAACAAATACGGATTATCCGGATAAGACGGGGTCCGAATATCCGGATTTCGGCCCAAAAGAGGATTTCAGCCCAAAAGATAAAAGGGGATTCTAATTGATTTTCGAATTTCAGAAAATGCAACAAATCAAATAGTCTTTTAGAAAATAGCAAATAGAGTTCAAAAATCCTAGAAAAAATCACAGAAATTCATTGAATTATTTTTAACTTAATAAAATTAATTCTAACTTAAAGTTGGTTTTTATTTTTGTATATAAATTATTTTAAATTTCTAAAAATAGGAAAAACCTTTTAAAAATCCAGAAAATTCAATAAATTAATTAAAATTTTCTTTTTCACTTTAAATCTAATAAAATCCCAGAAAACTCAATAAATTTTATTTTTTACATTAAAACCTAGGAAATTAAATAATTGATTTTATTTTATTATTTTCCCTTTTTAACAAGGAAAACTCTTTTAAATCTCAAAAAATCCAATAAAATAATAACTTTATTAATTTTATTTTTGGTAACATACTTTGGGATGTTACAGTCATTTGCGTATAGATTAACCATCCAGTCTAATCGATGTTAGTGTGAACTAAATTTTATGTATATGATGAACTAAGTGTAAATGCGTGATGACTTTGTGAGTTATGACTTATGAGCTAAATATGGTAAACTAAGTGTTATATTTGTGATGAACTAGTTAATGTAACTTGCTAGTGCCAATGTTCTGTGTGGTTGCTGAAAATATAAATAATTTACGAATGTTTACATCAAATAAATTAGTTATATATTTTCGTTAATTTCTGGCATACAATTTAAGGGGTTTTCATGTTCCGAAAAATATCTGTGACCGTATTCGTTTTGATTCGTATTCGCTCCGTATTTGTATTCGATACTATTCGTATTCATATCCGGGGTATTCGTATTCGCATCCGGATCCGGAAAAAATATGAAAACAAATATGACTAAATCATTATCCGTCCCTTTCCGATCCGTTTTCACCCCTACTTGCGGCGTGGGTGCGTGCGTGCGCGCGACCGAGACGACGAGCCGGCCGGTTGTGTTGACCTGCGGTGGGGGCTGCTTGTTTATTTAGGCTGGACTCTAAAGTCTACAAAAGTCGATGGGCGATGTCATCGCGTGTGTGGAGCAATTTGTTTTGGGGCGTGTCTAGTGAAAAACGGAGAATTGCCGGGGTGAAGTTTGTGCTGTACAGAGAAACTGACTTCGGTCAGTTGGTCAGTTGGCTAGATGGGCTAGTTGCATCCTTGCCTACCAGTGTTCGAGCCTGAGCTCAGCGCGGTGCTCACCTTCTTTTATTAAAAGTGTTGCCAAAACTCCTGGATGAAAAATCAAAAACAAAAGTTTGTGCTGTATAAGATGGGGGAATGCGTCACCGGTGATGGACGACCGGTAGATCGAATTTGACAACCGCGCGCGTGTGGCACTTGGGGAGTCATTGGTCCTTAGCACAGACGGAACAGCGGGCAAGGACGTAGGTGAGCTAGGTTGTACGGTTGTACCGGCAGTGTGAGCAATTTCAATGAATGACGCCGTGACCTGCAGCTGTGTCTACGACAGATAAGCACTAGGGGGGGGGGGGGTGTGTCATCTTTAGAGCGAGAACAAGTTGTTAAACCGACGTCAAGCATTCACAACACAGGAGTAGAAGGTTATGGGCTCAAATATAAAGATTTGGGAATTGATACGGCTCGATGCATCGGATGTCACTCAAAACATTCTAGTCTATCAAAACATTGGATCTCACCTATACTCGCATGATGACCTTCCCATCTTTTCGACTCTTACTCCTTCTAGTCTCTTTTCCAATTAGCGAGGCATAACACAAATCAGACCAAAGCTTCTCTCTCTTCCCTGCCTCTCTCTCCCCTTCCATCTCTCTCGCCATGGCTGCGGATGGTAGGAGCTCGCGTGCTCCTCCTTGTTCCTTTTCCTACCTCCCTCCCTCTCTCTCACCACGGCTGGAGCCCAAGTGTAGGTCACATATCCGAGCCCTTGCGAGCTTGTCGCCGTCCCTCGTGCGAGGCCACCATCTCCATATCTCTAATTGAGGTCGCTCTATTGCTCTGACGAACTATGGTCGAGCTCCTCCAGCGAGCTGCGACGAAGTCACCCGCAGCCACCCTTCCACGCCCTACCATGACGTGACCACCATCATGCATGCCTATGTTACTGAGCTTATATCGGCAAACTCACAACGTCAAGCCCGTGTGGATCCGGGTTCGCCGGTGACTAAGACGATGGTGTGGGTTGGCCACCACCACCTGTAAGATTTATTTAATATTTTATGGCCTATATAAATTTATTAGATTGATTCTAGTATTAAAGGTTCTAGTATGATGGTTACTAAAATTAAGGATTGGAATCAAGGGTTTTTAATCCCTCTTCTCTCCCTTAATTTGCTAAATAATGTTAAATGTATATGTGTGTGTATTTTGCATGGTACATGCATACTTGATTCAGCTAGTAGCTATTGGCTGCTAGATAAGTTGCATGCATGCAGTACTTTAACCCGGCTGCTAGATAAGTTGTATGCATGGTGCGCATGAGCAGTTGCTCTGGGCAGCAACGCGTATATATGCACGCAGCGACACGGGCGGCAGTTCGCAGAGAGCGGGCGTTAGCGCAGCTGTTCGCAGCGAGCGGACGGCAGCGCGGCTGTCAGTGACAAACGCGACTGTTCACAGCGACGGTTCAAACACTATAAATAGCAGGGATTCTGATGCATCAAATCAATCGACATCAGTGCAATCCAACAGAAGCATGCAGCACATACATATGTAGATATACATATTCTTATTCTCTATCTATCAAGAGAATATTGAAGTGAAAGGTAGAGAGAAGAAGAAAGACATCATGCAGATTTCGAACACCGAGCAAGGTTTGTTGAATTATATAAGTGCTGCAAAGTTCCCTAAGATGAAAGTTTATTCTAACACCACCTCCTCAATATCACAATAAAAAAAATGTTATAATCGGTAAGTTGTGTTGTTGTGGCTACTATTTCTGGATGTTGAAATATGCCCAACTCAAAAGTTAAAGATGTTTAGATGGTTTCTTTGTTGTTGCAACAAGGTTTGATTTTTGCTGCAATAGGTTCTTGTATTTGTTGCCTAAATAGTTCAAGTTTGTTGCATATTTTTGTTGAAATAATCCATATTACACCCCTAAACTATCACCATAGTCCAAAAAAACCCTGAAGTCCAATACCGTCTGATTTGCACCCTCGAACTTTCAATACCAGATCATCTAACCCCCTGACCTAGTACTTCTTGGTTTCAGGCTGATGTGGCATCCTAATCATCAGGTGAGAGAGTAGCGCCAGAGAGAGAGAGAGAGAGAGAGAGAGAGAGAGAGAGAGAGAGAGAGATGGAATTGGGCGGCGACGGTAATGCAAGTGGTGGCGCGACAACTTGAGCGATGGGCAAGATGGGTCGGCGTGGCATTGCGGGGAAGGTGGGAGGTGACGCCAGCGGCGAGCAGGGCGGCAACGGAGGCGGAGGCGAATGGTGGTGGCGGCGGTTCGGAGAGACTCTAGTGAGGGCTAAGGAGAGGGGAAAATAGAGGAGGTGGCACACAGAACTGGGCGGCGGTGGCAATGGCGAGCGTTGAGTTCTAACTCGAGAGGAGGATCAGTACCGGAAGAGGCTGGGGTTAGTGGTGCTTGATGACAAGGAGGTCGGGCATCAGCAGCCCTTGACGAGGAGTCCAGAGCGGTGGCGCTTAACGAGGACAACAGAGGGTGAGGCCAAGGGTGGCGATGCTTGACGAGGAAGAGGTCGGGGTAGGGGGCACGATGTTTCATAAATGACGAGGAGGAAGCCAGCAGCGACGATGGTTGACGAGGAGTTGGATGGAGGATGTGGTGGCGGTGGCGCCTCGGCTACCGACAAGGATGAGGTGAGGACGTGAGGAACTAAGGAATGGGGATGACGGCTGCACCGCTTTGTAGTTTGGAGTTTAATAAAGACTTTTTTTGTTTATTTGATGACTAGGATGCCACGTCAACCCAAAACCAGGTGGTATCAAGTCGGGGGGTTGGGTGATTTGGTATTGAAAGTTCGAGGGTGCAAACCAGACAGTATTGGAGTTCAGGGGGGTTTTTTGGACTCTCGTGATAGTTTAGGGGTGTAATATGGATTTATTCCATTTTTGTTTACTGATTCCATATTTGTTGCAAGCTTAGGAACTAATTGCTGCGCTTCTATTTTTTTTTTGTTACGCTGGATCGAATTAGTTGTTTCATCCTCATTCATTCACCCATGGTTTTAGATGTTGTGCATAAAGGGCTCTAATAAAACATTTTCAATCAAGGTACGTTTGGGGTATCTTATAATTGGTATTTAAGTATACTGAAAGTAATAAAAAAAAGTATAATATGGTTATTTAAGTGATATATTTGAAGTGGGAGTACATACTTCCCAGAGTACGAAATGTACGTGTGTATGTAACTAAAGTGATAAAGAAGAATATGTCAAGTTCTTTTAGGTGATATATCAAAGGTGTAAGTAACTACACCTAAGAATAGAAAGTATTAATCTTTTATCTCTCTCTCTATATATATATTTATTTTTATATATTTAATACTTATATGGTTTTATTTTATAGTTTTTTTTAACTTTATAATGTCATATAGGCAAAATGGGCCCGCACTAACCCGATGGGCTAACCATGCCCGACACGACCCATATGCTCAGTGTGCCATACCTGAGCCGGCGGCCGAGCACATACGATCCAATTACCTAGTCGAGCCGGTTGTACCTTGTCCGATCAGACCATGGTGGGCCAAACCGTGCTGCTTATTTGAACACCACTAGAAAGAAAGGAAAATGCCAAGCCCCTAGCTACCTCCGTCCCACCACTTCTGGTTCCCTTCTCATTTTTTTTCGCGATCGACTGCACGGCGGCCTCGACAACTTGGAAGCTGCAGGCTGCACGGAGGGCGGCCTCGACACCTCGGTGTTCGGCGGCGGGCGTGGTGCATGCGCATAAGTCGGTGTTGAAGCTACAATCCTACAAGGTGCATTCTAAATCACTAATCTGTAGAAGCTTTAGCCGCCACAAATTGGGAGTATTCTAGCATAACTATTGTGCGACGAGAGAATATCATATTGAAGTTTGACTGTAGGAGTTTATTCTATTCTGAACTAGCGAGGAGCCACTAATTTAACTGAAGAAGGGGATTAAAACAAATACAATAGTTTATAATCCTGTGCAAAGAGGGCAAGAGCAAAAGAGAAAAAGCTGCCGCAGGTGAAGTATCGGCAAACAAAAGCAACGATTTGCCCTAATTAAACTGATCTTACTGAACTAATTAAAAGACCAACTGCTTTTGATCCTGCCTGCATCTGATACTGCCTGCATCGAGTATTTAGGGTGTGTTTGATTGGTTGGATGAGGTTGAATGGGATGAGATGGTACAATTAAGAGGGAACCGTAGTCAGTCTGTTTGGTTAGTTGTTTAGGATGATACACAAATATGTTTGATTGATTGTATGGGATGGTACAAGATTGTGTATGATTGAGAGGATGAGGTAGATACAGTAACCCCCTCACTACATAGGTGAGATTACCTCTACATTATTTTCTTTTCTTTTCTTTCCTTTCTTTCTATTTTTCTCTTTTTCTTTTATCTTTTTTCTCCTCACTGGATGGGAGCGTCCCGTCTGATTAGCAGCTAGTACTATTTCGCTCTACATTATTTTCTTTTCTTTTCTTTCCTTTCTTTCTATTTTTCTCTTTTTCTTTTATCTTTTTTCTCCTCACTGGATGGGAGCGTCCCGTCTGATTAGCAGCTAGTACTATTTCGATAAGCCATTTTAAGTCTTTATTGCTGCAAAAAAATAAACAATAATAACAGCAGATTTTTCCCAAGGTGATAGGATTGAAATGAAGTCAATATGAAACGAATCTAAGACTGGATTGTGATTTGGTAGTGTGATGAGGAATCGATACGAAATTCAAGTTCAAACTGTACCCACAGGTCCCACACAAAGGCTTTTAGAGTCTACATGTCAAAATCAGCTCACAATTTGATCAGAATTAGCATCCTTTCTAATGATCACAAAAAGCGAAAATCTATGTTACTTAACTATCCCCCAAAATAGCTGTTGTTTCTTGTTTGTGTATGTATCCATTGTGGTACCCTTGACCCTTCTCTTCACCAACTTCAATGATTTGCATTTCTGATGCATCAACAGTAGTTCTGAACAGAAGGCGCTTCTCAAGAACTGCAAGAAAATATTGATCTTAGGACATGACCAAGTGGCAGGTAAAAGAATTCTGTTATGGCTAGCAGCATTTGGTGAGAATAAAACATAATAGAAAGGTTACTTGCAAACTATCAGGAAAACATGTGGAAAAATAGCTGGATGAACCAGAACCTTCAGTGCTAGCACAAGCTGACAGAACTATTATATACTTCAAGATAGTCACTTATAGTTTCACCTTTGAGGGTTAAGAGTAATCTAATACCAGGCTGCCAGCCATACTGGTCACTGGTCAACAATGTCATCAAATTTGGCGAATACATCCAGCACTAAATAACCTAGTGAAAAACAGCACTTCGAATAGTATAGCACTGAGCACATGTTTAGTTATAGTAAGCAATCAAAATCCACATTTGGAGGCATTTGAATGAGCCTTGAGACAGAATTTTGTTAGTTGAAAACATCCTTCAGCTCTGCAATTTACAAAACTACAGCTGAAACATTCATACTTCCCAATGAAAATTTCTCCAATATTGTTGCTATTCGCTAATACTTTGATGGTTGACCTATACAAGAAACTTTTTTTGTTGTGAGACGAAATACAAGAATCTTGATGTTCCAGCGAGAACAATATCATGGGTAAATTACCAGCTTTACCATTTACCCATGGATGGCAGTTCATGACACACAAGCTACTGAACTAAAACTGAACCACACTCAATCATCGATGCGCTGCTAGCAAGGTAGGAGAAAAGGAACGACGGCCAGTAGCCGAGAACATAATCCTTGCCAAACTGCATCCACCAATTCCCCTCTTTCGAATCCTCACATAACATATACAGTAGAAATCGTTAGAAACCATGCATCTGAGAATGTGATGTATCAATAATACCAAAACATTAATCACCTTACTGCAATTGAAAATTGTTGAGAACACTGCATCCACCAATTCCCCTCTTTCGAATCCTCACATAACATATACAGTAGAAATCGTTAGAAACCATGCATCTGAGAATGTTGTTATACGCGACGGCGGAGGAACGACGAAGTAAACAAGATCAATCGCAGAGAGACTTGAGATTTAACGTGAAAAACCCTCTCAATGCGAGAGGGAAAAAACCACGGACGCCAGCCAGCAACAATCTTCACTATATCGGGGTGAGGTTACAACGCTGGGGATTTACAACTCTAATTCCGATATCCCAAACAGCGGCTTACAGGAAATATATATATCAGGGAAACCCTAATTCGACTAGGATCCATACCGCGGGGGCTTCCCGCACCTGAGCGTCCACAGGTGCAGGGCCTTGCACAATGGGCCTCCGCTACGCTACGCTCCGTCCAGAAGCTGGCCTAGTTGATGAATAGAATTTGGATCACAAATCAACATACTCCACCTTGAGACAAATTTCTTCCTGTAGCATAAATCAATCCTTCACCCTGAACACAACAAAGAAAGAAATACTTTCGGCGCCACACAGCCTCTTGGGCTAAGCTGTAATACCAACTAAGCTTGAACAAAGCTCAAACTTAGCAACAGGAACTGTCTTTGTGAACATATCAGCAGGATTTTCATGAGTGCTAATCTTGCATACCTTTAGCTTACCCTTTGCAACAATATCTCTGACATAATTATATTTAATCTCAATGTGCTTTGTCCTCTCATGAAACATCGATCTTTAGTGAGATAAATTGCACTCTGTGTCACAAAGCAGTTAATGCAAGAATCAACTCCGAGAAGCTCGACAAACAAACCTTTCATTAAATCCGACTCTTTACTTGCTTCACAAATAGCCATATATTACTCGCTTGGTGGTGGGCGAGCGCAACAACATCCTGCAAATGTGCCTTCCGCTCACAAAGACAACCTCAATGGTAAATACATAACTTTGTGGCGACCTACGCTTATCCAAATCACGGCATAATCGAATCAACATAGCCAACGAGTTCCTTTTGGTCTGCCAAACTTCAAACAAGCATCCGATGTGCCTTGCATGTACCGAAAATCCAGCGAACGGCCTTCCAATGCTCTTTACGAGATTAGCCATATATCTACCGACCAAACTCATAGCATAAGATAAATCCGACGAGAGCAAACCATGGCATACATCAAAGACCCAACAAACTAGCATACGGAACTCGGACATGTACTCAACCTCCTCATCGGTGCTAGGACATTGTGAAGTCGACAATTTAAAGTGAGGTGCAATGGGAGTACTAACGAGCTTTGAATCATGCATGTTGAAACGATGAAGCACTTTCGAATATAATTTTCTTGACTAAGAAACAATAAACCGAAGCACGGTCTCTAGTAATTTCCATACCTAGAATTTTCTTAGCGGCACCAAGATCCTTCATCTCAAATTCATTGCTCAACCGAGCCTTCAAAGCGACCTTCAAGCGGTGATTTCTTTCTTACTCTTGGCGACAATCGACATATCATCAACATATAACGACAAGTATATAGGTGATCCATCAACAAATTTAATGTAGACACGCTATCATAATCGGATCTTTTAAAGTTATTTGATAACATAAATGAATCAAACTTCTTATACCAGCGAGAGAGACTGTTTCAAACCATATAAGGACTTCTTCAATTTGCAAACATGATCCTCCTTACTGTGCACTATGAACCCATACATTTGGTCCATGTATATCTCCTCCTCAAGATCTCCATGTAAGAATCTTTGTCTTCACATCTAGTGCTCAAGCTCAAGATCACGCATAGCAACAATACTAAAGAATGTACGGATTGAGCTATGCTTCACAACTGGGGAGAACACATCATTGTAATCAACACCCGGAATCTGACTGAAACCTTTAGCTACTAACCTTGCCTTAAATCTTGGAGGCTCACTAGGAGATAGACCCTCCTTCCTCTTGAAGATCCATTTGCAACGCACGGTCTTCTTATTTTTAGGCAAGCGCACCACGTCCCATGTGCCATTTTTCTCCAGGGACTGCATCTCTTCTTGCATAGCTGAGATCCACTTCTCATGATCTCCAGAAACAATGGCTTCAGTGTACGTAGCCGGCTCATGAGTGTTCTCCACCTGTTCAACACAACTAAGAGCATAATGAATCAAATTACACTCTTCAATTAATCGGGATCGAGGACCACAACTCCTCTTTTCTCTGCGAAGTGCAATAGGCTGATCGACTTGCTGCAAAACAGGAGATAAGTGCTGAACAGTATCAATAGTATCATCAATAAATTCATCTCCCTGATCATCCACGTGCTCCACCTGCACGCTCATATTCTGCTGCTCATCATCAGATCTGTCTGGTACAATATCTATGGGTAAACTGTCATTAAACATCACAAATTTATTAAAAACAACACTTCTGCTCATGAAAGTCTTTCTTGTTTCAGCATTCCATAGCTTATATCCTTTTACTCCAGAACCATAACCAAGAAACAGACACTTAATAGCTCTAGGCTCTAATTTTCCATTATCAACATGAGCATAAGCAGTGCAACCAAAAACTCTCAGCTGTGAATAATCAGCAGATGTACCAGACCATACCTCAATGGGAGTTTTCTTGTTGAGTGGAATAGAAGGTGACCTGTTGATCAAATAGCATGCGGTGTTGGCGGCCTCTGCCCAAAAACGCTTGCTCATCTTTGCGTTGGACAACATGCAACGAGCCTTCGATATGATGGTTCTATTCATGCGGTCAGCCACACCATTCTCTGCGAGTTGTGCGGGATGGTGTGATGCCTCACAATGCCTTCCTTCCCGCAATAATCATTAAACTCATGCGAGCAAAATTCACCACCATTATCGATCTGAAGCGCTTTACCTTCTTCTCAGTTTGCCTTTCTATCATTACTTTCCAATCTCTAAAAGCAGCAAATGTATCATATTTACCTTTCAGAAAATAAGGCCACACTTTTCTAGAGTAATCATCAATGATAGTAAGCATATAATTTGCACCACCATACGAGGTCTTACGAGAAGGCCCCCACAAATCAGCATGTACATACTCAAGTATACCTTTGGAGCGATGTACCGAGGCATTGAACTTTACCCTCTTGTGCTTACCAAAAATGCAGTGCTCACAAAAGTTCATCTTACTCTGAGTGCAGCCATCCAGTAGGTTCCTCTTCATCAATTCTGCCATACCAAGTTCACTCATGTGTCCAAGAGTAAGATGCACGGGCCTTGCACAATGGGCCGCACGGGCCTTGCACAATGGGTGCACGAGCCTTGCACAATGGGCCGCTTCAGGACTTCGCTCCGCTCCGGCCCTAAGCCTCCGGCGACGGGCCTCCGCTACGCTCCGTCCAGAAGCTGGCCTAGTTGATGAATAGAATTTGGATCACAAATCAACAAATGTGATGTATCAATAATACCAAAACATTAATCACCTTACTGCAATTGAAAATTGTTGAGAACATGTTCCTGGAAGAATCCCCATCGGCGGTTTCTTGGACAAGTTCGCTTTGGGCTTGAGCCACGCCTTCACCTCATCTGAGCTGTCTCCTGCAGCAACACGAGCAAATTAAGAATGGTTCTTCAGCAGATTTTGGTTCTTGTATGGATTGGATTAGGCGGTTTTTTGGACAAGTTCGCTTTGGGTCGGACGCGTGGCTTACCGGGACTGGAAATCTTCCTGTTGGCAATGGGTGGCGAGGCGGACGGCGGCGCTGCGCCTCGGCGGAGTTTGGTGTCAGCTCTGGTGGTGGTGCTCGTCGAGGAAGCGGCTCATGGAGTAGCGAGCTCTGCATAGCTTGGGGATCTCGTCGTGGCGGCCGGCCGGATCCACGCACCCTTGAGCTCCTCAAGCTCGTCGTTGGTGAGGCTCCTCGCGCGCCCACCCCGTCCTCGCGAGCACGGCCGGCCGGCGGCGCGGCCACGCCGCCTCCCACTGCGTCCGCGCCACACGTCCTCGGAAGGTGAGCTCGGAACAAGGATGCGTGCGAGAGGATAGGGGCGCGGCGTTGATCTGGGAGGTGAGCTCGGAAAGGGTTCAGCTACTGGAGAGAGTGAGCGCTGCGGGAGAGTGGCGCCGCAGCGGAGCGAACAAGGAGATGCTGAACCGCGTCGTTCACTGATTTTCGTCGAACGCGATGGTACTGCATAAACGGCGAATATTCACCGAATTTTTTTTGAAATAATATTTTTTAATTTTTTTTTACAAAACTAGGTAGTCGTCTCCAAAAATTGCAAAAATAGGTCCTCATGCTTGATTCATGCGGCGGCGAGTTCTATCACCGATTGAACTAGCGATAGGAACCACGAAAAGTGGAAGCGAGTTTACGCCGCCATTCAATCGGCGACAGATTTCTAGGAATTTTTAAATATAGTAAATAAACTCAAAAAATTATGATTTTTTTGGATCTTCCTGATAGAATTTTATTGCCTGTGTAATTTTTTCATAATTTTATGCCTTCTTAATTTGTCTACAAAATTTATTTAAGTATACTATTTGTAGGAATTTATACATATACCAAATGAGGTCCAAAAATTATGAAATTTTTTGTGCACGCTTCTTACATAGTGTAATTATTTGTGTAATTTTTCTAGAATTTGTTATGTTCTGAAATTATCTCTAAAATTAACGGTTTACATAATCAAGTACACTGCATCAAAAACCTAAATTAAGAATTTTGTAGACAATGTCAGATCATATAAAATTCTGTAAAAACTACACAAACAATTACACTATGTTAGTAGCGTTCACAAAAAATTTCATAATTTTTGGACCTCATTTGGTATATGTACAAATTCCTACAAATGGTATATTTAAATGAATATTGGAGACAAATTCAGAATGGATAAAATTATGAAAAAATTACACAAGCAAGAACATTGTATCAGTAAGCTGCACAAACAAATTCGTAATTTGTTGAGTTTATTTACTATATTTAAAAATTCCTAGATTCCTATCGTCAGTTGAACTAGCGACAGGAACCTACTCTTTTCCTGTCGCCATTCAAGCGGCGATAAAGCTGTCGCGAATGAACCGGCGGCGAGGATCTATTTTTGTAATTTTTTGAGACGACTACTGTGACGACCCGGGATTAACACCCAGATCTTCTGTGCATAACAGAACTAGTCCCATGATCAGTGGCTAGCTCACACAGTAAACAAATGTGATAACACAATCATAAACGTTAAAAGTTATTAAATAACAACATAGTTGATTACAAGATAGCCTTACAGGGCAACATTAAATAAACACAGCGGAAGACGATGAAGAAGTAGTAGGGTCCAGCAATCTGCCACAGGCAATCGACTGGGGTAGCGGCCTAGTCGTCACGATCCACACCTGTAGTGAAGTTCTTCTTCTCTGAAATTTTGTTTGCATTAAGCAAGAATGAGCACAACTTCCGTGCTCGCAAGTTACACCCGTCAATTAACAAAATGACATGCATAAATGGATGTAACAATAGAAAGGCTTATAGGGTTATTTGTGCAAAAACAGTATTTGACATTAAATACCATACTTAGTTCAAAAGCTCAAGTGTTATAAAATCTAAAATTGATTTTGAATTGATAACGATAGTGCAGGCACCAACCTAACACCAACATGAACACGGGCACCAACCCGGGGCTTCAACCCATACTTTTCTCATGGACACCCATCCATGTCAAAACTGTTTTACAAAAATATTTTGAAATCGAAGTCTAACTTTGAGTGGCTTTGCCAGCATGTCCATGACCGTGGACACGGCTATTCGAATAGTTTTACACTCTGCAGAGGTTGTACAACTTTACCCACAAGACATGAATTCTCTAGTTGTTTGGCATCCGTCGATACCACCACTCACTACCTTGGGTAAGCAGTCTAGAGTACGTGTCAAGGCCTTTACAATACGCTATCCCACCATAGTCCTCCCTCGCTAAGGTTTCACCCCCTTTGGACTACCCGTCCGCAGGGTTCAGGCCCCCTCTTGCGCCAGGTGGGACTAACAAAAGTAATGAAAGACCACCCACTACAACAGTAGGGACGACCATGATGGAACTTTGCAAATTAATCAGCCAGGTCCTGCCCATACAGGACATGTGGTAGTACGATGTGGCTTAGCAAGATGCGGCTCGAAGACCGGTCCTTAACTGACCCAGGCGACAACCAGCAGAACCACGGGCCTCAACCTACCCGTTGAGCGGTGCATAAACATGCACCCACGAGACAACCATTTCGCCCAAGTTCAAACCATCATTTTATTTTATCTTTCAAACATTTGTAAAACTCCCATGACACACCAATGTCAAGGGTACAATTTAAACAATAGTCGATCTTTGGCTGAAATTCCCCAAATGAAACATATTTAGTCTATAAGCATTGCTAAGCACAATATTTTCCAAATGATCCTAGTTTATACTATCGTATCAACTAGGTTTTATCTAGGGTGACAATATGCTTGATTCGATAACAAAATTGGCCATACAAAGGATTTGGGTATAACTATAAATTTAAAACAGGGATTTAAATTACTGAGTATAAATAAGCATGCAGTAATAATTTGAAACAAAATTTAAATAATTTTAAATAATAGGTGCAAATATGATCAAGAATGTAACTTGCCTTGCTTGATTACTCGTTGGCGTCGAAATCCGGTCGTCCGAAGTCATCGAAATCTATACGTGAAAACGAGCTAAATTCAAATAACACTCGAATAAAATTCAAATAAAATCCAAAATAAATACTGGGAGGAAGGTATCGACTTTATATGAATTTAGGAAGTTGAACCGACGGAATCGGAGTTCGTATGAGGAGAAACGAAATTCGGAAGGTTGAAAATCACATAAAATGATAGAATTCCGAAAATACTATTCACTAGAAATTGTATTTCGGATTGAATGGGATCAAGGAAAGAGTTTTATGGACATGGTGAGGATGTGCGGTGTAGAACATGTCGAGGCGAACCCAACGCCGCATGACGGTTCGGCCGAGACATCGGATGGTGGCGGACAGCGGAGAGCGACCTTACGGTTGACATCGCCGTTCCGGGCAAGCGGAGAGGAGTTAACGGGTGAGGTTTGTGGCGATTTGAAGGAGGAACCGTGGGAGCATAGCGCTCGCCTTGGTTGGGGAAGCGCGCAAGATTGGCGATGGCGAGGAGAAAGCGACGGCAGCGCAAAAAGACCGAATAATTAACGAAATTAAATAAAATCTAAAAATTACAAAATAAATACTGAAAATAGTAGATGAATTTAGGAGAAAGAATCAATAGATTTGGAGCTTGCGTGTGAGAAGCGAATTTTTGCAAAATTAAAGCGTGTATGTACAAAGCATAGTTACGTGACTAGATAAATGCTCTGCTCATCTTCTTGCATAGCCGAATAGGAAATAGAAGCAAGCACAGCGCGACGTAGTGGCTTGAAATGGTGCGGCGATGCTCGGCGGCTTCATCGACGAGAAAAGGAGAGCATCACGAAGAACGCGACATCGCGATGCCAGGGGTGGAGACGATGTGGCCGTAGCTAGCTCGACGGCGGCACAATTCACAGCGGAAGGAGCCTCATCCTACGGTTCGGATGGCAATGTTGCCGGTGAACGGCGGTGTTTCAGCGGCCGGCAAGGGGTGGAATGGAGAGAGGAGAGGACGGGGATGCCGGTGCTCACCTCGGTGGTGGTGGAACGTGTACGGATTGGCCGGAGACGAGGACGACGACGTCGGCGCAGTGTGGCTCACGGTGGCGCGGATGTTCCGGCGATGCTCCGGCGAAGGAGATGGGAGCACGGTGTAGAACGTCACGAGGCGAAGCTAGCGGTGCCGTCGATGATGCCGAGGGCTCCACCGTAGGAGGCACAATTGGCCGATGAACCGCGTTCGGCCTACGGGCTTCAACTCTAAAATTCGGCCAAGATAGGGGGAGAGGGGAGAGGTGATTTCGGGGAATGGGTTGAGGATGGAGAGGGCCTCCTGGTGCTCCCTTTATATATAGGAGGAGGGGTTTCAATCACCGGTATTTCGCCTGAGAAGATGCGACATTTTCGGGTGTAGTTGAAGAACGATTCAAACGGCGAAATTGGTTACATGCAAAGGAGGAACCGTTCAATTGATGGTGTGGCAACGTGGGTGAGGTTAGTGCGGACCTCCCCTTTCAAACGGAATTGGTTTTAATGCACCGAGTGTGGAGAAAGAGGAGAAATAGCGAAGGTCGCCATTAATGGCTACTTGGAGCTCGGCCGGCTCGGTAATGGTGCGCAGAGCAAGAGGAGGGGAGGAGAGGCGCGCAGTGGCGGGAATGGGCGGCGTGCCGAGGGGCGGCGCCGGCGAGGTGGCGCTTGGGTTAGCGGTGGCCGGCCATGCATCTTGGTTTTGAGAAGAAACAACAAAACAGAGAAGAAATGTCGGGAGGAGGAAGAAGATAGGAGAGAGAGAGAGGGAATAAAGGAGTGAATGATGGCCTTTAGTTCATTGAAAGAAGGAAAGGAAGGTGGTAGCACGTGTAAGGTTAATTGAGTCGGTCACGGAGCAATAAAGATGGGTGACCAATTGGGAACAGATACCTATGCAGAAGAAAAAAATATATTTTTTAATTACAATGTCAGAACAATTCATGAGTGTTGTCAGAACATATTTTTATTATTATTTATTTTCGAAATAAAGATTAAGCAATAAATCAAATATTTTTAGAACATAGCAAATAGAGTCCAAAATTTCTAGAAAAATTATAAAAATTTCTTAAATTATTTTGGATTTAATAAAAATAATTTCAACTTAAGGTTGGCTATTATTTTTGCACATAATTTATTTTGGCTTTAAAGTAATTAGGAAAAAGCTTTGAAAATTCGAGAAAATTCTAGAAATTATTATTTTTACTTTAAATCCAATAAAATCTCGAAAAATTTAATAAATTTTATTTTTGTTAATTTTAATTTTTTTAGGAAATTCAAGAAAAGCAAATATTCTCTTTTAATTTTTTTCGAAATTCTAACAAATTCATAACTTTATTAACTTTATTTTTGGTAACATAATTTGGGATGTTACAAACTACCCCCCTTAAAAGGAATCTCGTCCCCGAGATTCGGAGTGGCTAGAAAGAACACTAGGAATACAAGGTTTTCAACTGGAGTTGTCGTTGTCTTCATCCTGTTCCTCATCAGACATAGCCTGAGCTGAGACATTGTACAAATGTCCTTTTCCAGAATTCTGCAGCTTCTTGTTTGCTTGTATGATGTTGACTTCAGAGGTGGCTAGATTCGCTGCCGGCTGCTTCTTTGGACATTTACTAGCGAAATGCCCAACCTCATGGCAATTGAAGCACGTGATGCCTGGAACATAGGCTGAGTTCTTGTGTGCCTGATCACCATCAGATGAGTTGGAGGACCCCAAGTAGACTGGGTTGTCTGCCGTTGGCTGGGATTTGATTTGATATGATGAAGTCCCTCTAGTTCTAGAAAAACTTCCAGAGTTGAACTTCTGTGCAGCCATTCTTCTCTTGCGGTTCTCCATCTCGCGTTTCTTGCCTTCTTGACGAATCGCCTTGTCGACTAGCTGCTGGAAGTCTGAATAGTCTTGGGAAATCAGCTGTACGGACAAATCATCATTGAGTCCTTCTAGGAATCTTTCCTGCTTGTCTTCATCCTTAGCAACATCGTTAGGTGCATATCGTGCTAGTTGGTTGAACTTGTGCAGGTACTCATTTACAGAGAGGTTGCCTTGGCGTAGTGAATGAAATTCCTTCTTCTTGAGGGTCATCATGCCGGAAGGAATATGTGCATGGCGAAAAGCTCGCACAAATTCGTCCCAGGTGATGGCTTGAGCATCCACATGTGAGATGCTGAAGTTGTCCCACCATTCAGAAGCTGGACCCATGAGCTGGTGTGAAGCAAACAACACCCTCTCACGATCAGTGCACTGGGCGATATCCAACTTCTTACTAATTGCCCGGAGCCAATCATCTGCATCCATGGGCTCAGTACTGCTTGAAAAAGTTGGTGGACGCATCCTCATGAATTCTGACATACAGGTTCTTTGGGGTGGTGGAGTTGGAGTTGGAAATTGGGAAGCTGTAGCTTGTCGGGCTTGATTGCTGTTGATGGACTGAGAGAGCAGTTCGATCAGACGTTCTTGATTGGCCATCAATTGCTGCCACTCTGGTTCATTGATTGGGGCACTTCCATTGTTGTTGGCGTGGGCTCCACTTCCTGGGTGACGAGGGTTCACCATCTGTTGTTTACTCCCGAGAGTTAGGGAAGGAGACAAAGGATAGGGAAGAGACAAATAAGAAGAACTAAGGGGATAGGGCAAAACAATATTCCCAAACGAAAGGACCAACTGAAAAACTTTTCAGAACAACTTTACACAACGTTCTATCGATTGAACTCTTAATTTGGTGGAATGGCTCAATGCACAGAATGAGTCTTGGCAAACTTATACTATATGGCTAGGCTGACATCGTATCTTCTGCTCGTGGTCTCTGACAACGACGTTTCTTTGACAACTTCACGTCTTCTGGTCTCGTAACGGGAGAAAAAGTGTTGGCCATCTATAGAAATTTTATAAAGGAAAGAGGATCCATTTAATATCACAAAATTGTGAGGAGAGAATTAGGTAAGAAGGCTAAAGATAGATAAATGACCCAGATGAGAAGGGAACAATTTATTTTTCTTATTGTATAAAATAAATTTTGAAGTTTTCAACTAACGGCCATTCTAGCTAGGTCACGACCTACAGTCAACCTGGCTCTGATACCACTTTGTGACGACCCGGGATTAACACCCAGATCTTCTGTGCATAACAGAACTAGTCCCATGATCAGTGGCTAGCTCACACAGTAAACAAATGTGATAACACAATCATAAACGTTAAAAGTTATTAAATAACAACATAGTTGATTACAAGATAGCCTTACAGGGCAACATTAAATAAACACAGCGGAAGACGATGAAGAAGTAGTAGGGTCCAGCAATCTGCCACAGGCAATCGACTGGGGTAGCGGCCTAGTCGTCACGATCCACACCTGTAGTGAAGTTCTTCTTCTCTGAAATTTTGTTTGCATTAAGCAAGAATGAGCACAACTTCCGTGCTCGCAAGTTACACCCGTCAATTAACAAAATGACATGCATAAATGGATGTAACAATAGAAAGGCTTATAGGGTTATTTGTGCAAAAACAGTATTTGACATTAAATACCATACTTAGTTCAAAAGCTCAAGTGTTATAAAATCTAAAATTGATTTTGAATTGATAACGATAGTGCAGGCACCAACCTAACACCAACATGAACACGGGCACCAACCCGGGGCTTCAACCCATACTTTTCTCATGGACACCCATCCATGTCAAAACTGTTTTACAAAAATATTTTGAAATCGAAGTCTAACTTTGAGTGGCTTTGCCAGCATGTCCATGACCGTGGACACGGCTATTCGAATAGTTTTACACTCTGCAGAGGTTGTACAACTTTACCCACAAGACATGAATTCTCTAGTTGTTTGGCATCCGTCGATACCACCACTCACTACCTTGGGTAGCGGTCTAGAGTGCGTGTCAAGGCCTTTACAATCGCTATCCCACCATAGTCCTCCTCGCTAAGGTTTCACCCCTTTGGACTACCGTCCGCGAGGTTCGAGCCCCTCTTGCGCCAGGTGGGACTAACAAAAGTAATGAAAGACCACCCACTACAACAGTAGGGACGACCATGATGGAACTTTGCAAATTAATCAGCCAGGTCCTGCCCATACAGGACATGTGGTAGTACGATGTGGCTTAGCAAGATGCGGCTCGAAGACCGGTCCTTAACTGACCTGGGCGACAACCAACAGAACCCTGGGCCTCAACCTACCCAGTTGAGCCCGTGCATAAACATGCACCCACCAGACAACCATTTCGCCCAAGTTCAAACCATCATTTTATTTTATCTTTCAAACATTTGTAAAACTCCCATGACACACCAATGTCAAGGGTACAATTTAAACAATAGTCGATCTTTGGCTGAAATTCCCCAAATGAAACATATTTAGTCTATAAGCATTGCTAAGCACAATATTTTCCAAATGATCCTAGTTTATACTATCGTATCAACTAGGTTTTATCTAGGGTGACAATATGCTTGATTCGATAACAAAATTGGCCATACAAAGGATTTGGGTATAACTATAAATTTAAAACAGGGATTTAAATTACTGAGTATAAATAAGCATGCAGTAATAATTTGAAACAAAATTTAAATAATTTTAAATAATAGGTGCAAATATGATCAAGAATGTAACTTGCCTTGCTTGATTACTCGTTGGCGTCGAAATCCGGTCGTCCGAAGTCATCGAAATCTATACGTGAAAACGAGCTAAATTCAAATAACACTCGAATAAAATTCAAATAAAATCCAAAATAAATACTGGGAGGAAGGTATCGACTTTATATGAATTTAGGAAGTTGAACCGACGGAATCGGAGTTCGTATGAGGGAGAACGAAATTCCGGAAGGTTGAAAATCACATAAAATGATAGAATTCCGAAAATACTATTCACTAGAAATTGTATTTCGGATTGAATGGGATCAAGGAAAGAGTTTTATGGACATGGTGAGGATGTACGGTGTAGAACATGTCGAGGCGAACCCAACGCCGCAGACGGTTCGGCCGGGAGACATCGGATGGTGGCGGAACGCGACGGAGACGACCTTCTGGTTGACATCGCCGTTCCGGGCAAACGGAGAGGAGTTAACGGGTGAGGTTTGTGGCGATTTGAAGGAGGAACCGTGGGAGCATAGCGCTCGCCTTGGTTGGGGAAACGCGCAAGATTGGCGATGGCGAGAGAAAGCGACGACGCGCAAAAAGACCGAATAATTAACAGAAATTAAATAAAATCTAAAAATTACAAAATAAATACTGAAAATAGTAGATGAATTTAGGAGAAAGAATCAATAGATTTGGAGCTTGCGTGTGAGAGAACGAATTTTTGCAAAATTAAAACGTGTATGTACAAAGCATAGTTACGTGACTAGATAAATGCTACTGCTCATCTTCTTGCATAGCCGAATAGGAAATAGAAGCAAGCACAGCGCACGGCCGTGGCTTGGAAATGGTGCCGGCGATGCTCGAGCGGCTTCATCGACGAGAAAAGGAGAGCATCACGAAGAACGCGACATCGCGATGCCAGGGGTGGAGACGATGTGGCCGTAGCTAGCTCGACGGCGGCACAATTCACAGCGGAAGGAGCCTCATCCTACGGTTCGGATGGCAATGTTGCCGGTGAACGGCGGTGTTTCAGCGGCCGGCAAGGGGTGGAATGGAGAGAGGAGGCGGGGATGCGGTGCTCACCTCGGTGGTGGTGGGCGATGTGCGGATTGGCGGAGGCGAGGGCGGCGGCGTCGGCGCAGTGTGGCTCACGGTGGCGCGGATGTTCCGGCGATGCTCCGGCGAAGGAGATGGGAGCACGGTGTAGAACGTCACGAGGCGAAGCTAGCGGTGCCGTCGATGATGCCGAGGGCTCCACCGTAGGAGGCACAATTGGCCGATGAACCGCGTTCGGCCTACGGGCTTCAACTCTAAAATTCGGCCAAGATAGGGGGAGAGGGGAGAGGTGATTTCGGGGAATGGGTTGAGGATGGAGAGGGCCTCCTGGTGCTCCCTTTATATATAGGAGGAGGGGTTTCAATCACCGGTATTTCGCCTGAGAAGATGCGACATTTTCGGGTGTAGTTGAAGAACGATTCAAACGGCGAAATTGGTTACATGCAAAGGAGGAACCGTTCAATTGATGGTGTGGCAACGTGGGTGAGGTTAGTGCGGACCTCCCCTTTCAAACGGAATTGGTTTTAATGCACCGAGTGTGGAGAAAGAGGAGAAATAGCGAAGGTCGCCATTAATGGCTACTTGGAGCTCGGCCGACTCGGTAATGGCTGCGCAGGAGCAAGAGGAGGGGAGGAGAGGCGGCGCAGGTGGCCGGGGAATGGGCGGCGTGCCGAGGGGCGGCGCCGGCGAGGTGGCGCTTGGGTTAGCGGTGGCCGGCCATGCATCTTGGTTTTGAGAAGAAACAACAAAACAGAGAAGAAATGTCGGGAGGAGGAAGAAGATAGGAGAGAGAAGAGAGGGAATAAAGGAGTGAATGATGGCCTTTAGTTCATTGAAAGAAGGAAAGGAAGGTGGTAGCACGTGTAAGGTTAATTGAGTCGGTCACGGGAGCAATAAAAGATGGGTGACCAATTGGGAAACAGTGCGCCCACGCAGGAAGAAAAAAAAATATATTTTTTTTAATTACAGCTGGTCCGAACAATTCATGAGTGTTGTCCGAACATATTTTTTTATTATTATTTATTTTCGAAATAAAGATTAAGCAATAAATCAAATATTTTTAGAACATAGCAAATAGAGTCCAAAATTTCTAGAAAAAATTATAAAAATTTCTTAAATTATTTTGGATTTAATAAAAATAATTTCAACTTAAGGTTGGCTATTATTTTTGCACATAATTTATTTTGGCTTTAAAGTAATTAGGAAAAAGCTTTGAAAATTCCAGAAAATTCTAGAAATTATTATTTTTTTACTTTAAATCCAATAAAATCTCAGAAAATTTAATAAATTTTATTTTTGTTAATTTTAATTTTTTTTTAGGAAATTCAAGAAAAGCAAATATTCTCTTTTAATTTTTTTTCAGAAATTCTAACAAATTCATAACTTTATTAACTTTATTTTTGGTAACATAATTTGGGATGTTACAACTACCTAGTTTTGTAAAAAAATTTAAAAAATATATTATTTTTTAAAAAAATTCAATATTCACCTCGGTTCAAGGCTGCCGTCCAGGACCGATCGGTTCGATACAGCGAACCAAACGTATGAACACGTAGATGAGCTGATAAACTAATTTTACTGCACCTTTTGCCGCTCCATGCCAATCTGAACTTTGGTTTTGATGTTGGAAAATAACGATTTTTAATAAAATTACAGAAATAAATACCTGTTTAATAAAATTATAAAAATAGGTTTCTATCGTCATTTGAAATGGTGAAACAGCTCTGTTACCATTTGGAAGGACATTGCCATGAAAACAGTGTGAAATATCTCTGCCGCCGTTACAAATAGCGACAGAAACTTAAGTTGCCATTTGAATTGGCGACAAGATCATGTCGCCAATTCAAATGGCGACAAGATCAATGTGGATTTTTTTTAAAAAAAATAATGAAAGTAACGGTAAATAGTAGGCAAAAAAAAATTAGGTAGTTACATCGTTTATAATAAGAAACATAAATAGAAAATAATAAGAAACAATATTAGCAGTAGTACATAGGTCACACATAATAATTCGATGAACAACATAACATTAGTACATCAGACAACACAACTAAATAGGACATATGTCATCATATAGTTGTTCGACAAATCACAATGATAGTAAGAAAAAACAATCATCACAACATATTTTAAAAAGATAAACCATCCTCGTGGTCGTCGGCTCCACTTCCACCATGTCGATCTCCACGGTGCCTGCCTCGAGTGGAGTGGTTGGATGAGGTCTCCGTGGCGTCGCCCGGATTGCCGACCACTCCTTTATGCTGTTCATTTCTTGCATTAAAATACTTGAAGGTATGCTCGGACTCCCTGCAAATAGAGCACTTCTTTGTAAGACATTCGACTTCTGCTTTGTTTATGTCGTTCCTGATACGTCGTTGCTACCGCTGACCAACCGTTCCCTTCAACCTATCAACGTTGGCGGCCTAGATCAGCTCCTCCCATTTAGGATGGTCGGTGAAATTGCTAACCACGCTGTAATCATACAGCTCTGCACTCTAGGTTAGCATCACCTCTTCCTTGGTGAAATATTCAGAAAGGTATTGGCTGGGATGCTACGCCAACATCGAATATGCAACCATCACATGTGAGCATGGCCTATGTAGAAGAAGTGACTTGTTGTAAGTACATACGCAACGAACACAGCCAAGCGTGCACTCGTGGATGATGCTCTCACGGTTTGTCTTGAATTGATACGGGTAGGCTACACTAGCAGCAATTCAAAATTTCTACCACGTAAATTAGGATGCCATACAAGCAAGAGATCACAGATCGTTACCACCAGACAAGCAGTGCAGCGGAAAAAGAGTTGGAGTAGCCTGATCCAGCGTCGAGCGCGTCGATGAAGTGGTCGTAGTCGATCGTCCACCATAGTCGATCGTCCAACATAATCGTCTCCGATCGTCTCTTCCAGCAACCAATCGTGTTCCTTGCAAAGTCGTGGATCGTCCTCGAGCGCAACAGTAACCGCAAAAGTGCCTCTACGACATCCACACGTCTAGAGATGGAACACCGTACACCGGTGTGCTAGCACCAACTCGCACGGTAGGGCTCTCCGAGAAGATGGTGGCTAGGGTTTTGGTAGAACAACTCACGTATGTTTCGTATCGTGTGACTCACCCAACAGCCTCATGCATCTCCTTATATAGTGCCATCGTCGGATCCTATCCAAACTCTTTTGTTCCAACCCGTTAAGTGTGTGACCCATTAGGTTCATGCGTAGTCGGTTGTGACTCGAAAACATTTTCCGACCACGAGTCGTTAGCGGTTCCTAGCAGGACATAACGATTCTCGAATACACACAAATTATATCGGATGAATCTTAATGCAATATGATCTATGACTAGGTTCTTATCACTAACGATCAGCTCGTATCTCTATACGACTAGTTCATATTTAGTCTCGATCAGTTCGTAACTCCTTACGACCAGTTAGTGATCATATTCGATCAGTCTACGACCAGCTCATATCTCTATACGACTAGTCCATATCTCATCGAACTAATTGACCTTCTCATGTATTCTCTCTTTGCCTCACGATATCTAGTTGAACTCCAAGTGAGATATTATGTCATCCATGGACTGTTCAATTCTTTCTCGATCGAGTGACGGATAACTTCATGCGGTCGACTCTTCGACCACTAGTGGCATGACCATGCACTTTCTTTATCCGACTACATCAAGAGTCCCAGAGATATCTCTCCTGTTATGTTAGGAGTGGCAAATACCATATCCAACTAGTCACATTCCTTCGTATGTTTTATAACATACTCGAAAGCTACCTTTATAACTATCTAGTTACGAGTAGCATTTGACAACCACTAAGTGTACTATTAAATATGTAGAAAGCTATGCTGATCTCAGGTCTAAGGATTATACATCATCATTACTTGAGACTAATTGATAACACATAAAATCATAACAATCTCAACAGTGTCTCAAGGTGGGGTCAATCTAACACTATGTTCTCTAACATGTGTTCATATTATTGATTCGATATCTCTATATCCATGATCGGTGAAATATGGTCATAAATCATACATATGATGGTCGATAAGTCACTAAAGTTCTGACCAGTGACATTCGACCAGAGATACATTTAGAACGACATCATATGAGTTAAAGAGTTTCACCAATAAGTCACATACTTGTTAATCTTTATAATTGATGATTCATTCAAAGAACAGAATAACATTTATTCAATAACTCATAAACATAGACATGATACAATCATCTCTATAATTGTCTCTAGGGCATATCACCAACACGTCTCGTGGCGTCATTTCTCCTTGCAGAGTACCTCGAAGCAAAGCTCCCTTGTGCTTATCTTGAATGCCCTGTGCATCTCACCCTTCTTGCTCTTCTTCGTGTACTTGGTGATCATGGCGAAGTATAACACTCTATCATTTTCCATGGAGAGCAACACGTTGTTGCTTCGGTCAACAATGTACTTTGTGGTGCTGTGAAGAATTGCATCCACAATACCAACCAAAGGGAGGCACCTCGCGTTGCGCATAACCTAATTGTACACCTCAGCTAGATTCATTGTCATGACACCATACTGAGCACCATCCTTGCCGTGTAGCAATGACCACTTCACCTTAGGCTCGTGCTCGATCTAGTCCGAGAAGCATTTCACCTGCCTGTTGGTCTTCCTCATCAAATTAGGACCATCTGTGGGTAACTCAGGCAATGACTCATGGAGATTTTCAGCGCTTGTGGTGGGCTTCTTCGCTGACCCCCTTCTAAGCGTTCTCGTCTGCTCATCTAGAGTTTTTCAGAGTGCGTCGAACGCCCTCTATTGGTTCTGGTTGCACAACCATTTGAAAATGTTCATTAAGTCTTTGTTGTGAAACTACTTGTAAAAGTTTGCACCCATGCGCCTAATACACCACCAACTCTGTAGATCTACCCATGGAAGTAGCTTGTGTTGTCCTTGTTGTAGTTGAGTTATTGCACTCGACAAGCCTATATGCCGGTCATGTATGAGGCATTCGTTAGGACAGCCATGTATAACAAAAATATTCATGTTCCTTGGAAACCACAACCAAATGTTGGTATTCTCGCTTTCAACAAATGCAAACGCCACGGGAAGAACATGGTTGTTCCCGTCTGTTGCAATTACAGTAAGTATCTGCCCCTTATACTTCCCAGTTAGGAACGTGCCCTCCATGCACAAGATCGGAAGGCAATGCCGAAATGCATTGATGCATGCACCAAAGGCGAAGAATGCTCGCTTCAGGACCCTATTCCTAGCAAATTTCGAATGCGTGGAATCTTCAATGGCGCTATGAGTATCGGGATTCCTGTCCTTTATGACTCGGAGCTGTCTGGGCAGGTTGTGGTAGGAGTCTTCAAACGTACCGAACCTTACTTCCAATGCCTTCTGCTTTGCCCTTCAGGTCTTAGCACAACTGGCTATGTACTGGAACCTTGATTCTATTGCCCGAATAATGGATCGCGGCTCGAAATCCAGGTTATTCACGATCTCGCTGTACATGACGTTCGCAATGAAGCTCGATGATAGATTTTTGTGGGATTGCATTGATCCAAAGACGAAACATGTGGGAGGGATTACTATAGAGCATTTCCAGTAGGCGTCCCACTTAGGCTGAAATACGTGCACTCGCCAAGGGCATCCCGCTATCTCACACTTCACGTCATAGCTATTGGTGATATGCCCTAGAGGCAATCATAGAGATAATTGTATTACATCTATGTTTATGAGTTATAGAATAAATATTATTTTGTTCCTTGGATAAATTATCATTTATAAAGATTAACAAGTATGTGATTTGTTGGTGAAACTCTTTAACTTATATGATATCATTCTAAATGTATCTCTGGTCGGAATACTAGTGATTTATCGACCAACACATGTATTGATTGATAACAATGTTTCACCGGTCATAGATATGAGGATATCGAATAAATAATGTCAACACATGTTAAAGAACATGGTTATCCGTCACTTGATCGAAAAAGTATTGAACAGTTCATAGATAACAAAATATTTTATTTGGAATTCAACCAGATATCATGAGGCAACGGGAGAATACGTAAGTAAGTTGTTCAATCTGACCAGATACGAACTGGTCATATGAAGACACGGACAGGTCGTATACTGGTCAAACATGATCACTAATTAGTCAGCGAACTGATCGTAAGGAGTTACAAACTGGTCGTGACTAATTATAAATTAGTCATATGGAGATACGAACTAGTTGTAAGTGATAAGGACCTAGTCACAGATCATATTGCATAAGATTCGTCTGATATAATATTTATGTGTGTTCGGGAATCGTTATATCCTACTACTATTAGGAACCGCTAATGACTTGTGCATGAATCTACAGGGTCGAACACTTAACGGGTTGAAACAAACAAGTTCGGATATGATCCATTATGGGCTCTTTATAAGGAGATGCACTGGGTTGTTAGTACGTAAGAGTTGCAACATTGGGCCAGCAATGCTACAGGTGGCTGTATGTGCACCATTACACAATCCTCTATAAAGCACAACCAAGGCAGTGGCTCCCCAATTGTATTGTTCTACCTCCACTTGGTTCTCCCGGGGGGAGGATGGAGCTCGGCTATGACACAAGGTGGAAACCGATAGGGACTCCCCACAGAAGAAATCGGCCCAATCCTAGAAACTGAGTTGGACTTCAAACCAAACTGCTACAAACCCAAACTCGGTCAAGAACAGATTTAGTTTTTTTTTTTCGGATGCAAAACTCTAACCAAAATCAAGACACTAAAATTTAGTCCAACACTAGAACTCGACGATGGACGCAAATTCAGCACAGTAAGACTAAAACTGGAATTGCACAGGCACAACTAGGGTTCGTTTTTTTTTTGTGATTTTCGACAAACAAAATATTTTTGTGGGGCAATTTTCTGGTTATAGGTATGAAAAACAAATCTAAAATTAAAATCTCACTGGGCAATCTGTGCTCTGATACACTTGATGTACGATTGGTCCTGATCTTTCTGTGGATTGTAATTCGATTTGTAGAGAGTGACTTTGACGATGAGGCTACTTGACTGAAACTCGATGAAACCGTCTAACAATCGCTAAACCACGCTCTTGTCGTTATCAACCTCGCCAAGAATGACGGATGACCTGATCATGAAGATCAATTCTTGCAAGCAATCGAAGAACAAACAAGAATCCAAGTAAAGAGTAATATGAAAATTGCTAGATAGAAAAGTCGCACAAGGATAGTCTAACCGATACAAGAGACAACGTGGATGTTATGGACTAGGGCTCGATTGCGAAGGAAATAGCGATGGGTGGTGGGTGGCCGGACGACAAGAGGATGACGACGGTGAGGAGGCACCGTCGTGAGCTCTCACGGCGCTGGTAGGCGCAGGGAGAAGCAAGGTAAGTTTATGCTTAATCTTTGTTTGCCCCTTCTATTCAATCTCTTCCCCTTTAATAGGGATTACAACTTAAAGATAGAAACTTATCTAAGGAAATTCAGATTTAGAAAGTAACTAACACAAGGAAATAAATTATCTTGATTTAAAGAGTCTTAATCTATTGGGCAAGGAAACTCCTGAATGCATGGATGCAGTGGCACCTTCCTCTTGTGCCGCACCTTCCTCTTGCGCTAGGACTAGTCATGGCTAGGCTGGCTGCACCCTCCTCCTGTGCCTGGACTAGTCGTGGCTTGGTGTGACGATGTATTGAGTACCGACCATAACATCTCTCCCGTCCTACAGAAATAGCTCATCCTCGTGCTGAAAGGCGGGAAACAAATGACGAAACTCGCTGACAACCTCACATGTAGCTTCTGATTCAGGCAAGCCTTGCCAAGCAATCAGAACTTTCCAAATGCCCTAATGAAGACGATCGTGAATAGCTTTAGATGGCGTAGGTAACGCACGACCATGGTCCATCTCCAGAAGCGAAGGTGGAGCTGAAGGGGGCACACCATGAAAGGGCTTGAGCAGGCCAACATGAAAGACGTTATGAATATGTGTGCCACTCGGTAGTTGTAAGCGATACGCCACATCGCCAATGCACTCCAGCACTTGATATGGTCCAAAGAAACGTGGGCTAAGTTTATGCCATGTCTGAGTTGACAAAGACAAAGCTTTACGATGAGAAATCCGAAGCCAAACCCAATCGCCCACTTGGTAATGAACTTCACTATGAAGTGAATCATAATACTGTTTAGCATAATCTTGAGCTTGGAGTAGTCAATGACGAACATCAGCCAAGAAATTGTCATGGTCCTGTAGCGATTGATCTACAGCCGGAATGCGGCTATCGCCCCGTTCATATGAGCGAAGTGCCGGCGGATCACGCCCATAAAATACCATGAACGGTGTAGTTTTGAGAGCGGAGTGGAAGGAGGTATTGTAACAAAACTCAACCCATGGAAGCCAACGGAGCCACTGTTTTGGACGATCACTAGTGAGGCATCGCAAATACATAGTAATGACCTTGTTTGCTGCTTTGGTCTGCCCATCAGACTGAGGATGATAAGTCGTGCTCATGTTCAAGCGAACACCCGCTAATGCAAATAATTCCTTCCAAAAAGTACTTGTGAAGACCACGTCACGATCACTGACGATGGAGCTAGGGATGCCGTGGAGGTGCATAATCTCCCCAAAGAACGCCTGACTGACTGTCATTGCTGTGTAAGGATGCGCAAGTGGAATAAAATGCGCATATTTAGAGAATCGATCGATGACAGTGAGAATAACGGACTTGCCATGGACACGAGGTAATCCATCCACAAAATCCATGGAAATATCTTCCCAAATGACTGAAGGTACCTCCAAGGGTTACAAAAGGCCAACCGGGTGGAGATGTTCGGTTTTATTTCGTTAACATATCAGACAGTCCCGAATAAAGTCTTAGATGATCTGGCGGGCGCGAGGAACATGGAAATCAGCCTTCAAGCGATGTAACGTCTTTTGGACCCCTTCATGTCCTTCATCATGAACTGCCGATAGGATGGACGGCAAGACCGGCAACAGCAAGAATATAAATTTTCTTGTTGAAGAGAAACAAACCGTCGGTGATGCCCCATGGCTCACGTCGAAGACCGGTGACTTCCTCCTCCTGTAGGGCAATGATGGCCAGGTCGGTGTTGGCTGCCTCATGGATGTCATCAAAGAGGGTCAGCCGAGGCAAGGATCGTGCACACAAAGACCCAACAGCGTCAGAATCGCGACGCGACAATGCATCCGCCATTGTATTGTGTCGGCCCGGCTGATATTCAACCAAAAAGTCATAACCCATTAACTTGCTTACCCACTGATGTTGAGGTATAGTGGACAAACGCTGATCAAGGAGAAACTTGAGTGAGTAATGATCTGTCCAGTCGAGGAATGAACGACCCCATAAGTAAGGTCTCCAATGTCGCGTTGCCTGAAGTAGTCCAATCAACTACCGCTCTAGGCCGTCAATTTAGCGTCCCAAGGAGCAATGGAGTGATTGAAAAATGCAATTGGCCTGCCGCCTTGATGTAGCACCATGCGAAAACCCGAGCTAGAAGCATCGCATTCCACGATGAAAGATTTGCTGAAATCTAGTAGTTGCAAAACCGGAGATGAAGCCAGGGCTTGCTTAAGGGCTTGGAAAGCAAGGCTAGCCTCCTCCGACCATTTGAAAGCCTCCTTCTTCAAGAGCCAGGTCAGTGGGGTAGCTATTGTGCCATAGGCTTTGATGAAGCGATGATAGTACCTGGCCAACCTGAGAAAGGACCGCATCGCGCACAGCGAAGTCGGCGTCAGCCAGTCTTCCACCGCCACCACCTTTTGCCGATCCATCTCAACGCCATGCGCTGAGATGACGTGCCCAAGATAAGACACCATCTTAGCTCCAAAGGTGCACCTGGATCGTTTGAGGATGAGGTGGTGACATTGTAATGCCTCAAAAACAATGTGAATATGGCGCAAGTGCTCCGACCAGGATGAACTGTAAATCAAAATATCATTAAAAAACGAGAACAAACCGATGGAGAAAAGGTCCAAGAATGCCATTCATCAAAGCTTGGAATGTAGCGGGCGCATTTGTAAGGACGAAAGTAATCACCAAGAATTCATAATGTCCCTGATGTGTGCGGAACGCTGTTTTCTTCACATCATCAGGGTGCATACGGACTTGATGATAACCAGAACGGAGGTCCAGTTTAGTAAATTTTTTTGCTCCTCTGAGTTCATCCAATAGTTCTTCCACCATCGGAATTAGAAATTTATCCTTGGTGGTCTTCTCATTTAGCGCACGATAATCCACGCAAAACCTCCATGAATTATCTTGCTTTTTCACCAATAGTACGAGGGAGGAAAACTCGAACATACTCAAACGAATAATGCCCTATGCCATCATCTCTTTGCACTGCCTTTTCAACTCATCTTTCTGCAATTGGGGATAGCGGTATGGACAGACCGCTATGGCATTGGTGCTGGCCTCCAGATGGATGCGATGGTCACAAGGGCGAGCTGGGGGAAGACCACACGGCTCTGCAAACAACGCTGAAAATTCTTCGAGTAATACATGCATCAAATCATTACCTGCTCCAATAAGTGCACGCACTGCCATCTTGCTTGGTGCGTACCCCTGCCAATTCACTATGTGGTTTGTACGCCAAAAGGACATTGTCAAGCGTCCAAAGTTCCATACTATTCATCCCAATGTCTCCAGCCATTGGACACCCAATACCAAATCGAAACCACTCAAGGAAAGCGAGTAACAATCCACGCAGAATACTTCCCTGTGTATGCTGACTTCTTGATTATGACATATGCCGCCACTAGCCAATTGTTCTCCATTGGCCACCGCTACCTTGAGACCTTGCCACCTTGCATGTATGGGTCAACCAAGCTAGTTACGAACTTCTTTGGCCACAAATTTGTGCGTGGAACATGAGTCCACCAACACCATGAGTAGCTTGTCGCCTACAGTCACCTCCAACTGCATGGTACAACCGGTATTGATGTTGGTCAACGCATGTAGCAAAATTTCTGGATTAGGCTCCTCCCCTGGGTCGTCGTCGTCAATGCTAGTCAACTCATTGACAAACTCAATGTGCAGCAATTGCTTGAACTCATGGGTCGGTGTAAATTTTTCATCACAATTAAAGCAAAGTCCCTGACGTTTGCGCTCGGCCATCTGTTCGGGTGTGAGAACATGACAGAAAACCTGTTTTGGTCCTCCACCAGCCGGGTTGCCTCCTGTGGCGGCCTTGGGCACCACCGGAATTGGCGCTGATGACCGCCTTGTGAAGGCAGGCTTGGCCGCCAGCTTTGTTGTCGGTGTTGAGACGGTGGCCAGTCCGGCCACTACAGTGGCCCATCGCTCATAGGCTCGCGCTAGACTAATGGCCGTCTCCATGGTCCGTGGCCCCTGAAGGTCGACGTCGATGCTGAGAGGTTCCTGAAGCCTTGCGGTGATCAACTGTATTTGTTGTTCAGATGTAAGGGGGCCGACTCTACTGAGTTGCGTTAGGAACTGGTCGATGTAGTCATCCACGGTGCCCGAACACTTCAGCTGTACTAGTTCTCCCATTGGGTTGTGTCGCAATGGTGGCCCAAAGCGCACGTTCACGAGGTCCATGAAGCGATGCCATGACGGTGTCCCCTCCTCGCGCTCTAGTTGCCAGAACCAAGTCTACGCGCTACCAGTCAAGTGGTAGGACGCTAGCCACACCTTTTCTTCTTCCATGGTTCTTTGTCCGTGGAAGAACTGTTCGCAATGACTGACCCACGGCAGTGGGTCGTCCTTGCCATCGAATGTCAGGAAGTCGAGCTCATGGAAGCGAGGAACCCTGATGTGCTTGGCTCGCGCTGGTGGTAGCAGGGCCGGTCGGCCTGGCAGCGTGGTTGCCTCGGCGCTCGTGCCCACGGCAGTTCCTGGATTTCTCATGTCATCGGCCTTGATCATCTCCATGTGTGTCAATCGCGCGGTTTGGCCTTCCAGTCAATTGTTGATGGTGGCGAGCTGAGCGCCGTGGTTGTCTTGCATCAGGAGCATGGTGTCAAACCGAGCGAGCATAGCGTCGAATCGAGTGAGGATCTCCTGGGAGTCAGAACCGCCGTTGCTTGACATGATCGATGCAACGGTTGGCTCTGATACCAAGTTGTTATGGACTAGGGTTCGATTGCAAAGGAAATAGCGATGGGTGGTGGGTGGCTGGACGACAAGAGGATGACGACGGCGAGAAGGCGCTGTCGTGAGCTCTCACGGCGTCAGCAGGCGCAGGGAGAAGCAAGGTTAGTTTCTGCTTAATCTTTGCTTGCCCCTTCTATTTAATCTCTTCCCCTTTAATAGGGATTACAACTTAAAGATAGAAACTTATCTAAGGAAATTCAGTTTTAGAAAGTGACCAACACAAGGAAATAAACTATCCTGATTTAAAGAGTCTTAATCTATTGGGCAAGGAAACTCCTGAATGCATGGATGCAGCGGCAGCTAGGTTGCCGCACCTTCCTCTTGTGTCACACCTTCCTCTTGTGCCAGGACTGGTCGTGGCCAGGCTGGCCGCGCCCTCCTCCTGTGCCTGGACTGGTTGTGGCTTGGCACGATGATCATATTGAGTACTGACCATAACAGTGGAGTTTGCACACTCGGGCTAAATTGATCTAAACAAAACTTGAAAGAAAAAGAAACGACGGCTGCCCACATTAAAGAGGAGGAGAGGGCACCAACCAGGAGGGGCGCACGGCCACGAACCCTAGGAAGGGTGTGGTGATGGAACCGCCCAGGATTCACCTCGCGCTCCACGCGAGCTCCCCTCGACTGAAACTCACACGAACACAAACAAGGGCTAGCTTGGAATGAACACAGACAAGAGTTTCAGCGACGAACACCCTTTTAGATTTTCTCTGTATTCAACTCGAATAAAACAACTGATACACGGCTATAAGTAGCCTTGCTTACTTGCATAGAGCAGCAACAGCTTGGTTGAGTCTTCATGCGCACGTACGCATGCACGATCGTTCCATCTGTACATGAGCCGCTCACTCTTGCACACGAACTGGTCGTCCTCCGCGACCGCCGCAAGCCATCTTTGTAACGTCCTCCACTACTCATGCATGCGGCTCTAAAAACTAGCTAACGATCGAAGACTAACTCCACTAACACATGCAGCACACGCACATGCTAACTAACTAGCTAGCTAATTGGCCCAAGTACATCTACGTGCTAGACTTGTACATGACAAATATGCACTACTACCGGCGCCAGCTAACATGAACTCAACACGTTTCCGACTACATGCAACAAGCTAATGCAAACACGTCCAACAAATGACGTGATTAAACACGTCTATCCTACATGCAAGACTCAAACCAATTCAAGTCATGATTATTTCCAACATTGCCTCCCCTAATCTTGACTTGCTTACTCAACGCTTCATCACAGGAGACATGGCTCGTCGTCCGCCGTCGCGAGCAAAGCCTGTTCCTTCTTCGGTTTGCGGCACTCGCTAGCAAAGTGCCCACGAACTCCGCAGTTGTAGCACTTGCCTTTCTTGCTATTCGACTTGCGCTCGCTATTGTCGGAGTCGCTGCTCGTGCCGTTGTCGTCGTCGCAGCCACACCCGCCACTGCGGCCACCAGCAGCCTTGCTGTGACCACCACCACGGTTGTGGTTCTTCTTTTCTTTGAGTGAGAGACTCTCCCACTGTGCACGTGTGAGCAACAAATGCTCACCCTCCTGTTCACGTCGCCGGCCCTTCAAGGATTCCTCATATGCCCTTAAGTGCCCGATCGCCTCTGCCACGGACATCTTGACACATCGCCCCATTGCTCGATGGTGCCAACAATGTGAAGAAACTTATCAGGGACAGCACTGAAGAGCTTCTCCACAACAGCACTGTCCTTCACCTTGGCTCCAAGAGAACGCATCTCCCCCACCATTGTGGTGATCTTCGGTGAGAATTCCGCAATAGTTTCGGAATCCTCCATGTACAAGCGATCAAATTGCCTCTTCAATGCTTGTAGTCGCGCCTTCTTGACTCGATCTTCGCCGACATTTATCTTCTCAATGGCCTCCCAAGCTTCCTTCGCCGTGTCTTTGTCCGCGATAGCCATCATCACGGCATCCGGCACAGCTTGAGATATGGCGGTGAGAGCTTCAATGTCCTTCTCTTCTCCGCCCGACGACCCTTCGCCCTTGATTGCCGCCCACACACCAAGATGGCGTAGGATGATCTTCATCTTTACGGCCCACACGCCGTAGTTCGTGTCGCTCAGCATTGGATAATGCATGGCGACAACCTTGCTTGCTGGACGTGCCGCCACCACGGCGCCACCATGATCACCGAGACTGCCACTCCTTGGCGTTTTGTCCGGTGACTCGTCACGCGCCATCACCTCGCTCTGATACCAAATGATGGAACCGCCTAGGATTCACCTCGCGCTCCACGCGAGCTCCCCTCGGCTGAAACTCACACGAACACAAACAAGGGCTAGCTTGGAATGAACACAGACAAGAGTTTCAGCGACGAACACCCTTTTGGATTTTCTCTGTATTCAACTCGAATAAAACAACTGATACACGGCTATAAGTAGCCTTGCTTACATGCATAGAGCAGCAACAGCTTGGCCGAGTCTTCATGCGCACGTACGCATGCACGATCGTTCCATCTGTACATGAGCCGCTCACTCTTGCACACGAACTGGTCGTCCTCCGCGACGGCGCAAGCCATGCGTAACGTCCTCCACTACTCATGCATGCAGCTCCTAAAAACTAGCTAACGATCGAAGACTAACTCCACTAACACATGCAACTGCGCACATGCTAACTAACTAGCTAGCTAATTGGCCCAAGTACATCTACGTGCTAGACTTGTACATGACAAACATGCACTACTACCGGCGCCAGCTAACATGAACTCAACACGTTTCCGGCTGCATGCAACAAGCTAATGCAAACATGTCCAACAAATGACGTGATTAAACACGTCTATCCTACATGCAAGACTCAAACCAATTCAAGTCATGATTATTTCCAACATGTGGCTCCTCCAACCTGGGCCTGGTCTCTCTCTCAAATACAAGGCCCATGGCCTGAGTAAGGTGGTGCAACACCTATGGGCTTGATCTTTCGTCACGGGCTTGATCTTCCATCACTTGAGCTTGGAGGTGGGATGATGCGGCTGCACTTGGACTTCAATTGTTGGCCGGCCAAGAAGTGGGGTGGGCTGCATGGTGGATTGTCTCCTCGCCATGGTTTCTAAGTACAAGAAAATCACAAGTCTTAGAAAGTATCGGGTTCTCATCGGAAATATTATTTACTCCTAAAAACGAGTTTACTTGATAGTTTAATTGTCATGCTTTTGCCTAGTCATTGGTCTCGGAGGTTGAGAGACATTGGTGTCTGTATCCGAATGAGTGATGTCCTTACCACTTGGGGCCATATCATCACCTCTCTATGGTACTTATATGAAAGTCGTTTATGGCGATTCTCAAGTGCTCCTTGGAATCAAATGTCTAGTGGACAAATAATGGGTCCTTCTGCTGCTGACTTGGTGAAGAACAATCCACGCCACATAACTTAATCCCCGATGCATCATTCAATTCATCCACTAGATGCCTATCTGATCGTCCAATAATAACTAGTGTTCTTTTTATGATCCACTACTGCTGGCACGAATCAAAGTAACCATTCTCATTACCGCCATTTGAATCTGAAACATGGACACCATCATCTTCATCATCGGTTTCTTCCCGCTTTGCAAACTCCTCTACTGCCTCATGAAAATCACCCCCATTCATGTGTTCATTTGTTTGATGCTCATCACCAAGAGGAAAATTTTGTGGATAGGTTCAATCTATCGGATGCTCTGTAGGACCTACAGATTGAGGGGCATCACGTTGGCTTTGGGTAGTTGGCTTTGGGTAGCTATTTCCGACAAGCTGGAAAGATGATAATTGCACAAGTCACTTTGCTTGGCAACAATATCTACAAATAGCTCGATCATACGCCCATTGGATCCTGACAATGTCATCTGAAAGATGTTATGCAGCCCTCTATCATCATAAATGGGGATGAGCTGAAAGAATTGAGATGTTTTTGCTCCCACATTATACCGAGCTTGCACATTTAGAGAGTACTCGGTCTTCCTTAATTCCATAACCCTATGTCTCATTTTTTTTTACATCCTCTAGAGTAGTCTCTCCATTAGCAGTCAAAAATACCCTAGATGGGATGCTATATTCGGCGCCTGTCTCCCCATATCGGACTTCACCACCCACGTATACAAGAACTGGAGTCACATCTCCCCATGCATCATTTAAATCACTTCGTACCAATTGTCATTGCTCTGCAATAGGACCATTTACGTTTTTTTATAAGTTCTAAGCAATTCACAATGTAAGATATATAATCTAACCAACGTGTATATGTATTAAATTTTGATTTGAAACTTACCGGATATGCAAGTAGACAACGTACGGTGCACTGGGCGTTTGATCCAAATGTGAAATCACCAGATCTGACGTATATCTTGATGCTAGGTTTTCATGGAGAGAGCGGCGTGGGTTGCATGGACAGAGAGAGGCGTCATGTGTGATTCTTAGATGGAAAAACAATTCGATCAGGCGTGTAGGACAAAGATACCTGGGACGCGGAAGCTGGCGATGATAGCGTCCCATGGGACGTTGTCTATGATAGCTTTTTCAGTGGGATGCTAGCGACGCCGACGGTCTTCCTATCTTGAGCTTTTTTTTAAAAAAAATTGTAATCTATTTTTTAAAAAACATTTTAAAGATAACATCTCACTAACTTCATTTACAATTCTAACCCTTTTGGTCGCGCTATGACCCGTAATGTGATCAAACTGTGCTGTTATGTCATCGACCGCGGCGTGGTCAAACCTGCCACGATAGCCCTCCGAGCAAACAAGCATCCGTTTTTGGGCTAAATCCTGTCACGCCAAGAGGAATAGCCTGACAGCACTCGTTTACCATGTTGAGGTCCGTGACGTGACAACGTGTTTTTGTCATGTCACACATTGTGGCGTGGCCAAATAGACTAGACTTAGAAATAAAGTTAAGAAGATATTATCTTTAAAATATTTTTAAAATATATATTAAATAATAAAAAAGTTCTCCTACCTTCTGTAACATTTTTCTAAATATTTAATTTAATTTCTTATTTTCCTATAAATGAAAATTGGATATTTGGGGGATTGGAAAATGTGTAAGGTGATAAGAAAACGATACCCAGACGGTGTGCATTGCCCGTTGCAATGCAAGCTTGAAAATTCGAAATGCTCTGTAGCATTGGCATTATGATCCTTTGGAATGAACAGTCAGGATGTACAGTTAACCAATGCGTCCCACTTGCTTATTGCAAAAAAAGCATCCTACTTGCTAACGAGTGCCGATTAGGAAAGCTACAACGAACGCTGTGAAATTTCGTTCCTCTGTTCTACGTTTCGATGCATCCTAGCTCGCCAGCTTTAGACAGGCTCCTTTTTTTGGTCATCCTTGCAACTTCAGCCTAACAAAACGGCTGGTAATTGCTCATCAAGTCAGACACCTAAAAGAATCTGACGCCCCGTACAAAGATGCTAATCTCCGATCCTTTCACTGCCATTTACGCCCCCATGAACGCACTGCACATACGGTCAAGCCCAAATGGCGAGCATGGACATGAGGCCAGCCCCGAGCAGCAGTGAGACGTTCAGGGCGAGCTGCAGGCGCCCTCTGCTTTGCACCCTGGCGTTCATGAAGTCCTCGGCGAGGATGTCGACGAGCGCCATGTAGACCAGTATCCCCGCCGCGGCGGACTCGAGGAGCCCCTGGACGACCAGCGCCGTCGGGTTGGTCTCGTCGTAGACGGAGGATATCGCGATGCCGACGGCGATGCCGACCGGGGTCGTGAGGGAGAAGAAGAGCGCCATTGTCACCACGGACTTGAGGCGAAACTTAGACTGTGGTAAGAAGAACGAAGAGCTTAGTTATATCAGTAGCAAACTACAACTCTAAAATAGTAAAAAATTTGACATCGGTCAACTGATCAGCTGGCCCAGGCTAAGATAAGATTCCGATTCTATCCTCGGTACACAGTAGAAAGATGCAAGGAAGAAAGGCGGAGAACACTGTAGTAACTACCGTTTAAAATTGCCGCAATGTTTTATATCGCAGCAAAACACTGCTCACCCCGAAGTTCTGCGCTGTTTATCTGAGATCTAACGGCTGAAAGTGCCCCAAAGGCATGGAACTGTTAAGGCAAAGGCAAGGGATAATTGGGCCTGTTTGGATTGATGCCCTATTTAGTCTTACCAAATTTTAGCGTTGTCCTGACAATTTAGTCATCATTTGGTTTGAAGCCAAAATTTAACTTTGCCCTAAAAAAATTTAGCTTGCCCCAATCTCCTAAACCATTTTGTTGGCAAAGTTTTGATTCCAAAATTCTGCACCAAATATTGTCTTGCCACACAATGAGCTCGGCTATAATCCAAACAATATTTTTTTCTCTGATTTTGGTATTGCTCACGTTTTAGCATTATCAAAATTTTGATATAAGTCACTGGAGTCACAGTCCAAACGGGCCCAATATGCCCCACTTCTAACTTTTGGATTTTCTAACTTTTGGATTTGGTTCGTAAAACGAAAATGAAGAACAAGGGATGTGATGGTGGGGTAGACATCAGATATCTTTTCCTTGAAAGCACTCAGCATTTTCTGTACGTCCAGTAAGTTACAAAGCAAGTTTGGTGTGAACCTTCGGAAGACCCAAATATCAATTGCAAGTATACTAAAGGAGACGTGTGACGTTTTCTTTACATTTTAGGATTGGTAGACTCTCGGAAGGCCAACATTTGTAATTGATGAATTCTTTTTAGAAGACGCAATTGGTGTCCGCAGTTTCACGGATCAAAACGCTCTAATTCTCGAAATCGTCGTCGGTTCCAAGCAAAATAACGGTGTGCTCACCTGAACAATGCACCCGCCGAGCCCGATGCCCTCGAAGAGCTGATGAAACGTCAGCGCCGGGACGAGCGGCCGCACCGTGCTAGGGAAATCGGAGGCGCCCAGCGACATCCCGATGATTAGCGAGTGCACCACCACCCCCAGCTCCAACACCTTCACAAACAAGTCGATCAAATACTTCACCCAACTTGTAAATTCGCAACGCTCTTTTCTTGAATGGCGCAAAGGTGACCGTACCTGAGAGATGACGCGGTGGCGTACGAGCTCGTCGTCGGCGGGCGGTGCGGCCAGCACGGACATCCCGTGAGCGTGCCCGTGGTGCCCGTCAGGGTCCTCCAAGTCTCCGGCGCAATGATCGGGTGTAGTCGGCTCGTCGATGACGGCCGCGGCCTTCTTGGCGTTCGTCCGGTGCAAGTACCCCGTGGCGACGGTGTCCACGATGAGCGTGGCGATCGCGGCGAGCATGGCGACGAGCCCGGCGAACGGGAAGCGCCTCCACGGGCCGCCCACGAGACACGGGGAGCCCAGCGCCTCGAAGGCCGCGGGCAGGATGTGCACCAGCCCCGTGGCGAGGATGACGCCGCCGGCGAATGCCTTGACGGCGAGGAAGAGGTCGGTGTCCGGCCGGAGCGCCGGGAACCTGCGGCCCAGGGAGGGGATGACCGCCCCGATCGCGCTCCCCGCGAGGATGCAGAAGATGGCGATGATCTTGAGGCGTAGCGCCTGCGCCTTGTCGCGGCCCGCGGCGTCAGCCGCGCAGTCGCAGTCGGCGACGGCCAGCACAGGCAGACAGCACATGGCCAGGAGGCAGAGGACGGCGAGCTTGGGCGAGGCCATCCGCTACCTGGAGCTCGGTGAAATGGCGCGGTGTTGTACGAGCACGACAGAGGTTGGCACATGCGTTCTCGTTTTCTTTGCAAGGTTTTGTAGCGCTCTCGGCCATGGGCTCAACACCATTTCACTTCTGGGGGGTTACAGACTTACACAGGTCGCAAACGGCGGTTCCCAGATGAGCACACCATGTTGACATGCTTCGATGGACGCGAAAGCATTGATCGTTTGGACGTTTGCTAACTCGGCCTGCTGAATTGATGCGTGTGGCTTTCCGTTTTCATATGGTTGCCGGTGTTGAATTGACAGTGTAGTTAGTACTAATACGTTTCTGATGGTTTATTTATTTGTTGTGCAATGCGTTTCTGCGGCTTGCACAACTTACCATGGCTGCGCTGTCTCATGCTGACCACACGCCGAAGTATGTTAGTCCATGATGTACTAGTTGGTAGAAACTTGGGAGGGGATAAATGGAGTGAGCTACATTCGTCAGATAACATCGCATTATTGGAGAAGGTGATCCATTTTATGATAATCGGGCGGCTCAGATAGTCTGAGTTAGTACTGTTCTGTTTGGCAATCCAAGCTAGACTAGTACTACAAGATCTTTTTGGTTTGCAAACAACGTTCAGTAGTTAATGTTAGCCGTACCTAAAGTATGCAAGTCTTCAACCTAATTAATGAACTAGCAGATGCAAAAAGTACTACAACCAAACTACTAGCAGATGCAAAAAGTACTACAACCAAACTACTATAACAACTCCATGATGAAGTCTTGGGGCCGTGGCACAGATAGAGAATGGTGTCATGTTGTTAGAGTGTCGACACCCTGAAGTATGCAAGGTCTTCTCCTAGAATAGAGTAGTCCCCTAGTTCCGGACGTGTAGCAAAACGAAGGGCAGGCGCACAAATATCAATTGTAATGGCTTACCAGTCAACTTGACAATTTTAGCAGAGTTTCTGTTCAAACCCCACCACACTTGACCAAACTTACAAAAAGGAAATAACAATTGCGCTTTCACTGGTTGGGACAAAGAAAGCGCACCAACTTTTAGTATGCCAGAGCCAGACAGCGAAAGGCTTTGATAGTGTTGAGGAACGTCCCTGATGATAGTCTGAATGATTATCCTATAGATAAATTCAGAATCGTAAAAATAATACAAAAATACAAGTACAGACTAGTAGATTGAACATAAAGATATGAGAGGACTTCATATTTCTCTTATTGCTCTTCTGTAAAGCTGTAGTACAATGGTTGGGGTCCCTCATTCTTTATATAGGCTACTGGATGGATGAGGAACCCATCGTGGGCCAAGACTGCCAGCTTGGGTCCGGTTTCTTAACACTCCCCCTTGAGCACTCATCCGTCATGTTCATGTCTCATCAAAACTACATAAAAACCCAGTATAAAAAATTTAGAGAAAGAGTACATGATACACGTTCTACTGCGTTGCACGAATTGTCTCATTAAAAACCTTAGCCGAGAAACTTCAGAGAAACTTATCAAGGAAAAAAGAGTACAATCCACCCAACTTCATTTAATCTCCAGGATTTATTTTTTAGGTACTCAATTTTCATGATCAAATTTCAATAATGAGTTCGTGAAGGTTTTCCCACTTAATTCTGTACTTCTCTAAGTCTCATCACTCCAATTTCACGTAGACACCTTTCAAAGCTAGACGCTGAAAGTGACTCAGTGAATAAATATGCTAGATTTTCACATGACTTAGTATGCAGTACTTTAATTTCGTTCATTTTCTACAATTCATGAGTATAGAAGAACATAGGGTTGATATGCTTTGTGAAATGACTCTTTACATAACCCATTTGCACTTGTGCAACACAAGTTGCATTATCTTCATTGATAATAGCGGGGGTTTATGTGATATTCAATCCACACGACTGTTGGATGTGATGAACCATCCGCCGAAGCCAAGCATATTCTCGTGAGTCCTCGTATAGTGCTATTATTTCTTAGTGGTTCGTTGAAGTCGATAAAAGACATTGCTTAGACGATTTTCATGAAATTGCATTTCCACCACATAGGAATACATAGCCTGTTTGTGACTTAGCTGTATACGGGTCCGACAGGTACTTGACATCTGCATAGCCAGTCATATTCAGGTCTTGGTTCTTTCTGTAGAACAGACCAAGTTCTTTGCTTCCTTGGAGGTATCAGAAGATGTCATTTATTTCCTACCAATGCTTTTGGTAGGTTCTGCATTATACCTTGCTAATAGGTTTACAGCAAATGCAATGTCCGTTCTAGTACAGTTTGTTAAATACATGAGTGCTTCTATTGCACTTAAGTACGAGAATTCCGGTCACAGGACTTCCTCCCCCTCTTCTTTAGGACTGTACGGATCCTTATCTTGCAGCAAGTATCTTCTGACCATCTGCACTTTCGAAGGGTGTGCCTTTTCAAAGTCGAACCTTTCTAACACCTTCTAAGTGTAGATTGACTGATGTATTAAAATCCCTTTAGGGGTATGCTCAAGCTGTAAGCCTAGGCAATATTTAGTTTTACCCAAATATTTTATTTCGAGCTCCAACTCTAGGTAAGAGTTTTCTTTCTTAATATCCTTTAGGGTTCCAATGATATTCAGATCACCTTTATATACTAAGATTATACATAATCCATCCTAGGATCGTCGTATAAATATACATGGATTATTATCATTGTTTGTGTAGCCTTTCTTACATAGAAAGTCACTTCAAGCAATTATACCACATCCTACCTAATTGCTTAAGTTCATACAGTGAATTTCTGAGTTGTTTAGTGTACAGATTTCTATTTGCTATGTCTTGGTTCGGAATAGGGATACATTCAGTACCTTCATATAAATATCTGAATGCAATATTTTATAAAGGTATGCTGTTACCACATCCATCAATTTCACTTCTAACTTCAAGTTCACTGTCATTGAGATAAATATCTAAAGGTTTCTTCATAATCATCTCTTGGACGTTGAGTGAAACCTTGCGCAACAAGCCTTGCTTCTTTTCATTTCTCTTTCGAACAAATACCCACTTATGCCCTACGGGGTGCACATGGGGGGGCGTGTGGCTTACAGGCCTAAACATCTCTCTTTTATTCAGAGAGGAAAATTTAGTTTCTATTGTCTTCTTCCAAACTTTCCAATTTAATCTTTTCTTATATTCAGCGAGCGATGCAGACTCTAGATCAAGATCGATGATTGTGTCAATTTTCTTTACAAAGTAAATATCAACATTGGCTATTGTCTTATTCATAGATTCTCCCGTGGTCACCAAGATTATAGCTATTTTTTCATGAGGTGATTTTTCTAATGCTTTTACTTGCTCACTATTGCTTCTATTTACGGGGGCAAGTCCTTTTAATTTTTTTCAACTCCAATGTGTAAGCACACATCTATGCTGATGTCTCCCTTCATGGGGATGTTCAATTTTAGTATACATTTTTCTAAAGGTTCTATACTGGTGCCAGGTCTTAACTGGCTCCCTTTTTGGTTCTGGTGAATTTCGGTGATCAGCTGTGTCAAGTTCTTCTTATCCTTTTTCACCAGGCATCCCCGGTTACTTCAGATTCGAGAGGCCAGAGTTCTCGTCCTTTTCTGAGGCCTCTAGACAGGATTAGGGATACATTTTCCTTTTTTCGGTATTTCAACCCTCTCCATTGTATTACATACAGGCATATGCAACTTGGTCACACTCTTCAAATTACTAAAGTGGTCAGGCAGTTGATTCTAATGCTTGCAAATCAATTATCTTTTGAACTTCTCTTGTCTTCTAGACTTCTTTATTTGTTTCACTAGTGCGCAGGTCATATGCATGGATTTTAATTATCTTCTGGACTTCAATTGTCTTCTGGACTTCAGTTATCTTTTGGATTTCTCTATTTTTTGACATTTTGCATCAAGGGGTTGATTTCCTCCCCCTAATGATGGAAAACTATCCTTATCAATTATACTATCAGCGAAGCGGGCTGCATGTAAATCTCTAGTCATGGAATCCAAATACCTGATTATAGATGTTGCCTCATAACCAACGTATATCTTGGACTTTCAGAGATGACCCATTGCAGTTCGCTGTGGTAGTGGTATAGGTACATAAACCTTGTAACCAAATCTTCAAAGATAGGAAATTTTCGATACTGACCCTTGCACTAGTTGCATAGGTGAATGGATGTTATATGCTGATAGTCTAAAATTGATGAGAACTGCTATGAGCAGGACTGCGTGTCCCCAACATATAGTTGGTAAATTACAATTCTTCAAAGTGATCAGGCAAAAATTTAATCATTTTAATTAATGCCTCTACTAGTCCATTCTGGGTGTGGAATGCTCATCGTTAATTCCTATTTCTATGCAATAATCATCAAATGCCTTTGAAGTAAATTCTTCGGCATTGTCCATTCTGTTGGACTTCACATGATGATCTGGGAAATTATTTTTTAATTTTAATTATCTGCGAGATTAGCTTTGCAAAAGTGTGGTTTCTCGTAGACAATAAACATACGTGCAACCATTTCGAGGAAGCATCGATGAGCACTGTAATATACCTAAATGGCCCTTACAGGGGCTATATAGGACCACAAAAGTCTCTCTCGATACGGTTCAGGAATGCAGGGACTTCATCCTTCGCTTTCAGAGCAGTAGATCTAGTAATTAATTTTCGGATGGCACATGTCGGGCACACAAAATCTTCCTGATTCAGAATTTTTTTTACATTGACATTATGTACCTGTGAATTGCTAATTATATATCTCATCATTCTAAGACCTGGGTGACATAAACTATTATGCCAGAGATAGAAAAGTTCAGAGCTTCTAAATACGATTTTCAAGGTAGTATAGGCTGCAGGTGCCTTAATCTTAGTGTAGTATAGCCCAGTTTCATATGAAGGAAGTTGTTCTAATGCCCTTTTTTTTTTGCTTTCTTCATGTTTTGTAATGAGCAGGTATTCCTTATCATACTCTTCTTCAGTTTCTACGTGAAAACTGTTAGCGCAAATATCTTTGAGTGTTCTAGACGATTCTGGGTACAACAAGGCTTCTTCAACAACCAATGTTGTGCCCATTGGGAGTATAATTATAGCCTTTCCTGAGCCAATTATACAAGTATCGCTGCCCGTGATTGTCGTAAGATTACCAGCATTCTTGCTGATCGACTGAAAGAATTTCGTTTTTCTTAAGGTGGTATACGTTGTGCCGCTACTTGCTAAGCATACTTCCTCCATAAGGCACCACACGTGTTCTAATATAATATACTTTATTAATATGCAGCAGACAACAAGTAACACATAAATAGAATACTTCAGATATCAGAACATAACTTGCTATTATAAATACGAGAATATAAGCCTTGCAGGACTCATAATAAGAATTTAATGCTTTGCTCTCCTAGAGCTTACAACCATTTTTAAAGAGTAAAATAATTCAATGTTCCATCACAATCACAAAATGCAAGTGGCTATAAAAATATTTAAGTGCAATGTGTGCACTAGATCCAAACAATGAAGTATACACGAACTTCTGCCTCAATCTACTCCATGGCGATCTTCTTCTCTTAGGCAACTACAGCTGCGACCATTGCAATGTCCAAAGGAGGGGTGATAGGGGTTGCTACTGGGCTGTCCACATCCATGAGTGCAACTAATTGTTGTGGATCCTCTATGCCTGCAATGGCGAGGTGTGCCACATGTTGTTCTTTGCCCTTCTTCTTAAACTGTAAAACATCAATAACATGCGACCCACGACCTTACCTGATGTGGCTCAGAGTGCCATTACCACCACTTTGTCTGGTGCTACACCAAGCCAATCTACAAGTACAAGGTCAAGTGATGTTGATCGGGTACATGGAGACAAGCTGAAGCTAGATGCAAGCCGAGCCAGAAGAAAGCGAGGTCTACGACTAATTCAGCAAGGTCTACAACCAGCTCCTGGAGGTCTACGACCAGTTCACCAAGGTCTATGACCACTTCCATAGGGTCCACGACTACTTCAAGACAGTCTACGATCAGGTTTTTGACCAGGTCTAAGACCAGGTGGCTTACGACCACCACCAGGTGGCCTACGACCACTAACAGGTGATCTACGACTATGACCAGGTGATCTACGACCATGTACAGATGGTCCACGATCACATACGATCACGCCCAGATGGTCTACGATCACGTCCAGGTGGCTAAATCATGAAAGAGATTTTTTGGACTGAGATATTTTCGTTTGTACATAAGTTTTAGTATATATCTTTTAGATTGATTCGGTTGTAATCTTTTCATAACTGTATTAGGAAAGAATCTTTGTATGATACGAGAGTTAGAGATAGAATTGGCCACACCCTTAGGTGTCAATATAAGGCCAGAGCTTTGCCCATTATAAAGGGGAGAATTTTAGAAGAAAATACAGAAAAACCACGGCGACTTTGTGGCGTAATATCTTACGTGTTTTGTTGAGGTTTTCCCATCTAGGGTTTGCTTAGGTCGGAGCAAGGCAAGAACACGACGTTCTTGAGATTGCCTATCGAATCTACACGATTCAACCAAGGTAGTCAGAGTCGATATCCTAAGTTGAATTAATTTGCCTTCGGTAGGATCGAAATCGTAGTATCGAATCGTAGAATCGACAATTCTATGGAATTATAAAAATACACATATTTAACATCTATACTATAAATTTGAATAATTCTTATATGGTTTACCACTTGCATGTTCCTTAAAAGCAGCTAGACATACTCTAGAAATAAAAATAGCTTATCATTATCAAGCTCAAGATTGCTCATGCCATAATATAGATTTTTGTACTAGCATTACCACACTGATACAATATTTTGCATGCTCCTTGTTTATTTATAGTTTCATTTTCAGAAATTAATATCAACAAATTTTGCTCTAAAATAAAATATCAGCAAAGCCTAGCCTCTAAAAAAATTGCATTTTTTCCCTAAGTCTCTACGAGTAAGATCAATAGTGCGATTTGGATCGACATGCTATCGTGGGTTCGTAGAATCATAAGACTCTAAGAGTAGGATCTCAATCCTAACTACCTTGGATTCAACTCGTCTAATTCATGATCTTTGCTGCTCACGGTTTAGCGAGGCTTCAAGTTCATGCTTCTAATCGTTCTTGTGATTGATTAGTACGTGAATATCTGGTTATCCATCTACACGGCTACAAGAAGAAGAAGCTGCTGTTGACTTTGTCACCGCCAGGGTCTAGGAGGGAAGAGCCCTAGCCGTAAGAAGAAGGTAAACTCCATCGTTTGTATCGCGAAAGATCGGGCAACCCTTACGCATCAGCTAGTTTACTAGTTGATCCGTATCATCGTGGTATTAAAGCGTGGTTGATCGCGGTACGAAAAAAATTCTTGCTACTTCAGGATGTCAGGAGCGAGCTGAAGGGGTTCGAGTGGTTACCCCAGCGACGACTTGGGCGAACCACTCGATGATGAATTGCCACTCGTCGTACGAGCACGATTCAAGGTGATCCCCGACCACATCAAGCGCCAAGAGGATGTCATCTATGCCAGTTTCGATGGAAGCATCAATGGGGTGAATGCGCGGATCACCGAAGTGCAAAATACGTTGAACGTTCGGCTCACGGAGGGCTTCAATAATCTGGCTAGTACTCTTCATCGCTTGGAGGAGAGGTTACCGCCGCCTGAAGGGACCGACGCCCGACATCAGGCATCAAACTTGTTGCGATGTGTGCAGTCGCATGACGACGCTCGTTACTATAGTGCTGATGATGATGACATGTCTGATGACCGTGGAGGTTATCCACGACCACCATGGCGTGATTATCATTATCGTCGACCTGTATTACATGGAGGACACCGCGACGGTGGTGTGCAACGTGAGGACGACTGTATTGGCCGAATCAAAATCACCATACCAGAATTCAAGGGAAGAGCTGATCCTGAAGCTTATTTGGAGTGGGAGATGCGTGTCAATCAAATCTTCGACAACCATAGCTACTCCAAAGAAAAGATGTTCATGTTGCTTCAATTGAGTTCACCGAATACGGTATTATTTGGTGGGATCAATTGAACCGTGCAGGAGATCGTCCACACATTTGGGAGGGGATGAAACAAGTCATGAGGACTAGATTTGTTCCAGCGTACTATACCAGGACGCTGCATACAAAGCTACGTCGCCTATCTCAAGGCTTCAAGTCAGTGGATGAGTACTATCAAGAGATGCAAGTGCCCATGATTCATACTGGTGTTCGTGATCGTGTTGATTTGATGTAGTACAACATCGTACAAGAGCTTCTTCATCAAACGGAGCATGCTGAACAATGAGTGAGGGACAATCATCCAAATGTTGGTTGCACCAATCCATGGACTTGGAGTCGTCCAATTCAGCCAGATGGTGAAGGAGGTTCAAGTTCTAAGCCGGTTGTATCCACCAACCCGGTGGGACTACAATTGAAAGAAGCTTCAAAGGTCGTAAGTACAGCAAGCAAGGAGACATCTAAATCTGATTCGAGTACTTTCTCTACTACTCGAACATGTGAAATTGAGTGCTACAAGTGCAAGGGCAGAGGGCACATGAAGAAAGACTGCCCAAATTCAAGACAAGTGCTACTTGTACAAGAAGGATATGCATCGGAGAGTGATAGCGACGAAGCTGATCATGAAGTGGTGTATTGTGATCCTGAAGTCGGTCCAACTTTGATGACTCATAAGGTGAATAGTGACAATACACTAATTGTCGAGAAGGGACAGCGGCGTGGCATTTTTCAAACCCAATGTATGATCAAGGGCAAACGGTGGAAACTGATGATCGATGGAGAAAGCTACAACAATGTGAACAGCAAGGATATGGTTGATGCACTCTCATTGACCACATGGCATCATCCTAAGCCATACTATATGCAATGACTTCACAATGTTGGTAAGCTGAAAGTTACACATAAAGTCTCAGTACTGTTTTCAATTGATGGTTTTGAAGACAAGGTGGAGTGCGACGTTGTGACTATGCACGTGTGTCACCTATTACTAGGGCGTCCATGGCAGTTCGATCGCAACGTTACACACCAAGGGAGGGCTAATCGTTTTACGTTGATGCATAGATGTGTGTTTCATTCTTTGCTGCCCAAAAGGGATGATGAGGTCAATTATGATATTGTTATCATGAGCAAGGATCTTCTGAAGAATACCCCAAAACCGAGGACAGTTTCGCTTGAAGGGGGGGGGATGATGTGGCCCAGAGTACCATTACCACCACTTTGCCTGGTGCTACACCAAGCCAATTGCAAGTATAAGGTCAAGTGATGTTGATCGGGTACATAGAGACAAGCTGAAGCTAGGTGCAAGCCGAGCCAGAAGGAAACGAGGTCCGCGACCAGTTCAGCAAGGTCTACAACCAACTCCTAGAGGTCTACGACTAGATCCCCAAGGTCTACGACCAGTTCACCAAGGTCTACGACCACTTCCACAGGGTCCACGACTACTTCAAGACAGTCTACGACCAGGTTTTCGACCAGGTCTAAGACCAGGTGGCCTACAACCACTACCAGGTGATCTATGACCACGTCCAAATAGTCCACGATCATGTATGACCACGCCCAGATGGTCTACAATCACTTCCAGACGGCTAAATCATGAAAGAGATTTTTTGGACTGAGATATTTTCATTTGTAGATAAGTTTTGGTATATATTTTTTAGTTTGATTCAGTTGTAATCTTTCTATAACTATATTAGAAAAGAATCTTTGTATGACATGAGAGTTAGAGATAGAATCGGCCGCACCCTTAGGTGCCAATATAAGGCCAGGGCTTTGCCCATTGTAAAGGGGAGAATTTTATAAGAAAATACAGAAAAGTCATGGTGACTTTGTGGCGCAATATCTTGTGTGTTTTGTTGAGGTTTTCCCATCTACGATTTGCTTAAGTCGGAGCAAGGCAAGATGCGACGTTCTTGAGATTGCCTACCGAATCTACACGATTCAACTCGTCTAATTCGTGATCTTTGCTGCTCACGGTTTAGCGAGGCTTCGAGTTCATGCTTCTAATCGTCCTTATGATTGATTAGTACGTGAACATCTGGTTATCCATCTACACAGCTAAAAGAAGAAGAAGCTGCTGCTGACTTCGTCACTGCCAGGGTTCAGGAGGGAAGAACCCTAGCCACAAGAAGAAGGCAAACTCCATCGTTTGTACCGCGAAAGATCAGGCCACCCTTGCGCGTTAGCTAGTTTACTAGTTGATCCATATCGTTACCCTTCTTGCCCCTCTCCTTCGTAAGAGGCTTTATCACCTTGTAGCTGCTAGTATTGGCTTCATGGCCAACATTGCTACTAGGTGGCTGTGAAATGTAGTTCTTTCCTAGAACATCATCTTGAGCTTTCACAACTTGCATGATGTCAATTAATTCAGTATACTCCTTGTAGTCGTCTTGACGATAGTTGTGTACGGATTACACCGCATTCGGGTGAGAAGTAGAGAGAGTCTTCTCAATTTTTTGTTCATCCGTGATTATCTTATCACAGAGTTGAAGACTGGTATAAATTCTATACAAATTCTGGCTATGTTGGGTCAGTTCTTCGAACTCCTGATTCGTAATGCTAATCATCTTCATATTCATGCAAAGAGTTCATAAGATTACTGCTAGTAATTTGCATAAAAATAGTTGCAAAAATTCTCATGATGTTCTTCGAACTCTCGGTTCGTGATTCCGTATTTTTCTATACATTTTCATGATTTACTGCTATTTTTAGTGAATAAAAGCAATACAAACAATCACAGATAATCAAAGCAGTAAATACAATATATAAATTGCATTGAAATAATAATAACAAAGTTAAACATCCTTCAAATGCTAAAAAAAGATTCAAAATTTGAATCCCCGAGGCCCTTTTCTGTTGAAAAAAGAATTTCCAATGAATTCTGCAATTTTCAGGGGCTAAACTGCAAATTTTCTATTCTGAGAAATTTTCGTGTAATTTTTCAATTTCTAAGAGGTTATTCTGCAAGAATTTCTTTCCTGAAATATTTTATCATAATTTTCAAAAATTAGAGGGTTTATTTGCAAATTTTCAGTTCTGGGAAAATTTATTGCGTGATTTTAGAAAAACCCGAGGGTTTTTTTTTTTTTGCAAAAATTCAGTATTCCTTTTCTCCCATTTTTTCTCTCTTTCTTTCAGCCAGGCCGGCCATGTGCTCATGGCCCATGCAGATCCATTCGGCCCCATGTGGCTGGTTCAAAGGTGAGCAGGGGGAATTTTAGGATTTCCCCCTTGCCCTGTGCCTTAAGTGGCGGAGGCGGCGCTGTGCAGCGGCGGCTCAAGTCGACGCCGGCGATGCCTTGCGGGTGCCTATGTGGCACCGTGCGGGGAGACGGCCGACCGGTCTGGGGCCGTGCACGGAGGCTATCGGTTTCAAGCGCGGCCATGGTGCGACGTCGCGGCCATGCGGAAGTGGGACGGAGGCGATGTCGTGCACATGCGGCGGCGGCGCTTCAAATCGGCGTTGGCCGCTATCCACTGCTTCCCCTTCTTGGGCGATGCCATGGCCGTTCAGCGGTGGAGATGCAGTTCTAGGCCGGTGATGGTCCGACTGCAGGCCGGTGGCAGTGGGAGGGCGTTGCCGGCCGGGGGGCTTCAAGCGCGGGACCCCCGTGCGGCTTCGGGCGGTGCTGGAGGCGTGGCTTCTGGCAGCGTACGTGGTGCGGAGGCCGTCGGCTGCACAACAGGAGGGCGCGAGGTAGTCGAAGCTCAGCGCGGAGTCCATGCGGGGGCGGTGCGCTTGCGGCGCTGTTACGGCTTCATGGTCGATGCGCGGTGGCCGGCGGCTTCGGGCCGACTGCCATGTGCTAATCCCTTTTTTCGTGTTTACTGTTCATGCAATGCAATGTAGTACAATCAACATCTGTTCTTTCATGTAACCACCGATCGGCTTGGCCGGCGACTTTAAGTCAGCTCGCAGTGGGTTAGAACGGATTTGCAACTTTCAATCTATGGTACAATCGACATCCAATTTTTCATGCAATCTACCGATTGGCATTGTGCCAGCGACTTAAGTCGGTTCGCGGTAGATTAGAGCAGATTTGCATCGTAGAAAAAACATAATCTAGAAAACAACAATTGCAAAATTGAAAGCGATCTAGAAAAACGATTCGATCTACGAGTTTTGTACTACGACGGTTACCTTTCGATTCGAGGAGAGTCAATCGTGCTGATAACGTGTTGAGGAACTGTCGCTGGCGAGTCCAGTCCGAGCGATTACCTCGTAGACAAACTCAGAATCTTAAGAACAATGAAAGAACACAAGTATAGAATAGTAGATTGAACACAGAGATATAATGTGACTTCAGGCTTCTCTTTATTGCTCTTCTGTAAAACTGTAGTACAATAGTTAGAGTCCCCCTCCTTTATATAGGCTACTTAGATGGATGAGGAGCCCATCTTAGGCCAAAACTGCTGGCCTGAGCCTGATTTCTTAACAGATAGTACTGTTTTGATGGTTGTAAAGCTGAACAAATGAACACTGTTTTGGCAAGACCATCGTCACCTTAACTAGACATACCTTTTTACAAGCAAGCAAGAAACAAATGAGAAATCCTCATCATATAATGCCCCACAAAAACCAGGTAAATAAATAAAAAATGATTGTTTTTTAGTTGAGGTTTTCTTTTCATGCCCATATAGCAATCATGGACATCAGAGCCGTCCCAACCAGCAAGGAGATGTTTATGATGAGCTGCAAGCCTGCAACCTTCCGTTCATGAAGTCTTCGGCTAGAAGGTCGACGAGCGCCATGTAGTTCAGAATTCCGGCAGCCGCGGCGTTGAGCACCCCTTCGACGATCAGCGCCCTGGGGCTATTTCCGTTGTAAGCAGAGGAGATCCCAATGCCGATCATGAATACCAATTGGGGTGGTGAGTCAGAAGAAGAGAGCCGTTGTCACGACTGACCTGAGATGGAACTTGGCCTGGACGAGCCAACAAGAAGTATCATCACCGAGTCAGAGTCAGTGTACATTTTTCTGGTTGATGAATGCTACCTAGTACTTGCCCTCTTATTGCCTTTGTTAAAGTTGATGGAAATCTAACACGAAATGGTGGCACAAATGTGGCAACGACATGACTTCATTGGACTGTGTTCTGGATTAGCTAGAACCTAGAAGTGAGGTTATATTATCTATACTAGTAATCTTTGCTCCCACTTAACATCTTTAAGACTGAACTGCATGGTACCCTGTTTGGTACAGCTCCAGATTCTTATTTTTCAGATTTTACTCCTGATTCTCTGAGAATCCACTTCAAACTGTTGAAAGCGTTTGACTGGTAGGTTGGCTCCAAAAACCATATGAGGGAGAATTAGAGGCAAATAGACCATATTACCCCTGGTTGTAATACTTCAATTGTATTTGTGTCTTTCTCTTATGTATTTGTACACAAATTATATAATTTTTCCCCAAATTTGTTTAGACCATATGAATATATATACGTTGTATTTATACACAATGCCAGGTTACATTGCATTTACACTTCATGATGGAGTACAACTGTTGACAAATAACAAATTGACGCACAACCATTGGTTGTGTATAAGCAAATTTTGTATTGTTCACGCTGCGATAGATGAAGCTGGACAAATATTGTATTTATATTGTATAAGTGTTCAAATGATAATTAAATGCTATTACGTACAAGTATTTGAATGCTAAATAAGTGATAACAAAAGATCACAAAATATCACAAGTAGTGTGTCCATCATCCTGATTGAGCAATTGCACTTGTAAGGACATCACGGAAGCTTCTTTTTGGTTCCTCTATTTAGAGGTCTCATAATAAGTTCACATAACATAAGAAGACGAGGAATACATAAAAAGTTTAACCAAGTATTTTAGAATTGCAGTCGCAATACATCAACACCGCCAAATGCATTATCAAGTAAAAGGCTCACACAGAAGGTATGATAAATCACAATATTTTCCGATACTAAAAAATTATCATACCAGAACATCACGAGTGAGACATGATGTTCAGTCTATAATCATTCCACATAGCTATAAACCAAATACAAATGTAGGTCTTTGGAAGGAGTTTGAAACTCGAATCACGGTATAGGATGATCCTTCATGCTGGCTTCTCGTAGCTGTTCTGGTCTCTGAACTCTGATATCTTACTTCTGATCATTTCTGCCACATGAGGTTGGACAAACATAAGTGTAGGGTCAAGCATGTGCACGATGAACCTCTCTGTGTGGGCATTGAAGCATTCAAATTAACAATGAACTATGCCATTGGCACATCACTGAAAAAAGATTAACCGTGTGAAACTACAAAGAGATGAAATGATGGATCCAGTTGTATAAGGATTTAGAAGCTTGCCAGGAGATGAACAACCCCTTGATTGCATTAACCATCTATTCTGTGCTCAGGGCAACAGAATATTACCTGCTTGCCAAACAACACAACCATGTTAGTTGGAGTAGCAACATTACTGGAACCTTCAACAACCATGAGACATATATCAAGTAAAGCATGGTGTTCTAAAATCATAATGCATTGATCCTTCAAGCAGCAGCAAAAAAATGCACGAATGAAGAGCCAAATGCCCAAAATTTTACCCCTCATACCATGAGAGGATTATGTGGTGGCATGATGACAAGGGATCAAAACTAATCCAACTATGCCTACTGCCGCCACGCTGGTAAAACAAGGATGTGAACATCTAAAGACAACAAGTTTTGAAAATACTGAAACCATACGTGAGTATGTAACTATTAAAAAAAATTATACATAGTTCTAGTAACTCAATTTATCTTATCGTCTCTATGTGTTCTTATCTTCCTTGTTTCGAGGTATTCATACAGAGGTGCTTGCAAATGAGCAGGGATAGTTAAGAGTCGAATTCTTGGATAACCTGCCAACTCTCATCACTAGCCCATGGATTTGGCGCATCCCACTTGGTGGTGTATCCAACTCTAATTTTGCGGAAACAAAAAGAAAGTTGTAATTGCACTATAAATATGATTTATTTATTTTTCTGCAAGTTTAACATCATCATGATCGCTGAAAAAACACATACAAGTGCTCGCAAAAAATCACAAGTACAAGAATCCTTTTAGGCTACGTAACACCACCATAGATTCCAATCCAAAATGGAGCTCAAGGCCTGCACTTGCCGCTACATACCGGAGAAGTAGATCAAACAGAACACCAGAGAAGTAAACTAGAGAATGGACTTGGAGTCATTCTCACCGCCGCTCGTAGGACTTGGCTGCCTTGCCGCTTCGCTCGTCCACAAATCAACGTTCAACGCATCAGCATTTCTTTTTCACCTGCACACCGCAGGAGGAGGGAGGTGGAGGAGGGTGGCCGTGGGCAGAGGAGGAGGGGGCGGCGCGGGAGGAGCAAGGCGAGATCTAGATCCAAATCCGGATCTGGGCGACGCCAGCTTGGGGGGAGGAGGGGGAGGGCGGCGGCGGCTCGGGAGGTGGACGGAGGAGGAGGAGAAGGGGAACAGAGCGGCGCCGCTGGGGGTGGAGGAGAAGGACGGGGAGCCACTCCGGGGGAGGAGGAGGAGGACGAGAGAGAGAGAGAGAGAGAGAGAGCACCGGGAGGAGACGATGAAGCGAGGGGAAAGGCGAATTGGTACGGGATCGGGGTCATGCGGTGGGAATTCGTGGGAGTAGTTGGATGGCATTTGCGGGTAAAATCTTCAAACTTCAAGGGGTATATTTGTTTTGCAAGGTTAGATTCTCACAAGAATCTGTGGGAAGGCTGCTCCTCGTTGCTAGTTCATTTTTGATACAGCTCCTTGCGAGAATTAGGATCTGGTTGTTTTGAGAAGTTGGATGTTTGGCACAGCTCCACGAGATTCGATTGAGAAGCTAGGAGTAGGAGTTGTACCAAACAATGCCTTACTATATATCAGGTATCATAACACAAAATTACAAATCAAGGTGAGAACTGAGCTTCGGCTCAGTGGTGTGGCTGTAGTGGGGCAGCCCACCCATCCACGTTCGAGTTCGTGTGTGTGGTGTCTCACTGGGTTATATGAAAACTGAGGTGGGGCTTAGTGGCGCAGGGGAGCTTCGGGCTCTCAGCCCGTCACGGTTCAAGCGTTGTCTCTCGTGTGAGCTTCGCGAGGTAGAGTGTTCTTCTTCTTTAATGTGGACTGGATGGGGAAAATCCCAGACATAAAAAAAATTATACAAATCAAGGTATATATATGTAACGTTTTACAATTAATATTTGCATGTCATAATTCCTGCAAAAAAACTAGGGTAACTCTTTAGAGCTAGTGATAGCTCCTCTACTAGATCTTTTCATGGGTAGCTTGGCCCAATTTTTCTGGGCTTATGCTGGGCTTGGACCTCAACTTTTGGCCCGTATGCCCGGTCCCAAGCCCAATGAAAATAATATTTTTATTGAAAAATAATTATCAATACCATTATTTGGAAATAATATTTGTTATTCCTGAAATTGCATTTTCGGGCTTGGGCTAGGCCTTTCAAGCCCGACCCAACCCGGGATTTGAACATATCTAACCTCTACGTGGTGTTGGTCTTCTCCATCACCGACCGCCAAACTCTAAAGTTAGTGGTAACCAGTGGCGTACGTAGGACAAAAATACAGGGATGCTCGTGGGAGAAAGATACTATGATAAAACCGTACTAGACATATATTTGAATGTCTAATGCAATCCAAATTCATACATAAATAAACAAGAGACAAAGTGAAATGTAAAATACACTTAAAGTAGTACCTGACTAATGAACATAACGGTCCGAATGCCCATAAATACGCGCGAGTAACAATCTGTAGAACAAAAGTAGCTTAATCAGTAAGACGATCAGAAAATTGCGACTAATTACAAATATTGAAATAAAATTGAACATACTGCAAAACCACTAGCTATGACTAGTAGCAGAAGGCAAGTCCATTCTACGAGATCAGAGCCGGCTCGCTGCTAGGATAAGAGTACTTAATTCGTACGGTGTTTTCGTTGAATCAAATTAATTTGTACGGTTCAACACACTAAAGTTTGAGGTAATACGTAAGTCCTCGCTCTCCTTTAAATCAAAGATAGGTAGTTCCTATCTATACCGTACTCTTATTTCTTATATACCACTTAAATCGTATGATGATACATCTTTATCTATTTAAGCATACTACAATAATAATTATAAAATACCCCAAAGTGAGTTTTATGAAAAATTTCAATACAATTAACTTTTTATAGCAAAATTTATGTATATACGCCTTTAATATATGAAAAAGGGTATATAGCAAAAAACAAAAGGCTCCAATAAATTTTTTCAATTAAGTCGTATTGGAGTATCTTATAATTGGTATTTAAGTATACTGGAAATGATGAAGAAGTATAACATATGCGTTTAAGTGGTATATTAAAAGTGAGAGTACATACTCCCACGAGTATGTGTGTTAGTTATCTGTTCAACGACACCGTCTTCACATGAGCAAAAATGTCGTCATTTGTGGCAGCAGACATATAACAAACATATAACAGTAGCACAACATTAGAATTAATGATCACCGGCTCGCCGCAAGGATAAGACTACTTAATTCGTACGGTGCTTTCGTTAAATCAAATTATGAACTCGGTAGCACTTAAATAAACGTCTAACTTGAGTTTACAAATTTTAAAAGTAACGTCTGACTTGAGTTTACAGAAAAGGTAATGTCTTACTTTCTGCTACTATGTGCTGAGTACTCCTACTTGGCTACTTCGTCAAGCCAACAAGCAGTGAGATTTGGTCACGAGCACTAACATTTGATCACCGTCGATCCAAGGCACTGCAACCGATGGATAATTGTTGTGATCCAACCTAAAATGAGTCGGATTGAGTCCATATGATATGACCCATTAGAGTGTGTACAAGTGTGGTGTTTAGTACCAACATATAAGACTATTTGAGCCCAAACCACTAACCCCGGATTGACCCTTTTACACGAAATGAGAACGAAAGCATAAGCGGAGTTAGTGCATGTGCGTGATTTATTACGAGTGAGAGAGTCATAGCCGATTTGGACCTGATACGTTACAAATGGTATCAAAGCCGACCCTCACGATTACATGTTCATGCAGATTAGAGGCGTGAGCATATGACGCATGGCGCGTGTAGGCCTAGATGAGTGGACATGGCATAGCATGACATATGTGCCGAATTAGACACATGGACATGTGCTAAGAGGGGAGATTCTAGTCATTTGCCCTAATATAGGTATGTTGGTCCGACGATGATGTTAGGTTCTTTGAGGAGGGGGAGGGGGGGTTTATGACCCTATCCAATATTAGCTGAATTGAGCCTATGTGGTATGGTCTATGAGTGTGATGTTTAATATCACGCGGCTAATCTAGCTTGAGAAGAATCTTGATAAGGTCACTTAAGTCCAAATCACTAAGCCGGCAACACAACGGCCTGCGTAGACCAATGACTCGTGTGGGACACACTGACGGTGCACCCTGCCATGTCGACGTCTCCCCGACTTCTGCGTGCGCGGTGCGCCCATGGACTGCCTGTCCCCAACCGAGCCCGCTAGGCCCGCAAAGGCGCAAACCGAGCCACCTACGCGGAAAACATGGCGAAACCGCGGCGCGGCGCGGACGCCGTCCCTGCACTCTGTGCTCCTTTGCTTGTCGTTTTGCCGAACTGTATTAACCGATATTTTCAGTTTTTTTTTGGTTTTCGGTAATTTTTTTCTGTATTACTGTTGAGGAACCGTCGCTGGCGAGTCCAGTCCGAACGATTACCTCGTATATAAAATCAGAATCGTAAGAACGATGCAAGAACACAAGAACACAACAATAGATGAAAACACGGTATGAGAGGGGACTGCAGGCTTCTCTTTATTGCTCTTCCAATAATCAATTGTGTACATTGCTTGGGGGGGGTTCCCCCTCCTATATATAGCCTACGGTGGATGAGGTGCCCACCCGGACCCGGACTCCTGGCCGGGCCCGGTTTCCTAATACTCCCCCTTGGGCTCTCATCCTTCATGTCCATGCCTCGCTAAAACTCCATAAAAACCCAGTGGGAAAAATTTGGAGAAAGAGTACATGTATCACGTTCTGCTATGTCGCACGAATTGCCTCATTAAAAACCTTAACCGAGAAACTTCAGGAAAAAACTCGTCAAGGGAAAAAGAGTACAATTCACCCAATTTATTTAATCTCCAGGATTTACTCTTTGGGTACTCGATCTTCGTAATCAAGCCTTAGTAATGAGTTTGTGAAGGTTCTCCCCCTAAATTCTGTACTTCTCTAAGTCTTATCATTCCAATTCCACGTACGCACCTTTCAAAGCTAGATGCTGGAAGTGACTTAGTGAACAAATCTGCAAGATTTTCACATGACTTAGTATGCAGTACCTTAATTTCGTCCATCTTTTGCATTTCATGAGCATAGAAGAACTTGGGGTTGATATGCTTTGTGAGAGGACTCTTCACATAACCCATCTGCACTTGTGCAACACAAGTCGCATTATCTTCATAGATAATAGTGGGGTTTGTGCGGTATTCAATCCACATGATCTTGGATGTGGTGAATCATCCGCCGGCCAAGAGCATTCCGTCGGCCTCGCAGTGCTATAATTTCGAATGGTTCGTCGAAGTTGATACCAAACTCGCTTAGATGATTTCCATGAAATTGCGGTTCCACCACACGTAAATACATAGCCTGCTTGCGACTTAGTCAGTATGCGGGTCCGACAGTACCGATCTCTGCATAGCCGGTCATTGTAAGGTCCTGATTCTTTACGAGAACAGGCCAAGATCTTTACTTCCTTGGAGGTATCGGAAGACGTCCTTTATTCCTGCCAATGCCTTTTGGTAGGTTACGCACTATACCTTGCTAAGAGATTCACTGCAAAGCAATGTCCGGTCTAGTGCGGTTTGCTAAATACATGAGTGCTCCAATCTGCGCTCAAGTATGGGAATTCGGTCCCGTGACTTCCTCCCCTCTTCTTTAGGTCCGAGCGGGTCCTTGTCTTGCCGCAAGGATCTCCGATCATTGGCACTTTGTAGGATATGCCTTTTCAAAGCCGAACCTTTCCAACACCTTCTCGAGTGTAGGTTGGTGATGTACTAAAATCCCTTCAGGTATGCTCAAGCCGCAAGCCTAGGCAATATTTGGTTTTACCGGATCTTTCATTTCAACTCCGACTCTGTAAGAGCTTGCTTTTTCAATATCTTCCAAAGTCCCGATGATATTCGGATCATCTACATATCTGAGATTATCTGAGAATCCATCACAGGATCGCCGTATAAACACACAGGGACAATCCTCACTGTTCGTGTAGCCTTTCTTGCGAGAAAAAGTCGCTTAGGCGATTATACCACATCTGCTGATTGCTTGATCCATACAGGTGACTTTCTCGAGCTGCACATCGTATAGATTTCTATTCGCTCTATCTTGGTTGATGATGGGATACCTTCGGTACTTTCATATAAATTTCCAATCCAAGTTCCCATAAAGGTATGCAGTTACCACATCCATCAATTTCATTTCCAAATTCAGATTCACCGCCATTGAGATTAAATATCTAAAGGTAGTTCCGCCCATGACTGGGGAATAGGTTTCTTCATAATCGACTCCTGGTCTTTGAGTGAAACCTTGTGCAACAAGCCTTGCTTTATATCTGACAACTTCATTTCTTTCATTTCTCTTTCGAACAAATACCCATTTATGCCCTACAGGTGCACATGGGGAGGTGTGCGCTTCTGCCCAAACACCTCTCTTTTATTCAGAGATATTAATTCTGCTTCTATTGCCTTTTTCCAATCTTTCCAATCTGATCTTTTCTTGTATTCAGCGAGCGATGCAGGCTCTGGATCAAGATCAATAATTGTGGCAATTTTCTTTGCAAAATAAATGTCGACATTAGCTGTTGCTCTATTCATAGATTCTCCCGTAGTCATATAATTTATAGCTATTTCTTCATGGGGCGGTTCTGCTAATGCTTCTACTTGCTTACCGCTGCTTTCAATTGCGGGGCAAGTCCTTTAGTTTTTCACTCGATGTGTGCGCACACATCCATGCTGATGTCTTCCTCCGTGGGAATATTCAAATCTGGTATATCTTTTACTGAAGGTTCCATACCAGTGCGTGTCTCAACTGCTCCCCTTACATTTGTGGGAACTTGGTGGTCGGTGTGACAAGTCCTTCTTATCCTTTTTCGCCAAAGTCCCGGTTGCATTTGGGATTGAGGCGGAGTTCTCGTCCTTTATTCCGAGGCCTCGGGCGGGATTAGGGATACCTTCTATTTTCTTTGGTATTTCAACCTCTCCGGTGCATTGCGTGCGAGCACATGCGACTTAGTCACGCTCTTCAAATCACTAAAGTGGTCGAGCGATTGATTCGCTAATACTTGCAAATCAATTATCTTACGACTTCTCTCTCTGTTTCACTAGTGCGTGGGTCATGTGCATTAATTCCGTGGCTTGCCACGTTATTTCCGACATTTTTCATCAAGAGGTTGATTTCCTCCCTAATGACGGAAACTATCCTCATCAAATATCTTTGTCGTAAAGCGGTCAGTATGCAAATCTCCGATTATTGGGTCGAGATACGATTATGGATGCGATCTCATAACCAACGATATCCCATTTTCGGAGAGGCCCATTGCGTTACATGGTGGTGGTATAGGTATATAAACCTTGCAACCAAACCTTCAAGATGAGAGATTTTTGGTGGTGACCCTTGCGCTAGTTGCATAGGTGAATGGATGTTGTATCTTGACGGTCTAAAATTGATGAGAGTTCTTGCATGCAGATCGCGTGTCCCCAACATGTAGTTGGTAAATTACAATTCTGTAAAAGCGGTCGGGCAATGAATTTAATTCTTTTAATCAATGCTTCTGCTAGTCCATTCTGGGTGTGGACATGTGGTACCGAGTGCTCAACGGTAATTCCCATTGCCATACAATAATCATCAAAGGCCTTTGAAGTAAATTCTCCGGCGTTATCCATTCTGATGGACTTTACATGATGATCAGGAAGTTATTCTTTATTTTAATTATCTGCGAGATCAGCTTTGCAAAAGCATGGTTTCTTGTAGATAACAGGCATACATGCGACCATTTCGAGGAAGCATCGATGAGCACCATAAAGTACCTAAATGGCCCTGACAGGGGCTGAATAGGACCGCAAATATCTCCCCGGATTCGGTCCAGAATGCGAGGATTTCATCCTTCACTTTCGAGAGAGAGGGTCTAGTAATTAATTTCCGGTGGCACATGCAGGCACACGAAATCTTACGGATTGGGAAATTCTTTACATTGATATTATGTCCACGAGAATTGTTAATTATATTTCTCATCATTCTAAGACCGGGTGGCCTAATCTATCATGCCGAGACGAAAAAGTTCAGAGCTTCTAAAAGATGTTTCAGGATGATATAGGTTGCAGTGCGTAATATGAGTGTAGTATAGCCTGATTCATATGAAGGAAGTCGTTCTAATACCCTTTTCCCATTCTCTTCACGCTTTGTAATGAGCAGGTATTCCTTACCATACTCTTCTTCAGTCTCTACATGGAGACCGTTAGTGCGAATATCTTTAAAATTTAAGAGAGTTCTAGTCGATTCCGGGTATAACAAGGCTTCTTCAATGACCAATGTCGTGCCCATTGGGAGTATAATTGTGGCTCTTCACGAGCCTATTATACAAGTATCATTGCCAACGATTGTCGTAAGACTACCAAAGATTCTTCCGATCATTGGAAAAATTTCGTCTCTCTTAGTATGGTATTCGTTGTGCCGCTATCCGCTAGACACACTTCCTCCATAGGGCGCCACACGCGTTCTGATATATAAAGTATTTATTAATATGGAGCAAAACAATCCACACATAAAACATACTTCAAAACAGAACAAAACTTGCTTTATTAATACGGGAAAAGTCTTGCTGGACCCATCATAAGAATTTAATGCTAATGCTCTTCTAGAGCTTACAACCTTTATTCAATAAAATCCTAACATAAACCGCAATCGATCAGAAACTAAGTGCCATGCATGCACTAAATCGAATCGTAGTAAGAATTAACTTCATCAATCTCATCTACTTCTATATTTTCTTCTTGGCAAATACGACGCGCAATGCCGCAATGTCCAATGAAGGAGTGATAGGAGCTCTTGTAGGCATGTCCACATCCATAGGTGCGACCAATGACTGTGGATCTTCTATGCCCGCAATGGCGAGGTGCGTCTCGTCTTTGTCCTTTGCCCTTCTTCTTTGCCTTGAAAGCATCAATCACGTCTTTGCGGTTCACGGCGGACACGTGACCAATGTCCCCAAGTGCCACATTTGTAGCGACTTTGGTCCTGCGACCATAGGGCTTCTCATCGCGCTTCTTTTGGTCGCCTTTCTTGACTTGAGCATTTTGCTTAGTTTTGTGGCTCATGACCTTACCCTTCCCGCCTCTCTGCTTGAGTGAGGCTTTCACCTGTAGCTGCTAGCATTGACTTCATGGCCAACTTTGCTACTAGGTGGTCGCGAGATGTAGTTCTTTCTGAGAACCTCATCTTGAGCTTCCGCAACTTGCATAATATCAATCAGTTCGGCATATTCCTTGAAACCATCCTGACGATAGTTGCGTGCGGATTGCACCGCATTTGGGTGAAAGGTAGATAGGGTTTTCTCAATCCTTTCGCATCTGTGATTACTTTACCACAAAGTCAAGATTTGTACAAATTACGTACAAAGCGAGTTGTACTCCCACGGTCTTATAGTCGACAAACGTAGTCGAGTCCATTCTGCTCGCCGGGAGATGGTGTACCGATTTCTCGAACCGCTTCTTGGGCGGTCCATAAAGCGATGCGCTTTTCTCGCCATATACTCATTCTTGAGAGTTAGACAAAGATGATGTGCGAGGAAATGAAGTGCTGATCATTTTCCTCGGCGCTTGGAACGACATCCGCAAGGCGCCGAGTCCAATAGCAGCACGGAGCTTCTTGGCTCCCAGTACAATCTCGACATCTGATGCCCAAGTCAAATAATTCTGGCCATGCTGGGCCAGCTCCTCGAACTCCCGGTTCGTAATTCCAGTCATCTGCATATTCATGCAAAGGATGCATAAGATTACTGCTGGTAATGTACATAAAAAGGTTGCAAGGATTCTCATAATGTTCCCGTATTTTTCTACGCATTTTTCAAAATTTACTGCTATATTCAGTGATTAAAAGCAATATAAATAATTACAAATAATCAAAACAGTAAATACAGTAATAAATTGCATAGAAATATCAATAACAATGATAAATATGCTTCAAAATTCAAAAATATGCAAAAATTTGGGTTCCCGAGGCCCTTTTCTGCTGGAAAAGTTACTTTTTGGCGAAAACTGCAAGTTTCAGGGGTTAAAACGCGAAATCTCAGTTCTGAGAAAATTTGCGCGTAAATTTCATATTTTCCGAGGGGTTTTCTGCAAAATTTCATTGTATGCGAAAACTTCCGTGCAAAAATGAGAATCTGCAAGGCCCTTTTTGCAAAATTGTCATTTTATTTATTTATTTATTTTTTTTCTTCTTTCGTCCGGGCCTCCTTCCGGCCCATTTGGCCTTTCTTAGGGCCCACGCCGTCGGCCTGCTTTTGGTCTTTCGGCCCACATGGCCCATGCGGCCGGGCTATATGCCGGTGCTAGGGTTTCCCTAACCCTAGCACCGTGCCTTGCGGGTGGCGGCGCGGCGCGCTCGGAGTGGCGTCGTGGGCGGCGGCGCGGCGCGGCGCGGCGGCAACCGGCGGCGGCGCGCGCGCGCGGCCGTGCGGCTCCATGGTTAGGAGGCGGCGGTGGCGGTTCGCGGCGGCCGCGGTGGCGACTTCTTGGCGCTTGAGGAAACGGGCGACCACGAAGCGCGGCGGAGGCGGTCGGCGGCGACCGGCGGCGGCTCCTAATGGAGCACGAGGCGGCGCGGGCGGTGGCCGTCGCGGGGCGGCTTGGCGCATGGTGCGGTGGCGGCGGCCCGAAGCTCGCCAAAAAGAAAGAGGAGGCGGCTCGGGCCATCGGACGGTAACTCGGGCCATCGGCGCTTCTCTGCGCCGCGCGCGTGCGCAAGTGGCGGCGGCTTCACGGTGGCCGGCGCGCCACGGCCTTCAAGCGGCAACGGGTGGCCGTCGGCCGGCCCGGCCTGCGCGGCGGCGGCGACCGCTCTCCCTCCGCCGCCCTTTTTCTTTGAGCGGTAGTGACCGACGGCGGCTCCAAGCCGCACGGTGGTGCCTGGCCTTCAAGGCAGCGCCGGTGGCGGCCCGGAGGTGGCAGCGCCTGCCGGGCGTGGGGAAGGGGTCCCCGTGTGGTACCGAATGCGGCGCCGGCCTGCTCTTCATGGCATGTCCAAAAAAATTTTATTGGAATTACTGTTCATGAGTGTATGTATGCGATGCGATGTGATGTAAAAAACGGTGCAATCAACATCTGTACAACCTCCGATCGGATTTTCCGATGACTTCAAGTCAGCTCGCGGTAGGTTTAGAACGGATTTGCAATTTCCAATCTACGGTACAATCGACATCCGCTCTTTCATGTAATCTGTCGATCGGCATTGTGCCGGCGACTTCAAGTCGGCTCGCTACAGATTAGAGCAAATTTGCACCGTAGGAAACAAATTTAGAAAGCCAAATTTGCAGAATTGAAAGCAATCTAGAAAACGATTCAATATACGAGCGTCGTTCATCGACGGTTACCTTTTCGATGCGAGGAGAGTCGATCGTGCTGATAACGTGTTGAGGAACCGTCGCTGGCGAGTCCAGTCCGAACGATTACCTCGTATATAAAATCAGAATCGTAAGAACGATGCAAGAACACAAGAACACAACAATAGATGAAAACACAGGTACGAGAGGGGACTGCAGGCTTCTCTTTATTGCTCTTCCAATAATCAATTGTGTACATTGCTTGGGGGGGTTCCCCTCCTATATATAGCCTACGGTGGATGAGGTGCCCACCCGGACCCGGACTCCTGGCCGGGCCCGGTTTCCTAATAATTACATCTGGATTTGTTGGTGTTCGGTGCTTTGCTCGGTTTCCAAATGCTAGAAACCGTCTTCACCGTATAAACCGAATTGTACTTTAACCCCACGTACAGCCCAATAGCCCATCACCAATATAGCCGAAGGCCTAGCCCAACAACCTAGCCACTAGCCCGTTTACTTGCTGCTCCGTGAGCCACTAAACCCTAGAGGCGACTTGAGGGCAACTTGGACGTCGTGATTGGGTGGCGGCGGCGTGCTCGTGGCCTCGTCGGCGACTTGAGGGCAACTTGGACGTCGTGATTGGGTGGCGGCGGCGTGCTCGCGGCCTCGTCGGCGATTCGCGACTTGACGGCGGCAAGGCAACAGCGTCGTGGGCGAGTGCACGGTGGAGCGGCGGCGACATCGTGAACTAAGGTTGGTTAATAAGTTTTCTTCGTGACCTTTGGGATTGAACATGAGCCCATATCTTTGGTAAACTAATATTGTCTTTTAATTACGATTGGGGATACTTTTGGTTGTATTAAAATTCCGATTTGTATTGGCTATGCTATATCTCTACTATTAAAAAGAATCTACTGGCAATGGCGGAACTAGAAATTAGAAGATGAGAGTGCACACTAGAATAACACAGCCAAAGATAACTCACGAAGTTTCATTAAAATTGACAAGTTGTAACACATTAATCTTCAGAATCGGGATGTTAATATTTAATTTGACGATCTATTAAATTTTTTACTGGGTTTTAAGATTTTTCCCTTGTTTAAGTAAAAAGTTTATTTTTAAAATCAAATTGAACAAATTAAAAAGTTACATTTGAAGGTTGAATCGAATTGTCTAAAAGACTGCATTTAAATCTAATTATTTTGATTTCTTGTTTTAGCGTGCATTTCAAAAATCTTGATGCATGCATTAGTACCGCAGCTCTTTTTCAGTTCGACCGACCGCAGGCGAGACGCCTATGTGTCTTTTCTCTTCCTCAACTTCTCTCCTCGTAATCACCACCAAAAATCAAGAATCCGATAACGCATGTTAGACCGATGCGATCGTCGTCGCGAGAATGTTCTATTTTAACGCTTAGTTCGTGCATGCAAAGTCGTTTGAGCGAGTTAGAGAAAAGAAGGAAGAAATACGCTGTTATTTATTCCACTGCTATTTCATTTTTAATGGAACACTACATGTACAGCTAACTCCATCCAGCAATGCAAAGCACTCTCTCTCACTGCCATTCTTTATTCCCAATCTTTGCCTAGCTGAATCCTTTCTCCTCCCTGCCATTTCTTTTCTCTAGTACTACCCATTCCTCGTCGTTGCTTATTTCCATCCCAACCGAACAGCCCCTACCATTTCTAGCACCTTCACTGCCTTTGCTTACTCCCAACCGAATGCCTCAACCACTGCCTATTGCTTTTGTGCCCAGTCGAACCTCTCCCAGCCACTCATTTCTTCCACGCCATTCTGCTTCCCCCCAAATCCCCAACAGCACTTTCACTTCTAGTCATCCCAAGAGCTCTTGCACTAGTTCATCTCAAGCCTCTTCTCTCCTTCCAATCACCTCCAAGAACACAAAATCTCTCTACGCATGTTACGCCATCGTGTTCATCTCCTCATGAGCATCCCATCCTTGTAAATAGTTTTTGCATGCATCGCCATTTGGGTGTTTTGCAAGAAGGGAGGAAGAAATACACACTCTTACGGGTTGGGGGCACTGTAGGCTAGAGCAGTGGCCAGCGGCATGCAGCGGCGCAGCCAGGCTAGCCGACGATGTGAAGGCAGCAGGCGATGGGGCTAGCCATGGCTAGCAGCTGCAGTGGCGGAGCAGCGGCGCAGCGTCGGCCTACGCAAGTCGGCGACACGGGCATTAAAGTCTAATACCGAAGATTGGAGAACTGATCCCTGCATGTTCTCCCGATTTTTGGGGGTGCCGGTGCATACCCGGCACCCCACCTGGTTCCGCCCCTGCCTACCGGTGATTGAGTGATGCCTTCTTCGCACCCACTCCGCTCTCTGCGTCGAAGTGCGCCGATCGGTGGGGTCATCAGCCTCGCCTTTCCTCCTACACGGCCACGCCCTTCTACTCGTCACCTCTCTCCCGATTTGCGCGCACCACACGGCGCTCGCCCCCGCCTCGCCTCGGCACGGCTCTTCCCCCCGCCGGCCTCCACACAGCTCTCGCTGCCGCCTAGACTCGCTCGGAGAGCGGATGTCGCCGCTGCCGAGCTTTGCCCCCACTGCTCGAGGGCAAGCGCGGCGAGGGCAAGATGGAGTGCGGAGCGGTGAGGCGGGTGGTGTTGAGGAAGTCGACAGAGGAGATGCAAAATACTTGTTCCTACTCTTACAAAGAATCTGGTCCGCCGTGGCCATCCGCCATGACCCCACGGGGCAAGAAGAAAGGAACATTCAACATAGGCAGCATTTCATGTGGCCTAAAACAGGGAAAATGAGGAAAACTGACGGAAATGGCTTAGTCTGAATGGAAGCATGTATAGTGCCAAATACTGAAAGGCTATTATATGAAGTGGCATATTCTTAATTGTACCAATTTTTTATAGCAAAATTCAGTATATAGTAGGTATAATACATATATATACTTTGGGTTGGACTAGATTCGTGATTTTTTAAAATAATATTATTTTAAAAGATAATTACAAAAATAAATAGTCGCCCCAAAAAATTACAAAAATGGGTACCTGTCGCCATTTCAATCGACCACGTCCCCTTCTTCTGCAAGCTAGCTTCTGTCGCGATGGAAGTGGCGACAAGAAGTGAACAATGTTCCAGTATACAGAATGTGAGTTGTTATTCTTGCAAATAAAAGGGTGGTGGCAAGGTTGGTTGGTCCATTTGTGATTTTTGTAGATTCTCAAGGGTACGAAATCTGTTAGATCCGCAATAACATTTTGTGATCGTCGTATGTTGTTCTACTGTGGTAAATTTCTAAAGAATTTTGTGAGGACGATTCAGGTGGCAATGATTCGTAAGTAGGAAGGTAAGTGATATTGCGAAGCGCCAGGGGATTCATACACGGTGGACAACTTTGGAGAAATGGTGCAACAATAACAACACGTCCTGCTTTGTAGAGATAGGTAACAACGAAAGATTGACACTGTAAATTAAGTTAAACTTTACAATTATGGTACAAATAGTTCCATACTGCGTACAACAAGTAAAATACTAACTGAAGTACAAGTTACAACATGCTACCATTTCTAATCTTAGTACCACTACACACACAACATTGGCAATCACATATTACAACTGTCCGTGCTTTCCCGTGGCCGCGACCTCAACGTCCCTCATGTGGACTGCCTCAAGTCGGGCGGCCGGATGAGGTCTCCGCGGCGAAGTTCAGAGTGTCGATGTCTCCTTCATCCTAAGGATTTCTCGTGGGGTATTTCTTAAAGGTGTACCCAAATTCTATGCAAATGAAGCGCTTCTTCGTACGACGACCGGCTTCTGCTTCGTCCATGTGTTCCTGATGTCGTACTTGTCGCTGGCTGACTTTTTCCTTCAGCCTATCAATGTCCGTGGTCCAGATTAGTTGCTCCCAGGTCGGATGGCCAGTGAAATGGTCAACCACGGCTAACCATACATCTCTGCACTTGCATCACCCCCCCTGTTGAAATAGTCAGAGAGGTATTGGTCGGGATGCTGCGCCACCGTTGAACATGCGGTCATGACATGGGAGCAGGGTTTATGCAAAAGAAGGGGCTTGTTGCAAGTGCATACGCAACTAGCACAACATAGCGTGCACTCGTGGGTGATCCTCTCGCGGTTCGTCCCGCGACATCTTTTATCCCTGCACATGATCTCGAAGTGAAGCTTTCTTGTGCCCATCTTGAATGCCCGATGCATCCCACACTTCTTGCTCTTCTCCTCTATATACTTGTTGATCATGGCGGAGAAGAGTACTCTATTATTTGCCATGGCGAACAACGCGTTGTTGCTTCTGTCAACAAATAGTTTGTGGTACCGCGAAGAATTGCCTCTACCATACCAACCAAAGGGAGGCACCTTGCGCCGCGCATGACCCAGTTAACACCTCGGCTAGATTGGTTGTCATGACACCATATCGAGCACTACCCCTGTCATGTAGCGGCGATCACTTCTTCTTAGGCTTGTGCTCAATCCAATCCGAGAAGTATTTCACTTACGCTTCCGTCTTCCTCGTCACATTGGGATCATTTGTGAGTAGCTGTGGCAACGCTTCGGGGGCATGGTCAGTGCTTGGGGCGGCCCTTTTCGTTGCCTACCTTCTGTGCGTCTGAGTTCCCTTATCCTGAATCTTCCAGAGTGCTTCAAACTTTCGCTGCTTGTTCTGGTTGCACAACCGCTTGAACAGGTTGATCAAATCTTTGTTGTAGAACTGCTTGTAGAAGTTTGCACCCAAGTGCCTCATGCACCACTTGTTCTGCAGATTCAAGTAGATCGTTTTCTCCTTGTTGTAGCTCAGTTATTGCTCTCAGCAGGCCCGCATATCGATCATGTATGACGCATCCGTTTGGACAGCCCTGTACAACAGAAACCATCACGTTCCTCAGGAACCACAACCAGCTGTCCGTGTTCTCGTTCTCAACAAAAGCAAATGCTACGGGAAGAACTTGATTGTTCCCGTCCGTCGCTATTGCATTCAGTATTTGGCCCTTGTACTTTCTAGTCAGGAATGTGCTATCCACGCACAAGATTAGACGGTAGTGCCGGAATGCATTGATGCATGGACCAAAGGCGAAGAATGCTCGATTCGGTACCTCTTATTGCCCCACTTTGGATGCGTGAAATATTAAATGTCGACATGAGTGCCGGGATTTTTGTCTTATATGACTCGGAATTGGCCGGGGAGGTTGTGGTAGGAGTCTTTGAACGTGTTGAATCTTAATTCCAATGCTTTCTGTTTTGCCTTCCAAGCCTTGGCATAGCTGATTGTGTACTAGAACCTTGCCTCAATCGCCCGAATGATGGATCGTGGCTCAAAATCTAGATTATCCACGATCTCACCATACATGAGGTTAGCAATGAAGCCTGATGACAGGTTCCGGTGGAACTGCACTGACTCAGCAACGATACATATGTGAGGGACCACTATAAAACACTTCCAGTAGGTGTCCCACTTAGGCTGAAATGCGTGCACTCGCCAAGGGCATCCCTCTATGCCGCACTTCACGTCGTAGAATCTTGGGTTAAACTTGACGACTGTGAATGTGTACCGCACCGATAAGGCCCGGAATTTGACCGCCTCCTGCACGGCCTCCTTGCATTTGTACATAGTTCCTTGCCTGACCTCCCTCTGGCTGTACTCCCACGACACACGGGAGCCTTCGTTGACGACAAAGTTGTCAAACTGGTATGTGTTCCACTCGGATGGAACCACCTGCTAGTCCACATCATGATCGTCGTCGTTTCCCTCATCTTTTGACAATGCCATGTAGTCTCGATCTTCGAGATCCATCCTTTGCACTATGGTTTCCACCTCCTCACCCTCGTCAACAAGCCCAGTAACTTGCCTGACTGAAGGAGCTACTTTCACAGGGTCTTCATCGACAACATTAGCAACTCTGGGAGCTTCGGCCATTGTGTGTGTCACGCTGTGGCTGGAGTCGCTGGCTTCGTTTTCGGCATTAGCACCCCCTTCTTGTTCAGCTGCGGATGCTAGAGTGGGTTTGGCAAATGCTTGGGCCAGAAGGACCAAATCCTACCCTCTCCCTCGCCATGCGTACATATGACTGCCATGACATTATTCCCTTGAGCTGAACTAACTCCTAATATGTGGGCTGTGCTGCTCGGAGGGTAAGATAACTCAATCTCAGATCATACACATTATGGTTCACTTGGAATGTGTGGAACAACCACCGCATCACAACGCCCCATATACGCCCCTCTGCTCTTGGCAGGCGCACGGTCGCCGACTGGAAATAACGCAAATCAATCCCCTCGGGACCCTCCAGAATTGTCCCTAGACCGTATTAAATTTTGAAATTGGTGATGTCCGACATATCCGATGTACTGCACCATAAAGAACATTTCCACGATTAACCACATATCTAAAACTAGACCACCCACCGAAAAGTGTTATGTACAACATACTGCACTACGTAACCGTATATCTAAAACTATGTAATCTATTCATTTAAAAAAATTACCTGACAGGTAGGCAACCGGACAGGCAGCGCTTCGCTAGCTTCTCTTCTCCCCTCTATTCCTCTCCCTTCCCTCCTTCTCTATTTGCTGAATAAAAGTGAGTCCTATGCTGAATTTTAGGGTTTCAAGGGTCTTTTATAGGGTTTCAAGAACACTGTTCACTTCATGTCGCCAGTTGGAAGCTGGCCCGACGATAGGGAGCCAACAGGGTCCCTGTCACCAGTTGAACTGGTGACATGGACCTATCGCTAGTTCAAACGGCGACAGGTACTCCATTTTGTAATTTTTTGGAGCGACCATTTATTTATGTAATTATCCTTTAAAATAATATTATTTTAAAAAAAATTCCTAGATTCGTCACATTTGTACCCCATAACTTCCACTCGGGAAACAGATCGAATAGTCTCGAATACGAATACGAATTCATATTTTAAAACGAATATGAATTCGAACATTCTCGAATACGAATACGAATCGAATGTTGTAACGAATTCGGATTCGAATCGAATATGTACTCAATTCGGTCGAATGCGAATATCCTATAACTTTTTAGACAAATCTCGATAGAACACTCAACAGCCACAGATTCGACACCGAATTAAGACCCTATCGAAACATAAACACTCCAGGAAAAAAAACAGATAGTATTCGTATTCGTATCCGAGGAAAAAAATGGATAGTAACTGAATACGGATGCAGATACCATACATTTTTCCCGGATAGTAACGGAATACAGATGCAGATACTATTTGTTTCTCCGGATAGTACTCATTTTTCATTCGAATGCAAATTTTACTTACCACATTTGCATTTTCTCAGATATAAATATCGGATAAAGCAGATTATCCTTTTTTCAATTCCCATCCCTATTCCTGTTCCCTACTAACAACCCTACGAGCCCACCCGGCCATCCCGCGCCCCCTCTCAGCCTGGCCCCCACCATCAGTGACCAGCCCATTCCCTAAGTATCCCTAAGTCTCCATCTATGGAAGAGCTAGCGCAGCCGCACGCAGCCACCGGGCGAGGCGACGACAAGTGGCAAGCGGCGGCCGGCGGGGCGGGGCTGCGAGGGAGGGAGGCAGGCAGCGGCGTGCCGGCGCAGGGGCAAGCCCGCAACGGGCGGCGTCCCTAGGCGAAAGTTGTTCCAATCTCGAGTTTAAATTTGGGATTTCGAGTTGAAATTCTAGGAATTTTCTATTTGAAAGTTCAGTGTGAACAACTCAATTTGCTTCAGATATTTCCTCCCCTTCATTTGTTCTGGACCAATAACTTAATCTACTTAACTTAATTTTAAGGTAGCTGCTGCAAGAAAGACCATGGTGGTTCTTAAATCTTGATTTTGCAGTTATACTGTACCTATATAGTTGGGATACTTAATTGCTTGTTACATTCTTGCTTGTACAAACCAGTTTTGTTTTGTACCTGGAATCCCAGGTAGGACCAGCATTTGGTGGAGATGTGCTTATTGCTTCATCTAATTCAAAATTGTTGCGATTAGTGTTGCTCACCTCATACAGACTTTTCACGTGACCCAGAAAAGGATTTCGTGTTGCTCTTCTAGTAGGAAGGAAATGCGAGTAAGAGCCAGCATGGCAGGAGTTTCTTTCTCAATAATACAATGCTAATATCATCTAGAGTTACCGCTACTGGTTATTTGGTTTCCGTATTGGATTGCAAAATTGTCAAACATGTCACATGGATGGTTGTTTCTTATTTGATCAATCTTTTGCTTGCAAATTTTATTTTCCTTTTTTTTGAACTTATGCTTTCAGACTCTGGTTGCATATAGGAAAAAAATTGCTGTTGCCACTCACTCATTATGACTAGCTTGTTTCAATCTCAGATCTGACTTGAAGGCTCAATGTCGACTATCTCTGATCAGAAGAAACGAACCTTAGAAGCCCTTCAGCAATGGTATGCTGCTGCAAAAGCTAAGAAACTGCAAGATGAACAGCTTAAGTGTCAGAAGAAGAACAAAGATAGTGCCCCCAAGACCAAGTTTGATGCACCAAGGAAGGGCAAAGCTCCTGAATCCTCTCCTTGTCGAACTTCTGCTCGGCTCCCTTCCAACAACGGTTTAATTTTGTCCAGTTTTTTTGGATGCAGTTTTTTTTATCTCGCCAGTTTTTCTCATACTGCTGGTACTTCTCAGGTCTAGCAAGGTCCAGTTCGAGTCGCCAACAAAAACCTTCCACATACTCACCCCCCCCCCCACCACCACTGTGTAACAAATACGTTTTAACTTTGTAGGTGGAGAAATCAACCCTGTATACTCCGAACTCTCATTTGCTCTTCATGACAATTTGTTCGAAGATGACAAATCGGTAAATATTCCCATGATTTTTAAACTGTAGGTGTGGTGAAGTACCCTCTAATATTTGCTGTGGTGAACTTTGGTGTAGGATTTGGACAGCATGGATGTAATTCACAATGTTGTTTATGACATAATTCAGAAAGGTGGAGAAGCTGGGAAAATTAACAAGGGAGCCAAAAAGTTAAAGCTGGAAAAAGGGATTCTTTTGGATAACTATGTTCAGAGGGGTCCTAGATTAGTTGATGTGCAAGCAAAATCTTTGTTGATTCACTCAAAGCGTTCAAAAAGGCACATGTCACTGAAGCAACATAAGAAACACGGCTCATTTGATTTACATGACATATTCCACAAGTAAGTCTTGTTCGGGAGTAGTGTATAGATTGAGCTTTCCCCCCCTCTAGCATGGTTTGATGACATGAATGAAAATAAACCTGAATCCCTTGAGAGTAATGATTGAACTACAACTTATATCCTTGCTCGAATCTCCACATAAGAACATAAGGTAACCTTTGGAGTTTACACAGTTTTTACATGTGATTCTTGTTCTTGCAGGTTTAACCTCTATAAGCCAATGCATGAAACGTGGAAAGAGTATATGAGAGAACTTACTAAAACCACCCCGTAAGTATTCCACACTATTTTTTCCCTGTTATTTCAGAGCTTTTTTCCATCTTCGTGCTCTTCTTGCGGCAAAAATAAAAGGCTGTGCGATTATACCCTGAACTAAGCAAATGAAAGGCACTTAGTCTCTGAATGTTCTGCTGCTATTGGTCTCTTAGTCTTCAACTTTCTGACTTCATTGGTGTTAGACCTTTGGTAATTGGTGGTTTCGTTAATAGAACCCTATAGTTGATAGGTTGAATTGTACAACTTCGATTATATGGATTCTGATTGTACAATTTGTTTTGTATCAAATAGTTAGGATCTACTAATATGAACTCTATGCTGTTAACAAAATTAAGCCCACTCATACTGCTCTTTGTACAGAAACTTTGGCTGTAGGGACTAAATCATTTGGTACTCATCTCAAATAATTGTTCAAATCAGTTGTCATTTTATTATACTAAACACAGTTCTTTACTTTTTTTAGAACATACTAAACACAGTTCTGAGAGATTAACAAATATGCTAATTCTGAAAGATAAACAAATTTGATGAGTTGAACAATTAAAATCAAGAAACGCAATAATAAGCCCGAGGGCCAAAATAAGCAAAATTAGAGGTAAGGGATCAATTTAACCTTTCCCAATACTTGGGGTCTAAGTTCTAACTCTGTTATTGTTACCATGCATGAGCTATTTATGTGCCCTGTCTTTTTCATAGGAAAAAACAATTGTCCGAAAACCTCCTTTCAGCAGATCTTCATGGGGCCCTTCTAATAGGTGATTCATATACTTGATGTAGTTGCATATTACATTGTTCTACTGTTTCTAAGAATTTCGTCATGTTTTATATGGTTTTGTGTCATTCACAGTCGCAGAATGCAAAGCAGCCTCATATCAAGGTGTAAATGGCATCATGATTCGGGAGAATACAGAGACTTTTGGAATTATATCAGAGGACAATCGCTTCCGAGGTACTTACTATCCCACTTCCTGATGAAATATTGCGAACATGCTTGTGTTAAGGTGAATTTTATTCTGCTTAAGAAAGTGGCTGTTACAATCTTAGACCAGCTTTTGTTTTATACTGCCAATTCAATATTTCCATTTCCTGTAAACACTGCTAAATCTTTCTTCTGTTCCACAAAATGCTCATTTAGTTGTCAAAGAAACAATATGAAATAACAGATAATTTCCAAAGATGGTGTTCTCTGCTCTGTGATGGAACAGTACGGGTATTGTCCTGAGGGCTACACACTTGAAATTTTCATGATAAGAAGTTCAAACAGCCAGGATTGTTCCGCTCCTTACTCAGAACACCTCAAATTTCTGTCAGTCAATCCATCTGGTAGCTTCAGAGTCTGGTTCTTGCATGAATACATGGGATTTCTTTCAATAACTTCGTACTCGATTGGATCGCTGTCTAAGTAGCTTACTTTGAAACCCGCAGTTGTACCAAAAGCTGGGTCAGTTTTGATCCTCCAAGCAGATTGTTGGAAGGTCACACTTATCGGCGACAAGCTCTCACCCAAGGAGAAGCTGAAGGAGAACCAGCGTCAGCAGCGTGCACAGTCACTGATCAGATAGAGTTCCTTCCAATATTCTGTTAGACTGTTGTTCTAGAAAATTTTGCCCCACGGGAACATGTACAGTTCTTTATTGTTTAGTAGCCCTCGTCACTGAAGATCAACGGCGATATATCGCCCTCCATGATTTAGCAATTCCTATTGCTCTATCTTGTAACATGTGACTTCTGAGAGGTTCTTTACTACTCGGACTAACGCTTGATTTCTGGTGAATGACCATGTGGTGTGTCTGTGAGGCTGATTTGGTGGGGTTTTAACTGTTGTCGCGTTTTTCTTTGGTGATTGGCCTTGACACACGATCTATAGCCTAGATGAGGGGGTAAGTATTATGAAAACTTTTCTCTGTGTCATAACCGAGAATCAGAACTGAATAACAGCATATCGTATCAACTCTGGTCTTCACGACTCACGGTACGCAAGGACCCTCGAGATCGCAGCAGCTGCAAGCTACCGAAAAAATTCAGACCAAAAGCTCCTTTTCACCATTGAAAATGACCCGCACCTTCTGCGATTTTTTTTAAATAATATTATTTTAAAAGATAACTATAAAAAAATCATTTTTTTAAACAAGAGTATGTGTTTGTCGTCATTTCAATTAGCGATAGGTCTCTGTCGCCAAAAGTATGGGAGGTTCCTGTCGTCAGTTCAATTGGCGACAAGACTCTGTCGTAATTTGAATTGACGATAGGAGTCCTGTCTCTAATTTAACTGGCGGCAGGAGGGCTTTGTTTTTTCAAAATTTATGTGTAGCGGGATTTTTAAATTGGCGACAGGAAGTCGTAGCAGGTACTTCCTTCCTAGTGTACCTATAGAAAGCAGAACGATTGTTTCGTAGGTACGTGACGCAAATGGTAAGACAGAAGTAAAACGTGAACATACCCATAAACGTTTGGCTGCACCCGCTCCCCCAAGAGGGGTGGGACCTCCTGTCGCATACTGAACTGGCGCATGACCCGCTGCACCTGGTACTCCTTCACGAAGACGTCGTGCACCAAGGGCCTCCACGTTAACCAGTACTAGTGGTCTTGTATGCACAGACTCGACAGGCCTCGGGGTGCACGCGCGTACACCCTTTCGGGAGTGTACGGTGTTCAAATGACACGGTCATCTGCCATCCGATCGAACATTGCAACGTAGTCTGGGTAGGACGCATGCGTAGTGATCGGCTATAGGTCACATGTGGAATAGAACAACCCAAACTTAGCACACGAAATTGAAATACATTGCGAAAAAGAATAAATGTCTAGGGAATTTACCTGTCGGTGACACCACACCGTACCCATGGTCAGTCGGTCCACGTCGCTGTCCTCGGCGTCATATTGACTGTGTAAGCTCACGGGTCTAGCTGTGGTCGTCCCATCTGGAAACACTCGAATGACCACAATTGAAGGGGCAACGGGCATCCTCCAAGGATGGAGCTCTCTTGAATCTGGTGGGACGCGTGGTACAGGGCGTGGTATGACGCGCACAGCATCGCTAGGCCCCAGGCATAGGGCTGGATCTTCTCCACCTGCCAGTTCGCCAACTTTTGTGCGTACCGGATCATATGTTTATCGATGTTGTCACCGTGAGATCCCAGGAACATCACCCACCAGAACAACCACAACAAGTAGGCCTTGAAATGCCTCCTCACCGTGTGGTCGGGTGCGTCCTCCGTCATACGCTTGGGCTGCAAGAAGACAGATACACATCAGTAAGGTCCACAAATTAATTGATGCGAGAGGACAAGAGTTTCGAAGATTTACGTAGAACTGGTAGATTCACTTCAGCGTCGGCCCGTGGGTGCTTCTAAACTCCCTATAGACGCTATTCGGTGGCAGCACCCTCTGGAACCTGGCTAGGAACTCAGTGCGTCACGTGGCTGTGATGTCGTACGCCGCCATGGGGAAGCCAACGCATGGCAACCCGGCCAGGAAGGTCATCTCTTGCAGCGTCGGCGCCATCTCCCCGCATGGAAGGTGAAATGTGTGCGTCTCCCTCCGGCCTCCACTGGTCAACCAGCGCCATCAGGAGGTACCGGTCATACGGAAAACGTCTAGACGTACGCCCACTGCCTGCGCGGCCCTGGTCGTCCTCCCACGTTGCCTCATCCTCGCTAGTGGAGGGAGGCCTGCCTGCCTCAAACTGCGTTGAAAAATATTAAGAACAAACGTTAGTCCACACAAAGTAGTCATGCTGCAAATGAGTACACTAAGGTCGCAACTACACGTACCTCGAACCCAACATGAATCCACACTCCACGCCCTCATGGGCGTGCGCAGCCGCAGCATACCAAGGTAAATCGATGCCTTGCTCTCCTGGGGAGGATGGTACTGAGGCGGATACGATGATTCGCGTCAATGACCGGGTCAAGCAACTCATACGACCATTGCGCAGCGTGTTATGGGTCCGTCATACCTGAAAATTCAGTGCATACATTATAAAAATAATTACCGCACAAATAGGAACCAAATTTAATTTGGAAATATTTTTATTAAGCTATACAAACACTACTAACCTACTCTGTAATTTTTACAGGTATTTTATTAAGCTATACAAACCTTGCAAACCGTACAAAGCTAATTTATGTTGCTTTTTTTTTTTTGCCTAGGTTCAATTAGGATTTTTTTCTTTCAATTTAAGATGGGTCATGCCATTTTCCAAGTTTAAAATGAATTTTCTGAATTAACACAATAATTACCGTGCACAAATAGAAACCAGAATTAAGGAAAGATTATTTTCATTAGGCTCTACCTACCCTACTTAGCTACTCTACAATTTTTACATATTTTTAATAGGTATTCGGTACCTTGCTATTCTCCAAGGTGTCTTCCTACTTTTGTAGATTTATTTTAAATCATTCGTATACTGCAACATAAATAATATCTGAATGATTAACTAAACTATACACAGCTCAAATGATGTACTACACAAAATTGCTAAAATTATCTAATCTACTGAATTCTATGTTGCTATTTTTAGTTGCTAACCGACAATGTTTTGAAATAATGTACGAAGTTGCAAAAATATTTACGTGCAAAATGGCCGATCAAAATCTAAAGCTCTGCCTCTCTCATCCGCTACGAACTGGCAGAGCTTCACTATTTCTTTTTTCTCTCTCTCCTCTCTCTTCTCCCTTCCTTCTTTTTTTTGGAATTAAAATGATATTTTTCACCGATTTTAGGGGTTTAAATAGGTAGACTCTGTCGCTAGTTGAATTGGCAACTGGAAATCGCGTTTTCCTGTCGCCATTTGAACCAGCGACAGGAACAATGTTCACTTCGTGTCGCTAATTCAAATGGTGATAGGAAGCTGGACTGGGCGACATGCATTAAATAGGGCCACATGATATGCTAGCCTTCAGTATTCAATTCGTGAAAATTCATATGAGTGATTTATGGGGCTGTGCGTTTTGAGATTCGCGAAAAGACACGTATCATATGGTGAAGTCGATCTACATTGATGGCGTTGTCGATCAGGTCCTATAGGATTTTTTTCCTATCTCCAATAGCGTTAGACACGCACTTTTGTAATATTTTTTTTGACTATTAGTTTTGTAATTATTTTTTATAATAATATTATTTTTTTTAAAAAATTACACCTTTCGCCACTTCGCCCGCCCGCCCTCGTCCACTGCGGCCAACGCAGCCGTGCCCGCGACGCTCTGCTCCACTTCCCACCCAAACCCCACCACCACCATCTTCCCCTCCGTTTCCACTTCCCCCAACCGAGCCACGCATCAGTAGCAGTAATGGACGTTCCCTCCTCCGATCACAAGCGGCGTCCCTTCATCCTCTGGCTCTCGCTCTTCCTCCTCTCCGCCCTCCTCTTCTTCCTCAACCCCTCCCCACAGTCCCTCCCCTTCCTCCCCTCGCGCCTCTCCGTCCCCACCCTCCTTCTCCTCCCCAACAGCAAAATCCCACCCCCAGAAAACCGCCAAAAGCTGAAGTGATCACCGACACATCGCAGCCAGACGCCACCGCCGCAGCCGCAAAAGCCAATGAGAACATCGACGCATCGCGGCCAAACTCCACCATGGGTGTAGGAGACAGTGGGGACAGCGACTTGCCATGGCCAGAAACAACAGCGACGCCACGGCGGAATGGGCGGAGGGGAAGGCGGCGGACACAAGTGTCGACGTGGTGGTAGGGGATGGCGGTGGGGACGAGGTGGCGGAGGTAAGGTGGGAGACGTGCAGGGTGGGGAGAGGGGTCTCGGTGGTGGATTACATCTCGTGCCTCGACAACGTCAGGGCGATCAAGGCGCTGCACTCGAGGCGGCACATGGAGCACCGGGAGCGCCACTGCGCCGCAAGCCAGGTGCCTGGTGCCGATGCCTGCGAGGTACCGGCGACCTGTGCCATGGCCGCGCAGCCGTGACATAGTGAGGACCTTGCGCGCTCCGCGCTCGCCTTCGTCGGTAAGGGAGGGAAGTGCCTCTGGTTGTTGACGCTCTCTGCTTTCTTCGTTTATAATTTTCCATGCCGTTTTTGTTTATGTTATTGGGTGCTCATGAGGATGGTTGTTTGGTTGTGCCATGGGGCCAATTTCCAATTTAATATTCTGAGATTAGAATACAATCAAAGAGCACTGCAAACTAAAAACATCCCTCTGTTTTTGGAAGCTACTATAGTGAAGCAAGACTGGGAACAGTATATAGGAGCTATATAATAATCTTGATGTCTAATAGCATTAGGAACCTTAACATGCCCAAATATCTCCTTTTGTACACGGACTCTTCGACCAGTATTTTTATGAGGTTTCAAGTTTCAACTTTCAAGGCAGCTAGCGATTCTTGTATATTCACCTTGATTAAATGAACGCCTTCTGTGGTTAAATATTTCATTAGATGACTACAGATGATAGTTGATTTCCTTTCCAAATTCCAGATTTGGTACAACAATGTTCCTCACCCAAAACTGGTGGAGTATAAGGACCAGAACTGAGTTACAAAGTCCTGTGATTATCTTGTTTTCCCTGGAGGTGGAACTCAATTAAAAGCTGGTGTTACGAGATACATTTAGTTTATTGAACAGGTAGGTATTACCGTATCACCTTTATCTATGTTTAAACTGGTCAACTTTGCAGGAAGGGTCCTTAAATTGTTTGATGGCCAAATGAGTTGTGCGTACTTGTGAATTACTATGCTTCAGTGCTTCTTATATGTATTTTTGTTTAGTCAATTTCAATGCCAATGTTCAGTATTTTCATTTTGTAATTTTGAGACTTGTGGGGTGAACACAAAGGGTGCTTGCATTGCTAAAATAATTACTCTTTGTTGGTGTTGTGGACTCATTCTTTGGATGGAAGTATACACGGTGGGCTAAGCAATTGTCGGATGCGATTGTGCAGAATCCGACAATCACACGTCCCAGCGAAGTCGATGAGTCTGGTTCTGTTTCTGCTTCGTAACTATCCGTATGCTTATGTAATGGAAAGTATTAATATAGATTGCATTAGTTATTAGGTAAGCTATGATTAGGAGTATCCCTTCTGGATACTAGTAAGTTAAGATTAGGAGTATCCCTTCCGGATACCTACTGGTTAGTCCTCCATAAAAAGGCATCAACAGATTGTATTCGGCAGTAAGAAATATATTCAGTTAGCTATCTATGTCTCTCCTGCGCCGCAAGGCTTCCAGTCTTGGCTGGGGACAAGCCCCGACCGAGGGCCACCGGTGAACTTCATCGTCCACTGTACTTGCTGCATTCCAATCCCGAATCAAGTTCCCATCTTCTTCCTCCCTTGCGTCATCCGCTCAAACCTGCTCGCATCAATTTGGTATCAGAGCCAGATGTCGCGCCATCATCCATGTTCGGTGATGATCTTGAAGCCCAAGAGGAGGCCACCGCCTATGGCCGCGATGATTCAGGCAAACTCGATCAAACTCTCGCCCAACTCTCCACGTTGAATCATTGGTTGGACAACCACGATGTGCGGATTTCGCGCACTAAAAAATTTCAGACCGGAGGGCTAGGCAATGACTCGACACAGACAATGACGCACCTATGACCACCAGCGCCAACAAGAACAACGGGAGGTGGTCGGTTGGGGGAGGAGGTGTCCGGCGTGCCACGATTCCACAAATTAGAATTCCCCACGTATGACGGAGATGAAGACCCGTTGCCATGGCTCAATCAGTGTCAACACTTTTTTCGAGGGCAGCGTACCATGGAGGAGAAGGTTTGGCTTGCCACTTACCATCTCACTGGCAATGCCCAACTTTGGTACTATCAACTTGAGCGCAATGAGGGCATCATGTCTTGGCCTCGTTTTGTCGACTTCATCAACATGCATTTCGGTCTGCCATTGCGAAGCAATCCGCTAGGCGAATTGGCTCACCTTTGGCGTATTGGGACGGTCTAGGGGTATCAACAACAATTTTTGGCACTCCTTTTGCTGCACCGAATAGTTGTCATCCAAACAGCAAGTCCAACAGTTTACGGCCGACTTACACAATCCATTGAAAACAGACGTGGAGCTCCAGAACCCATCCAACTTGCAAATGGCGATGAGCCTCGCCCATGCATATGAACATTGTGGTGAGGACGACACGGCCGACGTGCTGCCACCAGTTAACGGATCATCGACATCGTGTTTCTCTGCTCCAATTCTGCACCGGACGGCCAAGCCTTCGCCTGCTGCTACTGGTCTGACCGTGCCTGCATCCTGTTCGGCCGCACCAGCATCCGGTTCGACCGCGTCCGCTCCCAACGCGGCTAACTGTCTAGTTCCAGGTGCACCCCGACAGCCATTGCTTCCAGCACCGCCGAACTCCCAGTTTAGACGTCTGACACCAGCTGAGATGAATGACCAACGCCTCAAAGGATTATGCTACAATTGTCCAGCCAAATTTACTCGGGATCACGTTTGTTCATTCAAAGGTATATACCTTCTTGAACTTGAGGTTGCTATTTCTAATTTGAATCAAGTAGGAATTTCTTTAGGAGTTACTAGAGTGGAAACGACCTCTTCTTTAGAATCTATTAAAAAGATCGAACTTGGTAGACTGGCTTGTAGATTGGCTTATTCCGGAAAAAATGGTAAAGAACATGTCCTCAAAGAGGATTTAGACGAGGAAATGGTCAGCCTTGATTTATCATCTCTAAATAGCTTATGCAGTGATTTGTGTTATGAGAAACTAGCTGTAGATGATGATCATGATTTGCAATTGAAATCACACGAAAAGAAAAGAATAGGGGCTAAGAAAGCACTTGCAAAAGTGGTTGAGTTTCGTATTCAAAATAAGCAAAAGAGAAAAAGGTGTTTTTTTTAATAGTAGGGGACTTGGCGACCTAGCGAAACATAGGTACATTGCGGAGTTGGTTCGGGAACAACATACAGATTTTGTTGCTATTTTAGAAACTGTTAACAAGGATTTTTCCAATTCACAATTAAATCATTTTAGCGGTGGTATGGATTTTTTTTGGCACTACTTACCATCCCATGGCCATTCTGGGGGTATTTTACTTAGTGTGAACATGGCGGTTTTTGAGGTGGGCTCCATTTTTTAGGGAGACTTTTTTTTTATTAAGCTTCATTTACATAATAAGGAAGATAGGTTCCAATGGATCCTTGTGGCTGTGTATGGTGTTGCACAACCAACTTATAAAGATATTTTTTTTAACTGAATTAGTTCATGCGTGTAGTAAGGAAACTTTGCCTATTCTTATTGGTGGAGATTTTAATATCATAAGGCGCAGTGAGGAGAAAAATAATCATAATTTTGATCGATATTATCCTTTTCTTTTTAATGCGGTTATTGAGAGCCTAGAATTAAGAGAACTTAGGCTTTCGGGTAGGCAATTTACGTGGGCTAATAATTTGGATCATCCTACTTATGAAAAACTTGATAGAATTCTTGTAAATACGAATTGGGAACAGAAGTTCCTTTTGACCACTGTAAATGCTTTGGAATGTGTTCTTTCTGATCATACACCTATTGTTCTTAGCACTGGTGCTGCCTCTGATACTAGGAACCAACATTTGTTTAAATTTGAGTTAGGTTGGCTTAAAAGGGATGGGTTTGTTGATATGGTGGCTCAGGTGTGGCGACAAAATAATGTTGGTAATTCTGCAATTAATCGTTGGCAATGTAAAATTAGAGCGCTTAGACAATTTCTCAGAGGGTGGGCTAAAAATACTAGTGGTGTGTATAAGCTAGAGAAAAAATGTCTTTTGAATATCATTGATAATCTCGATAAGAAAGCTGAGTCTACGGGGTTATCTAATTTTGAAATTAATCTTAAACATAGTTCTAATGAGTATCTTGCCCATTTACTAAGAGAGAAAGAAATCAAATGGTATCAACAGGCTAAGACGAAGCATTTGCTTGAAGGAGACAGTAATACCCAGTATTTTCATTTGATTGCCAATGGTAAACATAGGAAACAACAAATTTTTCAGTTGGAACAAGAGGAGGGTTTAATTTCGGGTGATGTCAATTTAAAGCAGTACATCACAACTTATTATAAAGGTCTTTTTGGACCTCCTGATACCAACCACTTTTCCATGGTTGAGAGCATCACGGAGGATATACCTCAAGTTTCTGACTTGGAAAATGATTATCTTACTGCTAAGTTTACTGAAGAGGAAGTAAAAGATGCAATTTTTCAAATGGAGCATAATAAAGCTCTAGGTCCAGATGGCTTTCCTGCTGAATTTTATCAAGTTTTTTGGAACATTATTAAAAATGACTTGATGGCTCTTTTTCGAGATTTTCATAGAGGCAATTTACCTATTTTTAGACTCAATTTTGGTGTCATTTCTTTACTCCCAAAAAAAGATGAAGCGCGACAAATTCAGCAATATAGGCCGATTTGCCTATTAAATATGAGTTTTAAAATATTTACGAAGGTAGGTACTAATCGTCTTATGGGTATTACTCAAAAGGTTGTTCGTCCATCTCAAATAACTTTTATGCCAGGGAGAAATATCATGGAAAGGGTAGTTGTTTTACATGAAACAATCCATGAACTTCATAAGAAGAAATTAGATGGAATTATTTTTAAGATTGATTTTGAAAAAGCTTATGATAAGGTCAAATGGTCTTTTCTACAGCAAACTCTTAGAATGAAGGGTTTCTCTCCAAGTTGGTGTGCTTGGATTGAAAATTTCGTTGCAGGGGGCAGTGTGGGGATTAATATTAATGATAGTATTGGGCCTTATTTCCAAACGAAGAAAGGGCTTAGGCAGGGGGACCCTCTGTCTCCAATTCTTTTTAATATTGTTGTGGACATGTTAGTCATTGTTATTGGAAGAGCTAAGAATGAGGGTCAAGTTAGTAGGATAATACCACATTTGGCTGATGATGGTCTTTCTATTATTCAATATGCTGATGATACTATTCTTTTCATGGATCACAATTTTGATCAAGCAAAAAATTTGAAGCTTATTCTTTGTGTGTTTGAGCAACTTTCTGGTTTAAAGATAAATTTTCATAAAAACGAGCTCTTTTGCTTTGGCGAAGTGATTTTTTTTGAATCGCAATACTTAGAGATATTCGGATGTGAAAATGGTTATTTTCCCTTTAAATATTTGGGTATTCTGATTCATTTTAGAAGGCTACGGAATAATGAATGGATGGGTTTGGAAGATCGCTTTGAAAACAGATTGAGCAATTGGAAAGGGAAAAATTTATCTACTGGTGGTAAACTGGTACTTATAAATTCGGTTTTGAGCAGCCTTCCTATGTTTATGCTCTCTTTCTTTGAGGTACCCATTTTTAGGTCCAGATTTTATTGGCAGAGTGACAATCATAAACAGAAATATAGGTTGGCTAAATGGAATATTCTTTGTAGGCCCAAGGACCAAGGTGGTTTGGGAATTCAGAACCTCGAGATAAAAAATAAGTGCATTTTGCTAAATGGTTGTTTAAACTTTTGAATGAGGAAGGGGTTTGGCAGCAATTGCTTAAAAATAAGTATTTGAATGATAAGTGTCTCTCAAGTTGAGAGTAAACTTGGGAATTCCCATTTTTTGAAGGGATTGATGAAGGTAAAGTATTATTTTATTCAACGATGTTCTTTTAATATTGGGAATGGAAAAGAAATCAGATTTTGGAAGGACATTTGGGTTGGACATCGGCCTCTTTCTGAACTTTATCCAACTTTGTTTGAGATAGTCTGGAATAAACATGCTTTGGTTGCAGATGTCTTAGGGACTGTGCCTTTAAATTTGAATTTTAGGAGAGCGCTTATGGGCCCAAATTTGCTTGCTTTCAATAATCTTGTGGTGAAAATAGCCAATGCTCATCTTACCATGGATAAGGATACTGTTCGATGGAATTTACATAGAAATGGGTAATTTTCAATCAAATCTATGTATGCTATTTTGGGTGACACCCATTGTCGTTTTCGAAGTCAAAAGTTATGGAAAATTAAAGTACCCCTTAAGATAAAATTTTTCTTATGGTACCTTTGTAGAGGAGTTACTTTGACTAAGGATAATTTATTAAAACGGAACTGGAGAGGTGACACAAATTGTTGTTTTTGTGATCACAAGGAGACTATACAACATTTGTTTTTTGATTGTCGCTTTGCCCATTTTGCATGGCGTATAGTTCAAATTGCTTTTAATCTTAATGACCTAATCTCGCTCGTAATATTTTTGGGAACTGGTTAGTAGGTCTTACTTCGGATTTAAAAGCAAATATTTTTGGTGGGGGCGGCTGCACTTTGTTGGTCTATCTGGTTATGTCGTAATGATGTCATTTTCGACAAGAAAGTTATTGACCATCCACTGCAGATTATATTCAGGTATATCCACTGGATCCACTCTTGGTCAGCTTTGTAATGCCAAGAAAGAAGGGATGCCTTGGTAGCTGGGAGCAAAACATTGGAGGTTATTACATGGGAGATCTTTAACAAGTATGGGTGGAAGCTATTTAATAGGTTTTGAGATGTTTGAAACACTTCTTTGTCTTTGTTTATTTTTATAAGGTTTTTTACTACCTTTGCGGCTTTTGCTTTGCCGTTGGTTTATGTCGGCGTTTGTTCTGCCGCTTTATTATGGTTTATGGGGCGATTGCTTCATCTGGTTAAGAATATTATTGTTATTGTAATAAACTTTGGGCTGTGTGTATCCTCGGATACAGAGGCTAGGAGAGGTTTTCTCTTCCCTTATCTAAAACCTTCTTGAACTTGAGGATGATCCTGGCGAGGAACCAATCGACACTGAGGTCAAAATCTCCTTACATGCTATCACAGGTGTGAGCAATAGTCGAACCATGAAGCTGCAAGTCTCCATTCAGGGTGTCCTCCTTACGGCCTTGGTAGATTCCGGCTCAACTCACAATTTTTTGGAAGACGGCGTGGCTAACCGCATTGGAGTTCATCTTACACCACTTCTAGGGATGAAGTTGCAATGGCTAATGGCGATCATGTTACTAGCTTGGGAGTGCACTGTGGGCTGCTCATCGATATCAATAACGAGTCCTTTCACATCGATTGCTACAAATTACCATTGGAATGGTTTGACGTCGTTTTGGGTGTCCAGTGGCTCTGTGCTCTCGGGCCCATTGTTTGGGACTTTGATCTTCTTACCATGTCGTCTTGGTGGCTGGATCACCAAGTGACTTGGCAAGGCCTCATCTCGGGCCGTGCTGTCCCATGCGTTCAGGCATGCACACTAGATGGAGTTCTTGCAGATTTGTTGTTGGAGTTTGAGTCTATCTTCGCCGAGCCTCATGGCCTTCCTCCTCTCCGCTGGCATGATCATCGCATTCACCTCCTTCCTGGGACAGCTCCCGTGCAAGGCAGTTAGGATCGCGATCCAACTCTTAGAGTCTTACGATTCTACGAACCCACGACAGCCCGTCGATCCAAGTCTTACGTCGATCCTACTCGTAGAGTCTTAGGGCAAAAATATTTTCTTGTAATTTTTTTAGAGGCCAGGCTTTGCTGATATTTTGTTTTAGAGCAAAATTTGTTGATATTAATTTTTTAGAATGAAACTATAAATAAACAAGGAGCATGCAAAATATTATATCAGTGTGGTAATGTTGTTCTCTTGTAGTTCAGAACTATATCACCCATCATGTCAGAACCATTATGCTTTTCTGTTGTCTGATAAGAAGTGTTTTGCCCCTTTTTTGGTAATAAGTAAGTGGTAAACCTTATAAGAATCATACAAATTTATAGTATAGATGGTAAATATGTATATTTTTACAAATCCGTAGAATCGCCGATTCTACGATTCGATACTACGATTCGATCCTACCAAAGGCAAATCGATCCGACTCGGGATCTCGACTCTGACTACCTTGCTCCCGTGGCCGTTCGTCCTTATCGATACCTACAACTCTTGAAGGATGAAATTGAGCGTCAGTGTGACGACATGCTGCAACAAGGAATTATACGGGAGAGTACATCGGCATTCACTGCACCGGTTCTGTTGGTCAAGAAGCACGACATGACTTGGTGTTTTTGTGTGACTATCGTGCCTTGAACGACAAGACCGTCAAAGACAAATTTCCGATCCCAGTGGTTGATGAGCTCTTGGACAAGCTCAAGGGCGCATGTTTCTTCACGAAGCTAGACCTTCGTAGTGGTTACTATCAAGTCCGGATGCACCTACATGACATTGAAAAGACTGCATTTCATACGCATCAAGACCATTTCAAGTTCATTGTTTTGTCTTTTGGCCTCACCAACACACCGGCAACCTTTGAAGCTCGGATGAATGGTGTTCTCAAAATGTTTCTTCATCGTTTCGTCTTGGTATTCTTCGACGTTATCCTAATTTACAGTTCATCTTGGTCAGCACATATTCAGCAGGTGCGTGCTGTTTTTCAACTGTTATATGACAATGCGTATTACAACTTCCCGATTTTTGGGCTCCATTCACTGTTGATTGTGATGCATCTGGGGTTGATTTTGGTGTTGTTTTACATCAAGGGGATTGTCTGTTAGCATTTTTCAGTCGTGCTGTGGTGCCTCGGCACGCTAAACTTGTGGCCTATGAACGCGAGCTTATTGGATTGGTCGAAGCAATTCACCATTGATGTTCTTATTTGTTGGGGCGTTCTTTTCGTGTTCGTACAGACCACTATAGCCTGAAATTTTTATTGGATCAACGGCTCTCTACCATACCACAACATCAGTGGGTTAGTAAACTTTTTGGTTACAATTTTACAGTAGAGTACCGGCTGGGACGACAGAATACCGTTGCTGATGCCTTGTCCCACCACACGGAGGAGCAACTTTCTCTTCATGCCGTCTTAGCTCCTCGTTTTGCTATGTTTGATAGTCTGCGTCAGGAGCTTCTATCTCGGCCAGAATTGGTTCAACGTCAGGCTGACTTGTTGGCTGGTATTGCAACAGCCGACTGGACTATTCAGGATGATCTGTTGCTATTTCATGGTCGTGTATTTGTTCCGGCCGATTTTGCTGTTTGGACCACTCTTTTGGCTGATGCTCATCAAGTGGGTCACGAAGGTACATAAAAGACTCTTCATCGTCTTCGTTCTCAATTTTGTGTTCCTGGTATGCGTCGCTTAGTTCAGGAGTTTGTACGTGGGTGTGCCATCTGTCAACGTAACAAATCTGAACATTTGTTGTGGATATCATAGGGATATGCTCGTGATCTTAGAATGATGAGACAATTGGCAATGGCGTTGAAGGCTTGCGGAAACACGTGTTTTCGGCAAGTTCTTTATTGTTGTCAAGCTTGACGATCGATCGCCGGGTGGCGGTCGATCCGCCTTGTGGCGATCGGGCCACCTCTGGCGGTCCGACCTATTTGCTTCGGGCGTAAGGGCTAGCGGTTAGATCGGCCAATGGTTGGCGGTTAGACCGGTCAGGGGTGGTCCGACCGGCCATGGTGGCGATCTAACCGATTTTGACTTAAGTCGCTGGCTTTCTTGGCAGCGATATGTTGGTTGTTAGGTCAATCTCATGGGTTTCAGTGCTTATGTGTTGCATGATGCATGTTTTGACTAACGTGGGTCAAGTTGTAAAGAACTTGTTCCCGGTATTAATTTCTTGGTCTATTGTTGTGTAGAGAGCTTGGTGGTCAACGACGGTCAACGACAAGGATGATCGGGACTAGGCTTGAGAGCTGAGGTTCAAAACGATCGAGGATGCCGGGTGAAGTCATTGGACTCAAGCATGATGCAAGATGGACAAAGGTGACCGAACGGGCAGTTCGGTGCGACGGGTTGGATCAAACGGCGCGGGGGTCGGTGCAAGTGCCATAGTGGTATCGGTGGGAGCCGGATGGGAGAGATTTGCCGACATGATGAGAGCCATTGATCAAACTACACGTGGCGAAGCATGCGACTGCTTCGCGAAGATTGGACTCGATCTTTGAAGAAGACCGAGAAGGGGTATTTTGGTAATCTTACCAAATACTGCCTTGGTTACCTTTTGCCAACCCGCGGCGCAAGATGGTGCGTGGAGAAGCGGATTAGGTCAAGATGAGATGAAGACGACGCTTTAAAATACGTGTGTGTGTGACTCTTTTTTGTGTGGGCCTTAACGAGAGCCCATTAGGGTTACTTTTCTAGAAGCTCTAGGCCTCCACTATAAATAGAGGAGGGAGGTGGCTGCACCCCCTTTAACCCTTTCATTTGTTTTGAAACCCTAGTTTGCTTAGGGAGAGGATAGTTGGAGGTTAGGGTTCTAGAGAGTTGGATTTGATTTCGTGCTCATGTATTGAGTCTTTGTCCTCCTAGATGGAGTGGCTGTAAACTAATACCTTATCAAATCAATTCAAAGAAAGTTCTCTCAAAGATGAGTCTATTTGTTTTCTTTCTCTCTATTTGGTGATTTGAGGTCTTTCTTTGATCCACGAGTTTTTGCTTGGTTTCTTGTCTTGATCTAACTTGCTGTGACATGTGAAAATCCATCTAGGATCATCTTGATCATCATTCACCAACGAGCAAGTCTGTAGATCATATTTTCGTTTTGACTCGGTTTTTGAACCTCCTTCACTCAAACGGAGAAAGGTCAGAACTTTGGTAAGGATCTTCACAATCGTTGCTTGGAATAGGTTCCTGATATCCTTGAGAAAGTGTGTGTCAAGTTTCATGAGGTTTGAATGCACGAATCAAAAGTTAGCTCAATTTGTGTTTTGGTTTTTCGGGCTGATTTCACTGTTCATCGAACTAGAGGTCTGACCGCCCGTGTGAGAGGTCCGACCGCTAGGCCAACCGGTCAGATCGCCCTCATGAGTGGTCAGACCGCCCGAGACTTTGTGATTTGAGTTTCTATTGGTTTTACTTCGGGGTTTTGATTGGATTCAATGCAAGTCTTCCGCTGTGCTTGTTGATTGATCTTCATAGCTTTCATAGCTATTGGAGTGAACATCGTGTTGAATCCGATTTAGGAGAAAAAGTGTTTGTGCTCCTATTCCCCCCCTCCCCCCCTCTAGTCGCCTTTTCGGTCCAACATTTGCATCCATCTGGCCTTTTACAACTGTTGACTGTTCCTCATCAAGTTTGGGAAGACATCTCGCTAGACTTTGGTGGAAGGATTTCCTAAGGTGCATGGCAAATCAGTGATTCTAACCGTGGTGGATCTCTTCTTGAAGTATGCTCATTTTGTGGCACTCGGTCATCCATATACGGCTAGTTCGGTTGCCCGTATTTTCTTTGATACTATTGTCAGGCTTTATGGTATTCCGTCTTCCATTGTGAGTGATCGTGATCCTGTTTTTACAAGCTTTTTTTGGTCTGAGTTATTTCGTCTTGCAGGCTCTAATTTGTATCTCAGTTCCGCTTTTCATCTGCAATCTGATGGCCAAGCGGAAGTTGTTAATCGTGTAATTGGCATACATCTCCGCTGTCTGTCTGGGGACCATCCAAAGGATTGGCTTCGTTGGCTTCGATGGGTTGAATTCTGTTATAACTCCTCATTTTAGACAGCCCTTCGAGCTACTCCGTTCCGTGTGGTTTATGGTCGTGATCCCCCGGCACTGGGTATTGCACGGCTTGCAGCTATTGACGATCAATTAGTGGAACGTGATGAGTTTCTGTCAGAAATACACGAGCGGTTGCTACAGGCCCAGAACTATATGAAAGAGCATTATGATAAAACACATCGCAATGTGGAATTTCAGGTTGGACAATGGGTTTGGCTTCGTCTTCATTCTCATGCTGCGGTTTCGTTGGGAAGACAGACCCTCGGCAAGTTGTCTCCTCACTTCTTCGATCCTTACCAAATTTTGCAGCGTATTGGTTCGGTTGCATATCGATTACAGCTGCCTCCTCGTGCTCGTTTACATGATGTTTTTCATGTGGCATTATTGAAACCGTTTCATGGAGAGCCGCTGGATCAGATTGTTCCATTACCCGCTCTTCATCATGGCCGTGTTCTTCCCAACCCGGCTCAATTGCTTCGGTCACGTCTTACTTCAGCCAGTTTGGAGGTGTTAGTTCGTTGGGATGATCGACCTGCTACCGACACATCTTGGCTTTTGGTTTCAGATTTTCGCCAACGTTATCCCCACTTCCAGCTCGAGGATGAGCTGATTCTCCAGGGTAGCGAAAATGTTGTGGACTCATTCTTTGGAAGGAAGTATACACAGCGAGCTAAGCAATTGTCGGATGCGGCTGTGCAGAATCCAACAATTACACGTCCCAACGAAGATGATGAGTCTAGTCTTTTTTCTGCTTCGTAACTATCCGTATGCTTATGTAATGGAAATTATTAATATAGATTGCATTAGTTATTAGTAAGCTATGATTAGGAGTATCCCTTCCGGATACCTACTGGTTAGTCCTCCATAAAAATGCATCAACAGATTGTATTCGGCAGTATGAAATATATTCAGTTAGCTATCTCTGTCTCTCCTGCGCCGCAAGGCTTCCAGTCTGGCCGGGGACAAGCCCCGACCGAAGGCCACCGGTGAACTTCATCTCCCACCGTACTTTGCTGCATTCCAATCCTGAATCAAGTTCCCATCCTCTACCTCCCTTGCGTCATCCACTCAAAGCTGCTCGCATCAGTTGGGGTTTAGTCATTTAAACATTTCCCAGGAATGCTAACATCAGTTTCTTTCTCATATCTTCTTGTTTTTTTCTCCTGCAGTCACATTATAAGTTGCCTGTGATAAGTTTTGTTTATAGATAATGCTGGGCATTCAATGAAGAACACACACAAGAACTGTCCTGGATGTTGGATGTGGTGTTGCCAGCTTTGGTGGATACCTGTTTGACAGGAATGCCATTACTTTGTCAATTGCCCCCAAAAGATGAGCATGAAGCTCAGATATAGTTTGCGTTAGAGCGTGGAATTCCAACATTTTTAGCAGTGATTGGAACACAAGAGCTTCCTTTCCCTGAGAATGCATTTGACGTCATCCGCTGTGCAAGGTGCAGGGTTTATTGGTATGTGAATGGCAAGTATTCTATATCTTCACAGCATTTATAGGAAGCTACTGTAATATCTACTTTATTTTTTTAGAAAAGTGAATTCTTTGTTTTCTTGCAAATTCTTGTTTGATTTTTATTTGCTACTGGGGATGTGCAGTTGGAAAAACCATTAGGATTAAGTACATTATTCGTCCCTCAACTCTTACTCTAGTTTAATTTTCATCCCTGAATTGTAATACCGGATAAAACAAGTCCTCAAACTGTTAATACCGTGCAAAAACTGTCATTTTTTCTTTTTTAGAGCGGTTTTGACCCGTATTTGACCTACGTGGCTTTCCACGATATTGACACGTGGCATGAAACAGCTCTAAAAAAGAAAAAATGACAGTTTTTGCACGGTATTGATAGTTCGAGGACGCGTTTTATCTTGTATTGCAATTCAGGGACGAAATTTAAACTAAGGCAAGAGTTGAGGGACGAACAATGTACTTAATCCAAACCATTATTGGAGCTTAACAAAGTTAAGGCATGGGGGATTTTACATTTGGTCTGCAACCCCTGTATATCGTCAAGAAAAAAGAGACCAAGATGACTGCAATGGTTTGTGTGCATGCCATATTTTATTATCTATCATAGCTTCTAAGCCTAGTAATATTATGTATTATGTAAGGATTGCCTGGAGATAAGCACATGCCCCCCCCCCCTTCAAAAAAAAATATGGTGACTGACTCTAGAGTGAAAAAGAGTAGGTACCAATATCTATAAGGATTGCTGAAAACACAGAACTCGAACTAAGACTGACTGAAAGAAAGTTGGAGATTATATATCACTGTACTAGCTGCTTTTAGTTTAGGTCAGTTCTATGGAAAATTACACCCAGTCTCCTCCTAAATGAAAATATGCTTGGGTAGTAGAACATGTAAATGCTATAGTACACAACTTGCAGTATTCGCGAAATCGGCCTAGGCCGCTCCTAGGTGCTCGACGCTGGATGCCCGCCGCGACTAGGGCCGAAGTCGGCTGCCTAGATAGCCGCCCACCTAGGTGGTCCAAGGCTGACTTTGGCCCTAGGCGGGAGAGAGAATGGGGCCGGGAGTCGGAGACGAAGCCGAAGTCGCTACGACGACGAGAGGGAGGAGGGAGAGGAGAGGGGAGAGGAGAGGGGGAGGAGGGAGAGAGCAAGAAAGAGAGGATACCTACAAAGGCGAGGGAAGGGGCGGTGGCGGCGACAGACAAAGGCGAGTAGCAACCCTACTTGCTTGCTTAAGATTGGGCTGGCCTGGCCTAGTTGGCCCATGGTATTTGCTTGCTTTACATCACATGCAAAACCTAGCAACACCTCCTTCCTCCTCATTCCCCACTGCCGCCGCCAGCATGAACCACATAGAGGCGGTAGTGATTTCGTGCGAGAATTCGGGCGTGGCGCGAGGGGGCTCACTACGAAGGCACGACTCGAGCACGACGCACGTCAACTGGCAGTAGCAGCAGAAAAGGAAGACAGAAGAGGTTGAAGAAGAAAGAGAAGAAGCTGCAGACCACTGCGAGGCTGCGAGCTGCGGCAAGGCTGCTTCACCTCCCGGTTGCCTCTCCCTCCCTCCTCTTCTGTTGCTGTGTTCTAGATCCAAGCAAACTCCCTTCTCCTCTGCCGTGTTCTTCTTCTTCACTCCTTCCTCACTATGCTCTGCTTGCTTCGATTTTGCTTTGTTTTGGACTGCTTGCTCCCATGTTTGCGTGTTCTGCACTGTAGCCTAGTTGGCCACCTAGGCGGTCTAAGCGCTAGGTGTTGAGCCACCACCCGACTAGCGCCTAGCGCTTTCTTGAACACGGACAACTTGTCACTTCTAAGTTCTAAGAAAAGGACAATATCTTTCACTTAAGCTTCGAAAGATGTCTACAGCCATGATGCAATCAAGCATCTAGAAAAAAATCAACAAACAATGCGACCTATATTAGGAGAAACAAAAGGGACAAAATTCAATGAATAGTACCTTTTCCCTTTTCTTTCTTCAATTTTTGTATTTTATTTTTAGTAGGATTTGTCTTTTTTTGTTTCTCCATGTGTATATCAGATTTAGATTTGAAATTTTGTGGCATGATAGATTGATTTTGTGTCAATGATGTTGTCGTAGGGGCGCCCCACCGATCCCACGACTCGGTGAAGCACAGAAGATCCCTTGGAGGTCTCCTCAGAGACCTACCTGAGGGGACCTCGAAGGCCCCCCCAGACAGGTTCCGAAGACCCTCCGAAGTAGTCCCGAAAACCCTCCGGAGTAATCCCGAAGACCCTTCGAAGAGGCCACCGAAGGGCCTCAAGGGGCCATCTCTGCAAGGGGGCGTAAGAGCAACAGGACTGGTGGACCGGGTGCACTCCCCGGATAGACTAGGTTCAGGAAGACCTACCATGCGCCAAAGGCTATGTGTGGGGCACGTAAAAGCCCCTGCAGCCCCTACGGGTGCTGTACTTTCTTAGGGTTACAAATGTAAGTTCAGGTGCCCATCAGGGAGGCTATAAATAGCCCCCTCCCTATGTAACAAGGAGAGGACAATTTTCTTTGGGTAATACACATATCCACTTATCAACAACCGAGCCCCTTTTTAGAGGACCCTTCGGCCTCTCAGACGCTAAGGGTCCCCTCTTTCTACTGTATAGTCTTCTCACTACGACAGTTGGCGTCGTCCGTGGGGTTTTGGCAGGAAAGCCACAAATGTAAGGAAACCAATGGCCCCCCGAAGGGCCACACCCAAAGTTTCAGCAGCCGAGGCAACGGCGGCGGCCGCGGCCCCAAGCACCCCGAGGGCGAAGCGAAGCAGGACCGCACCAGTCGTCGCTGTTGCCTGGGCCGCAAAGGAGGAAGCCAACAACTCCACGCACGAGGACATCGTGGGAGGCGATGCCCCACCTACCGAAGCATCCCTGCCAAACACCCAGCCCATGGGAGACACAGGCGTGGCTCGCGAGGCCTATGAAGCCCTTCAGCGGGAGCTGGCAGACCTTCGACGGGAGATGCTCAACCTTCGGCAGTCGGCGGGGGTTGCCCTCATGAGCACCACCCAACCACCGCTCACCACGCAACACACTACTGCCGGGGCCCCGGCAATCCCAGCCAACCCAACACCGGTAATCCCGGACAACCCAACCCCGGGCCCGCTAATCCGGGGAGACCCCAACTCCCCGTTGAGCGATGGGCTTGAAGCAGCACGCTGGCCGAAAGGCTTCAAAATGCCAGAAATCACACCCTTCGAGGGTTGCACAGACCCCTCGGAGTTCCTCCGCTTGTACGAAACTGCAGTCGAAGTGGCAGGGGGGATGACATGACCAAGGTGAAAAGTATCACACTTGCCCTTAAGGGCGTCGCTCTAACATGGTTCTTTACCATTCCCCCTGGTCCATATATGCCTGGGAACAGCTGCGTGATCTCATACGCAACAACTTTCAAGGAAACTACATCGAGCCGAAGGACGCAAGACACTTGTTCACAGTCAAGCGGGCCCCGGGTGACTCCCTCCGCAGTTTCTTCAAGAAATTCGCAGAGGTGAAGTGCCAAGTTAAGGGGGTCAACGAAACCACCATCATAAACGCCGCAACCTGCGGATTACAAAAGGCCCCCTGTCGGAGAGATTGGACCACAAGCCAACACGCACGGTCACGGAACTCTTTGACAAAATAGAAGAATACGCCCGAGCGGAGGAAGACAGTAGCCGGAGGGGGGAGGTCGCACCTCCCACTACACCATCGGGCAAGCCGCCCATGGAGTAGCCGCCAACCACCCCGGCTGTGAGGACCCCGGTTATTGGAAATGTTACTAATTAAATTCATACTGTAGCACAATTGTTAATGAAGGAACAGTACTGCCCCTTTATTAAAAACCATGCTAAAGATATAAATTTAACAAGTGATGATCCAATGCAGATTCGGATATATATGATTCCCAATGGTTCCCAGGATCAACGACCATTGCATATATATCCTTCATCAACATTGCATCAAACACATACAAGTCATACATTGATATAATTAAACATAAGGTTACATCATTCTGTTAGTACTACAATATTAAGTGACTTGGTCACTCTAACGATATCTGTGGAAGCAAAATAAACGGAAAATGTCCACCAATGGCCTCATCCACCCGCAGGCAATTGCGTGGAGGAAAGAAGTAGCGTTACTCGTTAGCGTCACCCTGATCGGCGCTAACGGGTACTTCATAAAGAAAACCGTCCTCACCTGCAACAATAGGTGATAGCACCTTGAGTACGGAAGGTACTCAGCAAGTCTTACACAAACTATTAAAATGAAGTGTTGATTAGAGCCTAACCAAAGGAATAGAATTGTTATATGCATAAGGTTACAACAGGAAGGTATAAAGGTTCAAATTTGCATAAAGCGATACATCTTAACCTACAAAGGCTAACTTTTGATAAAGCAATTTAATAAATCAAAGTTTGCTTAAAACAGTAAGTAAAGGACATAAAAGTAAATGATGCGAAGGCATGATTCCCTCATGCAAACCGAAAATAAACCAAAACCAGATTTTTGAAAATCAAAACTTCTATACAAGTGACATCAATTCAAGTTATCGTCCATGACCGTGGACACGGCTATTCGAACAGTTTATACCCTGCAGGGGTGTACATCTTTACCCACATGACTTAGCTAGCCCGTTGCCTTCGGATGCCTCCGAATGATGACACACTTCCTTTGGTATGCCGACCGGGGAGGCTAAGATTTGGTATTTTTCAACAAGCCAACACTATTGAGTTGGACCCCCATGTGTGAACTGATCCCGCTTAAACAACGACTGATAGCATCTGCTAACCGGGCACACATGTTGCGTCGATGTGCCGATCCAAACAATTTAATGCGAATTGGGTTCCCTACCCATAGTAGAATGCTATCGGCACCATTAAGGTATCGTATATGCGACGAGGCACATATCGCCCTCACCCTCCTAAGAACATCCGACATCGACATACAAAGCTCACATGGCATAAAACGCAGTCCTCGGACCTAAGCATCTATGCCATACAAGGTCAATACACATATCCTTACTCTCTGTTTCCAACTCAATAGTCTCAACATTTTACTTAACCAAACAGCGCCCATACACTGCATGTGGAAGTACGTGGGGGACTTGAACTGAATAGTCAGAGTTCGGTCCTTAATTAACCCGGACAAGTCCACCACAAAACCCAATCTCGTGCACAAAAGCACCATCACTAGCTTCCTCTTGTCCAGATCAATTTGAATTTCAAATACAAGACTGATTTAAAGAAACTGGACAAAGAGTTTAAAATAACAATAGTTCAGTTGTGATTCCCAAGTTTGACAAGATATGCTTGTCAAACCCTACAATCTCTAGACTGCCTGTCTAAGCCAATTCTGAAAATAAAGGTTATAATATACAGTACTAAGCTAGGGTTAAGTGTATGGTGACAATTTGAGGTAATCCATCATGTTTGGTCATAGCTAACTACTAACAGATCAAAATTTGTATTTTCAGAAAAATAGCATGCACAGGTTGTCACTGAATTTAGACAAATCTAATGTATAAAATTTGGGATCAATATGGTGCAAAGAGGATGCTTGCCTTGATAGTAATAGACTCTGTTGCGAGCTCGGGTTGTTCGAAGTATGATCAAAAGCTTGAGAGAACCGATTCTAAAAGAAGCAATAAAATCCAATAAATACCAAAACGACAACTAGTATAAATTATCGAAATTGCATGATCAATAAAGAAATGCATGATTAACGACATGCTTAAGTTATACTTACCTAATAGTGATAATAACCCATTTTAGAACCAATCTGTTTTGAAAGACGAAACTAGGGTTTAGTTCAAAGTTCTAGTTTTGATTTTGAAAATAATAGAAACAGACAGTTCTAGATTTTGGGGAAAAGGAAACTGATCACGCAAAGATTCAAAAATGAAACTCAGCAAGATCTTTTAGGATAATTAACATCCTAAGTTAAACCCAATCTAACCTAAATCAGTTAGACTACCAAAACTAAAGAAGGTTTGTATTGTCGGTTAAACCGACAATAAAGAACAGAGGCAAATCTCTGCTAACAATCTAAAGAGATGATACAAGAATGAAAAGAACAACTTGTTAAGCTACTAGGGTTTAGTTTAGACCTAACTGGGATAACAAGTCGACAGGAGAAACCCTAGGTCTTAAAAATGACACAAAAGACTGAAAAGCTAGAATAACAACTTTTCAGTTTGAAGCAAGATCAAGCTACTGATGCTTGAAAGAATGATTCACAGCAGCTTCTAAGGCTCTTAAGATGCTCAAGAGGTTAACAGCTAGGATTTTAGCTTACCAGGAGAAGAAATATGCCAAGGGTTCTGAAAACCTGATGTTGAACAACAGAGAATTAAACTCTGATTTAACCTACAAGAGATAACCAATCTTTATGGCAAGATGTAACCAGAGTTTAGGATGGATAAGCAAAAGGGACAAGAGCAAGAACTCCACTGGCCAACAATGGAGGATGAGCTGCTTCGGTCAACAATGGCAACAGCAAAAGCTAGGGTTTATATATGGATGTTGAGCTACAGGGCAAGAGGGAAAGATCTAGAGTTGATGAGGTGTCCATTTAGCTAAACATCCCAAAAATTAGTGCATAATCTTTGGATAAATCCTCTCCAACACTCACAAAAATGGCTGCGCGCAGAGATAAGGAAGAAGAGAGGCAAAATATGACATGTGGGCCCCTTTGTCATTCTCAGCCGCGCGCGCCTCACAAAAGCTCAAAAGAATATTAGCCGTCCGATTGGAAATGGGCGGCTGTGATAAATAGAGAGATTAAATGATTTGAATCGGTATCAATTAATATGGACCGCACGATCTAGATCGACCGATCGGGATTAAAATGGAGCTCAAAGGAATCTCGAGATCCACTTTCAAATCTGGACGTTGGATTGAAATCCAACGCTCAGCTAAAAGAATACACGTCGCCTCCTTTAGATGCGAAGGCGCAACACCGTTGGATTTGATTTCTACGGTCAGGATGGAAAGTTGAACCGGATGGTCCGATTGCATACACTCATATGGACCGTACGATCGAAATCCAACGATCCACCGATTTTGGGCTTTAAGGCCCATGGTCAAAAGGAGCGCCATAGGATTGAAATCCAAAGGCCGCATAAACGCGCGCTCGATTTCAAATTGGAATAAGCGACGCCGTTAGATCATAAATGGACGGCTGAGATCGTGAGGGGATCCGGAGTCGTCCGAATGCATACACTAATCTGGACCACACGATGAAGATCCAACGGCCCAGAGGAGTGCGGGCTTTAATAACACGCGGAAAAAGGAAAAGCCGTAGGATTTGAATCTAACGGCTCAGATAAAAGCGCGCCTTTAAGTTTAAAACGAAAAGGGGTGCGCTTGTTGGATCGAGAACGAACGGTGGAGATTGAATAGGGATCCGGAGTTGTCCGATTGCACACACTGACCTCGCTCGTTAGATCAAGATCCAACGGCTGAGATTAAAATGTACACGTGGACAGCTCGCGGGGTGTTATAGCTTCGCCCGTTCGATTGAAGATCAACGGCTCATATCAAGCGTGGAGTTCGGGCTCGCGCTCGAACGTGACAGAGCCGGACCAATTGATTCGGTTGGACCCAACCACAAGAGTCCGAGTCGCTACAGTGCTGAGTTTGGGTTTAGACCGGTTTAGTTGACCAGAACCTTATTCAAAAGCTTTAAGGTTTGACTGGGCTTTTAAAAATAGCAAATAAATTTGTAAATTCATGAAATTTTTACTGTAAGCTACTGGGATGATATATTTCCCAGATAAATTTTATAAACCACATTTTCACTTTGTAAAATACATAAATATTTATTTCAGGCCGAAAATATTTATTTAAAGACAATAAATTTTTCTTTAAGCCCAAATAATTTCTAAAAATGCAACAAAAATATTTTTAGCCAAGATAATTTATCTAGGCTTTAATAAAAATACTTCCCAGTCATAATACAAGTTTTATCTTGTATTCCTTTAAGACTTTGAATGGTTCTTTAGGATTTTGACTAAGAAGGAAGGTTTTTAACTTGTAACATACTGCCCAAAGTGTAGAAATGAACAGTAATGCTATGAACAGTACCTCATTACTGTTCATAAAGCATTTTATTACTGTTTATAAACTTGGGGCTGTTACACCGGCCACCAACAAAATGCGCATTAACAACTTCCGACAAAAAGGCCGAAGCGTCTACCATGCGGACGAGGGTCACACCCCCGAAGCTGGAAAGCGAGGCGGTCGAGCAAATCACGGTTGAGGAAGAGGCCGCAGCCGCCATGGTGGGCGACACCCAGAAGCCCAAAGCGGAACGGGAGGCACCCTGCTGTACTGTGACCTCCACGGCGAGGGATCACACACAACAGCAGACTGCCGCACCATCGCAGCCATGCAAGACTACATTCACCGCGGCCAGCAGCCACTCGAGCACGAAGACAGGAAAGGGGCGTGCAATCAGTTGTCGACCCCACCGCTGCGACCACGCATAGAAGGGGGCCATGGTGAGCACCACCGCAGGGTCATCAACATGATCACAGGAGGGTCCTCGCTAGGCATAACATCCAAGAGGCAGCGACGCGTGTACACCCGGCAAATCCACCATGTCGCCACCCAGCCGGCTTCCCGCCCACCTCGATACGCCGAAGTACCCATAACCTTCGGCCCTGAAGATGCGCAGGGAATCTACTTCCCCCACCAGGGGGCCAAGGTCAGATACATGGAGCTGGAAAAGCTGGCATACGCCTTGCTCATGGCTTTGCGTAAGCTTCGTCACTACTTCCTGGCGCACGCTATCACGGTCCCGACCTCCTACTCGTTGGCCCTCATGCTGCGGAACAAGGAGGCCTTGGGATGTGTTGGCAAATGGGCCCCGGTGCTTGCACCCTTCGACATAACCTTCGCTCTGCGCACTACCATCAAATCCCAATTCTTGGCGGACTTTGTCGCCGAGTGGACCCTGCAAGCGGAAGGGCAATCCGCGAGTGTCATCAAGACACCGTGGACACTATACACTGACAGGTCCTGGTGTGCCACGGGGTGGGCACAACGGCCATTCTCATCGTCCCTAGACGGTCGAAGCATATCACACGCAGCGCGCCTCAACTTCCCCACCACAAATAATGCCTCGGAATATGAGGCCGTGCTCCTAGGCCTCCGCAAGGCAAAGGCGCTGGGCGCCAAGCTCGTGATAGTAAAGAGTGATTCCTGCCTCATGGCAGGACACTTCGACAAAACATTTGTGACCAGGGACCCCGAAATGGCCAGATACATGGTGGCGGTGCGCGTCATCGCTAAACATTTCCTTGGCATTACCGTCCAGGCCGTCCCAAGAAGCGCCAACGAAGTTGCCGATCGACTCGCAAAGATAGCCAGCTCCGATGACCACCCCCGCTAGATGTATTCTACGAGATACTGGCCACCCCCTCCGCCGCACTTACAGCGCAAGGGGCTCTACCCGAAGCACTAGGGGCTCCACCCGGAGCACAAGGGGCTGAGCACAGAACTAGCAAGATAGCCCCAGAAGCACAAGGGGTTGCACACCACGTAATGCTCATCAACGTCACAGACTGGCGGGACATGATCATCGCATACCTCACAGGCGGAGAGCCTGAAGATCTGATCGAGGCAAAGCGGCTCAGGCACTGGGCCAGGAATTACCGCCTCATCGGAGGAGAATTGTACAAGGGGGGCGTTTGCGCCCCCTTTCTACGGTGTATCTCCCAGCAAGAAGGCCAACACCTACTGAGGGAAATCCACGAGAGGGCTTGCGGAACCCATCAGGCCCCGCGAAGCCTCGTGGCAAAGGCCTTCCGATAGGGCCCCTACATCATAACCCGAAGCACAAGGGCGGGCTCCTACTACATCGCCATCCCAGAGGGCCAGCAACTCGACCACACATGGAATGCAAAAAGTCTCCAAAATTCTATCCCTAGGAACCGCATTGTAAAAGCCCCGGCTGCGATCAGATAATAGCCCCATCCCTCCAAGCGAGGGGGGCTTGTAAAAAAGCAAATGTAACTTTTTGGACATTTTGTACCCACGCAATGTACAAAGATCCACCTCCCCTGCACACCGAGGCCCCCCGAAGGCACGAGTGTATAAAAAAGAAGACACCACGCATGGCCTTCGGCTCTGGTGCACACCGAGGCCCCCCGAAGGCACGAGTGTATAAAAAAAAGACACCGCGCATAGCCTTCGGCCCCGGTGCACACCGAGGCCCCTCAAAGGCACGAGTGTATAAAAAAGATACCGTGCATGGCCTTTGGCCCCGGTGCACACCGAGGCCCCCCGAAGGCATGAGTGTATAAAAAAGAAGACATTGCGCAAGGCCTTCGGCCCTGGTGCACACCGAGGCCCCCCGAAGGCAAGAGTGTATAAAAAAGAAGACATTGCGCATGGCCTTCGGCCCTGGTGCACACCAAGGCCCCCCGAAGGCACGAGTCAAAAACAGTAGGTCTCCTCGGAGCCCTATCTAAAAATATGGGGGACGACGCAAGGCTTCGCTTCCCCCTCACAAAAAACAGTAGGGCTCCCCGGAGCCATATCTAAAAAGATATGGGGACGGCACGAGGCTTTGCCTCCCCCTCGCAAAAAATAGTAGGGCTCCCCAGAGCCCTATCTAAAAAGATATGGGGGACGGCGCGAGGCTTCGCCTCCCCCTCATAATAAACAGTAGGGCTCCCCGGAGCCCCATCTAAAAAGATATGGAGGACGGCGCGAGGCTTCGCCTCCCCTTCATAATAAACAGTAGGGCTCCCCGGAGCCCTATCTAAAAAGATATAGGGGACGGCGCAAGGCTTCACCTCCCCCTCGCAATAAACAGTAGGACTCCCCGGAGCCCTATCTAAAAAGATATGGGGGACGGCGCGAGGCTTCGCCTCCCCTCGCAATAAACAGCAGGGCTCCCCAGAACCCTATCTAAAAAGATATGGAGGACGGCGCGAGGCTTCGCCTCACCCTCGCAATAAACAGTAGGGCTCCCCGGAGCCCTATCTAAAAATATATGGGGGATGACGCGAGGCTTCGCCTCCCCACCCCTCGCAAAAGCAGTAGGGCTATCTAAAAAGGTATGGAGGATAGCGCGAGGCTTCGTCTCCCCCTCACAATAGACAGTAGGGCTCCTTGGAGCCCTATCTAAATGTATATGGGGGACGATGCGACGCTTCGCCACCCCACCCCTCGCAAAAATAGTAGGGCTCCCCGGAGCCCTATCTAAAAGGATATGGGGGACGACGCAAGGTTTCGCTCACCCTTCGCAAAAAGGTTGGAAAGCAAAGAAATCCCTTTATTACAACAATCACACTATTAATCGAAAGCGGGGTGCACGGCACACAAGCTACAAGGGCTCAGCCCACAAGAAGTACAACAAATAATACAAGTCGCACCCAGTGCAAGCGCACAGCAGGGCCATGGCGCGGCTACGGGACAAAGTCCCACGCCTCCGTACGCGTCGCCCACTTCAATAGCTCCTCATTTGACGCCCCGGCTGCCATCATTCTCAAATATTCCCTCTGCGTCACTTCGTACTCATCCAGGGACTCGGAGGAGCTTTCACTCGAAGCCTCCACAGGTGGAGGCGCAGACTCGACGAATGATGTGAGGGGGTCAGCGTCGGCATCCACGCCCAATGCACCCTGGCGCCTCTAGAATGCCCATATCTCCTCGCATGCCTCCGCTGCTCTCCGCTTACAGAAGCGCTGGAATTCCCTCATAGAGTCGTTCGGGTTCGCTAGTTTCCACCGCTGCCAGTTGGCACCGTGGTACACCACCCCACGATAGCACAACTGTAGGGGCCAGATGGATAGCATGCTGCGCTCGTCTTAACACCTTGCACCGTGGAGGGAGCAGTGCCCTACAAGGCGGGGCACTTAAACAACCGCCGTTCACCCTGTATACACGAGGCCTAGGTTCAAACCAGCAAACCACACGCAATCACATCCCAAAATATCTTCATTCAAAAGCGGAGGATCTTACACAAAAAGGGGTTCCCCTCCTAAAAACCGCCCCTAACAACAAGCAAAAGGGGAGCAGGAAAAACAAAGAACATGACCAAAACAAACACCTACACTAATGGCAACGGGCTAAAAAGTTCATCAGGCAAGCAGAGGGTGACACCTTGTCATTATGGGTGGACCCGCTTTTCGGCCCTCGCATCCTCCGCCGAAGTCCCCGCCGGTGCCTTTCCCTTCTCCCGCTGCGCCTGCACCGCCCGGAAGGACTCCGTCGCATCGTTATGGCCACGCGGGGCCTAGTAGTCCTACAGTTGGACCCTACTGGCCCTCCTCGTACGATTCTGCGAGGCAACAACCTCGTCCGTGGTGGCCACCGCAACAGAGCAGGCGGCAAGGGCATCTATGTGTGCGCAACCAGCCTTATCGAGGGAGGTGAGGGTCACCGACCACACCGCCTTCGCGCAATGATCGTCGTACGCGCGGTCGGTCGGTAGGCACACCTCCCCGGCGCGCCGAAGGTGCTCGAATGTGATGTCCATCTCCGTTGGACGGTGACACCTCGCTGGCGGCACGTCACCAAGCTGCGACACGGCCCCTTCAAGAACCTCCATTGCCTGCCAAGCAGCAAGCCCAACGGAGGTCGAGAGCTCACGCTCTGTCCGGACCTCCGCTTCAAGGGCCGCCTTCTCACCCTGCAGGGCCCCCACCTGCTCCTCCAGGGTTTTCACCCTAAAGGCAAGAGAGTCACGCTCGCCGCTGAGCACTTCATTCTGGGCGTGCTCATCCTCCACCTGCTTTTGGATCTCGGCGAAGCCCGATGCGATGTCGTCGTCAAGGGTCCGCGACAACATCACGGTCTGCAATAGCAAGACCGTTAAACAAACCGAGCGCGGGAAAAGAAGGCTCACTTCAGAAGCCGGGCTCACCTTGACAGCATTCGCCTCGATGCCCCGGAGCATGTCTGTCAGAGGCGTTCTCCAGAAAAGCTCCTGCGGGAGAGGTGGAGCAGCGAAGTCTGCGACCGCTCCGCAAACCTAGGAGGCACCCTCGCTGACCCTGAAGTCTACACGACACAGCGGTCCCAAGTCCATAGTGCCCTGTCCACTGGCCGGGGCAGGCTCCGAAGAGCGCCTCCCTGTGGGAGCAACCGGAGCTGAACCACCGTCACCCGCTCCGTCCTCCTGCCTGTCGCTACCCACTATGAAACAAGCAACCATCAGGAGCTTCAGAAAAGCAAGTGTTAAATAAAGGACCGACGAAATGGTGGTTTACCACCCGGCACCCATGGCGTAAGGGGTATCTCCAAGTCAACATCATCGCGCCGGTCGTAGACACGCGACGGGGTGCCACTGCCGAAGGACTCGTCGACATCGAGGCCCATCAAATCAAACGAGCCTACCACCCGTCGCACCTCTGCCTCGGTTATCTCAGCCAGCATAGCAGGACTGTCCCCCGCATTCGAAGCGGCGTGTGGGCCGGAGGAGGAGGCATTTGAAGTCGACCCAGAGAGCTCTGTCCGGTCCGAGGGGTCCGCAACTGGCTTCTTCGACAGTCGCCCCGCATCCTCCGCATCACGGGAGGCCACACCAGTGTCGCGAGGTCTAGCAATGCTCAAGGGGGCCACTGCAATCGGCTCGGTCCCGTCAACCTCGGCCACGTGGGCGCATTTCTTCTTCTTGGCATCTGGGTCTGGGCGCTCAGAGAGACAAACCGAAGCGGCATAAGCCCGATTCAGGCACCTCTCTCGCACAACCGGGCCACGCCTCACTTGCTCCTCGCCCATATACGGACCCAGAAGTACCTCTGTAGTGCAGCTCGCCTCGGTGATGGGCACGACTGTCTCAAAAATAATAATAAATAAATAAATTAGCCCAATCAACATCTACATGAAAAATAAGGAGCGCTGAACCAAGAATCATACCCTCGCACCCCTTCATGCTAAGTGTCGGATGCTCAGACCTCGAGACGCCAAGCTCGACACTCCACTCCCTGGCCAGGGGCCAGATACCGAAGGCACATAACTCCTTCACCAAATCGCACGTGGAGAAGCGCCTCGTCACGTCCAAAAGGAAGTGTAGAAGAGCCTCTTCCCGGGCCATGAGTACAATCTCGGGGCTGGCGATAGACTGTATCAACCCGCCCCAAGACTGCAGTCCATCCTCCGCTGCGGACGTATGGTAAAACCACGTCCGAGTCCAAGCCGTCTCCTAGCGGTTCCGCGCCGCCGGGGTAGGCAAGTACATTTGACAGCGCGCCTTCGGCTGAAAATTCACGCTGCCAAAGTTCAGCGTCTCGCCTGTACTATTCTTCTTCTGTTGGCAGTGGGCGTCATGGAGGAAGGCGAACAGGCGGCCCTCGTTGATAGTTCCAGCTGCTCGTAGCATCCATTCAAAACCCCCAAGCTTCACGATTGAGTTCGGCGTTAGCTACGCCAATTCTACCCTGTAAAGCTGGAGGACAACTGAAGCAAGGCCCACACACAGGATCCGGAGCCCAACGTCGAAAAAGGTAACGAAGACAACCACTTCATCTGCGCGAGGGGCGGGCACCGTCTCTGCCCCGAGAGCGCGTACTTTCGCCAGACTCTCTAGCTTGCCCTCATCAACAAGCGTTCGAAGAACTGACTCCATTACGGTCGACCTCCCAAGATCGCTCGTGTACGACGCCTCCCCAACGACCTCCTTACCCCACCTTGTCATACCCGAACCACGGATGTAGGAAGCTCCGCAACCAAAGTGGGCGCTGAGAGCACTGTTTAAGGGGAACTAGGGGAGCAGCTGAAGAATGGACTGGGGGTGGCCCACTACTTATAGCCCTCTGAGCCAGCCCACCAAGCGCCACATGTCACCAGGCCACGCGGTGCACAATACGAGGAGGTGTCGTTACGGCTCACAACACCATTACGGTGCACGGCATTGTAGCATCATTATGGCGCACGACGCCCTAGCACCATTATGGTGGACGGCGCCCGAGCGCCGTCACGGTGCACGGCATCCCAGGGCCATTAAGGCGCACGGCGCCCCAGGCATTGCCAAACGAACAAAGATGGCCCACACACCGGGAGATCTTCTGCAAGCGACATGCTTCGCCACGACAAAGGGGACGACGTGCCTGGACCCTTCGAGAGAACGGTGTGGTTTCAGCCATGGCGAAGCAGGACCTTGATCGCGAGGAGCTTGTCGTAGGGGCGCCCCACCGGCCCATGACCTAGCGAAGCACAGAAGATCCCCCGTAGGTCTCCCCAAAGACCTACCCGAGGGGACCCCGAAGGGGTCCCGAGGGACCCCCCAGAGAGGTTTCGAAGACCCTCCGAAGGAATTCCGAAGACCCTCTGGAGTAATCCCGAAGATCCTCCGAAAGAGTCCCGAAGACCCTCCGAAGAGACCACCGAAGGGCCTCAAGGGGCCATCTCTGCAGGGGGGGCGCAAGAGCAACAGGACTGGTGGACTGAGTGCACTCTCCGGATAGACTAGGTCCAGGAAGGCCCACCATACGCCAAAGGCTATGTGTAGGGCGCGTAAAAGCCTTTGTAGCCCTACGGGTGCTGTACTTTTTAGGGGTACAAATGTAAGTTCAGGTGCCCATCAGAGAGGCTATAAATAGCCCCCTTCCCCATGTAACAAGGAGAGGACAATTTTCTTTGGGTAATACACATATCCACTTCTCAACAACCGAGCCCCTTTTTAGAGGACCCTTCGGCCTCTCAGACGCTAAGGGTCCCCTCTTTCCACTATCTAATCTTGTCACTATGACATATGTTAATTTTTTTAGGATTTTTTATGACCATTTGTTTTGTATTTTGAAGAGAATACATTGGAATGCACCAAAACTTAAGATGCACTAGACATGTTCTCTACAGCCAGTAGCCACTACTAGTGGCCTATTTCCGATTATGACTTACTGGCTCACTGGTGGACAGCAGTGACATGATACTGATAGATACCATCTGCAGCTTGTCCTGGTTACAGATGTTGTGGACATCATGAATGATTTATACTGTAGTTTCTATTTGGTGTCATGTATACCATTGGTCTTATCTTTGCTTTTGCAGGTATGCTCCTCTTGATAGTTGCCTTTTGTCAACTGCTGATTCCAGTTCAGATGAAAGAAACAACTGGCCCGTTCCGTGGCCTGAAAAACTTAATGTCAGATACTCGTGTACCTGATGATTCTGCTACTACTAAAGAGAAGTTTGATGATGATACAAAGTATTGGAAACAAGTCATTTCGGCTGATTATTTTGTGAAATTCATTCCGTATGACTTTGCAATATCAATCCTCATAGTTTTAGTGCTTCTACTTCAAGGATGTTTTTTGATACATGAAGAATTAGAGATTAAATAGATGCTGGTTGGACCTGAGTTTTTTTGTCATTCATTCTGAATGTGTAGTTTTTGTGTAGTATGATAGCTTGAACCGACTCATCCATTCATTCAGCAATTGAGTAAAGGTTGCTTTTTATGGGATGCTAATACTTACTGATTTTCCAAGCCCAAAAAAAACACTTACTGATTTTGACCAAGTCATATATCCCTTTTCTTATGGGGATCAGGCAAATCAGAATTCCGAAACCTCCTTATTGATACTAAAATATATTATTTTTTAATTAGATGTTGATCTGCATAGCGTACAGTTGTTATCGAACTAATCAAATACTCCATTTCATGATTTGGGTGTTAATCAGGCTTTGTTTTGTTCAACCAGATTTGCGGCACCACTTATAATATTGATCAACCTTTAGGGTTATGAATGTTGTACCTACTGGTCAGCTAGATACCTAGCCAGTTATTTTCAGCAGAGGCTTGTTTGGGGTATATCATGATTGGTGTGAATCTTTCAACACATACCCAAGGACCTATGATCTTGTTCACATGAGTCATCTCCTTGGAAGTCTTACAAATAGGTAAACAGTCATTCCTTGAAAGAATTTTACTACTTGTGCAGCTGTGCTCCCTTTGTCAGAATCTAGCGTGATCTTTGTGTCTTTCCTTTAGGTGCGACATCATTGAAGTAGCAGCTGAAATCGACGGGATATTGAGACCTGGCAGATGGTTTGTGTTGAAAGACACCATGGAAATGGTAAACAAGATGCGCCCAGTTCTTAAGTACCTGCACTATGAAACTGCCATTGTGAAACAGCAATTTCTAGTTGCTACAAAGAGTTCCTGGCGTCCTGACAAGTCAGCTTCCAGATCAGGATGACATAGGCCATACTTCGAAAGTGAGTCGTCAACAAACAAAGATTCTATTGATTCTTTAAATTCTGATTGAATTGATTCTTTTATACAGCAGAGATATAGTTTGGTCCGATCCACAAAACATTTAAGCTTTTTTAGGTTTGTTACTATTACAAAATACGTACTTCTGGTTTGCTGAGCTGAAACCTTCATTTTTTTTTGTCAAAGCAGATTTATAAGGAAGTTACAGTTGTAGGCTGGTACTAATAGACATGGCCGGATCCGAGTGAGGCTTGAGGTTGCACAAGACACTAGGCCCGATTTTATTACCTTATCAAAGTCAATGTATATATAGGTGCACTCTGTAACATAATCTCATTGACCATATACACAAGTGATGATATGTATAGGGACACCTGGTTGTTTTTCTTCTAGATCCGCCACTGCTAACAGATGCATACAGAGGCTGGAATCATCTTTTGTATACTTGTTCAGTTTACTTTTGTACATTCAACAATTAATATTTTGAAGCTGGTAGAAATATGAGCTGCCTCCTTTTTTTCCCCGTAGTTCTGTAAATAGGCTTCAAATTTTAAGTAAGCTCTATGCAGGTATATACACAAAATATTATATAAACCATCCCATGTGTTTCTGTTTTGCTCCAATTAATCAAGCACGAGTCGAGCAAACGGATCATCTGCATTGAAGAGAAAATGCAGAGGATCTACAGTAGCATGCATTAGAGTATTGTCTCCACCCTACGATCCAAAACGAACGGTTTAGATCGGGTTCTATAGTGCCAAAGGGAATAGTAAAATTGCCACAATATTTCCTTTTTTTTGGCAAATGACAACAGGGGCCTCCCCTACTGTATATATGTATATATATAAATAACAAAAAAAGGTTATGTACAACGTAAAAAAGTTACAACCCTCTAGGGGCAAAGATCATTAGGGTATTGTTTCTAGCCAATCAAAATTATCTATGTTCTTCCTTTACTCTGTGCACATGCAATGCGTGTTCATTCTTGAAAAGGCATTTCCATGTAGAAATATTTGGCATGATATTCTCAAACACTTTGTCATTTCTTTGCTTCCAAATATGCCAAACACTAATAATAAAAATTTCCATATAGAACATAGAATTGAAGGTTGATCTTGTTCTCTCCAATTTGAAATTCACATCCATCGAATTGTCCCAATTGATACCAATAGTATTCCAACATGCTTGGCTAAATTGGCAATCAAAAAATAGATGATTCAATTTTTCTTCCTCTCTATATTGACATAGCACACAATATTGATCACCCTCAAAGTGAAAATGCCTCATGAGTAGCATATCTTTAGTGTTTAGTCTATCCATCAACAAAAGCCATGCAAAAACCTTAAGCTTCATAACACACTTGCTTTTACATATCCATTTAAGAGTTCGCGGTGGGTTGAGAGAACTAAAGCACAACTTGTAATATCTTTGAGAAGAGTATTGTGCGGAGCCCCATATGTAAGTCTAAGTATCATGGCAATTGTTTATGGGCAGAAATCGTTTGATATCATCACTGAATGTACCAAATTTATGAAAAGCATCAATGGATAAAGGCAAGTTAAATTGCTCTCTTATACCTGGGTTGTGTAGAAAGTCAGCCACTGGAATTTGTTGATTCTTTGCAAAAATAATTAAAGAGCGTTGGGTATTTTGCCAAAAAAGGTTAGAATCCCAGCAATCCAACCAAAAAAGTACTAAGGAGCCCGAGCCAACTGTTGACATACAAATCCCTCTGAAAATAGTAAAATTTTTTTTTATAATATCTCTCTACCAAAAAGAGCCTTGAACCCTTGAACCATGTGGGACATGGTTGTTAGAGTATCTTTCCCCAATCAACTTAACCCAAGGTAAATCATTGTAGAATTTGTGCAAATTCTTCATTAGGAGAGCTTCATTTTGTGTTTGTAGGTTTATTATACCAAGTACCCCTTTATTTTTTGGTTTCCAGACAATGTCCCATGCAGCTAAATTTCCACCTTTTTGTTTAAGTACGATCCTCTCCAAAGGCAATGCTTTCGAGCCCGATCAATATTATTGATGACTGGAATCTTTAGAGAGCACATATAAAAGGTTGGGAGATGAGATAATGCCGAGATGATCATTGTGAGCCGGCCACCATAGGATAAATAAGCTGCACAACTAGATAAACGATGCTCCACTCGATCAACCAACGGAGAGAAATCTCTTACTCTTGGTCTTGTTGTTCCTGGTGGTAATCCCAAATAAGTGAAAGGGGGGGTTCCAATTTGACATCCAAAAGTATTATCTAGAATGGGCATTTTAGTTTCACTGACATTGATAGGAACTATGAAAGATTTGTTATAATTCACTCGTGGCCCTGTGGAAGAAGCAAAAGTATTTAGCAACCCCTTTAGACAGAAAAGTTGTTTTACGCCCGCTTCCATAATAAGTAAGGTGTCATCCGCATATTGAGCAATAGGGGTAATCTGCATCTGTTGTCAATGGAATTGGGAGATTAAGAAGATTTCTTCTATGCGCTTCATTAATAATTGTTTGCAGTAGATCTGCTGCAAGGACAAAGAGAAGCGGTGAAAGTGGGTCACCCTGCCTAACCCCTCTTTTGCAAGCAAAGCATTTCCCGGGTACACCATTCAGCAATATTGAAGAAGTTGCAGATCTAAACAAGTTCTTGATCCAGCTAATCCACCTGTCATCAAATCCTTGATTTTTTTTAAATAATCTAATTTTTATTATAAAATACAAATTTATTCTATCGTTTTTTTTATTACATGAATATACTCGTGTCGCCTAACGGTTGGGCGATTGTCTCCAGTCGCCCAACCGTTGGGCGATAGGATGCAGTCGCCCGACGGTTGGCGGCGAATCTCTAGCCAACCATTAGGCGACGGTGGCGATCGCTAACCGATGGGCGACAGGGGGCTATCCTGTCTTTTTTTGGAAGTAATATTTTTTTAAGAATTAATTACAAATATATGTAGTCGCTATAAAAAATTACAAAAATATGGAACCTATCGCTAGTTGAGCGTCAATGGAGATACCTGTCGCAATATCGCTTATCTTTCCGTTTACGAATCGTTCGTACCTCAAACGTTTTCGATTAATTCTCCAAAAATTAATCGTAGTACAACAACATACTACGATGACAAAGTGTTATTGCGAGTCTAACAGATTTGATACCTTTTAAATTTTATGAAAATCAAAAACTGGCTAAGTGGAACATGAAAAATGAAAAACTGGCTGGGTATATGTGAATATCTTTTTAAAATATGTCGTGTATTGTTGTACTAAGGTGAATTTTGTAAGAATTTTGTGAGGACGATTGCGGTTTAAATGATTCCTACGTACGAAGGCAACTGATATTACAATAAGAACACAACGTTTCATCGAACAGGGGGGTTACATGGCACGCAGGACAACGAACCGAGGACGGTACATGCATGCCTTTAGGGAAATAGAAATACATGGGATATGTGGACGAATAGGGTAGAACTACTGAGTGGAACGGGGTCATTTGCCCTTGTTGGCCAGCTCGGCGTTATACTCCTCGCCTTGCGCCTTAGCTCTCGCCGCGATGGCCCTCTTCCGCTCCCTCTCGGCCTCCCGTCGCCTGGCATGCTCATGCTCCTGCTCCTCGCGCTGCCTGTCCAGCCTACGTTGCTCTGCCTGCTCAGCTTTCACCACTTTGAGGAGCCTTTCACGGGTCTCGATGTCCTCCCTGGCCCAACTCTCCCGTGTGAGCAACCACCACATGTCGTAGGGGTGGATCTTGTCATCGATCCACTGGAGGAAGTCGCATAGTGGTGGCGGAGACTGCAATGGGTAAAGATAGTTCGTTAGACCGTTACAGAAGGAAAAAGAGCATTGTACCCCAACATACGGTTTCATTACCGGCTGGCTGTCGGTGTAGTCCACGGCGTAGTTTGGGCAGCACCAATAGCGCTGGCCAATGGTTCACTCATCGGTTGATTTGATGCACTTACAAAGTCCCCGACACCAAAGATAGGATGGCGCCACCCCTATCGGGGGCCCTTCCGGAGGGCGTTCCGCGGGCATTGGTGGGGGGCCGCGGCTCGACCCAGAATCATTGGGCGTACTACGAGGCAGCTTCCTCACATCCACTAGCTCAGGAAAAGTTTGGTGTGTGAAAGGTTGCTGACTAGCGGCATGATGGCAAGTGGCGGTCTCATGGGGAGACACCCAGTCCTTCAAAAGTTTGCGGATTTTCTCCTATTCCTTCTCCTTGTCCATGTTTTCTACTCGGTGGTGCTGCTGTGGACTTGTTGGATGAGTTACGCTGTATTTATAGCTAGAGCGGACGGAGTGGTAGCCGGGCCTGGAAAGCTACCTCGGCTGGTAATGTCCTTAGAAAAAGCTGGGTCGTCGGGTTACATCATCCTGAAAAAGCTGGCTCATTGGGTCACATCGTTCTGAAAAGCTATCTCGTCTGGTCACGTCATCAAAAAAAGCTGGGTCGTCTGGTCACATCGTCTTGAAAAGCTATCTCGTCTGGTCATGTCCTCAGAAAAAGCTGGGTTGTCTGGTCACATCATCCTGAAAAGCTATCTCGTCTGGTCATGTCCTCAGAAAAAGCTACGTCCTCGGGTTACATCGTCCGGAAAAGCTATCTCGTCTGGTAATGTCCTCAGAAAAAGCTGGGTCGTCGGGTTACATCAGCCTGAAAAGCTACCTCGTCGTCATATCGCGAGAAAAGATGGGTCGCCGGTTACATCGCCCTAAAAGCCGCTCGTTGGGTCACATCGTCGAGAAAAAGCTGGCTCGTTGGGTAACACAACAACGCAAAAGTATTACATGCATCACATACGCAAAAGTATTACATGCATCACATATGAAGTGGGAAATTTAAGTATGACATAATGAACAAATGTACCTCAAAGATCCCCTCCCCTACTAGCCCCGTCAATCGCCTACTAGCCCCTACTAGGCCCCGCCAACCGCACTCCCAAATCCCCTCCTCCATCACCACGCCCACTCCATCTCCGTGTCCTCCCCTACGGCTCGCTTGGGCCCTCCTCTGTGGCTTGGGTGTGCGGGCCTCGCCCCGGCTGTGAAAGACGGTCCGGAGCCCCGGTCCGACGAGGACCGAGAGGCGAAGGGTGGACGGCGCGGCGCTGTGTGTGGGTACTTGGCGCATCGCGAAGCCAGTGACGCTGAGAGAACCTCACCGGCGGGCCGAGGTGCCGTCGCCGCCCACCAAGAAGTCGGGCTTCCGCGGCTCGGGAGGACCCTCCGTCATAGGGAATTGGACCTGCACAGTAAAGTATTGTTAGTTAATTAAGAAAAACACGATGCGTGCCGACAAACGAAGATGTTACGTACTCTCAGCTAGCGCCATAGCGCGCGAGAAGGCGTCCGTAGGGAAGTATGACACGCCGTACGCGCCCTGTGTGTACTGAGTGTGGAAGGCGAAGGGGTGTGGAGAACCGACGTAGTGCGACGCTGCTAGTGTACGGGGCTGTGCCCAGGCGGACCCTCCAGCCTCCTCAGGCCTCGGCGGACAGGGTCTGCTTGAGCATCCGGCCTCGTCAGGGCGTGTCGGTGTCGGACGTGGTCTAACTGACCCTCTCGCCTGCTGGGCTGCTGCTGGACGGGACGACGCAGGCGGACGTAACGGCCGCCGACGTGCAACCCGCCGTATCAACATCCGGGAGCTCGTGCACGCGCAACAAAGCCGAAATACGTGTGGCTTGATCACCACACGCGGATAGCTCGACCGCTCCTCGTGTGCTCGACACCGCCCGTCAACCTCGAAGCCATGAGCGACAGTCCGTCGTAATCTTAGCAGCGATGCTCTCCTGCATCGAAAACAAGACCTGGTTAAAACTGTAATGGCAGAGGCTTTGACTGAAGTTTTTGAAGTAGGATGTAACGTACCGCGCGGTGGAAGTCCTGCGCGAAATGCACAGGGTATGTGTCTGTCGGTGCCGGGACACGCGGTGTGGCCTCATCTGCAGCAAGTACGAGCCTCGTACGTGTCCGAGGAGCGTACCAGCGGAGGTACGCGTCGTAGGTCGTAGGGTCGTAAGGGGGTGTCCTCCGCACACGGTCCTCAGTAGCGCGGCGTCCCCTCCGCCCCACCCGGGCCGTTCACCTAACACCCGGCCGTATCAGCGCGAACTCCCTTCCTACTGAACCTGCAAGACGTGACATGTAGTTAGAAGTCGTGACATGTAGTTAGAAGTCATGCGTAGTAGACGACAGCAAAAAAACAGGGCATGTATGAAATGTAGGTTCAAAATGATGAAAGAATGCCGATTACTCACGCGTGCACGCTGTCGGGCACTCGCCGTCGAACTGGTACTCGAACCTCCTGCCGTAGGCCGAACTGGCGCATCACACGATGTGCCGCGTAGTCCTCAACAAAGACGTCGAAGACGAGCGCCTGTGGTGAGCCAAGACTTCGGCCGCGCAGTACGCGAGGAAAGCCCGTGAGGAGCGCGGGCAGCTAACTCCTCAGGGGAGTATGGCTCCCAACGAACGTCGTCCGCCGTGAGCCGGTCGAACAGCTCCACAAACAGCTCGTACGCCCGTGTCACCTGCACGTGCGCAAATTGTACCTGGGAGGAACACAACACAACATATTAGATTGAACGATCGATTATATAAAAAAAATAAGTCACACAAAAGAGTACGTACCCGTCGTCGACACCAAATCGATCCCATAGTTGGTCGATCAACCTCGCCTGCGTTGTACATCTCCTGCCCGTAGGGTGAGCTGTCGTCCAACAAGGGTCGTCCGAGGCTAAAGCGCTCGAATGACCACAACTGCAGCAGGAGAGGACACCCCGTGAGGACGGAGTTGGGCCACGACCTGAAGCACGAGTCGCACAAGCCGCGATACGTGGCAGCAAGTACAGCCGAACCCCAGCTGATCTACGCGGCCTCTCCGTTGGCGATGGCCCTGGCGTACGCGATGAGCCGCGTCGCCGACGGTGTTGCCGTGGTGGTGGTGAACAGACCCAACCGAATAGCTACGCAAGTACGCCGAGGTGGCGTGACACTCGCCGTCGTCCGCGCAGGTCCATCCGCCGAGCCGTGTACAACAAAAAGAAAGTAAGACCGTAGTACGAAAAGAGAGTGCAGTGGTTCCAACGGAATGTCGCCGAACACGCATGCGAATCGCGACGACCATCGCAAGGACGGGTCGTGCATCCGTGTCTCCGGGAAGACGTAGTACCGGGCCGCGGCCGCAGGCGGAAGGACTCCCTGAAACCTTCCCAGAAGGTCTCACGCCGCCTCGGAGGCTCATGCGGGAAGGCAGCACCTCCCGCGATAGGGAGGCCAAGAAGCATGGAGACGCCCCAGAGTAGGGGCCATCTCCCGAACGGAGATGGAAAGTGTGAGTCTCCGTGCCGCCACCGGTCCACGAGCCGTCGCAGCGACCGGTCGAATGGGAAGCGCCGGACCGCTCTGCCCGGCATGGCCGTCTCCGTCGTCGTTGTCCGCGGGTGCTGCCGGCTCATCCTCGTCCGTGGCCTGCACCATCCGGGCGAGCGGTAGTAGACCGGCAACGCTGAGCCTGCAAAGCAACAAAAGGTTAGTATGAGATGTACGCATGGCGAGAAGATAGTGCCTGTGAGGACCCGGAATATTTAACTAGTAACACTTAACCTCCAAATGGTTCTAGCATTACTAATTAAACATTCTAAGCCTCGATGGACATATGTTTCCCAGAATTGCAACATATGCACATCATCACAAAATTACACATCATTTCCATACAACATATATCACTAAGTTCAACAACGACATAAAGTAAAGTTATTACAAAGAGAGCCGACCGCCAAATAGATCAATATACAAGAATGACAATGAAGCAAAAGCGCCATAAGATGGCTAGAACAAAAGTCGACCGGTTAGCCACACACCCACAAGGCAACCGATCGGGCCAAGCTAGTCGCCCATAGCTACCACAACACACTCACAAAAGTGAGGCCCTCTGCTCACCTTCTTCCTCTGCAACAAAACAATTAAGCATAGCAACCGAGTACAAAGATTGTCTTTGTACCCAAGATCGACGTGTGGAATAGCGGACCTATTCATAAACTACATGCAAGCTTATTTAGGTGGAGGTTGTATGTCTCTTTTGCATGAAGCCAACTTTATTTGCAATAAGGTAATACATTTTAAAAGCAAGTTTGCAAATCTGCTTTGTTATCAAAGTAACAGTGAAGTACAGATACATACAAGTAACCACACAGAAGTGACTATCCCAATAGCCACCACAACATAGCACGAATCCCGATTCGCACTCACCCATCAAGTTTTAATTTAAAAGGTTGTAGTCTAACTCTTGAAAGACCTTGCCAAGCGTGTCCATAACCTAGGACGAGGCTATTCGAATAGTTTTAACCTCGCAGGTGTACCAATGTACCACACTTGCATCGCTTTAAGCCAAAACACACTTCCGTAGGTATGTCGGCACGGCTAAGTCCTACGAGACGCTTTCCAATATTGTGTATTAACTACGAGCCGCTCGTATGGGTAGAAACACCATACGCTACATTGCAAGCCGAAAGACAACAAATCCCATCACGGGTGAAGTCTTTCGGACACTACAATGCTCCCAACACCATCCTCCCGCGACCTCCTGCGACCCTGAGCCAATACACGCCAAAGTACTAAGTCAAGAGAGGTCCCATACCCTCTAGTGTGGTTAGCACGCTAAAATGCTTGGTTTAGTGTAACAAGATGTTCGGTCCTTGTTGACTCAGCACCATTCCACCACACCCAAAATCACACCATCATACCATTGTGCCCAAGTCTAAATCATTTTGTTTTCAGTTTTAGTTTTCATAAGTAGACATGGCACAAGATGGAAATCATAATACATAATAAGTTTGTGTGATCAAGGTTATCGACAAGTCGATAACCGCCCATTTCTACCGGCTAAGCATGGCTAAGCAATCAATTCGCAACTACTAAGTGACAAGAGCCCATCCACGAACTCTAAATCACAGCAAGTAACCTAGGCTCATGGTAGTAGAGGATAATCATTTGCTAAGGAAATGCATCTACTAGGCCAACTATTAAAACAAAGTAGCAATGCATACATAGAATTTGTAATCAACATAAATACTTAAAATACTGGGATTAACATGATCAAACTGCTTGCCTTCTTGCCGTTGCTCAATTTGTTATGAGGGTCACTCTCGGATTACCGCAAATGTCGAATCCGGCGAAAGGCCAAAAGAACCAAGAACAACCAATAAGACGAGCAACACTTAAACAAAAGAGTAAGCAAAAATTATCCAATGCGATGAAACTTATACACAAGGTGAAATACGAATATACCAAGACATAGGAACTGAAAACCTAATTTGGAATTGCGTGCAAAAGATATTACCTAAAAACACATTTTCTACCATAATTAGCATCAGTAGCAAAAATATTTTCTAGAAAGATTTTGAAGCTGAAATTTTTATGGTAGCTACCTACTGGTATAGAGGTAACCCATATAAAATTTCAGGTCATTTGGAGTTAAAGTGATTTAGTTATGATTTTTCTAAGATGCAAAATTAGCATAATGCACTTTCCAGAACATAAATATGTTCAAAACTAATTTTACAAATGAAGTATACCAACAGAGGGGTTTTCTGAATTTATCATATATATTTTGCAGTTACAGAGAATTACTTGTGCATTTTATAAGCCTTCCGAATTTTCTAAATGTCAAAATAGGTACTAAATCATTAATCAAGGTTCTCGCTACAATCTTGGGCTTACCATCATTTTTACATTAACATTGGGTTGATAACAAATTTATCAAAGTTGGAATCATTTATTTTGGACATACACAGAGCAAGATATGCATTTTCTAACGCTTTATCCATTTTCCGAATATTCAAAATGACGAAACCAAGTTATTCCTAGTTATACAATTTTACGCTCATCGAACATGCTTAAATCCATTTTTATAATGAGCTAAAGTGATAACACAATTTATTACGATTGGAATTAACTAAAAGCGCTTAAAATGAATTAGTTATGAGTTTTCTAAAGTTTTTATATCATTTTCAGCTGATAAACAATTGCTTACCAAATACGTAACAATCCAATAGAAAGGAAATGACGTGGACAACCCCACAACCCTTGATCTAACATCCTACGCTTACGCGCGCTAAAAATAGCGCGCGCGAACCCAATGAAACCCACCGTTGGATCAAGATCCAACGGCTCACACGAGTGTATGCAACCGACGGCGGTTGCTTGGGCCAATCCCACCGCAGATCGACGCATGGACGGCCCGTAACGCACCAACAACCGGATTGTCCGATTGCACACACGATCTCGACCATCGATCGCAAGATCGACGCCCAGACGACGAGGGAACCGGATGGTCCGAATGCATGCAGATCCGGGCCGCAGATCACAAAATGGACGGCGGCTATAGATCGAAGTTCAAAAGAGGTACCGACGAGTGGGACCGCATGTCGCTGACTACGAGTCACGATCGCAACGATTTAACCCACGCCGCAAGACAGCACCGGGCCCACAAGTCGGCGATTGCAGGGCGGTTAAGACCGAATTAGTGATTCTAATGATTGACATTAAATAGATTCTAATGATCACGAGATTTGATTTTAAACCCTCGCCCACAAGTCAATGACCGCAGGTTAATTCCGACAACGATTAAATGCCGACTCACTTAATTAAGCAATGATTAGGCATTAATGATGTCGAACAAATCTTGAGTGAAACAGATTGATTTAAGGAGATTGGGCCCACTGGTCAGTGGCTCAATAATAATGATTAAGACACAATTAACAGCTAATGATTGGTAATTAATGTGTCCTAATGATCTGACGAAAACGGGAGCTTCTCAGCTGACAAAACCCGAGTGGCTTTGCCGGCTGGTCGCCGGCGACTCCGGTCGCGGCGGCGCCCACAAACTATCAAAATGGGTTCGCAATAGTGTTGCGGACCCAACGGTGGTGACCTCGCCGCGGTGGAGGTCCGAACGCCACAGACGGAAAACAAAGATGAAGGCCGACACGCCAAACACGAAAATAGCAAATGCTCCGCCGCAGTCCAAGGAAGCGAGTGCCATGACTTCTAGGGACTATATAGGAGCTACCTTAACCGAGAGGAGCTCCAAAGATGGCCGGGGAAGACTTGAACACGATGAAGTCCACCGGAGCCGAAGAAGATGAAGTGGAAGGTGAGGTTCTGAGCAAAATGAGTGGAACCAAATCATCGCCACAGCTTCATTATAGCTCAAAGAGGCTCCAAAAGCAAATAATTGCAAAAAGAACCACTTACCGGAGCTGGAGAAGAAAGGGGTGAAATCAACCAAAATCTCCAAACTTAAAATTGAGTGATTCCTGTGAATGCAACCCAAAACCCAGTTAGGGGAAATATAAAGGAGGTTGAGGAGTTCAAAAGGGTGCAAGAAATGTTGAAGATGAACCACTGGACACCAAGGCTGCCATTGGAGCTCCACGGCCAACAATGGTGTTTTGAGGGTGAGATGTGTTCTTGAGCTCAAACACAGAGAAGAGCAAAGCGTGGTGTAAAGGAACACCAGGAGGACCCAGAGGGGCTATTTATAGGAAAGGAATTAGGGTTTCGAGCAAGAACATGAGCCCATGGTGAGCTCGGTTCATGCTCCGGTTGTAGACCAAGAAAAGATGGGAGCAAGTGAGACTCGGGACAATGGAGGAGAAAGCCTGAGCGCATTAAATGCTCCACAGAGAGACGTTGACGAAAGCAACTTGAGGTGACACCACCAGCCCCCCATGCTCTCTCTTTCTCTCTGCCATGAACGCCCGCGCGCCCGGAGAGGCCGAGGAGGAAGAAGAACAGAGAAGACGAGCCACGACCGTTGGATTAAAAATGGACGGTCACGATTAAACGAGTTCGCGGACAGTCCGGTTGTTCTCGGGAATACGGACGGTTGGATCGAGATCCAACGGTCCCAATTTGTTAATGTAACCGAGGGTCCGAATGCTCACACGAACGTGGGCCACGCGATCCGAATCCAACGGCCGATATCGCGACGCGCTTTAAACCGCGGTGAGTGCGATTAGGTGGTTCAACCGAGTCAAGTGGCTCGGACTCGAGCCCGACTCAACCCAATGAATAGTGAATTTGGTTTTTAGGTTTTAATTAAGCTGAGACTTTTGAGGATTTATTTGGGGTAGCAAAATAACTCCAAAAATTCTGAAATTTTTACAGGAGGTTGCTGACTGAGACATTGACCTTGTGTAAAATTTTCAGAGAGTTTTATGCTGCGATTAAATCTCCAAAATTCTGCCAGCTCTGCTTTAATGTTTGACTGAGAGTCAAACAGTTTGATCGCTCTAAAAATATTCAAACAATTTCTAAAAATTGTGAAATTTTTCAGAGGGGTCACATACCACCACAGAGACTTAGGAAAATATATCCAGAGGATGATCATAAGATTTGACAAGATTGTTTTTGGAAGAACAAGATTTGGATCAAAAGACTTGTGACTTTGTACTTCCATAACCTTTGGTACAATACTTGTTCAGTACACAAAGGAAATACATGATGTAAGAAAAAGTTTTAATTTCTACTCATTTTCTTACATTTGAAACACAAGCCCAAAATTGGGATGTTACAGGTGCAACGAATGCTAACTCGTCGCCCAAAGATGGGTGTAGCCTCCAGGCCACCCGAGGTGTCCGCGTGCGGATCACCCCCAACACAGTCGCGTCAGCCGCACCCGCAGGATGAGGGACACGACGCGACGTGCGATGTAGCCGGTTAATGCGCTCGTCCAAGAGACCGAAACTCCAGTCCGATCCGTGAGCCATACCTGCAAAACAAATTGAAGTTAGGAAATACTTGGAAATATAACATCGAATGTAAAACAGGAGTAAATTTGTCTTGTAAACAAAGAAACCAATAAGTACTAGCAGCAGGACAGTTACATAAACAATATAAAGTACACATGGAAATACAAATTATATTGTAGCAGAACAATTACATAAACAATACAAAGTAGATAGTGGCATAACAGTTACATAAATAATACAAAGTACACACAGTCCCACTTTGCACCATGCAAGAAGTGGTGCTGCAAACCATGGCAGTGCCTACTCCTCAGCTGGTGCTTTGCATCGTCTGGCTGTGTGGCCCTCCTAGCCGCAGAGCCCGCAGCGTCGACCCAACGCCCCAGCTTGTGCTTCGTCCATATCATTGGTAATACGCCGACTCTGCCGATGACCCTTGCCACCCTTCAGCATGCAAATATCCGGAATCCAGATCCTGTTTGTAATGTCCAAGGTGGCGAAGTTACCCACAACCCTGAAGCCCCTAAGCTCGCGGTCCCAAGCTCGCACCACCTCGTCCTTCAAGAAGTACTCGGACACAAAGTTCAACGGGTCCATGCGCACAGTCCCGCATGCGGCGAGGACATGGGAGCATGGCTCGTGTAATAGCTTCGGTTTGTTGCATGTACAGCTAGGTTCGTTCACATGATCTCCAAGCCATACCTCCTGCGTGACAAGAGAACGAGCCGTCCCAAATCCGGCTCTATCCCGGAGGAGCACATCGAAACGATGCTCCGTATTGCCCATCACGTGCACCGTGTGCGACTGGCCCTTCTCTGTCTCCGCCTGTATGTATGCCGTAATCTTCGAGCAGTACGGTGTTTGAGGGTTGGTGGCATGAAGTGCGGCATTTGAATGCCTTTCCCTGAAATACCCGATTGTGCTGTGCAGAACACCTTCCACGATGGCGACGAGGGGCTGAGAACGGAGGCCCCTAAGAACCCAGTTGTACACCTCCGCAAGGTTAGTCGTCATTATGCCATACCTCATCCCGTCGGTGTCGTGCAGCAATGACCACTTCTCTAATGGCACGCCCTCGATCCAGTGTGAGAAGCACTCTATGTTCCTCCGCCTCCCTCCAGCAGGTTCACACTCTTGTCCGTGGTTCCTCCCGTCCATGTGTTTCCTGTTGTGTTCATCCAGTAGCATCCATAAGGCGTCAAATTTTACGCTGTTCTCGCATAGCCACCTCTTGAATAGCTTCACCAAATGCCGTTGCTTCGAACTTCTTAAAGAAGTTCGCCCTAAGTGCCGAATGCACCATCTACTCCTCATATCCGACCAAGGAACGGCTCCTCGGGGTCTTCTTGAAGTTTTCTTATGGCCTTGAAGATCCGGTGTGGCGATCATGGATCACGCACACACCAGACGACCTCAAACAACTCCCACCCTTAGATGTCGAATGAACCATAACCACCGTCGTAATTTCACCTTCGACGAATGCGATGGCCAATGGCGGTTTGATTATTCCGCCAACGCCTATGGTCATAGGATTTGCCCCATGTATTTTCCAACAAAAGGTCCCACAATCGAGATCACAAAGATATGCCTAAAAGCCTCGATGCAGGGACCGAAGGCTAAGAAGGCCCTTTGCAATATTAAAAAACCTCGCGGTTTTTTAGATGGCATGTCCTTTACAGCAGTGTATGTTCCCGGGTTTCTCTCCTGCAGCACCTCCAGCATACGAGGAAGGTTGTCGTACGCCGCCTCAAAAGATCAAAACCGTCTTTCCAAAGCCTTTTGCTTCGCACGCCACGCCTTTGCGTAGCTGATCTTGTACTTGAATTTCTTATCGATAGCCACCATAATGTGCTTGGCCTCCACATCCTTCTTCTCTACTATCTCTCCATACATCAAATTGGCTACAAAGGTCGACGTTAGGTTACGATGTCTGGACAAAACAGTGTTGAGCATGCAGGAGTGCGCCTCTACCTTCGAGACAATCCAAAGGTGTCTCATACTTTGGTCTATGTGCGCACTCGCCAAGGACAATCGGCTTGCTCGCACTTCACAAATGTCTCGCTCCCGCTAGATTTGATGACCAAACGCCCACCGCATGGACATAGCCCACAACTTAATGGCATCCTGCAAGGATGTCTTATCGACAAACATTGAGTGCAACCAACCTCGTAGCATGGTACTCCCACGGCGATTCGTGCTCGCCATGCGTAGTTACACCTCAACGCCAAATCTATTCCATTCCCGGGGATGGGAGCTCCGCCCTCATCGGAACTATCCTCGCCGCCCTCGTAGAGCTTCCTCTTGACCAAGGCCATCCGGTCATCGCAATCCATTTGACGCAATATGTACTCCATGTGCTCTCCTTCATCACTGTCTGTAGGCTCACCATGCGTGACCGTTCTTCCTCTTCAGATCTACCGCGTCGGGCTCATCACAAGCAACATCCTCCGAACCCTTCCTAACGCCGCCTCCACCTCCTTTTCTTCACCAACATGCCGAGCACCCGAGCCGCTCCCACCACTGTGACGATATCCGACGACGGGTCCTCGCACGCCTTCTTTTGGGCATGGTTGTACAAGCACCGCACACTCATATCCACGGCGCCACACCTTCTATAAAGCCCTTCCACACAGCCGTGCGCATCAGTGTTCTCAACTCCCATCTGATGTCCGTGGGAGACCGGCTCCAAAGCCCTTGTATGACGACGCTGCACACCTTAGGGTCCAAGGAGAAGCTACGGGTGAGCCAGTACATCACATCTGCGATTTTTGCATTCTCGCCGTCCTGGGTGTACCAGAGTGGTTTGAGAAAACTACTCAAGTCAACACCGCACGGACCTTCACGAACGGTGCCAACACCGTAATGCACTTTCAATGTAGTGGGTACAGGCATGACTTACTGTGATATGTCGGCAAATATTTTTCATATTGCAACAAGTCGATCGCAACGCACGACATGCAAGCACTGCTACATTGTATTTTACATTTGTAAGCCTCTTCGCTCACCGTGGACAACTACACTACATCATGATCAAGACCCGCTCATTCCCTAAGGCGAGGCCACAATGAACATGCAGCATAATATTCGGATTCAACCTAAAAACCGAGCTATTCCATAGAAGTCATCATCTAATTTCGACGCTAACTTGCAATCCGAATTGCTACAAGTGGCGCTCAGTCTTCTACTGAGCTAATTAACCTCGCTAATATTTCTCATAAACATCAATTATACTCTCCTACGGGCTAGTTTTTTGTCTCTAACTACAGTTTTCTACATCAACTATTTTTGTCTCTAACTACATCAACTATTTTTCTACCGCTACTATTTACATACAAATTAACTGCGTTTTCATTTTCTAATTTTTTCCACTACCTAAAATCCTAATGTTTTTTCTCAACCTAAAATCTCTTACACATACTACTATTTAAACTATAGAAACTAATTACTTACTAAAAAATATATAATACAAAATCAAAATACTTACCTCACAAAGAAAATCTTCTTCTCCCTCCCTCTTTCCCTCTCTCCCTTTCTTCTCCCTCTTTCTCTCTTTCTCTCTTCTTTCTTCCTTCTTTCTTCTTTCCTTCTTCGCAACCGCAGGCTCGGGCGCCGGGGGGACCGCGCGCAGGCCTTATAAAGCCATCCAGTCGCCGAACCGTTGGGCGACTGGAGGCACCAATCACTCAACCGTTGGGCGACTGCATTCATTGCCCAACGGTTGGGCGACCGCATTTATGGGACGCCCAACGGTTGGGCGACTGCATCCTATCGCCCAACGGTTGGGCGACTGGAGACAATCGCCCAACCGTTAGGTGACACGAGTATATTCATGTAAGAAAAAAATGATAGAATAAATTTGTATTTATAAAAATTAGATTATTTTTTAAAAAAATTCTCAAATCCTTTCTTTTGCAAGATTTGGATAATTGCATTGTACTCCACCGTATCAAAGGCTTTCTCAAAGGCTTTCTCAAAATCCAACTTTAAGATAATAATATCCTTTTTAGACTGCTGGCATTGATGCAATATTCATAAGCCCACGCTAAACAATCCTAAATTGTTCTTGTTTTAATAAGCCGATATTGATTCTTGTGAATGAGCTGCAAAATCATCCTTTGTAGTCGATCAGCCAATAGCTTTGTTAGAAGCTTGAGTGAGGAATTCAACAGCGATATTGGCCGATAATCATTCACATTTCTGGGGAGACTTTCTTAGGAACCAATGTAATATGCGAGTTATTAATGCATTCCAGTTGAATTCTATTCTCATAGAAATCCTCGCACAATCTGTAGAAGTCACTCTTAATTATGTGCAAACACTTCTTTAGAAAAAGACCATTAAATCTATCTGGGCCTGCGCTTTGTTATTAGGCAGCCCCTTTATTATTTTATCAATCTCATCATGTGTGAACCTTTCAGCTAAGAACTGCAGTCCTTGGACAGGGGCAATCAATTCATCCAAATCAAATAACATTTCTGTATTGGTCGAGGTCCCCAATCTGTCTTTAAAAGAATGCCAGAACACAGCTTTTCCATTATGATCTGTCACAATATTGTTATCTTGAGTAGACAGCTGCATAATAGCATTCCTTCTATACTTTTCTCTGTCGAGAGCATGAAAGAACTTTGTATTTTCATCACCAAATTTAACCCAACGGATAGTACATCTCTTTTTCCAATATAGTTGTTTGTAATGAAGTAACCGAAGCAAGCGCCTTTTGATAATGATACGAAAGTTCCATTCAGTCACGTCTAGAGGTCTTTGCTCTTCTAAATTATCCATAAGACCTATAACCCAATTGCAATTCGAGATTAAAGTAGAAAGGTGTGATAAGTTCTTACTCCAAATTTTTGATAGAAAAATTCTGATCTAAACCAGATGATCAAAACTAACAGGATCTTATATGCGGTAATTGCAACACCCAATCAATAATCTGTAAACGCGGAAGCATACCTGATGACGATGCCATTGTTCGTCGTAGGATTGATCTGAAACAGTAGATGAACAATTATTTTGTCTACCTAGGGTTTGATCTTTCCCAGCAAGAGGTAAGCCACAAACTCCAACTACTGATGGGGATAGGTGGTATGGCATGAGATTACCTATTGGGAGGACTGACCTTATTTATAGCCTTCGGTATGGAATCCTATCCCGTCCCATAATTAGAGATAGATTCCAAATAGGTCTCTACACAGATTTAAAATCCAAGTCCATATTTACCCTAATAGATACTCTGGCTCTTAACAAATATTTGATCACTTTATATATTTGAGCCAACCAAAATAGATAGCTGATATTTATTTAACTCATGTGGGTCCACATAACGGAAATTAATCCAACAATCTCCCACTTGGACTACATGAGTAAATATATATCAAAACTTTATGAGCTCCAAAAATGCTATCTATGTTATGAGCATCTTTAAAACAATCCAGTCCATCAATTATATCAACATAGGATCAAAGCGGTCTTCGTCACTTTAAAACGTAACTAAACCCATCAATGGTCACATATGTTAAAATAAAAGAACGACATGGTCAAATATGGATGTGTAGCATGGAAATTACATGAGATGTGATCATAACATGCCTATTTCCAACTGGTCCAATTTTATACCTTATGAGATCAAAACATCTTCTCAAAACCAAATGAGATGATATGAATTCAGAGTAAAAGAACATAAACTTTATTTCTCTAGAGAATATAACTGAAGGTCTTTACACCAAACTGATATTGTCATATGAGCATAAAAAAATTACAAACTCCCACTAAAACTGAATTCCTCAGGTGAAACCACACCCATATGAGCAACATGCTCATGGAACACTTTAGGTGTCAAGCCTTTAGTGAACGGATCCGCAATCATGGAGTCTGTACCTATATGCTCTATTGACAATTTACCACTCTGAATTCTCTCTTTCACAACTAGGAACTTGATGTCTATATGCTTAGACTTTGACGAGCTCCTGTTGTTATTAGAATACATAACTGCAGACTTATTGTCACAATACAACTTTAGTGGTCTATCAACCTGATCCAAAATTCGCAGCCCTGTGACAAAATTCTGCAACCATATCCCATGATTTGAAGCCTCATAGCAAGCAACATACTCACCGCCATTGTGGACGGGCAACGAGTGATCGCTAGCGCTTTTCAAGAAACCGCACTCCACCAAGTAGATAGATATAACTTTGAAGTGGATTTGCGAGTATCTTGACAACCAAAGAAATCGTAATCGAATACCCAATGATCTCCAACCGATCCGACTTCCTATATGTGAGCATGAAATCCTTCGTCTTTTGCAAATACCGCAACACCCGCTTTGTTTGCGACCCAATGATCCAATCTGGATTGCTTAAATACCGCTTAGCATTCCAACAATATATGCTATATCTGGTCTAGTGCAAACTTGAGCATACATCAAGCTCCCTATCAAAGATGAATAGGGGATACTCTGCATTTTCTTAGCCTCAAAATCATTCTTAGGACATTGGCTAAGACTGAATTTTTCACCTTTGGCCACAGGGGTATCTAAAGGTTTACAGTTCTGCATGCCAAATCTTTGCAATACCTTATCGATATAGTTCTTTTGTGATAATCCAAGTACACCTTGAGAGCGATCTCGGTATATTTGAATTCCTAATACGAAAGAAGCACCACCAAGATCCTTCATCTCGAAATTTTTAGCGAGAAATCTCTTGGTTTCATGCAACATGTTTATATCGTTACAAGCAAGCAATATGTCATCAACATACAAAACCAAAAATATGAACTTACTCCCACTGAATTTATGATACACACAATCCTCAACTGTATTTACCTCAAAACCAAAAGAGATAATAACCTCATGAAATTTGTGGTACCATTGCCGGGAAGCCTGTTTGAGCCCATAGATAGATTTCTTTAATTTGCATACCATTTGCTTCGGGTCACCGACCACAAAGTTTTCCGGTTGCTCCATATAAATCGTCTCATCAATGTTTCCATTTAGAAACGCTGTTTTTACATCCATCTGATGAAGCTCAAGATCAAAATGTGCCACAAGTGCCATAATGACCCTAAAAGAGTCTTTCGAAGAAACCAGAGAGAAAGTCTCTTTATAGTCTATGCCTTCCTTTTGAGTATATCCTTTAGCAACAAGACGAACCTTATATCTTTCCACATTGCCTTTGAATCCCGCTTGGTCTTAAATATCCATTTGCAACCAATGGGTTTCTTTCTTTCTGGCAATGGGACAAGATCCCAAACGTCATTGTCCTTCATGGATTTTAACTCTTCATTCATAGCATTGATCCAATTAACTGAATTTGGGCTTTGCAGGGCATTTTGGAGATTGGTAGGATCTTCTCCCCAAATTTCACTACAAGCCTCATTCTCCTGAAGAAAGATAATGTAATCGTCAGAGATTGCACTTCTTCTTTCTCTAGTGGATCTCCTTAATGGCACTGGTTCTTGAGGTTGCTGAGTTTGTTCTTCTGTAGGAACATCATTTTGTGGAGGAACCTCATGAACATTATCTTGAATAGTATTTTCCTCAATAATACGGTAAAATAACTTTGATCCCGATCATTATCGGAATAACCAAAGGAAGAGGAAATAAATCCTTGAAACTTCTTCAAAATTAATGTTCCTAACCATATCTCCCCTTCAAACTCAACATCCTCAAAGAACCTGCATTTCCGTTTCAAAAATGTCTTAGTAGTGGGATCATAGAATTTGTAACCCTTGATCTTTCGAATAACCAACAAAATAGCTACTAACAGTTCTTGAGTCCAATTTTCTCTCATTAGGCCTGTATGGCCTTGCCTCAGATGGACATCCCCATGTACGTACATGCCCGATGCTAGACTTTTGCCTATCCATTGTTCGTATGGGGTTTTGTTAGTCGCCTTAGTTGGTACTGCTGAGTAAATAAGTTGCGCTTTTAATGCTTCTCCCGGAGAGACTCGGTAAGGTGGAATGACCGATCATACTCCTCACCATATCCTTAAGAGTCCTGTTTTGCCTCTCAGCAACACCGTTCATGCTAGGAGAACCCGGCATAGTATACTGAGGGACGATCCCGCATTCCTCTAGGAATTTAGCAAAAGGTCCTGGACGTTGTTCACCTGATCCGTCATTTCTACCATAGTATTCTCCACCACGGTCAGATCGAACGGCCTTAATTCTTTTGCCAAGTTGGTTTTCCACCTCAGCTTTAAAACTTTTGAACACATCCAGGATGTGACTTCTCATGAATAAGATAAATATAACCATATCGCGAGAAGTCGCTCTATGAACGTGATAAAATACCTTTGGCCATTCCAAGAAGCCGAGGAATGGGCCGCAGATATCTGTATGTATCGCCTAAGACATCTAAAGCTCTATTAGCACTTAACTTCCTCATGTTTGTTTGTTTCCCTTAATACAATTAACACAAATGTCAAAATCTGTGAAATCCAAGGGATCCAAAATTTCTTCCGACACAAGCCTCTTAATTCTCTCGTGGAGATATGACTTAAACGCTTATGCCACAAGGAACTTGATTTCTCATTAGTAAATTTCCTCTTTATACCACGAGAAACCGTATGCGACTTCATTATATGAGGCAATAGTATCAAGCAAATAAAGGTTGTCATGCCAAATTAAAGAACCGGTACCAACTTTATTGGAATTACGAAAAGACTAAATGAACCATTTCCAAAGAACAATTATAACTTGATTTGTCCAATACGTAAATAGAAACCAAATTCGCTTAAAAGACGGTACAATATAAGTCTCTTTCAAATCCAGATAATATCCGGTCTTTAAAAGAACCTAAATGTGCCTATAGCCTCAACTTCCACCTTCTTGCCATCGCCACATAGATGAATCTTTCAAGATCACTTGGCTTTCTAGCTTGAGCAACCCTGCATTGACACACTGATGTTAGATGTTGCACCGGAGTCTAACCACCAAGTGTGTTCAGGTACAGAAGTTAAGTTAACCTCAGAGCTAACCATAGCAAGAATTGTACCTTTCTTAGCACGCCAAGTGTGATATTTGGTACAATCCTTCTTTACGTGACCATCCTTCTTACAAAAGAAACAAGCCAATTCAGTCCTTGTTTATTCTGTTTCTTCTTTATGGATGGCACACTTGCAGCTTCATTACTCTTTCTCTTGTTATTCTTGACTTTAGGGGTCACAGCCAAATGAGCACTTTCTGCTCTATCTTGTTTCCATCTATCCTCCTCTTGCACACAATAGGAGATGAGCTCATTAAGGGACCATTTGTCCTTTTGGCAGTTATAGCTCACCTTGAACTGATTAAAGTGTGCAGGAAGGGATATCAAAATTAAATGCACAAGCAAATCCTCAGATAGCTCTAACTTGAGTGCCTTTAATTTCGAAACAAGATGAGACATTTCCATAATGTACTCCCTTATGTTTCCTTTACCTTTATACTTCATTGAGATAAGTTTTGCCAAAAGCGTACTTGTTTCAAATTTTCATTTTTGGCAAACCTTTGCTCAAGACTCACAAGGAAACCCTTAGTCAGTAATGGCTCATTTCGATGTGCTATCCCAAAACTTCCTAACAAAGACGCCTCATGATCATTAGACTCATGCGATTTGAACGATCCCACTTCTCAAACTCCCTCTTTTCCTCAATGGAGCTGTTAGCCACAAGAGCAGCGGGTTGTTCTATACGAAGTGCAAGGTCTAGATCCATTACCCCAAGAACAATCGAAATGTTCTCTTTCCATTCTTTAAAGTTTGCACCAGTAAGCATAGGTATGGAATTGATGCTAGCAGAAATATTGGAAGCAGGATTTGCAACTGAAATAAAAGAAATTAAATGCTCATATCAGGACATGAATAACATACTTAAGGATTGATTCAAAATTTGGTATATACCATCACGCAAGATACCTAGCGCTCCATTAATATTTAGTCTTTGGACAGAAATATTAACTTGCAAGTGATAACCTTGATGTAGCAAACAAATACTAACAGTAAATCCTGTCAAACAATATGCCTTACTTTGGTCCGACTTATTGTTCACATGGAAACTTGATAACTGTTACGTATTTGTTGCCACAAGTTTGTATATATAATTCGGCCAAATATTGACTTTCCTTTGGGCCAGTCAATAGATGCATGAATTATACACACAAAAATGCCTAGTTGTTCTGAGTAAATTAACCTACATACCAGAGGTTACTTTGGCAACATAGTATTTCAATTAACCTATACAGAACACTAGCTGGCCAAATTTGAACCAATTCATCATCATTATTCAAAAAAGAGTCCACAATTTGATAACACAATTCTGCAATTGACTTATCATCACAAAAGATAGCAAGAATTAACCAAATTGCATTTAACTGATGATACCAGGAATAGCAAGTGAGTTTCTCCAATTTCAGTACTATGACCTTATGGCAAACAGAGAACGATTAGTCTTAGTTCAATACTGAAATCTCATATAATAATCTACTTATTTCTAGCAACAGAGATATGAATTGACAATGTCAGAACTTACTGTTGTTAGAGTTCATATCACAGAATAAAATTAAATGCAAGACAATCAATATTGCAATTGATTCAGGATACCAGAACTAGCATATGAAACAACCATATCCCAGAACTTAACAAACAGAAGATGCATCTACTAAACTGTAATGCAAAGCTCGATCCATCATTGACCTTAAGGAGGAACAATAATGTCCCTAACCACATCGGATGATTAATCTAGAACTGGAGATTAACTAAAGATGCAGGAATAATTAGCAATGCAAAAGCTTAATATCAAATTAACCTTGACCCGATTCAATCACATGATACGGATGAACCCAAACTTGTAGAATCAAGCTAGCATGGACTTAACACATCAAGGATCCAGCGAATCAACCAGCACAAGCTTCTCGGTTGCACCAGAAAATCAACAAAAGTGCATACGTGTGCGAGTGCTAGATTAATTCCAAACCTTAATTCCTTATGTCACCTACCAAGAATAGTAGATGAACTCAAGGATTGGAACCCAGCAGCGCAGCGGAGATCTGAAGGCGACGCAGCACGCGGCGGCGGAAGCCCAGGACGCACGGAAGCCAAAGGACGCCAGAGGCGGCGCAGGAGCAGATGCGCCGCAAGGAGGCGGCACCATCCGGAGGTTGCTCGGCGGAGGACGCACGTGAAGCCCGGCGGAACGCCCGCGCAATGGCGGCGGCGAGACCGGCAGCGCGCGCGATCCACATCACAGGAGCAAACGCAAAAAAAAAAAAAACGATCTGAACCGAAACTATACTAACCCGATCTAAAACCGAAGCTACGGGAAAGAACAACCGGAACGGGTCGCAAAACACGCACATACAGCTCTGATACCAATTGATAGAAAAATTCTGATCTAAACCAGATGATCAAAACTAACAGGATCTTATATGCGGTAATTGCAACACCCAATCAATAATCTGTAAACGCGGAAGCATACCTGATGACGATGCCATTGTTCGTCGTAGGATTGATCTGAAACAGTAGATGAACAATTATTTTGTCTACCTAGGGTTTGATCTTTCGCAGCAAGAGGTAAGCCACAAACTCCAACTACTGATGGGGATAGGTGGTATGGCATGAGATTACCCTGCTGGGAAGACCTGACCCTTATTTATAGCCTTCGGTATGGAATCCTATCCCGTCCCATAATTAGAGATAGATTCCAAATAGGTCTCTACACAGATTTAAAATCCAAGTCCATATTTACCCTAATAGATACTCTGGCTCTTAACAAATATTTGATCACTTTATATATTTGAGCCAACCAAAATAGATAGCTAATATTTATTTAACTCATGTGGGTCCACATAACGGAAATTAATCCAACAATTTTTTATCCATGTCGCAAATTCTTGAATTTAGCTGAGAGCACTGCACCCCTTTGGTGTCATTATGGTGGATACTCCAATAATACGAGAATGTCCATAAAGCCTGGATGTCCAACCCAAAAGTTTTCGAACCGGAAAGTTTTTGCTTTTGGAATGCTTGTCTGAATAGAAACCACACAAGGCACATGATCTAAAATGTTATGAGTTAAAGAGCTGACCATTATATTTGGATAAGTAATTGTCCAATCCACTGTTGTAAAAAACCAGTCCAGTTGCTCTGGAAGTGGGACTTCCTGCATGTTGCTCCATGTAAAAAATCGACCTTTCAGCGCGAGTTCAACTAAACCAAGCTGACTAACAATTCCATTGAAAGTAAAGATGTCATTCATGTCTCCCCCGATCTATTACGATTTTGGGTAGAGTGAATAAAGTTAAAATCTCAAGGAAGATCCAATGAGCTTTATCTGGGATTTGCAAATTCTTAAGCCAGTCCACAAAAATGTCCCGTCCTGGCCAATCACAGGGACCATAAACACAAACTAAACACCATTTTTGCAAAGAGTGTAGAGAAGTAAATTCAATCATAAGGGCAAAGTCTAGATTCCGAATAAGCTGTCCCGAAAGTATACTACCATTCCAAATGTTAGAAATCGACAGGCAAACAACAAAGTAGATCAAGAACAGGGAGACACCAATTTTTACGTGGAAAACCCTTTCGGGGAAAAAAAAAACCACGGACGCACGACTGCGATCTTCACTATATCAGAAAAAGTATTTACAAAACGCAGAGATTTTAATGAGTTGTCAACTCTTTGCGGCTTACAAGGGGTATACATGGTGGCATAAAACTAACTCGAGTCGAAGGCGGAAACAAATCCAAAAAATAAGAAGAATCCGCATCTCCAGACCTTGGCCTCTTTAGAATTCGGATCACATATCAACACCAAATAATAAGAATACATCCTTATTCTCCATTAGAAGGAGTAAATACGAACTGATCAAATCTTCGCGGACAAAAGTTTTTGATATAGGTATGATCAAATCTGTCCCTTTTTGTTTCTTTAAGGCAAATTATATTGCAAGCACTTTCTTCGATCCTTTCTCTTATGGTGCGTTTGGTTGGACGTATCAGGCTGAACGGGACCATCCCGTCCGAAAAATGAGTGTGTTCAGGCGTTTAGTTGGTTGAATGGTACCAAACCATCTAGGATGAGATGATTCAAGAAATGAGAATATTCTCTCAATATGTTGTATTATCCTGTTCACAAAAAAAGGCTGAATCACACGGTTCAATTTCTCGGGCTAGCTATTCGTTGCAATTAATGCATCAATAGTTTGATTTATGAGCTTCAAATGATCATATTTCCTAAACCAACTATCCAATTTGTGATCCGATTGAACCGTTGTGTTCCTTGTCATTTAATCAATAAAATAAGACCACTCTTGGCATATTTTAGTGCAAAAAGAATATATATCATGCGGGGCCCACTGTTATAAAAATTAATAAAGTTATTACTTTTATTAGATTTAAAGTTGGAATTATTTTTATTAAGTTCAAAAAAATTCTAGGAATTTTTGTGAATTTTTCTAGAATTTTAGGATTTTTTTTGTCCGATTGGACGGTCCGAACAGACCTGACTCTATAAAATAGCAAAAAATTACAAAAAAAATCCTAAAATTCTAGAAAAATTCAAAAAAAATTCCTAGGATTATTTTTAACTTAATAAAAATAATTCAAAAATATTTTATTAAATTTTTATGTAATTTTTTTGAGAAAGTAAGAAAATAAAAAAATTATGGTTATCCAAATACAACCTCATTCATCAAACCAAACACCATCTTAAACCATACAGGACCATCCTATTCAAGCAATCAAACAAAATTCTGTGTTATCTTATCCCACCAACCAAACATTATACTTGTATCATCTCATCCAGGATTATCCCATCTATTCGTACCATCCTATCCTATTCACCCTGATTCAACCAACCAATCACACCCTTATAGAACACCGCTTTGGTTCAGAATTAATCCCCTGATGTTCACAAGTTCCAGTTTCGATGCGTGTTATTCATAGTATGTAATTGACGTCATATCACAAAAGTAGATAGGCGCAGCCATATCCTTCCCAAGCCAAGTCAGTTTAGGATAGATAACTTCATAACTAAACATAATTCAATCACAGAGAAGAATACTTACAGCCAAAAACATGCATTAGCACAAAACTGGCAGACTGCAAGATTGTCAGCCTCGCCGGTGTACCATCCGTGAGCTGATGAGCGCGCTACCTCCTTTTTCTTGCCCGAGGGTGCGCGGATGTTTTTTTTATTACATGAAAGACGTACACGTACGAGTAGAACCTGCTTGACGAGACCTTCGTAATTAACGAGTTTTTGACGGATACAATACGTTGTTAACCTATATTTACAGATATAATTATCAAAATTTTGTATTTGTAAAAATAGTACCGTTAACGCACGGTCACCGTGCGCCGACGGCTCCCGCGCCACCACATGGCGCTGGCGCACGGTCATCGTATGCCAACACCTGACATGCCGCCGTGTGGCCCTCCCGGCTGACCCTGCCGCCACCTCAGCACGTTGGCGCACGATCTTTTTCTTTTTCAAAATTTTTAAATATAACAAAATTCCTACCCGTATTAACAAAAAAAACACAAAAAAGGTGCTACAGTAGTTTGTGTGTGGCCACTCCGTGTTAACTACTGTAGCATTTTTTTTAAAAATAAAAAACACATTTACGCCTAATTTTTGCAAACAATTTAAATATAGTAAATAACATCCAAAAATTAAGAATTTTTTTGTGGAGCCTTACAACAACACAGTGTTCTTGTTTGGGTAATTTTTTTAAAATTTTATCCATTCTCAATTTTTCTAGAAAAATTCTTGGCAACAATATAATTAAATGAATTTTTGAGGAACGTGTGCCAACATGCTGAGGTGGTAGCGGGGTCAGCCGGGACCAAGCGTTGGCGCACGGTGACCGTGCGCCAGCGCCACGGGAGCCGTTGATGTACAGTGATCGTACACTAACGGTGCAATTTCTGTAAATACGTTATTTCAATAGTTATTTCTATAAATACAAGTTGAGAATATGATGTATCTGTCAAAAGTTCTATAATTAATTGCCTTCCCTGTGCGTACGTAGAAGTCAATTTACACTAACAAGCTCGTGAAAAATGGAGCTCTTCTTAGTAAAATATTAAGATTGAGGGATGGATCAAACCTGTCCTGACAAATTTCTTAAGGCATCTCTAATAGTTAGAGACAACCTTGTCTTTAACATATATTACATCATCTTTAGAGACAATATCTTCAATAGACAGTCTCTAATACAGTCTCTAACATTTATATTTTATAATTTTTCTTTAAAATGGGTTTACATGTCAACTAGAGTAGATTAGTGTATCATGTCTTGTTTCGCGTGCACGACCGTCTCTTCAAGAAGAGACGATCTGTTCTCTCTCCTCCCCCTCTCTTATCTACGTAGGATTTTATTGACGTAACATAACTAAAAGACGACAATAAATATACTATTGAAGATGCCTTTAATATATAAGTACATCTGGGTATTAATTGCCGGGCCAACGAATGCTGTGAGTTTAACCTTATTCAGTTATTCTCCCTCGGAACGAGGCCACCGTGTCTTTTGGACGGCAGCGGTACGAGTCCATCAGGCGGTATAGGACGACCGGTACCGGTGCAATCTGTTTACATGAGCCGACTGCTTGCTCGAAATTTAAGGCCCCGCCGACTGTTTTTTTCTTCTTTTTTTTTAGAAAACAAGTAACAAAGACTAGTGAGGCGCGTGGGATTGGTTACCTCACTGCTGTCATGGTTTATGGGTTTGCCCAAATAATATTTTTCGTAAATCCTAAAAAATTCCGAGAGTTTACTTATGCATGTTGAAAGGTGAAAAATTTAGTTCTATATTAGTAGTTTTGGTGAGAGGAGACCAACTTATAAGGTAGAGTTAGTCTTACCTAGTTGAAGCAAGTACGCTCACCTTGCCATCGCGGCATACATGTGAATGGTGTGAGGATTTCGGGGCCGGATGTGTACGGAACGACAGCTTCTTTTTGCACCTCATAAACATGCATGATGACGTGGCATATCAGTTGGTGGTATGCCCTAGAGGCAATTATAGAGATGATGGTATCACGTCTATATTTACGAGTTATTAAATAAATATTATTATATTCCTTGAATGAATTACCAGTTATAAAGATTAACAAATATGTGACTTGTTGGTGAAGCTCTTTAACTTATATGATATCATTTTAAATGTATCCCTGGTCGGATGTCACTGGTTGGAACACTAGTGACTCATTGATCAACACATGTATTGATTGATGACTATGTTTTACGGGTCATAGATATAGGGATATCGAATCAATAATGTGAACACATGTTAGAGAACACGGTGTTGGATTGATCCACCTTGAGACACTATTGGGATTGTTATGATTTTATGTATTATCAGTTGGTCTCAAGCGATGATGATGTATAATTCTTAGACCTAATATCAGCATGATTTTCTACATGTGTAATAGTACACTTAGGGGATGCCAAACGCTACTCTGTAACTGGGTAGTTATAAAGATAGCTTTCGGGTATGCTGTAAAACATGCGGAGAGATGTGACTAGTCAGATATGGGATTTGCCACTCCTAACATAACAGGAGAGATATCTCTGGGCCATTTGATGTGGTCGGATAAAGAAAGTGCATGGCCATGCCACTAGTGATCAAAGAGTCGACCACATGAAGTTATCCGTCACTTGATCGAGAAAGTATTGAACATTCCATGGATGATAAAATATCTCACCTAGAGTTCAACCAGATATCGCGAGGCAAAGGGACAATACACAAGCAGGTCATTCAGTTCGACCAGATACGGACTAGTCGTATGGAGATACGAGCTGATCGTAGACTGGTCGTAAGGAGTTACGAACTGGTTGTGACTAAATATGAACTAATCGTATAGAGATAAGTGCTGGTCGTAAGTGATAAAAACCTAGTCGTAGATCATATTGTATTAAGGTTCGTCCGATATAATTTATGTGTATTTGAGAATCGTTATGTTCTGCTAGGAACCGCTAATGACTCGTGGTCAGAAAAGAGTTTCCGAGTCACAACCGATTACGCATGAACCTACAGGGTCACACATTTAACGGGTTAGAACAAACGAGTTCGGATAGGATCCTTCGTAGACTCTTTATAAGGGGATGCATGAGGCTGTTGGGATAGGGAGACGACAAGAGTTGCATCACCAAAACCCTAGCCGCCATCTTCTCGAGGGTCGTACCGTGCGAGTTGGTGCTAGCACATTGGCATACGGTGTTCCATCCCTAGATGTGTGGATACCGTAGAGGCGCCACTGCGATTGTTGCTCTGCTAAACGAGGACGATCCACGATCTTCACAAAAAACACGATTGGTTGCTAGAAGAGAGGATTGACGTCGAGGACGCTGGACGATCGACTACGACCACTACATCGACATGCTCGGCATTGGATTAGGCTGCTCCAACTCTTCTTCTGCTGCATTGTGCGTCTAGTGGTAACGATTTATGATCTCTTACTTACATGGCTTCCTAGTTTACATGGTAGAATTTTTGAATTACCAGCTAGTGTAGCCTACTCGTATCCCTTCAATATCAACGTGCAAAAAATTGGAAAGGAGAAGAACGGTTCAAACCGAACGTTTGAATCCCACTAATCCCGCACATCTTTTACGGCACGCATTAATTGTCCTTTAATGTGGTTTCCAATTTTTGTTGCGCGGTGATTGACCATCCTTCCGAGCTCGTCTATTTCTATATGAGGAGAGGTCATCTCGATCTAGACGCATTCGTGAGAGAAAACCATTGTCCTTCACTCCTCTATACTGCGTGCTTCTAGCTTCTCCATTCTTGTGCCGGCGTGCACCGTCGTGGGGAGAGCAGTGTCTCCGAAGCCGGTGTCCCTCGTGATCTTGTACGGGTTGGGGCGAACCAGGTTTTTGAAAAGCGTTCGCGTGACTGCTCATGGCTTCCCTCATCATTGGCTTCTCGTCATCTTCGCATCTGACTCTACTGCGACCATCGCCAGAGCGATTCTCTGTAAGTTGTGGTGATCCGCTTTGTCATGGTTAAATCTTACTTACTAGATTTTAGTCATGTGATGATGATGTTCTATACTGTTGTTAGTAGAATTCATGTGATAGGCTTTGTTTTATTTGCGCATATATATGAGATATGTGTATTTGATATTACAATCATGCTACTGTTCGTAGTAGGAAATATGTCTAGTATATATGTTGCTTTCATACTGATCATTGTTTTAGGAATTAAAATAATCACAATAGTGCACTTATATCTAACAATTGCTACATCATATAGATGCTAGAACCACTTTTTTCAGGCGGTGTTTAGCACCTCCTCTTCTCTCCCCAGTAAGACCCACCATGTACTAAAGCAAAGTAAAAAAAAACCCACATCTCCAACCCCGGTCCCCCTTCCTCTCTCTCCGCATCTCTCGCTTCTCCCGCTCCACCGCTGCCGCTCACTCTTGCTCCTTTTCCGCCGCTCGCTCCTGCTCTTACTGCCACTGCCACTGCTCGCTCCTCTTCCTCCTTCACTGCCACCGGGAGGGTCTTCATCGGCGCCAACAACATGGATCCAGGTCGCGTTGCCCTCGATTGTCGAACCCGGGAACGAAGGATCCCGAATTCTCTGTGTTCAAACACCAGTCCAGGATTTCCAGTGTACACAGTCTCACAAAAATGAATATCACATTCATATCACGAAAACGTAAATGACATTAAATAAATAACTCTTTAATACAAATGAGTCTTGAATAATAACATCAAATGTCAAATGATAAACACAGCGGAAATAATAATATAGTGGGAGCCACACGATGCGCCACAGGCAATCGTCAGGTCGGTCAAGGCCTACTCGTCCGGGTCCTCACCGTCAAGATAGCAGCTTCTCTGAATAAGATTTATTCAAGAAGAGTGAGCACTACTACCGTGCTCGCAAGTCACACCCAATATTGAATTTAAATGCATGCATAAGGAAACAAGTGAGTATGGCCGGGGTTGTTTTGCATAAACAACATTTTTCAGTTTGAATAAGTATAGTAGTTTCTAAGGCAATTTTATACTATGGATAAAATCATATTTTGAAATGGCAATGATATATCGTGGATAACCTCCAAAGGTAAAGTGAAGGATCCTTCCTAACACTTGGCTTCCCGCCAAATTTTCATAAGGATTAACCATCCTCAACATTTAATAAAGCATTTTAAAACCAAAAACAATACTAACTTTAAGTGGCCCCGCTAGCATGTCCATGACCATGACGCGCTATTCGAATAGTTTCTACTCTGCAGAGTTGGTACAACTTACCCACACGAGGTGACATGCTCGTTATGTCGGCCAATTCACGCTTAGTAGGCGTGTGGATCGAGCAATTACCATGAGGCCTTTACAATGTTTTATCCTAGTACATTCATGCCCGCTAAGGTTTCGCCTTTGACCGACCGCCCTCTGAAGCCCTCTTGCGCCAAGTGGGAATAAAATGTCTAGCCGACACCCACAAAATCACATGACATAAATATACTAGGACATCACAAATTAGTTAGCCAAATCCTGCCCATACAGACATGTGGTGGTACGTTATGGCATAGCAATAAGCGGCTCAAAGACCGGTCCTCAATCGACTTGGCGTCATTCCTACAACCCATGGGCCTTGATCTTAACGATCAAACCTGCATAAACTCGCACCCACCATTCGACCATTTCGCCCAAATCCAAACCCATTTTGGTTTTATTTTGAATAAAAACTTTATTTATAAACTCATGTGGTAAAACAATACCACAATATCAAGTTTGAAAACAATTTGTAGAAGTCAGTGTAAACCTCCCAAATTCTGTAAATGTGGACTAAGCTTGGCTAAGCATATATTTGAATTTTGGTAATATCTTGCCTATGGTATCAAGGTAGTCGATACAACATTCAAATTTGGCCATACAATAACATATGGAATTAACTATACGTAAAACAGGACATTAAAATATTTATAACAACATATGCATGCAATAAGGAATTTAAAAACTGAAAATAACTTAAAATAATAGGGGCAATATGGTCAATGGTGTAACTTGCCTTGGTCGATGTCTTGAAACTCTAACTCTTCGCTTTGATCGAACTCTCCGAGTCGTCAAGTCTAAACGCAAAATACGACAAATTCAATGCAAATTCAAATAAATTCAAAACATAGTTCAAATTAACTCCAAACTGAAATATTTTGGTTTAGTTAGCTAGATTATAATTTTATATAAATTTTGCAATTTGAAACACCCAATTTGGAGTTCATATGCATAAGTTATGAATTTTTGAAGTTTATATCTAAATCTGAAATTTTATTGAATTTCGAATTATTTTCCTACGAAAATCCATTTATTGCGCAATGATTACCTCAGCTACAGAATTCGGAAAATAAAAGATTTAAAAGTATTCGACAAGTGGGCCCCATGAGTCGCTGATTCGCCCATGTGGACCAAGTCCACCGAGCTTTGGGACGACGGCGCGGTGGACCACGCCACGTGTGCGTGTGCGTGGTCGCGACATGGCGCCACGCGGGCGTGTTCTTTGAGATGGCGCCCGGTGGTGCCACGGTGGCGACCCACGTCGGCTTGACGGCAAAGTGTCGGCGCGCCGACAACGGCCGCGGGCGGAGGTTCACCGGCGAGTGGTATCAACACGTAGCCACGATTATTGCGAACATGATGGTACCGAATTGGCACGGATGGGCGACGGTGGTGGCGGAATTGGTGCCGAGCGGAGGAAGAAGCACGGTGGTTGCGGCGAGGGTGACCGAAGGTGTTCCGAGGCGAAGAAGAGGTGCGTGAGGAAGCTCGGTGATGGGAAAGTCGTTGGTGTGGTCCACGGTCTGGGCGTTGCCGACGGCGAGCACTTCGTGGTTTTAACCGCGTAGTAAAACCCTAAAACAAGAATTGCGGCGGTGTTGATGGGAGAGGAAGGAATGAGTGATGGCTTTGAGTTGAGTGAAGGAAGGGGCACCGGGCTTCCTTTTATAGGCGTCGGGAGCTCGGAGCGGCGTGGAGGAGGTGGGGAGTCGCGGCGGCGGTTGCGGCGTTGAGGCGAAACCGTCCCGAGAAGAGGGAAGAACATGGGGAAATGCGGCGGTGGTGGACGCGTCGTGCACACGCACGCGAATAGGTTGGGCGGTTGAGATTAGGCCGTTAGCGAAGCTTGATCGCGTCGCGAAAATGGCGCGGTGGTTGCGCGTGAGGAGGAAGAAGAGGTGAGGAAGACGACGACTTGGAATCGTCCGATTTTCCACGTACGGTCGAGATTAGATTCGCGAAGCGGTAAGTGACTTTCGGGCGCAGCCGTTGGATTAAGATCCAATGGTTGAGATTAGACCGAGCGAAGCGGTAAGTGCGTTTTGGCGCGGCCGTTGGATTAAGATCGTGCGGCTCACGTTGATGATGGCATTCGGACCGTGCGGTTGCTGTGAAAGATCTTGACCGTCGGTGCATGATCCAACGGTCAGAAGAGAAGCAGAGGCGTGGGTAACTAGTAGCCGTCCGATTTAAATCGGACGGTGGCGGAAGATGAGAGGCGGGTGCGGCGATTGCGGGCCGGTGGGCTACGCGCGTTTGTGAGATTTGGGCCGGAGCCGGTGGGTTTCGGCCCAAAGCCATTTTTGATTTTCTTTTGGATTTCTCAATTGTTTTAATTCTGTTAATTCAATTAGGCTTTAGAAAATAGCAAAATACTTCCAAAAATTATGGAAAAATTCACAGAAATTCCCATACTCATTTTGGACTTAATAAAATTATTTCCAACTATTTGTTGGCTTTTAATTTTGCAAATAAATTTGTTTTAGCTTTAAAATATTTATAAAAAGCTTTTGAAAATTCAGGAAAAACCACAAACATAAATAAACTTTTAAATTTTACTGAAATTGAAATTTGGGCTGTTACAAACCTACCCCCCTTAAGGGAATCTCGACCCGAGATTCAGGATTGGTCAGCAAAGAGATCGGGATAGTTGGTCTTGAGGTCTTCTTCTTTTTCCCATGTGGCTTCACTTTCCGGGTGATGACTCCACTTGCACCTTGTATGATCCGATGATTCGCGGTGACTCGCTCGCGACATCCGTAATCTTGATTGGTCGCTCCACGTAGGTGAGATCTTCACGAAGATCGAAACTTTCCAAGAAGGTATGGTCTTCTGGCGCTTGCAAGCACTTCCTCAACTGGGATACATGGAAGACATCGTGCACAGCTGACAAGGCTTCTGGTAGCTCAAGCTGATATGCCACTTCACCTCTTTTGGCTAGAATTTTGTATGGCCCCACAAATCTGGGTGCGAGTTTTCCTTTCGTTCGGAATCTTCTTACTCCTCCGAGTGGAGTGACCTCGAGATAGACCAGTCTCCTACCTCAAAGTTTAGATCCTCCGACGGTTATCGAGATAACTCTTTTGTCGGGTTTGTGCCACTTTCAAATGTTCCTTATAGCTTTGACCTTACTTTCGCCTCTTTGATTATTTCAGTCCAAAGAGTTGATGCTCTCCTACTTCATCCCACGTAGTGGAGTTCGCATTTTCGCCATACAATGCTTCAAAAGGAGCCATTTGCAAACTAGCTTGATGGCTATTGTTATACGAGAATGCATACGCAAATTCTTGTCCCAACTTTGTCCAAATTCCAAGGCACGGGCTGAGCATATCTTCGAGGACTTGATTGGTGCGTTCTGTCGACCATCTGCTTGAGGATGATAGGTCAGATCGGTTGAGTCCGTGCCTAAGGCTTCATGCGGATCTGCGCGGAATCTTGATGTAACCGAGAACCTCTGCTTGACACAATCTTCTTGGGTACCCGTGTAGACAAACGATCCTAGCCACATATAACTCGCCAACCGCCGCTTCGTAAGTAGTTTTGACGGAATAAAGTGAGCTACTTTGGTCAACCGATCAACTATCACCCGGATAGAATCATATCCCGATTGGGTCCTAGGAAGTCCGTGATGAAGTCCATGCCAATCTCTTCCCACTTCCATTCTGGGATTGGTAGTGGTCGCAATAATCCAATGGTCTCGATGTTCGCTTAACTCGGCGACACACATCACAATGAGCGGCTAACTCAAGAATTTCTCGCTTCATGCCGACCCACCGCATTTCTCCTTCGGATCTGGTACATCTTGGTGCTTCCGGTGAATGGAGTAAGGCGTTTCATGAGCCTCCTTAAGAATTGACTTTTAACTCCTGTTGGTTAGGTACACAAATGCGATTCCCAAACCACACGCCTCCTTGTTCATCTTCAATAATCTCGAGCCTTGCCTCTTCGCATATTCTTCTTGATCTCCTTGATGTCATCATCTTCTAGTTGTTTTCTCTGATCGACTTTGAAGAGTCGGTTGTACTTCGAGCATTCACACAACCTTGACTAACAATTTCCAAGTTTAGACGCTTCAATTCTTCATGTAGTTAATTTGCTCCTTCGCACCATCATGGTATTGCAATAGGCCTTTCGCTCAGGGCATCTGCAACTACATTTGCTTTGCCCGGTGATAATGGATTCCAAGATCGTAATCTTTTATCAACTCTAACCATCTTCTCTGCCGAAGGTTTAATTTCACTGTGTGAATATATACTTCAAACTCTTGTGATGCGTGAAAATCTCACAATGTTACCAATGAGATAATGCCGCGGATCTTCAAGGCATGCACAATCGCCGCTAACTCCGGATCGTGGGTTGATAATTCCCTTCATGTGGCCTCAATCGCCTCGATGCATAAGCTACTACCTTGCCCTCCCGCATCAATACGCATCCGAGACCTTGACGGGATGCGTCGCAGAAGATCTCAAATCTTTATGGATATCGTAAAACTAACGCAGTCCGAGACCAATCTCCTCTTCGTGTCTTGAAAACTTTCTTCACAGCATCCGTCCAATCAAATTTCTTCTCCTTCTTGAAGTTGAGTCATGGGTCTTGTAATCTTAGAGAAATTTTCAATGAACTGCGGTAATAACCCGCTAGTCCAAGAAAACTTCTCACTTCTGTGGTCGCCCGGTTGCTTCCAACTGACACGGCTTCAACCTTGGCGGGATCTATGCGATTCCTCCTAGCGACACAATATGTCCAAGGAATGCCACTTGACTTAGCCAAAATTCACTTTTGCTGAATTTAGCATAAAGTCGATGTTCTCGGAGCTTGTCCAAGATCATTCGATATGCTTCTCGTGTTCTTCTTCATCCTTCGAGTAGATGAGAATGTCATCGATGAAAACAACCACGAACTTATCCAGAATTCCATGAACACTTTGTTCATCATATTCATGAAATAAGCGGGCGTTCACAAACCAAATGACATCACTTTGTAAACTCGCATACCATATCCGTGGTGAAAGTCGTCTTGGAATATCTTCCGCGATCTTGATTGGTGATAGCGGATCTCAAATCAATCTTTGAAAAGACACTTGCTCCTTTCACCGATCGAATGATCATCTATCCCGGTAAAGGATATTTGTTCTTGATCGCCACCTCATTGAGTGATCCGTAATCAACACACATCCTCATGCTATTGTCCTTTTTCTTGACGAACAACACCGGTGCTCCCAAGGTGATGAACTGGGTCGATGTAACCTGCGCCGCGATTCTTCAATCTGCTTTCTTCAATTCCGCTAACTCATTAGCCGGCATTCTATAGGGTCGCCGATATTGGCCGTCCCCGGACTAAGTCAATTAAGAACATGACGTCCCGATCCGGTGGCATGCGGTAATTCATCGGGAAAGACATCGCGATATTCTCGGACTACGGTATGTCTTCAAGTTTCACTTCCTTCATCTTTGGTGAGGATAGAACTTCCATTGGTGCAGTCTTGGGTTTGAACTCCACCAAATTCCTTCTCCATTTGTGAGGGTGATAGACCTATTGCACGCTCTATTTGTCCATGATTCTTGGCTAACCACCCATTCCAAGAATAACGTCCGGACCTTGGGAATGCAAGACTATCAAGTCTCGCTAGGAAGGATACTCCGATATTTCAAGGGTGAGGTTCGGGCATAGAGAACTAGTTCTCATTTCGAACCCGGGAATGGATTATCATGGGATTTGCTAAGGAAGATATTGGTAACCCATTTTGCCCACAAATTTATTTGACACGAAAGAATGCGAAGCTCGGAATCAAATAGTCTTCAAGTCGGTATTGAATTGACAAGAAACATACCAAGCACAACGTCCGGTGCTGCCTGGGCTTCCTCGGCCGTGACGTGGTTCACACGCCCTTGATGAACCGCTCGACGGCTTTGCGCGCCGCCGATGGTGTGGCTCTGGTGCTGGCTTGAAAGACGCCGCTGCTTGCTGCTTCTTGGGGCATCTGTTGGCATAATGGCCTGTCTCGTTGCAGTGGAAACAGGTCACTCCTGCAGCTGAGGGGGCGGAGCTCTTCTGCTGAAATTGTCCTCCGGTTGGTGCGCTGCGGAAGTTGGAGGTGTTGGGGCGCTGATTCTGCACCGGGGCTCTGGATGTGGAAGACTGGAACTTCCCACGCTGCGGTGGCTGCTGCTGAATGAATCGAGGTTTGGGAAAGCCTCCTGCGTTAATCTTACGGCGGCCATCCTCCGCTGCATGTTCTCCATCTCGTGATGTTTGGCCTCTGGCGGATCGCCTTGTCCACCAACCGCTGGAAGTCGGTGAAGTTCGGGAGATGAGTTGGGCGAGATATCGTCGTTGAGTCCCTCCAGGAACCTTTCTTGCCGTTCTTCATCTCTGGTCACATCGGCCGGGGCATAGCGGGCTAGCTGGTTGAAACGGTGAAGATACTCGCTCACCGAGCGATTGCCTTGGCGGAGTGCATGAAACTCCTTCTTCTTGGTGTCATCATGCGGCAGGAATGTGTGCATGACGGAAGGCTCTCACAAACTCGTCCCACGAGATAGCCTGGGCATTGGCGTGGGTGATGCAGAAATTGTCCCACCATTCTGAGGCTGGTCCGTTGAGCTGATGAGTTGCGAACAGGACCTTCTCACGATCTGTGCATTGTGCGATGTCCAATTTCTTTCCGATGGCACGAAGCCAATCGTCAGCATCCATTGGCTCGGTGCTACTGGAGAATGTCGGAGGACGCATACGCATGAACTCCGACATGGTCACCCGTTGAGGAGGGTGTGCCGGTGCCTGAGTCGCGGCGGTAGCTGCTGTTGCCTGGTTGTTCTGAGCGTTGTTGAGCGACTGAGCCAACAATTCAATAAGGTGAGTTTGATTGGCCATCATCTGCTGCCAATCCGGTCCTGCTTCTTGGGTGGTGGGGAGGTTGCTGAACATGCTGCTCCTGATGGTCGGTATTTCCGTTGTTCTGACCCTGGATGCTGCCATTTCCTGTGCGGGTGTTCACCATCTGCTTGAATTTTCCAAAGACTTAGGAAAGGGAAGAAAAGATTGCACTAAGGGGGAGTAAATTTATATTAGCCCAAAAAGCACACAAAAACAAGGCAAAGAAACAAAATTTTCTTTTGCAAGTAATCCTTTATTTTATTCATCTAATTATGGCTACCACAAAAGGTTAGTAGCTCATAATTCGCAGCTAATCGAACAACTAAAGGAAAGCAAATATCGAAATGGTGGGGTAAACATCTATGGGGTGGATGGGGTGTAGTCCGGGAGTTCTGAGTCTTGCCTTGGCCCTTCTTGTACAGAGCCAATTCGGCCAGTGCCTTCAATCTCTCCTCTGCACTTCTAGCCTCCTGAACGAGATACGACTGTCTCGTCGGTGTTGCCATAGGCGTAATCCATCGCCTTGGCTAACTCCACTGTGGGTGATCTCGGCATATCCTCATTCTCGGTGAGTGAAGGCACCGCCTGCCGAGTGGGATGTGCATGGGATAATCTTGGAATGCGATATCCGAAAATGGGCGTCGTAGGTGTAGCGAAGTCGGCAGACGGCTTCTCTTGCCGCATCTTGGATGCCGCCTCGAAGTCTCCCGACGATCGGGGCGTCGAAGATGTGGAAGGATGTATCCGGTGCTAAGTTAGAGTAGAGGATAACCTCCACTCTCCAAAGCTCCTGCTTTGTCCCACGATATACTTGTATCCTTGGTATGTGGGTCTCTTCGTGAAACTCGATGATCTTGCATCATCTTCCATAGGATATCCGCCCATTCTCCAACGTAGACTCCATGGGAGATACTGGTCGATCTCTCGACCATCTACAATTTTAGAAAGGACAAGAGTTTAGAAATCTTTTAATAGAGAAAGGAAGAGTAGGACTCGGAAGACAGTAAATAGTTTGTAAATTTTTGAAAAATAGTCCTTAATGGTTTTACCAATTCTATTGTGGGCCTTGACCTACAGTCGATATGGCTCGATACCACTTTTGTCGAACCCGGAACGAAGGATCCGAATTCTCTCGTGTTCAAACACCATCCAGATTTCCAGTGTACACAGTCTCACAAAATGAATATCACATTCATATCACGAAACGTAAATGACATTAAATAAATAACTCTTTAATACAAATGAGTCTTGAATAATAACATCAAATGTTAAATGATAAACACAAATGGAAATAATAATATAGTGGGAGCCACACGATGCGCCACGTGCAATCGTCAGGTCGGAAGGCCTACTCGTCCGGTCCTCACCGTCAAGATAGCAGTCTTCTCTGAATAAGATTTATTCAAAGAGAGAGCACTACTACCGTGCTCGCAAGTCACACCCAATATTGAATTTAAATGCATGCATAAGGAAACAAGTGAGTATGGTCGGGTTGTTTTGCATAAACAAAGATTTTTCGCTTGAATAAGTATAGTAGTTTCTAAGGCAATTTTATACTATGGATAAAATCATATTTTGAAATGGCAATGATATATCGTGGATAACCTCCAAAGGTAAAGTGAAGGATCCTTCTAACACTTGGCTTCCACCAAATTTTCATAAGGATTAACCATCCTCAACATTTAATAAAGCATTTTAAAACCAAAAACAATACTAACTTTAAGTGGCCCCGCTAGCATGTCCATGATCGCGACGCGCTATTCGAATAGTTTCTACTCGCAGAGTTGGTACAACTTTACCCACACGAGGTGACATGCTCGTTATGTCGCCAATTCACGCTCCGTAGGCGTGTGGTGAGCAATTACCATGAGGCCTTTACAATGTTTTATCCTAGTACATTCATGCCCGCTAAGGTTTCGCCTTTGGACGACTGTCCTCTGAAGCCCCTCTTGCGCCAAGTGGGAATAAAATGTCTAGCCGACACCCACAAAATCACATGACATAAATATACTAGGACATCACAAATTAGTTAGCCAAATCCTGCCCATACAGGACATGTGGTGGTACGTTATGGCATAGCAATAAGCGGCTCAAAGACCGGTCCTCAATCGACTTGGGCGTCATTCCTACAACCCATGGGCCTTGATCTTAACGAGATCAAACCCGTGCATAAACCTGCACCCACCATTCCGACCATTTCGCCCAAATCCAAACCCATTTTGGTTTTATTTTGAATAAAAACTTTATTTATAAACTCATGTGGTAAAACAATACCACAATATCAAGTTTGAAAACAATTTGTAGAAGTCCGTGTAAACCTCCCAAATTACTCAAATGTGGACTAAGCTTGGCTAAGCATATATTTGAATTTTGGTAATATCTTGCCTATGGTATCAAGGTAGTCAGATACAACATTCAAATTTGGCCATACAATAACATATGGAATTAACTATACGTAAAACAGGACATTAAAATATTTATAACAACATATGCATGCAATAAGGAATTTAAAACTGAAAATAACTTAAAATAATAGGGCAATATGGTCAATGGTGTAACTTGCCTTGGTCGATGTCTTGAAACTCTAACTCTTGATTTGATCGAACTCTCCGAGTCGTCAAGTCTAAACGCAAAAATCGACAAATTCAATGCAAATTCAAATAAATTCAAAACATAGTTCAAATTAACTCCAAACTGAAATATTTTGGTTTAGTTAGCTAGATTATAATTTTATATAAATTTTGCAATTTGAAACACCCAATTTGGAGTTCATATGCATAAGTTATGAATTTTGAAGTTTATATCTAAATCTGAAATTTTATTGAATTTCCGAATTATTTTCCTCTTGAAAATCCATTTATTGCGCAATGATTACCTCAGCTACTGATAATTCGGAAAATAAAAGATTTAAAAGTATTCGACAAGTGGGCCCCATGAGTCGCTGATTCGCCCATGTGGACCAAGTCCATCGAGCTTTGGGGCGACGGCGCGGTGGACCACGCCACGTGTGCGTGTGCGTGGAGTCGACATGGCGCCACGCGGGCCGTGTTCTTTGAGATGGCGCCCGGTGGTGCCACGGTGGCGACCCACGCCGGCTTGACGGCGGCAAAAGTGTCGGCGCGGCCGACAACGGCCAGCGGAGGTTCACCGCCGCGAGTGGTATCAACACGTAGCCACGATTATTGCGAACATGATGGTACCCGAATTGGCACGGATGGCGGCGGTGGTGGCGGAATTGGTGCCGAGCGGAGGAAGAAGCACGGTGGTTGCCGGCGAGGGTGACCAAAGGTGTTCCGAGGCGAAGAAGAGGTGCGTGAGGAAGCTCGGTGATGGGAAAGTCGTTGGTGTGGTCCACGGTGCTTTGGCGTTGCCGACGGCGAGCACTTCGTGGTTTTAACCGCGTAGTAAAACCCTAAAACAAGAATTGCGGCGGTGTTGATGGGAGAGGAAGGAATGAGTGATGGCTTTGAGTTGAGTGAAGGAAGGGCACCGGGCTTCTTTTATAGGCGTCGGGAGCTCGGAGCGGCGTGGAGGAGGTGGGGGTCGCGGCGGCGGTTGCGGCGTTGAGGCGAAACGTCCCGAGAAGAGGGAAGAACATGGGGAAATGCGGCGGTGGTGGGCGCGGTCGTGTACACGTCGCGAATAGGTTGGGCGGTTGAGATTAGGCCGTTAGCGAAGCTTGATCGCGTCTAAAATGGCGCGGTGGTTGCGGCGTGAGGAGGAAGAAGAGGTGAGGAAGACGACGACTTCGGAATCGTCCGATTTTCCACGTCGGTCGAGATTAGATTCGCGGCGTAAGTGACTTTCGAGCGCAACCGCTGGATTAAGATCCAATGGTTGAGATTAGACCGAGCGAAGCGGTAAGTGCGTTTTGGCGCGGCCGTTGGATTAAGATCGTGCGGCTCACGTTGATGATGGCATTCGGACCGTGCGGTTGCTGTGAAAGATCTTGACCGTCGGTGCATGATCCAACGGTCAGAAGAGAAGCAGAGGCGTGGGTAACTAGTAGCCGTCCGATTTAAATCGGACGGTGGCGGAAGATGAGAGGCGGGTGCGGCGATTGCGGGCCGGTGGGCTACGCGCGTTTGTGAGATTTGGGCCGGAGCCGGTGGGTTTCGGCCCAAAGCCATTTTTGATTTTCTTTTGGATTTCTCAATTGTTTTAATTCTGTTAATTCAATTAGGCTTTAGAAAATAGCAAAATACTTCCAAAAATTATGGAAAAATTCACAGAAATTCCCATACTCATTTTGGACTTAATAAAATTATTTCCAACTATTTGTTGGCTTTTAATTTTGCAAATAAATTTGTTTTAGCTTTAAAATATTTATAAAAAGCTTTTGAAAATTCAGGAAAAACCACAAACATAAATAAACTTTTAAATTTTACTGAAATTGAAATTTGGGCTGTTACATCGATCCACAGCGAAGACCACCAAATCTAGCACCCAATCCATGGCATGACAACGGATCTAGAAGCGGTGATGACGACCTCGACTGACAGCGACGGATTTGGAGGCGGCGACGACGACTGACGGCGATGACATCCTCGAGTTAAGTGGCGACGGTGAAAACTCGCTGATAGGTGAGGCTGTGCGATTTTTTTATGGGAAATTTTCAAATATGCCACTGCTCATTTCATTGATCCAAATCTACCACTTGCTAGTGTTTTGCCCCAAAAGTCACACACTATGCAATGGCATTTCTCTAAGAAAAAACTTTTCAGTGGCACATTTGTGAGACATCACATTTGCAGTGGCATATATCAATTAAATCCTTTTTTTATTGAGGTGGCTAAGATGCATGAACTTGCTCTCGATCCAAAATTTTTGGGCAAAATTTGATATATGCCACTAAAAAATATGGCATTTCGAGATATGCCACTCAGAATCTTGAATTTGGATATATGTCACTCTAAATCTTGTTGGCTTTGATATATACCACTCTAGGACACTTTTGATGGAGACGGGGTTCCCGATCTTTCGATGAGATTGATAACTATCGATTTTGGTGGAGGTGACTCTCGCGATCCGATTACAACTATATGACGACGCTTGCGCCTTAGCAATCGTTGAACCAACTCCACGACGTTATTGACCGTGCTGGAAGCGCGATCAACCTGAACACGAGGTTCAATTCCTGCGAGAAATCGAAGAACTAGCAAGAATAAAATATATGCAATCTTATATTGCAAATAGGAATTGTAGTATAGATGGTATTAAGAACAAATGTGGGATCCCGAAGGCTGTCTTAACAGGTGGTCGTCCGACACAACTGAAGAACAGAAGTTTGCACAATAGCTAAACCTAAACTCAACGAAATCCCAGTTCTAGCTAGGGGAACGACGGCTCCTATATGGGAAGACGATCAGGGGTGGCGGCCAGGGAAGTGGACGCACGCCCTAGGGTTACAAGGCCCATGGGCCCAAGAGGAGGTGACGCAACACCCTTTTTGACTCGGGCAAAAAAAATAGACGTAGATTATTTTGTTTATTGTGGCCGGCTCGGTTAGAATTTGAAGCTGAGGTTAGATCCATTGGAAAGTAGACTTGATAATATTTCAATGAAGTCCAAGAACGTCCCAAATGGAGTCCGTATGAAGAAGTTACGACCGTTTGAACTTAGTGTTGTCGCAGCAGTCCGAACTCGAATCCAGAACGAGCCCAACTCGAACTCTTGCTTGGCTCGGACCCAAAGTGACTTGATGACCTCTATTATGCCTCCTATGCTTGTCCATGACTCCACATACCTCTCCTTTGTCCTTTCCCATGTTCCTAAGCACAATTAAATCACTTGCATTAGGTAGCGATCTATTCTCAGTAATATATAAACCTATGAACGAATTCACCTGGTGATTAAGTTGGCGAGTATGAGCTCGAGTAATTGGTACTTGTAACATTTGTTGTGGATCAGCTGTGTGTGTAGACGCGGTTGTATCCAAGTTAGGGATGTTCTCATCACTTTTGCCCATGGCTCTTCTTCTTCCTCTCCTTTTCTTCTCGAGGCGGCGGCGCTCCTGAGGTCCTCGACTGATGTCACCACAGCAGAGGGGGCTGCAGTGGCGGGGACAGGGTTGGCGAGTGGCGAGGGCACGACCGACTTGGCCCTGGACAAACGCTTGAACGACCTAGACTTGGGCGCGGACTTCGGGGAGGCAGAGGAAGCGGGGGAGGAGACGAGGCTATAGTTGGTGTGGGAGGTCAGTGACGACGGGGAGGAGCTGCTGCCGGCGCACTTGCGGGTGGCGGTGGTCACCGACGAGAGTATGGAGAGGAAGGAGAGCTTGGGGATGGGCTTAGGGTTGGCCCGTCTGGACCTGGAGGCAGCGGCAGCGATTGCCCTTGGTCTTCCCATGGCGGATGCGGTTGTCTTCTCCGCTCTGCTTCGACTCTGGAGGTGGAAGAGGAGGACAGGTCACGGGGAGGTTTGAAATTGGAAATGCGTGTGAAGGAGCGGGACTCTAGGGCATTTTAGTGCTCGCCGCTGTCACCTCCCCTTGCTGTCGCCGGCGTTGAGCCCCACCTTGGCCGCCTCCCTCTCCCTTGTTCTCCTCTGCTCCTCTCTCTATTAAAAAGAAGAGCCAGGGGGTAAAAGTGTCCTAGAGTGGCATATATCAAATCGAATAAGATTTAGAGTGGCATATATCTAAATTCAAGATTCTGAATGGCATAACTCGAAACACCGTGTTTTTGAGTGGTATATAACAAATTTTGCCTAATTTTTTTATGCTAACACCACCTCCTGCAATGTGTGAACTGGTGCTAGAACCTCTCTCTCCTCTTGTAGCGCCGGTTCAATCACATTGTGGGTGGCTTACCGTCATCAACAGTGTTGGGCACAAAACTGTAGCCCCCACGCATGTATTTCTCGTTCGCAGATCGATGTAGAGGTTTAGTGTGATTTCCCCCTAAAAAAGACCATGCAGTGCATGCATGCTACCTGACGTCTTTTGCGTGATGAATACATTCTTTTGTTTTATTTTTTCCTTTCCTTCTCCTTCTCCTTTTCTTTTTCCTGTGTTTCGCTAGCTGTGAGCACCATGGGTGCACACTACTGTGCTAAACTGCTAACGCTGATATATTCTCCTGTCATCCTGTGCTCTCATAAAGTAATCTCGATCAGACCCCACTAATTCATTCCTGAAATATTGAGTGCTCGCTGCACTTGAGATAGAATCATTCTACCATACCTTGCTTAACTTTGAGCCTATAGTTATTCTAGCTATATATATATATATATATATATATATATATATATATATATATATATATATATATATATATATATATATATATATATATATATATATAGTACGATCCTCTCAAAATAAAATAACACAAAATAGTCCAAAGAATAAGTATGTCAAGTAGATCGGACACCTAACTGCTGGGTTGGAGATGGGCCTTGGGCTGGTTGGGCAACGGCCCGAAGCCTGGAGGGAACAGTAATAGGATCACTGTACATTAATGCTATTTTTCAGTTGACAGCAGCCTAGCTCGAGGCATACATCCCGGCTCGAGGCGTACAGCCCCCAGGCCCAGCCGGCAGGAGCCCAGCTCCCTAGCTGGCTAGCCGGCCCAGTCCAGCACCCCAGCGCCTCCTCTGTCGTCCAGCGCCCCATTCGCAATCGCAAGCAGCCAAGAACGCGCACTCCATTGGCAAGGCAGCATGCCCTAGCCGCCTTTGGCCCTTCGCCTAGCGCTCCTCTCCGCCGCCTGCCGCCCCACCTCCTCTCGGCCGCCTCGCCGCCGCGCGAGCCTCGCTCCGCCACCCCAGCGCCCTGCCAACGCCTCAACTCCTCTCCTCACGGCCACGGCGCTAGCCTCGCCTCCTCTCCACGCGCCGCCCAATGCCTCGCTCTGACTCTGACTGCATTGCCACCCCCAGCGCCTCCTCTGCGAGACTGCGCCGCCCGGCGCCCAAAATCCGCCTCAGCTGCTCGGCACCTCCTCTGCTCGACTCGACGCGCGCGCCCCACCCAGTGCCCCCTCAACCAGCCGGCGTCGCCCCCCCCTGCGCCTCCCCGGCGCGCGCCGCCCCGATGCCCCCTCGAGCCTTGACTTTGTCGCTACCGGCCCCAGCGCCCGCACGGCAACTCTGACATTGTCCGCGCTAAGTTCAAGTCCAACCTCCCACCGGAGTAGCTATTATCTATGGTGAACTCAATTTGTTTTAATTAAATTTGATATGCATTATTTGATGCTATTTAGATGAAAACCTATATGTATCTTTCTTAAAGTTGTGCTTATGTGCTGATGTGCAATATATTTCAGGTTAGGAAGGAGAAGCTAGGGGACAGTATCACAACACTCCAACAACTAGTCTCTCCTCATCTTCCCCTAAATCTTATAATCTTATGCATAATTGTGCATTTGATGTGTATTACCATTTATGTGTGGAATATAATTGTGATGAATCTCCATTGCCTAACAGATGATGCTCTACTGGATGCAGATTATTGAACTACCCAAACATAAGTTTTTCATTGGCGCACAATTCCATCCTGAATTCAATTCAAGACTAGGCGAACCATCTCCACTTTTCTTAGATAATGCAATTCTACTTGACAAAAATATCCTGATGCTTATGCTCGTATCATTTTCATTCTAATACCCTGATCAATTGCAAATATGTTAGTTGTTAATTAACCTATTCTTATCAAGGTTACCATTAGTTGTTACTGGTTAGTGATGTACCAAAGATGGTGTCGGCCATGTTTTATCTATTTTGCCAGATCGTTAAACATGGAATTTAAATTTCAGTTCAATTGTGCATCTGTGTTGTACTTTTGTTAAGCCTCGGTGTGGATAGTATTTGGCATTAGTTATAATCACTTAATTTTTTGCCCGAGGCTTCGTAGAATCGTGGCTCCGCCACTGCCTAACTGTACTGTTTCCCAATTAACGGATTAAGTATGCGCGCATACAGTAACACTATGAAATGACATTTAAATTTTTTTAGAGGCCGATTTGATATGGAGCAGTACGTACCACCAATAAGTTTCTATCCGCTAATAATTTATTGGATTGCACATCTCTATCAAATCTTAGAGGAAAACAAAAGGGCAAATGAGCCACACTAGCTTGAAGTAGAAATCTGAAGTACTCTTCTTATCGAAAGCTAGTATATAAAGCATAATGAAAAGCATGAGCATTAATTGTCAATTGGATTTGTATAGGGATATTCAACTGAATGTTTATTTTGAAAGGAAAATAATAAAACTGTAGTTGCGAAATGTATAAAATGGTCATTGCACTTTGGTTCAAACGGATATCAGCTGAGTAATGTTCTGCTAGTAGTATTACTCATTTTAGAAGGAACCAAGCACTTTTTTTTCTTTTCAAATAAACCAATCTAGTTAAAGCACTAGCTAGAGTATTGATCTATATTAAGTTATTAACCTCCTTATACACCCACTGTCGGTGCCAAATGTCGTAGGATGAAATCTTGACATCAATAAGTAGATGTTAGGCAGTTGATGGACCGACGTCTACTGAGAAGAGGTGACACGATGATTTATACATGTTCGACACTAATGAAGACACCCTACTCCTGCCAATGTGCCTCGGGCTCAAGGTAGAGGGGGTGCCTCCTGCCCAGGAGTGACCCTCAGGGCACACCAGTTTGTGTATGTCTTGTATTTCAATCGGAGTTCGAGTTACAAGTGAGGGTTACATTGAGCTTTTATAGGCGCTTAGCCTGGTAAACAAAGACTACACTACCCTCAGTGGGGTGACTAAAGCGGGGGCATAAGTGTCCTTCTAGGGAGGTGGTAGTGCATCCCACGTCAGCATCCCGAGCCACGTCAGCATCCTCCTCGGGCTAGGTCTCTGACTCTTGGGGCCCTCGGGAGTCTCAAAGGTCGGGACCATCACCAGGGGCCAACATCCTAGGGGCCACAGGGTTTGGCGGCTCCACCTGTCGGGCAGTCTCGGGCGAAGCGGGGCAATATCGTTCCATCTCCTGGGGAGTTCGGTGAGACGCCCCAAGGCCAGAGCCCGGATGGAGTGCCATGCACCTGGAGAGCCTGAACTAAGTGCCATGCGCCCGGGGTCCCAGATCGAGTGCCATGCGCACTAGAGGCCAGGACTAGGAGTATCTTTTTGAAACGCAATAGCAAAACTAACCTCTTAGAGTTGAAATGACAAAAATGGTGCCTTTACCGTGCGATTTTGCCACGGTGGGCCACGTGCCGCTATCTCAGATAGCGGCAGGCGACTTGCCGCGCACCCAGACCGCGGCAGATCGGGACGATAGAAACGTGCGCAGACCACCTGATGCGGACTGGAATCACAGCAGACGATTTGCAGCGGACTGGAAATGCGGCAGGTCATGCTGCCGTGAACTAGGTGTGCAACAAGTCACAATGCCGCGAATTGGGATCGTGGCACAGCATGCTCTGGGATAGCAGCACGTGGCCTGGTGTGATATGGGACCGCGGCACGTGGCATGTCGTGGCAAAATCGTGTTGTAGGGGTGTTATTTTTGTCATTTCAACCATGTGACTAGTTTTGCTATTGTATTTAAAAACCGTGTCATTTTTGCAAAACACTCACTAGACACCCTTTTGTCGACTTTGCGGGGCACCGGACTTCCAAGTTAGGAGGTCATGGGATATCCGCTCAACAAAACCCATTATGTTTTTATGTTTTCGCATAAAGCTTCAACGATAATGTTAATCTGATCAGAACAACAACAAAGAATATGGTAACTAACAATATCTTATTAGGCACTATGATTAGTAGTATCCATCCTACAAATAAAATAAGCAGATATGATCTCCTATATGTGTAAGATAGCAACGCAGTCACCTGCATCTCCAAGCCACAGCAGATTAAAAATAACATAAGAAATCTAACAACAGCACCCAATCAGCTCAGGAAACAAGTGGTTTGGAAGCCCAATCCTTCAAATTACAAGGTCTAGTACAAAAACTAATTTACTATATACCCATGGTTGAAGAAGGAGCATCATGATAGGTGTGGATCAACAGACTGGTTGCCTCGACATTATAGAGGAAAAACAGTGCATTTTCGTAGTACTGGATTGGGTCCAATGATATATATTAGAGAAAATTCCTTGTATGCCACTGAAATTTATCCCGGTTCCAGATATGCAATTAAAAAAAGGAGTTTGCTAGGGAGTACTCGAGTGTTTTTTGAGTTTGTGAGTACTTGAGTTTTTTTATCTATACTATGCTTGTTGATATCTCATTAGGGGAAGGACCAAAGTGATCTTATGCATTGAATCTAGATCTAAGAGTTCAAAATTTGAGTACTAGTTAGCAACAAAATACTGAAGTACTCCCTAGACACCACCTTAAAAAAATGTGCTTCCTTCTATGCCATCAAATTTCTAAATTATGTCCTTCTATGCCACTCCTGTCACCTCCGTTAAGCCAAGTCGCTGTTAGAGACTCTAAACCTATCAGTTTTTTTTGGATAAATGCCCAAATTGTCCCTCTCTTCTTTCCTTACCTCTTCTACTCCATACTACTTGCTGGATGCTGCCTGATCTCACCAAAGACCATAGCCGCATCCATGTGTGAAGATGGTGGAGGGTGTGGGGGTGGGGGTGGACGCATCGTTCTTCGACATGTAGTTCGCGGTGCCCGATGATGAGAGCATCACGTCGAATGTAGAGGAGTGGGTCGAGTTCAACTTCTCTATCACCGAGGATGATGCCTCCAGCGGCTAGGTGGTGGTCGTGGACATGGTGGCACCTAGCGGTGGGCTTGGCTATGGGAAGGAGGCAGAGCTGGCTGCTAAAGGTGGGGAAGCTGAAGGTCCCTGTCCTGCCAAAGGACAATGGCGGCAATGGCTCCCTATACCGAGCGCCTTTGTTTCGCCAACGCCAGCGAGGGCGAGGAGATAGATGCCGATTCCGACCTCTCGTCGTCTCCCTCCCCTTCAACCTCCCCCACCCCATCCCAGCCTCCTGCCCTGGTCGTCGTCTCCATCCGTCCAGCCCGGCGGCGTCATGTCTCCCTCCTCCTTTGGAGCTGCCGCTACCGTCATCCTCCTAAGCCACCGCCGTGGGTCACCCCCTTCCCTTGCTCAAGCGACTGTCGTTGACCTCTTCCTGGATCGCCGCCGCTCGGAACTCTCCTTCCGGCTGGAGGAGAGGAGGGTGGGAGGTGGGGATGCGGCGCCGCCGACGGGAGGAGGCCAGTGTGGAGATTGGAGCAACCAGTAGCAGCCAGGGTGGGAAGAGAAAAGGAAGAGAGGAGGACGAGGCGGGAGGGGGAAGAAGAAGGGCAAACACGTCTTTTCCCGTCCAAGTTAACAGCAAACTCACAGCTGATTGACGGAAGTGACATGGAGCGGAACAAGGAAGAAAATCGGTGGCATACAGGGAATCCAACTTTTTTCGATGGTAAATTCGGGATCAGGACAACTCTCAGTGACATACAAAGAATTTTCTCAATATATTATTCTTGGGCAAAAGCTGCGTGCTTGTGTCTTTTACCTGCAGAAGCATCTACCTTTTGCTCTCTCTCACACACAGTGTACAGTACCTTATGTACTGTGTGCACCACACCCTGCACAAACTGGAAGTTCTAGAGAAGAAGACAGCAGCAGAATGTGGAAGCATTGGCGAGCTTTGTGCAGTTCCCTATTTGTTGGCAACCACAGTGACATACCAAATACTAGAAGTAGCGTCGTACAAGCAGCATGCAGCCGTGTGCCTACATGTCTACATTTATCTATTCAATCAGTACAAGCAGTCATTGAAGATCATTGAGAAGATACGTGCAACATTAGCAGCATCACAAACATGACAATAGCAACAAGTATTTATATACTACTGTACATACAAGACGTATAATTAACTGCTGCTTACTCAAACAATCAACCGATCTATCAAACAATCAACCGATCTATCAATCGATGGTACAGCACTGTGAGGTTAGTTTTCTGGGTATCTGCACATTCAGCGATCAAGGACGACAGCAAAGAAAAAAGCGACGAGGGGGTGGCTTGTATGTTAGCCTATGCAGCGAATGTACGGGCGCAAATTTTAATGTCACGGCCCCAATCATCACAGATCAAGAATCCAATGATGCTTGTCGCATCCCAAAATAATTCCCCTACGCCTCCAGTCCCCGGCCACTATGTCGTAGTAGTAGTAACAAAAAGATAATCAGTCGAACGTTGCAACCACGGCCCCGATCGATCGAATAAAGCACAAGCAACCAAGCTAGCCTTGCTGCACTCCTTAGCCACGCACCTAGCTTGCTTTTATTAGATGAAACTAGCGTACGGATCAAAGAAACCGAGAAAAAACAGCTAGTTGATCTTTTTGGTTGTAATAGTTAGTTAGTTGTTTGATCTAAAGACCTTGTTTCCAGTCTGGTTGTCATTTTCTGCTGATAGTGTTAGCTGGTCTTCCCAGCTAGATTGGTGTGTGTTTTAGGCTGTAAGAACTTGGTAATATGCTTTCTATAAAAGCAGGGATTAGTCCTTTTATCAAAAAAAAAAAAAAACCGAGAAAAAATTGCTTGTTAAAAATTGCTGCCGATCGATCGATCAAGCTGTTGTGGTCTACCTCATTAGTTTTGGACAAGACCCGACATGCGAGGATTAAAAGCAAGCACACGGGAAGCTTGTTTTTAGCTTGAGGAGGGTGGGGTACGTCATGGTGAGAAGCAAGTTAAGGACGAGAGGTTTCATGTAAAAATGGGCAAAGTGCATGCACAGTGCTTATTCACAGTGGCGAGCCGATGAGAGATGGATGGATGTAGAGGAGACCAGTGTGAGAGTCTCTATAAGGGGCGGGGCCATGCAAAAGACAAGGCGAGCGATTCATTAGCTTCCCCTTTCTCGCATCAGGCCTAGCTCGGTAGCTCCACATTGGCCCACCGTGCATCCCTTCGCGAGAAAGTGAGGGAGAAAAGGCTAGCTACTGTTCTTCTTCCTCTCTCTCCCTCCCTCTCTCCTCGAAAAAGAAACATGGCTGAATCCAAATGGGAGAGGGAACAGTCGAGCATGGCAAAAGAAAAAGGCGCGGAGAAACGAGATCGATCGAGATCAAATCAGGGAATGTGAGAAAAGGGAGGGAGGGAGGGAGGGAGAGAGAGAGAAAGACCAAGAACACAGCATGCAGTTGGATACTTGGATGAATGGATCTGTAAATAAATTATGTTCACCATTCCAATCTGGTAAACTGATGTTGATCCACTCTGAAGAAATAAGGTGAGAGAGGGACGGAATTAGAAGGAAGAGAAGGCATGCGTAGAGGAAACAAACTAGCTAGGGAGGTTGCACTGGCCATGCATGCAGACGAGTGTGCGCGCACGTCGGAGCTTGAAGATCTAGAGAAACATGCAGCTGAGAGTGTGTGTGCTATGTGCGTATGCATGATTTGGTGATCAGTGGGAGTGAGATCTTTGGAAAGAGACAGTGGTGTACGCGCGCGCACGTGTGGTCAGCGCCATGGGCCTTGCTCGCTCGGTAGCCAACAGTCTCATCCGGCCGGGGACCAGCGAAGATCTCCTTCAGTTCCTCCGTCCCGAGCTAGCTCTTATTTATTTAAGACTCTCAGGACAAACCCGGCCATCGTAAGCCTGAGTGCATGGCTAGCTCCGTACTTCTCGTCATGGCAATTGAATCTCCTTATACTACTAGTTTATCAACCGAAGTTAAACTGAAGCTAAGAAATGCATGCAGGCTAAAATGGAGGATTAGAGCTTTGAAAGGGAATTAATGGTAGTGTGTTTCAGGACTCTGTGTGTTCACCAGCTGAAGCAATGGAGGAGTACATGCACCATTGATTCAAGCTTTTAATTTGTCTCCTGCGTTTGCACAGTATAACGGAAGCACAAATTTAAGTGAAGATGTATGTGTGAGTAGTGAGTACTACATCTCAATATAGCAGTATAGAATAGAACTATTTGCCAAGAACTATAGAGAAACAGTCAGTAGTCAAAGAAGATGGAGAGATCCCGGGCTGAAATGGAAAGATCTTAAATACATACGCAATTAACATTAAATCTTGCTTTTATCTCATCATGGGTATTAATGGGACATGAGCAAACAGTAGCATCGATTCATTCACTTCCCAAAGCTACTACTACCCCTGATTACCCCTTTGCTGATTGCTCTATACTCACTGACCTAGGTAGCAAATTAAGCACAAGGAAAAAGACTCAAAAAGACCCGAAGACATCAAGCAAGAACATAAGCAGGAGAGACGATTGCTAAAGAGAGAGGGATACTGAAACCAAATGGCAAAAGAAATAGCTCAAATCTTGCAAATTAAGCGCGAGGTATAGCGAGACACGTACAGAAGCAAATAGACAAGAGGTTTGCAAGTGATTCTACTGTACTCGGGAGGTGCTCGGTGCAGTAGTAGTACTGCTACTCCCTCCCGCCTGGCCAGTGCGTGGTGCAGCCGCCACGCTGCCACTGGACTCTCCTCCCCCGGCGCCTGCGGCAGCGGCAGTCGTTGCTGCTGCGGCGGTCGATGAGCTCGTCGCCTCCCCAACGCCGCCCTCCGGGGCGCCGGCTGCGGCTGCGTGCGCTTGCGCTTCTTCTTATCGTAGGGTATGCCGCGCGCCTTGGCCTGCGCGTCGCGGACCTCGCGGAGGTAGATCCGCACGGCGCGCGCGGCGAAGGGGTTGGACTCCGGCGCGTGGCCGCTCTCCTCGTAGGCGGCGCGCAGGCGGCCGATGAGCGCGTCGAGTGAGCCCCACGCCTGGCGGAGCGGGCACGGGCACGGCGCCGGCGGGCTGGGCTGGCCGTAGTACGCGCACCCGGACGCGTGCACCTTGGTCTTGCCGAACTGATCGAGGTACTTGAGGAACTCTATGACGTGCGCGCCGCTGCACCGCGCCAGCGTCAGCGGCGGCCGGTGGTTCCGCAGGTACTGCAGGAACGTGTTCCAGTCCCGCCGCTTCTGCGACTCGTACCTGCTCAGCTGCTGCGGGGGCGGCGCCTGAGCCACCGGCTGGGCTGGCTGCTGCGCGTCACCGCCCGCCGAGGAGGACGGACCGGATGCGCCCGAGGAATCCATGCAGCTCGCTCGCTTAGCCGGCCCAGCAGCTCGGCCGGGGGCTCGAGCGAGCGCGATCGGGGCAGACGGAGTGGAGACGTGCACCGGCCGGATGGGCGCGGGTCGGTCGCGATGGGATGCGAGAGAGCGACGGGGAGGGGAGAAAGGGAGGTGAATGCTAGTGAAGGGGACGGAGGTGTGAAGGTTGAGACCTGAGAGCGGGGGCGTGGAGGAGGGAGAGTGAGGCGCGTGTGGGGGCCCGGGAGCATTCACGTGGTGGCCCCCGTTGGCCCGAACAATTCCGTCTCCTCTACGTAGGACGGTAAGTAACCGTATGGTGCGTATGAATAAACAGTGGCGCGTACGTAGTGCATGTGCGTGTATAGTAGACTGTTGCATGGCCAGCGGGCGATCTGGTATCATTCGAGTGCATCGGATGTGGCAGCGTACGTTTAGGTTTTGGTGTACTTACCAGATGTCGGTATAACTAGGCATTGGGCCGGGCTGGGCCAGCACACAGCACGGTCTGGATGGGCCGTGAGCCCGTACCATACCAGCGTTGCACGGCCCACCTCGTCTCCGACAAGCTCATGCACGCCAATCCGCCTTCGTGTCGTGTCGCCCTAAGCCCAACCCTTTTGCACTGTGGCAGCAGAAGCTTGGATTAAAGGGAGCAGGGTGGTGGTCACTTAGCTCGGCCGACGTCGTCATGGAGGACGCCTCCAGGGCGGCTCATCCGCTATCACCGTGGTCGTGGAGGACGCTTCCAGATCCAATCGTCGTGACTATTCATCGCCGTCGCCATGGAGGAACGGCACCCACCAGGGCGACTCGACCATTGTCACTGTGGCTGCCACCATCGCCGTGGAGGACGCCTCTAGGGTGGTTTGTCCGCTGTCACCATGGCCGTGGAGGACGCCTTCAGGGCGGTTTGTCCGCTGTTACCATGGCCATGGAGGATGCCTCTAGATCCAAGCGTCGCGACCGCCCGTCACCATCGTCATGGAGTGCCGCCCACCAGCGCGGATCACCCGATGTCGTCGTGGCCGTCAGTCGTCGTGGAGGATGCCTCTAGATCCAATAGTCGTCGCCTTCCATCGTCGTGGCCGTCTGCCGCCTTGGCCACCTTCGTCGCCGAGGTGGGGTGGCGACCAGCGATGGTGAGGTGGGGGCACGAGAGCGGTGAGGACACCGAAGAGGTGGGGCGGCCGAGCGGCAGTGGAGGGCTTGACCGCTGGAGGTAACTGGTGGGCAGTGGCGCGTTCCGTGGTCGGTGGAGTGGCTGGAGGAGTGGAGCCGTCCGTTGTCGGAGTTGGAGATAAGGAATGGGATAAAGTAAAAATGAAGAAGGGAAAGGAAAAATTAGGAGGGAAAGGAAAGAAAATTAGGAGAGAAAATGAAAAGGAGCGAAGAGAATGGCAAAGAATGCAAAAAGAAGAGTAGGGAAATGAAAATAATGAGAAAAGAAAATATGGTATAGAAAATGAAAAATAAAATTAATTGTGTATAATTGTAATGGACATTGACACAAATATTTGGGGGCAAAGGAACTGAAATTTATTAATCGTTGGGTACAAATACATAGTTATTATCTCATTAAAAACCTTATACCTCGGCATGGAGTACCCAGTAAGGAAAAGAATACATTAACTACATGCACATACTAACATACAAAGACTAGTTGATGTCATGATTAAAGATGGCAATCGGGCGTGGCGGGCACGGGTAGTGCTCGCCTATACCCATGCCCGCGACCCCAATTTTCTCCCACGGGCATACCCGCGAAGGACGACAGGCGAAGAACCGCACCCATACCCGTCGCCTGCGGGCATGCCCATGTACCAGCGAACATTTAAAAATGTAACATGGATGAGGCACCATATTCACACATCAAGAACCAGTAACAAATTCAAGATTGAACAGTGCATCACACATTCAACATTGAACAGTAGAGCACTAAAATTGAAATACACGGCCGGTTCAGGATTGAACAGTGCAGCACAAAGTCACAGAGGCCTTACTTCTCAACAACTAAAATAGAAATAGAACGGTGCATCACACATTCATCAACTAAAATGGCAGATCTCAAACAGATTAAAACAAGAACCCAGGAACTATGATAGATTGAAAGGAAAAGGAATTTTCACACCTATTAACATCATCAGTTCATCACACATATCTCAAACATATTTGCTCAGGACTACATGAAGCCTCTACAAGTAAAACCACACGTTTCCATCCCAAGGTAGGATTACTTTCACTAAAACCTGATAAAGAGGATTAAAAAATGTATCAGCCACATATTCCACAAATTGTCACACAAAGCGCTGAAATCTGGTGAATACAAACCTAAATTTGACGACTTCAATCTTGAGAGCGATAGGGATTTGGTAATTTCAGATGACTTTTCTTCCTCTTGGTATCGCGAAACTCCAAGAAGCTCCATGACCTCCATCCCGTGCACCATCCAGCTGACAGGCAAGACGACATCGGAGGGCTGAGGACGCTGCTGCTGGGCGGGGGCACGGGGCAGCGGCTGGCGTGGCTACGGCCGTCGTGATTGAGCGGGGGGTGCCAGCGAGCGAGCGGGAGGGTGGGGCCAACATGCTTCTTCAATTTCGGGAATAAGGACGCGGAGGGACGACGTCGAGCTGGTCAGCCTAGCTTTCGCCAGGAGGACGAAGGAGGATGAGATGGATCTGGAATTCTGGATTTCGCGTGTTGGTAGTTGGCGAGGCAAGTGGCGGCTGGGAATCAGGGATTCGGGGTTGGGGCTAGGGTTTTAGTGGTAGTATTGAACTATTCATTGTTGGCCCACCAATCAGTATTGGTCACGGGTAAACGGGCGAGATGGGTACGAGTGGATCTTACCCATGCTCGTGCCCGTTTTCTCGATGGGCAGAGAGTTTCCCCCATTTTTATGCCCGTGGACGAAGAAAACAGCCTATACCCGGCTCCATTAGGGTTTACCCACGGGAACGCAAGTAATCGGGCACAATTGCCATCCCTAGTCAAGATTCTCTAGGTTGGCTATCACCTCCGCGATCTCCGGAACCTCGAGGCATGTGAGTGCCTCAACCATCTCAGGTGTGAGAGATGAACTCCTTGGCTCGAGTATCCTCCCCATCGTACTGAAAGTGGATTCCGATGATATAGTTGACACCGAACCGCAAGTACATGCATCTCGTGCAAAATGTGACAGCACATGATAAATATGCTAGTAGTTCTTCCATCACAACAGGAGGTCGACATCATTGCACTCCACGAGATCAAGCTTGGTGTCTGCAAAAGGTGTGTCGAGGTATTGGTTGATCTCAACTCTTGGATTCCATTGCGACGTGCTCGACGCATGAGAGGACAAACTGGATATTGAGCATTTAAGGTTCTTTCACATGATGGAAGCGCTCAAATTGCGCTATCCTTGTTGTATTATTGAAGCACTTGTTTTCAATTGACTTGTGCTGCCAAACTTTTCATAATACAAATCGAAAACTCGAAAAAGCTCATCATGAATGTGCGTGTAATCCTCAGAAAATCAAGATCAAATGCTTCATGAATTCCCTCATAAGCCCCTTTAGATCTGTTAATTTTCTCTAATGATCAAAAATAGTACCAAAACAGTAGAGATGTGGAATAGCTTGAAAATATTTTAAAAAAATTACTCTCTATTGGTTCAATAACTGGTTTTAAAAGGGATAGAGATGTGGAATAGCTTGAAAATATTTTTAAAAATTACTCTCTATTGGTTTAATAACTGGTTTTAAAAGGGCACCGTTTATGTTTTCATTGAAAACATTAACAATAGTTCAAAACCACTCGATGACTAATCGAGAAGTAGGATAGTAAATATCAGATAAAACTATGGTTGCGTCATAAAAAAAACTTTCAAAAATTCATGAAAATGACCAACAACTACCCAATCCACTTTAGTAACCAATTGCTTATCTGAATTAGTATTGACAAAGAGAGTGATGATATAATCATACTTTACACACCGCTCCAACATAGTATACATGGAGTTCCACCCCACATTCATGTTGAGGTTGAATTTTCTTGGTCTCTTATTGTTGGCCCAATAGTAGCCCGCGAACTGAGCGTATCTTGGGGATGAAGATGTAATGAACTAGATAGCATCGCGTATATTTTCCAAACTAGGTTTTATTACTTTCAAACCTGCCTGCATGATGAGATTAAGGATGTGGCACATGCATCTCGTGGAGGATGAAACCACTAGTGTAGGACTGCAGATACGGTGTGAGAACCTCCATAACCGTTATGTTAGCTGAGGCATTATTAAGAGCGATGGCAATAATTTTGTTCTCTACTTAAAAATCCTAAATAACCACTAATACGTGTTGTGTGTTGGCTTCTCCGATGTGTGCCTCATCGATTGGTCTAAACCTTATGGCTCGCTTGTTTAAGTTGTAATTGTCATCCAAGTAATGTGCAACAAGACTAAGATAGGCTACCCTTTGGTGGGATGAAATCCATATATATGAGGTTAAAGAAAAAGAAAACATAACTTTGAAGAATTTCCCTTTCAAACTATGTCACACGCCGTTGTTCTCGTACTGACGGTATTGTGGGCAAAAACCATGTCAGATCATTCTCTCGAAACTAGAGTTTTCGCCTATCCTAATTGAAAATCCTTAGTAATTATATATCTAGCAATTTCGTCTCTAGCTACCCAAGGGTTGTACATCTATGTACTCACCGAACTATCGACCCCAAAGTTACGCTGGGTCTAGACATTCTTCCCTTGTGTCCGCCCAGCCGCTATCTTCTTCAAACATGCCTCCGCGTGCCACTTGAGATGACCTACTCCTCCATCAGAGCGTGTAGATAATTCAGCATGACAATATTTACAAGTGGCATATGCTACCCGATGCCCGTCCTCCATTTTTGTGATGTACTCCATACGCTGCCAACACCATACACGTCGACCGCCAGAGCATCCACCCGCTACTTGCACCGATGCACCGACCCTGACGTTCGAGATGGTCAAGTGGGCATCCTCAAAGCCCTCCGTTCTGTCCATATGACACCATCCATGTCATAGTGTCCCATGCCCAGTGAGAGTTGGGGATGATCAATCTCTAGCTCTTTCACTTCCTTTTCGGGAGGAAGACTATCTAGGAGTGCGAGGGCGTGCTCTCCTGCTCCCTCCTCCTGACTTCTTCTTGCCAAACATTTTGGGAGACTAGCAAGTAGTACCAGTAGAAAACTAGAGAATAGAGAACAAGGAGAGAATAGAGAACTTGCATGTGTGGTGAAGAAACGAGGAGAGGAAGGGATTTTATAGCAATGGAGGTGGTGAATGTTGCCATTTACCCGTTGCAAAAGCTGCCTACCTGGGCTGCCTGTTGCATCTCTACCTCACCCGCGCTTCTCTGCTCCTCCATCATGTCATTGCAAAAGCTTGGAGCCTGCCGCAGCACAACAGCTCATCAGGCGATCGTTGTCGCTATTGCGTAGCACAGCAGCACAGTAGCTAACCATTGTGCGTCACTGCCTCCACATCGGGTCATCTCCCTCTCCACGACTCCACCTCTCCCACTCCCACTCCCACTCCCTCTCCCTCTCCCTCTGCCCCTCCGTCGTCGGCTGACGCCTCTCCCGTTGCACCACTGCTGCACCGCTCGGCCTCTATCCCTCCCCTATTGCCCCCACCACTCCCAACCTCCCACCTGCTCCAGATCTGTGCGCGGGTGGCCGCTCGAGCGAGAGTGTGGAGGTGGCGGCGCATGGTGGTGTGTAAGGCGAGCGGGGAGGTGACGGAGTTGAGCTCCACTGGCCCCACAGCCCCACCCACCACTCGACTCTCCAAATCTGGTTTGGGGAGGCGGACGCGACAACGATGAGTAGGGAGGCAGTGACGACGAGCACTAGATTTAGCGTGGGGAAGCGGCCACATTGGTAGGGAGGTGGTGACGCGGGCTGCGAGCGTGGAGGCGGCGGCAAGCGTGGAGGTAGAGTTGTTGATTTGTGATCCAAATTCTATACATCAATTAGGCCAGCTTCTGGACGGAGCGTAGCGGAGGCCCGTCGCCGGAGGCTTAGGGCCGGAGCGGATCCTAGTCGAATTAGGGTTTCCCTGATATATATATATATATATCCTGTAAGCCACCGTTTGAGATAAGATAATCAGAGTTGTAATCCCCGACGTTGTAACCTCACCCCGATATAGTGAAGATTGTTGCTGGCTGGCGCCTGTGGTTTTTCCCTCTCGCATTGGGAGGATTTTCCACGTTAAATCTCGTGTCTCTCTGCGATTGATCTTGTTTACTTCGTCGTTCCTCAGCCGTCACGTTGTAACAAGAGCCGCAGGCGATGTCGACCTCCAGGTCTGTGCACGGCGAGGCAAGGCGCGCACGTGGTAGTGAGGTTGGTACGGTCTGCGCGCTCGCTCGACATCGGAGTGCACGCCGAGCTCGTGGAGTTGCTGGCGCAATTGGGGCGTGGGCACGGAGTCGCTGGCGCGGTTGGCGAGCATGGAGACGGGGCACCAGGCTCGGTGTGGCCAGTGAGCGTGGAGGACTGGGACTCGATGCGAGCGTCATGGCCTTGTCGGCACGACGGTGCTGCGTGAGGGTAGTGGTGAAGAGGTGGTGCGCGTGCGCTCGGCATGACGAGCGCACAATGGCGTTGGTAGCAAGGAAGGTGTGCGAGCCGGTGGTGAGGACCGAGGACAGTGTATGCGTCGGTAGCGAGGTGCCCATTGTAAGGTCGACAGGTGCTAAGTGACCGCACACGCGTGATGGCCACAGCGGCGCACGACGACCATGGCCGTATGTGCTCCCTCCGTTCCTCTCCCTCTTTTACTCTTCGGTATCCATGTGCCGGGCTGATGGCACGCCAGCGACGACAACTGTAATGGCGGTAGCCTCCTATGTGCCTCAGTAGGCCGCATGCCCTGCCACGGGTCGTGCCACCTTCGGGCTGCCATGCCTTGCCGCCCATCGTGCTTGATCAACACAACCCTGTCTTCCGTGTTGTGCCGACCTGGCCCTCCCCTTTCGTGTCGTGCTTTGGGCCGTGCTGGACCGTCCCAAACAAGCCCGGCCCAATGCCCATGTCTAGTCGACATCGTGGGTGGGACGAGAATAACTCAATAGAATGATTTAAGTTTTAGTTGTACACTATTCTTCTGGAACTTTTCATTTCATTTTTTTCTCCTCTACTTTACCGTCCAAACAACAACCATCGATCTCAAAGTCCCCCACTGAAGTTTTTTTTCTCCAACATGCAACAGATGAATGTTGCAGGAAAAAAAGAGATTAATATATGTAGTGTGTGTACTGCCTGCGTACAAATGCTGTGGTCACTCGCCACTCTTTTCTCTCTTTTTTCCCCATCCCCCCCTTATCTCAATCTTTTGCGTGTCTCAGTTTGTCGAACATTTTCATCGGGACTTGGAATTTCGCTTTCCCAATAAGTTTTCTATATATCTTTTTTCGATTGATTAAATTTTCTAATTTGATGTTCAAGTAGGGTCTAGCTGGTAAAAGTAGAAACGAAAGTTACAGAACTGCGCTGCTGCGCACGATAATAATGCTACTTTCCTCTGATAGGGAATACACGATAATATTACTTAATGGCACACATTTTGATTTTGTCTATTAAGCGGTCAATATCTGCCCACTTCCACGTCTGGTGAGTAGAGTACGCATACTGAGTACTACTAATGTTATTTCATTATTTAAAAACAAAAATTGGGACTCTTGATTAGCTATATTTTTGCATTCTTGCACATATATAGTACACTTTTGTGTAGCATGCATGGAAGATTGCGAGCAGATTAATCGTTTACGGCAACGCTGTTGGTTTTGTTCAAGGCAGCCAGCCAACAAGCCATGGTTTTCTATAGGGAAAACGGGACTCATTTGCAGCACACATCTGGCATTCTCTTCTCCTTTTTGATAGGATGAAAGTAACATCATTGGATTATTAGTGGAAGACCACCAACTGGTGTCCTTTCCTGCACAAAGGAGTCAAAAAAATTGAAATTTTTGGCGAGACGTCCACATCTTAATTTTTAGTTCGAAACATTCTCTCTCTACAGCACGTCACCTGAGAGCTGCCTAGCCTAACATTTCTTTAAGCTCCTCCTGTGTACATTGTATGTGTTACGCTGCACAATTAGCGCTGCACGACTCACACGCCTTCAGTCTACCAAACGAGCATCAAGCTTCTAGGTCCTTGGGCTGCTAGACGAGCTAGCTAGCCCAGCAATAAGGGCAACAAGGTACCATAGCATCTCTAGCCCTCAGCAGACTACCGCTAATTGGCAATTCGGTATTCGGCAAGCCGTAACTAGGAGAGCAACTCCCATTAGCATCTTTAAATTTTGGTCCTGGATCCGCCACTAAACAAGGTGATCACTTACGTTGTCTTCTTGCAAAAGGTTGTGGGCATAAACTAAGGCTAATCTAGATCTAAACGACATGAACCCTAGCTCAGTGAAGAACACCTAACCTAAACCTTAGAGCGGAAGCGAGATTCGCATACCCAAACATGAAGATGCCATTAGACTTGTAGATCCAGTCGGCGGTCGCAGAAGTGGCGTGGACGAGGGCGGCGATGTCACGGTGACAGTGGGGGCCTTCGGTCTTCACTCATCCTAGCGCACGAGATAGATCGAGTATGTTTTGGGTTGTTCATAGCATAGAACCACTTGGGATCCAAAGCCTACTGAGTCCCCCTGTTTTTATTTTTGCGTTAGATGAACAGGACCAAAACCAAAATGAGGTTGGTTGCGCCCTCGATCAGGACGCGAGTGGGGCGTGACCCCTTGAATCTCGGAGGTGGTTAGCCGAGATCAACCCAATATTCTCCCCTTTGATCGTAAGGCTAACATCATAAACCTATTCTCAATAAAATAGCATACTAAAGTAATACATCGTATGTCCAATGAAGTGTCATACAACCCCAGTACCTATAGTGTACTATTCCATCTTGAAATGGATATTTATTATATTTAATGGGAGTTGATTTGCTTTAAGGTCCTTTTATCCAGAATCAGAGGCTTTCCAATAAACCCATGCCGGCAACATGATCACGAAAGATATTGGGTGGTAAGCCTTTAGTAAGCGGACCCGCAAGCATTAACTTAGTACTAATATGCTTGATACTAATAGTTTGATCATGGATTTTGTCTTTCACAACATGGTACTTAATGTCAATGTGTTTGGTAGCACCACTTGACTTGTTGTTACTCGCATGAAAGACTACGGGTTCGTTATCGCAGTATAAGGTGAGTGGTTTAGAGATGTTGTCTACCACTCTAAATCCCAGGATAAAGTTCTTAAGCCATACAGTCTGCCCAGTAGCCTCATAACATGTCATAAACTTAGCTTGCATCGTTGAAGATTCCGTAAGGGTTTGTTTGGAGCTTTTTCATGAGATAGCTCCCCCAGCGAGTGTGAAGATGTAACCTGACGTGGATTTCTTAGTATTAATACATCCTGCAAAATCTAAATCTGAATAACCAACAACTTCAAGGTTATCAGAAATCTTATATGTGAGCATGAAATGCTTAGTAGCTTGCATATAGCGCAAGACTTTCTTAACGGCCTTCCAGTGGTTCGGTCCTGGATTTGACTTATATCTGCCAAGCATCCCGGTTACAAAAGCTAAGTCAGGGCACGTGCATACATAATGCTTCCGACAGCTGAAGCATAAGGAACCGATTTCATCTGATCAGTTTCATATTGATTCCTTGGACACTGAAATGTCCCAAACTTATCACCCTTAACAATAGGAGCAGGCAAGCCAGAGCACTTATGCATATTATATCTCTTCAGTACTATGTCAATGTATGCCTTCTGAGATAAACCTAATACTCTTTTGGACCTATCTCGGTGAATCTCAATGCCAAGAACGTAAGAGGCATCACCAAGATCCTTCACATCAAAATTAGATGAACGAAATATCATGGTCTCAAACAGCATATCCTTATCACTGTTAGCCAATAAGATGTCATCCACATAAAGCACTAAGATGGTATATTTACTCGCCTTGAACTTAACATATATGCAGTTACCAACTTTATTTTTCTTAAATCCAAAATTCCTTATGATCTTATCGAATTTGAGGTACCACTGCCTCGACGCTTGCTTTAAGCCATAAATTGATTTTCTAAGTCGACATCTCATATGCTCCTTGCCTTCCACAACAAAATCTTCTGGTTGAGTCATGTAAACATTTTCTTGCAAGTCGCCATTGAGAAATGTCGTCTTAACATCCATCTGATGTAACTCTAAATCATAATAAGCTACGAGTGTCATAATGATTCTGAATGAATCTTTAGTTGAGATAGGAGAAAAAGTGTCATTATAGTCAATCCCCTCTCTTTGTGAGAAGCATTTTGCTACAAGCCTTGTTTTAAACCTTTTGACATTTCCCTTAGAGTCATGCTTGGTTTTATAGACTCATTTACAGCCTACTGTTTTGACTCCGTCAGAAATTTCTACTAAGTCACATACATCATTAATACTCATAGACTTTAGTTCATCCTTTATGGTATCAAGCCACTTAGGAGAATGTTCACTCATCATGGCCTCCTTATAAGAGGTGGGATCATTTACCTTCCCTATATCATTAATATCCTCATTCATATAAACAACATAATCATTTGGAATAGCAGATATTCTCTCCCTTCGTGATCTTCTAATAGGTTCATCAGCTATTACAAGAGACTGCTGAGGCTCATCATTAGGTGCGACATTAGGAATTTCAAAGACCTCAACAGTGGGTGCAACAACAGTATTCTGTTCTGGAGGTGCAACTACCTGAGACACATGAATAAAGGTCTCTGGGATAAGTGGTGAAGGAACATAAATCCGTTTCTCCTCAAGATCTATTTTCCTGGGCTCTAGGTCCTCATCATTCTCTAATAACACAGCGTGCCTTATTTCTACAAACTTAGTTATCCTATTATGACAGTAAAAACGATACCCTTTAGATCTCTCAGGGTACCCAATAAAATGACAACTTACTGTCTTAGGATCTAATTTCCCAATATGTGGATTAATATCTTAGCCTCGGCAGGACAACCCCACATTCATAAATATTTTAAACTCAGTTTTCTCCTAGTCCATAATTCATAAGGTGTCTTAGGCACTGATTTACTGGGAACCCGATTAAGAATATGTACAGTTGTCTTTAGTGCTTCTATCCACAAACCAATTGGTAAACTAGAATAGCTAAGCATGTTCCGTACCATATCCATAAGTGTACGATTACGTCTCTTAGCTACCTCCATTCTACTGAGATTCACATGGTGTAGAATACTGGGCAACAATGTCATTTTCCTAAAGGAACTTAGCGAAAGGGTCAGGAATTTGCCCATAAAAGGCATGTCTTCCATAATATTCTCCCCTATAGTCCGATTTTACCACTTTAATTCTTAGGTTGTGCTGATTTTCAACTTCAGCCTTAAATATCTTGAATTTGTCAAGTGACTCGGATCAGTCTTTAATAGAAAAGATATAACTATAACGGGAGAAATCATCGGTGAATGTGATGAAGGAATCAAAACCATCCACTGGTGTCACAGGAAAATGACCATAAATATCAGTATGAATTAATTCTAAGAGTCCTGTGCTGCAAGTGGCTCCCTTCTTTATTTGCTTTACATATTTTCCTTTAATACAATCAATGTAGTGGTCTAAGTCAGAGAAATCTAATGGATGGAGAATTTATTCCTTAATGAGACGCTCCATCCCCCTCCCCCCTCGAAATGTGGCCTAAACGACAGTACCACAGTTTTGAAGAAGTCTCATCATTCTTTTTACGCTTAGCATCACACACATTCAAAGATACAAGAGATTTATTAAGAGAAAGCATATAGAGCTTGTCTTGTCTAAAAGCAAGACCAACATCATTTAAATTAAACATAATAATGCATTTATTGTTACCAAATTACATTTAAAACCATCATTGTCCAATAAAGAAACCAAAATCAAATTCCTCCTGATGGAAGGAACATAGACTACATTATTAAGATGAAGTATGAAGACGCCATCCATCTGCGACTCTAAGACTTCACTCCCCTTTCTTAGTGTTCTCGCGGTAAGGAATCCCTGTAAAGAGTTGCACCTAAGTCAATTCACCAAGAATTAAGAGAGAAATCAGCATAAAGAGTTTCATCAATGAACATTATTGTATCATTACCCCTTTTGGTGAGCCACTTCATAAAACCGACACAATCCTTCTGGAAATGCCCTGGCTGCTTGCAGAAGTGACATTTATCCCCATTAAGTGCTTCAGCGGGAGCAACATGAGTCTTAGGTGCATTGTGCACCTTAGGCCTTGACTTATCTGAATTAGGGGAGAATTGTAGCTTTTTCTTGGATCTGAAGTCGCCTTAGAACTTCCTTTTGTTAGGGCCGCCAACTTGAAGCGCAAAATCTTTCTTTTCCGTTCTTATTCTTTTTTCCTCCTGGACACACATGGCGATTAAATCGCTCGTGCTCCTTTTTCTTTCTGAGTATTGTAATTTATCTTAAATGTTGTGTACTCAGAAGGAAGAAAAGTCATAATAAAGTGGACTAGGAAACCATCAGATATCTCCATGTCCATGCCCTTGAGCTTTCCAGCCATGTCGGTCATCATCATAATATGCTGCTCTCTTATGCTGCTGGACCCATCATACTTAACAGATAAGAGCCTCTGGATTAAAGTACTGGCATAAACTTTAGTGAAGCCTTTGAATTTCTCCTCAACTAAAGCCAAATACTCCTTAGCATTTTCGAAATCAGGGATTGCTCCCCTGATCCCAACTGAGATAGAGGTCTTCATGATCCTTAGTGACATGCGGTTGGACCGCTCCCATTTTTTAGCATTAGCACCGTAAGTTTTCTTTCTCATCATAATTATCCTCACCATCGGTGGGGGGAATGGGAGCGGTCACCCTTAACGCATAGTTAAGGTCCAAAACCCCAAGGACAACATGAATTCTGTTTTTTCAAGTGGGGAAGTTGCTTCCCGTGAGCTGCTCAATATTGTCAATTGTAGCGGCAACATTCGAAGCGTTTATTGCTGAATATTAAACTTCAGGGAAAAATTAGAAATAACATAAATATGTATTGCATGCAATTAACCCTACGTTGGTCTGATTAACAACATACAAAACTACAGTTCTAATTCATATCACCGTTGGGCAGAAAATAAAAAAGAACTTAACAATTTAATATGGCGACACACGACTACAAACAACGTTGGTTAGAATGTAATCATATGCATACATAATGCCAAAATAAAACATAAAATCTCTAATCAAAATATCTTGTTGGTTCAATTTTAATCAGAGACAAAACATAAAAATGGGATAATAATATAATGTTATTGGGCAACAAACATTAATTAAATCAGTGAATAAAAGAAAGATTTAAACATAAGAAAAAAGCACTGGAAAATAAAAGAGCCCATTGTTGCAGGCCTCCAAAAGAAGGACTTTGGCCCAACACCACGTGCGCGGCCCATTTCTACTCCGCCGGCCCGAAAGCCATGACAGCCGTTGGATCTGATCAGATGGCTGGAAAAATCACTCGGCCCATTCCACTCCGTCGGCCTGAAAAGCCACGACCGTTGGATCTGATAGGACGGCCGAGGCGTTATCCCGAGCGACATAAAATTCCAAAAACCCTAACCCTAATTGTCAGTTCGCCCTCTTCTCCTCCAGAAAAAGCGGAGCATCGGCAGCGGCGTGCGCGGAGGAGAACACGCGATGCGGCGTCAGCGGTGGCGCACGGGGGGAGCAGCAGTGGCTCCGATGGCGACGGCACAGGGGAGTGCGCGGAGCGGCATGAAGCAGCGCTGCCGCAGCCCTGCTCGCCGGCGCATGCGTGCGACCGAGGTCACGCGCGTAGCCGTCAAAGGAGGGACTTAAAAAAACGTAAGTATTCACCGCACTTTAGGGTTTCGATTTGGGTATCGCCGCACTTTAGGGTTCCGAATGGGTTTGAAACTCGGGATTTCTTTAGGATTTCATAGAAATTTCTTAAGTCCCCTCCTTCTAAATGCTAAACCGAGCCACTAAACATTAGATCCGGGCATGAACAAGTTCGGCTGGGGTTCAAAACAATACTAGGGGTTGCTCTGATACCAAATGTGGGCATAAACTAAGGCTAATCTAGATCTAAACAACATGAACCCTAGCTCAGTGAAGAACACCTAGCCTAAACCTTAGGGCAGAAGCGAGATTCGTATACCCAAACATGAAGATTCCATTAGACTTGTAGATCCGGTCGGCAGCCGCACAAGTGGCGTGGACGAGGGCGGCGATGTCGCAGTGACGGCGGGGGCCTTCGGTCTTCGCTCACCCTAGCGCACGAGATAGATCGGTTTGTAGCCTAGAACCACTCAGGATCCAAAGCCTGCCGAGTACCCCTGTTTTTATTTTGCGCTAGATGAACGGGACCAAAATCAGAACGAGGTTGGTTGCGCCCCCGATTAGGACGCGAGTAGGGCGTGGCCCCTTGAATCTCGGAGGTGGTTCGCTGAGATCAACCCAACAAAGGTTAACTTGATGGATGAGTCTCACAAGTTTTGTTCTTCTTCTTCCACAATGACTATCCCAATAGCATGTTTCTCTACTAAGCAATAACTATTTTTATAGGCTATTCAACAAGCCAATTTTCGAGGTACGATTCTACCACGATCTTGTTGGAATTAATATGGGCTAGGCCCAAACATTATATTCTAATTAATTCCTAGTAAATCTCAAAGGCTCATGTGCAAGTGCTAAAAATGTTTAGTCCCACATGGAGGGATTAAGGGGAGTAACACCAGTTTAAAAGGTGGAACATGGTAGCCCCTCTTGTGGAATTGGAAAGAGACTACACACGCGCGCGCTCGCTCGCCTCGCCGAGCCGAGCCGTGCCGTGCGGTGCGGGTGCGTGTGCGGGTGCGGGTGCGCGCGTACGCAGGCGTGTCAGGTGCAGACGTGATTTTCTTTATCTATTCGAAAATCGAAGCGTACTGGCTTTGAGGGTGACTTTGGTCTCTGGTCTCTTTGTTTTTGGCCATTAAAAAGAACAGAGTGCTGGTCCTTGATGGTGACTGTTGGCCTTTGGTCTTCTGACGACCGTCCTTGATGGTGACTGTTGGCCTTTGGACTTCTGACAACTGTCCTTGATAGTGACTGTTGGCCTTTGGACTTCTAGCAACCTTTGAACTCTCTGTCTTTTGGCTATTTAAGGAGACTGAGAGGACTGGCTCTGGTTAGAGTTTTTTCCACTTCCACAGTTTAGATTTCCACAGTATTTGTTGCTGTCTTTGGCGATCTCCATCCCGGCGTGGCGCGTGTACGGTCGCACCGGGAGAGCAGGCCTCCGGAACCTCGTCCTTGAAGGCTTGCACGAGCGAGGACGAATAAGGTTTTTGGAGAGCGTTACGCGATCGCTCGCTTGCTACATCTACATCAAGTGTACAACTACAACTCTCTGCTACGTTCTACATCGACTACACGACTCTCTGCTACGTTCTACATCAACTGCACGACTACGCGACGTCCACTACATCATGACGAACAACGACATTATCAAGAATGCTGGTGCTAGTTCTTCTTCTGCTGAATCTGGGTATGTTACTTGGGTTGCTTTACTATTTATTGTTATCATGAACACTGAGATAGATATGCTATTTTCTATCTTTCTAGAAATTAGTATGCCTATAGTGTTCATTCATACCTGTTTTGTATTTGTGAAAATAGCTAGAGTATTTTTCATGTTTTATCTAGCTTATTTCTGGATTAAAGTAATTCGAAAAATGCTTATATGCTCAACAGATCCTACCATGATCAATTACGATCTTGCCAACAAGCTAAGCACGATATTGCCTAGCATCCCAGTCATGGCAAACTTAATAGACATGCATGCTTCAATTCTTCTGCGGCACAAAATGCCTCTTTTCATTTCAAACGTGAACCATGCGCGCGACGGACCAAACAACAGTGCTAGCTCCTGCCCGTCAAATACCTAGGACTATTCCCACTAGGTTAACCTCACCCTTCTATCGTGAAGACTCGATCAGACACACGGCGACGACGGAAAGCTAACTATTGCAGTCTCGATCGATTGCGGAGGCGTACGTGACCGATCGACCAAGATCGGTCCGGGTCGCCATTGCTAGCTTTACTTTTGCTGAGCACTAGCTTGATTGACGATTATTTTAGTGCGTATATTGGTTAACTTCTTAGCCCGTAGGTACCGCAAGGGAAAAACCGCGAACGCGACGGCCAAATTTCCCCCTCATCTGAATACGACCACGGATCAAACGAGTGTTGTTCTCAGGAGCCGTTCGGAGGGGGCGGCGCGCGCCGCCGTGGGGTTCTGGAAGGGGTTTGAGTTGAGTTTGACCGCGCGTGAGCTAGCTGGCTGCTGCGTCCTAACTGCAGACTGCCTAACGCTATGCTTACTGAAACATCTTGTGGCTGTTTACGGTGCAGCTCAAAATCATTTCAAGAAACAGTTCCTCAAAGAGCTTGTTCATGTTTGTAGGAAAGACTCTCTGCCCATTCTAATTGGGGTGATTTTAATATCATCAGACATGCGGGGGGAGAATAATAAAAATAATTTTGAATCTAGATGGCCTTTTCTGTTCAATGCTGTGATTAATACTCTGGATTTACGGGAAATTGATTTATCTGGCAGGCAGTTTACTTGGGCTAATCCGTTAAATAACAGAACCTTTGAAAAATTAGATAGAGTTTTAATGAGTACTGACTGGGAGCAAAAATTTCCATTGGTCACAGTCAACGCTCTCGAACGGTCTCTATCGATCTGCACACCGCTTTTAAATACGGGAGCGGCCTCCCATAGAGGGAATCAGCCTTTATTTAAATTTGAATTAGGTTGGTTATGTAGAGACGGGTTTAGGGAGATGGTGAAAGATGTGTGGAAAAATGAAAATAGAGGTAGTACTGCTTTACAAAGGTGGCAATGGAAAGTTAGATCTCTTAAGCGATATCTTCGAGGTTGGGCAAAAAATTGCAGTGGAACGTATAAAAAGGAAAAGATAGCGCTCAACTTAATAATTGATGAGCTAGATAAAAAAATCTGAGCTTTTGAGTTTGTCCAATGAAGACATTAATCTTAAAAGATGTGCTAACGAGAGGCTGGCACAGCTTTTAAGAGAAGAAGAAATTAAGTGGTATCAAAGATCTAAAGCGAAATTCCTTTTGGAGGGAGATAGGAATACGCGTTTCTATCATTTGATTGCGAATGGTAAACATAGAAAGCAAAGAATTTTTCAGCTCGACCAGGATGAGGGGATAATTAGGGGTGATGTACAATTAAAAGCGTGTATCACCAAATATTACAAAGATCTTTTTGGACCATCCGAAATTAATCATATTTCCATGATTGATGGTTTTACAAATGATATACCTCAAATCTCAGATTCTGAAAACAACTTTCTTGCCATGCCTTTCTCCGAGAAGGAGGTGGAAGAAGCAATTTTTCAAATAGAGCATAACAAAGCACCTGGGCCTGATGGTTTCCTAGCGGAGTTTTTTTAGGTGTTTTGGGAAGTTATTAAACATGATATGATGGCCATGTTTCATGATTTACATAGTTGCTTCTTGCACCTTTTTAGCTTGAATTTTAGGATTATTACGCTGCTTCCCAAAAAAGTCGATGCTAAACAAATACAACAATATCGACCTATTTGTCTTCTTAATGTTAGTTTTAAAGTGTTCACTAAAGTGGCAACTAATAGAATTAATAACGTAGCGCATAAGGTTGTTAGACCATCGCAGACAGCTTTTATGCAAGGGAGATATATTCTAGATGGAGTTGTTATCCTTCATGAAACTATCCATGAACTGCACAAAGCAAAGTTGGATGGGATAGTGCTTAAGCTTGATTTTGAAAAAAGCTTATGATAAAGTAAAATGGTCGTTTTTATTTCAGACTTTGAGGATGAAAGGCTTTTCGACTAAGTGGTGTTCTTGGGTGGAGAGTTTTGTTAAGGGAGAAAGTGTTGTAATAAAAGTTAATGATGATTTAGGCTCCTTTTTCCAAACTCAAAAAGGTATTCGGCAAGGGGACCCGATGTCCCCTATTCTTTTTAATATTGTTGTGGATATGCTTGCCTTGTTTATTTCAAGAGCTAAAGAAGAGGGACTCATTTCGGGAGTAGTTTCTCATTTGATTGATGATGGGTTGTCAATATTACAATATGCTGACGATACTATCCTTTTTTTGAATCATGACTTAGAGCAAGCAAAAAATCTCAAACTTCTTTTATGTGTCTTTGAACAATTATCAGGGTTAAAGATTAATTTTTACAAGAGCGAAATCTTTTGTTTTGGCAAAGCCAAAGATGTTGAAACTCAGTATACATATTTATTTGGTTGTGAAGTGGGTGTCTTTCCTTTTAGATACTTAGGGATTCCAATTCATTATAGAAAATTAAGAAATAGGGATTGGAAAAGTGTTGAAGATAGAGTTGAAAAGAGGTTAAGCAGTTGGAAAGGAAACAATTTGTCTGTAGGTGGTCGAGTAGTACTTATTAACTCAGTACTAAACAACCTACCTATGTTTATGTTGTCCTTTCTTGAGATTCCTAAAGAGGTTCTCAAAAGGCTAGATTTTTATAGATCTAGATTCTACCGGCAAAGTAACGGTCATAAAAAAAAGTATAGACTTGCTAAATGGAGTTTAATGTGTACTCCTAAAGAGCAGGGTGGTCTAGGAATTCAAAATTTAGACATAAAAAATAAAAATTTGCTAGGAAAATGGCTTTTTAAGTTGCTTAATGAAGAAGTGGTTTGGCAAACTATGTTAACAAAGAAATATTTGAATGAGAAGAGTCTTTCGCAGGTGGTTAATAAGCCTGGGTCTTCACATTTTTGGTCAGGTCTAATGAAAATTAAATATCTTTTATTTCGTTTTGGTTCATTCCAGGTTAAAAATGGGATGCAAACTAGGTTCTAGGAAGATATTTGGTTAGGAGACTCGTCGCTAAAAAGACAATATCCAATCCTCTATAATGTGGTGAGGAAAAAGGATGATACAATAGCAAATATTTTGAGTTCGACTCCTCTAAATATTTCTTTTCGTAGACCTATTATTGGACCTAAGTTACATGCTTGGAATGAGTTACTGTTGAGAATTATTAATGTTCATTTAATTTCTCAAAATGATATTTTTCAATGGACATTAAATAAGTCCGGGCTTTTTTCAGTTCAGAATTTCTATGCAGCACTTATTGGAAATTATCGTGTCCCCAATAAGCGCTCTTTTTTGTTACTTAAAATTCCTTTAAAAGTGAAAATATTCCTTTGGTATCTCAAAAGAGGAGTAGTATTAATTAAAGATAATCTGCTCAAAAGAAGTTGGAGGGGAAGCAAAAAATGTTGTTTCTGTATTGCAGATGAAACAATCCAACATCTTTTTATTGACTGTCCTTTTGTACGTCTTGTTTGGTGGACTGTTCAATGTGCATTTTATCTATCTCCTCCGGTGAATATAGCCAACTTGTTTGGAAATTGGTTAACTGGTATTCGAAATATGTTAAAAACACAACTCCTTGTTGGAGTTAGTGCCTTATGTTGGTCTATTTGGCTATGTCGGAATGATGCAGCTTTTGATAAAAAGTCTATCAATAATCCCTTGCAGGTTATCTTATTGAGTGGACACTGGATAAGGGCATGGGAAAATCTGCAGAAACCAACCCAGAAGGAGTTGATGTTGAGCGGAAGTGCCAGGCTGGAATGTGCGGCGAAGCAAATCTTCAGCAATCATGGGTGGCAGTATAGTCACAGAATTTGTAATGATTGAATTTAAAGTTCAGTCGTCTTTTGGTTTGGTTGTGTTGTTTCATTTCAAGTCACTTTATTTTGTTGGATACTTTAGATTTTGGTTATTTGTAATAATTAGGGCTGTATGCATCCTTTGATACAGAGGCTGGGAGAGGTTTTGCCTCTTCCATTATCTAAAAAAAAAGGGGAAGCAGAAGCAGCATACCCAAATGTATAGGATCAATCTGAACATGTGACGGAGCCAGGAATTTTCTAAAGTCTGGCCAAGCCGCAAGCTAAATACCTAATTATGGTCTATTGAGAACCGCAAGCATCGGATATTCGGATACACGATTACGCAAATCCAAAATTGCTTTAAAGTAAAAGAACGGATATCATACATCACACATGTAAAGGTTCATAGATGGAAATAAAAATTAGATACGATAACAAATAACTCACTAGACACTACCAAAGTTGCGACGAGTTGATAACAAAAGTCCAAATATCCAATCACACAACCAAAAGAGAGTAAGAGACTTTACAAGATAAAAAAATTAATTAGTAAATCATATAACTTTGACTTGAAAATATATTCACATCGGAGAGAATGAAACATACCAATAATGTAATAATGCCCTCATTTTTGAAATTTTAATAATTCTCATCATCTCATTAAACTAGCCATGTTCATTCAGATGCTAGAATACATAATTAAGCAGTAAGTGGACTGCTATATATAGGCATCAGAAAGCTCTATTAGGTTATGCGTATATGCATGCAACATGATGAGGAAGCGTGAGATACGGATAGCAAAGTAAGCAAGATCACAACTTTTTATTGATCATCACAAATAGCTAGTTAACTACAGCACATTCAGCAATCAGCAATCCCTTGAGCACCTTATAATCTTATATCATCTCTGAGACGAATCACAAAAACATCAGTACATCACACTGCTCACTTGCTCAGTGCTCAAGCAGTGGCGAATCCAAGCAGTGGCAACATCGCCATCGCCATTGAGCCCACTAATCCTATTGGAACTCTAGCAGGATCAAGAAATTGGGAGAACACTCAGAACAGCATTTGTGCTCACCTGGCTACCTAGGCGGCCGCGACCTGCTGCTGCCTGGCGATGTTGCCACTGGCTGGAGAGCCAGAGCCGCTGGACCTGGAATCATCGTCCCGCCAGAGTCGCCGCGCCCGCGCGTGCACTTCCGGCTCCCGCCGCTGCCCGCCGGAATCACCGTCTCGCTAGAGCCGTCCACCATCACCCCACCGGTGTCGTGTCACTGCATCAGCCATGCTCAGCACTCGCTCTCCAGCTCCCACCGGCCGCCGCTCATGCTGCTACAATAGGCCACCATTACCGCCACTGCTTGTGCTTGCCGCTGAGCCGCTGCTGCACTTAGGTCGCCACTCAGGCCAAGGGTAGGGGCGCGCGGCCCAGCAAGGAAGCAATGCGGGTTCCCAACGCAGGGCGAGCGGCCCAGCTAGCCCATGGTGACAATCGACGAAGCCCAGGCAACCGCCCAGGCTAGAGGGTGGTGGATTCGCCACAGATCTGAACTGATACTTTTTATCCAACAGCTTTACGAGGGAGCGCTCCTCTCGCCACAGGTATAGTATTGTAATTAGGGCAACTTAATTGGTAAGTTTGAAGTATAAGGATGGACCAGTCTTGTTGCTCAACATGCAAGCAATGGTTTGGAGTCATGAAATAACCCAACATTTTGAAAAATTTGGAGTTTTGATTTGAATTTGAGATTTTGCAAAATTCAAAAAGTCCTTGTCGTTTCCCACTTTCCCTTTTTGGTTTTTCACTTTCCTTAGCCTGAAGGCACCTCGAGCTAAGCCGCCTTCACCCCTGTTCCCGCCCATGTCGCATCGCACTCCCACTCATCGCTCGACACGCTGCTCCCGCTTCTGTTGCCCGCGTTAGCACGCGCTGTCGCGCCAGTTTGGCCGTTGTTGCCACCGCCTCCGCTGGCTATAAAAGCCTGTCCCTGCGAATCCATCTCCCTCTTTAGCCTCATCACAACCCCATGGCACTCCTCCTTCGTCCCAACCCCGGCAACCACCGCTAATCGCCGTTGTGCCCGAAAGCTCCCTGGTGCCCCAACCCAATCTGCAGCTCCGTCCTCGCCCTCACCCCACCAGTCGCATCACAGGCACTGCCTCAACACCACGAATCCGACACTACCTCCAAGCTTCCCATCCCCACCGCCAGATCACCGCCACCATGCCCCACCATCACACTGCCTTCGGCCAACGGTGCCAGGCCATCTCTGACCTCCCCTAGCCTCACCAAGACCACCCCCAAGCTTCCCTTGGTCCACTGATGCTCAAGCCCCGGTCAATTTGATCGGAGTGAGCCTATAGCGCCGCTGCCCCGCTCCCCTACCTCAGTCGTGCGCCATTGCCTCCGCAAGCCCCTCACCAATCCACCTCTACCCGCGCAAAACCAAAAAATGGGTTGCACAAGCTTCGGTGGTGCTCGCTGTACCATCTGGTGTCGCTGTTCACCATCGCAACCACCACGATCACCGTCGCCGTCGCCACCTTTGTCTTCGGCTCAGGTGCCATGGGAGCCAGCTCCTAACTCCTTGGGCTGAGGGGCTATAGGCCAAAGACCTAGCCCTGCCAGCCTTTTTGTTCGGCCGAGTAACTGGGTCGACCCAACACTATTGGGTACTATGCGGCCTAGCACTGTTCAAAGCACAACCCGACATAGCCATTACTGTTCACCCAAAGCCTACTTTAAGGGTCACTCGCTGGACAGGTAGGTCCACTCAGCATCGGACCACGAACTCCACTACTAGCCGGTGGTTTCCCAATGGTTGTTTGACCAAGAACCCACCGGGTAGAGACTAGAAAAAGATGAGCAGTGAAAAGACTTTGTTATCTCGATCTAGTCACACGCAACTATGATGCGTGTTAATAGCTTGACATTGTGAGTCTGAGGCATCTTATGGTTAAAGTTGGGCGACTCTGCAGGCATAGTATAATCAATGGTTTTCGAATACGGCGTGCTTCCGGTTAATGGAGCTATGTTCCTGGGTGATTCTAGTGAATGAGGCATAAGTAGAGATTTGTTTAGATGTTAAGATAGTATTTACAAATGTTGAGAAAACCCCTAGTATTATATTAGTATGGTTTTAATTTTTTAAAAACAAATTATTTAAACTCAAATGATACATCCACATACACCAAATATGGTAAACCTTCATCATTCACTTGAAACCCTGGCAAGTAGTTAAATAGTTTCACATGTAACTTGCTAAGTACTGTTGTGTTCATACTTGCTAAACATCACAGTAGAAACCTGGGAAGATACCGGTAATCATTATGAGGAAAGATTTGAGGAACCACTGGATGGTGATGATTATTGGTATTAGGTCTCAACCACGCTCAAGTGTACCTGTGGTTTAGAAGTTATTTTGTCATGTAATATATTAACTTTAGGCTTGGATGCCCGTGTTAGTATCAAAACTAGCTGTTAAGCCTTAATCTCCTGTAATAAAAGTCTAGTTCTTATTGTGTAATCGTAAACATGCTTGTGGTACTATTTTTTGCTTCGTAACTGCATATCCTAGACGATGAAGAGTTTGATGGTCCAAAAAATGGGTGCCAGAAGTCATTTGTTACACGTGTTCAGATGAGAAGTGGATGTTTCGAGCAGCATATGTACCAACAAATGAAGTCCTATATGTAGTTAGTATACTGATGAACCCGAAGGTCTGATTGTTGGCCCGATCTTTCGATGAGAACGATAAGTTCGGTAGTCGTCGCTCAACTCTCACGATCCTGGCTACGAACACGCAAGGCTCGAAACCACGCAATCGCTGAACTGATTGACAAGTCGTTATCAACCGTGCACGAATACCCAGATGACCTGATCACGAAGGTCGATTCCTGCATACACCGAAGAAGCATGCAAGAAAAAGATAAAGCAATCTGAAATTGCAAATAGGAATTGAAATATTGAATTGAGTTGGGATTTTAAAGCGGTATTATGGTTGGTCTAGTCGACACAAGCCAATACACGAAGTTGCAACAAGGCTAACTTTTAACTAAACAAAATCCAAGAAAAACTAGAGGGGTGCAGCCTCCTTATATAGGGGAGGGGGAGCCGCACATCTAATAGAACCAGCGGGGCGGGACTAAATTTGTGGGGTACTATTCATGTGAACAGTAGCCACGCCCCCAGGTGGGCCGCCGGCAGATGGGCCAAGTTCAGTATGATTACAAAGCCTAAATTGGCCTAAACAAGTGATATGACATCTTATTTTGATGATTGCGATCAGCCCAGAAGGAATTTGGAGGTGAGGCCGAATCCGTTGGAAAGAGGACGAAATAAGCTTTCAATCAAGTACTCGTGGACCTCCAACGGACTCCGTATGTGAAAGTTATGCCTGTTTTAAGTTGGTGTTGTCAGGCTGGTTCCGGAGGCCGAACTGGATTCCAAAACGGGTCTAGCTCGAACTTCTTGCTTGTCTTGGACCAAAAGTGACATGACGCTGCACATGTATATATTTCATCATTAGGTAGCATCATATAGTTCATATAATATAAAGACACTCCTAAAAACAAGCTCACCTGATAATTTAAGTGAAGTGCACGAGCTCTTATACTTGGAACAGTAAGCATAACAAATATAGTTGTATCTATAGGGGTCATGTCCTCATCATATACACCAGCTAATGATTGCGCGAATCTCTTATATTAGTGTTCACCGGCCCCAAACTCACGCGTGTATATCTCAGGTGATCCCTAGGGCTGTCTACTCTCCCATGCAAGTACTCCTAGTGAGCAGTGACTAGTGAGGCCAATATGAAGTATATAAACGTGGGTTCATATGAACCCAGCATACAAATGGTCCATGATGTTCAAAGGTCAGTCCAGGAAATCTTTTCAATTTCTTTTCTCACTTTCGAAATTGCTTGATGGGAGAGAGAAATGTTAGACATGTACCACATGAACCCCACCATGTCCTCTCTTTATCATCTCATCCCACCGTCCCTCTCCCGATTCCGGCGAGAAAATGGGACGGCGGCGGAGGCATGGTGACCATCGACAAGGTGGCGGCGTGGGTCTCCAAATCTCGAGCAGGAGAGGTGTCAATGAATAGAGTAGGAGGTGGCAACCGGTGAGCTGGCGACGCGGCGAAATATAGATGCACGATAGTGAGCCGATGAGGCGGCAACTTGAGTTGATGCACCACGGCGGTTATCCTCCTCAACTACGGCTGCCGGATCCACCGCTCCCTAGCATACTGCCACCAAATCTACCACCCTCGACCCCACCACTGGATCCACCGTACCCGAGGCCGTCGGCATCGCTCTTCTTCCTTAGCTCCAGTGTGCACCAAGGGTGGGCATCTTCCACAACAGTGTACACCCCTACGCTATTGTCTACTCTTGGCTCTGTACATCTACCTCATGTCGGCATCCTGCCATCTGGTGCATTGCCCGCCATCGTAATCATCACCAGTGCACATCCACCCCGGATATGTACATCTACTTCACGTCCAGTGCACAATGCACCACCGCTGTCATCTTCTTCATTGTTACACCGCCCGCCTGCATCGGTCATCTTCTTCCTTGCCGGTGCACCTCCGCCCTGACGTGTACCCGTGCCACCTTCGTACAAGGTGCACCTCGCCTCCATCTCCGTCCCTGTTGCTCTGCCTCTCTCCTGGGTGCACTGTACACCACCGTCTTTGTGCCCCTCTCCTCTCTACTGTATGTATGGGTTGTACATCCTCTTATGTACATACAATTTGTACATACGGTTTGGTGTAACTGTGTATTGTAATGCAAAGAAATGAAAAACAGCATACATGCTTGAGAGATGTAGTGATGTACGGTGTGTGTGTGTTATACAATGTATTCTCTGTATATCTTCAAAATTGAAAGTGGTGTACAACATTTGAGTTGTATGCCTAAAATACTAATTTTGTATAATATATGATGAGTTGTACAAATACTTGTTATAGCAAGATTCAAATTGGTGTACTGTGGCTGGCTCATTCAAAATTCGAACTAAGGAGAGATGCATTAGGAGACGGTGATGTGACAATTAAATGGTATGACGGGACATTATTAATTTCGAATTCTAACCTAATTCTTTTGGCACAAATCTCGAGGTAGCAATAGAGGGGAGAGATAGTGGGTGCGGGTGAACGCGGGTGTAGTAGATCGGCATTTCCACTAGTGAGGCCCCTTAATATTAAATCCCAATAGTCTTACTCCTGAAAAATGTAAGGTGCACCAAGGTAGCTAGTAGATATATGTACATGCTAGCTAGGCCACAAGAGATTGTTATTACTCCGTACTTGGCATGGACAAATCTAGGTCATCTCTACCTCAAGCACCGATGCCCCTGAGCTATACAAGTCTCGCTGTGAATACAAGATTTTTTTCTTCTTCTTTAGGACATGCAAGATTATCTTTTTATATAAAAATACAAGCAGTCGATTTTTTCTTGCCAGCCGATTGATCAAGAATTTTACCCGACAACCCAATGGCAAGTCAAGAAAAAAGAAACTTGTGTAAAGGGTCCCTTGTCGTGCAAAAAAAATATGTAACACACATCTTTACGTTTTAAAGACTTTGTAATTCTACTCCCAATAAAGGTCTATGAAAATTTACATTGGTGAACTGAATCCAACTATAAAGCGTCGGAGCATTTGACCAATCCAAAAAAAACCAGGAAACATTTTCTTGTCACTCGTTGACAAATGGGCCTTGTGAATTCGAACCACTCATGCTCGGTTTTCGATCTAACGCTCCACATGCGCGTGGAATAGAATATGTAAACAACTGCAGCTGATCCGCTTCCTATTTCCCACTACAAATGCGGTCGTGAGGTCCAGCCGTCCAGGGGGTTTTCCCCTTGAGATAAACCGCCAATGGCCGCCCGTTCGAGAGTCCTACACAACCTTCGCAGTTTGTCTTGTGAGACGGCGACAGAACCTAAACCTAACAGCTAAAGCAGAGCAAGGGGCCGACCGCGGTTTGACGCGAGGCGAGACAAGTGCGTTGCGCCGCGCACGAAACGCGTCAGGCCATGAAAAAAATCGCCAAGCACTCGATCGGCCATGGGCATGGCCAGATCCTACGGTCCGGGAGCGGTCTGAGAACGCGGTATGAGACATGTGATAGTTTAACCTATCGTGATACTATTTTTGTTGTTTCGAACGGTGAAGATAAAAAGGCCCAACGAGCTTAAAAACTCGCCACGAACTCGATCGGCCATGGGCCTGACGACCTCGACACGAGCCGTCGAGCGAGCCCAAAAACAAAACATAGCCGGGAATATATCGCGTCTTGTTCGACGGCGACGTCGCGAGCCACGTGCGTGATGCGTGTTGCGTGCCAGAACGAGCTAAAGCTAATATCTCTTGCCGCATGCTGTGCTAGCTAATGAACGAGCTAATCGTGGCGTACGACGGTACGACCGACGTAGCCTAAATTTTCGTATTAGTTTATCGTGGATTCGATTCGATTCTTTCACAGGAACAATAATTGTGTCAAGTTGGTGAAATCGTACGTGCTTTCGCGCTGGTTGGACGTTTTATATATAAATCGTACAGAGCCGTGATGCGTACTGGCAATAGAGACTAGAGAGAGAGAAGAGAGAGTTACACCACGGGTGTACAGGTGGAATCTAATCGTGCATCATCTCGTGCCTAATCCTACCAAAAGTCCAAAACTTCGTGACCCAACTTTTTTTTTAGAAATAGAAGTATAATTTTTGATCTCTGCACCAATTAAGAATACACATAGTCATAATAAACACCCAAATTCGTCTCGAAGAGAACTTAAACCTGGGTGTAAGCGAGATATCACGCGAATCAAGATTGATTATTAAGTTGATGACAAGGGGTACAGATATGAGGCGGCGACGGGTGGAGTAGGGTTAGGTTGGCGGAAGCGTATATATACCATATGAGATATCACGCGAATCAAGATTGATTATTAAGTTGATGATATATATATATATATATATATATATATATATATATATATATATATATATATATATATATATATATATATATAGACCGGCGAGATATTCTCCATGCATGATTTATAGAGATAGACATCAAGAGGAGAATATCCCGGCGGAGATCGACTCGTGTGCGTGAGGGACTGGGCAACGGTGCAACCGAGCCAAGCGGCACCATATCTGTCTAACACTAGGTGGTGGGGGGTGTATATCCACACCTTCCCACCAACTGAGCTAGACTAAGTTCCGACTACGGCAATTTGTTCTTGGATCAAAAGTGAGAGTAGTTAACTACCTAGACTGCTAAGGACATTGCTATGTGCTCATAGTTACGACATGGTGTTTGAACGTGCAAGCCGTACCGAATTAATTGCAGCTTTGTTGGAGCTTGGACACCGTCTATTGCTGCAAAGGCTTCAGCCTCCAGGGATGCGAGGAGGGGGGCTCTCCATTACAACGACTCCAGCTCCGCGGCTATAGATGTACGTCGAGTCGGCGTCGCTTGGCAACGTGCTAGTCGAGCCGATGCTTGATGACGATCGCGTCGAGCCGGGGGCCGACAGGGCTATGTTGGCGGTGGCCATCCGTTAGTACCTGTTCGTACATTGCTTATACCAAGTGAATTGATTAACTTTACTACCTCTGATCACAGAAAAATATCGTTTTGAATGTATGACACAGTTTTTAAGACGTAACTTTGACCAGTAATTTATATTGTAGTAAATTTATAAAAACTAACAAAATTTATATATATTATTTTCACGTGTTTAATCTAAATATTGAAAAAGAGATATGTATCCAAAGTTTAGATATTTTGGCTGTATGTACTCTAAAACATCGTTCTTATGTGAGGAGGGAGTAGTACTCACCAAAATTGCTCCTCTCTGTAAGAAGTTAATTGGCTCGTGTACTTAAGGCATAGATCACATGCATGAGATATTCTATCCTACTTAGCTCAGTTTAATTTTGTTTCTTAGTTTTCTAATCCATACATATATTTTGTTTCTTAGATTCCTAATGCGGCCGGGCCTTGTCGGTGTTCTTGTAAACACAGTAGTAAATTCGGTCTTGTCATAGACATCCATGCAAAGTAGGTAAGACATTATCACTTTACAGGCATGGCCCTAGACGCATAGTGCTGGGCCCCTGACTTATTGCTCTTACGCTGGGCGACAGCCAATCAATTAACAACAGCTCGATCACACTAAGACGAGGTCAATCGCAATAGCAACAACACCTGGATGCATTACATACGCATGCATTGCGCACCAAACACAATGTCACCTTGCAAGATCTATTTTCTTTCAGAAAAATAAATGCATGAGGACCAGCTATGCCGTTGAAGCACGAGTTTTTGACTAAAATAACATATTTTTAAATCAAATAGCGAAAATAGCACTTTGTAAATGAAATAACAAAATTAGCAATTGGTACCGTGCAAGAACGTCACAGTAAGTATCCTGCCGTGCTTCCCGTGCGCACTAGGAGACCGGTCAGTGCCGCTTGCGGCAAGTTGAAAAACAGCATAAACAGTGATTGTACTAATGCTACAATACAATGCACTGTGTAAACCGTGCCTTGTACAGTTGTGCACAGTGTTTCTCAATGTTGCTGCAGTGCGCCATCATTAGAACCCTACTGTTCTTCGCCCGCTTTTTTAGCCTGTCGCACTTGGGGTTTTCGTATGGTACGTGCTATTTTTTGCTATTTTGTTTATACAGTGCCAGATTTACTATTTTGTTCTAAAAAGAGGCTAGGGGCCTGTGGTGGATCATGACTGGGGCCTCCCGGGAACAGCATCATTGCATTCCTTAGCGCCGTTAGCCCGACCAAGTTGCAGCAAAATTCCACAATCAACAAATGAGCTTAGAGAACAAGGAATCTAGGGCGTGGACTGGCTGAAAATGTTGGTACTACCGCCGGTGCTGCTGGATGTAATTCAGATTCTCTCCTTTTTCGCTCTCACATGAGACTCACATTCATGCAGTTGCCGGATGAAATCCTTAAATTTATGCAGAATAGACCTAGGCAGGCATGTGTTTTTTGGACCTAAAACTAATCAATAATGCAATTCAGCGTATGGCCCGATCATAACTTGACCTACAATAATTTGGTCTTTTTTAAAACGCGATAATTTTCTCATAGTACTATGTGAGAACTAAACTGTCTCATGAAATTCTAACTTCCAAAACAGGCCCGACGGACTAAGCAGAAAATTAATTCTATGGAGGAGGACATCAGGAGAGATCTTATGTATCTACCGTTCGTGAGGAGAGAGAGGGGAAAAAAAGAGGAGAGGATCGGACGGTGGGAGAGGCCTCACACCTGATAGACGACAACCTGGCTCGACTAATTAACCCTACAGGGCTAGGTTCAGATCCAGTCGAGCTGGTAATCATTAGACGGTACACCTCCTACTCAAACCAGGAAGATGCCATGCCGGCCATGCATATGGTTGAAGCTTTCATGAGTTGGTCCATGCCGTGCTAGTGTGCCAATGCTGCCATTACAGCTAGCCTTGTACTGATGTACCTAGCTAGCACTAGTCCCAATTAACCCCCTACTCCTACGCAACTTTGGCTTTCTCCGGTGCATCATGGGCGCAGGACACGCCAATCATGTCGACGAAGCACTCGCACAGAACCGGCCGTCCGGCCAGTCGGAAGAAAGCAAACGGATGCGATCGTCGAGGTCGACGCTCTGACTGCATGCCTCTCACCGCTGCCTCCTGTGTCTTTCCCTTTAAGGTCTTTAATTCAATTCGGCATTAGCTTCGTCAGAGAGAGCCATGCGTGAAACTACAAAGCATGGGATTCGTGACTGCGTCCTCTTGCTGCAGACATGCATGCATGGTGTTTGTGTACGTACGTCGTGCAGTCTCTTTCCCTTTTGGTTAACTTCACGTTGGAGTCTGTGTAGTGGTGTCTGTACACTGTACTCTCGGCAGCCTGACGGATTAATTGGCCTGTGTGTAGCTACCGCTGCGCTACTGGAGTGGTCACAGGACAGTAATTCTTCCATCGTCCAATCATCGCGGCTGATGTGACTCGAAAATGTACTTCAAGTATATATGCATTGACCAGCTCTCTAATTCTTCCTTTCAATTTTTGACCCAAACGAACGACAACAAGTAGCTCAAAACTAGTTCCGGGAAGATTGATACTGCATGCGAGATAGAATGTGTTGCAACTTTCTCAACAACGACACCACGGACACTAATCACCACCACCTTTTTAGATCAGCTCCAGATTGTATATAGGCGTTTGCTTAGCGTGTGAGCTTCTTCCCGGTCACATCGCTCAACATGACAACAAAGTCTCAAACAAGATAAAAAAGTCACTTGATGGGATATATCTTTTGGCACTCGCAATCTGCTAAAAAGAAAGAGTGTTTCGCATGACCATCTTATAGTCAAAACGTTTAACTCTGTATAGCTATAAATAATTAAACAGTGTTGGATTGAATAGGCGACTAGAGGGGCTGAATAAGAGCATCTATTTTTTTCACCATCTTGGTGTTCAACTTCTTCCTCACTCCGATAGCTATGAAAGCTATGAAGATCAGAGGCACAAGAACACAACAAAAGTCTTACGTTGAAATCGAAAAACTCTTAGGACAAATCTCACGGTCGGTCTAACCATCGGGTGGCCGGTCTGACCACCGGCTGTAGAGACAATAGCCCGATGTGATCTTAACTTGACCTAACTTTTCATTCCGAGATCCAAAACCCCTGAGATTTCAAGCATAGCTCGGCAAGAAGGTCAGGAACCTATTCCAATCGATGATCGAAGCCAAGGTTCCACGAATTTCTTGGGTGAGGTCAAGAAGGCATGAAAACTGAGAAAATCGTAACTTGATCCAAAAGCTTGCTCATGGGTGGAAGATGGTCAAGATAACCTGAGATCAATTCCCATAAGTCCTAGCAAGTTAGATCACAGTAAAAGAACCAATCAAAACTCTAGGAACACAAAAATCCCAAGGGCGTCAAAGAGAGCAAAAATAAGATAGAACTCATCTTGGAGCTAACTTACTTGGATTTCTTCAAGGGATTGTTGGTTTACAGCCACTCCACCATGGAAGACAAAAGCTCAACACTTGAGCACTCAATCAATCCATCTCTCTCAAACTCTAGCATCTTCTATCTCTCCACTTCCCCCAAATCAGAAATTAGAGTTGCCCAGACTTGAGTTGATGGGTGCAAAACCTACACCCCTCCTTTTATAGTGCATGCTAGGTTTAGAGAGAAAACTTTATCGGGTACTGTTAATCCCCACAAAAATGGGTCTACACTTACGCACGCTTCTCAAAGTGGATGACGAACCGGGTCCTCCAAATCCATCTCTTCATGAACTTCGTCTCGTTTTGACCTAAACCGTCTCTCCCCTTTGCGCCATCCCACACTGCGGATTCTCCAAGGTCACTGACCTGGTATTTTGGCGAAGATACCAAAATATATCTTCTCGATCCTTCTCCGAAGGCTAAGCCTAATCAATATGAAGCAATCGCATGCTTCGCCATGCGTAGGTTCATCAATGACTCTTTTCATGTCGGCTTTCAAGAAACTTTACAAATGGACCTGGATATTGCCCACTTTCATCAAACCTTCCAAAATACTCACCACCTCTATCAGACCTCACCACCTTTACTTTTCTATATAGTTGCCTTTCCACCTCTAGGATGCTCGTAGCTTAAGATTTTTCATGCAGCAAGTATAGATAACAATAACATGGTAAGTCATCAATAAAGATGACAAAATATTTTTCACCACCCAGGATGGAACATCAAATGGACCACAAATATCAGTGTGTATCAACTGTAATAGCTCACTACTCCTTGTAGCTAGTTTCTTTGATATGTGTGAGGTTTGCTTGCCCCTAATACAATCCACACATACATTCCAGTCAAGAAAATCCAATTGAGGTAAGATATCACTTTTAACTAACCTCAAAACCCTTTCTTTGGATATGTGACCTAATCTTTTATGCCACAAGAAAGCAGACCGCTCATTACGTGCACTATGTTTATTACAAATAATATGTTCAACATGAAACAGAGATTCAAACAAAACACCATCAAGATTGTAGCGGTATAAACCATCAATTAAAATACCAGAACTGTAATAGTATTTATTATTATATAATGAGAACATACAGTCTCCAATCATAAACTTAAAACTTATTACATCCAACTTTTCCATTGATACTAAATTTCTAGTACATTCAGGAACATAAAGACACTCTTTTAAATCTAAGTACAGATTGGTATCAAGGATTATTCTTTAAGTCCAGGTCCCTTCAATTCGTGCCTTAATTCTATTTCCTATGTACAAAAACTTTTCATACCCCACTTATGGGTTTGATTGAAAGGAATCCCTGTGTAACATTTGAAACATGAGTAGTAGCATCAGAATCTAACCACCAGGTATCGTTAGGAACTTCAACAAGATTTGATTCAAAGCATCCAGTAATATAATGTATACCTTTCTTTTTGAACCATTTCTTTCTCTTCGGGCAATCCTTCTTGAAATGTCCAACTTTCTTGCAAAAGTGGCATCTCGGCTTCTTACGAATTTGGCCCTCATTAACTTGCAGTGGAGTTTTGTCCTTCTTCTTGCCTTTTTTTTGTCTGGTTTTTCTTTGTTGTCGCTTGTACCGTTATGCACCGTGAGATGAACAGAATGATCTCTCATTTTCTTCAGCCTTCCTTCCTCCTAAACCAACGTGGCATTGACTTCTTGAAGGTTCCACTTTTCTTTAATGGTGTTGTAGTTTACCTAGAACTGGCCAAACTCGGGAGGAAGTGAGTTCATAATGAACTAAACTAAAAAATAATCACTCATATACATGCCCATCGATGTCAGCTTTGCGACAATGTTTGCCATGCTTGTCATATGATCATGAATGGGTTGCGACCAACAAAATTTCTTGGTCATCAACTCACTAATGAGGCTCCCTACAACGGACTTGACAGTGATGTTCGACTGAGAATATTCTTTCAGCTTCATCATGAATTCTTTTGCATCATCTATCTTGGGCATTGATGGCTTGACATTTTTAGCAATTGTCAGCCGCATTAGGTTCAAACCCAGCCTGTTAGACCGTTCTCAAGAATCATAAAGGGATCGATCATCATCAGTACTTTCAGTAATGGATGCGGGCTTTTATTCAAGAACTAGTGTTAGGTCCAAATCCATAACACCCAGTTGAAACCGGATTTGTTCGGACCAAACAACATAGTTCAACCCATTGAACTTGACAAGCCCATAGCTTTGACTCATTAAATTAATGGATGCTGCAAATATTAAATATGCTCATAGATTAATACTTTGAGTAAACTAAATAGATCCATGTAAGAACAAACTTAAGTGTGCATCTAATACATCTTTGGATGAAATTTAAATACACTGCTGGAAGCAACAATGATGCTAAAAAGTACTTTAATAGATCGGTAATCAAGCATACCCAAAGCAATATGCATGTTATCTTTGGATAAACTAACACATTTACCAAGTGTGTTGATCGATATCTTTTAGTGTCACTAATCATAAGCAATGGTCCACCTTTGGGCGACCTCCTAGCTTTATAATTAGTGATATCAATTCATGATATATATATATATATATATATATATATATATATATATATATATATATATATATATATATATATAAATATATATATATATATATAATAGCATTGAACAAAAATATGAACAATTGAAAATCACAATTAAATATCTAAGATCCTTTCAAGCAAAGCCACTTTGGTGACTAACATGCTTTTAATAATATAAATATTTGATTGGCATGACATTTCAGTTATGCTCATAAGAATAAACCACGACCTTATGAACAAAAAAAAATCCATCCATTAATAGTACCAGACTAATGCAGTTATTTTATGTAGATAAAATTTAGTACAACAAGTCTTTTAGTTTGATCGAAGTTTCATGGCAAATTAAAGTATTGTAAAGAAATATTACGCTTGATGTCTAAATAAAATAATATTATCTCGATTATTCATGCCACTGCATGCAGTTAGATTAAACATGACTTTTGATACACTAGCATGACGCGCAATATAATTTACATGTAAATTATGAGATTAATCAAGAAGTAAATTTTAATTAGTAATTACACCACTTTATTTATTAACCATATTACTTTATGTAACAACATGCCACGGAAGACAACTATTATGTGGTTTGCATTGTTCTTGGCAGGTAAAAGTGTAACACCCTAGCCCAAGTTGAGCTTGGAATGCTACTAAAAATAACATAACGAAAAACTAAGTTAAGATTTTTCTCTAAATTTCGACAGAGTCTCCTTTGAATCTTTGACCATAGAAGGGAGTTCTAAACATCTAACAAGAATATGAGCAAGATAATCAATTACCAAATCTTAAAACATTTCCATGAAAGCATCCACTCTATTACAAAGTAAACAAAATACACCTCAAAGGGTGAATACGATCATAAAGATAAATCACATTCTCTAGTAGGTTCCTCCAGTTAAACTTAGAATTCAAAATTAACGAGCATGGTGAAAACGTGGTGGAGTGCATCAAGTTTTATTTCTAGCCCTTCTCATGCATGTCGCTTCGCAAGAGGTACCTAAAATAAATAAACAAATCAACAAGCGTAAGTCCATGACTCAGCAAAGTACAAACAAATAAGTCAAATATCATAAGCAGACTTTGATTAATAACAAACCTTTTCACATACAGTCATTCACAATAATACCATAATCATTCATCTTTAACTGTTATGCAATGCACATGTCACAAATGCACATTCCTTTTCTCTTTGCATTTACCGGTAATGCGGAGTATGCATCCGTCGATGCATACCCATGCCTGTGCCTTCTAGAACAGGGACCTCAAGCCCACACTCCACGAGTGTGGGGACCTCATGCCCGTCTAATACATGACGGGGACCTCAAAATATCATTACTTGGCTACCACGTAGTCCAAGTCTCAAGGATGAATGTATGATGCACTTGAGCCTAAACACTTAATCAATCATGAGTATATGGCATCCAGCAGCAAGATCATGAATAAAAACTCATATTCGTAAATGATTAACAATTCATGAAGATCATTTCTCATATACTACCCACTAATTGTACTTGCCTCAACCGTGCGGTGCTAACCCCGGTTTCTCACCACCACCTGGCATTCGTAAAACATACTAAGAATACCATCCAAAATCACACAACATAGCAATAAGACTAAATAAATATATCGGCTCCTAATCGTAACTCGAAACGATATCCTGAATGCCATTCTGTCCAAAACAGGACAGTCACCCTAGAAAAATCATAACTCTTGATTTATAGCTCCAAAAATCATGAACTAAGATTTTCTAGAACCTAAACACTTATGCGCACAATTTCTCATGTGATCGAAAGTTCAGATTATTTCGTTTGAACCCTTGTTTTTAACTCCGAATACAGATGTGTCATCTTTGGTATTATCGACTTAGAAATTCCATAATTTTTAATTGGGACATCCAAAAATAGTTATCTAAGACATTATGGAATCCCCAGATAATTAGCTACCATAATAAATTTAATCTATTTTTTTTACTCTGCAACAAACTTTACTAACTAAATATTTTTTTCCCCGACTGTCCCCAACAAGAAGACAGAACTGAATCGCATAGTTCAAAATTCCATAACTCCCGTTATACTTGTCCAACAAATATGATCTTGGATTCTATGGAATCATTATAAAGTTATCTATCTAAGTCATGCAGACCAAAAGTCCAAATTCCTCCATTTTCACATTTTAATTTGCAAAACTATGTTTGTTGTCCGAAACCCGGGAACTGAACATACACTCAGATTGTAAAAAACATAACTAATTATCTACTCATCCAAATAATGTGAATCAAGACTTTACAGAAAGCTATTGAAATTATCTACTTATCTCTAGGAGACACAAATCCCTAATTTCTCATTGAACCAATTCAAATCTACAGATCAACAGAACTGTCAATTACCGATCCACTAACAGCAGGGAACCGATCTGATATTCGACAACAGTTCTCATAGAAAAAAGAATTAAACTAACAATTGGGGAATCAAAAATCACCCTAGACGACTACGCTAGATCCCACTAAAATTCCCACAAGTACTCCCTTTCCCCTTCATTCTCCCTCTCCCTCTTCCTCTTCCTTTCTTCTTCTTCTTCTTCTTCTTCTTCTTCTTCTTCTTCTTCTTCTTCCTTCCTCTCCTTCCTTTCTCCTCTTCTCCTCCTTTTGGCATAGCAACAGGTGTAAGATTGAGGAGGCCGACTAGAGGGGGTGAATAGGCGGTTTTAAAAACTTCTTTTGGCTAAAACCGATTTCTAATGCGGAAACTAACAACAATTCGGTTTTACACAGTTACAACCTAAAACAACTAGTCTTTACTAAGTGCACCAACAGAGATAAGCCTACAGACAATGATAACAATAATACAAACACAAGTAAGCAATTTAATTCTATAAATGTAAATTGCAATAAAGCAAAGCACAAGATATCAAACGACAATGACACGATGACGTTTTACCGTTGTGTTCGGAGACTTGCCGGTCTCCCCTAATCCACGTTGAGGTAAGCCCAAACCAATTAAACTGACTCCACAAATTAAGCCAACACCTCCGAGGTAAGTCCAACCACTTAGACCGGGTCCAAAACGAACCAACATCTCGATCCACTTGGGGTTACTCTTCCTCCACTCCGGAGATGACGAGCACCAAACCACTCACAACTGCCCGGGTCTTCTCACAACCTTCTTTGAGAAGATCACCAGTGCAACTCCTCCAAACCGTCTAGGTGTCGGCAAACACCAAGAGTAACAAGTCGGAGACGCTCACTTGAACGAATCAAGTGTCTAAGCTCAATGGATACACAATCCACTACCTAATGCAACACATGCACTTAGGATTTTCCTCTCAAAGCTCACTAAGTGCAACACATGCACAAAAGAGAGGAGATGGCTTGCTCTTAGCTCAAGAGAATGAGAATAGCACTAGCAACATTAGCAACAACATCTCCAACCGGCCACAGGGGTACATATATAGCCCACACACAAAAACTAGCCGTTGGGAGAAAAGCTGCAGAAACAAAACAACAAATGCGGTAATACCGCCATTCTACACCGGTATTACCGATTTGCTCCAACGGTCATAAAATTAGCGTTGGATACACAGGAACAAGCCAAACTAGAAAACACCTTCTCTGAAAAAAGCGTACCGCTTGATAGAATCGATACTACCACCATGCGGTAGTACCGCAAAACAAACGCAGTCATACCGCTCCACAAAGGAGCAAGCTAATCCAGAAAAACACATTCTCTAGAAAAATATGCCGCCAAAAGGATCGGTACTACCGTTGAACAAATGCGGTCACACCGAATGATCCTCAACCATATAGGTCCACGGCCGCGTAGGTCTACGACCACTATTCACGAACAGGTCTACAACCATTGTTCTACAACCAGTGTCTACGACCACTGTCCACGAACAGGTCTACTACCACTATTCTATGACCAATGTCTACATACACGCAGGTCTACGACCACTGTCCACGAACAGGTCTACAACCATTGTTCTTCGACCAGTCAAGGTAGTTAGAATCGCGATCTTACTGTTAGAGTCTTACAATTCTACGAACCCACGACAACCTATCGATCCAAGTCGCACTATCGATCCTACTTGTAGAGACTTAGAGCAAAAAAAAAATTTGTGATTTTTTTTAGAGGCCAGACTTTGCTGATATTTTGTTTTAGAGTAAAATTTGTTGATATTAATTTCTGAGAATGAAACTATAAATAAACAAGGAGCATGCAAAATATTGTATCAGTGTGGTAATGCTAGTACAAATATCTATATTATGGCATGAGCAATCTTGAGCTTGATAATGATAAGCTATTTTTATTCCTGGAGTATGTCTAGCTGTTTTTAAGGAACATGCAAGTGGTAAACCATATAAGAATCATACAAACTTATAGTATAGATGTTAAATATGTGTATTTTTACAATTTCGTAAAATCGTCAATTCTACGATTCGATACTACGATTTCGATCCTACCGAAGGCAAATCGATCCAACTTAGGATCTTGACTCTAACTACCTTAATGTCTCGACCAATGTCGACCATTGTCCACGAACAAGTCTCGACCAGTCCATCGGACCACTCGTGACTGTGGTCATACCAAGAGTCCGACGTGAGTCCATATTTACCATCTATACTATAAGTTTGTATGACCATCTTATCACGAACAAGTCTACGATATGATAGGTGATATAGTTTTGAACTACGAGAACGACATTACCACACGATATAATATTTTGCATGCTCCTTGTTTATTTATAGTTTCACCACTCTAAAACAAAGCACTCTAAAAATTGTGGTCATAACTCATTGGATCGACGCCAGAGTTGGATCGCGATCCTAACTACCTTGACCGAAAATAAGAAAATTTGCATTCCGCTTCAACTCAATTTGCAAAACACATTTGCCAATTGATACGCGATGTAAACAAGGTTGAAGGTGACATTCTCAACAAGTTGCAAAACACATTTGCCCACTTTTAGAATAACACCACAAGGGATAAGGTACATGGACTTAAACTATTTGTAAAACACATTCGCAAACTAAAGTCACATGCTACAAGGATTATGCATGAGTCTCAACTTTTTACAAAACACATTCGCAAATATAGGCAACATGCTAACGAGAGCTAGAGCAAGCACAAACAAGCTATCAACACATGACTAACTCAAGCTACTAGTCAAGACCCCTTTTAATAGTATGGCAACCTATACTAGCAATCCGGTCTCCAACCAAACACTAAGACCGGTAAAAGACTAGGAACACATCCTTAGCCCTAGCTAGTCATACCTTTGCCTTGCACATTCACTTGAAGCTTGATGACGCACATCTTTATATCAAGTCTGGGTCATTGTCTTGACTTTGATAATCATCAACACATAATGATTTCTTTTACTTCGGGATCTTGACGATGCTCATCAACACAAGATGATATCCTTTATCTCGAGTCTTGATATGTATCAACACATGATACATCCTTCACTTACCCTCCATCAACACATGATGGGTCTTCTCTTGACTTGATGATCAACTTATGATTATCTCCTCTTCTCAAACATCATCAACACATGATGATTTCCTTTTCTTCGAGATCTTGATGTGCATCCTTTACTCCAAGCTCTTGACTTGATGACAATCAACTCATGATGTCATTCAAAGTCTCCATCTCCATGGAACATAATCTGTTCATCCAACTCATGAAAAATGTTAGTTCTACAATATGATTGTCATTAATTACCACAATATACCATTAACTCATAATGGTTGGACAAGATACTTCAATCTTTCCCTCTTTGGTAATTCATGACAACCATCACAATTACAAATAATTGAATATAAAGAATGAGTATATATGAACTACACAAGTTTTATATACTTAGGGACATGTTTCAAAGTAAAGATCCCAAATATATGTGGAAAGAGGAATATGGATCAATACTAATGTAACCACAAAACATAGAGTGAACTCCCCCTAAATGTGTGCATACACGAATGTGTAAAAAGAAAATATGCACATATTCAAATTAACCTTTTAGTAGAGTTCAACCTATATTTTGGATTCGACGAATGCAACAAGATATAGGAATATAATGTCAAATGCATACCTCTTTGATTTTCACCTTTATATCCAATCGAGACTAAACAATAGGTATAACAATAAAAGTGTTGATCTCACAAATAGATTTGTCATTAATCACCAAAATACTCCATTAACTCATAATGGCGGGTCTAGATTCTTCAAAGAGGAAGGGCACTCACATGCACTGTGTGTGATACAATGCGATGGTGGTGGCTTCAGAGCAGGGTGCTAGGGTTTGGTTGAACCCCCCCCCCCACGCCTTGCCTTCTAGTGGACAATTATGGGCCTTGGGCCACAATGACTAGTTTCCTCCTCACTAAAAAAATGGGTTGGCGGCCCATTCCTTTCCCGAAATTCTGAAATTTTCTTTCTAATTCTATTTAATTTCAGTACTAATCACTTATTTGTTTTATATTTAAACGGGATATTACAAAAAGAATACGGAAGACGATTAACAAATTCCATAAATCGACTAATTAATTACAAAAGAACAACTATTATGGTGAATCAAAAGTGCTAAGCATTGTTCTGATACCAATTGTTAGCCAAAATGCGGATCATTTAGCACAATTTGATTCAACCAAATTGCAATCTTTCTATGTGCAACAATGCACAGACCCACCTTGAGACATGCAAGCACCTTGCATATCATATTTTATCACCTCTCTTCCTTCTATTAGAATAGTTCCCTTGATGATTACGAAACAGTGATTACTTTCATGTGTATGTACTATGTTATGTGGTTGTCTATTATCACAAGTGAAAGGAATCTGCATATATATAAGCAAGCAGGGGTAGCAACATGGCTATCGTGACCCCGAGGCACGAGGACCCTGGGACCGCACTATGTATACCCTACTAGTCCCATGATCAGTGGCTAGTGTACACAATCAAACAAGAGATGATAACACATCCATACAACGTCACTATATTAACAAAATTTTGAGTTGATTACAAAGGGCACAAGGCCTATTAGCCAAAACAAAGAACAGTTGTGCTATCGCCACAGTATCGGTGGCGCATCTTAGTCGTCCAGGACCTCCTGGTCCTCTGTGAAGACCTCTTCACCTGCTTGTCCACAAGCAAGAGTAAGCACAACAACCGTGCTCCCAAGTCACACCCGTTAAGTAACAGATTAATGCATCCAAGGATTTAACAAAGAAAGGCATATAGAGTTGATTTGCACAAAGTCAAGTTTCTTTCCAATTATTTGAACTAAGTTCCAAAGCAGATATACAATACTAAAATTCATTTTCTAAATCACAATTTTATAGTTAGATAATATTCATCAATAAATAGTGGAGGATATCCTCCTATCACAAGGCTAACCGTCCAGGGCTAATTGCCTAAAACCCACTTGGATAGAGATCCAAAACCAGGTAATAAAGCCTTTGAAAAATAAAACCTAGATCTAACTTTGAGTAGCTTTGGCAGCATGTCCTTGACCGTGGACACGGCTATTCGAATAGATTTACACTCTGTAGAGGGTGTACAGCTTTACCCACAAGAGATAATCACTTATACTGTCCGCTCACACACTTCCGAAGGTGTGCGACTAAGAGATTACCACAAGGCTTTTACAATGCGCCATCCTACCATAGTCCCGCCTTGCTAAGGTTTCGCTTCCATTGGGCTAACCACCCGTCGGATTCAAGCCCCCTCTTGCGCTAGGCGGGAATACATGAAAGTAGGTCGTGAAAGATACCCACGCAACCGGATGGCACAACCACAGTGAGACGTTGCAGATTAGTTAGCCGGGTCCTGCCCATTCAAGACATGTGGTAGCACGGGAAGGCATAGCAAAATACACTCGAAGACCGATCCTTAACTGACCTAGACGACAACCAACAGAACCCTGGGCAACGACCATAGAAATTGATCAATCCCGTGCATGAACATGCACCCATCCAAACATCCATTTCGCCCAAATCCAAACCAGTTTTCACTTTGTTTACCACATTTAAAACATTTTATAAAAACTCCATGGTACTGACCATACCATGGCAACGATTGAAAACAGAGTTGAGCTTTTGGCTAACTTTCCCAAATCAAATATTTTTGAGCTAAGCTTCAGCTAAGCATTGATTTTTGCAACATGTTTGAGTCCATACTAATATATCAACTAGCTTTTAACTAAGGTACCAAGGAAGGTCTAAAAGATGATACAGTTTGGGTGTACAAAGGATTTAGGAATAACTATCAAGTTAAAACAGAGAGTTAAAGTACTTGAATCGAAATACACATACGTTAGTAATTTAAAACGGAATGTACATAACTTGAAATACTGGGTGCAATATGATCAAGAATATGACTTGCCTTGCTCGAAAGCTTGCAGATCTGCATCTTCAGTGAACTCTACTTCCCCGGTGTTGTCGAAGTCCACATGTGAGAATAGAGCAGAATCAAATAAAGCCCGAATAAATATCCAAATGAAATCTAACTCAAAAAACATAGAGAAGGAGGTCCAACGGCGGAAAGCTGTAGGACTAGAGCACAGAAGAAGAAGTGTTGAGGTGAAAATGGATGAAGTGGAAAAGTACAAAAGGCTCCCCGGTGCACTATTTATAGTGGAGGTAGGAGAACTGAGTGACAAGGGCATAGCGACGGGATTCACGGTGGCGCAGCATAGGCGCACTACCAGTAGGTGAGCAAGGGGACGGGAGCAGGTAAGGGAGGAGACAAGAGAGGGAGATGGGTACAACAGGGGTGACAACATTTAATGCGCGAAGACTTCTACAACAAACATGCAGGAAGGATAAAGTGAGCAAGGCTAGTTGAAACAAAGAGGTTGGTCAAGGTCAAAGTAAATGTTATAACCAAGAGAGAGGTCCCACCAAAAAGGGTGGTCAGAGGAGGAGGTCCTGCGAGGGAGGTCCTGAGGAGGAGGTGGTCTTTGTAAAAAGGGTGGTTTTGACCAAGAGGGTCGTCTTTGCAAAAAGGGCAGTTGTGACCGAAAGGGTCGTCTTTAATAAAAGGAGGTCGTGACCAAGAGGAGGTCATGACTAAGAGGAGGTCGTGACCAAGAGGAAGTCATGACTAAGAGGAGGTCGTGACCAAGAGGAAGTCATGACAGAAAGCAACAGGCTACACCCAAGGAGGAAGGAAGGCCCGAAGAGAGAAGAGGGCCAGAACTGAAAAAGGAGGAATTCAAAGCTAAATCCGAATTACGGACAACAAGGATTACTTGAAACATAAACCCGAGCTTAAAAAAAGCTAGGAGGTTTGAAACTAGGGATAGAAGGACAAGCGAAGGAGACCAAAAACTAGAAAGCTTCAACAAACTCGAAGCTAAACCAAAGTGAATTAGTTGAAGTTTGGTTTAGTCAATTAAATCACTTTTAAAATTTTGGGTTTTAAGCTTTAACAAACCAATAAATCAATTGGTTCTTTTTATTTTGAAAGCTTCGAAAAGGCTCAATAAAACAGGGTGTTACAAACCTACCCCCCTTGAGGGAATCTCGACCTCGGGATTCAGATTTGGCCAGCAAAGAGGTGGGGATACTCTGCCTTCAGATTTTCTTCTTGCTCCCAGGTGGCTTCTTCTTCTGAGTGGTTACTCCAGTGGACCTTGCACAAACGGATGACCTTGCTTCTGGTAACACGCTCTGCGACATCCAGAATGTTGATTGGCTGCTCCACATAGGTGAGGTCTTCTTGAAGCTCGATTCTCTCCAATGAAGTTTGCTCTGTTGGAACCCAAAGATACTTCTTGAGCTGCGAGACGTGGAAGACGTCGTGAACTGCCGACAAGGACACTGGTAGCTCCAACTGATAGGCGACTTCACCTCTCCTTCCTAAAATCTTGTAAGGTCCAACAAACCTTGGCGCGAGCTTTCCCTTGATTTTTATCAAATTTGTAAGGTCCAACAAATCATGGGGAATTTTAAACCCCGTGATTTTTAATCTTTTAGTCTAACAATCATCACACTTAGAGCATCTAGTATTAGAACCATTTATGTAATTTATATGAGCCATTTCATTGTTAAGTAATTTAACACAACAAACTAAGATTAGGATCGTACCCATGATCTCCACAACCAGCGTACTTATTTCCATCGATTACAATTGCACCAGGTGTACCATTCGGTGAGCATAACAGCATAAGCCAATTGATTGTTGACAACAAAATCTCAACGGATCTTCTCTTCAGAAAAATCTCGATGGATCTATTGAGGAATTCAGAGTCATTCATCAATGGTTTTAACAGAAACCTCTGTGCGACTTGGCATTGTCAAACTTGTTGTCAGAGGCCGGAGTGCACTGTCGTCAGGTGATGCTAGTGGACTATGGAATTGGAATCACATTACAGTGCCCCCCGCTGGCTCCTGATCTAGAGAGGGGGCACGCAATAGCAGCATCAGGCTCCCAGGCCCAATGAATGATTGAGAAGCAAACCAAACATGACAATGGCCAGACCTGGCCAAAGGGTGGCTCAGCCCGGCCCGGCTAGCTAAACAGATCATGTTGTGTCGACCCGTGGGCTCAGTTATAGATCCAGACATGACATGCCAAGCTCATGGACTATTTAGCCCATCTAAAAAAGGGTGTGCGCCACCGTCGCTTCCTCCTTCGCCACGCTCCGCCACTGCCTCCTCCATCACAATCTTCTCCTTTTTCGCTGCACATTGTGTTGTGCGAGTCATGACCCAGGCACAGTGCGTTTGGCCGGGTCAGCACAGCCTGTTTAGGTGTTGAACTATGCCATGTCTAGGCCAAACCAACAATATCGTGCCTCAGACCGGGCTGGCCCATTTGGCCACTCTAGAAATGGCATAGTCAGTGGTAACATTAACGGCAGAGGGGGCAACAGTCCCATTAGGATACATGAAAGCTACATTGTTAAAGTACAACGCAAAGCGGAGGTCGGGGAATTGTAAGGGTCGGGTAGGTCTCTTTTCGAACAATGAAAGGCTACATATTCCAAAGTTGTGTGCTTTCGCTCTATTTCATCTTGCTTTTGGTTGTGGCATCCGCGGAAAGGAGAGATCCTAACGGCAAGATGCCTCGTCGGATCGGTAGTGGCAGGCAAGAGTAGCCCCATTTCTATTGTAGCGGAAATCGAGATGGATGTTACTAGGATGTTGTCCCTTCTTGCAGATGCAGAGAGAATTTTTGGCGCAAATAGCACGTTTGCGATGTTTTATTACGAAAGTAGCGGTCGTCACAATGAAATTGTAAATCTAAAGCCTCGTCGCATGGTCATCGGCTGGACACGAGGTCCGCGTGACACGTCGCCTGGTCCGACCGGTCACGGGCCTGACGCTCCTCCATGTCGCACGCCCGGCCGGTCAAGGACGTGACACGTCGCCTCGTCCAGCCGATCACGGGCCGGACGCTCCTCCACATCGCACGTCGGTCAGTCGTCCGACTCGTGATGGGCCGGACAACGCTTAATTACAAGTTGAGTGCACTGTTGAGTTTGTTTGGTTGAAGATAGTAGTAAATGGAAAGTTGTAGATCATGGCCTTCTTATCTAGATTCCTCAATAATAATAATTAACAAATTACTCCTCCATGCACGTACTCTCATCGTTGAATTACTCCTCCATGCACGTAATTAGCGAAATTAAGGCCCGTGGAAATTTGGTGAGCAGTGAGCACTCGAGAGTTTGGTGATGAAGTATTTTTTTGCTGGTTCTTGTGGCTCTGTCTTAACTGATTCAGAGGGTCAGAGAATAAAATCTGTTGTAAGTTATGCAAATAGACATGAAAACACAATGCCGCAAAAATTAATCTGGATTAGGCGCATGAGATGTTAGCAAATTAAATAGTTAGCAATCACAAATTACATTAAATAGTTAGCAACCACAAATTACATTAAATAGTTAGCAAATTAAATAGTTAGTGACCGCAAATTAAATAGTTATGTAGCCTCTTTCTCCCGCCCGAGACAGAGTAAAGATAGATAGAGACAAATTAATTAATATATAATCTAGCATGTGGTGTAATACAGTGTTAAGTAATATCATCCACTTTAAACTGATAAATTAACAAAGATTGTCCTATTTGATTTGGCACATCTCTGAATCACATCACACTACTTGTATTAATTTCTGCTAGTGCAAGTAGTTAATAGATTTGGCACATCTTACTGTTCTCTATTCTTCAGTCCTTTAATGTTAATTTATTAGTACTAAATTAATTAACTCTAATAGATGAAAGCAAATTAATCACATCCTAAAAATTACAACTAAAGTATTAGCGGCTAATTAATGACTGCTAATTTATTAATACTTAATTCCAACTAACTATTTCGGACTAATGAATCGAGTAAAACAATGTACTTATGACTAATTAATTAATTGGTAACTAATTAACTACGCCTCAAAATTACAACTAATAAATTAAGTAAGATTAATTTCGCTACGAATAATTTAATAACCACAAATTTTTTTTAAAAAAATAACGTACGAGGAGAGACATACCTGCTGATGACGGCGGCAAATAATAATAAGTCACCGGAAAACCAAAACCGAAAGAACAAGAAAGCGAGAGAGCGAGCGAGAGCAACGAGATAGCGAAGTGAAATCGCCCTCTCATGCAATTAAATAGACGTTGAGAGGGTACTGTAGAGGGAATCAGATTCCCTCCCGTGCCAATCTCTTGCATGCATGTACATGTATATAGACAAAAACACAATTGAAGGGACGGATTAGAGGGTTGAGTAGAGGGTTGAGGGGACGTTTGTCGGGCAGAGCTGGCTTAAGATGGCTAATGCGTTGCTAATTAAGACGGTTGTTATGCTAATTAAGATGGTTGCTAAGTAAGACGGTGGAGGCAGCGCCGTCCAGCCCGTGACTACTCACCAAATTTGTTTATTATCATTATTGAAGAATCTGGATAAGAAGGCCATGATCTACAACTTTCCATTTACTACTTATCTTCAACCAAACAAACTCAATACTGCACTCAACTTGTAATTAAGTGTCGTCCGGCCCGTGATTGGCCAGACGTGAAGGGGTGTCCATCCTGTGACTGGCAGGACGAGGTGACGTGTAGCGCGAACCTCGCGTTCAGCCGGTGATCGTGCGAGCAAGGCTTTAGATTTGTAATTTCGTTGCGATGACCATTACTTTCATAATAAAACATCGTAAACATACTATTTGTGCTAAAAATTCATGCGGATGGGTCTGGAGGCGGTAAGGAAGACTTGAGACGCATCTGCGTACGGAAACGTTGGGACGCGATACGCTGTTATGACAAAATGACACCTTTTAAATGTGTTTAACGGTTATAAACACAAGGCGTCCGTAGTCCAACGGTTAGGATAATTGCCTTCCAAGCAATAGATCCGGGTTCGACTCCCGGCGGACGCAACTTTTTTTTCCCGTTCCATTCATTTTTTGCTTTGTCTCGCTTCTTTGTAAGGCGATGAGTCTCCATCTCTAATCCAGCTATCCTGTTTCTCAGTTATGAACTTATGATGGTCGAGACTCCCTTCTTCGGTTCCATCTCTTTTTACGGGCGGTGAGACATCAATCAAGCAATGCTCCAACGGTTGGAATTTTTGTGATCATGTTCTGTGTTGTCGCACCTGACTTGCCTGCGTATGCGCACACATGCACATGCACGGCACGGCTCGGCTCGGCGAGCGAGCGCGCACGCATGTTGGCTCTTTCCAATTCCACAAGAGACTCATTTTTTGCTTTGTCTCGCTTCTTTGTAAGGCGATGAGTCTCCATCTCTAATCCAGCTATCCTGTTTCTCAGTTATGAACTTATGATGGTCGAGACTCCTTCTTGGTTCCATCTCTTTTCGGGCGGTGAGACATCAATCAAGCAATGCTCCAACGGTTGGAATTTTTGTGATCATGTTCTGTGTTGTCGCACCTGACTTGCCTGCGTACGCGCACACATGCACATGCACGGCACGGCTCGGCGAGGCGAGCGAGCGCGCACGCATGTTGGCTCTTTCAATTCCACAAGAGACTACCATGTTCCACCTTATAAAGTGATGTAACTCCCCTTCATCCCTCCATGTGAGACTAAACAGTTTTAGCACATGCACATAGACCTTTGAGATTTATCAAGAATTAATTAGAATATAATTTGGACCTAGACCATATTAATTCCAACAGATAGCTTCATAGATTTTTTTCAGAGTTTCGTAACTGAGCTTCTAAAACCGCATCCCAACTTAGCTTCAACTAGACCAAACAGTGACGAAGCAGAGGCCGGTTGTAACAGGGTTTGCCCACAGAGGAGGAAGAAGCACAAGAAAAAACGTGACCTAAATTAAAACCTAGATATGGCATCAAGCCTACAAACACCATCAACAAGTATAAAAACTAGAAATTACTGCAAAAAAGGACACCAGGAGGGTCCCTTACAGCTAGGGTTTGTTTGGAATGTAGAAATTTACGAGAAATTGTGTAATTTCCGTAGAAATTTAGAAAAAATAATAATCAAATAGGGCCTGTAACAAAGGGCCACACTCGAGTTGGCCTAACAAGGAGTGGAGCCGTTATAATTAGGGGCCTACGTTTTTCTCTGGCCATTTTCCTTTGCATACAAATAGAGGCCTATTTAACCTGCCGAGAGGCCCATAATTCTGAGACAGTTCGGCCCACTTGATCTGTGATTATTGTTGACGTAAGGAAAATGTGAAAATACCACTGCAATCAGCAGGGAACCAGGGCTTTTACTTTTTTTTTTTTAATGTTCGGGATTTTTTCATCTGGCCCACGTTAAAGAAGAAGAAACATTCTACCTCGTGAGACACCCACGAGAGCAAGCGTTCAACCGTGACGGGCTGAGAGCCTATAGCTCCCCTCTGCCAGTTGAGCTCGCTCACTCCTCAAATAATCCCGATGAGATACAACGGTTGGAATTCCAGAACCAGACTCTGTTCTTTAAATAGCCAGAACCAGAAAGTCCAAAGACCAACAGTCACCAGGAAGTTCAAAGGCCAACAGTCATCAAGAAGTCCAAAGACCAACAGTAGTTGAGCAGGCTTATGAGATACAATCCATGGTCAAAGAACTTGAGCACTTCAAATGTGTGTTACCGGACAAGTTTGTCGCGGGAGGCATTATTGCCAAACCTCCTCTTTCTTGGAGGGATTTTGCTACTTTCCTGAAACACAAGAGACAAGGGTTTTCTGTTGAAAATCTCATCGGATCTCTTGATGTTGAAGAGAAGACGAGGGCAAAAGATACACACATCAGAGGTAATGAGGGACATTCTAGTGCCAATGTGGTGCAGAAGAAAAATGGCCAAGCTTAAAAGTTCAAAGGCAAGAACAAGACCGCACAAACAACTAGCTTCAAGAAGAAGAAGAAGAACACAAAGGATGGTCTTTACTTTGTGTGTGGCGAACCTGGTCATTGGGCCAAGGATTGCAGCCAACGCAAGGGTGGGAAGAATCAGCAATGGTAGAACTCTAAGTCTGCTAATGTTGTTGTTGGTACTACTGAGACGGGAACATCAGGGTATGGTAATTTACCTACTGTTCTTTCCGTATGTCAATATACCGATTGGTGGATAGACACTGGTGCTAATATACATGTGTGTGCTGATATTTCACTGTTCTCTTCTTACCAGGTCACTCGGGATTCAGCCGTTCTAATGGAGAACGGGTCACATGCCACTGTTCATGGTGTTGGCACGGTCGATCTGAAGTTTACTTCGGGGAAGATTGTGCAACTGAAGAACGTGCATCATATGCCATCTATCAATAAGAATCTCGTGAGCGGATCTATTTTGTGTAGAGATGGTTTTAGACTGGTATTTGAGTCCAATAAATTTGTAATGTCCAAGTGTGGACAATTTGTTGGTAAAGGCTATGTGTGCGGAGGCTTGTTCCGTCTATCTCTTTCAGATTTCTGTAATAATGTTGTGAACCATGTTTTCAGTGGTAATGAGACTACTATTTGGCATTCACGACTTTGTCACATAAATTTTGGTTGCATGACGCGGTTAGCCAGTTTAGAGTTAATCCCGAAATTCACTCTTGCCAAAGGTTCTAAATGTCAAGTTTATGTGCAATCAAAGCAGCCTCATAAAGCTGCAGAGGTAAGAAACTTGACACCATTAGAACTCATACATTCATATCTGTGTGAGATGAATAGTGTGTTGACAAAAGGTGGTAAGAGATATTTTATGACTTTGATTGATGACTCCACTAGATTCTGCTATGTGTATCTTTTGAAAACTAAAGATTAAGCTCTTCACTATTTTAAAATCTATAAGGCAGAAGCTGAGAACCAACTTGAAAAGAAAATAAAAAGGTTAGGTCTGATCGTGGCGGCGAGTACTTTTCTAATGAGTTCAATTTATTCTGTGAGGAATATGGTATAATTTATGAGAGGACACCTCCCTATTCACCCCAGTCAAACGGGGTTGCTGAAAGAAAGAACCGCACTCTAACTGGTTTGGTTAACGCCATGTTAGATACAGCGGGTCTTTCCAAGGCATGGTAGGGGGAGGCTATATTGACTTCATGTCATGTCCTAAATAGGGTTCCCACAAAGAATAAAGAGATTACTCCATTTGAACAATGGGAGAAGAAAAGACTATCACTTTCATACTTGCGCACTTGGGGTTGTTTGGCGAAAGTCAACGTGTCAATTTTCAAAAAGCGTAAGCTTGGACCAAAAACTGTAGATTGCGTCTTTCTAGGTTATGCTCACCATAGTGTTGGATATAGATTTCTAGTGGTGAAATCTGGAGTACCTGATGTGCTTGTCGGTACAATTATGGAGTCCAGAGATGCTACATTTTTTGAGGATATTTTTCCGATGAAAGATATGCCTAGTTCATCGAGTCAGGAGCCTGATACAACTCCTGAACCTGTCATTCCAATGGAATATTTGAACAACCCCCTGAGCAAATTCCTGAGGAGGAAGACAATGAAACTCTAAGGAATAGTAAAAGACAAAGTACTGTAAAGTCTTTTGGTCCTGATTTCATTGTGTACCTTGTGGATGATACTCCAAGTACTATTTCTGAAGCGTATGCTTCTCCAGATGCAGAATACTGAAAGGAAACTGCCTGTAGTGAAATGGATTCTATTATATCTAATGGAACTTGGGAGATCACTGAGTGTCCTTATGGCCTATTTCTGAAGCGTAGGATGTAAGTGGGTATTCAAAAAGAAGCTTAGACCTGATGGTACTATCGAGAAGTACAAGGCATGGCTTGTGGCCAAGGGTTATACCCAAAAGGAAGGCGAAGATTTCTTTGATACTTATTCACCTGTGGCCAGATTGACCACTATTCGAGTACTACTATCTCTGGCTGCCTCATACGGTCTTCTCGTTCATCAGATGAACGTTAAGACGGCTTTCCTAAATGGAGAGTTGGATGAGGAAATTTACATGGATCAGCCAGATGGATATGTAGTAGATGGTCAAGAAGGAAAGGTGTGTAAGTTGTTGAAATCTTTGTATGGTCTTAAACAAGCACCTAAGCAATGGCATGAAAAATTCGACAGAACTTTAACATATGTAGGCTTTATTGTGAATGAAGCTGACAGATGTGTGTATTATCGCCATGGTGGGGGCGAGGGAGTCATTCTATGTCTGTATGTTGATGACATACTGATCTTTGGGACCAACCTTAATGTGATTAAGGAGGTCAAGGATTTCTTGTCTCAGAATTTTGAGATGAAAGATCTGGAGTAGCTGATGTTATCTTGAACATCAAGCTGTTGAGAGGTGATGATGGTGGGATTACATTGCTGCGATCCCATTATGTGGAAAAGGTTCTGAGTCGTTTTGGTTATAGCGACTGCAAACCTTCTCCAACACCTTATGATCCTAGCGTCTTGCTTATGAAGAATCAGAGAATAGCCAGAGACCAATTAAGATATTCTCAGATAATTGGTTCTCTAATGTATTTAGCTAGCGGTACCAGGCCTGACATCTCGTTAGCTGTGAGCAAACTAAGCCGTTTTGTTTCCAATCCGGGAGATGATCATTGGCATGCTCTTGAGAGGGTAATGCGCTATCTAAAGGGTACTACGAGTTATGGCATTCACTATACCGGGTACCCCAGGGTACTGGAGGGTTATAGCGATTCAAACTGGATATCTAATGCTGATGAGATTAAAGCCACAAGTGGATATGTCTTCACACTTGGAGGTGACGCTGTTTCATGGAAGTCTTGCAAGCAGACCATCTTAACGAGGTCAACAATGGAAGCAGAACTCACAGCATTAGATACTGCCACTGTTGAAGCCGAATGACTTCGTGAGCTCTTGATGGATTTGTCGGTGGTTGAAAAATCGGTACTGGCTATTCTGATGAACTGTGACAATCAGACTGTGATCGTCAAAGTGAACAGTTCTAAGGATAATATGAAGGCATCAAGACATGTGAAGAGAAGACTGAAATCTGTTAGAAAAATAAGAAACTCTGGAGTAATAGCTTTGGATTATATCCAAACAGCTAAGAATCTGGCAGATCCCTTCACAAAGGGTTTATCACGAAATGTGATAGACAATGCAACGAGGGAGATGGGTTTGAGACCCACGTGAGTTATACCATAGTGGTAACCCATCCTATATGATCGGAGATCCCGTGAAGTAGGATTGGCGAAACAAGCTTTTGGTTAACTGGGAGGAGAGTACCTTTATAGACCCACTCCATTGGAGATGCAATTCTCTCCTAAATCTGTATGGCAGGTTGATTTTATCTTAATGTGTTCTGTGGCTTGTTTAAGCAAAGATCTTTGTCCTCTGAGCGATCTTGAAAGAACACACCTATATGAGCCCGACTGCTAGTCACAGTTTATGAGATAGGGTAATCTCTAGGAAGCTCATGAATAGGCCAGGAGTATGACTCATATGCTCCAACCCGCGGGGATGCCTGGCAGCCTAGTATCAGTTAAGGACTTAAGTAAAACTTATTCACACAAAACTGTCAATTCAAGACTTAGTCCATTGTGCAGTTGTGGATAAGTGTAGCTTTTGTTCTAGGTGAATGTTCAACCTTAACCGGTCTCCATCAAAACACTGGTATATTAAAACAATACTGTGGATCAAGGTATTTGACATGTGCCATTGGGATCTAGTGGGAGATTGTTGGAATTAATATGGGCTAGGCCCAAATTATATTCTAATTAATTCCTGATAAATCTCAAAGGCCCATGTGCATGTGCTAAAACTGTTTAGTCCCACATGGAGGGATGAAGGGGAGTTACATCACTTTATAAGGTGGAACGTGGTAGCCCTCTTGTGGAATTAGAAAGAGCCAACACACGCGCGCGCTCGCTCGCCTCGCCGAGCCGTGCCGTGCGTGTGCGTGTGCGTGTGCGTGTGCGCGTACGCAGGCATGCCAGGTGCGGGCGTGATTTTCTTTATCTATTCGAAAATCGAAACGCACTGACATGTAATTGATTGCGAATCAATGGCGATCGTTGGTCTCTGGTCTCTTTATTTTTGCATGTCAGAGTTGTGGTTTATGATGGTGACTGTTGGACTTCCTGACGACTGTTGGTCTTTGGAATTCCTGGTAACTGTTGGTCTTTGGACTTCCTGATGACTGTTGGCCTTTGAACTTCTGGTGACTGTTAGTCTTTGGACTTTCTGGTTCTGGCTATTTAAAGAACATAGTCTGGTTCTCTCCAAGGTTACACAACACAGAACTCCACTATTTTTGTTACTGCTTTTGGTTATCTCCATCCCGGACTAGTGCGTGTACGGCCACACCGGGAGAGCAGGCCTCCGGAACCCTCATCCTCGAAGGCTTGCACGAGCGAGGACGAATAAGGTTTTTGGGGAGCGTTCGCGCGACTGCTCGCTGCTACGATCTACATCAACTGCACTGCGACTACAACTCTCTACTACGTTCTACTTCAACTGCACGACTACTACCACTACGTCATGACGAATGACGTCCTCATCAAGAACACTGCTGCATCTTCTTCTACCACTGAATCTGGGTATGCATTTATCTCTCTTGTTAATTGGTTTGATTTACTTTCTGTTGTTGTTTTGAACACTGAGATAGAAATGCTAGCTTCTGTTCTTCTAGAATCTGGTATAACTATAGTGTTCTTAGTTACCTACTTTGTGAAAATAGCTAGAGTATTTTCCATGTTTTATCTAGCAAATTTCTGGATTAAAATACTTCGAAAAATGCTTATATATTCAACACTATCTGGGTGTTAAAACAAAAAAAATGAAGGAGAGAGTTCCGGATATTGGATGGCTAGGATTGCTTGGATACCCTTTCTTCTAGAGATTCGTGTGTTCATCTGAAACATATCCATCAAATGAAATGAAATTCTATTTCTCCTTTTACTTTCTTCCTCCTCCTTTCCTGTTCTCTAATTCCCAACACCAAATTCCGTGGTTATCTTGATCTCTGTATCAATTTGATCTCACAACGCCACAATTTCCTCGCCAGTGGTCGTGTGGCTCTCACGTTTCGAAGATCCCAACGTCGACAATGAGGGGGACATGACAATGTTTGCCATTTCTAAAAGTCATGGCTATGGCTATAGCTAAGCTTGGCACAAAAAGCATCCTTCGATGCAGGAGAATTTTATCACTAGTGAATCGAAAGTTATCTTTATCTGTACTGTAGTTGTTCTTAGGAGTTGTTGTAATGTAACGTAGTATCTCCATTTCCTACCCAAAAATCTTACCAATTTCATTAACAAATTCCACTCCCAGTCCGAAATGTAGTCAGGATATTCCGTCATAGGGTCCTAACCATCGCCTGCTGCTTGGATCTACTTCCAGCGAAGGAGGAGGGGGGTTAACATCCTCCGCCCATTTGGATCTACATCTATCCTAGTGAATTAGGATTAGGTTGGATATAATAATTGGAAAGTAGATTGGATAATTGGAAAAATAATATTATGTCTTCAGGAGAAAGGCTTATTATGGTAAATAGCTGCCTCAGCAGTCTCCCAATTTACACAATAGGGTTTTACAGGCTTAGTGAGGAGGTTCACAAGAAGATGGACTTTGTTAGATCAAATTTCTTTTGGAAAGGGACATGTGATTCTTTCAAATATCACATGGTGAGATGGGGGGCAATTTGTAGACCAAAAGACTTTGGGGGGTTTAGGTGTGATTGATACTAGGCTGATGAATGGTTGCCTTTGCAAATGGTTTTGGAGGATGAGTAAAGCCAAAAATGAACTGTGGTTTAGGATTTTGAAGGCCAAATACTTTCCTAAAGGGCTTGTTAGAGATTATACAAATATCAGGGGCTCCCAGTTCTGAAAATCTTTACAAAGAACTAAATCTTGTTTTCAGGGGGGTTCTGTTTTTCAACTTGGGAATGGGGAAAATATTCTGTTCTGGAAAGATGTGTGGCTTGACATTGTTCTTTGAAAGTCAAATTTGCTAAATTGTTTAGCATTAGTTCGAACCCAAATGTGAGAGTAGCAGACTGTTTTGAGAATGGGGAATGGAAGATAACCTTCAACAGGCAGTTTGGTAAGGAAGAAGAGACTCTCTGGAAATGTTTAAAGAATTATCTTAATGGGGTGGAAATTAATAGTAAACGAGATAATGTAATTTGGGGCTTGGAGAAGTCTGGTAAGTTCACAGTCAAATCTCTTTATAGATATTGGTCTTTTGGGGGAGTTATTCTCAGAAGGAATCAGAAGTTGTGGAAGAGTAGTATTCCGTTGAAAGTTAAAATTTTTCTTTGGTTGGTTTATCAAGATAGATTACAGACAACGTCTCAGCTCAAGAAAAGAAATTGGAAAGGAAGTGATAGTTGCTGTCTTTGTGGGGCGAGAGAGGACATTGATCATATATTTTTTTTCCATTGTGTTCTAGCCAAATTTGTGTGGGTTTGTGTTAAAGAAGCCTTGATGTGGGAGAAGATCCTAGTTTCTATAGATGAGTTCCATCATTCTTGGTTAGATGCGGGGGGTGCTAATGATTACTACGTTTGCTTATTTAGTTTTGTAGCTGTGGCGTGGACGCTATGGAAAATCATAAACCGAATGGCAATTGAGAAGATCTTGCCAAAACATCCATCTGAAGCTATTTTCAAATCTTTATCTTGCTTGCAAAAGTGGCGCATTTTGATAAAGGAAGAGGATAGGGGGAAAATGGACAAGGTGACTAACCGGTTGGAAAACTAGATGAGAAGTTTTTGTGATATACAAGAAGGCTGATTTACTGCTCTTTTGATATTGCTGTCTGGAGCTTTCTCTGGAGTAGATGTGAGGACTTTTGTAATACACTTTGTTTGGTTGTTGTAGACAGTTGGTTTGTAGCTTCAGTTTGTCAAATCTCATCAAATGCAGCCTCATATTAGTTTCTGGTTATATTAGCTTGACTGCTCATTGATCCCATGTTGTTGTTGATCTCTTTGAGATCACTCTGCTATTAGCTCTTTGATGTAAGCTGGTAATCCCAGTTTGTAGGTTAGAAATGATCTGTATGAACTCTTTTATATGGCTTTCTATAAAAGTTGGGCTTAGTCTATTTCAAAAAAAAAGAGGGTCATTTGGTAATTTCCCAATTAGAGAAATAGAAAAAGGAAAGGAAAATAGAAGGTAGGGCCCACCTGTCATTGAGAAAGAAGGGAAGATAAGATTGGAGACTTAGTCTCCAACCTTATCAGAGGCGCGTAGCATGGGGGGCTTCTCCCCTGCCAGGCGGCGGCGCAGGCGACGCGGGCGGCCCAGGCGCTTTGTGCGCTGGCCGTTGGCAGCGGCAACGGAGCCTTCCCCTCCTCCTCCTCTTCTTAAGACGGCTCCCTTCTCCTTGCACACCCTTGTTCATTTCTTGTGCCATCTCCCTATTGAGGTCACGGTGAGGAAATTGGGGTGTTGCGCCATTGAGGATTGGACCCGGCCGGTTCTTGCTTGATTTGAGAGAGAAGACTTCGGATCAGTGGTGATTATTTTCTCCTAGGGTGCATTCGGTCGGTGCATTGGTGATTGGTTCTTGTGCAACATTCTCCTGTACCTCGACTTCGCATTTTGGTGTGTCCTAAACTGTGAATTGGCATTGTATCTCCGATAACCTTGTCCGTTCTTCACGATACAGCAGGGTGATTGGTTTTCTGAGTCAGTGCCTTCAACATGCCTTACTCAATTATTACTCGGTGGCTTTAAGTGCCATCCGCACCGTGAGTTTTCTCCTTCTGTTTTGCATTACTTTGCTTAGTGTTTCGTGTTAGTATAAACTTGAAATTGTGTTGTTTTGGTTAATCTAGCACCGTGAGACTTTGCTTAGTAATATTGTGGGGTAGGTTCATGCTCAATGCAGATTAATGTCATATGTGAAATTGGATTGACAACATCGATTATAAATCAGACTTGAGCTAGTTGTTTGCATGCTGTTGTTGATTCATCTATAGTGTTTCGGCTCTGTTACTTTCAGTGGTTCGGTTACTTGTGTGACTGACTGAACCTGATCATTTTGTGCACCTTGATTTGCATGATCTTTCTGTTGGTCGAAAGGCTTAAGTGATGATTATGACCTCATTTTTTTGCACTGTGAGATAATTGATCTTCTATTAGCTGAAAGGCTTAATTGCTGTTACTGTGATCTCATTTTTGCATTGTGAGACAAGTGATCATCTGTTGGCCGAAAGTATCGATTGATGTTTGTTCATGTTTGTTCCTTATGAGATAATTCAATACTTGACATATTAGTAAAGCATTCATTTGGGTTCAAAGTTTAATTTATTGTTGTCATGTCTAATTAGTGAAGAGTATTGACAAAAGTGACAAGGAGGCCAAAATTTGATCTTAAGCAGCCCGACATCTGAGAGCAAAACTAAACAAATAAATATGAGCATTATTCTTATTTTGTATGTTTTTAAGTTCTATCTTTTGAGCGTATTTTCCTATTTAATTGAGATAAAAAGATTACATGTTTATATGTCATTTATGTCTTTTATATGCTACTAGAAATATGCTTTAATTATCATAATTAATGCTGAAATTATTTCTAAATATTTGCTAAAACCAATTATCATAATTAATGCTGGAATTATTTCTAAATATTTGCTAAAACCGTTTGTTTTACAACAATAATTACCTCATTTTGTGATGTACAACCAAATAGGTTATCTGAATTTTGGGTTGCATTTAGGGCTATGAAAAAAACTCGAGTCTCGCGAGTCGCGAACTCGGCTCGAGATCCGTACGAGTCGGGCTCGAGCCTAACCTCAAATAGTTCATTTGGGAGTTTCATTTGGGCTCACTACTTTCACAGCTCGCCTCCAATTCCGACACCCCTCCAAACTTCCCTCGGGCCAAATTCGAAATCACCCCACCGCAACCCACCAAATATCTCTCAACCTCAATCCATTCCCCAATCCTCTTCCCTAGCCTAACGCTGCCTCTCCCCGACGCCCAATTGCCCGCCCCGCTGCCTCTCCAGTTTCCTCCCGCCTCCCAGCCTTCTACCCTACTGGCCACCAGGCAACCAATCATGGCGGACGAGTGCACCATCCTCGGCCTCCCGACCTGAGCCGACCTCCCCTCCTCTGCCTCTAAGATCGAAGCGACGACGCGCGGGCGTGAGCATGCGGGACGCACCGAGGCGCCGATGCCGGCCTCTCCTGCTCTGCCTCCAAGGTTGAAGTGACGGCGTGTGCACGCGGGACACGACGATGCACCGAGCCGCCGAGGCACCAACGCCGGCCTCTCCTCCTCCGCCGCCAAGCGCCGACGCCCATCTCCTGTGCCGTGAAGCGCCGACGGGATATCAAGCATATCTGACGCCCCTCTCCTGCTACAACTTACAAGTAGGTGTAGATTAATGCTTCAATAGTACAGCTTGATGTGTTTACGTTAAATTTGCATTTTTGTTTGAAGGAAGTGTTTATGTTGTGAACTTGTGATAATTTTTCCTGTTCTCGTAATCTCGTTTAAAATTGATGCATGTGGAAGGCTGAAAGCTGCACATTTTAACTGTTAACGAGTTTACTCGACCCTGGTTCGAGCCGAGCTCGAGCTTTGGTCGAGCCTAGGCAGCCAGGCTCGCTTGAGCTCGGCTCATTTACATCCCTAGTTGCATCCGTTTGGATAATGAACACAATGTTAGTACTAAATGGCCTCGTTGAAATTTCTAATTTTGAATTAAATCACAACCAAATCTCCCTCATCAAAACATGCCCGATGAATTTTGGCTGTAACAGTTGGATATAATAACGACCTACTTTTTGTGGCGTACAGCGTAACATTATCTGATTTTGGCTGCATTCGTTTGGATAACATATGTGACATAAGGACTAAGGGGACCTACTGAGATTTAGTATAAATATGAACAAAATCGCACCCAAATCTTCCTCATTAGAAACTGCCCAATGAATTTCGGCTATATTGGCTTTGATATAATAATGAGCTCCTTTTTTTTTATGTAAAGCCAATGAGTTATCCGAATTTTGGGTTGCATTCGTTTGGATAACAAACACAATCTACTGAGGAGACCTCGCTAAGATTTGGTTTACACATGAATTAAATCATAACTAAAATCCCATGAACAAAACATACCGTGAATTTCAGCTATATTAGTTTTGATATAAATAATAATGAACTCCTTTTTTTGTTACAGCCAAATAGGATATCCGAATTTTGGGTTTTGTTCATTTGGATAATGAACACAATCTAAAGGCCGAGGAGACCTCGCTGAGATTTGGTTTAAATATGAACAAAATCGCAACAAAATATCCCTCATTAAAAACTGCTAAGTGAGTCTCGACTACAATAGCTTGACATAATAAGGAGGTTCTTTTTTATGTACAACCAATGGGTTATCCAAATTTTGGGTTGCATTAGTTTGGATAATGAACACAATCTACTGAGGAGAGCTCGCTAAGCTTTGGTTTATACATGAACTAAATCATAACTAAAACTCCATGAACAAAACATACCGTGAATTTCAGCTATATTAGTTTGGATACAATAACGGGCTCCTTTTTTTGTGTATAGCCAAACAGGATATCCAAACCTTGGGTTCTATTCATTTGGATAATGAACACAATCTAAAGGCGGTGGGGATCCCGCTGAGATTTGGTTTAAATAAGAACAAATCGCAACCAAATCTCCCTCGTGAAAAACTACCAAGTGAACTTTGGCTATATTAGCTTGACATAATAACGAGCTCTTTTTTATGTACAACCTATGGGTTACCCGAATTTTGAGTTGCATTCTTTTGGATAATGAACACAATCTAAGGACTGAGGAGACCTAGCTAAGATTTGGTTTATACCTGAATTAAATCGCAGCTAAAATTGATCATCAAAACATATCGTGAATTTCAGCTATATTAGTTTGGATACAATAATGGACTCCTTTTTTATGTGCAACAACTAAAACTCCATCATTAAAACATACCGTGAATTTTAGCTCTATTAGTTCGGATACAATAATGGCCTCCCTTTTTTTTGTGTATAGCCAAACATGATATTGGGTTCCATTCATTTGGACAATGAACACTATCTACGGGCTAAAGTAACCTCGCTAAGATTTGGTTTAGACCTGGATTAAATCGCAACTAAAACTCGATCATCAAAACATAGCGTGAATTCCAGCCAAATTAGTTTGGATACAATGACAGGCCCCTTTTTTTGTATACAACAGCTAAAACTCAAATCATCAAAACATATCGTGAACCTCAGATCTATTAGTTCGTATACAATAACGGGCTCATTTTTTTGTGCATAGCCAGACGTGATATCCGAATCTTGGTTCCATTCATTTGGATAATGAACAAATATCTAAGGGCTAGAGAGACCTCGACAAGATTTGGTTTAGACCTGAACTAAATCACACCCAAAACTCCCTCACCAAAATATGCAGGTGAATTTTGGCTATATTGGCTTGGTTACAATAACGAGCTCCTTTTCTACGTACAGCCATATTTGTTTTTTGTCTATGTACAGCCAGGTAGGTTATCTGAATTTGGGTTGCATTCGTTCGTTGATCAGGTTGGATGGAAAAAATGGAAAGAAGTACTGCATAGCGCGTAACAAATGTTCCGATGGGCTGGAATTTCACCATAAACCCCACGCCAACCCACAAGGCGGGCGAGGGGGAACACACCAATTGCACGAAGCGAAGCAAAGAAAACCCACTCTTTCCGTCTCCTCGCTTGCTCGCCGAAGCCCCCACGCTAATCCCCCATGTGGCCGTCCTGGGTCAAGACGCTGACGCGCCCTTCCAACTCCGCCGCCGCCGCCTCCGGGACCACCTCGACCGCGCCCGTCGCCGCCTCCCCGCGCTTCTCCTTGTCCCCGTCTCTGAAAGACATCCAATCCCTGCTCCTCCAGGACTCTACCCACCCGCCGCAGGCCGCCCCGTCCTCCCCGTCGCCGCGCGTGTTCCACCGCATCCGCGTCGCCGCCTCCGCGTTCCGGATCCTCCGCACCCTCCAGACGGAGAGGAAGCCGCCTGTCGCCGCCGGCGGGGAGGCCGAAGGGCGTGTGGTGCTGTATTTCACCTCCCTCCGCGTCGTCCGCGGCACCTACGAGGACTGCCGCGCCGTGCGCGCCATCCTGCGCGGGCTCCTCGCCTCCGTCGACGAGCGCGACCTCTCCATGGACCCCGCCTTCCTCCCAGAGCTCGCTTCGCTCCTGCCCCACCGCCGCCGCGTGACCCTCCCCCAGGTCTTCGTCGGCGGCCGGCACCTCGGCGGCGCCGAGGAGGTCCGCCGCCTCCACGAGTCCGGCGAGCTCCGCCGCATCGTCTCAGCCGCGGCAGCCCCCGCTGCCTACGGCAGCTGCGACGAGAGCCACAGGCTGTACAGCCTCAAGGGCGGCGGCGGCGGCTTCCGTGCCTGCGCCTGCTGCAACGAGAACGGCCTCGTCCGGTGCCCCGATTGCTGCTTCCCCTCCGCCTGATCCAGATCCAAGATCCAGTTGGTTGTGGTTCCCATCCAACAACTCAACTCTTTACTGGTACCGGTACTTCTCGTCAAACAGTTCAAACTTAGGAGATCATCTCTGTCCTGTCTAGTACAATAGTTATTAGCAGTGAACTAGTGATTAGCGAAGTGATTCAAGTCGGTTACCGATTGGGAGCTGGGGTCTGGAGGCAATGCCCCGTCTTTTATTTCTCGTCTTGGTTAATCTATTTGTAGCCAGATCATAGTTCATACCTCTTGTTCTTGTCTCTGTATGTACATTTCAAGTCTTATTAATTCTTAAGGCATGATCTCCCTGCCTCCCCCTTGCATCTGGGCCATCTCGTCGCCTTTGCTTCGTGCTCTGTTGCTTGTGCATGTATATCGGCGTGTGTTGCGAGCACAATACGATACGATACGCAATTAAGCATGCATAGATGTGGCGTGAAGAGGAGTCCCGAGCGAGCTTATCAATTACATTTGGAAAATTTGATCATATACCCTCCCCTTAGATGAAAATTCAGGATTTACCCTCCTGGCCCACATGTCATTGACCTATGGTGACCCCACATGTCATTGAGGTGGGAGGGTAAATCCTGAAATCCTGAAATTCAGGGAGGGTATATGATCCAATCCCCCATTCCGGTCATGCCGAATGGAATTGTTAATTCTAGTATCGGGAGTGACCCCTCTTTTGAATTAGGCCCAAAGGCTGACCCAATACTACGTACAACATTTGTATTTATAAATTTATTGAATTATATATTATTTTTATTCTATTGTATGTATTTGAAGTAAGATCCTAAGTGAAATCATATATATATATATATATATATATATATATATATATATATATATATATATATATATATATATATATGCACTATTCTATAGAATAGTATTCTACGCATAATCAAGCCCACTCGGACTCGATCGAGCGGTCCAATTCGAACAGATATGGGGCCAAGAATCCCTGCCACCCCATGCGCAATGTGTATCGACAATAATAGGTAGTGTATGTGATCGTAATTCTAATGCCATTTTACCGCTGGACTATCCCATAGCGTACTGTTTTTTTTCGGGACACAGTCCACGATCTGCACATGTGCAACAGTAACCGGCAATGGTGAGTGGTGACAAAAGTAATTGCGATACTTTTGTACTGTCCTATCACACTTAAGCGAACTTTTTTCCTCGGGTCATGATCTCACGCCCTCTACGCTTAGCATGACAATAAATCTCTTTGTAGTGCTGCAGTAAAAAGCACAACAAGATCGTAGTAAAATCTCTTGTAGTGCTGCAAAAAAGGCATAATAAAGTCACAGTAAATCGTTTTTTGTAGGTTACCATAAAACACAAGAAAATTACAATAAAAGACATAATGAGGTCACATTAAATCTTTTGTAGTGCTACAGTAAAAGACAGCTCAATGTTGCAGTGAATCTCTTGTAGTGCTGCAGTAAAGCATAAAAATATTTGTAGTAAAAGATGCAATGAGATCGTTGTAAATCTCTTATAGTACTACAGTAAAATAGGGTGTGGTGGTGGATTGAGGACGTGCACGGTTTTACGATCAGTTGCGTTGTGCTCATACGATGCATTAATTGATTGGTTTAGGTACAGTAAATCCAAAATTTCAGGGTAGTAAATTTTTTTTTACAATTTTAAACCATGCTCACCATGGATGTCTTGTAGTGATACAGTAAAAGATGTAACGTGGTTGCATAGGGCACAACAATTTTAGGGTCGTTTGCGTGAGGTGACAGTTTTACTGTTGATTGTGTGGGTGTGTGTGGGGAGCTTATTCTATCCTCAGCTTAGAATAACGCTACTGTTATGGTCCCGAGTCTGGCCAGACCTCCGCTATGATTGCTCTTTTCGTTTTGGAGTGACGCTGGAGAGTCGAAAGACTGCGTATATACGGACGGAGATGACTTTCCGATTGGTGTTACATCACCTTGTGCGATCTGCAACTGCTGGTGTCGGCCAATCATGTGGTGCTCATGCCGCTTCGTGCTGGCAGCGGCACGCGCGACGGGGCGCACGGTCAAAGCGAGCGTGCGGTAAAATGATGGCGTTACGCGGTCGGCGTCGCGGCGCTCCTGAGCCCCGGCCGAGTGAAGAATTTTTTTAAAAAATAATATTATTTTAATTAAAAAATAAAAAATTCAATACTCTTTTTTGTTTTTTTTTTTGCAAAAAGGCATCATGTTGTCATTTAAATGAGAGGGGAGAGGGGAAAAGTGAGTTGTGAAGCCTTGCCGGTTCATCGTGGAGGAGAGAGGGGGAGAAGTAGATCCGATTGTCTATTTCGCAGATAAATATTTTTGCAACTTTTTAATTAAATTTGAAACGCTAGTAAGTTAGCAAATAAAACTAGCGACATAGAATTGATTTCATTAGATCATTTAGTTGTAGTGTAGTATGTTGTTGTTTAGATAATTTTAACACAAGAAATAATTTTGAAATGTTGAAAATACTTTTTAAACTAGAAAAATACCAAGGTAAATCTAAAAATTGTATAAAATTTTCATAGTAGTTAAATAGAGTGTTTAGATCTTAATTAAAATATTGCTATCTTCAAGTTTGCTCTAATTTTTACACGGTAAAATTTTATAAATACCGAGAATACCTTTTAAACTAGAAAAATAGCAAGATTGTTCTAAAAATTATATTAAAATTTCAGAGTAGTTAAATAGGGTGTTTACAGCCTAATTAAAATATTCTTAGCTTCAATTTTGTTTGAATTTTTGCACGATAAATATTTTTTAAATGTCGAGAATACCTTTTAAACTAGGGAAATAGCAAGATGACTCTAAAAATTATGTTAAAATTCCAGAGTAGTTAAATAGGATGTGCATAGCCTAATTAAAATATTTTCAGCTTCAATTTTGTTCTTATTTTTGCACGGTAAATATTTTGTAAATATCGAGAATATCTTTTAGATATATCCCCTCTTATTTTCAGGTATGGCGACTCCACGAGACGTTGCGTAGCGGGTGTACGAGCTGCTTGACTAGGCCATTGACGCGACTCACTATAACCACCTCAGTACCATCCTCCTCCAGGAGGGTGAGCAGCCCATTGAGCTCGACGCGTTGTGGCTGTGCACGCCCATGAGGGTATGGAGGGTGGACCCACGTTGCGTTCCGAGGTACGTATAGTTCTGAATTTCGTGTACTCAATTTTAGTTTGACTTGTGTGGGTGCACTCACGTATATTCTTAATCCTTTCGACGTGGGTTCAGAGCAGTAGACCTCCTTCCACTAGCTAGAATGGTGGAGGCGACGTGGGAGGACGAGGAGAACGTCGCGAGCAGTGGTCGTACATCGAGGTGATTTCTGTACGACCTGTGCCTCCTGACGGCGTTGGTTGACCGGTGGAGGCCAGAGACGCACACGTTCCACCTTCCGTGCGGGAAGATGACGTCGACACTTTAGTACATGGGCTACTTGACCGGGTTGCCCTGCATGGGCATCCCCTTGGCAGCGTACGACTTCCCAGACATGTGGCGCACGAACATCCTGGCGAGGTTTCTAGGGGTTGCTGTCGACCAACGCTGGTTACAGGGAGTTCAGCAGTACGCACAGGCCGACGCTAAAGTGGATCAATCGGATCGATATTAGTATTTATAACTATTGTGTTTCTGCTTCAATTGCTTTGTTCAACTTAGTGATGTGTCTATGTCTTCTTGCAGTCGGCTGCGCTGGGACCGGACGTACTCGAGCACATAGTGAGGAGGTACTTCGAGGTATACTTGCTGTTGTTGTTCGAGTGGGTCATGTTCCTAGGGTCCCACAGCGACAGCGTGGACAAGCACATGATCCGCTAAGCACGGGAACTGATGGACGTGGAGGTGGAGGTGATCCCGTCGTACGCCTGGGGCCCAACAGTGCTGCACACGACGTACCATGCCCTATGCAGTGTGTGCCACCGGGTTCGAGACAACTCTATCCTCTCCAGATGCTGACTACTTCTTTAGCTGTGGTCGTTCGAGCGTTTCTAGATCAGACGACCACAGCTGGACTTGGGAGCATACACCGACGCCATGTACGCTGCTGATGACATCGTGGACCGACCGACCATGGGTATAGTGTAGTGTCGTCGATGGTTAAGTTTTTTGAACATTTAGTTTTTTTCGTAATGTAATTTAATTGCATGTGCTAAGTTTTTTGTTGTTCTATTCCACGTGTCACCTTCACTCCGATCACACACGTCCTACTCGAACTACTTTGTGATGTTTGATCAGTTGACAGATAACCGTATCATCTGGATGCCATATACTCCTGAGAGGGTGTTAGCACGCGCACCCCGAGGCTTGTCCAGCCAGTGCACGTAAGACTGGCAGTATTGGTACACGCGGAGGTGCTTGGTGCATGATATCTTTGTGGAGGAGTACCATGTGCACCAGGTGATACGCTAGTTCGGTCTACAACAGGAGGTCCCAGTGCCCTGGGGGCCGCTATTGCCGTCGAACGTCCATGGGTAAGTTCACGTTTTATGTCTGTCGTAGCCTTTCCCTTACGAACTTACGAATTTATCGTTTTATCTTCCACATGTAGACAAGGAAAGAAGTAGCTGGTATGACTTCCTAAACTGAGAAGATGACCCATTGGGTTAAGCAGTGGCTCCACGCCTTGGAGGACATGCACTGGAAGATTGTTCCCTACGACCCTAGGACGTACGAGGAGTACATCGAGTGGTACTCTACTCGAACGAGGGTTCGTTGTGTCAGGGTCGTGGACCATCATGACACGAGGCTACGACGACCGACACATACCCCACCCAACCAAACTCCGCATTCTATCGCATGGTATGTATTGAACGGTCCATACTTCTTATTTCCTACACATATTTTCGGTTTCGAACTTGCTAGTTATGGGCACAGAACGATCTCCAATGGGAGATGCACGAGTTGGAGACCTCCGTGCGTAGTCGGATGCTCGGGGAGCACTTCAGCATGATGACGCAAGAGATTAGAAAGGTCATAGACCGGTTCCTGGAGAAGACAAGGCGAGCCATCCAGCTTATGTCGTGCCGTAGGCGAGGGACGTGGCGGACCCACCTGTGCGTGGACGGCGGGTGATCCACGGTGCATCACGCGCCCATGGCTCCTTACCCGGACGTGGCGGGTGGGTCCTCGTGGCACCAAATCGGGAGTACCCAATGCCAGCTCAATTCGCAGGTACAACTGAAACACTTACGTCTGGTTGTTAATTTTGAACTCCACTAGTTACTAATGACATTTTCTTCTGACAAGTCCTTAGTACTATCCGTACCAGTGGCAGGATTACGATGAGCCATCCGCTGCGATGCAGTGATCAGGTATGCCTATGTTGTTTACACGCATAACGTACTATTTCAACATTTTCTTCTTGTTTACATGCATAATGTATTCTTCCACAAGTCGTTGACCCCCTATATGGGACGAGGAACTCGTGTCGCTAGAGCCTTTGACGTACTTGCACCAACGCGCGTAGCTGGCCCGGACGAGGCCAGGGACCACAGTGGGGTACGCTCTAAGAGGGCCCGCGAGTAGATGTATTTTTCTTGTTATGTAAATATTAATTTATGTACGACTTATATTATGTTAGTCTCGTGTTTTGATAGTATTTGTTCATGTTGTGTGTATAGGTAACCGTGTTAGAGAGTCAGCATTGTGACACCCCGCACCACCCTAGTTTTAGCCTTTTCGTACGTGAAATGACCACCCCTGTTTTGTTCAGTACTCTAAAATAAATCGGAGTTATTTTTGTTATCGTGCCGCCGAATGAGGCTATTTTTCATATTGCGCCGTCGAACGGGGTTATTTTCAATATCGTGCTGCCAAATGGGGCTATTTTTTATATTACGCCGCCTAAAACGTATTACAAATATATTTGGTCATATTGAAACTCCTAAAGTGTTTTCTACTTCATATTTCCTTGTTTTTTCCCAAAATTATCGGTTGCGCGGACACTTAAAGACATATCAAAATTATAAATTTAATTTAATTTCAAAAGAACATGTTGCCAATTAAAATGACAAAAGTACTGTTTCAGAACTGTAGCACTAGCGACTAGCATCATGTCGATACGATCTTGTCGCCATTTAAAATGGCGTTGATGTCATTTTTAAATGATTATTTAATTTTGTAGTTTTTAATTAAAATAATATTATTTTAAAAAAATTCGCCGAGTGGTCGGCTCGAGCGGTATGATTGGATTCCGGAAATTTAACAGCACCCACATGGTGGGTCTCGTGCGCTGCGCCAGGCAGGCGTCGCAGGGGGCGGTGGTGACTCAGTTGGGGATTGGGGTGAAGGACTTGCGCTCTCATGACCAAAGTGAGTAGTCACGTGAGCGCCAGAGAGCACTGACTGGTGGCAAGTGTAGTAGTGTCCAGTCATGCTCTTCACCCTTTTGTCGTCCGTGCCGACTCTCGAAGTGGATCCCTTCGTGCCGTGGATTTGCACGGTGAAAATCGAACTTTTTTTTTATTATTTAATTCTTTTTTAATTTTATTTTAAAGTTAACTCTTCGCAAATTTTATTTCCAATTCTAACATCTTTGGTCACGCCATCACCCATAGCATGACAAAACAACACTGTCACGCCACAGGATAAGTCTCCAAAATCAAACTTTTTGTCACGCCACTAGTGGTAGTGTGATCAAACAAAACTGTCACGCCACTGTGGTGTCGTAACAAGACTTTGACCAGAAATGGGCTAGCGTGACAGTGTTGTTTTGTCACGTCACGGGTGATGGCGTGACCAAAGGGGTCAGAATTGGAAATAAAGTTCGCGAAGGATTAATTTTAAAATAAAATTAAGAAAATTAAATAATAAAAAAATTCGTGAAAATCCCCGTACTATTGTGATTGACTTTGTTATTGTTAGTTTGTTACTACGCCTGTATACCTGCATCTGTCCTTTCAGTTAACTCATTTTAGCATACAAACTTGAGTAAATTTCAGAAAATCTTAGATTTTGTTTTGAGATTTTATTTTTTAGACAACCTTAGATTTTGAGACAAACCATAACATATAACCCATTTTCCCGTTCGCCGGCGCCACCTCCTTCTTCATCATCTCTGGTGACATCCCATGACGTCAAAAATGCCTTCTTCGTGTTCCCCGCTTCTCCGGTGAGTCCTCCAAAATCCGTCCGCATCACCATACGTCACTTGCCCAGATCTACACTTCTACACTTTTGATTTCGCGTTTCGTTCATTGTGCACCGAGTTCTATCTTCTCTCTCCTCTCCGGCTGCTGCCCTTCGTTGGCCGATTGCGCCGCCACCGATGAGCTTCGCCGTTCATCTTCACCACCATCTTACTCCTCGCATCGCGTTCTATGTTGTGCTTCCCTCCCTTTTCCCGGAGTGTCACCGCAACTCCATCGTCATCGGGGCCGAGCTTGCGCCGCCGCTTGGAGCTCACCGTCGGCCAGCTCCGATGTGCCCTTGACCCCACACCCATGTCATCTTCTTCACATCGTCACCCTTTTTCCGTTTTGCCCCTCCACTCGCGCCGCCGTGGCCACTAGCTCTGACAAGCCGGCGAGCTCCGTGCGCCAACCATGTCGCCAGAGCCACCTCATTAATCATGTTATTGTATTACGTATTGTGGTTTGTCTCAAAACCTGTTATTTTTTTTTAAAAAAAAAAAACCTCAAAACATAGGGTTTTATGTTACTAATGCATCAAAACATGAGATTTTTCGGGGAAAAAAAAATCAAAACATGAGGCTTTATGTTACTAATGCTTTAAAGCCTAGATTTTCTGAAATTTACTCTACAAACTTAGTTTATTTATCGGGGCATTCGCTACTAGTGGTACATGTTTCTCCTTCGCGCTAGTCCGGAATTACTCCGAAGGACCGGTTGCTTTTGGAGGGCAGCGCGGGCGCAGGCACTCGCAGAGGGGCACCGGGTAGGGGAACGCCCATCGGCAGTGCCCGTCGGCGAAGCCGTGCTGCAGGCAGTTGCTCCTGCATTTGGCAGTCCGGAAGCAGATGTGGAAGTGTACGCGATACAAGACCCAGCAGTAATCCGCTCCATGTACAGAGGGCACCAGGCCTGCAGATTCGGGATTGTGTGTTGTTGCATGACTGCTTTGACTGGTAGCAGCTAGCTTAGCTTGGCAGTGGCATGAACCATGAGCAAAGATCTGTAGTATACTGATGATATATAGCACAAAGTCGTAGATTCTGGTGACAGGCTGCTTACTAGAAGGCACGAGAAGAAGCCATAGAAGGAGACTACAAGCCATTGCCGTCCTCGCTGTCTCCATTGTTGGAAATAATCTTGACTCATTAAGATTGTATTTGCATTATGTATTTTGAGCCTGTACATGTGCATGTGTTCACGTTACATCTCCTAGTTAGTGTGCTAGTAGCAGCACGTTGGTTGAGTACTTAGTCGCATGACCAAGCAGTGCATGTAGCTGGCTAGCTGCAAGTTAGTTGAGTAGTGGGCGCATGACCGCCTGAGAACCGGTCAGCGTGCGTGCGTTGAAGAGTTTAGCTGCATGTAGTTAGGCAGGTGGGCTGCGTCTCCTCCGGAAGCATGCCGTGCGCAGCGTGTGCTTGCGTTATATATTTCCATGTAATCAGTTTTTTTAGAGCGTGAGAATAAATAGAGAAGATTGCCCAAAGCTTTGTGAGTGTTTGTTCTCGTGTGAGCTTGTGATTCAGGGTCTTCTCCAATAATTGGTATCAGAGCAAGGTTCTATGCCCAAAATCATGCCGAGAAGTATGGTGATCCTTGATGCAGCGGCGGCGGCGACGACAGCACCGGCAAGCGCACCAACGAAGGAGAGTTCCGCGGTGTCGCTTCACTACCCCGTGCTCACGAGGAGCAACTACGCGACGTGGGCGATGAAGAGGAAGGTGTACATGAGAGCCCAAGGGGTATGTGACGCCATCGAGCCCGGCGACGTCGACACACGCAAGGACCAAATAGCATTAGCAGCCATTTACCAAGGTGTTCCAGAAGACACGCTCTTCCTGCTGGCTGAGAAGGAGACAACCAAAGCCGCGTGAGAGGCATTGAAGACCATGCACATGGGAGCCGAGCGCGTGAGGGAAGCTAAGGTGCAGACCCTCAAATAAGAGTTTGAGACGCCGCGCATGACGGGATCGGAGTCGGTTGACGACTTCACCATCCGGTTGACAACAACCGTCAACAAAATCCGAGGTCTTGGTGAGAAGATGGAGGAGAGCTACGCGGTAAGGAAATTTCTTCGTGCAGCCCCCGCGAAGTTTCTACCGGTAGCCTCTCCAATCGAGCAATTTGGTGACCTCAAGGCAATGACGATTGAAGAGTTGATCAGCCGTTTGAAGGTGCACGAGGAACGGTGGGTATCTTATGGTGTAGGGGCCGATGATCAGCACCTACTACTGACGAGGGCGGAGTGGAAGGCTCAATCCAAGAAGCGCAACGGTTTTGGCAAGAAGAATAAGAGCACTTTTGACAAGGCAAAAGTGTGTTGCTATTACTGCTAAGAGTATGGGCACTATTCTTGGGAGAAGAAATGCCAGAATGATGCACATCTTGTTTTGGCGGACGCCGACGACGAGCCAGCGCTACTTTGAAGCCCGGTGAGGAGGTGCTCGAATAATGGCAACAAAATTAGGGGGTGATTGTTAGATTATTCTTGTTGTTTCTTTGCATTAGTTATATGCTAGTTGTGTTCATGTGTCAGTGTAGCATGTATAACGGCTAGAGTCCAAGTTAGTTGAAGCGTGTAGCATGCCATAGTTGGTGATTGGCAGTGCGTAGTGAGCTGATCAGCAGCCAGGAGTTGAGTGCACGTATGTGTTACTTGGAATTAGCCATACATGTGTTTGTGGCCAGATGTTCGGCCAAGTCGTGGCACACGTCCAGAGCAGGAAGCAGTCAAGCTATGCGTGCATGCAGGAAGTAGTGGCGTGGTGCATTAGCTGAGTTCGTGGGCTGCATGGAGTTGGTGGCCTACATGCACGTTAGTGTGTTTGCATGGTGTGAGTTTGTGCGTGTGTGGCTTATATAAGTCTAATGTTAAGCAGCGTCAATTAAGTGGAAAAATACAAGGAGAAAATTGCCCAAAGCTTTGTGAGTGTTTGTTCTCATGTGAGCTTGTGATCCAGGGTCTTCTCCAACAATTGGTACCAGAGCGAGGTTCAATATGAGGTGATGTTACCCGGCCGGTGATGGCTCGCCGGCAGTTGCGGTGCGGCGCACGGCAGGCGCGGCGCTGCCAGGCAGCGGTGGCGCACGGTGGGCTCGGCCTCGACGGCGGCACTGGCAGAGCAGCGCGACTTCGTGCGCGGCGCTGAGCAAGCAACAGCAACAACGAAGCATGCATGCATGTGCACAAGGTGCAGCTGAGCACCTTCGCGAGGGCAGTGGCATTCATGAATGCAGAGCTGCATGCATGCATGAGCACAAGGTGAATCCCGATCTGCACAGGCGCGGGCGACCGGGAGCGGATGCGTGCGAGGGGCAGCTTGCGGTGCAGCGTCACGCATGGCTGCTGGCGCACGTAGGCGACATCGAGGCTTGCGGCGAGATGCCGCGGCAGCGTCAAGGTGTTGCGTTGATGCGGTGGAAACCACGAACGGTGGTGGGAGGCCGCGTTCGTGGAGGTGGCCTTGCGAGGCTGCTATGACGAAGAGTCGGTGTGATGCCGATGGCGACAGCGGTGCGATGCCGCTGCCTGGAGAAGTCGGTGTGATACCGACATTGATAGCGGTGTGATGTCGCTGGGAGAAAGCCGTTGCGCGTGGTAAGAGGTTACGGGTGATCTGCAACGGTGAGTCGACGAGTCAATATTAGAGAGGAAAATGTTGGAAATAATCTTGACTCATTAAGATTGTATTTGTATTATGTATTTCGAGCCTGTATATGTGCATGTGTGCACGTTACATCTCCTAGTTAGTGTGCTAGTAGCAGCACGTTGGTTGAGTACTTAGTCGCATGACCAAGCAGTGCATGTAGCTGGCTAGCTGCAAGTTAGTTGAGTAGTGGGCACACGACCGCGTGAGAACCGGTCAGCGTGCGTGCGTTGAGGGGTTTAGTTGCATGTAGTTAGGCAGGTGGGCTGCATCTTCTCTGGAAGCATGGCGTGCGCAGCATGTGCTTGCGCTATATATTCCCATGTAATCAGTTTCTTTAGAGCATGAGAATAAATAGAGAAAATTGCCCAAAGCTTTGTAAGTGTTTGTTCTCGTGTGAGTTTGTGATCCAGGGTCTTCTCCAACATCCATTGCTAACATGTGTGAAGGAGCAGGAAAAGCGAAAGCAGCCTGAAAACTAATTGCAGGATCAAGCGTGTGTTCTCTTTCTGTGAAGAAGAAGAAAGTTCACAACATACAATGGTCAAGTACTGACCTCTCCCTACACCATAAGGTCTATACACCAGATATTCTCTCCTTATGCACTTCCAAATTCTAGAGGTCCGATCCATATCCAAATATATTTGCCAAATAAAAATTAGTTCGATCTATATCCAAAGGGACCGAAATTTCCAAGTTCAACAGGTTGGCGTTCAGACACATATATCTGCATCCAATGGGATTTGCATCTAGATCCCTTGCCTAGCCCTTTTGTTGGTTGAAATCCTCGTACAACATTCGATAGTGAGTTTCCTTTTCGATATTCTTCCAAAGTTGTTCTTCCCTTAGAGGTAGGTTGCGCGGAATCCTGATCGGTATATCTTCTTGGCGAAGACTGTAGATACCTACATGTCGACAATCGAGTTATCGATCTTACAAAATAAATAGAGAAAAATAGCAAAGAGTTCTTGGATGAGAATGTGGTTGCTCTTTATTGCAATGATCTGGCTATTACAGGGGTGTCCTTGACAAGACAGTGGACTAGCCCTAAGTATACAGAGTGTGTTCACTGCTATGCTAATGCTTGAGATTGCTAGGTCTTTTATCCTTCGATCTCGCTTGAATTGCCCTTCTCCATTGCCTCTTAACCTTCCTTTAAATAACCGACGAAGATGTGTTAGTTACTCCTGGAGAAGATACCTGTTAGAAGTGACACGTCCGGTCGGGGAGGCAGTTGTTGTTTGGTAAACCAGCAACTGATCACCGGTTAGTGTCAGTGGGAGACATTAACCATGTAGTGGTTATTGTCAGTAATTTAGGGCCATGAAACGTCGTGTGGTTTGGAACAAATAAGATATGTGTTCAATTCATCACACGGGAGAAATGTACTTGGAATCAGGTCCAAGTGCCAGTTCAAAGCTTCTACGAGCAGTCATCTGGTCGGACAGTAGGTGCAGGACCTCTCCGACCAGGGTACCCATGGAGTAACCTCTGGAATTCTAACGACTACATGGGTTGTTATGTTGGTGATATGCCCTAGAGACAATCATAGAGATGCTTGTATCACGTCTATGTTTATGGGTTATAGAATAAATGTTATTATATTCCTTGAATGAATCATCAATTATAAAGATTAACAAATATATGACTTATTGGTGAAACTCTTTAACTTATATGATGTCATTCTAAATGTATCCCTAGTCGGATGTCACTAGTCGGAACACTAGTGAATTATTGACCAGTACATGTATTGATTGATGATCATGTTTCATCGGTCATAGATATAGGGATATCAAATCAATAATATGAACACATGTTAGAGAATATGGTGTTGGATTGAGCCATCTTAAGATACTATTGAGATTATTATGATTTATGTATCATCAGTTGGTCTCAAGCAATGATGATGTATAATCAGTTGGTCTTCGAGCCCTCCCTCAACCTTCAAGCTGTTGAAGTAGACTTTGACTGCTCGGAGGACGAAGCAGCCAAGATCTTCGAAGTAGTAATTCCCTTTGGAAATAAGGTCGCAGAGGAGATGCAAGTCGGGTCTCCATCCTGTAGCGACCAGTCTGGTGGTTTCAAAAAGTAGATGGATGTAAAATTAGAACTGTAAATGTAAAAAAAATTACCTTCTGTCATCAATAAAACTTTTGTTTATCTCTCCACTTGTGTACTCATATATCTTCTTAGCCCCAGACTGCTTGTGTAGTAGAAAAACTTACTACGGAAGCATTAGATCAAGAAAAAGAGCACATGCTACGACCCACGTACAAAGTATGCACTAATTATGTTTGTTAAAATGTCTAGTTAACACTAGGAAATCACTTTGGTCAGAACCAGTGTAGGATTTTGACCAGTTTTAGATCTATTTCCATAATCGAAATACCATGTAGTACATTGCAAGGTCGGAAGATATCATAAGACTTGATAAGAATTTATATAAAAATTGTATGCAGAAAACGATAAGTACTCTTATTTATACCGATTATCCTAGCCGATCGTAAAAGGTATTAAGAGCCAAAGACATGCTTGACACTTCACAAAACGTACTCATACCCAAGTTCCGACAGGCAGGAAAGATCATAGGAAAAAGGCCATCGCTAGGAAACTCCTTCCAGTGGGCAGGACCACATGCAGAGAGGAGAGATTTCGACTAGGAGGTTTTCTGTGCCTCGACCAGTAGCAAAAATAAGAGAAGAGTATAATGTTGAAATGATAAAATAAAGTATGTAAGTTCTTTAGCATGTAAGCAACTATATCTAGTTGTTTGTGTGATGCTTCTTCTACTTGCTTTCTTTGAAGAAAGAGTGTGTGGTCGCTCCGTGAGAAACATCGCTGTGATGATCACGATCTGGACCTTTACAGCGTTTGACAACTTCGTCGAAGCCAAAAAAATAAAAGATATCCTTAAAAGAATATTGAGAAGTAATTGATCTTCCCCGATGATCGTAGACAACAATAGTATTGGACCAAATATTGGATAGTCGAAATATAAATAACATCACTCATCGGAAAGTAAAGAAATGATGCATCTTTATTGAATTAAAATAAATGAAATGAACAACTATATATAAAACTTATGCAATTGATCAATATTCCAGGAGTTAGACGAAACACGCTCATCTGACATGGCAAGTCGAACCGAACCAGGTCTGGTGACTTCGACCACAGTGTATGGACCTTCCCGTATAGGAGAAAGTTTATTACGATTTTCCTAGCTCTGAATTTTTATGAGAACCAGATCACCTACAGCTAGGCTGCAAAGTTGCACCTTACGACTATGGTACCTTCTCAAGGCTTGTTGGTAGACCGCTAATCATATTAAGGCTTGGTTTCGTCTTTCTTCGAGGAAATTGATGTCGTCGAGTCGTCATTTATTCTGATCGTTTTCATCAAAACAATCAATTCGAGCAGAGCCAATCTTAAGTTCTGGAGGAAGCATGGCTTCAACACCATAAACTAGAAAAATGGTGTTTCATCGGTCGCACGACTGGTCGTTGTCCGAACGGTCTATAACACAAAGGGAAGTTCTTGAACAGATGCTCCTGACCGTTGCATTAACTGGTTGAATACTCGACATTTTACGCCTTGTATTATTATACCATTAGCTCGCTCAACTACCCTGTTACTTTGTAGATGCGTGACGAAAGTATAATGTATCTTGATACCTAGATCCCCGCAGAATTCCTGAAAATTCCCACTTGAGAATTGAGTGCCGTTATCTGTGATTATACGACTGGGAATACCAAATCGTGTGACCACTTTTTTGTGATCAATCTCTTGGCAGTCTCAGTTGTTACTTTAACAACTAGTTGAGCTTCTATCTATTTCGTGAATGTATCAATCATGGCAAAAAGGAATTCAAAGCTCCCGGGTGCTCTTGGAAAAGGTCCCAGAATATCTAGTCCCCAGGCTGCAAATGGTCAACAAAGAGGTATTGTTTGCAAAGCTTGTGTAGGTTGATGTACTTGTCGAATATGAAATTGATATTGTACACATTTTGTCACAAGTTCATTTGCATCATGGAGAGCAGTTGGCCATTAGTATCATTGCTTGAAGGCTTTACCGATCAGAGTTCTGTAGAAATGATATGCTCCACAGACTCCTCCGTGTATGTCGGATTATAAATTAATACCATCCGTTTAAAATATGCATCTAATGAACACTCCGTGAGCTCCCCGTTTGTAAAGGGTACTTTGAATCAGAGTGTATGATTTGGATTTTCGAGCATCAGCCTCTACACTATCTTCAGGAATTAGGCCATGTAGAAGATAATTATAGATTGATGTCATCCAATCGCTACTAGGATCGATCTGTACGACCTCCTATGGAGTGTGTGTGTCTTCGGAATGCTCAACTGAGGGTGTATCGAGTTGCTCAAGAAAAACTCCAGACGGGACAAGTGACCTCGTGAAATCCATCCGTGTCAACTGGTCTGCTAGGAAGTTGTCCTTTCTAGGAATATGTTGGATCTGGAAACCGAAGAAGTGCTTTGTGAGTTTCCGTACTTCCGCCAAATAAGATTACATCTTTGAACTGGAATATTTATATTCCTTCCCAACTTGGTTCGCTATTAGTTGAGAATCGTCTTTCATTAGTAATTTGTGAATCCCAAGCGCTTTGGAGTCCTACCAGTAAACCTTTGTACTTTGCTACGTTATTGGTAGTAGGAAAGTTTAGTTGAATGTCATATTTTATGTGTTCTTCAGTAGGAGATATCAGGACAGCTCTAGCCCCTAAACCTTTGAGTACCAAGAAACCGTCAAAATACATTGTCCACTCATCGTGGTGTTCATACTCGGGCCCTTGGGTGGGTTTAGGGATAGTCCATTCGACAATGAATTCTGCTAAAGCTTTGGACTTGATTGTTGTTTGTGAGATGAAATAAAGGTCAAAAGCCCCAAGCTCGACCGCCCATTTTCCTATTCGTCCTAATGATTTCCTATTTCCGAGAACTTGACCAAGAGGATATCCTGTTGGCACGACCACTTTGCCTTAGTTTCCTTGAAGCCATATGGAGACCGTATAGCAAATTTTGTACCTATGGATATCATTCCTTTGGTCCATGTAAGACTTCACTTATGTAATATACTGATTGTTGGATGTCGTCACTATCAACGACTAGTACAACGCTGACTGCTTATGTTGTTGCAGCTAAGTATATCAGAAGTGTTTCTTCTGATCTTGGCGATACTAAGATCGGGGTACTCGTAAGGTACCTTTTGAGCTCTTCAAATGTGTTATTTGCATCTTTAGTCCATTCGAAACTTTCGTGTTTTCAAAGAAGTTTAAAGAAAAGTAATCCCTTTTCTCCTAATCGTACTATGAAATGACTTAGCGCAACCATACAGCCGGTTAGTTTTTGGACTTCTTTCTTTGTGTTCGAAGGGCGCATCTGATCGATGGCTAATATCTTTACTGGATTTGCTTCAATTTCTCTAGCCATGGGCGAACTTAGATATTGGGCAAGGCTATGTAGCCACCTGAGGTAGTCGCTGGCGGGAACTCCATCCCGGACGTTGGCAGCCCTTCCCCAGGTTCCCCCTTCCTCCAACTAGCACGCGGTGGAATACAGGTTCAATGGCGAGCCCAGGTGGCTTGGCACATGCAATAGCCCAAGCCCCAAAGGACCAAACCAAAGGCCCAACAGGCAACCCCCAAATTCACCAATCCCAGGTGGCTTGGCGTCTTACCGACTTCCCCATTTCCCAATCACCGGTTCCCCCAAATTCTGACCTAGGTGGTGCGCGGGCGGGCGACGCAGGGTGGCAGCTGGTAGGGGCGAAGGTGGTGCACGGGTGCACGACACAGGGCGGCGTTGGGCTATTCATGGTGTCCCGAGCAGCAATTCTAGCACTCATGCTGCAGTGGCTCTGTGGGTTCCAGCTGTAGTCGTGCTTTAGAAAGTACCAAGCCGTGTTTGAGTTCAACCAGGCCTGCGGGATCTGCGTCGGCATGCCTGTGAGGATCCGTGGGGTCACCGTGGGGAATGTCGTCCGCGTTGACTCTTTTGTGAGGTGTATCAATGCTGTTGTCGAGGTATGGCCATTTATTTTCCTCGGTGACAATTCCTTCTTCGTTATTAGAGGCAAATTTAATCTGTCATGTAAGTTTGTTGTGTAATGTGTGAGAATGGTAGGCACAGAAGATCTATACCGTAGACAATTCCTGTTAAAAGTTATTTAATTTGGATTCTGGAGCTAAGAATATGGTTAATAGTTCTTGATAAATTAGCACAGGACATGATGATACTTCCATTCAATTGTTTCCTAAGTCTATGCATGCTGACCAGATAGCTACACTAGTAACTATTTTTGTTACAATCTTGGCAGGTTGACGATGATAAGATTATCATGCATCGAAATTCTGAGGTTGAGGTGAATCAGTCTGGTGTCCTAATGGAAATACTCATTAATATTACACCAAAAGATCCACACCCCACACCCTCAGTTGGCCTACTTGACGCAGATTGTGGCAAAGAAGGCCTAATTCTCTGTGACAGAGAGAACATGAAAGAACAGCAAGGGGTACGCTTGGATGCAATGGTTGGAATATTTATCCGTCTAGGAAGAGACATGGAGGAAATAGGTGTTGATAAAAGCTATAGATTGCTTGATAATGGAGGAAGCACAACCTCTTCTTTCAAGGGTACATACATTCAATAATTTTTATGATTTATGATGAATTAATCTGAATACTCAGTTACTCACTATCCATCTACTTTTAACAAGTTGTTACTAGTATATTTAATAATTTGGTATTTTGATGGCAAATTGTTATGTAAACTTCATTGATGAGGTACATTTTCTACATTTTACCTAGCTTTATATGTTCACATGATGTGAATTATAGTTTTGAGTTCCATTTAGTGTCATATGCTCTATTTATAACGATTACAATGTGTATTATGTATGTCTTGCTTTGTTATCGGATAATACTATTAGTTCGTTTCGCCCAACCTAAATTTCAATCCTGGGTCCGCCACTGCCTCTAGCTGAAACTAGGAATCCAAGAAGTTTTCCAGAGGAAACTCGGAACACATACTTTACTGGATTTAATTTAAGATTATGTTTTCTTAAGTTATTGAATGTTTCGTGTAGGTCAAAAATATGATCACTAGCATTGATGCTCTTTACGACCAAGTCATCAATGTAGGCTTCTAAATTTTGACCTATTTGTGGATTAAAAGTTTTCTACATTAACCTTTGAAAAGTAGCACTAGCGTTTTTTAGACCAAATGACATCTTGACATAATAGTTAGTGCCATATTGTGTGATGAAGGATGTTTTCTCTTCATCATTTTTACTCATATTAATTTGGTAGTACCCTGAATACGCATCTAAAAAAGTTAATAACTCACACCCAGAAGTAGAGTCTACAAGTTGATCAATGTGTGGAAGGGGAAAATCATCCTTTGGACAAGCTTTATTGAGATATGTGAAATCAATACACATTAGTCATTTCCCATTACTTTTTCTGATCATTACAGGATTGGCGAGCAACTTTGGGTGGTCGACTTCACGAATAAATCCAGTATCGAGAAGCTTGTCAATTTCTGAATGGATTGCCTCATTCTGATCTGGTGCAATGCGCCTTAGGTTCTGCCTGATCGGTTCCTTGTTAGGCCGGAGAGCTAACATGTGCTCGATCACCTCCCTGGGGACTCTGGGCATGTTAGATGCTTGCTAGGCAAATACATCTGAATTGGCTCGGAGGAAGGAGATGAGCGACTCTTCCTATTTGGGGTCAAGTCTTGCTCCGACTAGTACCTTCTAGATGCTTGTACTAGCATTTCTGGGTCTAGACGATGTTTTCATGCTTTCTAGAGAAGCGCCTTTGTTGAGTGGAACCTCCTTGGTCTGGTCAGAAGGTTTTGGGGCCATCTTTGGTCTCGAGTGCTTGACCTGCGTTGAAGGTGGATTAGTATCCCTGGTTGAAAGTTCATCGACCAATTCTAAGGATTTTCGATCGCATGCGTATGCCATCTTTTTATCCCTTCAAACCGTAATAACCCATTTTGGTCCTAGCATTTTTAAACTCTGATAGTCGTAATGCGTAGCTACCAGGAACTTTGCCAATGCCGGACGACCAAGGATTCTATTGTTTGCAGTTTCAAAATCTACTACATCAAATGAAATTTTTTCTATTCAAAAGTTGTCTAGTTTTCTGAACGTAACCGTTAGGGAAAGCTGCCTCATCGGTTTGGCAGTAGATCCTAAAACTATACCATGAAAGGCATATTTCACATGCTTTACTTTTGACTTGGGAATTTATATTTCTTCCAATGTTCTCGTAAACAGAATATTTAAAGAACTACCTCTATCTATCATAACTCGATTAACTTTGTAATTATTAATAGTAGGCTCTACAATAATAGGGAACCTACCTGGTCGAATTGAAGGGATGTGACAGTCTTCTTTGCTGAAGGAGATAAATGTTTTCGACCACTTGGATGGTCTGATGGTGATCGGAGATTCTGCTAGGTTCACTTCCCGCTCCACAGCCTTCAGATGGCGCCTTGGTTCATACGAAGAGGATCTACCGAAGATCATGTCGATGGTGTGTTGTGGATCCAAGTATTCCATTTCTTCATCGCCATCCTTGTCATTCTTGGAGCTTGACTCTCCAAACTCTTGTATGGAAGGGAAAAGTCCTTTACCTACATAATAGTCCTCTAGCTTTTTCTACCAGGCTCGACAGGTGTGTAGATCATGCCTTGCCGCCTAATGAAGTGGACACCACTTCTTATTCTTTTTGTCTTCATCGGTCGGAGTCTTTGCCTTGTTTCGACTGGAATAATCCTTTTTGCCCTTGGTAAATTTCTCGAGAATCGCTAGGACCTCTTTGTTATCAGGTTTACGGTTTTTCTTATTCTTGATAGCCTTTTTATGCTTCTTCTCTAGTTTATCCAGGCCAGGATGAGGAATTTTCTCTTTCCGATCGATGACTTCGTTCCAATCAATTGCCTCACTAGCGGTGCATACCTATCGGCCATGTCAAAAAGTTCGACGGACATTCATGGAGGATTCATTGCAATGTCCTCCGTAAACCATCGATTCCTCAATCCTGCTTTAAAAGCCTAAATGGCAGAAGAATCTGTGACCTCGGGTATAGAACTACGAACCTGGCTAAACATTTTGATATACTGCCAGAGGGTTTCTTTGGATTTTTGCTGGATTCAATGGAGATCGTCATTCTTTCCGGGGCGGTTGTACGTTCCCTAGAAGTTCGCAATCAAGAGATCGCAGAGTTGCTTCCAACTGTAAATTGATCCAACTGGTAGATTTAGTAACCAAGACCGGACAGATCCTTTGAGAACCATGAGGAGGTAGTTTTCCATCACATTGTCGTCACCACCAGCGGTTCTGATGGCGGTAGTGTAGATCTGGAGAAATTGTAACGGGTTTTGAGTCCAGTTGAACTTCTCCTTGTTTGCTGGTCAAAATTTGTCCAGCTAGCGTACAGCCTGGAGTCCTACTGAGATGGCTCAACAATTTGTAATCGAGTCATGGCGCCTTCTCTGGAAAAGGGCCGGATTGTAATCCGCCAGGGACCGTTTTCTTAAGTTGGCATACCGAGTATCCGGTGTCTCGATCCGGTCGTGGACGTTGGTGTGATGCCTTCGATTGACTGCCTGGTTTAGGTGATGTCGTAGATCACCCGAGCCAAGCAGTTTCTCCTCATTACGAAAGGGAGGAGTGGCTTCGTGAAAGAGTCGTCTTCCCTCGTGACTCCCTTGTCGGAATCTTTGAGGAGGTCTTTGTATCGATTGGTTTCCAGTCCGATCATGTTGACCTCTGACAAGGGAGGAACGCTGAGATGAAGTCAAGGTTTGACTTTGTGAGTTCCTTTGTTCTCGGTATATTTCTGTACGCGGCATGGTTTGTTGGAGGATTTCCGATACCTGTCCTGCAAGTTGAGCATATCCCGAAGTCTCTGCCAGAGCAGAGTCTGGGTTATTTAACATGTTACGAACTCGTTGTAAATTTTGAATTGTTACCGAAGGTCTCGGAGGGTTCCTGCTAGCAGAAGGTGTTCGAAGGCTCGAATTTCCCTCCGACCTTCTGGTTTGCCCTGTTCGACCCATCATGTATAATGGGGTAGAAAAAGGTAAATTAACTAATAGATGTCCACCATCTCTATTTCCTTCGCCACCTTCGGTTGGTACATGATTTCCCGCACCATTTTGACCAACAAGTGTTGGCGGGTTATGTTGTGGAGGACCGTGCATGGAATCCTGATTAGTATCACCGATTGTGTTAACTTCATGCCTCCAACAGTGGTCTTCCGACGAGCTCCCCTCGTAACTAAGGGAGCTCCTTCCACTGCTTCGACAAGAAGCCTCCACGATGGAGAGCGGCTGGATATTATCACATTCGGTGAGCTTTGTGGTGGATTTAGCCTGATCCGGTGGATGCCCGATCGTAGGCTGAGTTTGATCATTCCCACTCGACCTTCGACTGGTGGCAGCTTTATTGACATCATCACTAGGTGTCGATTGGCCCTCAGAATACGTATGAGTCGTTGGCGAATATCGGTCGCCCATGACCGTATCGAGAGTACATTAACCCTCAGGTTGCGGCATTGAGCTTTTGTCGCCCTTTTCGCCGGTCGGAAGGACCAGGTTTATAGAGGCATTCGGATGTTCTGAACCGGTCGGAACAACTAATTCCTCTAGGGGCACCACTTGTGGAGAGTTTTTCTCCATCCGATCGATCTCACTGGTCTTAGCGAGTAGTGAGCCTGTGACGAAAGAGGATGATGACGACATTGCGTTATGTTCTATGGCGTGGATACATGTGTCCATATCGAGGTTATAGTAGTCCGCCAAGTCGAACCAGTTTTTCTCATCCCATGTCCCTGCCATAGTCGCATAAGCGATAATGGAGCGAAAAGAATCTTAAAGAAATCAACGCCTTCTTCCCCACGGACGGCGCCAGCTGTCGATAATTGAGTCGCCGATCTTACGAAATAAATAGAGAAAAATGGCAAAGAGTTCTTAGATGAGAATGTAGTTGCTCTTTATTACAATAAACTGGCTATTATAGGGGTGCCCTTGACAAGGCAGTAGACTAGCCCTAAGTACACAGAGTGTGTTGATTGCTATGCTAATACTTGTGATTGCTAGGTCTTGTACCCTTCGATTTCCTCTGAATTGCCCTTCTCCATTGCCTCTTGACCTTCTTTTAAATAACTGACGAAGAGATGACAATTACTTTTGGAAAAGATGCCTATTGAAAGTGACGCGTCCAGTCGGGGAGGCAGTTGTCGTTTGGTAAACCAGCAACTGATCACCGGTTAGTGTTAGCGGGAGACATTAACCATGTAGTGGTTGTTATCAGTGATTTAGGGCCATAAAACGTCGTGTGGTTTGGAATAAATAAGACATGTGTTCAATTCATCACACTGGAGAAATATACTTGGAATCAGATTCAAGTGTCAGTTCAAAGCTTCTATCATCTGGTCGGGCAGTAGATACAATACCTCTCCGACCAGGATACCCATGAAGTAACCTCTATAATTCTAACGACTACAGGGATCGTTACCACGTGATGTATGACCATATAAGTTATGTAACTTGTAATTAATATATAGGAATTTAATCCTCGTCACTACGATAGGATGAAATCCTCGATTCGATTGTTTCCTAATCCACAGAGAAGAGAGGAAACACCTTCTTGTTTGACTGGAAAAAAATTATGATTTGTTGGTAGCTCAGTGACTGGCTCGCACACAAAAGCATATGTGATTTTCTTAAAGAAACCCGAGCATATGTGAAAATCCCAGCAGTATTACGACGAGAGAGGATACTAGACAGATGGACTTGGTTATCATTCATATTGCTTTGCAGTTTGTAAACTGCATCCTGCCATGAAACTCATTTTGTTTATTTTGCCGACGGTGATGCGCGGGGTACCCTACATTCCTACTAGTATTTACTTGTTCCTCCCATGCCCTAGTCCGGACTCCGGAGTTAATCCGAGGAGCTCGTTGCTTCGGGAGGGCAGTCCGGGGAAAGGCACAAGCACTTGGGCAGCAGGGCCTTCCACTGGCAGCTCCCGTCGACGAAGCCGTTCTTCTGGCAACTGCCCCTGCATTTGGCGGTCGAGAAGCACACGAGGAAGTGGGGGTCCACGAACCAGCAGTCATCCGGTACACGCGCCGACGACGGCGGACCTGCAGAATTCAGAAACCAACAGACACGAAAGCAGATGCTTAATTATTTACAGCCGATCATATACCGTGTGAGAACATTGTCTACGAGGAGACGTTGCTTACTCCAGTGCACGAGAAGTAGCCATAGAAGGAGACTGGAAGCCATTGTCTTCCTCGTTATCTCCATTGCTAACGTGTGAGGGAGCAAGAAAAGCCTGAAGATGAATTCTCCCTTTGTACTCCCGTCTAGAGGCGGTAATGGAAGGGTGTTCTGTGGATGAGGCCCAGATAAAATCTTTTCCAATCCATATCCAAATTAATTGCTAAGTAAGATATGTTCCGGTCTGTATCGAAATTAATTGCTAAATAAGATATGTTCCGGTCTGTATCCAAATTAATTGCCAAATAAAATTTGTTCTACCAAATTCAACGAGTTGGTATCTAGACGCATTCATATCCAAATCAATTGGATTTGATATGCGCCTCCAAACTACAATTAAAGTTTGCTGAGCACAGCGTGGCTTACATACACATCCTACTCTCTTTTCCCACCTTGATATTATGCCAAGATTAGCCGTTGATCAAAACTTAGAAAGTATGGCGACCTTTCATACACTCTCAATCAAGAAAAGTGGACGGTCGATGTTGCAAGATTTGCTCCTCGTCCCCAATGAGTGCCATGCATTCTCAACACAGCGATGTAGGCCCCATAGTACGTCCAAAGAAGCATTGATACAACTGGAGGGGTTTGCATAATGTCACAGGTGAACAGTGCCATGACATTTCCAGAATCTGAGTCGTCGGATCGAAAAACAACAGACGGGATTGTTGCTACAGTGTTTAGGAACATCAGCGAAGCTACAGTGTTGCTACGGTATTTGTTGTAGAGGCAGATCCAGATCGTGGCCGTTGTTTTTCGATCCAACGGCTATAAAACAGTATCATGGCACTGTTCACCGTGGCATTGCCTCTTAATGTCATAGGATTCGGATCCCAACTGGAGACGTTGAACCATAGGGTTGTTACAACCTCTGAGCACGATTTTTGAGATAATACACTATTTTAATACAATTATAGAAATAAATGCAAGTTTAATAAAATAAAAAATAGAATTATGTCACCGTTTGAAATGACAACATACCCCTGTCGCTATTTAGATTGGCGACAGGGTGCACGTGGTGAATGACATGGCTGTCACCAAACCAAATGGCTATAGGAGCTCATTTTTTTAATATATATATATATATATATATATATATATATATATATATATATATATATATATATATATATATATATATATGATGAATGTAGCTTCAAATTTGATAGGATTTTACTATGTTTTTTGGTAATCACTACTACAGAAAAGGTCTTCACAGACGGTTCAAAAACGTCATCACAAATGGTTTTGTGAGCCGTCTGAGTTTATAGGTCTATAATGACATGAGGTCATCACAGACAGTTTTCAAACCGTCTATGATGCATATTATCACAGACAATCATTAACTCAGAACCGTCTGTGATAGTTAAATAACACAGACCGTTTATAGCTTAAACCGTCTGTGATATTTGAATAACACAGATGGTTTGTAGGTAAAACCGTCTGTGATAATTGAATAACACAGACGATTTTATCTACGTCTGTGATAGTTGAGTAACACAGACGGTTTATAGATAAAACCGTCTGTGTTATTCAAATATCACGCATGCTTTAAGCTTCAAACCGTCATGATAGCCTCTTACATACAAAACCTCCAGCGAAGGTCGCTTTTGTCTTTAAAATCGCTTTATATATATATATATATATATATATATATATATATATATATATATATATATATATATATATATATATATATATATATATATATATAGTTCTAGTCCTTGTTACTAACTCGATGCACGAATTCAGCTAGCTAGCTCGTTCCTTCGTTCATCCTAACGCATAAGTGAACCATCGTTACTCTATCGAACTCGACACACGGAGTGTACGATTTGCTTCATACCAATCCTCCACGGCATGAAGCAAATCGCACACCCCAAAGGTATCGAGTTCAATAGAGTAGCCGTGGTTCACTGACGCTTATGATGAACGCCAAGGAGCGAAGTTAGCTAGTCAATTCGTGCCTTGAGTTAGCTAACAAAGGCTACTGAACTATATATATATATATATATATATATATATATATATATATATATATATATATATATATATATATATATATATATATATATATAAGCCGCTTTAAAGGCAAAATTAGCCAACGCTTGAAGATTTTATAGAGAAGAGATCAAGAATAGAGAAGAGGGGAGGCGGGCTCGGGGAGGAGGCGACGCATGCTCGGGGGAGGGGAGGACGAGGGCTCGGGGAGGACGGGCGTTGGGTTCTTGGCCTTCTCGATACTTGCCAATATTCTTTATCAATTAAATGTGATAACAATAAATCAGACTTTTGAGCTCAAATATAATAATGCTTCACTATAATGTTAAGAAATAACTTAAAAAATAGCAGTTTTATACTTTCAATCATCACAAAGTTATTCAACTAACAGTGTACAAAAATGCTCTATTATCTAATTAGCCAATATATTAGTGACCACTTAGATGAAAACTGAACAGAATCACTAATCTCAAATACATGACAGAATCACTAATCTTAATAAAATAGCCAATCTGCTATCAGTAAACAAGCAAAAGTACATAACACAAATTATCCTCATCATCAAGCTGACAATGATAATTATATATCATCATCAAGCAATTACTAGAAGTAAAGTAAATTAATTCTCCCAGTACTAGTCAAGACAGATTGAAATACAACTAGCATAACACACTTAGTAAAGAAAATCAATTCTGAAAATAGAAACAACTCACGAAAGGATGGCAAGAACTTCATAAATTCATATTAATATCAGAAGTCCAGAAATTCAGAAATCCTTTAACCTGTGAATAGAAAAAAAAACTTGATTAGTGAGTATTTAAGTAATTAACAATGTGGACTTAATTCTTACAATGAAAGTTCTATCTCCTAAGTCTTCACATTCTACTGCTCAGCACTTGAACAAGTTACCATGACAGTAAGAGTGGCGAAATATTGATGCATGACAGTATGAAATACTATATATGCACATGGAGCTGTACATACATGTCAAGACAGATTGAAATACAACTAGCACAACATAATTAGTAAAGTAAATCAATTCTAAAAAACACAAACAACTCACGAAGGGATGGCAAGAGGCGACGGCTCGGGCTCGGGGAGGAGGCGCACCAGGCTGGAGGAGGAGGCGGCGGCTCGTGCTCGGGCTCGGAGGGAGGAGGCGCGCTACGTAGCTTGAGGAGGATGCGGCGTCGGGCTCAGGAAGATGTGGGAGCTCAAAACCCTAGCGCGCTGCGATGAAACTAATCGTTTAAGTAGGGGCACTGGCAAACCCTAGAGTCAATATAAATAAGGTTGGACATCACAGATGGTTCTAAATACTTATCACAGACGGTTCTAAAGTAGAACCGTATGTGATATTGTTCCAATATAGAACAATTTTTTTACTGGCATGGGGCATGGCGTTTTTGGTGTTCTCGGTGCACTTAACAAGTCACGGGTATAATACTTCGCAATAATAAGTAAATTCTAGGGTAATAAATAGTGAAATTGAAGACGACAAAGATATATTTGTTTTTCATCGGTCAGTAATTAATGTCGTCATGTGATTGTATTTAATTTTACAGCAAGTAGTTTAACACCTGTGCAAAGGACTTGGCATACTCATGCCTAATCCTATAGTCATCGCTACAGAAGATGACGTAGTCGTCCCACCCTTCCATCACGTACGCCACAACCAGTGCTCGTGCACCGGTGGCCGTCTTCCGACAGCGCCCACATCCGGCCCAGCGGCCCGGCCATCCTCCATGCCGCCTCCTGGACCACATCCGCAGCGAGCCTCCGGCACCGCCTGCACTCTCGATTGGTCCTCTTGGCCGTCTCGCACCCACCGTTGGCTGGCTCACCCTCGACCTGGCTGATATAGTACTTTCCAACGTTGCCTCGCCGGCCGTGTAGAGGAGGAAGCTGAACATGTAGACCATGGCCTTGTGACCGGCATCCACCGCCCGCTAGTGGCACATGAGGCCGCGCTGCATGTCCTCGTGCGCGAAGATAAGCAGGAGGCCGACGATGAAGTAGGTCTCCGGGCTCCCAGCGCCGGCTAGGTGGTTGACGACAGCGAGGTAGCACTCGTTGTCCAGCCACTTCATCGCCTCCTCCCGCTCTAACGCCACATGCCTCCCCACGGCGCCCTCCTTGGATGCCTTGTACATGGCCTTGCAACTCCAATTAATATACGTACATACACAATTCAAGACGTTAGAATAAATAGTAGTACATATTTTTGTAGGTATAAATACGTACGTACATATATGGCTCGTAAGCTGTAGAGGTCAGTTATGGGGTGAGGAGAGCTCACGGCCACGTGGCCGACCGACATCGTGAGGAAGATCAGTGATGACAATCGCCGACCTCATCGCCTTGTTCCTCGCCGTCATGCTCCGTACGTGATCGCTGCGTATACGTATGATCAATGTTGTGATCGTATATAGAGCGATGGGATCGATAGGTTATATATATATATATATATATATAGAGTGATCGATGTCCGGATGATCGATCGTCTTTGATGGCGGATCAATTAATATTCTTTTTATAAAATAAGAAATAAATTCTGGACGTGATACGAAGAGACACATCAGGGAGCCGAAGCGGCATTGATGCTAGCGAAGATACGCATTGATCGGCGACGACGGCGAACGAAGAAACTCAGGGAGCTAAAGGGATATTATCACAGACGATTATAGTTAAAAACCGTCTGTGAAGTCTACACAGACGGTTCATGTTTAGAACTGTCTGTGAAATATACAATTATCACAGACGGTTCGTGTTAAGAACCGTCTGTGATACTTCACAGACGGTTTTATCACCTCTTCACAGACGGTTTTTAGCGCAACCAGTAATGTAGACGGTCTCTAAACAAAAACCGTCTGTGATTGTATGTAATACAGATGGTTTTGGTCAACCGTTGTGATGAGGCATCAAGTATTAGCCTTTTTATAGTAGTGAATATCTTGTAGTGCTTAAAGAAGCTAGGGTTTGTTGACTGCGTGGATGAACCCCTTATAGATTAATTGCACCCGCGATGTTGTTAGCGAGTGCAGTGTTCGCACAACCGATTATTTTTTAAAAAGAGAATGAAATATTAAATAGAGAATGATTAGGGAATTAAATTTGAAAGATGAGATTTCAACTCGGGCATGGCGCGTAGGGTTTGGTTACATGCATTTGTTTGTCTCGCTACTCGTACGGTGGAAACAACAACAAGCACGAATCATCAACTTGATTTACACATAGGATACAATGCTTCTTTTGGAATTGGAAAAACTGGTGGATCGGAAAGAAGTCAATCTTAAGGGCCTATCGGTGCCTTTCCATGTCTCTTGTAGACTTGCGAGCACGGCCCAACCTGAAAGCAGCCCTATATTGGGATTCCGGTTTCGGCTGAATTTTCATACTTTTATAGGGGGCTCATGTCGCCATTCCAAATGGCTACAGGAGTTGTGGGGTCTCTGTCACCATTTAGATTCTAAATGGCGACATCCAAATGGCGACAGAGACGGGAACTACTGTTTGGTTGGCGACAGACCTCCTGTTGTCAATCTAACTGGCGATAGGAGCATGTTGCCATTTCAAATAGCAACATAAGTTCATTTTTGTAATTTTATTAAACGGATATTTTTATGTAATTGTATTAACATTATATATATATATATATATATATATATATATATATATATATATATATATATATATATATATATATATATATATCCTCCAATCACTCCATTTGGGGTAGCGCTCCATATTGCCTTTGCGAGGAACACCATGATAGTTTGTTGGTGTGGACACGAAATTACCGATAGCTTGTTTGAACTCCAATTTGTGTGAATAGTGAGGCTGGAAATTAGGGCCAAACACTGGAGGTGGATAATTCGTGGGAAAATGACATGGAGGGAAATTTTGATGTTATTGGTTGTTTTGATTTTGTGGATCTGAACTTGAGTTTAAGGAGTGTGTTTTGGATGAACTTAGGACTTAGGACTTCACAACTTTTGTGAAACTTGCTGAAGATGAATGCTCCATGTTTGGATACTAAGAAGTGTGTTTTGGATGATGGAGTACAACAATGCATGTGAGCTTGTGTGAACGAATTCATGTATGGATTATACAGGACATTGAAGCAACGGTCATGTGAATGAGTGTATGTAACAATGTAGCTGTGTGTAAGGGTGAAAACGGATCGAATACGGATGGATAATGGCTATACTATATTTGTTTTTATTTTTTTCTCGGATACAGATACGAATACGAATACCCCGGATACGAATAGGAATACAAATTATATCGAATAGAAATATGGATCAAAACGAATACAATCACGAATATTTATCGGAACATGAAAACCCCTTAAATTGTACACCAGAAATTAACGGAAACATATAATTAGTTTATTTGTTCCAAACATTCAAGAATTGTTCATATTTTCAGCAACCACGTATAACATTGGCACTTGCAAGCTACATTAATTAGTTCATCATATAAATAATACTTAGTTTACCACATTAACTCATAAGTCATCACACATTCACACTTAGTTTTGTTTTGTTGAAGAAACACATTCATGCTTAGTTCATCACATATATAAAATTTAGTTCACACTTAGCTCATTACACCTCGTTCATTAATGATATACATAGCTCGATAATACCCAAATACCATTTCTCAAAAAAATATGCATAGCGGTACACTTAGTTCATCACATATCCATTTTCTAATTAAGCAGCAAGTCAGCAGCATCTCGTCATCTTCCTCTTTCTCAGATTCAGTAAGAATAATGTGTCAAAATTAGATCTCAAGTTGGAAAAGTTTATGAATTGTCAGGCCATCGATGGTTTCTTACCCTTGCTTTCAGCGACCCTTTCAGGGTGGCCTTCACCTTGTCGAAGTCAGAGTTCACCTTAGGAAATGATCCGACGGATTCCTCAGTGGCGGGCAAGGGAAACCAGCTTGTGCAAAGAACTGCAAGCACAAGCTAGCATCGTTAATCCAGTCATCGTATGTGTTCTAGAGGCATGCATGGTTAACTGATCCATCCATCTCGCTTTCTGTAGATAACTCTGCAAGGAATTTAATTACCCCACATGCTTGCGACGATTGGCCGAAGTAGACGTTTTTGCCCCCGGACAGTAGGAAGACCATGTCGAGAAGCTCGAAGACCTCACTGCTGCCCTGGTGGATCGAGGCAATCACTGTCCCCCCGTCCTTGGCTAGGCCCCGCAGCGTCAGCGTCACAAAGAACGCCGACGAACTGCCCAACCACACACACACGACGACTACTCGCCAGCAATTAACTCCCCAATTAACCACGTAGCTAGGGTCTCGCCGAACAGGCGACGCGGAAGACGTCGACATGTATGGTACTACTAGTGATGTGTCGTCGTTTGAGACGCGTCACGTCTACCTGTCGAGGCCGCTGCTCGGCTCGTGGAGCAAGAGGAGGCGGGGGCGCATGAAGAGCTCGAGGGCGACGCTGACGCGGCGCTCCTCGCCGTGGAGGTGCCAATTTGTAACATCCCAAGGTTATGTTACCTAAATTAAATTAAAATAAAGTTATTGTTTTATTGCATTTTCTGAAAATATGGAAAGAGTTCTATTGCTTTAATTGAATCTTTGAAATTTTGAAAGTCCAAATTAAAATTTATTTGAAGTTCTTGAAGTTTTCATGGATTTGAATTGGAAAATAAAAATTTACTTAATTTCTAGAATTTTCTGAGTTTTTAAAAGCCTTTTTATAAATATTTTAAAGTCAAAACAAATTTATTTGTAAAATTAAAAACCAACATAAAGTTGGAAATAATTTTATTAAGTCCAAAATAAGTATGGAAATTTCTGTGAATTTTTCCATAATTTTTTGGATTTTATTTGCTATTTTCTAGAGTCTATTTGAATTAATCAGATTAAAACAATTGTTAAATGGAAGAAATTCGCAAAACAATTTTGGACCGAAACCCCCTCGGTCCGGCCCATTCCCTCTCTCCCGCGTGGCCCAGCCGGCCTGCTCCGCAGCCCACTCCTCCGCCCTCTCTCTTCCCTATCTTCCTTCCACCGTCCGATGTGAATCGGACGGCTATCCAACACCCACGCCCTCCTTTTTCTCCGCACCGTCGGATGGAAATCCGACGGCCCCGCTTCATCTTCCCCCGCCGCATCTTCTTCCTCCTCCCCTCCTTCTTCCTCACGCGCAACCGCCCGGCCGCCATTTTCGGCCACGCCCGCGAGCTCCACAACTGCCGCCCCAACCTCCGCCCTCCCCGCGTGACGTGCGCACGAACCGCCGCCGCCAACCGCCTTCATCCCCACCTTCTCCCCTCTCTTTGCGCCGGTTTCGCCCGCGCACCCAACCGCCTCGCCGCCGATCCCGCGCACGATCTTCCCCCTCCGGCCACTCCCGCGCCCTATAAGTAGGAGCATCGGGAGCGCCTCTCTCCACTCGTCCCTCGCCCGCCACTCACTCCCCCTCCCTCGCACTTGCCCACCTCGCCGGATTCGGAGTTTTACCGCCGGCGCGCCTCTTCCTCCGCCTCTAGCGCCGCCACCACCGCCGCGTCCTCGCCGCCGCCACCTCGGCATCGCCACGACCTCGCGCACCGGTGCGCTGCCGCCGCCGTAGACCCACCCCATCGCCGCGCCGCCGTCCCGAACGCCGCGCCGCCAACTTGCTCGCCCGCGATCTCCTGCACCTAGCCGCTACCAAGGTGAGCCATAGACTCCTCGCGACTCCCTCTACCCTCTAGTGCCCTCGCCGGACCTCGCCGGGACGCCGCTCGCCGGTACCATTGGGGCCCGAGCGCCGCCGGAGCCAAGGTGACGTGGCAGCGCCACGTCACTGCCACGTCTCGCCACTGAGGCGCCGCGTCAGCGCCATCTCCTCCGCTCCGTCCACGTCAACGCCTGCTTGGCGCGGTCCACCTCTCCCTCAGACACGACCGCCCATAAACCCAGTCCACCAAAGGCCGAGGCACTGACATGTGGGCCCCACATGTCAGGGTTTTCATTTATTTTCTTTAATTCCGAAAATCCAAGGGCTGATGTCATCATTGCGCAATAAAAGGATTTTCCTTTAGAAAAATAAATCAAGAAAATCTGAAAATTCAGAATTTAGGTTTTTAAATAGATTTAAACTTCAAAAATTCATATCTTTTGATTCCTAACTCCAAATTGGGTGTTTCAAATTGCAAAATTTATATAAAATCATTATCTAGCCAACCACATCAAAATTATTTAATTTTGATCTCATTTGACCACAAATTCCTTTAAACTCTAAATCTATCATTTCATGTAAATTCAAACTTCAAAAGCCCATATCTTTTGCATCCAAACTCCGATTGAGCCCATTCAAATTTCTAAATTTATCTAAATTCAGGATCTAGCTATCTAAACTAAATTTATTCAATTTGGAGTTAATTTGAATCTTATTTGAATTTGATTTGAATTTGGCTTATTTTCGCGTATAGATTTCGACGACTTCGGAAAGTCAGATTTCGACGCCATTTGAAGAGCACATAAGAGGATTGATTTTAACTGTATGATCATCATGATTGTACACCTAGACTACCTGGAGAAAGTGCTTGTGAGTACTAGGTGACCTGTTGAGGAAAACAAAATCACCTCAGTATCGGTTAATCTGTCCACCTCAAACGAGGCAAGTTACATTCTTGATCATACTTGCACCTATTATTTAAAATTATTTAAGTTCTGTTTCAAATTATTACTGCATGCTTATTTATATTTAGTAATTTAAATCCTTGTTTTTGAAATTATAGTTATGCCTAAAATCCCTTTGTATGGCCAATTTTGATATCAAATCAAACATATTGTCACCTTAGATAAAAACCTAGTTGACACAATAGTATGGACTGGGATCATTTGGAAAATATTGTGCTTAGTCATGCTTATAGATCACATATGTTTCATTTGGGGAATTTCAGCCAAAAGTCAAATGTTGTTTAAATTGTACCCTTGACATTGGCGTGTCATGGGAGTTTTACAATTGTTTGAAAGATAAAATAAAATGATGGTTTGGACTTGGGCGAAATGGTTGTCTGGTGGGTGCAGGTTTATGCACGGCTCAATCGGGTAGGTTGAGGCCCGTGGTTCTGTTGGTTGTCGCCAGTCGCTTAAGGACCGGTCTTGAGCCGCATCTTGCTAAGCCACATCGTACTACCACATGTCTTGTATGGGCAGGACCTGACTGATTAATTTGCAAAGTTCCATCATGGTTGTCCCTCTCGTTGTAGTGGGTGGTCTTTCATGACTTTTGTTAGTCCCACCGCGCAAGAGGGGCTCGAACCTGCGGACGGGTAGTCCAAAGGGGGTGAAACCTTAGCGAGGGAGGACTATGGTGGGATAGCGTATTGTAAAGGCCTTGACACGTACTCTAGACTGCTTACCCAAGGTAGTGAGCGGTGGTATCGACGGATGCCAAACAACTAGAGAATTCATGTCTTGTGGGTAAAGTTGTACAACCTCTGCAGAGTGTAAATCTATTCGAATAGCCGTGTCCACGGTCATGGACATGCTGGCAAAGCCACTCAAAGTTAGACTTTGATTTCAAAATGTTTTATAAAACAGTTTGACATGGATGGGTATCCATGAGAAAAGTTATGGGTTGAAGCCCCGGGTTGGTGCCCGTGTTTATGTTGGTGTTAGGTTGGTGCCTACACTATTGTTATCAATTCAAGATCAATTTTAGATTTTATAACACTTGAGCTTTTGAACTTATTATGGTATTCAATGTCAAATGCTGTTTTTGCACAAATAACCCTATAAGCCTTTCTATTGTTACATCCATTTATGCATGTCATTTTGTTAATTGACGGGTGTAACTTGCGAGCACGGAAGTTGTGCTCATCTTGCTTTATGCAAATAAAATTTCAGAGGAGAAGAACTTCGCTACAGGTGTGGATCGTGACGACTAAGCCGCTACCCCAGTCGATTGCTTGTGGCAGATTGCTGGACCCTACTACTTCTTCATCGTCTTCCGCTGTGTTTATTTAATGTTGCCCCGTAAGGCTATCTTGTAATCAACTCAATTGTTTATTAATAAATTTTAGCGTTTATGGTTGTGTTATCACACTTGTTTACTGTGTGAGCTAGCCACTGATCATAGGACTAGTTCAGTTATGCACAGAAGATCCGAGATATTAATCTCGGGGTCTTACAAAGTGGTATCAGAGCCATATCGACTGTAGGTCGTGACCTAGTTAGAATGGCCGTTAGTTGAAAACTTCAAAATTTATTTTATACAACAAGAAAAATAAATTGTTCTCTCCTCATCTGGGTCATCTATCTATCTTTAGCCTTCTTACCTAATTCTCTCCTCACAATTTTGTGAAATTAAATGAATTCTCTTCCCCTTATAAAATTTCTATAGATGGTCAACACGTTTTCTCCCGTTACGAGACCAGAAGACATGAAGTTGTCAAAGAAACATCATTGTCAGAGACCACGAGCAGAAGATACGATGTCAGCCCAGCCATATAGTATAAGTTTGCCAAGACTTATTCTGTGTATTGAGTCGTCCCACCAAATTAAGAGTCTTAATCGATAGAACATTGTGCTTTCGAAAAGTTGATCAGTTGGTTCTTTTGGGAGTGTTGTTTTGCTCTATCCCCTTATTTCTTCTTATTTGTCTCTTCCCTATCCTTTGTCTCCTTCCCTAACTCTCTGGAGTAAACAGCAGATGGTGAACCCTCGTCACCCAGGAAGTGGAGCCAACGCCAACAACAATGGAACTGCCCCAATCAATGAACCAGAGTGGCAGCAATTGGTGGCAAATCAAAACCGTCTGATCGAACTGCTCTCCCAGTCCATCAACAACAATCAAACCCGACAAGTTACAGCTTCCCAAGCTCCAACTTCAACTCCACCACCCCAAAGGACCAGTATGTCAGAATTCATGAGGATGCGTCCACCAACTTTTTCAAGCAGTACTGAGCCCATGGATGCAGATGATTGGCTCCGGGCAATTAGTAAGAAGTTGGATATCGCCCAGTGCACTGATCGTGAGAGGGTGTTGTTTGCTTCGCACCAGCTCATGGGTCCAGCTTCCGAATGGTGGGACAACTTCAGCATCTCACATGCTGATGCTCAAGCCAATGACATTTTACAAGTAAGACAACTGCTCAAGCAAATGTAAGGAGCTACACATCCTGTAACTCCATTCCATGTTTCCTGTTCCACAATTTGCCAATTGCAACTTAGAAAATGAAACTAATTGTTAGTTTCTAAGATTGTGTAATCTTCAAACCCACTTTATGACTATCAGCCACAATCCCACATCAGAACTCAACTAGATAAAATACTGAGCTCCAAATAGGCTTTACCTATTCTCCTCAGAATGCGGGGGCACCGAAAGGAACTTAATTCGTTGGAATAGCAAGACCTATCCACATGCATAAGGCCGGCCCCAGGAGCAACTGCATCATCACCTGCACAATTGAAAGCAAGAGTTATGCAAATCAATGACACCCTGAAGGGCTGCGGCGTAAGCTGCTAAGCTGCTCGATCAAACAAAACAAGGAGCTAGATTGAAATGAAAACATAACAATGGGAGCTGAGGTATATGTACACACATGGTGCTTCTCACACACATAGATCGAAACACGCATTTATGCACCAAAAAAAATCACCCCTTTTCATGGGAATAGCATGCCACACATACATCCATGGGCGGCCGCGAGAATTCCTCCTCCGTGATCTTGAACATGGCGCGATCTGCAACAACAACAAACACATACACCAAATAATCGCAGATTTCAAGGCCGCCAACCGGCCACAAACTCAACCGCCCCCATTGTAACATCCCAAATTTCCTGAGTTTTTGAAAAATTTTAAAATAAAAATAACCATTTGCTTTTTCCTGTCTTGTTAAAGCTTAAACTGAAATTTCATAAATCAAAAACCATTTAATTTGAGTTAAGTTCAACTTCAATTAAAATAAAATGTCAGTTTATTTGAGTTCTCCTGGATTTTATTTGGATTTTAAGCTTTTATTGCATTTTCTGGATTTTAATTTGGGTTTTCCTTTTTGTTTGAAGCCAAAATCTATTTTGGTTGCAAAATTAAAAACTAAAGTATAGCTAAAAGTATTTTTATTAAGTTCTAAATAATTCAAGGGACCTCTGTGAATTTTCCTGGAATTTTTAGAATCTATTAGCTAATTTCTAAAAGTCTTTTTACTTTTTCGGGATTTCTTTAATCGGAAATCCATTTAAAATCCTCTTAACCTTCTTGGGCCAAATTCCTTCTCTCGGCCCACTTCCCCGGCCCGCTCGTGTGCGCGCGCCCGCGCCCCTCCCTCGGGCACCGTCCGATCGAAATCGGACGGCCCTCCAACCGCCGCGTGCCCCCGCGCTCCTCGACCGTTCGATCGAAATCGCACGGTCCCGATCGCGTGCATCCTTCGGAGGTGCCGAATGCCCCGATCCCTGTGAACCATCCGATCGAAATCGGACGGCATCGTCTCCGCCGCGTCCTCCTCTTTGGCCGACCGTTCGATCGAAATCGGACGGCCATCGCTCATCGTCCCCTCGTCGTCCGTCTTCCTCCGGACCCCCCTCCTCTCCGCGCGGCCGTGCGTAGCACCCCACTGCGATTCCCGCTGATCCCCGTCGCCCCGCGTCTTCTCGCTGCCTCCCCGCTACCCCGCCGCGCCCGCTGCCACCACCATACCCCGTCCCGTCGCGCCCGCTGCCACCACCATACCCCGTCCCGTCGCCTTTTTCCCATGTCGTCGTTGTCCGCCATTGTTGGCCGCCCGACACCTTTCCCCCTTCCTCCTCCTCTAGGCCTCCCCGAGCCCTTTAAAGAGGAGCACCGTGATCACCTCCCCCTCCTCTTCCATTTCCACCTCATCCCTCCTCCTCTCTCGCCCTCCTTCACCCCCTTTTTCACGTTTCCCGCCGCGAGCCGCCTCCCGCCGCTCCGCCTCCCTCCGCTTGCGCCTCACCCGAGCTCGCGACCGCCGCCTCTCCTCGCACCTCTCGCTCTCGCACCCACGGAACGATATCGCCGCTCCGCCGCGCCTCCTCCTCCTCGCGCTGCCATCTAGCACCGCCGCATCCTCGGGACCGCGCGCACCAGCATTACCGCACTCTCCTCTTCACGATGGTCCCCTCGCCGCTGGCCGCCGCCCAGCCAAACGCTGGCGACCTTCGGGCCGTGAGCGCCGCCGTCGCCTTCGCCGACGTGGCCGCCACCTTCGCCGATGTGGCCGCCACCTCGCCTCCACCTCGGCGCCACCTCAGCCCCTTCGCTGACCGGGCAGCCCCGTGGCCAGCTCACGTGGCACTCCAGCCCCACCGTAAAGGCTCGGTGGACCTAGTCCACGTGCACCCTCTCGCTGACTTTGGGCCCCACATGTCAGTTTCTTTCTCTTTTATTTTTTCTTTCGGCCGAATTTCCTCTGCTAACGTCAGCTGACGTCATATTTACCCTTTCCTTTAGAAAAATAATTCCAGAAATTCAGAAAATCCCCAAATCCTTCATTTCATGTGAATTCAAACTTCAGAAGGCCATAACTTCTTCATTCGAACTCCGATTCGGGTGATTCAAAATTCAAAATTCATCTAAAATCCTCCTCTTGCTGTTAGTGCTAGTTTGGTATTTATTTGGAGTTGTTTTATTTATTTTTCTCTTTCCGCACGTGTAGAAACCAGCTTTTCGGAAGATTTCTTGGATCCGACGACCGAAGCACCTCAACTCTTCAACGAAGGCAAGTCATAGACCTTTGATCATATTGAACCCACTTTATAAAACTATGTTGTTTGATATAAACATGCATTGCTAGTTTTATATTAAATGGTTTCGGGAATAGATAATTGCCCAATTGATGTATACCTCCTTGATAAATTGCAAACGACATGTACCCTTGAATGACATGAACCCTTGGACACCTTAGGAGGGTTTATATTAGTTGGATATTGATAAACTACCAACATGGGGCGCGTATTATGCTTAGACATGCTGTAGCTTGCGTTGGTCTCGATCATGATTTAATAAATGTTATTTTACTCCCAGTGCACTTGGTTTGCGGCTTGTATAGTAGTGACCAGTGTAGCTAATTAAAATGAAGTGTGACCCTGTGTGAGGCCACGACATTTGTTGTCACCTTAACTAAAAGTGTGTTGTGCCAAGATCAGGGTGGTCCTCTGGCCGGGTTGAACCCATCTAAAATTGAATTTGACTAATGAACTATGGAACCGTGGCAATGCCACTTGATGAAATTATGGTGCTAAGGCTTGGGTGGTCTTCGGCCGGGTTGAACCAAAAATATTTTATGCTCGGGCGAGTGGGTGGTGGTAAGTGTGGGTGCCGTAAAATCGGGACATGGATTAGTCTCGCTTGAGCAGCCAACTAAGGACTTAACCTTGAACCATTGATCTGGGTCATATCGTGCAACCACATGTCTAGACTGGGATAGACCTGGCTAACTAATTAGTTATGTTTTGATTCAGTTCTGTTTGGGGTTGAGAATGGCGCAAGAGGGGGCCCGTAACGGCGAATCCTTAGCGAGCAGAACCGAGTCAAAGCAGAACTTTGTAAAGACCTTGTCACGTGCTCTAGACTGCTTACCTAAGGTAGTGAGCGGTGGCATCGCCGGGTACCAAACAAACGAAAATTTGTGTCTTGTGGGTAAAGCTGTACAACCTCTGCAGAGTGTATAAAAACTATTCGAATAACCGTGTCCCTGGTTATGGACATGCCCGGAGATTTCACGCAAGGGGTAGATGTTTTCTTAAAAATGGTGGAATTGATGGTTTGGGTGGAAAGGTTATGATGATCTCTAGTTGTTTCAAAGAACTGAATTACTTATGTATTAATCTTTTAAATTATGCTTTTAATCTACTTACTGTATTTACTGTTAAATATGGCTTTCTGCAAAAGTAAACATAAAGCTATCCTTGTCTAGCCTCGCATGAATAATAATTGTATACATTTCCCTATGACTTGCTGAGTACATTCAAAGTACTCACGGCTTGCGCCCTGTGTGATTTAATCCCCATAGAAGAACCAGGGAATTCAGAGTTTTATGAAGAGGAGAACCTCGAAGACTTTGCGAACTAGGTCGCGTCCTCCACTCGATTGCCTGTGGGCATGTCGTGTGGCCACCACGGGATATTTTGTTTCCGCTGCAAGTTACCCTTTTGGTGTTGAGCCCTGTGTGGCGTACTCTGTAAGACTTGACCATAAGGTCTTTTGCTGCTATTAATATTAATTTGTCCGCTTCTTCGTTACTTTGTTGTATGGTTATGATTACATCTTTGTTGTAACTGTGCGAGCTAGCTACTGATCCTGAGACTAGTTCGGAATGCACAGAGGGTCCTAGGGTTGCATACCCGGGGCGCCGACACCCATCCAATTCGACCCAAATTAACCCGAAACACCATTGGGATTCGAGAAGAAAACCACCAACCAAGGTCGAGCCAGCTAGGACAAGAAGAACGCACCAACCAAGCTGACCAAGATTGCCCCACGAATCGAAGACATAGGTTCAGGAACTAGATCTAAAACCCCACAGGAGTAACAGAACGGCTGAAGACCAGACCACCCTCCACAATCTGGCAACCCCGTACAAAATTCCGAGCACGCGACGCCGGAAACCAAGAACCCCGGAACCCCAGGAAGCCGCCGCCCAGGGTAAGAAAAGGATCTGGAGGAGGACGGCGCGGAGGGAGGGGCGGCCGCTTGGCAAGGACGCGGCGTCGGGTGTGGAGGGAGGGCGCGGGCGGCAGCGACAGTGGGGTGGGAGTGAGACTTCGGAATGGGAGGCCCCGCTGGGATGTGGTGACTGGCGGGTCGAGTGGGTTGACTAGGTGGGTGTGGGAAGGCTAGCGACTGGGCTAGCGTGGATAGGCCGAATGGTTATTGGCTACGCCTCGGGCTAGTGGTTGGGATGGGCGTGCATGGGCATATGTCATCAACAAAATTTCCACTGAAATTTTTTCTGGGCCTCGGGCTATAGCCTACCCTGCCCGAGGCCCAGATCCGCCCCTGGTGTCGGTGCAGTCCAGGAGGCCTATCTCCACGATGGTGCCCTCCACGAATGCTGGCGGGGCGGTGAGGCCCCAGCTGCACTACTTAAAAAAATCATCACAGATGGTTTGAAAACATCACCACAGACGGTTTTCTGAACCGTCTATCTTTATGGGTCAGTAATAACCTAAGGTTATCACACACGGTTTGTAACTCAGAATTGTCTGTAATAGTCAATTATCACAGACGGTTTTTGCTACGAACCGTCTGTGAAGAATATATGCAAAACAAAAAAGGGTGCGTATGCACCACGAAGCGCCCCCCACCACCAGCTGTAGCCTGAACGCCATCGGCATGGTGTGCATTGTGTTCCGCAACGTCAGCTCCCTACTCACCAACCTCCTCGGCTCCACCCAAATCCCACCTCTCCCCAGCTTAGAGGCCGACGGGAAGATCGGAAGCACGGCAAGGGAACATGTTCCAAACCTAGGAACAATAGCAAAGAAATCAAACCAAGGAGAAAGGGGAATGGAGAGATTAATGAGATGAATGAGCTCACCAGGGTCTTAGGGGCGTCGATCTAGATGCGGTGAGGTCGGCCCTAGATGGATACATGGCCGAGGCGCGCGAGCTTGGGGAGTGGAAACCAGCCTCCATGCTGAGCTCGCCGCAGCGCCATGAGATGTTATGAGAGGCGGAGACGGGAGCTCCCCACAGTGCCTCTAGGATGGTCGACGGCAGGGTAGACGAGGCGGGGATGAGACGGGAGGGTGGGGAGGGGGAGGAAGAAGAAGGTATTTGAATTACAGAGGTGGGGATGAGATGGGAGGCGAAGGGATGTTAGAAGGGTGGTGCCTGTCGTTCGATATTAAGGGAATGAACGAGCGAGATGGGGATCGTGGGGAAGATGCCACGAATTGATGACATGGCGGTAGCTCGGATTGGCGGGCGGGTTACCACAGACGGTTTATATTTAAAACCGTTAGTGATTTTACCATGACTTGGAAACGCATTACTCCCTAATTTTACCATGACTTCAAATGCCTTACTCCGTGATACTTCATAGACGATTTTTATTCAGAATCATTTGTGATAAGTATCTCACCACAGATGGTTCTTATCGTATCCAGTAACAGAGACGATCGCACTGGTAAAATCGTCTGTGATGACCTTTAATACTGACGGTTTTAGAAAATCGTCTGTGATGAGGTGTCCAGTATTAGCCTTTTTTTGTAATAGTGCTGGATGCTCTGGAGTCTGGACGAACGGAGATTAGGGAATTCTAGAATTAGGGTTGGGGATCAAGGAATCAACTGACGAATAGAGGAAGTGAGGAATGGAAACCTAATGATGATGGGCTGGGTCATTGGGTGTGTTTGTGAACGATGACGATAGGCCGACTGGGCTGGGGTGTTGGGCTGAAAAGCCAGATATCCAGCCTTCCTATATTCTGGATAATCCGTATTCGATTTCACCGGAGCTACTGTATTCGTGTTCGTTTTTGACAAAAAAAAATACGTATTTGTATCCGATCCGAGAAAAATCTGAGACGACACATCCAAATTTATTTTCGTCCGGATCAGTTGGAAACTATCCGATCTGTTTTCACCCCTAGTTGTGTGGATTGTTATATGAATGAATTGATGCAAGTGATATATGTGTTTGCCATGGTCACATGAGTGTTGGTCGGTAAAAATATATATATTGTGCTGATTGGAGAACCTACGTGCACAGATTCCTTCTCTCTTTTTTTTGTTTGGCATCGCCATGGTTGGAATCAATGCCAGGAGGTACTTTTTGCTCTATTAGCTTCGGTTGTTAAGCTTATTTTAACACATTGGAGATTGTCTTGGTTGTCACCAAATTCCTAAGTACTAAGAACTGAGCCTAGCTCAGTTGGTGGGAAGGTGTGGATGTACACTCCTATCACTCAGGTTCTAGTCCTCTTCTAGGTGAATTTGGGTGCCTATTTGGCTATGTGCATCCTTAATTGGTGCAGAGGCCGAGAGTTGTACTTCCTTTCAAAAAAAATCCTAAGCACTGCTGGGCTCCTGGCTTCAACAAATGTGCCCATCTCTCTCTCTCTTCTTCATCTTCAGTTACATGGCGCACTGTTGAACACTTACATGCTTATGATATGGCAATATCAATGCATATTAGTCAGTGTGAACCATGTTTCTAACAACAAAAACTTTCCCTAGAAACATGGTAAATTTAACCAATAATTATAGCCTACCACATTTGGATTGAAACAGGGAATTGTTTTAAATTAAATTGTACACTCTTTGTCCTTTAATAAGTGTTGTTTTACGAAATAATACACTGTCAAAATTTTGACCTGAAATATGCATAGAAATATTTAATTTTTTTAAATGGTAGATTAGGCATAAAAAATTTATCAATATACCATATATTTATTGTTATAATGAGTTGATACAATGTAGGATTCTGCTACAATTTATACATAAGGATGGTTGCCTTTTGCTTATCAATTTTAACTATAATGTTGCGACGTGCATAACACGTGCCCACTTGCTGGTAACTTATAATATGCCAAGAATTTATCTTTTTATTCGTTCCAACACAAATTGAACTTCAACTTGAAATTTCAAATTGATGTTTAATAAATTAAGACCCCTACATATTTTTTTTCTAGAACTTTCATTGATATGGTCTTCAAACTAAAAAAAAATCAACTTTTCAAAAATATAACCAGGCTCTACATTAATATCTCGCTCTTAGCCATATAGATATATCCTTACTTTCACTTGACCCAATGGATAAATACATTTAAACCACATATTATATTCCTTATTCAATGTCTAAAATCAAAATAGGGAGCTTTAGGGCCTGTTTGGTAGGGCTTCTGCTTCCATATTCTCAACTGGAGCTGTTGGAGCCCAGCCAAATGCCCCAACTCCTCGTTTTTTAGAATTTGGATCAGGGAGGAGCAGAGTAACTTGTATGTGTACTTTCACAGAGCGACCTTGGGCTCGGAGCAGTCACCCGGTTATGAAAATACCCCTAAAGTTAGGGTGGAATCATACACCAAATGCCATAGAACAAAACCCCATGCCATCCCCTCCTAATCCTATCTCTCCCCCCATTCACTCAGTCTCTCATTCCCCCACCTCATTCTCTTCTCTTCTCGCGAATGGAGCACCAATCGACGACCCCACCGCAACAACCGGCGACTTCCACCGCGACGGCCGGTCGGCCATCCTCTTTGCCAACTGTCTCACAAACCGTCGCTGAGGGGGGAAAAGAGAGGAAAAATATGTCAGATCCCAAAATGGCTAAGTCTAAAACTCTACTGAAGATTTTCGCAAGCGTTGGAGCTAAGAGGAAGTTAGTAACCTTCATAACGCTTGGGCGATTTCAGTTACGCCAAGAAGAAGGGCTGAGATCAACGACCGGCACGAGACGAGGGATCCAACGGTGTAGCTACGATTCAGTAATCACTTGTTTTGTTGTTTAAGCATTTAGTTCTATAATACATACTCTAATTAATCCTGGGACTTTATAGCCCAGTGGTTTTGGTAATGGAAAGCAGGAAAGAACAACATATTCGTGTCTCTCGTAGTTAGAATTGGTAGAACCTTAGTGCTCGTTCTTCTCTTGCCTTATCTCATTATTCTTCTACTGAAACATCCGATTTGGCTTTCTAAACCTTCAGGGTCTGACAAAAAATCCCCAATTTCTCATTTACTAAACCCTAATCTCACTGAATTCGCACCAAAGGCCTCCCAAATCGAAGCTCTTGAATGCTCCGGTTGGCCGGGGGAGCTACGGTGCACTCGGTTTTGTGAAAAATTGCAGTTTTTTGGGCTAGGAGCCTCTAGTTCAGGCTGTTCCTCAGGGAGGTTTCCTGGGCCAGGTACTGTCCGGTGCTCGCTGGCGTCAGATTCGGTGTGTGTTGGTGAAAAATTAGTTTTTGGGACGGGTCGGTTCAGCTTTGCGCTCGATTTTCTCACCTGAGTTGGTTCGCAGCTGTGGTTGTAGCGATTGAGGTATACCATTGTTGGATTTGTTTGCTCAGTTCTTGATTTGATGTTCTTGTTGATTTTCTTGTACTTTTGATGCATGTGGTTTTAATCTCTTACCGTTTCATTCATGTTTGTTTGGTCGCTCCTCTGTCTTCTTACTGCCGTAGTTCTTGTTCTTGTTTTGTTCAGATAGCTGCATCAATTTGACGGGTTGTTGCTTCCATTTTGTGAGCCATTCGGAGAGGCCAAAGTTGAGCAGCTTGTTCGTGGTATTTCCATCGCAAGATAGTGTCCATTTCTTGGCAATCTTGGGGGCGTTTGATCTGGGGATGTTTGGACCATTCAAGTTTGCTGTAAGGCTCTGGTGAAGAGATGCACTTACCTTCTGGAGATAAATGGTTTCTAGATATCATGAGTTCTTTGGTGCAGGCATGGGTCATTTAGCTGCTTTTAACTTCTGATCTGTGTGATAGGTTGTGTTTGTTGTGTTAGCTCTTTGTACTGGTGACATTTGGTTGGTTATATAAAAATCATATCAAATTAGTGTATTTTCTTCATTGCTCTCCTCCCTGATGCCATGCGAGATACTTTGATGTGTTCCAACTATCATGCAAGCTGGTTGTTTACCTCACTTTGACACCTCCACTAGTCTTTCATTTTGCTTTTGCCAGTTGAGATGTCTGAAACGACAATGTGCATTATCTGCCTTACTTTTTTTTAAGCAAACTGGACCAAGTAAACTATGCAACTGAGAAATCATATATAGGGGTGCAAACAAAGCGGATAATTCCCGACCGACCCATCGAAAGCTTGCGGACTGAATACAGAAGGGATAAATGGTTATCCAATACTATTCGTATTTGACTCCGACTCCAAGAAAAAAATGTGGAATAGGATACGATATGAGAAAAGTCTGTTGTGAGTTCCCTTAGGAACAAGATAACAAATAGGTGGGTTGTTGCATCTGAGCAGACAGAGGAAACTGGTTGTTTTTCTTTTGATATATCAGCAATTAGTCTCTCCGTGTTCGCTCTGATTGCACTCCTATTGTCCAATGTCCTGTGTAGGGGTGCAAAAGAAGCAGATAGTTTCTGTTCGACCGATCGAAGGCTCGTGAAGCGGATATGAGATGGAGAAATGGTATCCGACACTATTTGTGTCCTACTCCAACTCTAAGAAAAAAAAATATGGAATATGATACATGGAGAGATGGGTATTCTTTTTAAATGACTTGGAGAAACTTCATGAGTATATGTTGATTTGGTCATTTAAATGTTGGTTGAATTATGCTATTTGGGTGTGTATCTTCTTCAGAGATGGCGTCCACATAGTCTTCACCGCCATCATCGAATGTGTCTGGGGTTTCGATGGACTGTGCGCTGCCGTCGCCAAATGCGCCTGGCGCTCCGAAGAAAGGGGCCACTAAGAGACATGGCATAGAAAAATCGAAAATACCTGAGGGCCGAATGACCATCACGGAGGTCATGGACAGTGGGGTCCCTCTGCATCCCAAGAAAGCAGTAGCAACATTTCGAATCGCCTGCGGGATACTTGGAAGGGAACGAGTCTCCATCACTACACCAAGCTGGAAGTCTTTGACGAATGTACAAAGAGACAAGTTGTGGGTTGAAATTTCACACTCGTTCGAGATCCCAGCAGAATCCCAGGGACTTGTGCGACGGGAGGCGTTGCTCGCGATGGGAAAAGTGTGGAAGACCTTCAAAAGCATGCTTGTCACAGAGTATGTGAACAAGGATCGGATGCCCTTCACGAAGTATCGATTCGTGTCGCTGGATATATGGGACGCCTTCGTGCAGATGAAGACGACAGCCGAATTTTAGGAGCAGAGTACGACGCACAAGGCTATCCAGACAAAAAACAATCACCCCCACAGACTCGGCACCACTGGGTAAGCGGGAAAAATCCCCGCAATGGACGACGGAGGACGAGGAGGCAGCCCGGTGGGAGGCCTCCCCACCATTTGCCAGAATCACAGACGTGCATGCCAGAAACTGGTTAAGAGCGAGGTCATCAAGTACGTCTTCGGGCGTCATCTCTTTCAAAAACCCAGCAGACGAGGGAGTGTTCCAACGTCTGGTAAGATATGTCGAACTACCTAGTTATTAATAAGTCTATAACTCTGTAGGGTGTAAAATAACATGATGGCCTCTTGCAGCAAACATTAACTAGCGAACCTTCCTAAGGCTCCTTCGAAGTAGTCAAGGAGAGGGATATGCTATCCACAGCCCTGGGAAACAAGGAGCACAGAGGTCGCACGCGAGGCCTTGGGTTTACATACCTTGGAGGCAGGGATTCCCACACAACTCCGAGGTGTATAGAAGTTGGAAAAGATCCAAGTCCGAGCGCGAGGACTGGTTGAAAGAGGATCTTCGTGTGGAGATTATTGCAGAGATTAGTGTGAAGTTTAGTGCAGAATTTCAAGGACAAATAACATCATTACAGGAACAAATGAATCAACTCGTCAATCAGTCGCAAGCCACCCTTGTGATTTTGGGAGCTAGTCCCTCTCAACGTCGAAGTAGCTGCGTGTCCATTCATATTTTTGAACATGGCGACGTCCGATTACCTATCGATGACATTCAGGTAATGTACATCTCTGGAATGCTCCAAAGATAGATCTGTAGGACGCCTTAGCTAATTATATATCGTTTGTAAGAGCCCACGCCCTGCAAGCTCCAAATGAGGCTAGTTGGGTCCATTTCTATTGAGGTTGGACGGGGGATGGCGTTTCCATACCAGGAAGGGATAGTGTTGCACGGTGCTCAGCTGGCACAGGGTTACGCCAAGGTCCAGGTGGACATGGTACATGACAATTTCATGGTTGTCCCGCTAGAGAAGCCCCCGAACGAAGACATCATAACACTAAGGGATGCTGTGCACACTTTTGTCCAGTGGCCCAAGAGGGACATCGCCCTGGACCCTGCAGTGCTGCGATTGGAACATGACCTTGCCTCTCTAACAGATCCCTTAATGACTTCACCTCAACCCCCACTTTAGAATGCCCCCATACCGGCTTCCGTGGAGACGGCGACGAAGAAATAAGAAAAGCATGCCGAGTCATCTTCCAGGAAGACAAATAGCACGCGATACGCTAAGGCCAAATCGAAGAAGATTAAGGCGCTTCACAAGCCTGGGACATTCTCCCTCAGAATGCCGTTGGTCCCCGACACAATACAAACCCGCCTTGGTTTGGGTTGTGGGACTTTGCATGCCTAGTACATGCGACAGACCGATGAGAGGACAGACCGACCTACTAGATTCACCGTCAGCTACACGGAGAACCATTTCCTCCACAAGCCAGGCTACTTCGCCGTGGGCTTCGAAGATTTATTTGAACTATTCAACCTCGACACCCTCGACACCTCACTTCTACGATAGTGGACACTGTAAGTGTATACAATCAAGTTCTACATTCACGCAATACCGATAAATGTCATAACTCATTGCCTATATATAGATACATGATGCAAGAAGCTTGGCGATCGCGAGAACCGATGGGTTTCCTCGACCCACAGTTGATTTCTGAGCAATGCATGAACCAAGACACATCATACGTCAAGAAATACATAACAAAGGGGTTGCTTGCTCACCACGACAAGGACTACATACTAGTGCCCTATAACCAGGGGTAAGTGCTTCACTACTTGCTATACAAATTTTATTTGTATATTATACGCAACACGAACTTAGGTTTAATAACTATAGCGACATACATAAGTAGGTAGCACTGGATCCTTTTAGTCATTGTACCAAAGCGGAACAAGGTAATATACCTTAATTCCCTAGTCAACAAACACCACAACTTCACCTTTGTGCAAAAAATACTTGATAGGTATGCTCATTTCCTCCATACTTACTCTATTGTAGTCTTCCTTCGTTTGAAATGGTCGAGGATAACATTTTCGAATCATGTAGGTCGTTTCGTGCCTATGTTGCCGGGGGAGGGACACACAAGGAACCGAGCACCACACTGCAACACAGGACGCGATTTTTGGTACCAGCTACAGCACAATAATCCTATATCACACTTCATAACTTGGCCTCTCGAACTGACTATACCTATATAAGTAATTCTATTTTTGCAGTGCCACCAGCAACTACAAGGCAACGTATGTATATTCTACGTTTGTCATCATATGCAGGAAATCATGAGTGCTAAGAAGAAGGATCCGAGGTTTGTTGGTCAATCTCATAATAATTATTTCCTAATTATCAATTTAAATATATGCTTACATTCGAACTGGACGAACTATTGGACGTTCGAGGACGGCTCGCCACCTTCATCATGGGGGAGATCATTAACTCGAATGGAGAGTTTCACCCCCGGTGACATCGATGATTAATACATGTTCAATTATAACTTTAGCGACAATATATGAACATTCTTTTGTAATTGATATTGAGTTTTAAATCACTTTGAGTTGTTCCATATCAAATCAATTGTGATTTATCTGTTTTCTGCTTGCTTGTTTTTAAAGGGCATGGCTAGCATTACCTGAGGCTAGCTAAAAAATGAAATAAAAATAGGTATAGAATGAACTATCACAGACGGTTTTGTGGTATCAACATATGTGAATTCATACTATCACATACGGCTACCACCAACAACCGTCTGTGATATGTATCCAATCACAGACGACTACTACCAATAACCATCTATGATATGTCGGATATCATAGACAGTTATAAACTAACCGTCTGTGATATGTCAGATATCACAAACGGTTATTTTTACTAACCGTATGTGATATGTATCCAATCGGACTGCTACCACTAACAACTGTCCGTGATATGTTAGATATCACAGACGGCTACCACCAACAACCGTCTGTGATATGTATCCAATCACAGACAGCTACTACCAACAGCCATTTATGATATCACAGATGATTATTTTTACCCGTTTGTGATATGTCTCCAATTACAGATGGTTGGTACATATAACCGTCTATGATAGTAGGTCTTCACAGACGGTTTATACTAGAAAACCGTCTATGCTGTTATTTATCATAGACGGCTCAAAAACCGTCTGTGATAACCGCCTGTTATCACAGACACATAAATTCAGATGGTTTCTAATGAAGGTTTAGAGTTATCTGTGATGACCCTTTCTGTAGTAGTGGTACAAGGTGTGTGAACAAATAAGGCGACGTCTACGTCGTACATCTCCGAGTACTATAACATGCAACACCTTTTTGGTACATGGAGTGCAGAGTTTCACTTGTACAGCTTGGACATGAACTACAAGTATCTTTGGCCGGACAGGGTGTAATAGGGCCCGAACAAGACCTTGAAGACAACAGGGAAGTGACGACAGCAGACGCGATGCTTTTGGAACGACATGGATGCCAGCCAACGTACCTGTTTTAGCTGCACGATCAAATGCAGGATATGCAAGACCCTTGGGCACTCACTGAAGGATTGCCCCAAAAGATCGAGCTCGTCTAGTCGTCATTCAGTGTCATAATTTAATGTATTGTCCGTATTGTTTTGCGCTCTGTAGAAAAACATTTGGTGGGAATACAATATGTCGGACTCATCGGCCAACTTCTACGCGAAGATATTGCAGAAGCGCAGGTGGCTTACGAAGCGGGCTAAACGATACCCAGATTTTTCAATAAAGGATACGCCGGTACCACCAGAGTTTCCAAGCATGCAGTGTGTATGCAAAGAGCCGGCGAAGATCATTCCGTCGACACACTCGGCCACCTGCGCCCGAGTGTACTACACGTGCGGGCACCACCTCGTAAGCGTCTCTTTCGCACATATCGATTTTGCACTCCCTACATCGAATTCCATAATTTTTTAACTTCATCCACGTGTAATGGCAACTGGAGATGCGCTGCAACTTCTTGCAATGAATTGATGGCCCGAAGATGTACGATAGGACGTTCATCCAGCAGAAGTACATGCTGAACTACGTGATATGGACCGAGACCTTAGTGTGATGGAAACCTTATATACCGGACCCTATTGAGGAGGCACTGGAGGAGGCTAGGATGCACCCGATGGACAAGGGGAAGGCTCCTGCTACTGAGACCGATAGTCATTGAAGCTTCTCTCGTTGCCCGGGAGCACTCCATATCGAAGAGTTGAGTTACCTACAATTCGTATCCTGATTTTTGTATTTGCCCTTTCATTCTTCTAACATCATACAATTGTCCATCCCCTATCGCAAAACATTGGAGACTTTGACACACGACACCGACGTGGGGAGTCCCGAGACAAGGGGAAGGCTCCTGTGACTGTGACCGGCCACTGTCATAGAGTTTCCTGTCGCCCGGGTGCGCTCCATATCAACGACGTGAGTTATGTAGAATTTACATCCTGGTTACGCTTTTGGCTGTACTGTACGATCTATTTACATCATGAAATCACAGGACATGGAGAATTTCGATACTCGCCACTACCGTGGGTAGTCCCGAGACAAGGGGCAGGGGCTGTGGCACTGCAAAGACCAGTTTGTGTCCTCCTTTATCCCGATTGCAATAAACCCGCGTTTGTATCATGTAATGCATGTAATCGAACTACACGCGACATGTAAATTGCAAATCACAATGTGCATTCTGAAATGTCATCAATTTTATCTATCAAAAGTCATATTACAACTCCATTTGAAATGTCGACACTCCTAGTTCTCTATTTTCATATGTGGAAACAGCGCAACAAAATTGTATACAAATATAGCACAACAGTACACATAACATACAAAATATGTATACAAATATAGCGCAACAAAATTGTATATCATATTTGTAGTGCAGTTACACACGAGATACAATATGGCTCACTCGTTTGAGCCACTCTCTGCTCGCTGTGTCTGCATCCAAGTGCGCGTCCTCGTTTTGCATCGAGCATGTACCGTGGGATACGTCGGTCGGTCCGGAGAGTGCGTATTGGTTCGAAGGGAGTACGGAGACCGTTGAGTGGGTGGAGGTGCACCAGTAAGCTGACTCTAGCCCATCTGAGTCTATCCAGCATTGATGTTGCCCTGCTGAGACATACCAACTGGAGGCCACCCGCAATGATGTCATGAATGAGGGACTCTATAAATCCACTCCCGGATTGTCCACCCCCAAGGTGTGCTGTCTGCAACTCCGGTTGTGCGGAGGAGCTCTGGCCTTGAACGTACGGTGTGTCAGTGACCCCAAAGGAGCTCTGCCCTGCATACGGTACTCCGTACTAGTCAACGTACGACAGGGCTGGGTGCCATGGTCCAAACCCTGGTGCCGTGTACTGCTCCCTGGCAGGAGCTGGGAGGCATGTATCCTCATCAGTGGACGGATGGCTATCACCCCCATGGTTAACTGAAGGCTGCGAGGCGAAATGATGTTAGGCACAATAAATACTATGGACGTAAACTGGGAATCTTGTACCTCCCAGATGTGCAGTGCTGATGATCAAGGGGGAGTGCCAGTCTGTGTACGGGGTGCAGCGACAGAAGTGATGCATCCTGACAAACCTGCAGTGGGAGAATAACATGATGTTATCGGAACGTAAGGCATAACCAAAGAACATAACGTAGATTTGTACATAACTTACTCCCCGTCGATCTGGTCCGTGGATGACCGACGGGGAGTGCTATGATGCCGGCCGGTCTTACTAGGCCGTGCTGACCTAACAGGTGAGAACGATCCCCCCACTTGGTGCCTAACGCGTAGGACATCGTCCCTTTAACGGCCCCAGCTTATTTTCTTTGTTACATTCTACGACTCTACGAAGATGTACTTCAAAGTGCTTAGCAGCCCCAGTACTATGTGCTTTGGGCTACTGATGGCGGTCTCCGATGCGCTTGTGATGCACTACAGCCACTCGAACTGAAGTGAGAGACAAAATAGGTTCAGTAACAAAGAGTACAAATATCATCAATAAAACGACCAGAGGTTGTAAGTGTCTTACGGTATCGTCACGCCGCGAAGCGCTGTGTCGATCGAATGAGTGGCGGAGGCTCTCCTAGTGCGTCATTTGCTCTGGACGCTTTGGCGGAGGACGGGTGAGTCTGCTGCACGACCGTGGTACGTACCATTCCATGTACTCACGGTATGTCCGTACGTCGTACGATCGCTGCACCTTCAAGATCTCGATGTGTGCTGCCTCCGTCCAAGCTGTAATCCACTCGTGCTAGACTGCTTGCTAGTCCTCAACATGTCATCCCGACCTCGATTGCCTGCATTTCGAAAGGATTGATATTAGAACAGATGATATAGGTATGAAGTGTAAACATTACTCGGATGGAGTTGGGCTCACAAGTGGACAACTCGCTACAGGATCCTACTAATCTCAAGTGGCAATCGTTGAAGATCTCTCAAGCAGTATCAAGTGGCTTACAAGTGAACTACATGTTGCACCTTCATTATCCAAGTGGAATCTAAAATTGGTGTTCACAAGTGGATCGCAATCCTTCAAGAAAAGATCAAGTACCCAAATCAAATTTGCATTTACAAAAAATATTAGTTGTGTATACAAATGGTATCAAGTATTTACAAATAAAATCAATTATTCTTGGTATCAATTATTCCCACAAGTGGTATCAACTGTCATCATAAGTGGTATAAATTTCAAAGTGGTGTATGCTTTTCAGGGAAAAGACAAAAGGACCACAAAAAGATTAAAAGCACCTATTATATAGAAAAGAAGAAATCCTTGATGTCTAAGCTTTCGGTGCTTGATTACAAAAAAGGAGAGAAAGCTACAATTACAATATATTTGATCTTTAGAGACATAAGGAGAAAGAAATGCAATTGGAGCTTGGATAAGCTTAAGGGGGAGAGATGACTAAGGAGAAGATGACAAGATAGAAAAAAAACCCTTTATGCGTCAAAGGAGAAGAAAGAAATGTCAAGAGGAACCTTTGTGTAAGGGAGAGTTTTGAAAAACTTATTAAATATTTTGGGCTTACTTAAAAAGGGGTAAAATATTAATATTGAGAAAACTATTTTACCTATTTGCCCAAAATAATTTATGGATATATGCATGTTTTACATTCTCATTTGCTTCATTTGGTATTTTTGGAGTGAAATTATCAATGATATGCAAGTTGAACCTTTTTAAAGAGTCTCTTTGGTCAAAAGTAAAAAAATAACTTGCTTAAAAGACTCAAATTTGTGAAAAACTAGATAAAAGTACTTAAATATATATTTTAAATGTTTTTCAATGCTTTTGAAGTAAACATTCCTATTTAAGAAACTAAATAGCAAATTTCGCCTCAAAAGAATCTTGTGTGATCTTGTTTTTGGATTAAATGACATATTTTCATAAATCAAAATCTATTGAGTTTTTGAAAGAGTTGTCAATACCAAACTCGTAAGGTTTTTCATTTAAAATATTTCTCTAGTTAAAAGTTTTTACAAAGGACCAACCGTTGAAAAGTTATATTCATTTGAAGTTCACCGAAAACTAGTTTTGGTCCAAAATGACATATTCTTGCATATAGTGAGTTTGGCTATTTGAGCTGGATTTCTTTGTGTATGTTGGCTTGAAATAGTATTTCTAACTCATACAAAGCTAAGAAAGTGAAAAACTCCATAAAATTCAAATTGGTTTGCATTTTGAACATTCAATGCAAAATCAATCTCTTTGTGTGCCTACAAAGCGCTTTTTGCCATATCTTTTAAAATAAAACTCCTTTTCCAAAAATTCTTTTTGGGAAACATTTTAAGTTGTCCAAAGTTAATATCTGGAAAGTTTCAAAGCTTTTGGACTTTATTTGAAAAGTTTTTGCTTTTTCTTCACTTTAAGAAAAAAATTGGCCTACAAAGCTCAATTTGGCATATCTTTTAAATGGAGACTCCTTTTTATAAAATTCTTTTTGAAAAAGTTTCTCAGGAGTCCAAAGTATGTTATATCAAATTTGAAAGCATTTCAACTTGACTTGAAAAAGTTTTGACTTTTTCTCACTTTGATCAAATGCTGAAATTTCAGACTTTTGCATAATTTCGTGTTGTTTGTGATTTTTGTATCTCCAAATAGGTTCATAATTTGAGGAATATATAATGATGACATTTTATCCTCTATAGTTTATCTTCTATTCCAAATTTTCTTAGATTTATTGGAACTCGTTTAACTAATTCTTCAGCTATCTTTCAAAGCTCAAATGGAATGTGAAATCTGAAAAACCTGAAATTTTCAGTTTTTCTGAAACTTCGTAATTTCCATATCTTCAAAATGGTTGACAATTGGTTGAGCCTCCCAAAATTAAACTTGTGTGTATTTCTAAGGACTAGCTCCACGATTTATCTTAGGTTTTTTGGAACCTGTTTCCACACTTTTCCCAATGCATTAAGGAGCTTTTGGCTATATCTTTTGATCTCAACATGATTTCAAATGCATCTCTTTGGACATTGAGAAAATAAGCATGATATCTTCATGAAAAATATTTCTTGGAAAGATTTTAAGAGTGAGATTATTTTAATATGTTCCAAATATCATTTTCTTTAGATAACTCAAATTATGGCCTCATTTCAAATTGTTCTGCTCTTTTCGGCCATAAAAAGGGAATTTTTGACTTATTATGGTTTCATTCAAATTTCTTAAAACCAAACTCCCAAATAGGTCATATGTATCTATTTAATACTCTTTATGACGATATTAGGATGAATTCATTGTCAAGCTCATTGTTTTGGAAAGACTTCATTTTGGCTTAGCTTTATTTTGGATTTTTGTTGATTAATGCCAAAAGGGGGAGAATATTTGTGTGAGCTACATTTGTTTGATTGATATATTCTCTTATGATTTTACCTTATTTCATGCATGTCTTGAGGAAGAGCATCTCATTCATACGCATAGCCTCCTATATACATCGTGTATACAAGCATGTCATTGTCATATGCATAATGCTTGAATCTTTAAATTGCTTAATAACATGCATTGATATAGTTCAATAGCTTCAATTATTATCTTATATTGATTTATATCCAGATATTGCTATTGATAAAGGATTTGTCATCAATCACCAAAAAGGGGGAGATTGAAGAATTTAGACCCGCCATTATGAGTTAATGGAGTATTTTGGTGATTAATGACAAATCTATATGTAAGATTAACTCGTTTGTTGAGTAAAATATTGTTTAGTCTCATTTGGATGAAAAGGTGAAAATCATAGAGGTATGCATTCAACATCATATTCCTATATCTTGTTGTATTCCTCGGATTCAAAATATAAATTGAACTCCCCCAAAAGTCTAACATGAATATATGCATATGTTTTTATTACACATTCGTGTATGCACACATTTAGGAGGAGTTCACTCTATTTTTTTGTGGTTTTATTAGTATTGATCAATATTTCTTTATCCACTTATATTGGGGATCTCTACTTTGAAACATATCCTTTGAGTGTATAAAACTTGTGTAGTTCATATATACTCATATTGCTTTATATCCAATTATTTGCAATTGTGTCACGGACTAATATGTGTGTTAAGATGTTTTAAAGGCTTAATCCCATATTATGGATGACAACATGGAAATGGCAATGCAAAGACAATAGAGGGATCATAGCTAGTAGCTTGAGTCATGCATTGCATTTAAAATAGCTTCTAGAAAAATTTCAGTGGAAATCGGTATGACCGTATTTGGTAAGCAGTACTACCGATATGCGGTAGTACCGGGTTTTATTTAGCGGTACGTTTATTCCAAAGAGCATGTTTTTGGGAGTTTTGTTCTACCTTGAAAATCGGTATGACCGCATTTGCTTTGTGGTACTACCGCCTTGCGGTAGTACCGATGTTTTCATGGCGGTACGTAATTTCCAGATAAGGTGTTTTTCGTGTTTCTTTTGCTTCTAGAAATCGGTAGTACCGATTGAGCCGAGCGGTATTACCGGCCTACGGTAATACTAGATTCTAGTTGGAGGTAGTACTGCACCTGTCAGGAATGGCTGATTCAGAAGCTTTAATGCAGATATATGTTGGTAATCAATGACAATCACATTGTGGGACTAATATTTTCCATGAGTTGAATGAATAGGTTATATTCCGTGATGATGGAGACTTTGGATGACATCATGAGTTGATCGTCATCAAGTCAAGGTTCAAAAAGACGATGCATCATGTGTTGATACATATCAAGATTTCAAAGAGGAGATGATCATGCGTTGATCATCAAGTCAAGAGAAGACCCATCATATGTTGATAGAAGGCAAGTGAAGGATGCATCATAGGTTGATGCATATCAAGACAATGACCCGGACTTGAAGTGAAGATGTGCGTTATTAAACTTGAAGAGGATGCTCAAGGCAAAGGTATAACTAGCTAGGACTAAGGATATGTTCCTAGTCTTTTACCGATCTTTGTGTTTGGTTAGAAGACTAGATTGGTAGTATAGGATTGTCGTACTATTAAGAGAGGTCTTGTCTAGTAGCTTGAGTCTCATCATGTGTTGATAGCTCAATCTCGCTTGCTCTAGCTCTCCGTGGTATGATGCTATTAGTTGTGAATGTGTTTTACAAATAGTTGAGGCTCATGTGTCTAATCCTTGTAGCATGTGACTATACTTTGCAAATATATTTTGCAAATAGTTGAAGTCTATATACCTACTCCTTGTGGCATGATTTAAGTTTGCAAATGTGTTTTTGCAAATTATTGGGATTTATGCATGTTCCCATGACATTGTCTAAGATTGCTTGTTGCTATTTCCTTGGACTTAGATCATGGTTGTGAATCTCTAGAGTTCTTGTGATTTCTGCATTGATCTAATGTGTTTGAATCATGAAATCATGTGGATTGTGTATCCCTCTGAATAAGCTTTCAATAGAGTCCAAGATCACTCAATTCTGACATCAGAGTCAAAAGTTATGATATTTTTCCCGAGTGTCGTCTGTGCTGAAAATAGCCTACGGTAGTACCACCCATAAATGCGATATGACCGCCCAAAGGTAGTACCGGATTTGTACAGTGGTACTACCACACCAAACTTAAAAACCACTAGTTTTTAAGCATTTAATGCACTCTTTCCAACCGTTGAACAGTAAGTGCAGTAGTACCAGGTTTGTGAAGCGGTATTACCGCAAATACTGATTTTTTTTCAGGAAACTACTCTCAACGGCTAGTTTTTGTGGTGTGAGCTATAAATACCCCTTTGGCCGGTTGTGAGACCAATTTTTGGCATCCCATTTCACCCTCTTGAGCTAGTGTGAGCTCCTCCTCTCAATTATGCATATGTTGCACGTTGTGAGCAAGGAGAGAGATCTCCAGTTGCATGTGTTGCATCTAGAGGTGGATTTCGTATCCACTTGAGCTTGTGTATTCGTTGCACATGGTGAGAGTTAAGCAAGGAGCTGGGTTTATTACTCTTGGTGTTTGCGATACCTAGACGGCGTGGAGGCGTCATGTCCGGTGATCTCTTCAAAGAAGATTATGAAGAGGCCCAACGTGTTGTGAAGGTTGGAGCTCACTTACCCGGAGCGAGAAAGAGCTACCACTAGTGGAATTAAGGTGTTTGGCTCAATTCATAGAGCTGGTCCAATTTGTTTGAGCTTATCTTAACGTGGATTAGGGGAGACCGGCAAGTCTCCGAACACCACGGTAAAACATCATTGTGTCATTGTGGTTTGTTCTCTTGTGTTTTACTTTATGCAATTTACATTCCTAGAATTAAATTGCTCACATGTCTTTGTATAATTGCTATCGTTGTCAATAGTCTTAGCTTGTTGGTTCACATAGTCAAAACTAGTTGATTTAGGTTTTAATTGAGCAAAACCGAATTGATTTACGCTTCCACATTATAAACTTGATTTTAGCCAGAGAAGAGTTTTAAAACCGCATATTCAACCCCCTCTAGTTGGTCTCATCGATCTTACACAAGCAGGCTGGGTTTGACACGGTGTCGCACCTCAAAGCGTCACACAACCCCCTATATGTGGCGCAAAGGACTGTTGATCTCCAGCTGTACTGAGGCATCACACCAGCCTTTGCGTCAACCAAAGACTCGACGATGCGGACGAAGCTAGGGTACACTCAATCGCCCTATGTCGTGAAAAACATAACCGAACTAAAGAGATAGAGAAGGTAAGCAACGAGGTGCGTCCAAACAATCTCATCGGGTGCATCCTCAGGCACTGGCTGAAATGCCCCAGCCAAGTCCGAGGGACGCCACGGGCATTGTCCCGCACAGGTATGCTGAACTAATTCCCCAGTTTGGCTTTCCAGTCCACCGACAGACGGCCTGGAACAAGTGGCTCACCCCGGATCGGGAGACCGGTCAGGAATGAGACATCCTGCAGAGTGACCGTTATCTACCCCACAGAAAGTGGAAGGTGTGCGTCTCGGTCTCCACTTGTCGACAGCAGATTGCCATCTAGGGTGAAGTGGTGTCTGACGGAGATCAGCCTTGCAGAGGGCAACAAGTCCGTGTCCTGGAGGATGGAGATGTAGCGAGCGTCCAGCTCCCAGCAATCCCTCCCAGCCTGAAGCGCCAGGGTTGGAGGGTTATCCGCATCTCGGTCGATCCACGACTTGCATCGGTAATTCTCGTCATAGAAGGGTTCCAAAAGCTTCGATAGAGGCATGACTTGCAAGACATGGAAGAGACAGACTATTAGTGACAAATTGATAATGACGATAAATTATTAGAAATTAGAAATTACGCATAAATACAGAAAACAAATTAATGGATAACTAATAAACTACAACCATATTAAGTACTACTAAAATAATTATGACTAAAATAATTAAGACTAATTCCAACTAACTGTTTAGGACTAATTAATTAAGTAAAACAATGTACTTACGACTAATTAATTGGTAATTAATTAATTACGCCTAAAAAATAGAACTAATAAATTACATAAGATTAATTTAACTACGGCTAATTAGTTTATCTCACAAAAAATTTATTACGAAAATATTAAAATGACTTAATTAACTATGTAGATAAGTACAACTAATTAACTACAAACATTTCGCTACAACTAATTTAGTAACCACAAAAAAATTTTAAAAAAGAAATAACATACGAGGAAAAAATTACCTGCTGATATGACTGCTAATGACGACTGCAAATAATACTTAATCGTCTGTAAAAACGAAATCGACAGAAGGGGAAAGCGAGAGTAGAGCAGCAAGAGTGCGAACTGAAATCGTTGTCTCCTGCGATTAAATAGCCGGCGTGAGAGAGTGTTGTGAGAGGGAATTGGATTCCCTCTGCGCTCAACCCTTGCATGCATGCATGCATGCATGCATATGGAGACAGCGATGTGATGCGGAGGTGATTGATTAGATAGGCTGAGGGGATGGGCGCACATGGGGAGGTTAGGTCCGGCCAGTCACGGGACGGACGAGAGGCGTTCGACCGACCACGAGTCGAACGAGGGGCATCTGGCCGGTCACAGGTCGGACTAGGACACATGCCGCGTTCAAGGTGCGTCCGGTCGGACCCTGTACGAACGAGGTGCCAAAAATAAATTTTTGTTGCGATAAACGCTAATTGCATAATAAACAATAGAAATAGTGATAATTGCACCAAAAGTTCCTCGATGTCGTCCCCTCCGCGACCCACGTACACGCAGCCGTGACGAGGACATGACGCTGCCCTCGCTGAGCCATCACGTCGTGTCCCACGCACACTCACCGGACAATCGCCACCGTGGCCAAGCTGCGCGTAGAGCTGGGACTTGGGTCGTGCTTTTTCGGGCCGGCCCAAAGCACGGGCGGCATGACACGGCACGGCACGTGGTGGGGCGGCCGCGGCAAAGACGAATCGCGCGGTGGGCTCGAAATGCGCCCGTTGGGCGGCACGGCACGATCAGTTGGGCCATGTTTGGGCCGGCCCGGCACGAAATAGGCCCAACCTTCTCGTTCTAGCCGAATTTCTCCCTCTCTCGGCCTGGCTCAATCACTCCCCCATCTCGGCCTGGCCCAACCAATAACCCTCCTCTGCCACCCGGTCTAGCCCAACCAATAACCCCCCTCTGCCACCCGGTCTAGCCCAACATCCCTCTTGAGCTCCCCCAACCCCCATCCCCAACCCCTTCTCTTGAGCCTCGGCTTCTAAATTCCCAATCCCTAATCACATTCTCTGATTCCCCTCCCTCCAACTCCAACCACCTTCCTCCCATGCGCCGCGACGCGCCTCCTCCCCGTGCCATCGGCCGCCCCTCCTCCACTCCTCCAACCACCTCCTCTCACTCCTCTCGCTCCCACGCGCCTATAGTTACTTAGGGTGGGCTTGGCCGGCACGCACGACCCGCACGATGGGCTTTGGGCCGTGCTGGGCTGGTCGGAGGTGAGGTGGGCCGACACGGCGACGGCTGGGTGACCGGCCGAGCCGGCACGCGACGACGCGCCCGGCACGGCGCGGCGGGCCGGCCGCCGACACGCGACGCCCAATGCCCAGCTCTAGCTGTGCGTCATCGACGTCACCTGGTTGCACCTGCAATGTGCCAATGTCGGCACGACAATCTGCACAACAAGGATACGAGTGGCAAGGTTCTCCCTGTAGTTTGATTACACTTCGCGTTTAGATGTTATTTAGTTTTTGGGAGCAAGAAGAACAAACCTGCTAGCTTGGTTTCGCGAGGAAGAAGCCATGCTTTAAGAGTTGTACGTATCCTCTTCGTAGAGAAGGTGCTAAACAAGCTGCGCGGCGTATAGTTCTTTTCCATTACTTGCGAGAAATTCTACGGTATATTCTATTAGTAATATACAGTAATAGTATAAATCAAATTTAACCATTGATTTGTTAAGAGCGTAATATATAAATTTTTTTGTATTTATAATTTTCTGTGATGGTATTATGGACTTTTACAATTATGATTGAAAATGTTACTTCTATATCATATGATCTTCACGTTAACAATTACAATTCTATCTCTTTTGAGAATGTACTATTCATACTATCATGTATAGTATAATTAAATCATAACTCATCTAAACTATTGGATAAAAGTGTACCGAGAAAAAGCTCTTACTCGCTACATATGCAACAACTAGGGATGGCAATGAGGTCATTCCCGTCGGGGAGTGGTGGAACATCCCTATCTCCGAGAGACGAAAATTTTTTCGTCCTCGTCCCTAGCTCCGTCCTCGGGTGCTATTCTCCCCACATTCTCCATCCCCATCGGGTTATCGGGGCCCACGGGGATCCATACCCGAAAGTTGGATCCCGAAAGAAGAGAAAATAAGATCCATAATGTTATAAAATGAGTATGAACATTCACATGCAATGCTAAAATGACAATATTTTTTGATTAATTAGCATCTGGAAAGTAAAAGATGCAAATAAGATTATCTGGCTATCGCCTTATCGAGTTGTACGGTAGTGGGCTAGTGGCCTACATGTCTTATCGGGGGCCTATACGGGTAACGAGGATAGGGAGTAGGGGAATGGCCCCATTCCCGCTTCACCCGATGGGAAATTGAGTTTGCATATTAACATCCCTGTGAGGGAAGAAATGACCCCATCTCTATCTCCTAATGAGTTAATTTCCCATCGAGGAACAAAGAATGGGCCCATTGCCATCCCTAGCAACAACCATAGCACGGGCAATAAAGGGGGAATTCATATTTTGCCCTCAACTTAGACGTGTTTTCATATTTTACACCTCTTCCCGATGTAATACATTATTTGCCTTTAACTTAGTCGTTTTCTTTATTATTTGCCCTCTTTCTATTATTTTAATATTATCAGCCCATTTTGCTGTTACAAGGCACGCGAAAAGACCATCCTACCCTCGGTCATCTCCTTCATCTCCTCTCCTTCCACCGCCCAAACCGTCCCCTCCTCTCCTTCATCTCCCATTCTCTCCTTCCGTACCCGCACCACTTGCTCTCCCTCATCTCCTCTCCTTCCGCCGCCGTCGCCTCCTCCTGCTTTCCCTCATCTCCTCTCCTTCCGCCGTCGCCTCCTCCTCCTGCTTCATGGCGGCCGGACATGGCGGTCGGATCTGGCCTGGGGCGACCGGATCTGGCTTGGGATAGCCAGATCCGGCATCTCCCTCGCCTCCGGAGTTGCCGTCTCTGCGCCGTGGTCTTCTGCTCGACGCTCCTCTGCCCTGAGCTCCCTCCGCCGTCCCCGCCCGGATTCGGACTCCGCTGACGGCTACTCGGCGTCGATGTGCCTGGAAGGCTCGCTAGACCCGACCGCCGTGCACGGCAAGATCATGGTATGCGACCGCGGCGTGAATTCGCACACCGCCAAGGGAGACGTGGTTCACCGCATGGGGGGCATCGGGATGGTGCTCGCCAATGGGGTGTTCGACAGCGAGGGCCTCGTAGCCGACTGCCAAGTCCTGCCCGCCACCGCCGCGCGCGCGCGGCGGTGGTGAAGCTCCTCTTCAAAGCGTCGCTTCGCCGCGCGGCCTCGCCGATTGCGGCGCCACCAATGCCTTCGGCTCGTCGCCGCGGCGCTTTCGCCGTCAAGCGGGCAGGCTTCCTCTACGACCGCGTCGACGCCGACACCAAGGAAGTGTTCGTCGACTTCATCTACGAGCCACCGCAGCAAGCTGCCCTCTTCCTCGTCCTCTCCCCCAAGCACCCTCTTATAGTCGGCGACACCACCGCGTGGAGGAGGCAGAGGGTCACCAAGGGTGTTGCGGTCTCCGAGGACGGCGAGGCCGTTGCGTGGCGCAGGGAGCTGTTCGCGTACGGCACCGACGGCGAGACCGACCGGTGGGTGATGGACCGGCTCTAGGTCCTCAGTGTCAAGAAGGGCGAAGAACTTAGCAAGTGATCTTCTTTCTTGTTTATGCCCGTCTATTGGCGTCCAGTGAGGTATTTTAGTTAGTTTTTTGATCGATGTCGTCGCTAATATTCCACAAACTACATGGATGTTATGCGGATGTAGAAATGGTTGATCTGATATGTAGTACGTTATCATGTTTTATACCTTGAATCTGTTATGCGGATGTGCTACCGCCATGTCCGGCCGCCAGAAGGAATTCGTGCTTGCGGGGTTGTCCCGACCGAGGAGACGAAGGAGATGACCGAGGTTAGGATGATCTTTTCGCGTGCTTTGTAACAGCAAAACGGGCTGATAATATTAAAATAATAGAAAGAGAGCAAATAATGAAGAAAATGGCTAAGTTAAAGGCAAATAATGTATTACATCGGGAAGGGATGTAAAATTTGAAAACGCGCAAAATATGAATTCCCCCGGTAATAAAATCCCATGCTCTTGTATACCTGGTACCTTCCGTTCCAACAACCATTGATCGGTCCCACATAAAAAAGACAAGCACTGACCAAGTCAATTATACCCCAATTGGATATGCATAATTATTTTTCTTTACTTGTCCAACAGAAAAATATACTTTGTATAGTACAGTTTTTCAGCTTTGATTCTTTGAAGCAAAAGGAATTGACGACGCCTTTTCCCTGCAATTGATTTGAACGTTTCCACTACTTTTCGCGTGCGCTTCCAAGTTATGTCGGATTCCGCGTGCCACAACCATTTCACACCACTCCTCTCTTGTTCTTGCCTCTTCTTTTCTTGTTTGTTAGTACTAGTAGTATTTTTCTTTCGATCCATCAAGATTAGGCTCCTTGAGGGAGTGATTTGGGGGGTTGTCCGCTTCTTGATTCGTTCTTTGTGGCTATTCTGATTCTCTCTCTCTCTCTCTCTCTCTCTCTCTCTCTCTCTCTCTGGCTTTCTGATTAATCCGCTTCACATTTCTGGCCCCGAATCCAAAACTACGCGACCCGTTCTAGTTGAATCGCTCGATAGTGGAGGAAAGACAGGTTCTTCATTGCAATTTCTTGGAGGAACAACAAGAGCGCAGCGGGTTTTGGTGCTTCTTTGGGGTTGTGTTCTTGTACAGCTTGCTCAGGCATGGGGACTTGTCGGAGGAGAGGTCCGGCGGTATGCTTCTTGTTCTGGTTCTTGATGGCGTTTGAGCTGTGTGCATCTCTGAATCATGAAGGTACCAGATTGTGATTTGGATCGCTTCGTTGGGTGGGTTTCTTGCCCAACTTTTGTTTTGACCCTGTTTAGGGATTTCTTTGCTGAATTGCAGGTGCTACTCTTCTGAGGTTTAAAGAGATGATAGATGCTGATCCATGTGATGCTTTGCTGGATTGGGATGAAGGGAACGCCAGCCCTTGTTCTTGGTTCGGTGTGGAGTGCTCAGATGATGGACGACTGATGGCCTTGTAAGTTGTTCACTTCTGCACAGCAGAAGATAAGAACATAAATGATCAGTCCTATTCATTTGAAAGAAACGAACTACTGAACTAGCTTGCATGTGATAAAAGAGTAACCTTAAATTTAGTTGTTTAGGTTATTGCTTAAAAAAAATTAGTTGTTTAGGTTCTTGCTTCAAAAAATTTAGTTGTTTAGATTGAATGATGAGATTTTGCCGTACCAATTTTGTGTATATGTCCATTAACAGAATTACATTAGGTTCCCTTTGCATCGTGGGAATGATAAACTGTCTATGGTGACATTTTGTTGATAATCCACTGCAGTATATCCCTATGTTCTGATTGATCATGTCTATGTTGATGTTTCCCCTAAATTTGAGTGTGTAATTGTTGTAGGAACTTAGCAAATCTTGGTCTGAAGGGCACGTTATCTCTGGAGATTGGAGACCTTACTCATATGCATTCTCTGTAAGCGTATACTGTACTTTCTTCAGTGACATTTTTTAGAAACACTTTTGTTTTGATCATACACATTTCACACTTTGACCCATAGGATAGTATTTGATATTTCTGAAACTACCTCTTAGGATAGTATTTGATATTTCTGAAACTACCTCTGGATCAAATCAGTTTTGTGCTCTGATCTAGTTGTTTTATGTTGGGCAGTAAAACTGGAAATCATAACATGTACGATTTCTTGATGCTAAATTTTTCGAGGGCATATGACCTTAGGCTTTTCAACTGTCAATTCAGGCACATCAATTAGCATGTTTGATATTCTTTGTTAGCATCAAATTGGACTGTTAGATGCAAGATCATGCAAGACAGGTGCTTCTTCTTGGATCTAAGGGTCTTATGGCAGTATGGAAGTGATAAAAGGCGGGAATAGCAAAAGTTCTATGACTTTATCAGATGTTGAGTTGTTGTTTTCTCTATTGTGATTCTAACGAACCAAGAAGAGCATTTCTCTTTTAAAAAAACTAGCCAATTGGCCCGCGCAATTGTGCGGTTTGGTGTAGTATAGTATAACTTTACACAATTTCAAATTTCAAAATTTATATTTTGCAATCTAAATTTAAATTTGGGACATTTGATTTCATAATTAATTTGCAAATTTTATTTTGAGATCTCTCTCCTTATGTGTGAAAGAGAGGATTGAGAGGTGGATCCATCAAGGGAATTTACACACCCCACCTTTGAACTAAACGTAGTGCTACCTATTTTTTTTAATTTAATATATCTCGAAACCAACTATTGAATCTAAGCCTTTAACATTAGGGTCCACCAAATTAAGGGTTAGATCTTTTTCAAATTAATATATCTCTAAGACAACTATCGAATCTAGCCCTTTAAAATTGGGGCAATTCCTCATTTGCCATCAAAAGTTTGCATCATCCTTTATATGTCACTGGCATGTGGGATCGGACCCACAAGTCAGTGAGACAAAAGTTTGCATCATCCTTTATATAAGGAATTAACGCTTTAAAATTAGGGTCTACTAATTTAAGGGTCGGATGTTTTTCTTTTCTCTTTTTTTTTTTGAGAATTTCTAGCATATTTCTCTTTTTTCTTAGCAGTTGTAAAAGGATTGTCGTCGACTTTTAATATATAATACATAAACAAACGGAGGCCATGGCTATAGAAAAAAAAAACCATGGTCATGCTTATTCTTCATTGCATACAGCTCTCTGAGTTACTAACTAGTAACTAAATAAATATCTTCTTCCAATCGTTAGTGGAATCAGAAATCTTTCTGTTGAATTGTGTATGCCCATTCAGGCATTCACCCAAAAAAACATCTTATATGTACAGACTTTGTATTTGTATGTTATGTATTTGCCTTACTGAAAAAATGGTGTTCCACCTTCGTACTATTCTGATTTTAATTTCTTCCATCCATACAGCATTCTGCACAACAACTCTTTCTATGGTATCATCCCTACAGAGATAGGAGATTTACAGGAGTTGAAGGTGTTGGATCTGGGATACAACAATTTCAGTGGACCAATTCCATCAAATCTTAGAAACATTTTATCCCTAGAGTTTCTGTGCGTGAGAACTTCAATTCATTTTTTTTTCATCTCAGTTTAACTTCACAACTTGACCTTAGCTTCACTACTTGAGTTGCAGCTTTCTTAAAGGCAACAGACTTTCCGGTGGTTTACCGATTGAATTAAATGAGCTCACCAGTCTGTGTGAGTCTCAGGTTCATCCAGACCGGACTTTGTCAAATAGGGTATCTACTGCAAGGTTTGTCTGAGCTGCTTCTGCCGACATATCTGTTTATACTCGTGATTTGTGCAAGGCTTGAATTCAAGTTCAGTTAGGAAATTAAATTAAAGAGGGATAGGAACTTCTGCCCTGATTCTGCAATTGCATTGATGTCAATGATATCTGACATAGGTCAAATTATGTATTACAACTGAAAAACTGTCAGAGCAAACTAATCTGCTGTAAAAAGTGGCCCTCCACAGAAATGGTAACTTATATACCAAAGACTTCCTTAGCGAAGTCTAAGGTTCTTGGTCGATGGACATTGTGATAAGTTCTTGGTCGATGGAAATTGTGATAAAACATGTTTCATTTATAATGATCTAGGAGGATGATTTGAAGAGTTCATTGCTTCTTTTGTTGGAAATAAATTGCATCACAAACTCAACTATTTGTTTTCCCTAACAGTCACTTAATCTCCATGTAGGAGCAAGGGGAATGGCACAATCAGAAGACTTCTAGCAAGCCGAGAAAAACATTCCCAAAGGAAAAAGATGCTTGGTCCTGGAACTTCTGTATTAGAACCATCAGACATGATCCCTTTTTTTCAAATGCCAGATCCCCAGAGTCCATCAGCACCACCTTTTCAGCCCAGAAGGGCCCCGGCTCGACCAAGCCCTCCAGTGCCACCACCTGCTTCTGAACCTGTTCCCTCCCCTGCCCCTGCTGTATCTCCCACCAATGACCAAACCACAAGCCAAGGGGGCGAAAGCAAGAATAGCAGTTCTTCAACAATATATGCATCAATAGGAGCAGGGATTTGTTTTGTGGTCGTAGCCTTGTCAGCTGCAATCTTCCTTTGCCACCGCCGCAGGAAGACTAGCATTGTTGTGCCCTTGTCTCCGACTGCAAGTAGGCAACTACAGACCACTACCCTGGGAGGTTGTTTTTTATGCAGATGGATTTCCATGCTTCTTGGTTTAATTATATTATTCAGTATTCCATAGTGATTTGCATTTCTCCGACTGCAAGTATTGCATGTTTCCTTGGACGCACAAAATTTACAACCAACTTCTAACTCTGGTTTTTCAGGCATAGCTTCATTCAGACGGTCGGAGCTTGAAACAGCCTGTGAAGGTTTCAGCAACATAATTGGCACACTACCTGGATATACATTGTATAAAGGAACTCTCCCATGTGGAGCAGAAATAGCTGTTGTGTCAACATTGGTAACTTACGCATGCGGGTGGTCCACTATAGCTGAAGCACAATTCAAGAATAAGGTATCTATCTGGTTTCTCTCATTTTCTGTTTCATTCCTTTTTCCACACTGTAAGACGATTAGTTTCTAACATAGATATGCTATGGTGTTCTAGGTTGAAGTGTTGTCAAAAGTGAACCATAAGAATTTCATGAACCTTGTGGGTTACTGTGAAGACGAAGAACCATTCACTCGGATGATTGTGTTTGAGTATGTTTCAAATGGATCATTATTCGAACACTTGCATGGTAGGAATTCCAATTTTATTTTGTTATTCTTCACACCAAGATGGCTCGTGCTATTAGCAGTTATTGTTAATTTCCATTAAAACATTGCTGTTGCAGTTAAAGAAGCAGAGCAATTGAATTGGCAGACACGCCTACGGATAGCAATGGGAGTTATGTACTGTCTGAACTACATGCACCAGCAGAACCCTCCTGTAACGCTAAGAAATCTAAGCACTTCATGCATATACTTGACTGAAGACACTGCTGCAAAGGTTTCAGACATCAGTTTTTGGGGTGACAAGAAAGAAGACGAAGATGAATCGGACGGTTCTTGTGAGTACAGCACAGTGTATAAGTTTGCTTTGCTACTGCTTGAGACGATCTCTGGAAGGCGTCCATATTCTGATGACAACGGCCTCCTTATTCTGTGGGCACACAGATATCTCACCGGCGATAAGCCCTTGATGGGTATGGTTGACCCAACACTCAAATCGGTCCCTGAGGAGCATGTCAGAGCACTTACAGAACTGGTAAAACAATGTATAAGCGATGATCCCAGGGAGAGGCCGACTGTGGCAGTGGTAACTAAAAGGATGCAAGAGATCACTGGGATTTCTCAAGATCACGCGATTCCAAGAAATAGTGCATTGTGGTGGGCTGAACTTGAAATCATCACATCATAAAGCCAGTCCATTGTGCAATTGTCCTGCAGCAACTCTGCAATACTGTCCATTTGATAGGAGAAATGTAGAAAACTGTACAGTTTAGTGCCTTTAGGCAGGGCATACAGTTGTACAGATATGCCTGCACTGCATACACATTACACTATTCTTTCATTCTTTTGTTCACTAAACGTTAGTAAATCTTAGAAAGCCTGTAAAGTGCAAGTATATGCCAAACAATTGTAAGTGAAGTGAATAAATGTATGTTCACACGTTTTTTTTTAATAGGAGCAGGCGCTCTGCCCGTTAGTTATAAAAGGGGTTGAGCCGGTCTAGGACTCTGGATCCGGGTGGGCGGGGATATTACACAGCCTCCCGAGTGGTCGGATTTGACGAGCAATCGTCGTTGGCGAGTCCAGTTCGAATGATTATCTTGTAGACAAACTCAGAATCGTAAAAACAATGCATGAATCACAAGAACAAAATAAGATATTAAACACAGAGATGTAGAGTTTTTACTTGTCTTTATTCCTTCATCAAGCGATCAGCCTTTACAATGACTAGTACCCTCTATTTATAGGCTACGATCCTACTAGGGTTTGAGATGGGGAGCCCATCTTAGGCCAGGACTTCCGGTCATGAGCCCGGTTTCTTAACACTCCCCCTTGGGCACTCATCCTTCATGTTCATATCTCGTCAAAACTCCATAAAAATTCAGTAGGAAAATTTGGAGAAAAAGTACATGAAACACGTTCTGCTGTGCTGCACGAATTGCTTTATTAAAAACCTTAGCAGAAACTTCAAGAAAAATTTGTCAAGGGAAAAAGAGTAAAAACAACTAATTTTATTTAATCTCCTGGATTTATTCTTTGGGTACTCGATCTTCATGATCAAACTTTAGTAATGAGTTTGTGAAGATTCTCCCCCTGAATTCTGCACTTCTCTAAGTCTCATCATTCCAATTCACGTATGCATCTTTCAAAGCTAGACGCTGGAAGTGACTTAGTGAATAAATCTGCAGGATTTTCACACGACTTCATATGCAGTACTTTAATTTCGTCCATCTTTTGTAATTCATGAGTATAGAAGAACTTAGCGTTGATATGCTTTGTGAGAAGATTCTTCACATAACTCATCTGCACATGTGCAACATAAGCTGCATTATCTTCACAGATAATAGTGGGGGTTTGTGCGGTATTCAATCTACACAATTGCTGGATGTGGTGAATCATCCGCCGAAGCCAAGCACATTCTCGTGAGGCCTCATACAGTGCTATTATTTCCGAGTGGTTCGTCGAAGTCGATACAAGACTCTGCTTAGACGATTTTCATAGAATCGCGGTTCCACCACATAGGAATACATAGCATGTTTGCTATTTGGTTGTATGCGAGTCTTACAAGTACCCGTCATCTGTATTGCCATTCATAGTTAGGTCTTGGTTCTTTCTATAGAACAAACCAAGTTCTTTGCTTCCTCAGAGGTATCGGAAGATGTCCTTCATTCCCTGCCAATGCCTTTGGTAGGTTCTGTACTATACCTTGCTAGTAGGTTTACGACAAATACAATATCCGTTCTAGTATAGTTTGCTAAATACAATAGTGCTTCTAATGCACTTAAGTATGGGAATTCCGGTCCCAGGATTTCCTCCCCCTCTTCTCTAGGTCTGTACAGATTCTTGTCTTGCTGCAAAGATCTCTCAAACATTGGCACTTTCGAATGGTATGCCTTTTCAAGTCGAACATTTCTAACACTTTCTGAGTGTAGGTTGACTGGTGCACTAATATCCCTTCAGGGGCATACCCAAGTTGCAAGCCTAGGCAATATTCGGTTTTACCCAAAATCTTTCATTTCGAACTCCGACTCCAGGTAAGAGCTTGTTTTCTTAATATCCTTTAGGTTCCGATGATATTTAGATCATCTTCATACTCTGAGATTATACAAAATCTATTCTGGGATCATCGTATAAATACACAGAGATTATTCTTATTGTTCGTGTAGCCTTTCTTGCATAGAAAGTCGCTTCAAGCGATTATACCATATTCTGCCTGATTGCTTAAGTTCGTACAGTGACTTTCTGAGTTTCACATTGTACATATTTCTATTTGCTCTATTTTGGTTCGGGACAGGGATACATTCAGGTATCTTCATATAAATGTCCGAATCCAATATTTCATAAAAGTATGCTGGTACCATATCCATCAATTTCACTTCTAACTTCAAGTTCACTACCATTGAGATAAATGTCTAAAGAGAATTCCGCCCATGACCGGGGGAATAGGTTTCTTCATAATCATCTCCTGGATGTTCAGTGAAACCTTATGCAACGAGTCTTACTTTTTTCATTTCTCTTTCGAACAAATACTCACTTATGCCCTACGGGGTGCACAAGGGGAGGTGTGCGGCTTACAGACCCAAACGTCTTTCTTTTATTCGGAGAGAATAATTCAGTTTCTATTGCCTTCTTTCAATCTGATCTTTTCTTTCATTCAGCGAGCGATGCAGGCTCTAGATCAAGATTGATGATTGTGGCAAGTTTCTTTGCAAAGTAAATATCGATATTAGCTGTTGTCATATTCAAAGATTCTCCCGAGGTCATAAAGTTTATAGCTATTTCTTCAAGAGGCGATTCTTCTAATATTTCTACTTGCTCACCACTGATTCTAATTGCGGGGCAAGTCTCTTTAGTTTTTCAGTTCCGATGTGTGCGCACACATCCATACTGATGTCTCCCTTCATGGGGATGTTCAATTCTGGTATGGCCTTTATGAAGGTTCCATACCGATGTCATGTCTCAACTGGCTCCCCTTCTGGTTCTGGGGCACTTCGGTGATCGGCTGTGTCAAGTCTCTCTCATCCTTTTTCATCAGGCGTTCCCGGTTACTTCGGATTCTAGGGGTCGGAGTTCTTGTCCTTTTCTGAGGCCTCTGGACGGAATTAGGGATACCTTCATCGGTATTTCAACCCTCTCCGATGCATTGCATACAGGCAAATGCTACTTGGTCACGCTTTTCAAATCACTAAAGTGGTCTGGCAGTTGATTCGCTAATATTTGCAAATCAATTATCTTCTGGACTTCAATTGTCTTCTGACTTCAATTATCTTCTGGACTTCTTTTGTCTTCTAGACTTCTTTATTTGCTTTACTAGTGCGCGGGTCATATGCATAGATTTTAATTATCTTCTGAACTTCAATTGTCTTCGGGACTTCTCTTGTCTTCTAGACTTCAATTATCTTCTGGACTTCCTGTGGCTTGCCACGTTATTTCCCGATATTTTCATCAATGGTTGATTTCCTCTCCTAATGACGGGAAAATTATCTCATCTATTTGATTATGGATGTTGTCTCATAGCCAACGTATATCCCAGACTTTTGAAGAAGACCCATTGCAGTTCGCTACGATGGTGGTATAGGTACATAAACCAAACTTACGAAGATGAGAAGTTTTCGGTGCTGACCCTTACGCTAGTTGTATAGGTGGATGGATGTTATAGGCCGACGGTCTAAAATTGATGAGAGCTGCTGCGAGCAGGACTAGGTGTCCCCAACATGTAGTTGGTAAATTACAATTCTTCAAAGTTCTGTTAGTCCATTCTGGGTATGGACATGCGGTACAGAATGCTCAACTTTTAATTCTCATTTTCATGCAATAATCATCAAATGCCTTCGAAGTAAGTTCTCCGGCGTTGTCCATTCAGGTGGACTTCTCATGATGAACAGGGAAAATATTTCTAATTTTAATTATCTGCGAGATTAGCTTTACAAAAGCATGGTTTCTCGTAGACAATAAACATACGTGCGACCATTCGAGGAAGCATCGATCAGCACCATAAAATACCTAAATGACCCTTACAAAGGCTGTATAGGACCGCAAATGTCTCCTTGGATACGGTCCAAGAATGCAGGAACTTCATCCTTCGCTTTCAGAGCAAAAGGTCTAGTAATTAATTTTCCGGTGACACATGCGGGGTACACAAAATCTTTCTGATTCGAAAAATTATTTACATTCATATTATGTCCCTGTGAATTGTTAATTATATCTCTCATTATCCTAAGACCTAGGTGGCATAATCTATCATGCCAGAGATAGAAAAGTTCAGAGCATTCTAAATACGGTTTTCAGGGCAGTACAGGCTGCAGGTGCCTTAATATTAGTGTAGTATAGCCCAATTTCATATGAAGGAAGACATTTTGATGCCATTGTTCCACTTTCTTCACGCTTTTCAATGAGTAGGTATTGCTTACCATACTCTTCTTCAGTCTCTACGTGGAAATCGTTAGCGCGAATATCCTTAAGAGTTCTAGTCGATTCTGGGTACAACAAGTCTTCTTTAATGACCAAAGTTGTACTCATTAGGAGTATAATTATGGCCCTTCCTGAGCCTATTATACAAGTATTGCTGCCTGCGACTGTCGTAAGACTACCAGCATTCTTGTTGATCGACTGAAAAAATTTATGTTTCTCTCAGGATGGTAATTATTGTGCCGCTACCTGCTAAGCACACTTCTTTCATAGGGCGCCACACATGTTCTAATATAATGTACTTTATTAATATGTAGCAGAAAGCAAACAACACATAAATAAAATACTTCAGATATCAGAACATAACTTGTTATTATAAATACGGGAAAAAGTCTTGCAGGACTCATCATAACAATTTAATGCTTTGCTCTCCTAAAGCTTGCAACCATTATTCAATAATTTGAAGTTCTGCTTCAATTACAAACTGTAAGTTTCTATAAAAGATCCAATTGCAATGCTTGCACTAGATCTAATAGGCGAAGTATTCAGAAACTTCTGCCTCAATCGGATCCATGCGCGATCTTCTCCTCTTAGGCAGCTACAGCTGCGGCCGCTGCGATGTCCAAAGGAGAGATGTTGGGGTCTGCTACCGGGCTGTCCACATTCATAAGTGCAACTAATGGATGTGAATTCTCTGTGCCTGCAATGGCGAGGTGTGCCTCATGATATCATTTGCCCTTCTGCTTAGACTGGAAAACATCAATAACATGCGACGCACGACCTTACCCTTCTTGCACCTCTCATTCGTGAGAGGCTTCATCACCTTGTAGCTGCTAGCAGTGGCCTCATGGTCAACATTGCTACTAGGTGGCTGCGAGATGAAGTTTCTTTCTTAGAACATCATCTTGAGCTTCCGCAACTTGCATGATGTCAATTAATTCGGTATACTGCTTGTAGCCGTCTTGACGATAATTGCGCGCGGATTGCACCGCGTTCGGGTGAAAGGTAGAGAGTCTTCTCAATCTTCTACTCATTCGTGATTACATTACCACAATATTGAAGACTGATATAAATTTTATACAAAATCTAGCCATGTTGGGTCAGTTCTTCGAATTCCTGATTCGTGATGCCAGTCATCTTCATATTCATGCAAAATTCATAAAATCACTGCTAGTAATCTGCATAAAATAGTTGCAAAATTCTCATAATGCTTTTCGAACTCCCAGTTCATGATCCTGTATTTTTCTATATATTTACATGATTTACTGCTATTTTGAGTGATTAAAAGCAATATAAACAATCACAAATAATCAAAACAGTAAATACAATAAATAAATTACATAGAAACAACAATAACAAGGTTAAACATGCTTCAAAGTTCAAAAATATACAAAAATTTGGATTCTCGAGGCCATTTTCCGCTGGAAAAAATGACTTTCGGCAAATTCTGTAACTTTCAGGGGTAACACGCAAACTTTCAGTACAGAGAAAAATTTATGCGTAATTTTCAAATTTCTGAGGGGTTATGCTGCAAGAATATACATAATCCCATAAATTCCCCAATTCCAGGGGGTTTTCCGCAAAATTTCCAGATCCGCGAAGAATTCTCGTAATTTTCAGAACTACGAGGGTCTTCCTGCAAAATTTCCTTATTCGCGTAAGGGTCCCTGTAATTTTTCAGAATCCTAAGGGCCTTTTTGCAAATTTGCCCCCCTTTTTTTCTTTCCGAAATTTCCTTGTTCTGGCCCAAAAAGGGCTAGCTTCTTTTTTTCTTCGGCCCACATGGCCCAATCCGGCTGGCTCAAAAGAGCCGACGGGGGTAGGATTTCCCTACCCCCACTCATTGCAATGGCTGCAACGCCTGTTTCCATGGCAGCTGGAGGCGGGGCGGCTGGTGGGCGACGGGCACACGTCGACCCGATGTGGCTACGAGCGGGCGGGCGGACGGCTCCGGCGACGCTTCAACTCGGCGTGACCTCCGGCGAGTGGGCTTTTGGTGGCGCAGCGAGCTACCGGGGTTGCACGGCTAGTGCGGCGGCGCGTAGTGCGGGCCACGGAGGGCGACCGAGAGCTGGCCATGGCGCATGCAGGCGCGCGTGCTTGGCGCGATAGCGGCTGTTCGGCACATCGCGCGCGCGGGAGCCAACAGCGCTCAGAGCTCGCCGAGGTAGGGTGGTCACGCGGCGCGCCGCGCCATGGGGCGCGCAAAGCACCGGGCATTGTGGCGCAATGCGGGCGCGGGCTCCCGGCGGCGCGTGCGGGAGGAGCTCCCGGCGGAGCTGTGGCCGGTGACGCGCGGCGCAGCGGCGCCCGTGCGGGAGACGGCGGCTTCAGGGGCACCCGCGTATGCATGCGCAGTGCGGGTCCGACGTCGGAGCCACCTCCCCCTTTTTTCCTTTTTTTTTGTTCTTTGGGCGGTTCATGTCGGTTGCGGGCCAGTGGGCTGCGCCATGCGGCGACGGCCGTACGCGGGGAGGGTGGCGCCATGCGGTGGCGGTCATGTTCGGGGAGAAGCCTGTGCGAGGGCACCGGCCATCGGCAAAATTCTTCGTTTTCACAGTTTATCTGAAACACTTTTCATGCGCAATCATTATTCATGCCTGGATTACTGTTCACACATAATCACTATTCATACGCGATTACTGTTCATGCGATGCAACTATCGTTCCTGTAATTACCGATCGGCTTGGCCGACGACTTCAAGTCGACTCGCGGTAGATTAGAACAAGTTTGCAATTTTCAATCTACGGTACAATTGACATCCACTCTTTCATGCAATATACCGATCGACATTGTGCCGGCGACTTCAAGTCTGCTCGCGGTAGAGTAGAGCGAATTTGCACCGTAGAAAAACAATCTAGAAAGCAAATTAGTAGAATTTAAAGCGATCTAGAAAATACGATTCAATCTACGAGTGTCGTTCATCGACGGTTACCTTTTTGATGCGAGGAGAGTCAACCGTGCTGATAACGTGTTGAGGAACCGTCACTGGTGAGTCCAGTTCGAGCAATTACCTCATAGACAAACTCAGAATCATAAGAATAATGCATGAATCACAAGAATAGAATAAGAGATTGAACACAGAGATGTAGGAGGACTTCTTGTTTCTCTTTATTTCTTCATCAAGCGATCAGCCTTTACAATGACTAGTACTCCCTATTTATAGGCTACGACCCTGCTATGGTTTGGGATGAGGAGCCCACTTTGGGCCAGGACTCCCGGTCCTGGGCCGGGTTTCTTAACAGGATCTATTTCACATCGTTTTCAACAGTTCAGGCCACTTAGAGAACAGAGATGCCTCAAGATCGATACATACATGGAAGTTACTGGTTTATTATAGAAGACATGAATCACTGAAGACCATAAACGAAAGCATCGGTATTTATGTGTAGTTTTGGCTGTCAGGGCATCCACGGTGCTACAACGTGACCTCGTAGGTCCACGTTGGGGCTGAGCCAGGGTTGACCACAGAATATCATCATCTTTTGTTATTCACAGTGTCATACTCCGATAATTTTCTTTATGCATAGCAACCTAGATCGGATCAGAGTTTGTGATATATGGCACGAACGTGCATAGTATCAAGAACGAAGTAGATGAATTTTATAGAGAGAATCGAGATAACGGCAACGAAACAACCACGACGAGAGAGAAATATTTGACGAAGCCGACCGCAAATTCCTTAAGTACTATATCAAAAGAGTACAAAGGATTACTGCTCTGAGTACAAGGGATTGCCGCTCCCTCACAATTCTCTCGAACCTCTTAAGACCCTCAAATCCTTTACCTATACATAAATCTAGTGCTAAAGAATAACATAGCATATAATCCTCTCGTGTGCCTCTAATATAGATGAGTTCCTTGCTTTGTTGCTTCTTGCTTGCTTGGGTTCCTATGGCCACCACTCATGAAATTATATAGTGCCTCTAGTCCTCCTCTAAAGAGAAGTAGAAATGCTAATCCTATTAGGATTCATCTAGGAATTCACGCAACACACCTTTCCAAGTCTAAAAAAAGGATTCGAGCCACTCAATCTCCACCTTGACTCTCACCCTGAAGTCACTGTGCTCCTCCAAAAACTCCCTCCAAGTCAGCTCTTCTTTTTTCTTCCTTTTTCTTTGTTTTTTGCTGCGACCTTGGGAGTGCCCACACCATAGGGGCTCATGCACATCACTGCAATGTGCATATCAGTGTTCGAGCTTGGCTATCTTGACACTCCACCTGAGAGCACCTTTGTTGTGAGTTTGGTTCACCACACATCATGTTCCTACATCCCTCTATACCATAGGTTTGACTGCTTCCGAACTTCACCTACTCGTTGGTACCATATGATTGGTCCCACCACATCTTCATTCTTCCAACAGCTCGTACCTTCGCCTTTGCGATTGCTAGAGTTTGCAACCATCTTTGCAGTTTCGCACATAACTGCAGATGAGATATGAGTACCTACGGTTGACAACACAGTTTCCTTCTCCTAGCCATAATTTTTATCAGATCTCCTATATGTTTCCCCTCCATTAGATACTCCATTGCTCCAGATACTTTTTATGATTACATGTTCTTTGCAAGTAACTCGCATTACTCCACAAAGATGATCAAGAACACGAGAACACGAAACATGTATTTTTACAGAAAAAAAACTTTGTGAGAAAAAACCACAAGCGCACGAAGACGATATCACTATATGAGGAGATATTACAAGCACGAGACGACATGACCGAACCGATCGTTTGAAATGTGCAACTCAATGCATTCTCAATATGAGACTACATGAGTATATTTATAGGGTGAGGAAGAAGAGTCGGCAACGGACAAGAAACACAAGTTGTAGTCAGTTACGGCCCCTCGCTACATACAGCGTGGGCTGGCTCTCTCCCTAGCTCACCCAACGGGCGTGCGGGTTGTTGCGGTCTCTAGCATGAAGACGAAGTCAAATTCGGTTAATTGTAAAATTAGAGATAATTTTTAGTTTGACTTAGTAAAAAATGTTGGCACTTTGTATACTTCACACCACGAAATGATTTGAACATCAGATGATTGCACATTCAAATGAATAGTTTGCTTCAGACACGGTTAATGCATATTGTGTAGAAATTTTTAGTGCAAAGTACACCATTGCTCCCACCTGCGTGACTGAGCCACGACTCGGACAGCAACTTCAGCTGTGGCATCTTCCCGGACGTCGAGCGCAGCGACGGGCTTGCCCCTCCTGCTCTCCCTGCTCACCCTCGGGCCGCCACCGCTGTCCGTTACCAAACGCGCTAGCCTACTCAGAGCCTTCCTTGCGTCGGCGCAGTTTCGCTTGCTAGTGCCAAGAATCGCCATGCCCCACCCGGGACTCGACCACTCTTTGCCATTGCCGCTGTTATTTCAGAAGCACCAGCAGGAACTCTTGAGATTTAGACTCTGCACTATTGTCATATGATGAACAGTAATTGAATCGAAAAATAGAGATCGGCGGGAATTTGCGATGCCAAAACTGTGCACCCTTTTCTCAATTTTTTTCTCTATTTAAAATCAAATTACAACCTAAAGATTGAAAGCACTACTACCGAAACCAACTAGAATACGAATCTCAACCGGTTCGGTATTTACATCCGAATACAGCACGGACTCTGAATCCGAGCGTAACTCTGAAACTGACCCAACTAACCGAAGACTCTATGACTCAAATAGGAATCAAATCCTGATGGTAGGATTAACTCCAACATACTCCCCCTAATCCTAACTTAATCAATAACGACCTGAACATCAATCAGATCACACATTTTCTGAAAATTCACGTGCAGTAAAGTTTTTGTCAGAATATCTGTCTTCTGCTCCTCTGTCGCTACATGTTGTACATTGACCAGCCCTTCCTCAACACATTCTCTTATGAAATGGAATCGTGTATCAATATATTTGCTCCTCCCGTGAAACATTGGGTTTTTCATTAGTGCTAAGGCTGACTTGTTATCAACATATAGTACAAATGGTCCATCATCCTTTCCTTGTAGTTCATGAAGCAATCTTTTCAACCAAATTCCTTGACATACCACCAATGTCACTACCATGAACTCAGACTCGCAGGTGGAAAGTGCCAAACTTTTCTGCTTCTAAGAGGGCCATGTGACCACATTGCCATACACATAGAACACAATACCCGTCGTGCTCTTTCTATCGACAATATCTCCCGCAAGATTACTATCGCTATAATCAATTAGCAAAGGTGCCTATTCCATCCTTGTATAGACCAAACCATGATCAATAGAGCCAGCCACATACCTTAGAATATGTTTTAATGCCTGTTGATGTGTCTTGGTTGGTCTCTCCATAATCCGACTTGCAACTCCGACTGCATAACTGAGGTTCAGTCGAGTGTGTAACAGATTATGTAAACAACCAATTAAACATATGTACATAGATGCATCGACTGGATCTGCACCACCATCTTTCTCAAGTTTGATTTTAGGTTCCATTGGATACTTACATGGATTGCAATCCACCAACCCAGCCTTATCAAGGATTTTCTTTGCATAAGCTTACTATTTAATTGTAATGCAGTGACTTTGCTGATTTACCTCCAAACCAAGATAAAAACTAAGAAGTCCCAAATCACTCATTTCAAACTCTTTCATCATCTAACTCTTGAACAGTTGAATGTTGTTAACGTCAGTTACCGTGATGATCAGATGATCCACGTAGGTACCTGATACAACTCAACTTCTCAAGTGTATTAGATGGATACCCAAAGGTATGTATAGTAGCAGTACAAAACCCTAGAGTTAATGGGCCTCATGGGCCATATATACATATGGGATATATATACATATACTTAACACCCTCCTTCAAACTCAACATGGGTCAGGAGGATCTGAAACATTGAGTTTGGATATATAGAAGCGATGTTGCTCTCGAGTTTGAGCTTTGGTGAAGAAATCAGCGACTTGAATCTCAGAGGGCACATAATGAAGAGCAATGGTCTTCTGTTGACAATGAGAACGAGTGAAGTACGCATCCACACCAATGTGCTTAGTAAGCTCATGCTTCACTGGATCGATGAGCAATCAGATAGCACTAGTGTTGTCACACAGAAGAGATGCAGGAATATCGCATGACACACCAAGATCAGCCAAAAGCCAACGAAGCCAAACAATCTCTGAAGTAGTAGTGGCCAACGCTCGAAGCTCAGCCTCAGCACTAGACCGTGATCTGCGATGCTTTCTTGGACTTCGGGCAATAGCGAAGACCAAGAAATATGCAATAGCCAGAGACAGATCGTCTATCAACAGGATCACTCGCCCAAGTCGAGTCAGAGTAAGCATGAAGCTGAAGCTGAGTCGACCGAGAATAAAAGAGACAACGATCAACAGTCCCTCGTAGATAGCGCAACACACGTAGCAGGTGAGCATAGTGAACAGACGTAGGAGCAGAAACAAACTGGCTGAGCACATGAACAGAATGAGCAATATCAGGACGTGTCACTGCAAGATAGACAAGACTCCCAACAATATGACGATAACGAGAAGGGTCTTCAAGCAAAGTGCCATCAGTAGGACGAAGCTTAAGATGAAGCTCCATAGGAGTAGCAGCTGTTCGACTGTCAGTGAGACCAGAGCGAGCAAGCAAATCCTGAAGATAACGCTGCTGAGATAGATAGTAGCCATCATCTGTGCAAGTAAACTCAATCCCCAGAAAATAACGTAGAGGACCCAAATCTGACATCAAAAACTGCTCACTGAGCCGTTGCTTAACAAAAGCAATATACTCCTTGTCATCTCCAGTAATCAGCATGTCGTCAACATAGAGTAAAAGCATAGTACGACCACGTGGAGATGTATGAATAAACAATGCAGGATTATGATTACTCGGGGAGAAACCAGCAGCTAACACAACTGAACTGAACCGCTCAAACCAAGCACGAGGAGCCTGTTTGAGGCCATAAAGTGCACGACGAAGGCGACAAACATGACCAGCAGGAGCCACAACACCCTGGGGTGGTGTCATATAAACCTCCTCCTGCAAATCACCATGAAGAAAAGCATTCTTCACATCCATGTGAGAGATAGTCCAAGAGCGAACAGCAGCCACAGCAACAAGAGTGCGAACTGTTACCATATGAGCAACAAGAGCAAATGTCTCGTCATAATCATGACCATGTGCTTGCTGAAAACCACGAGCAACTAGTCGAGCCTTGTACCTCTCAACAGAACCGTCAGATTTGGTCTTAACTTTAAAAACCCACTTGCAAGTAATAGGAACAGCATGAGCAGGTAAAGGAACAAGATCCCACGTACTAGTACGATCCAAAGCAGCCAACTCCTCAGCCATAGCTAACTGCCACTCAGGATGAACAATAGCCTCCTGATAAGTGTGAGGCTCAGGCACAACAGCAGTAGAAAGAAAACCATATCTGTTGGGAGCAACAATAGTAGTACGATCACGAAGCTCATACCGAGATGACGATGTCGGTGGAGGATCATCAGAAAGAGTATCATCAGTACTAGCCATGCCATCAGAGGAGGAAACAGGAGAAGGCTGAGTATCAGGAGGAACCCTAGACCGACGAGTATAGTGAAGAGGAAACGGTGATCTGACTAAGGATGGAGAAGAGGACTCCACAGAAGGTGTATTAGATGAAACAATGGGTGGAAGGTAAAGAAAGGAGAGAGGCTCGGCGGCTCGAAGGCAGGGCTGAAGCAGAGCTCAACAGCGGCTCAGTCCTCATCCCTTCCTCATGAGCAGAGCTGCGGAGCCACACGAGGCGACAGCAACGGCGGCAGCTGCGGCGGCAGTACACCTACGAGATGCAGCTGCTGGAGGCCGAGCACCAGCGCAAGACGGAGGCACACGCCGAGGCCCGCCCGCACGAGGCGTCTCGGTGGAAGGCGACGGAGAAGGAGATATCAGTGCTCTGATACCATGATACAACTCAACTTCTCAAGTGTATTAGATGGATACCCAAAGGTATGTATAGTAGCAGTACAAAACCCTAGAGTTAATGGGCCTCATGGGCCATATATACATATGGGATATATATACATATACTTAACAGTACCAACAATGATCATGTCAGTACTATCTAGCTTCTTATAAAGAGCTTGCTCCTGTCTGCATTTCTCAAAACCAAGACTTCTCAAGCTATTATCTAGCTTGGCTGACATAGACTTCCTCGGTGAGATCACCATTTAAAAATGCTGACTTGACATCCATGTGATGAACTTCCCATCAAGAATCTGCAAGATCAAGGGGAACTCTCACTGTTTCAAGTCTTGTTACAGGTGCAAAGACTTCTTCATAGTCAATGTCGTGTTTTTTAATGTATCCCTTCGCTACAAGTCTAACCTTATAGTGCACAATATTACCCACAGTATCTCTTTTCAGCTTATATACCCACTTCAACCCTATGGATTTATGACCATGTGGGAGAGATGTCAGCTTCCAGTAGGCTCTTCCACAACAACCATATATAGATCTCCCACAGGATCAATCGGCTCAGTGTGCTCATAAATGTCCCTCATACTTCTGTATTTTGGTGGTATGCTTTCTGGAGAAGACATTGCCGAACTTGGCAGATTCTCATTCTCAGTGGGCAATACATCCTCAAAAGGGTTGTGAGTCAGGGTTATACCTTCAAGCGATGAAAGTGCAGAAGGTGATGCAAGTTAACCAACCTCCTCTCCTTCGACAGTGAAGGTGACCCAATTTCCCATCTCCTGACTCGCTTCTTGATTAATTTCCCACTGCCACTGTTGGTCTTCCTGAAATATAAAACAGATGTGCTTTGCAGCCCAGCTCGACGCCCAAGTAGACCATCACTCGGCTTATGTCGTCAAGCATCTTGAGATGTGTAGTTACTTTAGCATGGGCTAAACAACCAAACACTCTTATGTGTTCTAGATTCGGCTTTCTTCTACTCCATGCTTCATATGGTGTAATACCATCCAGTGCTTTCGTTTGCACACGATTGAGAATATACACTGCATCTCTTACCACCTCAACCCAAAATTTGCTTGGCATGAACTTGCTTTTCAACAAACTTCGTGCCATATCCATCACCGTCCTATTCCTCCATTCCACCACCCCGTTTTGCTGTGGGGTGTATGGAGCAATGAAGAATCAGGTGATGCCCCTTGACTCACAAATTGCCTCAAATTCACTAGATAAAAATTCACCACCTCGGTCTGATCTTCAAATTCATTGGATAGAAATTCACCACCTCGGTCTGATCTTAGTGCCTTTATCTTGTGTTCAATCTGATTCTCAACAAGCTTGACAAAATTCTGAAATATTTCTTTGGTTTCACACTTTTTCTTGAGCATATAAACTCACAATACTCTTGAGAAATCATCAACAAGAAGAAGGAAATGCCTCTTTTCAGCATTGGCGATAGGGTTAATCGGTCCACATAAATCAACATGCAACAGCTCCAAGGGTCGTGTGGCTCTGTAACTTGCATGCGCTGGGAACGAAGTTCTTATCTGCTTTGCAATGAGACATCCTTCACACACTTGAGTGGGATGATCAATGTGTGGTAGACCAAGGACCATGTTTTTGTCTGACATCTGTTTTAGAGACCGAAAGTACACATGCCCCAATCTCGCATGCCATAACTAGGCCGGGTTCTCAAGACTTGCACTCAAACATATATGTTTGCATGTATCCAATTGAATCTTGTATTGGCCTGTTTGGTGTACGCGGGACCTTCATAAGTAGATTTCCAGAACGTTCATGCAAAAACAGATGCAAACCTTGCAGCGCTATTTCACACCCATCTTCAGTTAATTGTCCTAGACTGATAATGTTGTTGCAAAGTCTAGGTGTGTAGTATATACATCAGACAATAATCTTTGTTCACCATTCTTGGATTGGAGCAAAACCGATCCTTTGCCTTCTATATAAATGACAAAACCATCTCCAAACTTCACCTGCCCATGAAATTCTTGATTGAGCTCCCTAAATTTCCCCTTCTGGGCATTTTCAGCAAGATACCATAGATACCATAGATCAGAATCAATCATCTCCTCACCGATTTTCAGCAACTTTGGATGCACATTGTCTTCGAGCATGACCAGACCAGAGCACTTTTCTTCGCACACGGACACTAATAGAGCCGGTTCTTCCTCCTCCTCATGAATCCGCGAGAGATTTACTTCTTTCTTCTTCTTATTATTATGACAATTAGAGGTATGATGATCATACTTTTGGCACTCATAGCATTTAATATGGCTCTTGCACTCTGATGCAAAATGACCAAACTTATCACATTCAAAGCACTTAATTTTTGACTTACCTCGATTGAAATCACTATTATCGTGTCCAGCCTTCTTGCCGCATCCGGCAAAACCTCCATGACCTCCCTGGCCTCGACCGTGACCACGACCTCCTCGACTGCGCCAAGTAGATCCCCGACCACCTTGAAATGGTAATTGGTCTTTCCGGAACTGCTTGTTCTCTCCCTTCGCATCAGCTTTCACAAAGAGTGCTTGATTATTACGTGCCTTGTATCCTTTCAGGAGTCCCTCGTGTGCCTTGAGAGACCCTATCACCTCTTCAATCTTCATCTTCGAAAGATTGCTCGAGTACATCAAGGTTGTAACCACCGGGAGAAACTTTTCCGGTAGAACCCGCAGGTACTTCTTTACAACGGCACTTTCTTCTAGCTTATCACCGAGAGATCGTATCTCGTTGACAATTGCCGTGAGTTTTCCAACAAATTCATCCACGGTTTGATTCTCGGGCATCTGCATGATCTCATAATCTCTTCACAAAGCCTGTAGACGCACTTCCTTTACACGAGCTAGTCCTTCATGCATGATGTGAAGCGCTTCCCAAGTCTCGCTCGATGTCTCCTTCCCGACTAATTGACTCATCATTGAATCGGGAACAGCTTGGTAGATCATGGCTAATGCCGCTTGATCCACCTTGTCGTCGATCTCTTCCTTCCCCTTTGGACTAACAACGCCCCAGACGCCCTGGGCACGCATAGTGGCTTTCATCTTCATCACCCATACTGGGTAGTTCTCAGAGTTGAGGATTGGATATTGATACGCCACCGATCCAGTCTTTGATTTAGACATAGGTCCTTCAGTCGCCATCTTGATCTTTGGCGATCTCCCAGCTATCGCACAAGCTCTGATACCACGTGTTATTTCAGAACAACCAGCAGGAACTCCCGAGATTCAGACTCTGCACGATTGTCGTATGATGAACAGTAACTGAATTGAAAAACAGAGAGCGATGGGAATTTGCGGTGCCAAAACTGCGCACCCTTTTCTCAATTTTCTTCTCTATTTAAACTCAAATTATAACCTAAAGATTTAAAGCACTACTACTGAAACCAACTAGAATATGAATCTCAACCGGTTCGGTATTTACATCCGAATACAGCACAGACTCTGAATCCGAGCGTAACTCTAAAACTCTGAAACTGACTCAACTAACCGAAGAGACTATGACTCAAATAGGAATTGAATACTGATGGCAGGATTAACTCCAACAGCCGCTCCTCTCCTCGTATCACGACAGGTCGCCGTTGCGTAGCTTGCACTCCTTCACCAGGACGTCGCCTAGCGTGGTGCTCCGGCGAGGAGGGGAGGGCGTGGTGGTACCCACGTCGGCGCGCGGTGTCCAGCAACGCGCCGGGCTCCGCGGGAACCCGCAGAGCACCGGCTTGACGCTCCAGTGGAAGAACACCATGAGCCCACACGCCCTCGGGGACACCTGGTCGCCCTGTTCATCCGCATTAATGCACTGCGTCTGGGCCGCGTCCTTGCTCTGTCGCGGCGGCGTTACCCTCTCCTCGCGCTGGAGAGCGGGAACGTGGCGCGGGGAGTGCTTCGGCTGCTCGCGGGCGGGGGCGCGGCGCAGCGAGTGCGTCTCGCGCCGGGCCGCAGTTGGCGCCTCCTCCTCGTGCTTGGAGTAGGGCGCTCTGCGGCGCGGTGATTTCTTCGGGTGCTTGTCCGCGGACGTGGTGGCGATGGCGTTGGCGGCCGGGAGGAAGCGGTCCATGATGAAGCTCGGCGAGCGCTGAGACCCGGCGCCGTCGATGGAGCTCAGCCGGGCGGAGAACGCGGCGAGGCGGTCAGACGACGAGATCCCGTCGAGCGCGTCGGAGAACATGTCGTCGTCGTCGCTGCTCGTCGCGTCGGTGGTGTTGCCGTGGTAGGCCCGCGCGTGCGCGTGGCACGGGGTGCCGCCGCCGCCGCCCCACCCGGGCGGCGGCTTCGGTGGCAGCATCTCCCGCTCCTTACCACCTCCGCACCCGTCCTTGGGCACACCGGGCGAGCTCTCCCACGAGAAGGGCACGTGCGTGCGCTGCGGAGACGCACCGGCTGATCCCCGCGGCAGGCTGCGCGGCGTGTCCGCCGCCGACCCGCAGCACGAGCGGCGCGGCGTGGGGAGCGGCGAGTCGAGCAGCTGCGCAACGACGTGCTCGCTGCTCGCCTTGCGCCGCCGCCCCTGGTCCCTGAACGAGCGCCTGGCCGTCACGATCTCCATGCTGCCGCGCGCGCCAGCCGGTGAGCGAGTTGGCTAGGCAGTAGGCAACCACCACCACTGCTAGTCTACTACAGCCGCAGCAGCGCTTGCACCAGCATGAGAGGCGTATAAAAGGCTGCGTGGTGAGGTGGCTGGAGCTGCAGCTGCGCGCGCGGGCATTGGCGCGAACCGCAAAGGCGACGCTGGTGGTTGGGCGCTGGTTCGGCGTGTGACGTGGGAGCTCTCCGCTTCTCGTGATGGTCTTTATAGGCCTCAATGGAGGTTGCCGAAAGGAGGATCGTATGAGGCTAAGGCCTAAGGCAGGCAGGCTTCTAGTGCAGACTTAACTGGTTTGCAAATCTGATGGTTCCTCACTGTAACTTGAGAGTAATGAGTAGTGTCTTTCTTTCTTAAGTTCCATTTAGATTGTCCTATATTCTTTGAGAGAGAGATTAATAGAGAGATTTGTTTTTATTCAAGAACACGTAAAAGATTTGCGCTTTCGTTAAGAAGAGTACACAAAATGTGATCACCCAAAATGATGACCAGATCTAGCTTAAGACATGTCAATAGCATGGTTTAGTCGGTAGTCAGAGGCTGACAGTAACAGTGACAGTACAGTACTGGCATTGATCTGCTCTGCTCGAAACGAAGGACAACTCAACGGCAGTTCTTTGAGGTGCTGATTTCTGCAGTAAGGAGGCGTTAAATGCTACTAGCAATGAAGGAGTACTAGAAGCATTTTTCGGGAGCACCATTCTGCATAAGATTACTAGTTTTCCATTATTTTTAAGCCGCTGACCTGATTGAATTGGTGAGGAGCCGTGCGAGCGTTGAAGAAACCATATGCGGTTACTGTTATTGGTCGGAGAATCTGATGCCACGCCGGTGCGCCTCCCTGACATCACCGTCTGACCTCGGGGTTTTTGGATCTTGCATCCTTGCTGCATTTTTTTAGGTCTGACTCGAACACTGGCTCGCACTTCCAAGCCCATTTCTAAGGTGTGTAATACATCACGCATAATAATTTCATTATTGGAAAATTAGAGTACAGAACTTGACTTTGCAATTTGGTAAAGGAAACTTACCAGAGGCCATGTATGACCCTGCAGTTTGGTAGAAACTTAGAGTCTACAAATTGACCTTGCAATTCGGTAGAAACCAGAGTCTAGAAGATACTAGAGATTGGCTTGCAATTTGAACGATCTCTTCCTGTGCTTTTAAGCGGGCCGTGATCTTTTGCCATCAGCCCATCATGTATGGGCTTTGTGTTCTAGTAATCGCAAATGAAGCCCAGTAAAAACCCAAGGGGCCAATCCTTTAACAGCAGCTTATTCGGCTCCAAAACTCTCGGTACAGCTTGGTAAGCACGTAACGCCGCTCTCCTCTTCCCCAAACCCCAACCATGGCAGCCGCCGCCGACCCCGCCGCCGACCAAAACCCTAAAGACGCCAAACCCCGCGAGCCCGCGGTCGAAGCCAATGCCGAGATCGCCGATGAGGAGTACGACGGCGAGGAGGATGAAGAGGAGGAGCTGGACGGGCCGGCGGCTGCGGCGGCGGAGCGGGAGAAGGTGCAGTCCGTGTTCCGGCGGCTGTCGTCGGACCCGGTGGGCATCCGCGTCCACGACGTGATCATCAAGGGCAACGCCAAGACGCGGGACGAGCTCATCGAGACGGAGGTCGCCGCCCTCCTCCGCGACGCCCCCACAGTGCAGGACCTGCTGCGCGCCGCGAGCATCGCCAGCGCGCGGCTGCGCCGGCTCGACGTGTTCGACGCCGTCAATATCACGCTCGACGCCGGCCCGCCCGAGCTGCCCGGCACCACCAACGTCGTCATCGAGGTCGTCGAGGCCGCCAACCCCGTCACGGGGAGCGCCGGCGTCTACTCCAAGCCGGAGGTGAGCTCTCCGCTTGATTCGATTTGTTGGCGATTGCATTGGATGGCCAAATTTACTGTAGCTAGAGACTAGAGCAACAGTTGTTGATATTATGAGGCCTATATTTGGGATCTAGATTCGTAATTACCCCATCCTTAGGAAAATTCTTCAGATTGGGCACCTTCCCATGCTATATTGGCAAGCTACGGAGCCAGGCTTGTGAATATGACACATGCTTAGTAATTTTCATTCATGTTTCTACTTCCCAAATGTTTTGTTATGATTAATTATATGTTTCATCATGAGTTCCTGCTAGTTGGACGCACAACACTAGTGGAGATTGAAGCCTCTGTAAGGCTATCCAATCACCGAAGAACCGTGTTAATAAAATACGGGATAAGTAAATTTCCAAGAGCAACTGACAGCGGAGGCTGTTAACTTTACATTCAGTGTGTAGTCGCCTAGATTAACCAGATAGGAACACCACCCTGCTGGACTCAGTTGGATGCTCAAAATTAATTTATGATGATGGCATTTTGATGAACAATTGAACATTTATCAGCAATTTTTTTATTTCAAATACATGGTAGACTTGCAAAAGTGAAAGAAGCGAAAGCATGGAACTCTTTAAGAAACAGGGGAAACCTGGAACACTTAGATAGCAAATAATGTACTATGCTTCATTTAAAGTATTGGATCTGCTTGATCATTTGCTTAGCTGATGATCCAATTCATTAGAGCTAAATTGTATATGATTCAGAGAATGAAACTTTGAAGAAACAAGGGGCATGCAAAATATTATATCAGTGTGGTAATGTTAGTACAAATATCTATATTATGAGTTATGACATGAGCAATCTTGAGCTTGATAATGAACAGCTATTTTTATTCCTGGATAAATACATGGACACATGGTAATGTTTGCTGAGTACGGTTTTTCTTTTTACATACTCTAGTACTATATTATGCACTCACCCTTTCCTGGTGTTTACTGGACATATCTTTTGTGACCCTCCACCACCTAATTAAACAGTGGGATAGAGAAATGATGGGGATATGATTAGGGTGCTTGTCTACTATCTTTACCAAGCCCGCTGGAAAATTTATTTGTTCATACTTAATATTTTGACTGATTGGTCATCCACGTTCTTGTCAATTACACTTTTATTTACCCCAACTGGTAGCTTACAATACGTTAGCCATCAAATAGTTCTACTGCAATCAATACTGGTCATTTAATAGTAGACTCCCATTTATTGTAAATCTTGATCAGCTGATAGAAATACAAAGAGTATGTTTAGCTGTTTGTAAGGAACTTGAGCTGGCAACTGATACTTAGTTTAATAGTTGGAAGTGGAAGCCATGCCGATTTCTTGGTCCAAATAGGGCAGTACAAAAGACAATAGCACATATGATATTTTTTCTGATCAAAAGGACAATTTTTCGTAGTCAAGCTGTGAGTTCACTTGTTGTAGTTGAACATGCAAGCATTGCAATTAGATATTGATTTACAGATTGTATATGCAAATATTTGTGTGTTCGCTTGTTTGCTCTTCTGCACATCCTTCTTATGCGTTTAACAATTTTTTCCCAATACCCAATAAACGGCTGCAATTGCTAAGCTTGAGCATAGGTTTCACTTTGCTTCAATGAAAATAAACAGTGGTTGGGATGCATTGTTTTCTGAGGAATAAGCAAACTCATTGCATCATATATTTTATTAAAAAAATAATTGTTCTGTTTGAGAAGTAACTCATTTTGTTTCAGTGGTAGTTAACCTTTTATCCTGTACCAAATACAAATACTTTAGTTTGACTATTAATTTGCAGGTCATGATGCTTATTGAACTTGACAACTTGTATTGTCTAAAGCATAAGAGCAGAAAAATGCATTATGCATGTCACATTCTAATAAGCTCTGCTAACTGTTTGAGAGATTTCCACATCTGATGCATGGCTGTATATTCATTATGTTTGTAGGCAAGATCTTGGTCACTGGAAGGGTCGCTTAAGTTGAAGAACCTGTTTGGCTATGGTGACATCTGGGATGCTTCAGGTGCATATGGTTGGGACCAAACATCAGAGGTTGGCATTGGAGTCTCCCTACCAAGATTTAAATCAATACCAACACCCTTGATGGCTCGGACATCATTGTTGTCACAAGAATGGCTGAAGTTCTCATCATACAAGGAACGCCTACTTGGTCTTTCATTTGGATTGCTTTCAACCATGCGCCATGACTTGTCTTATAACCTTACATGGCGTACCTTAACTGATCCATCACATGCCTCATCAAAGTCCATAAGAAGGCAGTTAGGGCATAATCTTCTATCTGCATTGAAATATACATACAAGGTTGATGAAAGAGATTCACATCTCAGGCCGACAAAAGGATATGCATTTCTCTCAACTTCCCAAGTTGGTGGTCTATGGGATAGCAAAGGATTGAGGTTTTTTCGGCAGGTCCTTTTTCAGCTTCCTCTGCCCCCTTTTTCATGATTTCGATTGGTTTAATCCTTTTATTGCCCCCCCCCCCACTTTTGCTTGTTCCTCACAATCATAGAGAAGCATACTCGTCATCTCAGTTTGAATTATTATTTTCTTACAAATATGTCTTTGTTGACTTGCTTCAGGAGTTTGATGTTCGTGGTGCTGTGCCTTTGGGATTCTACAATGCTGCTCTCAATGTTGGCCTAGGAGCGGGTGTCATTCTACCACTAGGAAGAGGATTTATGAATTTGTCTTCACCTGTGCCTGATAGATTTTACCTTGGAGGTCATTCTTCTCCAGTTTGCAGCTTGGGTGGATTATCATCCTTGTTGGGTTTCAGAACAAGAGGAGTTGGCCCAACAGAACCACGAAGGCTTGTCCCTAGCGAATCTGATAATGGCTCTGCTGCTCTTCCAGGGAGGGATTACTTAGGTGGTGATCTTGCTGTTTCTGCCTTTGCGGACCTTTCTTTTGATCTGCCTCTGAAGTTATTTAGAGATGCTGGAATACATGGTCATGCATTTCTCACTGCTGGGAATCTTGCAAAGTTGTCGGAGAGTGAGTATAAGAAGTTCTCATTTTCTGAATTTCGGCACACATTTAGGAGCTCTGCTGGTGTTGGCATTATTTTGCCAACTAAACTTTTCCGGGTGGAGGTATGTTTCAATTGCATTATCAACTTATTTTTACCAAGTTACAGATAATATATGCCTGTTTCGTGACCAATCTTTTCTTTACTGTATTTATTCAGGTGAACTATTGTTATATTCTAAAGCAATCTGAGCATGACCGTGGAAAGACGGGAGTTCAGTTCAGCTTCTCTTCGCCCTTGTAGAGACTTATTATGAAATGTTTTGCAGCCCAAGTAGCATCCCTTTTCCCTTGCCAACTGCTTTGTTCCCCCGTCTATTCTTTTCTTTCTTAATGAACTGCCCGACAAGCATGTTTGCATTTCATTGACTTTTAACCTGTGAAGCTCTTTTTTTCGGCATGAGCCTGGAGTAGCTTTTACTGGTTGGCATTTCGCACTTCTCTCAGAGGAGTTCCCTTACCTTTTTTTCACACTAGTGATTGTGTCACGGACATGCCTGTATAACTCAAATACGCTGCAATAGTGGATAGAATAAAATTTTGGGGGGCAAGAATGTTTGCACCACTTAAAATTCGGATCATCCACTGATGTTGTGAATTGTGAACCAGTCTGGCAAGCCTTGTGTCCTTGCACTTAATTCGTGTGTGGTGACATACCATAGTTGAACTGCAGCAGAAACTTCATACCGGTGGAATACATGGCACGTACAGAAAGTGCGACCGGTGAACCGAGTTACAAAGACCACATAATTCATCGTGGATCTCTCATACCGAGATGTGCTTGTTGCATGTTTATCTAGGATCTCTCGCTGTATCAGTTGCATGTATAAGCTCTTGCGTGTGGGAACTCGAAACTTAATCGCATAATCTGTTACAGGGCAGCCTACTTATCCGCTGCAGTAATCCTACGCAGCATGGTAAATACAAGTCTCTGGCTAAAAATGGTGTCCCTACCGCGCTCAAATGTCGCGGAAGGCCACCGGTAGGACACGTGTTGGGTGCACGGTGGTCGAAATATGACCTGCTGTGCATCTAGTGTTGTAAAATTAGCGATTTTAACAAATATTTAAATATAATTCTAGTGGCAATAAATATAATTAAAGCATATTTCTAGCAACATATAAATGACAAAAAAAATGATATAGAAACACGTGATTTCTTCGTGCCAATTAAACAAGATAATATACTCAAAATATATGTCTCGAAAATATACAAAATCAGCATAATGTTTAGATTTAAATGTTTGATTATTTGCTCTCAGATGTTGAGCTGTTCAAGATTAGATCTTAGCCTCCTCACCACTTTTGTTAAAATTCTTCACTTACTAAATATGACACTATAAACCAAACTTTTGAACTGAAATGAATGCAATACTTCTATGCAAGAACAGATATTGAGTTATTTCACAAGTCATAAACAACATTCAATACTTTCGCCCAACAGAAAGGGAGCAATTATCTCACGGTGCAAAACCGAGATATCAGCATTTCGTTCTTTCGGCCAACAGAAGGAACATGCATATCACAGTGCACAAACAAAAATCACCACTAGCCAAATTCAGTCAACAGAGAAGCAACCGAACCAAATGAAAGTAACAGAGCTACGACAAGCAACAACAGTATGGAAACATCAAGTTCAAGTTTGATTTATAATTAACATTGTCAATCCAATTTCACAAGTGACAATAATCCTCATCAAGTAATAATTCGAGCCCACAACATTACTAAACCAAGTCTCCCAGTACTAGTCAAAGTTACATAATGTAGAATCAACTAGCACAACACACTTTAGTAAAGTAATGCAATTATGAAAAACAGAAAACTCATGAAGCGGATGGCACTCAAAGCTACCGAGTAGAACCGGGCAAGACATGTGAAATACGTTGTCTCAGAAAACCAATCGCCCCATTGTGTCGTGAATACCAGACGAGGTTGACGGGGATATAATGCCAACTTCACAAATTGAGACACACCAGTGTGCGAAGACAAGGTACAGAGAATACCACACAAGACCAATCGAGGATGCACCAGCCGAAAGCACCCACGGAGCACCAATCACTAGGAAAAAACGAAAGCTTTTTTCCACTCAAGATCAAGCCAAAGCCTACCAGATCAATCCTCCAAGTTGCGCTAGTGTCAGGTTCCACACTGACCAACCAACAGAGGAAAGGGCGCAAGAAAGGAACCGGTGGGATGCGCAAGAAGGAAGATCAGGAGCTCACCACTGACGGCGTAGGGTCGACCACGGTGGCGCGAGAGCTCCAAATCCCCTCAAAACCGAAGCCAAAATCGGAGGAGAAGAAGAAGCAATCAAAAAGGGAACTCCCTGTTTTCGAGTCAAGAAAGAAGAAGAAGAAGGCAGCCTTAAGAGGAGGAGAGGAGAGCGCAACGCTGTTGCAACCAACGGCCGGCGCCAGCGCATGGGCCGCCAGCGCCGCCGCCGCTCGCCCCCCACGCCACATGCGCGAGAGGATAGGGCTGGAGACTTACCTTATCTCTTCCTCTTCTCTCATCGACAGGTGGACCCCACCAAAACTTTTCTTTTCAATTTTCTTCTTTTCTCTAATTGAAAAAAATGCCAAAATGACCCTCAAATTACAATACCTAGATCGTGGCATGTCACCTGCCGTTAACCTAAATCGCGGTAGGTGCCCAGCGCACGTCACCTACCGTGATCTAGGTGCGCAGTAGGTCGCCTGCTGACTGTCGTGTGCCCACTATGTGTCCTTCTGCGACGTTTGAGAGCGATAGGATGTCATTTTTGCTATTTTGCTTGCAGATGAATTATTTTTACTATTTTATTTTAAAATAGTGTCATTTGGTAAATACCGGTGCCTGACTTTGCCATCTATCAGGAACCACTTCGTCTGGCAAGCACCATGGCCAGGAAGCGGCGGTAGGCGTCTAGCCGTCTAGGCAGGGGAGGGGAAAGGAGGGGGTAGCATGGCGGCCGAACGGTAGACGCGGGCAGGTCACAGCCTCACAGGTGGCGGGATGCGTCACACGTGGGCGAGAAAGACGGTTCCGGCGAGGGGAGAAGCATCTTTCTTTACATGTGTGCGCACAAAAAACCTACCTATGGAACTTGATGGACTGCGAGCGTTTAACGGCGGCAGGCAGTCATTGGCGCAGTTCTGATGGGATGGCAACACGTGGCCGAGAAAGACGGTTCCGGCGGCAGGCGGTCGCACTAGCAAGTCCATCAGAGACAGCGGAATGGAGGACGAGAGCGCTTTGAGTTTTCCCGGTCATCTCGTGCTAAAGGGAAAAGAAAATATCTGGAGAGGTTCAGAGGAGCATCGTTTTGGTTGCTATCAGAATTGAACAGGAAGATTGTGTCCTACCGGACTAGTGGACGGACCTGTATGGGTATGGATATTGAAGTTTCAGCAAACTAGGATGTAGTGACGTTGGATTTGGCTATTATCAGGAAAAAATTTTGTGTTGGTTCGTGCAGCCTACAGGCAAACTCGCTAGCAGAAAACAGGCCAGTTCGACAAAATCTAATTCACTATCTTTTATCACAAAACGTAAATAATAGAAAGTAAAAAAAAAACTTGTTTTTGACAGACAGAAGAGCACTGCTACATACACACACAGCGACCACTTCTGAGTAAAACTCAACGGAGGAACCGCGAAACCGGACATGGAAAAAAAAAAAGCAACCGCGAAAACGACACGCTATTACAGCTTAGGCGGCACAGAGCAACCCCCAACCCCATTGCCCCAACGCTATTCTGCACGGCAACTGCGTGCCACCAATTGGCATTTGGCACTGTAAGCTCAACAGTCAGTTTGGTGGTGCTGCCCGCCTGCCCTGCCTGCGTTCGCTGGTGGCGTCCATGATCCATTGTCGAAGCAAGAAGATCCAATCACGAGTGGGAGCAAAAGCATGCAAAGCAATAGAAAAAGGCTACGGGTGACAGATCGAGGACGACCTGTCTGGGCGACAGGTGAGGCGATGGTTGGTAGCCATGTCATGTCAGGTGTATAGCAAGACAAAAGGAACGGAGCAAGGAAGATATCAAGATAAGGAGCAGACGAGTTTGCACGGAATTGGGGTGTGCAATAGATACACACATCCTATGAAAGAACAGCCGACTGCGATCGAAACATCAGATATCCGTATGTCAATATTCCTAGTAAAATATGCATAGGCTGGACAGGATCATAGGGCAAAGTTATGGGAACGGCTAAGACAAAAATGGGCGCATAAAGAAAAGAAAAAAACAGAGAAATCTATCAAAGGGACACCCCTTTTTTTTTTTTTAAAAAAGATTAGACACCTTTGAAAGTTCATTGCATGACCAAAATCACTCAATGGCAAATATTCTGTTGAATGTTCAACTCCGTCATCAGGCCATCAGCCTTGAATATATATGCACAAGAATAGCAAGTTACAGATTTTGTCCAGTAGTAGTGTTCAGTGTTACTCCAAAACAGATAAAAACAGCCATGCAGCATGCTGTATTATCTTCAAACTGCAAGCGGTATCAAATCCAAACACGCCACGCCTACTATTCGGTATAGCCAAAACTTGCTAAAATTCAGCGGGTAGCAAACAAGGTCGTCAGGATCACAGGATCCCACCGAATTAAAATGACAGGGTAACCATACGGATCGGAATTTCATAGAATCATGATCCTAAAGGTAGGATCACATAGAATCGGGTAGAATCATGATTCTAACAATAAGCATATAACATTTTAGTTTACCTATTGCTAATTTAGGTTACAATAGTTTAATTTGCTTTGTTTTTATTGTTTACATGTTATTCTAAGGTATAAAAAAAGAATTATCATTAACATATTAAATTTTAAATGATTAGTTTACTAAAACATGATTACTTTTTAAAAAAACAAGCTTAATTGCATGTAAACTGAATAGGTGTACCCAAATTTACGAAACTAAATTCATAAAATCTACTATGGCCTTGCATGTCTGAAAACATAATTCAATTTTTATATAAAATATATATACTTTTAAAATATCCGATAGAATCGTGATTCAACAATCCGATCCTGTTAGACCAAAAACGACAACCTGTCTAAAAACATAATTCAATTTTTATATAAAATATATATACTTTTAAAAATCTGATAGAATAGTGATTCTATGATCAAACCCTGTCAGAACACAAATGATCCCACCAAGTATCGTAATCAAGACAACCTTGGTAGCAAAGACTGGTTGACAGAGCATAACCAGCAAAGACAATTAAACATATCAAATGTTGATCATGAGTCATGACTCCATGAGAACAACAGAATTTAGCTTTTACTCTATATCTGAACAGTCAACCAAGAACGGAAATAGTAGTGTTATATCCCGCGACAAATCTAGCATAAAAGGAAATTGTAACGTACCTCTTTTCCCAGTAAGGACAGACACGGAGCAGCTGCAAACAGCAAAGTGACAACGGAGCCCGTTAGCATTCATTTATTCCATTCGACTCAATATCAGCTCAGTTTTACATGTTCAATGAGACCTCTTGGAATCAGAAGCTATCTACAAATGGGACTCAACCATCATTCTATAATTTATGACCTTAAAGTCAATTCTATTGAATACACATTTGCACATTCGATTTACGATCAAGGAAAATTCATCTGGTGATAATCCCTTAAGTTTCCTCAGTGTACATGCCTTGAACAATAGCATAAATTAAACAAGTTGGGAGGAACTAAACTGGCAACCAACTCAGCAGTACCTAATAAACAACTCGAAGAGAAAGAACTTTATATCACACCCAGCATATATTGCCCAACGAGATAAAAAGGGCTAATTGCGAACAGCACACATGGCAAATTAGAACAACGCTGCAACCTGCGAGCTTCAGTTCAGCCGCCTTCTCTTGTTTCGATGTAGGCCCCCACCATCCACATCCAAAGAACCTAAGGCATCGCTTCTTCCCCTCCTCCTCAGGGATCTTGAAGACCCTGCATTACTAGGTTCGCCTGCGCTTTCAGTAAAAGCAGCATCCTCCTGAATCACAGCCATGGTGCTTGAATTAGAAGCTTGATCTGCAACCAGTGCTGCAGCAACATGAGTTCCATCAACTAGCTCAGGATTTGGCGGATTCGATGAAGTTGATGCTCCATATTGGCTCGGCCTAGCTATTCTTCTAAGGTCACTCACAGCAGTTGCCAACCTTTCCGTGTTTGCCAGGCCAACAAGGGTAAGGCGTTGCAATAAATCAATTCCTTCTGAGGAAAGTGGACTTGAACTACGCCTAGGTGGATCTGACGTGTTGTTTCCGGGCAGGCCACTGTCAGGAGCAGAAGAAGCAACAAAGGTACCATTTTCTGCTTCTCTTTGCAACCTCCTTGCCCTCATCCTAGTAGTAATTCGGCTTAAACGGCTAGTAGTAGTATGATGAGCATGATCAATGATTTCCTGGACAGTTGACTCAGGAGGCCCTTCAAACCTACTCACACTATTCATAATCTGCTGATCAAGAATGCGCCGCCATGAAGACAATATGCCATGTGCCTCACCAAGCCTTCTAGATATCGGGCGCAAATGGTGAAACTGCTGCCTAAAACTTTCGAGCCGATTCCCATGTGGCCTTGGAGGAATCTTAGGGCCGGACGCGTTGCCATCCTCTGCAACCTTCTTCTCCGCATCTGAACTTGAATTCCCTCTCCCATAGATAGGAGTCATGTTCCCTTCAGTCACCTCACCTTTGCAAACAGGGCACTCCTTGTGAGTTGAGTGAACATGCAGCCACTGGTACAAACAAGGCCAGCAGAAGAGATGACCGCATGAAGTTACCACCGGCTCCACAGCCATCTCAAAGCAGATGTTGCACTCGAACATCGCAGAACTTTTGCCACGTTCCATTGGCTCCTCCTCGGAGGCACCCACCAAGGCGCCATCCGCAACTACCTTATTCTCCTCCACCGTATCGTGGATAGGCTCTTGCGGTGGTTGCGCTACAGCGTCGTTCTCCAGGCTAGGGGCCTCGGAGCTGAGAGGTGGCAGGTCTGACCGGAACCGTCTTGGACGGAGCCAGCGAGATTGGCGGCCATTCAGGCAGATCACACGACGGCGGTAGCGCTCGGCACGCTCCGGGCGGAAGGAAGAGGAGGCCGTCGACGACGACGGCCGGTCCACCCACCCGAGCAGCTCGCTGGGCCACAGCGGCGATGGCGGGTGCGAGAAACCGAACTCAAGGTCGTCCGCGAGCTCAGGTATTGCTTCTGGGCACGGCACGTATGGTGGGAGCGCCTCGGGAGCGGAGGGGTCGTAGAGCTCCGGCGGTGGGGGCGGTGAGCGCACCAGGTCGGCGCGCGACGGTGAGTACGGCGGGTGGAGCGGCTCCGGCTCCGGCGTCGGCGCGTCGGCTGAGGCGGCGGACGAGGAGGGGGACGACGACAGCATCGGGGTGCCGAGCGCGAGGTCGGAGCCGAGATCGGGGCGGCGCGGGCGCGGGGCGCGGGGGAGGCCGAGGTAGAGGTTCAGATCCATCCTTCTGCTGCTCCGCGCGGCATCGTCAGCGGCCATCCGGTGGCGAGGCGCCAAACTACACCCCTCCACGCCTCTCCCTTCTCCGCAGTCCCCCCCGGCGAGCCGCAAAGCTCACGCCTTCCCAGCTCACCACCACCATGGCACGCCGCCGCGCGGGGCCAACCCAAGGCGCGTCGCGAGGGACAGGCGCACGGGGCCACGGCTCTCGGAGGCCGCGGTCGGTGCTGACCTCGGGTAGAGCAGGTATGTGGTTGCGGGCGCGGGCGGGGCGGCGGCGGCGGCGGCGGCGAGAGGTGGGGAAATTAGGAGGCGAGATGGTAGAATAGGGAAGGGGAAGGGAATGAGAAAATTGGAAAGCACGCGGTGCGCAAGGTTTTTTTTGTAAGCTGCGGGAAAACAATGCGCCAGGCAGCGCACACCCGCCCGCCGGGTAATTAAGAAAGGAATTTTGGGCACTATTGTCCTTGTTTATCCAAATTCCAATTCTATCTCTCTTTATCCGTAAATTCCACTTCTAGTTCTCTTTTTTTTACGTGTTATACTTGAGGCTACATTTTGTTGAGGAACCGTCATTGCAAGTCAGGTTCGGCGATTCTGTCGTAGACAAAATCGAATCGTAAACGATGCAAGAACACAAGAACGAAATAATAGATGAACACGGTATGAGAGGACTACGGGCTTCTTTTATTGCTCTTTCAATAATGAATCGTGTACAATGGTTGAGGCCTCCTCCTATATATAGTCTAGAGTGGATGAGGTGTCACGGACCGGACTCTGGCGGGCAGGTTTCCTAACACTCACGCAGGCTCTCATCCTTCATGTCCATGCCGTCAAAACTCCATAAAAACCCGGTGGGAAAATTTTTGGAGAAAGAGTACATGAATCATGTTACTGCTATCTTTGCTGAATTGCCTCATTAAAAACCTTAGCAGAAACTTGGGAAAACTCGTCAAGTGAAAAAGAGTACAATCCACCCAATTTTATTTAATCTCCAGGATTTGCTCTTTGGGTACTCGATCTTCGTGATCAAGCTTTAGTAATGAGTTTGTGAAGGTTCTCCCCCTGAATTCTGCACTTCTCTAAGTCTCATCATTCCAATTCCACGTATGCACCTTTCAAAGCTAGATGCTGGGAGTGACTTAGTAAATAAATCTGCAAGATTTTCACATGACTTATTATGCAAATTTTGTCCATCTTGTGCAATTCATGAGCATAGAAGGACTTGGGGTTGATATGCTTTGTGAGAGGACTCTTCACATAACTCATCTGCACTTGTGCAACACAAGCTGCATTATCTTCATAGATAATAGTGGGGATTTGCGCGGTATTCAATCCACACATTGCTTTGGATGTGGTGAATCATCCGTGAAGCCAAGCACATTCTCGTGAGGCCTCGTACAATGCCATTATTTCCGAGTGGTTCGTCGAAGTCGATACAAGACTCTGCTTAGATGATTTTCATGGAATTGCAGTTCCACCACATAGGAATACATAGCTTGTTTGCTATTTGGCTGTATGCGGGTCCTACGAGTACACGTTATTTGTATTATCATTCATAGTTAGGTCTTGGTTCTTTCTATAGAGCAGATCAAGCTCTTTGCTTCCTTGGAGGTATCGGAAGATGTCCTTCATTCTCTGCCAATGCCTTTGGTAGGTTACTCGCACTATACCTTGCTAGTAGGTTCCCGACAAATACAATGTCAGGTCTAGTGCGACTTGTTCAATACATGAGTGCTTCTATTGCACTTCAATGTAGAATTCCGGTCCCGGACTTCCTCCTCTTTTCTAGGTGCGAGCGGGTCCTTATCTTGCTGTAAGGATCTCCAGATCATTGGCACTTCGAGGATATGCCTTTTCAAAGCCGAACCTTTCCAATACCTTACGAGTGTAGGTTGGTGATGCACTAAAATCCCTTGGGGTATGCTCAAGCCGCAAGCCTAGGCAATATTTGGTTCTACCCAAATCTTTCATTTGAACTCCGACTCGGTAAGAGCTTGCTTTCTTAATATCCTTGAGGTTAGATGATATTCGGATCATTTTCATACACCGAGATTATACAAAATCCATTCTGGGATTATCGTATAAATACACAGGGTTTATTCTCTTTGTTCGTGTAGCCTTTCTTGCATAGAAAGTCGCTTCAAGCGATTATACCACATCCTGCCTGATTGTTTAAGTTCGTACAATGACTTTCTGAGTTTCACACTGTACATATTTCTATTTGCTCTATCTTGGTTCGGGATAGGGATACATTCAGGTATCTTCATATAAATATCCGAATCAATATTTCATAAAGGTATGCTAGTACTCCATCCATAAATTTCACTTCTAACTTCGAGTTCACTTGCCATTGAGATAAATATTTAAAGGGAGTTCCGCCATGACCAGGAATATGTTTCTTCATAATCATCTCTGGATGTTCGGTGAAACCTTATGCAATGAGCCTTGCTTCTTTCGTTTCTCTTCGAACAAATACCCACTTATACCCTACGGGGTGCACAAGGAGGCGATGCGACTTACGAGCCCAAGCGTCTTTCTTTTATTGAGAGAGAATAATTCGGTTTCTATTGCCTTCTCCCAATCCTCTCAATCGATCTTTTCTTTCATTAATGACGATGCGAGCTCGAATCAAGATTGATGATTGTGGCAAGTTTCTTTGCAAAGTAAATGTCGACATTGGCTGTTGTCATATTCAAAGATTCTCCCGTGGTCACATAATTTATAGCTATTTCTTCATGGGGCGGTTCAGCTAATGCTTCTACTTGCTCACTGCTGCTTTCAATTGCGGGGGCAAGTCCCTTTAGTTTTTCAGCTCCAATGTCTGCGCACACATCCATGCTGATGTCTCCCTTCATGGGGATGTTCAATTCTGGTATGCCTTTTCTGAAGGTTCCATACCGATGTCATGTCTCAACTGGTTTCCCTTCTGGTTCTGGGGTACTTCGGTGATCGGCTGTGTCAAGTCTTTCTTATCCTTTTTCACGGGCGTCCCGGTTGCCGGATTCGAGGGCCGGAGTTCTCGTCCTTCGAGGCCTTAGGGCGGGATTAGGGATACCTTCATCGGTATTTCAACCTCTCGGTGCATTGCGTGCGAGCACATGCTACTTAGTCACGCTCTTCAAATCACTAAAGTGGTTAGGCAGTTGATTCGCTAATACTTGCAAATCAATTATCTTCTGGACTTCAATTGTCTTCTAGACTTCAATTCAAATTATCTTCTGGACTTCTCTATTTGCTTCACTAGTACGCGGGTCATATGCATAGATTTCAATTATCTTCTGGACTTCAATTGTCTTCTAGACTTCAATTATTTTCGACATTATTATCAAGGGTTGATTTCCTCCCCCTAATGACGGGAAACTGATCTCATCTAATGTACTATCAGCGAATCGGGCATTATACAAATCTCCAGTCATATGGTCCAAATACTTGATTATGGATGCTGTCTCATAACCAACGTATATCCCAGACTTTTGGAGAAGACCCATTGCAGTTCGCTGCGGTGGTGGTATAGGTATATAACCCTTGCAACCAAAACTGCGAAGATGAGTAGTTCTCAGTGCTGACCCTTGCGCTAGTTACATAGTTGGATGGATGTTATAGGCGACGGTCTAAAATTGATGAGAGCGCTACGAGCGGGATGCGTGTCCCCAACATATAGTTGGTAAATTACAATTCTTCAAAGTTACGCTAGTCCATTCAGTGCGGATGTGCAGTATAGAATACTCAACTTTAATTCCCATTTTCATACAATAATCATCAGATGCCTTCGGAGTACATTCTCTGGCGTTGTCCATTCAGATGGACTTCACGTGATGATCAGGGAAATTATTTTTCAATTGTTAATTATCTGCAAGATTTAGCTTTGCAAAAACATAGTTTCTCATAGACAATAAACATATGTGCGACCATTCAGAAAGCATCGATGAGCACCATAAAATACTTAATTGACCATACGGGGGTTGTATAGGACCGCAAAAGTCTCCTAGATACGGTCCGAGAATGCGAGGACTTCATCCTTCGCTTTGAGCAAAGGTCTAATAATTAATTTCCCGATGGCACATGCGGGCACACAAAATCTTCTGATTCGAGAAATTCTTAATATTCATATCATGTCCTGTGAATTGTTAATTATATCTCTCATCATCCTAAGACCTAGGCGGCACAATCTATCATGCGAGAGATAGAAAAGTTGAGCTTCTAAATCGATTTTGAGGCGTTATAAGTGCGGTGTCTTAATATTAGTGTAGTATAGCCCAATTTCATATGAAGGAGATATTCTAATGCTATTTTCACTTTCTTCACGCTTTGTAATGGCGGTATCTTTGTACCATACTCTTCTTGATCTCTACATGGAACCTATTAGCGCAAATATCTTTGAGAGTTCTAGTCGATTCAGGTACAATAAGTCTTCTTCAATGACCAAAGTTGTGCCGTTGAGAGTATAATTATGGCCCTTCTGAGCCTATTATACAAGTATCATTTGCTGCGTCGTAAGACTACCGGCATTCTTCTTGATCATTTGGAAAAATTTCTGTTTCTCTCGGGATGGTATTCGTTGTCTTGCTACATCATGAGCACACTTCCTCCATAGGGCGCCACACGCGTTCTAATATAATGTATTTTATTAATATGTAGCAGAAAGCAAGCAACACATAAATAAAATACTTGAGATATCATAACGTAACTTGCTATTATAAACACGGAAAAATAAGTCTTGCAGGACTCATAATAAGAATTTAATGCTTTTGCTCTTCTAGAGCTTGCAACCATTATTCAATAATTCAAAGTGCGCTTCAATTACAAGCGCAAGTTTCTATAAAGGTCCTAGTGCAATGCGTGCACTGGATCTAATGGGCGAAGTATTCAGGAACTTCTGCCTAAATCGGCTCCATGCGCGATCTTCTCCTCTTGGGCAACTACGGCTGCGGCCGTTGCGATGTCCAAAGGAGGGATGATGGGGGCTACTACTGGGCTATCCACATTCATAAGTGTAACTAATGGATGTGAATCCTCTGTGCCTGCAATGGCGAGGTGTGCCTCATGCTATCATTTGCCCTTTTTCTTAGACTGGAAAGCATCAATAATGTGTGACGCACGACCTTGCCCTTCTTGCTCCTCTCATTCGTGAAAGGCTTCATCACCTTGTAGCTGCTAGCAGTGGCTTCATGACCAACATTGCTACTAGGTGACTGAGAGATGAAGTTCTTTCTTAGAACATCATCTTGAGCTTCTGCAACTTGCATGATGTCAATTAATTTGGCATACTTCATGTAGCCGTCTTGACGATAGTTGCGTGCGGATTACACCGCGTTTGGGTGAAAGGTAGAAAGTCTGCTCCATCTTCTGCTCATCCGTGATTACATTACCACAGAATTGAAGACTGATACAAATTCTGGTCATTCTGGGTCAGTTCTTCTAACTGCTGGTTTGTGATGCCAGTCATATTCATATTCATGCAAAAAGTTCATAATATTACTGCTGGTAATTTGTGTAAGATGGTTGCAAAATTCTCATAATACTCTTCGAACTCCCGGTTCGTGATCCCGTATTTTTCTATGCATTTTCATGATTTACTGCTATTTTCAGTGATTAAAAGCAATATAAACAATCACAGATAATCAAAACAGTAAATATGGTAAATAAATTGCATACAAATAATAATAACAAAGTTAAACATGCTTCAAATGCAAAAATATGCAATTTTCAGTGGTTAAAACCCGAGATCTCAGTTCTGAGAGAAAATCAGTGTAATATGCAAATTCTTGGGGGGGTATTCTACAAGAATTTCTTTACCCACGAAAATCCTCGTAATTTTCAGAACTGCGAGGTTTTATTTGCAAATTTTCAGTTCGGGGAAGATTTATTACGTTATTTCAAGAAAACCTGAGGGCCATTGTGCAAAATCCCGAATTTCTTTTCCCCTTTTTTTCTTTTCTTTTCCCACCACCCGGGCCCCTTTTTTTTCAGCCTGCCCTCCTTTTCTTCGGTCGGGCCGTACCCATTCTCGGCCCGTTTTCTTTTTCTTATTTGGGCCGTTGGCCTTCGGCTGCTTGGCACCTTTCGTGGTAACAAAAGACCAAGAGCTAGGTTTTCTAGCTCGATGTGGCAGCTCCCAAAGCAGAGCACCTCCATGCGGGCGGCGGCGGCGCGCGCGCCGGTTGGCGGCGGCGGGCGGAGTTCTAGGCGTCGGCGGCGATACATGGCGCGTGGGGCCGATGGCGTGAGGCGGTCGGCGAGCTTCAGCGGCTCGGCGGCGGCGCTTCAAAGGCTGCGATGAGGCGCTCGAGTGCGGCTCGAGAGGAAGCCGGTCTTTGGGTGGGCGGCGTGCGGGGCCGGCGACCAGAGGCTCCGTCACCCCAATTTTTCTTTGCTTCTTTGACAGCCCGGCCATACAGAGAAGCCCATGCGTGGCGGCGTTGGCGGTGGAGAGACAGGCGTCTGGCGGGGTGGGGCGACGACGGTGTGCGAGTGGGCTGCGGGCGGTGGGTGTGGTCGGGCAGGGGCGGCACGGGTGAAGCGAGGCTGGCGGTGGTGACCTGCGAGGCCAGCGGCGGCTCCTCTTCTTCTTCCCCCTTTCTTTTAGGGTGGTATGGCGTGATGCGCATGGCGTGCGTCGGCGCGGTTTCTTCTTGCGAGGCGGCGCGAGCCGTGCGCGCGGCGTTGGGCGGCTTCAAGCGGGCGGCGCTATGCGACCTATCGCGAGTGGCCGGCGGTGCGGCGTCATGGCCGTCTTGTGGCTGAAATTGGCGCGAGGTGGTCGGCAATGGTGGCACGACTTCAAGGCTGGCGTCGCCGCGCGCGTGCGAGCGGCGTGTGATTGATTTTTACGTCTTGTTCATGCATGCGATTTAATACTTAGACATGCAATGATCTACCGTGCAATCAACATCTGCTTTTTCATGTAATCTATCGATCGGCATTGTGCCTGCAACTCCAAGTCGGCTCGCAACAGATTAGAGCAAATTTGCACCGTAGAAAATCAATCTAGAAAACAAATTTGCATAATTGAATGCGATCTAGAAAACGATTCAATCTACGAGTGTCGTTCATCGGCGGTTACCTTTCGATGCGAGGAGAGTCGATCGTGCGATAACGTGTTGAGGCAACCGTCATTGGCAAGTCGATCGGCGATTACCTCGTAGACAAAATCAGAATCGTAAGAACGATGCAAGAACACAAGAACGAAATAATAGATGAACACAGGTATGAGAGGGGACTGCGGACTTCTCTTTATTGCTCTTTCAATAATGAATCTGTGTACAATGGTTGGGGGGCCTCCCCCCTCCTATATATAGTCTAGAGTGGATGAGGTGCCCACCTGGACCCGGACTCCTGGCCGGGCCCGGTTTCCTAACACATTTATCGCGTGCTGTGCTTGAGATTGCATTTGCCGCGTGCTGCGCCCACATGCCGCAACAGCAAAAGTGCTGCCGCAACACCCCGTAGTAAGTGGCCACGTGTCGCTCGCCCCCCCCCTTGCGCGCTGCTGCGCCGCCGTGCTGCTACGTCCGTAGGGCACAACACCTTTCTGCTGCAGCCTCCGAGCACAGCACGCAGGAGAAGGAGTCTAAAAGTGGAATTTAGGAATAAAGAAGTTATATTTGGAATTTCATATGAATAGGTGACCAAAAATGGCCACAATTCTATAAAAAAAATGTTATCGGTGGTCCACCGTATCATGTGTGGCTTTCTTTGTCCACTTACGGAAAGAATGAGACTTTTGCACATCGGTCGATTTCGACCGTATTTACACTTAACCGTCTTTCAGCGGTATTTGCAAAAATAACACTTGCGCGCGGCCACCACATGCGCCGTGCGAGTGCGACACGTACCGTGACGCGCGCCCGCGCCCCGCCCGCCACGTCGACCATGCCCGGCTCGGTGCCAGCATTCCGCGCGCCACGGCGGCGCCCACCCTTGCGTGCGCCACGTTCTTGCGACGCGCCTTTCGCTCTGCGCGCGCTTTCTTTTTCAATTTTTTCATTTTTAGATACGAAACATTTTTAAAATAAAAAAATTGCTACGATGTGTGCGAGCTCACCTGCGCCCTGCTGTAACAATTTTTGTTTTTTTTTAAAAACATTTATGCATATTTTTGTATGAATTTTTAAATATAGTAAATTGGGTTCAAAAATTATGAAATTTTTGGTGAGTCTTCTAACACCGTGTACTTGCTTGTGACAGTGAAGACTCTACAAAAAATTTTATAATTTTGGACCTTATTACTATATTTAAAATTCATACAAAATATGCATAAATATTTTAAAAAACAAAAAAATTGCTACGATTCGAGCGCGGGTGAGCTGCTGCCTGCTATAACAATTTTTTTAAAAAATATTTCGCATCTAAAAATGAAAAAATGAAAAAAAAAGAAAGCGCGAAGCGCGCGCTAATGAAGAACGCGCAAGACGCCTGCTGCTGAAGCAAAATGGCGTGCGCTTGCCGCTGCGGCTGACTTGGCAGCTGATGGCATGTGAGCGTGCGGCGGCGGCGAGGTGCGGCGTGCGCCCGTGTGCGGTGTCTGTCACAACCTCAGCGCGGCAGCGCGATGGCATCTTGCCAGCGATATTTTTGCAAATCTGATGGCGATTGTTAAGTGTAAATCTGACTCAAAATGAATGTATCGACAAAAACTCAAGGAATGGTGGTATACGACGTATACTCTGTAGAACCGTAGTGGGCCCGAGGATGGGCTATGGCCCATTAAAGGTCCATCTCTCTGTTGTCAGCTCATAAAAAGCCTAATTAGTAAGTAGCCCGGTTAACGAGAAGGGAGCCCAAATGAGGAAATCCAAAACGAGCGGGACTAGTTATTGGGCTTGATATCCAACAGCTGGTCCTTTCGGGCCGAAATCACGCGAAAATAAAATTAGTGGTTCGTAGTTCGTACTCAATGGAAGGGGAAGAAATACTTGATCCTCCTTTGGTTGGCCAAAAATTCCGACTCATCTGTATGGATGAGCCGGACTCATCCACATGGATTCTGATTGAATTCCGACGAAAAATAAGCTTGCCAAACAAGACCTTACTGAACGAGCCTTGCGCCCTGCTTCCTGTCGCGCGTCCCATGAAACTAACACGGTGGAGTAGAGGTCGTCAGATTGACGCTTTTGCTTCTTAAGTCATAAGCATTCATCAAATCACCAGGGTAAATGGGAAAGATCATCAATTCATATTCCTCACGGATATGACTTGGCGAGTGGCAATTGCTGCAGTCTGCAGACGTGCAGTCGCTCTCGTCTTTTGTCCAGGCCAACGATGGATACATCATTAATTATGGTGGGGGGAAAAAAATTCAAAACCCCCTAAGCTTCCAAGCAAATGAGGTTTTTGTTTGCTATATCAGAGAACTTCTTTGCCTCCTCCAATAAGAATGTAAGATCGTTCTAATTTGGAACCAACCAGCTGCAGATACTGCTACCTTGTACGACATGATTAAGGAGGCCACATGAAGAGAAGCTAATATTTAAGTAGGCATTTTGCAACTAATACTTCAATGGCCAGTAGTTGATCTCTCTTTGATCATGCCCACAACACGGACAGGCGACAACTAGACTTGAAAACAGATTAATCGCTTCCAAATTCCCAAAAGGCCATTTGGATACAATACGAAATGGTCTTTTTTTCAGAATACCCAGATGTGGATTCCATCTTCCAATTACACAAGAGTAGTTAAGACAAAGCAGAAGCATGGCATCATTCGGCAATGTATGATATCAACACAGTTAGCACAGCTCAATTCAGCTTCTGGAATGCGAAAAGAGAGAGCAAGAAATGGGCACAAGAGATTAGTTTAAGCTAGCTTGATCGATGGTCTGCTTTGTTGAGTGATTAATAGTCCATTAATGAAAGAGAACGAAAAATATGTAATGGGTTGTTTAAGTGACGTACAAGTTTGCATAACTACATGTTTGACTGTGATTCTAGACTTTTGCTTCTTCTTTTTTCCCTTGGATTTTGCATTGGAGGTTCAGATTGCGACTTGGATGGTACATTATTGTTCAGTACTTTAGCGTAGTCTCTTTCTCGCCCAGGTCATTTGATCATGACATTACACATATATGCACCCAAAATATACTTTTGAAGTAGTTTTGGGCGCTTGTAGGCCCACGGATTGGACTTTGTTGAGTACAAATTGCCTAGAAAAATAATTAAGTGCTACAAGATTCTCTGATCTTCTGTTATTAATTTGAGGCGTACAAGATTCCGATTGAAGCCCAGAAATTACCTACTTGCAAAGTTCTTCCCCCAACCAACATCATTTGTTTTTGCTGAAGCCACATAGTACTACTATACTAGAGTTGCTAATCATACAATGCAATAGATTTAGGCAACCTTTTTTTTCTTGAGACAGCTAGAATTAGTTAGTCTTACGCTCACTGAGAATAATGTTATTTGCACGTAGTTCCAGCGAAATGTTATAGTACAGTGATAGTATACCAACGTAGAATTTCGTACAGCATCGTTTGGACAAGCCGGCCTCCAGTAGTATTCAGTTGGCCCAAACCGAAGACGAAACACTCGCTCGGCGGAACCTGGCGCTCGGCAGAACGACTGTTCCTGGCGATGCCTCTGGTCTTCGGTTGGCTGCTTCTTTCCACGCAAGCAGCATGTTCCAACAGATGAACACACGCTACGCTCGGCTGATGCACATTCTAGAAGCAAGAACCACACGTAGACACGAACGCTCTGGAAGGAACACACGCACACGTACGCTGGAACTTCACGTACGCAAGATACGCTCACTTAGACAAAAAGGCAAAGAAAGATTTTTGGTGCTGCGTCTCACGTAGATGGCAGGGTTTTCTATTGCTTTTGACTTTGATAGTTAACTCACCTGGTTACAAGACTGCCTTATAAAGGTTGAGTACACGAAGAGTATATGGACTCAGCGTCCAACTCGGATACGGCCACAAAAAACTAAAAACTAACCAAAGATTACTAACATATTCCACATCTATGCATCCAGTTGTTCAACAACGCCCACTAGGAGAGAATCAGATAGCAACGGCGGGGAAATTGTCAGATAGCATCCTCTCAACAAACCTATCAAGCCACAGCTCCTACTGAATTACTGATTAACGAAGCTTAGACACCATAACCCCCGTTCTCTCGCGGCATTGCCACCACTACGCAGCCACAGCGAGCTCACGAACTTAACCATATAGATACTGTTGGATCGGACCTGGCCACATTCTTATGTCCAAACGGATTTACTCCTCGCCCAATAGGTCCAAATGAACTGAACACAAATAAGCACATAGGTTGCTGTATAAAAGCTTTATAGCAACAACTTTATAAATGGTATTGGACTTCTCCCCAAAAGACTAGTCTATGTTTCAGATATGAGCATTTTTCTAATTAGATTAATCCAGAAATGTACTAGATAAATCATGGAGAATACTATTGTCATTTTCACAAAACAGGTATACAAAAATACTATAGATATACGAATTTCTAAAATGACAGAAACTAGCATACCTATCTCAGTGTTCAAGTAAACAACAGATAATAAAACAACAAGCGCAAGATAGGCGTACCCAAAGCCAGCGGAAGGAGCAGCAGAAGTAGAAGCAGGAGTCTTGGTGAGGTCGTCGTTAGTCATGGCGTAGTGGATGTAGCAGAGACCTTCGTGGATGTCGTGGTAGTAGTCGCGCAGATGTAGTCATAGCAGAAAATCAGATGAAGTGAGCAGTCGCGCGAACGCTCCCCAAAAACCTTATTCGTCCTCGCTCGTGCAAGCCTTCAAGGACGAGGGTTCCGAAGGCCTGCTCTCCCGGTGTAGCCGTACACGCGTCTCGCTGGGATGGAGATCGCCAGAGACAGCAACAAAACTGTGGAGTTTGTCTATCGTATGGAGATTAGTCTGAGAACCAGTGCTCTGTTCTTCTAAATAGTAAAAACGAAGAGGCCAGAATAGTGTTAACTGCAACCATTAGTCACTAGTAACCTACAGCCATTACTCAATAGTAACCTACAGCCATGCCATTACTCAAAAATAACCGCAGTCGTTATTCACTAGTAATGCACACGTTCTTATCGACCATTCGTTAATACCATTTCTGCGCGTAGTCGGTGCGTTTCGATTAGATAAAGAAAATACGCACGCGCGACACGCGCACTGCGTGCCAAGCGCACACGCACCGCACTGACTCGGCGGGCGTGGCGGCGGCGGCGGCGGCGCGTGTATTGGTTCTCTCTAAGTCCACAAAGGGGCTACCACGTTCCACCTTTTAAAGTGGTGTAACTCTCATTCAACTCTCCATATGGGACTAAACGGTTTTAGCATCGTGCATATGGGCCTTTGGGATTTTTCAGAATTAATTAGAATTAAAAATGGGTCGGCCAGATTAATTCCAACAATCCCCACCAGATCCCAGGGCACATGTCAAATGCCTTGATCCACGTATTGTTTTGATATACGGTGTTTTGATGGAGACCGATTAGGTTGAACATCCACCTAGAAACGAAGCTACACTTATCCACAAGCGCACAATGGACTAAGCCTTGAATTGGCGGTTTTGTGTGAATAAATTTTACTTAAGTCCTTAGCGATACAGTGTCGAGGCATCCCGGGTTGGAGCATATGAGTCATACTCCTGGCCTATTCATGAGCTTCCTAGAGATTACCCTGTCTCATAGACTGTGACTAGCAGTCAGGCTCATATAGGTGTGTTCTTTCAAGACTGCTCTGTAGGACAGCATCTTTGCTTAAACAAGTCACAGAACACATTAAGATAAAAATCAATCTGCCATACAGATTTAGGAGAGAATTGCATCTCCAATGGAGTGGGTCTATAAAGGTACTCTCCTCCCAGTTAACCAAAAGCTTGTTTCGTCAATCCTACTTCATGAGATCTCCGATCATATAGGATGGGTTACCACTATGGTATAACTCACGTGGGTCTCAAACCCATCTCCCTCGATGCATTGTCTATCACATTCCGTGATAAACCCTTTGTGAAGGGATCTGCCAGATTCTTAGCTGTTTGGATATAATCCAAAACTATTACTCCGGAGTTTCTCATTTTTCTAACAGATTTCAATCTTCTCTTCACATGTCTTGATGCCTTCATATTATCCTTAGAACTGTTCACTTTGACGATCACAGTCTTATTGTCACGATTCATCGAATAAGTGATGCGTTTTTCAACCACTGGCAAATCCATTAAGAGCTCACGAAGCCATTCGGCTTCAACGATGGCGATATCTAATCTTTGTGAGTTACGCTTCCATTGTTGACCTCGTTAAGATGGTCTGCTTGCAAGACTTCCATGAAACAGCGCCACCTCCAAGTGTGAAGACATATCCACTTGTGGCTTTAATCTCATCAGCATCAGATATCCAGTTTGAATCGCTATAACCCTCCAGTACCTTGGGGTACCCGGTATAGTGAATGCCATAACTCATAGTACCCTTTAGATAGCGCATTACCCTCTCAAGAGCATGTCAATGATCATCTCCCGGATTGGAAACAAAACGGCTTAGTTTGCTCACAGCAAACGAGATGTCAGGCCTGGTACCGCTAGCTAAATACATGAGTGAACCAATTATCTGAGAATATCTCAATTGGTCTCTGGCTATTCTCTGATTCTTCCTAAGCAACATGCTAGGATCATAAGGTGTTGGAGAGGATTTGCAGTCGCTATAACCAAAACGACTCAGAACCTTTTCCACATAATGGGATTGCAACAATGTAATCCCACCATCATCACCTCTCAAAAGCTTGATGTTCAAGATAACATCAGCTACTCCTAGATCTTTCATCTCAAAATTTTGAGACAAGAAATCCTTGACCTCCTTAATCACATTAAGGTTGGTCCCAAAGATCAATATGTCATCAACATACGGACATAGAATGACTCCTCGCCCCACCATGGCGATAATACACACATCTGTCGACTTCATTCACAATAAAGCTGCGGATGTTAAAGTTTGTCGAACTTTTATGCCACTTGCTAGGTGCTTGTTTAAGACCATACAAAGATTTCAACAACTTGCACACCTTTTCTTCTTGACCATCTACTACAAATCCATCTGGCTGTTCCATGTAAATTTCCTCGTCCAACTCTCCATTTAGGAAAGCCGTCTTAACGTCCATCTAATGAACGAGAAGACCGTGTGAGGCAGCCAGAGATAGTAGTACTCGAATAGTGGTCAATCTAGCCACAGGTGAATAAGTATCAAAGAAATCTTCGCCTTCCTTTTGAGTATAACCCTTGGCCACAAGTCGTGCCTTGTACTTCTCAATAGTACCATCAGGCCTAAGCTTCTTTTTGAACACCCACTTACATCCTACAGGTTTACAACCATAAGGACGCTCAGTGATCTCCCAAGTTCCATTAGAGATAATGGAATCCATTTCACTCCGGACTGCTTCCTTCCAGTATTCCACATCTGGAGAAGTATATGCTTTAGAAATGGTACTTGGAGTATCATCCACAAGGTAGACAATAAAATCAGGACCAAAAGACTTTGCAGTCCTTTGTCTTTTACTCTTCCTCAGAGTTTCATTGTCTTCCTCCTCAGGAATTTTCTCAAGGGTTTGCTCAAAATATTTCATTGGAATGGCAGGTTCAGGAGTTGTATCAGGCTCCTGACTCGATGAACTAGACATATCTTTCATCGGAAAAATATCCTCAAAGAATGTAGTATCTCTGGACTCCATAATTGTACCAACATGCATGTCAGGTACTTCAGATTTCACCACTAGAAATCTATATCCAACGCTATGGTGAGCATAGCCTAGAAAGACGCAATCCACGGTTTTTGGTCCAAGCTTACGCTTTTTGGAAATTAGCACATTGACTTTCGCCAAACAACCCCAAGTGCGCAAGTATGAAAGTAATGGTCTTTTCTTATCCCATTGTTCATATGGGGTTATCTCTTTATTCTTTGTGGGAACCCTGTTTAGAACATGACATGAAGTCAATATAGCCTCCCCCCACCATGCTTTGGAAAGACCCGCTGTTTCTAACATGGCGTTAACCAAATCAGTTAGAGTGCGGTTCTTTCTTTCAACAACCCGTTTGGTAGGGTAAATAGGAGCGTCCTCTCATGGATTATACCATGTTCCTCACAGAATAAATTGAACTCATTAGAAAAGTACTCGCCGCCACGATCAGACCTAACCCTTTTGATTTTCTTTTCAAGTTGGTTCTCAGCTTCTGCCTTATAGATTTTAAAGTAGTGAAAAGCTTCATATTTAGTTTTCAAAAGATACACATAACAGAACCTAGTGGAGTCATCAATCAAAGTCATGAAATATCTATTACCACCTTTTGTCAACACACCATTCATCTCACACAGATCTGAATGTATGAGTTCTAATGGTGCCAAGTTTCTTATCTCCGCGACCTTGTGAGGCTTACGAGGCTATTTTGATTGAACACAAACTTGACACTTAGAGCCTTTGACAATGGTGAATTTCGGGATTAACTCTAAACTGGCTAACCGCGTTATGCAACCAAAATTTATGTGACAAAATCGTGAATGCCAAATAGTAGTCTCATTACCACTGAAAACATGGTTCACAATATTATTATATAAATCTGAAAGAGATAGACAGAACAAGCCTCCCCACACATAGCCTTTACCAACAAATTGTCCACACTTGGACATTACAAATTTATTGGACTCAAATACCAGTCTAAAGCCATCTCTACACAGAAGAGATCCGCTCATGAGATTCTTATTGATAGATGGCACATGATGCACGTTCTTCAGTTGCACAATCTTCCCCGAAGTAAACTTCAAATCGACCGTGCCAACACCATGAACAGTGGCATGTGACCCGTTCCCCATTAGAATGGTTGAATCCCGAGTGACCTGGTAAGAAGAGAACAATGAAATATCACACATGTATATTAGCACTAGTGTCTATCCACCAATCGGTAGATTGACATACGAAAAGAACGATGAGTAAATTACCATACCACGATGTTCGTCTCGATAGTACCAACAACAACATTAGCAGACTTAGAATTCTGCCCTTGCTGATTCTTTCCACCCTTGCGTTGGCTGCAATCCTTGGCCCAATGACCAGGTTCGCCACACACAAAGCAAATGCTATCCTTTGTGTTCTTCTTCTTCTTCTTGAAGCTAGTTGTTTGTGCGGTCTTGTTCTTGCCTTTGAACTTTTGAGCTTGGCCATTCTTCTTCTGCACCATATTGGTACTAGAATGTCCCTCATTACCTCTGATGTGTGTATCTTTTGCCCTCGCCTTCTCTTCAACATCAAGAGACCCGATGAGATTTTCAACAGAAAACTCTTGTCTCTTGTGTTTCAAAGAAGTAGCAAAATTCCTTCAAGAAGGAGGAAGTTTGGCAATAATGCCTCTCGCGATAAACTTGTCCGGTAACACACATTTGAAGTGCTCAAGTTCTTTGGCCATGGATTGTATCTCATGAGCCTGCTCAACTACAGAACGGCTGTCAACAATTCTATAGTCACGGTATTGCTCCATGAGATACAATTCACTCCTGCATGCGAAACCCCAAACTTGACCTCGAGTGCATCCCACATCTCTTTCCTAGTTTTGATCACCATGTATGTATCAACTAACTTCTCACCAAGAATGCTAATCACGGCACCTTTAAAAAGGTTATCAGCAGCCTCGAACACTTGCTCCTGTTCAGGAGTAAGTGTTCCTTCAGGCTTGCCACTTGCCACATGAAAAACGTTCATGGCAGTTAGCCAACGCACTATCTTGGTGCGCCACCTCTTGTAATTCGTACCATCGAATTCAGAGGGTTTTAGCGCAGCAGCAAAACCAATTGACGAAAAATGCCTATAATAAGGTTTTTGGATTGTTTCAGATATGAGCATTTTTCTAATTAGATTAATCCAGAAATGTACTAGATAAATCATGGAGAATACTATTGTCATTTTCACAAAATAGGTATACAAGAACACTATAGATATATGAATTTCTAAAAGGACATAAACTAGCATACCTATCTCAGTGTTCAAGTAAACAACAGATAATAAAACAACAAGTGCAAGATAGGCGTACCCAGAGCCAGCGGAAGGAGCAGCAGAAGTAGAAGCAGGAGTCTTGGTGAGGTCGTCGTTAGTCATGGCGTAGTGGATGTAGCAGAGACCTTTGTGGATGTCGTGGTAGTAGTCGCGCAGATGTAGTCGTAGCAGAAAATCAGATGAAGTGAGCAGTCGCGCGAACGCTCCTCAAAAACCTTATTCGTCCTCGCTCATGCAAGGCTTCAAGGACGACGGTTCCGGAGGCCTGCTCTCCCGGTGTAGCCGTACACGCGTCTCGCCGGGATGGAGATCGCCAGAAACAGCAACAAAACTATGGAGTTTGTCTATCGTATGGAGATTAGTCTGAGAACCAGTGCTCTGTTCTTCTAAATAGCAAAAACGAAGAGGCCAGAATAGTGTTAACTGCAGCCATTAGTCACTAATAACCTACAGCCATTACTCAATAGTAACCACAACCATTAGTCACTAGTAACCTGCAGCCATGCCATTACTCAAAAATATCCGCAACCGTTATTCACTAGTAATTGCACCGTTACTGCCAGCCATTCGTTAATACAATTTACTACGAGTCGGTGCGTTTCGATTTTCGAATAGATAAAGAAAAACGCGCACGCACCCGACACGCCTGCGTACGCACGCACACGCACCGCACCGCACGTGTATTGGCTCTCTCCAATTCGACAAGGGGGCTACCACGTTCCACCTTTTAAAGTGGTGTAACTCCCATTCAACTCTCCATATGGGACTAAACAGTTTTAGCACGTGCATATGGGCCATTGGGATTTTTCAGGAATTAATTAGAATTAAAAATGGGCCCAGCCCGTATTAATTCCAACAGTCTAATAGGTGAGGTCTGTCTCACACTTATAAGTTGTGCTTTTTTTCTTCCCACCACTAATGTGGGACTATTCCCAACATTGCTCTCTCACACATTGGTTGTGTACTTCCGCAACCATGAAGTCCAAGAAAATGTTAGACACCTGGGCTCTAATACCAAATGTTAGATCGGACCCTTGTCGCGTGTCTAGGTCCAACCTGGTTTACTCCCTGGGCCACAGGTCCAAACGGACTAAACACAACTAAGCACACGGGTTGCCGCATGCAAGCCCTATAGCAATAGCCTTATAAGTGGTATTGGGTCTTCTCCCTCCAAAAGACTAGTACAATATGTGAGGTCTGCTTCACACTTATAAGTTGTGATTTTTTATTCTCACAACAAATGTGGGACTATTCCCAACAATACGCGCTTGCCGATGAAAGGCTCTTCCCCGGCTGGCGGAAGTCGTTGCTCGCAGGCGCCGACGCCGGTGACCCATTCGGAGCCAGGCGCGCCGTGTTGTTGCTCCCATAAGAGCGGCCGTCTCCTAGTCTACATCACCAGAATCTTCTTGTTGTTTGCGTCTTCGTCATGTACCGCAAGGACATGAGGTACCTAACGACAACACGGTCAACGTCGCGACAACGGGATCATCGCCCGGCGCCGGCCTCCCGCGCCGCAACCTCTCGCTAAAGCCACCTTGCACCACAACAGCAGGCTGGAGAAGCACGACAGGGTGACGGAGAGGCACCAGAAGGTCATGAAGAGACCAAGGAAGAAGGCGAAGGCAAAGGTGGCCAAGAAGCAGGCGGTGGTGACCGTGCTAGTCTTGCCGGAGACGTGTGACCTGTCCAAGGGCTAGCCGATGTTCAACAACGCCAACTACCCGACACTGTATTGTGAGGAGGAGTGCGAGTTCCTGACGGCGCAGGTGACGTGCATGCGCAACGGCCGACGCGACGACGCCTACCAGAAGTAGCGGTGGTAGCCCAGGACTACGCCCTGCCCACCATGTTAAATTAATGTAATGTGGAGTTAGTGCTTGTGCTAGCTAGCTACTCCATTCATTTCATAAAAATAAGTTATTTTGGAATATGTGCAGTTAAACTTTAGAAACTTCAAGAGCTGGCGCCGGGGCTTTTTCGCATCATGGTAAGGAAAAACCGAACAGTGCAGGACACAATTCATGAAGAAAAGTGGAAAGCTGATATGAGGAGAAGAATCAACATGCACCTACTTCGGGATTTTGCAAAAGTCTATACCATGGTTCATCAAGTCACGCTTTCCCAAAATGTGCCAGATGACATTACTTGGAAGTGAACTACTTCAGGCAACTACTCAACCAAATTGGCATATGAGATGCAATTTATGGGAGCGCTGGAGGCCCCCTTTCAAAAGCTTTTTTGGCACGTTTGGGCACCACAAAAGTGTAAAATCTTTATATGGATTCTCATTCAGCACCAGCTTCCGACAGCGAACGTCCTAACACGTCGCCATATGCAAAACGATCACTGGTGTCCACTATGTACAGACAATCCGGAAACAGTTATGCATCTGTTCGTAGAATGTTCATATGCTAGTAAAATTTGGGAGCTACTTGGGTGCAGTGGCAAAATCTTTTGCCATCACGATGGCCAGCTCGGTCGAAGATGGCTGACTGGTCGATCGACGCCTTCTATTCTGGAGAGGGAAATTGCAGAAAGGGACAAGCTTCCTGATAATTCTCACTCTCTGGCACATATGGAAAGAAAGAAATAGACAAATTTTTCAGCACTGCAGAGAGGAGCCAACAGGGTTGCTGGCCTTAATCAAGGAAGAAGCTCAAGCATGGGCCCTAAGCGGGGCGACCAAGCTTCAGACTTGCTTGCAAGGCAAGAATGAGACTCTGGCCGGAGAACCGACAAAAGCAGGGATTCCTCCGACCTAAGATATGAGACGGCCGGCGTTAGGATCGGTAGCCAATTTTTCTTTTCTGTTTTGCTCTGTTTTTTTCTTTTCATTGTTCTGTTTTTGTAAACCATACATTTTTTTCTATCTCTTTAATGCAATAACGACATTCTCGTCGTTTCCTCAAAAAAAAAAACTTTAGAAACTAAATCTATGTCTTTCCGAATATTTAGATTAGATACATAAAAATATGTGTAGATTCATTTTGAAAAGTACATTCATAATATTTTAATTTTATTGAGTTTTACAAATATATTACAATAGTATTTAGTAGTCAAAGTTGTATTTTGGAGACCGTGTCGATATTCAAAGCGACTTGTTTTTTGTGAGCCGGAGGGAGTAGTTTATTGCATGCTGAATTGTGAAGCCAACGGGTTACATGAGTTAGTTTAGGAGTCACTAATGTTGCATGCAAATCTAGTGATTAGTGGTTATGCGCATGTGCACCTTCTACACGTTGCTTGCATATAGCAGCATGTTAGCTTAGTCAAGGGGTGTGCCATGATACGCGGATCGTGCCGTGCTTTAAGGATCGGCCAGTTTGGCCGTAGCAGTGAGAATGAGGACAGAAAACAGAAAATACGCAAGCACTACTACAGAAAACGTCATCACAGACGGTTCGGAACCGTCTGTATTTTTGTACGTCTGTGATAACTGGCGGTTATCACAGACGGTTAAAAATACCGTCTGTGATAAGTCACAACACAGACGGTTCTAAATTCCAATCGTCTGTGATATCCACATATCACAGATGGTTCTAGTTACCAACCGTCTGTGATATCCACATATCACAAACGGTTGGTAACTAGAACCGTCTGTGATATCGCAGTTGGTAATGTTAAGAGTATTGTGTATGTTAAGAGTATTGTGTATTCTACATTCTCTCTCTCTCTTGGCCCATGTGACCCTTGTAGCCCATGAGGCCCATGTATTTATGTCTATATATATCCCCTTCATTAATGAATAAGATGGATAGTTGTGAATAGCAAACCCTAGCTTTGTTTTATCTAACATGGTATCAGAGCCATCTCCAACCCTAACCCTAATTCCATAGCCGCCGTCGACTGTGCTTGCGTTTCCTCCGCCGTGGGCCGGCGGGCCCCGAGCCACTGCTCGGTGGTATCATCGCCTGCATTGAGCGACGGAGCAGGGAAGTTCTCTCGGCGTCTTCCTTCCTCCGGATTTGGTCCGATCGCCTCTGCGCTGCTCGAATCCGGATCTCCATCGTCATCGTCTAGAACTCGTCTACGCCATTCTCCATCGCCTGGAGATCCTGCGCCTGGATCTGCGTCGTGCGAGGTCCTCCTCCGCCTGTGGATCCGACGTCGCCTAGAGGCCCTCTTCGGCCCGGATATTCCTCCGCCCGTGGATCCTACGCTGCCTGGAGATCTTGCGCCGTCTGGAGGTTCTCCTCTGCCAACGGCGTGACTTGGAGGCCCTCTGCCCGGATCTTGCGCCGTTCTTGGTTCCTGCTACGCCGCCTGGAGGTCAAGCACGCCTGAACGCTGCCCCCTCTGGATCCACGCAGCCCGTGAGTCCTTCGCCTTGGTGTGGTCCTCTGGTCTCCGCCTCCTCCGTCTGCAGCCCTTGCGCCTGGAGGTTGCGCCGGATCGCCTCTGCTCGATGCAGTATCTCCTGCTTGCTTGACTTTTATCTTGCTCGGTCTTTGTTGCTTGGTATCTTCTTTGCTTTGTCTTCTTCTTTGCTCTGAGATTAATCTTCTTGTGTGATTAGTACTGTTGCTCTATATTGTTGTGTGGTATGGCTAGATCTGACTCAATGTTTGGAGGTAGTTCATCTCTTGTGTTCACGGATATCAAGCTCGATGGGTTGAACTACCGGGCATGGGCATTCTCAGTCAAGACTACTCTCAGAGGTTATGGTTTGGCCTCTCATTTGGTGGACGATCCTCTGATTCGAAGATGGATGATGTTGAGGTATTAAAGTCTTGGCAGAAAGAGGATGATCGTGTCATGACCGGCATTGTGCTAAGTGTTGATGTTTCTCTGCGGATGAGTCTTGAGTATCATACTTCAGCCAAACAGATGTGGATATACTTTGAGAAGAGATATGTTCGGTCCGGTGGTGCTCTTAGCTTCACATTGCTCAAGAACATTCATAGTCTTGGCAGATCGGATCGATCGATGGAGGAGTATTACAGTGCTTTCACTCATATCACTGGTCCTTTGGAGTCTATGGCACCGAAGGCTGCTGTTGCCTGTCAGTCTTGTGCTGCCAAAGATGAGTATGCTCAGCAGACGTTTATGTATCAGTTTGTGATGGGGCTTCGATCGGAGTTTGAGCCTGTTCATACTCAGTTGCTCAACTATCCCACTCCACCGGCTTTGATCGAAGTGCTCTCTAGTTTGATTGCGAGAGACTCGTCTTCATTCACTTATGTCTTTCGGGATCCTCACCACATCTTTGTCGCACGAGTCTCTCACGATGCTGGATCTACGAGAGCGACACCCACGGAGTGCTTGTATGTTCCCATTGCAAGAGGACGGTCATCATGTTGACAAATGTTTCAAGTTACATCGGATCGACTTATTGCTTATCGTGCTGAGCGACCATCGATCGTCGTCGTGGAGCACCTCATCGGGCCTTCGGGCGATCACGCTGCCACATCCACATCTACCATGACTTCGGATTAGTGTGCGCTATGACATCGTTTTGCACCTACGCTTCTAGCGCTGCTCATCCTTGGGTTTTGGACTCAGTGCTTCTTTTCATGTCACATCGCGACTCTCGACTTGTTGCTCGTAGGCCGTGAGTGATGCTACATATGTTCACACCTGCTTGATGGTACACCTTGCTCTATTACCCATCAAGGCATTCTCTCTACATCTCGCTTCTCTTCTCTGATGTGTCTTTTGTTCCTCGATTATCTATGAATCTTCTTTCGTTGGTCAACTAGCGATATGAACTGTTTCATTGGATTTGATGATTCTTCTTGTTTTATTCGGGATCGTCGAGCAAAGAGTGATTGGTTACGGCCATCGCCGTAGAGGCTCTCTAGCCTCTATGTCTTAGACACCTTACATCTTCCTTCCACCGATGCGTCGAAGGCCTTAGTGTCTTCGCTATGTCGTCATCTCGATCTCTGTTGGGTCTTCCTTGACAAGTGGCATCATCGACTTGGCCATCTTTGTGGAGCTCGCCTCACGACTCTAGTTCACCGGGTTCCTTAGGTCATGTCACTTTGTTGAGTCTAGTTTTCATTGTCTTGGTTGTAAGTCGGGAAACGGCTACAACTTCCATATCGATAGTACCTCTCGGTCTTACGATCTTTTGATTTGGTGCATTGGATGTATGGGGTCCATCTCCTTTTGTTTGAAGGGTGGTCATAGTTATTATGTCATATTTGTTGATGATCACTCGATATACTTGGATCTATTTTATGAAACATCGCTCTCGTTAATTTCTATTTATCGGTCTTTTGCTAAGATGGTTCATACACGTTTTCTTCTTCCATTCGTGTTTTCCGTTCGACTCTGAGGAGAGTATCTTTCCTCGGCCTTCGTCGATTCCTTTCTTAGAGTACTCTTCCTCGCCTCTCGTGTCTGGTGCTCATGCTCGAATGGTGTTCTTTGGCGCAAGCATCGTCACATCATCGAGGCTGCTTTCGTACTCTTCTCATTTCCTCCTTTGTCCCCTCTCACTTTTGGGGAAGCAGTCTCTGACCAGTCTATCTTATTAACCGCGGCCCTCTTCCAAGCTTGGGCAAGTGTCACGGTGAGTCTTGTCTGAGCACATGCTCACTATGCTCATCTTCGTGTTTTTGGTTGTGTCGCTATGTCCTTCTAGCACCTCGTGGCGCACAAAGCCGAGCCCTCGATCGCTTGAGTGTGTTTTTACAGGTTATAGTCACGAGCATAAGGGCTATCGTTGCTATGATCCCTCAACACGTCGCATCGCACCTCTCGTGATGTGACTTTTGATGATGGACGACCTTTCTTTCATCATTCTTCTACATCCCACTTCTCCTTCAATGCATCCCACTTCCTTTCTGTGTCTACCTCCTATTCCTTCATCGGACTTGCCTTCTCCGGATACACCTTCTCCACAGTTTCACCTTCTAGTGTGCCTTCTCCACGGCTCAACAATTTCTCCACGACTTCTCCACCGCTCCACTAGTTTACGACACTTCCACTTTTCCCTTCCACTATAGTCGCCGACGAGAGTTCCTTCCGATCCTCGGTCCTCCTCTCCTCCACTTGATCCTCCGTCCGGTACCATCGACTCGGCGATCGTTCTACTACATCACGATATGCCCTACGTGATCGTTCTTCTATTCGAGCACCGAGAGATAGGGTTTTTCTTGTGCAGTGTAGTAGCGGCGAGTACATATCGAGGCTGTCGGTATACTGAGTGGCGATTGGCTATGACAGAGGAGCTCACGGCATTAGAGTGCACAGACACTTGGGATCTTGTCCGCTACCATCCGGCTGTTCTATTACTTGCAAGTGGGTTACAAAATAAAGAACAAGTCGAGATGGGTCGTGAAGCGATACAAGTCTCGTCTTGTTGCGAGGTTTTCAATGAGCTTATTGTCGAGATTATGATGAGACTTTTGCTCCAGTTGCTCATATGACCACAGTCAGTACTCTTATTCTTTATTGCGGCAATACGCACATGGACTATATCTCAGATGGATGTCAAGAGTGCTTTTCTTCATGGTGATCTACATGAGGAGGTTTATATGCAGCCACCCCTAGGTGTTGAGGCTCCTACAGGCTATGTTTGTCGCCTTAGGCGTGCATTTGTCGGTCTCAAGCGAGCTCCTCGTGCTTGGTTTGAGCGTTTAGTTCTATGATTAGATTCTTGGTTTCACTCGAGTGAGCATGACCTGCCTTGTTTATTCACACTTCTCGGCGGTCGTGCTTTGCTTCTTACGTATGTAGATGATATGCTGATCACAGGAGATGACCTGGACTACGTGGCTTTTGTCAAGAAGAAATTGAGTGAACAATTTATGATGTCTGATTTAGGATCATTGAGTATTTTCTAGGAATTGAGGTTCATTCTGATGGTGATGGTTACTATCTCTCTCAGCATCGCTATGTTCAGGATCTGCTTGCTCGCTCTAGGATGACAGATACTCGTATCTGCTTGCCACACCCATGGAGCTTCACTTGCAGCTTCGTCCTATAGGCGGTGTACCCCTGCCAGATCCTTCCCTCTATCGTCAGCTTGTTGGGAGCCTTGTCTATCTCATCACCGGCGGACATTGCTCATGTTGTTCATGTGCTCGGCCGGTTGTCGATGCTCCACCTCGATTCACTATGGTCATGTTCTTCGTGTCTTTGAGATATCTGCGAGGAACTGCGTCGAACGGTTGTTCTATGCGATTCGAGTCGGCTCGACTCCACGCTTACTCGACTCCACTTGGGCGAGTGATCCTGCGATCGCGATCTATCACGGCTCTTCTGTATCTCTCTTGGTACTTAGCTTATTGCAGGAAATCCAAGAAGCGGTGCGGTGTCACGCTCTAGTGCAGAGGCTGAGCTTCGAGCACTTGCCGCTACAACATTAGAGATCATTTGGCTTCGATGGCTCTTGATTGATCTTGGTGTCCCTTGTGACAATCCTACCCCTCTCTTTTGTGATAATACAAGTGCCATTCAAATTGCCAGTGATCCAGTCAAGCATGAGCTGACAAAACACATTGGTGTTGATGCATCCTTCACATGATCTCATTGTCAACAGTCGACCATCGCCCTCAAGTACATTCCCTTAGAGCTTCAAGTTGCAGATTTCTTCACTAAAGCTCAGACTCGAGAACATCATCGACTTCATCTACTCAAACTCAGTGCATCAGATCCTCCTGATCCACCTTGAGTTTGAAGGGGGGTGTTAAGAGTATTGTGTATGTTAAGAGTATTGTGTATTCTACATTCTCTCTCTCTCTTGGCCCATGTGACCCTTGTAGCCCATGAGGCCCATGTATTTATGTCTATATATACCCCCTTCATTAATGAATAAGATGGATAGTTGTGAATAGCAAACCCTAGCTTTGTTTTATCTAACAGGTAACTAGAACCGTCTGTGATATCCACATATCACAGATGGTTCTAGTTACCAACCGTCTGTGATATCCACATATCACAGACGGTTGGTAAATAGAACCATCTGTTATATGTGTATATCACAGACGGTTCTAGTTACCAACCGTCTGTGATATGTGGATATCACAGACGGTTTAACAATCAAAACGTGTGTGATGGTTCTTTCAGCCTAACTAATTTTTTTTTGATTTTCGGCTAGCCTCAGGAATTGCTAGCCATGTCCTCTGAAAACAAGCAGGCAGAAAATATCACAGATGAATCAATCGTTGACAACTCAAAGTGATCATTTATAACTCAAAATCAATTACAAATGAATATGTATTAAATATTGTCGCTAGAGTTACAATTGAATTACAACTATTCAAAGTGAATTACAATTAATGAATCGATTGTTTCAAGGTCGTTCAACGGAGTTGATGGAGTAGTGAAACTCTCCATCGGCATCAATGATATCCGTCATGATGAAGGTGCAGAGCCTCCCTCGAACATCCGAGATCTCTCTCTGAACGAGTGAATCTAAATCTATATTCAAGCCCTGTAGCTAGCAAGAGTAAAGTAGTAAGCATATATATTTAAATTTATAATTAGGAAATAATTATTGCGAGATTGACCAACCTCGGGATCCTTCAACTTAGCACTCATGAGAATATGCATATGAAGGCAAACGTAGAATGCACATTTTTCTGCTTTTTGCTGGCGGCACTGCAAAAATAGAATTATATATATAGGTATAGTCAGTTCGAGACGCATTATTACGAAGTATGATATAGGATTATTGTGTTGTAGCACGTACTGGAAATCGCGTCCTGTGATTAAGTGTGGCATTCGTTCCCTTGTATAGCCCTCCCTCGGCAACATAGGAGATGAACGACCTACATGTTTCCAAAAAGTTAACCTCGGCCATTTCAAACGAAGGAAGACTACAATAGAGTTATGTATGGAGGAAATGAGCACACCTGTCGAGTACTCCTTGCACAAGGGTAAAGTCGTGGCTTTTTTTGACTAAGGAATCAAGGTATAGTACCTGGTTCCTCTTTGGTATAATGACTAAAAGGATCCAGTGGTGCCTACTCATGTATGTCGCTATAGTCATTAAACCTAAGTTCGTGTTGCGTATAAAGTACAAATGAAATTTGTATAGCAAGTAGCTAAGCACTTACTTCAGTTGTAGGGCACCATTATGTAGTCCTTGTCGCTTTGAGCAAGCAATCCACATCGTTATGTATTTCGACGTAGGATTAAATCGCCAAGATGGTTTGCTCAGAGACCATGTGTGGGTCGAGAAACCCACGGTTCTTTCAATCGTCGGACATTTTTAATCATGTATCTATACATAAGCAATGAGTTGTTATATTAATCGGTATTACGTGAATGTTGAACTTGATTTTACACACTTACCGTGTCCAAAGATCGTAGAAGTGAGGCATCGAGGGCTTTGAGGTTGAATAGGTCGAATAAGTCGTCAAGCCCACGGCGAAGGGGGCGGCTCGTGGAGGAAATACTCCTCCGTATCCGGCGGTGATTCCATCGCGCACCCTTTCTCTTTGGTCTTGTGCAAGTACTAGGTATGCAAACTCGACAACCTAATCCAGCGTAGGCTAATCGTGGTGGTCGCCAACGGACTTCCAAAGAGTATTTCTTAGGGTTAGGAGGCGGAGCGCTTAATGTTCTTCGATTTCGATTTGTCTGAACGACTTGCCGCTCACGCGTCTTCACGTGAGACGACTCGGGATCGATACGGCGACGCTTTTTTGTTCGTTCGGTGTCTTCTCCACGGAACCGGCGAGGCGGATTCGCGAAGGTTGAGGTGTAGTCATGCAGGTCGAGCGATGTCCTTCTTGGGCCATCGGATAAAACTCGTACACGGCATCCCTAGTGTTACGATGTCGCCGTTGGTGAATCTCCAAAGCAGACAACCTAAAATTGTCATGTACCATGTCCACCGACCGCCAGAACCACTGTGCCACACGGGCACCGTCTTTGCACTATCCCTTCCTTGCATGGATCGCCACCCCGCCCACCTCAATAGATATCCCAACCATCCTCACTTGGAGCGTGCGGTCGTCGGCTCCTACAAAGCGATATACAATTAGCTAAGGCGTCCTATAGGTCTATCTTTGGAGCATTCGGACATGTACATTACCTTGATGTCGCCGATAGGTAATTGGGCGTCATCATGTTCATAATTTTGCGTGGGCGGCGCTACTCGATGTTGAGGAGGACTGCTCCCAAAACAATGGGGCGGCTTGCATCGGTTGAGGAGTAGGAGTTGATTCACTTGGTCCTGCAATTTTGCTATATTTTCTTCAAATTTTGCAGTAAGCACCTGTTCTCTTCCTGCAAATTTTGTAGTAAGCACATGTTCCAACACTGTGTCGTACTCGGCCTTGGATCTCTTCCTGCTCCTATACGTGCGATGATCGTGCAGGAATCCATCACTCCAAGATCGTTAACCCCTTTGCCTCGTAATGCGACCCGGTGCTCCTTGTTTCCCGTACCATAGATAGTATATCCTTCTCCTGTGCCTTGGAAGAAGCCTTGAACATGCGGAACTCAATTCTTGCTGCAAGAGGTCATCATGTTTATTATAGACATTATGAAGTTATGGACTTATTAACAACTAGGTAGTTCGAAGACATATTTACCACACGGTTGGCCACATCCCGGTCTGCCGGGTTTGTGAAAGAGATTTCTCCCAAAGATGTGACTGATGCCCTCACTCTTAACTAGGAGAGAGCGCGTTTGTTTGTGATCTCAGCAAATGGTCTTGTTTCGTTCTCGTCCTCCGCCGCCCATTGCGCGGTTTTACGATGTACCAAAGGTGCGGGTTTGTGGGGTGAGTGTTGGTGTCCGAGAGCCTTGTGCGTCGTACTTTCCTCAAAAAATTCGGTCGTCGTCTTCATTTGCACAAAGGCGTCCCATATATCCCGCGACAAGAATTTATACGTCGTAAGGGCGTTCGACCCGTGTTCACGTACTTCGTGACAAGTACGCTCTTGAAGGTCCTCCACGCCTTTCCCATCGAGAGCAACGCCTACCGTTCCACACGCGCCTGGTCTATGGCTGGGAAAGCGAATGATTTTAAAACTTCGTCCCACAGCTCGCGTCTCCGATCATCCGACACAGTGTCCCAGCTCAGTGTGGTGATGGGGACCCGTTCCCTTCCAAGTATCCCGCAGATGGTCCGAAATCTCGCCGCTGCTTTGGGGGGACTCACAGGGATCCCATTGACATTGACCTCCGTGACGGTCATTAGGCCCGGAGGAATTTTCGATATTCCTCTGCCATCTCGCGTCACGTACCACTTTCATCGGAGATCGGGCGCGTTCGCGGCGTCGATGACGGCGAAGCGAAGACAAGCATGGACGCTATGTAAACACTTGCTATCTATATATGCACGGCTCTAATGACCGATTCAAGCGGTTTATTCAACTTAACCGAAAATGATGCACAAATGTAATATATAAAGAATGATTGATGATAGTTTGTGCTCTCAGAAGGAGAGTTGCAAAAGAATAAGTCCTTGCCATCTCAATCCTATTGTCTATACTCTTCATTAAATGAATATGATAGTATAAATTCAAACTATGAGCTCTAAACAATACTTTGCTTAAGCATCAAATGATCTCAATCATACGAAAATGATCTTAACTATCACATTCAATCTCGATATAAGACAAAGTTCATCACGAGTGAACCGGAAGAATCGAATAACTAGCATTCAACCGAAAGTAACAAATTAACAGTATATCAAATTGACAGTAGCAAGTAATACAATAGAGCTCAAGAATGAACTAACTATCATATTCAATCTTAGTATAAGATAAAGTTCATCACAGAGCATGTCAACAAAGCCCACTGATCAATATATCCACCGGGACAACAAAAGGCACTCTGTTATGAAAAAAACAGAACATAGCATATAATGCACTAAGTTGTAGCAACAAATATACACATATACATATTGTACATCATGAAATAAAGAGAAAAACAACATAAGCATGATAATGAGTTGATGACTTACTTGTTTTGATCCTAACATATATTTCTTTTGCGTAGTGGGCAGTCCAAGACTTCAAGTATATCAAATTTGCCTACTACAACTACTATTCACAACTACTACTAATTCTACTACTACTACTAATTCTACTACCAAAGTGATGTACAAACGTAATATAGGAATACTCACAGAGAGGATGCCGCACAAGAACTCACGGTGCAAGGAGGAGGCCAGTGCAGGGGAGGAGGGAGGCGCGGGGAGGAGGCCGGTGCAGGGGAGGAGGCCGACACGGGGAGGAGGACGGCGTGGTGAGGAGGCCGGTGCAGGGGAGGACGCCGACACGAGGAGGAGGGCAGCGCGGGAGGAGGCGGTCAGAGGGAGGAGGCCGACACGGGAGGAGGCCGCGCGGCGGCGGCAGCGTCGTCGATGTCCGGGCGGCGTCGGGGCTTCTGGCCGGGAGGTGAGCAGGCGAACCCTAGAGGAGGCGGCGAGCGCGAGAGCCTAAGGGGCGCGGGAGAGAAGTGACGAGTAAAGAGCAAAACCTTAGCGGTGCGCCTCTTTATAAAAGCTATCACGACGGTTCTATTAAAGAACCGTGCGCGATAATATATCCTGAGCGGTTCTATTAAATGACCGTGCGTGATACGCTCCATATCACGAGCGGTTGTTATATAAAACCGTGCGTGATATATTACATATCAAAGACGGCTTAATAGAACTGTGCGTGATATGTACCATATCACGATTGTTTCATATAACAACCGTCGTGATATAAACGATATCACGACAGTCATTTAATAGAAACGTCTGTGATAGCCTTTTTATAAGGAGGCCACCTGTTTTGGTCTTACTCAACTCATAACATATTTGACTTCAAAAATTCATATCTAATTCAACTCAACTCCAAATCAAGTGAAACTAATTTTGATACTTCACATTACAATGAACGTCCATATTGACATCACACATTAACACATGACAATTCCACGTTGACATCAAAATATACGTACGAGAGATTACAAGTCCATAACACATGATGTTATTGCATAAATTAATTACAATGGGGTAAATTCTTAATTAAAATATAGCCCTTCATGATGATCGACGCGCATATAGCTAGCTTCCTCATTGGGTTCTTCCTCGAGCCTGATGCCGTCTCCGAAAGGAGGCAACTCGTCAAATTGATTGTATTCTTCCTCGTCCACTATATTTTCAACTCCGACAATCCTTCTTTTTCCATGAAGAACTACGTGGCGCTTCTTATTTACCGGGTCGGTTACATAGAAGACTTGAACAACTTGGTTAACCAGTACGAATGGTTCGTCTTTGTATCCGACACGATCGAGGTCCACAGTAGTGACGCCGTACTTGTCTACCTTCACCTGTGGGAGATGGACCCAACGACACCGAAATAGGGGGATCTTGAAAAGCACGTAGTTGAGCTCCCATATCTCCTCTATTTGCCCATAGTACGAGCTCCTCGACCCATCCAGTGCTGAATGCATCTATCACGGACACCATTGCTCGGATGAGCTCTTCCTATCCTTAGCTGCCGTATAAAATGTGTACCCATTTATGTCGTATCCTTGCCATGTGACAATTGTAAGTTATGGCCCTTTTGCCAACCATAGCAACGATCATCACTTGATGACCTCCCGGTGATTCGCACCTTTAACCATTCGTTAAGCCGACGGTTGTGCTCTCGTTATCCAAACCTCGGCCGTGCGGATTACTCGCTGGCGTACCATGTCTTTGTGCTCATCGATGTGCAGGGACACTTGGGTCATGTGTTGCAAGGCCGTGAAATGGGCTTGGCGTGCGTATCGGATCGGAGTGATTGATTTCCTTCCAATGGTCCCGATACCATCCAACCTTCCCTCATGGCGAGATAGAGGCACACCTATAGGTTCCACGAGCCATGTAGTCGATCACGAACTCAATGACCTCTTCGTTTGCATAACCTTGATGATCTTGCCCTCCGATCGAGATCGATTCCGTCGTAGGACTTGAGAATTCCCATATACCTCTCGAGCGGTACATATGATGTAGGAACACGGACCGCATATCTTTATCTCTTTCACAAGATGAACAATGAGATGGACTATGATATCAAAAAATGACAAAGGGAAATACATCTCAAGATGACATAGAGTCGTCACCACCTCGGCCTGTAGAGCATCTAGTCCTTGGGGATCGATGACCTTCTAAGCAATTGAGTTGAAGAAATAACACAGCCTCAAGATTGCCACTCGGATCTTGTTCGGCAAGATACTTCTAATTGCAACAGGAAGCATTTGTGTCATCAGCACATGACAATTATGAGACTTCATACCAATTAATTTCAAATCTTGCATAGAAACAAGTTTATTAATGTTAGCGGAGTAACGAGGCGGGACTTTGACACCATGCAAGCTCGCACGCGATTCATTTCTCTCGGCCTTGGACATAGTGTAGCAAGCTGGTGGAAGGTATGGTCATCCTTTATCGGTCTCTTTCGGTGCTAACTCGGTCCTTATGTTCATATCAACCAAGTCACGCTGTGCGTTAACACCATCCTTTGTTTTGCCACTAATGTTCAGTAAGAGACCAATCAAGCTATCACATACATTCTTCTCCACGTGCATGACGTCGATGCAGTGACGAACTTCTAAGTGCTCCCAATAAGGCAAGTCCCAAAAAATTGACCGCTTCTTCCAGATGTTCTTCTGACGGGTTTTTAATTTACATCCCTTCCCAAGCACAACATCGATATCCTTAACCATATCATAGACCTCTTTCCCTCTAAAAGCCCTTGGAGCTAAACTGTCCTCCTTATTTCCGTCGAATTGTTTCTTCATCTTGCGGTATGGGTGACTCACGGGAAGGAACCTCACGGTGGCGCATATACACGATTTACGTGAGTTGTTGACCATACACTCTCCGTAGCATCTAAGCAATGCGGACGGGCTTTGGCTCCTTCGCATCAAGCGACAGTTACCAAGGGCGAGAAAATTATTGATAGTGCGAGAACAATATGGCGCGTAAAGAGAAGTTCTCTCGTTTATACGCATCCCATACTTGTACCCGCCGTTCCACGATGTCACAAGATCATCTAGTAATGGTGCTAGGTACATATCAATATCGTTCCCAGGTTTTTTTGGCCCTTGGATAAATAGTGACATCAAAATGTACTTCCGCTTCATACACAACCAAGGAGGAAGGTTGTACATACATAGATTCACGGGCCAGGTGCTATGTCGGCTGCTCATGTTACCGAAAGGATTCATTCCATCTGTACTCAACCCTAACCTTATGTTCCTTGGTTCCGCACCAAACTCTTTGAAGGTTCGATCGAAGTTTCTCCACTGGGCAGAATCAGCAGGGTGTCTTAGCTTTCCATTTTTCTTACGCTCCTTCGAGTGCCAACGCAGCAATCTTGCCTCCTTTCGGTTCGCAAATAAACGCTTCAAACGTGGGATCACAGGCAGATACCACAACACCTTAGCAGGAGGTCCTTGCTTCACCTTAGTAGTATTCTTACGCTTGTATCGGGATGCTTTGCACATGGGACATACATGCAAGTCTGCATACTCTTTACGATATAGGATACAATCGTTCGGACATGCATATATTCTTTCTACTTTCATTCCCAATGGACAAAGAACCTTCTTGGCTTGGTAGGTGGTGCTGGGCAACACGTTTCCCTCTGGAAGAATATCCGCTAGGAGATCTAACAACACCGTGAAACTCTTGTCGGACCAACCATTGCTCGCCTTCAATTTCAGTAGTTCAAGTACGGTTGACAACCTTGTGTATTCCGGCCTGCAGCCAGGGAACAAAGGTTTCCCCGAGTCCTCCATTAAGCGCTCGAATTTACAAAACTCTCTCTCACTGTATTTCCCTTCTGCATCGCGTAGCATCTGATCCAAATTGTCATTGTACGACTTATCCTCATCAAAAGCACAGTCCACATCCGGCATATCATTGACTTCCTCGGCGATGTCATCATTATTAACTTCATCGGCGATGTCGTCATTATTAACTTCCTATATAATCTGTTCTTCACCGTGACTGGTCCAACATGTATACCCTTTTTTGAAACCCCTTCGAATCAAGTGCTCTATGATCTACGCCGAGTTGTTAAAAATCTTCAGATTACCGCAATCAATGCATGGACAGTACATAAATTCTATCCCCTTATTCAACATATCCTGCTCCGCGGCTCTTTTAAAAGCAATCACGCCATTAATGTACTCTTCACTCACACGGTTCACACCGTACATCCAGTTTCGGTCCATCTACGCTACGCATATAACAATTAGTAGTGTTAAATTATATTAATAAACTACAAATACGTTACTCCTCCTATTAACCAAATACACTAAAATTGATTAAAGATAAACCTAGAGAAAATATAAAGAGTTACATATCGTTACCCTCAGAGCTCACGACGAAAATTCCAAATATCCCGCGAGATTCCTCACTGACCTTCTCCTTGAGCCACGGTGCAATGTGAGACTTAAGTGGACAGGGCAAGAGAAGAGCCACAATAAATGCACCTCCCTATAAACTTATCCTCTCACAAAACACCTTTGCCAAAACAAAACACCCATTCACAACACCCAAACCGAGAGCTACCACCAAAGCCAAGCCTCACAAAGCAAGCATGCAAGCCAAATAGCCATAAGTTGCTAGGGCAACCCACAACCAAGAACAAGGCAAGCAAAATAAGCAAGCCTCCTACAGCCAACACAGAGCAAAGCTTCTCAAGCCCCCTCTATTCCAAAGAATAGATCAGAGGTGCTAGGGCAGGGGGTCTGTCGGGTCTTGATATTTATAGGGGTGGTATATCACAGACGGTTCTTATTACCAACCGTTTGTGATGTGAATATATCACAGACGGTTCCTTTCTACCGTCTGTGATATTGTAACATCCCAATTTTGGATTTGTGTTTCAAATGTAAGAAAATGAGTAGAAATTAAAACTTTTTCTTACATCGTGTATTTCCTGTAGGTACTAAACAGTTCCCGAACAAGAATTATGGAAATACAAAGTCACAAGTCTTTTGTTTTAAATCTTGAGCCTTCAAAAACAATCTGGTCAAATCTATTGATCATCTCCGGGAAATATTTTCCCTAAGTTCTAGGGATGGTATGTGACTCCTCTAAAAAGTTTCACAATTTTTAGAACTAGTTTGAGTACTTTAAGAGGCAGTCAAACCAGTTTGACCTTTGATCAAACCCTAGAACCAGACTTCTAGAATTTCTGGAGACAAATTCTATGCATGAAAACCTCTAGAAAATTTATACAAGGTTGATCTTAGAGTCAGCAACCCCCAGTTAAAGTTTCAGAATGTTTGGAGTTAGTTTGCTATCGCTAATAATCCTTCCAAGTTTTTGCTCATTTTTAACCCTAAGTCAAACATCTAGAGCATGCACTTAAAATAATTTTTGGAAAAGAAATTACTTCAAGTAAAACTCTGGAAATAACTTATTTAAATCTTATAATAATTATCATGAATAAATATAAATTTTTCCAAATTTTTGGAGTTAAACTCAATCCACATAAACTCCAAACTTAATTTCATAGCCTTTTGTAAGATTGAATTTAAAATAAGCAAATAACTCATGAACAATGAGATTTAAAATTTTATCTGGTCACTAGGTCATTCCAGGAACCTCCCTGAAAAATTTTAGAATTTTTTAAATTTTATTTCTATATTTTGAAGCTCGGTCAAAGTAGGAGTTTGAATTAAAAACCTAGTCAAAACATCTTTTCACTGTTCATCGGGTTCAGACCCAACTCCGACCGGACCCAACCCCGGCTTGACTCGGTCGAACCGCCTTAGCTGCACCGGTGATCGCCGCAACGAGCGCATCATGAGCCGTCCGTTTAAATCGACGACCTAGATTGTTTGAGCATTCGGACCTGCCGATTGCCCCCGTCGCCATGGACCCTCCGATCTCGATCCAACGGTCGAGATCCGTCCGTTCGTTTAAAACCTGACCCAGCCCTTTCTTGTGCCGCCGGCTGGTGGGTCCCCCCATCGGCCTGTTCTTCTTCTCCCCGGGTCAAGCCACTGCCGAGCGCCACTCTCTCTCCTCCCCGTGGATGCGTGCTGCGCCGCGCCGCTCCACTGCTCCCTGCCACTGCTGCCGTCCGCGTAGCACGCCAACTAGGTCACGCCTGCGTCACCCGGGCCACCGAAGTCGCCTCCCACGCCACCTGCTCGCCCATCCCGCGCGTGCCGTGCCAGAGCCGCGCCTCAATCGATCTTTCCCACTGCGCCTACACGAGGTCGAGCACCCCATGGCTCCTCCTCACTCCTCTCTCTCTCGGGTAAGTGCTCACCAAGAACGCTCGAATCCCGGTTGAACCACCGCCTTCCCATTTTTCGGTGGCTCGAGCTCCTCCTCCGCCATCTCCTCCCCGGTGCTTCGACCCGGTCGTCGCGCTCGAGCACCGTCCCGACACCCCGACGCTTCCCCAACCACCAGCCAAGCCTCCCCGCCGCCCTAGGCCCGCGCCACCGCGAGCCACCTCGGCGCCGCCTTCCGCCGTCGCCGCCCGCTCCGAGCTCCCGCGTCCACCGGCCGCGGTGAGCATCCTCGCACCTCCCTAGTGCTCGTGCTCGCCTCCCTTCCCCTCTCCTCCTCTCTAGACGCGGCGCCCTTTCCACCTCCACCGCCGCGCGCCGCTTTGCCGCGCCTCCTCGGTGCGCCGAGCCCTAACACCGCCACCCCTAGCTCCGTGGCCGGGCGACCCATTTTGGTGGTTCGCTCCACCTCGCCGCTGCTCCTTCGCCGCGACGAACGCGACAGAGCCGCGCCGAGCTTCTGTCGGCCTCTATTCTCTGTCCTCGTCTCTAAACCGTAGGGCCACGAGGTTAGTGTTAGCTAAGTATGGTTATGAACTAAATGATCACTCAAATGTAATTGACAATTGAATGTTGGTTTTAGTGAGAACATTAGTTATCGAAACTATAAAAATCTTTTGAATGAACCGTAAGCGAAGAGAGATTGTAATGAGAAGAAATGTTGTTTTGTCAGTAGGACTCATTTGTAAAACCATCTGGCTAATGCTACCTCGTATTGTGTTTGTCATTTGAGTCACTCCAGTGAGTTAGCAAAATGTGAAATTAGAGTTTAAAGGAAGTTTAGTTACAACACTTCTGTTCAGAAAATGTTTACTATTGTAGGATGTGGGAACAATAATATGAAGATAATTAATATTGTCAATAGATTGATGGCTTTGTTGATTTAGTAGCTAGAGTTGTTAATAATTCAATTAGCCATTTGACCATCACCTAACAAGCAGCATCCAAGTCTGAAAAGAACCAATATAAATGTGAATTCCAGAAATCAACAGAGAGTTAACAAATTGAAGTAGAGGAAGTTCTGTAGCACCCAAATCTTTTAGTTCAGTTGGCAAACAGTCCAAATCAGAAAATTTCCTCTTGTTGCATACATGAACAGAGAAGTGGTCTAATGAAGTTGTATTAGTCTAATAACAGTACTAAGTTAGAGTTTAATTCAATTAGTCAGTTGCATTTACCCAACAGAAAATAGCCAAATCTGAATTTTGTTAACTGAAGGAAGTAGCTAGTGACGCTAGCACTTTAGTCAGAGAACTGTCCTGTTGTTGAATGCTTGAACAGAGGAGTTTGAATGAAAGCTGAAAGTGACAGTAGGCCTATGACTTTAGCAAATTCTAGTACTTAGAATGTTAGTGTTCCAGTTAGACTTTTGACCTTTAACTGATAGTGGTCACCACTCACAACCAACTAAACAGAAAATCAATTAGGAGCTCTTGATCTCAGTAGCAGTAAGGATCCACACCAACTTATGTTAAAAATTTATGTAAGCATCTGTCGATCCTTATGTAAGTTCTTAGGCAACTATCAATTCAATTGGTTCCTTAGCTGACAGAGAACAAGATTACCGGGTAAAATTCTGATAGTAGTAAGATAAAGCTTTGTCTAATAATACAAATGGATTATAAAATATAATCCCTTATCTTTCACTTGTAACCTAACAGAGTGAAATCAATCATGAGCCAAGATTTGTTTTATCAATCAACAGTAAACCTTACCTTAGTAACAATTTCAGTAATTCGTAACCAATTCGCTTCAACTCGAAATCAAATAATTTATGTCTCTAAATTCATCTAAAATCAATATCTTCTGTATTAATTTCTTATTTTTGGAGACTTTTGGAAGTTTGGTGTTTATTCGGTGTTATTCGTTCTTATTGTTTCTTCTCGAATCTTTCGATAGGTTCTGACGATTCTATTATATTCGAGAGTGATCCTCTGCAGCAAGTGAATTATCAACAAGCAAAGGCAAGCAGTTTGATCATATCCACTTAATCCCATTACTTTTAAAATCTAATACTTTGTTTTACTCGTATGTATGCATGCTTTTGTGTCAATGATTAATTTTGTCGATTAGAGGTAGTTAATCCCATTGCATTGTTGCCCTGAAATTGTTCACCCCTGCCACTACCTTAGGAATATTATCCTCACTGGTGAATTAGAGCCGGTGAATGATTTAGGGCCTTTTATTTGTCTTTCACGATATGATGCTTAGCAATGCTTAGATCTGCAGTAGAATTGGCGGTTATCGACTTATGTCGGTAACCTTGATCACACAAAACTTGCTATTAATTTTAATCAGACCTTGTGGTTTGTTTATTTGTGAAAACCAAAACTGAAAACAAAATGATTTAGACTTGGGCACAATGGTATGTTGGTGTGATCATTTGGGTGTGATTGGAATGGTGCCTAAGTCCCCAAGGACCGAGTTACTTGTGTCACTAAGCCAAGTGATATTTACGTGCTAACCACACTAGAGGATATGGGACCTCTCTTGACTAAGTACTTTGGAGGTGTTAATTAATGAGTCGCGTGGTGGGTTGCATATGGGATATATGCAACATGGACATGTTTGTGGGAGTGAAGCGCCCACGAGGCGGTGTCTCCTACTCCACGTATGGGTCCTTGTGATCCATATTTCGTCAGCAGATCACTAAGGGTTAACCCCCATACGTGCGGCTCTTGATTAGCTCAATCCATTGGAAATGTCTCGTAGGACTTAGCCGTGCCGGCATACCAAAGGAAGTGTGCTTAATAGCTTGGCAAAAAGGCGGTCTGAAGTGTGGGTACATTGGTACACCCCTGCAGGGTTAAAACTATTCGAATAGCCTCGTCCTAGGTTATGGACATGCTTGGTAAGGTCGTGCAAGAACTAGACTATAACATTTAATTAAAACTTGATGGGTTGGTATGAATGGATGTTCATACTATTGTTGTGGTGACTATTGGGTTAGTCACTTCCAGGTTGTCTTTATTGTTGTTATTACTATTGTACCGTTGTTATTTCAACAATTACAAACAGTTTGTCAAATTGCTTTAAATCTATTACATTATTGCAAATGAAAACTTGCTTTATGCTAAAAGTAAGTCCAGAGCTCCCTCCACTTAAATAAAGCTTGCATTTAGTTAAATTATAGTTCTATTACCCTTACATGTCAGTCTTGCGAGTACAAAAACAATTTTTGTACTCAGTTGCTATGCTTAATTGTTTTGTTGCAGAGGAAGAAGGTGAGCCCAAGGGCTTCCCTTTGTGAGATGTGCTTGGGTTTGGCGACTAGCTTGGCGGCCGGTTGGTTGCCTTGTGGGTTAAGGCACACTAATTTGCTCTTTTGTTTATCGTCATCTTATGGCTTTTGCTTCCGCTGTTGCTTAATTATTTGTATGTTGTTTGGCCGGTCGACCTCTCTTTTGTAATAACTCTTTCTATTATATTTAACTTCTGGTTTGTTGTTTTGCTTCGGTTCTATGTGAATGAATGGAAGTGATGCATGATTTTGTAGCGGGGTGTGTATACTGTATTTCTGGGAAGTATACATATCTCGAGGCTTGGTTTATTTGATTTGTGATGCTAGGGTCAATGGAAGACTAAGTATTACAAGCCGAATAAATCGGGGTCCTCACAGATATCCTCCATATCACAGACGGTTCATAAGTAGAACCGTGCGCGATATCTCACATCACTGAGCGGTTCTTATTACTAACAAATGCGAGTGCATCCTGACGGTTCTATTTACGAACAACCGCGTGATGTGAGTTAGTAATAAGAACCGTATGTGATGTGAGTATATCACAGGCGGTTTTACTTACGAACCGTCTGTGATATGGAGGATATCACAGACGGTTCAACATGGAGCCGTCTGTATAAGTTCAACACAGACGGCTTTTCATGGAACCGTCTGTGATGAGGATATTATCACAGATGGTTCTTCATTGAACCGTCTGTGATAGCGTATGGAGCATGTATATGCGCAAATAATTACTAAAATGAATTACCCAGTAATAAACAGATGATAAAAAAGACCATATCATCACAGACGATAAAAAAGACTATATTATTTTTACATCACAGACGATAGATAAAAAAGACCATATCGTTTTACATCACAGAAGATAGATAAAAAAGACTGGCCATATCGTTTTTACATCACAGACGATAAAAAAAGGATGAGCGATCCTATCTTAGTCTTCAAATCTTCCTACGCCTTCTCGTCGGCTTCAGTGGGGGCGGTATCATCGACTATCTCACCAAACGCCTCCACCTGTGACCTTGCACGCTCAATTTCCTCTTGTAGATGTTCGGACTCTGTAATCAAGTCCCATATAGCCCAGATGCCATCAACCCTGGTCTCCACAGTCTCGGCTAGGCGGACCCGCTCTCCTGTAATGTCGAGGTCGTCCTCGACTCTCTGGGCTGCATCCTCGGTGCGGACCAAATAGTTCCATAGGACAATCTCCACGACGAGGTTTACTCGCCGGATGCTGGAGAGCCTCACACTGGTCTGTTGGAGGAGGAGCTCCAATCGACAGATGATCGCCGTTATGGTCTCCGGTAGATGGGAGGGTCTACAACGGATTACATTGCGAACGGACGCCTTGTCCGCAGCTTGGGCCAGGTTGCGGCCAGAGAGGTGTGAGTACACAACCAAAATGTAGGCCACTACAGTCGGGACGAGAGAGGAAGTCATTTGGAATTTGTGGAGAGAGGAGATGATCAAGGAGGTTCGTGAGACATCCCTTTCATAAGGGTTGTCTATTTATATAAAATAAGTAGTAAAGCTGGAGCAAGAGACGAAGAGATGAAGAGACACTCGCACGAGAGACGAATGGATTGAAAGGCATATCACAAACAGTTCTATCATGGAACCGTCTGTGATATCTAATTATCACAGACGGTTCGTAATACAAATCGTCTGTGATAATTAGATAGAACCGTCTGCGATATCTAATTATCACAGACGGTTTGTAAATAGAACCATCTGTGAAATTCGTACCATATCACAGACGGCTCTATTTACAAACCGTTTGTGATAATGACATATCACATACGGTTCAAGGATAAAACCGTCTGTGAAGTATCACAGACGGTTTTATTTACAAACCGTCTGTGATAATGACATATCACAGACGGTGGAAAAGACGGTTCCTAAGTGGCCGTCTGTAGAACCGTCTGTGATGAGGCGTCCACTATAGGTTGTTTTGTAGTAGTGAAGGTCACTGATGCGTCGCACATCCGTGTGTTCTTTCTCGTGTTCATTGTCGATTTGTAAGTGTGTGTGTTTCAAAGGAAGCCATAAGTGAGTTCTCTCGGGGCTAATCCCGACAATTGGTATCAAAAGCGAGGTTCGACATGGCGCGCTAACGCGGATCCATGCCAGGTGTGGCGACGGCTATGGTGCGCGTGCGTGCTGGTGACCGTGGCGAGAAGCTGTCCGCTGTCGAGGCGAGGCTGCTCGTCGGAAGGCTTGAGGCCGAGGAGTCGACGGCCAGCCCGACACAAGTTGTGTGCGCTTCACCAAAGATTTTGTTTTTCGTTCTACTTCTCCCAGGTCAAAGAGTTGAGTTCGCACTAGGAAATTGTGGTGTCGTGTTCGAGTGTGTCGTGGTGTGTTGGATGCCCAAAATCATACCGAGGATGACGAGGTTCGAGTCTCCATCACCGTTGAGTCGTGTCATCGGCGGAGAAGCGACAACGAAGAGGAGAAAAGAGAAAAGACATGGCAAGGCAGTTGCAGCTATGCGACAAACTTTGTGTGTGAGTTCGTTCTTTGTGTTCATATCCTCCAAGCGAGAAGTTATGTGTGTTCATCCTCTTCCTTGTGATAGCGTGTGTTCTTGTGTGGGTTGAGACGTTGAGTTCATGAGATAGCGTGAGTGATCCATGGGTTGTGCCAACATTCGTGGTGGAGAAGCGGCTGCGTAGGTTCGACGATACGAAAAGTCAGCTTGTGTTGCTAATCTGTACGTGCCGAGTGGGAAGGCAGAAATTCTTAAAGATACGTCAAAAGATTGGCCTTCAAATTGGAAGATGCAACAAGATTAAGGGTTTGATTATTAGATTAATCTTGCTGTTTGGTATTTGTCGCACGTTAGATGTGTTGATGTGTCAGTGAATTGTAATGTGACGTTAGTGCTGGTGCTAGCTGGCTGGTTGCATATGCATGTGCAGGTTGTACTCGTTGCTTGCATGTAGTCAAGAGGTGTGCGATGATATGTTTGGAGTCGAGTACTATGTAAAGTGTTTTGCTAAGTGCATTCGGTTAAGTGAGAATAAGGAGGAAATAGAAGACGTAAGGCCGGTGCTGCGTCGCACATTTCCTCGCGTTCATCGTCCACTCGTAAGCGTGTGTGTTCTAAAGGAAGTCGTGAGTGAATTCTCTCCGGAGCTAATCCCTACACACCACGTTCGACGCGAAGCTCTTCATGGAGCGGCTCCGCGGGAAGCGGTTCATGTCTGTGGGCAACTCACTGAATTGGAACCAGTGGGACTCCATAGTGTGCCTGGTGCAGCCGGCGCTGTCGCCGGGAAGAAGTACGTGACGTGGGAGGACCAGCGGGTGGTGCTCCGCGCCGTGGAGTACAACGCGACGGTGGAGTTCTACTGGGCGCCGGTCCTGGTGGAGTCCAGCTCCGACGACCCCAAGATCCACAGCATCCGGGAGACCGGGACCGGGTCATCAAGGCGGACCCCAAGATTCTCTGCATTGGAGCCATTTGGCGGGGTAAATGCAGAGGAGTGTCTCTCAATTGTTCGATTAAAATCTAATGGTTTAGATCTAATGCTGTAATGTATATGCTACAGTACAATTTCTTCCACACGTCAACATAGAGATACTGTGCTATGGTGTGCAGTAATCACTGTAGCATACTCATTACTATATACAGTACCTCTCTGCGGTACTGTAGACAATATGGATGCAACACGTAATATCTGGCGGGTGAACACGCTCGACATGAGTGTCATGTAAGCAAAAGCAAGCGCGCCGCATGATCGATCCAACCAATGCTGCCCATGCTTTGTTCCTAGTTCGAACCAGTCGGCCGGGGGATTAACGGTGAGTTGTGGCTGTTGACTTGCGTGGTTAATCAGGAGGCCGACAGGGAAGACGTGGGAGGAACATGACGAGGTGGTAAGGACTGAGGCGTACAGGAGAGTGCTCGACACATGGGCGAGTGGGCGACCTGGGTGAACGACAACGTCGACCCCGCGCGCACGTCGGTGTTCTTCATGAGCATCTGAATCTCCCTCTTCACATCAGGTTAGTAGTACTTAACTACATATATACTCCTCATCAGTCATCACTCCATATTCTGATCACAACTTAACTAGTACTACCAGTATTGCTTGCTATAGTTGTTGGGTAGTAGACTAGTAGCAAGGGTTAGAGCAAATTAAGAAAGGCAACGTATCTAGTGTAAAAGGTCATTTGGGTGTAAAAGTGCGAAAGGCAATCAGGGACGTTGGCAACTCTCGACAACTCACCTGTACGTTCCCACATCGATCGAGTCGATCCCCTTCCCCAACTTCTCACCAGGGTTAGGCTCCCAGTCCACCGCCTCCCTTGACTCGCCCGGGCGCCGCACTGACTCCCTGCATCCGAGCGGCACTAAGAGCCTGTTTGGTTTAAGGCCTGAGAGGCGCTTGCCTGGCCAAGATGCTGTCGGCGTCGTGCCGGGGTGGCGTTTGGTTGCTGCCCTGGCACCCGCTGCCTGTCAGGCGCAGAATCCAGGCCCAGGCGTCCAAATCGAACGCCTGGAGCGTCTTCTTCTCCCCACGCGCCTTCGTCTCCCTCAGCGCGTCTTCCTCCTCGCACGCTTCTTTCTCCAAGCCGCCAGCGTCCACCCGGAGTCCCCGTCCCGGCCCATCACGAGCCCCAACACCGCCTCGTCATCCGCATCCTAGCACACACCTCCCCCTCTTGTCTCTGAAGCCGAAGCGCCAAGATTGACCTTGTCTTTCCCCCGGTCGGTGCATGCCACCCGCTCGGCCGCCGCCCCCGCCTGCTATTCCGGCACCTCGGTGAGTTTCTCCCCTATATACTCGCGTCAAAACGTGTTCCCAAGCCCCCACTCCTCCCCCCCCACTTGATTTCACTTCTCTCTCACGGGAAGCCGCCGCCGACTCCATCTTCCCCGGTCCCGGCCAAATCCGCTGTCTCGGTCACCCCTCCTCGCATGGTGCTTGTGCAGCAAATTCCTTCCTACCGGAACACCTCCACGGCCTCCCCTTTATTCCCCTGCCATCCTTTTGGCCTCTCCGTTGGCCAACTGCCGCCGCCGCGTGAATCTGGCTGCGCCACCGCCGGCTCGCATCGCCAGACCGCCTCGGTCCTCCTCTTCCCCGGCAAACCGCATGAGTAAGCTCCCCATAGCCCCCTCATGCCCATGCGCACCCTCTCCTTTGCCCTCTCCCTCTCCGGCGCCGCCACGCCATTTCTCCTCCACGGTCGGCCGCCGCGTGCCGTCTCTCGGCCGCCATCGACTGCCTCAAGCCGCGCCACCACCACCCACAGGGTTGTCTCCCCCTAGGCAACCCATTTTTGGGGTTGCCACATCCTCCCTGCCACCCCCTCGCCGCCGGCGAGCAAGGCCGAGCCAGCCAGAAGAACAGAGGAAGAGGAACGGGAAGGAAGCGTATTTCTGGTTTTTACTCTTTCTAGTTCTGAAAACATATTTTCCATCTCCAAGCACGTATCACTAACCAAACACCACATCTACAGGCTTCCATGACCAAGCAGAAATCATCTAGTTCTCAGGCTACTCTCAGGCACCACTTTTTCTCAGGCGCGGCTCTCAGGCCTCGAACCAAACATGCCCTAAGTGCCGACCATGGACATGGAATCGGTTGCTCATACACAAAGTGGTTCCCACCCGTAAGTGACGAATCAAAATTTAGTTGGTGCGCATGAAGGCAAAATTATCACACGTTAGTGAGCCACTGAGCTGTGTTGAGATGCTTTAAACTGAAGATTAACGGATTAACTGGTGCGATGCAAGCCATTGCATGGTCAGTTCAAAAACATTGACGGTCCGCTTGGCAACCCTTGGGAGGGGATGGGGTTGAGAGGAGGGAGTTTGTAGACAGACTGAGTATGGGAATTTGCTTTTTAATCATAATCCCCTGTTTGGCAGAAGTAAGGAGAAATAGTAGGTAATTAATTTCTAGCTTGGAATAAGTCACGATGAGAGGCTGAGATGCATTCACTTTCTATAAAAGAGCAATTCCCTTCTAATTGTCGGTGGTGTTTAGGGAGTACTTGAGTATTTTGTTGCTAATTAGTACTCAAATTTTAAACTCTTAGATCTAGATTCAATGCATGAGATCACTTTAACTCTTCCCCTAACGAGATATCATCAAGTATAGCATAGGTAAAAAAAAACTTAAGTACTCACAAACCCAAAAAACACTCGAGTACTCTCTAACAAACCCCTTCCCGAATCTCCCTGAGTTTAAAATGGATGGAGTTAGATATTCAATCTCTCAATCCTATCCCACCTAAATTCCCGTGCCCACCAACCAAACAAGAGATTATATAAGTTATAACCCCTACCTCTAAGGGTGCGTTTGGTTCGTCGAATCATTTGGTCCTGAATCATCCGGTACGGGAAATGAGCTCGTTCAGGTGCTTGGTTGGTTGAATAGAACTAAACCGTTCGGGATGAGATGATTCAAGAAATGAGAATATTCCATGTTTATACTGTATCATTCCGTTCGGAAAAAAAAAATACCAAACCACACCGTTCACTCGAATTCCAAGACACGCACGGGAAAAAATGCATGATTTACGAGCTTCAAATGACTATATTTTCTAAACCGAGTATCCGATTTGCGATCCGATTGAACTGTTGTGTTCCTTGTCATTTAATCAACAAAACAAGACCACTCTTGGCATATTTTACTGCAAAAAATATTATTCATGCATCATCATATCCAACCAACCAAACATCATCTTGAACCATCTAGAACCATCCTATCCCACCAACCAAATAAAATCATATATCATCCTATCCTACCAACCAAACACCATACTTGAATCATCTTATCCAGGACGATCATATCCTACCTGTACCATCCCATCTCATTCAAACGCATCCCACCAACCAAATGCACCATAAATTTCCATTCCCACTCACCAATTGCCTCCAACTAAACAAACCGTGAGATTGCCCGTTCTGGCTGGGGCGTGCCTGTGCATTTGTCTGAATAGCTATTCTGTGGCCGTACCATCAGGTCCACAAAAGATAATTTGTGTTAAGCTGTTAAGTCACAACTCACAAACTAGAATACGCGCACACACTGTACTGTTAATTTGTTCTTTTCTTCCAAGGGTTAAAAACAGAACAAGCCTAATGCCATGCCTTTAAAACATACGATCCAACGGGTGATCACTTTGGCATTGCATATGTGCATGCACTTAGTGACCAAACAATAATGAGCAAACACATTTTAAAGATGTTACTTGGAGCGACATCTTTGTTTCTTCTAGGCGCGAACCAAAGCGACAAATCAACAAATGAGATAGCCTTGAGAACCGAGCTGTGCTTGGTTGGTTAGGTGCGAGGAGGTTTGGCACAGCCTGTCTTTCGAGCCTCTCGCTCGGTGTGCATATCTCACAAGGGTTTTATTTCTTCAGGAACAGTACATGTACATATGGATGTGTTTAGTGATCAAAACGTATGCTCGTGTTCCGTGGAGTTCAGCCTCACTCTAGATTAAACGTATATTATGGATGTATTTACGTGTGCGTGTAAATGCATTCATAGTATACTTAAAAAAAGGTAGCTTTCAGCCTTTCACCCATTACCGTGCTGCCCATTTTCCATTAGTTTTGGAAATTAGGATGAAAGCTACTCTATACATTAATACATGTGTAGTTATGTACTGCACGATCACATGGGTCACGGGTGAAGATCGAATCATTTGAATACAAGATGGAGACTTCCCTGTATCTCTTTTCATTTTAGAGGATACACTCCACTTTTATACTACTTCTAAGTACGCCCACCAGATCCAAGGCATTCACTTCTAGGACGACATCCACGAGCTAATCACTACGAATTAGTAAGTGGGAAGCATGTTCAATTTGATATGGTCAAATCTCAATTAAAAATGCCATGTGGTTAGATGAAATGTGACTGATTTGCACAGGCTCAACTGCAGTAGTACTGGAGTACTTGACTAACATTAGCTGAATACACACTGATCATTCTCTGATGAAATTAACAGCCCGGAAGCGTGGGGCAAGGAGACGGCGCCGCTGCAGAACTGGCACGGCCCGCTCTGGCTCGGCACGGACTGTTCCGCGCGGCGGCCAACGCCTCCCGCGCGGCGCGGGTGCCCGTCAGGCTCGTGGACGTCACCGCCATGTCGGAGCTCCGCAAGGACGCGCACACGTCGGCGCACACCATCCGGCAGGGCAAGGTGCTGACGCCGGAGGAGCAGGCCGCGCCTCTTCAGACCGCGAAAAGGGACAAGGCCCCGTCGTCATCGTCGGAGCTGGCCAGAAGGTGGATATTAGCCACTCGTTCTTGATTTCATCCCTCGATTCTCCGCGCTTCCCCATCTGTGCTCACCTAAAGCTAAAGAGGCTTCCAACCAGGCTTGTGCTAGGCTTTGGCCCATTGGTATCCCTAGGAAAATTTGATGCTTCTAAGGAAACTAAGGCCCAGATGCGTGAAGAAGTGTATATCCGGCTCGTACGTCGACTATTTCTGGCCAGTGTCTTGTAGGTCCAAAGGCTGTGGATCTCAATCATGAACTAGGAATAAACGACCAATTATGGCCTTGGAGGCGTTACCATTATATGGCAAAATTGTAGGCACCGCACTTTGTGGCATTTGCCAACCAACATCTAAAAAATGTGGTTTCTCTATAGTACACTGAAATTTGGTGTAATTTTGCCGTAGAGCACCGATGTGACTATTATATGATTTCTCGGCCAAAAGGAGAGAGAAATTTTCAGAAAAGACTCTGGTGCCCTTAGCCATCCCAGTGCAATCGAACCCTAAAGTCCAACTCTAAACCTCACGCGCGTCGAACCTAAGCCAAAATCTCTGCAATCCTTCTCCCCCAAATTTGCTGTCGTCACCCACCGCCGCCACCATTCGAATTCGCCTAGAGCATGGGTGTCGGACCCCAAATTTGCAGTTTGGGATCCACTCTATTAAGCCGTGCCATTCCCTGGATCATTTGATAGCACACACAGATACGCACTTGATCATTCTCAACCATGAGGATTCCAGGTGGCCTACGACTAGGTGCCACCATGCTGCGCTATCGAGGAAGGTCCCAGCAGCCCAAGGTACTGGCAGTCCTCGGTGTTGACCGTGCTCGGTAGGAACAGTGCTCGTGTGAACAGTACTCGGTAGGAACAGTGCGCGGTGCGAGGAGTGCTCGTATGATGGTGCTCGGTGCATACAGTGTTTGTAGAACCTAGTGCTCGTAGGAACAATGCAAGCCCATAATATATTACATAACAGGCCGAGCGGCCAACTGTTTTACAAAAGGGCCACGAGGGCAGCAATTTATACAAAAGTCAAGAGTACAGAGTTGAGGGTAAGTGCGGAAGCAAAACAAGTCGTAGTGGATCCATTCACTCTGCCCACAGGCAAGCGACTGGGGGTCCCGGCCTAAGCTTCATTATCTTCACCATCATCCGGATCAGCCTCCGAGTAGTAGTCGTAGGGGTCGTGATCGCGTAGGTCTGAAAGATTATATTGGACGAGCCTGAGTATACAACCGTACTCGCGAGCCAACACACAATGCAATTGTTATAGATACAAGGCTATTCAAAGGGAAAGCTCATGGTTCCTTTTACTTGCATAAAACCACCAGTTTGAAATAAGATAAGTAGTAGCAAAACCTGAGACTTAACATTTTACTAACACAAGTTTTATAAACTGAGTTTTTGTTGTAAAGTACTAGTGGAGGTCCAACCTCATATACCATTGAATGGCTCCATCCACTCAATATCCAGGCTATCCTGTGATTACCACTGGTCCCAGACCAAGCCTTTTCAAATCCCTAGGTCCCACCCCAATCTTTCCATCCCATCCACAAATCGGTTTTTATAAAAAGAAAAACTATATCAAGCAAGTTCTCAGCACTGCTCTTGACTGTGAGCACGGCTATCTAGATAGTTTTCTTACTCTGCAGAGTTTGTTTGCTTTACCCATAATAGATAATCATCTTGATATGTACTCACGTTTCCTTGGATATGTGAATCAAAAGGAGATTATCACAAGACCTTTATAATACTCAACCTCAACGCAACTCCACCCGCTAAGGTTTTCACCGCCCAGAGCCAAGCTCTTCCAGGAGGCCCCCTTTTGCGCCGTGTGGTTTCTCTGTGGCTTCTTTTCCCTTTACCCACGCCACATTCCTCCGATAGCAAAGCCACGCCGAAGAGAGTAAATTAGTTAACCAGGTCGTACCCATTATAGACATTGTGGTCACACTGTTTTTACATGAGAGGTCATCACCAGATTCGGTCCTTAATTGGCTCGGGCGGTACATCCACATACCCACATCCTCTTGTGCCCCAGGCACCAGCCATTCTTTCCAACCACCCGAGTCGAAATCGGTTTTTGGGTTTTATTTTGTTTTGAAAATGACCCTTTCATCCAACATACCAGCCAAGCTCCAAGCCTCGACTGCCCAAATCCAGTTTTTATGTTTTGAGTAAATGTTGTCGGGCAATTTAATGCCCGCATGACAATGTATCTAAGCAAGGCTAAACATGACACTTAGATACAAACTTATTAACTAGTATTGACGAGGATCTAAATAATCCTCATTTTATTATTCCATAATCATGAAATATGACGTCACATGGCATACCCCTTAATATTATAAGGAAAAAACAAATCAGGAAGTTGTAAGTTCTTCTACGACTACCCCCTAGTCGTAAGCATTTCTACGACTATAGTGTAATCGTAAGTCCTGCTACGATTACGTCCTGTCAAAAGTCTTTCACGACCGATATCCAATCGTAGTCTTCCTACGACTACCCCGCTAGTCGTAAGTCCTACTATGACTAGGTGCGCTACACGAATTCTTTACGACTAATCGGGTCCACCCGCGAAGGCCCATTTAATGGTGAGAATCCAAGGTCAAAATACGTAGTTATACTTGACATAACTACGTATAATGCCCCACTATCTCTCGATGATAACCGTTTGACAAACATGGGAGGTTACTACTCCGTAATTACTCTCATTATTGCGCAATAATGAGCGACTAATTAGCTCGAACGACAACGACCACCATGCGTAATATAAATAGGTGTCTTTAGAGATAGAAAGGAGAGGCTTTTGGGAGATAGTTAGTAAGACCCTCGGTGATTGTAAATACGGATACCCAATACAAGATACACAGAGTAGGGTTGTTATTCTCCTTTGGAGAAGGCCCGAACTCAGATAAAAATCCCGCGTCTCTTTAAATGTCGCGTGATCAATTGTGAGACCCCGAATCAAACAATCTTTACGTAACATCTGGTTCTAAAACACCGGCGGTTGGCGCCACCGTGGGGATCTTACAGTAATTCCTTGTCACGATTCTTTCTTTTATCTTTGATGCTACCATGGCGGGAGAATGGAGCGAGGAGAATTGGTTCGACTTGCCGACACAGACGCGTCGGCATGGATGCCGGTCTCGAATACGAACCGAGTATCGAATCTTACGGCGGTGTTGCGCCTCGGAGATCTTCTATCGATCTCGGAGATCGCATCACTACGGAGTCGAGAGGATCCTTATCCCCACGACGTAACGCCCGCCGAGGACCAACTTCCTCGGGGGGCAAGGGTCAACATGACCGACAACAGGACTGTCTCGGGGCAAACTCGCAACACGACGAGAGTTTTTCCTCCAAGTGTTCGAGTCCCCCCAAGGCAGTACGACTTAGCAAGACAGGTTCTAGAAGCCGTCATTCCAGAACTCCATCGACACCTGATGGTCCTCTCTCTCCGAATATATCCGCGGCGAAGAGGATCGAACACGCTGTTCATCCAGATCCAACCGTCCCGATGAAGGACCCACTTGCAGACGGAAACGATTATAACCCGGAGTTCCCCTACCTGGAGGGGTTTACTACAAGTCGCGGATGGTGTCACTCATTGCTCCTCGGCGAGGAGGTCTCGGCGCAAGTGGAGATCATCCACGGAGGTCTTCGTCCTTCCTCTCGAAGGATCGTTCTCCCAGAAGAAGGATTGGTGATGCTTCCCGACGAGCATACTCTACACCACCTCGTCGCAATGGCAAGGACACCACCACTAGCGAACGAGACGAACACTTTAATGAACGTGCGGGACATCCTCAACATTCTCGCACTCCATTAAAGCAAATTCAGGGGTCTGAAATAGACCGTTATGAGACAACCCGACAGAAGAAAATAGCGGCTCAGAAAAACCTTCTGGAGCGCTTATTTCCATCGGAGGAAGCTCAAGAACTCCAGCAACATCAACGATTTCTGTGGAAAACCCGACTCAAGAACTCGCTCGAGCACCAGGTTATGATCTCTTTGCAGAAGAAATCACACAAAGGCTTCGCGACACGATGGCCAAACTCGAGCGTCTTCGTCGACCACAACCAAGAAGTCGTAGTACTATGACCCCTTCTGCTGCCAGCCATTCAGATAACTCGTCACATAGAAGGCGGCACGACTTTCACTCACGTCATTCTCCCGACTTGAGGAAGACGCCACAAGCCCACAGGAGAGGTGATCATTCACCACTTCAGCGACGGGATGCACGGCGGCAAGCGGAGTACGAGGAGTATTTCCCTCGTAAAGCTGAGACCTATCGTAGGTCCAGCCCTCCTGTGGCTGGGTATCGAGGAGTTCGATCACCCAGCGATATTAACCCTTCTTTTCTGCAGAGAAGGAGACAGGAGGTTATCTCAAGGTGTCGGGCGTTTTCACCCGACCTTCGAGCGGTTCGTTGGCCACCTCGCTTCCGACCGGCGAACATGGAGAAATTTGATGGAACTCAAAATCCCATCGAGTTCCTCCAAATCTATACTATAGCTATCCGAGCTGCAGGAGGAGGAGAGCATGTCATGGCGAATTACCTTCCTCCTGTACTCGAAGGATCGACACGATCATGGCTTTTAAACCAGCCATTCGAATCGATCTACTCGTGGCAACACCTCTGTGATCTTCTGCTGGCAAATTTCCAGGGCACTAACAACCGCCCTGGAAAGGAGGATGACCTGCACCGGATAAGGAAGAACGACCATGAAACGCTACGCCAATTCATCGGTAGCCTACGGGTTGAAATTCTATTCGGAAGTTTTACGATTCATCCGTGATCGTGGCTTTCAAGCGAGTCCATAGCGTAAGGATAACAGAGGATATCGCTTACATCCACTCGCCACCGTCGCGAACTCTTGAGATGGCCAATAGATATGCGATCGTCACCGGCAGGCGATCAGTGGACAATACTATCGATCGTGAAGACAACATCCCTTAGGAGGTAGGCGAAAGTGGTAAGAAAAATGATAAAAAGGCTAGAAAATCTAAGAACAAGGCAAAGAGACACAAATCTCTAGTTGCCGGTTCTAAGGAGGTCCTGGACGTAAGCGACAAGGAGCCACGCAACCCCAAGCAAAATCCCGATCGAGGTAAAGGTAAGCGCTAAGATCGGAGAAATGACAAACCCAGGTGATGTCCTTTGCATAAAAAAGAAGGGCATGATCTTCGTAACTGCCGAGTTTTCCTACGGAAACTCAAAGACTTTTACTCTGGCAAGGGGTCACTTCCTACTCTTGAGCAGGTGGGCTAAACAAGTGGACAGAAGGAGTCGGATGATGAGGAGATGTCGTTCTAGGATCGACAACACACCATTGATCACATCTATGGGGGATCTTCGGCATACGAATCGCGGAGACAGCTGAAAGCTGTCGAACGTGAGGTAAACACAGTCGACTCCCCTCTTGTCAATAAATTACCGAAGTGGTCGGAAGTCACCATTACTTTTGAGAAAGGTGATTGCCCGATCCCTTCGACTAGACCAGGTCGATTTCCGATAGTGGTCGAACCCACCATCAACAATTGTCGAGTCAATCGAGTTTTAGTTGATGGTGGAAGCTCGCTAAATATTACGTTTACGAGTACCACGAGCGAGATCACGGTACCGGGACAAAGGTAAGACCGGTACGATATTCATTTCATGGAATCGTATCGGGGTCTTCGGCCAAACCAATTGGCCAAGTTTCTCTTCCTTTAACATTTGGATCACCAAGCAATTTCAGGACAGAGAAGGTCTCCTTTGATGTGGTAGACTTCGATACGGCGTATAATGTCATACTCGGACGACCTACTTTGGCAAAATTCTTAATAGCTACTCATTATGGGTATCAATGTCTTAAGATGCCGAGTCCCAAAGGAGTGATCACGATATATTGTGACAAGAAGATGGCGCACTCTGCGGCCGCGCTCCTCTAGATGGTTGGACAACTACCAACTCGGGATGAAAGTCGACCTTACGACTAGCAAGTCGAAGCCTAAAGCTACACCTAAGCCAAGCGACCGGTCAAAAGGTTCCTCCGACGCAGGAGCCCTTGAAGATCGTTCGCATTGGGGATTCTTCCGACCCCAAATAAGAAGACACCTCATCACTTTCCTCCGTGCAAACGCTGATGTCTTCGCGTGGCAAGCATCCGACATGCCCGGAGTCCCCAGGGAAGTGATCGAGCACAGGCTAGCTTTACGGCCTGATAAACTACCCATAAAACAAAAGTTACGGAGATTTGCCCCTGATCAACGAGATGCTATTAGGTCGAATGGACAAGTTGCTTAAGCGGGCTTCATAAGAGAAGTCAACCACCCAGAGTGGTTGGCCAACCCTGTAATGGTTAGAAAGTCTAACGGCAAGTGGCGTATGTGCGTAGACTTTACTGATCTTAATAAAGCTTGTCCAAAAGATGATTTCTCTTTACCTCGTATCGATCAGCTGGTTGACTCTACCGCAGGATGTGAGATGTTGAGTTTTCTGGATGCATACTCTGGTTACCACCATATTAGTATGTGTCGAGAAGATGAGGAGAAGACCGCATTTATTACGCCATTTGGGATATTTTGCAATGTCAAAATGCCATTCGGCTTAAAAAAATGCTGGAGCTTCTTTTCAGCGTTTGATGCAAACGACTTTCGCTCCTCAATTAGGCCGAAACTTAGAAGCCTCGTTGATGATCTAGTCGTAAAAGCACCAAACAACTCAACCATATCACCGACTTGCAGAGAGACTTTCGACAACCTCGAAAACACCACTTGAAACTTAATCCAGAAGTGTGTGTTGGTCTCTTGAGAAAATTACTTGGATTCTGGTCTCTACACGAGAATCGAGGCAAATCCGAAAATATAAAGCCATCAATCGATGCCCCACCACGAAGAAATAAGTCCGAAACTCACGGATGCATGGCGGCGTTAAGTCGTTTCATAGCACGATCGGGGAAAAAGAACCGCTTTCTTCAAACTTCTAAGGAAACACGAAGGCTTCGAGTGGTCGAAGAGGCTAACCTTGCCTTCGAGGAAGTCAAGAGGTATCTTCACGAGTGCTCTGTTCTAGTTTCCCGAAGCTAGAGAGACGCTCTTAATTTACCTAGCGCCATGCCACGAGCGATAGCGCGATCTTTGGTCGTAGAACATGAAAACATACAATGACCGGTATACTACGTTAGTAAGGTTTTGCACGGACCTAAGAAGTGTTACCCTCAGGTTCAAAAACTTCTATATGCCCTCCTCATGTCTTCGAGGAAACTGCGGCATTATTTTCAGGCGCACAAACTAGCTGTGTCGTCTGAGTTTCCCTTGGGAGCGATCCTCCAGAATAGAGAAACAACGGGACGTATGGCAAAATGGTCAGTCGAACTTGGAGCGTTCGACATCCATTTCGTGTCCCGGACGGCCGTTAAATCCCAGATCTTGGCAGACTTTGTCGCCGAATGGACAAATCTGAACTGCTCAGATCCCCATCTGATTCCCACGGCGAGTGGGCGATGTACTTTGACGGGTCACTTACGATAAGTGGCTCGAAATGAGAGTGGTCTGGAATCTTCTACGGGAGAAACCTTAAAGTATGTCATACAATTAAACTTCGAGCCACTAATAATGTGGCGAGTCTGAAGGTTTGCTAGGTGGTATACGAGCCGCGGCGCTCTCGATTCGACGATTACTCGTAAGAGGAGACTCTCAACTAGTCATGAATCAAGTCGGAAAGGAGTACGGTGCTCTAATTCGACCATGTCCCGTACCTATCGGAAGTTACGCAAGTTAGAAAAGCACTTTTGGGCTTTGAGGTACTATTTATCCCTCGAAAGGATAATTTCTCATGAACCAACTGGCTCGCCTAGCTTCCTCCCGATCCCTAGTACCGAAAGGTGTGTTTTTGGAACAGCTTCAAAAGCCGTCTATAGTCGAAGAACTAGAGACGCCCTCTATAGAAACAGCCTCTCTAGAGTACGAAGATAGATGGATGGCACCCATCTACGAGTAACTTGACGGGTTCCTTACGGATGACGATCGTAAGGCATCGATTATCCCGAAGGCCAAAATGTATGCTTTGGTCGAAGGTGTCCTCTATAAGCGAGGAACCCAAGAGGTGCTGATGCGATGTGTTCCGCAGAGCGAAGGATTAAAACTCATTCACGACATACGGAGGGATGCAGTGGAACTCATGCTTCCTACTGTAACACGGTTGGTAAAGCCTTTCGACAAGGTTTTATTGGCCATGACCCTCACGATGCCGGGAGTCTGGTTAAAAATATGTACAATGCGGTTCATAGCCAGAATACAAACAACCAACTCAGGCGTTGCAAACAATTCCTCTGTCTGCCTTTTTGCGACACAGGGTCTTGATATCCTAGGACCGTTACCTAGAGCTCTAGGAGGTTTTGAGTTCCTTTTGTGGCCATCAATACGTTCACAAAATAGATAGAAGTGAGCTTTGGATCGAGATAACAACAGGCGACAAGCGGTTCATGATGAGATGCGTGATCACTCGGTTTGGAGTACCAAGTCGAATTATCACGATAACGACAAGCGGTTACAGCGCAAAATTTGTGAATTTTGCGACAAGTTGGGAACTTCGTTTGTGTTACGTTCTGTCGCCCACCCCAAAGCAGCGGGCGATCGAGAGAGCAAATGGCGGATAATGAAGGGAATCAAAATGAGTCTTCGATCACTTGTCAGCGCTCGGGGCTTGGGTACAAGTACCTTCGATGTTATGGGCAATTGCGTGCGACAACTAGCCGAACTCAGGAGAAACACCTTTATTTTTAGTTTTGGTGCCGGCCATGCTTCGCGAACTAAAGATCAGGTCAACACGGGTCGATAAGTTTAACGACTCCAATCAAGAACAACTTCGAGCAGACGACATTAACCTGCTCGAGGAAAAGAGAGACCAGGCTTTAATCCGTTCCGCAGTCTACCAACAAGCCCTGCGCAGATACTACGATCGTAAGGTCCAACCTCGCAGCCTTGCTAAAGGTGACTTGGTATTGAGGTTTATCCAATCCCAGTCTAATCGAAACAAACTTTCCCCCAAGTGGGAAGGTCCTTACACTGTGGTCGAAGTAACGCGTCCAGGATCGGTGCGACTTGCAATGGAGGACGGTCGCGTTCTCTCAAACTCTTGGAACATTGTCCAGTTACGCAAATTTTATGTGTAGCAAGCTTCTACGACAATAAAGTATCAGGTTCTCCCTACCTTTTTTTGTCTATTTTTTTGAATTTCGCTTTTATTTTCGACCATTTTTTATGCTCATTCCTACTGTACACTGGTCACCAAAAGGACAACACATTTAGTCGAAGTCTCTCCTCTCTGCATGTGGTCCTGCCCGCTGGAAGGAGCTTCCTAATGTCGCCTTGTTCTTTACTACAACAACCAGTACAACACTTATTGAGCTCACAAACATGGTCGAAAGTTGTTAAGCAAATTCATGTCACCTTAGCTTATTTATCTTGAAAAATAAACTAAGAAGAGTGCACTTTCTCGGGATGCGTCACTACTTTTCAATTAACTTGATTGGTTTTATCGCCGGAGGAAGAAACACACCTAGTCGAAGCTTCTCCTTTCTGCATGTGGTCCTGCCCACTAGAAGGAACTTCGTAGAGTCGTTTCGTTTCCTACTTTTGCTGCTGTGACAACTTCGTCAGGAAAAACAAAAATAATCGAATGAATTCTTAAGGTCCTCTAGACGTTTGTTTCGCTCAAGTTGTTGTTATTGACTTGATTAATCTGGTGGGGATGGTAACATCACCTAGTCGGCCTTTTTCTGCACGTGGTCCCGCCCACTCAGAGGAACTTCCCAGCGTCGATCTGCTTTCACTCTCGACTAGTGCAAAAGAGTCGATACTAGACAACTACAAGCCTGGACAAACATCTCTATTTTCGAAACCCTTTCTTTACCACTTTCTTAGTTTATTCCTAATAAACTAAGTAAGTAGTCGGGGGCTAGGATAAAGTTATAAACATGACTTCATTTCTTAGTCTTAATTTTTCCAAGTTGTCATCTTACGAGTTACTAACTACTCTACGAGATGATTCGCAGGGAAAATGAAGGATAAAGGAGGAATCGCTTATATCTGGTCTGATTATTTCTTCCTTTTTCATTATCTTACGAGTTACTAACTACTACACGAGATAATTTGTAGGAAAAAAGAAAGGATCATATATTTATGCATCACCACAAAAAAGACTTGTCTTTACAAGTTTGTATTACAAGACTACTCTGTTAAGGGAGATTCTATTTGCATCTCCTCTGCGACCTTCTCGCCAACCGACTACATCTCTTCGATCGCCTTCTCTCGCTTGATTCGGTGCAATCAGTCAACAACAGAATGAGGATTAAGGTTAGATCACGGGCCTTGAGTTTTGCTAAAACAAAACTCACACTCTTGACCGCTTCCTTATCGAATCATTCGTTGGTCTTCGAGTAGACACCAACTGTTCAAAGTACCGACTGCTCCCCAATGGCACTCATATGAGCGGCCATCGTCGTCGCGAGGAGCAATCCTCCCGGCACGAAGCCCATCGAGTACATTGTTCAGGAGTGAGATATTATCTTGAAGATTGATCTTCATTGATTTTGTCTCCTCCTGGGAATAAGTCGAAGCCTCGTGGAGTTGTTTTATTTCAATCAATCGATCTGGAAAGAGTAAGGATTGATTAGATGAAGCAATTCTATGAGAAGATAAAACAAATCAAAAGCAGGTAAAAGTTATACTTACCAGCTAATTGAGAACCCAAGTTCTCGATTTCCCGATCTTTCTCCTTCGCGATGCGGGAGACTTCACGGACAACTGAGGATTTCTCCTGGACTTCGATCCGGAGAGCCCCCACCTCGGCCTGAAGGGCCTTATTTTCGACTTCTTTTTCTATAAAAGAATGAGAGGTTAAAAAAAAGAAGGGTGGAAACCAAAATCAGAAGCAGTCGTAATTACACGTACTGTTTATTTTTTCCTGCAACCGCTGGGTTGCAGAGTTAGCCTCCTGAAGCTTCTTCAGGAGGTCGGTGGCTTTATCCCTTAGCTTTTTCGACTCGGCTTTTTCAAAGTCGAGTGAATCAGCCAGGGTCCTTTCGTCACTCTTAAACCTGAAAGGGCAAAGGGTAGACATGAGCACACTTAAACAAGTGGTCGTAAGCTTTTCTACGGCCAATGAGTGGCCGTAAGTTATTCTACGACTACCCTCTAGTCGTAAGTTTTTCTACGACAACCCCCTTCGAATACTGAAGAAGTGATCAGAACGATTACGGGAATCAGTTACTCACCACCTCTCTGCTTGCTCGCAGAGTACTGCCTTCTCTTGTCGAAGTTTGATAAGTTGCCGATTGTATTCGCAAATCGTAGCGACTTGCTCCACGGCTCTCTACAAGAGAGAAAAACGATAAGAGAAAGAGATAAAATCATAAGTAAGTATCGATGAATACTTACGTTCATGTTTGACCAAGCAAACATGGAAACTATTCGTGATGGATCCTTCAGCCCATCCATCTCCTCAACTCGCTTCCACGGCACTCCTCGAGTCATTCATTGTCGAAGACATCCCCACAATTGGGAATGTCGGGTGGGGAACTTCGGTCGCGAACGGTAGGCGTAAGATCCTACAATGGAGTCGTAGGCCAAAGAAATCGAGTAAAAGTTGAAATACTCTTCTTCCTCTAACTCGCGGACGGGACACCACGGAGGGCGGAAGGAATGTCTTGGCAATCTCCCTTACACGCACGGCGGTCAAGACTCTCGCCGCCACCTACCTCCCCGTATCCTCTCGGCCTCCTCTCTGTCGCCTCCTCTGCAGCCTCTCGACAACCGGTTGTCGAGCGACTTCGACATCCTCGGCGGTCAGAGCCACCTCAAAGAAACGCAACTTCTTCCGCCGCAGAATAGTAGCCTGGATCTTCGCCACATCGCAGCCACACCTCGCGCTTGGATGGGTGACGGTATTCTCCATGGGAGTATCCTCAAATTTGAAGACGCGGCTAAGATCACAAAACACAGAAATAAGTCCCCTCGTAAAAACAAACAGTAAGTAGTTATTACACTTATATTTTTTACATACCTTTGTGCGCTAGACCTTACTCGAAACTTGGGAGCAACTTTCCCGACGGAAGATTTCTTCGACCTCTTCTCGACCACCGCTGGTCGAGATGCACTCGGGACGACAGGAATCACCTCCTCCCGACTTCTCGGGCGGTCGAGATCAGTCTCGACCACCTTCAGAACGCTGCTCCCCTCGGCCTCAGATCCCACCGGAGCAGCGGTTTCCTTCACAAAAGACATGAAGTCCTTCCAGATCTCCTTTTCTAGTTGTCTTGTGAAGCCACGAGAAGCTGAAACTGCGAATGACTTGTTGTCGTAAAAGAATGATACCTTAACCTTGGGGACCTTGCGCTTAAGGGCAAGGACATCTTCTTCTGCTTTCTTCTTTGCCACAACTATGTCCGCGGCAAACTTAGCAAAAGGAGCAGGAGGAGCCGAGCTCGAACCCCCCTTGTCGCCGACTTTCACCAATCAACGCTTCATGGTTGGAGGGGACTTCACGACTCACATCACAAGATTGCTAATGACCACCAAGTTGACTTCCTCGTCGTCTTGGCGGTTCTCCATGCCAACTTTCTGTTAAAAAAGAGAGAAAGTGGTTGTAAGATCTTCTACGATCACTAGCCGGTCACTAGTACGACCAGCTCAAAAGTCGTAAGTATTTCTCGACATTGTCTAATCGTAAGTCATCTTACGATTACGCTCGGTCGTAAGTTTTTCTACGATCGATTATCTAGTCGTAAGTTTTTCTACGGCAAACCCGTTAGTCGATATCATTTTACGACAACAAAACGCCAAAGGCAAAATCGTTCGATTACCTTCAGCTCCTCTTTCTCCTCTCGTGGTCAAAACCGCAAGGATTTGAGGAGCCAATGTGTTGGCGGATGCTTCGCAGATGAGCTCGACACGCGCGTCAACCTCCGCTGCGAAAGATCCGAATGCATGGACAACACGATTATGCACTAAATCGGGATTAATCAAGGACAAAGCCAAAGAGTAAGTTTTTCTACTCACCGTCCTTGTAGTCCCTGGTTGGGTCATCCTTTCCTGAGTACCTCCACATGGGAGGAACCCTTGTCTTTAAAGGACTTATTCGGCGCGTGATGAAGTCCTTCACCACCTGCCAACCGGTGAGCCCCTCCGACTTCAAGTCTTTGACAGCTTGAATATAGGGGGCTATCCGGTCGAGATTACCGGGAGTTGAGTCCCAGGAAGAAGACCGCTCGTCGGCCTTTTCGGCGAATGAGAGGTTGTCTTCCTTGGTTACCTCCCAGTAGAACCACCTCTTCTTCCACCCCGGCCATGATGACCGGGTAAACATCTGAATGTACTCCTTCGACTTGTCGTCGTGGAGCTTCAGACCACAGCTACCGGCGATCCCGGCTTGACAAGCCATTCCGTAGTAGTACTGGAAAAGCTTGAGGTCTGCCGGAATCTCCAGGTAGGCCTCGCACAAGTACACGAACACGCTCAGCATTGTGATGGAATTAGGACCAAAGTTCACTAATTCCACCCCAAAGTGCTCGAGCACGAGTGTGAGGAAGGGGTGAGCAGGCAATCGGAGAACGCACTCACAGTACGCCTGGAAAACCGGAATTTGGCCTTCCTCTCCTGACGGCCAATGCTGCTCATTCGCCGCAATCCACCTTACGAGAAGTCCCTCGGGGATCTTCTTGGCAGCGACCAAAGCGGTCATCTTCACGTCATCCATCTCCGACTCAGCCCACTCAGAGACAATCCTGGCAATTTTCTCTCAAAGCGGGAAGAATTGGATTTGGGAAAGCTCCAAGAAAGAGTACAGAGTCATCGGCGGCGGAAGAGACGAGAAAGCAACAGACTGTTGGGTGAAAAGGTAAGAACCCTAAGTTTTACCTCCACGGCCCGTTTTATAACCACACGCCTGGAACGAAACGCCGTGGAATCCCAACAGTCTCCACCGCTTCGGGAATTGTTTCGACGGACAGACTTTTTACCTGCCCGATCGAAAGTCCCGAGACACCTTTTTTACACCTCAAGTGAAATTACCATCTTGACCCCTGGGTCAAATGAAAGGCCGATCGGAAAGGTTTTGCTTCCGGTCGTAAGGCCACGACTCCTTCGAAGTCGTAAGATTTTCTACGACATCTTGCAATCGTAATGGTCTTAACAAATTACCTCGATCAAGCATATTCCTGGTCGAGAGAAACGAGTGTTGAAGAGTTTTTCCTTCAACGTTTTCCCCGCGACCTCCTAGTGGTCAAAAGATCATCTACGACCATTCGGTCAAGTAAGCTATTTTCACTTGAAGCTGGGGGGCTAGATGACGAGGATCTAAATAATCCTCATTTTATTATTCCATAATCATGAAATATAACATCACATGGCATACCTCTTAATATTATAAGGAAAAAACAAATCAGGAAGTCGTAAGTTCTTCTACGACTACCCCCTAGTCGTAAGCATTTCTACGACTATAGTGTAATCGTAAGTCTTGCTACGATTACGTCCGGTCGTAAGTCTTTCTACGACCAGTATCAAGTCGTAAGTCTTCCTACGACTACCCCCCTAGTTGTAAGTCCTACTATGACTAGGTGCGCTCACAATTCTTCACGACTAACCGGTTCACCCGCCGTAAGGCCCATTTAATGGTGAGAATCCAAGCAGTCAAAATACGTAGTTATGCTTGACATAACTACAGATAATGCCCCACTATCTCTGACTGATAACCGTTTGACAGCATGGGGAGGTTACTACTCCGGTAATTACTCTCATTATTGCGCAATAATGAGCGACTAATTAGCCTGGAATGACAACAGCCACCACAGCGTAATATAAATAGGTGTCTTTTAGAGATAGAAATGAGAGGCTTTTTGGGAGACAGTTAGTAAGACCCTCAGCTGATTGTAACACAGATACCCAATACAAGATACACAGGAGTAGGGTTGTTATTCTCACTAGAGAAGGCCCGAACCTGTATAAAAATCCCTGCGTCTCTTTCGTCTGCGTGATCAATTGTGGAGACCCCCCGAATCAAACGATCTTTACGTAAGATCGGTTCTAAAACACCGACAAGTATATAGTTCATTAAATCTAGGGTGACAAAGGATAGAGTCCAAATTCTAGGATTGGTAGTTTATACACAGTTATCATTAAGGCATTAGCTACGACTAGACCAAATATAGTTGCATAAATCATAGCAATGCAATTTCATAATTTGAAGCAACATAATTTGCAAAGAGTAGGTACAATATGGTCAAAGCGTTGACTCGTCTTGCTCAGAGTACTTCTGATCTTGGTCCTGATCAATTGATGGTTCTTCGGCTGCCTCGGCTTCTATATACGCAAAAACAACCAAAAAGGCAAATAAGCACATACGAATGCAAACCGCTTTCAACCATTTGATGAACTCCAAATAATGCAAGGTCATAAATCAAAAGTATTATACCACTATAGTTGAAGACTTATTGGTCGAACTCGAGTGGGCGAACTGTGTGGTTGAGACACAGTGGTCGAAACGGTGTGGTCGAGAGAGTGATCGAAATGAGTGGTTGAAACTGTGTGGTCGGAACACAGTGGTCGAAAGAGTGATTGAAATGAGTAATCGAAACTGTGTGGTCGAACAGTGGTCGAGAAGGGGTGGTCGAACTGTGTGGTCGAAACACAAGGGTCGAGCTGAGTGGTCGAAACACAGTGGTCGAAAGAGTGATCGAAATAAGTGGTTGAAACTGTGTGGTCAGAACACAGTGGTCGGAAGAGTGGTCGAAATGAGTGATCGAAACTGTGTGATCGAACAGTGGTCGAGAAGGGGTGGTCGAACTTTGTGGTCGAAACACAGGGGTCGAGCTGAGTGGTCGAAACACAGTAGTCAAAATGATGTGGTCATAGCGCCCAAGTGGTCTAATAGAGTGGTCGAGAGGGGTTTTCACCACTGGTCGGAAGGGTTCCGACCATCTGGTTGAAGGGGATTTCGGCCACCAGGTCAGAAAGGACTTCGATCCCCCGGTCGAAAGAGGTTTTCAACTAGGAATGGTCGGAGAGGGGATACGACTGAGTGACATCGAAGGAGTTTTGACTACGTGGTCGTAGAAGGCTCGGCTGGTCGTAGTCGAAGGAGTTTCGACTACGTGGTCATAGAGGACTCGGCTGAATTCGACTACTCCACGGTGGTCGAAAGAAGAAAGGATTAGAATATTCCATAGTGGTCGAAAGAACTAGTGAAGAGCCAGAGAAGAACCAGAGAAAGAACTGAAGAAGAACATGGCAGCTCGAACGAGAAGGAGCATCGAGGCCATTAGGAACGTACCGGTATGGAGCTGAGGGGACGAGCTGACCGGAGCTGGGCTTGCGACGGAGGGCCGAGACTGCGAGTGAAGCTCTACACAATAGTGAGGTCTTGAGGGAAGAGAGTAGCCTTCACCCTCAGGACAGCTTCAAGGAAGTAGGTGAATGGTCCCGAGGGGAGAACTTGGGGTGCACCTCTCCAGCGAGGCTGATTCAATCCCCTGGGCTAACTTGGTCGGAGGGAAGGAAGAACGAGGTCGACGGTGGTTCCTAGGAGCAAAGAGTGGGACCGATTGAGGAAAAATGTTTCTTGGGTCATGAAAGATGCGCTGACTCATACAAAGGGGGGTCTTACTGAAGGGAGTCAACAGCGGTGGTGCTCACCGAGGCGAGCGCTCAAGCCTTACCTGGAGCTCAAGCTTACTTGAGGGAGGAAGAAGGTGGGACTAGAACTGGAGTAGCTATTCGTGTTGGTTCTTATGTTGAGTTCACTGACGATGGTAGGCAAGAGTACTATATTAGTTGTGACATTAACTAGGTTGTAGACAAGGATACTAGTTGCTTTCTTGATTTATTGAAAAATCTTGACGATGAGATGCAACATGGAAGTAATCAAACAATTACTATCACCATTTGGAACAAAAATTGCAGTAGATATACCGAGGTTGCTTCTGACTCAGCTTTGCTTGATGCGTTTGACATGTACTGGGACATGAGGAGGCTCTCACTACTTGTTAGTGTATCTAGTTCCAATGCATGTAGGCAACCAAGCACTAGCAACGTGTCTTGTGTCCAGCATGCCACCTCCTCGCAGAAGACATTGTCATCTGCCCTTAATTTCCGAACACAAGAAAGCACAACTTGCCATGACAATGAGCCAGGACCTTGTAAACCTACTGTTGATGTGGACAAATGGAGTGAGGATGATCAGGAAGAGTATGTGGTCACGGATGATGAGAGACTTCAATACAAAGACTTGATGTCAGGTGATGATGCCTCAGATTCTGAGTATGTGCCAGGGTTTGATGATGGTGATGAAAGCGAGGATGAGTCTTCAGTTGATGATGAGGCTAGTTGTTAGTCTAATGTGCATGTAACTAACATATAGAACCCTAACATAGACGTTGGAGTTACTTTTGAGGATGATCAACAGAACCCTAACATAGACGTTGGAGTTACTTTTGAGGATGGTCAACACTTTAAGAGGTGTATAAGGCAATATGCAGTGCTTAATGAAGTTGAAATTACAGCTACCTATAGTGAGGCATCCAGGTACATAGCACATTGCAGGGCCAAGAAGTGCAAGTGGCGGATACATGCGTCAAGACTGTATGATGGTAGGACTTGGATGGTAAGATTTATGATTTTCAGAAGCTATCATGTTTTCATATTATTCATCTTTTGTTATGTTTTCATATTATATCTTCATGTTTTCCTTTCCAGATTAAGAAGATGCCATACAAGCATACATTCCAAGCTCTAGCCAAGTAGAGAGGAACTGTATGGCTACCAATGCATGGGTCAGGGATAGGGTTATTGCAAAGTTGAGACAAAATCCTACAATTGGTGCTACAGCTCTGAAGAAGTTCTTAGAGGAGAAATACAAAATCAATATATCTTATTATGTTGTTTGGGATGGAAGATAAATGACATTGGATGAGATATTAGGCAAATGAAAGGATAGTTTTGAACATATTTTCAGCTTCAAGGCCGAATTAGAGAGGAGATGTCTTGGTAACATAGTAGAAATTGAACATGTGTTGATAGATTCATCAATGGTTGCAGACCTTACTTAGGTATTGACTCAATTGTGCTCACTGGTAGGTGGAGGGGTCAGTTGGAAAAATAGACAATTTGCATACATTCTCTCTCCTCCCTGGCCTAGAAATCATATAATAGTCGCATCGGTGTTCTATGGCAAAATTACACCTAATTTCAGTGTATTCTGACGAAACCACATTTTTTAGATGTCCGTTGGCAAAGGACGACAAAGTACAGTGCCTTGTAGCCAATTTTACCTATTGCAAAGTAGACAGGCTAGGGAGTTTTTGGCATACACATACTCAGTATTCTGAGCTTAGGCAAAGTAGATGGGCTAGGGAGTTTTTGGCATACACAAACTCAGATTCTGAGCTTCGATGTTCTCAAACTCGAACCACATACATGTGCATGACTGTGTCGGTGATGTCTTTTGTTCCGTGTTATTGATTTGGCAACGTATTACACGCTACAACACACTCAATTCCAAGCAATCAATTACAAACATTATTACAAGACAGGCAACCCCATCAACTTGTAAACGTATTAACGAACAGAAAACAATAACTCGGATGCAAACGTATTCCTTTTGCCTAAACCTGACCGGATGCAAACGTATTAATCAACAGATAACAATGACCAGGACATTCGCACAACTGCTCAAACTAAATATTGACAGAAGGAATGTTGTCTAGATCGTGATCGAGATAAATTTTGGTGTGACCAAAATTTTGATAGCCGATTTTCTCACCCTCGAATTACCCACGTGCGACGTTGGATTTTATTAGCGTTACCAAATTTTGTTGGTTTACTTAGCAAACCAATCAAGCCTCGATCGTCCCGGATCACCGGGATTCGGTGGTTCATTGCTCGCAGCAGAGACCTTGGAGCCCCACTCGAAAGCCCTTGCTCGTGTCGTCCTTGTGAACGATCACCTCGATGAAGCGCAGGCGCCTTCTTGGGACCCGTTGTCGCCGTGATCGCCTCTTCGCCTCCTCGAGTCCGGACTGCGAAAAACAGGTGAAGATTTGAGCTGATGGAATCGGTTGCTCGTACACAAAGTGGTTCCCACCCGTAAGTGACGAATCAAAATTTAGTTGGTGCGCATGAAGGCAAAATTATCACACGTTAGTGAGACAAAATCCTACAATTGGTGCTACAGCTCTGAAGAAGTTCTTAGAGGAGAAATACAAAATCAGCATATCTTATTATGTTGTTTGGGGTGTGATGAACCCGAAGGTCCTATTGTTTGCCCGATCTTTCGATGAGAATGATAAGTTCGGTAGGCGTCGCTCAACTCTCACGATCCTGGCTACGAACACGCAAGGCTCGAAACCACGCAATCGCTGAACTGATTGACAAGTCGTTATCAACCGTGCACGAATACCCGGATGACCTGACCACGAAGGTCGATTCCTGCATACACCGAAGAAGCACGCAAGAACAAGATAAATAAGCAATCTGAAATTGCAAATATGAATTGAAATATTTGAATTGAGTTGGGATTCTGAATAAGGATCTTAATTGGGTGGTCTAGTCGACACACGCAAAAGATACAAGTTGCAACGAAGGCAAACTAAACATAAACAAAATCCCAGAAAACTAGAGGGGGTGCGACCTCCTTAAATAGGGGATGAGGAGCCACACAACTAATAGAACTAGCGGGGTGGGATTAAACTCGCGGGTTACTGTTCACGTGAACAGTAACCGCGCCCCCAAGTGGCCCGATGGCAGATGGGCCAAGTTCAATATGATTACAAAGCCCAGATTGGCCCAAACAATTGATATGACGTCTTCTTTTGATGATTGCGATCAGTCCAGAAGGAATTTGAAGATGAGGCCAGATCCGTTGGAAAGAGGACGAAATAATCTTTCAATCAAGTACTTGTGGACCTCAAACGGACACCGTATGAGAAAGTTATGTCTGTTTTAAGTTGATGCTGTCACGCTGATTCTGGAGGCCGAACTGGATTCCAAAACAGGTCCAGCTCAAACTGCTTGCTTCTCTTGGACCAAAAGTGACATGGTGCTGCACATATATATATTTCATCATTAGGTAGCATCATATAGTTCATATAATATAAAGACACTCCTAAAAACGAGCTCACCTTATAATTTAAGTGAAGCGTCGAGCCTTATACTTAGAACATTAAACATAGCAAATATGGTTGTATCCATAGAGGTCATGTCCTCATCATCCTCCCTTTCTTGAAAACAAAGCCGTCCTCGGCTTTTGATAAGCTGAAAATAGGGTAACAAAGAAGCCAAAGTGTATGCATGATATATGTATATGTCATCTGCTTTAACAGCTTCTTCGTTGTTGCACCATTAATGTTAGAAGACAGCAACAATCATATATGTGAATGATCAAAACAAAAGTTCTCACACAACAATTATTGCAACTAGTTTTGCAAATGTAAGTGAAGCGCTTATGCAATTCAAATCTCCGAAGTTGTAAACTTGCAATGGTAGCATATATGGGCAAATCTACAACTTTTGGAATCAAACAAAATTCACCCATATAATCATATGTTAGACGAGCAATAGCAAATTCATCTAGCAATGGTGAAAAGATTTGTAAGTTTTTCCATAATTCAACATCCGCATTCAGATTGTCCTTACTAGATGGTGCCATAAAGGTGAACACATAGGCATGGGATGAGCACTAAATTTTATTTGACTCTCATATTGAACAAGATTCAAAGACACAAGAATTGTTGTTCAAACAACATGCTTCAATTCATCGATGTGATCACAAGTTATGCATATTCGATATACAAGAAATTGATTGTCTACACCATAATCTCCAATCAAATTAAACTTATATCCAGGGTGTGGGTGCAAAACAAGAATTTCGAACATGCAATTACATAAACTTTTTCCAAGGCATGTGACAATTTCATAGGTGAATCCAACATAATATAACATAAAGAATCGCAGGAGAAATTTTAGTCAAAACGTCTTTATGTCTAACCAATTCCACATGATCATTGTATGCGATTAAATCATCACATGAATCATTTAAAACAAGCAGTAATTCAATTACTTCAAAGACATGGTGCACTCAAGTTAACAGTGTAAATCAACAAGTTTATCACATGGTGCACTCAACTCACCGGCAAATCAATCAAATTATCACAGATTCATGCAAATTCTTAATAATATCAGATTCTCGTAGCTAGAAATGAATTTCTACCTTCTCAAAGACTAGGTTCATCCACCTCATGTGATGCAAGTGGTTTCTACTACAATCTGATTTTCCTTTGCTCAATGATACTAGGCATGAAATCATGGTTATTGTTCTTAGATTGAGTGTTCAAATCAGTACCTTTGGTATTACCTTGTAGGATCGCCTCGGATGATGTTGATACTGAAGTTGGTGAGTAGTTAAAAGCTTTTCCTTCTGTTCTTGCTCTAGCTCAATTAACAATGAGCGAGCCAAGGGTGCAAGACAACGAGATAGAGTAACTCCCACAGCAGAGGGGCGGCAATCATGGTAGATGCAGCAGCAGGAGAAGCAACCAAAGATGATCTTGATGCGAGGTTTGTACCGTGCGCTTATTTGTTTCATGTACACGTGAAGGTGTAGTGGAAGTAGACGAAAAGCACGAACGGTCTTGATTGTCGTCCCTGTACTTCTTTTCAACTTGGCAAGCAAGACGAAACAAACGAGTGACAGTGGGAGGTTTATAAACAAGTTTATTCCGAATTTGATGGTTCAATCCTCCTAGAAATCTAGTTATCTTCGCATCTTCGCTTCTTCTAAACCACAACGAGACAAAGCGGTTTGCAAATCTTGATAATAATCCTCTACGTAACTACTACCTTGTCTTAAGCGTTGCAATTTATTAAGCAATTCACGAGAATAATATGAAGGTACAAATCTATGTCTCATTACTCTCTTCAAATCATTCCATGTTCTAGGTATGTTCTGATTAGTAATGACAAAGATTCACTCCACCAAATAGATGCAAAATCATAAAACTCACGCAGTAATAGCCCTAACTTTTAGATGATCAGAAATTCATGGCATGCAAATAATTGTTGTACACTAATTCCCATGTGATATAAGCATCGGATCATAATTCCCAGCAAAAAAGAGGGTACCGTGAAGTTAATTTTATGAGACATACTATCACTATCATATACCTCCGTAGTGAAAAACTTGCCTCAAGTGTGTATCTTCCTCGCTCACTATCTTGCACTCCCGTCCAACAGTTCAAGAAGAGGTGGATATATCTTGCAATCTTTCGTGAATCATCATAGTTAGTAGAAAACAAGGAAACAAATCACAAGTATATGTTCCTATCAACTACTAGGTTCGGAGGCTCAACCAAGTCACTCACACTCAAGCTTATACCCGCCTTACAAGTTCTTACCAATGCAAAGCAAGGAAGTGGTACAACCGGTGGCTGGTTCGTGGTACTCTCACTTGCGATCAGCCCAACGATTGCGAGGAACGACACCTGCTGAGTTAGTAGGAAGTGGAGCTTGGAAGGCTTCAATATGGTAGCAAGGATCAGCAATAATCAAAACAGTTAATGCAAGTTGAAAGATTGTTCAAAGTACTAGCCAATGTTGCCGATCCTAGCCTAATCAAAGCTAGCTAATCAAAGCCCTATGAAGAGAAGTGTATGTACGCACACGCAACGATCAATGTGACTTGATGCAAGCAAGGGAAAGCCTCACAACAAGTGCTAGAGAGACGCTAGCCAACTACTCAAACTTTTTTCTAAGGGCACAAGATTGTTCGCGTGATGTAGAGCACAAAAACAGCGATATGGGTGCACACGAACAACCCTCTAGATTGAGTAGAAACAATAGCTAGTCTCAAACGATAAACAAAGAAAAGTTTTATATGGCTTATATATGCTTGTTTGAAATGTTTGACGATATCTACAACTTTGCAGTTGAGGTGAACTCCAAATTCGAAAGGAAGATCGAAATAAACGGCAAAACAGAAACCGAAAACTTGCGACGTGAATTCAGGGCCGAAGATGGCCGATTTTGGGAAACCTGGAGGGAGACTAGTGGCTTAGGTAGAAAAGATGCGTCTCGTCATTAGCTTCAAAACGAGCACAAGAACGTCAAAAACGGACACCGTATGCAAAAGTTATGCCCGTTTTACTGAAAGTGTCTCGGATACGGAATTCTACTCGGACTCGAATCCGTCTCGGGTTTAAATTTGAAACTGCTATATCTTTCAAACCCGTGGGCCAAACTTGCTGAAATTTTTGTGAAGCTTTTGGTTATATGTAGAAGGTATCTACCAATTTTCATGCACTTTTCTTTTCTCTTTTTTTCTTTTTTTTTTTTTTTTTTTTACGCGATTTTTGTTCTATGCGGTCGCTTCTTTCTCCTTCTAATATTTGGTCGGCCCTAAGGTTTTCCGTAAGTCACAAATAACATGAATTCTCCAAAAATATCACAGCAACCCTCTTTTTAGATGAACAACAGTGGATTTTCTATTTTTGGTGCGGATTAGAGGAGTTCTAACCCACGAATTTTCTGCTTTGGATGCACAAACTAAGAACCCTAAACGAACGATCACAGCAACGCAAGGAAAACACGAAGCAATCTATACCATGACCAACTAGACAATAACTAGAGCTAAAGATCAGCAACTAGACACGACGATGCAACCAATGATTCAACAAGCAAAATACCAAAAGAAAAATTGCAATGGCTCAAAGGGTTCTGACAGGATGATAGATGCAATAATTTTTGGGCAATTTTCTGGACTCTAGGTATGAAAACGAATCTACTACTAGAAAACTGAAAATTCTCACCGATCAATCAAGCTCGATACCACCCGATGAACCCGAAGGTCCTATTGTTTGCCCGATCTTTCGATGAGAATGATAAGTTCGGTGGCGCCGCTCAACTCTCACGATCCTCGCTACGAACACGCAAGGCTCAAACCACGCAATCGCTGAATCGATTGACAAGTCGTTATCAACCGTACGAATACCGGATGACTCGACCACGAAGGTCGATTCCTGCATACACCGAAGAAGCACGCAAGAACAAGATAAATAAGCAATCTGAAATTGCAAATATGAATTGAAATATTTGAATTGAGTTGGGATTCTGAATAAGGATCTTAATTGGGTGGTCTAGTCGACACACGCAAAAGATACAAGTTGCAACGAAGGCAAACTAAACATAAACAAAATCGAGAAAACTAGAGGGTGCGCGACCTCCTTAAATAGGGGATGAGGAGCCACACAACTAATAGAACTAGCGGGTTGGGATTAAACTCGCGGGTTACTGTTCACGTGAACAGTAACCGCGCCCCCAAGTGGCCCGATGGCAGATGGGCCAAGTTCAATATGATTACAAAGCCCAGATTGGCCCAAACAATTGATATGACGTCTTCTTTTGATGATTGCGATCAGTCCAGAAGGAATTTGAAGATGAGGCCAGATCCGTTGGAAAGAGGACGAAATAATCTTTCAATCAAGTACTTGTGGACCTCAAACGGACACCGTATGAGAAAGTTATGTCTGTTTTAAGTTGATGCTGTCACGCTGATTCTGGAGGCCGAACTGGATTCCAAAACAGGTCCACTCAAACCGCTTGCTTTCTTGGACCAAAAGTGACATGGTGCTGCACATATATATATTTCATCATTAGGTAGCATCATATAGTTCATATAATATAAAGACACTCCTAAAAACGAGCTCACCTTATAATTTAAGTGAAGCGTACGAGCTCTTATACTTAGAACATTAAACATAGCAAATATGGTTGTATCCATAGAGGTCATGTCCTCATCAGGGTGGAAGATAAATGACACTAGGTGAGATATTAGGCAAATGGGAGGATAGTTTTGAACATATTTTCAGCTTCAAGGCCGAATTAGAGAGGAGATGTCCTAGTAACATAGTAATAGAACATGAGCATGTTGACAACAATATGAGGTTCAACAAGATGTTTGTTGCCCTCAAGGCTTGTGTTGATGGATTCCTCAATGGTTACAGACCTTACTTAGATATTGACTCAACTGTGCCCACTGGTAGGTGGAGGGGTGAGTTAGCATTTGCCATAGGGATTGATGAACACAATTGGATGTTTCCAGTGGTTTATGGAGTTTTTGAATCTGAAAGTGCAGAGAACTAGCAGTGGTTCATGGACAATTTGCACAGGGCCATTGGTTCACCCCCTGGTTTGGTGATATCTACAGATAAAGGGAAAGGCATTGACTCTGTTGTTACTAGAATCTTCACCAATGGGATTGAACATAGAAAATGTATAAGGCACCTAGTAAAAAATTCCAAAAGAGGCTCCATAGGGAGATTTTCCAAAGGAACATGTGGCCTGCTTCTAGAGCCTCCACCACCGACGTTTGGCAAAGGGGGCACTGCACCAGGGGGAGTCTACCGCGCTGTGCATACGTGCTGGGCCTCACGCGCGCTGAGGAAGACGACCCGAAGAATGAACCACTCGCCATGCTTGCCGCCGAGCAACACCCCTAGCGGCTGCGACCGCTAGGGTTTCAGAGCGAGTACAAGAGAGAGAGAGAGAGAGAGATGGACGCGGTCGGATCAGGAGCGCCTAAATAGTCCGTCTGAGCTAGGTTTGACCGAAGGGCAAAATAGATAATTCGCATGCATTCTCTCTCCTCCCGGAACAGAAATCATATAATAGTTGCCTCGGTGTTCTATGGCAAAATTACACCTAATTTCAGTGTATTCGCGAAACCATATTTTTTAGATGTTCGTTGGTAAAGAGTGACAAAGTGCAATGCCTTATAGCCAATTTTGCCTATTGCAAAGTAGAGGGGCTAGGGAGTTTTTGGCATACACATACTCAGTATTCTGAGCTTCTGATGTTCTGAAACCTGAACCACATACATGTACAGTACTCAGGTCAGGTGATGTCTTTTTGTTCCGTGTTATTGATTTGGCAATGCATTACACGTTTACAACACAGCTCAATTCCAAGCAACTGAATTACAAACATTATTATAAGACAGGCAACCCCATCAACTTGTAAACGTATTAACGAACAGATAACAATAACTGGGATGCAAACGTATTCCTTTTGCCTAAACCTGACGGGATGCAAACGTATTAATCAACAGATAACAATGACTAGGACATTCGCACAACTGCCCAAACTAAATATTGACAAAAGGAACGTTATGTAGACCGTGATCGAGACAAATTTTGGTGTTACCAAAATTTTGATAACCGATTTTCCCACTCTCGGATTACCCGCGTGCAACGTTGGATTTTATTAGCGTTACCAAATTTTATTGGTTTAGTTAGCAAACCAATCAAGCCCCGTATCGCCCCAGATCACTGGGGATTCGGTGGCCTGCTGTTCGCAGCAGAGACCCTGGAGCCCCACTCGAGAAGCTCCTTGCTCGTGTCGTCCTTGTGCACGATCACCTCGATGAAGCAGAGGCAGTCCTTCTTGGGACCCGTTGCTGTCGCGATCGCCTCTTTCAGCTCCTCCTGAGTCCGGACCTGCAGAAAACAGCGGCGAAGATTTGAGCTGTCGCGGTCGAGCAACCCAACGGTCGATTGGCACTTAGCTGTATTTAGTAGTTAGCCTTTTTTTTTTTGAAACGGAGTTAAGCCTTTGAATTCAACCTTCTTGGTCCAGCAGCTGCCGTCAGAGTTGTGGATGGCGTCGACGAGGCCCGTGTAGTCCCAGTTCTTGATGACGTTGTACGGGCCGTCGTGGATCTCCACCTCGATGGTGTACCCGCCGTTGTTGATGAGAAAGATGATGCTGTTCTGCCCGCACCGCAGCATCGTCGACACGTCTTGCGCCGTCACCTGTCACGCATCGGTCGTGCCATGAGCACAGGTGCAACGTCGGCAAGAAACAGAGCAGCCAACCACGCTTGCAGCTAGCCACGGCCGTGCCAAGGGCGTACCTGAAAGCTTCCGTCGCCGATGCACGCGATCACGCGCTTGTCCTTCGCCGCCTGGGCGTACCCGAGCGTCGCGCCGACCGACCACCCGATTGAACCGTATTGCATTTGGAACTCATACCTGTTCAAAGCCACCGCCCTTGTTATTGAATTTTAAGAAATAAGTTACACGTGAATGGTACTTGGATGAGAGAATGATCGGTGGTTGATACTTACCCACAGCCCTCGGGGAGCTTGAGCTTCTGGCAGTTGAACCATGAATCGCCGGTCTCGGCGATGACCGCGGTCTCACCGGATAGCATGTCCTTGATGTGCTTGAAGAGGATGTTCACCCTCAAGGGCTCGTCGGGCTTGCCGTTGAGCGGCTCCCGGTCGGGGACGAAGATCCGGCGGTAGTTGTCGTACGCCGTCGTGTTGCACTTGAGCCGCTTGGCGAGCGCGCGGAGGAACTCGTCCATGAGGATGCACCCGAACGCCGGCCCGTTGCCGACCACGACGCGGTCGGGCTGCACGATGATGGCCTTCTCCCTCTTGAGCAGCAGGGAGTACCCGACGGAGCTGTAGTCGTTGAATATCGGGCCGGCGAAGACGTACGCGTCGGCCGACTCGACGATCTCGGCGCAGAACGAGGTGCTGACGGCACCCCAGTACGTGCCGATGAACCGCGGGTGGTGCTCCGGCACGAGGCCCTTGGCGGACGGCATCACGGCGAAGGGGTACCCACTCGCGTCCGCGATGCTGGCGAAGGCCTTCTTGGCCTTGGCCACCCGGATCTTTGGCCCGCCGACCATGACCGGTTTGACCGCCTTGTTCAAGAAGTTCGCCGCGGCCTCGACGGCGTACTCCAAGTTCGCCTGGTTGCTTAATCTGATGGAGCACAGAACAAAGGTCCAACGCATTAAACAAACTGAAACCAACAAATTAACGGAGCTGGAATCAACAGAGGGACATAACATGCATGCGATTAATTCAGTACCTTGGAGAGATGAACAAGGGCACTGGCTCACGGTTAAACGTCGAATGAGAGAGGCCGGCCAGGTTGCAGCTCACGCTGATGTACACGGGCTTGCTCTCCCGTAGCGCCGTCGCGATGGCCGTGTCGATCTGCTCGTGCGCGTCGTCAAGGTTGTTCACGACGGCCTGCATGCATGTAAAAAACTCTGTTAAAGATGCTGTCCAAAGTTCAAACAGGTGTTCGACGAAATGCACTCGGTGCAAAAAAAGACACAGTTGGCGCACGCACCTGGTAACAAGTGATGGCCTGGAAGCACCGGAGCTCCTGTGTGAAGTCCGGGAGGCCGATGGTGTGGTGCAGGATGCGGTTGGTGCCGTAGTCGTTGGAGTTGGGCCCGCCGACGATGCAGATCAAGGGGAGATTCTCGCTGTACGCGCCAGCGATGGCGTTGAGCACGCTGAGGCCGCCGACGGTGAACGTGACGGCGCACGCGCCGACGCCGCGGGCGCGCGCGTAGCCGTCGGCCGCGTACCCGGCGTTGAGCTCGTTGCAGCAGCCGACGAGGTTGAGCCCCGGCTCGGCGATGAGGTAGTCGAGAAGCGTGAGGTTGAAGTCCCCCGGGACGGCGAACACGTCTGTCGTGCCGATCTGCACGAGACGGCGCGCGAGGTGCCTGCCGAGCGTGGCGCCCGCCGGGGCCACGCTGGCCACCGACGGGTGGATGACGGCGTGGGAGTTGGCCAACGGCAGCGAGCCGACGGCGTCGCACAGCGGCTTCACCGCGCCGTTCGCGGGGTCGCCGACCAGCGCCGTCTCCATGTCACGTAAAAGGGGAAGCAGTGAGGAGTTGATGTGACTCGAGCACCTGACCTGTTTTGGGCTCGTGTCTCTGTGATGGTACGAGGTTGTGGAGTTGTGGTGATGACTTGCGAGTAGTGAGCATTCGGGGGTTCATATAGCGCCGGGGAACAGGCAGTTTCCACGTTGAAAGCCTCAGGCAGTGCATGTGGATGGCAAATGCCTAATTGGTTTGTGTTTGCGGTGGATGCCGAGGATTTTGAACAACCAAACCTTGGGCGGCAACTGCATGTACCCTCGCCCGCGGTGGGCTGGGGGACATCAGGACATGTGCTAGTGGCTGCTCTCGAACTCTCCATGTCTAGATGCATTCATCTTTAGGTTCACCAGTCGTACCGAGGAGCACACCAGGTATGGACATATTCAACCTGAGTTGCAAAACGAACGATGTAAAATTAAACTTTGATTCCGGGTCATTTTTATCGGGTTTTTTTATGCCTCTTGACTGGGATTAGTGGGCCCACGCTCCTAACTAGGGCTCGTGATTCCGGTATCTGTAATCCGGTACGCATAGTACGTAGTATATGTATGCACTGGGGTGGAAGTGTTCGATTAAGCATTGTCAATTAGTACATTGGTTCATTCAAAGCACCCATTTTTAATCCAACAGGCAACTACACACTACACTACACGACGCGCAGTTTTTATTACTAGTCCGTGTGGTAGTAACCATAGTGTAGCCCGTGCATTTGTACGGTAAGATTTGTTTTAAAATTTGTAGTAACAAATGATATAACTTAGATGATTCAAAATATATTTACGTATCTTGTAACTATTTAGATTTTTAAGATCAGATTTGCTATTTCTAAGTCGTTTGAAATTTTCTTAAGTTTAAGTCAAAAGTTATGACCATTAGATTTGTGTAGAGATTAATGCGTCGTATGATTGGATATTGATCCAATAGATAAAACAAGTGACTTATGCTTAATAAAATTTCAGTCACCTTATGAATAGACAATCCAAATATCAGATTTGCTATTTCTAAGTTGCCTAATATTTAAGATATCATAAACATTAGAAAATAACAATAGAAACTTGAAGGAAAATGTAACTTGAGTAACGTAATTGAAGTATGAGCTTTAATGGAACAAAATCATGAGTATAATAAGTTAACCACTCCCCATTATGTATGTATGTATCATGTAGCTACAAGTCCTTAACCCTTTTCTAAAATGTTTGCATACACATGTACCTATGTTAATCTCAAGCAATACATTGATTATGTATACAATAAAATTATCTTATTAGTTTACATGGTATTAGAGTACCTTGCCCACGTATATACCGATGCACTATGGGCAACCTATCTTGAACTTATCTTCCCTTACAACAGTTGCCCAACCGAACCGTGTGTTTTCTATCTCTTCTCCCCACCATAATTTTTCTCTTTCAACCTCCAAGAGCGAGCTCAATTCTTGATCGATATCTCTCAGCTGCTACCGCTTCCAATGCAACACTCTACCACATAGTTATCTTTTATTTCTCTCTAATTATCATTTAATGATGGCTATTGTAATATCTACACGTATATACATGCAAATATCGTGGATCCCTGCCCGGACACCTGTCGCGCTCTCTCTAGTAGCCCCAAGTCTATTCTTTACCGTTACGCTATCTCTACTCTGAGTTCTTTGCTCCTTTATTTCTGTACGCTCATGCTTCTATTCGTAGGATGTGTGCATGTATATACACATGCACGATGTTATACATGTTCGATGTCTTCTTCTCCTGTGTTGGTCGCTCCTCTTCTTCGATGTTGTCCAACTCAACAATGTGGCTTTCTCACTAACTGCGACGACCTCTCATGTTCATTGATGTCGGTAGTACGCCTTAGTCGTTGTCTAATGATAGAGAGAATCTTCTCATCATCGCCGGTGATACCATGTCACTCACCAACGATGGCATGCTCCTAGCTACCCGATGATCATATATCGTCGATAGCTCGTCTTTAATCCAAAGATTCATCTCTTCTCTGCTATGTCTTCCTATTATCGAGTTTCTTTGATCATTGACTTCTTCAACAACGTCGATGCTCACCATTCATCATCATAGTACTTGGCTCGTTTGACTCCGGTCCTTCTCTTTAACAGCTCTAGCGAGCAGCACGATATTGTCATTGTCGAACAGTTAAGGTGAGCAACATGTAATTGTTCTCATCTTTGTCGCTGCTGCCTCGACTATTCGCTTTCTTATGGATCAATATCTTCTTGTAGGATAGATCGACGTCATTGCACTCTTTCGTAATCTCCTCCAACACCATTCGTGATATCCTCATTATAACCTATATTTAATTTATTCAAAATTTTAGTTATTAAGAGATTTTACTTTGGAATTCGTATGGAAATCAAATTGTAAATTTTCTTTTATTTGTCCCTAATTTCAATTATTTTTTGTTGGAATTCGTAAACTAATCCAATTATTAATTTTTATGCTGAATTACAGTTATTTTTAGATTTTGCTTTGGAATTTGTATCAAAATCAAAATGCTAATTTTACTTTTATTCCAAAATCAATTTATTTTTTTGTTAAAATTTGTATACTAATCCAATTGCTATCTGTCGACGATCAAGACGTCGATCTTACGAAAAGAAAAGGAGAAAGTGACGTGGGAAATCTAGGGAAATAATGAGACTGCTCTTTTATTAATATGAACTGGGTTTTACAGGGTATGCTCTGAGAACACTGCTTGTTCCTTTACAATGTCGGACCTACAACACGAATCTAAGGCTTGTGCTTTATTCTGATGGCTCTATCTTGTTCTCTCCCTTGATCCGTTCAGGCTCCATATTTAAATATCCCTCGAAGAGGTGGCAGTTACTTCCGGAGAAGACGACCGATGTGAAGCGTTGCGTCTGGTCGGAATCAAGTGATGGTTGATAAAGAATCAACCGTTCGGCGGTTATATGTCTATGAGATATAACCGCATGGTGGTTATTCGTCAGTGCTTCTAGATAAGAAACGTCGTATGGTATGGAATATGCACGTGCTCCATTCATCATACGGTAAAGAATATACTTGGAATCAGTTTCAAGTATCAGTTCATACCTTTTACGAGCAGTTCTCCTGGTCGGGAGCTTAGCTTAGGCCTTCGTCCGACCAGGGTACCCATTATGTAACCTCTGGAATCTCTACGACCAGTGAGGTCGTGCACCTCAGGGGTTACGACCATGAAGACGTATGGTCTACTATGTATTAAAAATAATACATGGAGGTTTTAATCCTCGTCACTATCTTTGGTTTAATTTTTATTTTGAGTTATATTTATTTAGGATTTTACTTAGGAATTCGTATGGAAATCAAATTGATGATGTTTTTTTGTTCTGAATTTTATTTATTTAATTATTTTACTTTGGAATTTATATGGAAATCAAATTACAAATTTTTTTTTATCATGGTTTTTAATTATTTTTAATTAGAATTCATATACTAATCCAATTGCTATTTTTAATATACTAATACATACGTACGTATGTACGTATAAAGAATTACAGTTATTGGTGATTTTACTTTGGAATTCATATCAAAATCAATTTTCTAATTTTATTTTATTTTATTATTCCAAATTCTAGTTATTTTTGTTGAAATTGGTATACTAATTCAATTACTATGTTTTTAATTTTTATTTCGAATTATGTTTATCTTGGTATTTTACTTAGTAATTCGTATCAAAAATTAAATTGCTTATTTTATTTGATTTTTTATTCAGTTATTTTTACGTTGTACTTGAGATGAACTCTTATTTCTATATTGTAATTGATATAGACTCTTTCGTTTAATCTAGATCGTTATAATCTGGACCCACCATAATCAACGGTGTATATGTTTTTTTTTTTCCACCGATTAACGTGGGAATTTCTAACCAACGAGAGCGAACATAATGTCTTTTTTTCTGTCACTTTAATAGATAGATAGATAGATAGATAGATACGTTTACCCTGGACCATGGCCTGAGCCCCCATTTCCCACGCTCTATGAACGAAGCTGGCAGGACGATCGCCCACTGGCTCGGCTCCCCTGCCCAGGTTTCCACCTCGCGCGCCTCGTGCATGATACGATTGAGCGCGCCTCCGTCGCCGGCCACGTTCCTCGACGATTCCCTCGCTGGGCACATCCGCCGGCTAGCTGCCTCCTGCACGTAGATGGTAGGCGATCCTCACGGCACCCGAGATTCTGCGTTGCGTCAGCTTAGGCTTAGCCCAAGCAGTACCTTTTACCGTTAATTACGTGCTGCAAAAGCCTCGAGATTCTGCGTTGCGTCAGGTTAGGCTTAGCCCAATCAGTACCAGTAAGTTGATGCGCCGGGTGAGTGGTGTCACTGTCGTCGGCGTCGCTCCACACAGAAGTAACCGTCAAAAGATCGGTTTCTCGAGTCTAAACCGGATATTATTTTCCTTTTGGAGGACTGACTGGACATTCCTAAGGATACAAATATTCTTACCGTGAATATTTTGACTCACAAGTTGTACCAAAAGGACAAAAAGGCAAAAACAGGCCTTGGTGGACTAGGTAGCGCAGGCATGCTGTTGCTGTCGGCTTCAGGTGCCCAAGCCTTGTGGCCCACCGATTACACACAAAAAAGACTCCGAAACTAACAAGTCCGTACGTAATTTGAACCAGACTACTGCAAGTAGGCCACCGATCAGGTACAGTACAAGCACAAGATTGTCAACCTAGCCGAAGGGCTGCACTACTTCGGCTGCCTATATCCAGTATTACATGGGTGTGCATCCAAATTCCCATGTGTACGAACAGTGCGTCGGTGCCATGGGATCTGCAGGAAGTAACCGTGTCACTGGCCGCCGCCGAAGTGTGGACACTATTGGCCTCTTGGTTATCAAAAACTCCAAATTTAGTCTCCTTTACACAAAAATTCCAACTCTAGCCTCCTCCTTCCACCTGCTGCGCTCGGGGAAGGCAGCAGCTAGGTGCTGCCCTCGGGGACAGCAGCATCTTGCTGCTGCCCACGGGACCGCAGCAGTGTCATTACTGTTATGTGAAATTTTCTATTTCAGTATATTTTTGGAAGAATTTATAAATATAGAAAATAAGCTCAAAAAATTATGAAATTTTTTTTAGAGCCTCCCGACACAGTCTACTTGGTTGTGTAATTTTTTCAAAATTTTATCTATTCTAATTTTTTCTCAAAAATTCATTTAAATTATATTTAAATGAATTTTTGAGAAACAAATAGAATAGATAAAATTTTGAAAAAATTACACAACTAAGTATACTGTGTCGGGAGGCTTCAAAAAAAAATTTCATAATTTTTTGAGCTAATTTTCTATATTTATAAATTCTTCCAAAATATACTTAAATAGAAAATTACTCGCTACACTATTTGCGGTCCCAAGGGCAGCAGGCAAGGTGCTGCTGTCCCAGAGGGCAGCACCTAGCTGCTGCCTTCCCCGGGCGCAGCAGGTGGAAGGAGGGGGCTAGAGTTGGAATTTTTGTGTAAAAGAGGCTAAATTTAGAATTTCTGATAATCAGGAGGTCAATAGTGTCCACACTTCCCCGCCGCCAGCCTACAGTCTGCTAGCGAACCAAACTGCGAGAAACCGCGAACCGTCGGTGCCATGGGATCCGCAGGAAGTAACCGTGTCATTGGCCGCCGCCAGCCTGCAGTCTGCGGGCGCCGGAAGCGAAGAGCGAACCAAAACTGCGAGAAACCGCGATACGCGGATTTCGCATCAGAAGAGAACACGGTATCATCTGTTGGAGTTTTTGCTTGGCTTATTTAATATTCTAATTAGATTCTAAAAAAATCAAAGAAGAACATGCGCGTGCACCACGCCTCGCCTCGCCTCGCCACCATCAGCCTGCGCACGACGTGCGTGTGAATGATCGTGTTTGGTTGGCTATAGAGCTGCAACTTCTTTTTACACTATAAAACTATACATATATATTAGAAACTGAAAACTAAATACATTATTTCAATGGAGCTTTTATAACGTGCTTTAACTGCGTTTAAAACAGAGTAATAATGACAGTTTCTTTTGCTTGCTGCTGGTTCGATATGAGACAGAGAACTCTTTTCTCATAATAGAATAAAGAGATATTAGTACCCATAATAGTTAGACTGCTCCTCTGTGTTGCGCAACCTTGGCTACTCTATCCCTTCTTCGGCGTGCACTGACGTGGAGAGAGCAGTGTCTTCGAAGCCGGCGTCTCTCGTGATCCTGTACGGGTTGAGGCGAATCAAGATTTTGGGAAACATTCGCTCGACAGCTCACGGCTTCCTCCTCCGCCATCATCCTCTGCGCGTCATTTTCTTCATATCAGACTCTACCGCGACCTTCATCGGAGCGATTCTCTGTAAGTAGCGATGATATCATTTGATATGACAAAGTCTTGCTTCCTATATATTTTGTCATGTGATGATGTTGATACCTACTTCTATTAGTAGCGTTCTTGTTTTAGGTTTTGCTTTGTTAGTAAATATATATGAGATAGATATATTTGAGTTGATGATTATGTTACTGTTTATAGTCTTGAATATGTCTAATACATATGTTTTTGTTGATTCCATTAATGTTTTCGGAATTATAATAACCACGTAGGTGCGCATATCTATCATCTTCAGCCCAAGGATCTTCCAGGCTCCGCTCTTAATACATATATCGCTGTTGATTCAATTATTATCTTAGAAATTATAATAATCACGTAAGTGCGCAGCATATCTATCCTCGTCAGCCTCGACATGACGGAAACCGTAGCAGTCTTCAGGTCAAATTGATACTGACCTGCCTTGTGCCGACGCCCGCCCTGCGCCGAAAACGTCAAAACTTGTGTGCTGCCATACAGCCAGCCAAAAAGGTGCGTGGCGGCGTGGTGTCGGTTTGCTTTTCGCGCGCCGTGCGCTGTAAGGCGAGGGGTTGATGAATTAGACTTCTGGCTAGCAGAAACGTGTGGTAATTGACTAATTGTAGTACGTACTAAGAAGGAAAAGATCACCGAAAAGCAGTGACAGGTCAATTACTGGTAGCCAGTGACGCCGTTCTCTCGTACTAGCCGAAAAGAGATTTGCTAGTACTGTGCTGATTCGAACATTGTTCTTTCCCGCCCCCATCTTATTTTCCAGAAGAAAAAAAATCGTGATCTCTAGTTTGGCAAACACGATTAACAGCTTCATGCCGACAACTAACTAGTACCCGTTTTCCCTCGTCGTCAATAAGATTGGCCCTGCTTGTACGGGTACACGTTCCACGTTGTCCCCCAATTCAAAAGCCTCACTAATCTGAGACCCAAGCTAGTATAGTTAGCCTCACAGGGTGTCGCACACAATATGCTTCTCCTGGAGAATTAGTTCCATGCACTATCAGAGTATCAAGTCTTCCTAGGCCGAACTGCATCATTGGTAGCATCATATGCATGCATATGTGAGAGTTCCTAAATAACAATTCCTCTCACAAATAAATCGCGTAAAGTCTGTTAAAGCCCATGTTAAAGCAACTGTGTTCATCTCATTGGTCATTGGTGGAGCTGGGAAATAGATATAAAAGGAGCCGCATAAATAGGACTACTCTTTCGTATGAATACGCTAAGCAGATACAATTTACATACTTAGAGGATGTCATATGCATGATTCAAATTCGAACACACATATAGCTTGAAAGGGGCCAAAGGGGCCTATGCATGCTTCAATTCTTTTAGAATAGAAAGAACAAGGGAGTAAATTATCTTGTCCGCTTCGGAAATCAATGAATCATGGTGCATCATATGATGCAGAGATCGGAAGAATTGACCCGTCCATTATCTAAAAAAAGGAAATCAATGAATCAGCAGGCAGCCCTCCTGCCAGCTTGGTTTAAGAAAAAAAGAAGGATGTGACGATCAGCACGTTCCAAACGAGAAGACACCAAAACGGGTGCAGTAGTGGGTGGGCGGGCCGTTATCCAGCATAATGAGAAACGTATGCCGTAGCAGGCCAGCATGAGCTAGAATTTCAAGAAACTGGGCCTCAATATCGCGCATTGTGCACAACAACTACGTTGATCGGCCTTCATGCTCCGGCTATTTTTGACCAGAACAGTCCAACAGGAATAAATGGAGCACAGGGACGATTTGCTTGTCAGTAACGATTTCACATAAAAAATATATATATTTCATTTCAGAGTGCCGTTTGCAGTGGCATAGCCAGGTTTCAAAACCTGTAGAATCAACTATTATAAAACATTTAAATTTTTAAAGATTTTCATTTAAATATTAGTACTAACTAGATTTTTTTTGCAAAAACCTGTGAGGTCAATTGACCCAGGAATAGACTAGCTACGCCACTGGCCGTATGTGCTCATTGTGCGCGAGCGCGATGGCATCGATCCTAATAAGCTAAAATGGCGAGCGCGTGCAGGAACATGGCGAGCGAGCTGCCCGATCTCCCGGGCCCATGTCCCAAACAGTCCAAGCACAATCAATAACTCGCTTCAAAGCCTAAGCCACCTCTCGCTCGCGGAAAGGACAGGCGTGAACTACTCGGCGGGTTCTAATCATCTTGCGAGTTGCGACTGGGAGCCACTGACCGATGATTCGATTAGCGATAACCCCATCCTGTCTCCCTTTCAAATCCCCTTTTAAACAGAGATTAAATACTGCTGATGCACTCTGGCCAGAACAGAAAAGGGAGATGCACCAAGTTTGTTATCTTTGACCTTTTGGTAAGCGAATATCTTCGATCGGCTTGCTAGTTGCTGCTGCTCTTCATCTTCTGGATCAGAACGAATGTCCAGTCGGAGGGAAAGCCATGCAGGACATCGGGAGTGCATGCGTGAAAACCAATCGAGCCTCGCTCGCTTAAAATATTACGTTAGTGCTGCGGTGCCACTGTTCATGGTATTATAACTCCAACAATCCAGCCCAAACAGGATAAATCATGTAGTACACTCGTTAAAAAAACTCATGTATTACACGTTGAAAAGCTGAAGACGCCCTGCTCTGTTCCCTAATTACACATCCAGTATACTCAGGTAGTGATGACTGATGACTAGCGGCTCACTGGAGGTTCTCTCTACCACCGAAAACATCAAGGCAGAGCCGCAGAGGCAGGCATTTACTGCGCAGTATCTCCAGAGTCCAACAGGATTTATCTCTCCTGTGAATCAGTTGCACCAATGAGACCCACCCGGATGAAAGGGGTCGGATGGCTGAAAATTTCAGTGTTCTGAACATAGAAATACTCAGGTGTTGTTTAGACAAAACCTCTTTGCAAACTGCAAAGTATATTAGGGTTACAAAAAAAATACTACAAAGTATGGATACTATAATATTATATGCAAATGCGATCAAGACAAAGTGACAAAACAGAGAGGTCCTGAGATTAAAGGAGAGCTGCGCTTGCAGTGCTGTTAAGCTAAAGAGATTCCCTTCCACCTGAACTACCACTGCATACGTTGCGCTCTCTCCGGTTATGAAGTTACAATAAACACTCAAAGATATGTACAGCCTACACCACTCCCTTGGAGAACGCCCGGGAGGGACGGCAAGCGTTGCATTTCCGGCGACCTCCGCTACACGATATGTACACTTCGCCGAGCCACATTGGTGATTAGGCCCTATTAAACCAGGCTTCTTTACGACGCACTCCGATCGATCACTAGATCTGAAGCGGTCAAGGCAGACATAAGTGGCGCGATAGTTTAATGCGGGATCCTGTGGCTTACAGGTGGGGTTTTGTGGTCAGTGGCTGAGGCGTGGCGTGGCCCAGCTGCGGAGCTGCTTGCCATGGCATTCACACGGCGTCGCTTCCGTTGACGACGTCGGATTTGGCGGCGGCGAGGAGGAGGCTCCGGCAGAGCGGACAGCTGGGCTGGGACCGGAGCCACGCGTCGACGCAGTCCGGGTGGAAGCAGTGGCCGCAGGGCGGGAGCGCCTTCACCTTCTCCCCGGCCACCAGCGCGCTGATGCATATCGAGCACTGCGCCGCCTGGTCGTCCTCGCAGCCGCAGCCACCCTTCCCGGCGGGAGGCGGCGAAGACGCGGGCGGGCTGTACAGCGTCACGGGCATCCGGCCGATCGCGTCGGCGTCGAGGCCGGGCATCGATGACGCCGCGGCGGCGGCCGACGAAGAGGACGACGAGGCCTCGGGGTCGGGCGTGTAGCGGTGGCACGCCCAGCGGAGGTAGAGACAGAGGGCGACGAAGACGACCACGAGTAAGAGCAGCCCGACGAGCAGAGGGACGGCGCGGCCGTGCACCGCGAAGTTGTTGTCGCCCACGTCGCCGTACCGCCACCTCATCACCTGGTTCCCCGCGGCGCCCTCCTGCGCCGCCATTCGCGCCGGCCGGTGCCGCACACGCACGCACGCACGCTTCCTCAGGATCCTACCCTACGCTTACGCTCACAGTATGTGTGGCAGTGGATCGGCCGGCCGGTGTGTGGTCTAGGCGGCTTCAGCGCCGATCGAGCGGGCAAGCGACGAAGCTTCGGCGCGTTTGCACGCAAGTGGCGCGGTGGCGTGTGGTTTGGCTCGGCAGCCTAGCGATCAAGCGAGCGACGCGCGAGCACCGAGAGCGATCGGGGAGGGTGAATTGCGATGGGTGTGGTTTTAAAATTCAAAGTGGCCGCCCGTCCCTTTTAAGGTTGGTAAAGGCATGCTCTCGTGCCGGCAGTGGCTGTCAGCCGGTGGGGCACAGACGACAGAAGCCTCTCAAGGGGAAATTAAGTTAGTAACATCACAAAAAGTTGAAATTAGAGAAATAATATTGCAATGGAACTTGATTGCTAAAAAACATCCAAAATGCTAAAAATCTGGAAAACAACATTTTAAGAGAATATTCCATCATAAATTTTCCAAAAAGACATAATTACCCCTTCTCGCCCAACTCCGGTGTCTCCTCTTGAGGTTTCTCTCTCCGGCCGTGCCTCCGCCGAAATCTACACCGAGGCAAAGCCACGCTTCCACCGCGTTGCTGTCGCTGCCATGAGCACACCGGCACGGCACGACGCGGACTAACAGTGATGGCGTGCTTGGAGACTGGCGATGATGGCGGTATGGATTGGGGGAAGCGGCGCGACTCGGCCGAAGAAGAGGGAGAGAGAGTGAAATCGGAGAAGAGAAAAGCGGTGCGGCTTGGAGATCGATGGCAGCGATGCGGACCAACGGCGGCGGCATGGGGCGGGGGTGCAGAGAAAATGGAGTGTGGAGCCGAGAAGCTAGGGGGTGCAAGAGAGATGGCAAAAACGCCATTTTACCTCAACGGGTGCTATTTTCTTAATTTTTGGCTTTTCGTGGTGTTACCAGGCAGTCAACTACGAATGCAATGTTGTTTCTCTAAATCCCGACGATTATGATGTTACTGACTTAATTTCCCCTCAAACAATTTTCATTTCTAGGATTGGTGAAAAACAATTGAATGTTGAATGCGCAAATGATTTGTGCAGACTTGTGTGAGTGTTTGCCAATACAAGATCGAATTAGTTTGTTTACTGCAAGATTGGTGTCTCAAACTGAAATGTGCTTTGCCAAATCCAATAGCATTTCTTCGTCATCTGCTTTTGTATTTGTGAAATTGATGGCACTTTTCTCATCATCCTGTAGAAGAGTTCAGCCGGTCCAAATACGGTTGTAATGATTCTTGTCATGATTCATGAAATCTTCCTGTAAAGACATCTTGTTGATTTGTTACTTGCATGTTTTTCTGGACTGAAAAAGAGGTTCACAACCTTTTTCTCTCATTTGAACTCCCTAATCTGACCATAGGAGGGGGGGAAAATATGAATTTGTTTGTCTCACTATCACCTAGGGGTTTTCTGCAAAATGTACATGACGGTTGCGGGGATTCCTTTCTAAAAGCGCATTTAGGTGGTGGGAGAATTTCGAGCACTACTTGATCTATCAATATTCTAAAACTAACCTTCTTATCCCCTAAATTTTATTTATAGCCCCCTCCGAGCGTAGTTGATATGGAGATTAACACGTGTCTCCTGCTGCGACATGTGGCCACAGCAGACCTGAGGCTCACAACACGCAGCAGCTATGCCCCACGGACGCAGCAAGGCACCATGCAAGCGGGGTAGAGCCACAGCAAGTGGTAGATGTTGCTGCCCCACTGATGTCGCCATGCTACTGCAGCCGCCGGGCGCAGCACGCGGCGAAAAGATGGCTAGAAGTGAAAATTACGGTAAGAGGAGCTACAACTGAAATTTCGGATGAACAGAGGGCTAAAAATGCCCTCGAGGGATCCGCGCCAATCATGTACGTCGGTACACAATCCGACGGCTTGTATCGGAAATTTTCATATTTCCAACTTTTTGGCTATTTTCACCCTGACACGTTCTGGGTTTAAATACAGAATACGACACGCAACACGCTGGATCGATGTGCAAACTTGTCGTAATGCACGCATTTGATCCACGCACGTTAACAATTGAACCATGTAACACCCGCACCGATGTAAACTATGTATAGGTTGATGTTCGTAATGGGTCAGTGTATATATTTTCGGTAAACTTTCCGCGATGGAATCGATGCGGACTGCTCAAACCAAAGCTAGATCGATGTGCGCCTGTGCGGCGCGGCGATCGATCATCTCACGCCTCGACATGGCAAACTTCACCTGATCAGTAAACTGCTCAGTTCGGCGCCTCTGTTCTCATCACTTCGGCTGGGCGTCGAAACTCGAAACACACGAACATGAATATATGGTGCGATGTTACGTGCAATCCACCCCCTCTTGCTATCGGGCGAGGCAACAACACTCGCAGTCGTTGAGCTCGAGATAAGGCTGAGACCAAAAAGGGGTGCTCCTGCATGGACCCCGGCCGACTTGAGTGCTCGATCATACACATCACTAGCTACACATACCAGCATCTTTTCCCCAATCTGATCAATCCCTGCTAATAAATTACTAACGCGTAACAATGACTAGCGCACACAGCAATAGCTAGCAGCTAGCTGAAAAAGGGCAGGATCAAAAGACGAAAACGGTGTGTCTAATCACTCGAGGCGGCCGTCATCGTTTCTGAAAATATCCTGGGCGGAGCAGGAAGAGCTAGCCGAAGAGACGCTGGCTACCTAGCTGCTTTCCGTCCTTTCTATCATCCGCTGGCTTTTCTTGGACGTCTAGCGCAGTGCAATGTTGCGCTAGTGTCGTTTGGTCGAGTCTTAGCTTAGGGCGAGTAGTCGTGCGCGAGAAAGGCGCATATGGGCCTGCCCAGGCTGCATCCGGTTAAGTGCGACCTAGCTGTGGGAGAAAAGCAGCGATCCAGCCGAGCAAAAGTACCATATCTTCGCCAGAATCGCACTACCAGGCCCGGATCCCTCATCCTTTTCGCACAGTTCACATCATGGCTACACGCTACTCGCGTGCTGTTCGTACGTGCAAGTAGCTAGCTAGCCAATTGCAAGTGTCTTCTCCGTCTCCTCCTCCACTGGTCAGTTAGCCAAAGATGCACATTGGACATGCATGCATGCTTGCACGCCGTACAAGAGATTGTTGTGCGATTGGATGGATCCTTGTTTGGCTGTCCTGTAGCCGATGATGAGTTAGTCGATGTCCCCACACGAAGCTGTACAGCAGATGAGGTGATGCGTTCAGGTAAAAGAGGTACGGGGTGAGTGCATGGCTGATGCTAAAGTTCGTGTGACCACTGTTGCACGATGGAATGGTTGAGTCGTTGATCTGACGACGTACGTGCGCCTCGAGGACGTGGTGATAATGGACGAACGGAACGATCGATCCGTCGCTGTTTACGGCGTAAAATATTCATGCACAAGGCCGAGAGTGGCGATGGCCTGCTGAATATCATTGAATATTGTAGGCGTGTTCTGATATAAAGTGTCGACACTGTTATCACGTAATAGTCCATCTCCAACCGTTCAAGCAGCGCCTACCACTTTGCAGTAAAGCTGGTAGAGCGGTGGTAGATAAGGCCTAAGGGCATCTGCAATGCGAAATGGTTATATACGAAGTGTTTAAAGAAAGAGAATGACATATGTAAAAGTTATTTTCTCTAATACAAGTATATCTTTTGTAAGTGTTTAGATGATTGTATTATCTATTAATTATATATAGTTATATACATAAGCATCTCTTAAGCATCAGTGTCTAATCAAACATTGATGCTACAAAATAAACATTTTATATGTCCTACGTGGCAAGAAAAATCAGTTTCTTTGCTAAGCATCTGTATTGTACATGCTCTAAGTGGTAACTTCACCGTTGTTTGCAGATGCCCCATTTTAACGGGAAAATTTTATTGGAAAGATGTGCAATATCGGTTGTCATCGAAAATTTGACCATTTCGATATTTTCACTATTTTTTGTGTGTCTATTTTGCTTTTACCACTATCGTCAGTCAAAGCCCTTTGACTGTCAAATTGTATGCAAAAAAGACTTATTTACTTTTCTTGCTCTTCACCTTCTTCATCCCTCCTCTCTCTCCCGTCTCTTTCATCTCTCCTCTCTCTCTTCACTAGCGCTGCTCAGCCCCACCCCCAGACCTCCCCACTTCGCCACCGAGGACATCAATGCCCTCCTCACGGTCGCCACCTCCCTGGCTCTGCCCTGCGGCAGCCTCGCCTCCTCCTCAAGCCCCCTCACGCCAGCTACGCCCCGCGGCCACCTCGCCACCACCTCGGGCCCCCTCGCGCACGCCCAGGCTCCCACACGCGGCTGCCCCCTCATAGCTGCCACCTCGCCGGCTCCATTTGCTTGTTGCCCCCTTGCCACACCACTCTCCTTCGCCTTGGGCCACCTCGTGCCGGCTTCGCCCACACCTCCGTCCAGCGGCCCCCACGCCGGCTCCACCCCTTGTGACCTCGTCTCCGCCTCGGGCCCCCTCACGCCAGCCCTGCCCACGCTCCCACCAATTGCCGCACCATGGCCGTCCTCCCTCTGTCAACTAGCACCTCCGTCGCACTGTTGGTGATATGCCCTAGAGGCAATCATAGAGATGATTGTATCATATCTATGTTTATGAGTTATTGAATAAATATTATTCTGTTCCTTGAATGAAACATTGGTTATAAAGATTAACAAGTATGTGACTTGTTGGCGAAGCTCTTTTAACTTATATGATGTTGTTCTAAATGTATCCTTGATCGGATGTCACTGGTCAGAACACCAGCGACCCATCGACTAGCATATGTACTGATTGATGATCATGTTTTACCGGTCATGAATATAGGGATATCAAATCAATAATGTGAACACATGTTGGAGAACATGGTGTTGGATTGATCCATTTTGAGACACTGTTGAGATTGTTATGATTCTATGTGTCATTAGTTTCTTGCATGTGTAATAGCACTCTTAGGGGTTGCCAAACACTACTAGTAATTGGGTAGATATAAAGGTAACTTTCGGGTATGCTATGAAACATGCGGAGGAATGTGACTGGTCGGATATGTGATTCGCCCCTCCTAACATAACAGGAGAGATACCTCTAGACCCCTTGATATGGTCGGATAAAGAAAGTGCATGGCCATGCCACTAGTGGTCGAAGAGTTTGATCACACAAGGTTATCCGACACTCGATCGAGAAAGTATTGAACAGTCCATGAATGGCATAAATCTCACCAGGAGTTCAACCAGATATCGTGAGGCAAAGAGAGAATACACGAGCAGGTTGTTCAGTTCGATCAGATACGGACTAGTCGTATGAAGATACGAGCTGGTCATAGACTGGTCGAACATAATCACTGAGTGGTCGTAAGGAGTTACGAACTGGTCGTATAGAGATACGAGCTAGTCATCAGTGATGAAGACCTAGTTGTAGATCATATTGCATTATGGTTCGTCCGATATAATTGGTGTGTATTCGGGAATCGTTATGTCCTGCTAGGAGCTGCTAACGACCGTGGTCGAAAAGGAGTTTCTGAGTCATAATCGATTACGCATGAACCCAACAGGTCACATACTTAACAGGTTGGAACAAATGTGTTCGGATAGGATCCGTCATGGGCACTATATAATGAGATGCTTGAGGCTATTTGGTGATGTGATATGCGTGATAGACGAGAGACATGAAAGTCGTGATTTGAGTTGCTCTACCGTAACCCTAGCTATCATCTTCTTGAGAGAGAGCCCTGCTGCACGAGTTAGTACTAGCACACCAGCGTATGGTGTTCCTTCTCTGGATGTGTGGATACCGTAGAGGCGCTACTGCGGTTGCTGTTGCGCTTGAGGACTATCCACAACCTTGGCGAGGAATACGATTGGTTGCTGAAGGAGACGATTGATACCGAGGACGATCGACTATGTTGGACGTTCGGCTATGACTACTTATCAAGTATGTGACTTGATTGCAAAACTCTGTATTACTGTGATTGTCGATGTTTTAGAACCGATCTTATGTAAAGATTATTTGATTCGGGGGGTCTCCACAATTGATCACGCAGACAAAGGAGACACGAGAATTTTTATACAGGTTCGGGCCTTCTCCAATGAGAATAACAACCCTACTCCTGTGTAATGTATTAGGTATCCTGATTACAATCAGTGAAAAGGCTTGCGCTAGTACTGCTATTGACCGTCTCTCAAAAAGCCCCCCTCATTATCTCCAAGAGATACCTATTTATACTATACTATAGGGGCGGTTGTTGTTCCAGGTCAATTAGGCGCTCATTATTGCGAAATAATGAGAGTAATTACCGGAGTAGTAACCTCCCCACGCTGTTCAACGGTTATCAATCAGAGATAGTGGAGGATCATCTGTAGTTATTTCAGGTATAACTACGTATTTTGACTGCTCAGATCCTCACCAATAAATGGGCCTTCTGACGAGTGGACCCAGTTAATTGTGAGGAAGTCGTAGCCGGGCTAGTCGTAGCAGGACTTACGACTAGGGGATAGTCGTAGAAAAGTTTACGACTGGGTACTGGTCGTAGAAAGACTTACGACCGGATGTAATCGTAGCATGACTTACGATTATATGGTAGTCGTAGAAATACTTACGACTATGGGGGTGGTCGTAGAAGATCTTACGACCACCTAACTTACTCCTCCCTTATGTCGTTAAGGGGTATACCATGTGACGTCATATTACATGATTAAGGAATAATAAAATGTGGATTGTTAGATCCTCGTCAGTGATAATTATTCTTAAGCATTTCATAGTCAAAAACATATGAGGACACATATGAATAGACTAGCATATGTATTGGTTGATGACTATGTTTCACGGTCATAGATATGGAGATATCAAACTAATAATATGGACACATGTTAGAGAAGATGGTGTTGGACAAGACCCACCTTGAGATATTGTTGAGATTGTTATAATTTCTTATATCATCAGTTGGTCTTAAGCAATAATGATGTATAATCCTTAGAATTGAGATCAACATAGTTTTATACATGTGTAATAGCACTCTTAGGGGTTGCTAAATGCTACTCGTAACTAGGTAGTTACAAAAGTAGCTTTGGGGTATGCTATGAAACAAGCGGAGGAATGTAACTGGTCGGATATCAAATTTGCCCCTCCTAACATAACATTAGAGATATCTGGACCCTTGTTGTGGACGGATAAAGAAAGTGCATGGCTATGCCACTAGTGGTTGAAGTATCGACAATATGAAGTTATTCGACACTTGATCGAGAAGGTATTGAACGGTCCATGGATGACAAATTATCTCACTTAGAGTTCAATAAGATGTCGTGAGGCAAAGAGAGAATACACAATCAGGTCATTCAGTTCGACCAGATACAAGCTGGTCGTAGACTGGTTGAAGCTGGTCGTAGACTGGTGTAAACTGGTCGTATGGAGATACGAGCTAGTCGTAGACTGGTCGAACATAATCACTAACCGGTCGTAAGGAGTTACGAACTGGTCGTAATTAAGTAGTAAATAGTCGTAACTAAGTATGGACTGGTCGTGACTAGGTACGAGCTGGTCATAAGTGATAAAAACCTGATCATAGATCATATTGTATTAAGGTTCGTCCGATATATTCTATGTGTGTTCAGGAATTGTTATGTGCTGCTAGGTACCGCTAACGACTCGTGTTCGAAAAAGAGTTTCTGAGTCACAACCGATCACATATAAACCTATAGGATCACACAATTAAAGGGCTAGGATTTGATTTGGATGGTGATCCGAATTCTTGTAGGACACGAGTTCCTAATAGGCCTCAAGTTCGAGACCCATCATGGATGCCTATATATAGATGGGCGGTGGTATGGGGTGGATGATCCTTCTTGAAGAATTCCCGAGACCCTAATAGCCACGCCTTCCTCAACCACGCCGTCGGCGCTAGCACTCCTGCGCGTGATGTCCCTGCCCCGTATGTGTGGATACCTTGAAGGTGTTGTTGTGAAGCATCAGCACTAGGACGATCCACAACTCGTGACGATCTCAGGAGTACGAGGAGAAGACGTGCGGCAAGTACGACTACTACTGCATCAACTCGCTACATCGACTCTAGTTACTTCCGCTATGAGTCGGCGCGTCTAGTGGTAATCTCGTGGTCTATTACTAGCGGAGGTCCTTTGGTTGCGTGGTAGAATTTTTGTTTTGTGCTATCATAGCCTACCAGTATTCCTTCATCGGGCTACTCCAACTCTTCGTCTGCTGCACTGCGCGTCTGGTGGTAACGATTTGTGATCATCTTCTTGCTTGGCTTCCTAGTTTACGTGGTAGAATTTTTGAATTGCCAGCTAGTGTAGCCTACTCGTATCCCTTCACTCACTACACCATGGTCGCACCAGACCATGGTCGCCTCTACCTCCACCTCGTCGCGCCTCTCATCCTCCTGCTCCGTGCGTGCGCCTTCGTCTCCGTCTCTGCCTCCTCCTTGTCCGCGCCCATCTCCACTGATGCTAGCGAAGAGGTCAGCGTCAGCGGCGTCGGTGGTGGCCCTTTCGGTTGGTTGCCAATCGCACGCCCGTCTCTGTCTTCGCCTCGCCGCGCCACTCTCTTTCCTGCTCCGCACACCGGAGCTAACAGTGGGCAAAGATAGAGGTGTCGATGACCTAGTATCGATCTTACGAATGAATATTTAGGGGTTTCCTAGAACCACGCAGAGAAAGACACAGGGATTTAGAAAGGTTCAGGCCTTCTTCGAGGAAAGTAACAACTCTACTCCTGTGCTGATGTATTGGCTATGCTGTTTACAATCGAAAAAAAAGATCACTAAAATTGATGCTTAATGTCTTCTTGCTGTAATCTCCGATTGATCTGCCCCAATGTCCACCGACTTTAGCCTTTATATAGCGTATGAAGAGGTGATAGTTACTTTAGGCTGAGAGGCACCTTAACGCTTGATGAAATGTGTACATTGATAGAAGTTATTTTTAGAGAGATAACACCCTACGTCGCCTGACAATTATCATCAGAGACAAAGACGTAATGCATGCAGTTATCCTGAAGAATAACAGCGTATGCTAACTGCTCTATGTCTTCAACACAGAGCATAAGATTCCCTAGTCAATTGGACCCATATGTTTGTAGACTTTGTTAACTATAGGGTAGTCGTAATTGACCTAGTCGTAAAAAGACTTACGACCACAAGGTGGTCATAGAAAGACTTACCATCACCAAGTGGTCGTAGAATATCTTACGATCATACAGGGTGGTTGTAGGATAGTTTACGATCAATCATCTTAAGCTTTTCTTTTATGAATGATAAGGGGTATACTTAAGACTATCATGGGGATATTGCTATCTATAATAATAATTACAGATAAATAATTTAATTAACTAAGAATTATTAAATCCTTCTCAAGAGGCAAAGAGAAAAATGAGGGACTAATACTAGGGCCTAGAAGTTGACATGGGTATTGGACATCTTTTTGAAAAATCTGACAATGAAATAGGAGTCACATCATCTATTGTGACAGTCAAACTAACAGATACTGATGGTAATAGCAAAAACGATATGGACACAAAAAATTGAGTGAACAAAAACAAAATGATTAAATTTCCGGTGGAGAACCGATATTGCACATTTTTTTAGTGGAATCAACAAAAATTTTCCTATTTATATTGGTGTGAAAAGATGAGATTTAATTTACCGGGTGTAACCAACTGACCCGGAGACTAGTGAGATGCCCCTATATTTGTCGGGCAATACAGGCGCTGATTCCCTTTCAACAGGGACTACTCTGTTCCGTCGTCAGCAAGACACGGTGTTTAACTGGATCTTGTCGGGCCGTTCCAACCTGCCCCGCTGAAACTGGGCCGCCTCCCATCTCCAATGATGCCGCCCAATCAAGATCGACACAAACCGGTGACCATGGTACCCGCCGTGGTCCAGTTCGGCTTTGCACCGACGCTCATGAGATGAGTCCAATTAGCAGTAGGACTGGCTCAATGGGTTGAGCCCAGTTATAAGTTTGGCACTTGGAAGAGAGAGCCAACCCTGCATCACTTTCCTCCGCCCGAAAAGGCGAGCGCGCGAGACATCTGGACAGACCAAAAAGAAAGAAAAAAGATGAATAAACGTGCAGTCTCTCAAATCTTCCTCTTTCCCTCTGGAAAACACGACACGACTCCAGCGCCGACTCCACGTACCACTGCACCGCCGCGCCACGCGTCCGCCGGACACCACCCGCCCATGCCGCTCTCTCCATTATTAAGACCCACGCGCGCGGGGGTCTCGTCGTACGTCAAGCTCACAACAAACTAGAACAATCTAGGCGTATTCGTCACGAGCATTCAGCGCACGACGCGGGCAGGGCAGAGGCAGAGGCAGAGGCAGATCGATGGCGCAGGAGAGCCTGAGGCTGGTGTCGCACCCGATCGCGGCGCACGACGGGCGGCTGCCGCGGCACTACACGCTGGAGGGGCAGGGCGCCAAGAAGGACATCTCGCCGCCGCTCGAATGGTACGGGGTGCCCGACGGCACGCGCTCGCTGGCGCTGGTCGTGCAGGACATCGACGCGCCCGACCCGGAGGGGCCCATCGTGCCGTGGACGCACTGGGTCGTCGTCAACATCCCGCCCTCCGCCAAGGGCCTCCCCGAGGGTTTCTCCGGGAGGGAGGGCGCCGCCGGCCGCGAGTACGGCGGTATCCAGGAGGGCGTCAACGACTGGAAGCAGCCCGGGTGGCGCGGGCCCATCCCGCCCTCCCGCGGCCACCGCATCCAGTTCAAGCTCTACGCCCTCGACGACGAGCTGCACCTCGGCAACAAGGCAAGTGTAGAATGCTCTCACGGCTACCTGTAGCTAAGAGACCTGATATGATTGGAGTTTTTGACGTGCGGGCTCTTGTGCTTGATTGCAGGTGACCAAGGACAAGGTCATGGAGGCCATCGAGGGGCACGTGCTGGGGGAAGCCGAGCTTGTGTGTGTCTTCTAAAGAGTTATGTGGAATTTGACTTAAATCTATGCACTGCGTGTGACCCTGTTTCTTAGTGCGCCTTGTGTACATATGCATTGCAACCTTATAATCTTGATCTAATAAAGGAAGTAACTTGGATTTTGCGTTTCACATATTCGTGATTGTAAGACTAGCTATCCCCAGTAAGGGGTGAAAACGGTCGGATACGGATGGATGGATATTACATTTTTCGTATTTGAACTCATATTTTTAGCTAGGATTCGGAGTTGGATACGTAGGGTGCCCAGTATGCTCAGACGGGCATATTAAAAAAAATCAAAATTTTATGTAGACATCAGTTCTGTAGTTAGGTTGTATTCGCAGCTTGGCCTTGGTGTGCACCCTTGATAACCCAACCACGCAAAAGAATCCCCGACCAACAACCCACTCACGGCTGCTCCCAAAGGCCCACTCATGCCCCCCTAATCCCACAACCCTACAGCCACAAGCCCCCACCCAAGTGCCCTAATCCCCAACCCTAATCCCCCGCGCCCTACCCCACGACGATGGTTCAGCGGGCGGTAGCATAGGGTGACACGGCAGCAGATGAGTAGTGCGGGAGTAACAGGGGCGCGGGAGCCGGGAGCAGCAGGGGTGTGGCAATGCAGGGGCAACTTGCGGGTTGCGGCTGACATCACACAAGAGTAGTAGCCAACAAGTTGGAGCGAGAGCAGCATCCTAGTGCCAGCAAGCCGACGTGGGAGTAGCATCCTGCACTCCAGCCAGCAGGCCGACACGAGACGACTGGAGCAACAGGGAGCCCCAGGAGCAGCGCACAACGCGCGGGTGACCAATGTGGCACGACGCGGGAGCAGTCGAGTGGGTCAGCCAAGCCAGTGGGCACAACAAGAGGCACGACATAGTAAGTCATGACAAGTCATGACTTGATTCTAAGTCCTTATTCCTATCCATGGTGAATTCTAATGCCTTATCCTGGCTAAACAGTTGCTCATAGATGGTATCACATTTAGCAGAAAGAATTTCATAGGATGGAAATACCTCATCGATGTCATCGACGTCGACGGAGTCGGTCATGAAGCACATGCCGATGAAGTCCTTTGCCTTCCCTTTCTTCTTCTCTTTGGGAAGCTCCTCCTCCTTTTTCTCCTCGCTTTCGGAGTCCACATCGCTCATAGATTGCTCTCTAAAAGCGGCAAGAACCCGGTGAGCAGCCTTCCTGAGCTTGGCAGCATCAAACTTAGACTTGTTCCCTTGAGGCTTCCTCCAAGTTGTCTTCTCCTCCTTGTGGTTTCTCTTTCCTTTAAACTTGGGGCAGTTTGCCCGGATGTGGTAGAGCTCTCCACACTCATAGCATGTCACAGGGCCACATCTCTTTTTGTTTATCACATTGTTATAAGCCCGTGTGAATTTTTTTTGGCTAAGAGAGCTAATTCGGGCTCAGAAATACTCTCAAGTTTCTCTTTATGGATTGTAGATAAATAAGCAAGAGAAAATCCAGAGGAAGATTCAGAAGAGAGATCAGACGTTCTCTTGAGAGGGTCTGCTACTAAAGCCATGTTCTCCTTTTTAGGATGATCAACTCTCTTGATCCTATGGATCTTGAGCTTGCTATAAAGCAACTCTAAAGTGAGATCAGAGAGATTGACACTCTCCTCAATGGCAGTAGCCTTCATCTCCCACTCCTTGGTGTTGATTACAGCCAAGACGTGAGTGGCATTATCAGACTGAGAATACTCGATGTCGACTGCTCTCAACCGATTAAGCACCTTGTTAAAGCGAATGAATACATCATCGATGCTCTTTCCAGGACGCATCTCGAACTTATTGTATTCTTGCTTGAAGACCGTTTAGCGAACTTGCTTGATTTGGGACGAACCCTCATGGTAGGTTTTCGAGGGTGTGCCAAATCTCATGCGCGGTCTCAAGATGACAAATCCTATCATACTCCTGTCTACCAAGCCCATCATATAAGAGATTTTCTGCCTTATGGTTGTTAGCCAAGAGGGCTGCTGAAGCCTGCGTAGCAACCTCGGGCAAAACGAGCGGAGCTCGAACAACCTTCCATATGGCTTGACCTTCGCTCTGAAGGTAGACACGCATGTGATTCTTCCAATAGACATAGTCGAGCCAATCGAAGACATGCGGCTTGGTGGAATACTTCTCCATCGCCAAGTTTAGTGATCGGTTAAGATCAAGAGTGAACTAACCGGGCTCTGGTACCACTTGTTGGACCTTAACAGCGACTAGAGGGGGTGAATAGGAGCATTATCTCTTTTCCACCTTGATCGGATTCAACAAGATTTTCACCCCAATAGTTATGAGAGCTATGAAGATCAATATACAAGCATAGCAGAAGATTTGTGCTGAATCCAATCAACTCCCTGAAGAAAACAGACCAAAATCACCAAAAACTCAAAACAAAATGAGTTGGGCGGTCGGACCTCTCAGATGAACAGTAAAAACAACAAGAACGGAAGATCACAAATTGTTCTAAGATTTGATCCACAACTCTAAACTACACGAAACTTGAAACACACTTTCTCTGGGATGTCAGGAACCTATTCCAGTCAAGGATCGTGAAGATCATTGTCAAATTTCTGACCTTTTTCGGTTTGAGTGAAGATTGTATCAGAACCGAGTCAAAACCAAAATATGATCCAAAAACTTGCTCATGGATAAGAGATTATCAAGATGATCTTAGATGTATTCCCATATATCACAGTGTCAGGACCCCGAGTAATGCAACCCCAGGACCCTCTGTGCAAACCGAACTAGTCTCATGATCAGTGGCTAGCTCACACAGTCGCAACAAAGATGAAATCATAGCCCATACAACAAATTAATATTTATAGAAGTAAAAGACCTTATGGTCGAGTTTTTACAAAGGTTTGTCGCACCGAGCTTACAATGCAAGAGAACTACAGCGGACCAACACCAAAACACGGAGGCCATCTGACAAGCCCACAGGCTATCGAGTGGAGGACGTCTCCTAGCACACCTGGTCTTCGAAGAACTCCTCTTCAACAAATTCCAGGCTCTCTGGTCCTCCCTCATCTACTGATTCAAACAACGGGCGCAAAGCCATGAGTACTTTGAATATACTCAGCAAGCCATGGGGAAAATGTATGCAAATAATATTCATGCACAGCTTGACAAGAATAGTTGTATGGTTATTTTGCAGAAAGTAGTATTGACTGGAAATACGGTAAGTAGATTAAGAGCACAAGTTGAAAGATTAATATATAAGTAAACAGTTTCTTTGAAACAGCTTGTGAACACCCTACCCTGTTCACTTCCCAGACCACTCCAGGACCACCCGTGAACACCCTGTCCACGCCCTGGACCACTCGAGTGTCCACGACCACCTCGCGAACGCTCACGATCACCTTTTGGGAAAAACTACCCTTCGCGTGATAGTCACTAGGCATTGTCCGTAACCGATGACACGGCTATTCGAATAGTTTTACACTCTGCAGAGGTTGTACAGCTTTACCCACAAGGTACGACTTCTCTAGTTGGTTTGTCACCTGTCGATACCACCACTCACTACCTTAGGTGAGCAGTCTAGAGAATGTGTCATGGCCTTTACAAAGCTCTGTTCTGACTCAGTTCTGCTCGCTAAGGATTCGCCTTACTGGCCCCCTCTTGCTTCGTTCCCAACCATAACAGAACCGACTCAAAGCATTGCTAATTATTTAGCCTAGTCCATCCCATAAATGAACTTGTGGTTGCACGGTATTGCCCAGATCAAGCATACAAAGTTAAGTCCTTAGAGTCTACTCAGGCGAGACATCCTCATCCCAATGTGCTTCTTGCACCCTCTTTACTGCACGATCACTCGCCTGAGTACGAAAACATTTTGGGTTCAACCCAGCCAAATGACCACCCTAGCCAATGGCACAACAACTTTTAAAAGCAGTGGCTCTGCCACAGTTCTATAGTTCCTTTAGTCAAATTTAACATTCCTTGAGTAAGTGATCAAGTATCCAACGTATACTAAAGCATGTCTAAGCATAAACGATACCCAGGTTGGTATACCAATAATGTCCAACTAAAAATTACCCAACCTATGGTGTCCAAGGGAACATGTCAACATGTCGGTTGCAATTTAATAAGGAGGTATATTGTCGAGAAGGTATTTAACTAGCTCCCAAATCGATTTTTATACAACTAGCCATTCATGTTGATATAAAGCAATATACTTTTGTAAAAATGGGTTCAATATGATCAAATGTCCACGACTTGCCTTCGTTGAAGAATTGAGTGGCTTCGGTAGAGACTGTTGGGTCCAAGAAGTCTTTCACAATGTCGAAATCTACACGTGCGGATAAAGCCAAATAAGCAACTAAAGAAATTTCAAATAAAGACCAAACAACCTACCAAAACCAGAGCTAAAATAAGATACAGAGTTCAGATGAAGATAGAAGTTGGAACCACTCGAGTGGGAGCTTAAACGGTTGAGGTCAAGGAAGGGAGGGAGAGAGTTATGAGGGGTAAGTAACAATGGAGAACAAAAAGGGGTTCCTATGTGCCTTATTTAGGCGAGGGGAGGTCCAAGGAGGGAGGACGGTGCTGGCATGCAACGGGTGCAACGGAGGATGTCGCATTCAATGCACACGACGGGGGCAGGTGAAGGAGGGGATGAAGGCAAGTAGGGGAGGAGACTAGAGGGGAAAACAAGTACCGTGGAAACAACAACATTTAATGCGACTCAACGGCATTTAATACGCAAAGACCTTTGAGGCAGCAGTGACGCGACGAGAGGAAAGAGAAGGTGAGCAGGGCTGACGGGTGGGGCTGATCAAAACCAAGAGGGAGGTTCTTAGGAGGTCCAAAGGAGAAGGTCCAAAGGAGGAGATCCTGCGAAGGAGGAGGTCCTGAGGAGATCCAAAGGAGGAGGTCGTGACCAAGAGGTTGGTCTTGACCAGGAGGGTGGTATTTGCAAAAGGAGATGTCGTGACCACGAGGGTGATCTTGACCAGGAGGGTGGTCTTTGTAAAAGGCGAGTTGCGACCAAAGAGGATCGTCTTTTGAAAAAGGGCGGTTGCGACCGGGAGGGTCGTCTTTGCAAAAAAAAAGGTAGTTGCGACCAAGAGGGTCATCTTTGCAAAAAGGACGGTCGCGACCAAAGAGGGTGGTCTAGGGAATGAAGGCCCTTCGATTCTGATCGGACGGCTCTCGCAAGGATTGGGCCGTTTGGATTGGGCGAACGTCCATACAAGATCGAGCCGCTCAAACACAATCGAACGGCTCGCAAGGATTGGGACGTTCAGACTGGGCGAACATCCAAACAAGATCGAGCCACTCAAACACAATCGGACGGCTCACAAGGATCGAAGGCGTGGGCGCACGGGAAGGAGGAACAGATAGAGAAAAGGGGATCCCAAACCAGAGAACTCCAATAAACTCCAACACAAACTAAGCTTTGAATTAGTTGAAGTTTGATTAATTCATATTAAATCACTTCTAACTTTTCAAAATCTTCAAGTTAAGTTTGAGCAAATCAACAACATCAAATTATTATTTTTATTTTGAAAATTTTCAAAACTCCTAAAATTTGAGATGTTACACACAACAAGCATGATCCAGGCCAAAAACCAAAGCAAAACCAAAGGATCACAGAAAGCCCCAAAATCACAAAAGAGAAAACGAGAACAAGAAGGGACTCATCTTGAAGAAACTTGCTTGGATTGATTTCAGACTGAAGTTAGTTTACAACTACTCCATCCTGGAGGACAAAAGCTCAACACTTGAGCACACAGTCAATCCAACTCTTTAGAATCCTATCTCTCCACTTTCCTCTGTTCTCCCCAGAACCAAACTAGGGTTTCTCGTGCCAGGGTTGGAGGGAGCACATCCAGCACCCTTTTCTATTTATAGTGGAGGCTAGCTTCTAGAGGAAGACATCTAAACGAGCACCCGTTAAGCCCACACACATCAGGTTTCACTTGCATCGACATCTGCGCCGTTTGATGCAACCTGTCGTACTGAACTGTTGCGCTGCTTGATGTGACCCGTCGCACAGAACCGACGCACTACTTGATGCGACCCGTCGCACCGAACTGCCACGCCGTTTGATGCAACTCGTTGCAGCGAACTATCCCGCTCGGTTATCATTGTCCATTTTGTGCCATGCTTGAGTCCAACTATCTCTCCTGGCATCCACAATCGTTTTGGACCTTGGTTCTCCTAACCAAGTCCCGATCCTCCTTACCGTTGACCATAGTTAACCACCAAGTCACCTGCATAAAAATAGACCAAGAAATCGATTCCGGAAACAAGTTCTTCGCAACTTGACCCACGTTAGTCAAAACACACATAAGAGACACATACATCATATATGTATCCACGACCACTGTCCACGACCACTGTGTACAACCAGTGTCCACTGTCCGTGATGAACAGTACTCGAAGCAACAGTACTCGAGCTACAGTACTCGGAACAAATAGTGCTCGTGGATACAGTGCTTGATGAATAGTACTCACAGCTTTCGACCACTCGGCACTTGTAGCTGCAGTACTCAAAGATTTCGACCACTCGGCACTCGTAGCTACAGTACTCGTAGCTTTTGACAACTCGGTACAAAAAGCTACGACCACGTGCAGTCGAAGCCTTCTACAACCCCGTTCAGCTACGACCACGTACAATAATACTGCTCCTCAACTGTGGTCATTCCGATATTTTTGAACTCTGCAAAAAATGAGTGATTCGACAAACTTTCAACACCGTTGCCAATTGTATCATCATCCTAAGATCATGAGCATATCCCCATGATATCCATAAGAGGGTTTTACAATGAGTTATCAACTAAATCTCGTGTGCCTTACATGGGTATATATAAGGGGGTAAAAATGACTTAAGAGTCGAAAGCAGAACCTTGAGACGAATTTCCTCTTGTAGCAAACAAAGAACTATCAAGAACTCCAAACAAGAAATCATCTTGCGCAAAAAAAAAAACATAGGATTAAACCGTGGCACCAACTAAGCCTCAACAAAACTGAGACTTAGTAACATGAAGTATTTTTGGGATCGTAACAGTTGGATTATCATGGGAACTTAACTTACTAACATTAATATCACCTTGAGTAGTGACATCTCGAATGTAGTGATATCTTATATCAATGCGCTTAGTTCTGTCATGAAACATCTGATTCTTTGTAAGGTAAGTAGCATTATGACCATCATAAGATATAGTGGTGCAAAAAGTACTTACACAAAGCTCAATAAATAAACCTCTCAGCCAAATAGCTTTTTTTTTACATGCTTCAGAAATAACCATATATTCAGCTTTTGTGGTAGACAAGACAATAGTAGCTTGCAGACTTGCCTTCCAACTACCAGGACATCCTCCAACAGTGAATACATAACCATTAAGAGACCTTCTTTTATCTAAATCACCAGCAAAATCGGAGTCCATATAACCAATAAGTCCATCTATAGTTTTTCCCAAATTGTAAACAAGCATCATAAGTACCAGACAAGTTTATGAAAATCCACTAAATTGTTTTCCAATGCTCTTTACCAGGATTAGCTTTGTGTCTACTAACAACACTCATGCATGAGATAAATTAGGACGATAACACACCATGGCATACATAAGTGAACTAACTACACTTGCATATGTAACTCTAGACATGTATTCAATTTCATCATCTGACTATGGGCATAACTCAGAAGAAAGTCTGAAATATGCAGCTAAAGGAGTACTCACAAATTTGGCTTGATGCATGTTAAAGCATCGAATGACCTTTTCAATATACCTTTGCTGACTTTATTATAATTTGCCAAATTGTCTAGTAGGTGAGTTTGCACCAAGTTTCATGGGAAATGGATTTTGAAGCAAAAGTAGATAGAGTTTTGACGAGATGTCTACAGAGGGAACTTTTAGGTCATTGGGAAAATTTCTGGAGCACGACGGCGGTCTGACCGGTCATGCTGAGTGTTCATGCGCCGAGCGAGGTGAACGTTGTGGGTTAGGTCAAAGTCATGATTTTTAGTGCATATGTGTTGCATGATGCATATTTTGAGTAATGTGGGCCAAGTTGCAAAAAAAACTTATGCCCGGAATCGATTTTTTGGTCTATTATTGTTCAGGAGGCTTGGAGGTCAACGACGGTCAACGGCGAGGATAATCGGGACTAGGCTAGGAGAGCTGAGGTCCAGAAGGGTCGAGTATGCCGGGTGAAGTCATTGAACTCAAGTATGGGTTAAGATGGACAAGGATGACTGAATAGGGAGTTCGGTGTGACGGGTTGCATTAAACGAAGCGGGGGGTCGATGCAATTGCCATGGTGGTCCTGGTGGAAGCTGGATGTGAGAGACTTGCTGACATGAAGACATCCACTGATCAACCTACACGTGGCGAAGCATGAGATTACTTCACGACTATTGGATTTGGTCTTTGGAGAAGGGTTGTGAAGTGGTATTTTTGGTTTCTTCACCAAAATACTAGGTTGGTGACCTTTGGTGAAACCCCCGCACAAGATGACCCAAGGAGAGATGGTTTAGATCAAGTGAAGATGAAGATCACAAAGAAACAGATTCAGGAAGCCCGGTTCGTCATCCACTTTGAGAAACGTGCGTGAGTGTAGACCTATTTGTGTGTGAGCTTATTGGGTGCCTCATAAGGTTTTCTCTCTTAACCTAGTGTCCACTGTAAATGGGAGAGGTCCAGATTTGAAGCCTGTTGAGCCTTCCCAGAGTGAAACCCTAATTTGTGATTTGGGAAAAATGGAGTAGAGGAGGTTAGGGTTTGAGGGAGTTGGATTGATTGAGCGCTCATGTGTTGAGCTTTTGTCCTCTATAGTGGACTAGGTGTAAACCAACAATTTTTTGAATCAATCTAAGCAAGATTTCCTCCAAGATGAGTTTTCTCTTGTTCTCTCTCTCTTTGATGCCTTTTGGGATTTGCGTGTTCCTTTGATTTTATTGGTGTTTATGCTGTGATCTAGCTTGCTAGGACATGTGAGAATCCATCTAGGATCATTTTGATCATCATCCACCCACAAGCAAGTTTTTGGATCAAAGTTTGAATTTCCTTGTTCCTTGTGCCTCGTTGACCTTATCCAAGAAATTCGTGGAACCTTAGTCTCAATCTCTCCGATCGTCGATTGGAATAGGTTCCTGATCTTTTTTATGAGCTATAGTTGAAGTTTCAGGGGATTTGGGTTACGTGAGTAGATGTTAGGTCTTTTTGTGGCCGTCTCGGGCTGCTCTCAGGGCACCAGCGGTCAGTCCGCCAACTTGGGCGGTCAGACCGGTTGGCCACATATCAGAATGGCCACCAGGGGCGGTCAGATCGGTCGTGTGCCATCTCTGTCGGATTTTGGTGGTTTTAAGTCTTTGTGTCTCGGGATTCGTCGGTTTCAACGCTAGATTTACCTTGTGCTTGTGTTCTCTGATGTTCATAGATTCCATAGCTATCGAGGAGAAGTTAAAATCGGTCGGGGTTGAAAAAGAGGTTTGCTCCTATTCACCCCCCTCTAGTCGTCATTCCGGTCTAACACTTATAGCACTGCCTAAGTGGTTGTTTCAAGCCATAAGGAGATTTCTTTAACCTACAGATAATATTTTTCTTTTCCAGGAACAACAAAGGCTTTTGGTTGCTCCATATAAATATCTTCTTCTAACTCTCCATGTAAAAATAGAGTTTTCACATCGAATTGCTGAAGCTCATAGTCTTGCATAGCAAACTAAGTAAAGTGTGAATGGAACTATGCTTCACAATAGGGGAAAAGACATGAGTGAAACTAGTACTTGGAATGTGACTGTAACCTTTAACAACCAACCTTGCTTTATATCTTGCTTCATCCGTAAGAGAAATACCTTCTTTTGTTTTAAAGATCCATTCACAACGAGTTGGCTTCTTCTCTTTTAGCAATTTTACCGGTTCCCAATTACCATTCTTCTCAAGTGACTCCATCTCATCATGCATGGCGGTAATCCATATATTGCAATTAACATAAGTAATAGCCTCTGAATAAGTTGAAGGTTCAGCACTACCTTCAATAATTTCTGCCACACTCAAAACACACACAACAACATTAGCTTCTTCAATTAACCTTTTAGGCTTTTGAATTTGCCTCCTCTGTCTGTCCACTGCAATGAAACGTTGTGGCGGTTGTACAACGCAGAAAATGGATGTACAATAATAGGGGCATCTTGAACATTATCATTTTTTTTGTGCATATCCTGAATCAACAACACGCTCCACCTATACACTTGATTTCTACTGACTCTCAAAAGGAATATTAATAGAAGGTTTATCATATAACATCGTAGATTCATTAAAGATAACATTTATGCTAATAACAACCTTTTTAGTTTCAGAACACCATAACTTATATCATTTTACACCAGATTTATAACAAAAAAAGATGCACTTAATTGCCCTTAGCTCTAATTTACCATTATCTACATGATCATAAGCAAAACAACCACATATTCTTAAGTCTGAAACCATCCTCCACTACCACAAACCTTCCTTTCATCATAATCAAATAGAGTTTGGATCACATAATCAACAAAAGTCATAACTTTTGTAGTGAGCAAATTGTTGGCACAAGTGTAGCAAGATTTGTCATAAAAATCTCTCGATGACATGTGGGGTAAAGTACTAAAAAACTATGACACACCACAAGTTAGAAGAGTTTTTTTTATATGGCCCCATGCTGCCACCGTAATTTCAAAAATAGCCCTCTTATCACAAAAAATTGCAAATCTGGCCCCCTGCCGAGTGCGGAAGAGCTGGAGGCCGACGCGTGGCTCTTCCCGCGCTCAAGGGATGCAGAAGGGCGGTGCATAGCGTGGGAGACCGGGCGGGCGTGAGAACGAGCAACGCGGCACGGAAGGTCGCGGGCCCGGCCGCCTTCCGCGCCACCCGAGTGCAGCATGCGCCATTCATTTTTTCTATGCGGTAAATGCTCATCGAATGTATACAGCATGTTCGAATGCATGCCTTGCATTTTGTTATGCATTAAATGCATGCATGTGGTTTGCATGTCCTTCCTGCGCTCGTCTGCCGCGGAAGGCACGCGGCAGCTTCCCGCGCTCCGCTACCGCGGAAGACGCCTGCGCCCGTGGCCTTCCGCGTCGCGCCGCGCTGCTCATTCTCACGCCCGGCCGGCCTCCCGCGCTAAGCACCGCCTTCCGCGCCCCTCGAGCTCAGGAAGAGCCACGCGTCAGTCTCCAGCTCTTCCGCGTTCGACAGGGGACTAGATTTGCAATTTTCGTGTCATGATGGCTATTTTTGGAATTACGGTGGCAGCATGGGGCCATATAAAAAAATCAAGTTAGAAAAACAACCAAACTCTAGCCTAACAAAGTTAAATTTGACAACTTACACGTGGCAAATTGTGGTACAGCTAAACACCGCATAGGGTGTGGAAGGTGGGAGCGGTCCTTGTGCTGCATAGCAATCCCCACAATGACAACTCGACTTTTCGCATTGTACCTGCTAACTGCTATGGCTGCACGTACAAAATCTTCCACGAATTAATATCTTAGAAAGTAGCCATCGTCACTGCAAAAGTCGCTAAAAAATGAACCCGGCATACAACAGCAATTTACACTGATCGAACCCTGCAGTTAAAATACGTTTACAACACTACAGAACCGGAGGCGCGAACACGATAGATCGAACACCAGCCACCGCCACCATGACCTCGATCCTCCCGCGCGCGCCGCAGCCTACAACTGGATGGTAACGCCCCTGGCCCCCATGCCGGCGAGCTGCAGCTCCGCCGAGCCCTCCCTGTCCCCACCGCCCGACCTCGACACGTCGTGCCGCGTCGCGTCGAACTTCTCGCCGTCGCCCCACAGCGCGTAGGCCTCCTCCCCGTGCGCCGCGTCGTCGCCGATCAGGAGCTGCTCGTCGGGCATCCGCAGCGGCATGAACAGCCGGATGCCGAGCAGGATGAGCGTGGTGACCACCAGGTTCCACACGATCACGAACACCGCGCCGGCCAGCTGCTTGCCGATCTGCTTGATGCCACCGCCGTAGAACGCGCCGCGGAGGCCTGGCACCGGGGACTCGATCGCCATGAGATGCGGGGTGGCGAGGAGCCCCGTCAGGATGCCGCCGAGGAGGCCTGCGACAGCGTGGGTGTGGAAGACGGCGAGGGTGTCGTCGACCTTCATGAGCAGCGCCGACTTCTTGTGCAGGATCATCATGGTGAACCATGGGACGCTTCCGGCGAAGATGCCCATGATTACGGACGCCCAGGTCTGCACCAGCCCTGCGCATGTAAATTAATCATATCGTTGGTCGATGCCTAAATGGTAAAAAAAAAAATCTGGTAGAAACCTTCTGATTTTCCTATAACAACGTCCGACTACACACAAAAGATTGCGACGTTACGACAAATCAGGATCTCATGGAGCGCCGACACATGCTTTTTATATAGCAACATCATTGTTGCAAACTAGTTCAAGCCATAGTTGTCAATTTCATTTTAGAGGTCATTTTTGTTTGTCTTTTGGTATAGAATACACCGGTACCAGTCCGTTCCGACGTACCGTTCTGGATTTTAATATAATAATATCTATGTAATTATATGCACATATAATTCACTTAGAATCTCACTTTAAATACATAACCATAGAATAAAAATAACATGTAGTTTAACAACTTCATAAATACAAAGGTCACACGTAATTAAATAATACAACACGAGTCCATAATTTTATATATTTTACTATAGTCTAGCATACTAGTCTAACATAATTTCACTTGCCGATGAAGTAATATTGGATTGGACCTTCCGAGCTGATTTAAATAAGTGGTCACATCAATTATGCTTGGTACCAAAATTACCCGAATGAACTGGAATGACTGTATTAAGGGTGGTACAGGATTAAGCCTACCGTATGCCGCTTTAGACGCCGATATAGCATGTTCCGATTATTCTGATCGGTACCGGAACGTAATCGATAAGCTTGGTGCAAACGCAATGTTTCATCTACGACTTCTTTTGGGAGTTCTTGTCAGCTAGTAGTACAACTTTTTGAGAGCAACTTCTTGTCAACGTCAGCCATAATAATTAACAAACACACGACACACCTTAAGCTGCGTAATATGGTCACTAGAATAGCAGCAACAAGTGGCGATCTTGCTAAGCAAGTCTTGTCACGTGGGTTCATTTCCGTACGGGCTCGCCATGATTGGCTAACTACTGCTAGATTTTCCGCTGTCCAATTTTGACTTTGTTTGTTCGTACATTCCAATTAATTGAGACCCGACACATCAAATGCAACGGCCTCACCATGATCGAAACCAACTAGGGACGCATTTTCTGGATGTCATTTTTCCCGGTATCTCGCACGCAATCCATCAATACCTGTGATCCGTATGGAGCAACCGTACAGACTACTTCGCCAGGAGAGCAGGAAAAATAATGGAGGTGTTTTGTACCTGCGCCGGGGGTGATGCAGACGAGCCCGGTCATCATGCCCTGGACGGCGCCGATGACGGACGGCTTGCCGAAGAAGATGACGTCGAGGCAGGTCCACATGAGGAGGCTCGTGGCGGCGCAGACGTTGGTGTTGAGCACGGCCACCGACGCCGTGATGTTGGCGGCGTACGGCGCGCCGCCGTTGAACCCGGCCCAGCCCATCCAGAGCAGCCCGCCGCCGGCGATCATCAGCAGGATGTTGTTCGGGGAGAACCGCTCCCGGTCGCTCTTCAGCCTCGGACCCACCTGTCAGCCATAAGTAATACTAGTTAACAGTGATTAATTAGTAAGCAGCCATCCATGCATCCCAATGTGCACTTGCATGCTGCACGGTGTAGTTGATTATTATTAGTTTCCTTTGTAGATTATTTTCATGCTACGATCTTATTTACCACGTGGGCTCACTTTTTAGAGGTCATAGGGTCAAATAACGAAAAATACACAAATAAAACAAACTACTAAAATACCAACCAAATCTCTAACCTTTTTAGAGGAAGCCGAGAGCTTTCATTCCCACTTACTTGGAACTAGTCATACTCAATTTTTTACTTCGGCTTTCAAGGTGTGTTTGGTTGGTAGAATGATCGAGGTTGAATGAGATGAGATAGTACAAGTATGATGATATTGTCCTGAATTGGATGATACAGACTGTTTGGTTGGTTGTATGGTATGACATATACATGTTGTTTGGTTAGTTGTATGAGACAGTACACGATTGTGTTTTGTTGGTTGTATGAGATGATACACGAATGGTACGATATTGTGTTTGGTTGAGGGGGTGAGGTTGGTTTGGTAACCTCCTCCCTATATTGGTGAGATTACCTCCATGGCATTTTTCTTTTCTTTATTTTTATCTTTCTCCTTTTCCCTTTTCGTTCTTTCTTTTCTGACCTAACTATTAATGATTAACTAATGATCCTTTTCTAATTAATCTATAATTTTCTAACTCAATCTCAAGTTAAGTTCTATATTTTAATTTAAAGGTTAATAATATAATACTAGCTCTTCTTTAAACTTAATGCAATGTTTAGTTACAGTGTGACCCACTGATATTGAACTATTTGAGTAATTAAACACTAAACATTTCTAAATATACAACTTATAGTTAAATTTGTTCTTTAAGTTTAACTACTAATGGCAAACTCATTAATATCTAACGCGAGTGATGAGCACACGCGACGCGAGTGGACGAGTCTGTACCGCGTGGTTCACTCAATTTCATCGAACGGAATGATTCAACATCTCACAGGAATATTCTAGAATATGTACCGCCCCATCCAGAATTAGTTGGTTCGATACACTCAACTAAATAGAAGGATGAAGGTATATCCGGAACCATCCCATACATGTATAACTTGGTTCATCCAACCAAACACGCAACACATATGCCACACCAATTAGATAACACAGCAGGTACTACCACTAGATATCTCTGGTATAAATGTGATGGACCAGATATTTAATTTTGGGGCTGCAATAATAGTCTAAATTGCCTGGTACGAAATCCATCTCTCTTTAATTCGGTAGCATACTAGCGTCGTCCTTGCTGTGGCGAAATGACGCGCAACGATTGAGACCTCAAAACAATAGCAATTAATCGAGCACGCAAGTCTTTCCCGCCGTCCAGTGGGCACCATCACCGCCGCCCACTAGCCGGAGCGAACGAGACACAGTCCAACTTGTTCACACGTTCCAAGAGGTAAAGGTTTTATATAGCCTCTCTTTTTTTTGGTGCATGAGCTATCAGCGATATACTCGTATCATGTGACTGCCCAAAGAAAAAAAAATCTACAACTAGATGCATTAAGTTCTTCCAAGGTGACTTTTTTTTTTTATAGAAATCTTCCAAGATGACTTTGAACATGTAGTAATTTCTAGTCTAAACATTGTACTGTACTTCTGTCTTTTATTATGAACTTTGTAGTGCAGTGATGCATGCATTCCCACAGTAGCATGGCATCCCAACGAGGAATCCATATTTTTGGGTCAAACTAACAGGAACACTACCTAACACGTTAGCCGAACCCCAGCCGCCGGAACAGTGAAGTCGCCGGCCAGCTCACAACCGAGTGACGCCACCATAAGGACAAGGATATCAAAGGAAAAGAAAACGGGCGGCGAAGGTAGGAAGTAGGAATGGAACGTGCGTACATACCCAGTAGGCGGCGGTGAAGCCGGCGATGCCGGAGGAGAGGTGGATGACGTATCCGCCGGAGTAGTCGATGACTCCCCAGTGGTAGAGGAAGCCGCCGCCCCAGAGGCTGAAGGCGCCGACGGTGTAGGAGAAGATCAGCCAGAGCGGCGTGAAGGCCATCCAGGCCTTGATGTTCATGCGGCCCAGCACGGAGCCGGCGAGCAGCACCAGCGTGATGGCGGCGAACTCGAACTGGAACAGCACGAGCGTCGCCTCCGGGTAGAAGGTCTCCATGCGCGGCGTGGCCCCGTGCGCCGTGGCCGACAGCGCCGCGCGACCGACGAGGTAGTCCTGGGAGAGCGCCACGCCGGCCTTGCCCCAGAACGGCAGCAGCCGGTCGCCGAACGCCATGCGGAACCCCACGAGCACCCACACCAGCAGCGACGACGCGTAGGCGTAGAGCGCCATGAAGGCCGAGTTCACGGCCCACTTCTTCTTCACGATGCTGCCGTACAGCACCACCAGCCCCGGCACGGACTGGATGCCCACGAACGTCGCCGCCGTCAGCTGCCACGCGTTGTCGCCCTTGTTCAGCCAATCCGGCACGGCCGGGCGGTTGGCCTCGTACGCGCCGGCGGCCGCCATCTCGCGGCACGCACGAACCACTCGCGTTGGTACAGCAAGCACGTACGTGCCGGTGCCGGGCGGGAGGAGGCGCGAATAATTGTGACTGATTTGTAACGTCACGTACTGTTTGGGTTGCGATTAATTGTGCAGGTTAATAACTGTACGGGTTTGACGGCGAGTTCATGACGGGCATGAAGTAGCTAGCCAATGAGATTCTGAGGGGAACACGACCCAGCCTCCGGGTCAACCCGGGCAGCCTACGCGTGGTCCACTTCATTCCTTTAAATTTATCTATTTCTTACGGATGTGACATGTCTTGGTTTGTTCTGAAGAAAAAGAATGGAGTGGTTTCACTTCAGTTTCTTTCTTTCTACGACTCTGTCATTTCCATTGGTGTTAGTTGAAGAGATTCCTAAGTCCAACCTTAATCGCCTTGTTCGGGAATACTTGTGTTAGATTTTGCAGGTTCCTTTAATACATAAATAAAAGTCGGACGTGCCCTATGAGTTCAGATCTGGATACCGCCGGATTGGTTGACGGCGACGCCTCTGGCATCGTTTTCTCTCCTTGGAGGCGTCGGCTTAGAGTCTTTGACCTCTCCCTCCTCGTTGTAGCTTAGGCTGGCAATGCGTCATTGAGTGGAGTCGACGTGGCCTCGAGCTAGCGTCCTTGCTCGGGCGTGGCGGCGTGTTCTGCCTTTCTCTATTGTAGTTTTTCTCTGAGTGTCGTGCTCAAAGTTTTTTCTTTTTTTCCTATATGTATTTGGTTGTATTTTTTTCTACTTAATGAAAATATGTGTAAAGTTTTTGCACTTCCTTGAAAAAATTTACAGTCTGCTGGCGGAATCTATTTTATAGTTCTAGAATAAAGCTAAAAGTCGGGTGTTTTGTTTTGTGATGGAAAGAAAACAACAGTTTAACACATTGATTTTATACTCTTTCCGTTCAAAAATATATGACGTTTTGGACAGCAGCACGGTCTACAATATATAACTTTGACCGTTGCTTTTCATATGAACATGTTAGTGGAAAATTACAAAATTATTATACAATGAAAATATACATCACGATGAAATCTAACGGTACCATCCTCATATAACCAATCTAAATAGTTTTTTTCCCCATATATTACTAGTCAAAATTAGAGAAATTTAACTACATGTTTTCTAAAACGTCATACATTTTTTAACGGAGAGAGTAGGAATTTTGCGGAAAACATAACACACTCCAAAATTTGTCTTGTTTTCCCCTCCAATCCAACGGGGGCACGGTGATAAGGTGCGATCAATTAAGATTGAAGGAAAAGGTAGAAAAATGGTAGAGAGCTTGAGAATGGAAGATTTTTGTTTTTAACTTGAATCGAAGACGTTGAGACTTGAGATGGTAGCTCACCAACATGTGTACGCCGCGGATGTAGATGTACGGCTGACTAAGAGGAGCGCATTTTGTTGACTGGAATCTCTAGACCGTGATTTTTTTAGAAGGATTTGTAGACCGTGATTGAGGAGCACCACACCGATCTTCTCTCAGAATCTGCAGAGCAATTATCTCGAAGTTTATCTGACAATGGCTGGTAGGTGCCCAGAATTTGGCGTACAGACTTGGGTAGTTGGGTATTTAGAAACGGCATGTTTTCTCAAAATCAATTTCCGTGAACGAGTTTATGCACGGCCCAATTGCGCCAGGAAAGGGCGAAAGGACGTACCATGCTGCAACATTTGACGATCTACGAGAGTACGAGACGTGGTTTTCTTCCTTTCTGTTTTTATGGGCCTTTTGGTGGTTGTGGCATCAGAGTGATTTTATGAAACAAGTTGATTCTGTACACTTACTACCTCCTCTCCTCTGGTTCACATAACAAGTCGTTTTGAAATGCATGCAGTTAAATTTAGAAAACTTTAGCTATTGATACATTTTTAAACATTTATATTAGATAAATGAAAATCATATGTGTAGATTCGTCTCGAAAGTACTTTCATGATATTATAAATTTATTTAGTTTTATAAATATATTATAATAGTAATTATTGATCAAAATTGTATTTTTGAGACTATATCAATGTCCAAAATAACTTGTTTTTTTTAACCAGAGAGCACTACCTATTGTCCACGAACAATGTGTTGCCTAGGCGCCCGGAAACAATTCACTAGTACTAACAGTTTGTGATTTTTATATATTCATGTTCCCCAATCAGAACCAGACCCATTCAAAATATTGGATTCCTGCGATTGCAAAGTAGTAGTACAGTGTACCGCGCTACTACTACTAATGTAACGACCCCATCCCCCCTCTGCGCAGCCGTCCAGAATTTCCGCAACCGTCCACCTGCTCATGAGTATTTTTTTTTTAAAAAAAAAAGCTTTAATTTGATTCAAATATGACCTAACGGCTATTTTGCAACAGCTTGAGTAGGCAATTCAAATCCAAAACTTTAACTTGCAATTAGAAGAGCCAAAAAACTTCCACATGAAAGCTTAAGTGCAATCGTAAGCCTAACACATTCTCAATATGTCCTTCATTCCTCTAATACACTTTTTGATAAAAATTAAGCAAGTTTGAGTACACAATGTACTCAACAAGCCACATGGGAAAGCTATTTAGCTACTTGTCAGGATTTTAATTAATTGTTGATGGGCTACCATAGTATGAGTGTGGATGCATTCTTTGAAGTAAAACACTTTGACTTTAGAAACAATAAAACCATAATATAATATTAAGAGAGGGGGTTTCAACATCTGTAATTACCATATTAACATATCAAAATCTCTACTTATGCCATGTTACTGGAATTACCCATGAACACAACTCCATTAACCGAAAATATTACGTATTCGAATACCATCGATTTTACTCTGCGGAGTTGCCAAACTTTACCTGCAAGATACCTCAGACTCACAAAGTCAAGCTATAAAACCCTCCGGGCCCACTCCGGTCCCACCCTTTTCAAACCCATGGCTGCCCTTTACCACAAGAGCAGGTGTCACTTGTAGTATTCGATTAGAATAGGCAGTGTACTAAGCTAGGTTGGATATACCAAACATGTAGTTGAGCGAGTTTTATGCCTGTTACTTGGCACAAGGTTCTAATCCTTATTTGTCGCAAGTGATGAGATGGACCCTCAATCATCCGGTGGTTGTTCACCCTCTTGGCCTCACCTTCAACTTATTTTTCACAGTCTATTGGGTGAGAAGATGAACTCCCAACCAACTTGTGGTTGTCCACCTCTTGACCTCAACCCTCAACTTACTTTCCAAAGTCTAATGGCGAGAAACCAAATATTCTTATCAGTGTTTGTAAAACAATTGTGTAACATTAACCTATCTATAATTACCAATGAGTGATTTTATATTACAATAGTACTTACGCTTGTCAAGGTGAATATAGCTTACAAGATCACAATTGGGCCTTTAGGTGGTTTAGGTGGTGGGAATTAACTATTCATCATATCATTCTAAACTATTATTGCATATGTAAATAAATAAGCATAAATAACATAATGAAAGTAATAATAATAATGGTGTGGGCTCAACATAATCAAAGAATGTGGCATGCCTCCTTGTTCGTAGTCTTCAGCCAGATCTATTTCTCATGTGTCTTGATCAACTCCTTCCATAGCTTGATCATCAAATTCGGGTTCTAACACGAAAGAAAATCAAATAAATAAATCCGAGCTCAACAAGGGCTGAGCTGGGAACAAAATGAATTAAATAAAAAAGCTATAAAGGAAAGGTGATGTGGGTGGTTAGGGTTTAAACGATGCTTGGTTAGATCGAACGGAGTTGAAAATTGGATTGACGATCTCGAAACGGTCAAAATGATATATATATATATATATATATATATATATATATATATATATATATATATATATATATATATATATATGTGTGTGTGTGTGTGTGTGTGTGTGTGTGTGTGTGTGTGTGTGTGTGTGTGTGTGTGGTTAATGGGTGGGTTTGGTGGTTGCTATTGTCTTTGCATGATGTTGTGCCATGGTGAATAGTGTTGGGCTGCACAATGATGGCTGGCCCGATTGGCTTTGCCAGCTCACTCCACGCAACCAAGTAGGGGAGGCGGCGGCAACGATGATTTCACCAGCGGTGAGGGCTGGCGTTGATAGCGGATGGTGCGGGCAGCATCTACGGAGCATGGGAGGGTCCCATTTTTGGGCATGACATGGCTTGGGATGGCTCGGTGCGGGCTCATGGCGGTGGTGGCGCACGGCCAAAATAGACATGGCTTGGGATGGCTCGGTGCGGGCTCATGGCGGGGGTGGCGCACGACCAAAATAGAGCATCGACAGCGGCGGTTTCTGGTGGCGCAGCTGCCAAAATTGGTGTGTGTGTAAGCATCTAGAGGCAATGGGGAGCACGATGGTGGTGATGGCTTGGCTTGGGGAGGTCGAGGGAGAGCTGGCGACGGTGGGCAATGGTGCACGGCGGCGGCGAGCTAAGGGCGGTGGGGCTAGGCTTTCAAGCTCGAGACATGTTTGTGGTGGTAAGGAGGTGCTAAGGGTAGGCTCAATTGAGCTAAAGTAGGGATAGAGACGAGCAATTGAGGCGGTTGCTTACCGGTAGGGAAGAAAGGGCGTCGGTGGCGCGGCGTGGCCCGAGATGAAGAAGAAGGTGGTGGTCTCAGGTGTGCGGTGGTGCTAAAGAGGAAGAAGTCACTAGCTCCATCTTCGCGCATGAGCGAAGGAGGTTTGCACAAGGAGGCAGCGGCGAGTTCGGTGCATGTCCATGGCGTGGACGACAGGGTAGTCTTCGCGGGTGAGCGCACGCATGCTTGCGACGCAGGAGTCGTCGTGTTCTACTGGTGCACGTTGCTGAAGCAGCGTCGATGAGCAGGGGTGGTGCGGAGCACCAAACAAGTGGCGGTGCGGTTCAACGACGGAGGCGGCACGGCGCTAGCGTGGGCGACGTTTAATGCCAGCGAGAGGTGGCGGGGTGAAGTGGCACGGTGCTAGCGCAGTCTGGCGCAGGAGAAGATGACGGAAGGCCGAGGCAGCACGGGTGCACGTGAACAACAGCGCGATGCAGGGCAAAGAGGGAACAGGGGAGAAGACGACTGTGAAGGTACATCTCCCAGCCGGGAAGGCATATTTCCAAAAAGGGAAAACAGCTATTGGTGATTTCTTTCTGGATTTGGCAACAAATCCAAATTCAATCAAAATTCAAATGAACCCCCAAATTTTGAATTTTTTGGGGCGTCACAACTAATATTCTTAGTCCAAATCCCAAAGCTCCACGAAATGAAGGCTATCTTACATCCCGCTTATTTTGTTGCAAACAATTGCCCATCGTGTAAGGGTGACCGTAACGAACAACTGGGGTCGCCATTAGATCCCAATGGCGACCCTAACAGGTGTGGTACATTACTACTTCACTAGTCTATCACCCTGTTACGTATGACTAACTTATATCCTAACTTACTAAGACTTGGGGAGGTGTTCTACAATGATTCATATTCTAGTCCTATTAGAATTAGGATTTCTACTTCTCTTTGGAGTAGAACTAAGGAGCACTCTATAAAGCTATGAGGAGTGGTCATGCATAACACAAGCCACAAACCAACTCATATAAAGTAAGAGGCGCACGAGAGGACTAGATACTAGATTATTCTTTAGCACTAGATTTTTGTATAAGACAAGGATCCGAGGGTCCTAAAAGATTCGAGAGAGTTGTGAGAGAGCGACAATCCCTTGTACTCTTTTGATGTTGTGTTTGAGGAATTTATCGTCACCTTAACCAAATATTTTTCTCTCGTCGTGATTATTTCGTTGCCATTATTTGGTTCTCTACGAGACTCATCTACTTCATTTTTAGTACCGTGTACGGTCGTGCCATATCTCGTAACTTTGATCCGATCTGGAGACTCATACGCATAAGAAGAGTATCAGAGTATAACAACCCCTAACAATTTTCTACCCACAACTTGAATTATACAACGCTAGCTCGCTCTACCTGTAACTGGCAAAGCACATGAATGCATTTTGTGGCGAAGAGCCAAAACACCAGAGCAACCAGTTTCAGAATAGTATGGCGACCAGGTACACCAGAACACTTACTGAGCACGCTGAAATGCTGGGAGACATGTCCACCATCCTGCAGCACTGCTGAATAATGAACGCACCAAGTTGAGATAAACTTCTGCTGATACCACAGAAAAGGAATCAATTTCAATCGGCCCTAGTCTTGAGAGTTGAGACATCAATTAAAAACTTCTCTCCCGGTGTCGAAGGATAAGAAACTAGCCTCGTGAATCTGGCAAAGTGAATCTAGCTGACCGCATCAGTCCTTTACCTTGGTATCTAGGGAACAGGTGCTAGTTTAACATGGCAGTGACCCATAGTAATCATCAAATCGCCATCTGGAGGAAAACAAAACTGAGCGTGAGGGCTAGGTTGCATTTACAGATCGTCAACATATGAAAAGGTAAATCAGGAGTTTCTCCTTTAGACCTCTTTTAAGATAAAGATCAGAAAACCAAGCTTTCAATTACTGGGAATGAAGTTCAAAAGAAATGGTCAAATTGTCACCCAGCTGCGTGTTGATAGGGTGTGGCCCTCCAAATACTGCAGCAAGAGGAACCACCCTAATGCCATGTTCCAGCCTTCATCAATAAAACCAAAAATGTGGTAGATAAATGAATATTATGGACATGCTAGATTTCACCAGATACAAATAATAGCTCAGAAAGAACATAAGGTAACGGGTCGATGAGTACTTTATTATTTTGCAGGTTGTAGTTCAAGATGCAGATGGATCTCTAGTCGTTACATCATTAGCGTGGTAGAGAGTGATCCAATGGACCAAGTGGATATTTTATTCTGTAGGTATTGCATACCATCTTACTGAACCCAAAACAGCATAGTACAATTTAGTTATTTTATGTACATGGCAAATGTAAACTACTTATATCAGCTAATAAGCATTCACAATATACAACTCCAGTTCATTCAAAGCATGTTTATTTTGGCACATCTTTTATTTTGTCATGTGTCAGATCATTTTTGCACAGCGATCCAAAGGGAATAAGAAAATAAATTTTGATTAACTGCGACTAGTGTTCTGTTCAGCTCTAGGAACACGATACTTAGACAATACACAAAACTGTGTCCATACAATCTGACCTATCCACACCATGTAGAACTTTCCAATTTTATTCAATAAATATGCAACAGTACCTCAGAGCCCTCCATTTGGTTTCCAGTCATCCCAGTTTTCTATACCCTTTGCAGAAGCCAGTTCCGATTGTGATCACCAATGCTCCTGATCACTGACAACACTTAGAACCAAAACAAAAGACTTCCTGGGAAACCCCAAGGCACAAACTGTAACATAATTCCAAAAGTCTGTAAACTCGTTATTAGCTTTCTATAAAAGCTGAGTTTTTCCCTTTTTAAAAAAAAAAACATAATTCCAAAAGGTGATGTACATAATGGTCATTTACTAAACAAGATGATCTAGACATACTTGAAATCACCTGGAAGAAACTGTAACTGTGTAACAACCATAAGCTTAAAACAGTGACGAAAGCAAAATAGAAACAAAGTTCTTTGAGATTTTTTTTGGAGAATGAGTATTCTCCTCAACATTGACAATATCTCTGTTTGTACATCAATTCTTAAATAATGAAGAATAAGCTGAATAGCAAGACTAAATATTCAAGTGTGCTGTCCAACAATCTATGTAGACCCTCTATCACAGCACCTACAAGCTGGACTTTGGTACAACAACGTGTTGAAAGATGTGCGGTGCCTCCCTATCACCATGATTATTGAGGATACATGGACTCACACGGTCGGTTACTTCGTCAATAGAGCCACCGCAGCAAAGCGATAACTGGAAGAAGGAAAGCAATGGTACGAGAACATGCAGAGGTATATGGACCAGAAGATGTAGAATGCCCAAATGTACGACATTCGGGTGATTAATGGCCTCAGGAGGAAGTACAAAATCAGGCTGGGGCAAAAATATATCAACAGCCATGCTAAGGGGGAAAGAAAATATGCATGCACCCTGGGTGATGTGGCTACATGCACTTGCAACAAACCGAAGGTCCTGCACAAGCCATGCTCACATGTGTACAAGGCGAGTGCGCAACTGAGGCGGATGTCTACGCCGTATATCTCTGAGTACTACGACATGTGGCATCTTTTCGGTACATAGAGTGCAAAGTTTCACTCGTATGTTGTGGATATGAACTATAGGGATCTTTGGCCGAACAGAATGAAATAAGGCCCGAACGAAGCCTTAAAGTCAACTGGGAAGGGACGACGGCAGACGTGGCACTTCCAGAATGACATGGATAATAGCCAGCGTTGAGGCCTGAGCTGCACGACAAAGTGCAGAATATGCAAGACCCTTGTCCACTCCATGAGGGATTGCCCCCAACAAACCGAACTCGTCTAGTCATAATTTATTGTATTGTCTGCCTGTACGGGGACCATCATTTCATGTGAATGGGTAGTCTGCTCATATTTGTGTATTTATGTACGTCATTCTTTCTTAACACGTACGTATCTCGACATTCTATTTGTTCCGAACTGACTCACCCTTGTTCTGTGTGCAATAGAAAAATATTAGATCGGCCTTGAAGATACCAGACTCGTCGTTAAACTTTTATGCGAAGATACTTCAGAAGTGCAAGTGACTTGCCAAGAGGGCTAAACTCTACCCAGATTTTTCTATGAAGGATGCGCCAGTACCACCAGAGTTTCCACACCCGCAACGTGTGTGTGAAGAACCGACGAAGATCATTCAATCGACACACCCGGCCATCGCCGCTCGGGCATACTACACATGCGGGAATGTCCCCGTAAGAGAATCTTAGGCATGCATCGATTTTTCACATGTTACGTTGCATTCCACAAATTCCTAACTTCCTCCGCGTATAATGGCAGCCCGAGATGTGTTGCAACTTCTTCCAATGGATCGACGACCTGGAGATGTACGATAGGGTGTTCATCTAGCATAAGTACATGTTGAACTACACGATGCGAGGCAAGACCTTCTAGCGATGGAAATCTTACATATTAAACCCTATTAAAAATGCACCAGAGAAGCCTAGGACAGTAGGGTGGTGGTGGAGGACCCCCGAACAGGAAGCTGAGTATGACCGGGCACAACGCACGATGGACAATGGGAAGGCTCCTGCTACTGAGACAGACGGTCGTTGTAGCATTTCCCATCGCCCAGGCGCACTCCATATCGAAGATGTGAGTTATGTACAATTTACATCATGATTATATATTTTGGCTTACGTTCTACTAACATCATGCAATTGTCCAGCCCGTCTCGCAGAACATGAATGATTTAGACAATCGCCGCCGACGTGGGCAGTCCCGGGACAAGGGGAAGGGTCCTACTACTAAGACCGGCTACCATCGTAGCTTTTCTAGTCGCCCGGGCGCACTCCATATCAAAGAGGTGAGTTATGTACAATTTGCATCCTAGTTAAGTATTTGACCTTACTGTGAGACCCCGGTTTATTAAACTTGTAATACTTAACCTTCCTCTGGTTCTAGTATCACAAATAGAATAATCCGCGTCTCGATGAATATGTGCCTCCCAGAACAAGCGACACACATACATCATAACCAAGCATGCATCAATTACATACAATGATTATAATAAGTCTACCAAAAGACATACATAATATAAGTTATTACAACACAGTAATGACCAAATGACAAAAGTAGCAAATAAGTAATAGCTGAAGCAAAAGTTGCCATAAGATGGCTTAAACCAAAAGACGACCATTAGCCACATAACACCACAGGGCAACCGACCGCCGCCAAGCTAATCGCCCAGTAAACGCCACAAAGACAACTCACAAAAGTGAGGTCCATCGGACTCACTATCATCCTCTGCACAACACAAGCAATGCAGTGAGTACAAAAATGTACTCATAAGACTTACGAGTAGCAAGCCTATAAATAGCTACATGAAAGTCAGTATTCAAAGGAATGTGGTTTTATGGTTCTTTGGACGCATAACGCAAGTTTCATTTGCAATATTGTAATAGATTGAACAATGAGTTTGTAAAATCTGTTTTTAAGCATTTAAATAACAATGAGTAAGCATAAGTAATGTATCCACCTAGAAGTGACTTTCCCCAAAGCCACTACAACATAGCATGAATCCCTGATTCATACCACCCAACAAGTTTTAATTTTAAAAAGGTTGTAGTCTAACTCTTGAAAAGCTTATCCAAGCGTGTCCATAACCTAGGACGAGGCTATTCGAATAGTTTTAATCCTGCGGGGTGTACCAATGTACCCACACTTGAGACCGCTTTTTGCCAAGCTATTAAGCACACTTCCTTTGGTATGCTTCAGACGGCTAAGTCCTCTGAACCCTTTCCAATAGAATATGCTAATCAAGAGACGCACGTATGGGGTTATGTAATACCTGCTTTTTATCGAAGAAACCTGTTCGAATTTGAATTCAAAAGTATAAAAAGGGGGGTTTTCAGCTGTTCTTAGGGTCTTGGGCACAGGCCTTCGGCAGCGAGCCCAAGAGGAGCCACCATCCGCCCCAAGGGGCACTGAGTGGCCCTAGGGGGCAGTCGAAGGCCCATGGGGGCAGCCGATTGGGGGCCCAAAGGGGGGCCGACCTTATGGCAAAAAGGGGGGGCGGCTCTAACCCTAGCCCCCTCCCACACCTTGCGCCTCCTCCCTCCTGGCAGCCGCCCCTCTCCCTCCCTCACCCTGCGCATCCATGAGTTTTGGGCAGCCACCTCCCTCCCTCCTCCATTGGTGCCGCCGGCCAAATCTTGGGAGGAAGAGCCGGGTTGTCGTCTTCCTTTGGGGATCCACACACGGTTCAGCACCTCACTGATCTTCGAGAGTAAAATCGTTTTCCCTGCTATTTTGCTCATTCCGTTCTTGGTAGATGCCGTATTTTGATTTGTTGTTAGTGCTGCGTGTAGAATCAGACTTGTTGTTCTATGTTGCGCGGTCTGTTTCGGTATTTTAGAGACCGAATTAGAGATATTCATCTCCTGGAGTATTGTAGGTCTTGTTCTTATCTTTCGGTGGCCGCCAAGAACACTAAAATCCGATGAACGAGTCAAAAGTTATGATAGATTTACTATCTGCTGTCCAGAATCCTGACGAGAATTAGCAGTCTCTGTATAGGTTGATTTATGGCCTAGTTAGAGGGTGATTCAGAGGTCTTGCCCATAACAAATTTTGAAGGTTACATCACTAGCTTTCAGGATTGATAAAGAACACTTCATTTGGATTTATAGATCAAAAGTTATGTACTTTTCAATGTGACTGTCCAGATTGTATGTCAGTCTGTCCAGTTTGTTTGTCAGTTTCTATCTTTAATTTTGACCCGTGTGCCACTTTTTGTTAAAGACAATTTATGAATGTCGTGCCAACTAGGTTATTGTAGATAATTTCATAACCTTTTCAGATTGTTAAAGAACGTCCAATTTGGAGTTGTACAACAAAAGTTATGGATATTTTAATTTAGCCGATATTTCTGTCTATTAATTCAGTCAACAGATTTGAGCCGTGGGCCAAATTTTATTAGAGGCAAAATCTGAACTTTTGCCCAACCAGAATATTGTAGATATGTCAGTTAAGAATCCATGGAAATTGGTCTCACCTCATTCCGAGTTCCAGACCAATAGATATGTCAATTACCGTGCTGCTGTCCAGAATTAAGTTATGTCGAAATTGTTGATTTCAGTTTAAGCTTTGTTTTAATGACTAGAGTCATCGTGAAGCGATGTTTATCGTCGATTAGTAGTGTTGGGTATATTATGTCCTTATTGAAATTATTTTACTTGTTTAGGAGGTGAAGCCTCGGGTTTATGAGTATCACCTTTGCCGACTAACGCGTCAGATCGCGAAGGCAAGTACATTGCCACCCTTAATTATTGTGATTGATGAATGTTTATATGGTCATGCTTGTGATTTGGTATGATACGAGAGAAGATGGATTGTCTATGTTCTTTCATATGTGTTGAATCCATGTTTTGTTATCATGTCTTTCAATATTCGTATTTCATTCTATGCATTCATTATGCATGTTTCATCCACGAAAGTGGATTGCAAGTCCCACCATTCCAATGTGGGCGTGTTGGACATTGTCATGTCCGTCCACGGAGTGGATTTGAAAGACCCATTAATTCCGAATGGGCATGTAAGACCCATTAACTCCAAGATGGGCAATGTTGGACACCGTATGAAACGTTCTTCATACGGGAAGTGGATCCCGCATTTTTGTTAAGATGCGGGCTTGAGTGAACACCGACGGTGTTTCACCGCTATCTGCGATATATGCATGTGTGCAGTCCATTCCTTTGATTTTGAGCATTCATATCATGTTTTCATTTGTATTCGATTGTGATGTGATCGAACTGATGATGAGTTTGTCTTATTCATATTGAATGATTATCTTATTGATAATCGTACTTGCCGAGTCATGGACTCACTCTTGCGTTGTTTGTTTATTTTAGGTAACCCCGATGTTGGCTCTTGGGAGGAGTAGACACACACTACTTGTTCACAACATCAAATTCATGTTCAAGACTAAATTATAGTTTCATATTTCATTCGTTATCGATGAACTGTAATAATTAAATTATAATTGGAGAAGGAAGGATACCTTCTCCACCGGAAGTTGATTTATTATGCGTGTGAACCCTCTTTATTGATGTTCGATATTAAATAACTTAGAAGGTGAAGGAAGGATACCTTCACCATGTCCTGCTTATCTTAATGTCGTCTTTAGTTGATATACTTGTTTCAAGTTCTTCTGCATTATGGATGTATGTTAGATGTTTTAGGTGACATCTTGGCTTCCTGATAGCTGTGGTGTTACGCTTGGTATCGAGCGGGCTTTAGGTCCGTGGTTAATAGGAAAAAATATTAAATTGACACACTTGTACACGATGGGTGGGGTTGGGAATTACATTGCTTTCGCATTATCTGTTGTTATGTTTCATTTTGTTGAGCAATTGTTGAATTGCTTCTGTACTATCATCCTTGTTGGTAATATATGATCTGCTATGATATTCAATATCTATGAACTAATACTTTGATTGTCATGAGATGATCCTATATATTCATAGTTGAGTATTTTGGTGAAGCGTGTTGTTATCGGATGATAAGAAGTGGAGGTCGTGGTTGTTACTCGGATTCACTGTGTTACACCATCGTTCGCAGCGTGGTTAGAGGAGTAGTTACCAGAGTACCATAGTTTCGGTGTTAAGCGTGAGTTGCTTTAGAAAGTTGTTCTCTTTCTTGATTTCGAATTTGGCAATTCTTGTCCTGTGGTGGTTGATGAACTTCTCCGGATTTGTGGTCCATGATAGTTATGGTTTCCATAGATCCTCTTGGTTCTCTCAAACAAATATTGCCTTTCAACCGTTGAGTTGTTTCTACTACTTGTGATCGTTGTCAATTGGCAAGATTGATGTTTTCTTGGTTGCTCCTTCTTTCTCATTGAAAAGAATGACTCATTTACTCATTTGATAACTTGATTAGTGAAGAGTTTTCCATTGTAAGTTCGTTGCTTGGGGAAAGCTTTGGCTTTATGTGTTTCTTTGGATTACTTGAGCGTTGAGGTTTGAAGTCTCTCTTTTGCCGTAGTAAGGTGTTAGAATCCTTTTGTGATGTCTTGCCATGCTTAAATTGAGAATTTATGATTAAGCGAATAAATTGTTATGATATGAGTTACCAAGTTGGGTTATTAGCATAGTGCAAATCAATTACTCTTAACTACCATCCATGGAAGTGAAACTGATTAATTTGATATGTCCTTGTATTTGATTCATGGTGTATGTTAAATAAAGACTGTCAATATCTATTCAGAACCTATAGATCTTACATAAGAGCTAGATTTATCTATTTCCTAGTATGCTAAAATTGTTGAAACTTGTATAAAGTACCAGATGGGTGCTGGTGTATCGACTCATGAAACCTTGTTTATAGGAAATTATGTTAGTGAATCTTTAATCATGTTTTGAAATGATTTCTGAACAAAGGTGAAATGTGAATCTATGTATATAAATGGTTATGTGATTGCAAATAGAATTAGTACCGTATGTATACGCGTGGTTAGTACAATCATCATTTGTTAATGAGCTTGAAGAAAGTGTTGAGCAACACCAACAATTGAGTAGATGAATTTCGTAAGTAGTCTTTGTTAGCGTGCCTTGTGATATTGTTATTGCTTAGCATAAACTTGTTATGATAAATTTGTTTCAACCTTGTGGTTTGTGTTCCCTTTGGGAAGTTTTAGGATGGAGTAATAAAGTTTGATGATTCTTGGTACTATGTATGTTGTCGATGTTATTAAATAGTCAAAAATGTGAGAATGAGGTTAATTCTGTAGTAATTTGATCACCCATGGTGATATTTCCTAAATGATCAAATTTAAATTTGTATTCATGATCTTTTGGGGTTCAGCTTTATGTGGTAAATGAAGTTTATCGAGTAACGATATGTTACAATGTTGCAATGGTTCTTCGATGATGCAAGTGTTTCGATTTTGAATACTTATTTGTTCTTATCTGTTAAGGTTCGATATTCTCTTCTTGTGAGGCTTATGCGTTCTCATCATGGACTCCACTTATGTTCGTGAGTTCATTGCTTAATTGGTTTCTTCTCTTGGTCCCTTGTTCAAGCGAGTGGTGGATGAGTTTTCTAGTTGGTGAAAATCGTTTCCATTTGTCTCTTCTTTCGAGAAAGAATCAACTCATTCTTTTCACGTGGGTCTTTTGAAATGTTTTCTAATTGTTGTTGTGAAATTGATGTTAATACCCATAGTAATTTGATCGCCCTTGGTGATATCGTTCGATGTGAATATTTCAAGTTTAGCTTTGTGATATTTTCTTTGAGCTCTTAAATCATCCGTAATCAAATTATTTTAAATAAATTAAGGTATTGGATTGTCTGTTGTTTCTTAAGAGATTTGTGTGGTTTAACTCTAAAGGCTCTTTGGTTTGAGCCGCAACGCGAGGTTGCAATCAAAGAAGTTATGTTGGTTCCTTTAAGAGGAGAATAATCTACTTACTTTTCGCAAATCAGTAATTGGAAATGTTTGAGTTTGGTGGTGAGATTATTTGGATCTCATGTTTCTTGTGTAGTTGAACTGCTCAATAAATATAACGTATGGAAGAATTTTTATTGGTTCTTAATTAGTCCTTGTGGTTTGGACTAAAGACCTTATCTTGTTCTTTGTGGCAAAGTGATGTTAGTCAAAGAATTAATTACAGGTTAAAGGAGAGAGTGCATTATGAATATTTGAGAATTGAGTCAAGTTTTGTAACTTGTGGTTATTTGAACTGTTCATAAACTTTTTGCTCTTTTCACTCAAGAGTTGTCGAGTTTCAATCGCAATGTCATTCTTCTTGTTGGTGGTTATTTGCTATTCCCTTTTGAGGGATGCGTGCACCCCAGTGAACTCAATTTTCGTTTTCCCGCATCTTCGTTACAGATTATTTCTTTTGGTCTCGTGCTCACCGTGAGCGATAACTTTTCCCGTGTTGTGAAATTTGTTCTTGTTCGCCTCTTTCTTTTGAGAAAGGATCAACCGCTTTTGTGTCAGAAAGTTTTACAACTCGTATGTTGTTGTTTGTTTGGTGGTGGTTAATTGATTGTAGGGGTGAGATTTTGCTACCCAACTATTGGAGGAGTAATAGAAGATGAGTTGGTTTTGACTGAATCTCTTGGAGGAAGTTGATTCGGATGGAATGTATGGTTTCAAGTAAAATTGTATATTGTTCGACTAAGTAGGACCTATGGTATAGTGTAGTTCCGTAACCTTGGTTCATGTTGGAATGTTGGGGATTATCAAATGTATGGAAACCGTAATCAATTTTATAGAGTAACTCTATTGAAAGTATCGTGATGTTGTATGAATGATTCCTGATGATGTCATTGAGTGAGTATGTCGAAATTGGAGGAAATCTTAGAGATTTAATCCGATGATTTCATTATTTGTTATAAGAGGAATTCGTTGTAGAGGTCTCAGAGGTTAAATTTGGGCTTTCCATTTTCATGCTAAACTTTTGGTCTCCCAAAGATTTATGTGTAGAGGAGATAGAAAACTGGAGTATTCTGAGTAGTGGAATGATTGTCGATAGAACCCTTCTGATGTAGTTCATGAGCGGGTGTACTGAGGATTCTGATGTGTTATTCCTGAAAGTTGGAGGTGATGAGATTGTATGGGTTTTTTTTTAGGTGCTTTGGTGCCTTCTATCAAATTAATGTCATCAGTTGAATGAGTTGTCTAGAGTATTCAGTGGAATCAATAGGGTCTCTCTACAACGGTGTGGAAGATGTATTTCGGTTTAAGCCTAACTTGAGGATGTTAAATGAAGATGGTTGAGACCGTGTGGTATGCGATGAATTCAAATTCCAAGGTTGGAGAGATGTTTTATTCCAAAAAGTGAAACTAAGGAAAAAAATGTCTTCTTGATTAGTGAAGCATTTTCTTTATTCTCGCATGAGCTTTGTGTTTGTTGACCAATGTCTTTCATAAGTTGAGTTTGACTCAATTTTGGTATGTGTGGTTCTTGTCGGTTCGGAAGAATAAAGGAAGTTTTTTGATTTGGGCATTTAAAATTATTCCTCCTTTAGTTTTCGTGATGTTTATTCGCAAACCGCCACTTGAAACGTGGAAAGGTTTTCGGATGAAATTCGATTCGGATTTGACTCTTTAGTACCGAAATGGTAACGCTTAGTTGCGATGTGAATCTTTCGTTTCGGATGGGTTTTGTTGGTAAAAGAGTTTGCTTAAAGAGAGTTTTGTCGTATGTTTCTGGTGAAAGGAGGTGATCCTTGTTTTCAGTGAAGAGTTCAATTGAGAGGTGGAATAAGAGTTCCGTGTTCTTTGTGCTTGTCGTGTGGTTCGTTGTCATTGGGTTGTTTTCGCAAGTTGGCATATCGCGAGGACTGTCTCAAGTCTATGCGCGGAGTACGTAACGTCTTGTATGTTGAGTACCTGGGAGATCCAGAGTTTGAGATTTCGTTTGCGCCGTTGACCAACGAGTGAGATTTTACCTTCGAGTCTTGTCCGATGGGTGTACCTGGAAGTACCGGGTTGAGTGTTAGTTCGGGCGCCGTGTTACGTCGTTGTGTTGTGGTATTTTCAATCCAAGGAGAGGCTACTTGGGAAGTTGTGTTGAGCATTTGCGGTGTGGTTAGCGACAGTGCGTGGTTACCGTCGTTAGTTCCAGCTTGCGCTTACTTTCTTGTAGATCGGCGTTTAGATTCGGGTCGAATCCCGCTAAGGGGGTAGAATGTAATACCATTTTTGATCGGATGAAACCTGCTCGAATTTGAATTCAAAAGTATAAAAGGGGTTTTCAATGTGTTCTTCCGGTCTTGGGCACGGCCTTCGGCCAAGAGCCCAAGAGGAGCCACCATCCGCCCCAAGGGGCGTGAGTGGCCCTAGGGGCGCCGAGGCCCATGGGGCAGCCGATTGGGGCCCAAAGGGGGCGGCCTTATGGCAAAAGGGGCGGCTCTAACCTAGCCCTCCCACACCTTGCGCCTCCTCCATCCCGGCAGCCGCCTCTCCCTCCTCACCTGCGCATCCATGAGTTTTGGGCAGCCACCTCCCTCCTCCTCCATTGGTGCCGCTGCCAAATCTTGGGAGGAAGAGCCGGGTTGTCGTCTTCCTTTGGGGATCCACACACGGTTCAGCACCTCACCGATCTTCGAGAGTAAAATCGTTTTCCCTGCTATTTTGCTCATTCCGTTCTTGGTAGATGCCGTATTTTGATTTGTTGTTAGTGCTGCGTGTAGAATCAGACTTGCTGTTCTATGTTGCACGGTCTGTTTCGGTATTTTAGAAGCCGAATTAGAGATGTTCATCTCCTGGAGTATTGTAGGTCTTGTTCTTATCTTTCGGTGGCCGCCAAGAAAACTAAAATCCGATGAACGAGTCAAAAGTTATGATAGATTTACTAACATCATGCAATTGTCCAGCCCGTCTCGCAGAACATGAATGATTTAGACAATCGCCGCCGACGTGGGCAGTCCCGGGACAAGGGGAAGGGTCCTACTACTAAGACCGGCTACCATCGTAGCTTTTCTAGTCGCCCGGGCGCACTCCATATCAAAGAGGTGAGTTATGTACAATTTGCATCCTAGTTAAGTATTTGACCTTACTGTGAGACCCCGGTTTATTAAACTTGTAATACTTAACCTTCCTCTGGTTCTAGTATCACAAATAGAATAATCCGCGTCTCGATGAATATGTGCCTCCCAGAACAAGCAGCACACATACATCATAACCAAGCATGCATCAATTCCATACAACAGATTATAATAAGTCTACCAAAAGACATACATAATATAAGTTATTACAACACAAATGACCGGCCAAATGACAAAAGTAGCAAATAAGTAACAATGAAGCAAAAGTTGCCATAAGATGGCTTAAACCAAAAGACGACCAGCTAGCCACATAACACCACAGGCAACCGATCGGCCGCCAAGCTAATCGCCTCAGAACCGCCACAAAGACAACTCACAAAAGTGAGGTCCATCGGACTCACTATCATCCTCTCAGACAACACAAGCAATGCAGTGAGTACAAAATGTACTCGCAAGACTTACGAGTAGCAAGCCTATAAATAGCTACATGAAAGTCGTATTCAAAGGAATGTGGTTTTATGGTTCTTTGGACGATAACGCAAGTTTCATTTGCAATATTGTAATAGATTGAACAGCAGTTTGTAAAATCTGTTTTAAGCATTTAAATAACAATGAGTAAGCATAAGTAATGTATCCACCTAGAAGTGACTTTCCCAAAGCCACTACAACATAGCATGAATCCTCGATTCATACCACCCAACAAGTTTTAATTTTAAAAGGTTGTAGTCTAACTCTTGAAAAGCTTATCCAAGCGTGTCCATAACCTAGGGCGAGGCTATTCGAATAGTTTTAATCCTGCAGGTGTACCAATGTACCCACACTTCGATCGCCTTTTGCCAAGCTATTAAGCACACTTCCTTTGGTATGCCAAGACGGCTAAGTCCTACTGAACCCTTTCCAATAGAATATGCTAATCAAGAGACGCACGTATGGGGTTATGTAATACCTGTTTTTATCGGAAGAAACCTGTTCGAATTTGAATTCAAAAGTATAAAGGGGTTTTCAGTGTTCTTAGGGTCTTGGGCACAGGCTTTGCCAAGAGCCCAAGAGGGGAGCCAACCATCCGCCCCAAGGCAAAATGAGTGGCCCTAGGGGCGTCAAGGCCCATGGGGCAGCCGATTGGGGCCCAAAGGGGGCCGACCTTATGGCAAAAAGGGGCGGCTCTAACCTAGCCCCTCCCACACCTTGCGCCTCCTCCCTCCCGGCAGCCGCCTCTCCCTCCCTCACCTCGCGCATCCATGAGTTTTGGGCAGCCACCTCCTCCCTCCTCCATTGGTGCCGCCAAATCTTGGGAGGAAGAGCCGGGTTGTCGCCTTCCTTTGGGGATCCACACACGGTTCAGCACCTCACTGATCTTCGAGAGTAAAATCGTTTTCCTGCTATTTTGCTCATTCCGTTCTTGGTAGATGCCGTATTTTGATTTGTTGTTAGTGCTGCGTGTAGAATCAGACTTGTTGTTCTATGTTGCGCGGTCTGTTTCGGTATTTTAGAGACCGAATTAGAGATATTCATCTCCTGGAGTATTGTAGGTCTTGTTCTTATCTTTCGGTGGCCGCCAAGAACACTAAAATCCGATGAACGAGTCAAAAGTTATGATAGATTTACTATCTGCTGTCCAGAATCCTGACGAGAATTAGCAGTCTCTGTATAGGTTGATTTATGGCCTAGTTAGAGGGTGATTCAGAGGTCTTGCCCATAACAAATTTTGAAGGTTACATCACTAGCTTTCAGGATTGATAAAGAACACTTCATTTGGATTTATAGATCAAAAGTTATGTACTTTTCAATGTGACTGTCCAGATTGTATGTCAGTCTGTCCAGTTTGTTTGTCAGTTTCTATCTTTAATTTTGACCCGTGTGCCACTTTTTGTTAAAGACAATTTATGAATGTCGTGCCAACTAGGTTATTGTAGATAATTTTATAACCTTTTCAGATTGTTAAAGAACGTCCAATTTGGAGTTGTACAACAAAAGTTATGGATATTTTAATTTAGCCGATATTTCTGTCTATTAATTCAGTCAACAGATTTGAGCCGTGGGCCAAATTTTATTAGAGGCAAAATCTGAACTTTTGCCCAACCAGAATATTGTAGATATGTCAGTTAAGAATCCATGGAAATTGGTCTCACCTCATTCCGAGTTCCAGACCAATAGATATGTCAATTACCGTGCTGCTGTCCAGAATTAAGTTATGTCAGAAATTGTTGATTTCAGTTTAAGCTTTGTTTTAATGACTAGAGTCATCGAGAAGCAGTGTTTATCGTCGATTAGTAGTGTTGGGTATATTATGTCCTTATTGAAATTATTTTACTTGTTTAGGAGGTGAAGCCTCGGTTTATGAGTATCACCTTTGCCGACTAACGCGTCAGCATCGCGAAGGCAAGTACATTGCCACCCTTAATTATTGTGATTGATGAATGTTTATATGGTCATGCCGTGATTTGGTATGATACGAGAGAAGATGGATTGTCTATGTTCTTTCATATGTGTTGAATCCATGTTTTGTTATCATGTCTTTCAATATTCGTATTTCATTCTATGCATTCATTATGCATGTTTCATCCACGAAAGTGGATTGCAAGTCCCACCATTCCAATGTGGGCGGTGTTGGACATTGTCATGTCCGTCCCACGGAGTGGATTTGAAAGACCCATTAATTCCGAATGGGCATGTAAGACCCATTAACTCCAAGATGGGCAATGTTGGACACCGTATGAAACGTTCTTCATACGGGAAGTGGATCCGCATTTTTGTTAAGATGCGGGCTTGAGTGAACACCGACGGGTGTTTCAGCTATACCAGTATATGCATGTGTGCAGTCCATTCCTTTGATTTTGAGCATTCATATCATGTTTTCATTTGTATTCGATTGTGATGTGATCGAACCCGATGATGAGTTTGTCTTATTCATATTGAATGATTATCTTATTGATAATCGATTTGCCGAGTCATGGACTCACTCTTGCGTTGTTTGTTTATTTTAGGTAACCCCGATGTTGGCTCTTGGGAGGAGTAGACACACACTACTTGTTCACAACATCAAATTCATGTTCAAGACTAAATTATAGTTTCATATTTCATTCGTTATCGATGAACTGTAATAATTAAATTATAATTGGAGAAGGAAGGATACCTTCTCCACCTGGAAGTTGATTTATTACTGCGTGTGAACCCTCTTTATTGATGTTCAGTATTAAATAACTTAGAAGGTGAAGGAAGGATACCTTCACCATGTCCTGTTTATCTTAATGCTGTCTTTAGTTGATATACTTGTTTCAAGTTCTTCTGCATTATGGATGTATGTTAGATGTTTTAGGTGACATCTTGGCTTCCGGATAGCCAGGGTGTTACAGGTTAATCCTTAGTGATCTGCCGACGAAATATGGATCACAAGGACCCATACGTGGAGCAAGATACACCGCCTCGGCGGTGTTCTCCTCCTACAACGTGTCCATGTTGCATATAATCAAATATGCAACCCACCACGCGACTCATTAATTAACACACCCAAAGTACTCACTAAGAGAGGTCCCATATCCTCTAGTGTGGTTAGCACGCACGTAATGCTCGGATAATGATACTCACAAGTAGTTCGGTCCTTAATTGACCGGGCACCATTCCAATCACACCCAAAAGATCACACCATCTTACCATTGTGCCCAAGTCTAAATTGTTTTCATTTTCAGTTTTAGTTTTGCAATTTAGACAAAGCACAAGGCTGAAATATACACATAGTAATAGTTTGTGTGATCAAAGTTATCGACGAGTCGATAATCGCCCATTTCTACCGATAACAAAGCATGGCTAAGCATAATGACACGTAAACTACTAAGTGACAAGGGTCCATCCAATAACCCAAAATCACAGACAAGTAACCTAGGCTTGTAGTAGAGGAATAAACATTTCCTACTGATAATGCATCTAGTAGGCCAACTATCGACAATAGTTTAAAACAACATAGCAATGCATACATAGAATTTGCAAACAACATATTAGACTTTGAAAATAGTAGGAATAATATGATCAAATGAATGCTACATCTGCTTGCCTGGCTGAAGTGCAGGATCTGATGGCTGCTGTGGCTCAATATCAAGATTAATAATATTGTCTTCGGAACCTAACGCGAAAAAGGCGATAAGCAAATAAGAACGAAGAACACCAAATAAACTCCAACAGCAAAACACATCCAAATCTAATAAAATTTATACTACAGCTAGGGAATGATCTAAGACAATGATAGGAACAAGAATCACGCAATTTGGACTAAGCATACAGAAGATATGAGCAAAATGCTCCTTCTCAGCCTATAACAACCTAATTAATAATTAGTACTGTTCATGACGAAATTTTCTAGAATGACCTAGGGTCTGAAATTTTTATAGTAGGTAGATTATGACATCCTAATAACAGCAAAGTTGGATTTACTAAATTTGGAGTTATACACATTTACTTATGATTTTTCTAAGTTGTAAATCTAATACAAATCATTTTACAGAATTATGAACATGCTCAAATCCTATTTTATATGAAAGTATACTAACAGATGAATTTAACAAAATTGGTTTTGCACAATTTGGATTTATACAGAAAAAGATAGGCATTTTTCAAGATTAAAACTATTTCTGGAATATTCAAAATGACAGAAATCAAGTTATTCCTAGTTATACAATTTTCTGCTACTGGAACATGCTAAAATCCATTTTTATAATAAACTAAAGTGACAACATAATTTATTACCGTTGGAATTATCTAAAAAGCAGTTAAAATGAATTAGTTATGAGTTTCTAAAGTTTTTACATCATTTTCAGTTGTTAAACAAATACTTACCGAAATACAGAACAACCCAAAATAAAAGAAAACGACGTGGACAACTCCCAACCCTTGATCTAAAATCCTACGGCTCACGCGCGCCGAAAACAGCGCACGCGCTCTGAATCGAAACGGAGCCCACCGTTGGATCAAGATCCAACGGCGCACCTGAGTGTATGCATTCGGACGGTGCGGTTGCATACACGATCTTGGCCGTTGATCAAAAGATCGACGGTCGAGAACGATCAAGGCATCCGGAGGGTCCGAACGCACACAAAGATCAGGGCCGCAGATCTAAAAATGAACGGTAGATATTGATCGCAGTTTAAAAGGGAGATGCTGACACGTGGGACCGCATGTCAGTGACTTCGAGTCACCCACGCGCTAGTTTAACCCACGTGCACAGTGCACTGGGCCCACTTGTCAGCGACTGAGAGTGGCGGTTAGGACAGGATTAAAGATTCTAATGACTACCATTAACTAGGCACTAATGAATACCGAATTTGATTTCAACCTCTCGCCCACAAGTCAATACCGCATGAGATTTCCGGCGAGGATTAAATGCCGACATATTAATTAAGCAATGATTAAGCATTAATGATGTCGGAACAGTGCGGGATTGAACCAGAGAGCGATTTAAGGATATTGGGCCCACTGGTCAGTGGCTCAACGACAAAGATTAAGACATAATTAATAACTAATGATTAGCAATTAACGTATCCTAATTAGGTGACGAAACGGAGTCGCTGCGTTTAAGAAAACCCGAGTGATTTCAACGGCAAATCGCCGGCGACACTGGCCGCGGCGGCGCCGAACAAGAACCAAAATGGATTCGCAATAGCACAACGAATCTAATGGTAGCATTCTCGCCGGCGGTGAGGGACTAGAACGCCGGCTAGCCGGAAAACGAAAATGGGAGCTTTTACTGCTAAACATGAAAGTAGCGAAAAGCTCCGCTGCGGTCCAAGGAAGCGGGTGTCAAAGCTTCTAAGGACTAATAAGAAGTTACCTTAGGGACGAGAAGCTTCAAAGATGGCCGGAGTTGCTTGATCACGGTGAAAGCTTGCCGGACTTGGAGAAGAAAACCCGAGATAGATACCCTGAGCCAAATGAGTGATTCCAAAGCATCAGCATAGCTTCATAAAGACCCACAGAAGCTACATGAGCAAGTAATTAGAAAATGGAGCACTCACCTGAGCTGAGGAAGAAGATGACCAATTTCGGCCGAATTTGAACAAACCCCAAATTGGACAATTCCTGAGAATCAAATCCAAAATTAAGTGAGGGGAAATGTTCAAGGAAGTAAATAGATAAGGTTAGGGCAAAGAAACGTGAAGGAGGACCACTGGAACACCAAGAACACCAATGGAGCTTCACGGGTCAACAATGGCGATTTGCCATTTTTGAGGTGTTAAGCTCCAATATTGTGAATGGGGCTTGATGGTGGTCTAAAGAAATACCAGGAGGCATTGAGAGTGCTTATAAAGCCATGAAAGCATTAGGGTTTGCACCATACCTCTTTCGGGCGGCAAAACACAAAGCACAAGGTGCGGCCGACAAGGAAAAAGGGGTGAAGACGTGCATTAGGGCATGGCCTGGCTCAGTGTACCTCCCATACCCCTAAACGTCGGCTAGGGTGGCTTTAGGGAGCAAGAAATGACACTGCCATTACTCCCCCTACAGTGCTCGCACGGCGGAGGTAGAAGACGACCAGCGAAAAAGGCTCGGTGATTCTCAGTCGTTGGATGAGACACGGACGGCTGAGATAGAGCCACGCCTCCCAGGTTTAAAACACAACGGGGAGACTGCGAGCCCTAGGATTAGAAACGAACGGCTCAGATAGCTCCACGTCGCAAACTCAATTTACAACGGAGGAACACGCGGGCGTTGGATCTTAATCCAACGGCTCTGATTCGAGAATGCAACCGGAGGGTCCGAAGGTTTCGGCGCATCTCGACGGTTGGATGGAAATCTAACGGTCGACAATCAAACTTGCAACCGGAAGGTCCGAAGGGTTAAACGCACGCGGGCCGTGCGATTTCGATCCAACGGTCGAGATCGGTCGCGGGATTCTCAAACGACGGTGGTGCGGTTAGTTGACTGGACCGAGTCAATTGGCTCGAGCCCGAGTCTGACTCGAACCCGACGCACAGTAGAACCAGGTTTGACTTTGAAATAAGAACAGAGACTTTGAATGATTTATTTGAGGTAGCAAATTAACTCCAAAAATTATGAAATTTTTACAGGAGCTTGCTAACTCAGATATTAACCTTGTATAAAATTTTCAGATGTTTTTATACTGTGAATAAATCTCCAAAAATTTTGCAAGGCTCTGTTTTAATGTTTGACTGAGAGTCAAACAGGTTTGACTGCCTCTAAAAATATTCAAACAATTTCTAAAAATTGTGAAATTTTTCAGAGGGGTCACACACCATCACAGAGACTTAGGAAAAATATTTCCAGAGGATGATCATAAGTTTTGACAAGATTGTTTTTGGAATATCAAGATTTGGATCAACTAGACTTGTGACAATGTATTTCCATAATCCCTTGTACAAGAATTGTTTGGCACAACAGGAAATACATGATGTAAGAAAAGTTTTAATTCCTACTGATTTTCTTACATTTGAAACACAAGCCCAAGATTGGGATGTTACACTTACGTTCTGCTAACATCATGCAATCGCAAAATATGGATGACTTCGACACTCGCCACCATGGGCAGTCCTGAGACAAGGGAAAGGGGCTGATGCGCCACGAAGACTAATTTCGATCCTCCTTTTTTTCGATTACAAAAAAATACATGTGTACCTTAGGTGTTTTTCGGTTTGTTTAGTCATGCATACTGTCATTTGTAATGCATGTAATCAAACCATGTGTTGCATGTAATTCACAAATTACAATGTTTATTCCGAAATGTCGTCAATTTTATTTATCAAATTTTAGATTGCAACTCCACATGAAATGTCGAAACTCATATGACTCCCCCCAGTATAGGGTTCCATGATTTCATGTGAACCTTGGAGTTTTCTGATTTTATGTGAATCCGTAACCGATCAACTCTGACAATACACACATAATATACAAAATATGTATACAAATATAGTGCAACAAAAGCACATAATATCTATGCAAGTGCAATTACATACGGGATATAATATGGTTCACTCATCTGAGCCACTCTCTGCTCGTTGCGTCTGCATCTGCATGCTTGTCCTGGATTTGCATTGAGGATGTCCCGTAGGATACGTTAACCAGTCCGGAGAGCACGTATCGGCTCGAAGGGGTTACAGAGACCGTTGAGTGGGTGGATGTACATCAACAAGCTGAGTCTGTCCAACATCAATCATGTCATTCATAAAGGACTCAAGAATCCTCACCCGAATCATCTGCCCCCCAGGTATAATGTCTGCAAGTCCCTTGGTGCGGAGGAGCTCTGGCCTTGATCGTGCGATGTGCCAACAACCCTGGAGGAGCTCTGCCCTTTGTAAGGTACTCTGTACTGGTCAACGTACGACAGGGGTGGCCGCCCTAGGTGCCACGATCCAAACCCTGATGCCGTGTACTACTCCCTCACAGTAGCTGGGATGGTCATATCCTCATCGGTTGACAGATAACCGTCATCCCCCCCCCCGCTCAACTGAAGACTGCAAGATGGAAGGATGTTAGGCGAAATAAATATTTAGGACCTAAACTAAACATCTCGTACATCTCGGATGTGCAGTGCAGATGACCGATGGGAAGCAACAGTCTAAGTACGTGGTACGGACGACGGAAGTGATGCTTCCCGATGGACGTGCGGCTGGAAGACGATATGATGTTAGCAAAACCTAAGGTGTAATAAAAAAATTAGGACATAGATTTGTACATAACTTACCTCCCTATCGATCTACAGTGCAAATGACTGACGGGGAGCACTACGGCGCCCATCGGTCTGACTAGTTTATGCTGACTAGCAGGTGAGTACGGTCGACCCACTCAGTGTGCAGCGTGTAGGATGTCATCTCTCAATCGACCGTTGCTCATGTTCTTTATTATATTCTTCGACTCCGTGAAGATGTACTTCGTAGTGCTCAGAAGCTCCAGTACAGTGTGCTCTGAGCTGCGGATGGCCGTCTCGAATGCGCTTGCGATCCGCTGTAGCCGCTCGAACTAAAGTGACAGACAACACTTGTTTAGTAACAAACAGTACAACTATCATCGATGAAACGAGCAAAGGTTGTTAGTGTTTTACAGTGTCGTCGCGTCGCGAAGCGTTGTGTCTATCGAATGAGTGACAGAGCCTCTCCTGGTGTGTGACTTGCTCTGGATGCTCTGGTGGAGGACGGATGAGTCTGGTGCACGACCGTGGTACGTACCACTCGATGTACTGATTCCAAAAAGGATTGATGTTAGAACAACAGATGTAGGTATGAAGTATAAACATTACTCGGACGGAGTTGGATTCACAAGTGGACGGCTCGCTGCAGGATCCTGCCATCGGGAGGGGGCATAAGCTAGTACAGATTGAACTATCGTGTTACGCACTGCGGTGCGTAAGGCTCCACCATATGGGTAAACACCAGGTGGTAGGTCCGTGTGACGCTACGGTGTTCGCAAAATCTGGGCTCCATGGAGCCCATATGATGTCATTGTCATGCAACAACTCGAACTCGTTGTGAAACAATGAGTAGCACCTCACCGGTATGTCCTTGGCCCAGCGTAACTGGACAGCAGTCCACCGGTAGCTCATAGTGGGTCCGTGTAAGATCAAGGAGGCCGACTAGAGGGGGGTGAATAGGCGTTTTAAAAACTTTTATGCGCTAAAACCTATTTCTAATGCGGAAGCTAATACAAATACGGTTTTGCACAAATAAGGCCTAAATCCACTAGGCTCAACTAAGTGCACCAACAATACAAGTCTATTGATAATAATCAATCAAGCATGAACTTGTAAGTAATTCAATTTAAACAATGTAAATAGCACAAAGCATGACAAGCATTCATACACAATGAATAAACAATTTAATACAAGAAATATAAATTGCACAATGTAAAGTAATAGAATGCAAACCACAATGACACGGTGATGTTTTACCGTGGTGTTCGAGACTTGCTTGGTCTCCCTAATCCACGCTGAGGAAACCCAAACCAATTGGGCCGGCTCCACGAATTAACCCTTCCTCCGAGGTATCAACACCTCGCCCACTAGGGTTGCTCTTACTCCACTCCGAGATGGCGAGCACCAAGCCACTCACAAACACCGGCCTTCTCACAAGCTTCACTTGAGAAGATCACCGACCACGACGCCCACGCCGCCTAGGTGTCGACAAACACCAAGAGTAATAAGCCAAGCCTCTTGCTTGACTCTCACCGAGTGCAACACATGCACAATTGGATGCTCAATCCAATTCTAGTTGCAACACATACAACTAGAACCTCTCCCTTTTGCTCACAAGGTGCAACACATGCACAATTGAATGGAGAAGCTCACACTAGCTCAAGTAAGTGAAATAGGATGCCAAGGATGTCTCTCAACCGGCCAAGGGGGTATTTATAGCCCCCACAACAAAAACTAGCCGTTTGGAGTCGAAACAGCCAAAAACTAGCCGTTACAAAGATTGGTGCGGTACTCACATGATTATACGGGCGGTACTACCGCAGCCCAATTTTCAGCACGCATTTACACTCGGTAAAAAGGTCATAACTTTTGACTCTGATGTCGGAATTGAGTGATCTTGGACTCTATTGAAAGCTTATTCAGAGGGCTACACAACCCAACTATTTGATTGATCTTAAACACAATTGATCAAATCAAAAAGCTCAACTCAAAAGAGCCACTACCATGGTCTAAGTTCAAAGAAATAGCAACACACAATCTTAGACCATGTCAAGGGAATACACATGAATCTTAACCATTTGCAAAACACATTTGCAAACTTAGATCATACCACAAGGAGTAGGTACATGGACTTCAATCATTTGCAAAACACATTTGCAAAGCATAGTCACATGTTACAAGGATTAAATGCATGAGCTTCGGCTATTTGCAAAACACATTCGCAAATAATAGCATCATGCCACGATGAGCTAGAGCAAGCAAGATTGAGCTATCAACACATGATGAGACTCAAGCTACTAGACAAGATCCCTCTTAATAGTACGGCAACCTATACTAGCAATCCGGTCTTCCAACCAAACACCAAGACCGGTAAAAGACTAGGAACACATCCTTAGCCCTAGCTAGTCATACCTTTGCCTTGATCATCCACTTGAAGCTTGATGACTCACATCCTTGCTTCATGTCCGGGTCATCGTCTTGATATGCATCAAACCATGATGCATCTTTTACTTGACCTCAATCAACACATGATGAGTCTTCTCTTGACTCGATGATCAACTCATGATCATCTCTTATTCGAGATCTTGATATGCATCAACATATGATGCATCATCTTATTGAACCTTGACCTGATGACAATCAACTCATGATGTCATCCAAAGTCTTCATCACCCTAGAACATAACCTATTCATCCAACTCATGGAAAATATTAGTCCCACAATGTCATTAACATTAATTAACAAGATATACCTGCATAAATGCTTCTAAACAAGCCATTACTGACAGGTGCGGTATTACCGCCAACTAGCATCCGGTAATACCGCTCTCCGGTAGTACTGTTTCTCATATGCGGTACTACCGATTTCCAGAGGCTCGAGAAATACAGAAAAACACTTTCTCTGGAATTTACATACCGCTACATAACAAACGGAACAACCGGGTTGCGGTAGTTCCGCCAACATATTTGCGGTCATACCGTTACGCGGTAGTTCCGCCACATGAACTCCGGTACTACCGCACATCGGTAGTACCGCTTACCAAATGCGGTCATACCGATTTTCACTGAACTTCTTCCAGAAGCTTTTCGAAATGCAGTGCATGACTCCCTTGTCTTGAGCCATGTCAATCTTTTATCACCTTTGTATTTTCTTTTCATGTCATCATTCAAACTTGAGGACTAAGCCTTGAACACATCTTAGCACACGCATTAGTCCCACAACACAATTGCAAATAATTGAATATAAAGTAACATGAATATATATGAACTACACAAGTTATATATTCAAAGATATATTTCAAAGTAAAGATCCTTAATATATGTGGAAAGAGAATATGGATCAATACTAATGAAACCACAAAATATAGAATGAACTCCCCATAAATGTGTGCATATACAAATGTGTAATGGAAACATATGCACATATCCAAGTTAACCTTTTTGGTGGAGTTTAATCTATATTTTGGATCCGATGAATGCAGCAAGATATAATAAGAAGAAGTAGAATGCATACCTCTTGTATTTTCATCTTTATGTCCAAACACGACTAAGCAATAGATAATCAATAGAATTGTTAGTCTCACAAATAGATTTGTCATTAATGAATACATACCTGTTTGGATTTTTGCTTTTATATCCAAGCTGAGACTAAACATGATATAACAATAAGAGTGTTAGTCTCACAAGTGTATTTGTCATTAATCACCAAAATACTCCATTAACACATAATGGTGGGTCTAGATCCTTCAGTCCGTCTATCGGGTCGTGCAACTCAGGGTACCGGTGCACTGCTTTCCCCAAGGAGGGGCACCCAACAGGAAAGTGCTCCCAACTCCATAGCTGCAGGAGCATGTAACAAACGGCAAGGACTGGTTTCACACCTGTGTCGCACCGCAAAGCGTCACACAACCCCCTCTGTATGTGGCGTAAAGGATGGCTGATCCCCAACTGTACTGAGGCATCACCCCAGCCTCCGCGTCAGCCAAAAACTCGGCAATACGAACGAAGCTGAGGTACACCCAATTGCCCTGTGTGGTGGTGACGAGGATTAAATCTCTAAATATTACTTTATTTAATTAAAGATTGTACATCCTTCGTGGTTGTAACCCCTAAGGATAATGGCCCGTGGTCGTAAGGATTCCAGAGGTTACATTATGGGTACCTTGGTCGGACGAGGTCTTGTACCTAATCCCAGACCAGCTGACTACTCGTAGCAGCAAATGAACTGGTACTTGGATCCGATTCTAAGTATATTTCTTACCGTGTGATAAATGAAACACATGCCATATTTGTTCCAAACCATGTGACACTTCACAGTCCTAAGTCACTGACAATAACCATAACATAGTTTTATCTCCCGCTGACATTAACCGATGATCAGTTGTTGGTTTACCAAACGACAACTGCCTTCCCCGACAAGTCGTGCCAGTTCCAACAGGCGTCTTCTCCAGGAGTAACTATCAACTCTTCGCCAGTTATTTAAAGGAAGACCAAGAGGGAGAGAAGGAGGCTGAACCAAATCCAATTCGAATGATTAGCAGGCAATTGGATTTCATCTGAAGTAGTAGCATAGCAGTCATTACATTTTGTGTAATTAGGGTTAGTCCACTGCCTTGTCAAGGACACCCCTATAAAGATCTCGTTTACTGTAATAAAGAGCAATCTCATTCTCATCTAAGAACTATTTGCCATTTTTCTCTATTTATTTCGTAAGAACGGCGACTCGATCGTCGACAGGTGGGAAACAAGGCCGAACCCAAGAGATGAAGAAATCCCTTTTCTATGTGCATTTGTATTTATTTGAGATCCTAGAGCTAAAATTGACAGATTTGTTAATGTTATTGATCTTCTTAGTGATGCTACAGGGCAAAACTATTCTAACTATTTTGTAGATGTCTATTCTCGATTACATGAGGTTTTCCAAAGGTAAAGTTTCATGGAGTCCGCTTGCAACGACCTCCAGTAGCACCCACCTCAAGTAACAAGACAAATCTGTGGGGCAAAATCTGGGTGCAGACTCTTCCTCCAAGTCCAAGTCTTCTTCTTCTATAGCGGCATCTACTCAACAAAGTCCAAGACCAACCTCTAACCTAATGAGTAGGGAACTATCTGCCTATCTGGACAGCGACACGGTAGATTTTTACTCAGAAACTTTGAAATTTTGCACTGGTGGCATGACCATAAATTAGCATATCTCGTGCTATCTTTACTTGCACGTGATGTGTTAATTGTTCCGGTCTCGATGGTTTCCTCCGAGTTTGCTTTCAGTCTTTCTGGAAAAATATTGGAGGAGAGAAGAACACGTCTCACAAGTGAGATGGTGGAGATACATCTAACTGTAAAGGACTGAGAACAAGCTGATTCACGAACACAACACTCCGTGGAAAATCCAGAGTTGTCGAAGGTGTTCGAAAATCTGTACCTAGACAACGACACGTAGAATAAGGATGTATATAAAGTTATAGGTTATGCTTTTTTTTCTTTGTCAAGGTTTTCTCATGTTGAGTTTGCAAAAGTTTTAACGAGACAGTCATTTGAACATTAAAAAATTCTTTATTACATTTTCAATATGATTGTCTCATTTTTTACAATTTTCATATTTCTTTCTGAATTCTACAGATTTTTCTAATTTTTTTGGGATTTTCTTTTGTTTTTCTGATTTTGTTGAATTTTTTGGCGTAACAGGCTAAGTGAGCCACAACCGGCCCACGAGAGGCCTCCTCGTCATGCCTAAGCCGTCTCCCCTGCATGCACGACACGACCCATTTATTTCATAGGCCAAAATGAGCCATGCCGAGATAGGCTCCGACGTGCTGCCCCACCACCAGACCGAACCACTCTCTATTATTACGTATAGTTTCCCGCCAAAATTTTCTGGGCTTGGCCTGCTTAGAAGCCATAGGCCAGAAGTGATCATGGGCCACACTCACCACTCACCTTGAGTCCTTGACCCTGGCCTAACTACCATGGCACCGGTGCGAGACCTCAGGCCCCCAGCAAGTCACTATACAAGAACTTCCGTCCAGCCTCCGCTCCTGGTCCTGACCTGACGCGAGAAGTGAGATGCATCTCCAGCCTTGAGCCTCCTGATGATGCAACGCAAATAGTCCATTTTCCAAGTGATGACATTGGCAGTGAGTCTAAACAACGCAACATGCGAGAATCACACCGAACGCTTCGACTAATGTCATAAGGCCATACAGATGTCACTGCCTTGTGCCGAGTTATATCCTTTACAAGCCATACATCCGGAAACAAGCTATGTTTACAGACAAGCTGCGTAGCTTCCAAATAGCTCAACATCAAATAGCTAACCATTTAGCACCTTAATAGCAATGCATAGACCGATAGACGGAAGTGTGTATTCTGAGATCATATCTAAGACAAGGCTTTTCCAATGTTTTTCGGAGACTCTGGCAATCTGCTGCCGATGAGATCCCGCAGCTCAAACTCACTTGGGAACCTCTGCTCAGCTAATTTTGAGAATACCTGCAAAGTGGGAGGTGATTTTTAGCAACGAAGAAACAAAGAGGTTTACTGGTCAAGTCATGTTGGCAAATCAAGTCGTGTCTGTACTAGCTAGAACTTGCTCAACAAGGTAGTAAGTGATTTACGATGGAAGTAATCCTAGCAGTATAACTAACTCATAATTCAAAACAGAGGGTACTCCTCAGTCCTAATTTCTGATGCAAGCATGCAGCAAAGCTATTTATGTGTCCACAAAAAAGAAAAACAGAAGGGTGTATCTGATATAGGACACGTACCAAATCTCCATTGCAGTAAACTTCAAAGGCACCGGAACTTTGTAGGAAAGACTGGGCAAAATTGCCGAATAGCCAGATTGTTGCCATGCTTCCAAATCTATTGGCACGCAGCGAGTAGTACCATGGAGGTGGGGCCATTCCAAGTCTGGGAAAAATCTGGTCACCAGCCATTATTGTTGCAATGGCTCCAACTTGAAGAATTGGTACAACTTTGCTGAGTACACGTTTGGGGAACGGTGGAGGATAATTATGCAAGATAACATGAATGTGGGGAAATGACGTTTCCAGCATGCGCTTCATGGTCATTGCATTCCCCCTACAAAATGGTACTTAAAATTGTCAGTCTAATCTGTAGATGCAAAGCGTAGAATTTATTGAATATCCTTTTGGATGGACGACAGATGCTATTAGGACATCAGAAAAAAGGGTGGAAGGGGCTGCTTAACCCCCATTTCTTTCATTGTTCCTTTTCTAGTAAGATCCGTGGGAACTCATGGTAAGAAAACAAGTTCAACCAAAGTCCACAGATTGAAAAATCAGAAAATATTAAAGAAACACAATTGCTGCTGCTTCTTTCTGTTCTATGCTATAAATAGTTAACTAATTAGTCATGCTTTCGGTTTAGGAGTCCTAGATCCATGCCACAATTTAGTAATTAGAGGATTGTCACTTCAACATTTTGCTTTAACCTGCCATATAACAGCGCATGCATAAAATGCTATTGTTTTGTTAACAGGAATACAGGATAGTTGGACCTCCTTTACTGCCAATTGGGCTTTTTTTTGCCCTACTTAAAAAAAGAAAAGAAAGAAAAAGACATTTATTTCCCTTTTTATACTCCTCAAACCACAGAGGCGCTCATAACAGTAGGTCATATAATGAAGGCAGCAACAATGCATGTTCTGAGTGTCCGACACTCACAGGTGTGGCAGTGCACTAGTGCAGTAGTTGCTCAGTTGTGGCGGAAGTCAAGGGAGACACTACTAGCCACATCGTATGATAGAGTTGGTTGTGGTAAGACACATTTCTTCAAATGTGAGCAAATTAACTCTACAGTCCAGTCCACCCATCCATACCAGGTACTCAGTGCTAGCTGAATAGGCACTCTCTCTGCTGAAAGGTCATGCATATCATGCTCGCTCGTGTAGTCAGGGAATTCACCAAGGGGGTCATCTCGTAAGGAGTCCTATTAAAACCAAGAAATATAGGCCTGCTTGCCATCCACACCAGAATATATAAGAGTTTTCCGAAGAAACTCGCTAGTCGCTAGTGGAGGAAGGCCTCCATGAAACCTCTAGGTGTGGCAGGCTTCATCTGGTGCCCAGTGCCCACACGTCATTCATAGGTACAAGTGAGTGACCACTTACCATAGTTGCATCAGGGTCCAATATGTGTCTCTTTGTTGTTCTTGCTACAGCCTCATACAGCTGGCAATGGTGTGGGTGGCCAAGGGAGTCAAGGAAAACCATTGGAACAAGATGGGGAAAAGGAGGTGATAGCTAGAACTTGGGAATGGTGGGTTGTTGTTAACTTGCAAGAAGGGAAGCAGAAAAGAAATACGGAAATGAAAAGAATAAAGGGAACCGGGAGGGGGGGATACTTACTACTTTATTACACATTCCATAAACATTGGGCATATGTATCCTAGAAAACAACTATAGACTATAATGTCATTTTTAGGATGTCTTACTACTTTATCATAGCATGACCCTAAGAGTGAAACTTCAGAGTGGTATTTGTCTAATTTTCAAACTTTGCAGCAGCACGGGCCAAATTTCCTTTCAACTCAATGTGATCTGCATACCTTTCAAATTGTGTATTGACCTAAACAAGTAAACATTATACGAGGATGCAAATAAGATCAGTAAGGGTGTTCGAACTTGGAAGTATCCTCAAGTGGATAGCCCATGCTGCCCACGGGAATCATTAAGATGTATCATGTAGTTTACATAAAATGTGCTTTACATCAAGGTCAAAGGGTAAGAACAACGCTGCAAGTTAAGCATCAGCAAGTCTAATTGGTAAATTGATAAATACTTACTACCCCACAATGAATGGAAGTTAAAAAATCAGCTGACCTCAAGCTAGAAGTCTTTTAAGCCGGTCATAGTCTTTTAAGCCGGTCAATGCACAACTACTTTCATATCATACTGAATGAATTATACATTTTCTCATCATTAGCATCTAACAGCTGAACTCAAGCTAGGGGCCTATATGAGTAAATCAGCTGAAAGCAAGGGACAGCACGCATACAATGGTATTGACACTAGTAGTTTAAAACTAAAGGAGAAACCCAAAAAATAAGAGACTGTGCCTGTTATTGTTTACATGAGCTACTTTCTTTTTCTTTTTAAGGTGTTGAACAGACCATCCACACTGCCATGAACAATAACTGCGCAAGTGCAATCCCAATCCCTTCCCTGGTTCCCCATTACTACTGTAACATAATAGTAAGTTTAAGAATCAACTTGCAGAAAAGCTACCAACCGTTGAGCATTCTGTGTTAGCAAGTACACATATGAAGGCACAACGGTATGGTATTCATAAATCACGACTCACGGGTGGCAGTAGTGACCTGGAGTACCAAATAATCCACCTCGTAAATCATTATGCAGGATAAATTGGTTTGGGTATGGTCAACTGGGCAAGCACACACTATTCCAAACAATCAATATACGCTACACTACGAACATGTTCATTTGATCCACACAACAACAATAACCTAACCAATTGAGCAAGCAAGCAAACACCGGTCCGCAAAAAATACACAAAACACACTGGGCTCACCTGTACGAGCAGGAGGCACAGAATTGCAGCTCGACGGTGGTGCCGAATGCAGCTCCATCCACATGCGATTCCTGCAATTGCACCAAAATAACACATCAGTTTGCCGTTTAGATCGGAGCAACAGAGGTTCGGGCTAGGGTTTACGATCCACCTGTATGGCCGCGGCACCGGGGTCCGGGTGATGGTGGTGCGGCGGGTGGGGGTGGTGGTGCGGCGGGTGGGGATGATGCGGCGGGTGAGGGTGGTGCGGGGGATGTGGGTGGTGGTGGTGGTGGGGGTGGGGGTGGTGATGGGGATGGTGATGGTGGGGGTGGCGGAGGTGGGGCGGCGGCGGCGTGAAGATGTGGGAGAGATCGGAGAAGAAGAGGAGGGCGGGGAGGCCGACGAGGAGGAGCTGCACGCGGTCCATGGCTAGGTACTGCCTTCGCGTCGCCACTCCCCTCCGTCCTCTTCGGGACGCGGAAGGAGGCACAGCGGGAGCCGAGGAAGCTTCCTGCGTCACGCTGGCAGGTGGGCTCCCCGAATACGACCGGCGAAGTGGGCCCTGCTTGTCAGTGGGAGTTCGAACATCGTGGGGAAGGCTCGAATCTTGGTGGTGGAGGGTCGGGCTCAGATGGCGAAAGCCACTCGACTGCTGTGACGCTGTGCCGGGTGAAAACGGATATAATATTAACAACATATTTGTTATTTCTAAATTATTTGAATTTTTTTAATTTAAGTTAATTGTTGTAACTATTGGATTTGTGTAGAGATTGATACGTCTTATGATTAGATATTGATCCAATGAATAATACATGTAACTTATACTTAATAAAATTTTAGTCACCTTACGAATAAATAATCCCTAATATTAATGAATAAACAGTAGTTATACCATATTGGTATTCATATGTTTTAAACGAATAAGAATACAAATACGAATATGCTCGAATACAATACGAATCGAATGTTGCAATACTTGCTTAATTTGATTGAATTTGATTATCCTAAAGGAAAAAAGTCCATTAGACACTGAAGTATCGTTGTCCGGACACTTAACCTCCTGACCTAAAAATCGGCTCTTTAACACCATCACGTTGCAAAATCGGTGCACTTAACACCAAAGCTGTTTTAATCACGGTATTGCTTGCGTGACACTCAGTCAGCCCGATTTCGCTACCGTGGCGACTACTCACTCTACATCACTGTCTAGACTATCTACACTATTCAAAGTGCATCGAGATTCATGCCCTCTCTCTCCATCTATTTTGCAAAAAAAATCCCCTGCATTTCTCTTCCTTCCCATCTCTCACCTCATCTTCCCTCCTGGCTCCGGCCAGATCTGGTGGCGGTGCATCTCGGCAGTGTAGAGGATGATAGTGGTGAAGCTCAGCGGCGTGGCTCGGTGCGGAGGATGGCGACGAAGCTTAGCGGCCGCACGAGCGCTTGTTCTAGTCCATTGGGAGGACGGCAGTGAAACTTGGGAACTGCGTAAAGCTCAGTGCGGAGGACGGCCACTGCCGTCTCCATTGGTGAGCGGGAAGCAACCCTGGACGCACCGCCACCGGATCTAGCCTCCGCCACTTGCCCTAGTCGTCGCCCGCCCGCCCGCCTGCTATGCTGGTGTAGGGATGGCAGTTTCGCCCATTTATCCGATTACCCGTGAGTAAAAACCCTAATAGAGGTGGGTATGTTCCTATTTTTCTACCCATGGGTACATTCGTGGGCATAAATCTTGCCCGATGGGTAAACGGGCATGGGTATGAGCAGTGGTGGATCCAGAATTTTTAAAATAGGTGTTCGAAGTTATAAAAATTGTTGTACAATGTAAAACATAAATGCTCATAATATAATATATAAAAACAAAGTACAAATTGTTCTTACTAGAGACAACATGTCAAATAATTTAGAGAAATTACAAAATAATTAATAAAATTACAATCTAACTCGACATTCCTTCATAGCTTGGAAGCGAGATATAATGTCACCATCCTTAACTTGCACAAAAAAATGGCGGGGTTTGCTGTAAAGCCGTTGAAGGAGAAGGAAAACCCATAGACAGTGGCCTTGCTAAAGCATGAGTGGGAGTTTTTGTGGGAAAATAGTTTAATCAAGCAGAGATCATGACAAGAGCTGGAATAGGTATTCCCTTGTAATTGGAAGGTAGAATAGAAAATAAGCAAAAATAATGAAGGTGCTAGTTGCCTACTTCCACTAAACTCAGCCAATGCTTTTGTGGATTCATGAACGATTGATCCACATTTGGAGGAATCTTTAAATACAACAAGCCAAATACATTCAAGGAAACATAATTTATATCAACATTCATGAACAGATCAAATTTACATAATTAGGTATATTGCGTATAACTGAAACACATAGATGAATTGCCTACAGATAAATTAGACTTTTCTTTTACAAGTGAAAGGCTTCTTACTTGCGAACCTGGCATTTGGTTACCAGATGGAGATGGTGTTGTTGATGATGGAAGACTGACCTTGGTCTGCGGACTAGAGATTGCCGGTGGTCTCATCTCGAGATGCGTTTAGGGAACCAATCATCCCAATATTCGGATCCTGGGGCAGTCGCCTAAGTCAAGGCCATAATCATCATTAGGAATCTTTACTAAATTAAAAGGAACATAGAAAAGATGTGATTTATTGACAATGAAAAACACCAGACTTGCAGTTCGGACATAATTATAATGATTTAGAATAATACATAAGTGAACTCACTGAAAGAGAATAATTATCAGAGCTCAAGAAGATCCATTTAAACTCAAAGCGGAGCATGGATGAAGTGACGAACTGCCAGCACCATTAACACTTTTATAACCACAAACGTTAGCTAGATTAGACAATTCCAGGAACAGATGTTGGATGCAATGGGTTAACATAGCAGGTGGCAAGAATTACACAGCCTGACAGCCAAATCATTATATCACAAACATTGCAAAAGACATGTATTGCCTCAAAAACTTGGATCCTCGTTATTCAGACACTACATGCCCGATAAGGGGAACTAAAATTTCAAACTTGGGTTCCAGTATTATGCAGGTTACTAGCTTGCAACATCAACCGTACCTAATCCTCATAAGTCATGGTTTCGTTGACAAAAACTATAATATAGGACCAGGTATCAATATCATGAATCACTATCTAAAGGTGTCACTTCTCTCTAAAATCCAACTCATTTCTTGCCTCACCAGATGAAAATCCCACTACTACCGGGTTTAATCACGCTATAATATAGAAGACCATACTAAGAATGAGATAAAGTCCTCTGCAGAGGACGGCGGGGGCTGGTCGGGGCCGCGGTGCATCGAGCCGAACTGGTGAGCGAGCGGCGGCGGCGGCACGAACCCGATGTAGCCGACGGGCGTCTGCGCCCCACGCGGCTGGGCGGGCAACCCAATGCACCGCCGCCTCGCCGCACGCCCTTGCGCCGCTGCCGCAGAGCGAGAAGAGAAAGGTAGGGTTGGGGTTGGGGCTGCCGCGAGCGGCTTGAGCTGAGCTTGGTGGTGACCGCGGCGTGGTAGGCTTAGGCTAGCGGGCTGGTAGCTGGTGCGGCGTGGACCGTGTGGTGGGTTGGTCTGGTGACTGGTGGGGTAGTTGGAAGTGGGCTGGTGCGATGTGGTGGACCGAGGTCCGAGTAGGTTGCGCGCGTAGACGCAGTGACGGACGGGATTCGATCGAGCACAGTTGAAATACGAATTTTCAATATACTTTCTAATATATATACCTAATATACCTACCAAAGCTAGGTTTTTTCCAAAAAATTTGGGTGTACATCTGTACACCCATGTCCCTATACTAGATCCGCCCCTGGGTATGGGCGACGCCCACCCGTGCCCATTTCGCCCGATTACCCGTGATAACGTACTGATAGAGTTTCTTCACGTGACTCAGTCCCACGCACCGGCCGCCCCCCTCCAATCCTCCCAAATCCTATCCTCACACCCGGCTGCCCCTCCTCAAACCCATTTACTCTTCCTCCTCCTCTCCCAATCTCCCCTGGTGCTCCCTCTGGTGCCTCCTGCCGCCGACCGCCGGCTCTCGGCGCGGCACTGCCGTCGGCGCAGCTCCGCCCCACGCTCACGCCCACTCTCCTCCCGCGCCACTTCTCTCTGTCGTCGTCTGCGCTCCTCCCTGGCCGCTCGGCCACCTGTGCGTCTTCCCCAGGCCCGGCCCGTGCCCAGCTCAGTCCTTATGGCCCCGGTCCAACTCGCCCTCTCGCACCGCCTGGCTCGGCCCCGCCTCCGGCTCCTCTCCATGGATTATTGCTTTCCCCCCTTCCTGATGAATTGGCTTTCATGCTTTGCTTGATTTTGTTTTACCTTTTTATATGGGTTGTTGTTGCTTTGTTTTACCCCGCACATTGAAGTTGGAAGGCCATCTTCCCCAGCCCGCCGTCATCTCTCCAGCCCTCCATCCCCAAGCTGAGGACGCCGCCCAGCCCATCGCAATCCCAGAGCCACTGTCCCTGTCTCCCCAGTCTGCCGCTGGTCATCTCCCTCGGCTTCGGCAACGTCCTCCTCGGCGAATCTGCTACAAAGAAGGCGCCAAAGCTTCCTCTTGCATATGCTTCCATCTTGCATGATGTTTCTTGTCTGTGCATATGCTATTGAAGGCATACTGATAGGGCAAAAAGGGCAAGAATAATTAGCTTTAGCTTCAATCAACTTATTGGCAGCAGCTTCATCAATTTCCCTAGTTCGAACTTCGTGGGTACACGGGCATGCCCGTAGGCAACAGGCATGGGTGAGGTTCTTCGCCGTTGTCCTTCGTGGGTATGCCCGTGGAGGAAATTGGAGTCACGGGCATGGGTATGGGCGAGCACTACCCGTGCCTGCCCCACCCGATTGCCATCCCTATGCCGGTGTGTTCTCCCCGTCACCGTGAGTACTAGGGTGGATATCAAGCCAAGTTCTAGTCTTATCGAGCTTTTTGTAAAATTGACACAGCTTGAAGCTTGATTTAATATCATTTTATTTATAGTTTGAAGGTATTTTTAGAACCGAGCTAACGAGCCGAGCCCAAGCAAAATCCAATTTCATTCGAAACTGACTCATTTAAATGTTTAACCAATTAACAAGTGTAATTGGAGCAATTCTGAACCAAACCAACAAGCACCACTAATGAGGTTTTTTCCACCGACCCTCGATCGCGCCACCGGCCCCCGATCGCGCCACTGCCAGATCCAGCCTCCCAGCCGTGCCATTGCCGGATTCGCCCGCTGTCAATTGCACGCTGCGCCATCACCGTATCTGGCCTCCGCCACTTGCCTCGCCTACCGGGCGCCTGCCATGGTGCCCCCACTCGGCGTCGGTCGGCGTCGTCAGTGGAGGAAAGGGGGGGTGAATGGGAGTGTGAGGAGAGAGAGGGTCAGTGTGTGTGGCGTCGGGAGAGATAGACTGAGGAAGACGAAGAAGGGGTAGAAGCTGACATGTGGACCTTACGTGGACCCCACATAATTAAGTGATTGATCATAATTAAATAGTCATGTCGCATCCACGTAGTCTCCACGGTGGCGAAATCGGGCTAACTGTCATGAAAGCAATACCACCGAGCAAAACATCTCCGTGGGTTAAGTGCATTGGTTTTGCAACGTGATGGTGCCAAAGGACCTGTTTTTTTTAAGTCAAGGAGTTAAATGCTTGGATAACGATATTTTAGGAGGTCAAATGGACCTTTTCCTATCCTAAAATATGATGAAATTTCACATAAGAACATCAAATTCCAAACATTTACAAATAGAGTTATAATATATGGAATAGCATAGCAAATTCCCACAAACAACATGGTAACACAACAAAAAAATGTTAGTGGACTAGATGATAAGGGAAATAAAATTGTCGGCTCCGGATATTATCTATATTCAACCATAAATTTTTATACCACATCCATATTCGTATAAGACAAAAAAAAAAACTGATTCGTATTCGTGTTGCAATACGAATGCTATTTTACTTAACACATTCGCACCTATCCGGATATGGGCGTCGAATAAAATGCATTATCCGGATTCATTTTACATCTTTATCTGTGCATGCCATGATTCGCTTGTGTCGTACATAGGGGTGAAAACGGATCAAATAGTGTTGAAACCATATTTGTATTCATATTTTTTAGACGAATACGAATACAATTCAAATATGTTTGAATACGAATACGAATCGAATGTCATAACAAATACGAATGCGAATCGAATATCTACTCAATTCGGTCGAATCCGGATATCCTTATAACGTATGTAATATGAAGATATTAGTGACACCTTATCCTTGTACAATCACACTTAATCATTCTAATCTATTTATTTTATCTAAATGAACATAAAATCACGTTAAATTAGAAAAAATCATCCAACTAATTATGCACACTGTAATAAAAAATAATTATATTACTTCATTGAATTTGAATACGAATAGTTCGGATAAAAATAACAATTCGGATGGAAAAATTCTATACCATATTCGCATTCATATTTTTATGCAAATTCAAATACGAATACAAATAGGAGATACATTGTTAATCAGATTGAAAAAATCTATATCATATTTGCATCGTATCGAATACGATAGTTGAATAATACGAACAATCTGTATCCGTTTTTATCCCTAGTCGCTGGTCGTGCTGACCGGCCGGCTGCGCCATTTGCAATAAGAAAAAGAATTATACCTGGGCTTCTGGGATTAACATCCCGTTACGGTCCATCTTTAATTTTGTACACAACACGTACTGACATGGGCCAGTTCTGTAATTCAATAGTTCAATGGCACGGGGTCCACGGGTATCCTAACCCTATAACGGGCCATGGCCTACCAGCCCATGGCAGGAGCATCAAGCATTCAAGCCGTGCGATTTCGGCTGACGGACAGCGTAGCACAGTATTTGCATTGCAGGTAGACTGACTGAGCTTTCTGGTTGTCAACAAAGTTTGGTACAGGTCAGTTTGGTAAGCTACCTCTGGAAGTTTTTGGCCGGCAGAGGCTTGATAACCTTTGGACTTGCCATGTCGTACCGGCAAGAGCACATATTCTACTCCAAGACTCCAAGTGTGTGGCCTAGCAAAGTACAGGATCAGGACAACCTCAGCAACCGAGCTTCCTTTTCGATTTGATGTTCTACTAGATGAAAATGGATGATTTGTCACCCTGAAACCAAAATAGCTAAGATTTGTCACTCCCACCGTGTTCTGGCATTCTTATTTATTTTGGGCGAAAAGTTGCATGTAAAAAGACCAGAATGCCCGGCCACGCCGCGGTCGTCCCGTTGGCCAAGCACCACTGTCAAGCTTTGACAAAGCAATTAATTCAAGAATTCATGGCAGTGAGAGCGAGGAGCTAGGGATACGGAGCACGGTGATGACACTGTACACGGGGTGCTTAGGCTTGTGATGACGATGATGCGGCAGCTGCATTCTCACCTAGTCACCTGTGCACCAATTCCATCGAACAGAGACGGAGAGAGCTCACAATTAGCATCCTTAATAAACAGTAGTAGAGCTAGAAAATTTTCGATAGAGTGCACGTTTTACACAAGTCTAAAGTCATGTACAATAATTATCATCAAGTTTCAATAGAACAAACAATTTGATCATAATGCCTATATACTTTCTGCATATTTTTGAATTTACACTAGTCTAAAGTCATGTCGAAGCTTTGAGGTCCGGCAGGGACAAGATTGTCTTTTCACGTGCTTTTTCGCCTATAAATAAATAAAATATCAGAATATAGTGCAAGCCGCAAATCTCAGCTATTTTTGTCTTAGGAGCGACAAACTGTCCAAAAAAAATCTTACCAATGACAAAATCATAAAACCAGTGCTTAGGAGTGGCAAATAACCGATTTCCCCAATGATAGCGCGTGTAACTACAAAGTGCCCTTACCTTAGTAGTAACTAGTGTTAGGAAACCGGGCCCGGCCAGGAGTCCGGGTCCAGGTGGGCACCTCATCCACCCGTAGACTATATATAGGAGGGGGGAGGACCCCCAAGCATTGTACACACACAATTCATTATTGGAAGAGCAATAAAGATAAGCCCGCAGTCCCCTCTCATACCTGTGTTCATCTGTTGTTCGTTCTTGTGTTCTTGCATTGTTCTTACGATTCTCTATTTGCCTACGAGGTAATCGCTCGGACTGGACTCGCCAGCGACGGTTCCTCAACACGTTATCAGCACGATCGACTCTCCTCGCATCGAAAAGGTAACCGCCGATGAACGACGCCGATATTGAATCGCTTTTCTAGATTGCTTTCAATCCCAAATTGTTGCTTTCTAGATTGTTTTCTACGGTGCAAATTCACTCGATCTATCGCGAGCCGACTTGAAGTCGCCAGTACAATGCCGATCGGTAGATCGCACGAAAGATTGGATGTCGATTGTACCGTAGATTGAAAGTTGCAAATTTGTTCTAAAACTACCGCGAGCCGACTAGAAGTCGCCGGCCAAGCCGATCGGTAATGGCATGAACGATAATTGCAGCGCATGTACAGTATTGCATCGCATCACATCTGTATTACATGAACAGTAAAAAAAATGATGATGACGGCTTGAAGCCGCCGCCGCATGCGTATGGCACCGCATCCGGCCACCCTGAAGTGCCGCAACACACGGCGCCGCTGCATCCGGCCCCGCAAGCCATGACGCCGCCGAGCGCCCTCCTATGCCAACCGCATTCGGCCTCCTCCCGCAGAGGTGCTGCCACCGGCCATAGGGTACTGCACGGCCGGCAACCCGCATCGCAACCCTCGAAGAGAAAAACGAAAAAAAGGGGTGCACCGCCGCTTCCCGGAGCAAGCCGGCCGCAGCATGGCCCGACCGCCGCAAGGCCCGGCTGACACGCTCGAAACCGGAATGCCCGGCACCGCTTGGAGCCGCCGCCGCCTTAGCGGCCAGACGCCGGCGCTCTCGCTGGCACCGCTGCCGCCGCCCGGCGACACCGACGCCGCGACGCCTTTCCCGCCACCGCCTCCGTAGATGCCGCCATAGCGCCATAGCTCATGAAAAAGGGAAGAAAAGAAGTGGGGTTGTCGCCGCGCCGGCCTACAAGCCGCCACGCCGCCCGCGGCCGCCAGACGCGCGCTTCGAGCCGGCGCCGAAACGCATGGAGTCGCTTCCACCACCGCGCCGACCGATGGTCCTTTGGAGCAGCCGCCGCCGCTTCGAGCCGCTTTGAAGCCGAGCCGCCGCCGCGCCGCCGACGGCCATCTCGCGCCGCCGCCGTCGCCGCCGCCGCCAGCCGCACCGCCCTATGGAGCTCACGCCACCACGCCGCTTGGAGCCTCGGCCAGAAGCGCCGCAGCGCCGGCCATGGGAGCGCGCCGCTTCATGGGAGCCGCCGCTTCAATGGGAGCCGCCGCCACTTCATGGGAGCCGCCGCTCGATGGGTAGGAAACCCACGGTGCCCACCCCCTTTGCTCCAAGCAGATGGGCCATGAAGGCTCATGCCCATAAAGCGGCGGCCACCAATTAGTTTTCCTAAAAGAGAAGAAAAGAGAGAAAAGGGGGCATTTTGCAAAGGGACCTTGAAGTTCAAAAGTGCCCAAAATTTCACTGATAAGAAAATATTTGCGAATAAAACCCTCGTAATTCTGGAAATGACGAGGTTAATTGCGCTGGTGAGAAATTTTACGTAAAGGACCTCGAAAAATATGATATTTGCGCGCAAATTCTTCTCGAATCGAAATTTCGTTTCAACCCGTGAAACTTGCGATTTCGCTAAAAGTCTTTTCCAAGACTAAAAGACCTCGAGAATTCAATTTTTGAATCAGTTTTTGCATATTTTTGAACTTGAAGCATGTTTAACTTTGTTATTATTATTTCTATGCAATTTATTTATTGTATTTACTGTTTTGATTATCTGTGATTGTTTATATTGCTTTTAATCACCGAAAATAGCAAGAAATTATGAAAATGCATAGAAAAATACGAGATCACGAACCGTAAGTTCGAATAGCATTATGAGAATTTTGCAACCATTTTACTGCAGAATCCTTTGAACTATTTGCATGAATATAAAATGATCGCATCACGAACTAGGAGTTCAAGAACCGACCAAAGAAGGCCGATTTTGTATAAAAATTTATATCGCCTTCAATTCGTGGTAATGTAATCACGGATGAGCGTAAGATCGAGAGAGACTCTCACCGCTCACCCAAACGCGGTGCAATCCGCGACGCAACTATCGCCAATACTGGTTACAAGTAGTATGCCGAATTAATTGACATCATGCAAGTTGCGGAAACTCAAGATGATGTTCTAAGAAAGAACTACATCTCGTAGCCACCTAATAGCAATGTTGGTCATGAAGCCACTGCTAGCAGCTATAAGGTGATGAAACCTCTCACAAAGGAGAGAGGCAAGAAGGGTAAGGTTGTGGGTCACACGTTATTGATGTTTTCCACTCTAAGAAGAAGGGCAAAAGATAGTATGAGGCACACCTTGCCATTGCAGGCACAGAGAATCCACATCCATTAGTTGCACTTATGAATGTGGACAGCCCAGAGAGCACCCCATCATCCCTCCTTTGGACATCACAGCGGCCACAGCCAGAGCTGACTAAGAGGAGAAGATCGCGCATGGAGCCGATTTAGGCAGATGTTCCTGAATACGTTGCCTATTAGATCCAGTGCACGCATTGCACTCGGACCTTTTTATAAAAACTTGCAATTTGTAATTGAAGCAGAATTTTGAATTATTGAATAATGGTTGCAAGCTCTAGAAGAGCAAAGTATTAAATTCTTATTATGAGTCCTGCAAGACTTATTTTCCTGTCTTTATAATAGCAAGTCATGTTCTGATATCTGAAGTATTTTATCTATGTGTTGCTTGCTTTCTGCTACATATTAATAGAGTACATTATATTAGAACACGTGTGGCGCCCTATGGAGGAAATGTGCTTAGCAGGTAGCAGCACAATGAAAACCATCCTGAGAGAAACGAAATTTTTCCAATGATCGGAAGAATGTTTGGTAGTCTTACGACAATCGCAGGCATCGATACTTGTATAATAGACTCAGGAAGGGCCATAATTATACTCCCAACGGGCACAACTTTGGTCATTAAAGAAGACTTGTTGTACCCATAATCGACTAGAACTCTCAAGGATATTTGCGCTAACAGTTTCCATGTAGAGACCAAGAAGAGTATGGTATGTAATGCCCGCCATTACAAAGCGTGGAGAAAGTGAAAATGGCATTAGAATATCTTCCTTCATATGGAATTGGGCTTACTACACTAATATTAAGGCACCTGCAGCCTATACTGTCTTGAAAACCGTATTTAGAAGCTCTGAACTTTTCTATCTCTGGCATGATAGATTGTGCCGTCTAGGTCTTATGATGATGAAAAATATAATTAACAATTCATAGGGACATAATATGAATATAAAGAATTTCTCGATCGTAAAGATTTTGTGTGCCCCGCATGTGCCACCGGGAAATTAATTACTAGATCTTTTGCTCTGAAAGCGAGGGATGAAGTCCATACATTCCTGGACCGTATCCAGGGAGACCTTTTGCGGTCCTATATAGCCCCTGTATGGGTAATTTGAGGTATTTTATAGTGCTCATCGATGCTTCCTCGGAATGGTCGCACTATGTTTATTGTCTACGAGAAATCATGCTTTTGCAAAGCCAATCTCGTAGATAATTAAATATTTTCCCTGATCATCATGAGAAGTCCACCTGAATGGACAACGCTGGAGAACTCACTCCGAAAGCATTTGATGATTATTGCATGAAAATGGGAATTAAAATTGAGCATTTTGTACCGCATATCCGCACTGAATGGACTAGCGTAACTTTGAAGAATTGTAATTTATCAACTACGTGTTGGGGACACGCATCCTTTCCGCAGACAACTCTCATCAATTTTAGACCGTCGGCCTATAACATCCATCCACCTAAGCAACTAGCGCAAGGGTCAGCACTGAAAACTACTCATCTTCGCAGGTTTGGTTGCAAGGGTTATATACCTATACCATCACCGCAGCGAATTGCAATGGGTCTTCTCCAAAGTCTGGGATATACGTTGGTTATGAGACAGCATCCATAATCAAATATTTGGACCTTATGACTGGAGATTTGAATAATGCCCGATTCGTTGATAGTATATCAGATGAGTTTAGTTTCCCATCATTAGGGGGAGGAAATCAACCCTTGATAATAATGTCGGGAAATAATTGAAGTCCAGAAGATAATTGAAATCTATGCATATGACCCACGCACTAGTGAAGCAAATAGGAAATAATTGCGATCGTAAGATAATTGAATTGAAGTCTAGAAGACAATTGAAGTCTAGAAGATAATCGATTTGCAAGTATTAGCGAATCAACTGCCTAACCATTTTAGTGATTTGAAGAGCGTGACCAAGTAACATGTGCCTGTATGCAATGCACCGGAGAGGGTTGAAATACCGATGAAGGTATCCCTAATCCCGCCCTAAGGCCTCGAAAGGACGAGAACTCCGGTCCTCGAATCCAAAGTAACCGGGACGCTGGTGAAAAGGATAAGAAGGACTTGACACACCGATCACCGAAGTGCCCGAACTAGAAAGGGAACCGCTTGAAACTCGCATCGGTATGGAACCTTCAGAAAGGCATACGAATTGAATATTCCCATGAAGGAGACATCGGCATGGATGTGTGCGCACACATCGGTTGAAAAACTAAAGGGACTTGCCCCGCAATTGGAAGCAGCGGTGAGCAAGTAGAAGCATTAGAAGAATCGCCCCTTGAAGAAATAGTTATAAACTTTATGACCTCGGGAGAATCTTTGAATATGACAACAGCCAATGTCGACATTTACTTTGCAAAGAAACTTGCCACAATGATCAATCTTGATCTAGAGCCTGCATCGCTCGCTGAATGAAAGAAAAGATCAGATTGGAAGAAGCCAATAGAAACTAAATTAATCTCTCCGAATAAAAGAAAGACGTTTGAGCATGTAAGCCGTACGCCTACCCTTGTGCACCCCGTAGGGCATAAGTGGGTATTTGTTCGAAAGAGAAATGAAAAGAAGCAAGGCTCGTTGCATAAGGTTTCATCGAACATCCAGGAGATGATTATGAAGAAATCTATTCCCTGATCATGGGCGGAACTCCCTTTTAAATATTTATCTCAATGGCAGTGAACTTGAAGTTAGAAGCGAAATTGATGGATGGGGTACCAGCATACCTTTATGAAATATTGGATTCGGACATTTATATGAAGATACCTGAATGTATCCCTGTCCCAAATCAAAACAGAGCAAATAGAAATATGTACAAGGAGAAACTCGAAAGTCATTGTACAAACTTAAGCAATCGATGAATGTGGTATAATCGCTAGCGACTTTCTTTGCAAGAAAGGCTACACGAACAATGAGAATAAACCTGTGTATTTATACGATGATCTCTCGAACGGATTTTGTATAATATCGGTGTATGAAAATGATCTAAATATCATCTAACCACAAGGATATTAAGAAAGCAAGCTCTTACCGAGTCTGAGTCCTAAATGAAAGGTTTGGGTAAAACCAAATATTGCTTAGGCTTGCGCTTGAGCATGCCCTGAAGGGATATTAGTACATCACCAACCTACACTCGTAAGGTGTTAGAAAGGTTTGATTTTGGAAAGGCATACCTTTGAAAGTGCCAATGGTCGAATATCTTTGCAACAAGACAAAGACCCGCATGCACCTAGAAAAGAGGGGAGGAAGTCTTGGGACCGAATTCCCATACTTAAGTGTGATAGAAACACTCATGTATTGAACAAATTGTACTAGACATTGGCAGGGAATGAAGGACATCTTCCGATACCTCCAAGGAAGCAAAGAACTTGATCTGTTCTATAGAAAGAACCAAGACCTAACTATGAATGGCAATGCAGATGACTGCACTGTAGGACCCACATACACCAAATTGCAAACATGCTATGAATTCATATGTGGTGGAACCGCACTGCGTGAAAATCGCCTAAGCGAGTCTTGTATCAACTTCGACGAACCACTCGTAAATTATAGCACCGCATGCGAGGCCGCACGTGAATGCTCTTAGCTTCGGCGGATGATTCACCATATCCAGCAGTCATGTGGATTGAATACCGCACAAACCCCCACTATTATCTATGAAGATAATGCAGCTTGTGTTGCATAAGTGCAGATGGGTTATGTGAAGAGTCCTCTCACAAAGCATATCAACCCCAAGTTCTCCTATGCTCATGAAATGCAAAAGATGGACGAAATTAAGGTACTGCATACTAAGTTATGTGAAAATCTTGCAGATTTGTTCACTAAGTCACTTCCAAAGATCTAGCTTTGAAAGATGCATATGTGAATTGGAATGATGAGACTTAGAGAAGTGCAGAATCCAGGGGGAGAACCTTCACGAACTCATTATTAAAGCTTGATCATGAAGATCGAGTACCCAAAGAATAAATCTAGGAGATTAAGTGAAATTGGGTGGATTGTACTCTTTTCCCTTAACGAAGTTTTCCAAGTTTCTGCTAAGATTTTTAATGAGGCAATTAAAAGATAGCAGAACATGATTCATGTACTCTTTCTCCAAAATTTTTCCCACTGGATTTTTATGGAGTTTTGACGAGGCATGGACATGAAGGATGAGAGCCCAAGGGGGAGTGTTAGGAAACCGGCCCGCCAGAGTCCGGTCCGTGGGCACCTCATCCACCCAGACTATATATAGGAGGGAGGAGGACCCCCAAGCATTGTACACACACAATTCATTATTGGAAGAGCAATAAAGAGAAGCCCGCAGTCCCCTCTCATACCTGTGTTCATCTGTTGTTCGTTCTTGTGTTCTTGCATTGTTCTTACGATTCTCTATTTGCCTACGAGGTAATCGCTCGGACTGAACTCGCCAGCGACGATTCCTCAACAACTAGTACGCAATAACCCTTCACACGCGAACTGCTTTGCCAAAGCACGAAAAACACACGGACCGGCCAGGTCTTGAATGTATCCATTTCCATTGAGCTGGATGCAATAAATGGAAAGGAGCATGAGAAAGTCAGATCATACTTACCAACATCTGCCGTCCTGCGATTCCTGAAAATAACTCCACCTCTCCCGTCCAGAAAAAAAAAATCAGGTGGTGTAAACTGCAAAGCGAAACACGCAAACAAAAGTGCAATCGTTTGTGCCTTTTGCCCTGCACTACGCACTCCACTCAAATTCACCTCAACTTATGTGGTCCGTCAAGTTGGCACCACTTCAACAGTAGTAACAGCATACTTAAAAAAGAAACCCCATGCATATGAACAAAGACACGAGCCTCCTCGAAAGGAAAGGGACACGAGCCCCCTTTGCATTTCCGTCCATGACAAACAAGAGAGCGGGGGCACAAATAGGCTATCGGGATATTTTTGTTGTGCTGACGTAGGCATAATTAGTCATACATGAAACTACATTACTAAAAACTAAAATAATTTTAAGTAACTTTTTAGGTCTGCTCCCATGACAAAGCGATTCCTTCCTAACTACTCAATTCCTTTGACAAGTGGGCTCCACTGTCAGCGAACCATTTTTTGAAATTTCGTACATCTCGTCCGCGCATTTTGTGTGTATGAGCAGGCAGCTTACGTGCGCCGTGCATGAGAGTATGACAGGACACTTAGACGTGTCTCAAATTTGCGCCCGTGAATAATGAACCGTTCGTTAGATCGGAGTAGCCTTAGCCCTTGGCGCCAATGATTAAGATGGGGGCCCTTTTTTATGGCGAAAATGGGGCGCAAGAAACACGGGCGCATGATGGCGCCCAACGTAAAAAGGAGGCGTAAAACTAGCGGAGCCGGCAGCTCCATTTTTAAACCGAGTTTGGTACACGCACTCGTGGCTTTTCTTCTTCTTCCACCGAGTGCGGAGAATTCCATCGCAAGTTAGTTGGCATTATGGTGACGTCCTTAGATCCCTCCCTCTGCGGGCAGAATTTGGCTGCTTGACGGTTGATGCCGGTAGCTACTGGAATAGACAGCGAGGTCTTCTTCGGCTCATATTGCTCAATGTCAAAAGAGCTTTTGCACATATTAATTATGTGATTACGCTGTACGAAGGTTAGCAACAGAAATGCTCTGCGTATGACGCCTCGGCCGTGCCGCCCCTGGCCACCTGCTCACGCCTCCGCCCGACCGCGGCTCTGCACGGCGCATGTCCGAGCGCCCGTCTCCTCCTCCGATTTCGACCGACCGTGTGCCTCCGCTCTCTCCTCCTCCGGCTCCAACCGGCTCACACGCTGGCCTCGGGCGACCACTCGCGCCTCGTCCGATTGAGGCCCCGTGCGCAGCGCCTGCCCGGCGTCACACGCATAGTACGCGCGTATGTGTATAGCACTTGTTTAGTAATACTATCCTACTCATATGTTATCGTAAGTTCGTCCAACCTTTTATATATATAATCCTGGCTTTGCCACGGCTATAAAAAATTTTGTTATGAAAATTTGACGCGAACAATGCATAACTATGTGTGATAAGATTGTCTCGTTGATGCGTGCAACTACGGCGCCCCGTGTCATTACCCTAGGAGGTAATCACACTTAGGCATACGGATTACTATTCGTCTGCTCGGTAGAACACCGCTCTAACAAATAGTAAACCTTACCAGAGTCAACATAGCAGAACAATAAAATAGAAACTGCACTTTATTAATATTACAGCAGTTAGCCACACAAGGCTAAGGTTCTGGATACAAATATAAATTTACAACCTGCCAAAAGGAACTAATTCTCTTCGTTCGCCTGCCTTGATCCACCAGTCGTCTACTCGTCCCAAGTGTCGAAGATGGCACCCATCTCGCTCTGGTCCCGTAGTCAGCGCCCTCGCCTCCAGTGGTCTCTACGAAACCTGCAAATCCATCATCCCACTCGGGATACCTCCCGGCCGGACTAGGATCTAAGCAAGGGGAGAGATAGCAAGAGTGAGTACTAGTGTACTCAGTAAGCATTAATAACAAAAATGCACTGGATGGCTCATCTCTGCTGGTTATTACATTTTCTAATCATCTCTGTTCTGGAAAATAACTAACTCAACAAAACATTAGGTGGTCAGTTTTAATTCAGAAGAGACTACTTGTCACTCGAATAAAGGAAAGACCCCTAGCGGTTCTCGTAAGCTCCAATCCAAGAGACAGGTATGAATTCATGATTTTGTATAGCACTGCGCAGGCTTGTACCACTTTACCCATAGCTATTCTGGACTCACTGTGCTAGGTTCCCCAGCATTTCCTTTGATGCGGGTTCGAGTTCAGAATACAGAACGTTTTCCAAGTTACGTGATTAGGTCTCCACCCATTATTTTCCGTCGGTGTCCTGAGCGCACCCAGTCCTCCACCGAGTTCCAATAATGTTGGTTGGGGCGTCCATCTCTCCTATGCCCCAACACTCCACCTGTTGCGCTACTATAACGCCTTGGACTCCCTCAGTTTCGGACTTATCCTACCGGTCCCTAAGATCCTCATCCCTACACAACCCATGCAATATTACTTACCCGATGTGGAGAGGATAAATCACATAACAAGATAGCATTTTCTGCCCGTCGAAACGGAAAAATGGTTGGCACTTAATTACGGCCTCTGATCCGGGTGAGAGTTTTGTGGGTCCTTATATACTAACCCTAAGTAAAGGGGTCCCACCTCTTACCTCATCGTCATCTTTTTTCTCATCTCCTCCCCTGCCCCGGGCCCCCTTTATCAGCCACAATATTAACTCTTTTCTCATCTTTCTTACCTTTCATCTTCATTTCATTTATTCGATTTGGTTTTGAGACATAGTTTTGATGCAATATATAAATATATATGAGACAACAATATACAGTTTACATTTAATATAGCTATATTTATGCTCAAAAGAATAGCTTGACTTTAAAACGGTAGCAAAGATTGTCGGCGAAGAACTCTGTATCAACTACTCCTGTCGGCGTTGGACCGTCTGCTGCAATTACGCGACAGAGCGAGATAATAATACACAAATACTTAGTTGATTTTTTTGTGATATTAAGAGTACATAAGTTAGTGCAATTTAATTTAACAACATTTTTTGGTCCCCACTAAGTTAGCACTCCCCAAGTTAATTAACCTGGTCTACCGGCACTAAGGTTGCAGTAGTCAAAACTCATACTTACGCACGAAAAATAAACTACTACTCACGCTTGCATTTTATTAAGTCTATCAATTTTATTTGCGCACAAACTCCTAATTCCTTTAACCCTAATCCTAATCTTACCTCCCTCTTCACCCAACCCTCTACCTCCTAATCCTATCTACCCAGCCGAACCCCACCCTGGCTGCTCAACTTCTCTCCCCCAACCTCATTCTCAACTCTTCCTCTCTTATCCCCTCATCTCCCTTGGCCTCCTATCCAGCCAAACCGCACCCCCTTCCTCTGCTCCTCTTCTTCCCCCAATCTCTTCTACCTCCTCCACCTCCCTAAGCTCCTCCCTCTTGGCACCTCCGCCCACCCTCCCGCGCCTGTTGTTTGCTCCCTAGGGCTCGGCCGGCCCCCACGCCGCCCACACCGCTCGCCCCTGTCAGCGCCGCCGCCCGGCCCGGCGTGGCTCGGCCCCAACTCCGGCTACTCCTCCCGGCGCGCCGCTGCTCGCCCCATGATCGCCGCTGCCCGACCCGGCCGCGCCCCCGACGCCTCAGCTCACTTATGTTGCCGGCTCGCCACGGCGCGGCTCTCTCTTCCTCCCTGCGTACTCCCCCCTTTTCCTTTACTGCTAAAATCCAGTTTTAATGCTTGGCTTGATTTCTTCCTTATGTATTGTTGGTTGATATGCATGCACATGTGAATGATGTTGGGATGAGGGTTGCTCTCAATTTTGGTGAGGGCCTGGGGATGTTGATGTATGGTGACCAGGTTCGCTACCGATGGTACACCTCCCCTGCCTCTCTCTCTACCCTTCCCCCTTATGCTCTGTGATGAAGCTAAGAGCTAAATGATGCATGTGTTCGGTGGTAGCTTGGATGATGTTGCTACTGTGATGTGATGAACTGAGGGTTATGTGTGCAAATGAGAACTGATGACTTGAGGGATGATACTTTAGTGCCGGGGGATTATGGGGTTCGCTAGGTAATGACCAGATCTGAGAGCTAGATGCTAATGTTGCTACTGAGAGATGTTTATATGCATGCTTAGCACTGATGAATACTAGAGGTACCTCCTGTGGGTTTGAAGGGTGTGGGGAAAGGAGGATGGCAGCGCCGGCTTCGAGCTGGTGCTCTTTGTAACAGCCCAATTTTCAATTTCAGTAAAATTTAAAAGTTTATTTATGTTTGTGGTTTTTCCGAATTTTCAAAAGCTTTTATAAATATTCTAAAGCTAAATCAAATTTATTTGCAAAATTAAAAGCCAACAAATAGTTGGAAATAATTTTATTAAGTCCAATGAGTATGGGAATTTCGTGAATTTTTCCATAATTTTTGGAAGTATTTTGCTATTTTCTAAAGCTAATATGAATTATCGAATTAAAACAAATAGAAAAGCAAAGAAAATCCTCTAACAGTTGTTTGGGCCAAACCCAAAGGCTCGCCCAAATTCTCTCACGCTGCCCATTACAAACAAACCCGCCGCACCCTCTCTCCCACCTCCTCATCCACCGTTGGATCTCAATCCAACGCACGCAACGCATACACGCACTTTCCTCTCAGATCCACCGTTGGATCCGCATCAACGATCAAGATCCTCCGCAGCGCCGCACCGTCCGAATGACACCATCAATAGGAGCCGCGCGATCTTAATCTAACGGCGAGATCTTCGCATCGCCGAGACTTAAAACCTTCTAATCTAAACCCTTCAATCTAAATCCTACGGCGTGATTTCTCCACCATCTTCTACTCCCATCAAGTCCCAACCGCAGATCTAAATCCAACGGTTCCACGCCGCCGCCTTCCTCGCCTTCTTCTCCGCTACGCTAACGCCCGCCCATGGACACCACGTCCGAAGCCGCTAACGGCTCAATCCCAACCGCCCGATATTCGCGTACGCACGCAGACCGCATCCACCATCGCCGATTTCCATGTTCTTCCTCTTCTCCGGACGGTTTCGCCAAACGCCGCAAACCGCCGCCGCACGATCTCCACCTCTTCCACGCCGCCAGAGCCCCTAGCCCCTATAAAAGGCACCTCCGGATCGCATCTTCACCTCATCTCATCTCCCCAACTCTCTTCCTCCGCAGCTATAGCGCCATCGTAATCGAAGTTCTAGGTTTTCCGCCGCCGCCGCTCGGTGATTTCGCCGCCGACAACGCCGCCGAGCCGCTGTGGATCAAGTCATCGTTTTCACCGGCACAGAGCCACCTCGGGACCCTTCATCACTCGAGCGCCACCGAACTCCGCTGTCGCCAACACCAAACCTCCGCCGCCAAAAGCTCGCCACGGCCAACTCCGACGACCATTCACGCCCAAAACGGTACCATCGTGTTCGCAATAATCGTGGCTACGTGTTGATACCACTCGCCGCCGGTGAACCTCCGCCGCCGCCGTTGTCGGTCGCACCAAAACGCCGCCGCCGTTGTCGACGTGGCGCGCCACCTCACCATCCACGCCGGCGCCACGCCACCATTTCTCGCCGCCAAGACGGCACGCACACACACACGCGGCACACCCACCGTGCGATCCTTCCAAAATACGGTGGACTTGGTCCACATGGGCCGAGTCATTGACACTTGGGGCCCACCTGTCAGAATTTAATTTTAATTCTTTTAATTCCGAATTACTGTGCTGATGCAATCATTGCGCAATAAATGGATTTTCAGTAGGAAAATAATTCTGGAAATTCAATAAAATTTCAGATTTAGATATAAACTTCAAAAATTCATAACTTTTGCATATGAACTCCAAATTGGGTGATTCAAATTGCAAAATTTATATAAAATTATAATCTAGCTAACTAAACCAAAATATTTCAGTTTGGAGTTGATTTGAACTATGTTTTTGAATTTATTTGAATTTGAATATTGAATTTGTCGTATTTTACAGATAGACTTCGACGACTCAGGAGAGTTCGATCAAATCAAGATTTAGAATTTCAAGACATCGACCAAGGCAAGTTACACCATTGACCATATTGCCCTATTATTTTAAGTTATTTTCAGTTTTACATTCCTTATTGCATGCATATGTTGTTATAAATATTTTAATATCCTGCTTTACATATAGTTAATTCCATATGTTATTGTATGGCCAAATTTGAATGTTGTATCCGACTACCTTGATACCATAGGCAAGATATTACCAAAATTCAAATATATGCTTAGCCAAGCTTAGTCCACATTTACGAATTTGGGAGGGTTTACACTGATTTCTACAAATTGTTTTCAAACTTGACATTGTGGTATGGTCTTACCACATGAGTTTAAAATGAAGTTTTTATTCAAAATAAAATCAAAATGGGTTTGACTTGGGCGAAATGGTCGGAGTGGTGGGTGCAGTTCATGCACGGTTTGATCTGTTAAGATCAAAGCCCATGGGTTGTAGGAATGACGCCAAGTCAATTGAGGACCGGTCTTTGAGCCGCTTATTGCTATGCCATAACGTACCACCACATGTCCTGTATGGGCAGGATTTGGCTAACTAATTTGTGATATCCTAGTATATTTATGTCATGTGATTTTGTGGATGTCTGCTAGACGTTTTATTCCCACTTGGCGCAAGAGGGGCTTCCTGAGGACTGTCACCCAAAGGGGCGAAACCTTAGCGGCATGAATGTACTAGGATAAAACATTGTAAAGGCCTCATGGTAATTGCTCACCACACGCCTACTAAGCGTGAATTGGCCGACATAACGAGCATGTCACCTCGTGTGGGTAAAGTTGTACCAACTCGCAGAGTAGAAACTATTCGAATAGCGCGTCCATGGTCATGGACATGCTAGCAGGCCACTTAAAGTTAGAATTGTTTTTGGTTTTAAAATGCTTTATTAAATGTTGAGGATGGTTAATCCTCATGAAAATTTAAGGAAGCCAAGTGTTAGGAGGATCCTTCACTTTATCATTGGAGGTTATCCACATTATATCGTTATTATTTCAAAATATGATTTTATCCATAGTATAAAATTGCCTTAGAAACTACTATGCTTATTCAAACTGAAAATGTTGTTTATGCAAAACAAGCCCGCCATACTCACTTGTTTCCTTATGCATGCATTTAAAATTCAATATTGGGTGTGACTTATGAGCACGGTAGTAGTGCTCACTCTGCCGAATAAATCTTATTCAGAGAAGATCGCTATCTTGACGGTGAGGACCGGACGAGTAGGCCTTCTCGACCTGCACGATTGCTCAGGCGCATCGTGTGGCTCCCACTATTATGTTATTTCCACTGTGTTTATCATTTGACATTTGATATTATTATTCGACTTATTTGTATTAAACAGCTTATTTATTTAATGCCATTTACGCTGTGATATGAATGTGATATTCATTTTTGTGAGACTGTACACTGGAAATCCCGGATCGTGTTTGAACACGAGAATTCTCGATCCTTCGCTCCCGGTTCGACAAAAGTGGTATCGAGCCATATCGATCGAGGTCATGGCCCACTGTAGAATTGGTAAAACCATTAAGGACTATTTTTCAAAAATTTACAAACTATTTACCTGCCTTCCGTAGTCTTACTCTTCCTTTCTATTAAAAAGATTTCTAAACTCTTGTCCTTTCTAAAATTGTAGATGGCCGAGAGATCGACCCGTATCTCCCATGGAGTCTACGCTGGAGAATGGGCGGATATCCTATGGAAGATGATGCAAGATTCGAGTTTCACGAAGAGACCCACATACCAAGGATACAAGTATATCGTGGGACAAAGAGAGCGCTGGAGAGTGGAGGTTATCCTCTACTCTAACTTAGCACCGGATACATCCTTCCACATCTTCGACGCCCGATGCGTCGGAGACTTTCGAGGACGGCATCCAAGATGCGGCAAGAGAAGCCGTCACGCCGACTTCGCTACACCTACGACGCCCATTTTCGGATATCGATTCCAAGATTATCCCATGCACATCCCCACTGACTAGGCAAAGGCCTTCACTCGACCGAGAATGAGGATATGCCGAGATCACCCACCAGTGGAGTTAGCCAAGGCAATGGATTACGCCTACGCAACACCCCGGACGAGTCAGATCTCGCTCGGGGAGACTAGAGGCCGCAGAGGAGAGGTCAAGGCGCAGGTTGAATTGGCTCAGACAAAAGGGCCAAGGCAAAGACTCGCAACTCCCGACTACACCCCATCCACCCCATAGATGTTTTACTTCCACCATTTTAGATGTTTGCTTCCCTAGTTATTCGATTAGTGCGAATTATGAGCTACTAACCTTTGTGGTAGCCATAATCGATGAATAAAATAAAGAATTACTTGAAAAAGAAAATTTTGTTTCTTTGTCTTGTATTTGTGTGTTTTTGGGCTAATATAGACTTATTCCCTTAGCGCTATCTTTTCTTTCCTTTTCTAAATCCTTGAAAATTCAAAGAGATGGTGAACACCCGCACAGAAATGGCAAAGACCTGTGGTCGAACAACGGAAATACCGACCATCGGGAGCAAAGATGTTCAAGAACCTCCCCACCACCAAAGAAGGGACCGGATTGGCAACAGATGATGGCCAATCAAACTCACCTTATTGAATTGTTGGCTCGGTCGCCAACAACGCCGAACAACCAGCAAATACCGCTACCGCGCAACTCGTGCACCGGACACCTTTCGGGCGTAGCGTGACCATGCCGGAGTTCATGCGTATGCGCCTCCGACATTCTCCAAGAAAGACCGAGCCGATGGATGCCGACGATTGGCTTCGTGCCATCGGAAAGAAACTAGACATCGCGCAATGCACAGATCGCGAGAGGGTCCTGTTCGCAACTCATCAGCTCAACGGACCAGCTTCAGAATGGTGGGACAATTTTTGCATCTCACACACCAACGCCTGTGCCATCTCGTGGGGCGAGTTCGCCGAGCCTCCCGTCATGCACACATTCCCGCCGCCGGATGACATTGAAGAAGAAGGAGTTCCATGCCCTTCGCTAAGGCAATCGCCGGTGAGCGAGTATCTTCACCGCTTCAACCAGTTGGCTCGCTATGCCCCGGCTGATGTGGCCCGAGATGAAGAACGGCAAGAAAGGTTCCTGGAGGGACTCAACGACGATATCTCTGTCCAACTCATCTCCCAAAACTTCACCGACTTCCAACAGCCAGGTGGACAAGGCGATCCGCCAGAGGCCAAGCATCATGAGATGGAGAACCGCAGCGAGGATGGCCGCCCGAGTTCAACGCAGAGGCTTTCCCAAGCCTCGCTTTATTCACCAAGCACCACCGCAGCGTGGGAAGTTCCAGCTTCCACATCCAGAGCCCCGTGCGAACTGCCCCAACACCTCCAACTTCCGCAGACATCAACCGAGGACAATTTCAGAGAAGAGCTCCGCCCCTCACAGCAGGAGTGACTGCTTTCACCGTAATGAAACAGCCACTATGCCAACAGATGCCCCAAGAAGCAGCAAGCAAGGGCGTTTTCAAGCCAAGACCAGAGCCACAACATCGGCGGCACCGCAGCCGTCAAAGCGGTTCATCAAGGGACGTGAACCACGCCACGCCAAGAAGCCAGCAAAGATCGGATGTTGTGCTTGGTATGTTTCTTGTCAATTCAATACCACCAGTGTTATTTGATTCCGAGCTTCGATTCTTTCATGTCAAATAAATTTGTGGGCAAATATGGGTTACCATATCTTCCTTAGCAAATCCCATGATAATCCATTCCTGCTCGTAAATGAGAACTAGTTCTTTATGCCCGAACCTCACCCTTGAAATATCCGAGTATCCTTCCTAGCGCACTTGATAGTCTTGCATTCCCAAGGTCCGACGTTATTCTTGGAATGGATCGTTAGCCAAGAATCATGGACAAATAGATCGTGCTAATAGGTCTATCACTCTCACAAATGGAGAAGGAATTTCACTTGAGTTCAAACCCAAGACTGAACCAATGGAAGTTCTATCCTCACCAGCATGAAGGAAGTGAAACTTGAAGACATACCTGTAGTTCGAGAATATGTTGATGTCTTTCCCGATGAATTACCCGCATACCACCGGACGGACGTCATGTTCTTAATTGACTTAGTCCTGTGGACGGCTCCAATATCGGCGAATTTATAGAATGCCAATAATGAGTTAGCGTAATTGAAGAAACAGATTGAAGAACTGTGAAGCGAGGTTACATCCGACCAGCTTCATCACCTTGGGGAGCACCAGTGATGTTCGCAAGAAAAGGACAATAGCATGAGAATGTGTGTTGATTACGATCACTCAATGAGGTGACGATCAAGAACAAATATCCTTTACCTGTGATAGATGATCCGCTTGATCACCGAAAGGAGCAAGTGTCTTCTCAAGATTGATTTGAGATCGCTATCACCAATCAAGATCGCACTTAAGATATTCAAGACACCTTTCACCACCGATATGGATGCGAGTTTAGCTTACGTGATGTCTTTCGCTTGACTAACGCCCGCTTATTTCATGAATATGATGAACAAAGTGTTCATGGAATTCTTGGATAAGTTTGTGGTTGTTTTCATCGATGACATTCTCATCTACTCGAAGGATGAAGAAGAACACGAAGCATATCGTATGATATCGACAAACTCGTGGAGCATCAACTCTATGCCAAATTCAAAGAAAAGTGAATTTTGGCTAAGTCGTGGCATTCCTTGGGCATATTGTGTCGGCAGGAGGAATCGCAGAGATCCCGCCAAGGTTGAAGCCAGACGATTGGAAGCAACCCAGATCGGCCACCAAGTGAGAAGTTTCCTTGGACTAGCGGGTTATTACCGCAGTTCATTGAAAATTTCTCTAAGATTGCAAGACCCATGACTCAACTTCAAGAAGGAGAAGAAATTTGATTGGACAGATGCTCGTGAAGAAAGTTTTCAAGACTCAAGAGGAGATTGGTCACAAGACTCGTGTTAGTTTTACTCGATATCCATAAAGATTTGAAATCTTCGGACGCATCCCGTCAAGGTCTCGGATGCGTATTGATGCAGGAGGGCAAGGTAGTAGCTTATGCATCAAGGCGCTTGAGGCCACATGAAGGGAATTATCCAACCCATGATCTGGAGTTAGCAATGATTGTGCATGCCTTGAAGATCCGGTAGCATTATCTCATTGGTAACCACGTGAGATTTTCACGGATCACAAGAGTTTGAAGTATATATTCACACAGCAGTAACTAAACCTTCTGCAGAGAAGATGGCTAGAGTTGATAAAAGATTATGATCTTGGAATCCATTATCACCTGTGCAAAGCAAATGTAGTTGCAGATGCCCCGAGCGTAAAGGCCTATTGCAATACCATGATGGTGCGTATGAACAAATGTAATTACATGAAGAATTGAAGCGTCTAAACTTGAGATTGTCACCAAGGTTGTGTGAATGCTTTGAAGTACAACCGACTCTTCAAAGTCGATCGAGAAAAACAACTAGAAGATGATGACATCAAGGAGATCAAGAAGAATATGCGAAGAGGCAAGGCTCCGTGATTCGCGGAAGATGAACAAGGAACTGTGTGGTTTGGGAACCGCATTTGTGTACCTAACCACAGGAGTTAAAACAATCAATTCAAGGAGGCTCATGAAACGCCTTACTCCATTTCACCCCGAAGCACCAAGATGTACCAGATCCAAGGAGAAATATCGGTGGGTCAAGATGAAGCGAGAAATTGCCGAGTTCGTCGCTCATGATGTGTGTGTCACGAGTTAAGGCGAACATCGAGACCACCGGATTGTTGCAATGCCACTACCGATTCCGAATGGAAGTGAGAAGAGATTGGCATGGACTTCATCATCGACTTCCTAGGACCCAATCAGATATGATTCTATTTGGGTAATAATTGATCGGTTGACCAAAGTAGCTCACTTCATTCCCGCCAAGACTACATACGTAAGCCGCCGCCAGCGAGTTATATGTGGCTAGGATTGTTTGCCTACACGGGTACCCAAGAAGATCGTGGTCCGGCGAGGTTCTCGCTTACATCAAGATTCGCAGAGTCCGCATGAAGCCTTAGGCACCGCACTCAACTTCAAGATGTTCTATCATCCTCGCATTGCATGGTCGACTAACGCACCAATCAAGTACTCAAGATATGCTCCGAGCCCGTGCCTCGAATTTGGACAAAGTTGGGACAAGAATTTGCCATATGCATTCTCGTATAACAATAGCTATCAAGCTAGTTTGCAAATGACTCCTTTTGAAGCATTGTATGGCGTAAAATGCGAACTCCACTTCGTGGGATGAAGTAGAGAGCATCGCTCTTTGGACCCGAGATAATCAAAGAGGCGTAAAGTAAGGTCAAAGCCATAAGGGAACATCTCGAAGTGGCACAAACCCGACAAAAGAGTTATGCTTGATAACCGCTGGAGGGATCTAAACTTTGAGGTAGGAGATTTGGTCTATCTCAGGTCACCCACTCAGAGGAGTAAGAAGATTCCGAACAAAAGGAAAACTCGCACCTGCATTTGTGGGGCCATACAAAATTCTAGCCAAAAGAGGTGAAGTGGCATATCGCCTGAGCTACTGTAAGCCTTGTCACCAGGTACGATGTCTTCCATGTATCCCAGCTTGAGGAAATGCTTGCAAGCGCTGTAAGACCATACCTTCTTGAAAGCTTCGATCTTCGAGAAGATCTCACCTACGTGGGCGACCAATCAAGATTCGGATGTCGCAGAGCGAGTCACCGTATGTAATCATCGATCATACAAGGTGCAAGTGGAGTCATCACCCGGAAAGTGAAGCCACATGGGAAAAGAAGAAGACCTCAAGACCAACTATCCCGATCTCTTTGTTGACCAATCTCAATCCCGGTCGAGATTCCCTTAAGGGGGTAGGTTTGTAATGTTCCAATTTTCAATTTCAGAAAATTTAAAAGTTTATTTATGTTTGTGGTTTTTCCCGAATTTTCAAAAGCTTTTATAAATATTCTAAAGCTAAATCAAATTTATTTGCAAAATTAAAAGCCAACAAATAGTTGGAAATAATTTTATTAAGTCCGAATGAGTATGGGAATTTCGTGAATTTTTCCATAATTTTTGGAAGTATTTTGCTATTTTCTAAAGCTAATATGAATTATCGAATTAAAACAAATAGAAAAGCAAAAGAAAATCCTCTATCAGTTGTTTGGGCCGAAACCCAAAGGCTCCGCCAAATTCCCTCACGCTGCCCCCACAAACCACCGCCGCACCTCTCTCCCACCTCCTCATCCACCGTTGGATCTCAATCCAACGCACGCAACGCACACACGCACTCTTCCTCTCAGATCCACCGTTGGATCTCGCATCAACGATCAAGATCCTCCGCAGCCGCCGCACCGTCCAATGACACCATCAATAGGAGCCGTGCGATCTAATCTAACGGCGAGATCTTCGCATCGCCGAGACTTAAAACCTTCTAATCTAAACCCTTCAATCTAAATCCTACGCCGTGATTTCTCCACCATCTTCTACTCCCATCAAGTCCCAACCGCAGGATCTAAATCCAACGGTTCCACGCCGCCGCCTTCCTCGCCTTCTTCTCCGCTACGCCAACGCCGCCGCCATGGACACCCACGTCCGAAGCCGCTAACGGCCAATCCCAACCGCCCGATATTCGCGTGTACGTGCACGACCGCATCCACCATCGCCGCATTTCCCCATGTTCTTCCTCTTCTCCGGACTTTCGCCTCAACGCCGCAACCGCCGCCGCACGATCTCCACCTCTTCCACGCCGCCTCGAGCCCTTAGCCCCTATAAAGGCACCTCCGGATCGCATCTTCACCTCATCTCATCTCCCCAACTCTCTTCCTCCGAGCTATAGCGCCATCGTAATCGAGTTCTAGGTTTTCCGCCGCCGCCGCTCCGGTGATTTCGCCGCCGACAACGCCGCCGAGCCGCTGTGGATCGCGCCATCGTTTTCACCGGCACAGAGCCACCTCGGGACCCTTCATCACCCGAGCGCCACCGAACTCCGCTGTCGCCAACACCAAACCTCCGCCGCCAAAAGCTCGCCACGGCCAACTCCGACGACCATTCACGCCCAAAACGGTACCATCGTGTTCGCATAATCGTGGCTACGTGTTGATACCACTCGCCGCCGGTGAACCTCCGCCGGCCGCTGTTTCGCCGCGACCAAAACGCCGCCGCCGTTGTCGACGTGGCGCGCCACCACCATCCACGCCGGCGCCACGCCACCATTTCTGCTGCGTCAGCACCCACGCACACACACACGTGGCACACTCCACCGTGCCAGTCCTTCCAAAATACGGTGGACTTGGTCCACATGGGCCGAGTCATTGACACTTGGGGCCCACCTGTCAGAATTTAATTTTAATTCTTTTAATTCCGAATTATCAGTGCCGATGCAATCATTGCGCAATAAATGGATTTTCGAGGAAAATAATTCGAAATTCAATAAAATTTCAGATTTAGATATAAACTTCAAAATTCATAACTTTTGCATATGAACTCCAAATTGGGTGATTCAAATTGCAAAATTTATATAAAATTATAATCTAGCTAACTAAACCAAAATATTTCAGTTTGGAGTTGATTTGAACTATGTTTTTGAATTTATTTGAATTTGAATATTGAATTTGTCGATTTTACAGATAGACTTTGACGACTCGGAGAGTTCGATCAAACCAAGATTTAGAATTTCAAGACATCGACCAAGGCAAGTTACACCATTGACCATATTGCCCCTATTATTTTAAGTTATTTTCAGTTTTTACATTCCTTATTGCATGCATATGTTGTTATAAATATTTTAATATCCTGTTTTACATATAGTTAATTCCATATGTTATTGTATGGCCAAATTTGAATGTTGTATCGACTACCTTGATACCATAGGCAAGATATTACCAAAATTCAAATATATGCTTAGCCAAGCTTAGTCCACATTTACGAATTTGGGAGGGTTTACACGATTTCTACAAATTGTTTTCAAACTTGACATTGTGGTATGGTCTTACCACATGAGTTTAAAATGAAGTTTTTATTCAAAATAAAATCAAAATGGGTTTGGACTTGGGCGAAATGGTCGGAGTGGTGGGTGCGGAGTTCATGCACTGGTTTGATCTCGTTAAGATCAAAGCCCATGGGTTGTAGGAATGACGCCCAAGTCAATTGAGGACCGGCTTTGAGCCGCTTATTGCTATGCCATAACGCATCACCACATGTCCTGTATGGGCAGGATTTGGCTAACTAATTTGTGATATCCTAGTATATTTATGTCATGTGATTTTGTGGGTGTCGGTTAGACGCTTTATTCCCACTTGGCGCAAGAGGGGCTTCCGAGGACTCACCACCAAAGGGCGAAACCTTAGCGCATGAATGTACTAGGATAAAACATTGTAAAGGCCTCATGGTAATTGCTCACCACACGCCTACTAGCGTGAATTGGCCGACATAACGAGCATGTCACCTCGTGTGGTAAAGTTGTACCAACTCGCAGAGTAGAAACTATTCGAATAGCGCGCCCATGGTCATGGACATGCTAGCAGGCCACTTAAAGTTAGAATTGTTTTTGGTTTTAAAATGCTTTATTAAATGTTGAGGATGGTTAATCCTCATGAAAATTTGGGCGGGAAGCCAAGTGTTAGGAGGGGATCCTTCACTTTATCATTGGAGGTTATCCACATTATATCGTTACTATTTCAAAATATGATTTTATCCATAGTATAAAATTGCCTTAGAAACTACTATGCTTATTCAAACTGAAAATGTTGTTTATGCAAAACAAGCCCGCCATACTCACTTGTTTCTTATGCATGCATTTAAAATTCAATATTGGGTGTGACTTATGAGCACGGTAGTAGTGCTCACTCTGTCAATAAATCTTATTCAGAGAAGATCGCTATCTTGACGTGAGGACCGGACGAGTAGGCCTTCCGACCTGCACGATTGCTCGTGGCGCATCGTGTGGCTCCCACTATTATGTTATTTCACTGTGTTTATCATTTGACATTTGATATTATTATTCGACTTATTTGTATTAAACAGTTATTTATTTAATGCCATTTACGCCGTGATATGAATGTGATATTCATTTTTGTGAGACTGTGTACACTGGAAATCCTGGACTGGTGTTTGAACACAGAGAATTCTGGATCCTTCGCTCCCGGGTTCGACACTCTTCTCCTTCCTCCTGGTACTTGCAAGCAAGGATGCTAGGCTGAGCTTGCTGTGGGTTCCTACTTGCTCCTGGCTGCCTTGATGCCTAGTGGTGGCTTGAGGTGGCTTTGTCGCCGTCCTCCGCCTGGCTCCTAGTCACCTAGCTCCTTGCTCCTTGCCTTCTGGCTCCTGGTCGCCTTCGGTTTGAGGGGAAGGCTGGTTGGGGGATGAAATGCTCTCTCTCTCCATCGCTTGGCTTGGATCGGCCTTATCTCTTGCCTGTGCCTGTGCTCTTCTGTGCTTGATATTTTGGGAGGTTGATTCTTATCTCTTTGGTATTGTGCACTACTGTTGATTTGTGCAATGAAGGACCCCGGTCCCAATGATGCTTCTATTGTTGTGGTTCAAGGACCTTGGGTCCAAAAGTGGGCTTTGGATCGGTTTTTCGGATATTTGGCTGAGGTAGGTCAGTAAAATGTGGGTATCGATTCTAATATTGCCGGATGATGTGACCCACAGAAGGCAAAATGGTGCCACTGACCTAGGGTGGTTGGGAAGCCTAGACGACCTTCGCAAAGAGTCTGACGGCAATCTTCTCCTTCTCCCAATCCTCACTTTAATAATACCATACTTGCTACTGTCTAATGGCAATGGTGGAGAATGCAGGTGTGCAGGCGTTGGATGATTGGGGAAAAAGATTTGGTACACTGGCGATTAATGGACGATGATACAAGGAGGGCTTTAGCAGCATGAATGCAAGATGAGGGATTGCAATTTTATTAATTCTTGTAATTTCTTTTGATTGGTTGTAAATAATTTTTGTTATTTACATTGTAATTAATTGAGATTATGTTTTGACACCGCGTTAAAGAATTTTAATTACGACTAATTACCAATTAGTGTTGTTTAGCTTAAGTTAATAGTTTTGGTTCTCACAGCAACTAAGAGGGTCTCGTTGTCGCGGTAATCTTGCCACGGTTTTCATGAGGAATGCACGGTTTTCATGCATAATAATGTTGCAAAGTTCTTCGGTTGATTTGCTCTCGAAAACAAATATAAAGAATCTGCTTGTTAAATAGGTTGGAAGAGCCGTCTGAACATTTGGACATTTAGGTTCAGCCAGAGCCAGCATAGAATCGTCCGTTTTCTGCAGGAATTTAGGAGCAGCCAAAACCGGATGTGACCACACTACAGTGTAAAGTTTGGTGTTGGTCTTGGCATCTTAGGGCATGTACAATGGTACAGACAACTGCTGTCTATAGCAACTATCCATGTCACCTATAGACAAAGACTAAAGACAACTCATACAATGGGTTGTGATGATACAAATGCTATAGGATTGTAGACAACACACAATCTTTAATGCTTTTCTTGGTTTTGGTGCTACAATCAACTGCAGGATTATAGACAAGAATATTCTCTCTCTTTATTCTCTTTCATCCACGTCAACAAAAATCCTATGTGGCAGATACTATAGACGGCTGACATAAGCCCATTGTACATGCTCTTAGGAGGGCATGCCGCGTGATTGTGTTTTGTGATTCCAACGCATCGTTAATCCTACGTGTAATGAGACTTGTAGGTACGGTCGGCTAATAATATATCGACCTGTATACGGCTTTGAACCGGTAGAAATTACGGACGTGGAAACGACAATAAAATTGTGCAGATTTTCACATTTAAGATGCATAGTTTTGAAGGAGGAAGAACATACAAGAATATCGAGTTTTTGGCTCATATGATACTATTGCCGAGCGTAATAACAAATTTTGCACCTTTGCGGCAATAATACCAAAAATAGCATCACAGAGTTGCCGACAGTCGGTATACGTAACCAAGTCCGGTCCCCAGAGGGCTGGACTTCACCTTCACCGTGCCCCCAATGGGTCGGACTCCCATCCACGCGCCACGTATGAAGTCCGGTCCCCAAGGGGTCGGACCTGGCTCCATGTGTGAAGTCCGGTCCCCAGAGGGCCGGACCTAGCCTCCACCGTGCCCCGGGGTCGGACTCCTCTCGTCCGTTCATCAGGGACCAGACGACACTTCCGCGTGCCACATAGCAAGTATGTGATCCGGGGGCGGACCTAGCTCTTCCATGCCCTCGGGACACGGTGTTGCCGTCTCCGTTGCCCTGGAGCACGATTTCACTTCCATCCCTCCCATGCGAGCTTTTTTTGCATGCATGCGGGACGCGATGGACATGATGGGACCGAGGGACTCAATCGATTCCCTCCCACGAGGGGCATGCGAGGGGTGTAGGGCCGTGGCACAACAGCAGGTGGACCCATTCCCTCCCACGCGGGATGCTTTGCATGCACGCGGGAATTAAAAGGGAGAAAACGAGACTATGCTCCAGGGCAACAGAGACGACAACACCATGCCCTGGGTACACAGAAGAGCTAGGTTCGGCTTCCATGGGCACGGACTTGCTACGTAGCGTCCCTAGGGCATGGTGGAGGCTAGGTTTGCCCCTCTCGAACCGGACTTCACACGTGGCACCAGGTCCAACCCCCTAGGGACCAGATTTCATACGTGGCGCGGGGGGAGGGGGTGTCTGGCCCCTGGGAAATGGTGGAGGTGAAGTCTGGCCCTATGGGGATTGATTAGTATTACGATCGTGAAGACGTCTGACAATGCAATAGTGCCATATGTACCAAAAACTGAATATCCCAAGGAATTCTCACGTCTTGCTCTCACCAACCCCCTTCGAGATGACAGATAAGCACGACAAATAAAATAAACAGAAAGACATAGGTCTGGATATTTCAGAGGGGAATAAAGCGCCCCTTTCTTGGTTTGGCGAAACCAAGGAAACAAAGTCTGGTTTTATGATTTGACAAATCCTGGCAGCTGATAGGCATTGAAAGTCAAGATTAAAAGTGTGCAGGTAGAAACATGTCATCTTTAGCATATGGGCAGGACAAAGTGTGTATCTAGAAACAAAGAGTGTGATTTTAGGACAACAGGACATTTTCAACTTTTTGGGCTATAAGACAAAAATTTTACCTTACCTAAAATCTAATCTTTTTAGGCTTGTTTCTAGTGGCTAAAGATAGACTTTCCACGTTGTAAAAGGAACCTCCCGAGTATAACAATGGTATGACAATGTCCTAACAGATGAACTATTAGGCTCTGTTTGGTTCAGGGTTAAGAGGTAGTTTAGAGATTTTACCCACAAACATCTTTCGATTAGGGAGCATTAACTTAACTTGGTCAAAGTCTTTTAACCGTTTTTTTTAAGAAGGCCAAGCTCAGCTTTCATGATTACAAAATTCAATTACATGAAATAAAGCTGGGGTTACCAACGCCCAAGATCAACAAAAGGAAGACAAAAAGATCAACTGTTCAGGAAAGTCTTTTAACCCTTCCAATCCATGATCAAGTTAACTCACCAGATTAGTGGAACAAGCTAACCCAACACAACTCAGCCTTCTAAATTATGTTTTTTCTACTGCTAACTCATAATCTAGGCAAACAGTAATTTAGATCAACGAGAGGTTAGTTGCCAAACACAAAACTAACCCGGCTATCTTAACCGGAACCAAAGCAGCCTAAATTCCTAGCGTGGACAAGTCTTTGATACACTCACATAATAATCATATAATCGTACATTTCTGTCAGAATCTTTCCGATTAAACATTCGCTAATGCGCTTGTTTTTATCCCACCATATTATCCGATTCCTCTTTCCACTCCACGGCCGTCGAAGCTCCGGTCTCCGAAACCGGTCAAACTCGCCGACGACCACGTGTCCCACCGCCCCGAACTCCCCGCAGAAACCAAAACCCCACCAGGCGGGCTCACTCGTCAGCGACCCGTCCGGCTCTCGAGGAACGCCACGTGGGAATGTTCCCCACCCTCGTCGTCCCCCACACCCCGCCGCTATGCGTCCCCCAAAACCCATCCCCCACGCCTCTTCCATACAAATACCCGACACAGGTCTCGTCCCTACTGTCTCTCTCTAGCCCCCCCCTCTCTTCCCTCTCCTCTCCTCCTCCCTCCCCCACTTCCCCCGCTCGCACAGTGCCCAATGCCGCACAAACCCTAGTGCCCCCACCCCTGATCTCGCGCGGCCATGGGCAACTGCTGCCGCTCGCCGGCCGCGGCGGCGAGGGAGGACGTCAAGTCGTCGCACTTCCCCGCCTCCGCCGGGAAGAAGAAGCCCCACCAGGCGCGGAACGGCGGCGGCGCAGGGGGAGGGGGAGGCGGCGGCGGTGGCGGGGAGAAGAAGCGGATGTCGGTGCTCGGGGAGGAGGGGTGCGAGGTGAGCGGCGGGATCGAGGAGAAGTACGCGTTGGACCGGGAGCTGGGGCGCGGCGAGTTCGGGGTGACGTACCTGTGCGTGGATCGGGGCACGCGGGAGTCGCTCGCGTGCAAGTCGATCTCGAAGCGGAAGCTGCGGACGCCGGTGGACGTGGAGGACGTGCGGCGGGAGGTGGCCATCATGCGGCACCTGCCCAAGAGCCCCAGCATCGTGTCGCTGCGGGAGGCGTGCGAGGACGACTGCGCCGTGCACCTCGTCATGGAGCTCTGCGAGGGAGGGGAGCTGTTCGACCGCATCGTGGCGCGGGGGCACTACACGGAGCGCGCGGCGGCCGCGGTCACGCGCACCATCGTCGAGGTCGTGCAGCTCTGCCACCGCCACGGCGTGATCCACCGCGACCTCAAGCCTGAGAACTTCCTCTTCGCCAACAAGAAGGAGAACTCCCCGCTCAAGGCCATCGACTTCGGCCTCTCCATCTTCTTCAAGCCCGGTGAGCTCCCGGCACCGAGATCCGTCCGTGATTCGGACGAACTGCTTGCCGCGTTTTTTTTTTGGGTTTGAGGGTTCTCGCAGGATCCGCGGGTGGCCATTTCTGGGTGGAATTCTCGGTAGTGGTCGTTGCTGTAGCTGAGTGCTGTTTTCGTGCTTGTGTAAGCTGACGAGAGTTTGGTGGTTCTCTTTTGGTAGGACTTCTTTAGATGTAATTTTTTGGAACAAATTGGTGGTTTTAGACATGACAGTACTCAGTAGTTCAATGTAGCTTCGTGCTTTTGCTTCTGCAGGGAGTCTTGCATCTCTTGATAGTTAGGCTTGTCGCTGATTTTGCTGCGAGTTCAGATATTGGGATGTTTGGAGCTAGGTTGACTTGTTGGGTCACGGGTGACTGCTATTTTTAGGATTTGGAAATTATTAGTGGGAGAAGACGTCACATAGCTGTTGCCAAATATAGTTTCTTTGTATTGCCCTTATACCAGGTCTTGTATGCCGATCCCATGTTCAACTTGAGCTCAGTTATTTTAGGAAATAAGATTCAGAACAACAATTATTGAGGGTTAGGTCATTCGGTATATGATTCAACATTCAAGCAACTGTTATTAGACTTAGCAGTATGTATAAGCAGCTCCTTTGGCAGCAATGGCCTTGGTTATTTATAAGCAGTCATACCAATCATGAAGGACAAGCTACTGGAGACTTTAAGCAATGTTGATACCAGTTTCAGACAGTTGCGCTCCTTAATGTTACTTTTCTCAATAGGCACAATTCATCCATTTTAATAAATCTTGAACTACTTGAATCACAAATGTCCAGTGGATCTCTATGTTCATGTCTATGCCATATTTCTCTTCCTGTTATTCAACATTTCACATTACATAACATGAACCTTATTTAGTTCTCTTATGGCAATCTCACCCTTGCTCTTGTATGATGTGTCTTTCATGCTAGCAATACAGGCACCTAGTTTCTCTTGCCGTACTGATTTTGCTTATTTGGTAGGTTACTTTCTTATTTCTTTTCATCACAAAGAAGTGGTTGCCCAGAAATTTTTGATTTATGTGTGGAACAACCAAATAATTGTACATTGTTGACGTACCAACTTGCCATAGCTTGATGCATTTAACTCATTTCACAAAAAATGTAGAATCTTCAGTTTTTTGTTGATTTTTTTGCTGTTGATTATAGGCATCACAAATGCTTTCAGGTGACATCCTTATAGCCAAATTTGGCCTTTGGTCTAAAAAAAGGTGGCATATTTATACAATTGAAAACAGATGTACCTTGCAGTAATGTACTTGTAGGTAGAACGGAACAGACCAGCCTTCTCAAATCTCAATATATAACATCTTTTTTTCTCATACAATGCTGTTGTATACTTGTATTTGTAATGCCTCTATATGACAGGATTGCTGACAAACATGAATCCATTCTCATTTTAGTACAGTGAATCCATTCTCATTTTAGTACAGTGCATTGTTTGAGTAATTTGGAATTTAGATGGTTTGATTATCTACTTTGCTTTCTGTCACGTGCCTTTATTTTTTCCCTGTGAAATGTATGTATGATATATATTGAAATTTGTATATATAATCTGATGCCTGTATGTGATTGGTTAGGCGAAAAGTTCTCTGAAATTGTGGGAAGTCCCTACTACATGGCTCCTGAAGTGCTGAAGAGAAACTATGGACCTGAAATAGACATATGGAGTGCTGGTGTTATCTTGTATATCTTGTTATGCGGTGTTCCTCCATTTTGGGCTGGTACTTTGCCTTTTCTTTATGAGAACCTTTTGTCGTTGAGCTTTGCTCTTGTGCAGATGGTCTTACCAGTCAATGTTGCAGAGACTGAACAAGGAGTGGCACAAGCTATCCTCCGTGGAAATATAGATTTTAAGCGAGAACCCTGGCCTAATGTTTCTGATAATGCTAAAGATCTAGTTCGACAGATGCTTCAGCCTGATCTGAAACTCAGGCTAACAGCAAAGCAAGTTCTTGGTAAGTTCTACACAGGGCTTCTAAAGCCGCCAAAGTGTTATGCTACTTTCGATATTCTCAAGTGCACAAAGCATCACCCTTAGTAGTTCTTACTTGTTAGTTCTTACATAGTGCTTTCAAAGCCGGCACAGTGGTACGCTACTTTCTTTTACATTCATGAAATGCTGCATTGCGTAATCCGATAGCTTGAGGACAACCAGATCAGACTGCCTTGTTTTGAATGGTTTTCCATTTACGTAAGTACCTATCAACCCTGCCCAAAGTCAGTGGCTGTCTGTTAGCTAAATATATTATGTACTTTGTTTTGTCTATGTGGTAAATCTGTTGTCACATTGGGTCAAATCAATTAAAGGACCCACCACTCGTAGTAAAAGTTCTGTAGGATCCAATTTGAATCCTTGTTCTAGTAGTTGGTCTACCTGTACTTTCTGTCATTTTTCTGGTGTACTAGTGTGTTGACTTCTGGAAACCTGCTGGAATCTGGTAAAGTACAGTTATGTAATACCGTCATTGGGAATCCAATAGTGAGAATGAGTAGAAATTTGATGGATGAAGGCGATGGATGTTGAGAGTAAAACGAGAAAGTAGATGTTGAAGTGTTGCTGAAAAATACTGGTACATCTTTGAGGTCTGGCATGAAACATATGTACATAGTAGCAAGTGCCAGATGGCAATTACTTGGAGGATGTGTTAATCCTCGAAAGAAAAGCAGGTAAAAAGAAGCTTGTTGATTATCCAAGACATGGACGGCATTGGTATCATTGTAAATTTTTGTAAATTTTTTGGTAATATTGGTTTTGTACTCTATTGAGTTGAAGGTGCAAAATACTTTAGCAAATTAGATACAGCCAGGTTTCTTCATTTTGCTGCTTCTTGCTGCAAATACTTAAGCTACATGCATTCTTTCCTATCTTGGGATGCGGGATGCCTATCAGACTGAATTATCAAAGTTTATCACACTGTCCACATGCTAGATAATATGCGAATTTAATCAGCCATGTGTTACTGTGCATCACTTTTTTTTTTGTTAGTTCTGTGTTCACAGTTTTTATATTCAGCCGTGGTACTCAAGCACCCTTCTTGATTTCTGTTGTCGCAGAGCATCCCTGGCTTCAAAATGCTAAGAAAGCTCCAAATGTTCCTCTTGGAGACATTGTAAAGTCAAGGCTGAAACAATTTTCAAGGATGAACAGATTCAAAAGAAGAGCTTTAAGGGTTTGAATCTTGTTCTCATGAAACTGATTTAGTGTGCTTTGATGCTAATCTCTTTTCTTTTCAGAAGTCTACCTCGAAAATATATGTTTCACTAACCAAAATTGGTACTTGACAGGTTATTGCTGATCACTTGTCGGCCGAAGAGGTTGAGGACATAAAGGATATGTTCAAGGTGATGGATACTGATAATGATGGTATAGTCTCTTATGAAGAATTGAAGAGTGGGATCGCAAAATTTGGCTCTCATTTAGCAGAATCTGAAGTGCAAATGCTAATTGAAGCTGTAAGTAATCTGAAGCACTTCGCTTGCTTGTTATAATGTTCAATCAGATTAAATGAGTCACTATCTTTGGACTTTGGTCACAGTTCATACTGAATCAAACAGCTTCTGCTAACTTTATATCTGATGCATAGTGTTAGAGATATGTTAGAGATAGAATAGGAAATATTTTATATTTCCTTATCTGTATCCTTGTACACCCTATATATATTGCCTATTGGGCCTCTTCAATATACACACAATATTCATAACATGGTATCAGAGCAAAGGTTAGGGTTAGGGTTTACTGTAGCCACCGCCGTCTAGCCGTTGCTCGTCTTCCGCTGCCCGCTGCCCCCGGGAGAAGCTTCTCCGCTCCCGGGGGCGGCCTCTCATCGGCGCCCGTGCTCTCTCGCCGGATCTTTTTCGTGCTGCCGCTTGGGCCACCCGTGGCTCGTCTTCATCCACGGCCTCGACCTCGAAGACTACCGCGCACGGGGAGTCGACGCACGCGTCTTCGCCGCATTGCTCATGTCCTCGGGCCTCCTCACGCGGTGGTGCTTGGAGACGGTTCTCTCGAGCCGTCGCCTCGACATCGTCTTCTGGATCGAGCCGCCGTCACCTCGTGCTTCTCCTAATCGCGACAACCTCGTGCTCCTACAGCTCTCCCTCCGCCTGGACCAAGTGGATGTGTGTGCCCGGTTCGAGCCGTCGCCTCCGGATCGGTGTTTTCCCCTGCTCGTGCTCACCTCCGTGTGCGCCTGGTGCAGTCGCCGCCTCGGATCAAGCGGATCCGTCGCCCAAAGCTCGCCACCGAGTCCCGACGACCTCCACCGCCTCCCTCTTTTGCTGATCTTTCGGTGGAGAGAGGAAGATCTCGGCTTGGGGAGGAGTAAAGGAGGAGCTTGTGGGGAAGAACCACAGAGCAGAGGGGAGCAATCTGGATAGAGGCATGAAGTCGAGGGGAGCAATCTGGTATCTGGATTGAGGCATGAAGTCGCTCGCACGAAGTCGTTCCGACTTCACCGACTGGCTCCGGCTTCGATTTCTCCTTTGGCTTCTCTAGTTATCCTTTAGATTCCCCCCTCTTTGTGTTGTTGTTTCCGTTGCGTCCATCCAAATCCGTACCATTCAATTTTTGAGTTCGTCTAAGCCATGCGATTCCACAAATTTATTATCAATCATAGAAGCATAGGAATTGCCTTATGCATGCCAGCAGCTGCCGCTCCTGCCTTCTTTCTGAGCCGCGTGCAGATCGTAGAAATCGTTATGATGCCGCCGCTTTCTTAGCCGCCGCCCCGAGTTTCTAAGGTCGCCGCGCTTCTTTTGCGCCGTCGTCGTCTTGGGCTTCGATCTACGCTGTTATGCTTCCACCTATTCCTATTCGACTTGATTTGACATTTCTTTCTATTTTTGTCGGTGTCACCATCTTCTTCGTCGTGTTGCCGCGGTCGACTTTTTCAGCCCCTGCACATTGTGCTCTATGGGTTGTCGCACGACCCGGATGGCAGGAGATCTTTTGATACTCGATATATTTTCCAAGAGCTGCATGCTACGATGACATTATCAAGACTCGGATTTTGGATTTTCTATATTTTAGTGTCAACCATCTTCAAATGCAATGCTATTGCATACGCCTTGTATTTGAGAGGGGGTGTTAGAGATATGTTAGAGATAGAATATGAAGTCTTTATATTTCCTTATCTGTACCCTTGTACACTATATATATTGCCTATTGGGCCTCTTCAATATACACACAATATTTATAACACATAGTACCTTTGATGTTCCATGAAACAGCAAATTAGTAAAATGTCTGTTGTTTTATACCAGAATGTGGAAATGGTGTAACTCATTGGGCTTTTTTTTGCATTAGCTTGGTTCTTGGGACCTAGGAAAGTAACAATAAGGGATCAAGGAAATAATCAAACTTTTACTTCCATCTCCACTAAGGACCCATCTATTCTACTCACTTTATATGTTGCTTGAGATAAATTAGAACTAGGACATCATGGCTAGCATTTCTCTGAACTTGTTTATTTATACAGGTTGAATATACATAGATCAGTAAGCTTGCTGAATTATTTATCATTAGCCTTCATTTTTTAGGCCGGTTAGGTCCATAATAATACTATTGTATGCGATGTGAAAGTCAATTTGATAATTAGGTGGTCCAAATGGCTTGATTAGTGTAATGTCCTCTAGTATTAACAAGAACAAGATGTTGAAGATTTGCATATCTGATCTTTTGTGGATGGAAATTAGGTGGATACGAATGGTAGGGGAGCACTTGATTATGGTGAATTTTTGGCCGTCTCACTTCATTTACAAAGGATGGCAAATGATGAGCACCTTCGGCGGGCCTTCCTATTTTTCGACAAGGATGGCAATGGTTATATTGAACCCGAGGAGCTTCATGAGGCCCTGGTGGAGGATGGGACAGCTGATAGCATGGAAGTGGTGAATGATATATTGCAAGAAGTTGACACCGACAAGGTTGCGGTTCACTTATACTGATACCAATGATAGCTACAACCTTCGGATCTTATTCCTTTCCTTAATAAGAGTCTACTTTGATTGTTTCTGCAGGATGGCAAAATTAGCTACGAAGAATTTGTAGCAATGATGAAGACCGGCACAGACTGGAGAAAGGCATCGCGGCATTATTCAAGGGGGCGTTTCAATAGCCTTAGCATAAGGCTTATCAAGGATGGATCTCTAAAACTGGGTAATGAGTGAAGTTGCAGACTTGCAGCTGGTGCTCTTACTCCTCTCATGTAAGTCCGGCCCTTGAGCCCACTAAGCAGACCCTCTTCCTTTTTTCTAATGATTATTTTGGCGGAAATTTAGATAGGTGGAGCCCCCCTGATTGGCTTACTCGTGTAAGTAGCTTTCCTGGTATCGCAGAAGAGCACGCACTGAAAGATGCACCAACCGCTGTGCGCCTGCTTGCTTGCCCCCTGTTTGATATCTCCTTCACTGTACCTGATGCTAAGTGTTGTACAATATTTTGTTGTTTACCTCAAATGCACTTTGTTGGTTTGGTGGATTTCGTTTTCATTGGTAAACTAGATATGCCTAGTCGGTACGCAGTGACTGGTAGTGCAGCTTCAAGCCTTTAACTATACCGAAACAACTGTCAGAAGTAAAGAACAGAAAGCAAAGCACCATGTAGCTACAACAATGTGTAAAGTGCCACAGTATGGATACCATTCTATTTGCAGTCTTGCACTAGATTGTCTGACGGACGCTGTTGTATTCCAGTAGTCTGATACTGATGCTGCCAGTATTCAACCACATGCCAAAACTGGATCAGGATTCCCTGCAGTTTGTCACAGTGGAATTCGGAGGAGTTTGTCTGGTCTCATTTGCTTGTTTGCAGTCCAGTGTTTGTGGGTTTAAACCTCTCTGCTCTTCGGGACATGGATTCGGAAAATCATGGGAAATTGCCTTTCTTTCTTTCTTTTTCTTTTTCCATTTCTCTGTGACTAATCATGTAGTGCTTTACAACTAATCTTCATCTGCCATTGTTTTCAAGCGAAAAGAAAGCGGTCTGTTTAGCCTTTCTTCTGGCTTTATCCAAAAATTAACAAAGATAAAAGAGGATCAAGAACGGGCTGGAGATGTAACAGGTGTAAGGTTCGGTGTAATTCTATTTTCTTCCATTGTCTTTCTCGAGGTAACCATAATTAGGGTGAGCTTAAAAAGTACTGGATGGAGGCTGGAGCTGAGCGCATGAACGACCAAGCCATGCAATTGCAATCGTTGGATCAGAGAATTGAATTGTAAATCAGGTCATTCCTCCCAAGATTTATCTGTTAGAGTTGAGTTTTGAGTATAGATGATGTTCTCACCAGTAACTACTCGTAGTTGGGCTTTGCAGATTCTGAATTGAACACTGCTAGAACTCGATTTGTTTGCTGGCTAAATTTGTTCGTCTGTCATATCAGTATTAGGCTGATCATGGCATATTTTCTTCTTGAAAGGGTAATATCCCTTAAAAGGAATTATCAAGTTAACCAGAAGACTCGATCACGGTAACATTACGCTTTAGACAGAATCATTGTTATCTCCTTTTTAAATTGTTTTTAAACATTATTTTCTGAAGTACTAGTAGCGTGGAGATCAGAGTGTTCAAGTCACGTAAAGACAGTCAAATAAACGTATCAAGCTTTCTCCCATTAAAAAACATAAAGGAGCTCGTCACCAAACCTGGGGCCGAAGATGAACTGTTTGCCGGCACGTACGGTCAATCTTTTATTATAACCGCTTTTCCGGTACAGTTTATCTCCACCGTCGATTAAGACCCGTCAGCTTGCAGTAAGTAATTTTTAAGAGCATCTAAAATAATCTATGTCACTTGTTACTAAGAGATTGCCATATCAGTATTTTGATGATGTGAAGGAGAGGAAGTGAGCTTGTTTCTAGATGAAAAAACAAGTAAATTGTTGATACCAAGACATAATAAACAATAAAATAGCTATTAAGGACTTGCTTATTACTTAAAAACCTGTTTTGTGTATAACAATTAAAATAGAAATTAAAGTCTTAGATACAAAATCAAAAAATAATCTATTAAAAGGCTTGTTTTTTTTTATTATATTGAATACTCTCTCCTCTTAATAATAAACTAAAAAATAAATTATTATAGATAATCTAGATACTAAAGTAACACGAACATAGCCCCGTAGCCCAACTACCATGACAACGAAACGAAATCTCCAGTCCGACGTCGTTTTTCAGGAAGGTGCGCCTAACCCGGGCGCTATAATCCCTTGCAGAACTTCACTTAGTGTCAAAATAAAAAAAAACTTCACTTTAGTGACCCATTTTGCAGTTTCAGCCTTTTGTTTTCTCCTCTTACATAGCAACGCCCCCACCCCGCGTACGAGCTAGCCTCTACTACTCTTCCACCAAATCGAAATAGCATGCAATTATGCAGTGTAGAATCCATGCATTCTTAAAAAATATACCTTGCACAATTATGGAATCTGGAAGTGAGGCACCGTTTGGAAAGCAGAAATTCCGTATGAAACCGTTCAATTCTCAAGTATCAAATGAAAAATTAGACTAACTCTTAGAATGTAGTAGTAGTTTGGCTCATATACTATTTAGTCCTTTAGATGGCCACCCCTTTATGTCTTGGTAAGGCATGTATTTTGTAATCCAAACGTGAACAACTACAAATTCTTTCTTGTCATGTAGTAGCACGATTTAGTACTTGAATATCTAAATTTGCATTGTCCTTCATTTGCCCCCTTAGATTTCTCTCAAGCTTCGCCACTGAATGAGACCCAGTTCAAGCCACTCGAATGTACAATTGCGCAGCGTGTATGCTTATCTTGGAAAACTTGAACTTACAATCTTCACCAAAGTTGAAGCAGCTGTGGTTGGAATGGTAGGGTAGGAAAGGTGCGAGGCCAACTGCCTCGGCAGATCTGGCGTCGCCGTTGGGATCCGACGCCAACGCGAACGCCGTCCCATTCGGTCGTCACGAGCACAGAGAATCAACCCCAGCGGGGCAGCGCGAGAAGGACAATGTCCAGGTGGGGAGCGGTCCAGCGCAACAGCGACTGACAATAATGGCAACTCTCCACATCGGATCGGGCTCCCCCGCCTCCCGGACCAACCCCCGCGTCGCCCAGCGACAGCAACGTCCGGGCCGACGCCGACGCCGACGGGTGGGCCCCAGCCGTCAGAAGGACACCGACGTGAAAAAAGAGGTGGTTGTGCGGGCGCGGCGTCGGCTTTTGGATCCCGAGCGGCCGCCTCTCCTTCGCTTCTACTGCTCGGTGTCTTCTCTGGCTTCTCTTCGCTGCCGCCTCGCCTCGGCTGTTCTCTCTCACTCGCGCGGTGGTTGCGTTGTCTCTCACCCCGCTCGCTTCGCTTCAAATGGCGGCGGCGCAGGGTGAGCGTCCGCGGGATAGGCACGCCACGGGCGCGTGAGCTCGCCGGCTATGTCGGCGCTCGGAGCGGAGGGGGGCGTCATGGGCTTCCCCGCGGAGCACGGCTTCGCGCGCGCCGCCTCCGCGCTCCGGGACGACGTCCTCGCGGCGCGCTCCGCGGCCGCCGGGGACGGTGACGGTGACGGCTCCGCCTCCTCCGATGACCCCCAGCTCCCGCCGCTGCGGCTGCCCGGCTCCTATGGCGCCTTCGGCGGCGGGCTCGCGAGCCCTGGCTCCAGCTCCTCCTCCGACGCCTTCGTCAGCATGCGCTCCACGCCTTCAGGTAGCGTGCTCGCGTGAGAGAGATTTTTTTCCCTCCACAATGTGTAGAACCCTCCTCGGCGCGACTCCCCGAGAGCGGAGGCGTTTGCGGGGGCGCCTGCTTCAAGTTTGTTTGTGTGTTTTTTTTGCTCGAATTCTGATCCAAATTGTGGTGGTTTTGTTTTGTTTGGTTCGGTTGTTTTGTGCGGAGATCAGGGCTGCTGAATCCATACGGGTTGTGGTCGCCGCCGCGCGCGCCGTCGGAGGCGTCGTCCTCGGAAATGGAGTTCGGCACGGCGCGCGAGTACGACACAAGCGACCTCTTCTTCGGCGAGAATTGGCTCTACGACGACCACCTGTTCAACGGCAAGCCGGAGAGTGACAAGAGCGACGACGGCGACGGGGAGGACAAGTTTATTGTTGGGCCTGACGTCAGCTCGTGGCGGAGTGAAATGTGCGAGCCTGGCGATGGCGGCGGCCGCTGTCACGTGCATAGCAATGGCAATGCCGACTCTGAAAGTTGCGCAGTGGTGTATACCTGCTCTTCACCGCCCTACGGCTGTTGCTACGGGGAAAGGAATAATGATGAGGAGTTGGTGAGGGATTCTTGCTCTGCGGTGTATGGGAGGTATCAGATCATGGATGACCAGACGGAGGTGCTGGATGAGTGCGGTGCGGATGCGTTCCGGTTCTGGCGGAACGCGGATGGCGATTCTGTGCTCAAGAGCGAACCATTAATGGATTCCAAGAGAGGGGACGATGAGGGACTGGATCTGAGTGCGGTGGAGAAGGAGCTTCAGATGCTCAGTCCGTACTTGGCTGACGCAGATGCCCTTGACAGTAAGTAGTTCTGTTCTGTCCTCTTTGCTTTTGTTCAGGCTCATTTTCTGCATCTCGCAAAATCCTCGAAGAAGTTCAAAAGGAATTCACTTCATGACGTTGTGCTTCAATTATTCTTTTCAAGAGATTAGATTTTGTTCCAGTTCTAGAATGCTGTTTATATTTTATAGGTTAGCTAGAGACTTGGCCTCACACTTAGAGGTGGCCAAATGGGTGGCATAACACGGCACGACATGGGTCTGCTTGGCCCAGTATGTTAAACGGGTCATGTCGTGCAGGCCCGTGAGCTCAGTCGTAGACCCATGCACGACACGCTGAGCTCACGGGCCGTGTCGTGCGGTCCAGGCACGTTTAGCCCAACGGGTCAGGATAGGTTCGTTTAGCCCATCTCGGCCGCCGACACTATGCCTGCTGCCCACATTCGCACACCAGCCGATGCCCCACTGTAGCCCCTCGCCACGCCATGGCTACCTCGGCGGGGGCTTCTTAGATCTGGCCGGATCTGGGCGCTGCAGACGCAGATCCAGCCGGATCTAAGAGGAGGCAGGTGAAGGCATGGCTAAAGGTAGTCAAATAGGTCATGCCTGTCGAGCCAGCCCGAGACACGACACTATTAGCCTAGCCCAGGCACACTCGACACCTAAATGGGTCATGCCCACCAGACCCAACGCACTGTGTCGTGCTTGGGTCGCGACTTCGGCCTAGCGGGCTGGCCCGGTCCGGCACGCATAGTACCGCTCTTGGTACGGCACGGTTGGCACGACACGGTGCGCGGCAAAGGAGGAGGCCACGCGCCGCTCCTGGTATGGCACGGTTGGCACAACACGGCGCGCGGCAGAGGAGGAGGCAGCGCACAGAGGCGGGCACCCTTTTTCTAGATGGGTAAATGGGCCATCGTGCGGAGCTGACACGACACGGTCCGTAAACTCGACGTGATGAGCCTGGGTCGGCGATGATCCTACGGGCCGACACAACACAACCCATTTAGTCAGCGAGGCCGTGTCGTGTTGCCATTTGGCCAAGTCTAGGCGTGGCAGCATGAGGTAGGGAAGGCCGGAATGGGGAGGGATGGGCGCGAGGAAAGAGGATGGCCATCGCGGCTGTGGCTACGATGACACCACCCTCCTCTACTGCGAGCGTGAAGCCGCTGCCGTCGCCAAATCAGACACAGGAGCGCCGCCCTTCCTCTTCCACGTGGCGGAACAACTCGCCTCTTCCACGGACGCGTGGCCGTCACCGTCACCACGGGGGGGAGGAGGAGGTGAGGTCGGGGTGGAGACTGGGACAGGGGCAGCCGATGAACATGAGGCGAGGCGAGGAGGCGTGTGAGAGATGGGAGGGCGGCCAGGGAAGGAGGAGCGAGGAGGTGAGGTCGGGGTGGAGACTGGGACAGGGGCAGCCGATGAACATGAGGCGAGGCGAGGAGGCGTGTGAGAGATGGGAGGGCGGCCAGGGAAGGAGGAGCGAGGAGGCGAGCGAAAGATAGGGCCATGGGAGGACACCCTAGTAAGCTAAACGGGTCGGGCCGTGTGGTGCCTGGGTCAGGCCTGGCCAGGTCAGCCCGCTGGGCCGAGGTATCGTGGCGTGCTGGTATGGCTCGTTTAGGTGTTGGGACATGTCGTGCTTGGGCCGGGTCAACAATATCGTGCTTCGGGTTGACCCGGCCCATTTGGACAGGTCTACTCGCACTCATTGTGATCATTGTGAATTGAATCGGCATTTGGCACTAGTTTTGGGTTGATCATTGTGAATTGAATCAGCGGTGCTATACACACGAAAATTTGGGTACGAAGCTCTTACGAAAAGGAATCTCACGAGTCACGGGAGGTAGGCTCGCTGCTTGAGTCGTCCTGTCCTCTCCAAGCGTGCAAACCGAGGCCCACTAGCCGGCGTGAATCGCGAAGCACTATCGACGTTGCGGAACCTCGCCGCCGCCCGTCGCTCGGAGGCCCCTGGCCCTATCCGTCGTGAGGCCTTTTGCCGCCTGTTGTGGAGGTCGTCGACGCCGTTCAGAGCCTCGCCGCCGTGGGTGATGTATCCTCGCCACCTGTTGTGAAGGTCGTGATCGCGATGGGCTTCGTGGTGGTATTGGGTGGCCTCACGACGGACGGCGATCACCAACAACAGACAATGATGCGCTTCACTACAGGCTTCCAATGAGTGAGTGCATGTCCCGAGAGGTAGCAGTGACAATGGTGCCGGACTGCCGCCAGAGTGGCATCCCAATTGAGTATTCGGTTGTGGCACACCACGCCGCCCTAGTTGCTATGGTGCTCCTCCCCCAAAATCAATAGCTGCCTAAATTTCTTCAACGTTAGGACCACTAAGTGTAGTTCCAAGCTCACAGGAAAAAAACAATCAAATTCATTCGCATGTTAGTAAGAAGACATGGGAATTCCACAGCCACGAAGAGTCAACTTGAAAGGGAACTAGAGGGTAAAAGGAAGAGTATTGCGTCGCGAAGTAGCTACCTGATTCAGATGACGGGCTTGGGCATTGAGAACGTGAGAAGAACCGTGGGTTCGCAGATGCAGTAGAGACCCACAAATATTGTGTTCCAATTGCTCTACAAGACCTTGGTATGATCTTGTCATGTGTAATTGTTGGATTCTGGCATTGATAAAGAGGAAGAGGAAGTAGTGCATGCACTGGCGTTGTGACCGAAGGTTGGAATGTGAGCAAGTCACGTGAGGAGGGTAGCTTCGTAGGCTTTTTGTACAAATTATTTCATGTGCACAGCATTTTCCGAATTGAATCCATACTTCAAAGTAGAATTTATATACAGGCGGCTGTAAACACAACAAAGCAAGATTGAGCCTAGTTCTGCTTGAATTATGATGAAAATTTTGCTGATTGGTCCAGGTTTTCATGTCTTTGTAATCCCAAAATTCATTGTTCACCTATCCAGTCCAAAGTTTCTTCTTGCTTGTGGACTAGTTGGTTTTATTCTAACTGTGGTTATCTCTTGCAGACCCTGGGCCTGAACATGATTTCAGAGGCAATGATGAACTAGATATTAACATTGTAACAGATGAAAAAAATGCCGATGACAAAGAATTTTTAAAAATAGTTACAGTATACATCCTTTTCCTGAGATTGGTGATCCTGAGGATGTTTATGAGATGGAGGACATTGGGCCAGCAGATACAGATGTTCAAAATTCTACTGATAAAATCAAGGAAGATCCAAAAACGAATATTGATCTTGCACTCTCTAATTTTCATCAAGAATGTGAGGTATTTGAACTGAGAATTTTCCAACGGAAGAACAGGTTCACTATCAGATACTTATTTTGTTTTCTTTTGCTGCCAAATAATTCTGTGAATATACTCGTATGCTCATGTGATGGGTGTCCACTGCAGGACTGGCTTGGAGGAAAACAAAGATTTTCCTATTGTCATGAATTCAGTTATAGCTGGAAGATATCGTGTCACTGAGTATCTTGGCTCAGCTGCATTCAGCAAGGTTGTACAGGCACATGATCTTTGCACGGGAATGGATGTCTGCCTTAAAATAATAAAAAATGACAAGGATTTCTTTGATCAAAGCTTGGATGAGATAAAGCTCCTTAAATTTGTAAATAAATACGATCCAGCGGATGAGCATCATATATTACGCCTCTATGATTTTTTCTACTACCAGGTATGTGATATAGAGATATAATGAACTAAGTCTTTTGGTTTTCTTTTACACCAAACCTGCAATGAACAGTTATACTACTTTCAAAAGAAAAAAATGGTCATATTCATTCAAGTCCTAGGAATTCATTTAATATATCAGCAGTTTTCTACTCGAGATGTGTACTTCAATTATGCCCTGTTTGGTATTTATCCCAGGGAATTTCTCATTTTTAACCTCGCATAATGCTTGACAACTGAAAAAAAACAACAGGAACATCTTTTCATTGTCACTGAATTACTACGGGCGAATCTATATGAATTTCAGAAATATAACCAGGAGTCTGGTGATGAGGTGTACTTTTCATTGCCCAGAATACAGGTATATCTGACTGCTCTCCTTTTTCCTGAGGGTATCTCTGACTGTTTTGTTACCAAAGCACTCTCTGTAACTGTCATGTATATCTGTTGATTTTATAAGTTCTCTCAGCATTAATAATTGAGTAAATTTCGCAATCACAACAATCACAAAACTGCACTTTTAAGGATATGTATCACACAACCACACTTTGGCCCATTGTTTCTCAAAGCTACGCTTCCGTCGATTTCAACGGGACTGACATCTTGGGCCCACTGGTTAGTCCCACATTCTCACAACTCCCCCGTTTGCTGACATGGACGAACTTGCCACGCAGACGGCACATCATCTGGCTTGCTCAAGATGGATAGAATGTTTGCACTAACTTCTAATGGGATTTGTTCTTATATCTTAAATCCCACAAGAAAGCATACCACATGACAATGCTAGATCTAGCCTTAGCTTCTTTTTGCATTGTTTGTAGGTGTGCCTTCATCCATGTTAGCAAACGGGGGAGTTGTGAGGATGTGGGACTGACCAGTGGACCTAGGATGTTAGTACTGTTGGATTCAACAGAGGTGTAGTTTTGTGAAATGATTGGCGAAAGTACTTGTGGTTTTGTGAAATGATTGGCCAAAGTAAGTGTGGTTTTGTGATAGTTTTGGCAATTGTAGTGTGGTTTTGCGAAATTTACTCTTAAAAATTCTATTGAACCATACAAAAGCATTTACAGCTGACCTTGTAATACACTATAGTTGTAAAAGAAAGATTTCTTTATGTTCTGGTCCTCCTTGACCATTTTTCTCCTTGAGTGGTTTTTTTTTACAAAGATACGTTGAGCATGATTAAATTTTATTAAGTGAAAACGTGAAAAGACCTACTGAAATGTGAGACCTTTTCTGTTGTTTTTCAGGCTATAGCTCGACAATGCTTAGAAGCTTTGGTGTATTTGCATCATTTAAATATAGTTCACTGTGATCTGAAACCAGAGAATATCCTTATGGAGAACTACAGCAGATGTGAAATTAAGATTATTGATCTTGGAAGCAGTTGCTTCTTGACAGACAACTTAAGCTTATATGTCCAGTCACGTTCTTATAGAGCTCCTGAGGTCATTCTGGGTCTTCCATATGATCAGAAGATTGACATTTGGTCTCTTGGCTGCATCTTGGCTGAACTGTACACTGGTGAAGTAAGTTTTCATCTTGACTTACTAATCTCCATTTTGTTTGGTATTATATTACATTCTTGATACACATTGACATCTTATCAATGGATAAAGCCGATCAAAAGGAAAGACAAACCAGGGTTTAGCCACGGTTAAATGCCTCATCTGCCTTAAAGTTATCCCACAGTTGCTGGCAGTCAAGGTTCTGATTGTGGCTAATGTTTTATGCTGTTTCATCCCAAGAAAATGCCACAGGCTCTTGACATCTTGGGTAGAACCTTCTTTGTGGTGTTGTTAACTCTAAAGAAACTGTAAACAGAAACTAGAAGAATGAATTCAAAAGCTTGTGACTAAATATCTGCAAAATACTTGCAATTTTAAGCAAGAAAGGACCGTCTAGTAACAGTGCATATACTGAGGAGACATCTGATCTTCATTCTTTTCATCTAGTCTGAAATGAAGTTAAAGGTGTCTAATACCTTTGTTGAAAATACTTGAAACATAATATTTGTTCAAAATACTCGAAACATAATATCAGTAGCACTAGTGCATCTTCCAGAATAACAGTTGGGGGGCCAATGTGATTTTTGGTACTAGTAGTATTATATCCATCTATATCAAATAAGCCAATATTCCATTCCCCCCTGTTTTGATAGAAATAAAGTCCTACTTGTGATCGACTCCCCTTTTTTACATGTCACAGGTGCTCTTTCCTAATGAATCAGTACCAATGATTCTTGCTCGGATGATTGGGACAATTGGTCCAATTGACATGGAAATGCTTGCATTGGGACAGGAGACCCAGAAGTATTTTACAGAAGACTATGACCTTTTCCACAAGAATGAGGTACATGCTATTTCTTGTTTGCTTCTTTCAATTTTGTACTGGACCTGTTGTCAAAACTCAAAGCTCATAAGTTCCACCAATCTGAACAAAATTTAGAAAATTATTTTGTTACTTTCTTATTCAATCTTTATTCAAACCAATAATTAGTGATACGCAAGATGTGATATCAATAATTTAGTTTGCATAAGCACTATATTTCAGAACAAAATCATGTGATGTTTTCCGTTTTGTTTTTTGCATTCTCATCTGAAAAAAAAGTAGTATTGGTTTTGTTTTAGGGACCTCTTTATGTGCCACATGCTTAGCGTCGTAAATGCTACTAACAGTATCGTTGACAATTATGTTGTCATAGAAGATTATTTACAGTGAAGCTTTTATTCTAAATTTTGTTATGCTGTATACAACTTCTTGAGTTGTGAAGAAATGGAAGCTGACAACTGAAATTCTTTCTCTAAGTAACATTACCAATAGCAACAAGATACTGGTTGGAAGAAGTGTTGAATCAGAGCCTTCTGTTCCTCAAGGAGTTGTGTTGATAGTGGTTTGGTTGTTGCCCAAGGGCGAAGGTGTCCATTGTTAGGGAATAGGGATTTGGTCTAAAGGTGTATATAAATTATGTGATTTATTCTTTTCCTCTTTGGGATCTGGTTCCCTTCTCAGGTGTACGAGTATGGCAGTTTGGTGAACTTGAAACAAAAGTAGCACAGGTCTAGTGATTAAAAGTTTACAACAGCATACCAAGCCTTCACCGCACAATTGTCATTTTGCACTTGACATTTATTTTTCCTATTCCATTTCTCTCCCTATTTTAGGAGACGGATCAGTTGGAGTATTTGATCCCAGAGAAATCCTCCTTGCGGCGCAACTTGCAATGTCCCGACTCCAAGTTTGCTGATTTTCTCTCTTACCTGCTGCAAATCAACCCCAGAAACAGACCAACAGCCAGCGAAGCATTGCAGCATCGATGGCTTTCATACACATATCGTTGAGCTGCCAATCAGGATAGTTCTTCACACGGAGGGGAGCATTATTTTCCGAAGTTCCTCAGCTCACGAAACAACACATTTTCCCTTTTGCAGCAAGATTTGGCTTTGTGTGCGTGGGGTGGGGGTCCAGGGCAATCCTTGGCCTGTTTTGCGAGATGAATACATACTTGTCCATGCGTGTGAATATGAAAATTTTCCTGTTGTGTCTGTACAGTTCCATTTACTCTGATGTACTTCATCTAATCCATCATATAGCAAATCAAATTGTGCTTCAACAGTCCCGTGTTTTTCTTTGACAATTACTCTGATGCACTTCACAAATTCGTGAAGTAGTCAACCGAATTGTTGCGTCCAAGTATCAGCAGTGAAGGTAATCTTTGACATGGTAATGGCTCTTTGTTGCGGTGATGCTACCAAATAATTCATTAACAGAAAGGCAAGGACGGGGATTCTAGGTCTCTATCCCAAGCTCCTGGAAGGCTGGAAACCAGGATCCAATAAACTTAAATCAAGCATACCGACAAAGGATCTACAAAGATACGAGGCCTGCCATGAAAATTACTTCAGGCAAGATGGCGAACAGCGTAAAAACTAGGACAAGACGCCGTAGCTTCAACAAGCCATTCTAAGGTCACAAATGTGTGTACAGATGCTAATAAATTATTGTAGAACCTTGATCAAACTTTACAGACCTTTACGGTCCCATAGACTCAGTACAACCGTCAGTTAGATTATCTGAACTGTCAACGACGAAAAGTGCTATACAACGATAAATTATGGTTCACAACAGAAGTACTGATCTGACATAGTAGATTACAATTCTTTTTTTCTCTTCGGACATGGTTATTCTGTGTTGAACAATGGCTCCATTGTTTCCTAGGATCTAAATGAATACATAATGTACAAGTCTCCCAAGTTGCAGAGCTGACTTTTGAGCCTTCACCTAATAACCCAATACGGTGGCTGAAAAACTAATAACCCAATACGGTGGCTGAAAAACTTACACTGCCTGATCAATTTGTGGGATCCCATGTCTTTGGAACCACTCTGGCATATGAAACGTTTCGTATAATGCTGGTCTAACATCTTTTTGCAGAGAAAGGTGCTTGAGAAGTGGAAATATAACTCCCATAAGCTAAAATATTAGAGGACATCACCAAATCAATAACAGTAGAAATTATAAGTTCAGAAACAAATAATGATTTATCTACAGTGTCAGCTTACCTGATCATCAACAGGTTGTCCTGCTGAAAATGTAAGACAAGGTATTCCATTCAATGGCTGCAGTAGGAAACTATATGGATTGTTATCAACAATGACGATTCTGCGGAAATCTTTGGACAGACAAGAAAGATCTTTTACATGCTCTCTATATTCCCTGAAATTGAGAACACGACAGCATCAGAAAACTGAAATGGCACAGCTAATGCAGCAGACAGCTCAATTTCTCAATGAACAAGTACTTTGTGCCATCAGGCTGGTAAAAGAACAGGAGTACATGAACAAATTACGATCAACATGCTATAAGAGTTAACGGAAACATCGGTACAAGAACCAGCTTCACATAAACAGGGTAATAAGACAACGGCAGGCAAAGGTAATTAGAAAACGAAGTTTAATATCATGCTTATGTTGATAAACAATCCAGTGCAAATGTGCCCCATAGATACCATCCCAATTGTTGATGTGCATATATTGGTGTTGTATCTCAAATGTGCACACCATAACCACACACAAAAAAAAAAAGATGAACAAGAAGTAGTGAAGTTCGCACCAAATCAAAAGTAATGGAAAAATTCCATGAACATGGATAGATTCCATCCAGTTATGGTGTACAAGCACTTGTGAAACTTAAGTTTCTACTTGCAAAGAGCCTCCCACTAAAATCAGTCGAGATCACACTTCATTAATTCATTATTTCAGTGAGCAAGTCAATTGTTCTGCACAGTAATATTAAATCTCAGAAACAAAACAGTCCATTATTCACAGCTTATAGAAATATTAATGACAACTTACGTAGTAACAGTTGATGGCCGATAGAGACGGTGACTGAATCTCTTGTGAGCATCTATCCTGTCAACTAAAGGTCTTGCATATCCTGGGGGGAAACACAGATCAGTGAGAGGTGAAATCAACTGGGCTCTTGTTGTAGAGTAATTTGAATAGTTCAGGAGAGTAAACCTTCCAAACCAGCTGTGAAGAGAACAAGATCGGCAAATTCGCTAGTTCGCTGCAAAAACTCGTGCAAACCAGGACGCTCAAAGACAGTTATATGATTCACCCTCTGTCTTCCTTCAGCATCCTTTACAGCAAGAAATAATACAACCACACATAAGTACCTTCCTGAGAAGTGACAAGTAAACTAAAACAGCAATAGAATAGCGAAAAGAACAAGATGGTTGCCTACTTGCCTTATCAGCGGATATGCACTCCATGTCAAAGCAATGCAATCCTGCTGCAATAGCCTGGGTCCGCAAAGTAGCAGGAAGGCTCGACGACTCATATGCGCAAACCAAAGTCTCATCCAAGTCAAGCACTACCTGAAGAGAACCCAAAATACTTTAGATTATATGCAGGTAGCGAAGAAAGTTCATTGGAGAAAGCTTGGCAACTAAAACAACAAACAAATACAGAGAATTATAACCTGCAATGCTGGTTATGATAATAAATAGTACTACTAATATGTTATTCGTGTTTAATAAATCATACCACCCACCTCATCTCAAAATTAAACTCACTCTAGTTATCTGTTATGACCACAACTTTGCGGAGTACATCCCAGCACTCCAAGAACCTGCCCTGCACACACCAATCCTGTTCTAGAACCACACCTAATTAATCTGCGGTTAATTACTATTACGCTCAAAGCCCAAGTGGTTCCTAACCTCCCCAAACTCCTAAAGGCACCATCCTTTCGCGCCCAACAGGCCAACACGCACGGTCGCTCCAGGACACAGAAACCAACAGCGACGATTCTTGTCCGTACCGTGAGCCGTCCGAGAGGCGGAGACGGCGGCAGCGGCGCGTCGGCGGGGGCCTCGGAGGGGAGCCGCACGAAGGCCACCGCGGGCGAGGGGTGCGCCGGGCCGGCGGCGGAAAGGAGAGGGTGGCGGAGGCCGAGGAAGGAGAGGAGCTGGGCCCAGACGGAGGGCGTGCCGCGGATGATCTGGAGCAGGATCTGGAGGAGGAACCCGAGCCACCCCACCACCACCAGCAGCCACGCCGCCTTCCCCCGGTGCTGCACCGGCGCCACCTCCGCCGCGGCCATCCTCCTCGGCGCCGGCGACGAGCTCCGAGGCTCCGAGGCGTACGTGGAGACTAGCCGGGAGGAGGGAAAGCAATCATAGCGGATTAGCGGTGGAGGGGAGGTGGTGGCCGGTCGTCCTTCTTGTGGGGGAGGGGAGGGGAGGAGGAGGAGGAGCTTCGCTTCCCTCGGTTGAACGGTGAAATCAATCTAGCCCAGGTAAGTAAATCATCTCTGCTCTGCTAGTAATGCAAGAGGATATTATTTAAACCCGGAATAACCCCATTCTATTTCGTCGTCTAGGTTCTGTTTGAAAGGTAGAAATTTTATAAGAGTTTTATGGGAATAAAGCTTTATATGAAACGACAGTATTTTTACTATAATCCTTTGTTCCAAATAGGTGTTTGATTTCTAGTAGAAACTAAATCTACATATTTTTTTTAGAGTTACTGAATATGCATTTTAACTTACTCAACTAGTACATGGAGGTATATGTGGTGGAATACATGACAGCTTGGCTTAATACCTGCCACTTATTTCCCATAGAAAGGTTTGGTACGCTACTTTAATTACTTTGTTTTAGGGAATGTCAAGGTGTACTTATGGAGGTTTTTTTTTTGCCCAGGATATTTTTTTTCTCTCCGATCCACATTAAAGAAGAAGTCTCACGAGACACCCATGAGAGCCAGCGCTCGGTCATAGGTGGGCTAGGAGCCTAAAGTCCCTCTCTACCAACTGAGCCTCCGCTCAGTCCTCCTTATGCAGGCATAGTTGTACACCCAAATTCATCCATCGGATGCAAAATTTCACATAAAGATAATCCATATGTATGAAGAAAAACACGTGTCATATTATACGCTTCAAATTTCAAAAGTATTGATGTGAAGTTGACAGTACATTTAACCTTTTTTATGGTGCATTTCCTTATATGCCATTGAATAATTTCATATATTCCTTATATGACACTGATGTTTCACTGACATATGAATCCGGAACCTGTATATCAACCTCACGCTTAGTGGCATATAAGAAATTATGCACTTTGTTAGTGGCATGTAGGGAACTTTTTTTTATTGGATCTAGGCAACTATAGTTAAGAAGTTTCTAGGTAGCACAAATATTACTGTTCTGAAAGATGCAATCCTCCATACCAAAGTCACCTAACCTCTTCTCTCTGTTTCTTCCTTGATGTTGTCCATTCTGCTAAAGTCATCTCGCTCCTAACACTATCATCACGTCATGGGAAGGAACAATCACATCAAGTGGGTCATTAGCTTCATGAACATAATTGCATGGAGAAAGACACATAACCAAACCGGCCCATGGGAAGGAACAGCGCATACCTTATCTAGCCGGGCTCTACCGCTCTAGTGATGGAGACACATGCCCTTAAACACTAAATTGCAGAATTACCCCCCTATACTATCAACAAATGGTGAACAAAGCCAGAAGCCCCAACTGGCCAGAATCGCAGTACAGTGACCAGGCCTGGAAATAAATTGTCCGCTTATATATATATATATATATATGAAAGAGTTGGTGTTTGGGTTGAATTTGCATGCATTCTTGCCTAATTACAGCTGATTTTGGGATCTGGCCTTCTCTTCTCGCAACTATTCATTTATTGCCAATGTCTAAAATGGCCCTTTTCTAACCTTTTATTTTTTGCCGAAGACTCGCTACTACCTGCTTTACACAATTTGAAGTAAATAAGGAGACCCCTCAGGTTTAATCTGCAAATCACTCCGGCATCGGCAGGCACAACAACCTCGCAACACGTACAATGAACGAGGTGTCACCGATCACATCGCAAAGGCATCGGCAGTCACGGCACGGTGGTCAATGCGAAAGCAACGGCCCGATCAGGACATCGGGACGCGGGCCGGCCGACTGATTCGGCAGCTCATCCCCTCTTCTTCTCCCTGCGCGAAACGGCGAAAGCGAAGGGGGAAAAAAGAAGGCGAGCCAGCGCGGCGCGGACGGCGGCCAGTCTGCCTTGACCGTTGGCTCACTTCGCTGCCTCCCCCCCCCCCCCCCTCTCTGCAGCCTCAGCCCAACCAAATCAAAGCCCTTTCTCTGCATCTCCCTCCTCCCCTAAGCCTCAAATCGATCAGGATTTGATGCCCGAGGAAGCATGGCGAGGACCCTCGACAGCTACTCCTCCGCCAAAGACGTCGCCTACAGGTTCGCTTCCTGCTGCTACTCTTTGGGATGCTGCGACCGAGAAGCAAACCCTAGGAATAGCTGCGGGGGGAGGCGAGTATTATGTTTGATCTTTGTCTTGGATTAGTACTTGGAGGGCCCCCTTCTTGCTGTGTTTTTTTTTTCTGTGATCTTTGGTCCGAAAGTCTAGTTACTGTCCGCCAAAAATTATTTGTGCGCGGTGTTCTTGGGGGGTTTAATTTGAGAATTTGGTTGCTGGGCTCAGATGCTAACGGATGGATCTTGAATCTTGCGGTTTTAGTTAGTTTTGGCTGATAACGAGTTGATGCCTTGCTGAGGACACGAACTAGATTGATCAGAGAGCGCACCAAGTCCGTTCCGGTCAACTGGAGTGAATCATTGGCCCTTTTTTTTTCTTATAAGAGGTCGTGATCTAAGAAAAATAAATTGAATGTGACATTGAGAATGGAAGCTAACGTGGCCTGCTGAAGGTTACATCCTGATACCTGATTAGAGTCATTAGACACAAACAAATACTATAGAATATAAGTTAGGCTTATGAAGGCGTATATAACACGGAATTGTCATTTTTGTGAATACGACAGTTCTTGTGGAAATTGTAGGATGGTAGTTTCAGATGTGAAAGCGTCTGAATTTGATGATGTATGTTATTTATTTCTTACTGGCAGCTGTGGATATTGTGGCTATGCATTAAACTTGAGCTCCTCGACACGGAACACAGCGAACATTGGATCAAAGTATGGCAAGCAGATCAGAAAAGGTGTTGTCTCATTCTTTGCAGTTGATGAGAGCCGGTTCACACAAGCCGATGAAGTGAGCTGCATGCCATACTTCCACTCAAGGCGTTCCTGGGGTTTCCTCAGAAAGAGGACACGATTGATCTGCCGCAAGTGTGGTGGTCATATCGGTAATGCTTATGAGGACGAGGATTCCACCTTGTATGATGGCTCAGATGACATGCACATGAGCTCCATGGGCAGCAGCACGTCAAGTCGAAAGAAATATGTTATCAAGATTAATGCACTACAGCCCTCATCGGATGACTCTGGGGTTCCCTTCACCCTGTGACAGCAGTCTGAACTGCTACAATGTGTACCTTTTAAAACCTGCTTGCTCTACTCCATACTGCACTGTGAATTGAGTTAATGCAGTACCATGAAGAGCTTGATATTGCTGAGAGCTTTTCAGAGGAATTTACCATCTCTATGCTGCTTGAGTCATCCTGCTGCCCGTACTTCATAGTGTTTTTCATTTCCTTTCTACACTGGTTTAATTGTATATTTTTGACAGGATTACTAAATTTTGCTTGTGTTAATATTATAAAATGAGAGGGTTTCTTGTGTACCTGTGTGTATCTTGCCTTCAGAGTGTTTGCGCCATGTTTGCCATTGTGAGGAATCTCCTTGTATCAAGTGTTCAGTTTCATATATCAGCATGTCTGAGGATGTTCATTTGTGAGGGTGTCCACATTTGTAGGTATCGAAGGAAGAATGTATTGAAATTCTGTAATCTGTCTATTGAATTTTGTCTATCAAAATAATAAAGGTTCTCTTCAATTATTCTGTAAGGAGCAGACTTGTTTATATTTCAAAGCCATGCCAATAAGCATATCTATCACTAATTCGCTATGCATTCAATCTAATTTGGTTTGCTTGTTTCATTGCTGTTCTGATGAGTTATGGTTTTCTAATTTGTATCATACTATCATGCCTTTTCATGATGGATTATTCGTTTATTTGATCTGTTTTGGAGAACTACAGATAATAGACAAGCAACTTGATCCAATGTATCATTACTCTCTTTCCTTTTTTTCATTGCTTAAATGGAAAAGACCTTGTATACATAGGATGAAGCTGCTGTTGCCTGCTGCCAGAAGCATCACCAGTGTTCAAAATTTTCCTGGTAATCTACAAGAGGTTTCTTCTCTATTCACTATTCAGACAAATACATTCACGAGAAATAATTGAAAATAAAAACATACCACTAGTACGCATTGCAATTTGCAAATCCTGCAGATGGAAGTATTGCTCAGGAAATAAAAACATTTTAACTGTATTTGTCTGAATACAGAGCAAAGGATTTTTCCTGTTTAAATTGAAGAAGACTAATTCATTCGTCCGAAATTCTTGGTCAGGAATGGTTCAGATCAAATATGGATTTCGGTTTAATCGCACTCAAAGTATCGAACCGACAAGAACGTACTAATACTGAACTATTGATTGAAAACAACGACTAATACTGAACTAGCAGTCTCCTCTGCCACTTCAATCGCACTCAAAGTACCGAACCGACAAGAACGTAAAATCATTTGCACAAGTACACAGAATACCACAGCGCAGAGTATTTGCACAGAAAAACAAGTTTGAATTCGACTTCCAGATGCAAACTGACTCATGATTCAGATAAACCTACTACAGCCAACGGCGAACTAAACAAAAGGTGGGTTTCATCTAACTTTCTTGACCGCAAGACTTGTGGACACGGCCAGACAGACATCGGAAGCTACGGGGACGAAGGGGGTCCGGCTTAGCCGCCGAAGCCGTAGAGGGTGCGGCCCTGGCGCTTGAGCGCGTAGACGACGTCCATGGCGGTGACAGTCTTGCGGCGGGCGTGCTCGGTGTAGGTGACGGCGTCGCGTATGACGTTCTCCAGGAAGATCTTGAGCACGCCGCGGGTCTCCTCGTAGATGAGCCCGGAGATGCGCTTCACGCCGCCCCTCCTCGCCAGGCGCCGGATCGCCGGCTTGGTGATGCCCTGGATGTTGTCTCGCAGGACCTTCCGGTGGCGCTTCGCCCCGCCCTTGCCGAGACCCTTCCCGCCCTTGCCGCGCCCAGACATGGCTACCGACGGATCTCTTCTTCGAGGCTGCACGGAGAGGAGAGACTGGAATTCGAGAAGTGGTGGACTGGTGGTGTTGGTTCTTGGAGCAGGGGGAGGGGGGTTTAAAAAGGGGCGAGAGGTGGGAGCAGAGCGGTGCCTACCGTTCGATGCCGAGGGAATGGACGGGTGAGATCGGGATAGCGGGAGAAAGATGCCGCGGATCGCTGACGTGGCGTGAGGCCGGATCGGTGAATTGGCGGGGCGGGACCGAAATTTCGTACCGTGAGGCGCCAGCTCGAAATTTTGGCAAATCCAGTTTGGCTCTGTATCGTGTTCGTGTACGGGGTGGCGCGAACAAGCAGTGACATCGTATAAACTGTCGCTCTTACCAAAAGAATATTGCACAAACTTTCATCGGCGAATGGTAATTTAAGACTTTAAGTCCTGAAAGAACAAATGGAATTTTAAAGGAAATGAAGAGTCCTTCCGCACAACATATTTTCATTTCTACAAAATTCTTGTAAAATTCAAATTGGTTTTTTTATAGGTCAGAAAATATAGGAGAAAAACTCCATAGGCACAGGATATGTTCAAAATAATACCTGCTACGATGTGTGATTGTGGGAATTTTTATTAATTAATCCTTTTTAAAGTTTATTTTAAAGTTAATCCCTCGCAAATTTTATTTACAATTTTGACCTTTTGATCACGCCATTACCTGTGACGTGACTGAAACGTACTGTCACGCTATCTATTGCGGCGTGGCTCAAGCTACCACGCAAGCCTTCGTCCGTACGCATGCCAGTGCGGAGGGCTCGCGTGGCCTTTGTCACGCCATGGGTGCGAGCGTGACAAGCCTCAAATGTCACGCCATTATAGTTGGCATGACAAGCATGAATTTTTTTATTTTGCCTGGGTAATGAAATTTGGATTTCTAAATTATGAATTGAGGAATGGTTTACAATTTAATTTCTAAACAAAACTTTGGTAATATCCAAGTGTCAACAAGATGCATCAGAAGTTTGTAAATTTCACATTTTCATGCGATGGAACTGCCACACAAAATTCAGGATGTTACACATTGATAGATTACACTCGGGTCTGACTTCAATTCGTTTTTCATGCACCATAAAGCCCAAAAACTGTCTTGCTGAAACAAGTTAGATTCTTTATCGGATCATAAAATCCTACTTTTCGAAGATCTCTTCCTTCTCTTGGAGATCGAGCATCACTTGCAACGATTCGATACATAGCTTACTAGGATAGATGAGGCACAAGTATGTGTACTGTGTGGTACAACATGAGGCACAAGGATGGACATTAGAAATGTACTTGTGCTGATGAAATGTTTCGACCGAAGGTAAAGTGCGAGGTACGGAACCAGAAATACATTAGAGTCCGCAGACAGAAGCACGTTACACGTGATCACATGGCATGATGGTTCGGCTAATTGCGGGGAATAAATGTCAATTTTTGTAGGTAATACATTTAGCAAACCATATTTGTAGGTTGTTAATTTTTTTTAGAAATAAAAGGGTGGTGACAATGTTGGTTGACCCGTTTGTGATTTTTGTATAATTTCAAGGGTACAAAATCTGTTAGACTCACAATAACATTTTATGATCGTCGTATGTTGTTTTATTGCAGTAAATTTATGTAGAATTTTGCGAGGATGATCGATGTAGCAATGATTCGTAAGTAGGAAGGTAAGTGATATTGCGATGCAACTAGGAATTCATACACGTGGATAACTTTGGAGAAATGGCGCAACGATAACAACACGATAGTTGATCCAATAAGAGGGTTACATGGTATGCAGGCTAACGAAGTAAGGACGGTACACGCATGCCTTTAGAAAATTAGAAATACATGAGACATATGGACGAAGAGGGTCGAACTACTACGTGAAACGTGGCTATTTGCCCTTGCGGCCCAGATCGACGTTGTGCTCCTCGCCTTGCGTCTTAGCTTTCACCATGATCTCCCTCTTTCGCGCCCTCTCAGCCTCGCGTCACCTGGCATGCTCGCGCTTCTGCTCCTCGCGCAGCCTCTCCCGCCTCTTCTTCTCCTCCATCTCAGCCTATAACTCTTCGAGGCGCCTTTCACGGTCCTTGTAGTCCTCCTTGGCCTAGCTTTTCTGTGTCAGCAGCATCCACATGTCCTAGAGGTGGATCTTGTCGTCGATCCACTGGCTGAAGTCACATAGGCGCGGTGGAGACTGCGGTGGGGAGAGAGATATGGTTACGGCGTAACGAGAAGCAAAATTGTGATGTGCACTAAAATGTAATTTCATTATCGGCTGCCTGTGGCTCTGCGTGTCAAACCTTTGGTCAGGAGCCTCCTTTTCGGTCGAGCTCCATCCTTCGTCGGACTCCACTTCACGGGTTGTTCCATCTCGGAACAACTCTTTCTCAAACTCGTTGTTCATTACATAACCATTGAAATCAGTCACGGGATCACTGACATGGTGCAGGGAAGAAACAATCACATATGACAGATCCACCAACAGGGGGGCATCGTTGTTAAGACTGACGCCAACGAACTCTTAGGAAGGTTGCTCCTCCATTGGGAGGCCTCGCGAAAGATGGAGAGTAGATTTTAGTTCCTCCATGTTGTCATTGACCACATCCAAGTTGTTTGGCAAATCCTCAGCAATGATTGTCCTCTCTACTGCCACCTCCAACGACCGAACCTGAGATGCGAGCACAACATCCTTGTACGTGTCTTAATCATCGTCGGACAAGATTGACACCAACAAAGCGTGCACCTTAGAACCCAGCCCAGCGTCATATCGGTCCTGCATTCCGACAACGACCCCGGGCTCATCCCATCCAAAGGTCGACTTAATCCTAGTCAGAAGAGTTCGAAAGTCTAGTGATTCGCGAAACATAAAAGTGGTCACTTCCATGCTACCAAAGTCGACAGCACTACAGGTTTTGGTAATCGGCCCACCAGTAAATACACGTACAACTTTGTCCATCTACATCCAACAATGCAAACAAAATATTAAAAAGTCAGTACTTCATGCCATATGTACGAAATACGACAATCAACATTGTACATCACAAAAGCATGATGGTTTACACCAATCAGGAAACATTAGGTCTTATTAAATGAAGTTTTCGGGTTGTTTGACAATAAATGTGAAAGAGATACTCCAGAGTAGTCTGGTTCATGTCGATTTTCAATGGAGGGGCAATTGTGATCTGTAATTATGTAACATCTCAGTTTTTCTGAGCTTCTCGAAAACTTTCAAAATAAAAATAACCATTTGATTTTGTTGAAGTCGTAAAGCTTAACTTGAGATTTTAGAAAAATAAAATAATTTAAATGACTAAATCAAACTTCAACTAATTCAAAATTTGGTTTGTTTTGAGTTTGCTGGAGTTCTTGGTTTTTGAAGTTTCATGTCTCTGTTGCCTCCTCCTCAGGACCACCCCTTGTCACGACCACCGTCTCGATCAGGACCACCCTCTTGGTCATGACCACCTACTTGGTCACGACCACCTTCTTGGTTTCGACCAGCCGTCAGCCCTGCTCACCTTTTTCCTCTGCCCGCGCCAGCGCTGTGCGCGCGTGCCGCTCAGGTCAGCGCCATGCGTGTGTTTTACGCCTACTCCCCTGCCCCGTCGTGCACATTAAATGCGCCTGTCACCGCCATCTCTGGCACCTCTTGGCTCCTCTGCCATCCGCGTGCGCCTCTGAGCCGCCCTGCTTTCGCCTTGTCCCCTCAGCTGCACGTACGCCCGTGCTTCCCTCTTTCCTGCGCACGCCATCGCCTGGCTTGCCAGCCCAGAGCTCCGCTCATGCGTCTCGCTTGTTGATCTCTCTCCTCCTCCTTGGCTGCTAAATAGAGCACGTAGGAGCCCTCGTCCTCCTCTTGTTTTCCCCTCAACTCTCTCTCTCTCTCTCTCTCTCTCTCTCTCTCTCTCTCTCTCTGGTGAATTTCTCCGTGCTCTGACCTCCCTCTCAATCGAACCTCCTTCCGAGAGCCCATTCTCCTCCATTCGAACTCCGATTCGAGTGATTCCTTTTTCTAAACTCCTCTAGTTTCTTTCTCTTACTATTTGTGCTAATTTGGTATTTATTGGGATTTTATTTGGAGTTGTTTTAGTTACTTATTTGGCTTTGTGTGCACGTATAGATTCTGGTGTTTCGAAAGACTTCGTGGATCTGACAACCTCCATAGAAGCATCCCAGCTCTTTATCGAAGGCAAGTCGTGAATCTTTGATCATATTGAACCTATTTTATAAAAGTATATTATTTCATATCAACATGCATGGCTAGTTGTATAAAACTGGTTTGGAAACTAGTTAAATACCTTGTCAATAGTATGCCTCCTTAATAAATTGCAAACGACATGTTGACATGTACCCTTAGACACCATAGGGTGGGTAATCTTAGTTGGACATTATTGTAATACCAACATGGGTGCATATTATGTTTAGTCGTGCTTTATTTATCCGAAGGACTCTTGATCATAATCAAATAATGATAAATTTGACTTAATGATATATGGAATTATGGCGGAGCCACTACTTTTAAAAGATGTTGTGCTATGGCAAGGATTGTCATTTGGCTAGGTTGAACCCAAAATAATTTTATACTTAGGTGAATGATCATGTAGTAAAGGGGTGCAGGAAGTGCATTGGGATATGATTGTTTCGCCTGAGTAGCCTCTAAGGACTTAACTTTGTGGGCCATTGATCTGGGCAATACCGTGTGACCATAAGTTTATTTATAAGGTGGAATGGGCTAACTAATTAGCAATGCTTTGAGTCGGTTCTGTTTTGGTTGATAATAGCGCAAGAGGGGGCCAGGAAGGTGAATCCTTAGCGAGCAGAACCGAGTAAAAACAGAGCTTTATAAAGGCCTTGACATGTTCTCTAGACTGCTCACCTAAGGTAGTGAGTGGTGGCATCGACGGATGCCAAACCAACTAGAGAAGTCGTGTTATATGGGTAAAGGCGTAAAGCGGTACAACCTCTGCAGAGTGTAAAACTATTCGAATAGCCGTGTCCCCGATTATGGACAATGCCTAGTGATATCACACGAGGGGTAGTTTTTCTCAAAATAAAAGAGATGGTCATGGGAGTGGTCTAGGAAGTGAACAGAGTGTTCACAAGCTGTTTCAAAGAACTTGTTTACTTATGTATTAATTTTTCAACTCGTGTTTTGCAATCTACTTATTATATTTCTAGTCAATACCGCTTTCTGCAAATTAACCATAAAGTTATTCTTGTCAAGCCCTGCATGAATATTATTTGCATATGCTTCCCCACGGCTTGCTGAGTACATTCAAAGTACTCATGGCTTTATGCCCCCTGTTTGATCAACAGAGGAGGGTGAACCAGGGAACTCAGAATTCTACGAAGAGGAGTACTTCGAAGACCTTGCGAGCTAGGTCGTGTCCTCCACTCGATTGCCTATGGGCATGTCGGATGACTTCCACAGATATTTTGTTCTCCGATGTTTGTAACCTCTTGGTGTTGAGCCATGCATGGTAACTCTGTAACAACTCTGATCATAAGGTCTTTTGCTAATAGTAATATTAATTTATCTGCTTCTTCTTCGATTGTTGTATGGATATGATTTCATCTTTGTTGAGACTGTGTGAGCAAGTCACTGATCATGGGACTAGTTCGGTTTGCATAGAGGGTCTCGGGGTTGTTTACTGTAACATCCCAAGTCTTGGCTTGTGTTTCAAATGTAAGAAAATATGTAGAAATTAAAACTTTTCTTGCATCTATTGGTTTTTTAATTTTTCTGTAATTCTTGTAAAGGAATTGTGGAAATCAAAAACTCAAATCTCCAAATTGACCAAAGTCATGACCCTCCTTTTTCAATCCTTGTCAAATCTTGTGATCATCCTCTGGAAATAATTTTTCTTAGTTCTAGGAAGGTTGTGTGACCCCTCTGAAAAATTTCATAATTTTTAGAAATTGCTTGAATATTTTAAGAGGCTAATCAAACCTGTTGAACCTTGGTCAAACCTTAATTTAGAACCTTGCAAAATTTCTAGAGAAAAATGCTCTTCATAAAAACCTCTAAAAATTTTACACGAGGCCAATCCTAAAGTCAGCAAGCTCTTGTAAAAATTTCAGAATTTTTGGAGTTAGTTTGCTACCTCTAAATATCTCTCAAAGTTTCAGCTGTTTTTCAAAACGTCAGGTCTTGTTGGGTTCGAGTCAGACCCGAGCCACTTGACTTGGTCCAACCACCTAACTGTACTCGGGCTCGAGCCACTTGGGCATGTGTGCGGTGGACCGTTGGATTTCAATCAAACGATCCTGATCGCTTGTGCTGTTCGGACCTCCCGATTGTCTCGTTCAATCTCTACCGTCCATTTCAAATCCAACGGTCAAGAGCTCCGACTTGGGACTTTTGACTCAGCTCAACCCACTCGTGTGTTTTGGCTCGGACCACCTTGGTTTGTGTCACTGACTGGTGGGACCACCTCTGGACCTGGTCATCTTCTTCGCGCGTGCGTGCGCCATGGCAGAACATAGGAGAGGTTTTTGCAGTGCCTTGTCACATCCATGGAGTCCTCCAACGGCTCTTTACGATGATCATTAAATGCACACCAGGTTTTTGCCCCCAAAGTCTCCCTCTAGCTGCCCCTGTCGCCTCAGCTTGTCCATGGCAGAGTCATGAACCGAGCTCATCCTTGAGCTTTGCCCGCACTTGAACTCTACTCCTTCGGCTATAAAAAGCCCTTGAACCCCTCCTTGGACCCTTTTCCAACTCTAGCGTGCTCCTTCTCTACTTGTTAAGCTCAAACACCAAAGGCCCCTAAATCCGCCATTGTTGGACCGTGGAGCTCCTCGGTGGCGACCGTGCTCCAAGGGTTCTTTTGGCAATCCTTTTGCTTCGCCTTGAGTTTCTAATCACCGTGGCCATTTACCCTAACTTAATTTTGGGTTGCTTTCATAGGAGCTGCCCAATTTTGAGTTCTGGACCTTTTCGGCCGAAATCGCCCTTTCTTCCTCAGTGCCGGTAAGAACCCCCCCTCTCTTCAATTAGTTGCTCGGGGACCACCCTTAATATGGAAGTTATCCCGATGACGCGGATGTGTTCTTTTGCTCAGGACCTCCTCTCCACGTTGTCGCCCTCAACGCCGACGGTGGTCGTCGTCGCTGGAGCTCCTCTGTCCTTCTCTGGACCTCTCTGTGCTAAGGTAACCTTCTAAGTAGTCCCTAGAAGCTTGGCACCTGCTCCTTTGGACCGCTGCGGAGCTCCTTTTCGCTTTTCGTTTTCGACCGTGTTTTGCATCACCGCTGTTTTCCGGCTCGCCGCCGTTCTAGACCTGCGGTATGGTCATAAGTGCCACCTGGGTGTGCACATTGCTATTGTGAACCTGGTGGTGCCTTTGGTTTGCGCTGCCGTGATCGGAGTCACCGGCGGCGAGCCGTGGTGCAAAACCAGGTGGTACATGTGTTCCGTTGTCGTACGCCAAAACCTCCCTTGGACCTCCTCTTAGACAACCCTTTGGACCTCCTCTAGTTTTAATCTTGACCGTTAAGATCTCCTCCAGTGAGATCTTGGCCGTCATGACCTCTCTCTCAAGACCTCCCCTCAGACCACCTTCGTTGTTTCTGCAAAGACCACCGCCTGGCCTTTTTGCAAAAATAACCCTCGAGACCTCCCTCGGGGTCCTCCTTGCAAAAGACCATCCCTTGAACTTCTGAAAAGATAACCCTTAGGACCTCCTCGGGTGAACCTTAGTCGTCCAGACCACCCCGGGTAGATCTTGAGCTGTTAAGACCTCCTCTGAGTAAATCTTAACCGTCCAGGACCTCCCCTCTTTTAGATCTTATCGTACAGGACCACCTCTCGGTAGATCTTGACCGTTCAGGACCTCCAAGATCTGAGCCGTCCAATACCTCCTCTCTATTACATCTTATCGCCCAGGACCTCCCCGGTGAGATCTTAGCCATCCGGGACCTCCCGCTGGAGATCTTGACCGTCTAGGACCTTCTCTTGTAGATCTAACTTTAGGACCTCCCCGTGTTGACCTGGACCGTCAGATCTAGATCTAATGGGCTAGACCTCCTCGGCGCGTTTAGAGTTCTAAACGTTCCAACCCACTTTTACCGTTCATTTCTAGATCTGCGGTTCAGATCTCGTGAACTTTCGGACCTCCGAATGTGACCTTGATCTAAGCCGTTCCTTTTTAGATCCATGACCCAGATTTGGTGAGGCATTCGGGAAGTCCAAATGTTCCATCTCTTGTGGACCGTTGATCTGAGCCAACGGTGGGCACTGTTGGCTTCGCGTGGGCTACGCGCGCGGCTGAGATTTAGTGTGCATGGCCGTGGGATTCAATATCGACGATCCACGTTTGTCCACGTCTTTTCCAATGAGTTAAGTTTGTTTAATTTCTGGTAAACTTTTATTTGTCAACTGAAAATAGTATTAAACTTCAAAATTTCATAACTAATTCATTTGAACTCCATTTTAGATGATTCCAATTGTGTTAAATTTCTATTTAACTGAACTTAAATCTAAAAATGTGTTTTGACACTGTTCTGCACCAGAAAATTATGTAGGTTGAATTAACTTGCTTTAGCATTCATTATTGTTCTAGAAATTCATTAAAATTTGTAAAATGCATAAGTAATTCTCCGTGATTCCAAATTGAGCAAACTAAAATTTGTTAAATTCCTATGATAATATGCTTTGGTGTAGAGTAGGTTTTAATCTTGTGTTTGCCTCTGAAATTAACCTTGTGCTACTTTCACCACTTATAAAAATCATAAGTAATTCAATTTAACTCCAAATGAAGTGAACCCAATTTTATTGTTCTTAGGATGCCATGTTCTGCCTACCATAAAAATTTTATGCTCAGAAACTTTCTGAAAAATTATGCCATGAACAGTAACATATAATAATTTAATTTGAATTTACCCGCTCAAAGAAATTGTTTAGGCCATAACTTTTGCATGCTTAGTCCAAATTGGTTTATTCTTGTTGCTAAATTCATTTAAAATCATGCTCTTCCTGTGGTGTAAATTTCATGGATTTTGGAACAATTTGGATTTTGAGTCTTTTTCGGTGTTTGTCGTTTTTATCGGATTTTCTCGTTCTTGCGATAGGTTCCGAAGAAATTGTTGATTGTGAGAGCGATGCTCTGTAGCAAGAAAGTGATCTCCAGCAAGGCAAGCAGATGTAGCATCATTTGATCATATTGATCCCATTACTTTTAAAGTTTAATATCTTGTTTGCAAAGAATAAGTATGCATGCTTCTTGTGTCAAAGTTAATTTTGTCGATTAGAGGTAGCTAATCCTATTGCATTGTTGTCCTGAAATTGTTCACCCCTGCCACTGCCCTAGGTTATTATTCTCACTGGTGAATTAGAGCCCGGTGAATGATTTATGCTTTTTTATGTCTTTACAATATGATGCTTAGCAATGCTTAGCTACCGGTAGAATTGGGCGGTTATCGACTTAGTCGATAACCTTGATCACACAAATCTTACAATTACATTATGTTCAGCATCTTGTGCTTTGGTTCATTTGTGAAAACTAAACTGAAAATAAAATGTTTTAGACTTGGGCACATTGGTATGATGGTGTGATCTTTTGGTGTGATTAGAATGGTGCCTGGGTCATCAAGGACCGAGTTACTTGTGTCACTAAGCCAAGCGATATTTGCGTGCTAACCACACTAGGGGGATATGGGACCTCTCTTGACTTAGTACTTTGGAAGGTGTTAATTAATGAGTCGCTGGTGGTAGTGATAGAGAAAAATATTCGTTTTGGGATGAGAGGGATGGGGTTCCGGTTAGGTTCTCCATACCCAAGAGCACCTGCAGTTGCTTCGGCTGGGCCGATATCTCCGACTCAACGTATGGGTCCTTGTGATCTTCGTCGCCGGCGAATCACTAAGGATCAACCCCCATACGTGCGACTCTTAATTAACGCAATTCATTGGAAATGTCTCGTAGGACTTAGCCGTACCGGCATACCAAAGGAAGTGTGCTTAATAGCTTGACAAAAAGACGGTCTGAAGTGTGAGTACATTGGTACACCCCTGTAAGGTTTTGAACTATTCAAATAGCCTCATCCTAGGTTATGGACATACTTGGTAAGGTCGTGCAAGAACTAGACTACAACCTTTTAATTAAAACTTGATGTGGGTGGTACGAATGGCTAATCCATGCTATTATTGTGGTGGCTATTGGGTTAGTCACTTCCAGGATGTCTTTATGTTACTACTTATTGTCATACTATTATTTATCCAAATCAAAATCAGATTGTTAAAACTGCTTTCAATCTATTACTTATTGCAAATAAAATCTGCTTTATACTGAAAATGAACATTTAGCCTTCTCCTTTGATTAAAACCTACATGTAGTAGTATCTAGGTTTGTTACTCGTAAGTCTTGCGAGTACATTCTTTTACTCATTTGCATTGCTTAATTGTTGCAGAGGAGGTTGATCCCCAAGAGATCGACTTTTGTGAGTTTTGCTGCGGTGTGGACGACTAGCTTGGCGGCCCGGTCGGGTTGCCTTGTGGGTGTGAGGCAAACTGGTTGGCTCTTGTTTATAGCCATCTTATGACATTTTGCTTCCGCTGTTATTTAACTCTTTTAGCTTGTTCTTGGCCGGTTGGCCTCTCTTTTGTAATAACTATTATGTATGTCTTTTGCTTGTAAAGTTTTAGTTTGGTTGCATGATCTTGTATGGAATTTATTCATTGTTTTGTGAAAGGGTGTGTATACTGTAATTCTGGGAAGTATATATTTTCCCGAGGCACGGGATATTTTGTTTGTGATGCTAGAGTCAATGGAAGGCTAAGCATTACAAGCTAAATACCCCGGGGTCTCACATTTACTCGGGGTCCTGACAAACTATCATATTTCTCTAGTAGAGATTAACCCTTGATTGAGGTGTGTTAGGCCATACATAGTGAACGAATAACACCAAGAAACTATCTGAGTCTCTCGTGCTCAGTCACGCTTGAGATCCCATTCTCGAGACCGCCTAAACCACGTGTTTGGGACTGCTCAGAGCTTACCTCTGAGTACGAACCTACACTACCCTGGATCTACGTGCCCAGGTACGCTCGAGATCTAGCTTGAGTCCACCCAAACAACATGTTTGGGACTGCTCAGGGTTCATTCCTGAGTACGCCCAGGACTTTGTTCCTAGGTATGCTCGAGCTACACGCCCAGGAGCGCCACGAACCACTCGTTCGGGAAAATTGGTATTCAGAAATGAGGTAAGTCACCTTTCTATGCCTTCAACATTTATTTGATTTCTATAGAGGTCTTTTCATAATTTATTTTCGGTAAACTAATTCTGTAGTACATGAGGTGAGGCTTGAGCAAAATGCGGATTACTTCTTTTCAGTGGCATTGTCTAGTGGTCATGAGGCATGCAGGCCACATATTCCATACTAGAGCTTATTTTCTCTTGTGGGACATTAACAACTTTATAGCATCACTACTATTAGTTAGAAATTTGTAAGTACAACATGAAGTTTCTCCATCCTTCCTCAGATGCAAATACACAATACTTTAACTCCAACATCATTACATAAGTAACATAACAATCCAGACAAACATTGACTAAATAGTAAATACAATCCAGAAATTCTAAAAATTTTGCAACATAAAAAACTAAATACATTGTGCATAGAAATGGATTGCACATTAACTCTCAGTGCAATTTCTGATTGTTCATAACATCAAATCGCTTGTTCTTTGAAGTGCTCAGTGGCTAGAAGCATTAAGATATTGAAAGATATCTTCATGTCCATAGAAATGGATTATGTGCTCATTACTAACTACAAGCATTGACTTTATTTTTTAATGATTCTCTTATATATTGAGATACTAAAAATATATTCATGTTTCGCACACATCAATACAAAATGCATTGCAATTACATAGACACATTTGAAAATTGTCTATAGTTTAACTGGTGCCCGCTGTCAGGTATGCATCGCCCCTAGTTTGGAGATTACTTAGTACCCCTAAGACGCATTTACATGACACAAGATTTGTTCCAAATTTCAATACAATCCATACAAGCATTTTCTCTAAAGGATCCACCAAAATATGGTGAAACAAACTCCAAGCAAAATATCTCGTTGAACATTAGCAACACCACCACCACCAATCCATACAAAAAGTAATTAGGGAGAATAAAGAGTAGGTTCTTACCTTCGGCCGGGGGGCGGAGGTGGCGCAATCAGGCTCGGAGGATGAGTAGGAGATGGCACGGCCAGGCGTCTAGGAGAAGGTCGGGCGCAAAGGAGGAAGCCGGGCGTGGAGGTGGAGGCCGGGAGCCGCACCAGGCGTAGAGGAGGAGGTGCCCGCGGCGGCCGGGTGCGAAGACGGAGGAGGCCGGGACCGACGCTGGGCGTGGAGAGAGGACGACAGCCGGCGGCGGGAGGAGAGCCTGCTGCTAGGGTTGTGCACAGGAGAGGAGAGGAACACAAGGAAAAAATAAAGAACGGGCTGGGCTGCGCTAGCTAAGTTCCCACTGTCACGCCACGAGAGTTGGCGTGACAAGCTAGTTTGTCACGCCATGGGATCTGACGTGACCAAAGGGGTTAGAATTAGAAATAAAGTTAGCAATGGGTTAAGTTTAAAATAATATTAAAAAAGGAATTAAATATAAAAAATTCGTGACGACGGTATGTAAACATAAACTTATGCACTAAACACTTTTGCAATCTTCTACCAACCACCAGGGACTGTTAGTTAGTACTACCAATAAGGTTAGTAAATACAATTTTAGAATGTGTATTGCAAACATAAGCATGCCAACATGACTTGATTCAGCTACTATTATTGTTTGATTTGGTTAGCTATAGTGGCGAATCTAGGATGAAAAATGAAGAGTGTGCTCAAAGACTCAAATGACTAAGCTAATTTGAGACAAGCACAATCTTGTATTCTTGTACAATCAAATTCATACATGAATAAAAGCAAAGCAAAAAAAAGTTGCATTAAGAGTAACATTGAAAAAATCAACTTTGTGTAATAATGATGTTGAGTCACTATAGGCTTTTGACATATAGACTTACTCATATCTCCAATGACATCATTCATATTCGGCACATCAACCTCATATGCCTCACAAAACCTTTTGACTTGGTCGAATAATGGCTCTCACCCATTATTCCTCATATCTTGCAAGCGCTCTTTCACATCTTGTATCAAGCCTATAGCTTTCACAATGTCTTGATACTTCATTTGCAAAAACAACTGATAGCTCATTTGTTATGCTTAGCAAGGTTATTAAGAAATGCATGATGAATACAAATAGAAAGGATTTTATCTTTTTCATCAAACTTGTTGCTCCACCATAACTTGTGTTTTGACAAGCATCTTCACTTATAAGCTTTAGTATATCCACCACTGCCTCCTACATTTGGTATATACAAAGCAAGGTTTTGAGATGTGAGCCCCACCAAGTATCTCCAGGTCTAGCTAGGTCAGCTTCCTGATGCAACCTCTCCCAGCAAAAACAAGATTATTCTCCAACAAGACATCATGGTGCTTTTCGATTAACCCATATTTTCTCATGTAAGATACACTAACCATAGTCACTATCAAGAAAACATAGTTGAAGAAATCAGCAATAGCTCTACTACAACTTGTGACAGTGACATCCACCAATTGTAACTAGTGGGTAAAGCAATGGACATAGAAAGCATTTGGATTCTCATCCCGAATAAGTTTTTGCAAACCATTAAATTCTCCTCACATATTTGAAGCTCCATCATAGTTCTGTCCATATAGCATAGAAATAGGTAAACCATGAAAATCAAGCAAACCACAAAAGCTTTCTTCAATGTGGCAAATGTGCAATTTGTTATATGCTTGATAGCAAGAAACCTTTCCGTGATCTTCCCTTGATTGTTCACAAATATGCATGTCATAAATTTTGTAAAGTTAGAACAACAGTACTACACAATAATGCAAAATGGTATGACTAAAAAAAGATGTACAACAGACCTCACAATCACTTCTATTTGCTCCTTTACTGATACATCTCAAGACTCATCAATAAGCACTACGAAATTCTCATCTCCAATCTCACCCTCAATCACTTTTGTGACCTCTTGTGTGCAAGTTTTGGAAAGGTCATTTTGAATATCTACAAAAATCATAACTGCATGCCCAGGAGCTGTATGAAATGCATCCTTCACTTCCTCCTTATCCTTGTATCAATCCAACAACTCTTTGTTGATGGAAGTGGATGATTCATCATGTCCACGAAAAGCTTTACCTGGCACTATGAGATATCTTGCATAATCTAAATATGCAGTCAAATGAATTTTTTTATGCAATTTCGGTCACCTTAGTGTAGGCATTCATTTTACTAGACACACTTGATAGTTGATTTTTTAAGTCATCACACTCACCCCTTGCGATGTTGTGGGAACTATTTGGACCACCAACATGTTTATTAAAAGCATCTATAATCGTCTTCCAACGAAAGAACCCAACTTTCGTAAATACATCATTACCAAATGTATTAGGTTGTGTCGGTTTCTTCAAAAGAAAACAATAGAAACAAAAAACGACCACCTTTTCCACACCATATTCTAACCAATTGAACTTATTAAACCATAATTCTTGAAAGAATCTCAACACTTTGACATCCAATATCTTTGGAAAGGTGTGCCCAATTACTCGAGTTGGACCATTCAACAAACATGCCCACCTCACTTCATCTCTAATTTCACTGACAAAATCTTCTATTGGTATGCGATGCACCGGATTGACAATAATTTCATCTGAATTAAATTCTAGTCGATGCTTCTTTGGTTGAGTTATGCTCTTATCGGTTGGGGTACTACTTGAATTACTTTTGAAATAATTACACAAAGTTTGTTTCTCCAATATTGCAAACCTACAAACAAATTGCTAATTGAGTATATACCACACTCCAGTAGCCCACTCCATGGCTCCCTGACTCCCTAGTCCCTCTTCTAGTCTCCTCAGCCTCCTGGCTCCAGTGACCAGCCTCGCCTCCTTCACTCCTCCTTGGGACCTCGGCGGCTCCCGTCCTCCCCCTCACCTCGCCTTAGCGTCTGCGGCTCCCGACCCTATGGCCTCCGAGCTTCCTCGCCTCCTTCGCTCCTCTAGGCCTTCGGCTACGGGCGGGCGGCAGCTGCTTCCCCGCCCTCCAGGCCAACTCCCTCCTCGGGCCTCCGGTCTCCCCCGCCTCCTCAAGCTACTGGTGGCACCGTGGCGACTCCCATCCTAGCTCCCTCATCGTCGCAACACTGCTGCCAGCCGCCTCGGTTCTTGTCCTCAGGTGCGTTCCCCTCACAAATCCTCAATCAATTGGAATTTAGGATTTTAAAATGGGGAACATGAGGTGCAAAGGTGGGCCGTGGGATGGATGAGGCAGTTGGGCCTTGTGGGCTTCGGCAAAGGCCTACAAATCCTTTTCTTCCTCCTTCTGCAAAACGAACGCAGCTGCTTAGGGGCCCTCAGACGGCCGGAGGTTGGTTGGGTCAGGGAAGGGGGGTCTGGCGGTGGCGTGGAGCGTAGATTGAAGCCTGATGAAGCCCCTCACCCTGGTTAGCTATACTCTAGCTTCTTTGGTTTTAACCTTTGGCCATGATTAGGTCAAGCATTGCAATTTACAAATAAGCAAAACATGATAAATAACATCACAAAGAAAACTTGACTGTCTAATAGCATCTGAAACATCAATTATGCAGAATAGACTTGTTCAAATTTGATAAATGAGAAATGTGTCGAATCGTTCATAGTGAGCACCGAACAAAACTGCAAAAGTGCGTTTGACGTTATCCGCTGAAAAAAGAGAGAGAAGAGATCCACATCTATTTTTTATCCAGAAAACTTCCCAGCTTTTATAGAAAGCTAATATCCAAAATTACAAAAAGTTTGAATAAGACATGCTGGGGATACTAGCTTACCCAAGGAGTAACAACAAGATCACAAAGTCAGGTTGAGCCAACAAACCCAAGCCTACTAAAACCAGAAAATAGTAGACAACACGAAACTAACAGGACAACAGAAATTACATTTTATCTAGAGAACATAACCATTTCATCTAGACTTCTACTGAATTCATCAAATTATCAAGCTTCATTTGCTCCTCCTTTTTTATTAGAACCCGCCACCACTGCAAACACGACATAAATTTGAACATTACTTCAGAAGGTTGCTTAGGAAAAGTCATCTCAATTGCCAGCTTATTCCTGATTTTGCATAACGTCCAGATAAAAACTGTAAAACTGAATAAAGCAATATGGTAGTTATTAGCACCCCATTCATCCAACCAACATAGATGAAAATCATCTAGAAAATCTGAACATCTCTTCCACTCTAGAATCTCTTTTAAACAGGTCCAAGCAAATTTTGTCAAAACACAATGAAAGAGAACATGATTGGCATCTTCCATCACCCCACAAAGAATGCAATTAACATTCCCTTTCCAGTTTCTAGCACTGAGCTGATCCGCCGTTTGAATCCTATTTTGGTAAGTTTGCCAAAGAAAAATCTTCACTTTAAGAGGGATCCTACTAGACCAAAGTTTCTGCAATTTCCTGTTTATAACCCCCCAAAAGCCAAATGTCTGTACAAGGATTTAACTGTGAAGTGCCCATTCTTTTCCAAACACCACCCCACCTGGTCCTTCTTCCCATTAAGCAAAACCCCATCTAAATCCTCCTTAAGAGTTCTCCACAACTCTTCTTCCTCCCTTCCAAAGTTTCTGGCAAAACTAATTTGCCAAACCCCTTTCACCGGACACTCTACCACTTTAATGTCAAGATCAGAACAAATGAAATACAACAAAGCAAATTTAATTTTCAAAGGACAGTCATCTAACCACACATCATGCCAAAAATAAGTACTCCTATTACCGAACTTGTAAGAAGCCCCCAAATTGAAAATGGATTTGACCTTGTGAATAGATTTTTAGAACTGAGAAACTCTACTAGGTAGGGAGTCCCTAAAATCACTCCTGGGAAAGTATTTAGCTTTTAAAATCCTATACCAAACCTCATCTTTAGCCCAACTGATCCTCCATAACCATTTACATAACAAGCAGTCATTCATCAATCTGGTATCGATCACCCCCAGACTACCAAAATCTTTTGGTCTACACACTGCTTTCCAGTTGACCATGTGGTACCTAAACTTATCACTAGCTCCTTTCCAAAAGAATCTAGATCTAATACCATCCATTCTCCTCTGAGTATCCTCATTTAATCTATATAACCCCATTGTGTAAATGGGTAAACTGCTGAGACAACTATTAGTCAAAATCAATCTACCCCCTGAGGATAAAAGATTGTTTTTCTAGTTATCCCGTCTTTATCCTGCTTGCTCATAATTTTCCCTGCAGCCTTCTTAGTTAAATGCATCTCCCCAATATCAATTCCTAAGTAAGTGAGAGGGAGCACCCCAAGCTTACAGATGAAATTATTCAAAACTTTCATGGCTTCCATCTGATCCACCCCCAACACAAACACCTTACTCTTATGATAATTGATCTTTAATCCAGACATCCATTCAAAACAATATAACATAAATTTTAGGTTAAGAATAAATTTTTCCTCACACTCTATCATCAAAACTGTGTTATCTACATACTACAGAAGAGACACCCCCCTGGGATTAAGTAAGACACCACCCCTCTGATCAAACCATTCTCTTGAGCTTTGGCTATCATCACTGCCAGAGCATCAGCTACTAAGTGAAACAACAGAGGAGATAAAGGATCCCCCTACCTTAACTCCTGTGAGTGGAGAAGTAAGGACCCACTTTACCATTTATATTAATACTCACCTTCCCCCCTTGATTGAACTCATCACCTAATCAATCCACTTTTTAGAAAAACCCTTTCCTTTCATAACGTCCTCCAAAAAAGCTCACTAGGTTTTATCATAAGCCTTCTCAAAATCCAATTTAAGAACAACACCTTTTCTTTTAGAAATTCTCAGTTTATGCAGAATCTCATGAAGAGACACCACCCCATCCAGAATGAATCTACCCTTAATAAAGGTAGTTTGATTCTCACTGATAACCCTGTTGGCAACCTTGCCTAATATGACAACAAGGAGCTTCGTAATGATCTTAAAACTGACATTAATCAGGCAAATGGGTCTAAACTGCTTAATAGAGTTAGCCTATTTAATCTTAGGAATTAAGGTGATCACCCCAAAGTTTAACCTATTTATGTCTAATTTACACTCAAAGAAATATGTCACTAGCTCCATAAAGCACTTTTTAATAACACCCCAAAAAGTCTTATAGAAGGAGGTAGGGAAACCATCAGGTCTAGGAGCAGAGTCAGCAGGTAATTCTTTAATAATTTTCCAAACCTCTTTTTCAGAGAAAGGCTGAACAAGACTACCATTATCACCCTCACAGATTCTGTTTCCCATATTATAGAAGTCACTAGCCAGTTGCACACATTGTCTGATTTCAAACCCAAATATTTTTTTTTATAAAACTTGTAAATATGAATTCTAATACTGCCTTCTTCTGTTAGAACATCCCCTTCCTCCTCTAGACTAAAAATAAAGTTCTTTCTTCTTCTGTCAATGGCATAGTTGTGGAAAAACCTTGTATTAGCATCTCCTTGAGTTATCCATTTCACATCCCCCCTTTGCTGCCAAAATCTCTCCTCCATGTCATATTTTTTTTCTAAATCTTTCTCTGTTTTGTATCTGGCTACCCAATCCTCAGCTTCTAAACCTTGCATATCTGCCTTGCTGTCCAAAATGCTTAGTAGCTCTAGAAGGACCTTCTTCTCTTTTTTTTTTGCAGATACCATTGAGATTAGACCCCAACCTCTCAAAAACTTTCTTAAAGAAGCCAACCCCCAACCCATTTGTCCAAGGAATAGCTAGCTTCAGAAGCCTTACTACTAAACTCCCCCCACTTCTGCAGGACCACTTCTTTAAAACCCTCCTAGCAAAGCCACTTCTTCTTAAAAATGAAAACTCCCTGTATTAACTACCCCTTCTTCTCCAGAATTCATAACAATAGGACTGTGATCAGATCCAACTCTGGTCAGACTACAGGCAGTACACAAAGGATAATTAGCCTCCCAGTCTATTGACACCAAGATTCTATCTAGCTCCACCATGATGGGGCAAGTTTGTTTATTTGTCCAAGTAAATTTAGAACCACTCCTTTTAATCTCCTACAACTTATTGACAGAAATAAAATCATTGAACCTATCCATCAAAGAATATTTGATACAAGTAGAATTCTCATCCTCGGCTTTCCTTATCAGATTGAAATCACCCCTAAAACAAGAGGAAGTCCAGAAGTTTGACATTTGATATGCAATTCCCCTAAAAAAATCCTGGGACAACTCATGCTGAGTTGGACCATAGACTGTCACCAGTTCCCACCTGAAATTGTTCAACTCATGTCTCACCACCATACTCACAAAGAATCTGCCTTGATTAAACCCTTCAATGTCTATTTTATCTTTTCTTACTCCCAAAAGAATACCCCCTAAACGTCCTTTGGTAGGAATTCAATGCCAACCAAAATCACTATTACCTGAAATATCTTTTAGCTCTCTCTCCACAAAGTCCTGTTTAATGGTTTCCTACATCCCCACTGCATCAATTTTTTCTTTGTAGATCAACTCCTTGAGTTGTCTTTTCCTGACAGGTTTACCCAAACCTCTAATATTCCAAAACAGAAATTTTATGTTTTACATTTTCTAGAAGAGTACCTGTCTACTTTCAACTTACCCTTATTTTTCTTATGCACTGTAAACCCCACAACACCCCTTGATTCATTATCAATAATATCCAGAACATTTTCATCACCCCCATCAACCCCTCCACCAGCAACATTATTTACCTTTTCTTGTTTTTTCTGGAAACCATCTCAAGTTCTGCTTTGGCAATTGCAACTCTAACTAATTCGCTAGCCTGGAAAGCTGAAATCACTTCCTTCACACTTTCATTTTGAGAACCCAAAACAATACCACAAGAGGAAGCGACATTTTCTAAATAAGCAACAAGAGCATCATTAAGAATAGTAAAATGATTATTTCCAAACTTACCTTGATTTTCCAGGCTTTGAATAGATTTCAGCAAAGAAGCATTCTCCTGCATGGGAATTCCTTGATCTTGGATACGAGAGCTTTTCCTAGTTGCCACCTGTGGCTCTTTAAACTTGTTCTTACCCCCTTCTTCTTAGATAGTATCCAATCTTCACTCATCCCCTCCAGGATAGGTAAAGTGAAGGACTCACCCCTGGCACCCCAGCATTAATCCTGATTTCCTCATTGATCTCCTTCTTACTCCCTACATCAACTTTCTGTTATGACAAATCACCCACCTTAGACAATTCTTCCCGAGTTTGATTGTCCCCAATATTTCACCCTTACTTGCCCTCCCTGGAGATCAGACTGGTGATCCCCAAAAGACTGTTTCTTTGGTGCAGGAGGGTTAAGACAAGGCCAGAGTGCTGCTACCATCAGAGTGGGGCCTTCTTTAGTATGAACCACAATAGCATATGAAGGACCCTGAGAATCCATCTCACCCTCTGACAACCCTTCCTCATCCTGTCCATTCATATCTGAATCCCAATTTAACTTAACAGCAAGCTCCCTCTGATTAGAAGACCCACTCAGGTTAGAGGTTGGAAAACTAAAAGCTAAAGGCACTATGGCAAGAGCTTGACTGTCAGCATTGGGCTGCACCACTTTGGTACAATCAACTTTTTCATTAGACTCCAACTCATTTTGCTGTCTAGTCTTATGTTTGTGGGAGTCACCCCCACTTTTATGCTCAGACGTCTGATGAGAATCACCACCAAACTTCACTGCCATCTTTTCCTACTCAGTCTTATGATTACTCCCATTATATTCCTCTTCTTCATCCTCCTCATCCTTCTTTTTATCCTGGTGCTTCAGATTTGGACCTCTGTAAAGTCCCCCTTTCTTAGCAGTTGCTGCCCATTCAGCCTCAAATTTGATTTTCATATCCCACTGAATTAATAAAAACCTCTACAAAGCAGTTGATGCTAGTATGATCTCTACAAAAAAAACCCTCACTCTTACTGGATCTACCCTCATCAAATTGATTTCATCCACCTCTATAGGTTCTCCCACAAGAGATCCACCTCTTACTTACTAGGCCACAACTATAGGTTGTAGGAAGCGCTCCAGCCCACAAGGCAGACAAGGGGGCAGAGAACAAACAAAACAACAAAACCATAGAGCCAATTCCTATATCCAGGCCCGTGCACCCCATTACTCTAGCCCTCGGCCGAGCTTGCCTGCCCACCGCCGCACACGCCACTCCATGGGAAAACAACCGCCACGTTGTCCCTCCTCTCGCACTAGTCGCCACCTTTGCCAAGGCAGCCCACCCACCGACCGCACCGCCTCGCGCACCCTGCACTGTTCGAAAGGCAGGGGAAAAAACCACCGTGCCGCCGCCTCTCGTGCATAAGGCTGAGAAAATCCCATCCACCAACCATGCCTCTAGCGCCCGGCCACCCGCTCAAGTCTCAACCCCACGGCAACCACACGAAACACACCCCTCCCTACCCTATTTCGCCATGCCATCCCCGCCACCGACCCACCTCCTCCCTCTTCTCTCTTCCCAGGCCCCCGCGGGCACACCGCACCACATCGCACTACCGTAGCCATCCATTACCTTCGACCACATTAGCCGACCGCGCTCGTGCATAAGGCTGAGAAAATCCCATCCACCAACCATGCCTCTAGCGCCTAGCCACCCGCTCAAGTCTCAACCCCACGGCAACCACACGAAACACACCCCTCCCTACCCTATTTCGCCATGCCATCCCGCCACCGACCCACCTCCCCCCTCTTCTCTCTTCCCAGGCCCCCACGGGCACACCGCACCACATCGCACTATTGTAGCCATCCATTCGTCACGGTGCAGCACACCCAAGCGCAGAGTAGGAGGAAGGGGAGTGGGTGGTCGCGCATGGCATGACACGGCCAGCTATGCTGCAGCGCGTGGCGAGCAACGCCTACCCCTGGTGGTGGGTGTCCCACATCCGCACCATATAGTCCAAGTGGCTCGACACCACCCTCCACGGTACGCGCTCCATTCATTCACCTCTCGAAACTAGCCGAGTGGCCGTGCGATTATAACTGATCTCAAATAAACATATATATGTTCTAAATTTGAAAAACGAATATATACAAAAGGTATTTATCGCTACATTTAAAAGTTACATAAATAATTTGTATCATATTAACACGTCATAAATAGTCTTATTACAAACTACATGCATAGATGATCTTGTCTACAGAAAATTCTTATAGTAACATATGTATGCATATACATATGTAACCACAAAATGTTCTACCAACTCAAGAGATGAGTAGATAGACGATAGACTCACCGCAATAATCAAACTTATTGGGGCGGATGCCGACTCGTTCACTAAGAAGGCGGAGCTCTACTTCAAGAGCCGGCCGGAGCTCATCAACTATGTCGAGGAGACGTTCAGGTCCTACCAGGCGCTGGCCGACCGGTACGACCAGATATCCAGTGAGTTGCACAAGGCCAACCACACCATTGCCACCGCCTTCCCCGACCAGGTTTAGTTCTCCATGCAAGACGGCGACGGCGAGGGATTCCCAAAGGGGATCTCCGGGATTGATCTCAGCAACTTCAAATTCCCCACTTCTGAGGGCTTGTCCATGGGCTCACGCGGCACAAGCCGCGGAACCAGCCCGATCCCGAAGAGGGCCCAGGCACACCGGAGGGTCACCTCCCACATGAACAAGGACAATGCGCAGGAGGAGATCGACAAGCTGCAGAAGCAAATCCTGGTGCGGCAGACCGAGAAGGAGTTCTTGAAGACCTCTTACGACGGTGCACTAGGCAAGTATCTGGACATTGAGAGGCAGGTGGCCGAGTTGCAGAATGAAGTCTGCAGCTTGCAAGATGTTTTTAGCACTGGCGCAGCCATTGAAGACAACGAAGCCCGGGCGCTGATGGCTGCACAAGCTATTATGTCTTGCGAGGATACATTGGTTAACTTGCAGGACCAGCAAAAGAGATCATCTGAAGAGGCCAAAATGGAATTTAAACGATTCAATGAGGCAAAGGAGAAGCTGAAAACCTTCAAGGATGAGTGCGGGCAGCCTCAGAAGCAAATTGGTGGGCTTGATCACCATGACACAGAAATTAGATTCTGCTCTGAATGACGTCAGGCTAAACCTGCAGGAAGTATGTCAAAAAGTCGAAGAACTATTTGAAGTGCAACCGGAGATATCAGTGGCAGAACTAGCAGAAAAGGTTGATCAACTTGTGGAGAAGGTAATCAACCTGGAGCTTTCTACTACTTCACAGAATGCTCAAATCAATAGAATGAGGACTGAGATAGATGACCTTCACAAGCGCCTGCATGCCTTGGAGGAAGACAAGGCTGCTTTGGTTGTTGATTCCAGTAAGTTGGCAGACAGGTTGAAACAAGTTGAAGAAGTGCTGCAAGCAGTCCAACAAATTGCGAAGTCCATACAAAATGGGACACAGAAAATATAAGGGACTGTCTATTCATAAGTTATCTGAAATTTTCTTAAGTTTAAGTTACTTGTTGTGACCATTGAATCACTATCCAATCATATGACATCTATTGGATCAATATACAATCATATGATACACTAATCTCTACACAAATCCAATGGTCACAACAAGTGACTTAAACTTAAAAAAAATTCAGACAACTTAAAACTAGCAAAACCGTATAAAGAAATGGCTGAAGCCTGCAGTGAACTTGATGAGTTTGTAGAAAAATTGCATGCTCCTGAGACCCAAAACTGCGATGTCGTGTATTTACCCCAAGAGTCTATAGGCGTTGCTTCTCGGTTAGAAGATTCAGAGCTCACAAGTCAGTCTACAAAGAAAGAAACATCCGATTCATTAGATGGCTCAAGAAAAGAAATGGAGAAACAAGATGAAGGCTCATAGGGTCCTGTGGTGCAGGAATAACTAGTTGCAAACTGCTCTGAAGGTGAGGAGAATATTTTATTAGAAGAGTATACATCTGTCCTTCGGAGCTACAAAGATACAGAGCAAAAGCTTTCAGAAATTGAGAAAAAAAATCAATAGTATCATATTGAGGCGATGTCAGAGCTGAAGGAACTGAAGTGTGCCAATGCAATGAAAGATGAGGAGATTCTTCTTTGCAGAGAAAGATGAGCGCTTCTGCTCCTGAGTGTGGGGAGAATGTTAGGAATAATCAAGTTCGGCTCTTTTGTATACATTAGTTTCTTAGTGGACCGTTGCGTGCCTGCATGTAGTTGAATAGGTAGTTAGTGCGTGCGTTGCACGCGTGAGTTAGTGTTTTGCATTAGTGTTTGCATTAGTCCTGTGTGTTAGTGGGTTAGTGGGTCATTGTGCCTGTGACCTAAGAGTAGTGGCTGCGTCGCAACTCGCAAAACTTTTCTGTGTTCGTCTCCCTCGTTCACATGTGTTTCAGCTTGTGTGTGCGAGTGCTACCTTCTCTAAATTTTCAACAATTGGTATCAGAGCTTGAGTTCTTGATCCGTGTATGCCCAAGATCATACCGCGCTATTCGAGAAGTGGCGAGGCGATGTCGAGCTGCATCATCGTTACCGACGGTGATTCGTCGAGGGTACCAGGAAGAGAAAGCAGCGTCTCTCTTCAATACCCTATGCTAAGCAAGAGCAACTATAGCACATGGGAAATCAAAATGAAGGTGTTCATGAAGGCCTAAAGTGTTTGGAAAGCCGTAGTGGCCGACGACGTTGATGAGCACCAAGATTAGATGACCCTTGCGGCCATCTTCCAAGGAGTCAAGGAGGAGACCCTTCTCCTACTCGCCAAAAAAGAGATAACGAAAGCTGCGTGGGACACGCTCAAGACGTCGGCACCGACCGCGTCAAGGAGGCGCGCGTGCAGACTCTCAAGAGCGAGTTCGAGGGTTTGCGCATGAAGGAAATGGAGTCGGTGGACGATTTTGCTGTGAGATTGACAACTCTCGTCAACCAGATTCGTGGTCTTGGTAACAAGATAGAGGAGAGCTACGTCATGAAGAAGCTTCTCTGCGCCGTCCCGAGCAAGTGTCTGCAGATTATCTCAACCATTGAGCAATTTGGGGACTTGAAGACAATGGTGGTGGAAGAAACGATCGGCCGTCTTAAGGCGTATGAGGAGCGTCTACGTGGTATGAGTGGCAACAACGACGACGGACATCTTCTTCTAATGTGCGCCGAATAAGAGGCTCAATCGGCAAAGAATAGAGATGGCGAGCCCGATTGCCCTAACTGCAATGGTGGCCGAAGCCGCAGGAATCGCAAATTTGACAAGGCTAAAGTAAGATGTTACAACTGCAACAACTTTAGGCATTTTGCTTCTGAATACTGTAAGAAGAAGGAGGAACATGTGCATCTCGTGGAGGCGGATGCCGACGACGAACCGGCGCTATTGTGAAGCCATCTTGATTAGGGGGAGATTGTTAGGAATATTCAAGTTCGGCCATTTTGCATGGATTAGTTTTTTAGTAGACCGTTGCATGTCTACATGTAGTTGAATAGGTAGTTAGTGCGTGTGTTGCATGTGTGCATTAGTGTTTTGCATTAGTCCTGTGTTAGTGGGTCATAGTGTATGTTGGTTAGCTATTTAGCCTCTTGTAATTGTTGTCTTCAGTTGAGCTGAACAGTAGAGAAGAAAAAGAAAAGACATAAGAGCCGTGGCTGCATCGCAAAACTCTTCTGTGTGTTCGTCTCCCTCGTTCACATATGTTTCAGCTCGTGTGTGTGAGTGCTACCTTCTCTGAATTTCCAACAGAGAAGTCTGAAGAAACGTCCAAAGTAAGCACCACTCCTACCACTGAAGACAGAGATTGCTGAGATAGAGGAATACATTAAGCAATGCCAAGGTGAAGAACTACTTGCTTGTTCAGTTGCGGAGGAGATTTAGAGCAGAGATTGACAGGGTGTTGGAGGAGAACTTGGACTTCTGGTTGAGGTTTAGCACATCGTATCATCAAATACGGAATTTTCAAACATCATTTGACAAGCTAAAAGTTGAGATGGGTAAATTGACTGATGCACAGGCACAAGGCAGTGCAGACGGAGTCCCAACTAGTCATCAGGTAGCAAAGCTGGAGTCAGCTGTTCTAGAAAAGAAATTTCGGGATCTGAATACAGATCTTCAAGTTTGGATGGAAAATAATGTGCTATTAAAAGGAGAGCTGGAGAACAGGTTCTCTTCACTGTGCGGCATACAAGAGGATATATCAAAGATCACAACTCTGGATAAAAGTTATTGAAGTTCGCTTCACCCCCCCTTTCCAAGCTGCAAAATACCAAGGAGAGGTGCTTAATATGAAACAAGAGCATAACAAAGTTGCTAAAGAGCTAGAAGCTGGTCTAGACAACGTAAGAGGCCTCCAAGAGGAGGTTGGGAAGGTGCTCTTGAAGCTCCGAGAGAATCTTGAGCTATCAATAGCAAGAAGCAACCGAGCTCAACAGAACTTCCGAAGCCTGTCAACAAAAACCGGGGTTCCCCCTTAGAACTTTCCTGTTTGGCACGAAGCCAAAGAAACCGTCACTTTTTTCATGCATGGGTCCTGGGGTGCATAAGCAGTATGGTGGCTCGAAGGCTGGGCATAGATGATATTGGTTGGATCATCGGCTATCTGTCTTTTGACATCTAATACAAAAGAGATCTCAATGTACCTGTCAATCGATTTGTGGTCTATGTGGTTTTTCTTAGGCCTTAAATGTGAAGGACCCTGCATCTCTTAACTCAAATTTGGTTTATGATTATCCATTTACTTCTGCATTGATATGGTATTGGTGCCTATATGACCTTACTGTCAGAACTAAATTTGGTAGAAATGTGTAATGTTAAATTTGTTTACAACTAGCCGACTGTCCATGAGTTGCAACAGATTTCAAATAAACATAATATAAATTATATACTTAGAAAACAAATATGCATATGGTACTTATTTCTATAAATGAAAGTTTTATATATAATTTGCGTCCAATCAACAAGCTACATGCACAGATAATATAATTATTCACAGAAAATCCTTCAAGTAACTTATGCACATGTTTATCTATAAAAAAATCCCACCAACTTAAGAGGTGGGAGGTGGATGTGAGACTCACCACCACCATCAAGTGTTGGAAATATGCCCTAGAGGCAATCATAGAGATGATTATATTTCGTTATGTTCATGATTTATTGGATAATATGTTATCTTGTTCCAAGAATAATATCGTTAATATTTATTATCAAGTATGTGATTTGATTGTGACTCTATATTTATATTTGCGATGACTATTTTAAAGCGATCCCTAGTCGAAAACATATGAGGACACATATGAATAGACTAGCATATGTATTGGTTGATAACCATATTTCATGAGTCATAGATATGGAGATGTCAAACCAATAATACAGATACATGTTAGCGAACATAAGGTTGGATCGACCAACCATGAGACATTGTGAGAACATTGTATTCTTATATGTCATCAGTTGGTCTCATTTACAATGTGTATGCTATATCCTTAGACTTGAGATCGTCTCACGTACTCGAGATGTGTAGTGACTTACTCACGGGTTGCCAAACACTGCTCCGTAACTAGGTAGTTATAAATGTAGCTTTCGGGTTTGTCATGATACATGCGTCAAGGCATGGTCGATCAAGATAAAATTCGCCTCTCCATGCAACGAGAGAGATATCTCTAGGCCTTTCGAGTGATCGGATTCCAAAAATACATGGCCATGCTACTTGCGGTTAAAGAGTTAACCATAGTCGGGAATTCGAGTCACATGATCGAGAAAGAGTGGTCGAGTTAACCAACAAGGATGGCACATACTCGCCTTGAGTTTGACCAATATCGTGAGGCAAAGGGAAATACATATGAGATTTGTTAAGGTTCGTCCGATGTGATCTTTACTTATACTCGGGACTCGGCATTTCTTGCTAGGGGTCACTACCGATTAGTGAACGAATAGGAGTACTCGGGCCATGTCTAAGTGTACATGAACCTATAGGGTCACACGCTTAAAGGGCTGGGACACGTTTTGGATGGTGATCCGAATTCTTATGGGCCACGAGTTTTTAATGGGCCTCAAAGTTCGAAACCCATTATGGATGTCTATATATAGAGAGACGGTGGCATAGGGTTAATGTGATTTTTGGAATTCCCAAAACCGTAGCCACCACACCTTCTTTGCCCAAAACCGCGCAGCCGGCGCTAGCACTCCGACACGTGGTGTTCCTAGTTCCTACTGTGTACGTGTGGATACCTTAGAGACGTTGCTGCGAGGCTTCAACGTTAGGACGATTTGCAACTTGTGATGGTCACGGGGAGCACTTGGAGGAGGCGCGAGGCCAGTACGTCTACAACCGCATCAACGCGCTACGTCGACTCTTCTTCTGCTGTGAGTCTGCGCGTCTAGTAGTAATTCCGTAATCTATTACTAGCGGAGGTTCCTTGGTTGCGCGATAGATTTTTGAAATTACACTAGTGTAGTTTACCCGTGTTCTCACCAAGTCCTTTTTTTTTTATAATAGTAAAGATAAAGATTCTTCTGGTACTGGTACTGGAAGAAACTGTGTTGGTGCTCCTGTTCCTCGAATACCTTCAATTGTCAAATTGGGATCAAAGCTGGCAATGCCTACCCAATTGCAAAAGTGGTGGTGCAACTGTTTTGCTAGTTGACCTACTGGGAGAAAGTCAAATCCCGTAAGTGTGTCATATCCTAACTTTTTTAACCTCTTGGGCATCTTTAGTAATCTGTTGGGAGAAAACATAACCTATCAAATTAGCCTGTGTATATAAGCAATGGTGTGGTAGCTAAGGAACAATAATACGGATTGAATCAAACTTCATGTTGTTTTTTCTGAGCAAAACCCAAACTTGTTAGAATTGATGCTGATATTCATAATATCCTTGTATTCTTCAGTTGGTGATCCTTTCAGCAGTTATCGAAATGTCTTTTCAGGCTGTGCAATCTCGGAGAAGCTTTTGGTCTCAACAGCAATCCTACTGAGTCTCAGATGGCAATATCTTTCTTGTATGCATGGTGTCAATAGAATGGCAAGTTGCCAGACAGAAATGTGTGTTGACTTCATTGTGTTTGGTCCATGACCTCATTCAAAGTTGATTTGCATATGATGATCTGTTAACATCAAATTTTTTTAAAGGCCAAGTTTCTTGTAAAACTAAACTTGTACTACCTTCTTCTGTTTCTTTTTTATGGAATGGTGGTGGTGCTGTTTATCACAGTTGTTTGTTATATCACATGCTTTAGTCTCTTTAACAATTTAACGTAAGTTTGAGGGCTTTGCTATTCCTTAAAGAAGTCAGGAAAGAAAATTGACTGCGGGTGTCAGTGAATTCATGAGAGGAAGGTGTCAGAATGACAGAATCTTTACTGCTTGATCAGGTATGTTTAATATCAATGCTTTAGAAGACACGGGGCATGAAGTTAATAATGCTACCTTGGCCGTTCTTTTATTTACAAACATTTTATTATTTTCTAGGAAACAGCAAATGGGCTGTCATTATCAGATATGACCAGTCCTGTTCTATCCACAATATACTCACTGTTTTCAGTTCCATGCATAGTTTGCATTACGAGGAAACAGTAGTTCTTTCCTAGTCTGTTCACCAGCTTACTCAAAGCTCCTGTTTCCTGAAGTGGTGGGTTCCAATTTCCTACTTTTTTATAGTCAAACTCAAATTATGGATAGATCGACATATATTTGAAACAGACATATATCTTTTAATAGTTGAATGCGCATATATTACTAGGGACTGAAAAATAGAATCAATTACATGTTCTAAAACCAGTAAAACACACTCAAGTCATCATTGCTTTCGCGTTCTCAAACCGTCTCCACCAGCAAAGTTCTGTCATTCGTCAAGCCAGCCACTTGATGGGACTGGTCGCATATGCTCCTCAGAGGCAACCGGTAGGAGTAGGAACGGGGTTGCAGCGGTGTGGGGCCCTCCCTCCCACTCTTGGTCTTTTTTCCTCTTTCTTTTCTAGATGAAGCAGCTATGAGAGATTGGAAGTGTGAGAACCCGGAAAATCAGACTAAACTAAAATAATGCTAATCAGTAATTAGAAGGAAATAAAATTCACCTAAACCAAAAACAAAACATAAACTCAGTTGATAACAAACGCATCGCAAAACAATTCCACATAAGATAATATTATCCAGAATTTATCAACACAGTAATTACAAACAAAATTAAAACATTAGTATAAAACTCTGAGTCGACTATAAGAAGCCTTTGACATCACAAGAAAAAAAAAAAGCATTAAAAACAAACTCAGAATTAAATTACAATAATCCATTGCATTGGATCAACATAAAAGATATATTCCCAGAAGTTCATCAGTATAATTTACAACATCATTAGAACCCAAAATCAATTACAAAGAATTCATTACAAGAGGACATACAACATTAATTCAATCTCAAAATTTATCACAGTATGATCTCATCGCAAGCAAAGGTAAAATATTACAACTCGATATCATTTACAAGAACTCGTACAAGCATAAGTAAAACAATAATACAATATCTGAATTAATTACAAGAATACATTACAACAGATCAGAATATAAATTACCACTTTGAGTACATTACAAAAAGAATAAAATAGAAATCTTGCATGTATATCGCCGAAACCTTTGCTTTGCCCATTTATCGCCAGCCGTCAAACCATTCCTCAGCCAATCCGAAACCCTACACACAATTCCATTGATCGCCAAACAACCAAAAAGACAAGTAACATACCAAATGCAATAAAATAGAATTAGAATAAAGAAGGTTGCCGTCAGATTTTAGGAAGATCACTTAGGTTCCCAAACCGACCAAAGTCAGTCAGCACCGTCTCACTTCCGTAGGTTTCATCACCCGACGTTTATTAGAATCCGACACCCACGTTATACTAACTTACCTCAGGCGCTAGAAAATAATATGAGGCACTAGAAATAATTTAATCAAGATAAAATAATTAAATCAAGTATCACCAACGTAAAATCACTCAGGCATATTTGCATGCGTAAAAATTAAATAAACCTAGTTGCATGCGAGTATGTGTAGTAATTTTATTTATCATGTGATAAAACCCGAATATAGGCGACCAACGATTCCAAAGCCAGTAGGCCGTAGAACGACCGCAGTTGGGGAGTGCTAGTTTAACGCGTGGGGGGGGGTGTTCCGAAAAATGTTATTAAACTAAAATCCGCTAACGAAAAGAACCAATTGACTAATGTACGCATAATAACACCAAAAGCAACTATTTATTTATTTATTATTCGTGTTGTCGTATAATTGCAGCAGACGAACCAACGTCGGCAGGAGTAGCTGATACCGATTTTGTCGACGACGATCATTTCTACGATTACGAAGGCAAGCTTATCACTTGAACATAAATCTAGTTATATTAAATATAAAAGTTACCTTTATGTATAATTATACATATTGCATGAAAATTATGTCTCAAAATCAAATCGGATAAAAAGAAAGATGAGAAAATAAAAAAAGATGAAAGAGATAAGAAATGAGAAAAAGGATGGTACAGCTGGGGGAGAGCCGCTGTACTGCAAGAGTTAATATTATGGCTGGTAAAGGGGCCTGTGGCAGGAAAGAGATGAGGGAAGAGGTGGGACCCCTTTACATATAGTTAATATATAAAGACCAACAAAACTCTCACCTGAATAAGGGGTCGTAATTAAGTACCAACTATTTTCCTATTTCGACGGGCAGAAAATACTACCTTGTTACGTAATTATGTTCTCCACATTTGGTGCACGTTGGAGTGTTGGGTGCAGGAAGAGAGCCGCCCCGAGGTGGAGTGTGGGAACCGGAAGAGAGCTGACCCAACCAACATTACATGAACTCAGTGGATGACGGGGTCAGCACCGACGAAAAGTAATAGGTGGAGACTTAATCACGTAACTTGGAAAATGTTTTGAATTCTGAACTCGAAGTCGCATCAAAGGAAATGCGGTGGACCTAGCTCAGTGTAACATCCCAAAGTGCTGTTACCAAAATAAAATAAAATAAAGTTATTATTTTATTGGATTTTCTGAAATTTGATAGAGTTTCATTGCTTTATTTGAAATTTTGAAATTTTAAAAGTCAAAAGAGAAATATATTTGATGTTCTTGAAGTTTTATTTGGTTGGATCTGAAAAAATAAATAAATTAATTTCTAGAATTTTCTGGTATTTTAAAAGCTTTTTCCTAATTATTTTAAAGCCAAAATAATTTATTTGCAAAATTAAAAGCCAATTATAAGTTGGGATTATTTTATTTAAGTCCAAAATGCCTTAGAGAATTTCTGTGAATTTTCTCAGAATTTTTGGATTTAAATTACTATTTTCTAAAAGCTATTTTGATTTAACTCCTTTTCTGAAATTGGAAAATCAAATTAAAATCCTTAAACCCTGTTGGGCCGAATCCTCCGCTCGGCCCACTTCTGTCATGCGTGTGTCGGCCCATTTTGGCCCACCCGCACCCAGCCGCCCCCATCTCCACCGCGTGATCTTAACCATTGGATCAAGATCCAACGGCCGACACTCATCCCGCGCGCCCGCACGTCAAAACACATCCTCACTTGCTAGCCGCCGGATCAGATTTGGACGGTCAGATTTTGTTGAGTCTTTCAGATGTTCGAACGTCCCACTCAATTTGGACCGTCCGATTTGAATCAGACGGCCATTCATCTCCCTACGCCACCCCGCCTCACCCGCACCGTTGGATGCAAATACAACGGCCCGCACTGCTTCTTCTCCCTCGCGTCTTCTTCCTCCAGCTCCCGCACACGGCCGCCATTAGCGCCGCGTAGAGCTCCATCACTACCGCCATTTACGCCTCCTCTCCCAGCACGGTCGTGCGCGTTAAAACCCGCACATCACGCCGCCACTCCTCCCGGCTTTTCCCCCCTCCATCTCGCACGAAATCTCCGGAACCCCGCGATCACCGCCGCGACCTCCCACGGCCGATCTCTCATCACCGGCCTTCCCCGGCCCCTATAAAAGGAGCACCGGGTGCGCACCTCTCCAGGCAACCCAGCGCCGCCACCCACTCCTCCCCTCTCGCTCCAGCGCCGCCGCAATCTTGATTATAGGGTTTTGCCGTCGCCAGTTAAAACCTCGAAGTACTCTGCCGCCAGCGACGCCTAACCACCGTGGACCGCACCACCGACTTCCCCATCATTGGAGCTCCCTCGCGCACCCCTTCTTCGCCCCGAAGCGCCTCCGGTTTCCATCGCCGACAACTACCGTACTCCGTCCTCCGCTCCGGCGCCAATTCCGGCCACCACCGTCATCCTCCCGTGCCAAGGCAGGTACCTTCATGTTCGCAATAGCCGTGGCTACGCGTTGGTACCACTCACCGCCGGTGAACCTCCGCCGCTCGCCGTTGTCGGGCCATCCCGAAACCTCGCCATTGGCAAGGTGACGTGGTCCACCACCTCAGCGCCCACGTCCTCGCCAGCTCAGCCTCCACGCCCGTTTTTATGCCCTTGTGTTGCCTCGTCATTGGCCACGTATGCGTACACATGGCGAGCTTCAAAACCCCAGAACCAAAAGCCGCGAAGACTTAGTCCACGGTGAGCCGAGTCACTGACTTGTGGGTCCCACATGTCAGGGGAAATTCTATTTACTTTTTCCTTTTCTTTGCGGCTGATTAACCCTTGCTGATGTCATGCTGGCGGAATAAAAGCAGTTTCCTTTAGAAAAATAATTCCAATAATCCAGAAAAATCCTAATTCTATTATTCCATGTGATTTGAATCTTCCAGAGCTCATATCTTTTGCATCCGAACTCCGATTGAGTCCATTCAAATTTCTAAATTTATCTAAATTCAAGATCTAGCCAACCAAACTAAAATTATTTAATTTGGAGTTCATTTGAGTTGTTATTTGAATTTTATTTGAATTTGTCTTATTTCGCGATTAGATTTCGACGACTCCGGAGAGTCAGATTTCAACGCCAGTTGAAGAGCTTATAAGAGGATTGATTTTGACTGTATGATCATCGTGATTGTACACTTGGACTACCTGGAGAAAGTACTTGTGAGTACTAGGTGATCTGTTAAGAAAAACAACATCACCTCAGTATCAGGTGATTTGTTAAGGAAAACAACATCACCTCATCAAGCAAGGCAAGTTATACCCTTGATCATATTGTTCCTATTATTTCAAATTATTTATATTCTATTTTAAATTATTACTGCATGTATATGTTTATATAATTATTTTAATTTCCTGTTTTAATTGCCTAGTTATTCCAATTTTCCTTGTATGACCAATTTGAATATTGAACGTGAATACCTTGTCACCATTAGGTAAAATGACACCAAAATTAACCTTATGCTTAGACAATGCTTAGATCAAATCTTGTATTTGGGAAAGTTTAGCCAAATCTTCTAAATTTGATTTAAATTTGGTCTATGGTATTGTTTTACCATAGAAGGTTTATAAAATGCTTTTACTCGGAAAATAAAATAAAAACGGGTTTGGACTTGGGCATAATAGATGTTTGGTGGGTGCATGTTCATGCACAGCCTTAATCTGGTTAGGATTAAGGCCCAAGGTTAATCTGGGAAGTTGCCCAAGTTAGTTAAGGACCGGTCTTCGAGTGCATGATGGTACACCTTACCGTACTACCACAAGTCTGGTGTGGGACAGATTTGGCTAAATAATTTATGATGTCGTAGTGTCATTTGTGCTATATTATTGGTGTGGGTGTCGGACAGACAGTAGTCCCACCTGGCGTAAGAGGGGGCTCCTGGAGGATGGTTAGTCCAATGGTAGCGAAACCTTAGCAGACATAAATACATTAAGATAGGACATTGTAAAGGCCTCATGATAATCACTTAGTCGCACACCTACGGAAGTGTGTGATGTGGACAGTACAAGTTGATTATCTCTTGTGGGTAAAGCTGTACAACCTCTGCAGAGTGTAAAACTATTCGAATAGTCGTGTCTACGGTTACGGACATGCTAGCAGAACTACTCAAAGTTAGACTCTGGTTTTATTTGAAAAAGACTTCTTCAAAACTGGTTTATCCAGATGGGAATTGGGCAGGAAGCCATGTGATAGGAGGGTATCCTTCACCATTCATGTGTGAATGTTATCTGACTATAAAATTTAGAATTTATAAAATAAATTTTAGTTATAAAATAACTGCTTTAGAACTTTTATAAAATAAATTTTAGTTATAAAATAACTGCTTTAGAACTTAGTACAAGTATTTAAAGAAAATACTGCTTTATGCAAATCAACCAATAAGCCATCCTTTGTTACATCCATGTATGCATGTCATTCTGTTATTTGACGGGTGTAACTTGCGAGCACGGTAGTTGTGCTCATACTTGCTTTATGCAAATAAATTTTAGAGGAGAATGACTTTGCTACCAGTGTGGATCTCGATGACTAGGCCGTTTCCCTAGTCGATTGCCTGTGGTAGATTAACTGGACCCTACTACATCTTTGTCTTCCGCTGTGTTTATTTTATTGTTGGCCTGTAAGCCTCATTTGTAATCAACTCTGTTGGTATTCTTTAATAAAGTTGTGATATGATTTTGTTACCATATTTGTTTACTGTGTGAACTAGCTACTGATCATGGGACTAGTTTAGAAATGCACAGAGGATTTGGGATGATAATCCCGGGTCCTGACACTCAGAGAGAGCTCAGAATAGCTATGGGTAAAGTGGTACAAAACCTGCGCAGTGCTATATAAAATCATGAATTCATGCCTGTCTCTTGGATTAGAGTCTACAGGAACCGCTAGGGGTCTATCATCCTTTCGAGTGACAAGTAGTCTTTTCTGAATTAAAATTTGCTATCTAAAGTTTTGACGAGTTATTTATTTTCAAAAAAGAGATGAGCTAGAAAATATGATAACAAACAGAGATGAGTCATCCAGTGCATATTTTGCTAATAATGCTTGCTGAGTACACTTGTGCTCAATCTTGCTATTATTCTCTTTTGTTAGATCCTAGTCCGGCCGGGAACTATCTTGAGTGGGATGAAGGATATGCAAGTACTAAGGAGGCCGCAGGAGGTGAGGGCGCTGACTATGAGGACTAGGGCGAGGCGGACGCCTTATTTGGTGGGTGGGACGAGTAAGCGACCGGTGGAGCAGAGCGGGCAAGCGAGGGGAATTTTATTCCCATTGTAATAAAATACTTGTAAGATAGGCCACAGCCTTGCGTGGTTAACTGCTGTAATAATAAAGTGTCGTTTCTATCTTATTGTTCTGCTACGTTGACTCTAGGGAGGCTTACTATTTGTTGGAGTGATGTCCTACCGAGCAGACGAATAGTAATCTGTATGCCTAAGTGTGATTACCCTCCAGGGTAATGACACAGGACGCCACAAGAAGATAGAAACAATCTTCTTTGAGACCTCGGTTGTAGCACCTCTATGAATCCCCTTTCTTCACTGACCACGTGGATTCACCGGAGCAGCGTCCGATAACATATTGGTATTAGGGAGGAAGATGGAGACGGGAGGCGACGATGAGAGGAATAGGGCGGCGACGAGGTGCTAATTTTCTCTTAAAAAAGATACGATGGTGTTGCGACTTGCGAGCGAGACGGGACTCGAGGGCGAGTGGGATGTTGCTAACAACTAACCTCTTGGGCCCACATATCGATGTGGGGGACGTGGAAGGGTAGACGGACCTCAGAAATTTACTGTGCTCATGAAAATTTTAAAATTTCTAGATTTTTTCCTTTTCCTTCCCCCTTCTTTCTTTTTCCTCGCCCTCCCTTATGTTTCCTTTTCCCACCTAACTCCCCAACTGGTTCCTCTCTCCTACATGCAGCTAACCCTGTTGCCTCCTCTCTCTCCTCTACCCCTCCCTCGCTCTTACTACTAAAAAAAAGGCTAATACTGGACGTCGTCTGTATTAAATACAATAATAGACGGTTTTGGTTTAGTGACCGTCTGTGTTACTAGCTGCGCAAAAAACCATCTGTGAAGTATCACAGATGGTTCTGAACAAGAACTGTCTGTGATATTGCTAAATATCACAGACGGTTTTCAATACAAACCGTCTGTAACTTCCCATCCTCATTGCAGATGGTTTGTATCAAAAACCATCTGTGATAAGTATCTCTGATTTTACCATGACTTGAAATCAAAGAGTCAGTGATAAGTATCTCCCGATTTTGCCTAACTCTGTGACTTGAAATGAGTTATTTCAAGCCATGGTAAAATCAGAGTTTTAGTGATTTCAAGCTATGGTAAAATCAGAGCATTATGCATTTCAAGTCACAGAGTCAGTAAAATCAGAAGATACTTATCACAGACAGTTTTTGTTTGAAACCGTCTATGATTCACGGAAATTTTTGAATGTTTGCACGAGAGGCGAAATGTTTTGGCACTATCCTTATATATTATATCCATCCCCGCCTTATCTTCCATCGGCCTCTCCCTCTCCCCTCCCCACGCTGAGCTCTAGCGACCGCCTTCGATTCCCTGGCACGGTTTGGTGAGGAGACATAGCCAACGAGGAGGAGGAGGACGCGCAGGAGCTCTATGTTTGTCGTAGGAGGTAAACTGTCGGAAGGTACGTGTATATCCCCAAAATATACACAATTTGTTGGCTGTTTGATGGTTCTTATTTTATTTGTACCTAATGCAGGAGCGCCGTCAGAGGTTTTCGATCGTCTCTCATTTTCCTTGCCGACAAGCTTGAGTCGAATTCGCACGACAGGCAAGAACAGTTTGTGATATGCTGATGAGGTACATAGAGGAGCTCATAAGACCAATCCAAGAAGATAATGAGTTCTTCAGAGCTTGGAGGCACAGATGGATTCTAGCTAGTTTAACTTTGTAATTTTATTCTTTTTTTCTCATTCGAAGAGGACGTTGTGAAACCTTTTGGTTTTCCTTTTACTAGATAGGTCTCTCCTACAATGTATCTGTTATCGGAATTTTAATTGGATTTTAGTTGTCTTACTAGAGATTACATATGGAAACTACTGTCTAGGAATTGATTAGTTTGGCTAAAAATCCGATTTTTTGCAATAGAAAAAAACTATCACAGATGGTTCTTGTTTAGAACCGTCTGTGATAGTGTTAAAAAACCGTCTGTGATGAGTTGATGACCTCATATTATTATTAACCCATAAACTCATATGACTCACGAAACCATCTGTAACGATATTTTTAAACCGTTTATGAAGACCTTTTCTGTAGCCCTAGCGTTGCCACCACCTAACGCTGTTGTCACTGAGCTTCGGTCTCCCCAGTCGGGCGGTGGTGCGGCATCGCGGGGACCATTGGCATGTGACGGAGCTACGACCGTGGAGGCGGTTGGATCCGCCATCTTCCTCCCCTCCGGCGACCAGATCTGTTGGATCGGTCATCTCCCTCCCCTCTAGTGGCACGGAATCCAAATTAGCCCATGTGGGGTCCAGATCTGGCCGTCGGCGAGGGGAATAGGCCGTGCAGCCTCCGGTGGGGGCAGGATGCGGCGCTGCACCCAACGAGGGAAGGAGCACGGGGGAACTCCTCTCACTTCCCGCTTGGCCGAGCAGGCAGCGGCGCAGGTTGGGGTACACCCATGACGTCCCCGGTGTGCGTCGTCCTCGGACCAAAACCCTGCTGCTGTTTCCCTCGAGCCCCCTTTACCTGTTCACCTCCGCCGCTCATTTCATCTACTCCAGCGCCAGCGATGTCTGAGCTATACCTGGCCAATGTCCGCTGGCAACTACTACCGCCATACACCACCAAATTGGGATGGGAGTCTGCGGGAAGAAGGCACCATTGCGCAAGGAATTGGGTGTGTGCTTGACTTTATGGGTCCACATGTCAGGTTGGTGGTGGTGGCAAACTCACCATCACCACTAAGTGCTTCTTTTAAGTAGTTGAGATATGGAACTGTCCTACAAACATTTCTACGAAGTATTAACAGGTTATCTAACACCAGCACTAATTGTCATGGGTTACCTTTATGTTTGCTACAGAACTGGGATCTCATTCTACAGAATCAAAGATAAGGCATACCCGGCAATCTCTAGACTCCAGTTAAGGATTAAAGCTCTGAAAATTGAGAAATGAGGGCTTGACTTTCGTTCTATCAACCAATGCATCAATATCCATCTACAGTATGTTTATCTTATACACCTTTCTGTTCCTTCTCCATATGCTAGTTACTAGTCCTGTTAAGTAGATCTCGTTGACAATTATATATGTGAATTATACATTTGTTTGTCTACTCCAATGCTAGTTATTGGTCTCATTTATGGTAAGTCGCTTCATTGATAAATCCAAAAGCAAATTCAGAACTGCAGTGGAAAAGATAGTTTTCATGTCCAGCAGATAGTCACTAATGTTTTATGTTTTCTCAAATTTTTAAAGAAGTACGGCATTATTTTAGTAGGTTTCTTAATAAGTGTTAGGAGCTCCTTATTGTCTCTTAGAGAGGGTTCATGCTTAGTTGTGATGTAGTCAATTTTTTTTCAAAACTACTGATATATGTTCTTGGTAAGATTGTCTAAATGTATTCATACTTGCAAAAGGTCCGTACATATGTAAATATCACCACAAGATGCAATTTTGTACCTTCATCTTTTATCATATGCTGAAGGGTCGCTGGCATCAATTTCCCTGTGTTTATTAATGCATATATGGCTGGAGCATATTCCTTACCTGTGAGTCCGACACCTGTTCATTCTTCCAACTGTTAAATTCAGCATACTTTTAATCTCTTATCCAAGGCAGACATATTTTGAACTTTTTTATAATTTCCAGTGGCTTACACGCGCCGCGGTGGGTTTGGTATTTTGAACTTTTTTATAATTTCCAGTGGCTTACACGCGCCGCGGCGGGGTTGGTATTTTGAACTTTTTTGTAATTTCCAATGGCTCACACGCACCGCGGCGGGGTTGGTATTTTGAACTTTTTTTATAATTTCCAGTGGCTTGCACGCGCCGCGGCAGGGGTTGGTATTTTGAACTTTTTTATAATTTCCAGTGGCTTACACGCGCCGAGGGGGGGCGCACTTTTCTTGGAATTATTTGCCTTGCCACACAGCTCAACAGTTGATGAGTAAACATGATGGTGGACAAATTTTTTTAGAAAATGAATTTTTCGGATTTTGAATTTTTAAAAAATCAAATTCGAATAAAATTAAAGCAAATTCGTTTTTTTTACAATATTCATCTAAACCAAAATTTTTGGAACCGGTTTATATTTCTAATGGCCCCCACCGGTAAAAGTGAAAATCGCCGGTAACCGCCGAAATTAGCGATTTTTTTCACTGGGCCTGATAGAGTTTGCTTGGAGTACACGAGGCATTTGAATTGTTCACTATGCATCAGATGATATCCTTCTTTGACATGTTGACTGTTTGCTGTTGTTAGCATACTGAGCTGGTGTATTAGGAATTTTCTGCCTTGTTAAAAGAGTGGTCCTACTGCCTTGTTAAAAGAGTGGTCCTACTACCTTTGGGAATATAGTATACACAATGCACACCAAACGATCTCTATTTATACCAATCCCCTTCACTTGCACTTCGCCCCAAACACATCAAGGGATTCACATCTAAAAGCCATGTTCAATCCTTCTTCCTCGTCGACGCCTACCTACAGTGACCTCTTCATGCAGCATGCAGTGAGCTTCTCTTCTGCTTTGCCCACAGCTCCAACCGAGATTCCTCGCAGCGGCGGTTTCTTCCGTGACAACGGTGGTATGCTTTCTCTTCCCAACGTTGCTGCCTCGGCGCCACCTCCCTACTCCTCTTCCCTCCCTTCCTACTATACCCACAGGAGCACCAGCTCACACTTCTTCCCTCTTCACCCCCAATTGCCTGACCCTCTCAACAGTAATGCCGCCTTCTCTTGCTCGTCCCTTCGGCATGCCAGTTGCCTTTCCCCCCTGTTTCTTCCTCCCCATCCTCATCCTCCGGCGACTTGTTGGAGTTCAGCTCTGGAACCATGCGGCGTGTCTTCAGTACCGGTGACCTGCAGGTAATGCAACAAGCCTCAAGTTGGAATTGTAGTTGATAATAAACAACTGTTAACCACTTTTCACCTATGTTGATGGAAAACAGGGGATGAATGTACCGCCATCACCGCCTCCGCCGCCGCCATTTTCAGGTGACAACTGCAGCCAGGAAGTAGGCCCTTTTTCTCAGAAGGTGGGGCGTTACAGCGCCGAAGAACGGAAGGAGAAAATCGGGAAATACCGTAGCAAGCGCCATCAGAGGAACTTCCACAAGAAGATCACTGTATTGACCCCCACAGAACCTGCAAACGCATTCCATTCTCTAGCCAATTCATGTCCTCTAATGCATCTCTTGTTCATCATCTTTGGATCTCCCAGTATGCATGCAGGAAGACGCTGGCAGATAGCAGGCCAAGGGTCCAGGGCCGCTTTACTAGGAACGTTGAAACGGAGGCCGAGGCAGTTGCAGGCCTCGAGAGGGATGCGCCTGACAACACCTACGAGTACTGTCCGTACAACGACCTCGCCACCAACAGCAGCAACTGCTACGACAGCCAGAACCTGTGCAGGGAAATTAGCAATAGCACGACGTTTGGCAACGGCAAGTGGTGGTGGGAAACGCCGGTGGCAGCCGGTGCAGCCAATGGGGGACAGCAGCAGCAGCTTGGTTTCGACGTCGACGATGAAGACGAGCTGTGGGCCAGCCTCGCTGACATGTGCTCGGGGACCTGACCTGGCCTGGCCTTATGTACGGCGCTGCTGATTGGTGCTGTCTGGTGCAAGGAAGGCAAGGAGCACCACCGAGTGGCGGCTGCCGAGGCAGTGTAGTGGTCAGAGTGGCGTCGCTGACCTTCTTATACCTTAGTTTAACTTAAGTCTTTACGAGAAGAAAAAATGAGAAGGAAAATGACTTCTCAGCTTGCTCTGTGTGTTCCGAGTTAGTACTTTGCAATCTTCTTCCATAAAGCTTCACCCTAGTATTGCTTTCTACATACCTGAAAATCTTATTGCTGCAACTTTCGTGCTCAGTTTTTGTCTTGTGTTTTGGTTTGCCTTGCTCGCACTTTGCAAATGTTAGTGCTGGTGCATATGTTTGTCTGTGGCTAGTGGCATGGTTGGCTGAACATTTTTGGCCACTGACATGACAATTAGCTGCTGATCTAGGAGCCCACCCAGGCTGAGCTAAGGCGTGTGCCGTCCCGAAGGTTCCGCTCTTGTTGCGGACGGCGAATTGGCAAATGGCGCCGGTCTCATTGGTACTAACAAATGGTGCCGGTCACTGTCACTAATAACAGTTCCACAGGCAAGGGAGGTGCATCTTTCGTCCTGCAAGTGCTATGTGTCCCGAATCCTGAAATTGCAGATACTCTCTAAGACTACCAATAGCAGTCATTTGACATGCCCATCTTTGCATTGCTTAATTGGTGTGGCACCTGACCTCGGTTTTCTGGCCGATGTGCGGATTTTTCCACTATGATTTTCCACTATTTTGATCCTATTACATGTGTGGTGATCCGGATTTGCATCTAAACTCTCAGTGTATTCTGAACTAGTACAATGATCAGTAGATAGCTCACATAGTACAATTATCGACGAATGTCACATCCATACAAGCGTATAAATAAGAAAGTACTTAATTATCACAAAAACATTATAAATAGAACTTAGGGCCAAGTGTTTACATAACAGGCCGATGAGCCTACAAGTTCAGAGAGTAAATGGCAACAACGGAAAGTAAGTAAACCAAAAGGATGAGGCCTCCAGACATTTGCCACAGACAATCGACTGAGGCTATGACCTAGTTATTGTCATCTTCGTTATTCCCATAGCCAGATATGCATAGAAGTATCCGTACACCGGGTCTTCTGCTTCATAATCTGAATCCACATATTTGAACAACTATGAGTACAAAGGTACTCATCAAGCCCTCACAACAAATACAAGGATATAGATGCAAGGCTTACAAAAGGAGGGGTTTTATGTTTTTTTAGCACAAAGCCAGTTTTCCCAAATACTATAATTATTTTCTAAACCTATGAATTAACATTTTTAACTACAAAACCAAAGTTTCATTTGTGTAAATAATTATTATCTTGTTAAGGTACCATCCACCTACAGTTACTCACAAGATTACATCCACCTATGGTTACGCACAAGGTTACAACCACCTCAAAGTTACACATAAGGTTACATCCACCTCTATCATCACCACAACCATGTTTACGCCAACATATCTCAGTTCTCATTTTAATAAAACTAACCAAGTGCGGCTTTATGCATAATGCTTATAACCAGGGGCACGACTATTCGAATAGATTAAATACTCTACAGAGGTTGTACAACTTTACCCACAAGATATGATCAACTCATAATATCGCCCATGACACGCTTCCTTAGGCATGCAATAGAGACGATCATGACAAGGCTTTTCTAATACCTAGTCCCGATACTAGACACGCTCCGACGGGGAATCATTCAACACTGGGACAATAACTGTTACGGGGGCACCCCCAGAATGCCCTTAACCAGACGTATTTTCAATGAGGGACCCTCCATTGTTATATAGTCACGACCCTTCTCGATATTAATGAGGATTAAAATATCTATGTATTATCTTAATACATAATTAAAGACCGCACGATTTCGTAGTCGTAACCCCTAAGGCTAACGACCCTTGTGGTTGTAAGAATTCTAGAGGTTACATCAAGGATACCTTGGTCGGATAAGGTCCAATACCTAGTCCCCAACAGATGACTGCTCGTAGAAATAATGAACTAGCACTTGGTCTCGATTCTAAGTATATACCTTCCGTGTGATGAATGTAACATGTGCCTAATCACTCCAAACCACACGACGTTTCATGACTCTAAGTCACTGACAATAACTCTCATGTGGTTACATCATTCTCCCTGATATCAACCGTCGAACGGTTGATACTTCACCAGCTGCCGCCTCGCTCCGACCAGTCACGACACTTCCAACAGGCGTCTCTTCAGGATCTAACCGCCACCACTTCATCAACTACTTAAAGGAGAACACAAACGGTAGAAAGGGGGATCTAGTGGAGAAGATCAGCAGACGATTGTATTCCATCAGATTGAAGCATCATAATTAGCATTAGATTCATATTTCAAGTCTGATTCAAGAGCATAGCAAGCAATACACTCTATGTACTTAGAGTTAGTCCATTGCCTTATCAAGGACACCCTCTGTAATAGCCAGTTCATATCAATAAAGAGTAGTCCCATTCTCTCCCAATAAGTATTTGTCATTTTCCTCTATTTCATTTCGTAAAATCGACGACTCGATCGTCGACAGATATATATAAAAGTTACTTTGGGTGTAGGGTTTATGCCAGAAATTGAGTAAAGTAGTTGGTCAAGTCTATCACATACTAAACTTGTGGTTGCACGATTTAGTGGTTTAGAAACACAACATATGATTCAATCCTTAATCGACTCAAGCGAGACAATCCACAAACCCAACTTGTGTGCACACTACACCGATCTCATACCAACCACTCGCCCGACTCTCCACCATAATAAATAACATTATCATGTTTCTAGTGGTAACCCACGTTACCACACAAATCACAACATATCCCAAGTTGTTGTAATGGCAATGTTTGTATTCTATTCAATTTCAACCATTAAACAATGTCTAAGCACAATCAATAGTCATCATTAATTAGTGACAAGGTATAAGTGTTATCAACAATCAAGGAGGGGAATGATAATAATCAACATTTGGCATAGCTAGGTATAAACCTTTAATATAGCATTTCATAAATAATAATAAGCATGCAAGTAATACTTTAAAATGAAATACGTTGCATTTGAAATGTAGATTCAAATTGATCAATTGTAAGGATTTGCCTAGCTCAAGCATAGACATTGCTTGGTCTTGGCCTTGGCCTGAAGCAACGATGAAGTCTTCGGTGTTGTTGGAAACTATTTAAGCGCAAAATGATGACTTCGAATAAATACTCATAAATCAAATAAAATTTAAATGAACTTCAAAAGTTATGAATTTGGTACTGATGGAAAGATCTTGAATTTATATGAATTTATAAATAAAAAATCAAATTATTTGGATTTAAAATGAGGGAGAATGGGCTCTCCAAAGTTTGACTCGAGAGGAAATTCTAGAAATTCGGAAAATCCTGATAGGTCGGATCGGCTGGGATTTTATTTTTATTTTTCATTTAATTTTCTTAAGAAAATCCTCTGCAGTTGACAACTGGGGTCCACTAGGATTTATTATTTTTTTGAATTATTTTCCTTAAGGAAAAAGGCTATGTGGCTGATAGGTGGGTCGAGCTGGGGTTTTTATTTTATTTTCTATTTATTTTATTCAGGAAAACCTGAGAGACTAACCGGTGAGGTCACGGTCCACATGGACTTAGTCCACCCGACGACGCACAGGGCCTAGGGTCCACTTGTCGGTGGCTATGGTCTACGGACCAGGCATATACAACGGGTTTTAAGCGGTGGGCCCACATGTCATAGACTCACACTTATTTCTATGGCTTAGTTAGATTTTCCCAATGATGTTGGGCCCACATGTCATACAAATACTAACTACCAATTAACGCTAACTAATTACCACTAACTTAATCACTTTGGCCCCACACGTCAGTGACCCTATCATCATCGTCCCCCTCAGAACAGAGGAATGAGACTGAGGTAGCCATGTCCGGCTTGGATTCGAGCTCAGCGTCGGTGGGGGAAGGCATGACGACCACCTGAGACCGGCAAAATGGGTTGCGAAGGTCCTAGCGATGTTAATGGCTGTGACAGCGCGGTGGGAGATGGACCGAGGCGGCAACACGATGGCGTTGGCAATGACACTGTACACGCTGGCATCTACACAACATAACTACTAACTAGAAATTGAGGCGCGGGTGAGCACGAGGGAGTTACAAGGGTGCTATACAAGGTGGTTGTGTGCCTAGAGGTGCTTGGGAGGGCTATGTCCATGGCGGCCGACAACGAGGAAGGAGGCGTTTGCGGCAGCGAGGTTACTAAACAGCTACGTTGTATAGCATACCGGGTTTATGGGAGCTAGGAACACGAAATGACGCGAAGAGGTGAGGAGAAAGCTTATTAGAAGTGAAGCTAGCATTGTGGTGCGCGGCGGCAGCGCTGTACCAGAGCCAAGGAAGACGAGGCACTCCGGCAACTATGGTGCATGACAAGGAAGAAGGAGGTGAGCATTGGAAAGGTGAGCTCGAAGCGTACATAAGGGACATGAGCTTCAAGGTCGAAGTTCACCAGAATGAGCAGGATGGAGTGGAAATGGTGAGGGAGATGCTGGATCTACGGCGCAGACGTCGGGGTATTCCGGGCGACTAAGTGGAGGGGAAGGAGGGGATCCGAAGGGGGAAAAGAAGATGAGACGTAGGTGATTCAGGGGATGAGCTTGGCTCAGCTTATAAGGGAGACAAGGAGGGAGAAAGTGGCAATGCAGCATCAGTCTCGGTAATTTCTTGCGAGTGCACGAGTGTGGACCGTTCGACGAAGCTGGCGCGGCGATGGGGCGACCTCGCGGCAGCCTTGCGCTCGAGGTCTGTTGCAGCTTACATGCTCTCAGGTGTCTCCCGTCACTTGCTTACGTGGAGAGAGGGGGGATGAGCGAGAGAGGAAGAAGATGAATATGCATGGGAGCTGACGTGTGGGGTCGGGTCCACTTGTCGGCGAGAGAGGTGCGAGGGGAACGAGTGGGCGGGTTGGCTCGGCTGTGGCCGCAGCTAGTTGGTGGGCCTCGTAGAGAGGGAAGGGAGAATGAGGGGGGTTGGGCTGGCGGGGTGGATGTGGCCCGAGGGGGAGAGAGAGAGAGAGAGAGAGAGAGAAAAAAATTTTAAACTTTTTATTTTGATTTCCATATTTGAAATTCAAATTCTAAGGAGGTTTGGCATACCATTTAGCTTGTAGATTTTTATAAGTTTAATTTGGAGAAAAGATTTTGATGTAACTTTTTGAAATGCAAAACAAGCTTTTGGAAATCCACAAAATGCAACAAAAGTTATTGAAATCCCATAAAATTCATTCAAGTTTTAAAATTTTCGAAATTGAGCTGTTACAATATGTGGGCTGTGAACGCTAGCCAACTATCCCACTCCAAAAAAAAACAAACAGCCTTTCCTGCTTAATTAGTCGATTCAATCGAGCAGTTGGTTGTTTATTTGGTAGTTACACAGACGGTCGTTTCGTCTTTGGAAAGCTTGATGCTTACACTGTCTGAAGAAACACGATTTAACGTGGTGAGATGCTGCTTAGTCAGGCGAAGAGATGAAGGCTATTTCTATCATGGAATCGAGATATTGTTGGAACAGCCTTTTGCCTTGGTATGATTGGCAAAAGTTGTAACATTCCCTTATAAACAGTACGTCTTGCAAGCTATTTATTTCATGGAATCAATATACTAATTTCTTGAACACCGCACTACTGGAGCCTGACACTGGTAGCCTCTAAACATCAGAATGGCATCAAGAAAAATGTCACAAAAAAATAATCTGAAATGAAAATGCCGTTCAACGTTAACCGCGGCTAAACATCTTGACCGATCTTTCTACAGGCACAAATCGATTCCTGAGAGCCCAAATGCAGCTAATCTTCGACACCCTCCCTTTTTGACCATCTAAAACCGCTCAAATGCAGCAAATGAGTTTCATCAAGAATAAAAGCAGCAGTTGGCCTAGAAACGTAGCTAGCTCGACTAAGAAACGAAAAGGGGACATGCAAAATGTTGTATACCAGGAGCATTTTGGAAATTTTCCAATTATTCTCGTAGGCCACATATGTCAGACAGAGAGAGAGGATAAGAGTCATGTGGCCTTATGCTGTTGAGAGAGAGAGAGAGAGAGGCCGGAGAAGAGGTCGTGGGGACGCCAAGGCTTCCGCGAGAAGCTCGGGCAACTGTTTTGGCGGCGCCACCTCGTCCTCTACCTTATATACTCCTTCTCTTTCCTCTTGGGATAGTGCAAATTGAAGTTCCTTTTTCTCTTCTCCCCGAGATTAAAAATCACCATAACCCGACTATTTTCTAGGACTTGCCTCACAGTGAGTGCTAAAGAACTTATTAGTTAATTTTACAGTAATATCGTTGAGTGCTGCAGCACTGATTAGTTAATCGTGCAGTAATATCATTGAATACTTGTAGTAATATCATTGAGTATTTGCAGTAATTTCATTGATTGCTGCATTACTGATTTGTTGATCTTACAGTAATATTATTGATTGTTACGGTATTGATTTGTTAATCCTAAAGTAATATCATAGATTACTGAAGTGCTGATTTGATAATCTTACAGTGATACCATTGGGTCAATCTCGTCTAGTTCAGTGATTCAGTTAACAGTTGATAGCATTTAAACTCAAATTCAGAAAGCATAATGTTAGCAGTAGTGTTACTAGCTTTGTTCGCTTACTGAAAGTCACTTTATGTTTTCTATCCGAGTTACTTAAATAGTCTTTACTTTTATATTAATAAAGAAGCAGAGCTCAAAACCTAGTTTATCATCAAGTGATTACCACTCTAATTGTTTTTGAGAAACAATCCAATGATGTGGAGAAGGCCTAGTTTATCACTAGAGCAGCAGACATGTGAAAGCATAGGATTAAATATCAATCTGTGCATTATTTTTATTGATATTGTCCAAGGTTCCTAAAATCGGTCCTAGGCGCTGCCTAGACGGTCGGCGGTGCCCTTGCCGCCGCGACTTTGATGCAGTCGGTCGGCTAGGTAGACCAGCTATGCTGTTAAAGCCAGTCCAAAGCGGTGTAAGGCGAGGTGGCATGAGGTGGCGATGAGAGGGAGGAGGGAGAGGGGACTAGCTGGCGCTGGCGAGAGAGAGAAGGGGGCATGAGGGCAGAGGAGGAACTCGACTTGCAACAGCTGCGATGACGGGAGGGAGGAGGAAGGAGAAGGAGAGGGGGAGGAGGCATAGTTACTGGATTCGCGAAACACATTGGTGAACAGCGAATCAGATTGCATGGTTCACTGATGATCTAATTCGATGTCGATATGGCCATGGTTTGCCGGAGGGGAGCGAGCCCAAGTTAGACGAATAGAGAAGGGGGGAGCATGGCAAGAGGGAAGGAAGCTGACACCTTCATCGCCGTCACCGTCGCCGCTAGGTTGTAGTCGCCGTTGATGCCGCTAGATCGTAGTTGTCGTTGCATTGTGGTCGTCGAGGAGTAGGCAGGTGGCGGCACGTGCGAGGAGTCGAGAAGGAGGCAAGTGGCGGCTGGGTTCTAGACTTTAGGGCAAGTGGGTATGGGAGCATGGGTCTTGTGGGCTGGCCTCACCGCTGCCTAGTCGGCCACCTAGGCGGCCTAGGCGTTAGGTGTCATGCCACCGTCCGACTAACACTTAGCGCTTTCTTGATCCTCAATATTGTCCATAGTTTTAAATTATTGAGCATGTTTTTCTGTTTATATGTTATAAGCAATAATTTTGTGATGTTAAAGACGTCTCTATTGTTTATGTTATATAAAACTCGTTGAAATCATGATTTTCTATCATTATTTATTTCCGGAATTATTCTAAGATTTTTGCTAAATCCGCAGTTTCTTCTACACAAAACACCCAATGAACAAGAGCTCAGCTGCAGTGCTCGCTCCTTTCTGAAGTACGACACATAATTGTGTGGTTTTGGAATCTTCAGTGAAGCGAAGGAGAAAGGACGAACAAAAAACTACCCTCCAAACTGTTTGCAACTGGCAAAAGTGCAGCACCAGAGGCGGCCAGGATATCAGAAGATCGGTCAAAGGAGAATAAGAACCCCAAGTGTTGCGATACTCAATGATGAGGAGAGCAATGAGTAAGCTTTTACACTCGGTTCAATGTTACAAGAATGAGACGAACGCCTCTTGCACCTAGCTGACGGCCACCTCCTACAGTCCTACGGCATTACCTATTTTCACTAGCAGTGTGATTCCTTGGTTTTGCAATGCTTACATTGTTATATCAAGCACTTAAACCTGTCAAAAGAATCATCATATGTTACTTAACCTCTTAAATCTCCTAAAGCTCTTAATTGTATAAATGGCGATTGCCGATAGGACTAAGGGATCATTAAATCTGTTTAGTCAAAAAAAAAAATCCTCAATACTCAAGTCTGGCAGAAAAAATAGAGGTGAGTAAATTCAATTGTTGAAGGATTCCAGTCTAAGAAGTGCACTATAGTACTTCTGCTATTTTAGGGTAATCAGGAGAGTTAGTGGTGAGAAAAGTAAAACAGCATTGCATCTCTCTGCCTCTTTGGAATTTCTAGTTTTCTACATTTAGGCTTTAGCCAAAAGGCTATGCATGCGTTTGCATTGTAGAGGTAGAGTGAAGGGACGCTTGACTGTCTCTCCCCTCCCCTAGAGGTGGTGAGCGTGGCTGCCGGATTCTCTGTCGGCCGCTAATGCCAAGTACCAAGCACAGATATCTTTGTTAATTTCACTATGATTACAACTCTAACTAGTAGTACTGTTTAGTACAAACTTTTGTGTAGGTCAAGTTTGCATGTTTGTAATTGTGGTGAAAGAATGCAGTAGAAAATTGTTGGCTCATATCCTAGTTAATTTAACTAGGGGTAAAGCATGTTGCAAGTAACTAATAACCACTATGTTCCCTCTTTGAGATCAGGTAAATCATGTTTTATACTCCAGTACACAAGATGATCAACAAGTCATTTCAAATTGGTGGAACCAATTACTTTGACAAGTGGAGGGGGAAGAAAGGAATCATGTGAAGTGTTTCATTCACATTTCATCCTTTTACTTATAGAACAAACGAAGCAAAAACCGAAATGATGGCCCAGCCCTTTTGGACTAATCAATCATAAGGAAATCAGGAGAGAAGAACGCGTGGCGTGAACAAAAGTGCCCCTGGATGCTAATGTTGACCCAGATAAGAAAATGAGGAGTTGCCCACTTAACCCTTAATTACAATTATTAGTTCTTGATTGTGGATATGATAAGGCAAAACACAATCTTTGCGCACTCGATGGATCTCCACGGGAAAATTCATCATTTCATTGGTCTAATTAAAAGCTTAAACAGGGTTAATGAAGTTGTATTTGTGAATAAGGTCAACAAAGTGTTGGAGAAATGCAATGTAAAGTGGGGAGACCATAGGTAAAAGATGGAATATTCACCAAAATGCAAATTTGGTAATGTGCATGATAACAACATAAAAGGGGGTGCCAACGAGCAAATTAATGGTAAATCATGCAGGTTTGTTCATGATACTCATTTCAGGATCCCACCGTCTAGCACCAGTTAGTTTATTGCAGTAAAGCAGGAGGAAGGTTGGCTGGCCAAAATAAATTGAAGAAATGAAGAGTGGACACCTTCCAAATACCCAGTACCCCACAAAAGAAGTCCAACTTGCCAATTTTTGTTGGACGGTCAAACAACTTTCACAGTACGAGGATCAATGTGATAAGTGAAGTGTAATTATTGTGTTCTTTCGTGGAAGTCGTCACCATATACAATAGCCAAGGCGAAAAAAAAACATGCCTGTAATGCCAAAGTTCAAGTGTCTACGCAGCCTGATGTAAGCTGATGCTTAATGTGCGTGTAAACTACGACAGTGAACATCCGTAGGTTAGCGAAGCAGTAAATATGTTTTTTTTTTTGGTAAGATCTTGTACAGATGCAGCTATAAAGGTTTTGGCACTTCACCTGTGGTGTAATATACTCAAGATCTCCTGTGTCGCATTGTAACATAAACCTGTTGAGTGATACGACGTCGGCCGGCAAACAGATACCCGAGATCTGGTGGCGCGCGTGGAGGAGCGGGGCGACGCCGGGTGGCCGGGGCCGCAGCACGGCGCGTCACGATGCAGATGGACTGACCGGCTGACGGCGAGGTGCCATCGGCCGCCTGGGTGGAGCGGACGGACGGACGGACGGACGGCGCGGCGAGAGGGATGCGGTGCGGGCTGCTCCTGACCGACGCCTCGGTCTGAGCCGCATGGGCTGACGCTACAGCACGGGGCCGGGCACGCTCGCGGTCGCGGCGGCCGAACGCGCTGGCCTTGTTGGGCGTGGGATTGGATGCATTCCAGTGTGCCTTTCCAGTCGGTTTGTCGTGGAGCCCGTTATTCTTTGGACCGAATAGGCTGAAATGCCCATAAAATGGAACAAGTTTTTGGGAATTACCTGGGAGAAGCCCCGTCGGCGGTCAGCGCTTCCCGGCGTTCACGTCAGGGGCCGGCCGCTTGCCGTAATCCCGCCCCCGCCCCCGATCAGCAGAGGTAAAAGTAAACACCGAACTCTCCTCCCTCCCTCCCCTTCCGTTGCTTGGGCCTCAATGTCGTCATTTTCACCATCTATCCTGCATTCCTGCCATCTCCGCTCCCTCGCGGCGGTAAGACGCGCGTGCTGTCTGCTCGACGAAATGCCGCGCAGGGCTCTGGCCTGTCGGGACTCGGAACTGATTCCAGAGTACTGAAATCGCATCGAGTCCAGTACTTGACCCATTTCTGGTACATGCATGGAGAATGCAAGATGTAAGCATTTTTTAACCAATGCAAGTTATAGCCGCGGAAAAAGGCTCCTTGGAGACACAAGAGGAATCGCCTGTTCAAGGTCTCAATTATTCTAAGAAGCAATCTCACAGCTCAAAAATACGTGCCTTTCCTCCTCCATCTATGTACGGCAGCAGCACTAACTAATGCCACATACTTTTGTACACCAATGCCCCAGCACCTGATGGAAGAGCTAGAATTGCTATCCCATGCTACCGAAGTTCCTTGTTCTATAATACATGTATATCTGCGATTATTTTGGTGTTTTCCTGGACTGATCTTAGAAGTTCTCCTTGTGGAAATGGAACCGAGTTGTTGTCGTGTGGCTGAATTCTACTGAAAGACCCCTGAGTGTTTTTGTGAGTGTTGGAGATCCACAATAGAAAACACCTGCGGATTTATGGAACACCTTAGCATTGTTGTGCTGTAAAGTAGGGAGCCATCACTTGAATTTTATCAGAAAATTGCTCACCTATACGGGAGTTCTTGTGGGCGTTGGCCAAATCAGAAAATACCTTTCTCCAGTTTGGCCTTGCAAAATGTGTCCGGATCTGCAAAATACCAGTCAGAAAAGGAAGCCATTACAGTGCATCTGAATTTGTTTGCAGATATTAGAGGGAGAAGGGGGGAAAACCTTGCTTCCAGACACGATGTCCACACCATTTTTGGCATGTTGAAGTGATTGGACCATGGCAATCAGAGCTGACCTTGCATCACCCTCTTCGTACACGCTGGTCAGGTAGTTGTGCATCTCTATTATATTCTGTATAGCGAGAGATTAGGTTACTTTTTGTTTATCGAACTGAAGGAGAGAATGTGGGAACTTTTACTGAAGCAGTTAGGGTGAGTAGTACATCGCGATCGCTTTCAGCAATGTCATTCATGACACCTTTGAACCATTCAAAGGAGCCTTGTTCTCTGGTAACCCAGTAGAAGTAAGCTCGTCCTGGCCCATTGCTCTTAAAGCTGCAGCCTAACTCGGTATCATGCATGCTTTGCAGCCCCTATTGAATCCAAATCGTTTTAGAAATTGTACATTTTTTATCCTGTATGAGAAATAATTTGCAGTAATTAAGCAGTTTACTTCGTTGGACTTTATGTTGTTCAGGAGATCCTTCAGTATGCTGATGAAAGGAGTTGCACCAATTCCAAGCCCAATAAGCAAAAGAATGTCATATTTCCTGTAATTTTGAGCTGGTGCACCATAAGGACCATCTATAAGGATTTTGGGAAACCTAAATGAAGAAAGAGAAGTAAGCAAGGTTAGTGAAATATACGTATACCCGAGCAATTCCTTCAAAAACTAAATGGATCTAGCATGTGAAACAAATGAGTCACAATCACCTAGTATCCTCTGCCAGACCATCTGCCACTACTGTGGTTTCAAGTCTTGCAAGTGTAGCCTTCTTGGAACTTACCTCTGCTTCACAAGCCTGCTTGAATTAGTATATTCTTTCAGCAATTTCACTAATTTAGCATATAAATACAGTATAAGCTCCTGTTGTGCTTGAATAAATTATTCTCCCTCTCTTTTTTTTCTCCTCACTCAACTGACCTTCCCAAATAGGTTCCTGAGTTCTGATGTCCAGTCACCTAATGTGCGGATATGAACACTCAAGTAGTCGTCTCCGGGTGCAGAAGTGATGGAGAAGGGATGCCTGTAAACATTGAAGAATTTTTTAAGCCAAAGCCTTGGAAAAATAACTTGGACAATGAGGATGATGAGATGAAACCATTCAAAAGGCGAAACATCTGGGCATTTTACAAACAGGTACATCCCACTTTTGTACTTGAAACTTGGTGGCTTCTTCATGTAAATAGAGAGCACATTTCCTGGGTAAATTGCTGCCTGCATGACACATTGGATTATCAATTAATAATTATCTTGTAGCCCGTAGAAGTTAGAATAAACTGCAAAAGCTCATACCGTGGTATTCATGTAAATCTGTAGCTTACCTTGATGATGCTCACACGATAACTGGTCTCACGAACTCTTCTAATAGTTCTCTCGCAAGCATAGAAGAGGACAGGAACTGCCAAGTACATCCATGTCTGGAAACACACCCGAAATTATCATTTCAATTTTAAGCACAAACATTGAATTCTCAGAAGAAAACTTGTGCCAAAAAGATGTCAGAGCAATACCGTTCTCTTGTACCACTTCTTGGTGAGGAATATGAAGTAGGAGTGCAGCACCAGGAGGATGTAGGCAATCACCAGCAGGTGGTGGGCGTACCAGAAGGCATTGAAACCAGCCAGGTGGTGCAGCGGTGACGGCAGCTTCACAACGCTCCTCCTGAAGGAGTGTGTCGCCAGTGTGAACGAGAATGACATTATGATGATCATGAGGATTCCAGTCCACCCTGGAGTGCTTGCAACCAGGGATGGGTATGTTGGTTGAACAAAGTTGAAGAATGGCCCAAGCGTGGCCTCAAACTTGTCCCTTGGGCACGAGATCAACCTTGGGAAGTCGCAGGTTACGTGAGCAAGCGTATGAGTAGCCGATCCAATTGCAATTGCCAGTGCAATAACCTGACATTGTGATCACAACAAAGGGGTCAATTTGTGCGGTCCTGGAAATGGCAAGGAGGCCCGCATATGTACCTTGTGGAAGTTTATGTTATCATCGAATGGTATGACACTGCTGAGTGCGGTTGATCGGAGTCTTGTCAGCGTATTTCGGCACACTGGGAGCAGTATAAGGGCCATGTTCAGCTTGAGCGTCTCAGCAGCACCCTTTGCGATGCAGACACAGTAGCCCATCACCTCGAATGCTGCCCGCCTCCTATATTGCTCAAACTTGAATATGAACAGGCCAATGTTGAGGATTCCCCACAATGTGAGGACCCATATCCTCTTCCAGTTCTCGTGGATGAAGTCAACAGTCTTGGTGAAACGTCTCTGCATTGGGCTCCTGTAACTGGAAGGAATCATTGTCCTTGCAAGGCTTGTTGACGCCTGCTTCAGCTTCTCTGGTTGCCCTGGGGCCATCACCATCCCCCGGAGTAGCGTCTCCAGCTGCCAAATCTGCATTGAGACACAACATAAGCATATCAGTATGCTGTTGCTTCACCAGAAAGAAGAGAAGATACCATTTCTTGGTACCTCAATGTAACCGCGATCATCAGGGTCCAGCTCTTCCATGATCAGCGAGGCATAGGTTGCGGCATGCCTTTTCAACTTGGCAAGCTTGTTTGCTGAGGCACTCAGCACAATAACCTGTATATGGAAGGAAAAAGTAAAAATTATAGAGATCATTATGACAAGCTTTGGGGAGAAGGTCAGATTCAGAGACATTGGTCAACTGACCTCTTTGACCTCGTCTTCTGTGAGCTTTCCATCACCGTTCTTGTCACACCTGATTTCAAATAAATCTCATCAAGAGGCAAGTCGGGAGGTTTTTCCATTGAAGAGAAGGGAGGTAGACCTTTACATGTCAAAGAATATGCGTAGCCGTGAATCGAAGTTCTGGTCGGTCATCTCCTCCCAGAATTCCTTCAGCTGTTCTTTCGTTACCCCATCATCTGACTCGATGTTCCTTCTCCTTGCCAATGCCACGAACACCTCGCTTGCAAACTCCTTGGAATCCGCCATACCTTTAAGAAGCAGAGCCGTTCTAGGCTTAGAGCTTCAATTCTTGCAGTTTAAGAACCAGTTATGAGGAGGAATCTATTGCGTTATTCTGATTTAACTTTTTCTGGCTACAGCTGTAAGATTTCGAAGAGTTGTAATTTTCTGTTCTTGCTGCGTGGTAAGTAGCATTTGAAAAGTTGTATGTAATTTGGATACAAATTTCTGAAGTTTGTAGAAATAATCAACCAATTTTATCCTCGTAAATTTCCCATATATGCTGTGAATTGGAATGGTTAATGGTATATCAAGGACGTGCTGCAAGCATGCATGAATGACATGCTGACCAATCTGAAACATCTGAAATGGTTTAAAATGGCGAACAAAACCAACAACACTTGATCGAGGCACATATTTGAACCATTTAATTATCTGTTAATTGTTCTCCACCACATGCACAAAAGATCGACAATGTCTTATTTTGTTTCGAAGGGATTCGATGTTTTTCACTGATCGTTTCATGGTGCCGTGTATGTTCAGATTGATGATCACTTAAAACACCATTGCCATGCAGGGGTTGCTGTACTATATCGAAGAATTGCCACCGAGATTAGGGAGCACGAGACGAGACTCACCGATGCATTTCGCGAAGCTCTCCCTGTGCAGGCGGCCGTCAGTGCTCATCTCGTCGAACCGCTTCTCGACGGACTTCCAGCCGTCCTTGCCCGCCGCCGTCTTGTCGAGGAAGCGCAGCCCCCGCAGTGCGGGCTGCGCGCTGGAGTGCGTCCGCTTCAGGCCCCGCATCGTCTCCGGCACCCGCACCGACACCTTGGACGCCAGATGCCGCATCCCCGACGTGATCCGCGACGGCTGCTTCCTCATCAGCGGCGGCGGCGGGTGATGCTCCCCCTCGCCCATCCCCCCGCCGCCGCCGCCGCCCAGCGGCACGTCCACGTACCCCGCCGACGACGAAGGCATTCGATCAACCGAACGTACCTACGTACGTGCCGATAGCTGGTGCTCACCGCAGGGTGGCCGCGGGCTTCATGTCCAACACACGGCTGGGTGTAAAATTGGAAAGGAAAGGAGAGGAGAGGAGAGGAGAGAAGGGGAATGTGGCGCGTGCTGCGGAGAGGGGACGCCCCAATTATAGCCGTTGCTTGCGCGCGGCACGGCCGGGCGCGGCCGCTCGGCGTGCAAGGGCCGTGAAGAAAGCTGTGGCGCGGTCGGATGGGCGCGTACGCATTGGGAGCGTGCGGTGCCGGCAAGTGGCGCGAGTTTGAGGGAGTCCGGCTGGGGGAATTTACCGGACGCGGAGGCTTTTTTGTGCGCGGGCCTGCCCAGCGCAGGTGTGACCCTGTGTACGTGCGAGCGAGTTGGCTGGTGGGTGTCGCATGGAGCTCGTCAGCTAGCTCACCGTCACCGGTGGTGTGGCAGATAGATTACGATTCACCATAGACATATGTGAAGCAGCTAATACTAATAATAAGGAATGTAAGTTTACAATGGATGCAACCTCCGTTGTAGTCTAGCTGGTTAGGATACTCGGCTCTCACCCGAGAGACCCGGGTTCGTGTCCCGGCAACGGAATGCCTTTTGCATTTTGCACAATGGCAGCGTTGTTTTTGGTTGTGAAAACTGAAGCAGCGCCCTGTCTCTGAAGTCTCAACATATTACTGCTTATATTTTTTTGTGTGTCATTGTCGATTGTCTAAAGTACTAGTAGGGTGCCTATGCGTTATAACAAAAACTCAAACCTTACCAGGGTTCACAATTTCGGCAAAATTTCCAAAATTTCGTTCCTTTTGTCAGCTCCTAAAAGAAATCGCTTTCGTTCAAAAAAATTCGCCGTATTTGAATTTGGCCCGGCCCAAACACCACATCCGGCCGGCCCATGACCATGAGTCACTGTTGCAGTGTTGCCCTAACCTCCCTCGTGTGTTCACTGCTTGATCCCCTCGCCTCCACTCAGTGTCTCAGCCACTTGCTCTCCCCTTTCACCTCCTCCCCCTGCCCTCTCCAAGCAGCGGCGGCGGCGCAACAGCAGGAGCCATTGAGACCCTGCAGCTTGTCCATGTCCCTGCTCAAGTCCACGGGGCCCTCCGCCGCCGCCGCGTCCACCCGGTCCAGGTCCTCCTGGCTAGCTGTGAAGCCCCGGTTCAGCCCGGTGTCCGCGTAGTCGACGGCCGACGGCGCCGTCGTCATGCAGATGGAGAGCTGCTGCTTCTTTTTGCTACAGCTCCTGCTACCGACACCACTCGGCCACCATATCTTTTTGCTCTTGCTGCTAGTGGGATTAAGTAGAGGAAATTATCGTTATGAGCTGCTGCAAATGGAGAGTTGCTGCTTCTTCTTGCTATCAGGTCTGGAAAGGTACTCTTTCATTGGCGATAACTTTTAAAATTGCCGTTATGAAGCATGAAATGGTATTAGTTCTGCCTTGAGATTAATCAGTATGGCTGATTTGAACCTAATTTACAATTTTGTCCAAAATTTAGGCAAATTTTGTCCAAATTTTAAATGTCGGTTTGAACACTTACCAAAATTTTGGACCGAAATTCCGGAATTTCGGTGATTTCGGTGGTTTCGCCCCCTAGCGAATTTTTTCAGAAACGAAATAGTGAACCCTGGACCTTACACAAATAATATTTCACTTTAACACATGAAGCAAATCAACCAATTAAAAAGATGATGATACATGTATCTGCGAGCATCACGTTAGTGCAACATGATTGACCAAGTACTATATGTGACAATTTTGTAAATGAATGGTAGCAAATAACATTTTCCCACTTCAATACATAAATAATTGTAAGACCATCTTTAAAGTCAACATCATCGTTAAACAGGAAACATTAACATAAATTTAGAAATGAAGCTGTTGCAGCAACCTTATGGAAGACCCATTCTCATCTCTAGCTTTCAAATAAAGAGAAAGGAAGCACACTCTACAAAATAGATAAAAAAAGTTAAACATCCTAAATCTATTGTATATCTATCTATTATATTATTAAAGCGATAGAAAAAGAAGTCACCACGTTCGCTCTCAAGGGTTAGAAATTCTCACGTTAATCAATGCAAAAAAGAGAAACATCTACACCGTTGATTATGGTGGGTCTAGATTATAACGATCTAGATTAAACGAAAGAGTCCATGTCAAGTACAATATAGAAATAAGAGTCCATCTCAAGTACAATATAGAAATAAGAGTCCATCTCAAGTACAATATAGAAATAAGAGTCTATCTCAAGTACAATGCAAAATTAACTGAAATTCGGAATTAAAAAATAAAATAAAATAAAAAATTTAATTTGAATACGAATTCCTAAGTAAAATCACTAGATAAATATAATTCGAAATAAAAATTTTAAAAAAGTAATCGGATTAGTATACGAATTCTAACAAAAAATAACCGGAATTCGAAATAAAAAATAAAAATAAAATAAGCAAATTGATTTGGATACGAATTCCAAAGTTTTATATATATATATATATATATATATATATATATATATATATATATATATATAATTCCAATAAAAACTAATTAAAAGTAAGGATAAAAATAAAATAAAATTTACAATCTGATTTTCATATGAATTACAAAGTAAAATAAATAAAATTTGGAACAAAAATCATCAATTTGATTTCCATATTAAGTAAAATTCTAAATAAATATAACTCAAAATAAAAATTAAACAAAAAATGACAATTAGATTAGTATACAAATTTCAACAAAAAAAATAGATTTTGGAATAAAAATAAAATAAAATTAGCATTTTGATTTCGATACGAGTTACAAAGCAAAATCTATAAATAACTATAATTTGGCATAAAAATTAACAATTAGATTTGTTTACGAATTCCAACAAAAAATAATTGAAATTAGAGACAACAAATAAAAAAAATTGTAATTTGATTTTTCATACGAATTCCAAAGTAAAATCTCTTAATAACTAAAATTTTGAATAAATTAAATATAAGTAATAATGAGGATATCGTGAATGGTGTGAGAGGAGATCACGAAAGAGTGCAATGGTGTCAATCTGTCCTACAAGAAGACATTGATTCATAAGAAAGTGAATAGTCGAGGCAGCAGCGACAAGAGATGAGAACAATTCTATGCTGCTCACCTTAGCTGTTCGACAAGGACAATGTTGTGCTGCTCGCTGGAGCCATTAAAGAGAAAGACCGGTGTCAAAGGGGCCAAATGCTATGATGATGAATGGTGAGCATCAGCGTTATTGAAGTCAATGGCCAAAGAAACTCGATAATGGGGAAGACATAGTAGAGAAGAGATAAAGCTTTGGATTAAAGATGAGCTATCGACGATATGTGATCATCGGGTAACTAGGAGTATGCAATCGTTGGTGAGTGACATGGCGCCACCGGCGATAACAAGAAAATTCTCCCTATCATTAGCCAACGACTAAGACGGGCATACCGACATCAGTGAAGATAGGAGGTTGTCGCTGTTAGTAAGGAAGCCATATCGTTGAGTTGGACAATGTCGAAGAAGATAAGCGACTGACATAGGAGAAGAAGCCATCGAGCATGTATAACATAGTGTACATGTATATACATGCATGCATCCTACGAATAGAAGCATAGGTGTACAGAAACAAAGGAGCAAAGAGCTCGGAGTAGAGATAGCGTAATGATAAGGAATAATCTTGAGGCCACTGAAGAGAGCGCGACAGGTATCCCGGCAGGGATCCACGATATTTGCACGCAAATACATGTAGATGTTACAATGGTCATCATTAAGCGATAATTGGAGAGAAGTAGAAGATAACTATGTGGTACAATATTGCATTGAAATGGGTAGCAGCTGAGAGATATCGATCAAGAATTGAGTTTGCTCTTGGAGGTTGAAGCAGAAAAATTATGACGAGGAAGAGATAGAAGACACACGGTTCGGTAGGGCAACCGTCGTAAAGGAAGATAAGTTCAAGATATGTCGCCTATGGTATGTCGGTGTATACGTGGATAAGGTACTCTAATATCATGTAAACTAATAAGATAATTTTGTTGCACACATAATCAATGTATTACTTGAAATTAACATAGATACATGTGCATGCAAACATTTTGAAAAAGAGTTAAGCGCATACAGCTACATGATGCATACATAATGGATAGTGGTTAACTTGTTATACTTATGACTTTTTTCATTAAAGCTCATACTTCAATTACATTACTCAAGTTGCATTTTCTTCAAGCTTCTATTACTTTTTTTTCTTCTAATATTTATGATATCTTAAAAATCTAAATAGCTGCAAGATACGTAAATATATTCTAAGCATCTAAGTTATTTCATTTGTCACTACATACTTTAAAACAAATCTAGTCGCGCAAATACGCGGACCACCCCGCTAGTTATATATAAGAGATGTTAAAATATTTAGTGACTTGCTTACGTTATTCAATGTCCAAACATTCCAGCAAATGCGTTATTCCTTATATCAACAACATCCATGATAAAGTTCCTTACGTTCACATCGTGCAGCGCTACTTGTCATAATTCTGTTTAAAGGTGCACTGATTAACTTATAAAAGACGTGCATACATTATTTGCATGATTGTTTACATTCGAGCTCTTGTGCGCCAACAACTTGAGATCCAAAGATAAAATTGCGACAACCCATTGTCATCAAACAACCTTTCCAATAAAAAGTGTATATAATTAGTTTACTATAGCAATTTGTTGAGAACAAGAATAATGTGTAAGATGACGAAATAATCGAATTGACTCTACATATACTATACTAGCTATTCTTCTTCAACATTGTCACGACCAAAACATGACGCCCTTCCCCCGCAAGTGTCCATCGTGTTAGATACAGTACAATAAGCAACCTCAATGAAAAATGTGCAGTATAATTTATTTTTTTCTTTCAAGAACATAGAAACATTATTGTGCTATTTGTACCTGTCGTCCCTGAAGCATAATTCCCTCATCGGTATGCGAAGTGGGAAGCTGTTGATGTGCTGAATTGGGCTGACATGTAGGAGGTAATTAAGATGGAATTAATTAAGAAGTAGGAGGAGATCGATGCCATGGCATCGTGTGTTAAGCGTGCTCTCCTTCCTCCTCGGCATCTTCGCCGAACTGAAGAAGGTACGTTCGTTGCCACTATGTTGTCGCAATGTGCCGCACAAATGCTGCGCCTTTTTCGGAGCAACGCGTGCTGAAAATGAAATTCTCCTCCGTCGTCCCCCCATGCGTACATGTAGCCGCCACGCGGGATGCCGATCAAGGGGAGGGACGTGGTCATCTGCCAGTTCCCATCGGATCCGACGCTGGCTCTGGGCGCCCTCTCGCTGCTTGCCGCCACATGCTACACGGGGACTGGAGCCTTGTCTGTCTTCTTCCCCTACAACGGCAAGTCTGTCCCAAGGAAGGCCCTCCTCGACACACCCTCCCTGCCCCACGTCTTCTTTGTCTCGCCGAGGGGCGGAGTCAGCCACGGTCTAAACCTCGGACTAGACCAACTATTCTTAAGCCAAACTCGAATGTTTGATGATTTTTCAAAAGATTTTTATAGACTTTAACACTTATGAGATTTCTAGGCCTTAGGTTATAGCCCACCTAGTCCGAGGCCTGGATCCGCCCCCACCATGTAAGAAATCGAAAACCACGTGGCCTTAAAAATTGCGCATGGTTCATGCAACGACACGCATCTGCTAAGTTTCTTTTTCCTTCTTTTTTTTTTCCCCGTTTTCGTAGAGACATTGCGATGGCCGGGGCAGGCCAAACGGTGTGTGTCGACGACGGAGGCCATGCACCATATCCGGAACGTGCACTGCGACCTCGGGTACGCCTGCTCGACGTCCACAACAGGGGTGCTCAGTGCCGCGGTGTTCCTCAACCTCAACGCCACTCTTTTGGATCGTCGGCCTCAAGCTCGCCGGCAACGTCAGGAGGACCACGTCGACGACGTCAGGTCGATGGGCTTGAGGAGAAGTGGATGACTTCGTAGCTCACGATATGCATGTTGCATCTGGGCAACAATATAACATGAGTGTACATAGAAATACTTCCTTGTCGAGACTTTTGTTCTGTAAATAAATGCGTCTAGTGCTCATTTGGCGCAGCTTAATTAAGGTCTTGTTTAGAATGTAACAATTTTCACGTGAAACAATTTAATTTCTATATAAATCAAGAGAGAGAAAAAACATGTTCCAAACAGCGACAACCCGGGAAGTTTGAGCTGCCACCTAAAAAGTCCTCTTCCTCCTCCTAAAAATCATAGCCGCCACCAAACAAGCCCCCTTCTCCTCCTCCCTTCCTCCTTGCCGTCTCGTTGGTGGCCGCCGGCCGGCCAGCGGTAGCGACGGGGCTTTTTCTCGGTGGTAGCGCCTGATCTGCATCGCTCGGCACCCGACTTCTGTCCTCTGATTTTCAATAGTGTGGACTTTCGTCGGGGTTGGATCTGGAGTCCTTCTCCGCTGACTTGTCTTCAGGCATGGTGATCCGGGGCCTTTCTCCACCGGCTTCTTTCGGCGGCGCAGCTTTGTCGATGGCATGACGACGGAGGTGGCGCGGTGCAGATCCAGATTTGGTGCATTTGGTAGAGATCGCGACGGCTCGATGGCGGTGGCTTGTGCGGCGCTCGACTCCTCCCTGGTGGATGGTTGTTAACCGACCGACGCGTGGGCTACGGTGGACGTCGCCTTCCTTTGGTGCTGGCGGCGGTTGGCCGTTAGGGATGTTGCAGACGTCGTCTTGACGATCTGGCCTTCATTGGTTGGATCCAGCGACGAGGTCGTACTGTGGCGTGGTTTTGGAGCACTGGTACCTTCGATTTGGGGTGAAAAATCTTAATATGGCCTTTGTTGGTAGGATCCGGCAATGACATCGACTTGAGCGGTGTTACCTTCTTGAAGACGTTGTTTTGGAGAACCGGTACCTGAGCTCTGGAGTGAAAACTTCTGATCTGACCTTCGCTGGTTGAATCCAACGACAACGACGTGAGTAGTATCCCTTCTTGGAGGCGTCGCTACAGAGACTGGCTCATCATCATCTCTTTGTTGTGCAGCTGCTATTCGCGTGTGGATGATCTCCTGGTTAGTTTTGGAGGCGTCGCCACGGTTAGGTGATTTTTTTAGGCTAGCCTTTGTATGACAATTTGTTTGTCATTGTTGGCTTTTGACTATTTTTTGTTTTAAGTTTTTAGCTAATGGTAGTATAATAGCTGTGTATATCTCTAGTTAATATAGAGATCAGAAGTTGTACTTTTATTATCTAAAAAATAGAGACAGCCCTGATTGGGACACAAGATTTTTGAAGGAGTTTTATTTGAATTTCACGGAAAACAGGTTAATTCCCATAGGAAACGCATTGAAAAACCGAGCCTTATAAAATCCTACTTCTTGTTGAGACGGAGACAGGTCGAGATGGCTGGGACCCACAACCGATATTGGGGGACAAAACTGGGGCCCATCGGCTTCACGAGGTTAGTCCCCTGACAAGGGGAGCAATGAACACCGCCGATGGGTAAATGCTGTAGACTAGTAGTGCTGCGCATAATGTACCTTGTCCCAATATCCCAATCTAACTGAGGAGATGGAGTCATGCAGACGCAGAAGAAAAGAACAAGAAAATGTTCGTATATTATGACATGTGCTCGTTTCCTTTCCAAAGTGAAAAGGCTGTTCGATTACGAGAGCTTACATTTCACTAATATTTTTATAAGATAATGTTATTTTTTTTAAAAAATTATCAAAATAAATAGTCAATTTTTTTAATAATAAAATCAAGCCACTGTCGTCATTCCAAATAGCGAAAGTGGCCTAGACAGTGGCGATAGAGGCTTCAACAGTACACCTACTGTCGCTATTAGCCTAGGCAGTGACGACAGGGGCTTCAACAGTATATCAACAGTATAGAAAATCCTTGTTGTCACTCCAAATGGCGACATGGACCTCTACATTGTTTTTTTGCTGACTATTTTCGAGCACATATTTTATCGATAAATCACACTGATATTACAAAATATTCAGCACAATGTCATAACATTTTTTTGTCGACAAATCACAATGATATTACAAAATATTCGGCACAACGTTGTAACATCTTTAGTCGACAAATCACACTAATATTACATAACACTTATCACAACATCATAACATCTTTTGTCAACAAATCACAATAACATTACATTACATTCAGCGCAACATCGTCACATATTTTGCCAATAAATCACACCGACATTACAAACTATTCACCACAACGCCCCATGTACACTGCTTCTAGTCTTGTTAGGGTCACGGTCGTCAATTGGAAATAATGCAAATCAATCACCTCGGAACCTTCAAGAATAGTTCCTTGAACGTAGTAAATTTTGAAATTGGCGGCGTCCAATATATTTGTCGTACTGCACCATAAACAAGATTTTCATATTTAATCACATATCTAAAACTAAATTACTCACTGAAAAGGATTATGTACAACATACTAACCGTACATCTAAAACTATGTAATTCATTCGGTAAAAAAATTACCTGAAAGGTGGGCGATCGGACAGACAACGCTTCACTAGCTTCCTCCCCCTCTCCTTCTCCTTGCTCCTCTCCCTTCTCTCCCATCTTTGTTTTTTTTTCCTGAATAAAAGTGAGTTATGCCAGAATTTTAGGGTCTTTTATAGGGTAGATTGTGTCGCTATTTGGAATGATAATAGTGACTTGCAGGATTCCTGTCGCCATTTGAAATGACGGTTTTCTAAAACTTTAATATTAAAAAATTTAGGGTCTCTGTCGCCATTTGGAATGACGATAATAGACTAGTTTTATTAAAAAATGACTATTTTTTTGTAATATTTTAATAAATAAATAATATTATTTTTAAAAATCTACATTTCACCAACACATGTATGTGCATCGGTACTGCAGGGCACGACGTCGATAGTATTCTGAGCCTACTGCTACAGTGATCCTGTAGCACACCGTACATAGCACGGTGGAAAATAATGTAGCTATTTCACTGTTTAGCGCTACAGCGATTTTTTATTTTAAGTTACTGATCTAAGCCGTTTTTTATAAGGTAAATTGTGTTGCCATTTGGAATAATCGGATGTATGACAGATGACTATTGCCACCTAACTGTGCGCAGAGGATCTGCTTCCATGTGCATGAGGTTTGGTAAATTGCTGCTTAGCTGGAACAAGCAAAGCTTGAGGTGATTGCGATGGTGGATTACGGTCATATGCATTGAAGCTATAAATGCACAAGATCTTAGGGTAATAGGAACAATCTTTATCATTCGATCGAAAATTGAAAGTCTAGATCAATTTTTACCGTAACTTTAGTTACAGTATATATTTCACTGTTGCTATAGTATTTTCGTCTTAAATAGAAACACTATTTACACAGTAACCTCTGCAGTGTCGGATGATCCGGAGCGTGCAATATGCATAAGGATTTCCACCAAACCAGCGGCGCAGGCTTGGCTACTTGCGGCACAGATGTCTCGTCGCCTGGCTCAGGTCCCACTCCCACCTGATCCCATTGGTGGAAGCACGATTCAATCATTTTCCTCGCAAATGTAACCAACCTGGAGGCCTTGATCTTATATGGACTCTCTGCTACCATGCTGGTGGAAGGTCTGTCGGTTGTTTTTTTTTTCTGAAGAAAAGAGAGTTTTATAGATTACTCAGAAGATTTAAAATATTCTTGAGTTACCAAATGTTCGATACAAAAAGGAACTTGCTCACACCAAACTTCTATCGGTTGTTATTGTTTATCCATTACAACAACAATGTATAATATACAAATTTGATACAGGAGAACAACCTAACCTAGGACACAAGGTGGATTTCATTTGTCGTAGCAGGGATTAGTTTAGGATATTTATATATGTTTGTCTCATAAACGATTTGGTAGCATAGGTCTTGACGTCTTGTCAACAAAAATAGCTCGGTGTATGCCAATACTCCAAAACTGTCGAACAGTCAAAGGTAGTACTTTTCAAAAGAGTCCGCAACTGCCAATGACTAAAACGCTCGTTTAAAGAAAACGACTAACATGAGCATTATCCGGATGGGAAAATTTACATCAACCTATATTCATACGCACTATAATTTAATCCTCGTGAGAACCATCAGCTACGTGCAAGCAAAACAACAAACCAATCAACAAACTAATAACATGTGAGCCCATAATCCACCTATCATCCTTATATATTTTTTAATTAATACATTATTACAATATTACCGAGTAAATTTTTCTATCTACCTATTCCTCTCCTTAAGAAAACAAACCACCCACACAGCTCCGCTATAAAAAAAAAGGACCGCCAACGCGGCAAAGGCGTATTATCACTGAGTCGCACACCGACTCATCTGTTTGCCTGTTGTTTAGTGCCAATTGTGCAGTGTCAATCGTTCTAGGACCAAAAAAAAAAAAAATCGTGCAGCGCCGAGATAGCGCAACCGCCGGGACAGACAACACGAGCACGAGCACGAGCACGAGGTGACACCAGTCCACCGGGCACGGAGGATCGGGATCTCGGTCTCGCGGAGGACACAAGTCACGGAACCGTTACAGGGCACAGCACTGACCAGCCTCCGTCCCCGTGTCAGGGAAGAGAAGAAAGCAAAGCAAAGCAGGAACAGCGCGCGGCGCCAGCCACGAGGGTGGTCATCCCCGAGTCCCACCATTTCTCCATACAGGCATACAGCCAGTACGGACACTCGCGCCGCGTACATCATCGCTCCCACTCCGCGCAGAGACCAGATCAGAGGCCAGATCAAAAGCCACTGCCACTACGCTAGCCCCACTCCGCTCCGCTCTCCTCTACGCCGCCGCCTGCCGCCGCTGCTGCAGTGCGAGGAGGAGAGGAGATGAAGCCCAAGAGCCTCCCGTTCATCGCCTTCGAGCACAAGCGGTGCGTCAATTCCCCGCTCCGCGCCGCCGCGCGCGTTCGGGCGGCGGGGTGGTATCCGCCGTTCCGAAAGTTTTTCCTCGGGTTTTTCGTCTCTCCTCTTTGTTCTGTTGCGAGATTTCCGCTTCGCGGGTTTTCTATCCTACTTGTTCGTTTGCCGGGGATCTCGCTTCGGCGCGGGGATGTCTTTTGCTGAATTTTTGGGTAATGCGGTGCGAAATTGCTCGTGCCCAGGCTGCCTGTTTGAGTGTTTGGGGGTTGCGGAGCGGCTAGCACTGGATCCCCTCCGCATCTCGGAGGCTAGGTTTTCCGCTTCGGATTAAGTGGTCGGCGGAATTGGGCGCTTAGTGATGTTTGCCTCTTGATAAGATCTGGATTTCTATGGGAGTGTCGCAACAAGTTTAGGATTGTTTCAGTAGTACGGCAGATCCTGGAATTGAGTTGCGAAATCATCATATTTTTAGTTGGTGTGAGTACTTCTAGCAAAATCTGTCTCGCTGCTTTGAATCTGGGAGAGGATAGAAGTATAGAACCCTCAAAGTTTTTAGCATTAGATAGTTGCTTTTTCAGTAAGTCGTAAGAATTACTCCTTTCTGATCCAGTCTGGTTGAAGCAGGGATGCATATGGCTTCGCCGTGCGGCCCCAACACTTGCAGCGTTACAAGGAGTATGCGAGCATCTACAAGGTACAAGACACGCGCCTGATTCTTTTCTTCTTCTGCATTGTCTGATCTTGACGAGCTGCACGCCTTCTGGTGCTGTACTTGCAGGAGGAGGAAGAGGAGAGATCGGATAGGTGGATGAATTTTCTGGAGAGGCAGGCTGAGTCATCTGGACAGGATGCTGAGGTTGCACCGGCTATGGAGAAAGGTGAAGCTGCAGGGGATGTTGAGGAGAATGCTGAGGCTGGCAGTTCTGAATTGCTGCATGAGAAGACAGTGCAAGGGCCACGCAAGATTGAGTTATGGAAGCCAATTAGGCCATCCCTGGGCAACATAGAGCAGCTGATGAGCCTGCGTGTCGAGAAGAAGCAATCATCTGCTGTCAGGCAGCACACAAAGGATGAAAGCCATATCGTGAAGGTCGAAGAGGGCAAGTTGTCCGAGGACTCAGATGACGAGTTCTATGATGTAGATAAGGTTGACCCTAGCCAAGAAATGCATTCAGGTGATAGTGCAAATGCTGACATTGGTAGCAGGAGTCAAGAAGAAAATTATCCTTTGAAGGAAGAGTTGGAGTGCCTGGTCCATGGTGGACTGCCAATGGCTTTGAGAGGAGAGGTACAGCCTGTGTCCTGAATCTTTTCGATTCGTTCTTGCTTCAAATTTTATATATGTTCAGCTCATTCAACAGCCCCTTTCTCTTGTGATACAGCTGTGGCAAGCTTTTGTTGGTATTGGAGCTCGTAGGGTAAAAGGGTATTATGGTAGTCTGCTTGCGGCAGAAGGTGAACTAGAAGATAGCAAATGCTTAGATTCTTCGACCTCAGAAGGCATCGATGAAAAACCTGAAGTACCTTCGGCATTTTCCTTTGAAAAGTGGAAAGGGCAAATAGAGAAGGTAGATAATCGTGCCCATTTTTACGGGAAAGTAGGCTCTTTTTTGTCAACAATTTATATCTGGGAAGTATAACAAAGAGTGCAATCTGCCACATCTGGGCTCCTTATAGGACCTGCCTAGAACTTTTCCAGGTCATCCTGCATTAGATGAGGATGGAAGAAACGCTTTGAGACACTTGCTTCTAGCTTATGCTAGACAGAATCCAACAGTCGGTTACTGCCAGGTAAATGTATCCATTAATGCTGATCCACATTATTTGCTATATGTTGCTGGAAGGAAGTCATTTGCTTGTTTGGAGCTCCTTAACAACATTTAACATAAAGCTGTTGTACTCCAAGTCACACACCCCACCACTGAACCCAAAACCTAGTATTCAATGGTTCCAATGAAAAAGGAGGTGACTATAATCTTTCTCAATCAATATCCCGGTGTTACAATAATATAGTTTACAAGCGTTTATACTTGGACATTTTTTAACTCTTTTCTTAACAAAGATTTGTCATTTGAATGCTGCAGGCGATGAACTTCTTTGCTGGTCTCTTACTTCTATTGATGCCAGAGGAGAATGCATTTTGGTACAACCCGTTGACATTTTGTCAGTGTTCCCCTAGGTGCTAGGCGCTAGTCGGGCGGCAGATCAGCGCCTAGCACCTAATCGCCGCATAGGCAGGAGGGCTGTGCCTAGCGCCTAGGGGAACACTGCGTTTTGTTGTGCAGTTATTTTGGGTTTCATTGCTTTAAGATCTCATGATAGTTGAATTAAATAATCTGTTAAATCTGTTTATGGTATAACAGGACATTGGTTGGAATTATTGATGACTATTTTGATGGGTACTTTTCTGAAGAAATGATTGAGTCGCAGGTATTGTGATGCTCTCACTTTATCTCTTTTTAACATTGGATATTCGGGTGCTTGACTCTAAGTTTGATTCATTCTTATGTGAGATGAATATTTGGTTGCCCTTCAGGTGGATCAGCTTGTTTTAGAGGAGTTAGTCCGAGAGAAATTCCCAAAACTAGGTTAGCAACTTCTTACACAGAATATAATATTTGATGCGATGTGACTCATTTAACTAGTAACTGCAAAAATCCAAGAATTCAGGGTTTGACATGCTTCTTGATGCAGCAAATCACCTGGATTACCTCGGCCTTCAAGTTGCATGGGTTACTGGACCGTGGTTCCTATCCATTTTCACCAATGTGCTTCCCTGGGAGAGTGGTTAGGCTTTATGTTATTTTCAACCATTGCTGCTTCTAGAAGAACATTCTCTAACATCCTACCTTAGCTAAGTCTATGGGGTTACCTCCACAAAGCACATTGATGTCTCATTAATTCCAAGCCGACATTGCTTTTACTGAACATGTTAACAACACTAATCTCGTGTAAGTAATATATTTATTATAACCTCTATGTGAGGGAACGAAAGCAGATGGTGCAGATCCATGTGATCTTTATAAAGAAGGAAAAGTTGTAAAGCGAGCCCTCGGCCCTCAATAAAAAGTGTGCAAGCAACCATAACCATGTTTTTCTTACCTCTCATGTGATGGTTATGGGGTACCTAGGAACCATGAAAAATATTCTTTACCATGATCAGTTATATTTGTTATCGGTTACCTATATGTAAGCAACAACCTTGTTTGGTGTAGCAGTCCCATACATTTACTTCTGTGTTGAAAAACATGACATTTTTTAATGTATATACTATTTGAACATTTCAGTTCTCCGTGTCTGGGATGTGCTTCTGTTCGACGGAAATCGTGTGATGCTGTTCCGGACAGCTCTTGCACTACTGGAGTTTTATGGTACTGGGACACACTTTTGATTTGTCATAATTTCCAAAAAGAAAAGGCTAATATTTATAGTCAGCATACATGCAAAAGTACATCCCATGGACTAAATGGAGACTGATGCTTGTGTTAATTGCAGGCCCTGCACTTGTGACTACAAAAGATGCCGGTGATGCGGTTACCCTTTTGCAGTCTTTAGCTGGTTCCACTTTTGACAGCAGCCAGCTTGTCTTGACAGCTCGCATGGGATATCAATCTGTAAATGAAACAATATTGCAAGAGCTGAGAAATAAACACCGGCCATCTGTTATATCTTCAATGGAAGAAAGAGCGAAAGGTCTAGGCGTCTGCACGGACACTGACGGTCTTGCATCAAAGCTATATAATTTTAAACGTGACCCTGAACCACTGGTGTCAATAAGTAATTCGGCCAACCAAATGAGTGATGTGGTAGGTGTGGATGCCAATCAAGAAAGTGATTCTGGAAATATGGATGATACATACAGTGGCCTGACAGTCAATTCTGAGATTGATTCTTTGCCTGATCCAAAGGACCAGGTATCCATCTCAATCATAGTCTAAGCTTTACTCCCGTACTCAAGTGGTTGTAATTTGTGAACTCTTTGATCATTTTTTTCCTTCCTTGAGTACTAGCTCAAGACCTCCTCAAGTGGTTGATTTGGTTTACTAATTTGAATTAGTTATATTACTACAGGTCACCTGGCTGAAATTTGAGTTATGCCGACTGCTAGAGGAGAGAAGATCAGCTGTTCTCAGGTATGTTTTCCACATATTCGTGATATTATTTTGCCATAGATTGCTGGAATCATATGTTCTTAGGTATGTTTGGTTCAGTTTCCAAATAATTCATGATTGCATTTCGTTATAGGTTGCTGGAACAATCTTATATGAGAACTTCACCTTTAAAATAGTTGCAAGGGTTTGGGTAACTGTTCCCAATTTTTTTGTAATGCTGTCTTGGGGACCAGCTTTCTGCAGTAATATGGACTGAAGCTGGTAAATCCCAGGCATCTCACAGCATAACCAGTTGAAACTTTACCAGGAATGAGCTATTTTTTTTTTTTGCTTCAGCTACAAACTAGCCAAAATCTGATTATTATTTTTGTTCTTCTTGTTTGCTTATTATTGAAAGACTTAGTTAATTATGTTAGAGATATATATGTATAGTTTGTAATTCCCCATTGTTATAAGGGGTTCTTTGCATATTCACCGCATGTACCTGTGTATATATACTGGCCCATTGGCCTCATATTGAATACAAGCGCTATTCATAACATGGTATCAGAGCGAACCTAGGGTTTGCCGTTGCTCCGCTTGTCGTCGCCGCCGCCGACGTCGTCGGGTCTGGAGGTCGTCGCCTTGACGTCATCTTGACGTCTCCCGAACGGAGGAGCCGCCTCCGTCTCGGCTTGAGTCGGCCGGCGCCATCCGCGGCGTCCACGCCGCCGCCTCCTCGGCTTGAGTCTGCCACCACCGCCGCTCGTCCACCACCGACGCCGGCCGTTGTCGTCGCCGGCCGTCCTCCTCGGCTTGAGTCGGCCACCACCGCCGCCGTCCACCACGCGCGCAGGGTCTCGGCGCTCGGGCGTTGTCGTCGCTCGCTTGCCGCCGCCGAGCCACCATCGCCGCCGCTTCCATCCGACGCCGTCGTCGCCGCTTCCACCCGACGCCGCTGCCGCTTCACCCGACGCCGTCGCCGCTGGATCGCTTCATCCGCCGCCGGCCGCCGCCGTTGTCGCCGGGGCTACTTATCCGCCGCCGGCCGTGAAGCGAGAACCCTAGACGCCCACCCGCCGGGGTCGCTTCATCCGCCGCGCGCCACTGACGCCCACTCCATGCCGCCGCGCGCCGCCGGAAGCGGGAACCCTAGTCCTCCTCCGTCGCGTAGCTCCTGTTCGGCCGTGGGCGTTTAACTCGATCTGTTGAGTGTGTCTTTCGGGATACGATCGAGCACAAAGGATATCGGTCTTGGGATCCGGTTGGTCGACGGATCGCGATTTCTCGATGTGACTTTCGACGAGTCTCGTTCCTTCTACCCACGCCCTACCTCTCCTTCCGGTTTGGTTTCCTCTGTGGAGTCTCTGTCCTTTTTGACCTTTCCAGATACACCTATATCTGTCTTGCCCTCATCCACCCGTCCCACTGAGTCTCCACATATTTCTCCTGTGGCCTCTCCGCCGTTGTCGCCGCCTGCTTCGTCTCCTGCGGCTCCTCAGGCTCCTCCCACTACACTTGTCTACACTCATCGACCTCGTATTGAGGATCTTCCAGATGGGCCATCTTCTCCTGATGTTCTCTCTTCTCCTGATGATCCATCTTCCCCTGATGGGTTATCTTCTCCTCGCTACGCTCTCGCGATCGCCGATCGATTCGGCCTCCTGCCTGTTTTGGTTTTTAGTGCGGCTACTCTTGAGCTGTCTCTCCTATCGGATCTTGTTACTCATCTTGAGTGGCGATGCTATGGCCGAGAGATTGCGCCTCGAGCGCTTCGGTACTTGGGATCTTGTTCCTTTTCCATCTCACTCGTCCCATCACGTGTAAGTGGGTCTATAAGATTAAGACTCGCTCGATGGCTCTCTTGAGCGCTATAAGGCGCGTCTTGTTGCTTGTGGCTTCGGCGGGAGCATGGTCGTGACTACGACGAGACTTTTGCTCTGTGGCTCATATGACCACCGTCGCACTCTTCTTGCGGTGGCGTCGTCGCGCCGGTCTGCTTTCGGCTTGATGTCAAGAATATCTTTCTTAATGGCGAGTTGCGTGAGGAGGTATACATGCTTCCGCCACCTGGGTATTCTGTTCCTGAGGGCATGGTCTGTCGTCTTCGTCGTTCTCTTTATGGCCTTAAGCAAACCCTTCGTGCTTGGTTTGAGCGCTTTTCCTCTGTGGTTACTGCTGCTGGTTTTTCAGCTAGTGATCATGATCCTGCGCTCTTTGTCCACACTTCGTCTCGTGGTCGGACTCTTCTTCTTCTGTATGTTGATGATATGATCATTACCGGAGATGATTCTGAGTACATTGCCTTTGTCAAGGCTTGTCTTAGTGAGCAGTTTCTTATGTCGGATCTTGGTCTTCTTCGTTACTTCCTTGGGATTGAGGTTACTTCCACTCCAAATGGTTTCTTTATGTCCCAAGAGAAGTATATTCAGGATCTTCTTGATCGCGCCTCTCACTGATCAACGTACTGTTGAGACTCCCATTGAGCTTAATGTTCACCTCCGACCCTCTGATGGCGAGCCTCTTTCTGATCCGACTCGCTATCGTCATCTTGTTGGGAGTCTTGTCTATCTTGTCATTACTCGTCCGAGATATCACTTATCCATCCACATTCGAGTCGGTTCGTATCTGCTCCGCTCGAGTCCACTCTGACCACCTTCTTGAGTTCTGCGATACCTTCATGGAACTATCTCTCGCTGTCTTTTCTTTCCAAACTCCACTTCATTCTGACTTCAGCTTATTCGGATGCTACTTGGGCGGCGATCCTCTCGATCGCGGTCTATCTCGCTTCTTGTGTTTTTCTTGGTGGTTCTCTCATTGCCTGGAAGACGAAGAAACCAGATGCAGTGTCCCGTTCGAGTGCAGAGGCTGAGTTGCGCGCTATGGCTCTCTTAACAGCAGAGATTACTTGGCTACGGTGGTTACTTGAGGATTTTGGTGTTTCTGTCACTACACCGACTCCTCTCTTGTCCGACAAGATGCAGTGCTATCGATGTGCGAGACCTGTGAAGCACGAGCTTACCAAGCATATTGGTGTTGATGCTTCCTTCATGCGGTCTTGTGTGCATGACCAGGTGATTGCTCTTCAGTATGTGCCTTCAGAGCTTCAGATAGCGGATTTCTTTACGAAGGCCCAGACTCGCGCACAGCACGGTTTCTACCTCTCCAAACTCAGTGTTGTTGATCCACCATGAGTTTGAGGGGGGGTGTTAGAGATATATATGTATAGTTTGTAATTCTCCATTGTTATAAGGGGTTCTTTGCATATTCACCGCATGTACCTGTGTATATATACTGGCCCATTGGTCTTATATTGAATACAAGCGCTATTCATAACAAATTATACCATTTGATTGTATACACAAATCTGCCATAACCATTCAAAACAGAACCAGAATTGGGTGGGTTAACCTGGCGGTTTTACCCATAACAGTCCTGACCTAGTTGTCTACATATATCCCATGAACTATTATAAGCGAATTATTTCACAAGTATTTAGTTTAGAAGTAATAAGAGCAAATTGTTGACTGTTGTACATGTGCTAACAAGTTCTAGCTATTGTTTGCTGGTGGGGTGAAATTGTGAAATGCAAGATGCATGTACATAACTTTTTCAGGGTGCATTCATAATCATGGCTGTTGAATATCTTCTGCACAGTTGAAGCATTCTTTTTATTTATATTTTTGGTTTTGTTTGCTATATTCAGAGCTGATGAACTAGAGACAGCATTGATGGAAATGGTTAAGCAAGATAATCGGCGGCAATTAAGTGCAAAGGTATAGCCAGATAACTACACTGTTGTATAAGGAGAAAATCTTCCATTATGCCAAAAGCTAGATTGCACACTAGTACTTAGCTCATTGTTGTTGCCTATGCAGCTATGTAACAGAAATAACTTTTTCCTAGTTCTGTATGTTTAGCTTGTATTTCTAAAGTATATGTACCATTTGTTTCTAAATAACCATTTCACAAAATTAGAAATTATGCAAGTTTTATATAGTATAGGGCCTGCAGGCACTTTGTTTTGTAATAACCATTCACCAAATTATAACCGCTGCCAATCTATCATTATTTATCCTATAAGCTAAAACCTCTGGTTTTCTTGGAACAACATAACGTGCAAAAATCCACTCTTCTCTTTTAGGTTGAGCAGTTGGAGCAAGAAATATCTGAACTAAGGCAGGCCCTATTGGACAAGCAGGAACAGGAGCAAGCAATGTTTCAGGTACAGTTGGTGTTTGTTCATTCTTCTAAATGTATCTTTCCACTATGACATATCCACTAACCAGGAATCACATTGAAGGTACTGATGCGTGTGGAACAAGAACTGAAAATTGCAGAGGAAGCACGCATATCTGCAGAGCAGGATGCTGCTGCTCAGAGATACGCTGCTAATGTGCTGCAGGTTAATTAACCAACTTGATCTATTGCCTGCTCAGATCATTTTTATTTTTCTTATGCATCACTATTTCCATCAGAATTAACCGAACTTCCAGTCATGTTCAGTGTAGCATCCATCTTCTAGCAAATAATTTTGACACATTAGGGTATTTTAAGATATAGTTTTATCATATTTATTAACACATAAACATAGACTTCTAAAAAAATGGAATTTGAGACAGAGGAAAAGTGGCATACCGAGCACGAATGTATGATGGCTCAGGTGTACTGTGTTCCTCGTGACTATGTGAATAATTTTACACAGATTAAATATTTACATGCGCATAATCAACATCACAACGTACCCATATCTTGCGTGCTCGAAACTTTATCCTTTATTCTTTATCTTATTGTTTGAAGTAGCAAGGCTTGTATTATCGAAGAGCCAAGCTCCAATTCCTGTCATTGTTATTATTTTGTTATCACTCCATAAATATTTGTCAGAATTGACATGCAGCGAAGTCAGCTCTATGCCTGCTACTCTTCTTTTGCTATCTTATACGCTCACAGGATCATGACACGTGCAGGAAAAGTACGAGGAAGCTATGGCTTCACTTGCCCAAATGGAGAACAGGGCAGTAATGGCAGAAACAATGTTGGAGGCCACGCTGCAGTACCAATCTAGTCAGCAGAAAGCACTTCTTTCCCCTTTGCCTTCTCCAAGGTATCTCAATCTTGCATCTTCAAATGTTATTATTACCAGACGGCCTGCTGCTTAACCTGGCAACACATAATACTAATTTACTGATCATCTTTTCGATAATATTTGAACATCTTTTGTGCTGACTATTTAGAACATGTTTAAGGCTGCTAATATGCAATTATGGCAGCTCAGTTATGACTCTGTGTGTGTGTGTGTTGAATTAGCAGTGTGTACTAGTGTGATAATGAATTTGAATTAAATAATTTCCTGTCATTTTGTTGCCATAGTGTTCCAATGTTGATATTTGCTTGCCCCTGTTTCCCCCTGTAGAACATCTATGCTAGATGCATCCCCTGGTCAGGCAAACCAAGATTCAGCACAGGAGTTCCAGCCCAGAAGAATAAACTTGCTTGCACCGTTTTCACTGAGTTGGCGTGATAAGAACAAGGTAATTTCTTCTGACCAATAGATCACAACACTAACACATGAGGCATCCTGTGCATGGCTGCACCAGTTTTGGCTAGTTTAAAGGGCTTAGCTTGACAATCCAGTAGATTATTTTAGCAGGCAACACAACAATGGAGATACTCCCCGTCCTTGAGTTAAAAAGATCGTTGAAGTGGCTAATTCCTCTAAATAGGAGGCGTTGAGAACAAAGAAATTTTTTGAGCTATCGTTTTCCGTCCATTTCTTATATCTACTGTCTAGTGTCCAGTAAAAGCATAAACCTCTATCATCTCGTCACTATAATATTTCCAAATTGCATCAATATGAATTCGTGGTTAGTCTTCAAAATTCCCAGTAAATTCTCCACTCCTTGCCACCCAGGTTGCACTACACGTACTAGGTTTACATTCTGACCTGTCTGATGGGTTCTTCACAGGGAAAACCAAACAATGCTGATGACTGCACAAATGCCAAGCTTACTGACACCCATGATCAAAGGGGTGAAACACCGAACAAGGATGACGAGAAACATGGAGAAACACCAAAACTGGATGGTGAACAGACGGTAGAATCACCCAAAGGAGATGACATGCTGACGGCAGAGACAACAAAGAAAGACAGCGAGCTGCCAAGGGTCCAAATAGTCACGAATGATATGAACGAGCAGCATGAACAGTTGCAAGAAATACAATTGGATTGATAATCACAAGCTTATCATTTGCCATATTACCTCTTCACCACTGTGGTATATGTTGCAGTTGAGGTAACACTGGATGGCTTCAAGTTTTGAACAATCATGTATTGCTGTACTTTTTTTTTTGCTCTATCTTTTTTATTATCGCTTTATGGTTCATGTTTGTAGGTCAATAGATTATTTCTTCTCTCCATTATAATTTGAGGACAGAAAAAGGGCAAATTATATGGTTGCCCATTAGTTGTCACCTTCTGATGTAAATGCATTTGAGGAAATGTACCAAATGAACGAACATTCTGTGCAATTATGACATGCTTTTCTTGTGAATTATCATCTTAGTTAGAGAGGGCGTGCTTGTTGTCAATCGTATACTATCGTCTTTGCTGGAGGAGTCTGCGTTGGGCCTTGACTAAAGCCTTGATAGAATGTTTCGCTGTGGCTGGTGTCCACAGATTCGTGTGCCCAGTTGAGGAGGCTGTATTGCTTGTTTTAGTCCTGTTGTAGGTGTAAATCTGAACACGAGTGAGGGGTAGACGTCGCCGTTTGACGGGTCATCGTCCACGAGAGTAAAAAATGATATGAGGATTTATACAGGTTCGGGGTTCGAGAGGACCGTCCTACCTTTGTCGGTGAGCCAACAGGGGGTTACCTCCGGGGAGGGAGTCTTCGATGCTCATCACTTTTAATATGCTTCTTTATTGCTCTAGAGAGCTCCCCCCTGAAAAGAGGGATATATGGGGTATTTATAGGCTCTTGGGCTGTACAAAAGACCAAAATACCCCTTAGAGGATGATTATCCTATGAGTACAAGTGAGGGGTACAATCGACTTTTGCAATGTAATTACATTGCTTGATCTGTTAAGTAGGTATCAACTTAGCGGGGTGGGCCCCACCGGTGCAGGGATAAATTATTCTTCCAACAGTAGCCCCCCCCCTTGGTGTTTCGGGGGAAATGTCGAAAGGGGTAATCTTGAATTACGCTTTTCATGTAGAGGTTGATATTCTAGAAGAGTTCTGGTAGATTTGAACGGTAGTTGCGTTCGAAAATGTGCAACGATAACGCCACACTATGCCCAAATGGATTGTCATCCTTAGATTTGGCACTTTGGAATTTTTCTTGTTCTTACTTGGTCTCTGCGCTAGTTCCAGAGAAAACGAGAAGTGCACGGCTTTGTCCAAGAAAAATTCCAACACCGGATGCTATGCCGCAGGGCGCGGGTCGCGTGGTAGCGCGGGACTGTGAGGGCGCGGGCGCACGAGGGCGAGGGCGCGAGGGCACCACGAGGGCGCGAGGCCCCGAGGGATTGAGGGCGTGAGGCCCCGAGGGCGCGAAGGCACCACGAGGGCACGAGTACGCAACGCCTTGAGGGTGCGAGGGCGCGAGGCCTCGAGGGCATCGCGAGGGTGCGAGGCCCCGAGGGTGGGAAGGTGCAAGAAGGCCCCGAGGGTGCGAGGGCAGCGCGAGGCACCGAGGGATTGAGGGCGCGAGGACAGGATGCTCTGAGGCTCCGAGACCCCGAGTGCGTGAAGGCATTGTGAGGGCGCGAGTGCGCGACGCCCCGAGGGTGCGAGGGCACCGTGAGGGCGTGAGGTCCCAAGGGCGCGAGGCCCCGAAGGCACGAGGGCGTGAGACCCCGAAGGTGCGAGAGCACCGTGAGGGTGCGAGTGCGCAACACCGCGAGGGCGTGACGACGCGAGGCGCCGAGGCCCCGAGGGCGTGAGGCCTTGCCCCGAGGCCATGAGGCCCCGAGACCCTGAGGGCGCGACGCCGCGAGGTCGTGAGGGCGCGAGGCCCCAAGGCCCTGAGGCGCGAGGGCACCGTGAGGACGCGAGGCCCTGAGGCGTGACGCCAGATGACGGAAGGCCCCGAGGTTCGAGGCCGCGAGGCCCCAGACCCCAAGGGCGCGACGTCGCGTGGGCGCAAGGCCCTGAGCCCCCAAGGGCACGAGGCTGCGCCGAGCCAAAGGCGGAGCAGGCGAGGTGGCGGCCCTTCGGTGGCTGCACGGAGTCGCTCCGAAGGGGGTTGGGACTGAGGCTGGTGCTGGTGCACGCTGGAGGGATTGGAGCTGCGTGCTTCGCTCCGAAGGGTGTCGCTCATCCCAGGGCGTGTGGGATGGGCTTCGGCAGGGTGCTTCTGCCGAAGTTGGGCTTTGGCAGGGGTGCTTTGATATTGCGTCAAAAAACACTTCTCTGTTTTGGGTATTCTTTGGGTGTATGAGTGAGTGCTTCTAAATAGCTTGTGTGATTTGTTCTGTTCTTTTGAACTTCTCTGAAATTTTTCTTCTGAATTGCTCTGACGACTCACTGTAGCTTGCCCGAAAAGATTTAGAAGTATGAACTTCTCTTCTAGTTCAACAGAGCTCTATTAGCTGTGAAACCGAGGCTCGGGCGGAGGCGAGGCAGCCTGAGGCCGACGGAGGCTGCACGAAGCCAGCGCGAAAGTGCCCCGAGGTCGGGGCTCGGGCGGAGGCAAGGTGGCCCAATGTCGACGGAGGTGCGGCGACGGCCTCGGCGGCAGCACGAAGCCAGTGTGAAGGTCGTTCAGGTCATGACGCGAAGGTGCCTCGAGGCCGGAGCCGACAGGACGCGCGAGGTGTCGAAGCACGGTGCGTCAAGGCGCAGGGTACATGCGAGGACATCCACGCAACATGAGCGTGTAGTGTGTGATTATCCAGCAGGCCTCGAATCACTTCGAGTGGGCTTGTGGCAAGCGCCTGGGGCAAGGGACTCACGTACGCCCCTTGTGCAGACTCGTCGAAGTATAGAACATTTTAGAAGGGAGGTGGTAGGATTTCTCAACACTATCCCCCTGTCCCTTGGGCACCTTCAAGGGCGTCTGAGGGGCAAAGAATAGCGCTGAGGTATTGTATCTTGTTCGACGAGTATGCTTGCTGAGGTATGTTGGTGACATTTTTGATGTGCACTTAGCCATGGCGCAATGGTGGCGCGCCTGACTCCAGATCAGAAGGTTGCGTGTTCAATTCACGTCAGGTTCAATACCCCCGATCCATATTGCCGCTTCTCGTTGGCCCTTTGTGTGAGGTGGTTTTTGTTGTTCCATTCCTGGAGGCGAAGCGCTGGATGCAAGGCCACCCCACCGAGGCACAAACTTCAAGGCAGGGGGTGCGTCCGAGTGAAGCATATGCAGGCGAAGTCATGGACACGCGCCCCTCTTGGGGCATAGTCTTCGAGGCGGGCGGCGCATCGGCGCGAAACCTATGTAGGCGAATCCGTTGATGCGGGGCCACTGAGCCGAGGCATAGCCTCCGAGGCGGGTGGTGCGTTAGAGCAAAGCCTGTGAAGGCGAAGTAGCGGACGCGGGGCCGCCCTGCTGACGCATAGCCTTCAAGGCGGTGGCGCATCAGAGCATAGCTTGTGAAGGCGAAGTAGCGGGCGCGGGGCTTCCTTGCCGAGGCATAGCCTTCGAGGCGGGCGGTGCATTGGTGTGAAGCCTATGAAGGCGAAGTAGCGGACGCGGGGCCACCCTGTCGAGGCATAGCCTTCGAGGCAAGCGGCGCGTGGGCATGAAGCCTGTGAAGGCGAAGTAGCGGATGTAGGACCACCCTGCCGAGGCATAGCCTTCGAGGCGGGCTTCGTGCATAGCCTTCGAGGTGGTCGGTGTGTCGGTGCGAAGCCTGTGAAGGCGAAGTAGCGGATGCAGGGCCACCCTGCGAGGCATAGCCTTCGAGGCCGGTGGCGCGTCGGCGCGAAGCCTGTGAAGGGCGGCGCATCGGAGCGTAGCCTATGAAGGACAAGTCGTGAGCACGGGGCCGCCCTGCCGAGGCATAGCCTTCGAGGCGGGTGACATGTTGGCATGAAGCCTTTGAAGGCGAAGTTGTGGACGCGCAGCCACCCTGCCGAGGCATAGCCTTCGAGGCGGGCGACACATCAAGCGAAGCCTATGAAGGCGAAGTCGTCCTCTTGCTCCGCGAATTGATGAGAGTCATCGAAGTAGAACTCCTCAGAATCATCGTAGTTCGAGCTAGAAACGTTGCGGGGATAGGTAGATAACATGAGCATCTCTGCGTGAAAGAGAGAATGATTAACGCTTGTTTCTTGTAGCAAGATAACATTCATTCGACATGATAGATAATCTAAGTTGTTGAATCTAAGTTGTTGCCGTGAGACAAGTAGAGTCCTATTCGAGCTTTAGATACTAAGATCTCTGAGGTGATAGCCTTATACAGGCATGATAGTCCTTGATTGATATTCGAGCCAGGTCGATGGTAGATGATTCGAGCTACTTGGATGAGGTGTACATGTGTTGTTGAAGAGCAACACAAAGCTGTTAGGGGTTGCATTCTTCAGTAGGCTTGAGCCATGAGACTAAATCATGGGGCACCTTAGTGGTGCACCTATGAGACTGAGTTATGGACATATCGGAGGGGTGCCCACGAGGCTAGGTCGTGAGGCACCAAATGGCCAACAGGGGTGGTAGCCCCTAGTGGACTTAGAGGTGCCTATGAGGCTATCTCATGGGCACCTTGGAGGTGTGTCCATGATAGTAAGTCATGGGCACACCGGAGTGGCACCTACAAGGCTTAAGTCGTGAGGCACCGAATGTCCACTAGGGGTGGTAGCCCCTAGTGGACTTAGAGGCGCCCATGAGGTTATCTCATGAGCACCTTGGAGGTGTGTCTATGATAGTAAGTCATGGGCACACCGGAGTGACACCCACGGGGCTAAGTCGTGGGGCACCGAATGGTCACTAGGGGTGGTAGCTCTCAGTGGACTTAGAGGCGCCCATGAGGCTATCTCACGGGCACCTTGGCGGTGTGTCCATGACAGTAAGTCATGGGCACACCGAAGTGGCACCCACGAGGTTAAGTCGTGGGGCACCTGTAACGTCCCGTTTGTCCTAGAGTTCTTGCCAGTTTTTAAAACCCAAAAGGAACCATTCGGTTTATTGATTTGTTCAAGCTTAATTTGAAACTTTAGAAATATTGAGGGTTTAACTTGAACTAACTTAACTTCAGTTAAGTCCAATTGGTTTGTGCTTTTTGTTCGTTGGAGTTCTCTGGTGTTCTTTGGCCTTTAGTTCCCCTTCTTCACTTGCTCTGTGTGTCCTTCAGCCTAGTTTTTTCCTCTCTTGGACCTCCACTTAGTCCAGATCTCTCCCTCGGTTTGGACCTCTCTTTAGATTCAGACCTCCTTCCTGTGTTAGGACCTCCCCTTGGGTCTAGACCATCCTTTTGGTCTATATTTTCCTTTAGTTGTGACTTTCCTTTGTTGGTCACGACCACCCCCGAGATGTGCTATGCTCGGGTTTGTGTTTCAAACCTCCTTGATTCCTGAGATTCAAGTTCTGATTGAATTCCTCCCGTCAGGACCTCTCCTTGTTAGATCTTGACCGTCATGACCTCCCCTTGTTAGATCTTGACCGTCAGGACCTCCCCTTGTTAGATCTTGATCGTTAGGACCTCCCCTTGTTAAATCTTGGCCGTTAAGACCTCCCTTTCCTTTCTACCCCCTCTCTCCGCAGGACTTCCCTTTCCTTTGGACCACCTCGTGGTCAAGACCTCTGGTCTTTTTGTAAAGACCACCTTTGCGGGTTGAGACCACCTCGTGGTCAAGACCTCTAGTCTTTTTGTAAAGACCACCTTTACTGGTTGAGACCACCTCGTGGTCAAAACCTCTGATCTTTTTGTAAAGACCACCTTTGTGGGTTAAGACCACCCCTTTGACTAGTCTGTACTCTTGAGTTTGACTAGCCCCATTTGCTAGTCTTATTCACTTTCTCGACTCCTCCACCTCAAAGCCTGTGCGTATTAAATGGTTGTTGCATCACATTAAATGCGGTCACATCTGAGGTACTTCGTTCTCTTCTTTTGATGGCATGCCTTGTCTTATCTTTGTCCTATCTTTCACCCACCCATGACACGTGTGCTCTGAATCCCTCAGTGTTTCACCGTCATCTCTAGCTATAAGTAGCCCAAGCATGCCTCCCTTCATCACCTTTTTTTCCCATTCCTAACCTCCTTGCTCTTGCCTAGTTCTCTCCGTGCTTGAACCTGGAGCTTCACCTTCCTTTGGGTTGGACCTCCCCTCTCGCTAGGACCTCCTGCTTTCTGGTTTTTGAGTTGAATTGGTTTGAGTTCTTTTAAATCTTTTAAGTTCTTTTGCCCTGAGTTTGCTTTGCTACTTTGGTTCTTTGCGAACGTGTAGATCTCGAGTTCGTGGAGGAATACCTGGACCCAACAGTTTCTGCCGAAGCCTCGCCATTTCTCAACGAAGGCAAGTCGCAAACCTTTGATCATATTGAACCCAGCTTTCCCAAAAGTATATTGTTTTACCGTATCATGCATGGCTACTTTTATAGAAATGGTTTGGGCAGTAGTTAAATCCCTTTTGACAGTATGCCTCCTTGCCATAGTTGTACCCGACATGTTGTTATGTCTCCCTTGGTCACCTTAGAATGGGTAATCTTAGTTGGTATTGTTTGATATTGCCAACTTGGGATCGTTTTTATGCTTAGCTATTGCTTTAGAACCGCTGGTCTTGAGAATCATGATGCTTTCTTAATAATCTTGACTAATTGAACTATGGAATTGTGGTGTGATGCCACTGTTATGCAGCTATGGTTGGATGCCACAGTTGTGTCGACCGTGGTGCGATGCCACCGTTGTTAAAACTTGTTGTGCCAAGATCAGGGTGGTCCTGGCCGGGTTGAACCCAAATGTTTTCTCACTTGGGCGAGTGATCGTGCAGTAAAGGGGGTGCTATGCGCACAATGGGATGAGGTTATCTCGCCTGAGTGGTTTAAGAACTTAACTTTGTGATCCATTGATCCGGGTATTACCGTGCAACCATAAGACCATTTTATGGGAGTGGTCTGGACCAAATAATTAGCGATGAGATGGTTCAGTTTTGTTGTGGTGGAAGTGTGTGCTGATTCACACTTGGCAAAAGAGGGGGTACGAATCTGGCGGGTGTTTAGCCCGTTAGAAGCAAAACTTTAGCGGGCAAAACTGAGCCAGATCAAAACTTTGTAAAGGTCTTGTCACACTCTCTAGACTGCTCATTTTCGGAAATGAGCAAAGGGTTCCGACGGGAACCTGACCCGCTAGAGAGGTCGTGAATTGTGGGTAAAGTTGTACACCTCTGCAGAGTGAAAAATCTATTCGAATAGCTAAGTCCTTGGTCATGGACATTGCTTGATAATTTTGTGCAAGGGATAGCTTTCCAAAAGGAGTCTTGTGAACCCTAGGGTGGTCCAGGATGCTCTCGGGTTGGTGCCTTGGGGAGGTCTTGGAGCCTTAGGGTGATCTTTAGAGGCTCTGGAGTTGGTGCTCCAGGGTGGTCGTGGGGGTGGTCCTGGCCGTGGGTGCGCACAGACCTCCCACGAGTGGTCTTGGGAGTGAGTTGGTGCTCACGACCTCCTTTTAAACAAATGCACTTATGTATTATTCTTTTAACCAGAGCTTTTCAATCTATTTATGTTATTCACTGTCAATATTACTTTCTGCAAACTAACCCTACAGCTCTCATTCGTCAAACCACTGCATGAATATTATGTGGATACTTGTTCCCTGCGATTTGCTGAGTACATTCAATGTACTTATGGCTTTAAGCCTTCTGTTTGAGCAGTGACCGAAGATGATCAAGGACAAGGATGCTCGGACCTCTTCGAGGAGTTCTTTGTTGATCCAACCTTCTAGGAGACGTCCTCCACTCGACAGCCTGTGGGCTTGCCAGATGGTTCCAAGTGCTTTTGTGGTTCCGCTGTAAAGTTTGGTTGTCATTTTTCTTTTGTAGCCCTGTTGGCAACCTCTGTAAACAACCTTGGCCATAAGGCCCTTGTTTAATACAGGTTATTTTGTCTACCTCTTCTGTTGTTTGTTTGTGCGGTGATGATTTCACCTATGCTGATATGTGCGAGCTAGCTTGGATTCCTGGGACTAGCTCAGTGCATAGAGCCCAGACCTCTGGGAGGTCTTTGAGATCTCCTAGGTGGTCTTGGGGGACCTCCTCTCAAGGTGCTCTGGGAGGACCTTCCAGACCTCCGGGTGGTCCTGTGGGAACTCCCTACGAGCTCCTGGGAGATCCTCTCAGTACATCCCAAGAGGGTGTCCTGACAGCACCGAATGGCCACTAAGGGTGGTAGCCCCTAGTGGACTTAGAGGCGCCCATGAGGTTATCTCATGGGCACCTTGGAGGTGTGCCTATAATAGTAAGTCATGGGCACACCGGAGTGGCACCCACGAGACTAAGTCGTGGGGCACCGAATTATGAGGGTGATGGAGCCCCTTTACCCTGTAGATAGTTTTTTTATGGTGATCAGAAATGCATGAGAATGGTTAACCTTTGCCAAGCAATGGAGCTAGGCGTGCGGGGACCCAAAGGTCGTTCGACGCGTGGCCTGGAGTCTAAGGGGGACGAGTCTTCAGCACATCCATCAACTTGGTACTGGGCCTAAGTTGTCGTTTGTGCCCTAGGTCTAGTAGGACACAAGCCGCCATGGTGGAGGCGACAGACGCCCAAGCCACCATGGACTTTTGCTAGGGGAGACCGTAGAGGTCGTACGCCCTATGCACCACGAGGGTTGTCGCTCATGCCCTAGGTCCAGTAGGACACAAGCCGCCATGGTGGAGGCGACGGACGCCCAAGCCACCTTGGACTTTTGCTAAGGGAGACCACGGAGGTCGTACGCCCTATGCACCACGAGGGTGAAATCCCTTAGGGCTTGTTTGGATACATCGTGATCCGACTCAATCCCTTCGGATTGACTCAAAATTTAAATTAAAATCCCTTCCAATCCCAAAGGATTAGTTCTAATCCATCCCTATCCAAACTGGCCCTTGGAGGGAAAGTGTCTCGAGAGCCCATACAAGATTTATACGTCGGGACTGTCCCCTAACAGTAGTGCATTAGGGGGCAGCCCTCGTAGCGAGCCTTCATCGCTCGCGCCGCATGGACATCATGCGTCCCGGGGGTGATGGTTGGCCTCAGAATCCTTAGTCCTCTGGCTGCGAGGGCATCTTGAACTGCTCGCCCTTGGCTGGGCTTCGCATCGTCCCGCACAAGGGAGGAGGACACGCGTGGGAGCCCCAGGGCATGTGGGACGTTGCCCATCCCAGGGGGAATGGCCTTGATCTCCGACGAGGGTGCTCGGTGGCTGGGGCTCCTTCAAAGAGCGGATGGGCCGTCCACGAGATCATTGCCCTCCGGAGCTGGAGGAGGCTTTGTGGACTTAAGAGTATTTTTTGGTAGGAGACATAGCCTTTCGTCAATTAGCTAGGGGTCCCCACAGATTGCGCCAATGTTGTAGGTGTAAAAACCGAACACGAGTGAGGGGGTGAACATCGGCTGTCTTACGGACCATCGTCCATGAGAGTAAAAAATGATACGAGGATTTATACAGGTTCGCGGGTCCAAGAGGGCCACCTTACTCTTGTCGGTGAACCAATGGGGGGTTACCTCTGGGGAGGGAGCCCCTGAGGGCTCACTAGTTTGAATTGCTTCTTTATTGCTCAAGAGAGCTCCCCCTGAAAAGCGGGATATATGGGGTATTTATAGACTCTTGGGCCTGTACAAAGGACCAAAATACCCCTTAGGAGATGACTATCCTATGAGTACAAGTGAGGGGTACAATCGGCTTTTGCAACATAATTACATTGCTGGATCTGTTAAGCCGGCGTTAACTTAGCGGGTGGGTCCCACCTGTGCAGGGACGAATTATTCTTCCAACAAGTCCTCATGAGAGTAAGATGTGTTTGGCTTCCCTGTATGCTCCAGGTCCAGTAGCCATACTTTTGGACAACCACTTTTGTTTCCACAGAAATTTGTCGAGTCTTTAACTATGTATCTGTATAGTCATCAATGTTTGGTCCTCCTAGGCTAGTTTGCTGATGCGCAACCTGTGTGACACAGACCAATATGATCGGCAAAAGCCCATGCGAACGGGGAAAAGAGCGTTTCTTGACTTGAACTGGTTTCGGGTAATCTCAGGATAGTTTGGCATCTACATGGAGCAATTGCAGTTAGTCTTTTCTAGAAACGCCAATTATTGTCAGTGTTTTTAAACAGATCCTTCTCCCGTAATCTGATAACTTCTATGTACTAATGATCTAAGAAGGTACACTGAACAAAAATATGATTGATACAGGTACCTCAGCCCAGTCCTCGTTATTGAGGTAGGCGTCTCGGCAATAGCCTATCCTTTTGTTGACTCGAGCATTAAGCTGGTGATGGTTGAAGTAGCTGGAAGGCTTGGGCAGTTGGACCGATCGGATTCCAATGCCTATCCTTTTGTATCCTCTCGTTTGCTTACTGTCATCTTGTCACCTTCTTTCAAGAATAATAAAAGGTTGGGGTTCAGTGGGATCAGAAACGGGAATGCCAGTAAGTTCAGTAGCAGTTCTAAGTTTCTGTATGCATTTTTAAGAAAGACGGCCAACCTGGTTATCACATCGATTTTGAGACTCATAGTACTAAGAGTTTGTGGGGTCAAATCTCACCAACCAAGGAAAAAGTCCATTTGACACCCTAAACTCTTCTGAAGATTCGGAAATCAATCATGACACCCCTAAATCAGATACCCGACCCTCTCAACTATCAACACCGTTCACTTTATCCCCCTCAATCCAAACTAGGGTGATTTTGTCTAATGTGGCACCAGAATTGGCGGTTTGGGCTGATTTGACACCATGTTGGCAAGGGATTGCTAACATGTCAGTTGGACCCATAGGTTAGTCTCTTAATTATCCTCCTAATGGTGGCCTTGGTTGTCAGAGACAATTATAGAAATCACATTTAGTTAGATTTTCTTAATGGCTATGGCCCACCAGTCTACCTAATATTAACCTCTAATTAATCCCCTAGCTAATCTCACTTAGCACTAAACTAATCCAAAGGTGGCAAAGGCCCACATGTCAGCCTGCCCCCTCCCTCTTGTATCCAACAACTCCATCTTCTCCGCTCCATCTCTCTCTCCATCCCCCCTCTCCCTCCTGTATCCAACAATCCAAACGGTCGTTGACCGTTTGGCCCTTGCCATCGACGACCACCGCCATATGCCGTCATCGATCCCTCCTCCACACCTCCGTATCCTATCGCAAATCAGGGAAGCAACGGGAGCTTGGGGAGGATGCTAAGAGTGGTGACCGGAGCTGTGAAAGGAGACAAAAGCGATGGTCGGAGTTGGGATAGGAGTAGTGCGTCGGCATCCTTCGAGAGGCTAGTGCCATGGGCCGCCAACACCGTCGCTCATGTGGCGACGGTGACAATGCTAGCATCGGCAACGATGCGTAATGGGAAGATGGCGATGGGCGATGCGGACGACGAGGTGGTGATGAATCGAGGCTGGTGAGGGCGTCGTCGATTCGAGGGGCTGTTCCACGGAGGAAGGAAGAGGAGAGAGATCAGCAATGACAAAGCTTGACCTCCTCCCCCAGATCCGTCGCCACTCTCGGCCTTCTCCCCCAGGTCTACCTGCTAGCGCCGTTCTCGGTCTGGCTACATGTGTAGGAAGGGGAAGGAAGGGAGCAACACTGGGCGAAGGAGCTCATCGTCGAGCTTCCATGTCCACAAATGCCAGTGACAGCTTTAGCTCCGACGAGGCGGTAGCGGCATGGCTGACCCACATCCATGCTCACCTAGAGCCCCTTGCTAGCAGAGGGGGGGAGCGACACAGACGCGAGGAGGCAGAGAAGGGGAAGGCGACACGAGGAGGTGGAGATCTCGGGGAGAGAAGGGGAAAGAGATAGAGATGAGAGGAAGGGAGGAGGAAGAAGTTGGGTGTTGACGTGGATGTAGATGTGGACGCCAAATCAGCTATATATATCCACGTAGATGCCACACAAGCTAAAATCGGCTCCGAGTGGCTTGGAGGGGGTAATTTGTCCGGTATTGACACTTGACGGGGTTAAAATCCGGTTTTGAAGTTGAAGGTTGAAATCCAAACTTTCGCAAGAGATCAGAGGCGTAAAATGGACTTTTTCCAACAACAAACGTCTACGCAAATGCAGCACGAGACTTCACCAATAATCGGCATGTGTTGGGAACTGACCTTGGTCTCTTGACCAAACATCTAGGTGCCTCACCATTTGGGCTAAAACTTGGTTGGCTAATTCTCAACTTCTAATTCATAGCTCCTGACATTACCGAAGTAAACTAATGCTGTAATACATTGCTATGCCAACACCTGGTTAATTTCAGTCAAATAAACCGTTTCACAGTCATGAGCACCCCAATTCCAACATTGAAGACACTGAGGCGATCTGCCCATGAACAAGCCAACACCATGACGACCAAGGTAATGTTTAGGGCATTCCTAGTGTAGACACCATAAAGCTATGCCTAGTGCTCTTCACGTCATCTGGAAACAATACTAATATAACCCCTTTAGTGCATAGTATCCACCCATAGGTCCAAACAATGAATTACATGGCCAACCCACATCTCCCTCTATCTCTCTCCCACGTTCTCTCCCTCCTAACCGGCGCCCCCCCACCAACCGCCAACTGGCGCCGCCTGCCATGCCCACCCTCACCGGCGCTGGCCACTGACTCCTTCCTCATCTCCCCATCCCGTGCAGCCTCCTCCCTACTCCACCTCAGTCTTCCTTGGCCACCTCTGTCGTCGCCTCCCTCGTCCACCTCGGTCTCCCCTCCACTCAGCTCCCCAGATCCGACTGAATCTATGCTGGAAGTGCCCAGATCCAGTCGGATCTGAGATGTTGCCACCGAGGTGACCATGGGGCGATGGTGGCCTCGGAAAGGGGTTACAGTGGGGTAGCGGCTGGTGTGTGATGGCAGGCGGTGGAGCGATAGGTGGATGTGGCATATGGCCACTGGGGCTGGTGCATTCGACGACAGCAGCTGGTGGATGCGGCGGGCGACACGGTGGTGGGGCGATGGGTAGAGATGGCACCCGGCGACGGCGCTGGTGCACTCGGGACGGTGGCAATGGCGGCTGGTGCATTCGGCGACGGTGCGGTGGCGGCCGATGGATGCGGTGGTGGAGCGACGGGCAGATGCGACCCGACGACGACGATGATGGCTGGTGCACTCGGTGATGGTGGCGATGGCGGCCGGTGCATTCGGCGACGACGTGGGGGGTCGTCACGGCGGTGGCCGGTGTTTGGATGTGTTAATGCAGTGGCACCACACACGATGTAAGTGGATACAACTGATCTAGGACTAGTTCAGAATGTACAGAAAGTCCCAGGGTTGCATACTCGGGGTCCCGACACAACGCCAACAAGCACTACACCCGATACGCATGCGAGCTTGCGGACTGGGCGGTGGAGGACATCCAGCCCTATGCGTGGGGCCCAGCGGTGCTATGTGTGACATACCAGGGACTGTGCGACACATGCCACCGGGTTCAAGACAGTTCCGTCCTCTCTGTATGCCCGCTGCTCCTTCAACTGTGGTCCTTCGAGCGTTTCCAGATCGAATGACCACCGCTTGACCAGATAGGACGATGACGTGGACCGACCGACCATGAGTATAGTGTGGTGTCGCCGATGGGTAAGTGACTAACATTTATTCTTTTTTGTAATGTAATTCAATTTCGTGTGCTAAGTTTTGTTGTTCTATTCCGTGGGTCACCTACACGTCGATCAGTACGCATGCATCCTAGCCGGACTACGTTATGATGTTCGATCAACTGACAGATGACCGCGTCATCTGGATACCGTACACTCCTGAAAGGGTGTACGCGTGTGCATCCCGAGGCTTGTCGAGTCTATGCATGCGAGACCACAAGTAATGGTACACGCGGAGGTGCTTGGTGCACGACGTCTTTGTGGAGGAGTAAAAGGTGCAGCGGCGTCATGCGCCAATTCGGTCTGCGACAGGAGGTCCCAGCCCCATAGGGGCAGCGCGTGTCACCGAACATCCATGGGTAAGTTCATATTTTACTTCTGTCGTACCATTTGCCTTACGTACCTACGAAACAATTATTTTTCCTTCCATGGGTACACTAGGAAGAGAGTACCTACTATAACTTCCTAGGCGAAGAGGATGTTCCCTTGGGTCCAGGGCTAGATACTAGCCTATGCTGACGTCGTTTCAGGAGGATGCTCCGTATGACCCCGGAATGTACACGAGTACATCGAGTGGTACTCCAGTCGGACGAGGGTTCGTTGTGTGAGGGTCATGGATGACCCACCACGACATGAGGCTGCGATGTCCTACACGTACCCCACCTAGCCCGACTTCGCTTTCCATCACGTGCTACGTGTTCAATGGTCCATACTTCTTATTTGTTTCGCAAGATTTCGTCTTCTAACTTGTTAATTGTGTGTACAGGTCGATTTGCACTGGGAGGTGCACGAGTTGGTGGCCTCCATGCATCAGTTGACGCTCGAGGAGCGCTTCAGCATGATGGCGTAGGACATTAGAGTGGTCATAGCGCAGTTCCTTGAGAAGTCGAGATGAGGGATCGAGATCGCGCCTTGTCGTACGCCCAGCGACCCGGTGGACCCACTTGTGCGTGGACCGGGGTGAGCCACGGTGTGGGGGTATCCTCGTGGAACCGTGTTAGGAGTACCCCGGCACAGTTTGCAGATCAACATGAAACACTCACGTCTGGTTCTTTATTTCGAACTCCAGTAGTTACTAACGACAATTTTCTCTAACAGGTCCTGAGTTCCACCTGTACACGGGGCAGGTGCACATGGAGTCGTCCTCTGCCTTCGTATGACCAGGTATGACTATCTTGCTTGCATGCATGATGGACTATTTTAGGGTTTTCGCCATGGTTACATGTATAACGTAATGTTTCATAGGTCGTACACCGCTTTGGGACGAGCCGGTGGTGTCGCACGAGGAGTCTCGCTCCGGGGACTACAAGTTCGCCCAGCGTGGCAGCCAAGTCTCCCTGGGGGCTTCACAACTGCATGGCGCGCCTGGACCGAACCAGCCGATGTAGGGCCCATTTGCGACACCCCAGGCTACTCGCGCCGGTCGGGTACCTCGGCCGCCTGAGCCTTTGACGTACTCGCACCAACGCCCACAGCCGCCCCGGACGAGTCTAGGGGCGACACGGGGGGTACGCCCCAAGAGGGTCATGAGTAGATATTTGTTCTTATAAATATTAATTTTTGTACTACTTATATTATGCTTGTCTCGTTTTTCGATATTTCTTTCTCGTGTGCACTGTGACCATGTGAGGGAGTCAGCATCGGAACACTCCACACCACCCTGTTTCTAGATTTTACTCCACCACGCCACCTTTTCAGACCGAAAAGACCCCACCCTGTCACGTTACACACTGCCACTTTTGCAGAACGATATGACAACACACTGCGGCGCTTTGACGCTAACTTTTCAGAACGACATGACCACACTCTGCCATGACACCTTTTTAGACCGAAAAGACCCTACTGTCACGCCGCATGCTGCCACCTTTGCAGACTGAGATGACAACTCACCGCGACACCACCTTTTCAGACCGAAAAGATAACACTAGGCCACCCCCCTTTTGAGGCCGAAAAATCCCTTTATAAAGGGAGGTAGAAGAGAAGAGAAGTGGAGGAGAAGAGAGCTGCAGGATAACACTACACCACCACACCCAATAATACACCAAAGCTAGGTCCACATAGCTAAGAGGAAGGAGATGGAGGACTGGCGAGCTTCTACAAGAGGCTAGCGCAGAAACACAAGTGGCTTGCCGAGAGGGCTAAACCCTACCCGGGTAATTCTATGATGGATGCGTTAATACCATCGGAGTTCCCACGCGCCGCAATGTGTGTGCAAACTACCGGCTAAGATAATCCAGTCCACACACCCGGCGATGGCCGCTCGGGCGTACTACACATGCGGCCACCACCTTGTAAGCGCATCTTGCACACACAAAGATTTTTCACATCAAACATTTCATTTCACAAATCCCTGAGTACACACACGCATAATGCAGCCGGAGATGCAATGCAACTTCCAATGGATCGATGGCCCAGAGATGTACGATAGGGAGTTCATCCAGCAGAAGTACATGTTGAACTTTTCGAGCTGAGACCTTCCAGCGTTGGACACCTTACGTATCTGACCCCGGCCTAACTAAAAAGATATTGGACGAGCCCAAGAAAGCAGATGGATACGACAAGGCCAAGCAAGCGGCAAACAAGGGGAAGGCTCCAAGTGAGACCGTTGGCCATATTATCGCTCCCCGTCGCCTGGGCGCACTCCGGATCCAAGAGGTAAGTTATGTTCAATATGCATCATAATTATTAATTTGGCCCGACATTGTGTTATCCTAACATTATTCAATCGTCTAGCTTGTCTCGTAGGACATGGATGACTTCATAACTGGTCACCGCCGCGGGTAGACCAAAGACAAGGGGAAGGGACCAATGGGCCGCCACGACTGATCGATTTGATTCCAATCAACCTATTCCGGGTTCCACAAAGACGCACTTGTACCGTAGGTGTATTTTGGTTTGGTTATTCGTGCATGTTGTTGTTTGTAATGTACGTAACCAAACCATGCGCGCCATGTATCTTGCAATTGAATTACAAACTCTTTCAAATTTACATATCTTTTTCGCAAATATTTGGGCTTTTAAATATTACATAATCTTTTCTCGAATGAATCAGTTCAACAAAAAATGCAATCAGGACAATATCGCGTATGGCAACCGTAAATCCAAATATTTTGTCCATTCTCTACTTTATGTTACATTGTCTTCTCCGATTTTTCTTTTCAAACTGCACGGACACTTCAACGTATTACCAATTTTTTTTAACAAAAATAAGAAAATCCCTCTACACATAAAACCCCTCTCCCAAATGGCGACAGGGTCCTATCGCAAATTGAATTGGCGATAGGAAACCCTCCTACTGTTCCAATTGGCGACAAGGTCCATGTCGCCAACTGGAACGACGACATACTCTACTTTTGTAATTTTCTTTTTTGATTATTTATTTTTGTAATTTTCTTTTAAAATAGTATTATTAAAAAAAAACTTGTTTCGTGTGCTTGAGCTATCTCTGGTACGAGACACTGCTTTTCTCTCTCTCTTCTTTAATATCCCCTCCACTAAGCATCAATCCTAGTTGGCATGTGAGAGACATTGCTGCCGTATGAGCAATGGGAGTGCCCTTATGGACTAGCGTCTTTTCCAGTTTTATCATAGATGTGACCTTAAACCCGACAATCAGTGATGCCTCGTATGCATCGAGGCACTAAAAAATTTCCAAAACCTACATAAAGTATATAAATATTTTTGCCAAATTGTTTCTCCATGGAGCTCGGTGACAATCCTTATAAAAAAAACTTGTCACTTCTGTACTCTCATTCGAAATTTTCAAGCTCCGTCACGGCCACAATCCTGGCATTAGGGGACATATTGCACTCCACTACCGAGTAAGGTTGCTATAAAGCCTATACCGAGTAAGGTTGCTATAAAGCCTATAACGACTTGCTGTGTAGTCTTTGCATTATATTCATGTTTGTAGTGTCTCTATTGCATTCATCTGTATAGTCTTTGCACTATATTCAGTTAAAAATCTATTGTGCCTGCCAGTCTAGTTACAGGCACCAACCACTTCATCTGCCAGAGGTAGACAACTGAGACAAGTGAGTCAATCTGGAAAGTCACTACTCACTACCAACTGGTGTATATATATACAGAGACTAACGTGTGCAGACTAGAAGGTGAAGTACTTTGAAGCAGGAGTGCAGCTACTACATCTCCTCTCTGAAAACAATTAATTCTTAAGGTGATTGCATTCTTCTCTCAGGTAATGCAAGAATTTCTTGTTACAATTCATGGTGTATCTATGTAAATTGGAATGTATTTACTTGGGGCTAACCATTTTGTTGCCACCTTCAGGTTTCATCAATGGGAGGTGAAGGGAAGGCGCATTCGACGGAGAGAAGCGGGAGAAAGTTACCGAAGAGAGGCCAGATAAAAGCTAAGATTTTTAGGTCTATTTTCGCCTCACTCGCAGCGCTAGCTTCCAAGATTGGAGGCAAAGGAAGATCAAAGAAAGATAAGGTGTAGAAGATGTACTTGCATTAAGCTGCATCCTAATGTGTTAGTATCTGAAAGAAATAAACTCTGACAATGCAAGGTGCATCCTGCATTAGCATATAATGAGTTTTTATGTTTGTCCAAAGAAAACAGCCCGTTGTCTTTTTTTTAAAAAGAAAAAACATAGACAGACATATCCAGGGATTCAAATTTCGGCCGAAATCGGCGATTTTCAATTTACCGTTGGGGCCCGGTAAAAGCCACAATGCAATTGCAAACTGGTCTCCAGTAAATTGCAAGACAGATAATGGTAAGCAACGATAGCAGAGTAGAAAGATGAATGAGATTGCAACATCCACAAGCGAGTAGACCAGTGCTGAGTGTACAGCTCCCGTAGCGTTTGACTTGACCATAAAGTGTAACTATAAGCAGCAAGTGACGCATGTCTCTGTTGATTGTTCAATGGGTGTAGTGGAGGAGTCAGGAGACCACATGCTGTGCCACAGGCCGACAGGATGTTTGACGAGAATTGGAAGAACAGAGAGACGTAGGGACATGCTAGTTCTAATTAAAAGCAAGATGAAGGCACAAACTAGTTCTGTTTGCCTTCGGCGACGATTAAAGCATGTACAATAGGTTTATGTCAGTAGTCTATAGTCTCTGTCACGTAAGATTTTTTGCTGATATAGATAAAAGAGAATGAAGAGAGAGAAAGATACTGTCTATAATCTTGTAGTCGACTGTAGCATCAGAAACAAGAAAAATATTAAAGGATTGTGTGTTGTCTACAATCTTGTAGCCGACTGTATCACCACAACTATTGTATGAGTTGACTTTAATGCTGTCTACATGTGACATAGAGAGTTGGTATATACAACAGCTGTCTGTACTATTGTACATACCCTTAAGGGATTTTGTGCTAAAATAGTTGCAGCAGCCATAAACTCACAGGGAACTTGTTTGTAATTTTTATTTTATTGAAGGTCTTTTCTGTAAAATGGGGCCTGTACGGCTGCACTTAACTTTTCTACTGAAATGTATGCAACCAGAGTCTAGAAGCGTGTTTGCTTCGCTACCTGACGAGAGCAGCCTGGCTAGGGAGCAAGTCGGATGGCTGTCTGGGCTTCGCTTGGATGAGGACCTGGTAACCAGGCATAGAAATTGAAGGCTTGGCAGGCAGCTATGTCCTATTTCTCTTTTTAGTCTTTCTCTCTCCTTTCTTTCTATCTCTAGTCACGTATCATCAATAAAAATTATCTGCTTCTCAGGCTACTCTCAGACACTATTTTTTCTTAGGTACGGCTCTCAGGTCTCGAACCAAACATGTCTTAGACCCTTCTGGGCCGACCTGTCTTTAAAAAAAACTCATAGACAACTTATTTATATGTATCTTACTCGTCAATCATAATAGTTCACCCCAAGCGCATGAAGTTGACGTGGGTCGAGATATAATCCGCCCTTAGGACCCTTAGTCTTATCAGTAGACTCCTCAATTATCACAATTATTTTTTTTCTAAATTGTGCAAGCCACATCAAACAGTTGGCTTTAATACACCAACTATATTTAGTTTCGTACACCAATCAGTTCATCTAAATGATTAAGAGAAATACTAAACAATGCTATAGCGCTGCAACCCCCCCTCTCTCTCTATCTTGATCTCGTGCGACGGCTAACAGGGGTCATTGCCGTCGCCGGCGGAGACTGAGGAGGCGGTGGGCGGAGACTGAGAATGAGGGTCCTGGCTGGCGCCAAAGGACAATACGGTGAGGCGGTGAATATTAGGTTGTGCGGGGCGGAAACAACAGGGGAGGAGGAGACGGCGGTGCGGCGAGATCACCGCCGATGGGGGAGGAGGGGCAGGGGAGCGGAGGAGGATTCGGGAGTTGCGGCTGACACCAGAGAAGAAGGCAAGGAAGGCGGCGGGCACGAAAAGGAGGGGGGGGGGGCAGGGGAGACTGGTGGAGACCAGCGCCGGTGGAGTTATCTTGTTGCAACAGGATAACCTAGTATCTTCCAATGCTTAGACTTATACAAGTACTCTCGGACGCGGTTTAACATTTATCATCATCCTCTCCACGTAACTGATGTTTGAGACAATGAGACAGTTTTTTCCTCTCCAGTGTTTCGCCGCCCGCTACTCCGTTACTTGACAACAAAATCCACCGATGGTTTTGTCGGGCCATGATGTTTACGCATGTCCGTGGGATTCAGCACACATGGGGCCATCAAAATATCAAATAGTGGCATCGGCAAGCCATATGGGCCTACTTATGCGTGAATTAGCCAGCAGGTCGTAAAAGCAGAACCAAAGCAGCAAGCATGGATGGATACAATGTAGGCAGATATTTTTCGGGTTGTCAAGTTTAAAGGCTTTTACAAGGACGCAACATTCGACAGCCTTTTTCAAAGCTGTTGTGGACCATACATTTTCATTGTAAGTAGGTTAGCCAGATGTTTGTTACGATCTACTTTTTTTAGATAATAAAAGAGAAAAATTTTCTCGGTCTTTGTATCAAAGATACACACAGTTTATTTTATTAATACGTTTAAAGCAACGAAGTGATCAAAGCTGTTAAAAGTGGTTTGAAGTCTTACAAGCAAACAGTGATTGAAAATTAATATCAATCATTACAAATCCTATGACTAAACTGTCACCAATGGAAGCTTAAAATTTGTTTCGCCACCACCTCCAGCCTGTCGCTTCAGGCAAACATAGACTCCTTCTAAGCTGGTTTCTGCAAAATTGTCTAAGCTCTCAATCAGTGCTCACTCAAAAAAATAACCTGCAAAGAATTAGTGACAATTTTTTTTTTGTCAAAGATGACCTCATTTTGACATAACCAGATAGACCAACATAAGACACTAGCTCCCACTAAGAGTTGTGACTTTAAATTGTTTAGAATACCGGCACTAACTCGCACTAGGAGTTATGATCTACTTAAAAAACCGATTTTAATTTTAACGATATAAGATATGAAATATGACTTTTTTTCCCAGGACCTGGAGAGAGGAGCCATGAAGGGTTTTCCCGGTTTTTCCGAATCACGTCTCTATCTTAGCAAAGTAGAAAAAAGGTTGTATATTTTTGTTTCAGAAAAGGAAAAGGATGTATGTCGATCGCACCAAGTGCCTTCTCAATCAGACTACAAAACGAGCAGACGTGAGAGAAACGGGCTTACCACTGAATGCTCCTATCTCTCGGCAAAGATCGTGTGAGTGAACACGTCTACCAGCGTCGAGACAAGGATAAGATCGACTTGGTTATCAGTGGCGATTTGAAGAAAAGTCAAGTCTATACCACGGGCAAGAACTCAAGATAACCTGTCTCTTCTTGCGCGCTCCATGCCAAAAACATCGGGGCCTGCATGTCGCACACCTGAAAAATGAAATGACCTTTCCTGCTACTTCACGCAAAGCCCTTTTTTCCCCTTCGCCACCTGCATGACTCTAAAAAAATCCACATCTATGAGAAGGGAAAGGTCTTCTGTAAAATGAATTTGCCCTGTAAATACACAGCGTGATACATGTTTCTTTCCTTCTTTTTTTTTTTTGCGAGGGAGCGTGATAGATGTTTCTTTTCTTGTGCTTTTACCGCTGGACACTGACTGGTTAATAGATGAGTTATTTTACGGTACATTTAATCTAATATAGGGCGTTCATTCGGTTCAGATTAGATATAATTTAATTATACTACACCTGATAGTATAGGTAGTAGAATTTTGAGGGAATAGATTTGTAATTGCTCATGTGAGAATCACATACCATAAAACTAATATTTTTAACTCTAGTTGGAAAAAGTCTATAATAGCCTCACAAAAAGATTATAAACAAAAATCTATTATATTCTTAACAAAACAATGATTAAATTAAATTTATACTATCATTATATACTATGATAGAACGTGCGGTAAAATTTCTCCGATTGATCGCATCAAATGAAGTACAAGCCCAATACCCTGCCAAAATGCCAGTGCCGCTATGTACAAAATGAAACGCGGATATGATAGAATACCCACCTGTTTTCACTAGACCTGTCACAGCTTTTACTGACTATTACAGCAACTTCTCCAATCAACAAGTGAAAGTTCTGCTGGCGGTGGACAGGGCGGTTCCTTGATTGAAGCGCATATAGCAGAAAAAAAGGGCCGTGCGCATCTTTCAGGTTCTCGTGCAACTTTGCTATCTTTAATAAATGTATATTATGGATGGTGAATGCTCTTTGTGCTGTCCTTTTTTTTATAAAAAAAAGGCTCTTTGTGCTGTCAAAGTGACAGAATTTCCAGATACTGCTATTCCAAGTTTTTTCTTCTATTTTTTTTTCCCGTGCGTGTGTGTGTGGAAGGCGCACTTGCAAAGTTGCACCTTGGGATATTTGTTGGCTTATCTCGTCCAGCAGATGAACAAACTAGTGATCGAACCCTGAATTTATCAACTACACGCTGAGTCACTGGTATCATCTCGCAAGTTATATCACATAAACCCTTCATTTCGAGATATGTATTACATATGGAAATTGACAGAGCCTCTCTATTCCTTCATACAAGCCAAGAACACCATGATGAAGCAAAACCTTATCAAGCAAAGCAGCCTTCCAGCTAAAACCCTAAAGAAGATCTGAACAAAAGGGGGTCGGACGGGAGAACAAAATCTGAGGAAAAAAAACATCTAGTGGAAGCATTTCTATCATGTCTTTGTACCAAGCACCATACACCGTACGCATCTGACGATGTTGCTTTGAGATTCAGTTGTAGCTCGGCTCTCTTCTGAAGCTGCTGTGATCTGCTTTGTTTTTCGGGTCAGCAGCGTTCCTCGGCACCACAATATTGCTGATGGTCCTCACTATCTGCCGCTTGAGCTGCCCCCTCTTCAGTGGAGGCCTCTTCTCCTTTGTGCTGTAGTTGATGCCGCTGTTGCTTTGCTGGTAGTAGTACTCCATGGCTGCTCCTCTCTTCTTCTTCTTCTTCTTCTTCTTCTTGTGTGTGTGTTTTGAAGGCAAGTAGTGCTTACTTGTGAAGAGGAGAGGACATGAGAATGGAAGAAGTATTTATAGGCAAAAACATCTGTACTGTCACGTTGGTTTCTTTTCTTTCTTTCTTTTTTGATGAGGAACAGTAAAGAGGCTCTACTGTATATATATTAACAAAAGTTAAAAATATTTTATGTGGAAGGTAAAAGAAAAACAAAAGATTATAACCCACTAGGGGCAAAGAACCTCAAACAATTATTTGCAGCCAATAAAAAAAAAAGTTGTCTATGATCGTCTTTGAGTTGGTGCACATGCAGAGCAACTTCACTCTTAAAAAGATTTTTTCAACTAATAATATTCAGCGTGATATTAAACAATTTGCCATTCCTTTATTTTCAAATAAGCCATTCGACTAAAAATAAAGATTTTCATATAGAACATAGAATTGAAGATTAATCTCATTCTTTCCACTTTAAATTGAACATCAATCGTATCATCCCAATTAATGCCAATAATATTCCAACATAATTGACTGAATTGGCAGCCAAAGAATAAATGATGTAGAGTTTCTTCCTCTCTATCTAGACATAGGACACAATATTGATCATCCTCAATACTATAATGTCACCTGCGTAGTATGTCTTTTGTGTTCAGTCTATTCATTAAAAGTAGCCATGCAAAAACCTTAAGTTTCATAACACATTTGCTTTTCCAAATCTATTTGAGTGACCAAGATGGCATGAGAGTATTAAAAGAGAACTTTTAGTATCTTTGAGATGAATATTGTGCTGAGTCCCATATGTATGTCCAACTATCTTGACAATTATTAATTAGAAGAAAATACCTAATGTCTTCCTTAAGCATATTATATTCCTCAAATGCTTCAATAGACAAAGGCAGGTGGAACTGCCCTCTTATACCTGAATTTTTGAGTAGATTAGCCACCAAGATTTGTTGGTTTTTAGCAAAGGTGAATAGCACTGGATATTTGCGACAGTAAAGGTTAGAATTCCAAAAATCCAACAAAAATAACACTGATGTACCAGCACCAATTGTTGCCATAGCAATTCCTCTATAAATCGTAATGATTTTCATAATATCTCTCCACCAAAAAGTACCTTGATTCCTTGTGTTGTGAGGAATATTATTTCGATAATACTTTTCCCACATCAGCTTCGCCCATGAAAGATCATGGTGATTGTAGAACTTATGTAGATTCTTCATTAAAAGAGCATCATTCTGTGTTTGTAAATTAAGAACTTCAAGACCCCTTTATTTTTTGGTTTGCATACCAAATTCCATGTGGCTAGATTTCCACCTTTTGCATTTAAATCCGAACCCCCTCCAAAGACAGTGCCTTCGAGCTCGATCAATATTATTAATGATCGTCACTGGGATCTTGAGTGAGCACATGTAAAAAGTTGGGAAGTGGGAGAGTACCGAGTTGATCATTGTCAATCGTCCTCCATAAGAGAGATAAGCTACACAACTAGATAGTCTTCTCTCTACTCGATCAATTAATGGCGAAAAATCATGTACTCTTGGCCGTGTTGTTCCTAGCGGTAAACTCAAATAAGTGAAAGAAAGAGTACCAAATTGACATCCAAAGGTGTTTGCCAGGTAGATATTTTGTCATCAATGACATTAATGGGCACTAAAAATGACTTGTTATAGTTGACTTTCAGTCCTGTGGAGGAAGCGAATGAATTTAATAGACCCTTCAAATAAAATAATTGTCTTGCATCAGTTTCCGTAATGACCAAGGTATCATCCGCATATTGAATTGTAAGAAAATCCCTATCTGTTGTCAACAGGATTGGTATATTGAGGAGATTCCTTATATGTGCTTCATTTATAATTGTCTGTAGGAGATTCGCTGCAAGAATGAAGAGAAGTGGTGAGCGAGGATCACCATGTCTCACTCCTCTTTTACATTGGAAAACATTTCCCTGGTACTCCATTTAATAAAACCGAGGATGTTCCAAAACTAAGTAAAATTTTAATCCAGGTAATCCATCTACTATCAAAACCTTTATTTTGCAAAATTTGGATGGTAGTACTGTGCTCCAATATCTTTGTGAGTAACTTGAGTGAGGGATTCAAAAGTGAGATAGCTCTATAATCATTTACACTTTCTGGGGAGACTTTTTTTGGCACTAAAGTAATGTGTGAATTATTGATACATCTGTAGTGAATCTTATTTTCATAGAAGTCCTTACATAGCTTGTAGAAATCATTCTTGATAATATGCCAACATTTTTTTTGGATAAAGAGTCCATTAAAACCATCCGGCCCTGGCGATTTATCATAGAGAGTTCTTTTATTATTTTGTCGATCTCATCATGAGTAGATCTTTCTGTCAAGATATGCAATCCCTGAACTGGGGCAATTAATTCAGATAAATTGAAAAGCATTCCAGTATTGGCTGAAGTCCTTGGTCTATCTTTAAATGAATGCCAAGAATAGCTACCTTTCCATTATGATCTGTTTCAATTCCATTGTGTTCAGTGAATAACTGTGTAATAGTGTTCCTTCTATACTATTTTGTAGCTATGGCATGAAAGAATTTTGTACTCTCATCTTCGAACTTAACCCAACGAATAGTGCACCTTTTTTTTTTCCAATATAGTTGTTTGTAATGCAAGAGTCGAAGTAAGTGCCTTTTGATAATGTTACGGAAGTTCCATTCCAACCTATCTAGGGATCTTTTCTCCTCTAGATTATCCATAAGGGTAATAACCGAATTGCAGTTCAAGATTAATTTGGAAAGTTGAGAGATATTCTTACTCCAAATTTTGAGACCATGTAGGAGACTCTTGAATTTTGTCAAAAGAATTGCATATCCATTTGTGTGTCTACATAAGCTGTTCCAATAGTATGATACAATGTCCATAAAGCCCGGATGTTCAACCCAAAAATTTTCAAATCGAAATATCTTTGCTTTGGAATGACCATCTGAATATAAACCACTTAGGGAACATGATCTGAAATATTGCGAGTTGAGATCTGACCATTGCATTTGGATATTTTGTTGTCCAACTCACTGTAGTAAAAAAACCCAATCCAATTGTTCTAAGAGCGGGGCTTCTTGCATATTACTCCACATAAAAGCTCTTCCTTTTAATGAGAGTTCAATTAATCCAAGATGGCTAATAATATACCATTAAAAGTGAACATAGCATTCATGTCACCGCCTATTTTGAATTTGGGTAGAACAAATAAAGTTGAAATCTCCAAGAAAGATCCAACTGGAATCATTTGTTATTTGTAAATTCATCATCCAATCCACAATTGTCTCGCTAGATTTTCATAAGGGCCATAAACACAAGTCGACTCTACTTTTTCAATGAATGTACAAAGGTAAATTCCACTGTGAGTGCAAAGGACATGTTATGAAGTAGTTGTCCAGTAAAGACCTCTCTATTCTAAATAATTAAAATTCCCCCAGAAGCACCATTAGAAGGTGAAAAAACAAATTGATCAAACCGGCGTGGGCAAAACTTCTTTATGTATGTATGATCAAAACTGCCTTTTTTTTTGTTTCTTGGAGGCATATGACATTGCATGCACTTTAATTTCTTCTATTCTTTCTCTTAATGAATGTCACTTTTCATCCGAATTAATTCCCCTAATGTTCCAACAGAGAATATTCCAGTTTCGATACATTGAATTCATGACTTGCAAGTGGTGAAAGGAAGATACTTGCAAGTGGTGAAAGGAAGATACACACATCCGTATCCTCTGAAGTTGAATTTCGGTTATACATTCTGCCATATGATATTGTAAGGAACTCGGCAATAAGTTGTGTGAGGAGAATAGTTAAGAACCACTGAACAATGAAGAAAAACAATAAGAAGAAAATGACAATGAGCATAGCAAGGATCTAAAAATAATGGTAGAAACAAGCCCATTTGACTAAACTGCCAGCTGATATCACAAAACAAAACATTATGTAAGGTCTGACATGAGCAAGCAACTGAACTAAACTTAAAAGTAGACTGAATCGACTAACTTTGACTAGGAGCAAACTTAGCAAAGAACCAAAAGAAGCTGGCCAGCAAGGAACTCAAAAAGAACTCGGGGCTATTCATGGGCGACATCAGAAGAATTCTTGTTCTTCGGTGCTGCCAAGGACTCCACCGTCAGCTCTGTAGGAGGGACTTGCAACTACAGACCCATGTGTTGCATCTTGTGAATCGACATGTGAGGCGCTGGAGTTTTTTTTAGTAGAGACTCTAGTTGTCATCATCTCCTGCGGAATTGACTGATCAGGACCAGTAAGTTTCAATTGCAGAAGTTCAATTCCTTCTTTTGGTTGAGTAATGCGTGCGTTGCGACGAACCTCGGAAACCACCAAAGGAGTTGCCCTCTTGTACAAATTCCTCTGCTTTGGTTCTAGGCTTGAAGGCACCATCTCAACCAAGGAAAGTTTTGTTCAGAGAGATCATCATTCACATCTTCAAAGGTCAAGCTTCTAGCCACTTTGGGCTTCTTCGCACGTGTTGTTGTATAAGCTGATGTGTTTCTTTACCATTCTTTGTAGGAATAAATTGACCACTTCTGGGCCGTGATGTTTCTAGCGTGATCAATGCACTGATCAGGGAATTAGTGCCCTTTAAACACACGAACGCTAGCCCTGAAAATGACTGAAACGATTGATTACTAACTAGAGGGCAAGCTGGACGTGTCGATCAGGGGAGGGGGGCATCTTTGAAGCATCCGAAGACCACTGCCCTGTCAGGCAGGCAGCCCAGCGAAAATTCGAGCTCATGGTGATTAGAAAGCACTATTTACAAGTCTAGACTTCTATCTGTGTGTGCTCATGTGCGTAACTAATTGAACAGTCTCGTCTGGACGTTTCCAACGTTTTTATGTTAAAAAATATGAGTCGATTTACCCGTCCTTACGCTTGCTCTGTCAACTCTCGCTGAACTGAACGTATCAGATAATCAGTGGGTGAGAGCAGAGCAAGCAAAGCACGGCACCAACAGAACAGTGACCAACAGCAACACAAAATCAAGCAGCACGTGCTGACTTTTGACGGTTTCCTGTGAGAAATGAGACCACGAGCAATGCATCAATCGTCGTTCCCTGTGAGTGGCAGTTTCAAGGTTCAGTGTATCCCCGGTGGCGGTGACCGTATGGATGATGGTTGATGGTGATGGGGCCCCACGAGCTTCAGGTGTCAATGTGACTGCCTCCGCCACGGCATGCGCCGGCTCACGGAGAGACACCTCGATCGGCCGAGATGACCAGCCGGCCGTGATCTTATCTGATATAATTTCTTCTGACCAGCTAGCTATTTGCCATATGATGCATGTTGATTGTGTTGGCATATATGATATATCTTTTTTTAAAGTGGAATAAAGTTACAAGGAATAACTGAAGATGTATGAAAAATTCATGAGTAACTTAAGCTGTCATTAGTTAATTAGAAAGATATTGTCATTTGTCAGTACCTAACAAAAAGAAGCACTACTCTAGAAAGAGAGACACCACAGCATCTAGCATCTGGGAGACCTAGTAGCATACACCATTAATTTATTTCTATTTGCCATAAGCTCAAGCTGGTGCTGATCTGACTACTGGTCATTGGCTCATGGATGCTTCAAAGATACACACACACTGCTCACTGATCCACACGCCCAACTTGCCCTTTAGTAGTTAACAAATTCAGGGCATAAATTCCCAGGTTAGTGCCTTGATCACATTCACACCATACTCCTCATGAGACCCAGTCTCGCACAAAAAAGAGCCAATTTATTCCTGCAAAAGAAAAAAAAAAGGAAACACCACATCAACTGATACAATATTCTGAAACGAGTGTAACATCCAGAAGGGTCTTACTATAAATTCTTTCCTACCTTTACACATCCCTTAAGTGAGCAAGAGCAACTGAGCAAAAAAGAAGAGAGGAGCCATGGAGTACTACTATCAGCCAGGGTTTTGAAAACCGGTATGAAAATTTTACCAGGTCTGGTAGGGCCGGTTTGGCTGAAAATCATAAAATTTTGAAAAAGAAAGAGAGGAGCCATGGAGTACTACTACCAGGGTTCTGAAAACCGGTATGAAAATTTTAATGGGGTCCGATAGGGCCAGTTTAATCGGAAAATTTCGGCCGAAATTTTTAAATCAAAATTTGAATTAAAAAATCGGCTGAAAATCGCCGAAAACATTGGCTGAAAATTTTGAAAATAAATTTTGGCACAAATTTCTTCTAAATTTGATAAAATTCATGCAAATTGAAACCGGTTTCAAAATTTACTAGGGGACCGGTGGAAACGAAAATCACTGATAATCGGCCGAAATTTTGAACCGTACTACCAGCACAGCAATAGCGGCATCAACTACAGCACGAAGGAGAAGGCCTCCACTGAAGAGGGGGCAGCTCAAGCGGCAGATAGTGAAGACTATGAGCAACCTTGTGGTGCCGAACAGTGACGTGGATCAGCACGAGCAGATCGCAGGTTAAGAGGAGAACCAAGCTGCAACTAAACATCATACATGTTGTATGTTCAGTTAGATGATTGTGGTATGCGCATATGTAGTATTTCACACATATTGATAAAGTGCCGCTAGTAGCTGTTTTTTCTTCAGGATTTCCTCTCCGTTAATTAGATCCTGCTGCTTGCTTCGTCAGAGTGTGTAGTACAGCTCTCAGAGAGAGTTTTGTGTAAGATAACTCTGATGGCGACAAAAGTGTGAAGTGTGTGCTTGATCGATACATCTTTAGATTCTTCTGGTCATCAGCTGAAAGAGATAAGTACCACTAGAGATAGCCAGATGGCTCATGCCAGCCGGGCTGGCCTGAAACACGACACTATTGGTCCGGTCCAGACACGGTACGACCCACATTGTAGTTGGGTTGGGCCGACACGGCACAAATGCCGTGGTGTGAGGTCCGCACCCTAACACAATGACCCGGTACGACGGGGTTAGGGATGCCTGCTGAAGAATCTAGACTCACCATTATGAGTTAATGTAGTATTTTGGTAATTAATGACAATCGTCGTGTGGACTAATATTTTTTATGAGTTGGTGAAACAGGTTAAGATCCATGATAATGAAGACTTTGGATGGTAGCGTGAATTGATTATCATCAAGTCAAGATTTGGAATGAAGAATGCCATCATGTGTTGATGAGCATCAAGACAAATTATATAGAAAAACTAATTTGTAATTTGCCCAAAATGGTTTATAGATTTTTGTGAATGCATGTTTTTTTATGAGCATGAGCTAAATAGTCATATCCTTAAATTGTTGTATTCTTTGGATCCAAAATATAGATTGAACTCCACCAAGAGTCAAACATGAACATGTGCATTTAGTTTCATTCCATATATTTGTATGCACACAATTAGGGGGAGTTCATTCTATGTTTTATGATTTCACTAGTATTGATCACATTCTTTCATCTAATTATATTAAGGATCTCTACTTTGAAATATATCCTTGAGTATATAAAGCTTTTGTAGTTGAGATATACTCATGTTAATTCAATTTCAATTATTTGCAATTGGATTGTTATCAATTACCAAAAAATAGGAGATTGAAGAATCTAGACCCGACATTATGAGTTAATAGAGTATTTTGATAATTAATAACAATCGTCATGTGGACTAACAATTTTCATAAGTTGGTGAAATAGGTTGAGTCCCACGATGATGAAGACTTTGGATGACATCATGAGTTGATTATCATCAAGTTAAGATTTGGAATGAAGGATGTTATCATGTATTGATGAGCATCAAGATAAGATCTCGAAGTAAAATAATATCATCATGTGTTGATGATATTCAAGAGAAGATCCCGAAGTGAAGAAGATCATCATGTGTTGATGATATTCAAGTAAAAAACTTAGAGTAAAGGAAATCATCATGTGTTAATGATTATCAAGTCAAGATTCGGGATGAAGGGTATCATCATGTGTTAATGAGCATCAAGACAAGATCCCGAGGTAAAAAAAATCATCATTGTGTTGATGATGTTCAAGACAAGATCCCGAAGTGAAGAAGATCATTATGTGTTGATGATATTCAAGTCAAGAACTTGGAATAAAGAAAATCATCATGTGTTGATGATTATCAAGTCAAGAACCCAGACTGAGAGTGGAGATATTTGTCATCAAGTGATCACTTCAAGATGGATGCTCAAGGCAAAGGTACGACTAGCATAGGCTAAGGATGTGTTCCTAGTCTTTTACCGGTCTCGATGTTTGGTTGGAAGACCAGATTGCTAGTATAGTTTATCGTACTATTAAGAGGGGTCTTGTCTAGTAGCTTGAGTTTCATCATGTGTTGATAGCTCAATCCCGCTTGCTCTAGCTTTTCTAGGCACGATGCTATTGTTTGCGAATGTGTTTTGTAAATAATTGAACCTCATACGTCAACTCTTTGTAGCATGAGACTATGATTTGCAAATGGTTGAAGTCCATGCACCTACTTTCTTTAGCATGTTGCCAATATTTACGAATGTGTTTTGCAAATAGTCGTAGCTCATGCATAATCCTTGTAGCATCTGACTTTTGTCGACGTTTGGGACTCTCATCACAGAACGGACACACAAGAATATAAAAGGAAAATGGAGATTACTATTTATTCGCTGAAGGACTCGAAATGGTGATGTATATTGCAAAGAGTATGCTCTGATTACAGGGAAAAGACTGTGAATCTAATTCTGGATTAGAGTCGGAATGAATACAAAGGCACACAGGCCAGGCTATTTATAGCTTTATAAGCGTCGACAATTGGTTGCAGTAGTGCCTCTTCGCGCCAAAGGTTGCGTCTCTTCATGTCGATCATCGCGTCCCTTCATGATGACCGGTATAGCCGATATCTCCACGTGCAGCTGTTATTAACCACACGTGGGTAATCGCCTTCTAGGACCTCCTCTGCGGAGGAGAGGTCTTGGAATGATCTTGGGGTGGTCCTGAAGTGGTCCGAAGGAACCTGTAGAGGAGGTTGAAGAATCTAGATCCGCCATTATGTGTTAATGGTATTTTGGTTATTAATGACAAACGCTTTGTGAGACTAACACTCTTTTTGATATACCTATTGTTTAGTCTCAATTGGATTTAAAGATCAAAGAGGTATGCATTCGACAACATCTAATTATATCTTGCTGCATTCCTCGGATCCAATATATAGGTTGAACTTCACCAAAAAGGAAAACTTGTAAATGTGCATATGTTTTATTTACACACTCGTGTATGCACACATGTAGGGGAGTTCAAGCTATATCTTGTGGTTTCATTAGTATTGATCCATATTCCTTTGTCCACACATATTAAGGATCTTTACCTTGAAATATATCCTTGAATATATTTAACTTGTGTAGTTAATATATTCATATGAGTATATACAACTTGTGTAGTTTGTATACACTCATTTTGGTATATGTAACTTGTGTAGTTTATATATACTCATACGAATTACATTCAATTATCTCAGAATTGTGTTGGTTATCATCAATTACCAAAGAGGAAAGATTTTGGTATCTTGTCCCAACCATTATGAGTTAATGGTATGTTGTGGTAATTAATGATAATCACATTATGGAACTAACGTTTCTTCTTGAGTTGGATGAATAGGTTATGTTCTAGGTGTTTGAAGACTTTGGATGACATCATATGTTGATTGTCATCAAGTCATGATTCTTGAAGAAGAAGAAATCATCATGTGTTGATGATGTTCAAGAAAAGTATGATCATCATGCGTTGATGATATTGAAGTGAAGAGCTTGAAGTAAAGGATGCATCATGAGTTGATGCGTGTCAAGTTCAAGAAGATGAGATGATCATTGGTTGATCATCAAGACAAAAGAAGGTGTCATCATGTGTTGATGGACATCAAGTCGAAATCATGAAGCAAAGGAAATCATCATACGTTGATGATTGTCAAGCTTCAAGAGATGTGCAAGGCTAAGGTATGACTAGCTAGGGCTAAGGATTTGTTCTTAGTCTTTTACCGATCTCGGTGTTCGGTTGAGAGATCGGATTGCTAAAATAGGTTGCCGTACTATTAAGAGGGGTCTTAATTAGTAATGTTGTAAGAATAATTCATCCATCACACTCATGGGGCCTGCCTTGCGGAAGACTCGCATACAGGTCCAAGAAGTGCAGTAACACCCCTGAAAGACTGTAATACCCCTCGCTTGTACTCATAGGTTAGCTATCCCCCCAAGGGGTATTCCCGTCATTTGTACAGGCTTGGGAGCCTATAAATACCCCATGTATCTCTCATTTGAGGGGGACTCTCGGGAGCAATATAAGAAAGAAAGGCATCAGGTGAGCCTCCGGGGGACCCTTCGAACCCCCGTAGGCCACCGACAGGAGTAGGGTGGTCCTCTCGGACCCCCGAACCTGTATAAACCCTTGTGTCACTCACCCTCGTGGACGACGGCCCGTAGCACGGCCGACGTCCACCCCTCACTTGTGTTCGGTTTTTACACCTACAACATTGGCACCGTCCGTGGGGTCGTAGCTGATCGATAGAAGGCTATGGCTCCTACCAAGAAGCATTTCAAGTCCACGAGGCCTCCTCCTGCTCCAGAGCATGAGGTGCCCGCAGACGTCCGTTCCATTCCTCGAAAAAACCCAAGGCGCGAGTTATCTTCGGAGATCGGGGCTGTGCATCCCGGGACAGACAACGTCCTACATGTCCCCGGGCTGCCAAGCATTCCCACCTCCATCACATCAACTGACGCGGTGTCTGGCCAGAGGCAAGAGGCCCGAAGTGTCATCGGAGCTCCAGGGCCGCCCATAGCTCCTGGGGGGCTCGACGCCACTAATTGCAAAGCGATGGTGGAGGCAACCGCAAGGCAGGTGGTGGACTATATGATGGCCGCATATCGTACTCCCAGCGGCCCTCAAAGACGTCTCCCCGCTCGGACCGCCTTCGGTTCAAGTGGCCCGACCGACCACTCGCGGGAATTTTCCTTGGAGGGGCAAGGGGACATCTCACAACCTCCTCCACTCGCCCATGCAGCGGTGATGAACGGGGCTCCTTACTGGCCGATGCACCCGCCAAACTCTGGATGGGGAGGAGCCCAGCCCATTCCACTGCAATTCATCCCGTCGCCTCAGCCTCCGAGGCCTGAGTTCATGCCACCTGGAATGGCGCCCGCGACCTCCTCTAGAAGCTCCTCACTTTGGTCAAATGCGCTTGCACCCGAGATGGTGAACCAACTCCCACCGGTTGTCACGGTCTCCATCCCCAAGGTGCTACATGGCCAGGAGCGACTAGGGGGGCCGCAGGACCAAAAGGTGTTACTCCTCCTATGCCCCCTCCAGCACCTTCAGGTGGGCGGGCCATTCCACCTGTCATGACCCAAGCGCACTCACCAAGCCGCAAGGATTCACATCAAGGAGGCGGGGGCCAGGGCGATCAGAAGAGCATGTACTCTGCAGGCACTAGGCGTGTCCCGATGCCGCCAATCGGATTCGCTAGGGAGCGTGGTCGTGACCACCGTGAAGAAATGGATGTTGAATCCCTCATCTCCCAGCCAGATCAAGCTGCAGGTCGGCGCGGGCGCTCCAACTCGCCAATGCGCTTGCACCGTCGCCACCATCGACAGGCATCTAGCTCTTCCAGCTCAGGAGAGCCCCGCCACCGTCGCCGCCGCACCATGCGGTCACCATCACCTCGCGCGCAAAAGAATAGGAGCATCCCGGAGACTGGGAACCCTCTCGCCCGAGAGATTTGCAAAACTCCTTTTCAACCAAAGTTCCGCCAACCTAACCTCGGGCCTTACGATGGGGACTCTGACCCTATGCAGTTCCTGGAAGTGTACTCCACAGCAATTCGGGCTGGGGGAGGTGGAGAAGTAGAAATGTGTAACTGCCTCCCGCTGTTTCTCTCCGGGACGGCGCGTTCTTGGTTCTTCAACCAGAAGAAAGGCTCCATCTATTCTTGGAACCAGCTAAGGGAAGAGTTCAGCGCGAATTTCCAGGGAAGCTATAAGCGCCCCATGCTCCCCAACCAACTCTTCACTGTCAAGCAACAGAAGGGTGAGTCTACAAGAGAGTTTCTTAAGCGCTTTTCTAAAGTGCGAAGCCAGGTGGCAGATGCCCCAGACTCCACGGTTATCAATGCATGCAAGGAAGGTCTGCTTCCGGGAGAACTCAATCGCGCTATGGGGAGAGACCCCCCAGGACAACCCATGAGCTCTTCGAGGTCGTTGAAAGATACGCTCGGGGAGAAGAAGATGACCTGGCCAAGAAGGGATTTCTCTCGCAGGACGAAAGCATCTCCTCCGGGAAGAAGTCAAAAAGCTCCCCCAAGAAAAAGGGCAACGACCGGAGGGATCACTCTGGCAGGGAACGTGACTCCAAGATTTTCGTCATAACCGATGCTCCTTCGCAGGAGCGCGGGGCCAACTCCACCAGAGGACCCAAGAAGAAATCAAGGCCTAAAGCCCACTGGAAGGGATGTCCTGATGAAGGCCGTAATGAAAGAAGAAGAACCCCAAATCAAGGAGACGGGCGCTGGTGTGCCTACCACAAGATACACGGGCATGATACGAACGAGTGTCGCCAGTACACCACTGAAGTAGCAAAACTCCTCAAACGCGGCCCGGAGCCGCACCAAGGGTCACCACCACATCCCACGGCTGCAGAGGCGATGCCCCTTCAGGCAATTCCACCACCCCCTGCACAGGCCCCTGGTGATCTACCTCCTGGGCAGCACCGGCAAGATGTCGAGCATGAACTCCCTTTCCAAGCACCGCAAAGACAAGTAAATGTCATAATAGGGGGCTCGGCCTCTGGGCACACGTCAAAGCGCCAACGGAAGGAGTACGCCTGAGAGGTCAACGTCGTAGGGGTGACCCCTCAAAGCATCTCTCCCAAATGGGCAAGCATTCCTCTTAGCTTCACAGCTGATGACGCAATAGGATTAAGGTTCCCTCATGATGACGCCCTCTTAGTAACTGCCACAATATCCAATTGTGAGGTCTCCCGTATCCTCGTCGATGGAGGAAGCTATGCAGATATATTCTACCTACGTGCACTCAAGGAACTGTGGGAGTCACGGGGGGGCTATCATCATGGCATCCTGCTGCCATCCGATCGCCCTCTCACCGGCCTCGTACCAGGAAAATCCATTCAACCCCTTGGGAGGATCGAACTCCTCATGACATTCGGAACACAGGAGAATCACCGCACGGAAGCCGTCAGGTTCGATGTCGTTGACATCGAGTCCCCATTCAATGCTATCATGGGAAGGGCAACTCTCAACCGCTTCTGTGTAGCGGTTCATCAAAACTACCTGTGCTTAAAGATACCAGGCCCTCGCGGAGTCATCTCCGTTAGGGGTGATCAAGACTTAGCTCGCCGTCTATACCACAAAGCGGCAACAAACTCCAGTGACATCAACTTTCTCGAACCTAAGGAGTCAAAGGAGGAAATGCCCTCGCCTCTCTCACCAGGGCACACCAAGGATGTACCCCCTCTAGCGAGGTGCTCTCTTAAGCCTCGTTCAAGGGAGGACCTGTGGGAAGTACGGCTCTTCGACCAGGATGACCCACGGTCTCTTAGAATCGATGTCGTGATCCCAGGAAAGATGGAGAAGGAGCTCATGGAGTTCTTAAAGTCCAACACTGGCGTATTCGCTTGGACACCGTTAGGCATGACACTTCTTTTTGACGTGTATAAGGGCCTCTATAGCTCTCACATCGCGCCAAGGGCAGTCGTAGCAAAAGCACTTTGTCAAGGCTTCTATTGGGCCACAATGGTGCAGAATGCCCTTGATACACTCAGGAAGCACGAGAGGTGCCAAAAGATGGTAGCCAATCACAACGATCCTTCTAATCCAGTGTGCACCGTACCAATCACCTGGCCTCTTGCCCGATGGGGAATGGACCTTCTCAGGCCATTCCTACCGAGCAAGGGGGCTACAAGCGCATGGTGGTATCAGTGGATTACTTCACCGAATGGGTAGAGGCGGAACCCCTGGCCTCCATCACATCTTGCTCTGTGATGGAGTTCCTTTGGAAGAATATCATGTGTCGCTTCAATGTTCCTAAGGAACTCACAGTGGACAATGACATCCAATTCAACGCTTCAGCCTTCAGAGATTCCTGTAACTCCATCGGGACCACCCTTCGCATCAATACGGTGGCTCATCCAAAAACCAACGATGCCGTGGAAAGAGCCAATGGGCTAGTCCTGCAAGGCATACGCCGCCACCTTGAAACAAGTGCCCTCAAGTGGGGAACTTGGACGGAGGAGCTCCTCGGCCTCCTATGGGGACTACACACAACTCCCAGCCGCCCCACTAGAGGGACTCCGTTCTCACTCATGTACGGGGTTGAAGCTGTCCTCCCTGCTGAGATCCGTCACTGCTCTCTTCAACTGGAAATGCTCTCAGCACCACTACCTGCCCACTTCGGTCGAAACGAGGAGAACCACAAGGTTGAGGTGGGCGTTGCGAAGGAAATCCCCAACCAAGCCCTCCTTGAGCATGCTGCTTACGAGCAGCAGGCCACCCGATTCTGCAACAGCAAGGTGAAGAAACACGCCCTCCTCCTCGATGGCCTTGTACTCAAAAAGGTCACCGACCTGACGGCTCAGGAGAACTTCACCCCAAATGGGAAGGCCCCTACCGCATCTCCTCGGTCCTAGGGTCAGGCGCCTACCGACTTGCTACCCTAGAAGATAAGCCGCTGAAGCATGCATGGAATGCGGATAAGCTCCTCAAGTTTTACGCTTAAGACTCTATTGTATGCCCCCTGTGGCACCTATCGAGATGTAAGCACCATCTTGCTTAGTGCAATGGAGATGTGAGGTTCCTACATGATCGCACCATTTATGCAATTATGGCCTGGATCGGGGGTAGCCCCTTAACACGCTGCTGTTAAGGGATTGACCTATTCTGTGTATGTCTTCTCAGTTATGTGCTCATCAGCGATTGAAAGGAAACATGCCCATTCTACAAGTCTCGCCTGTCTCACACAAGCTCTCGCTAACCCTTTCCCTGCAAAGGATGTCACCTCCGTGGTGCCTAGGGCGCACGACCCCCGTGGTCTCCCCTAACAAAAGACCAAAGCGGCTTGGTCGTCCGTCAACTCCGCCATGGCGACTTGCGTCCTGCTGGACCCAGGGCGCAAGTGACGGCTCGGGCCTAGTGCCCGAGTCTATGGATGTGCTAAGGATTAGTCCCCCTTCAGCCTCCAGGCTATACGCCGAACGACCTCCGGGTCACTCCTCGCCCTGTTCTAATACAGGCAAAGGCCAACCGTGCCCAACACATTCGTATCCCCTCGGGAATATCTATATGTCGGGGGCACACGTCCAAGATGCCTATGAGTTAGCCTCATGGGCACCTCCAAGCCCACTGGGGGGCTACAACCCCTGGTGGCCATTCGATGCCCCCGCGGCTTAGCCTCGTGGGCGCCACCAGCGTGCCCGTGACCCACTGTCGAAGGCACACATCCAAGGTGCCCATGAATTAGCCTCATAGGCACCTCCAAGCCTACTGGGGCCTACAACCCCTAGTAGCCATTCGGTGTCCCGCGACTTAGTCTCGTGGGCGCCCCTCTCGTGTGCTTACGACTCACTGTCATGGGCACCCCTCCATGGTGGCCATGAGTTAGCCTCATGGGCACCTCCAAGTCTACTGGGGGCTACCACCCCTAGTGGCTATTTGGTGCCCCATGACTTAGCCTCGTGGACGCCACCGGTGTGCCCGTGACTTACTGTTAAAGGCACACGTCCAAGGTGCCTATGAATTAGCCTCATGGGCACCTCCAAGTCCACTAGGGGCTACCACCCCTAGTGACCATTCGGTGCCTTACGACTTAGCTTCGTGGGTTCCACCGGTGTGCCCGTGACTTATTGTCAAGGGCACATGTCCAAGGTGCCCATGAGTTAGCCTCTTGGGCGCCTCCAAGTTCACTAGGGGGCTATCACCTCTGTTGGCCATTCGGTGCCCCATGATCTTGTAGGCACCACCCCGATATGTCCATGACTCAGTCTCATAGGTGCACCTTTAAGGTGCCCCATGATTTAGTCTCATGGGCACTCTCGAGCCTACCGAAGAAGGCAACCCCTGATAGCTTTGTGTTGCTCTTAAACGACACATGTACACCTCTTCCAAGCAGCTCGAGTCATCTACCATTGACCTGGCTTGAATGTTGATCAAGGACTATCATGCCTGCATAAGGCTATTGATGGGACTCTACTTGTCTCATGGCAACGACTTCGATTTTCTGTCATGTCGAACGATTGTTATCTTGCTACAAGAAACTAGTGTTGATCATTCTCTCTTTCACGCAGAGACGCACGTGTTATGTACCTGTCCCCACAACGTTTCTAGCTCAAATTGCGACGATTCTGGGGAGTTCTATTTCGTCGACTCTCATCAAACCACAGGGCAAGAGGAGGGTGATTTCGACCAGGCTTCCCGCGGACACGCCACGCGCCTCGAAGGCTATGCCTTGATAGGGCAGCTGTGCGTCGACTTTGCCTCCATAGGCTTCGCTCCGACGCGTCGCCTGCCTCGATGGCTATGCCTCGGCTCGTCGGCCTCGCGTCCACGACATTGCCTATTGAGGCTTCGCTCCGATGCCCCACATGCCTCGAAGGCTATGCCTCGGCTCGGCGGCCTCGCGTCCACGACGTCCCCTATTGAGGCTTCGCTCCGACGCTCTGCCCGCCTCGAAGGCTATGCCTTGGCTCGATGGCCTCGCGTCGCCGGAATTTGGCCAAGTCTGCATCAAGTATTCGGAATGTTGCCAACATACCGCAACAAGCATATTCGTCAAACAAGATACAAGACCTCAGCACTCTTCTTTGCCCCTTGGACGCCCTTGCAAGCGCCCAAGTGACAGGGGGGCTAGTGTTGAGGAATCCTACCACCTCCCTTCTAAAATGCTCTATACTTCGACAAGTCTACACAAGGGGCGTTTGCAAGCCCCTTGCCCCGGGCGCTTGGCTACTAGCCCATTGGAAGTGGTTTGAGGCTTGTTGGATACTTGCATGCCACCACGCCTCCGCTCGAGCCTCGGCCTCGGGGCACTTTCACGCTGGCTTCATGCAGCCGCCGCGCCTATGTCACGGCTCGGGACACCTCGCCTCCGTCCGAACCCCGTCCTCGAGGCACCTTCGCGAACACGACCATGACAAGGAGCAATCAATGTCAAGAAAAACAAGTATATGCATGCACGTGATGACGCGAGGGCTTCTGCGACCACGTCGCCGGAACCGCCATGCATGTCACGGGGATCTTTGCCGAGCTTCCTAGTCCGCCGCCGTGCACGTTGCTGAGAACACCGCCGATCGAGCTTCTGAGAACACCGTCGATCGAGCTGCTGAGAACCCTGCCAAACTTCCATGGATAACCCAAGACAACCATGTGCACCATCAATCATCTTGTCAACCTGAAGGGTGTGCATGAGTGTGTAACCGTGTACATGCATGCATGGGCCATGCAAGCACGTACCATGAGTGTGTAGCTATGTACATGCATGCATGGGCCATGCAAGCACGTACCAGTACTAGTACATACACATGTTACACACCAACATCTATTAGCTCCCGACCAAGCAAGAAAAAGGTTCAAAAGCGCACCATGTGCGGCCGCGCGCGCCACGTGCGCCGTGCACACCGAGCCTCGCGCACGCACGCCTGTGCTCTATGCACCGCGCCGCAGACACTCAGGCTCTCGAGCGCCCCACGCGCTCGTTCCCGATGGCACCTCAGCCTCCCGCGCGCGCCGCACTGGCGACACCCCGCACTCCCACGCGCCCATGCGCCCCGTGCAGCCCGCGTGCCGTGCGCCCCGGCAGCTCTGCGCCCTGCAAGATGTTGACATAGGACTATAACCCTCCTTATGACTTCACTTTTTGGGCTGTGCTTCGTGCTTAGCTACCGCGCCATCTCAGGCAAGTGGAAGGGTGATCCATTGTTGTGGATTCTAAAGCGGTTTTGCATCCTACTTGTACGTGGCCAACAGCTTGATGGACATATATGCCAAGTACGGAGACGAACAAAGTGTATTTCATGCCATTCTTCAAAAGGACTTGGTCTCATGGAACACCATGCTGTTCACCCGCGCACGAGTGTAAACGGGATTACGCAGCAAAGCGCCCCGGCATCCGCGCCCATGCGCCCCGGGGCACCCTGGCGCCCGTGCCCATGCGCCCTGGCCTCCATGCCCATACGCCCGGGCCGCGCCGGCGCCGGCACTGCGCCGCGACGCCTGGAAAACGCGTTGCCACTGGAGATTTCATTACAAAACTTCAGCAATAAAAGTGTTCAGTTAGCCATTACAAATCAGAACATGAGCCATCCATCTCCCAGAGGAAGACAGAATTTGCACATTCTGCCAGTAGGCTTCGGAGTTCATATACAATGGCTCCCAGGAGTGGATACAACATCTCATCCAGATTCAAAAGGTATCAAAGATCACAAAAAGGGAGTCGACGAAACTGTAATCCTACACGCCTGGCTGCGCATGCGCTCGGCAAGCGCGCCGGTGAACACGCCTTGGCGTGACGCCCGCGGCGCTCTGGCGCCGCGCCGCGCCAATGCGCTTCGTTGCGCGCTTCGCCGCTACGCCCTCGCGGTCTCGTCGAATCGCACGAACTTCATGGAGTCGATCCGGTTTGACGTGGTCACAAGTCGATTGCATATGTGCATGCATTTGCGCTACTAATATTACTAATACGTGGATGCATACTCACGTACTAGTTAGCATCCTTGAGCTAATTCAATGCATGCACGTCTAGCATGCATGTGCGTCGCAACCGCGCCGGCGCCTCGCCGCAGCCGCGTGGCGCGCGCTGAGGCCCTGCACCGCGTGGGCGCTCGGTGCTCGCCGCCTCGCGACCTACCACCTCGTCGTGCCCTTGGGGCTTCGGAGCCTCGCGCCCAAATGGTGCCCTCGTGCGCCCCATGCTCTCGCGCCCTCGGGGCCTTGGGGCCTCGCGCACCTTCGTGTTTTGATATATACCCCTGCAGGTAATCGGGGTATAAATATACACCCCTGCACTCTGGCGCCCCGGCAGCGACTTTGGTTCACCAACCATTGGGCGCCCTGGCAAAAGGGTCACCCACGTGCATCTACTAGTACCAAACTTCGGGCACCCTGGCAGAAAGGCCACCAACTCCCTTCGGGACAAGCTCGAAGGTGCCCTGGCAAAGGCCAGCAACCAGCACCTTGCGCCTGGTGCTTGCTCCAACTCGCTGTGCGCCCGTCCTGGAAAAACGTGCACATCGCCTTGGCAAAAAGTGCACAGCGCCCTGGCAATTTGTTACAAGTTCAACCGATTAGGCAAGCAGTTGGAAAAGGCAAAAGCTTCATTTCGAAACACAAATCATTCCAACTCCCACCATCTAGCGCCCTGGCAATTTGGCACGGCGTCCCTGTGCCGTCTTCTGCCCAAGAGCACCTTGGCAGCTGCGCCCCGGCGCCCCAGTGTCCCGTGCGCCCTGTGCCCCGGCACCCGCGCCCGTGCATCTAGCGCCTCGGCATCCCGTGCGGCGTGCGCCCTTTATCGGGAGACCGAGAAAGTCAGAGCAGTTGATGTGCGTGCCGACGTGAACAAGTCTAGCGTGCACGACTTCTCCTGCGGTGCCCCTCGGCCTCGATGCCTTCACCCCTCACGGCGGCCTCGCGCCCGCGGTGCCATCACCCCTCGCGGTGCCTTCACGCCTTCGCGGTGCCCCCACGTTGCCCTCGCCCCACGTTGCCCTCGCCCCTCGTGTGGCCTCGCGCCCGCGGTGCCATCGCCCCTTGCGGTGGCCTAGCTCTCGCGGTGCCATCGCCCCTCGTGACGGCCTCGCAATCGCGGTGCCCTCGCCCCTCGCAGTAGCCTCACGCCCGCGGTGCCCTCACACCTCGTGGCAGCCTCGCGACCGCGGGGCCCTCATGCCATCACGGCGCCCTCGCCCCTCGCGGCGGCCTCTCGACCGCAGGGCCCTCGCGCCATCACGACGCCTCCTCGTGCTCTCGCGGCCTCACAACCTCACGGCGTCGGGCGCCCTGGTGCCTCCAGAGCGTCCGCTGCCTCGGAGAACTCACTACACATTAAACTCTATTTTTTCATTTAACGGGACCTGAATATCAGATCTTGCACATGGAAATCTGGATTTTGCCCGAAAACAACTTACTGAACAAGATCTCAAATCAAGTGAAGGGCCTAACAAAACCTTGGAATTGACACACAAGTCACAATTATGTGATTCATAACTTGAAAAGGAGAGATCTTGGGAGACTAGGTCCCTGACGAGCACATTACAAATAGCATCGATGTTATCTAAGCAATTTGGCACATTCACAGCGCCTTGCGGCTTCGCCACGGCGCCACAGGCGGCCAGTGCCTTACGCCCGGCGGCGCGCGCCTGGCGACTTGCGCCGCCACCAGCGCCACTGCGACCAAAGCCTTACACTAGCACGGCGCCACTGGCGACCAGTGCCTGCGCCACAGCGGCTACCGCCACAGCGACCAGTGCCTTACACCCTAGCACCAGCGCCCTGGCAGCAGCGCCCTGGTAGCCTTGCGCCACGGCACGGCGCCACGGCAACCTTGCGCTCGGCAATCGGTGCCTTATGCCTCGCGATGGCGCCACGCCCTAGCCGCCAAGCACCTGCGCTCGCAGCAAGCGGTGAGGGCAGCGCCGCGGCATCGGCGCGATGGAGCTAAGCGAAGAAGCAGCAGCAGCTAAGCGAAGAAGAAAAATCGCCGACAGATGGATAATAAACCAACTGGCCAGATCGAATCTCACCGCCGCCATGCCATGACGCGCCGCGTGCACCGCCTCATCACCAAGGACCCTGACGTACCCTCGCCATGTCCTAAGGAGGACGTCCTCGACTGGACCTCGCTCCCCGATGACGCCGTCCTCCACCTCTTCGCGCGCCTCAACTACCGCGACCGCGCCACCCTTGCCGCCGCTGCCGGGCCGGGGCGCCGCCTCGCCCACGCCTCTAGGCCACCCTCGGCCTCCAAGCCCACCGCTGCGACGCCAGCGTTGCCGCCTCCCTCGCCTCCAGGTGCGCCACCTCGCGCACCGCGGCCGAGCCGGGCCAGGCCACCATGGACCGAACCAAGGTCGAGGACGAGCGGGCCAAGGCGCGGTGGGCCGAGTCGGGCTCGGGGAGGCGCAAGCACCAGGGGGCCGGCATGGTGGCGCGGGCCGAGGGGCGTGAGGCTGGCGAGCAGCAAGGGCCAGCGGCCGCGACACCATGGGACGAGGAGGTACCCGAGAGGAAGAATGGAGGAAGCTCCTCCAAGGACTTCCTTCGGCTGGAGCAAATCACCATAAGAAGAGAAGAAGGATTGAGGAAGGAGCCAAGAAAGAAGGGGAGCCTGGGTGGTGTTCGGCCAAGCAAATGGAAGAGAGAGAAAATGAGATAAAGAAATCGGCACTTGTCTTGGATTCCCACAACCAGCCACCTCAACACATCTCCTTGCATTAAATAACCTTCATTATTTTAATGGAAGGCACTCGGCCGCCGCAGGCTCACATGGAAAAAGCAAAAACTCCCCATGCAGCTCAAAAGGATAGCACTTAAATTACTTCGAAAGAAAGAAGCTGCTGCCTGGCCAACCTCCTCACGTGAAGACAAAGGTGCTGGCACCTCATGTGAAAAAAGGAGAACGCAAAGACCAAACCTTGTCCAGTCGCGTCAAAGGACAGCGGGACCCGCAAAAGAGCTTCTAGTTCGCATTCGCCCGGCCAGCGCCTTGCACGCGCGCGCCTGAAGACCCTATCGTGGAGCGCCCTGTAGATGGCCCCGCGCCCTACAGCCTCGACGCCCCGCGCGGCATCAGCGTTGTGCCCTCGCGGCCCTGCCACGGCCTCGCGGCATCGCGCTCTCATGCCCTCGTTACCTTGTGGTATCGTGCCCTTGCACCCTTATGGCGCACTCGCACCTCCTGAGCATCGGCCACCTCGCCGGTCACCTCGCGCCTCTGGGGTTCTCCCCGCACCTCCGGAGCGTCCAACGCGTGCCCTGCGACGCCCACAAGACCGGAGGAGCCTCGCCCATCGGAATGCAACTACTGTTTAGAACCACTAGGACCTTTTTGAAATATCAACCTCTGCATAAAAAACACAATTCAAGACTGCCCCTTTGAACGTTTCCCCTAAAACGCCAAGGGGCAGGGGGGCTAGTGTTGTAAGAATAATTCATCCATCACACTCATGGGGCCTGCCTTGCGGAAGACTCGCATACAGTCCAAGAAGTGCAATAACACCCCGAAAGATCAGAATACCCTCGCTTGTACTCATAGGTTAGCTATCCCCCCAAGGGGTATTCCCGTCATTTGTACAGGCTTGGGAGCCTATAAATACCCCATGTATCTCTCATTTGAGGGGGACTCTCGGGAGCAATATAAGAAAGAAAGGCATCAGGTGAGCCTCCGGGAGGACCCTTCGAACCCCCGTAGGCCACCGACAGGAGTAGGGTGGTCCTCTCGGACCCCCGAACCTGTATAAACCCTTGTGTCACTCTCACCCTCGTGGACGACGGCCCGTAGCACGGCCGACGTCCACCCCTCACTTGTGTTCGGTTTTTACACCTACAACAAGTATCTTGAGTTAGTCATGTGCTGATAGCTCATTGTGTTTGCTCTAGCTCAACTTAACATGTTGCCTATATTTGCGAATGCGTTTTGCAAATAGTTGTGGCTCATGGTTATTCCTTGTAGCATGTGACTTTAGTTTGCGAATGTGTTTTGCAAACGGTTTAAGTCCATGTACCTTATTCCTTGTGGCGATGATTCTAAAAGTCGGCAAAATATGTTTTTGTGACTTGTTGAGAATCTAGCTTTCATCTCTTGTGTACATGTTGCATCAATTTGGCAAATATGTTTTGCAAATTGAGTTGAAGCAAATGTACAAAGTTTGATCTGTCTTGGTGACTGCTGGCGGTCTGACCGCCTCAGGTAGCGGTCTGACCGGTGGAAGCGGTCTGACCGCCATGGGTTTGGCGGTCGGCCGATCTTCGTTTGTACCGCGTAAACGGTACTCACGGTGTCTTGTAGTACGGAGTTTGAAGCGGTACTACCGAGTGCGTAGTACCAACTTTGTTTGGCGATGCGTGTTTTCCGTAAGAGTGTTTTTACGGATTGCTCATTGCTCTGTTGAGCGGTCCGACCGCCTCGGCGATCCGATCAGGTTGAGCGATCGACCGCCATTGGTTGGCGGTCAGACCGATTGTGAGTCCAACGACTAGTTTTATAGCCGTTGGCACTTGGGCGGTCCGACCGATATTTAGTTGGCGGTCAGACCGATTTTGTCCAGATTCTCTGGAATCTTTTCTCAACGGCTAGTTTTTGTGTGTGGGCTATAAATACCCACCTTGGCCGTGTGAGGGATGGGTGGTTATGCCATATACATTCTATTGAGCTAAGAGCAAGCCCTCTACTCCCATTTGTGCATGTGTTGCACTTAGTGAGGTTTGAGAGGCAAATCCTATTGCATGTGTTGCATTAGGTTGTGGATTTTGTATCCATAGAGCTTTGGCACTTGATTGGTTCAAGTGAAAGTTGGGTCTTGTTACTCTTGGTGTTTGCCGACACCTAGACGGCGTGGAGGCGTTGTGCGTCGGTGATCTTCTCAAGTGAAGCTTGTGAGAAGACCCGGGCGATTTGTGAGTGGCTTGGTGCTCGCCATCTCCGGAGTGGAGTAAGAGCAACCCTAGTGGATTGAGGTGATAAGTTCAAGTTGGAGTCGGTTCAAGCGGTTGATCTCACTTAGAGGTGTTGGTTCGGTTGGAACCGGTCCAAGTGGTTTGGACTTACCTCGGAGGTGTGTCCTCGCGTTTTGGAGCCGATCCAAAAGGTTGAACTTACCTCAACGTGGATTAGGGGAGACCGGCAAGTCTTCGATCACCACGGGAAAAATATCGCCGTGTCAATTGTGGTTTGCATTCTTGAGCTTTACCTTATTGCTATTCATATTCGTAGAATTAAATTGCTTACTTGTGTGAATGCTATCTTATGTACTTGATTGTTTATATCATTAGTTGATTGCCTACAAGTCGTTGCTTAATTGTTATCTATCAATAGACTTGTTGTTCGTGCACTTAAGCGTTAATTGTGTTAAACCGAATTAATATTAACTTCCGCATTAAAAATCGGTTTTAGCGCATAAAAGTTTTAAATCGACTATTCACCCCCCCTCTAGTCGGCCTACTCAATCTTACAAGTGGTATCAGAGCTTGGTCTCTCATCTATTAGACTTAACCGTCTAGAGAGTAAAGGATGACGACTAGAGATTTTATGCACCTAGGTGAAACACCTAAATTTAATGGCACAAATTATGCACATTGGAAAATCCGCATGTCATGTTATTTTAAGGCCATGGGCCTAAATATATGGCGGATTGTAGATGTTGGCTTTTCTCCTCCATTGGATAGCCTTGATCCAACAATTGAGGAAGAGAAATGCTTACATCTCGACGCTCAAGCAATTAACGCTTTATTTAGTGCTTTGAGTGTAGATGTGTTCAATGAAGTATGCGATCTCAAGAATGCACATGAGATGTGGACACAATTACATTACCATCATGAAATGTCGGATGATTGCATACAAGAATGGATGTCGGAAGAAGAATGGTCAATTTCTAGCTCCGACGATGATAAGACATCAACTCCATCCACTTCGCCTCATTGCTTTATGGCTAAAGAGGAAAACAAAAGGCTCAAGGCCCAAGTTACAAATTTGAAAAATGACTTGGATAGAAGCCACAAAGGGAAGACCATTCTTGATGATATCTTGAGCAAGCAACGAAGCTCAAATGACAAGAGTGGAATCGGCTTCACTCCCATGAAGAAAAGGGAAAATAGCAAGATGAGACACAATCAAAGACACAACAAGAACATCAAGTGCTTTGATTGTCATCAAAAGGGTCACCTCTCCTCAAAATGCCCTAATAAGGAAGATTACAAGAGAGGACTTGGCTTCATCGAAATGAAAAAGGTGAAGTTCATCTCAAAGCAAAAAGGAAAGAAATACTCGAATATCAAATGCTTTAGATGTTATGAAAAGGGACACATTGCTTCCGTGTGCCCTAACAAGGTAAATGATTTAAATGATATACCTTGTTGCTCTAAATTAAATACTTCGATTTCCTCTATGTCTTGTGAGACTAATCTTGTAGAGGAAAGTAAAAAGATCAAAGATATAAAATGCTTTGATTGCAATGAGAAAGATCACTTTGCCTCCAAGTGCCCTATCAAGAAAATGGACAAGAGAAGATTTGGTCTCACCGCCAAGAATAAGGTGAAGAGTCATCCAAAGCAAAATGGAGATAAATTCAAAATTATCAAGTGCTTTGGATGCAAGAAGTTTGGACACATTGCCTCGGTGTGCCCAAATAAAAAGGATGTCAAGCCAAGACATTCAATGAAGAGGCAAGATGGCAATGAGCAAGATAATAAGACATCAAGGGGAAGTAAAAGCCCTACTTGCTACAATTGCCGGGAGAAAGGACATTTTAGTAAGGAATGTCCTAAAGGTATCACTTCTAAACCCATTGTTTATAATAATGATTATTTGCTTAGGAAAAATAGAAATGGCAATGTGTTTGCCAAGATTGTTAGTTCACATAAATGCATTGCTAAGGCTATTTGGGTGCCCAAAAGTATTGTGACTAACATTCATGGACCCAACCAAGAATTGGGTACCAAAAATGCGCTTAAATGATTAATAGGTACGTGGAGAGGCATTGGAAACTTGGCTTATTCATGAAGAGGTGTATTCCACCATATGTCAAAATTGGAGCCAAGTATGAGGATAATCAAATCATATCATGAGCCAATGCTATCTCGGTAACAAGTATTTACATTGAAGTATCTAGACCATTTACCTTGTGTAGGTTGCATTCATGAAAATCTTATGAAAAGGGTTGTTCTTGCTCTCGTGCTTAATTTTGTTTATTCGTATCTTGAGCAAGATGGCAGTGGCACATTATGGGGGAGTGCTAAATCATTTACATGTATATCACGTCCCAAGTTGTGCCCAAATTAATTAAGTGCTAGTAATGTTTTTCTAAATTAAGCCTTTTAGCTAAAAGTCAAAAATTTGAAATTATTAGTATATCATTTGAAAAATTAGTTGCAAAATGTATACAAATGCATTTCAAAGGTTTACCAAAGGTTTTGGTTCAAGAAAAACATATTTTAAATGAAAATGAGTTTCTACCCAAAATTCTAGATCTTAGAATCTTGTTTTTGACCTAAACTAGATTTTTGTGTAAAATCTATTCTAAAAGGAATTTGATCTTCGTCCCAAAATGAAAATCCTAGAGTTGGTTACACTAAACCTTTTTGGTATTCAAATGATCTCCAAAAGACCAACTCATCAAAAGTTATTCGTTTTCGAAACTCATTCAAAATACTAGCTTAACCATAAAAGTCACTTTCTAGCACTTAAGTGAGTTTAGCCATTTGAACCTAAATTATTCACATGAATAGGTCCATGATGGTATTTATGACTCATACATGCAATTGGATGCTATAGAATACTTCAAATGCTCAATTTGGATCTTTTTGTGGAAGTTCTCGAAAATACGATTTCATTTGCGAAAACTAAAACTTAATTTGTAAAAACTATTTGAAGATTGGATTTTAAAAGGCTATATAAGCTGGAAATGCTCCAAAGTTATTTGTTTGATTGATTGTGTGAAAATTTGGAGCAAATTACAACAATTCTCTTAAATTCTCAAAATCCAGTACTGATCTATTGTCAGTTCAGACTCAACCGGTCTGACCGCCCTCCTTGGCGGTCTGACCGCTGAAATCGGTCGAACCGCCAAGCCCAGCGGTTAGACCGATTTTGCGTGAAATTCCCCTTAACTCCACCCGAGAAGTTTTCTTCCTCACTTCCTCTCCAAAACCGAAACTTCTTTTCTCTTTCTCTCTTCTAGTGCTCTCTTCTCTTAGGCCCGGATCTCCTCTCCGCCATCTCTTTGAAGTCCAAGGTAATCAAGCGATCTCCTTCATCTCCTATCTCTATTCCACGGATTGATTTGAGTTTTAAATCAATTAATCTCAAATGCCATGGAACCCTAGGTGAAGGTGTATTTTTGAAATCCGGCTATTTGTTTCTTAAATTGCTTCAAGGGATCATCTCCTTGGACTAATCTCTTCATCCCTAGCCGGTAATCTCTCCCTTCCTTACTTGCATTTTACCCAAATTGCAAATTTCCCCAAATTTCTAGGGTTTGACATGAATGTCCCCAAATTCACTTCAATGGTGGAAATTTATTGATATGCAAGTATGTTAGGACTGTATTAACAATCACTCATAATGCCATTGCACAAAAATTGGATATTTTGGATTTTTCCAAAATTGGGATATCATTTTGTCATCCGCGGTCTAACTGCCGCATCTTGGCGGTCGACAGTTCCTCTGGCGGTCCGACCGGCCAGGGCAACGGTCTGACCGCCTGTGACAATGGGCAGCGACAGAAATGGCTTTATGAATGCTTGTTAATTCATTCTTTGAAAATCATTGATATTCTTTGCTATCTTATCTCAGTGACGATGCCTGTCAAGAAGCTTGCGAAACGCGCTGCACCTCCTTCCTCTTCAAGAGATGAGCAAATGGAGGATGTAGAAGAAGAGGTTGGAGAAGAAGAAGAAAGTGCAAGTGATGACAACAGTGACAATAACAGCAGTGATAATGAATATGAGGATGATGAGGATGATGAGGATGATGACAATGATAATGATGATGATGCTCCTGATCAGAGTCAGTTTATTGGACTTGATGTGTCTACTATTAAGAGTGAGCAATATACTATTCTGAGGCATATTAATCAGTTCAGATTTCCTAGAAATGCAACCATGGGTATGTTGTCGGTGATCTTCTCAAAGAAGGTTGTGAGAAGACCTGGGCGATTGTGAGTGGCTTGGTGCTCACCATCTCTGGAGTGGAGGAAGAGCAATCCCGAGTGGATTGAGGTGTTGGTTTAAGTTGTGAGCCAGCCCAATTCGTTTGGGCTTACCTCGGAGGTGTTGGCTTAATTCGTGGAGCCGATCCAATTTATTTGGGTTTACCACAACGTGGATTAGGGGAGACCAACAAGTCTCCGAACACCGTGGTAAAACATCCTTGTGCCATTGTGGTTTGCTCTCTTATGATTTACTTTGTGCAATTAACATTTCTAGAATTAAATTGATTGTGTGTCAAACTAGGATTGCAAATCTTGACTTAGACTTAGGGTGTTGGTGCACTTAAAGGAAGCTAGAATCTTTAGGTTTTAATTGTGCAAAACCGAATTTACTTCTGCTTTCGCATTAGAAATCGGTTTTAGCCTTAGAGATTTTTAGAAAATACTATTCACCCCCATCTAGTCGGCCTCCTCGACCTTACAGTAGCGGAGGAGACCGGCGCGAAGGAGGAGGTGGCAGTAGCCGAGCGTGGAGACAGAGGAGGAGGAGGTTGGGTGCAGAGGAGGAGGTGGCAATGACGGCCGGGTGCGGATACGGAGGAGGTCGGGAGCGACGCCAGGCGCAGAGGAGGTGGTGGTGACTGGGCGCAAAGACGAAGGAGGCGACAACAATGGCGTGAGCCGGGCACGACGGCGGCGGTGGCAGCGGTGCCGAGCGTAGAGGCAGCGAGGCATGGGATAGGCGCGGGAGGCGGCGGGACGAGGTCGCGCAGAGCGGTGGAGGCAGGGCGGCGAGTGTACACATAGGGGAAAAGGGAGGCAGTGGGAGGACTGGAGGAGGGAGGAGGTGAAATGGAAGAGAAAGAGGAAGAAAGAAGAAGGGCACAGGTGCACGACCGGGAGGAGACGAGAAAAAGGGAGGAAAGGAGAAAAGGCGGAAAGAAAAAGATATGTATTTTGAATTCTACACATTTTCCTGAATTTGTTTTGAATTTGTTTTGAATTTTTGAATTTTTCAGACAAAACGGGCCGACCACGACCCATCGGGCCAACCGTGCCTGGCCCGGCCTGGCACAGCCTGAAGCATCAGCGTGTCGTGCCTGGGTCGGGACCTCGGCCCATGGGCCGGCACAACATGGCTCGATTAGCTGGCGAGTCTTATCGGACCATGTTGGGTCGGGCCGTCTATTTCGACACGATAAGTGCAACTGTAGTCTACACATGTCTCAAACCTGCGACACTTTGGCATCCACATCCGTATATAAACATTTTAATATTTAACCCATCTTTGCATGGGGGGATGCTTCTTTTACAACTGATTGGCCACGACGACCACGCCATCCCTATGCGCGTTGCCCTCCTTGCGCTGTCGTGGTACACACCAACACATTGGGAGGATCTACAGTGTCATAGCATTAGGAGAGATCTTCACTGTCCGATCGAAATTGAACCGTCCAGATCAATATGGGATTTGTCACTCTTAGCATAACAGAATAGATATCTCTGGGCTCTTCGATGTGGTCGGATAAAGGAGGTGCATGTCCATGCCATAAGTGATCGAAGAGTCGACCACATAAAGTTATCTATCACTAGATCGAGAAAATATTAAACAATCCATGGACGACAAATATCTCACATGGAGTTTGACCAGATATCGTGAGGCAAACGGAGAATACGCAAGTAGGTCATTTAGTCCGACCAGGTACGAACTGGTTGTATGAAGATACTGACTGGTCTTGAGCTTATTGTACATGATCACTAATTAGTCGATGAACTGGTCGTGGTCAAATGCGAACTAGTCTTATGGAGATATGAATTGATCGTGAGTGATAAGGACCTAACCGCATATCATATTGCATAAGGTTCGTCCGATATAATCATTATGTGTATTCAGGGTTGCTGTGTCCTGCTAAGAACCACTACCGACATGTGATCGGAAAAGGGTTTCCGAGTCACGACCGATTACGCATGAACCTATAGGGTCACAGGCTTAATGGGTTAGAACAAACTAGTTCGGATATGATCTTTTTATGGACTCTTTATAAGGGTAGGCCTGGATGTTACGTACGAGTTACACCATCGAAACCCTTGCCACCACCTCCCGATGGCCCTGCCATGAGCGTTGGTGCTAACACACTGGCGTATGATGTTCCATCTCTGAACACGTGGATACCGTAGATGCGCCACTACGATTGTTGTTGTGATGATCGAGGATGACCCGAGATCTATGTAATGAACGCTAGAGGTTGCTGGAGGAGACGATCGGTGATCAAGAACGTTGGACGATCGACTACAACCATTGCATTGACACGCTCGACGTTAGACCAAGCTGCTCCAACTTTTCTTCCGCTGCATTGTGTGTCTAGTAGTAACGATCTATGATATCTTATATACATGGCCTTCTGGTTTACGTGGTAAAAATCTTGAATTGTGCGCTAGTATAACTTACTCGTATCCTTTCATGCACTTCTTACGTAAGATAAAGAGAGAAGAGCTAGCGGAGCAAAAAGGCAAGCAGGAAGATGAGCAAGTGACGGAGTACTACTACTACCAGTAGCACCGCAGCCACAACTACAGCACAAAGGAGAAGAAGCAGTTCATTACATAGTTAAGAAAATACTACTACTACTACTACCAGAAAATAGTTCAGAAAATAGTGACGGAGTACTACTACTACCAGTGTTGGTGGCCCAAAGCAAGCAGTTCACTAGTTCAGAAAAAATCCAAGCAACAAATTGATCATATGGTGCAAGCGTGGTACTCCATAGATGACTGCACAACGTGCTGCCACTAACTGTTTTTCTCAGAATCACCTTAATTTACACCCCCTCCCTGTTCACCTTCTTTTAGGATTTTAGTTGAAATGCTGGTTCTTGCGTACTTCATGAGAGTGTTCTTGGCCTCTGAGTGATGAAATGGAGAGTTGGTGTTCTCAAGTTTCATGTAAATATCTTCCAAAAGGAAAACTCCATGTAAATATCTTTCCAAGTGACTATAGCATTGTACTGTGGTAGATGAAAGTTTATCTCTTTTTCTAAGGGCTTGTTTGGATGTCCCAATCCCGACCAGGATCCCGGCCTAATCCCTGGGATTAAAAGGCCCAGGGAAAATGTTCCCCGCCCTGTCGAACGATCCGTTTGGATGACGAAGGGAAGTGGATTCCTCGGCCCATTCCCCGTCGTTTCCACGGGGGAATAAACAGCGAGCGCTCACCCCAGGATTTTTTTCTCCAGTCGCAACGCGACACATCACGCGATGCCGCACTCGTCTCTCCTCTCTCGACTGCCGCCGCCGCATGCCTCCCTCCCTCGTGGCCTCCCTGCCAAGCGCGCCAAGCTCCCTCCCACCGCTGGTGCCGGAGACAGACAGGACTACATCAGCGACCTCCCTGACAACCTCCTGGTCCTCATCCTCCTCCACCTCCCCACCAACTACGTCGCTCGGACGAGCGTCCTCTCTCAGCGATGGCGTTGCGTATGGACCCGCCTCCCCGTCCTCACCTTCGAATGCGGTGACTCCGGCGCCACACCCGTCCTCGCGGCCCTCGCCGCCTGCGTCGCCCACGGAGACAGACATTCAGAGCCTTACCGTGCCCTCCATCGACGACGACGCGTCGGAAGTCACTGCCTCCTGGCTACGCCACGCCCCTCCTCTCCGGCGTGCTCCATTTCCACAACAGGTGTTCTGCATTGGTTTGGGAACTGAACTGGGAGCTGGACGAGGAGGTGATCTGTATGCTTCCCTTGGACCCGCAGCTCTGCTACTTGTGATTATTGCTTCGGTAGTACAGCGCTTTGAGTTTGTGTTGATGTGATTTAGTGGTTACCTAGATCTATGGATGGTTAATACTTAGGACCTGTTTGGTTTGTGTGCTTAGATGTTATCGATGATTCTTTTTTAATTCATGTAGAAACTTTATGTCGCTTCTAATGCCATCTGGTATCATTTGATTGATAAAACTTATCTTGTTCTCATGCGATTCTGCAGCTTATGCGCATCTTGTCATTTAGTTCTTGTTTTGATCTGGTAGGCCTGCTTTAGCACAATAATGTTTCTAGTATCTGCTCTTCAAAACTCTAATAGCTTAGTTCAACATTGTAGCATTGTCCTGATGTTGTGAAAGTGTATAGACCATGGAAATAGGGATTGATGAAATTGTGACAAGCGTCCAACATTGTAGCATTGTCTTGATGTTGTAGTATACCTCAAAGCAACTATGCTCATATGAAAGAATGTTAAATTTGTTCATGCAAATTGAAACGGCTGCATCTGAAATCTGAATTGATGTCAAACAATGTTTGGGTCTTCCTATCAATTCTTGTGCATCCCTAATAAGCAACTGTTTTATGAAGTTGTGGCTTCCGTAAAATAATCTGGTAGAAACTGTACCTGCACCGTTATCTACTCTATGATTGAAGTCAATCTTGTTTCTGGTATGTCAATAACTATTTTAAACATCACAATTATGTTGTATATCAACCTCACATTGTGCCTTTTACTGCTTTCTGTTGATTTATGGGAAATTGGGGCATGCTAATGCTTGAACTCATATATGGGCTAACATATTGCCATATATTTTCATGCATGGTTACTTGAAACAACAGTCTTTTGGTGTGAGTGCGCAGTTAAAGTTACACAGCACAACCCTTCAAAAAAAAGTTACACATCATAGTATCATGTGAATTTTGTGAGAAAATGTTAAACTTATTTATTCGGTATGAGGCTGTGTTTTTTTGTGAAATACTACAGCATCGGCTGGTATTGGTGTGTCGATTTTTAACATTGTGTCCAAGATTTTCAACATACCATTGTTGAGCATTGCAACCTCATTTGTGGCAGAGGACATTTCCAAGAATGCTAGCAAACATTCTAGTTCAGGTAGCATGATCATCATATAAATACCAATTTAAGTTCTTTTATAGCTGTATATCGATTGTACACCTGCTTTATTATTCAGGCAATGAAACTTGACTTCTGATAACATTGCAGTCAAATTGGAGCTGTCATCTGTATCGTCTACCTTGATCTTAGCTGCTGGGATTGGTATAATTGAAGCATTGGCATTGTTCCTAGGATCAGGATTGTTTCTTTAACTAAGGGTGTGTCACCTGTATGTTTATATTGTGATGATTGTTCTCATCTTTGAGTTTTGCTTTGTAGGAAGTATTAATTTTCCTTTGTTTTCCCTTAATGCATTGAAACACTCTGTTCTCATCTCGAAGTTCCCCATACTGATGTTCGGATTCTGATGTTAGCATGGTATGTCATTGTTCTCTAAAATCTGTTAATTGCTGATCCCTTTAAATGAAATATCTAATAAATATCATATATCTTGTACCAAAAAAATGGGGTGTGAAAAATAAAGTTATTTTACTTTGGTATGCATTAAGTCTAGACTCTTCAAATTGTTCATTGGTATAGGATCATACTGTCCTTTTGAGTTTTGACTGACATTACTCTGTTGACAGGATGAATGAAGAACTGGGTTGAAAGCTCTGCGGGCTGATAGTACTCTACTGTTAGGATGAAAGGAAATATTTTGTTCTGCTAGTCTATTGTTGCAATCTAGGTGTAGTTGTTATGACATATTTCATATATATGGCATGTAGCCGAAACTTGTGTTTTTGCTTATAACTCAAGTACACTATAGATATTATTTCTGAATTTTACGTTTTTTTTTGAATTTTTTGAATCTTTTTTCATGGCCGGTATTTTTATCACTGTTGTTTCCAAACGGCAATAGATATTTTATTTCCGGACGGAAAGATTTCCCCTTGGATTGAGGAGAATTCCATGTGCCCTCGAAATCCCCCTCAAGGATTTTCTTTCCTGGGATTTTACCCTCTAGCATCCAAACAAGCCCTAAAAGGGATAAATCCCACTGTGTATACGTGTATCTTTCAGATGGGGAGAAAAGTGAAAGTGCAGGTATATCTTTTGCCACTTTAGCATCCATATCCATTCCAATATCGTGACGATGCAAATATTCGGTTTATGTGCTCTACTTGGATGGATAAGGCTTCTTCTGCAGTTGATTGGAGTCTCTGTAAATGTGAAAGTGAAAAAAAAAAATGTGACAGGGCCACTTAATTATCCAGTGTCCACAGCCACAGCTGACTCTACTCTTAACGGTAGACATATTTTAATTTGACGGTAATCATCAGTAAACGAAACGAAGTGGCTGACACACCACTTGTTACAACAAAAGAGGAGCGAAGCACTCCGCTATGGCAGGAAATGACCTGACGGCCAAACCTGCTTGTAATTAGGAACGGCAGCGATCCGAATGCTTCATGCGGTCGCCGATAGGCAACGTTTTCCAGCCATGAGATGGTGGGAAACGGTGGCCACTGCATGGTCGGTCACCTCGGCAGCTCGTCTGATGCGGCGGAAGACACTCACCCGCGCTCCTGCAAGTATTGCGGTCCGTACCGTGACGGGCTGACGTACGGTCGCACCATCCAATCATCCATGTGCATGCGACGTGAGCACGATGGGTGCACCACCATCCAATGTACCAGCGGCCTACGTATTTTGAGGTAACAGTAGAGAACAATAGTCTGTGTGTTAAAGTCATTTCTAAGGCTTTTACCTTACCTAAAGACAGCACTAGAGACAATATCTTCAATAAGTTGTCTCTATAGGAGCACACAAGCTTTTAATTCTTGCATGTACATACGAAACATGGTGTGATCAACACTAGATTCAATATTTGTGGCCATTTGTGTTGTTGTATTTTTACGATGCAGGAACTGACACGGCAAGAAAACTTCAATCCGGCAAACTAAACGGTAAGCTATGTACCAGTAGTGTACTCCAATTTCTAGTAATCACTGCTCCCTACCGTTATATTTGTCAATGATTTTGGAGTATCTGTTTAATATATTTGTCCGTTGAAAGAATCTAGTGTGTAATTATTGCAATTTGTTATCTCTCTACCTCTACTTAAATGCTTTGGAAAATGTTAATTAGGTGGTTGTGATATATCATTTTAATTAATCACCGTGAGCTTGAATATGTGCTCGTCTAACTCGTCGTTGGTCTAAGGATGCTTCAAAGATGCCAATCGCTTATCCACACCTCCACATTGCCCTCATGCTATTAACTAGCCTCAGTGTGTCTTAGACATAAATTCCCTGATTATTTAGTTCCTTAATCGTGTTCACACTAAGAACCCCATGACCCAAAAGATAGTCAATTATTCCTGCAAATAAAAACGAAAACGGTACACATACCAACTGATGCAGCAACATGCACAAAATACAGTAGGCCTTCGCCTATAAATACTTCCTACCTCCTCACCCTTCCTCAACTGAGCACTTGGCTTCCTTCAACACACACACAGAGAGAGAGAGAGAGAGAGAGAGAGAAGGTGGTAAGCAAGAAGAGGAAGTGATGGAGTACTACTACGAGTATAGCAGCAACAGCAACTTCGCAAAGGAGAAGAGGCCTCCGCCGAAGAGGGGCCAGGTCAAGCTGCAGATAGTGAGGACCCTGAGCAACCTCGTGGCGCCGGGCAACGCTGCTGACTCAAAGCAAACAAATGGCAAGAGCTTCAGAAGAGAACCAAGCTACAACTAAATCCTATCTTTAGATGCATGGTGTGTTACTCTTTGGTGAGGTAAAAATAGATGCATATGGTGGTGTGTGGGACAAAGTGATGTTACTAGCTGTTATCCCCAGAATTTCTCCTTTACCTCCTTTTGTCCGCAGTTTTTATTTTGAGGATTTTAGCAGGATGGCTTCTCAGTACTAAGTACTTGTTTGCCCCACTCGTATGCTATTATGTATTTCAGAAAGGAAGTTTCATATAATGCATAAACTTTGAGCATGCATGACATGTGTGCTTGATTATTTAGCTCATCTTTCAATTATCTCTGTTCATCTGTTGGAAGAGATAAAAATCCCAACTTGCATTTGTTCTTCATTATTTAGCTCATCTTTCAATTATCTTTGTTCATCTGTTGGCAGAGATAAAAATCCCAACTCTGCAAATCGGCAAATGCATCTTTTCAGCCGGAAAAAAGTTCAACTTTGGTATCTGAATTCTGAAAAATTTGCCACACTGGCATCCATACCCATAACCCATTTCATATTGCGAAGGCGCAAATATCGACAGTTACACGAGTTCGCTTTTGGTGCATGATTGGACAATGAAGCGCCCTGGTCCACCTATCGGATCAAATGAGATAGGGTTCTTTTTCTACAGTTGATTTGACAAAGTTAAGAGTGAATGTGTCGATATGTCGTGACTGGACCAGGAAAACTGAAAGCAGCTACCACAGTAGTACAGTACACAGGATGGTCAAAACCATTCTCCTTTTCTCTTTGCCTGCATGCAAACGAAAATATCGTAGTACACTGTGCAGCAGCAGGAAATGGATGCTGACATCTGGGACGACGACAAATATCAAGGAATACTACATGTTTAGTTGCTACAATTATTAGATGGAGCTTTTGTTGATTTTTCTTTGGAGCTAGCTTTAGTTCGGGTCAAGGGGGACAGGAAGGATTGATGCAGATCGCATGCATCTTGTTTCTCACTCTGAGTTTGATACTTCGATGTGTTCCATGGATGTTTTGGGAACATGCATGCAACAAGGGACTGTTAAATCGGGGTTTTCAACATGTCATAAGGACATACATTGATTGCTAACACGGCCAGCAATAATGGATGACGTCACCCAAAAATATCATACGGAATAGTAGCACATGTAAGGGCTTTCGAGGGGGACAAAAGATGTATGTTTTGTGGGGCTGAAGAAAGTATTACTTATTTGTTTCTACAATGTTCTTTAGCGAGATACATTTGGAATATCGTGAGCTGTATTTTTGGCCTGCGCAGCCCTCTAGCAGATATTACCCAATTATTCTCTAGTTGGGTAGTTAAGTTTGCTAGGAAGACTAGGAAACTGGTGACAGTTGGTGTAGCAGTCATTGTGTGGAGTATTTGGAAAGTGCGCAACTTAGCGTGTTTCAATAAAAAATGGCATGTAGAACCTATCTCAGTTATTCATACCTCTTGTCACTGGATTGATCTGTGGTCCCATTTACAGAAGGAGGAAGAACGGGAACTGCTCCGCAATGGCGCTAGAGCAATTGGGAAGGTTGCTTCTGAAGTTTTTGGAGCTAGAGGCAGATGGGCACCATGGACAAGTAGATTAGGTGATGGAGGCTGTTAATACTCCTTTTTGGTTTGGGGCCGTGAGCTCCACTTCTTAAAAACCTTTTAGCACTTTTAGGCTCAAGGCTGCTTGGTTAATGCATCTGTAGTTGTGGGTGTAGCCCAAACGTGTAACCCTGTTTAGTTTAATCAGTTTGTTAACTTTTTGTAATTATGTTTCCTTTTAATGGAAATAGGGTGCAAACCTATTATAAAAAAAATGTAAAGGCTTTGGAGTGAGTCAGGATGAAAATGGACGGAAGACCGAAAGGACCCAGCTATTTTTTTTTAATAGAAACATAGTATTGTGTAATCCAAATTTATATATAAATATAAGAGAAGCAAAGTAAAAAATAAATACCTCGCACAGGTTACCAGTGCTGAGGAGGGTGGGCTTAGAAGGAGGATAGAATAGCTGAAATAATTGTTGATTGATGTTGCTTCAGCTTTAGAGGTATATATATAGAGTACACAGTGACTTGGAGATAAGCTAATCTACTAGAGATAAGGAAAGAATCGGATACAAATAAAAATCTATTCTATTCTATCTCTAATAGTCTTGTTACACAAGGCGATTAGAGAAGCCGACTAGGGAAGCCGATCGGGCATAGCGCACAAGTATCGGCGAAGAAGTAGAGGAAAGACCACGTGGAAGAAGTTTGACTGCGGACGTCAGCGGAGCGCACGGTGGGGACATCAGATCCGTTGAGAAGAGGTTACGGCGACACATACATGCATACAGTGGCGTAGCTGGCCCATGGTCAGGCCTCGGGCCTGCCCAACCATGGTCCAGCTCGTGGTCTTATTCACGTGGGAATTTTTGGTGTCTTTCATCGCTTCTTGGTCTCGTTCACGTGGGAATTTGAGTCTGGGAGATTCGAGGTCCAGCTTCACCTCTGCATGCATACGGCATACGTGATACGTGCCTGTCGATGGGCAAGAAAGAAAGCGAAGGGACGGTATGGTTCCATCCAGATTGGATAAGGAAATAGCTTTAGAGAATATAAATGCATCACGCATGCATGAGGAAGAGCTATGTGCATCTTTCAGGACTGGATCGGATAAAAAGAGAGACAAGAAAGAAAGGTAAGGAAGGCCAAACCACGGCACGAGGACAAGAAAAAAAAAGCGAGAAGACTTGATTAGAAGGATCAAGAAGCAGCAACATAGGCCGATTGATTTCACATGGTAGCAGAAGATCAATCTAGAACAAAGATAGGATGCCACGGTCATCGAAGAAGGTTGCCGGCGATCCAGCCGGCCGGCGGCAGAGAACCAATGGAATCACAAAGGCAGAGCATCGGTCGGCATTAGAGAAGAAGCTAAAAAAAAATCGATCTATTGATCAGCAAAAAGAAGCCGATCTATTTAATCGGAGAGGAAGAAAAGAGACCGTCTACCTACAATTCGCAACCCTCAGAATATTACATCGTCTCTCTTGGGTACGGTATGCAGCGGAATTTGGTGGTGGCTACAAACAGACCTAGATGCGAACCCGCTCTAATACCAAACAGGAATATAGAATAGTAAGAATAGTTGTTGATTAATATTGCTTGAGCCTTGAAGGTATATACATAGAGTACATAGTGACTGACTTAGAGTTAAGTTAATCTACTAAAAATAATAACTGATTCTATTTTATCTCTGATAGTCTTGTTACACAAAGCATGTACTCTACATGCTCGAGCCCAAGGAAACCCCTGGTGGCTACGCCCGGGGCCTGTGTGGAATGTCATCGATCATACTACGGATGGACACTGCAATGGTCGCCCTTCTGCCAGTTGTAACCGAAGTTACCGAACGCAACTAGTGTCTAATGGTTGGAGTGTTCAACGTACGTGCGAGAACAACCGACGCCACGCACTGCCGGCGCCCCGCCGCGCAAGTGACGCAACGTATCAAGGAACATTCGTAGGCTCGTAGCACGACGCAAATAAATAGCGGCCGCCCGCGCCCGCTGCCAAATGATCTCAGGTTCGCAACCGTGATCCCACACAGACTCGAGCTCCCTTGGCGCGCATCTGTGCCTAAGTCCCGCCGGCTAGTGCGGTGCCTTCTGGATTTTTTTTAAAAATAATATCAACTTAAAAAGTAATTACAAAAAAATAGTCATATTTTTTTTACAAAAATAGCCAACTGTCGCCATTTAACAGGATGTCATTTACTGTCAGTCGCCGGTTCAACTGCCGATTTTTTTTGAAGAGTGTGTAAATCATCATTTCAAATGGCGACAGGAACCGTGGGTTCTTGTTGCCAGTTGCGGGTTCCTGTCGCCAGTTGAACTAGCGACAGAGGACTACTATATAACCCCAAAAATCGGATGAGAAGTCATTTTAATTCTGGAAAAAGGACGAGAGAGAGAGAGAGAGAGAGAGAGAAGACAGAGGAGGAGATAGGAGAAGTGACGAAGTGAAGCTTTACCGGTTCGTAGCGGAGGAGAGAGGGAGAAGCAGATCTGAATATCCATTTTGCATGCAAATGTTCTTACAACTTTGTACATAAATTCAAAATCTGGTAGGTTAGCAAATAAAAATAGCGACATAGAATTCAATAGATTAGATAATTTTAGTTGTATTGTAGTTTGATATAGCATATCATTTTAGTTGAGTATAGTTTAGTTTATCGTATAGATATTATTTATGGTGCAGTACTTGAATGATTTAGAATAAATTTTGTTAGTGTTGAAAATAATTTTAAACTAAAAAAATAGCAAGACACCTCTAAAAATTCTATTAAAAAAATTCCGGAGTTGCTACATAGGGTATGTAAAGCTGAACTAAAATATTATCAATTTTTTTTGTTTTTATTTGTGCACAGTAAATATTTTGTAAATGCTGAAGACACCTTTTAAACAAGAAAAATAACAAGATACCTATAAAAAAATCTAAAAAAAAATTATTGAGTAGCTAAATAGGGTATGTAGAACTTAATCAAAATAATTCCAACTTAATTTTGTTTTTCATTTGTACATGGTAAATAATTTATAAACAAGGAAAATAGCAAAGTACCTATAAAAATTCTATGAAAAATTCAGAGTAGCTAAATAGGGTATGTAGACTTTAATTAAAATATTAGTAACTTAATTTTGGTTTTCATTTATACATGGTTAATATTTTTTTAATGCCAAAAATACATTTCAAACTAGAAAAATAGCAAGACACCTCTAAAAATTCTATGAAAAATCCAGAATAGCTAAATAGGGTATGTAGACGTTAATTAAAATATTATGAACTTAATTTTAGTTTCCATCTGTACACGGCAATATACCTATAAAAATTTATATGTCGATACTTTGTGTGCGAATCGGTTTCATATGTGTCGCTAATCATGCAATAATTGAATTAATTAGATATGTCGCTTATTATTATTTTTGTATATGTTTCATAGTATTTACAATGTATGCAATCGAATTCTCGTGTATGACAGATCTAGGAGACGTTGCACGTGGTCGTACAAGTTGTTTGACCCGTACCGCTGACGCGAGTCACTAGAGCGCCTCACCATCCTCCCGTGAGGGCGAGACGGCGATTGAGCTTGGCACATTGCGCTTGCGCACGCCATGAGAGCATGAAGGGTGGACCCACGTTGTTACGAGGTATATGTAGTTGTTACCTTCATGTACTCAATTGCACCGACTAGCGTGGGTGGACTTACGTATGTTCTTAATCCTTTGACGCAGTTGAGAGCGCGGACCTCCTTCCACTAGCGAGGATGGTGGAGGCGACATAGGAGGATTCACCGTGACCGCGCGGCGGTGGTCATACGTCGAGGTGGTTTTCAGACAACCGGTGCCTCCCGGCGGCACTAGTTGACCGGTGGAGGCTAAAGACGCACATGTTCTACCTTCCGCGCGGGAGATCGTGTCGCCGCTTCGTGACGTGGCCTTCCCGACCGTGACCAGTTGCCTTGGCGGGTTTTCCTCTCGTGTCGCACGACGCCCCAGCCACGTGGACGCACGGAGATCCTCGCGAGGTTCCAAGGGTGCTACGCCCAACACCAATTACAGGGAGTTCAGCCTACCCACAGGTCGTCGCTGAAGTGGATTTACTAGTTCTACGTAAGTTTTTATAACATTTGTCTTTCCGCTTCAATTGCTTTGTGCAACTTAGTGATGTGTCTCTGTCTTTTTGTACCCGGAGCGTATGGCACAAGACACACCCGAGTACTGAGGAGGCACTTCGAGGCCTACTTGCTATGGCTGTCCGGGTGGGTGATGTTCTTGGAGTCCCACGGCGACAGCGTCGACTAGCACATGATTTGCTATGCACGCGAGCTGGCGAACTTGGAAGTGGAGGTGATCCATTCGTACGTCTGGGGCCCAGCGGTGCTGTGCGCGACGTACTGCACCCTGTGCGACGTGTCCCTCCGGGGTCGCGTTAGCTCCATCCTCTTCGGATGCCCGCTGCTTCTTCGGCTATGGTCGTTCGAGCATTTTTTATATCGGACGACCACAGCTGGACCTAGGAGCCTACATCGTCGCCATGTACGCCAACGACGACGCCGTGGACCGGCCGACCATGGGTATAGTGTGGTATCACCGACGAGTAAGTTTTTTGAATATTTATTATTTTTCGTAATGTAATTTTATTTTGTGTGCTAAGTTTTTGTTATTCTATTCTACAGGTCACCTTCACCCCGATCACTACGCACATGTCCTGCCCGGACTACGTTACGATGTTCGATTAGTTGACAGATGATCGCATCATCTAGACACCGTACACTCCTGACAGGGTGTATGCGTGCACACCCTGAGGCCTGTCGAGCCTGTGCACGCGAGACAATGCGTATTGTACACGCGAAGGAACTTGGTGCACGATGTCTTCATGGAGGAGTACCTCGTGCACCAGGTGATGCACCAATTTGGTCTACGACAAGAGGTCCCAATCCCCTGGGGGCAGCGGTTGCCGCCAAACGTCTGTGGGTAAGTTCATGTTTAATTTCTATCGTAGCATTTCCCTTACGTACCTACGAAATAATTGTTTTACCTTCCATAGGTACACTGGGAAGGCAGTACCTGTTCTGACTTCCTGGGCTGACATGATGCTCCCTTGGGTCGAGCGCTGGCTCTATGCGTCAGGGTCGTGGACGACCCACCACGACATGAGGCCATGACGATCGACACGTACCCAAACCTACCGGACTCCGCATTCCATCGCGTGGTACGTATTTCGGTTCATTAATTCGTGCATGTTGACGTTTCTATTGTACGTAACCAAACCCAGCGCGCCATGTAATTCTCAATTAAATTAAGAATTCTTTCAAACTTAAATCTCTTTTCCCAAATATTTCAACTATTAAATATTACGTAATCTTTTCCTGAAGAAATCGGTTCCACGAATAATACAATCGGGACAACAGTGCACATGGCAGCCCTAAACTCAAATATATTTTTTTAATTTCACTCTAGAGGGGTCCGTTTGTGTTATTACACTGCCAAACCTCATTACTACAAAAGGCTAATACTGGACATCTCATCACAGACGGTTTTCCAAAACCGTTAGTGTTAAAGGTCATCACAGACGGTTTTACTAGCGCGACCATCTCTGTTGCTAGATATGCTAAGAACCGTCTGTGATAAGTATCTTATCACAGAAGATTTGTATTAAAAACTATATGTGATAAGTATCACATGGTAAAATCACATAGTTAGGCATCCAAGTCATGGTAAAATCATAGACGGTTTTTAATATAAATCGTCTGTGATAACCCGCCCACCGATATGAGCTTCCACCATGTCATCAATCCGCGACATCTTCCCACAAATATTGGACCATTTCGTCATTCCAAATGGCGATAGGTTCCTGTCGCCGATTCAACTGACGATATGTTCCAAATTGTTATGTCGCCAGTTCAATTGGCGACATAACTCTCTCAGTATTATTCCAATTGACGACAAAGATATTATTGATATGAATTGCTCCATCACCTAACTGTTGAATATTTATCTTTAGAATTATCTTTTACATTAATATTATTTAAAAAATCGTGCCCTCTGCCCCTCGCGTACGGTTGCGCACGCGCGCGTTCCTTGTGTACGCGCGCGTACGGATCAGCAAGTATTATGGCCTGGTCTTTCCTTCCTAGGTTCCTTGTGTACTAGTACTACGTATGTTTTCGTTCCTTGCTTGTGAAATCAATTAAGCATTATGTGTGAGAAACCTGTTTGGTGATTTGGAATTTCTGGTTCGGAGTTTTATCACTTCAATTTTCTTCTTGCCTCTTACTGCATGCATGATACTTAACCTGCAAAAAAGGTAATTCTTTCTACGGTGCTTTAGTATTTGTGCAATTTCTAATTAATAAGCAGTGTTAAGTTACTAACCTCCCAGCTCATCTCCGGATAAGTTGCCAGTCCAAGTTGCCTCAGGACGTACGCAGAATTGAATTATCGAAAAATCTGGTTTACCCTCTAAACTTCAAAACATGTTATTTAAAACTCTAAACTTAAAAAATCTGGTCAATACATCCCTCGGGCCGGTTTGAAGAAGCGGTTTTGTTGATGTGACACGTATTTTTGACATGTGGACATCCACATCACCCTCTCTTCACTCCACCTCTCCTCTTTCTCTTCTTCCTTTTCTTCTCCTCATTTCTTCTTCCTTCTCCTTTCACCACCGGCCCAACACCGGTTCTCCTTGCGTCGCCCTTCGCCTCAGCGCCCGCGCCATGCCCGCTATGCGTGTCTTGGCTGCCGCCTTCTGCTGCTCGTCTGCGCCTGCACGATTGGTTGGGTGGGTTGTTATGGAGCGGCGGCGCCTAGGAGAGGCCGAGCCGAGCGCCGAGGAGGAGGGCGCTGAGAGGGGCCGGTCGGGCCGAGCCATCGGCGTGAGGGAGGCTAGCGGCGGGTGTCCCGTGACTCAAGAAGCCTCCCCCTCCCTTCTTCTTCTCCGCCACCGTGGAGCTCCTCGCCGCCAAGCTTCCTCGACCTCCTCTAGCTTCCCCCCTCGAGCGCGATCGGTGCGCCGCCATCCTCCTCCCTGTGCCGCCGCTTCGCCGGCTGCATGCGCCCCGTGGCGCCACCGCCGCACCCCCAACGCCGACTCGCCACTCCGGCGAGCTCCATCCTTGGCCACCATCGTCACGAGGTGCCCCAAGAGCCGAGGGACCTCTCCCTCGAGCCGCTTTGTTTCTAGACAAAAGGAGCTGCCGGATTTGGCCTCCCCCTTCCCCGCCGGCCGCCACCTTTCCTCCTACCGTTCGCCACCCTCCGGCCACCCCCAGCCTCCCCACTCGACTCCACACTTTCCCCGTGCCCATGCGCAGCTCATGCCCATGGCGGTTTCTGAGCTCCACCGCACCACAGCGCACGCGTGGCCATGCACTGCCACCGCTCTTGCCACCGCCGCCGCCGTTCGTTTCCGGCACCACCATCGCCACCCGTGGGACCACCACCCTTGTGGGGTCCCATTTCTCCCACTGGCCGACGCTGTCGTGCCTTCCTCCGCCGCTGGCAAGCCGGAGCCGCAAGCCACCCGAGCCTCCTACTGTTTGCACGAGCTCGAGCCATCCGAGAGCCTCCCAAGCCACCCAATGCATGTGGGCTCGGTCCACATGCATGGCCGTGAGCCCGACCAACGTCCAGCTGGAACCCACTTGTTGACGGGGCAAATGAGAGGTGTGTCCAAAACCGCTTCTTCAAACTGCCTAAGAGGTTTATTGACCGGATTTCACAAGTTTAGATGGTTAAATAACCCGGTTTTGAAGTTCAAAAGGTACACAGATTTTTTGATAGTTGAAGGGAGTAAACTGGACTTATTAATTACCTAACAAATGCTCATGATACGTGGTAGAAGGTCTAAGAAAAAAAGACAGAAATTCAAAAAATTCTCAGAAAAAAAGAAAAACATCATACCCTTTATTTGGTAGATCCTAATTATGTGAACAAATCATAACCGATAGATACTACCTGAAAAAACAGAAATACGAGAGAAATTATCAGAAAAAAAATCTAGCCATTAATGAAGTGAATTAACCCTAATTAAAGTAGACTACATCAGCCATCGGATGTTATTGCTTAGAGATATTACTTTGTAATTTAAAAACTAAAATCGAAAATAATCCTTATCCAAAGATAGTATCCTGATCGGATCCAAGATAGCACCGTTCCTCCTCACGTATTGGGAATAAAGAAGACAAAGCCCAGGAGAGATCGGAAAGAAAAAAAAGGCTAGAGAGACTTGTGCAGGAAATTAGGAACATGCATGCACGCACGCAAGGGAAAAAAAAAAGGAACGCAACCTTCCTCGTGCCATGCATGCATGCTACGCTCTCCTTTTTTTTTTCTTCGCTCCAAACTTCCAATTATTCGTATAGATTGATTATATCATTTTAACAGGATATAGGAAGTTACGAATAACTTAAGTCTCATGATAAAAATAGTACGGCTAAATGTATCTATCTATTATTATTTTATTAAAGTAGACTCAAAAGAAGTTATCACGTTCACTCTTAAGGATAGAAATTCTCATGTTAATCGGTGAGAAAAGAGAAAGATCTACACCGTCGATCGTGGTGGGTCCAGATTATAACGGTCTATATTAAAATAAAGAGTCCATATACAGAAATTCCCATATTAATCAGTGGGAAAAGAGCGTCGATTGTGGTGGGTCCAGATTATAACGGTCTAGATTAAAATAAAGAATCATTGTCAAGTACAATAAAACTAAAATTCAGAATAAAAAATAAAATAAAATAAAGCAATATGATTTCTATATGAATCTGTTCGACATCTGTAGGTGTATTTTGCACAGGCTAAATTTTTAGGAGAATTAGGCGTTACTATCCAATTAATCTGAATGAACATAGGATTTTTTTTGTACGGACGGCATGTGCATTGATAGTGTCGATACTGTTAGACGATTTGTGCATGTCCCTGTAGCCGTGCATGGCACTGTTTCCGTATACACGTATAGGCACTGTTTCCGTATACGCGTATACGCCTGCCATGTTTAGTTACCGCATATCTTGCTTGCTCAATTAGGCTCCTTCCATCCTATTCTCCCGGGTTTCTATTTCTATAAACCGAGATATGGAGATGGTAGCCTATATATGTAACACTTGGCTAATGAATCAATCATCGCGTATTTTGCCAAAACAATCTCACGCTTTCATGGTATCAGTAAGGTTCGCTTCTGCGACCCGCTTCCGCTAACCCATGTCGACCTGCTGATCCGCCGCGCGCGCTGCGTCGCGGCTGCCGTGGCGTGTGCGCCGCCTCACCGGAAGAGCGCCAGGAGGTCGCCAGCCAAGCAGCACACCGGAGGTGCGCCGCCGAGGCGCCAGCGCTCGCTGCCGCCGCTCGAGCAAGAGCGCCGCGACGCTGATGCGCGTGCTCTGGTGGTCGACGAGCGGTGGCGCGCCACCGCCGCCTTGCGCCTGGCATGCGGTGATCCTCAACATCAAGGCGTTGGTGCCGATCGCTTCTCGATCTCACCTCGCGCAGATACAACCACGGCGTGGCCTCTTCTTCGGAACACCTCGAGCGGTACGCGCTGGCCAACCATGTCCTCTCCAATGATGATCTCTCCGACGACGTCTCGTGGAAGCGCATGGACTGCACCGTCCTCTCGTGGCTCTATGGAACAATCAACCCGAACTTCGAGGTGGTGATGAATCGCGAGGAGCCCACCCATCGCCGCATCGTCGCTCGATGCAGCGCAGCAGCTCATCGGCAATCTGGAGACTTCGTCGCGCTTCTCCTCGATCCGAAGTTTACGACACTCGTCGAGCGATCGTCCATCGACGAGTATTGTCGCCGTCTCAAGACCATGGCGACCAACTCGCCCGATCGGCGAACCCGTCGCGACCGCACTCGTGCTCAATGTTCTTCGTGGTCTCAACGATCGGTTCGCCTATATGGCGCACGATCGGCGGCAACGCCCTTCGGCACCTTCATTGAGGTGCGCTCAGACCTCGGCTCGCCGAGATCACCATGCGGGCCAAGCAAAGAGCACCGCGCGACTCCGCCGCCTCTACCTACCATCCCCGCCACTTGCCCTCCAACCCGGCCGCCGGCCGGCGGCAAGAAGCGATCGGTAGCGGCGCAGCAGGAGGAACGGTTCTACTCGGTGTGCCCTCCACCATGAGGCTGGTCCTCCCACTGGCCGCAACCGCTTATGGTGCGTTCTGTGCCTGGCCGGACCGCCCGATGGCCGCCGACCGTCCGGTCGTCTGGCGCACCTCGTCCCAGACCTTCTACGCCGACCGCGCCATTGCACGGTCGCGCCCGCCATCGGCGCCACTGGCGCCACCGCTACCTTCTGCTGGGCCGCGCGCCACTTGCCCCTGCTGCGTTGCCTCCTTCGGGTCGCTGCGCTGGTGGTCCATCACCCCGGCGGCCTCTCCTGGGACCAACAAGCGCTTGCTTCGTCGTTCAACACCATGACTCTACAGCCACCACCAACAAATGAATGGTACATGGATACTGGTGCTGAAACTCACATGACATCAAACTCCGGTAATCTTTGTACTTTTCAACCTCCTTCCTTGTCTACACCATCCCATATTGTTGTCGGTGATGGCTCTCTTTTACCCGTTACTAGCACCGGCTCATCTTTTTTTCCTACCGCTCAAGGTGGCCTTCACTTAAATAATGTTTCTCCTCAACTTATTAAAAATCTTATTTCCGTTCGTCAATTCACCATCGACAATAGTTGTTCTGTTGAATTTGACCCACACGGTTTTTCTGTGAAGGACCTCACCACCCGGAACGTGATCGTCAGGTGCAATAGTTCCGGGTCTCTCTACCCTCTCCTGTCATCGGTGTTTCGGCCCCTAGCACTCTCCGCCGGCCCCAGCTCCACCCTTTGGCATCGGCGACTTGGTCATCTTGGTCATGAGGCCCTGTCTCGTTTAGTGTCATCTTCTGCCATTCCATGTAATAAGAGAGAGTCTCAACATTTATGTCATGCCTGTCAACTTGGGCGCCATGTGCGTCTCCCATTTAGTCCTTCCACCTCGCGAGCCGACAATAATTTTGATTTAATACATTGTGACCTTTGGACCTCCCCAGTTGCTAGTGTCTCTGGTTACAAATACTATTTAGTCATTCTTGATGATTGCTCGCATTTTCTTTGGACTTTTCCCTTACGCCTAAAGTCTGACACTTTTTCTACACTTGCTCATTTTTTGCCTATGTTTCTACCGCGCCGCGCCTCCATTAAGAACGCCCATCGACAATGGCCGTGAGTTTGACAACTCCACCGCCCGCACGTTCTTTCTTACATCAAGGCGTCGTTCGCATGTCATGCCCATACACTCGCCCCAAACGGCAAGGCCGAGCGCATTATCCGCACTACCAACAACATCATCCGTTCTCTCCTATTCCAGGCTAGCATGCCACCCTCTTACTGGGTCGAGGCCCTCCACACAGCCACCTATCTTCTAAACCGCCACCCCACTAAGACCCTGGCTTTCGCTACGCCTTTCTATGCTCTCCACTGAACCCAGCCCTCCTATAGTCACCTTCGCGTGTTCGGGTGTCGTTGCTACCCCAACCTTTCCGCGACCGCCGACCATAAGTGGCTCGCGTTAGTCACTTGCGACTTCCTCGGGTATCCCTCCGACCATAAGGGCTACCGCTGTCTTGACCTCTCCTCCAATAGACTCATTATATCTCGACATGTTACTTTCGATGAAACCTCATTTCCTTTCTCCGAGGTCTCATCCCCCCCTTCATCCGACCTTGACTTTTTATCGGAGTTTGCTATTGTGCCTGTTACTCCTATTGGTTCATCCTGTGTTTCGTGTACTCGTGTCCCTGGACTCGATGCTTTCCACGCTCCGTGACGCCCTAATGTGCTCACGCCCCGCCGACACCGACGCGAGTTGTTGCTGCCAGAGCCTCGTCATCGCCGCAGATGCGTTGCATACCTCACACGTCCAGTTCCTCGCTGCTGCCAGGAGCTGCACGGCACTGACCTGGCGTGGCCTCCCCTGGCGCGGCTCGCACGGCGTCGCTGTTGGGCCACGCTCGGTCTTCACTGGCGGCCACGCGACCGGCCACTCCATCGGTCAGCCGGCGCAGTGCCTCCATCCACCGGTGCGGCTTCTCTCGCGCCGCGCCCCTACCTGCCAATGCCGTGCTCGTTCCCCCGTCGACACACGAGCACGTCATGGTGACGCGTGGGAAGCGCGGCTTTCGGCAGCCCAAGACCATCTTAAACCTTCATACGGCTCCCCTGTCTCCGATTCCGAAGACATATCGAGGCGCCCTGGCTGATCCTAATTGGCGGGCTGCCATGACTGACGAGTTTTCTGCTCTCCTCGCCAACAACACTTGGGATTTGGTCCATCGTCCCTCCGGCGCTAATATTGTGACTGGTAAATGGGTTTATCGCCACAAGTTCCACCCTGATGGCTCTCTGGATCGGTATAAGGCGCGCTGGGTTCTCCGCGGCTTCACTGGGCCCGGATTGATTTTGATGAGACATTCAGCCCTGTTGTCAAGCCTGCTACCATCCGCACCGTGCTTACAGTTGCTCTCTCTCATGATTGGCCCGTTCATCAGCTGGATGTGAAGAACGCCTTCCTTCATGGCACCCTTGACGAGACCGTGTATATTGTGTGCGACCCTCGGTTTCATTGACGGTGCTCGTCCGGATTTTGTATGCCGCCTCAACAAGTCTCTCTACGGATTAAAGCAAGCTCCCCGTGCCTGGTACAGTCGCTTTGCTACTCATATTCTCTCCTTGGGTTTTGTGAGTGCAAAGTCCGACACATCATTGTTTATTTATCATCGCGGTGGTGAGACAGTTTACTTGCTCCTCTATGTTGATGATATTGTTCTGACGGCATCCTCCTCATCCCTTCTTCGCCGAATTATTGCTGCACTACAACAGGAGTTCTCTATGAAGGACCTTGGTCCTCTATCTCATTTTTTGGGTCTCTCAGTTACTCGCCAGGATGACGGTCTCTTACTCACTCAGCGGCAGTACATTCTTGAGATTCTTGAGCGGGCTGGTATGGTAGATTGTAAACCGTGCTCCACGCCAGTTGATATGAGTGCCAAGTTGTCTGGGGTTGAGGGGTCCCCAGTTGCTGATCCGACTCATTACAGGAGCTTGGCTGGCGCCTTACAGTACCTCACCTTCACCCGGCCAGATATTTCTTATGCTGTGCAGCAGGTTTGTCTCCATATGCACGATCCGCGGGAGCCTCATTATGCGTTGATCAAACGCATTCTTCGTTATCTGCACGGGACTTTGGATCATGGCTTACAGCTTCGTCGCACGGATATTTCCACCATGGTTGCTTACTCTGATGCAGACTGGGCCGGTTGTCCTGACACTCGTCGTTCAACTTCTGGGTATGCAGTCTTCCTGGGTGACAATCTTGTTTCTTGGTCTTCGAAGCGGCAGCCCACCGCCTCCGTTCCAAAGGCCGAGGCGGAATATCGTGCGCTATACGCCATTCTTTGAAACATCATGGCCGCGCCAATCGCTCAGGAGTTGCATGTCTCCATCCAGCGTGCAACTCTCGTTTATTGTGACAACATCAGTGCGATGTATCTCGACGAATCCGGTGGATACCCATCAGAATGGGAGCACATATGTTTCGATGGAGATGCATGAATTGCTTTGTCACCTGTTTGAACTGGGCTACTGATATTAACTGAAGGCTCAATATTTGGATTTTGGTTTGTAGACAGTGAGGAGTTAGCAGTCTGGGCAGCTGTGTTGTGTGCTGTTTCTGAGAGCAGTGGTATTGCAAGCGGCACTATGGAATCTACATGAAAAGAAGGTTTGCTCCTCTGTAATGATCCACGTGAATCACTCACTTTGAAAGTGTATTGCCTATTGTATAGCCTGTAGGACCGTTAATGACAATCAGAGGGGGTGAATGATTGTAATCCACAGTGGAAACCTTTTCCTCAAATCTACTGTCTTCTGATTGTCTAACCTGTGAACACAGTAATAACACAAAAACAAAAGACAGAAACAAAGGAAAAATACTTTTCTGGTACTGTAGGTACTGCACAAGTACTGTAGCAACAGCCGCCACAAAAATCTGTCTCACAGCATGCACAACATGCAATCAACAGAAGCTATAGTATGTAGATTTGCATACAAGAAGAAAACACCATGCATGGAGGAGATGCTGATCACGCACATGACCACCAAAAGCAATCTTGCTAACTCAATGCATGTACAAAAGTCAAGCTCACCCAGCCACATCAAAATCTCACGTACTAACCCACGTGAGAATAGTCCTAGCACATCACCTCCTACAGAATCTCTCCTACCCAGCTTACCTCTAGCTGTAACCACAGCCGGCCTTAATTTCTTTCCTGCCGCCACAGCCGGCCCTAGCTTTTTCTTGGAGATTGCGCTACACGCCAACCCTCAAAGATCAAGCTGCTACCAGCCCTTGCATCAAAAGTCTGTGCAGCCTGTCACCGGTTTCTCTTGGAGCCGCCGCCAGCGCCATCTATTTTTCTTCAGCCGCACCCCAGTCACAAAACCCTACCGTCCACTTTTATACGACAGCCCCAACTAACACCTATCCTGTGTAGCCACATGGGCCCTAGTACATATAGTCCTACCGCCCAATTCGTGAACTTGACTCAATACACGAGCTTAACACCCGATTACAAAATTCAATCCAATCTCTCTCAGTCTTTTAATTTTGGACACCCCAAAATTGTCATGTGTTGTAACCTCCGGATCGCACCTTCGTAGCTCCAGCACGCATCATCCATCTTTGATCTCCCTGTGCTCCAACTCGAGCCCGACCGTCTCCTCCAGCATCCTTGACCCTTCGGACCATGACTTTGCACCAAGTCATCTCTCGGTCACCGCCGTAGACCACGATCGCCTCCGAGTTACCCTGCACATGCAAAGACCAAAACACATCTTTTCCCGGCACAAGTTCTTTTCAACTTGACCGACATAAGTCCACATACGCACAAACGCCTCGAATAACATCAGTACCCAACATTGTCAATTATTCATCACTAAAATATTCTAGACCTGACCACATGGTCTAACAGTAATGATCCACGTGAACCACTCACTTTGAAAGTGTATTGCCTATTGTATAGCCTTGTTATTTATGGTGGGACCACTCCAAGTATATTTGGAGTTATTGCTGTTAGAGTTAAAACAGGAGCACCAATTGCCATGGCACCGAATAAAATAAACTCTGCTATAGGTGCATTGTCTTCTGAAATATCAGATGGATCAGTTGCAAAGACTGCTAACTTATATCTGAAACGTAGAAGAATATTTATTGACTGTAAATAGGTGAGCGATATGGTAGGGTGTGCAGCTATATGGATACAAATATGAATAGAAGAGGGACATTGCCTTGGTTCAGCAGTCATTCTTGGGCACCGTTGGCAGATATATTCATCGTCCACTCGGTTAGTCGTTCTTTTACAGGAAGTACAACCCATGTACCACCAATTTTCATGTGGGACTACACTTTTGATAGCAACATCTACAATATAGGTAAGGCCCTGTGCAAAGATAGTGCATATTTAGCAATAGGCGAAGCCATGTGTGTGCAAGGGCAATATAAAGCAATCTGTACTCACCACAGCATCATGAGCATTTAGCTTGGATAAGCCAGTAACGTAGTTTTTGCAGCTGTGTTGTTCATTGGCCTTTGTCCGATCCATGAAATCTGATGGGGCACGTCGGCAAAGCTAACAGCAAGAACGGATGAAATATCAAAAGCATGTTTTTTTACTGTCGTACATTAATAAATCAGACTCTATGAACAAACCTGTTTTGTAGAGCAACAATTTCTGGTTTAGGAGCATTTGCGTACCATTGGCAAATTATGCTTCCCTGAAGTGATAACTTTCCTAGTATTGAAAGAAAAAACACTATGTGTTAAAAATTTTTGGAAGCAGGGTTGCACCTAGCTAGTAGCTAAGGGCATCTCTAATAGTGTATTTATTATCGTCTCTTAACTATGTCACGTCAATAAAATCCTACGTGGAGGAGAAAGGGGGAGGAGAGAGAGCACAGACCGTCTCTTTCTGAAGAGACTGTTGTGCACGCGAAACAAGATATGATACATTAATATACTCTAGTTGACATATAAGCCCGTTTCGAAGGAAAATTATAAAATATAAATGGTGAAGAGTGTGCTAGAGACTATCTATTAGAGATGTTATCTGTAAAGATGATGTAACATATGTTAGAGACAAGATTATCTCTAACTATTGGAGTTGCCCTAAGGAGACACAATTCGTTTGTAAATAGTATAGCCCACCGTCATATAAGCTAACTGTTAGTCCAACGAATAGGACAGCAACAGGACCATTTATGCTTGCTGCTTGAATCCCTTCGGCTTCAAATTGGTTTGCATGTTGGCCCCACAGCACAACGACAGCTGTTTCTCTATGTAATTTTTTTTTTTAAATTATGGCATTTAGAGGCTATTAGACAAAGCAAGGAAACCTATTTAAATATGAAGGGAAGTGAAGTGATATATTGTGGAGCTATGTATGGATGTATTAGTGTGGATGTGTATCATGGTGTAAAACTGCAATATGTGATAATATGTACATTCCATCACTAATGCTTCCATCCTCGCCCCTTCTCTTGCTCGGCCGCCTCCTTCCCTTCGCCCATGCCGCCTCCTCCCCCCTCTCCTCCTTCGCCGCGCTCCGCGCGCATCGAGAAGACGCCTCCAAGCATACCAGGGCCTCCGGTTCGGCCCTTCCTTGTGGTGTGCATGTTCGTTTTCTTGGGGTCGTGGCGATTGCATTGATCGCTTGCCGTGTTCCCATTCTTGTACCGCTAATTCCACGATTGCATGTGCGGCTACGATGGTTTTTTGGGTTAATTCTACCGACTCTGATTAACATCCCGATCGCACGCTTTGAGCTCGTGTACACATATACCGTTGTTCAATCTTTACACTTACGGATGCATTTATCGGATGGTTCTAAGTCACTTACGGATGCATTTATCTAGATGGTTCTAAGTTCGTAGTTGGTATATAAGGATATTAAAAACATGAGGTACTTTGGACAAAGCGCGTTTAGTTTGATTTGTATTCATAATCAATGTTGTCTATTAGGTAATCAAGATGCGGCAATTTTGTTTTTCGGATGGAGTGAAACAGAGGTGACAAGATCTGGAAGAATTTAGGAGGAAGGGGTATGTGGTGGATTTTAAGCTATGTACTTGATGCTTTCACGCCGAATCGTCTTGTTTCGTTTAAGTGAAGGAGTTGACGCTATGCAGTGTGGCGATCGGGAACATGAGGTACGTGGTCCCTATTGTTATTTTGATGAGGATTCGCCCCATTACAATCGCTCAAGGTATTTTATCCTGCTGTTTACCTCTTTGAAATCGCACTAATTAACGTCTTTGTTTGTAAACGCGTTCCGCTCGTCCTGTTATGGTACTCGCATTGTCCTTCTATCGCATGGGGTTAGATGGTTACCATCGATTGTTGAATTCTCCATCCGCTTCCTTTTCCGTAGCGCTCTTCTTTCATGCATAGTTAGTTTTAATATATCCGGATAATGTTCGTGTCTAGATGTGTGCAATACTTTGGGTGTGTTTGCTCACCACCATCACAAATTTGTATTGTTCTCAAAATTTTTAATGTCATGGATTTATTTGTCATGTTTCTTGATGTTGCAACCAATCGGAGAAGCTCACGACTCTTGGCGTCGTTATCTTCACATTGCAAAGGACATGAATATATATATATATATATATATATATATATATATATATATACCCTCCAGAACTGAAACCTCATGTACCTCTTGCAGTGAGTGCAAATGAGGTACATCTATCAAAACCTCTCGGATGCAAAACTCATTTCTAACCTCTAAGAAGTTAGGACCATCATCGTGGTATAGTGCGATCGGTGATTGAGCTTGTTATCGCGCTATTATTTTGTAGACAAAAGAAGATCCTGATGAGCCTTACAATGCTGGTTATGATTATAACAATGACACTATTGAGGATTCGCAATATGACTGGAGGAAGAACCAAATACATGTTGCTCGCTGAAAGAATCGGACACATGAATTGGTGTGGTGCTAACTCTTATTCTCCTCGCGGCCTCTCCTCTCAGAGTGTTGCATTGCTTTACCGAATGGCATGTTTGTTCGTAGAATTTACGAAAAGGGAGGATATATGGCCTATAAAAATTGGGATCCAAAAATCCACGAGGATGTTCGGTGTCATCCAAAGACGATCCGAGAAGGCGAAAGCTACCTCATTATTGGTAACCCTTCCCAAATCATTGCCTTGCAGGATAAGTATGTTTATTTGTTTTTTCCTGCGTGTTTCATTATCTTATGAAAACTGTCGCTGAGTAGAAGTCTTATGTCAGAGAAATGGAGGACATATCTGCATTTTTTTTATTGTTACATAGAATAGCATCTTGGACAACCGCAGACAACAAAAAGCAAAGTTGCAAACACGATTATTGGAGCCTCCAAAGCTATTTATGAGCTACGGCGCTACATAAGAATCTGTCGAATTTTAATTAAAATCTCTTTTCCAGTCTAATTTTTGGTAACAAATTAGATCATCATGCGAGGCTATTGTGTTGTTGTTTCTTGTTCAATTTTAACTAAATTCTTTCATAGATTCACCTTCAGAGATTTTTTAGTGACATGCTTTGAAAAAAAGAAATAGTCTAAACATAGAAGTTCCTTGAATTTCTATCGTTAAATCTGCCATCTCATTGGTCATATACGTTTCTAGTGGATGAGGAGATAGTTTTGAAGTCACAGAGTTTGGTCATGTTCGTATTTGCACTGGATTTCCTGTATCCTCTTATGCCACAAAATTGAGTGCTACATTTTTGGTTTCAAGCCTTTTGGCTTGTAGCGTGTATATAGCTTCTTTTACTCATTATAGTCAATTGGAGAACCTTGTGTGTTCCGGATACATCATCCGCTTCCTTGTATTCTTGACACATGCTTGTCAGTCAAACAAACTATGATAGCTACTGGCTTGTATATAGCGCAAGTCTAAAATCTGAATTAATTGCTGACCCAACTCAAGATATATTATATGCCTTATTTTCTATTGTCTAATATTATGTCATGTCCTTTTTGCTATGGTTACTAACTTGAACTGAAATTTCCTTTCTTGTTTGTATTGCAAAACATAGAAGCCTCAGTGTAGTTGTTTGCTCGTGATTTATTACATCAATACGATTCATGTTTATGACAATTCATATTGCGTTGTTGGAAAGTCACCTCTTTTAGCTATGTAAACTGTGACACATTATGAATCGCATCATATGAGTTCGCAACCTCACTTGCATTCTGGTTTTATCCATTACAATGATACCAAAATCCAACTTCTTGATCTTCCCGTATCATTGAAGGAGCCTCTCAAGGCAAGGGTCATGGAAGGTAGGTAAATGCTATTATCGGTTTAATTATCATAATATGTGCAGAGTTCTTTAGCCACTAATCGCCCATGATATTCTTTTAATGTTACATCATTGTTCCTGCTTTCGCTTTATCGTCGCCAACTCATCGATCTTGTGCTAGGCAAGTGTTGTGGTAGGCGTGTAAATCATCAGCTTTTTAGTTATTGCTACCTTTGCCCCATCTAAACAGATGTTGGTTCCAGCTGCTAGCAAAACCTAGGTTTCATAATTTCTTAGCAACTCTATTTGCATATCACTCTCTTGGTCCTGGTTGGCTGCCCTGATGGTCGGATATGATTCTTGTTGTTTCTAAGGGAAATACATAGAAAAGTATTAGCACATAACTATTCATCAAATTTAAAATAGAAGATGCACACTTCTATGCTTGTGTTTGTTGTAGCAGGGATGATGCGCACTGTCTGGTTGCGTTGGTCTCAGATTATTTAGCTCCATCTTTGTCCTCGTGAGGTATATTCTGTGTCTTGCTTATGGTCGTCTCTGCATGTTAGGTGGTTGTGCTTGCTTATGCTTGGTTGGTTACTGTGTGTGTGTTCATTACTGCTTATGTTGCTCAGGACACGTGAGATTCAAAGTTATGCTCTATATACAAATGTTGATTACCTATTAGCAATTACATAGTGTTGTTCTATTTTTGCAGAGTTATACAAGCATCATTTGATTTGGCAGGATTAGGTTCACTGTGTATGCTACTTACCATTGCAAGAAGGCATGCCACATATGTCACTAACACCCACAAGAAGCTACACCACTTGACAACACCCCATCGACCTCTTGCACACCTAAAATGGTTATCTCCTGTCTCGCTTAGGCCATTTGATTTCCTTCATTCATTCTAAAACAACATTACTATTTTAGGACTTTTACACTTAACTTGACGAGGAACTACAAGAAATCTCTTGAAAGATAGTTCTCCAATAGTCAACAGAGGCCAAAGGGAAAGCACCATATACATTAGCCATCACTCTTACGTGTCCAAATTATTTGAACTAATGATGAGTGGTACTTAGTACCGCTGCCATATACATTTCTGCTTAAGATAGCCTCCTGTAATCCTTGAACCCTGCATTCTCTATTATCGTTACTATGTCTTTAGTCGCATTGTTGCGTGTGCATTTCGACTCGTGCTTGTATTTATCGGACTGCAGATAGGTTACATATCCTATTTTGTGGTTGTTGCTACAGAAGAAATCCGCCAGAAACATAACTACGGTGATTGGCCGCCATGTCATACTGTTAATGACGCTTTCTTTTAAATCCTTACTTATATTAGATCAAACCAGCTTTGTCCATTTTTTTCCCTCCACTATATATCTCTATTGGGTTTTAGCTACAAACAGTCATGATGCCATAGTTACAGCACCGCCTACCTAGATTAACAATCACGTCACGCCATCATTTTTATAGACCTCTTTATCTCACATAGGACTGCACGGGCGCAGCGAAGCGCGCCCTACCTACCTAGTATTGATATTGCGTACAGACTTTTCAATGCCTTTTGGGTAGACTGCCTTCACATAGGCTATGGTTGTCACCACACCGATGATATCTAGTAAGAAAATAATGAAATAACAATATGAGCATGTAAAGGTTACCGGAGAAAAAGGTTAACATAATAGCTTGTAATTTTTTTTCCTGTTTGTCGTCATGTATGTGAGGAAAAAAATCTGTACTGTACCTTTTTTGAAGTATACAGATGTATTAGGAGGTGGTTGGGCATCTCAATCTCTGATTTGTTAAGTATGCTATGAATGAAAAGGCGAATGGCAAGCACCTATTCTTTGAAATGTTCTAGCATTTCTACAGCTCGAATTGTATGGCATTTGGTATAGACTATTTCTCTAAAAAGAGAAGCTACTGTGTCTGGTTTGAAGATGCAGCGTGCAAGTTTTTTTTTGTAACTGAACAGTTTCAAACTTGAAACGTGTCTATATTGCAATAGAGTAGTATATAGTTAGAAATTAGTGTACCTGATAGAAACCTTTTCTCTCCAATGCGGTTTCTTAAGACATGCATGAAATGAAGCAAGTGTGTATGCATATAGAGGGAAACTGTCTGGAACAGGTGTCACCTCTCTGATTTCTTTGTATTTTGTAAACCTCGCCATAATTGGTAGATCAACAGCTTGGTACGACTTTTTTTGCTTCGGTAACCTCGAAGTACTAAATGTACTAAATATGGTTGTCATGGAGGTTTCCTTAAATTGGACAACATGGCGTTGTGGTATTTGGCCTTCCATTGTACTACCCTGAACAAGCCATTTCAGATAGGGCACATGTAAATCAGCAATTTATTGAGCATACGTATGTAACTGAATGGAACGAAAATTTACCCCTTCATCAAGCAAAACAAAGTTGATATGTAGGATTCTGTTTTCAGGGCCAGCATCAACATATTCATTTTTTCTTGCATGCTACCCTAACGCAGATACGCCATCGGTGCGAATCATGTGTCATGTCCTTTAGTAAAGAGTATTCCATCTGTTTGAACATGTCAGAAGTGAGTCTGAATGTTGTGTAGGAGTGATCTAAGCACTATTGGTAGAAGCAATATGCAGGGTCTGGAACAAAATATAGCATAGGGAAATAAAGCATGCTGCCTACTACTGAATGCTGTGTACATATCGATAGAATCATTAGTAAGAATCAACAGGCATATAAGAGCATAAATATGTCTGAACATCATTAAGAACAGCTAACAACGATGCTAAGACAGTGTGTTCTATGCGTAGCACAGTGCGTCCGTAGGACTATTTACCATTGCATGTCATGTGTATGCACATAGAACAATGGCTAATAGAGAATAAGAAGGTAAAAGCAGTATGGCGCGAAAAGACCATAAGAAAAGAGTTTGCACAATGCACAAGAGGCAAATCACAGTGTTGCAGGTTGCTTTACAATAGCTGAGAAAGTTTAGAGTGCGATTTATTAAAAAAGTCGGTACATATATATATTACACAAGTTTTGGTGGCACTGCTGTGAATAGAAAAGAAAACTGGAAGAGGATAATAAAACAACTGGTACTGAAATGTTTTCTGTTTTTACAAAGCATAATGAAGAGTAGCTGTTGTCGCTCTGTTGTTCTTTGCTGTGAGGCATACAGTAAACATCTCATAGAAATTGCAGCACCTCATCGTAGACAATATTTCTAGTTTGTGATCCACTCGATCCATCTTCATTTTCAATTAATATTTTTAGGCCCTGCCTGCATGTTACTCTTGATACTGCAACATATAGTTGATCATGGGTGAAGACAAGGATGATATACGAAATAGAAAAATAAATTATCAATAAATAACATAGCTCAATTATTTATACGAGCTGTATACGTACTACTTAGAGCACATAATACAACTTGTTTTACAACCAAAAGATCGTCTACTTAGGGTTTACTCTATTTAACACTATTCTAGCGTATTCTAAACACTGCTTCTCCTATACTGCAACTTCTGGCGAAAAGTTGAAATTAGTTGAGAGAGATAAATCTTTTATAAAACAAATCAGGGTTTTGTAAATCTAAGTTTAGATAAGATAGCAATAGAAGGGAAAGACATCAATAATACTTATGTTTTTGTTTTCAAAAATTCTTTTATAATTTTTCAAACTAAAGATTTTTGAAGGTCTTCACTTCCTAATTCCTAAAGCAAACCTAAGGTCTCAAACTACGGTCAAGCTAAGCTCTTATACCACTCTATGACAGCCCCGATTCTCGGGACTGCTAAACCCTTCACAACCACCCAGGATGTACAGTTGCGAAGCAAGTAGCGTCATAAGCAAGCTTTCAATTGCGACAAAAACCAAACTTTTATTATACAAAGCTAAGGTTTAACAACCTGTTTTGACCTGACACGGGCATCCAAGCCCAAAGTTAAATATAATACAAGACAAAAGAACTTCAACCATAGGTACGTTTGAGCGCAGTCGAGACCTAATAACAATAATAGTTGCCTTCAGGGGGTCCACCAAAATCTTGCTCACAAGGATCCTCTCATTTTTCCAAGTTTCTTCTGTAGATGTTTTGTAAATTGCAAGAATGAGTACTACCACCGTACTCAACAAGCCGCATGGAAATGCTAAATAATTACATGCAAGGAGTTCAATGGATGGTTAGGGTTTACCATACCTGGCATATGTGGATGCACTTTGCATTTAAAACAATTTATAAAACAGTAAAAACAATAATAAGTAAGAGCATCAGGGGTTTATCAAAAAACTCGATTACCAACTTAACATCTCAAAAACTCTACTTATGCCTCTGTACTGGAATCACCCATTAACACAGCTTCATTAGCCGGAAGCACGGCGTATTCGAATACCTTTGATTATTCACTCTGCAGAGTTGCCCAACTTTACCCACATGATATCTCAAGCTCGTACTGTCAAGCTATAAACACGCAACACATTAGCGTGCGACTGAGCTGAGATAACAAAGCCTTTTCACTGCTCAACCTTTCTAGTCTCTACATGGTAGGTCGTAATCCATACAGCTCGGGAGACCACCGGCCAATAGTAGAATCCGCACTCCGAGGCTGACGGGCCCATACCGTTGTATAATTCAGCGGGTGCCCTATACGGTCCACCCCCGACTCACCCCCATTCCGCGTCTGTCCTATCACACAAGCGACAGTTGACATCCTGTAGATATTCAATCGGATGAGCAGTGTACTAAGCCAGGGAGGAATAACCACGCATGTGGTTGAGCGGTTTTCTGTGTCTGTTACTTGGCACAAGGTTCTTGTCATTACCTGTCATTCAGTGAGGCGATGGCCCAACACCAACTTGTGGCTGTCCACCTCCAGATCTCATTGATGACTCACTTTTTACGAGTATTTTGGGTTGTCCAACTTCCTGGACAATCCTCAACTCTCCACCAAAACCTATTGGCGAGTAGCCAATACTTGCTTTTGATTGATAAACACATTTTTGGTGATGAAGTTATTTATAGTATTCTTTATAAACTAAGCTTGTCAAGGTGAATATGGCCTACAAGAGTTGGGTGGGTTTGTTTGTGGGGTATTTAGGATTTATCTAATTGTCATGGCATTCAAAAGTATTATTTCAATATTTAAAGTAATTGACACAAATACAGTAATGAAAGAAATAATACATAGATGAAATGTAGGTTCAAAATGATCAAAGAATGCGACTTGCCTTCTTGCACAAAGTTTTCTAGATACTGGTCTTGTCCGACGTCTTTTGGAGTCTGGTCGTTGAGGTCGTGACCTAACGAGAGGCAATACAATAAAACAATTCAAATAAAATCTGGCTCGACAAGGAACGAGCTGGGAACAACATGCAAGTAAATAAAACCAGAAAAGAAACACAAAGAAAGGTAGGTGGTGTGAGATGGTAGGAGTTTTATCTGGTGTTTGATTGGATTGAACGGAGCTGGGATTTGGATCCAAGTGCAACAAAAATATTGTAAATGGATAAAGAATCATAAAGGAAGGTGGTGTGAGATAGTGGAGGTTTATTTGGAGCTGTATTTGGCTGGACGGAGTCAAGAATTGAATTTATAGACCCGAAATGGTTAAAAAGGATATAATATGGTGAACTAGGGTTTTGGGCGAAAAAGTGGCGGATAGTGAATAGTACAAATTTTACTACTCACATCTGAACATGGATTAGTGAATAGTAATAGAATTTACTGTGTTGGTTAAAGTGCGGTAAGCAACATGAACAGTGAGAGGTTTCACCGTTTCTGGATTATGAACAACGTTTTCGGTTTTCTTCGGGTAGATCGTAAATAGCTACTATGCAATGGCCAGCGTTTGGGCTGATTTAAAAGAATAAACAGTGAATGGGTTTTCTGGGTTCGAGGCGGTCAAATTTGACATGTAATGTCAAATTAGGGTTTTGGGCGAAAAGGCGTCGGATGATGAATAGTACTATTTTACTATTCATAAATGAAAACTGGATGTGACCAGTAATTTGAAATTACCGTTTTTAGCTGAAAAGAACAGCAATGGACTATTTTTCATGTGATGAATAGTAACCAGGGTTTACTGTTTTCGGGTCATAAACAATAATGTGTTTACTGTGCAATGAACAGTGTTTGGGTTGAATTGAATGAACAGTAAATGGGTTTTCTGGGTTCGAGACAGTTAAATTTGACATATAATGTCAAATTAGGATTTCGGGTAGAAACAGGATCGAATAATAAATAGTACTATTTCACTATTCAATCAAGGTAATGAATCAGTGAATAATGACTGGAATCAGTGTTTTTGGTTTGAAGTGAACAGTATATAGGGTTTACTGTTTTCGGATGAAAATGAACAATAAATGGTTTACTGTGCATTTTTTCGGATTTGTGAACAGTAAAAGAATTTACTGTGTAGTGAATAGTGCCAGGCCAAAACCATTAAACAGTATCGGGCCGAGCCCGTTACGTTTCACAGCCTGAAGGCCCAACCGGCCAGGCCATAAAGGCCCAGAGCTCGGGCGGCCTTGAGCAGCGCGGCCGAAGGCCAGCGCGCTCGGCTGCGCCCGAGCCGGCGGCAGCGGCGATTGCGGCGGCGGCGGTCGTCAACGGTGGGAGTGAGTGGTGCGGGAAGCACCATTGAGCCAAGGTGGTTCCATTTTGGGGGTTTTGAGTAGTGGTGGAGGTGCGGGAATGGGGTGGCAGCGGAGGTGGCAGTCGGCCGGAGCAGAGGACGAAGTCGGCGGTTCTACAGAGGTGCTCTGAGCTAGGGAAGGGGTGCTTAAGCATCAATGGATGGAGGGGAGTTCGGGGGTGGTGGAGTTAGGGCTCAGGGTGGAGTGAGGTGGCTTGGCGACGTGAGTCGTGAAGGAGGCGGTGGGGAGGAGCGGTGCCGGTGATGTTCCGGCGGGATTGGGTGATGGGGGAGGTGGGGGAAAAGAAGCGGGGTGGCGAGGGGAAGCTATGGCCGGGTTTGGGAGGGGGAGGGAAAGAATGGGGGAGGCGAATTTCACCTGAGGCTCGTCGGGGAAGAAAGGGGAGGCCGCAGCGATTCTCCAAAATCCGCCGGCTCTGGAGGGGGAGCGGTGAAGGGGAGGTGGCGGAGGGAGAGGTGAGGTTGGAGGCTTGCCTTGGGTGATCTTTTTCGGACCGGGAGGTGGCGGTTGCGCCAGGGAGGCCGCGGGAACAGAGAGGCGGTGGGAGCAGTGGGCGGCGATGCGTGCAGTCGTGCGCGCGGACGGAACTGGAAGGGGCAAGGTGGCGGCGAAGGCGGTAGAAGGCACTGGAGGTGGTGCGTGGCACGGGAGGTGGCGCGTGACGGAGGCGGCGCTGGCGAGATGACGAAGGCACGGTGACGTCCGGGCGTGACGACCCGAGGGAGAAGAAGGGGAAGGCGCCTGGGGAGAAGGCGCCACTAGGAGGTGGAAGCGGATTTGCCCGAAGAGGAAAGCGGGAAAGGGTTGGGATTTGCCAAAAAGGGAAAGAAAACCAAATTCAAGCAAAAAGATTCAAAAAATTTGAAAACCCGAAATTTTGGGTTATTTCACTCATCCCAAAGGATCATATAACACTTTTTACTGAGCTATGCTAGCATTGTTCTACGACGCACAACACAAGGGCTCCGGTCATCAATATCAACCGGAATACAGAACCGCGAATGAGCAGTCTGACCACTAGGTAATAGTAATGCAGCCACACCTTATGAGGCAACTGCAAGAACAATTTGTCCATGTGATCTTAACTCGGTTATGATTGTATTCTATAGATATGTTTTTCCAGTACCACCATGGCCGGAGACAAAATAGAAGCATGGTTTGTTGTGCAAAACAGCATCAATGATCTTATCATAGATGAGTCGTTGTTCAGCATTTAGGCTGCACGCAACAGATAACAACTGTGAAGTGAGTCACTGAGTATCATACTCTAACTCTTCAACAATCAACCTATTGCTAAGAGCAATACGAGAAGCATCTGGTGGTACAGGCAGATTATATGATTCCAATGAAAAGCCATTTCGGGCAAAAAAAAAAGAGTATGGATAGTTATTATAGCAGCTGTGTCTGTAGCAAGTTGTATGCGATGTCATCTACGAGGTACTTCCAGTATTTGTGAAACAATAGTCTCACATCGCCAATGTGACAAAACAAGATGACAGTTATGAACATGTTTCTCAGTTGGCTTGGAGTCGCCCAGACAACAGCTTCGTCGAAAAGATAGGACCACTCAGCATCATCACCAATAAGGCCCTGAGCTTGGCATGCCTCACTAAAAGTTGCATACGTAGTGCCTTGATGGGACATTAGATCTTCATGGCATAAGGCATCGCGTACAACCATTAGTAACATCCGCAAGTAGTAAGGCTCTCCACTGGTAGGATGGATATGAATCATTCTACCAAGCTTTGTGCCTCTCTTACGTTTAGTCCATATTTTCCTATAAGCGTGCCATGTCCATTGGGTTGGAAATTCACAGTATGTAAGATTTTTAGCAGCCATGTGACGTTGATTTGCAACAAACCACTCTATCAACATACTCTTCTGAATATCTGGTTCGTGAAGAACATATTCAAGAACCATCTCATCAGTGAAAGTGATATTGTTCATGCCACGCAAATGAACCGGCAGGTGCTCAACAAGTGTGTTTCTGACATGCAGCTCAAACCAAAGAGCCGCCACAATGCCTCACAAGCAGACAAATACCTAGATCTTTTGTATTCAGAAATCTCATCGGTACCACGATGTGCACTGCTAACATTGACAGGGTCATCTGCGGTCACATGTGCAAATGCCATGGTGGTGTAATCATGTCCTTTTGTAATGTAGTTGAAAAGGTACTTCACAAGATGTGTTTTGTTGCACTACTCAACATTGATATGAGCCTGATACTTTTTAAGCAACATTAAGTTACGAGGAACAACCCATCTATCGAAACGAATTCCATTTTTCATAACAAACATGTCATTATCACGTCTTCGGTAAACTGGGAAACCATCTTCACTAATGGTTGTTTCTGCACAGAAAGGTTTTCGATAAAACTTAGAACAGCCGCCATTCTTCATGAAAGGACATTTTGGATTAAGCTCTCCACAAGGGCCATGGATAAGGAATTCTTTAACAAGGGCATATCCTAGAGGGTCAACTGACAGATCAGGTAACTCAGTAGAAATAAGGTTACCAATGAATGATGGTGAAGGGTCACCTCCACGTGTCGCAAGCCAGGTAAGCATGTGAATGTGGGTTAGGCCCCTTTTTTGAAACTCGGTACTGTAAATAACTGTAATGAAATGCAACGTAAGGCATCGTTACAACCCCATTAGCATGTAGGGCTAACAACAGAAGTAGATATATGAAGCATGAAATGTACCTACACGTACTGGACCAAAAGTCGTACCATCCTTCACGTCGGTGTAAAATTCTTGTAGATTCATATGGTAGACTCGAGTAACAATGTTAGCTCTATAACACGGACATTGAGCAGGCTCCATCCTAAGTGCCTTGGTAATATCTGGCCACTTCGGGTTACAAGTGTATGTGACGAACAAATCTGGAGCACCATAGACTCGACATATTGCCATATCATCATGGTAATTTTGTGTCATGTAACGTCTGCCATTAGTGAAGTTGGCAAGCAATATCTTTTATATACCAATATCCTTGCCTGTATCAATGCCTTCAGCAACTGCATCGTCTATCCTTTGATAGGACTCCCAGCGTAGCTTATCTTGATTAAAGAAATAGAAATTCAAACGGCTTGCCTCCACACACGAGAAAGAATTGACCAGTAACTGATCAGATAGTTTTCCACAGCATGTGTATGGGTTTGGTTCATCCTTGCGGTAGTGGCACTGGTAGCAATGATATTCAAGCATGGAAACATTCTCACGGATCCCAGGAGTTGCTGTATCAATCTCCCTGTATTTGATACCAGTGTGGAAACCTTTCTCACCATATGGAAACAATAGAGGATACTGGAGGGCCATAAGAGTTGGATGTATTGGAGAAATGTGCTTTAAATCTCCAACATTGGTTTCGACAACAACATCAAATCTTGAAACATCTACAGTGAGGTCACCAACGATAATAGCTGGTAGCTCTGAACAAGTGCTATCTGATCCAAGAAGTTTAGGAGAGAACAATCGATCACGAGCCATCCTGAATTGCCTAACCAATGGATTATGCTCGTCAAGCATCACGATGAGAGCAACAACAATAGAAGGACCTGGCTGCTCACGATGTCTCTCACCATTTTGGAAGATATCTAGTCTATTCTGCATTTCATTTGATGTCTCACATATATATAGTTGTACATATTCAGATTGTTTTCCATGTGCCGGTAACAATGAGCCCACTCGATGGTACACCACACCATTAATCCTAAACACATATGGACCGTCACCAGTGTTGATGCTCCTATAGACCTCAACACCAAGAGAGGTAAATGCAAAGAGTGAATTGTACTCTCTGATAAGACGCATGAAATGTTTGGATGGTGGGCTGCCGTCAGGTTGCATTAAAGTATTTATTAGCTCAGGCCATGGTCTATGGGTGGGCAAGGAAATTCGGCCACCATTGCAGCACAGATGGTAAGCAACTCGCTATTGTGTGAATGCACTTTGCGTACATATCCTTTCTTTGTACCAAAACACCGCAGAGCACTGAGAACAAACATACTCTGGGCCACCATAAAAGGACTGTTCTGGATATGCAGCTGGGGAAAAATCATCGAAAGTTACCTGAGAAGCACGGCGAACATGTGACATACTAATGTGAAATAGGCAATGTGAATCCCCGGTGTGATATATTATAGGATATATAAGGCTTAGAAGAGAAGGAAAACACAAGACCAACCTTTAAGAGCCGTGGTGTACTCTGGGTGGAATGGAAACATATTGGGTACATGTGGTCCACATGATGGACCACTTGCTGTTTTTAGAAACGATCAAAAGAAGGAAAGTAGAAAAAGCACATGATTTTAAAAGCGGAATCCCAAGCTCGAGTTGAATGAAAGGCTAAAGCCACTATGGATAGGGTATAAAAGATAGCAATGTCAACCTTGTGCAAGCAACAAATGGCACCTGTTAGCCAAAATACATCGCTGACGGTTCTCGCTGCCGAACAATTGGGCAGAAATGGTCTCCTATGACAAAGAAGGCACAAACACAGTATAAGCGGGAACAAGTAAGGAAGGTAACTGGTGTTGTACCTTTAATAAGTAGATGGAAGAACCTTCAAGGACATGGGTAGGACACCTAACTGATTACTTGTCGTGGAGGGAAAGCTGAAGTATGGGGTTGTGATGTTGCTACCAGAAAAATAGGGAGCGAGGATCATGAAAGTGTAGAAAGAAAGGAATATTTTCAAACAGTTTTGCGTAGCGTGTAATGCCTGGAGCAATCACAGAGAAATACACTGAAGTGTAGGGAAGAAATGGGCATTCATTCTGCAATGACAATAACAACAACTGGAAAGTGAGGGACAGTATATGACCGAATAGGTACCACACATTGCAAGACACGTGCGTGGTACATGAACATACCTAGCAACATTATAGATGGCTGTGCACATCACTCTCGTCATCTGTATGAGGCGGTGCTGGTGAGAGTGCATACAAAGAAACGGAGATGAATATGAAGATACGATGACCGTGTTTGGAATAAATTGGGCAAACATGTAAAGCTGCAATCTAAAATAGATGGCTAACCAGAGGCAGATAGTCAACTCGTCCCTCTAGGCATACGCCCGCCCAAACCAATAGAGATATTCACAATAGCAGTAAACAAATTAGGCTATGCATATACAAGAAACGAACAAAGCACATGAAAATGTGTACATACACGATAATAAAACAGGCTACGAAAATGTAAACGTGCTATTCAGCAGCACCACCAATAGAAATAACAACCCCACAGGCTACCATAGAAAAAGGCGTTTTGCACAATGCGACCAACCAAGATAACCGAACGGCATTGTAACAAGAAATTAAAAGCCACTTCAAGGCAGCAACAACTACCATGAATCAAGCAGAATCGTTGGCAACCACTTTAACCAAAACATCAAAACACAACACAAACATAGTGTCACAAAAATGGAACACTTAATATCAACAGCAAAAAGGAAATAACTAATGGGGACAAAAAAAGGTACCTTTAATCCAGGGCTACAAAAACAGGATCGTCAAATCACAGAGAAGCTACTTCTCCTGCAACAGCAAAGCAGGAAGCAAGTGCAGAAATCAGTTTGCGAGAACAGATGTGGTAAATCTTGCCGAAGTCAGTGCTCTTGTAGCGGCAGGCCAGAAAGAAGTTGCAAATACATAAAGGCTATACATATCAGTGCAAACCTAGTAGGCTAGAAATTAATCGCATGCGTACGAACAGACGAAGAAAATAACAGATCTCTAAAGCAAGCGCACAAACCAGCTATAAAAACATGAGCCCAAACGAAACAATTGAAGTTTGAGAGGTGAACGAGCAGACATAAACAGTTAGAACATTTTTATCACAAGAACATCTCAAAAGAGAACAATCGGGCCCTCCTCCCATTTTGGCCACATGACATAAACGGGTACTGCATGATAAACGACCAGAACACTTTTATCGCAAGAAGATCATAAAGGGTACAATCGCCCCCCCCCTCGCCCATTTTGGCCCTCCTCCCATTTTGGCTGCATGACATAAAAGGTTAGAACGCTTTTATCGTAAGAAGAGCACAAAAGGGAACAATCGCCCCCCCTCACATTTTGGTTGCATGGTTTGATGTCGAGAGTGGAACAGAAAAGGAACAAGGAGGGAGCGAGGGAAACACAATTATGGATTGCGTGGGTTGCGGTGGCGAACAATAGTAGGAGACAACTAGAGGCAGCGGACCTGAAGACAACATGCCACGACAATGCGGTCGATGTGGATAGTGGACCGACGCAGCGTCAGAGGAAACAACGCGAGAAAGAGGTGCAAATATGTGGATGGGATGACAAAACCGAGAAGATGATGGTCAAGCGGAGCAAAAGACTAAGAAGGCGATGGAGGCGAGGCGAGCCACAGAAGTCAAATCGAGACAGGGCATAGGCAATGACAAGCCAAGCAACAAGTCACGCATGGTGCATTGTGAAGAGCAATGTGGACGAACGGATGGGAGACGCGCTGGCCCAGAAGCTGAAACATGAATGGACAGACGGTTGGCCGCGAAAACGAGACGGAGGCAAAGCGAAACAGAATAATAGAGACAACACACACATAATGACTGACGAGACTGAAAGCACAGTCGCTCTCATACGAATGAAGGAGAAGCTAGGGATTCTCTCGCGTATAGATCAAAGAGAGATATGTAGGTAACATACCGAAACCGGATCTGAAAAGAATTTCTACCTCTTGATCTTGAACTTGCTGCAAAATACAAAACTGAGCCATGATATACCATTCAAAGTAGGTACCCATGGACTATGAAGTTGCACTTGAGTTAATATACAACTAATCTTATGTTCAGGCTATACGCAAATGATCGCTTTAAAATCGAACCATTAACCTAATTTAATATATTTAGAAAATATTATTGTAAAACACGTTTGGAGTAGCATAATGTTTTTCTCTATAGTCAATTTAAGATTTAGTACGACATGAGTGTAACCATTAGTTTTCTCATAATACAATTATAAAATATAAGACTATGGATATTAATTTATAAGTTATAACTAACCTATGCGTATTATTTCACCAAACTAACATAGATATTAAAATATATATTATTTGACAGAAATAAAAAGTTTGATAGTACTCTTCCCACAACAAAGTTGTAACCAAAACGAGTAATAAATTAAGTCCCTCCAACAATGTGCCTGTACATAATCTATTATCATGTAAAAAACTACCTCAAATAAAAAACATGTATCCAATTTTTAAACCATAACTGTAATGGATTTAGAAATATAAATAAAAGCATTTTAGTACTAGCCATGCAATCTCACGGGCCAATCGCCTAGTTATTAAAGTGATAGAAAAGCAAAACAACACATTCCCTCTCAAGAGATAGAAATTCTCATGTTAATCGATCAAAAAAAGATAAAGATCTACACCGTCGATTGTGGTGGGTCCAGATTATAATGGTCTAGATTAAAATAAAGAGTCCAAGTCAAGTACAATTCAGAAATAACTAAAATTCAGAATAATAAAATTAAATTATATTAGCAATTTTATTTATAATTTTATTTGTATACGAATTCCAGGTAAAATCTATAAATAAATATAATTTTGGAATAAAAATGAAACAAAATTTAGCAATTGGATTTGAGTATAAATTCGAACAACAAAATACCAAAAATTCAGAATAAAAAATAAAATAATATTTACAGTTTGATTTTGACACAAATTCTAAGTAAAATCCCTAAATAGTTGTAATTCAGAATAAAAAATAAAGAAAATTTAGTAATTGTATTTTATACAAAATCCAACAAAAAATAATTAAAATTCAGAATGAAACATAAAAAAATTCAATTTGATTTTCATATGAATTCCAAATAAAAATCCATAAATAACTCTTCCTTATGCTCACCTCACCCTTGCTTGTTTCCTCACAAGGAGGACGAAACGTTGTTGCCGTTCGCAGAGCTAGCTAGAGGACGCCCACACCATTGTGGTCAGTTCCCCCTTTTTGGTGAGCTTCGACCTTGAAGTCCTTGTCCTTCGTGTTCGCCTCGAGCTCCCCTCCCTAATGCTCTCCCTCTTCTTCCTTGTCATGCACCAGAGACGTTGGAACGCCTTTGTCACCGTCGCTGGCCTAGAGCACACATAGACACCACCGCCGCACCCGATCTCCTTCCCTTCTCGGTTTCTAGATGAGCCCCTATGATCCCTTGCATTCCAGATTGATGCTAACTCGGTAGGATAGCCATATACACGGGTAGTCAACCGTAGTTGCTCCATCCCTAGGCAGCTTGTCGTGTCGCCGTAGGCCGCCATGGAGAACTTAGCTCCTTGAACTACCTCAAGCACCGTTATCACCAATAGGATCGCCTGGTCGTGTAGATGCTCAAGCCCCATCTTTTTTTAGAAGACGCGCTAGAGTTTTGTAGTTGCCACCATGCATAGTATTGCTACTGTTGTCCTTGCCGTAGAGCCCCCACCGTTGTGCATCTCCCGTCGTGCCATCGCTGTCATTAGGGTCGCCTTGGTCACCGTGGCCCATTTTGATAGTCACGGGTGGTCGTCGTGGATCTCCTTGCCGATGCTGGGCTCGACCCGAGCCAGCAATGGCCTCACTCGCCGTTCCTCTATTTTGTCGGAAAGAAGATGACCGTGTGACACTGACATGTGGACCCTACTCTAATTAGATAAGTTAACCTAGTAATTAATTAGTACATAATGTGAGTATGACACATGGGCCTGCGGTAATTAGAAAATTTGATTAGAAGCTGGATTAATATCTAAGTGTATGACATGTGTGGCCCACCACTTAAAATACCTGTAGATTTAGTCTGTAGACCGTAGTCGTTGACATGTGGGCCCCAAACCTCGTAGCCCATTGCATGGACCTAGTCCATGTGGACCATGGTCCCATCTGTCACTCTCTTAGGTTTTCTTAATAAAAAATAATTAAAATCCGGTTGGACCCCACCTGTCAACCTCATAGGTTTTCTTAACAAAAATATTTATGAAAAGGAATTAAAACCTAGATGGACCCCACCTGTCAGGATTTTCAGATTTTTTTCTAGAATTTCCTCTCGGGTCAAACTTTGGAGAGTTCATCATCACTCATTTTAAATCCAAATAAATTGATTTTGTTTCTAAATTAATATAAATTCAAAACCTTTCTAACAGTACCAAAATTATAATATATGGGATTCATTTGAAGTCAGTTTGAATTTGAATGCTTTTCACAATTATAGAGTTTGACGCTTCGTCCGTCGTCGTCGCTACGATCAACAACCAACCCCATCCACTATTGACTAGGGCAAGTCCTTATGATTGTCATGTTGAAGTTAATTTTCAAATGCAATTATTTTGCTTTAAAGTATTACTTGCATACTTTATATATTTATTAAATACTATGTTAAAGGCAAAATTGGCTACATGACATTGTACTTTTGTAGCATTTGCTCCGAGGCATGAAAAATTTGTGTATTTGCTCTAGAACACTATAATTTTATGACTCTTTGCTGCAGGACACTGATGCCTCTAAAATAATATTATCTTGGTTAGTAGGAGAGAGTGTGGGCTAAATGCCATATTTGATCCTCCATCCTTCTTCACTATTCCTCTCTATCTTGCCACTTGCACGCACCTCTGGCCACAACCGCGGAGTAACAAAGAACGTGAGTCAATACGCGAGGAACCCGAGCCGCCGCAACTCGTCATCCTCGCCTTGAGAAACCTCCTCAATCTGAGCATTACACAACACTGCTCAACGACATGGCAATTAATGATTCCAACCCCGTGCATGGCAGAACCAAGTTCTACAAAAGCAGATGCCCCCTTATCGCCTGGAAAGTCCAACGGAAGTCAATCCATCGGATCATCTTACCTAGAAGCACGATCTGGCCACAAAATAGGTAGATGATGGCGATGATGACCATGGCCTTCTCATTGGAATCATGCAGGCCGCAGCGCTGCAGCCCCAGGGCAAGCGCTTGCAGCTCGAGATCAGGAAGGGCACTGGGGGCTCCACTCGCAGCCTACCACCATGCGAGCAGCAGCAATCAAAATCCACAGATCTAAATCATGTAATGCACATGCGTGCACACAAAATGCCGTGGAGAAATTAAAGCAAGGAAGGCTGCGAGCTGATTTGCCGGCGGGCTACCACCTCGCCGATCCCAGAGGCGGGACGAGTCACAAAGGGAAGGGAAAGTGGATAGGGTGCGGAGGTCGGGATTGGCGGCGGCCATGGAGGCCACGACGGCATCAGAGATGGCAGCGATGCGGAGGAGGTGCGCGAACACGAGTCCTAGAGGGTGGCAACGACCCAGGCGGACTAGCGCGGGCAGGAGGAGAGGTGTTGGAAGGAGAGCAGTGGGGCTGGGGCGTGGGAGATGAGGGGACGAGGAGGAATGAGGGGTCGCAACCGCCACCGCGGCGGTAATCATGACCGTCGGAGGTGGGTGGGCCACAGAGGAGGTAGGAGGTAAGAGAAGAAAAGAAAAGAAGGGTATTGATGTCATTTTGATCTGTTTTGCTTATGAAGATAACCAGATATGTTATTTTAATGGTCTCAGTGTTTTATAACAAAGAGCCACATAATTACAGTATCGTGTAGCAAAAACATAATTTTTTAGTGTTTTAGAGTAAATGCCAAAAAAAAAGAGTATCTTGTAGCCAATTTCTTCAATGTTAAATGTTGATACTAACACTAATACGTGGAAAGTAAACCACGGGCCCACGAACCGACCACCATGAATATCTGGACATAAATCGGAGTCAGTGGCACTGGGCCCAGGAATTATACTACACCACTTGTCAATGTCTCAATGAAGCGTGTTTGCACCTAGGAGCGGAGCCCGTACACCGTCTCCTCGGTGGTGGGACCCCATGCGTGCTTTGGGACCCACCATCTGTTTCCCTTTTCCCACCTGCTCTGCTCACGCAGTCGCGGCCTATTTATGCGCTCCAGTGCCGCCTCGCCGCACAAAGAATCCACACACCTCTCTGGCTCCCCCTCTCCTGTCACCACCAAGTAGTACAGTAGACACCGCCGGAATCGCCTCGCCGATGGCCACCAAGAGCTGCCAGGCTCAAGCTCCGGCCATGTCCGCGGCAACAGAGCACGCATCCGGCGGCGGAGGAGGCGGGGCGCCGACGGGGAGCCTCCCGCCGCCGCGGAGGGGCCAGATCAAGGAGAAAATCATCAAGGACGTCGTTGACGCGGTCGCCAACATAGCCATGGGACTCGTCCGCGTCAACAACAACAAGAACAGCGCCGGAGGCGGCCTTCCCGTTGCCGACGATGCCGACGAGAAGTGAACAACGGAGAGGAGAAGAAGCCCCGTCCTCTTGCATCCGCTCGATGTGCTCGCCCCTCTGCTGCTAACATGTGCTCATTTTAGTGCGCGCAGCAGATCCGGAGCAAAAATAATCAAGAACTTCTTGTTAGTCCCTGCCTTTTGTCGGTCGTGGATGGAATAGTTGCCTTATTAGAGCAAGCAACTGATCCATCCGTAGTTCTAGCGTTGGCTCCCTCTTGTTGTGATCTTCTTGTTGCTGGTTAAGTCTCAGCCTTTCACGTGGTTACTAAGGTTTTTTAAAGTAATAACCTCCTGTTGCTGCTGCTGCATTTTATTTCTTCTAGTCTTGGTGTAAGTCTTCAACTTGTGTTGTTGTATAAGGTGCAGGAGGGATCAGCAAGTATTATGGGCTTGTCCTTCCTTCCTAGGTTCCTTGTGTACTATTACTATGTATGTTTTGGATCCTTGCTTGTGAAATCAATTAAGCATTCTGTGTGAGAAACCTGTTTGGTGATTCGGAATTTCTGCTTCGGAGTTTCATCACTTAAATTTTCTTATTCCTCTCCCTGCATGATACTTAACCTGAAAAAAGGTAATTCTTTCTACGGTGCTTTAGTATTTCTTCAATTTCTAATTAATAAGCAGTGTTAAGTCACTAATCTCCCTTCTCATCTCCGGATCAAGTCGCCAGTCCAAGTCGCCGCCCACAGTTAACACTCGAGGAGGAATACCCATCCCCTTCGTGACAAAGGAAAACCACGATCTGCCGAACCCAAATATCCAATGCAGCACGTGGCCCAGCCACACGATTCCCTCGTAGCGAAGCTTACCCCAGTAGAGCAGGACCAGCATCAATCGAAACCTAATCGCCAACCAACACAACTGAATCAATCCAAAGAAGTCCCCCTCCCCTAGATCGCAAGCATACCCACGAAACCAGATCAAATCCAAGAACACGTATGTGAACCGAATCGAGTTGCTAGAACGCCAACATCCCACGAACCTTGGGCCGATTCGACGACGGAGAGCATGAGACGTTGAGGGTTCGCAGGGAAGGCGAGAGGAGTGGTTGAGGTGTGCAAGCACCGACCGGTTCGCAGCGTTGGCGAAGAGGCAAGTCGAGGAACGGTTTTGTGGATTGCGGTGACCCACATCGGCGCCAATTTCCTACGAGTCAGAGGGGGAAGGGATTACGGACAACCACTAAGTCCTTTTTAGTAGTAGAGAAGAGAAGTAGTATGTAGTCTTGAACCATGTATATGCCATGCATGGAAAAAAAGAAGGTTTGTGCATTGTCAGTATATAACAACTAAAACGAAGAACCAGACCAACAGAATGGTATGCAAGGTTATAGTTCAATACAAGAGAGTAAAAAGGCAGTAAAATGATTATTGCACTCCGCCTCTTGATTGTTTTGGTTTATTGATCATGTTGAACCTAATTTTCAATTGCAATTATTTTGCTTTAAAGTATTACTTCCATGCTTTATATATTTATTAAATACTATGTTAAAATGTTGGTACTTAGTTAATCATTGTCTATCAATACATTGTTTATCCCTTCATTGATTTTGATAATCCATTTACCTTGTCACCCTAGGCTAATCATTATATTAATAAATTTCCATTGGTTAATCAATAGCGACTAATGGTTCTACTTAGACATTACTTAGTGGTTAATTTGATTATGACACAACAATGACATCACAACACTTGGAGTCATGATATGATTTTTAATGTGGTAATATGAGTTACTACTGGAAACAGGAAAATATTTTATAAAATGATGGAGATTTGGGCGAGTTGATGGTATGAGGCCGGTGCAGGGACTGCACAAGAGTTGTGTTTATGGATTGTCTCACCTAAGTAAATTAAGGATTAAATCATGTGTCGTATTCCTAAACTACCAATCGTGCAAACCACAAGTTAAGTATGGGGTGACCTGGCCAAGTAATTTGCTTAGTTTCGGCATGACTCATGTGCGTAACTAATTAAACAGTCTCGCCTGGACGTTTCCAACGCCTTTCTGTTAAAAATGTGACTCGATTTACCCGGCCTTACGCTTGCTCTGTCAACTCTCGCTGAACTGAACGTATCAGATAATCAGTGTGTGAGAGCAGAGCAAGCAAAGCACGGCAGCACCAACAGAATAGCAACCAAAAGCAACATAAAATCAAGCAGCACGTGCTGACTTTTGACGGTTTCCTGTGAGAAATGAGACCACGAGCAATGCATTTATGCATCAATCGTCGTTCGCTGATCGAGTGGCACTTTCAAGGTTCAGTGTATCTCCGGTGACCGTATGGATGATGATTGATGGTGATGGCCCCACGAGCTTGAGGTGTCAGTGTCACTGCCTCCGCCACGGCATGCTCCTGCTCACGGACAGACACCTCGATCGGCCGAGATGACCTGCCTGCCGTGATCTTAACTGATACAACTTCTTGTGACGCGACACGCAACGGACTCTTCTCCGGCGAATCTTAACGGCTGGCTAAGGGAAGAGATGCGCTGCAGCCTAGCTAGTTTGAAGAGGGAGGATGAGGGGGAAGAAGATGCCAAAAAAAACATCGAAGACGAGCATGTACAATACAATGATGTGATGTAGCTGTGTTTTTAAATATGAAGTGATACTCATATATATTTAAGACTTTGATATGTTTTAACCACGAAATTATGTGTTATTGCAGAAATACCAATATTATTTTCTTAATATAAATATACTTAATGTATTTTTAAATATAAAATTAATTCATAGTAGACGAATTTTCTTTAATCCTATTTTTTCAAGCCAGAATACAAGTTGGACTCCAACACCCGTGTTAGCGTCCAAGTAACACTGCTTCTGACCACCTAGCTATTTTCCATGTGATGCATGTTGATTGTGTTGGCATATATGATGTATCTTTTTTTTTGGAAGTAGGAACAAGGTTACAAGGATTATCTGAAGATGTAAGAAAAATTCGTGAGTAACTTAACCTGTCATTAGTTAATTAGAAAGATATTGTCAGTAACTAATAAAAAGAAGCACTGCCCTCTAGAAAGAGACACACACACCACAGCATCTAGCATCTGGAAGATCTAGTAGCATACACCATTAATTGATTGCCATAAACTCAAGCTGGTGCTGGTCTGACTACTGGTCATTGGTCTATAGATGCTTCCAAGATACACACACACTGCTCCCTGATCCACACGTCCAACTTGCCCTCTAGTAGTTACCAAAATCAGGGCATAAATTCCCTGGTTAGTGCCTTGATCACATTCACACCATAAACCTCGTGAGAGATGAGACCCAGTCTCGCACCCAAAAGTAGTCAATTTATTCCTGCAAAAAAAAGGTAAAAAAAACAACACACCAACTGACACAACATGCTGAAACTAGTGTAACTTCCAAAAGGGTCTTCTTACCTATAAATTGTTTCCTACCTTCCCACATCCCTTCCCCAAGTGAGCAAGAACAACTGAGCAAGAAGAAAGGAAGCAGGAAGCAAGCCAGAGAGGAGCCATGGAGTACTACTACCAGCACAGCAACAGCGGCATCAACTACAGCACGAAGGAGAAGAGGCCTCCACTGAAGAGGGGGCAGCTCAAGCGGCAGATAGTGAGGACTTTGAGCAACCTTGTGGTGCCGCACGGTGACGTGGATCAGCGCAAGCAGATCGCAGGTTAAGAGGAGAACCAAGCTGCAACTAAACACCATACATGTTTTATGTTCAGCTAGATGATTGTGGTATGCGCATATGTAGTATTTCACACATATGGATGGTGCAAAGTGCTGCTAGTACGTAGCTGTTTTTTTTCTTCAGGATTTCCTCTCCGTTAATTAGATCCCGCTGCTTGCTTCATCAGTGTGTGTAGTACGTCTCTCAGAGTGAAAGTTTTGTGTAAGATAACTTTGATGGCGACACAAGTGTCAAGTGTGTGCTTGATCGATCATCTTTAGATTCTTCTGGTCATCAGCTGAAAGATATAAGTACCACCAGTCTTCAAGTTTGCAAGTGCATCTTTTTCCAGCGGGGATAAGTGCAACTGCAGTCTGCACGTCTCAAACCTGCGACAGTATGGCATCCACGTCCGTTTATCAACATTTTAATTTTTTACCCATCTTTGCATGGGGAATGCTTTACAGCTGATTGGCCGCGACGGCCGCGGGCTGGCGTGGGCGGCGCCGTGCTCTTACAGCGTACGTCCGAACAGGCGGGTCACGGGGTAACGCGCGCGTGCCCGCGCCCGATCGCCACAACGCGCGTGCCGTGCTGCCCGCTACTGCTCTTGCCGCTTGCCGCGTGCCGCGCGCTCGCGCCGACGGGCTGGGTCAGCTCGGGCCTTTGAAGGTACCTTCGACTTTATATCCATACGAGCGGTTCAATGTTTTCATCCAATCGATTATATTGGTTAGAATTAAGTTATACTTCTACTGATATACTACCGTTATAAATTCCACGAAAGGTAAAATCGTAATAGCTCAACTGAGTTTGAAACAACATGAATGGGCGGACTAATAAATTCCGTTAACGCTTGCTCCGATAAATCGGGATAGGTGTATTTATTGAGAAAAGTCTATAATGCTCTCAAAAATCAATAGCCAAATTTAATTTCTCCTACCATACCCTTACCCTTAGTACTAGCACAAGGTACCGTAAAAGATACCCTCACCAGGTTAACACTTGGCTTACAAAATAGACAAAGAGAACTACTAGCGGAGCAAAAAGGCAAGCGGTAAGAGGAGCTAGTGACGGAGTACTACTACTACCAGTACCACAGCAGCAGCAACTACAGCACAAAGGAGAAGAAGCCTCAGATGGCAGCTCGAGCTACGGATAGTGAGGACGATAAACAACCACACTGGGCCAATCAGTGTTGGTGGCCCTAAGCAAGCAGTTCACGAGTTCAGAAGAAAACCAAGCAACAAATTGATCATACGGTGCAAGCGTGGTACTCCATAGACAGACTATACAATGTGCTGCCACTAACTAATTTTCTCATAATCACCTTAATTTACCCCTACCCCATTTTGTTCACTTTGTTTTTAGGATTTTACCTGAAATGCTGGTTATTGCATACTTCATCAGTGTTCTTAGCCTCTGAGTGATGAAATGGAGAGGTGGTGTCTCAAGGTCCATGTAAATATCTTCCTGTTGATCGAAATAGCGGCTAGAGGGGGTGAATAGGAGCCCATTCTTTTTCTCACAAGTATTCATCCCCTATTTTATCTCCAATAGATATGAGAAGCTATGAAGATTAAAGTCTCAAAGTCATAGCGGAAGACTTGAGCTGGAATTGAGAGAATCTGATGTGAGTGTTGGCCCGATCTTCTGAAAGGTACTGATACGTTGATTGTGGAGAACACGACGTTGATGATCCAAATGCTCCGACCCGAACAGATCGAACCCCTCGCAATCATTACACCACTTCTACGTTGGTTATCAACCGTACCGAACGCGGTTGATCTCGCCAAGAAGGCTATCTCCTGCAAGCGAATCGAGAATACAAGTAAGAGAGTAGAAGATGCAATCTGAAATTATATTGTGAATATTAATGAAGCTCACAAAGTTGGGGTTTCTCAAACCGAACAAGCGACGAAACTGCTAAGCAGAATAATCTAAAAGAAAAACTCAAGCAAAACTAAAGGGCGACGGCTTCTATATGAGGAGGGCGGCCAGGAGGTGGAACCCTAGGCCGAGGCACTGTTCATGGTACTGTTCATATGTGAATAGTGGCTGCATGAACAGTACGGGCCTAGGGGTGGCTGGTCATGCAGATGGGCCAGGTCGTCCAACAGATGGGCCAAGTTATCGGCCAATACATTACATAGCTTGTGGGCCAACAATTGGTGACGCAGCACCATGACATGTAGACGTAACACCATAGCATGTAGATGATGCTCGGCTCGTATGAGTGGATGCGGCTCGGTCCAACTGGTGAATATGACAGAGCAGTAGCCGAAAGTCCTATCGGAGAGGATGTTGTTGAAGTAGAGGATGTTGTGCAGCGGTGGGTCGAAGCAGTGGTTGCATCCTTAGGGTTGATGTCCTCATCATCATCCCTTTCTTGAATTTGAGTCGTCCTCGACTCAATCGTTGTCTCCAAATCATCATTTTTCTGCAAAAGGTTAGTGACAGCCGACGGCATAGAGCTAGATATATCATCAAGTGAAAATGAAGCATCTTTGTATTTCAAAGCATCGCATGGCACATCATTATCAAAATTTTCAGTAAGATTAGGTTTGGTTGCAAGCATGACATAACCCTTTAATTTAATTCCCTCAGTCCTAGAACTATGTGCCAACTTCTCTTTTCTAGATGGGAAATTGTTCTTCACTACTTGCTGATTTTAAAATTCATGTTCAAGTTCATTTCGCTCATTTTCAGCTATCTTTTGTTCATATTTCATAATTTCAGCAGGTGTCAAAGGTAGCAAAGTTTTTATTTCCTTTGTGCATAAGAGAGTACTTATTACTTCTACCATGATGAGTTGTATCGATATCAAATTCCCATGGACGACCTAATAAAAGTGAATAGGCTTGCATAGGCACTACGTCGAAATCAACAAAATCATGATAGAAACCAATGGAAAAATACACTCTCGCAGATTGTGTTACCTTCACCTTACCGCTGTTATTGAATCACTGAATATGGTACAGGTGAGGATGCGCACGTGTGGTTAAGCCAAGCTTCTTGACCAAACCTGAATCCACCAAGTTATTACAGCTCCCGCCATCAATTATGACACGAACACGGCAATCCTTGACGATGAGGAACATCTGAAATAAATTATGGTGTTGTAGTTTCTCCGCGTGCTCTCTTTAAGTGCTCAATACTTGCTGCACAATTAGGGTCCTATAATTCTTTGTAGCACCGGCACCTAAAATTTCCTCACCATCGTTATCAACCTCATGGTCATCATCATTACCTGCAAGGTTAGCTGCAAGAGCATATTCATCCTCAACATCACTAGCACTTACATAACCACCGTCTTCTGTCGCAATGTATGCTCGCTGACTTGGGCAATCTCTCATGACGTGGCCCATCCCTTTGCAATGGTGGTACACAATCACCGTTGTACGACCCGTGGAAGCAACCGATGAAGAGCTCTGCGCTGGTACCTGCACACTAGTAGATTTACTTGCCTCGGGTGCACGTGACGGTGGTGGCGGTGCTGCTGAACGCGCCCTACTCACGGAGGGGGCAGCAGACCGAGAAGCAAGAGGTGGGGTTGTGTCGGCTTGCCCCGGTGTCGATCTCGATGTAGACGTACTTCCAAAGTTGCTCCTAGTCTTTTGTTGTCTTCCTTGCAATTCTTTTTCTGCCAAACAAGTAAGCTGGAACAACCTATTGATATCATTATACTCTTTGTAATCTACTATGTCTTGAATTTCACGCCTTAAGCCTCCATAAAAACGCGTCATCTTATCCTCCTCATCCTCAACAATATTACAATGCAGCATGCCTATCTGTAGTTCTTGATAATATTCCTCGATAGATTTATTACCTTAGTCTAAGCGATGTAATTTCTTACACATATCACGTTTAAAAGCAGGAAGAACAAATCTAGCACGCATAGCTACCTTCAATCTATCCCATGTAACAGGTGTTAAGCCAGAATTAACTACTTGATTCTACCAAATGATAGCAAAATCTTTAAATTCGCTAGTAGCTTGTCTGACTCTATGTACTTCAGGAACTAGATGGGCATTAAATTTTTATTCAACTGTCATCTCCCAATTTAGATAAATTTAAACATCTAAAACACCCACAAAAAATGGTATGGTAAATTTAACCGTAGCAAATGGGTCATCATTAACACGAACATTGTGGTGCTGAAAATTATTACCTCCCATACCGTGATGGTTGTGATGTAGACAATGTCGTTGACAGGCATCTTGGGCAGCAAGAGCAGCGCTAGCATCACGGTATTGCCTCTCATTATCATATCCCTCATCAAGATCTTGGGCTGCATCGTGATCATACTCGCGTCCATTGGGACGTGGCCGATTCACCATTCTTTCAAGGCGTGTGGTGAGCGCTGCAATACTATCGTTGATTGAGCGTTGCAATGTAGTCATAGTAGCTTGAAGCTTCCTGTCGATGTCTTCATTAATGGTAGTGCGTTTTTCATTCAAGAGTGTCATGAGCTCTCCCTTTAAGACGCACTCTTTCTCATTAGACGAGTCACCTGTCATGGTTAGTAGAAAACAAAAGACAACACAAAGATATTCTCCCTGTCAACTACTAGGTGATGGAAGGTGGAATCACACACTCTCAAGTGTCTTACTACACTCTTACAAGTGTTCTTACCAAAGCATGCAGTAGGTGGTACAACCGGTGGCTGGTTCGTGATACCGAGTAGAGCGTGGGTACGATTGCAAGAGGGGACCTATTTTGATCAAGAGTAGGTGGAGCTTGCGAGGGCACAATATGTAGCAAGGATTAGCAATAATCAAATCAGTTAATGCAAGCTGAAAGATTGTTCAAAGTACTCATCAAAGTTACTGATCCTAGCCTAATCAAAGCCCTATGCAGAGAAGTGTATGTACGCACACGCAACGATCAATGTGACTTGATGTAAGCAAAGGAGAACCTCACAACAAGTGCTAGGAGATACGCTAGCCAACTACTCAAACTTATTTATAAGGGCACAAGATTATTCGCGTGATGTAGAGCACAAAACAGTAATATTGGTAAAAACGCGAACAACCCTCTAAATTGAGCAGATACAACAGCTAGTCTCAAACGATAAAATGCAAAGTTTTATATGGCTTATATATATACTCATTTGAAAGTTTTCGATGAGATCTACAACTTTCTCAACTGGACAAACCCCAAATTCCGAAGGGAAGACCGAAAGAATAGCCAAAAACATAAAACTGAAAACTTGCGACGCAATTTCAGGGCTAAAGATGGTCGATTTTGGGGGTCTTATAAGGTGACTGGCATAAGCGGGTCATTATTTCAGATGCGCCTCATCGTTAGCTTCGAAACGAGCACAAGAACGTCAAATTCTGACTCCGTATGCAAAAGTTATGCCTGTTTTACTGAAGGTATGTTGGAAACAGGCTCGAATTCATTTCGGCCTCAAATTGAAACTGCTACAACTTTTGATTCCATGGGCCAAACGTGCTCAATTTTTTTGTGGTAGCTTGAGGTTATATCAGAAGGGCTCCACCAATTTTCACTGATTTTTGTGCAAGTTTGTTGCACTTTCAAAATTTCAGAACAGAGGGTTCTCTTTTGTTTCTTCTCTCTTTTTGTTTCTTTTTTTTCTCTCTTTTCTTTTTTTGGAGCCCAAAATCAATTTCTCTCTGTTTTTTTTTTCCTTTTCCTCAAAACCAAAACCAACTTCTAGGGTTTGTCCCCTTTCTTGCACACGAAATCAAATGCTCTTGGTGTGGCGTGGCAGAGAAGGCTTGGGGCGGCCTTGGCAGCAAGGTGGCAATGGCGGCAAGCATTTTGGCTACCCTGGCAGGAGATGGCAGCACGGGTAGGAGCAAATGACTACTGCGGCGGCAAGTGGCAGCGACGACAGGAGGCTCTGGTAGCTGCGGCAGGGGATGGTGAGGTGCGAGAGGAAGGGTTTGTGTGGTGCAGTAGGGAGGTTTTGTGGCGCGACAGATGATTGATGGGCAGAGGCGCGGTAGCGGAAGATTGGCAATGGCGGTAGGGCAATAGGCTGCCGCGGTAGGGAGGTGGTGGTGGTGATGTTTGGCGCGGCAAGGGATGTGGTGGCGCGACAGATGAAGATGGAACAAGATCAAGCTACGCGAAGGAAACACGATCAAACTAGACAACGACGAACTAGATTCTTACTAGACTAGAAACGAGCAACTGAAACGATGATGCAACAAAAATTCAACAAGCAAAATATCAAAATAAAAATTGCAAAGCACAAGTGGGTGATGGGACAGCGGAAGACACGACGAACAAAATATTTTTTTGTGGGCTAATTTTTCTGGATTTTAGGACGATGAACAGTAATTAAACTAAAAGGGGAAAAACTGTGATTACCTAACGGGCAACTTTCACTCTGATACCACCTGATGTGAATGTTGGCCCAATCTTCCGAAAGGTACTGATACGTCGATTGTGGAGAACACGACGTTGATGATCCAAAGGATCCAACCCGAACAGATCGAACCCCTCGCAATCACTACACCACTGCTCCATTGGTTATCAACCCTGCCGAACACGGTTGACCTCGCCAGGAAGGCTATCTCTTGCAAGCGAATCGACAACACAAGCAAGAGAGTAGAAGATGCAATCTGAAATTATATTATGAATATTAATGAAGCTCACAAAGTAGGGGTTTCTTAAACCGAACGAGCGGCGAAACTGCTAAGCAGAATAATCTAAAAGAAAAACCCAAGCAAAACTAAAGGGCGATGGCTCCTATATGAGGAGGGCGACCAAGAGGTCGAACCCTAGGCCGAGGCACTGCTTATGCATGAATAGTGCCCATGTGAACAGTACATGCCTTGGGTTGGCTGGTCAGCAGATGGGCCAGGTCGTCCAATAGATGGGTCAAGTTGTCGGCGAATACATTACATAGCCTGTGGGCTAACAATTGGTGATATAGCACCATGATATGTAGACATAGCACCATGGCATGTAGACAACGCTCGACTCGTATGAGTAGACGTGGCTCGGTCCAACTGGTGAATATGGCAGAGCAGTAGCCGAAAGTCCTATCGGAGAGGATGTGGTTGAAGTAGAGGATGCCGTGCAGCGGTGGGTCGAAGCAGTGGTTGCATCCTTAGGGTTGATGTCCTCATCAGAATCAACCTTCACTACCCACTAGGCCACTATCGGTCTGACCACCAAGGCGAGGCCGGTCTAACCGCTCCCCCGCTGAAGGAAAATCAACATGATGAATGATCCACAAAAGACCTAACTTTCGATCTAGTGATCCAAATTCTCTGAGATTTCAAACATAGCTCAACAAGAAGGCCAGTAATCTATTCCAATAGAAGATGGAGAGAAGCATAGTCAAGGTTCCACAAATTTCTTGAATAAGGAAAGAAGACTCAAAACCGGGGGAAAGCCTATACATGATCAAAATGCTTGCTCGTGGATGAAAGATGGTCAAGATGACCTTCGATCAGATCCCACAACACCTAGCAAGCTAAATCATAGCAAAAAATCAAGGCAAGACCCGTAGAACACAAGAACTCTAAAATTACTAAAGAGATAGCAAGAAGAAGAAAGAGCTCACCTTGGTACAAACTTAATAGGATTGATACGAGAAATTATAGGTTTACAACCACTCCGCCATGGAGGACCAAAAGCTCACTCATGAGCACCTAATCTCTTAATACATCTCTGTCTCAAATCTTGGCCTCCTATATTCTCTCTACTTTCCCTAAATCTCAAATTAGGGTTTCCAAGGCTTGGTTGTGCAAATCCTACACCAATCCTTATATAGTTGAGGCTAGGTCCAGAGAAAAACCCTAACGGGCACCCGTTAAGCCCACACACAAGTAGGTCTACACCAACTCACGCTTCTCAAAGCAGATGATGATCCGGGTTTTCTATATCTGTCATTTCGTGGTCTTCTCCTTCTCTTGACCTAAACAACTTCTCCTTTGTGTCATCTTGCACCGTGGTTTCTTCAAGATCACGACCCGATATTTTGGAAAAGATACCAAAAGACTCCTTCTCGATCCTTGTCCATGACCGAGACTAATAATCATGAAGCAATCTCGTGCCTCACCACACATAGATTCATCAATGGCTTTCCTCATGCTGGCAAATCTATCTCATCCAACTTTCACCCAACCACCTTGGCAGTTGCACTTGCCCCAAGTCACTTGATGTAATCTGTTGCACCGAACTTCCCATTCTGTCTTTCTTATCCAACCACTTCACGTGACATCTTTGATCGTTTTGGACCTCGGCTCTCCTAGCCTAGTCTCAATCATCCTCACAGTTGACTGTAGTTAACTCCAAGCGCCCCTGCACAACAATAGACTAAGAAATCAATTCTGTTCATAAATTCTTCGCAATTTGACCAATATTAGCTAAAACATGCATCATGCAACACACACGCACTGAATCCCATGACTTTAGCCAATTCCACAAAGTTTAACACACTCATTGTGCATGAACTCAACCTAGCCTGTCAGACCGTCGGACCTCGGCCGATCTGACTGCCAGCCCTTCGGCTGGTCTGACCGCACTTGGCCGATCTGACCACATGCCCCGGTAATGATCGGTCAGACCACTACCGCTTTCCAAATGAGAAAACAACCCTCTCAGGAGTTTTCTGCAAAACGCTATCTAGTTTCGCGTCTAATCTCCATTTTCAATGTTGTAACATACCAAACTAGATTTGTATTTCAAATGTACAAAAGTATGAGAGTTTAAAAACTTTTGTTGTATATCATGAGCATGCTTTTGTTTTTCTAGAACTTGTGCACAACTTTAAACTTTTGGTGTTGTAGTAAAGTTTGTTTTGAAATTTAAAACTTTTAACCTGAATTCAAGTTTCTATTTGATTCTAGAAAAATATGTGTATAAAAGTTTTTGGAATTATTTTATTCAAATACTAGATTAATTATTATATTTTAATATAAATTTTCCCAAATGTTTAGAAATCAAATTGGCTTCACCAAAATTCAAATCAAATCACTAATGCAGATTTGAAAAGAAATTTAATTCAAACAAATGGAATATGAACAGTGACCGAAATAAATTTTCCTAAGTTCTAATTGAGTCTCAGAGCACCCACAATATTTTTTTGAATTTTATTGTTATTTTAAACGGTGTAGTCAAACTTGTAGTTTTTCGATCAACCCTAAATCCAATTCAAAACCCTAGCCAAAGCTCTAGCTCTTGCGGGCCGTCCGATTCAAACCCGAGCAGATCGGACCGTCCGATCCTGACGGAGTCGTTCGGACCATCCGACCTCACCGAGTCCGACCGTACCACTTGACCTGGCTCTACCACGCCATCCCACCGGACCCGAGTCCTACTCGAACCACCCTTCGGCTACACCCAAACCCATCGACTCGGTTCAGCCCAACCCGCTCATAGCTGCGTCATCATCTTCGTTGTTGTTTCATCGAGTGGCATGGGCGTCCGTGCATGCACGCCACAAGATCCCTGCGCTCGCCAGCTCATGCACACGTGTCCATCTCAGAAGCGTCGCCGAGACTCTAAAGCTCCTGAGCCCATCCACTTTCTCCCTCTTGCTCTCCCTCGCTTCCTCCGCCCGTTTCTTTGTTCCAGCCGGGAAGGAAGGAGTGGAGCTTGAGCTCTCCTCAGTGCCGCTCGAGCACCCACGACCCCGCCACCGAGTTCCCCTCTCCTTGCCACGCCTGTTTTTGCCAGTGCGAAGCCGTGGCATCCACTGAGTCGTCAGCGTCAACTTCGTCATTTTCGGCTCCGGCGGTCACGACCCCATCTTGCGTAGGCTTTCCGGTGAGTATTTTTCCTCGGTTTTTGGCCTTCTAGGATCGTGTTGCTCCATTGAGCTCACTGGATGTGTTGATTTTGTTTTTGGTGCATCACTGAGGTCATGCGACGTTGTCTTCTCCAAACACGGTAAATCGCCGCCGCTCAGATTTCAGCCGCCACCCACCTCCTCCGCCATCAAGGTCTTGGGCGCCTCGTTCCTAGAGTTCTGAAGTGTCATCTCCGTGTGAGCCGTGCCTTCATCACCGCCTCCGGTCGTCGCCAGCTCGCCACCGGCATCCTCGGGACTCCTGTGCGTCACCATCGCACTCGTGAGGACAGTGTGCACCTGGTGGTGTCATCCACGAGCCCAGAGACCCACTCTTTCTCTAGATCGCCTACCCCGCCGCTGCGCTCGTGCACTGGACCTCCGTCGAGCCGCCGGCAGCATTAGGGTATAACCCAGTCATTAACTTTAATTAACTTATGTTACTTGTGTATGACATGTGGACCCCGGGACTAAATGCGTTTAGAAGTTTAAACCTAACCGTTTAAATCCTCTAAGCCATTGACATGTGGGTCCTCCTGGCTGGTTAAGTGATGGTGTAATTTGTGAAGTACGTTTTCACTTAATGAAAACGTATTACTGTTATACTCAGTGTGGGTTTACACTTCTATAAGCCGAAGACGTCTTCTTAGAATACACCTTTGAAGTCACCTTCGACCGAGACCGATCAAAGTTTACTAGGTCAAACCTTGACCTCGGTCCCACTAGTCATCTGCTGTGGCTAGCTGACTGCGAGTGTAAAAAGTATTTAATTCTTTTCAAAATTCAGAACAGAATTATTTTTACACTAAAATTTCAAATAACTTAGAAAATTCATAACTATTGCAATTTATCTCCAAATTGAATGAAACCGATTTTGTTGGTTCTCATTTTTAGTATACTTTTAACTGGAATATATTTCAAGTGTGTATTTGTACCAGAAAATGTTGGAGTCAAATTGTTGTTTAAAAGGATTTGTTTTCATACTAGAAAGTTGTGTAAACTTCAAAAGTTCATAAGTATTTCATCTTAACTCCAAATGGAGTGAAATTAATTTTGTTAATTTTCAATTTTATTGTAATTTAACTTGGCATGAGTTTGATTTATGTTTATATTTCAGAAAACTTTGCTAAATGATTTAATTGTACACTTAGGTCTTTAACCTTGTAATTTTTTAGAAAATCCATATGAACTCCTTTTGGACTAAAATTTTCACCTAAATTATTCTAAAATCATACTCTACATGTTGTGTGAGTTTTATGCATGTTGGATGATATTGAATTTTTTTTTGTTATTTTTGGTGTTATTATTTGTTTTTGCTCGATCGATAGATTGCGACGATTCGGGTAGTTATGAGAGTGATCCTCAGCAGCAAGAAGACTGTCTTCAGCAAGGCAAGTAGTCATCCTTTGATGCATGTTGATCCTATTATGTTTGCATGCTAATATTTTAATTGCAAAAGTATGTATGCATGCTATGTTGACAAGTAATTTCTTAGTCACGATAGTTAACCGGAATAGATACATGAACTGTAGGTAAACATCCATCCTCTACTACTGAGCCTAGATTTATATTCGCTGTGATTTAGAGCTCGATGGATGTGCTCTAGTCACTTTATATTAGTATGCGAGTTGATGTTGCTTAGCAATGCTTAGGACAGTAGAATGGGGATCATCGCTTTAGCGGTGGTCATTATATCATCACTTTAAAATACTTGAGTCAGGGTACTCATATGCTTATCCTATTTGGAAAAAAACTAAAACTAAAAATAAAATGATTTAGACTTAGGCACATTGGTAAGATGGTGTGCTTTTGGGTGTGTGCTTGGTGCCCAAGTCAACAAGGACCAAATATCTTGTTCCACTGAACCAAGCATTATTGTGTGCATCCACATGAGGGTCATATGGGTCCCCTCTTGACTTATTACTTTGGAGCATGTTAATTGATGAGTCGCCAGAGGTAGATCTAGGAGAAAAATTTTTTGTTGTTTAGTTGTTGTCGGGCATGTGCGGGGTGGGATCCTGATAAAGTTCCCTCGCCCGAGGAGCGTCGGCAGTTGGTAATGCTGGACCCATGTCTCTGACACAACGTGTGGGTCCCCCGTGGAAGCCTGGATAAGGTGGTTCACGGAGGATTAACCCCCATATGTGCGACTCTTGATTAACTCATTCCATTGGAAAACGTCTCGTAGGTCTTAGCTCTGCCGACATACCTTCGGAAGTGTGCTACATCGCGTGGCAAAAGGAGCGGTCTGACATGTGGGTAAAGTTGTACACCCTTGCAGGGTATTGAACTATTCGAATAGCCTTGTCCTAGGTTATGGACATGCTTAGGGAGGTCTTTCAAGAGTTAGACTATAACATTTTGATAAAACGTGAGACTGGGTGGTATGAATGGGTAATTCGTACTATTGTTGTGGTGGCTTTGGGTAGTCATCTTTAGGATGTTAATTATGTTTATACTGTTGTCTTACTGTTATTTGAACAATTAAAAATCTAATTTGATAAAGTGTCTTTAATCTATTACAATATTGCAAATGAAACATAGCTTTGTCTTGGAAAATGAGCCATATAGCTTTCTCCATTGAATTGAGCCTGCATATAGCTATGTATAGGTTTGTTAATCGTAAATCTTGCGAGTACAATTTTTGTACTCAGTTGTATTGCTTATTTGCTGCAGAGGAGATTGACCCCCCAAGGGGTTGATCAATGTAAGACTGATTTCGCCTTCGACGACTAGCTTGGCGGCCTTGTTAGTTGCCTTGTGGGTAAGGGGCAAACCAGTCGGCTTTTGTTTATTGCCATCTTATGGCCTATGTTTTTCGCGGCAATCTTAAGTACTCTGTCTTGTGTTTGGTCGTTCAGCCTTTTGTATGAAGTCTAAGTGTATGTGACTATGTTGTAAATTATAAAAGACTCGGTATTGTAACTAATGTATGGAAATGATGTTATGTTTTGTGAGGGGTATGTGTACCGCTATTCTGGAAGGTACATAATATCCCGAGAGCGGGAAAATTTAATTCGGGATGCTAGGACCAATTGGAAGGTTAAGCATTTCAAGTTAAATCGCCCAGCGGCTCTCACAAATGGCACCTAGTGCAAACACATCTCTAAACACTCCACACAAGTGTTTGGTGTCGATTCCTAAAACTCTAGCATCGCCGGTCTGACCACCACCAATGGCCGGCTGGTCAGATTGCCTGGCCTCGACCGATCAAACCGCCAACCACCTGACAGTAAATCCAATAATTTGCTAAGCCGAGGGTTTACTCCCCAAACACCTCAATGCCAATGTCAATTGTTCAACACCTAGATTATGACCATACCCCATGGTCTCCACACTTCCAAAAGAAAAACTTTGTGTAAATATGTTCCCCGATGACCATATGTTGGAGATATTAGAGTTGTTGGAGATATTAGAGTTTAGATAAGAGTCCAAGTCATGTACGAGTCTAAGAGTTCGAGTCGGTTGTAATATTTGGCACTATAAATAAGAGGTATGGGGTCCCAAGGGACATACACAATTATTTTTGAAATTCAACATGGTATCAGAGCCAATCCATCCAAAACCCTAACCAAGCAAAAACCTTACCATCTTAGTCGATCCGTCATCCGTAGTTGCCTCATCGCACGTGGTCCTCCATGCCCACATCACATGGGAGCGAACCGCAGCCATCCAGGTTGCGTGCGGGCGAGCCAAGGGTGACGGCCAGCGGTGTAGGAGGCAGCTAGATCCCACAAAGACAAGCATCAACAGGTGCGGGTGAGGAAGAGGAGGCAGAACACGGTGTGGATCACAGGGGAGGAAGAGGAGCGGGTCGGCCGGAGGCGTGGGATCCGACAGTCGGAGGTGGAGATGGACAAGTGGGTAGTGGAGATGGCCCGCAGGAAGGCCGCTGCTACGACGACAATGATCAAGAAGGTGAAGGAAGAGGATCGAGGGAGAGGAAGAAGCGGGAGGATTAGGATTCAGTCGGAAGGCTTTGGGAGGGGGAAGAAGGCTTTGGGGGAGGAGGAAGAAATCCGATAGGAGGCGCTTGGGAAGAGGTGTTAGGAGGAGGGAGAAGGCTTCAGGGGAGAAGGAGAAGCGAGTGAGGAGGAAGAAGAGGTGTCAGGGACTCGAGGCTCAGGAGGAGAAGTGGTGCTGGTGTGGAGATGGGATCCGGTGTGGATCTCGGATTCGATGTGGATGATATGATCTCATTTGGGTGCTTCGAGTGTGGAGGATCTAGTCTGATGTGGAAGTCTGACGATCTAATCCGGTATGGAGGATCTAATCTAATGTGGCAGGATTGGTGTGGATCTATATCGGTGGAGGATCAGGTGTCATTGAGGGGGATCTAGTGTGGATCTAGATCGGTGGAGGATCTGGTGTGGTGTGTGTGTTTGTGTTGGGGAAGAGAGAGAGAGGATGGTGTGTGCTGAGAGTTCTAGCTGTTGTGTTGCTTGATGGTAACAATATCGGAGGTTACGATGGAAGTCATGGAAGATAGGGGGAGAAGACTGTTTAGGTTGTGTTTTCTAATAGTTTTAGTTGTTGTGTTGCTTGGTGGTGACAATATCGAAGGTTACGACGGAAGGCATGGAAGACAAGGGGAGAAAACTGTTCTGGTGGTGCTTTGGTGGTTGTGCTAATGGTGGAATTGTTGTCCTACAGTGGTGTTGGTATGGGTGCTAGAGATGGTGTTGTTGGAGATGTCCAGAAGAGGATTGGGACTGGAGTTAGGCGTAATGGTCTATGATAGAGGTAGAGGTGGTAGAGGCCGAGAGTAAGGGCGTGTGGGCAGAGTGGTGGAGACTGGGGGTGACTGGGGGTATGAGGGTAGAGGAAGATGAGGTTGAGGTCGGGGCAGCTGGTAGATGGTGGATATGGATTTGGTGACATCTCTGGTAGTATTGGTGGTGAGCAACTTTTGGTTTTTGTGATGTTATTGGTTATGGAGTCGATGGATGGTGGGTTTTGGTAGGTTCTATCAATGGTATTATGATATGTAACAAGATACACATTGTTGTTATCTCATGTCCATCTTGAGGAGTGTTGGAGATATTTGGCACTATAAATAAGAGCACGCATAATTATTCACGAAATTCAACACTATATCATTGTACCGTGGTAGAAGAAAGTTCATCTGTTTTTCTAGAAGGGATAATATCCCATTGTGTATACGTGTATCTTTCAGATGGGAAGAAAAGTGGAAATGCAGGTATTTGAATCTTTTGCCACTTTGGCATCCATATCTGTTCCAATATCGTGACGATGCAAATATTCAGTTCATGTGCTCTACTTGGATGGATAAGGCTTCTTTTGCAGTTGATGAATTTTTGAATGTATTGTCACTTTTGCATACCATATATACAAAAGTAGGCGTACGATTTTTTTTTGGTCAAAACTAGCACCCATCCGCACGTCCGCCGGCGGCGGTGCACGTCGAGTCGCCACGTCGCCGTGGCTGCACAACCGCCGTGCGGTGGCGCGAACGCACGGCCCTGCACCGCCACGTGTGTGTTATGGTTAGGTTGGTTAGGTTTGTGTTAGGGGTTAGGGTTTTAGCTGCAATTAGGAATTAGGGTTAGGGTTTAAGCGAATATTTTTATTTTAATTTTAGAATATAGCACACGAGTTCAAAAAATTATAAAATTTTACGTGGAGCACCTCGACATAGTACACTTGCTTGTGTAAATTTGTCATAACTTTATTCATCCAAAACTGCCACATGCTCTCTCCCCCATTAGGGTTTCCCTCAGCTTTCTTTTTCACCTAAAGCACCAATCAATCTGTCTTTGCATCGAAAGCTCCACCAACGGATCTTGTCATCATGTCAGATATTTCAATTCCATGTCTTCCTCGTCTAATCGTTGTCTCCCGCATGCAAAATTAGCGATCACGCGCGAGGAAGTATTTGCTCGAGCTATAAATTAGCGAGCGACGAGTTCATTTCGCAGTTGCTCACTCACTCGCTCTCTCTTTCGGTTGCTCTATGTGTTGATTATATTTTCGAGAGATATTTTAGCCTTATTAACCGCCACCATCATTCAGCAGGTATTTTTTCTCCATCGATATTGTGTTGTTCGCAAACTTTTTATTAACTGTGTACTTAAGTAGTTAGGTGCTAGGTTTGCTAGGTTTAACAATTTACCAATAAGCGTACTTAAGTAGTTAACTTCGTTAGGTTTAGCAATTTTTATTGTTCGTAAATGTTTCATTAGAAGCTAATTTATGTAATGTTACGTAAATAATTTGTTTGCCTTAATTAATTAGTTTTAAACCATTAGAAACTACCAAAAAATAAAAGCATGCACCGCTAGTTATTCATGCAGCTGATTATTTCATGGTAGTTCATAATGACAGGCAAGTTATTCTAGTATGCATGCACATGCTGGCCAAAATAATGACAGCATCCACTACTAGTTATCATAGAAGCAATTAGTTGCTACGTACTGAAGTTTGCATGCACCGTGCAATGAACACACACATATGCAATTAATATTTTTTAGCAAAGAGAAAGAACAGGGTTAACGTGTGTAATTATTAAGGCGGGTTTATTAGTTACAAAATAATTAGTTTGTATTAATTAATTAGTTTTAAATAATTAGAAAATAGAAAAATAATGACAGCATGCACGCTAGTTATTCATGCAGCTATTTATTTCATACTAGTTATTTTATGGTCATTATCAATCTTCTCACTAATATTCCCTCTATTTCATGTATTGCAAGCCATGTCTCTACCGGCGCTTCTCGAACACTTCTACGATTAGGACCACTGGTGCATGCTGTGGATCGCCGGTGACACCGATGGCCCTTCGCCTTGTAGCTTCGGGCGGGGAGGGATCACTAGGAGCTAGACGGTCGCTATGTCCCGATCCTCCGGGGCACAGGCTTGTTGCCCTTGCGTGGCTGGTGTCCCTCGGACGCCGATCCCTCCTAGATGCCAGCCTGCTATCGGCACTTATCGATAAGTGGAGGTCCGAGACGAACACCTTCCACTTTCGATGCGTGAGATGACGGTCACCCTGCAGGATGTCTCGCTCTTGACTGGTCTCCCGATCCGAGGTGAGCCGATTGTTCTGGGCCCTTCGCCGGTGCATTGGAAGGCCAGGTTGGAGCAGCGGTTCGGTCAACCTCTCTTGGAGGGTGCACGTGGCGTCCCTCGGGCTTAGTTGAGGCAGTTCGATGATTGCGTGCAGGGTGCACTTGACGAGGTCATTAGAACGCACCTCATAGGTTACCTTCTTCAGCTCTTTGGTTGGGTACTGTTTCCAACCACGCAGGGCGATCGGTGCTACCCCAGCTACGTCAGCCTCATCGAGTCGCTAGTTGACGCGGGGGTTGGGCTGGTGCCTTAGTATAGCTAGGGGTCAGCCATCCTTTGCACCACATACCGGGGGGTGTGTGATGCTTCGCGGTGTGGCACCGGTGGTACCCCCCAGCCTGGCCCTCTGCTACATGCTCCTGCAGCTGTGGAGTTGGGAGCACTTCCTGGTTGGACGACCGTCCATCGAGGTAGCGGTGCACTCGTACGCCCCCCGATCGACACGATAGATGGGACCACCATGGGCTCACGGTGGACTGCTGCCTTCTACGGGGCCAAGGATAGGCCTATGAAGTGCTACGCATTGTATCACAATGAGTTCGAATCGTTGCACGAGAGCGACATCATCTAGTGTCCATAGTATCCAAATTTCCTACACGCGGTAGCACCACACGGGTTGTTCGTGCAATGCTTCCAGGACACGGGACTGTGGACGACGACCTGTCACCTAGTGTTCGCACATATGGTGGAGCCTTACATGCCACATCGTGTAATGCGACAGTTTGGCATGTACCAGGTCGTGCTCCCTGGACGGTAGGCTCCTGTAGCGAAAAGTACCCCTATGAGTTAAACTTCATTCGAGTAATGTTTATAGTCGTTACGCCTTCTTTTCTAACATCATTCCTTTTGGAAATGCAGGCAATCGAGGACGGGTGAGCATACTCAAGACTGGCGCCCACTCCAGCAGGAGTGGACTACGGCATGGATGGACATGACGCACATGGATGTCTGGAATGAGATGCGTCCATTCGACCAAGAGATATACGGTGCGTACTTATAGTGGTACGTGCCACGGACACACACAAGACTCACCATTCCTCTACCGGAGCGCTCAGACCAGGTGACATCACAGACACACCATAAGAGCCTCCACCGCATGTACGACCGTCATAGCGCTTCGCAGCGTGACGACACCGTAAGACACATACAACCTCTGGTTGTTTCATTGATGACATTCATGCAAAAGTTAATGAACCTGTTACATATGTCACTACAATTAGAGTAGACGCATGTCAGAACCCGGGATTATTACCCCAGATCCTCTGTGCATTTCTGAACTAGTCCCATGATCAGTAGCTAGTTCACACAGTAAACAAATATGATAACAAATTCATATCACGACTTTATTAATAATCAGCGAGTTTATTACAAAGGAGGCTACGGGTCCACAATAAAATAAACACAATGGAAGACGAAGATGTAGTGGGGTCCGACAATGCGCCACGTGCAATCGGTCGGAAGCGGCCTAGTCGTCGAGGTCCACATCGTTAGCAAAGTCCTTCTCCTCTGAAATTTGTTTGCATAAAGCAAGTATGAGCACAACTACCGTGCTCGCAAGTTACACCCATTAAGTAACAGAATGACATGCATATATGGATGTAACAAAGGATGGCTTATTGGTTTATTTGCATAAAGCAGCATTTCCTTTAAATACTGGTACTAAGTTCCAAAGCAGTTATTTTATAACTAAAATTCTTTTTATAAATTCTCAATTTTATAGTTAGATAACATTCACACAAGAATGGTGAAGGATACCCTCCTATCACATGGCTTCCTGCCCAATTCCCATTTGGATAAACCAATTTTAAAGAAGTCTTTTTCAGACAAAACCAAAGTCTAATTTTGAGTAGTTACGCTAGCATGTCCATGGCCGTGGACACGGCTATTCAATAGTTTTACACTCTGCGAGAGGTTGTACAGACTTTACCCACAAGAGATAATCCACTTTCAATGTCCGTCGACACACTTCGAAGGTGTGCGACTAAGTGATTATCACGAGGCCTTTACAATGTTACGTCTTAATGTATTTATGCGCTAAGGTTTCGCTACCATTGGACTAGCCATCCTCCGGAAGCCCCCTCTTGCGCCAGATGGGTCTACTGTCTGACCAACACCCATACCAACAACATAGCACAAATGACACTAAGACATCACAAATTATTTAGCCAAGTCCCGCCCACACAGGACATGTGGTGGTACGGTAAGGCATAGCATCCTGCGCTCGAAGACCGGTCCTTAACTGACTTGGGCGACTTTCCATAAAACCCACGGCCTTAACCTAACGAGTTAAGCCTGCATAAACCTGCACCCACGGTCATCCATTTCGCCCAAGTCCAAACCCATTTTTATTTTATTTTCCAAGTCATTTGTAAAACTCCCATGACACACCAATGCCAAGGGTACAATTTAAACAATAATTGATTGCTGGCTGAAATTCCCCAAATCAGACAAGTTTGGTCTATAAGCATGGCTAAGCAATATGTTTAAATGATCCTAGTTCATACTATCGTATCAACCAGGTTTTACCTAGGGTGTCAATGTGTTTGATTCAATATCAACATGGGTCATACAAAGGATTTAGGCATAACTATGAATTTAAAAACAGAAATTTATATTACCGAATATAAATAAGCATGCAGTAATAATTTAAAAACAGAATATAAATAATTTAAAATAATGGGATCAATATGATCAAGGGTATAACTTGCCTCGCTTGAGGTGACGTTGTTTTTCTTAACAGATCACCTTCCGCGAGCGTGCAGTGTTGAGATGACGTTGTTTTCTTAACGAGTCACCTAGTACTCACAAGTACTATCTTGAGTAGTCAAAGTGTGCGATCACGATGATCATACAGTCAAAATCAATCCTCTTATGTTGCTCTTCAAGCGGCGTGAATCGACTCTCGAAGTCGTCGAAAACTAACGTGCAAAGAAGCCAAATTCAAACTAAATTCAAATAACAATTCAAAAGAACTCCAAATTAAAATAATTTGATTTAGTTAGCTAGATTATAATTTTATAAAGATTTTGCAACTTGAACTACCCAAATCGGAGTTTGGATGCAAAAGATATGAATTTTCTAAGTTTGGAATTACATGGAATAATGAATTAGGGTTTAAAGGGATTATTGAACGAATGAACTCAAAATTAAATAATTTTAGTGTAGATGGCTAGATCTTGATTTTATATGAATTTAGGAATTTGAATCGACGAAATTGGAGTTCGTATGAGGGAGAACGAACCCCGGGAAGTTCTAAATCTAAATAAAACCCTAAAATCAGATTTTATTGAATTTCTTGATTTATTTTTCTAAAGAAAATTCGATATATTGTATCGGATGACGTCAGCAGAGGGATTTTGGCTGAAAAGAAATAAAAGAAAAAGAAATTGGCCGTGGGACCACTGTAAGCGGCTCGGCTCACATGGACTGGGTCCATGGAGACTTGGATCTGGAGTGCCACGCGCGGTGACAAAGCGTCCACGATGCTGCCACATGGGCAAAAGGCGATGAGGTGGCGTGCGATGGCAGTGATGTGGTGACGCCACGTCGGCAAAACTCGGCGGCGGCCTCGGCTACGAGCTCGCCAGCGATGGGAGCTCCGGCGAGGGGTGTGAGTGGTACCAAACGCAAGAGGAGGCGGCGGGGAGCTCGATGCTTACCACGGCGGCGCAAGGGCACGAGAGATTTGCCGGCGGCGAGGTAAGAGGCGGCGGCGATGTTGGTCATGGCGGCGGGCGAGTTCGGTGATGCTCGGGTGGAATGGAGCGCGCGCGGCGTGGCGAGACTCTGGCGATGCCGTTGGTGGTGGCGGAGAAGTTCGGCCGGTGAGCCGGCGATTCCGCGCTAGGGGCGAAGAGGAGAGTGGGTGGTGGCGGTGCGATGAGTGGAGGAAGGTGCGTGCAGGGCTCCATTTATAGGGTCGGAGGGCTCGGGAGGAGATCGGGTGCCCACGGTGGTCACGGCGGTGGCGGCGCGATCAGCATTTCGCCACGCGGACGAGGGCAGCGGCCGGGAGGTGGGCGGCGTGATTCAAGGATTTTAATGCGCCGCGCACAAGGAATGGGGAGGATTTTGCGGCGAAGATGGAGCTCCAAATAGCGCTAATGGCGGCGGGTGCGCGACTACGGGAGGAAGAAAGGGAGGAGGAAGAAGCTCGGGCGGGCCAGCGTAGGGAGGAGGGGGAGGCTAGGGTGGGGCGGGGCAAGGGAAGAGAGAGGGGCGGCGGGAGGAGTGGGCGGCTCGGGCCGAGTGGAAAAGATTGGGCGAGCAGGTGGGGTTTCGGCCAAAAGCATTTTCAGTTTTAAATTGATTTGATAATTGATTTAATTCTAGAAATTCGAAATAGCTTTAGAAAATAGAAAATTAAATCCAAAAATTATGAAAAATTCACAGAAATTCCGAGGCATTTTGGACTTAATTAAAATAGTTCCAACTTAACTTTGGCTATATTTTTGCAAATAAATTTATTTTGGCTTTGAAATAATTAGGAAAAAGCTTTTAAAAGCTCGAGAAAATTCAAGAAATTAATTAAATTTTTATTTTTGATCAAACCAATCTGAAATTTCAAGGACTTCAAATAAATTTTGAATTTTGACTTTTAAAACTTGAGAATTCAAATAAAGCAATAGAACTCACTTCAAATTTGTAAAATCCAATAAGATAATAACTTTATTTATTTTTATTTTGGTAACAGCACTTTGGGATGTTACAACGCAGCACGTCCAGAGCGCATCGGAGGCCGCCCTCCGCAGCCCAGATAGAACCCCTGAGATATAATTTTTTTTTGAAGCACATCTCGGCAGAGATGAAGAAGATAATAAAGAACTTGAGCTGCGGTCCTTGCACGGACGATGTCCTACGCATCGGGCACCAAGTGGGGGCATGGTCACCACGGTCACCACGACCTAGTGAGTCTGGCTGGCATCGTAGTGTTCCCTATCAGTCATCCGCGGGCCAGATCGGTGGGGAGGTAAGTTATCTAGAAATGTACGTTGAGTTTTTTGGTTATGCCTTACGTTGTGTTAACATCATGTCGTTCTCCCACCATAGGTTCGTCGAGATGAACCACTTCTATCATCTGTGACTAGCACTCCCCGGTTATCTGCACTGCACATTCAAGAGGTACAAGATTCTCAGTCCACGTCCCGAGTGTTTATTTGTACTAATATCGTTCCGTCTTGCAGCCTTCAGTTGACCGTGGGGGTGACGGCCAGTTCACGACAATTGATGATGATGATGACATGGGCCTCCCAGCTCCCACCAGAGAGAAGTACACGCCGTCAGGCTATGGATCATGGCAGCAAGGGTTTGGAGCGCACGCCGGGCATAGCTCCTTCGGGTTCGCGGTCGCACCGTACCTCCAAGGGCAGAGCTCTACCGTGCAACCGGAGAAATGCGAGTGCTACGGACTATGCTCCCACGCGCTTCAAGGTCAAAACTAAGAAGAAGACCAGATATGCACATGTATAAAAAGACTTATGTAAATACATACCGTTGACGTTTTGGGTGTTCTTGAATTTTGATTTCCTTTTTTCTACTTGGATAGATCTTCTAGTGTTCCGGTTGCTTCCAACCAGAGCACCCCTCAGGAGAAAACTCTTGAGGTCGAAGTGGTTGAGATAGCCCCCAAGCACGCAGTGCTAGCACCTGCTCAGGAACCCGTGGCTGCTCTAACTCCTTCGAAGGAGGAGGAAGTTCTGAGGAACTCCAGCAGGGTCCGACCTCTACTAGGGAATCTCCTCGGACCAGCACCTTCCCTTATTGCCCTCGATTCACCAATAGAAAGGAACTCGATGAGGCTTGGGGGAGGATATCATATTACCAAGCAGAGAGAAATCTCGATACTATCTTCGTCGAATACAACGACGTGGCGATGCGGGTAAGCTTCCACAACCGCTTTCATAGCCTTTTCCCTTAAAGTTTATGAAGAACTTAAAAGGAGTTTGCTATTTTATAGCATATGGTGGAGAATTTCGCAGTGGTCGGAGGACTGACCGAGCAAATAAAACTCTTAGAGAAGAAAACCTCCGAGTTAGAAAGTAAGTACTTTCTTCTCAACTCCTCTCGTTTTGCCTATTTTGCTTCTCTTCTGTTAATTAACTTCTCCCCTTATCATATTTGATAGATTTGAAGAAAATTTAAAAAGAGATCGTGGCTAAAGAAGCCGTAATAACCAAGCTTGAAGAAGAATGCCAAGCAAAAGATCGGTCGATCGAATACTTGACGACCAGGCACAAGGAAGTCATTGAGACTTTCGAAAAGAAGAATCAAGGTAACCGGTAGTAAACTTGACCATCGTACTATCTTCTATAAATATATGTATTTATTCTTGGTATACTCATGCAAAACAAACTCAAAGAATGACCAAAGTAGAGAAAACTTTGAAGTTCGAGCTTAGCCATAGGGTAGATCTTGAGCAAAGTCTTGATGATAAAGTCAAGGCTCTCAATAAGATGCTCTTTGACATGGGATCAAGAGCTCAACTGCCCACTTTAGAAGATCCCACAGAGAAGATAAACTACTTTGGCCAGCAACTCGAAGACCTCAAAGATCTGCTCAAGACTACTTAAGAGAACCACGCGCAAACCATGAGAGAAGCCGTCACGAGCGGAGTTAGCTTTGGTTTGGCAAAACTCAAAGCTTCCGACCCCTCCATTCATCTCTAGGCCGTTGAAGAAGACTTCAACTGTTCGTATGAAGAAGCGACCAAGTTGTTCAAGGAAACAAGGTCTCTCAAAAACAAGGTCGCAGAGGAAATAGAGATCAGGTCTCTGTCTCACAGCGACCAGTCTGGTGGCTCCAAGAAGTAGATGATTGTAAGATTAGAACTATGAATATAAAAATTTACCTTTTAACATTAATAAAGTATGTGTTTTTATTCTCTCAATTTTGCTAAGTGCTCATATGTCTCCTAGCCCCCGACTACTTATATTAGTAGAAGAACTTAGTAAAGAAGCAGTAGACCAAGGAAAATAGCTAAAAGCCACGATCAATGTATAATTTATGGCATGATTATGTTGTAAAATGATCTAATCGAGCACTAGGAAATCAATTAGGTCGAACCTGTGTATGATTTCGACTAGCTGTAGATCTTTGCCATAATCAAAATACTGTACAAAATACTAAGTGGTCGAAAGATTTTTTAAGACTTAACTTGATGTTAAGAAACTTATGCAAAAATGTATGCAAAGACGATAAGTGATGTTATTTATATGAATTATCCAAACTGGTCATAAAGGTTGCTAAGAACCAAAGACATGAAAAGCACTTCGCAAAATGTATGCATGCTCATGTCCGACTGGCAGCGAAGATCATAAGAAAGATGGACCGTTGCTAGGAAACTCCTTCCAGTGGGCAAGGCCACATGAAGAGATGAGAGATTTCGACTAGGAGGCTTTTCGTGTCCCGACCAGTAGCCAAAACAAGAAAAGAATAGAATGTTAAAATGAATAAGATTAGTCTTTGAATCTTAAGCATATAAGGAACTATATCGGGTTGTTTGTGTAACACTCCTTTACTTTTTTTGCTTCTTTGAGAAAAGAATAAATGGTCACTTGTGAGAACCATTGCTAAGACGATCACGATTAGGACCCTTATGACTTGCGACAATTAAGTTAAGGCCAAAAGAAGTAAAAGAGATCCTTTTTGGAAGGATATCGGAGAGAATATGTGCTTCTTCGACTAGTTAAACAACAATAGTATGTGACCAGATGATAGAACAATCATATAAACAATAGCCTTATCGAAAAAAGTAAAGGAATGATGCATCTTTATTGAATTAAAAATAAAAAGAAAAGAACAACTAAACATAAAACTTACAAAATTGGTTAATATTCTAAGAATTTGACAAAACACGCCCATCTGATATGGCTCGTCGTACTAAACCAGGTCGGGTAATTTCGACCACAGTATAAGGACCTTCCCATTTTGGTTAAAGTTTAGTACGATTTGCTTGGCTCTGAATTTTTCTGAGAACCAGACCACCTACAGCTACGCTGCGAGGTTGCACCTTACAACTATGGTACCTTTGCATGGCTTGTTGGTAGACTGTCGATCATATCAAGGCTTGGTTTCGTCGTTCTTTAAGAAAATTGATGTCATCAAGTCTTCATTCTTCTTTATCGTTTTCATTGAACTAATCAGTCGAGCTAGAGCCGATTTTTAGTTCTGGTGGAGGCATGGCTTCACACCATAAACAAGAAAAAAATGGTGTTTCCCTGGTCGCACGATTGGTTATAGTTCAAACGGCCCATAACACAGAAGGAAGTTCTTGAATCCATGTTCTTGACCGTTTTGTTAACTGATCGAATACTTGGCGCTTTATTCCCTGTATTATTATACCATTAGCTCGCTTGACTACAACATTGCTCGTGGATGAGCAACAGAAGTGAAATGTATTTTGATACCTAGATCTTCGCAGAATTCCTAAAAATTACCGCTTGAGAACTAGGTACCATTATCCGTGATTATATGACTGGGTATACCGAATCGTGTGATCATATTTTTTTGTGAGAAACCTCTTAGTAGCCTCAATTGTTGTTTTAACAACTAGCTCGACTTCTATCCATTTTGTGAATGTTTCAATCATGACAAAAAAGAATTCAAAGCCTCTAGGTGCTTTTGAGAAAGGTCCTAGAATGTCCAGTCCCCTGGTTGCAATTGGCTAAGAAAGAGGTATTGTTTGCAAAGCTTATGCCAGCTGATGTACTTCTCGACTATAAAATTGACATTATACGCACTTCGTCACGAGCTCTTTTGCATCACAGAGGGCAGTTGGCATGTAGTATCCTTGCCTGAAGGCTTTACTCACCAGTGTTCTATAGGAATGATGTGCTCCATATACTCCTCCATGAATGTCGGATAGCAATTTAATGCCATCCGTTTGAGATATGTATCTCATCAATACTCTGTGAAATCCCCACTTATAAAGGGTACATTCGATCAGAGTGTATGATTTAGCTTTTCGAGCTATACGATCAGCGTCTACATCATCTTCAGGAATAATGTCATACTAAAGATAATTATAGATTGACATCATCCATTTGCAACTGGGTGAATTTGCATGACTGCCATAGGAGCATCTAAGTCCTCGAAAGGCTCGACCACCGAGGGTGAATCGAGTTGCCCGAGGAAAACTCCGAGCGGGACGGCTTTGTAGTGATCGGAGCCTCAGCAAGGTTGACTTCTCGCTTCACAACCTTCACATGACATGTTGACTCGTATGAGGAGGATCCACCAAAGATTATATCAAAAGTATGTTGTGGTTCCTAGTACTCTATTTCTTCATCGCCATCTTTGTCCTTCTTGGAACTTGTTTCTCCGAGTTCTTGCATAGAGGGGAGTGGACCTTTACCTGAGTAGTAATCTTATAGCTTTTTCTGCCAGGCTCGACGGGTGCACAGATCATGCCCTGCAGCCTGATGAAGTGGACACCACTTCTTATTCTTCTTATATTCGTCGGTCGGAGCTTTTTCCATGTTTCGACCGGAAAAATCTCTCTTACCCTTAAACTTTTCGGGTATCGCAAGTACTTCTTTATTGTCATACTTGCAATTCTTCTTGTTCTTAAGAGCCTTCTTCTGCTTCTTTTCTGCCTTAGCTAAGCCAGGTTGAGGAATTTTCTCTTTTCGATCAATAACTTCATTCCATTCGACCGCCTCACTTGCGGCGGCATATCTATCAGCCATGTCAAAAAGCTTGATAGTTGCTCGTGGAGGGTTCATGGCAATATCTTCCATAAATCGGTGATTTCTCGACCTAGCTTTAAAATCCTGAATAACAGAAGATTCTGCAACCTCTGGAATAGAATTATGAACCTGGCTAAATCTTTTGATATACCGCCGAAGAGTTTCATTAGACTTTTGCCGGATTCGATTAAGGTCATCCTCCTTTCTAGGGTGGTCGTACGTACCCTAGAAATTCACGATTAGAAGGTTGCAGAGCTGCTCCCAAGTATAGATCAATCCGATCGGCTGGTTGAGCAACCACGACCGAATAGACCCTTCGAGCACCGTGGGCAGATAGTTTGCCATCACGTTTTCATCACCGCCAGCAGCTCTGATGGCAGTGTTATAGATTTGGAGGAACTCTAATGGGTTTTGAGTCCCATTGAACTTCTCCATTTTGGCTGATCAGAACCTATCTGGTCAGCGTACAGCCTAGAGCCCTGCTGAGAAGGCTCGACAACCTATAATCGAGTCGTGGCACCTTCTCTAGGAAGGTGCAGGATTCTAATCGGTCGGGGACCGATTTCTCAAGTAGGAATACCGGACCTCCGGTGTCCCGATCTGGTCATGGACGTTATTTTAACGCCTTTGATCGCCTGTTTGATTTAGACGATATCGAAGATCATCAGGGCCAAGCGATCGCTGCTCTCGGCGAGGGGAAGGAGTGACTGTTTGAAATAGCCTTCTTCCCTCCTGACTCCATGGTCGGAATCGTTGAGGAGGTCTTGGTATCGATTGGTCTCCAATCTGATCATGTTGTCCCCTGCTGAAGGAGAAACATTGGGATGAAGTCATGGTTTGACTTTGTAAATTTCTTTGTTCCCAGTATGCTTCTGTACGCTGCATGGTCTGCTGGAAGATCTTTGACACCTGTAATAGCCCAATTTTCAAATTTCAGTACAAATTTAAAATTTATGTATTTTTGTGGAATTTTCTGAAATTTTAAAAGTTTTTTATAATTAATTTAAAGTCAAAATAAATTTATTTGCAAAATTAAAAGCCAACATAAAGTTGGAAATAATTTTATTAAGTCCAAAATAAGTATGGGAATTTCTGTGAATTTTTCCATAATTTTTGGAGTTATTTTGCTATTTTCTAAAGCTTATTGGAATTATCAGAATTAAAAACAAATGGAAAAGCAAAAGAAAAACAAAATCCGGTTTTGGGCCAAACCCAAAACCTCACCCCACCCGCTCAACACGTCGGCCCGCACTCCTTCCTCTCAATCGTTGGATCGAGATCCAACACACCGCCGCGCCCCATTCCTCTCCTCACCTCAAGACGTTCCGTAGTTGGATCGAAATCAGCGGTCGCGTGCTCATCGTCCCCGCGCCCTTCTTCCCGCGTCGCCTCGCAGAATCGCCGCCATGACCGAGTCCAGGGAAGCTCCGATTTCGTCGCCTTTTCCTCCCTCTATCTCCTCATGGTCGTGCGCAACTGTTTCCGCGCCTCCAACCGCCCTACTCCCCACCTTCTTCCTCCTTCTCCGCGTCGGTTTTACCCACGAACGCCAAAAACGCCGCCGCACGCCCCCACCTCCTCCACGCCGCCCCACCTCCTCCGAGGAGCACCGAGCCCTTTTCACTCGAACTCGGCCACCACCCACTTTCCTCTCTCGCCGTAGCTCGCGGAATATGAGTTTTCGCCGCAAGCTTCAAGCCGCGCCGATTTTGTCGCCGCTGCCGACGCCTCATCTCGCCACCACCTCCATCGGCTTCGCCACCTCATCGCGATCCTGGTGCGCGCACCCATTCCACCGGAGGATCGCCGGAACCCCTACATCGTCGACGGCCGTACCTTCGCCGCCGCCTTCGTCCACGTCGTCGGCCACCGCCTCACTCTTCCCAGTCGCCGTGGTGAGCATCATGATCACTGACCTCTCCTCTCTCTTTTGGTGCACTCGCCGGACTCGCCACGCGGAAGACCGGCGACCGGTCCCGCCGGCGCCGCCGCCACGCGTGGCTCACCCACCTCATCGCCACCTCACCCCTTGCACGCGCAGTCTTCCGACGTGGCGCCATGTCAGCGCCCACGTACACGCCCGCGTGGCACGATCCACCGCAACCAAATCCCAGAGCTCGGTGGGCTTGGTCCACCATGAGCCGTGTTCATGACATGTGGGGCCCACGTGTCAGAAATTCTTAATTCTTTTAAATTCGAAATTTCATGTCTTTGGCGTCGGCATTATGCAATAAATAGATTTTTCAAGAAAAAATAATTCGGAAATTCAATTAAATTTCAGATTTAGGTTTAAAACTTCTAAAATTCATAACTTTTGCATATGAACTCCAAATTAGGTGATTCAAATTGCAAAATTTATATAAAATTATAATCTAGCTAACTAAACCAAAATATTTCAATTTGGAGGTATTTTGATCTATGTTTTTGAATTTATTTGAATTTGAATATTGAATTTGTCGATTTTAGCTTAGACTTGACGACTCAGAGAGTTCGACCAATCTGAAGATTTAGAATTCCAAGACATCAACGAAGGCAAGTTACACCATTGACCATATTGCCCCCAGTATTTTAAGTTATTTTCAGTTTTTAAATTCTTTATTGCATGCATATGTTTGTATAAATACTTTAATGTCCTGTTTTATGTATAGTTACCCCCATGTTTGATTGTATGGCCAATTTGAATATTATATCTGACTACCTTGACACTATAGGCAAAATATTATCAAAATTAAACATATGCTTAGCCAGGCTTAGTTCACACTTACAAAATTTGGGAGGGTTTTCACCAAATTTCTTACAAATTTGTTTCAAACTTGACATTGTGGTATTGTCTTACCACATGGATTTATAAATAGAGTTTTATTCAAAATAAAATCAAAAATGGGTTTGGACTTGGGTGAAATGGTCGGAATGGTGGGTGTAGGTTTATGCAGGATTGATCCCCTATGATTTGTAGGAATGACGCCCAAGTCAATGAGGACCGCTTTGCCGCTTATTGCTATGCCATAACGACCACATGTCGAAGGCAGGATTTGGCTAATTAATTTGTGATGTTCTAGTGTATTTATGTCATGTGATTATGTGGGTGTCGGCTAGCGTTTTATTCCCACTTGGCGCAAGAGGGTTTCCGCTTAGTCCAAAGAGCGAAACCTTAGGGAATGAGTATACTAGGACAAAATATTGTAAAGGCCTCATGGTAATTGCTCAACTGGCGTGAATTGCCTTGTCACCTTCCAACTCGTAGAAACTATTCCATCCGCGTGGTCATGCTAGCGGGGCCACTTAAAGTTAGAATTGTTTTTAGTTTTAAAATGCTTTATTAAATGCCGAGGATGGTAAATCCTTATGAAAAATTAGGCGGGAAGCCAAGTGTTAGGAGGATCCTTCACTAAATCATTGGAGGTTATCCACATTATAATATTGTCATTTTGAAATATGATTTTAGTCTTAATATAAAACTACCTTAGAAATTACTATGGTTATTTACACTGAAAATGTTGTTTATGCAAAACAACCCCATACTCACTTGTTACCTTATGCATGCATTTTAATTCAATATTGGGAACTTGAAGTCGGAAGTTGTGCTCATCCTTGCTTGAATAAATCTTATTCAGAGAAATTTCTTCCACGACGGTGAGGATCCGGACGAGTAGGCCCTTTTGACCTGCACGATTGCATGGCGCATCGTGTGGCTCACCTCTATTATATGTTTCATTGTGTTTATCATTTGTTATTTGATATTGTTGTTCGGACTCGGTTGTATTAAATAATTATTTATTTAATGTCATTTACGTTTCGTGATATGAATGTGATATCCATTTTGTGAGGCTGTACATGCGGAAATCTGGACCGGTGTTTGAACACGAGAATCTCCTTCGCTCCCGGGTTCGACAACACCTGACCTACAAGTTGGACAAAACCTGGAGTCTCTGCTAGAGCAGGGTCATGATTATTTAAGATATTATAAACTCGTTGTAGGTTCTATACCATTACCGAAGGTCTTGGGGGGTTCCCGCTAGCAGTGGGTGTTCGATGGCTTGAATTTTCTCCTGACCTCCTGATTCGCCCTGTCCGACCTATCACGCGTGGTGGGACAGAATCAGGTGAATTAACCGATGGACGTCCATTAGCTCTGTTGCCTCCAGTATTTGGTGCTTGAGGGCCTGATCCATTTCCACCAGCAGGTGGTGGTGAGGTAGGTTGTGTAGGACTGTACATGGTATTTTGGTTTGTGTCTCTGATCACATTGACCTCATGCTACCAGCCACGATCCTTTGATGAGCTTCTATCGTAACTAATGGAGAGCCTTCCAATGCTTCTGCAAGGAATCTCCATGATGGAGAGTAGGGATGGCAATGGGGCCCCATTCCCCATTCCCCGACGGGAATTCACCCATTAGGGGATGGCGATGGGGCTATTTTTTCCCCCACGGGGATGCTAATATGCAAATACAATTCTCCATCAAGTGAAGCGGAGATGGGGATATTCCCCTACTCCCCATCCCCGCTACCCACATGGGTCCCCGATAAGATATGTAGACCACTAGCCCACTACCGCACAACCCGATAAGACGATAGCCCGATAATCTCATTTGCATTCTTTACTTTCTAGATGCTAATTAATCAAAAAATATTGTCATTTTAGTATTGCATGTGGATTTTCATACTCATTTTATAACATTATGGATCTTATTTTCTCTTCTTTTGGGATCCAACTTTCGGGTATGTGTCCCCGTGGGGCCCCGATAACCCGATAGGGATGGGGAACGGGGGAGAATAGAACCCGAGGACGGGAGATAGGGACAGGGACAGGGAATTTTCTACCTCTTGGGGATGGGGATGTTCCACCACTCCCCAACGGGGAATGGCCCCGTTGCCATCCCTAATGGAGAGTGGTCGGAGATTAGCACCTCTTGTGGGCTTCGTGGTGGATTCAGCCTGATCCAGCGGATTGCCGATCGTATGTTGAGTTTGATCATCCCCACTTGGCCTTCGACCAGTGGTAGGTTTATGGATATTGTCATCAGATGTCGGTTGGCCCCTGGAATCACCAGAAGTCGTTGGTGAATACCTATCATCCATGACCGTATTGAAAGTACATTGACCATCAGGTTGCGGTGTTGGATTTTTTCCACCCTTTTGGCCGGTCGAAAGGACCAAGCATGCAGAGGCCCTTGGACGCTCCGAACTAGTCAAAGTGGTTGGTTTCTTTGGGGGCGCCACTGGTGGCGTGTCTTCCTCTATCCGATCGACTTCACTGTTCTCAGCGAACATTGAACCTATGATGAAGGAGGAGGATGACAACATTACGTCATGTTCCATAGCGCGGATGCATGCGTCTATATCGAGGTTGGAGTAGTCTGCCAAATCGAACCAATTTTTCTCATCCCAAGTCTTTGCCATAGACGCATGAGCTAATATGGAGTAAAAAAGGATGAGGATTTGCTGAGCGTAGGATCTTCAAGAAATCAGATGTCGATCTTCTCCACAGACGGCGCCAGCTGTCGACGATCGAGTAGCCGATCTTACGAAATAAAATAGAGAAAAATAGCAAAGACTTCTTGAGAGAGAATAATGCTCTTGAATCAAACTTGAAGCAAAGACTTCTTGAGAGAGAATAAGACTACTCTTTATTTATATTAACTGGCTATTACAGGGGGTGTCCTTGACAAGGCAATAGACTACCTCTAAGTACACAGAGTGTATTACTTGCTATGCTCTTGAATCAAACTTGAAGCATGAATCTAATGCTGATTATGATGTTTCAATCCGATAGAATGCGATTGTCCTTTCTGCCATTCGTAGTCTCCTTTAAGTAGTCGACGAAGTGGTGACAGTTACTTCCATAAGAGACGCCTGTTGGAAGTGTCACGACTGATCGGAGCAAGGCAGCAATTGGTGAAGTATCAACCATTCGGCGGTTGATATCAAGAAATGACGTAACCACATGATGGTTATTATCAGTGGCTTAGAGCCATGAAACGTCGTGTTGTTTAGACTGATTAGGCACATGTTTCATTCATCACACGGAAGGTATATACTTCGAATCGAGACCAAATGCTATTTTATTGTTTCTACGAGCAGTTATCTGGTCGGGTAGTTGGTACAGGACCTCTCTAACCAGGGTACCCACGATGTAATCTCTGGAATCCTTACGGTCACGAAGGTCGTTAGCCTTAGGGGTTACGACCGTGAGGATATATAGTCTTTAATTATATGTAGAGGTTTTGATCCTCGTCATGTCTCTATCGCCAAATGGTGACAGAGACATTTCGTACCGTTGGCGACAGTAGTCTATTTTTTGTAATTTTATTAAATGAGCATTTATTTATGTAATTTTATTAGAAAAGTTTTATTTAAAAACATAGTGTGTTTTGAAGGCAAGCAGTGCTTACTTGTGAAGAGGACATGAGTACTGTCACGTTGGTTTCTTGCCGCACATGTTGTATAAGCTGGTGTGTTTCTTTACCATTCTTTGCAGGAATAAATTGACCACTTCTGGGCCGTGATGCAATGCCCTTAAACAGACGAACGCTAGCCCTGAAAATGACTGAAAACGATTGATTACTAACTAGAGGGCGAGCTGGACGTGTGGGTCAGGGGAGGGGGCATCTTTGAAGCATCCGAAGACCACTGCCCAGTCAGGCAGTCAGCCCAGCGATAATTCGAGCTCATGGCGATTAGAAAACACTATTTACAAGTCTAGACTTCTATCTGTGCGTGCTCATGTGCGTAACGAATTGAACAGTCGTCTGGACGTTTCCAACGTCTTTCTGAAAAAAATATGAGTCGATTTACCCGGCCTTACGCTTGCTCTGTCAACTCTCGCTGAACTGAACGTAACAGATAATTGTGTGACAGAGCAGAGCAAGCAAAGCACAGCACCAACAGAACAGCAACCCAAAGCAACATAAAATCAAGCAGCTCGTGCCAGCGTCCAAGTAACACTGCTTCTGACCAGCTAGCTATTTTCCATGTGATGCATGTTGATTGTGTTGGCATATAGGACGTATTTTTTTTTGGAAGTAGGAATAAGGTTACAAGGAATATCTGAAGATGTAAGAAAAATTCGAGAGCAACTTAAGCTGTCATTAGTTAATTAGAAAGATATTGTCATGAAGCACTGCCCTCTAGAAAGAGAGACACCACACCACAGCATCTAGCATCTGGAAGATCCGGTAGCATACACCATTAATTGATTGCCATAAACTCAAGCTGTTGCTGATCTGACTACTGGTCATTGGTCCATGGATGCTTCAAAGATACACACACACTGCTCCCTGATCCACACGTCCAACTTGCCCTCTAGTAGTTACCAAAATCAGGGCATAAATTCCCTGGTTAGTGCCTTGACCCCATTCACACCATAAACATCATGAGAGATGAGATCCAGTCTCGCGCCCAAAAGTAGTCAATTTATTACTGCAAAAATAAGTAAAAAGAAAACAACACACCAACTGACACTACATGCTGAAACTAGTGTAACTTCCAAAAGGGTCTTCTTACCTATAAATTGTTTCCTACCCTCCCACATTCCTTCCCCCAAGTGAGCAAGAGCAACTGAGCAAAAAGAAAGGAAGCAGGAAGCAAGAAGAGAGCCAGAGGAGCCATGGAGTACTACTACCAGCACAGCAACAGCGGCATCAACTACAGCACGAAGGAGAAGAGGCCTCCGCTGAAGAGGGGGCAACTCAAGCGGCAGATAGTGAGGACTTTGAGCAACCTTGTTGTGCCGAACGGTGGCGTGGATCAGCGCAAGCAGATCGCAGGTTAAGAGAACCAAGCTGCAACTAAACACCATACATGTTTTATGTTCGGTTAGACGATTGTGGTACGCGCATATGTAGTATTTCACACAAATGGATGATGCAAAGTGCTGCTAGTAGCTGTTTTTTTTCTTCAGGATTTCCTCTCCGTTAATTAGATACTGCTGCTTGCTTCATCAGTGTGTGTAGTATATCTCTCAGAGTGAAAGTTTTGTGTAAGATAACTTTGATGGCGACACAAGTGTCAATTGTGTGCTTGATCGATACATCTTTAGATTCTTCTGGTCATCACCAGAAAGAGATAAGTACCACCAGTCTTCAAGTTTGCAAGTGCATCTTTTTCCAGCAGGGATAAGTGCAACTGCAGTCTGCACATGTCTCAAACCTGCGACACTTTGGCATCCACGCCCGTTTATCAATATTTTAATTTTGGGTCTGTCAGCACAGAATGTGACTGTTTTTATATATAAAATTATCAGATTTTAAAAATTTATTTACAACTCTATTATACATAAATTACAATAAATTATTTATATAATTTTGGTTCTTAGTCACTGTAATTATTATTAAAAATCTTAATAACTCATATTTCCATCACATTATTCAAAATCTCACTTGTACTTTGAGAGGTTGAGCAGAAACAAAGACAAAAAAATTACAACTCCATTATACATAAATTACAATAAATTATTTATGTAATTTTGGTTCTTGATCATTGTAATTATTCTTGAAAGTCTTAATAACTCATATTTCCACCACATGATTCAAAATCTCATATATACTTTGAGAGATTGAGCAAAATCAAAGGCAAAAAAATTATATACCAATAAAATACGGCAATGTGGTGAATCTGTAATGTTCTTCACATGTACTTTGAGAGGTTGAACAAAAACAAAGATAAAAAAAATGATATACCAACAAAATACGACAATATGATGAATCTGTTATTCTCAAAATTCTCTCTAGAAAATAAATACATAAAACTTTGGTGACAATCTAACAAAAAACGAGACAGAAGCTAAACAGGTACAAATGGTACAAATAAATTAGACAGAAGTAATTTGCATGGAAATCATACAAATCAACAGAATAGTCAAGTGGCCCAGATGAGCCGTCACAGATCGAAATCATTTGAATGTCAGGATAGGCCTCTCGTATAGCACTATAAACTTGAGGTAATTTCCTGTTCAACGGAATTAAATAATATCATAGGCAAAGTAGGATATTCATGGTATTCAACACGAATCTTATAGCACATCTAACGAACAGAAAAGTGACAGCTTTTTTTTAATCAAAAATTGTCGTATGTTTGGTAGCAATTCCGTTTAATTTTTTACCCATCTTTGCATAGGGAATGCTTTTTTTACAGCTGATTGACCGCGACGGTCGCGGGCTGGCGTTGGCAACGTCGTGCTCTTACGGCGTATGTCCGAACAGAGGAGTCAAGGGGTCAATGCGCGCGTGCCCGCGCCTGATCGCCACAACACGCGTGTCGTGCTGCCCGCTACTACTCTTGACGTGTGCCGCGCGCTCGCGCCGACGAGTTGAGTCAGCTCGGGCCTTTCAAGGTACCTTCAACTTTAAATCCATACGAGTGGTTCGATGTTTTCATCCAACCGATTATATTAGTTAGAATTAAGTTATACTTCTACCGATATACTACCGGTATGAATTCCACGAAAGGTAAAATTGTAATAGCTCAATTGAGTTTGAAAGAACACGCATGGGCGGACTAATAAATTCCGTTAGCGCTTGCTGTGAAAAATCGGTATAGGTAGATTTATAGAGAAAAGTATATTATGCTCTCAACAAAGCAATAGCCAAATTTAATTTCTCCTACCATCCCCTTAGTACCAGTAGAAGGTACCGTAAAAGATACCCTCATTGTCAGGACCGAAGATGCATCCCAGGAACTCTCTGTGTATTCTGAACTAGTCCAAGATCAGTAGCTAGCTCACACAGGAAACAGTAATGAAATACCATCCGTTTATTCAATTTAACTAAAATAATCTCAAATTAACAAATAATAATAATAACTGGACTTTATGGTCAACGTTTACTTAACTTGCCACGTAAGGCTAAAGAAACAAATAAACTCTTACAGCGGAACGAAACTCTTGAAATGGCCAATCAACATGCCCACATGCAATTGAGTAGGGAACGCATCCTAATCCGCAAAACCTTCATAGTCCTTCTGAAAGATCTCTTGAGCAGCTTGATACTCTTCAACTGAATCACAGAAATTGAAGTTGTGAGTACATAAAGCACTCAGCAAGTCGTGGGGAAATGTATGTAAATAGTATTCATGCATGGCTTGAGCAAAGGTTAGTTGTATGGTTCTTTTGCAGAAAGCAGCATTTACGATAAATACAATAAATAGAATGTCTTTCCGACCAGATAGGGTCCCCCTCTTGCGCCACCGTGAGTATACATTTCCCATAACTCACGCTTCCCACAACAGAACCGAAATTAAGATATTGCTAATTAGTTAGCCAGGTCCGTCCCATCAAACATGTGGTTGTACGGTTAAGGCCCAGCTCAATGGCACACAAGATTAAGTCCTTGACAAGTTACTCACGCGATCTTTCCACAACCAAAATGTGCTAAACCCACACCCTCAATCCACCATCCACTCGCCCGAGCGAAAACCATTTTGTTTAACTAAGACCAATGACACACCTGTCATGGTACACCAATTTTTATCAACAGTGGCTATCCACCACGATTCCACTTTTCATCAAGTCAAGATTAATCATTATGACATATGTGATGATGAAATCATCGTAACTAAGCTGAACTAAGCATCAATATGATACCCATGTTGGTGATATGAATATATCAAACTAAAATTATCCAAGCTAGGGTGACAAAGGATATGGCATTCAATTTATCAATGGAGGTATAACGACAACAGGTGATAGCTAATCCCAAAGCAATTTGTATAAAGATAGCATGCAGTTGTATAAAATAATATACTTTTAAAATCATAGGTTCAATGTGATCAAAGGACCATGACTTGCCTTGGAATAAATTCTAGGACTGATTTTGATCTTGGTGAACTCCTCCTTGCTCAAAACTTCCCAAAGTATCAACGTCTACTCGCAAACAAAGTAAATAAACTAATTAAATAAATAATAGAGACAAAACAAACTCCAAAAATTAAATAAAAATCTTAGATAAATATACCTCGAATTTAGATGAATTTAGGAATTTGAATGGGCTCAATCGGAGTTCGGATGCAAAGATATGGGCTCTGAAAGATCAAAACCCTAAGAAAAACCCTTAATTTGATTTTCTGGAATTTTCGAATAACTTTTCTATTGAAAAATCCGGATTATGATGCAAGCTGACATCAGCAGAGGACGTTCAGATGTGACAAAAGTGATCTAACAGGTGGGTCCCACTTGTCATTGAGATGGTGCACGGTAGACTAAGTTCACTAAGCCAGGGTTTTGGTTTGGATCTGGATCGGACACGCACGCTAACGTGGCTCCAACTCAGCAGGCGTGTGGCCGACACGGGGCAAAAAGAGGTGATGCGGCGCTGAGATGGCAGGTGACACGGATGACAATGAGGCGGGGGCGCTCGGGTTCCAAGGGTTCCGACGAACGTCGGCAGTTCAACAGCGACGAAGGAGCGCAATGGATAGAGCGTGCGACGTGCAACTCAATGGTGGGCTCACCGGTGTTTGAGGATGACGAAGATGACTGGCGGATATCAAGCTGCGGGCTCGACGACGACATCGCTAGAAGGGTCCTCCAGCGAAGGTGACGGTGGCTCCGAGATGCGGGCGACGCGACAGTCCCGAAGATGGCATCCAAAGGCGACAAAGAGACCAAAAACGACGACGAGGTTGACGGGGTCCTTCGACCGGAGTTGAAGATGAAGGCGGTGGCTTGAGCATAGGCGGCTAGGGTTTCAGAGGCAGCATGGCTCGGGATGCGAGAAATGAGGATCCTTGGGGCTTTAAATAACCTCGGGAGCGGGGAGTCCGTGAAGAACACGGCGCGGCGGCGCGTGAAGAACTCGGAAGGGATGAGTTCGGCTCGGAGACGAAGGTGATGTGGCCAGGTGGGCCCAATCATCAGCAGGAGAGGCTCGGACACGAACGCGTAACAAACGGTGGTTCGATGGCAAGCGAGTGGGCCACTGCCTTCCTTGTGAGAGGAAAATATCGGGCTGCATGGGAATGGGCCAAGAGGGGTGAATAGGATTGGGCCGAGCGAAGGAAGATTCAGCCCAAGGGATTTATTTGAGATTTTAATAGCTTTTCTTTTTAGAAAATAGCAAAAAATGCAAATAACAATTAGAAAATAGTAAATGAACTCAAAAATATTCTAGAAAAATCTAGAAAATATATGCAAGCGCAAAGAATTTAAATAAAATAGTTTTGATAATAGTTGATGTTGACATTAATTATATTAAATTATTTTTTATTCATGAAAATTCATATTAAGCTTTAACTTTAGCAGAAAAATTCATGTGGTTATTTTTCTTTTTAAAACTTCAAAAACAGATCAATTTTTTGGGATGCTACACTCATCAAGTTAGCGCTTGGCTTACAAAACAAACAGAGAACTACCAGCGGAGCAAAAAGGCAAGCGATAAGAGGAGCTAGTGACATAGTACTACAACTATCAATACCACAGCAGCAGCAACTACAGCACAAAGGAGAAGAAGCCTCAGATGGCAGCTCGAGCTGCGGATAGTGAGGAGTGAGGACGATAAACAACCACGCTGGGCCAACCAGTGTTGCGGCCCTAAGAGCATGTACAATAGTATGATGTCAGCTGTCTGTAAGACTTGCCATGTAAGACATTAGATGATGTGGATGAGAAAAAAAGAGAGAGAGGTGCAAGCGTGGTACTCCATAGATAGACTGTACAATGTGCTGCCACTAACTATTTTTGTCTTAATCACCTTAATTTACCCCCACCCCATTTTGTTCACTTTTTTTAGGATTTTACCTGAAATGCTGGTTATTGTGTACTTCATCAGTGTTCTTGGCCTCTAAGTGATGAAATGGAGAGGTGGTGTCTCAAGTGTTGGTGTTATGCCCTAGAGACAATCATAGAGATGATTGTATCATGTCTATGTTTATGAGTTATTGAATAAATATTATTCTGTTCCTTGAATGAATCATTAGTTATGAAGATTAACAAGTATGTGACTTGTTGGTGAAGCTCTCTTTAACTTATATGATGTCGTTCTAAATTGTATCCCTGGTCGGATGTTACTAGTCGGAACACCAGTAACTCTACGACTAGCACATGTATTGATTGATGACCATGTTTCACCAGTCCTGGATACAGGGATACCGAATCAATAGTGTGAACACACGTTAGAGAACATGGTGTTGGATAAGACCCACCTTGAGACACTATTGAGATTATTATGATTCTATGTGTCACTAGTTGGTCTCAAGCAATGATGATATATAATCCTTAGACCTGAGATCAGTATGGTTCCCTACATGTGTAATAGCACTCTTAAGGGTTGCCAAACGCTACTCGTAACTGGATAGTTATAAAGGTAGCTTTCGGGTATGCTATGAAACATACGGAGGGATGTGACTGGTCAGATATGGGATTTGCCCCTCCTAACATATCAGGAGAGATATCTCTGGGTCCCTCGAAGTGGTCGGATAAATAAAGTGCATGGGCATGCCACTGGTGGTCGAAGAGTTCGACCACATAAGGTTATCCGACACTCGATCGAGAAAGTATTGAACAGTCCATGGATGACAAATATCTCACCTAGAGTTCAAACCAATTAATATCGTGAGGCAAAGAGAGAATGCATGAGTAGGTCACTTAGTTCGATCAGTTACAGACCAGTCGTATGGAGATACGAGCTGGTCGTAGACTGGTCGAATGTAATCACAGAGTGGTCGACACCTGGTTGTAAGGAAATATGAACTGGTCGTATAGAGATAGTACTTGGTCGTAGATCATATTGCATTAAGGTTCGTCTGATATAATTTGTGTGTATTCGAAAATCGTTATGTCCTGTTAGGAACCGCTAACAACTTGTGGTCAGAAAGGGTTTTTGAGTCACAACCGATTACGCATAAACCTAACGGGTCATGCACTTAATGGATTGGAACAAAACGTGTTCGGATAGGATCCGTCATGGGCACTATATAAGGAGATGCTTGAGGCTGTAGGGTGTGAGACATGCGAGACACGTGAATTGCTCCACCAAAACCCTGGTCGCCATCTTCTCGAGAGAGCCCCGCCATGCGACTTAGTGCTAGCACACCGGCGTTCGGTGTTCCTTCCCTGGACGTGTGGATACCGTAGAGGCGCTATTGCAGTTGTTGTTGCTCTTAAGGACGATCTGCAATCTTCACAAGGAATTGTAGAGGTTGATGGAGGAGACGATCGACTCGCAAGAATGATGGATGATCGACTACGACCACTGCATCGACGTACTCGACGTTGGACGATCGACTATGACTACTTCACTGACGCGCTATTCATTGGATCGGCTGCTCCAACTCTTCTTCCGCTGTACTACGTGTCTGGTGGTAACGATCTATGATCTCTTGTTTGTATGGCTTCCTGGTTTATGTGGTAGAATTTTTTGAATTGTCAGCTTTCATAGCCTACCCGTTTCCCTTCATCAAGGTCCATGTAAATATCTTCATGTTGATCAAAATAGCGGCTAGAGGGGTGAATAGGAGCCCATTCTTTTTCTCACAAGTATTCAACCCCTATTTTATCTCCAATAGTTATGAGAAGCTACGAAGATTAAGGTCTCAAAGTCATAGGGGAAGACAGATGGAATCGAGAGAATAAACCTTCACTACCCACTACCGGTCTGACTGCCAAGGCGAGGCCAGTGTAACCGCTCCCCCCACTGAAGGAAAATCAACATGACGAATGATCCACAAAAGACCTAACTTTCGATCTATTGATCCAAATTCTCTGAGATTTCAGATATAGCTCAACAAGAAGGTCAGGAATCTATTCCAATAGAAGATCGAGACAAGCATAGTAAAGGTTTCACGAATTTCTTGAATGAGGGCAAGAAGAGTCCAAACCGGGAAAAGCCTATACATGATCAAAATGCTTGCTCGTGGATGAAAATGGTCAAGATGACCTTCGATCAGATCCCACAACATCTAGCAAGCTAAATCACAACAAAAACCAAGGCAAAACCCCTGAAACACAAGAACCCTAAAATTACCAAAGAGATAGCAAGAAGAAGAAAGAGCTCATCTCGGTACAAACTTAATAGGATTGATACGAGGAATTATAGGTTTACGACCAAAACCTCACTCATGATAACCTAATATCTCAATACATCTCTCTCTCTCAAATCCTGACCTCCTCTATTATCTCTACTTTCCCCAAATCTGAAATTAGGGTTTCTAAGGCTTGGTTGTGCAAATCCTATACCAATCCTTATATTGTTGAAGCTAGGTCTAGAGAGAAAACCCTAGCGGGCATCCGTTAAGCCCATACACCAACTCACGCTTCTCAAAGCGAATGATGATCCGGGTCTCTCAAATCCGTCTCTTCGTGGTCTTCTCCTTCTCTTGACCTAAACCACTTCTCCTTTGTGTCGTCTTGCACCGTGGTTTCTTCAAGATCACGACCCGGTATTTTGGCGAAGATACCAAAAGACTCCTTCTCGATCCTTCTCCATGACCGAGACTAATCATCATGAAGCAATCTCGTGCCTCACCACACATAGGTTGATCACTAGCTTTCCTCATGCCGGCAAGTCTATCTCATCCGACTTTCACTGAACCACCTTGGCACTTGCACTAGCCCAACTCACTTGATGTAATCTGCTACACCGAACTTCTTGTTTTGTCTTTCTTATCCAACCACTTCACCCGATATCCTCGATCGTTCTGGACCTCATCTCTCCTAGCCTAGTATCGATCATCTTCACAGTTGACCATAGTTAACTCTAAGCGCCCCTGCACAACAATAGACCAAGAAATCAATTCTGGTCATAAATTCTTCGCAATTTAACCAACGTTAGCCAAAACATGCATCATGCAACACACACGCACTGAATCCCATGACTTGCCCAATTCCACAAAGTTCAATACACTCACTTGTGCATGAACTCAACCTGGTCAATTAGACCGTCGGACCTCGGCCGATCTGACCGCCAGCCCTTCAATCGGTCTGATCACCAACCTATGGTTAGTCTGACCGCACCTGTACAATCTGGCCACCAACCCCGGTAATGATCGGTCGGATTGCTACAGCTTTCCAAATGAGAAAACACCCCCTCTGGACATTTCGGCAAAATGTTATCTAGTTTCGCGTCCAATCTCTATTTTCAATGGCACCTAGTACAAATACATCCCCAAACACTCCATAGAAGTGTTTGGTGTCAATTCCTCAAACCCTAGCATCGCCGGTTTGACCACCACCAATGGCAGGTTAGACTGCCCATCCTCGACCGGTCAAACCACCAACCACCTAACAGTAAATCCAATAATTTGCTAAACCGAGTGTTTACTCCCCAAACACCTCCATGCCAATGTCAATTGTTCAACACTTAGATTACGACCATACCCCATGGTCTCCACACTTCCAAAAGGAAAACTCTATGTAAATATGTTCCCCGGTGACTATATGTTGGAGATATTAGAGTTGTTGCACATATTAGAGTTTAGATAAGAGTTCAAGTTGTGTGCGAATCTAAGAGTTCGAGTCAGTTATAATATTTGGCACTATAAATAAAGGGTATGGGGACCCAAGGGACACACATGATTATTCCCGAAATTCAACATGATATCAGAGTCAATCCATCCAAAACCCTAACCAAGCAAAAACCTTACCATCTCAGTCGATCCACCGTCCGTCGTTGCCTCGTCGCACGTGGTCCTACACGACCACGTCACACGGGAGTGGACCGTGGCCATTCGGGTTGCGTATGGGCGAGCCAAGGGCGACGACCAACGGTGTAGGAGGTAGGCGGATCCCATGGAGACAAGCATCAACAGGTGCGGACGAGGAAGAGGAGGCAGCGGTGCGGTGTGGGTCACAAGGGAGAAAGAGGAGCGGGTTAGCCGGAGGCAATGGGATCTGACGACCAGAGGTGGAGGGGGACAAGTGGGCAGTGGAGATGGCCCGCAGGAAGGCCACTGCTACGACGACAACGTTCAAGAAGGCGGAGGAAGAGGATCGAGGAGAGGAAGACTCGGGAGGAGGAGGATCCGTCGGAAGGCTTTGGGAGGAGGAAGAAATCCGACGGGAGGCGCTCAGGATTTGGAGGAGATCCGACGGGAAGCGCTTGGGAAGAGGTGCTAGGAGGAGGGAGAAGGCTTTAGGGGAGAAGGAGAAGCGGTGAGGAGGAAGAAGAGGTGTCGGGGACTCGGGGCTCAAGAGGAGAAGTGGTGCTGGTGTGGAGATGGGATCCGGTGTGGATCTCGGATCCGTTGTGGAGGATCTGATCTGGTGTGGGTGGTTCAAGGGTGGAGGATCTTCTGACCCGGTGTGGAGGATCTAGTCCGATGTGAAAGTCTAACTATCTGATCCGGTATGGAGGATCTAATCTGGTGTGGCAGGATTGGTGTGGATCGATCTAGATCGATGGAGGATCTGGTGTCATTGAGGGGGATCTGGTGTGGATCCAGATCGGTGGAGGATCTGGTGTGGCTGCGTGTGCTATGTTGGGAAAAGGAGAGAGAGGATGGTGTGTGCTGAGAGTTCTATCTGCTGTATTGTTGTGCTGAGAGTTCTAGCTGTTGTGCTGCTTGGTGGTAACAATATCGGAGGTTACGATGGAAGGCATGGAAGATAGGGGAGAAGACTGTTTAGGTGGTGTTTCCTGATAATTCTAGCTATTGTGTTGCTTGGTGGTGACAATATCAGAGGTTACGACGGAAAGCATGGAAGACAGGGGGAGACTGTTCTGGTGGTTCTTTTTTGGTTGTGCTAATGGTGGAATTGATGTCCTGCAGTGGTGTTGGTATGGGTGCCGAAGATGGTGTTACTGGAGATGTCTAGAAGAGGATTGAGACTGCAGTTTTGCGTAATGGTTTGTGACAGAGGTAGTAGAGGCCAAGACTAAGGGCGTGTGGGCAGAGTGGTGGAGGCTGGGGTGACTGGGGGCATGAGGGTAGAGAAAGATGAGATTGAGATCAGGGCAGCTGGTAGATGGTGGAGATGGATTTGGTGACGTCTATGGTAGTATTGGTGGTGAGCAACTTTTGATTTTTGTGATGTTATTGGTTATGGAGTCGATGGATGGTAGGTCTTGGTATATTCTATCAATGGTATTGTGATATGTAACATGATACACATTGTTGTTATCTTATGTTCATTTTAAGGAGTGTTGGCGATATTAAAGTTTAGATATTTGGCACTATAAATAAGAGCACACATAATTATTTGCGAAATTCAACACTATATCGTTGTGCCGTGGTAGATGAAAGTTCATCTCTTTTTCTAGAAGGGATAATATCCCATTGTGTATACGTGTATCTTTCAGATGACGAGCAAAGTGGAAATGCAGGTATCTGAATCTTTTGCCACTTTGGCATCCATATCTGTTCCAATATCGTGACGATGCAAATATTCGGTTCATGTGCTCTACTTGGATGGATAAGGCTTCTTCTGCAGCTGATTGGAGTCGCTGTAAATGTGAAAGAGTGAAAAAAAATGTGACAGGGCTACTTAATTTTCCAGTATCCACAGCCACAGCTGACTCTACTCAACGGTAGACATTTTAATTTGACGGTAATCATCAGTAAAGAAAATGTAATGTTATAACGAAACGAAGTAGCTCACACACCACTTGTTATAACGAGAGGAGCGAAGAACATCGCTATGGCAAACCTGCTTGTAATTAGGAACTGCAGCGATCCGAATGCTTCTAGCTAGTTATGCGGTCGCCGACAGGCAACGTTTTCCACCGGCTGCGGCCTGCGGCCGTAGCGCCGCCCGCGCGTGCCATGCTAACGTAAGCCTCTCTTCCCAATAAACTAATGAACTTCTTATAGACGTTTCCAACAATATGCATCTAGTACAGACTTTCTCTGGTAACTTCTATTGAACGAAACGAAACGACTAGAACACAGCTAGTCTGTCTTGGAAAATTTCGAGTTCTTGCGTATTTTAAGGTAGTAGCGAGAGAACAATAGTCTGTCTTTAAAAACGTTTCTAAAGCTTCACCTCACATAAAGACGGCACTAGAGACAATCTCGAGCACACAAGCTTTTAATTCTTGCATGTACATATGAAATAAACATGGCGATCAACACTAGACTGCAATACTGCATCTTTGTGGCTATTTGTGCTGTTGTATTTTTAGCCTCAACGCTATGCATGAACTGCTACGGCAAGAAAACTTTTCTAGTAATCATTGCTCCCTCCGTTTCGTTATATTTGCCAATGACCTGGGTTATCCATTTCAATATATTTGTCTGTTGATGGAATCTAGAGTATAGTTGATGCTTTTTTTCTCTCTCTTTACTCCTGCTTAAATGTTTTGAAGGAGGTTATATGGTTGTGATATATCGTTTAATAAGGATATGTATGATCATTTCTTATTAAGCATTTGTTATATTTAATGCTTATTTGATATGTGCGTATGATGGATTGTGGACAAATATAACAAAACATAGAGAGTAATCATTAATCACCATGAGCTTGAATCCGTGCTTGTCTAACTCAGTCGTTGGTCTAAGCATGCTTCAAATATGCCAATCGCTGATCCACACCTCAACATTGCCCTCATGTTGTTAACTAGCCTCAGTGTGTCTTAGGCATAAATTCCCTGATTATTTAGTTCCTTGATCGCGTTCACACTAGGAACCCCATGACCCAAAAGTAGTGAATATATTCCTGCAGATAAAAACGAAAAATACACACACACACCAACTGATGCAGCAACATGCACAAAATACAGCAGGGCTTTGCCTATAAATTCTTCCTACCTCCTCACTCCTTCCTCAACTGAGCACTTGGTTTCAAGACTTCAACACACACACACACAGAGGAGGCAAGAAGGTGGAAAGCAAAAAGAGGAAGTGATGGAGTACTACTACGAGTACAGCAGCAACAACAACTTCGCAAAGGAGAAGAGGCCTCCGCCGAAGAGGGGTCAGGTCAAGGTGCAGATAGTGAGGACCCTGAGCAACCTGGTGGCGCCGGGCAACGCAGCTGACTCAAAGCAAACAAATCGCAACAGCTTCAGAAGAGAACCAAGCTACAACTAAATCGTATCATTAGATGAACGGTGTATTACTCTTTGGTAATGTAAAAATAGATGCATATGGTGTGTGGGACAAAGTGATGTTACTAGCTGTTTTCCTCATAAATTCTCCTTTACACCCCCCCCCCCCCCCGGTTTTTGTTTTGAGGATCAGTACTGAGTACTTGTTTGCCTCACTCGTATGTTATTATGTATTTCAGAAAGGAAGTTTCGTATAATGCATAAACTTTGAGCATGCATGACGTGTGCTTGATTATTTAGCTCATCTTTCAATTATCTTTGTTCATCTGTGGGAAGAGATAAAAATCCCAACTGCATGTGTGCTTGGTTATTTAGCTCATCCTTCAATTATCTTGATGTGTGCTTGGTTATTTAGCTCGTCCTTCAATTATCTTTGTTCATCTGTTGGCGGAGATAAAAATCCCAACTCTGCAAATCGGCAAATGCGTCTCTTCACAGGGAAAAAAAGTTCCAACTTTGGTATCTGAATTCTGAAACTCTTGCCACACTAGCATCCATATCCATTTCATATTGCAATGGCGCAAATATTCGACAGTTACGCGACTTCGCTTTTGGTGCATGACTGGACAATAAAGCGCCCTGCGTCCACCTATCGGATCAAATGAGATAGGGTTCTTTTTCTACAGCTGATTGGACAAAGTTGGAGTGAATGTGTCGATACGTCGTGATTGAACATACTGTCAAGCTATATACACGTAACCTAATAGCGTACGATTGAGTTGAAATAACAAGATATTTTCACTGTTCAACCTTTATGGCCTCTACCCTATAGATCCTTAGACAATACAGTCATCGGGAAATCATCGACCAATGGTGAAATACGCGGTCCGACGCTGACTGTTACTACCGTTATGTAGTTTAGTAAGTGTCCTAACCGGATCACTCCAGACTCACCCCCAAATCGTGGCTGCTCTATACAATAAGAGCAAGTGTCATCCTGTAGATATTCAATTGAAAGAGTAGTGTACTAAGCTAATTTGGATAAACCAAACCTGTGGTTGAGCAATTTTGTGGATGAGGCCGGAGTTGGAAGGGGTTGAAGTCGGCACCGGAGGTGGTACCGATGCCGGTGAGGTCCTAGTGCCGTTTTTGCAGGTTCATCGTGTAGTTAGCGAGGCGATTGGATCTAGATTTTGGCAGTTACAAGAGAGCGGGTCTTCTGATGATGAGGAGGATCATCTAGGCGGAAGCGATAGTTGAATCAAAGGAGAAGGATCGGCCGACTGTCTGTTCTGAAGTTTTGAAATCTTCTAAATGTAATGTAGTTCATTCATCTATCTCATCTTCCGCTCGCAGAACTTTGCAGGTCTACGGCGATGCAATTGCGGCGTGCTATTCTCCAGCGGAGCTCCGCGTGGTGGGACTATCGCCGGGGCGGATCAAGCTTAGTATTGGAGCTAGCCGGCCATGGCAGGGGCCGGTACCTCCTCCTCGTGTGTCATCGCCAATGACGATGGGAGTAGCCATTGATCGAGCTCACCGACGTCAGTTGGCCGGATTGCATGAATTGTGCCGGATATGGAGCACATTCAAAATTCATAAGCTCCGGCAGTTACACTGTCATTATTGCCCCTTCCTATTCGGAATGGCTCTGTCATTGGGCCGGGCCAAACTGCAGAAAGCTTTCCTTTTAGCGAATCGAAAGTCCAAAGCAAAGGGATGCCCTAGCTACGCCGGTTGCTCTGGTGTACTTGGAAAATTGCCTGGGCAGGGAGAGTAAAGGAGACCGACGTTCGTTCGTGAAGGTTGTAGGATCGTCAAGGATAATTAGAGGGGTGAATGGTTGCATAAGATTTTCCACACACTTCGTTGCTTTTGCCCGAGCTGCGCGTCGAATCGTGATGTCTTCGCCACACACACGTAGTGCTGTCGTCGCACGCACTTAATACTGTTCTTGTCCAGGGCGTCTCTAGCACGGCCCCAAACACGTAGTACTGTCTTCGCCACACACACGTAGTGCTGTCGTCGCACGCACTTAATACTGTTCTTGTCCAGGGCGTCTCTAGCACGGCCCCAAACACGTAGTACAGCCAAACACCGTTCTGCCTCACATCACGCACGGTGCTGCCTCACCTCGAGATGGAGCGCACGAGATGGCTCGCCCTGGACACCAATTGCTAGATTCGTTTTCTCGGGAACTCAACAGGAAAGCCAAAACCACTCACCTTTCTCTCTGGAGGTCACAACGCCAAAAGATGATGCTCTTAATCACCCAACACCAAAAGCTTGCATGCACATCAATCACATCCTATCATGCACAGCAACAATCCCATGGTTGAGTTTTCGAATTTTGGACTGTATTGGCCCTGTAGTGCACCATAATTCCTAAATTAGCCCCCTTAGCATCAAAATTCCATTTTTAGCCTCCTCCTAGCACCTGCTGCCGTCCGGGACGGCAGCAACTCACCTAATGCCGTCGCCGTTGGCAGCACCAAGTTGCTGCCGTGCCCATTGGCAGCAACCAAGTTGCTGCCGTCCCACACGGCAGCATCTCCCCTCCTCCCCCGGCGCACGCAAATCCAAGAGGAGAGAGAAAATACATTTAAGAATATTTTTTGGATGAATTTTTAAATATATAAAATTAGCTCCAAAAATTATGAAATTTTTTGTGGAAACTCCCAGAACAGTATAGTTGCTTTGGTAATTTTTTCAGAATTTTATGAGTTACTATTTTTCCTGTAAAATTCATTTACGTATATTGTTTGTAGGAATTTTAAAGAAAAAACCGTAACTCATAAAATTCTGAAAAAATTACCAAAGCAATTAAACTGTTCTGGGAGTCTCCACAAAAAATTTCATAATTTTTGGAGCTCACCTTTTATTTTTAAAAATTCATCAAAGAAATATTCTTAAATATATTTTCTCTCTCCTCTTGGATTTGCGTCTTGCTGAGGAGGAGAGGTGCTGCTGTGTGGGACGGCAGCACCTTGCTGCTGCCGTTGGGGAGCGCAGCACCTAGGTGCTGCCGTCCACGTCCGCAGCACGCGCCAGCAGGGGGCTAAAAGTGGAAATTCGGAGCTAATGAGGCTAGTTTAGGAATTACGAAGCGCTACGGGGCCAAAAGCGGCAAGAACTCTGAGTTTTCTATACTCTTGAACAAAAGCCACGGCTGTCCAATTACACGAAATCATGCACTCGAAACAATGCTTGGCATGGCCTCCATCACATCAATATACTAGAAATCCCCTTGATGACCCCAATTGCAAAAGTCCACCTAGTCTCTCGCAACAACAAAACACCGACACATCTACAGCCGCCGCCTGCACCTTCTGCTAGACTCCGTACCCTAATCCCTCGAGCCGCCAGTTCTTTATACCTTCCAGCGTTGGCACTTAATCACCCACGTATGGCTCACTAAAGTTCTAAGGTCCAATACATGGGCTTTTACATTAGATTACAAAACTAATTTTAGACACCCTAAAATTATCACATATCGTAGCCTACAGACCGCACCTCCGTAGCTCCAACACGCATCATTCATCTTTGATCTCCATGCGCTCCAACTCGAGCCTGACCGTCTCCTCCAACATCCTCGACCCTCTGGACTATGACTTTGCACCAAGCCACCTCCCGGTCACCGCCGTGGACCACGAACGCCTCCGAGTTACCTACATATGCAAAGACCAAAACAACATATTTTCAGCACAAGTTCTTCCCAACTTGATCAATATTAGTTCACACACACGCCACGTGCCTCAAATAACATCAATAAGCAATATCTAGGGGCGGAGCTACAGTAGGTGCATGGGGGTACAGTCGCACCCCCAAAATTTTTGCACAAAAAACTGATATATACCCCCTTAATACATAAAGTATATACTACCCATATTAATATACATGATTACATCAGCATAGCTCGGCAGCCCACCCCAATGACCCTATTTCTTATTCGGTCTAAGTCCAGAGTTGTAAGCCCATTAGCCATTGGCTATTGCCGGCTGCTTCTCCTCTAATCTCTCTCTCCAATTCCCCATTTCTCTCTTTCACTCAGCCACACTCCGGATCGCGCGCCAGACGCGGGGCGCGCGGCTGCTTCTCCTCGACTCCTCGGCGCCGCCGGCGTCGCCGCCTCCGGCCCCGTCGGCGCCGGCGCTGCCTCACCCACCCTTGCGACCTCTCGCCGATCGCCCCTTGCAAACTCCTGCGCGCGCGCGCGCGCTCCGCCACGCTCTCGGCGGCTCGGCCTCGGCGTGGCGCCGAGTCTTGCCCTCGCCGGCTCGCTCCACCTCGGCCTCGCTGCGGTGCCGTGCGCCTTGCTCGGATCGCGCCGCGGCGTCGGTCCCTGCGCCACTGGCGCTGCCCTCGCCGGCTCGCCCCACCCCTCTCCCGGTCGCCAATGGCCGGCCGCGCCTTGCTACGTCACGCGGTCACGGCCGCACCGCCGGCCTCCTCACGAGTGCGAGCCCGCCACGCCCGCGCTCGGCCCCTATGGCGGCTCGGCCTCCGGCGCCGCCGCTTCGTGTGCTCACTGCCGTGCGCCGTCGCCGCCGGTTGACCGGTTTTGCACCCCCATCGACAAAATCCTGGCTCCGCCACTGGCAATATCGTCAATTATTCATCAACTAAAATATACTAGACCTGGTCACATGGTCTAACAATCTCCCTCCCCCTTGATGAATACATTGACAAGACTTCAAGATTGCACAATGAGTAATAGAAAAATGCAAAAGCTTCAAAATAGGTCATGAAAAGAACTGAAACCGAAAAGCCAAAAAGCCAGAAAAGCTTCCCCTCAACACAAGGAGCTGAAAAACTCCCCTCAACACAAGGGAAGCAAATTTCTCTCATTTTTCTCTCCTTTTGGCAATGTAATCATCAAGAAGCATCAAAAAAAGAATAATTCTAAGAAGGAGCAATTAGAGTAAAAATCAAGAAGCTTTGTAGATTATCCAAGTTACTTTGCATTTATTTAAGAAAGTAACCAAGCTATCTTTTTTAGTAGAGCTATCAGGATCATATAAAGTCATATACCATATAGCAATGTTAAAACAAGTCTTTAGAATGATTAAGCAATTTAAATTAATAATAAACATCTCAACAATGGCCAAACCGATTATAGAGAGAACAATGACATGTCACAATGAAAAGTTAAAGCCCAAAAGTTGTCGGCACCCGAAAATACATCTCAGGAACCCTTTGTGTATTCTGAACTAGTCCCAGATCAGTAGCTAGCTCACACAGGAAAACAGTGATGAGATACCATCCATTTATTCAATTTAACTAAAAAGATCTCAAAGTATCAAATAATAATAATAACTGGACCTTATGGTTAACGTTTACTTAACTTGCCACGCAGGGCTAAAGAAACAAATAAACTCTTGCAGCGGAAAGAAACTCTTCAAATGGTCAATCAACATGCCCACAGGCAATCGAGTGGAGAACGCATCCTAATCCGCAAAACCTTCATAGTCTTCCTGGTAGAACTCGGAGTTCCCTGGTTCTTCTGTGGAGATTAAACAACACAGGGCGCAAAGCCATGAGTACTTTGAATGTACTCAGCAAGCCGTGGGGAAATGTATGCAAATAGTATTCATATAGGGCTTGAACAAAGATTAGATGTATGGCTCTTTTACATAAAACATCATTTACGATAAATACAATAAATAGATTGAAATGCGTATTTGAAAACAATAATAAGTAAAGAAACAATTGTTTCGAAACGACCAGTGAACTTTCCCATTCACTCCCAACCAAACCAACGATAAGTGAATTCCCCATTCACCAATCGACACAAACCACCAAGTGAATGACCTATTCACCAAACGAACATTATATTCATCAAGTGAACTTCCCATCCACACTTCGACACATTTTTGAAGAAACTCTATCCCTCGTGTGAAATCCCCGAGCACGTCCATAACCGCTGACACGGCTATTCGAATAGTTTTACACTCTGCAGAGGTTGTACAGCTTGACCTACAAGAGATAGATCAACTTATAATGTCCGTTTAACACACTTCCGAGGTGTGCGACTAAGTGATCATCACAAGGCTTTTACAAAGCTCCTTCTTAACCCAGTTCTGCCCGCTAAGGTTTCAACACTGAATATCTTCCCGACCATACAGGGCCCCCCTCTTGCGCCATCGTGAGAATACGTTTTCCACGACTCACACTTCACATGACAGAACCGAAATTAAGACATTGCTAATTAGTCAGCCAGGTCTGTCCCATACTGGACATGTGGTTGTACGGTTAAGGCCCAGTTCAATAGCGCACAAGATTAAGTCCTTGACAAATTACTAAGGCGAGACTACCACAAACCCACAACATGTTCAATCCACATCCCCACTATCCACCAACCACTCGCCCAAACGAAAACCATTTTATTTAACCAAAACTAATGACAAACCCCGTCATGGTACACAAATTTTAACAAGAGTGGCTCACCACCACGGTTCCATATTTCATTAAGGCAAGATTAATCAATATGACACATGTGATGACAAACCCATCGTAACTAAGCTGAACTAAGCACATGTACGATACCCATGTTGGTAATATGAATATATCCAACTAAGATTACCCATGCTAAGGTGACAAAGGATTCATGGCATTCAAATAATCAATGGAGGTATAATGACAACAGGTAATAACTATACCCAAAGCAATTTATATAAAGATAGCATGCAATTGTATAAAATAATATACTTTTAAAATCATGGGTTCAATATGATCAAAGGACCACGACTTGCCTTGGAATAAATCCTGAGATTGATCTTGATCTTGGTATGCTACTCCTTGCTCAAAGCTTCCCGAAGTATCAACGTCTACTCGCAAAACAAGCAAATAAACCAAATAAATAAATAACAGAGAACAAATAGACTCCAAAAATTAAATAAAAATCTCAGATAAATAGATCTCGAATTTAGATAAATTTAGGAATTTGAATGGACTCAATCGGAGTTCGGATGTAAAAGATATGAGCTTTGGAAGATTGAAATCTAAAGAAAACCCTAACTTGGATTTTTCAGATTATCCCGAATTATTTTCCTATTGGAAATTCCGAAATATGACGTCGGCTGACGTCAGCAAGGCTGTTCGGACGGGATGAAAACTGCTCTGACAAGCGGGTCCCACTTGGAAGTGGCTAGGCTCGCGGTGGACTAAGTTCAAGGATGTTTGGCTCGGGTGGGATTCTTGGTGGTGCCACATGACCTGCTGACACAGACGATGACGAGGATGCCACATGGGCCAAGATCTAAGGTGGCGCAAAGGTGGAAGGGTGACATGGCTGCCACATCAGCCGGGAGAGGAAAACGAAGGAGGAGCAGTGAAGCCACCATGACCGGTGATTGAAGCTTGGCGCCGAGGGCGATTGCCGGTGAGAAAGGTTCGGGTGCAAGGCAAAACGAGTTCTTTGGAACACGACGGTGCTCCAGGTAGCGATGGTTCGGCTCTGGTGGTGGCGATGCGGCGGCAGTGGCAACTCCAGCGGCGGGGAGCTTCACATCTGCAACAACTTCGGTGAAGAGGTGACGTCCGATGGAAACAAGAGGGAGCACCGGAACGGCGAGATGACGAGGATCACCGAGAGCACCTCAAGGAGACCGGAGGAGGACCGGGGCGGCTGCGCGACGGTGGTGACCGGAGTTGAAGGAGAAGCATGGCAATGGGGTACTCCGGTGACAAAGAAACCAAGAGGAGGCAGGGGATCATATGAGAAGGACATTGTGCACGATATGACACGCTCAAAAGGGCACGAGGCTCATCGACGGTGTAGATTGGAGAAGAGAGGCGGCGACCGGCTCAATGACGAAAATGAAAACGGCGCGATGATGATCCTTAGAAGGAGATGATGGAAGCACGGCGTAGCCCTCGATGATGCGATCACAACGGCGGTGACGGCTTGGGCAGAGATGGACCAACGACGACGAACGCTGGTGGAGAAGCGTGCGGCGGCAGCTCGATCTGTTGACGAAATTTGACAAAACGAGGACGAGCTAGGGCTGGAGATTCTAGGGCTTTGGAAGAGGAGGCACGGGCGAACAATTTGATGCGGAGGGTGGCCTTTAATAGTGCCCAGACGAGGGAGTTAGAAAAGGGCACGGCGGCGCTGCTCGTGTTCAACCCGGACTCAAGAGTCCAAGCGAACGAGGAAGATAGAGCTGACAGCTCGGGGCCACTCGGCAGTGAAACACAAGGAAAGAAAGGGAAAAGGAGGTCCGACGCCGACTTGGGCTGGCGCACGGCTAGGTTGGGCTCGGGCGCACGCGCGGGAGAAAAAGGAGGCGCGGGCTGGGCTAAGGAAAACCGGTGGTGGGCCAAGTAAAGGAGAGGCGGGCCGGAAAGAGAATAGAATTGGGCCAACAAAAGGAATTGAGCCCAAAACGATTTCTAAGATTTTAATTTAGTTTTCCTTTTTAGAAAATAGCGGAAAATCTAAACAACAACTAGAAAATAGCAAATGCACTCGGAAAAATTCTAGAAAAATCTAGAAAATATATCCAAGAACATAAAATCCAAATAAAATAATTTTGATAATAGTTGATGTTGACATTAATCATATTAAATCATTTTTGAACTCTGAAAATTTAGGTTAAGCTTTTAACTTTAGCAGAAAAATCCAAATGGTTCCTTTTCTTTTAAAACTTCAAAACAGACCAAATTTTGGGATGTTACAAAAGTGAAGCAAATTTTAAATCTAGATGAGCAACCAGTCTCATGTAGTAACTTATTGCTCCACACTCAATTCTTACGCATGTGGCATGCTTGTAGTATACTTCTTTTCACTGATGATATGCTTGAAGTATACATCTTTTCATTTGAATATTTTTTTATAGAGATACATATATATGTATGGCATGCTTGAAACATACATCTTTGCAATTCACTATTTCTCATTGTTTTTTTTATAACATGCCAAATTAAGTGAGCACAAAAAAATTACAATAAGAAACAAACGAGCCTCAGCCCAGATTTAAAATAAGACTCACAATTAAGCTAATCCCTTTCGTTCAACATCGCAAAGTAATAACTATAATCAATATAGTCAAAGTATTCCGTCATGTCATGCTTTAGTTCAAAAGTAGCAAATTAATTATAACCAGTCATGATCAAAGCTACACAGCACATGAGTAAATATGATAATAAAAGCTCTACAACTCATTTGATTTCAATGGCTTGGACTTGTTGAATTGTTTGATAAGTATAATAAACAAAGCTTCTGAAATTTTAAACAACAAACCCCCCTTCAGAGTAAACCCATAGGATGCAACACACCGAACTCACTTCGCAAAAGAGCAAACCATGCATAATCAAGCGGTTTTATGAAAAAGAGAACAATCTATAATTCAAACTCAACAAGGTGTAGAGCAACATCACCCTTTCCACATGGTCTCTCAAAAAGTGAAATCTCTTGGAAGCCATCAAAAAAAATGAAGAACCATCAAGTGTTCCAATCAAGCAATGACGTAAAAGACTAGAACCAAATCAAGCTCATGTTCTCTAGCCTCGCCAACTGTTCTTACATCACATCACAAGAAACATCGGTCTCACAGTACTAAGGTTAGTGAAATAAGATTTAGGAATCCAGTACTGAGATACACGATGAACAGGTGCAACAAAACTAGAACCAGAAACATGTGTGCGTGAGCGATCAGAACGCCAAAAAAAGCCAGTCTAACTACCCCTTGAAATGCAGGCAATGCTGAATAAAAATTATTTGAATTATAACCCAAACCAGCACGTGAAACAGATTTAAAATTATTATAAAAGTTCTCTAAAAACCTAGCTTTCGTATTAGTGTAGGAGCAACAAAAGAAGATGCACGTTTTTGTCTTAAAACATTCCATCTTTGATTTTTTTTTTCTCTTTCTTAACACGCCTAAAGCAAAATTCGTGCAAGTGCCTATCTCTACTACAATAGGTGTAATGAAATTTAACATAATTATAATTCTTTTGAGATGATGAGCTAGCACCTACAACATTAGTAGAAGAGCTTTGCACAAAACCAGTAAATTTAAACACAGTTTATTTTGGTTAAGATTTTATTTCAAATTTTTCAGTTTCAAGAAACTTAACAACTGTAGGAGGATTATTTTTTTGCATGCTCAATAAAATTAAATCCTAGACCATGATTTTTAACACTCACTTTTGACTTGTCTAGAATCATATTCAAAATTTTCTTCCCAAAAGAAAATCTTTCTAAAGTATCCTTAAGATACTCAATTTCTTTAGCTAGAGTAGGACAAGCAGTGCATGTGACATATTCATTCACAATCTTCTTAGAAGCACTAGACTGAGCCAACCTTTCTTTTTCAGCAAAATCATTAAGTTTTCTAGTCAAAGTTTCTATTTCTATGGTGAGTTTAGGACAGTTAGAGCAAGAAGCTATCTCATGATAGAGCATCTGTTGAATTGTTTCCTGAGATGAATTAAGTCTAGCTTTTAGCAATCCACAATTAGAGCATGTTATAATCTAAGCATTTAAAGTACCTAACTCTAAACATGTAGGAGAACTAAACTTGAGCTTTTCAATTTCATCATTTGCAAGTTTTAACTTTTCATTACAAGAATCATGTGTCAATCTTAGTTCATTAAGTTTACCAGTTACATCCTCAAGTTGAACTAAGGTTGATGCATTAATTGTTCTAGCAGTCTCTAACTCAGAATGTAAAACTTGACAAGACTCACAAGATTCATCATCAGGAATAGAAGCTCTAAGTCTATTAATTTCAGAAGTTAAGCTTTCAACAAGATAATTATTTTCTTTCAGATTCTTTTTAGTCTTTTTCAATTCAATTACAAGTTTAATCAAACCATCTTCAAGTTCATCATATGATGGTCTTACCTCGTTAGGATCACTGTCATCATCGTCGTTGTTGTCGTTTCTTGCCATGAAGCACATGCCCGTGAAGTCGTTGTTGTTCTTCTTCTTACCTTTAGCATCATCATTGTCGTGGTCGTTTTCATCGTAACTTTCATATTCCATATCACTTAGATCAAGATACTCGATAGCCAAAAGTAACTTTTTAGCCAATTTTCGACGAAAATTGTCACCCTTGGTGTTGTTGTTCTTGGATGGTCGACGACGGTAATTCTTGTCTTCCTTGATCACCTTCCCCTTGAGCTTGGGACAATCCACCTTAATATGACCTGTCTCGTTACACTCATAGCACCTGATCGAACTTGACACACCACCTCGCTTCCTCATCATTATATTGTTGAGTGCCTTGTATGCCCGTGAGGAGATCAACATCAAATCCTCTTTAGGGAGCTGTTCAAACTGTTCCTCTAAAAAGAAGACAAAGCAGCCGAAGAAAAAGAACTTGACGAAGCAGCCTGCACGGGGTTAGTCACAAGTGCTAAAGATGAAGATTTATTGATCTTAGATGGCAAAACTTCCATCTCATCGGTTTTAAATCTAGAGAAAAGATCATCCATGGTTAAAGTATGTAGATCGATAGTTTGATTGATAGTTGTGACAACCATCAACCACTCGGAACCTAAAGATCTCAAAATTTTAGTTGCATTATCTTCATCAGTAGGAATAACATTAACACCACGTAAATTACTCAATATTTTCTCAAAACGAGCAAAAAGATCATCAATAGATTCACAAGGCTTCATAGCAAAATCAGAATATTCTTTTTTATAAAGATTTTTACGCACTTTCTTAATTTTAGTGGTTCCTTCATGACACCCCAAAATTATCACATGTCGTAGCCTACGGACCGCACATCCATAGCTTCAACACGCATCATCCATCTTTGATCTCCATGCGCTCCAACTCGAGCCCGACCATCTCCTCCTGCATCCGGGCATCGAAGGCGCTGGCCTTTTCCCCATCAGCGGTGGTGCTAGCGGCCAGGCTACTGGGCCTGACGACACTGCAGCTTCGGTGGTGGGCAAATCATGGGCATTGGAGGTGCTGGACTCTTTCCCGCCAGTGGTGTTGCTGGCAGGCAAGCTGGCTTTGACGGTGGGCAGACCCAAGGCAACATAGGTGCTAGTCAATTTCTGTCAGTGGTGGTGTTGGCGGGCAGGCTGCAGGGCCGGGCGGCGCTTGTGGCGGATAGGTAAGCTTCCCAGTCATGGGTGTTGGCGGCAAAACCCGGCAGCGCAGATTTGGGAGCCTGGCTTTGGCTGTGGGAGGCTCGGAGGTGGCAACAGAGGCAAGGGTCGTGGCTGGTTCGGAGGAGGCCACCCTCTTGTCAACACCGGTTCTGTAGGTTCTGTTTCCTCCAACGTTATTTGTTTTCGGTGTAAAGGGAAGAGGCATGGAATAACCAATCACAAAACAAATATTAATGTGTGACATTTGTGACGGCGATGATCATTTGGAAAATAAATGTCTGCTGATGCTGATGCCGAGGCATATCACTAATTTGTGTGGGTTCGGTGTTGATGGGTTGGGGTTTTATCACATTCCAACATCCGGACGAAGAAGTTGAAGAAAGAGAATAATAAGACGGGACTTGTTAGGATCATTGGAGATCATCTGTCTGAGGACCTTCTGATTGCAGAACTGAGAAGACTAATTCCAATGAATTGGCAACCTCTGGTAGAGATTCAGAGTGATAAGGAGTTCTTAGTTCATTTTCCAACTAGGCTTGATATGCTTCGCATGGAGGCTATTGGGGATGTGCATGTGAAGGAACATAACGTGGTGTTACAATTCATGGATTGGAATTTGAAGCCTTCACCTAAGTACCAACTAGAATTTGAAGCCTTCACCTAAGTACCAACTTCAGAAGGTTTGGGTTCAGGTTCTATGAGTGCCTTTTGAGGTTCAGGACTTTTTGAACCTTTGTGCTATAGGGTCGATCATTGGCATAGCAATGCGAGTGGACATGGAAAAGGTCCGCAAGAACGACTTGGTGCGTATGTTGGTAGGAGTTCTGGATATAGATGCCATACCTACAAGTGTTGAGATTGTAGTTAGCGAATATGTTTACGATATTTTCTTCAAAGTTGAAGTTGAGGAGGTAGATGTTGTAGACGAAAACATTCATCAGCAAGAGGATCATGAGGGGGATGACAACTCGGGCAGAGGCAAAGATGCTGAGATGGAAGATAGAGATACTAAGAGATTCAAGAATAATTCGGATGTTAAATCAAATGCTCCTAAGAACTGTGGGAGACAATCTACCTCAAATACTAAGGGGAATACTTTGGGGCTTTTGGCATCGGATACCGTTTGGGTTACACCGGTGGCGGCCAGGAAGGAGATTGAGACTGTTGCATGTGGGGTGGGTACGTGTGAGTTGAACTTCCAGGGGCAGTCCTCGGCTGTTGATGTGGCTGGAGTGCACACAATTCAGGAGGAGTCAGAAGTAGGCCTGGGAGCAGAAGCTATTTTCGTGGGAAAGGAAAAGCTTGAAGCTGCTGCAGAGAGCCTCACGGAACTGAATTTTGCTTCGTCCGACGTGATGTTGTGTGGTGGCATTGACTTGCCAACGGTAGCAATAGGAAGCGTGATGAATTGGCTCATGTCTTTGATCCTACGGTGGATATGGGCGAGTGGTTGCTGCGGATTCCATGGCCGAGGCGACTGTTGCGATGCTCCCTCGGTTGGATGATTTAGGAGCTAACCGAGGGGCGGATGAGGTTGGCTCTTTGTCTGCCAAGGATGCTACATTTAGCAGCAATGTGGCAATATGAAGTTTGAGTCCAATGGGGATTGAACTGATGGAGCCTCAACAGAGTCAACGCATCAAGAGGCAACAATCGGGTGATGAGGACCTTGTCAAAAAGGCTACGCGGCGTGCGAAAGTTCGAAACCTCAAATTAGATCCAAGTAAGTCTGGTAATAATTTCTCTTTTTTGTCATTTTTCGATGAGCAAATTATTGAAAATAGACCTGTTCAAAAGTCGTCAGTAGGGCGAACTTGGGGCTTCAAAGTCTTGATGCGAAATGGGAAGGGCGAGAGCCCAAATTTCACCCACCAAAAGTTGAATTTTCCTTTAAAACATTGTTTTAATCATTTTTTGGAATAAAAATAATATTTAATTCATTTTCAGAATTTAAAAATAGTTTTTTTTATATTTTATAATTGATTTTTTTGGGCTTTCGGGCCGAAAATGCAGTCCCAAGCCCAGCCCGGACTGCCTCGGGCTCGGGCTGGGCCGCCCATGAACACCTCTAATTGAAAATGTTGCTAGCATTGGAATTTCCTTAGGCAATGATAGTGCAAAGACCGTTAATACTATTAAAAGTATTAAGACTCTTGAGTTAGGAAGATTAAAAAATAAAGGTGTTGTCGATGTTGAGATGTTGGAGGAAAAGAATCAGGATTATAGTCATATCTCATACCTTAATCCTTCTGTAGTGATTTAGATGATGATTTATTGGAGGATGATTTTACTTTGGTAACAAACAAAAGAGGTCATCCAGCTCTGGGAAGAAGAAAGGAAAAAATTCTAATAATAGGCCAATCAAATTAACATTGAAATGAAAGGTTTTTTTTGGAACTGCAAAGGTTTGGGAGACTTGGCTAAACATCATTATATTTGTGAAGTGGTTAAGGAGCAGCATTTAGATTTTGTTGCCATCCTTGAAACTGGTAAAAAAAAGATTTTTCAGTGTCTAGTCTTAATCATCTTTGTGGTGGACGCAAGTTTTTGTGGCATTTTTCTCCACCACAAGGTCGGTCGGGCATCCTTTTAGGGGTAGACCCTCGGGTTTTCGATATTGGTTCTTTTGATGCTGGAGATTTCTATGTCAAGTTTCATTTAAAAAATCGTGATGATGATTTCCAATGGATACTTGTGGTTGTTTACGGTGCAGCTCAAAACCAATTCAAAGAGATGTTTCTTAATAAACTTGTTAATGCTTGTAGAAAGGAATCACTTCCCATTTTAATTGGAGGTGATTTTAATACTATCACGCACTCAAGTGAAAAAATAATGATAACATTGAGTATAGATGGCCTTTTCTATTTAATGTTGTGATTAATAATTTTGGCTTTAGGGAAATTGATTTATATGGTAGAAAATATACTTGGGCCAACTCGTTAGCTAATCCAACTTTTGAAAAGGTGGATAGAGTTTTAATAAGTACGGATTGGGAACATAAATTTTCGTTGGTCACTGCCAATACTCTTGAAAGATCTTTATCCGATCATACACCTTTGCTTTTAAATACGAAAGTGGTTTCCTATCGAGGGAATCAACCTTTTTTAAATTTGAATTAGGCTCGATGTCTAGGGAAGGATTTAGGGAGATGGTAGCTGATGTGTGGCAAAAAAAAATAGAGGCCAATCTGTCTTACAAATTTGGCAAAATAAGGTTAGAACTCTTAGAGAATATCTTCACGGTTGGGCTAAAAATTGTAGTGGGACTTTTAAAAAGGAAAAGAAAGATCTTAACTTGCTAATTGATGAGCTAGATAAAAAAGCAGAGTTCGTGGGTTTGACTGATGAAGAGCGTAGTTGTAAAAAATATGCTAATCAGAGATTGGCACATCTGTTATGAGAAGAAGAAATTAAATGGCACCAAAGGTCCAAAGCGAAATTTCTTTTGGAGGGGATAGAAATACAAGATTTTATCACATGATTGCAAATGGTAAACATAGAAAAAGAATTTTTCAGCTCGATCAAGAGGATGGGATAATTCGTGGGGATGAACAATTAAAGAAGTATATCACCAATTATTATAAAGGGTTGTTTGGTCTATCCGAAGTCAATCATTTATCTATGATTGATACCTTCAAGAATGATATACCTCAAATTTCAGATACAAAATTCGCAATCAAGAGGTCACAAAGTTGCTCCCAAGTATAGATCGATCCGACTGGTAGGTTGAGTAACCACGACCGGGCAAATCCTTCTAGTACCGTGGGTAGATAGTTAGCCATCATATTTTCATCACCACCAGCAGCTCTGATGGTGGTGCTATAAATTTGGAGAAATTCTAACGGATTTTGAGTCCCGTTGAATTTATCCAAGTTGACCGGTCGGAATCTGTTTCACCAATATACAGCCTGGAGCCCTACGGAAAAGGCTCAACAACCTGTGATTGATTCATGGCGTCTCCTTTGGAAAGGTGCCGGATTGTAATCGGTTGGAGACCGGTTTCTCAAGTTCGAGTGCCGGTGCTCAGGTGTCCCGATTCGGTCGTGGACATTAGTAGGACGCCTCCGACCGCCTGCTTGGTTTAGATGATGTCGGAGATCATTAGGTCCAAGCGATTGCTCCTCTCGATGAAGAGAAGGAGGCTTCTTGAAATAGCCTTCTCCCCCTCATGACTCCTTGGTCGGAATCGTCGAGGCGATCTTGGTATCAACTGGCTTCCAATATGACCATACTGCCCTCTGCTGAGGGAGGAACGTTGGGATGAAGTCATGGTCTGACTTTGTGAATGCCTTTGTTCCTGGTACACTTCGTACGCTGTATAGTCTGCTGGAGGATTTCTGATGCCTGGCCTACAAGTTGGACAAAACCTGGAGTCTCTGCTAAAGCAGGGTTAGAAGCATTTAAAATATTCTGAACTCGCTGCAGGTTTTGTACTGTTATTGAAGGTCTTGGAATGTTCCTGATAATAGTAGGTGTCTGATGACCTGAACTTTCCCCCGACCTCTGGGTTGATCCTGCAATGTCCCTTACATGGGCTGGGGTAGAACTAGGCGAATTAACTGATGGACGTCCATCAGCTCTGTCACCTCTGGCATTTGGTGCTTGACCGCCCATGCCATATCCATCAATATGTGGTGGCGAGGTAACGTGTGCAGGACCGTACATGACATTTTGATCCGTATCTCCAATCGCATTGACCTCATGCCTCCAGCAGCGATCTTTCGATGAGCTTCCATCGTAACTGATGGAGAGACTCCAACGCTTCTGCAAGGAGTTTCCACGATGGAGAGTGATCGGTGATTAGCACCTCTTGAAGTTTTTGTGGTGGTCTCAGCCTGATCCGGCGGATTGCCGATCGTATGCTGAGCCTTATAATTCCCACTTGGCCTACGACTAGTGGGGGTTTCATCGACACCGTTACCGATGTCGGTTGGCTCCTGAAATTGCTAGAAGCCGTTGGTGAGTACCTGTCAGTCATGATCGTATCGAGAGTACATCGATCCTCGAGTTGTGGCACGAGGTTTCGTCACCTCAGCGGTGTATCCTCATCCATCCGGTCGATTTCGCTGATGTTTGTGATTGACGAAACGGCGGAGGAGGAGGAGGATGACATCCCGTTCTCTTGCATGGTGCGGATGCATGCGTCCATGTCGAGGTTGGAGTAGTCCGCCAGATCGAACCAGTTCTCCTCATCCCAACTCTATGCCATAGCTACATGAGCGATTACGAAAGAGAAATGGGCGAGGATTTGTTGAGCGAAGAATCTCTTCAGGAAATCCGCGCCTGCTTCCCCATGAATGGCGCCAACTGTCGATGATCGAGTCGCCGATCTTATGAAATAAAATAGAGAAAAATGGCACGAGATTTCTTGGGAGAGAATGAGACTGCTCTTTATTGATATGAACTGGCTATTATAGGGGGTGCCTATGATTAGGCGGTGGACTAAACCTACTTACACTGAGCGCAAATCCCGAGTGCTCTGGCTGTTCGAAGTCCTGCCAACAAACCTTCGTATTCTGCCACATTATTAGTAGCAACAAAGTTTATTTGAATGACATATTTAATTTGTTCTCCTATAGGGGATATCAAGACAACTCCAGCCCCCGAGCCTTTGAGCATGAAAGAACCGTCAAAGTATATTGTCCACTCATCGTGGTGTTCGTGCTTGGGCTCGTGGGTGGGTTCAGGGTTTGTCCATTCGGCAATGAATTCTGCTAAAGGCTGGGACTTGATTTTTGTTCTTGAGATGAAATGGAGGTCGAACGCCTCAAGCTCGACCACCCATTTTGCTCCTGATGATTCCCTATTTCTGAGAACTAGACCAAGAGGATATCTGGTCGGTACGACCACTCTATAGGCCTGAAAGTAATACATTAGTTTCCTTGAAGCCATAAGGAGACTGCCGATGATCGAGTCGCCAATCTTACGAAATAAAATAGAGGAAAATGGCACAGGATTTCTTGGGAGATAATGAGACTGCTCTTTATTGATATGAACTGACTATTACAGGGTGCCTATGATTAGGTGGTGGACTAAACCTAATTACACTGAGCGTAATGCTTGCTATGCTAATGACTCAGGCTTGAAACATAAGTTTGATGTTGATCGCTATGCTTCAACCCGATGTCGCTTGATCTGATTCTCGTTGCCCCTTCTTCCGTTCATGCTCCATCCTTAAATAACTTCTGAAGAGGTGGTAGTTACTCCTGGAGAAGATGTCTATTGTGAAGCGTCGACTGGTCGAGGCGAGGCGATGGTTGATGAAGTATCAACCGTTCAACGGTTAAGTGTTTGTGAGACACTCAACCGTACGATGGTTATTGTCAATGTTTGTGGTTTATATAACGTATCGTGGCATAGAACATATGACATGTGTTCTATTCATCACACGGTAGAGAATATACTTGGAGTTAGATCCAGATGCCAGTTCATAGCTTCTACGAGCAACTAACTGGTCGGAGGCTAGGTATAGGACCTTGTCCGACCAGGGTACCCATTATATAACCTCTGGAATCCTTACGACCAATGATGTCGTTAGCCATAGGGGTTATGACCATGAAGACGTATGATCTTTTATTATGTATTAAAGAAATACATAGAGATTTTAATCCTCGTCAGAGACCATAGAGCAACTTTTGTACCTTTGGATATCTTTCCTTTGGTCCATGTAAGACTCGCTTACGTAATACACCAGTCGTTGGACGTTATCACGTTCTACAACTAGTACACCGCTGACTGCTTGTGGTGTTGCAGCTATGTAAATCAGCAATGTTTCTCCTGATCTTGGTTAAACTAAGATCGGGTCATTCATAAGGTACTTTTTGAGCTCTTCAAAGGCATCGTTTGCCTCTTTAGTCCACTTGAAACTTCCCTGTTTTTGAAGAAGTTTAAAGAAATATAGTCCTTTTTCTCCTAACCGACTATGAAATAACTTAGCACTACCATACAGCCGGTTAGTTTTTAGACTTCTTTCTTTGTGGTTGGAGGGCACATTTGATCGATGACCGATATTTTTACTAGATTTGCTTCAATTCCTCTAGCCGAAACTAGGAATTCAAGAAGCTTTCCAGACAAAACTTCGAACGCACACCTTTTCGGATTTAACTTAAGGTTATGCCTTCTTAAGTTATTAAAAATCTCTTATAGGTCAGAAATGTGGTCGTCAGCATTGATACTCTTTATGACCAAGTCATCAACATAGGCTTCCAAATTTTGACCTATCTGAGGACTAATGGATTTTTGCATCAATCTTTCAAAAGTCGCACCAGCATTTTTGAGACCAAATGGCATCTTTACAGAGCAGTAAGTGTCGTATGGCGTGATGAAGGAAGTTTTCTCTTCATCATCTTTACTGATATTAATTTGGTGGTACCCTGAATACGCATCCAAAATACATAACAACTCATACCCGGAAGTCGAGTCTACAAGTTAATCAATGCGTGAAAGAGGAAAGTCATCCTTCGGACAAAATTTATTAAGATCTGTAAAGTCAATACACATTCGTCATTCTCCGTTACTTTTTCTAACCATTACAGGATTGGCGAGCCACTCGGGTGGTCGACTTCACGAATGAATTCAGCCTTGAGAAGCTTGTCAATCTTCGACTCGATTGCCTCCTTCTGATCTGGTACAAAATGCCTTAGCTTCTGCTTGACCAGTTTCTTTTCAGGCCGAAGAGCTAGCCTATGCTCGATCACCTCCTTGGGGACTCCAAGCATGTTGGATGCCTGCCAAGCGAATACATACATGTTTGCTCGGAGGAAGGAGACGAGCGATTCTTCCTATTTAGGGTCGAGTCCTGCTCCGACCAGTACCTTTCTAGTATTTGCGGACCGAAACGAAGCTTTGGTGTTTTCCAAAGGAGCACCTTTGTCGAGTGGAATCTCTTTGGCCTAGTCGAATGGTTTTGGAGCCATATTTGGTCTTGAGCGCTTGACCTGCGTTGAAGACGGATTAGTTTCCCTGGTCGGAAGCTCATCGACCAATTCTAAAGATTTCCGATCGCATTCATAGGCCATTTTTCGATCTCCTCAAACTGTAATGACTTATTTCGGACCTGGCATCTTTAAACTCTGATAACCATAATACATAGCTATCAAGAATTTTGCCAATGTCGGACGACCGAGGATTACATTGTATGCGGTTTCGAAATTCACCACATCAAATGAAACCTTTTCCATTTGGAAGTTCTCACAGTAGGGACAGTTGCCTTATTTGTTTAGCAGTAGAACCTAGGACTATGCCATGGAAGGCATATTTTACTAGTTTTACCTTAGACCTAGGAATTTGCATTTCTTCCAACGCTCCCGTAAATAAAATATTTAGAGGGCTACCTCCATCTATCAAGACTCGATTTACTATGCAATTATTAATTGTAGGTTCAACGACAATGAGAAACCTAACTAGTCAAGTCGATGGGATGGGGCAGTCTTCTTTGCTAAAGGAGATTACAGTTTCGACCACCTGGATGACTTTGTAATGATCGGAGCCTCGGCAAGATTGACTTCTCGCTCCATGGCATTCAGATGATATCTTGACTCGTACGAGGAGGATCCACCAAAGACTATATCAAAAGTATGTTGTGGTTCCTGGTACTCTATTTTTTCATTGTCATCTTTGTCCTTCTTGGAGCTTGTTTCTCCGAGTTCTTGCATAGAGGTGAGTGGATCTTTACCTGAGTAGTAATCTTCTAGCTTTTTCTGCCAGGCTCGACAGGTGTGCAGATCATGCCCTATAGCCTGATGAAGTGGACACCACTTCTTATTCTTCTTGTATTCGTCGGTTGAAGCTTTTGCCTTGTTCCGACCAAAAAAATCTCTCTTACCCTTAAACTTTTCGGGTATCGCAAGGACTTCTTTATTGTCAGACTTGCGATTCTTCTTGTTCTTGAGAGCTTTCTTCTGCTTCTTTTCTACCTTAGCTAGGCCAGGTTGAGGGATTTTCTCTTTTTGATCAATAGCTTCATCCCATTCGACCGCCTCACTTTCGGCAACATATCTATCAACCATGTCAAAAAGTTTGACAGTTGTTTATGGAGGGTTCATGGCAATATCTTCCGTAAATCGGCGATTTATCAACCTAGCTTTAAAAGCCTAAATAACAGAAGATTTTGCAACCTCTGGTATAGAATTACGAACCTGACTAAATCTTTTGATATACCGCCGAAGAGCTTCATTAGACTTTTGCCGGATTCGATGAAGGTCGTCCTCCTTTCCAGAAGTTGTACGTACCCTGAAAATTCACGATTAGAAGGTTGCAGAGCTGCTCCCAAGTATAGATCAATCCGATCGGCTGGTTGGGCAACCACGACTAAACAGACCCTTTGAGCACCGTTTGCGGTAGTTTGCCATCACGTTGTCATCACCGCCAGCAGCTCTGATGGAAGTGGTATAGATTTGGAGGAACTCTAACGGGTTATGAGTCCCATTGAACTTCTCTATGTTGGCTGGTCAGAACCTATCTAGCCAGCGTACATCTTAGAGCCCTGCTGAGAAAGCTTAACAACCTGTAATTGACTCGTGGCACCTCCTCTAGGAAGGTGCAGGATTGTAATTGGTCGGGGACTGGTTTCTCAAGTTGGAATACCGGACCTCCGATGTCCCGATCCGGTCATGGACGTTATTTTAACGCCTTTGACTGCCTGTTTGGTTTAGATGATGTCGAAGATCATCAGGGCCAAGCGATCGTTCCTCTCGACGAGGGGAAGGAGTGGTTGTTTGAAATAGCCTTCATCCCTCGTGACTCCATAGTCTAAATCGTCGAGAAGGTCTTGATATCGATTGGTCTCCAATCCGATCATGCTGTCCTCTGCTGAAGGAGGAACGTTGGGATGAAGTCATGGTTTGACTTTATAAATTCCTTTATTCCCGGTATGCTTCTGTAAGCTGCATGGTCTGCTGGAGGATCTTTGACACCTGACCTACAAGTTAGACAAACCTGGAGTCTCTGCTAGAGTAGGGTCGGGATTATTTAAAATGTTCTGAACTCGCTGCAGGTTTTGTACCGTTACCGAAGGTCTTGGGGGGTTCCCGCTAGCAGTGGCCGTTCGATGGCTTGAATTTTCCCTGACCTCTGGTTCGCCCTGTCTGACCCATCACACGTGGTGGAACAGAACCATGTGAATTCACCGATGGACATCCATCAGCTCTGTTGCCTCCGGCATTTGGTGCTTGGGGCCCGATCCATTTCCACTAGCAGGTGGTGGTGATGTAGGTTGTGTAGAACCATACATGGTATTTTGATTTGTATCTCCGATCACATTGACCTCATGCCGCCAGCAATGATCGTCCAACGAGTTTCTATTGTAACTAATGGAGAGCCTTTCATTGCTTCTGCAAGGAGTCTCCACGATGGAGAGTGGTCGAAGATTAGCACATCTTGTGGGCTTCGTGGTGGATTCAGTCTGATCCAGCGGATTACTGATCGTATGCTGAGTTTGATCGTCCCCACTTGCCCTTCGACTAGTGGTAGGTTCATGGATATTGTCACTAGATGTCGGTTGGCCCCTGGAATCACTAGAAGTCGTTGGTGAATACCTATCATCCATGATCGTATCGAAAGTACATTGACTCTCGGGATGCGGTGCTGGATTTTTGTCACACTTTTGGCCGGTCGGAAGGACCAGGCTTGCAGAGGCCCTTGGACGCTCCGAACTGGTCAAAGCGGTTGGTTCCTTTGGGGACGCCACTGGTGGCGTGTCTTCCTTTATCCGGTCGACTTCACTGTTCTCAGTGAACATTGAACCTATGACGAAGGAGGAGGATGACGACATTGCGTCATGTTCTATGGTGCGGATGTATGCGTCCATGTCGAGGTTGGAGTAGTTCGCCAAATCGAACCAATTTTTCTCATCCCAAGTCTCTGCCATAGATGCATGAGCTATTATGGAGTAAAAAAAGGATGAGGATTTGCTAAGTGTAGGATCTTCAAGAAATCAGATGTCGATTTTCCCCACAGACAGCGCCAACTGTCGACGATCGAGTCGCCGATCTTACGAAATGAAATAGAGAAAAATGGAAAAGACTTCTTGGGAGAGAATGGGACTGCTCTTTATTGATATTAACTAGCTATTACAGGGGGTGCCCTTGACAAGGTAATAGACTAACTCTAAGTACTAGAGTGTATTACTTGCTATGCTCTTGAATCAAACTTGAAACATGAATCTAATGCTGATTATGATGCTTCAATCCGATGGAATGCGATTGTCCTTTCTGCTATTCGTAGTCTCCTTTAAGTAGTCGACGAAGTGGTGACAGTTACTTCTAGAAGAGACACCTGTTGGAAGTATCACGACTGGTCGGAGCGAGGCAGCAATTGGTGAAGTATCAACCGTTCGGCGGTTGATATCAAGGAATGACGTAACCACATGATGGTTATTATCAGTGACTTAGAGCCATGAAACGTTGTATGGTTTGGAGTGATTAGACACATGTTCCATTCATCACACGAAAGGTATATACTTGGAATCGAGTCCAAATGCCAGTTTATTGTTTCTACGAGTAGTTACCTGGTCGGATAGTTGGTACAGACCTCTCCGACTAGGATACCCATGATGTAATCTATGGAATCCTTACGACTACGAAGGTCGTTAGCCTTAGAGGTTTTAATTCTTGTCACGTCTCTATCGCCAAATGACGACATAGATATTTCATACGGTTAGAATGGCGACAAGGATCCAGTTGCCATTTGGATTGGCGACAGACCTATGTCGCTAGTTCAAACGGCGACAATAGTCTATTTTTGTAATTTTATTAAATGGATATTTATTTATGTAATTCTATTAAAAAGTTTTATTTAAAAACATAGTGTGTTTTGAAGGCAAGCAGTGCTTACTTGTGAAGAGGACATGAGTACTGTCACGTTGGTTTCTTGCCGCACATGTTGTATAAGCTGGTGTGTTTCTTTACCATTCTTTGCAGGAATAAATTGACCACTTCTGGGCCGTGATGCAATGCACGGATCAGGGAATTAGTGCCCTTAAACAGACGAACGCTAGCCCTGAAAATGACTGAAACGATTGATTACTAACTAGAGGGCGAGCTGGACGTGTGGGTCAGGGGAGGGGGCATCTTTGAAGCATCCGAAGACCACTGCCCAGTCAGGCAGTCAGCCCAGCGATAATTCGAGCTCATGGCGATTAGAAAACACTATTTACAAGTCTAGACTTCTATCTGTGCGTGCTCATGTGCGCAACGAATTGAACAGTCGTCTGGACGTTTCCAACGTCTTTCTGATAAAAATATGAGTCGATTTACCCGTCCTTACGCTTGCTCTGTCAACTCTCGCTGAACTGAACGTAACAGATAATCAGTGTGTGAGAGCAGAGCAAGCAAAGCACGGCACCAACAGAAACATAAAATCAAGCAGCACGTGCCAGCGTCCAAGTAACACTGCTTCTGACCAGCTAGCTATTTGCCATGTGATGCATGTTGATTGTGTAGGCATATATGACGTATTGTTTTTTGGAAGTAGGAATAAGGTTACAAGGAATATCTGAAGATGTAAGAAAAATTCGTGAGTAACTTAAGCTGTTATTAGAGCATCTCCAACAGTCCACGTCAGCTGTTACTAAGGGGCCGCCACGTCAGCATTTAGGTGATGTGGAGGAAAGAAAGTGAGGAGAGAAGGTGGTGTTGTTTCTAGATGAAGAAACTATCACATTGTTAATACCAAAGCACAAGAAACTACCAAATACTCCTTTGGAGGTTTACTTATTACCTAAACACTCATTTTGTGGGTCCCACAGTCTATAAACAAAATATCCACCGGATCTTGTACAACCCGACTTCTTGTTCCTCCAATTCCCCCTGTGAGCTCCCGCCATTCTTCCTTTTAGCTCCCGCCTTTCTTCCCCCAGATCCCGCTGCCCATCATCTGCCCCACCCCACCGCTGTTTCTCTCCCACTCCCAAACGCCGGTCCATTCTCGGAGAAGGATGCCGTGTTGCTCGGGGAAAGACGATGGCCCGGGAGAAAGAAAGGGGCGCAGGAAAAACGCGGTGCGGGAAAAAGTGCCGCCGCCTCCTCCGCCGCTAGTCACCGGCGCAGGAGAAAGCGCTGCCGCCTCCTCCGTCGCTTGGTGGGCTTCCTCTCACACCGATTTGTCTCCGCACTTGGGGGTAAGGATTTCAGAATTTTCGATTTGTTCAGTGCAGTAGAATCTTCATCCTGTGTTGACTGTGATCCAATTAGTTCTTTGGTTAGTGGATGCAATGGAGTGTGGTATGATACAAGTAGCTGCATGTAATTTTGAAATTATTTATGTTGATTTAGTGGATGCAATCTGATAGCTATCGTGATTTCGAAAACAGAGAGTCTTGCTACCAGTGGTTCCAATTAGTTCATGTTTTCATTTTTTTCCCTAGGGGAATGAATCCTCGTCCGCATGGAGGTTTCACAAATTTTATTCAAAGTCAACAATTTTTTCCATTCCCAGAACAACCTCCTCCAGAAAATTTTCATTTTGTTGGTGTTCCCGCGCACTATGCTCCATTCTCACCACCACCGGCCCAAGGGAGTCCATCGATGCCAATGCTGGATTCAGGCACTCCACTTTCAGTACCGCAACAATCAGCCCAAGATTGCATCGACCTTGATAATGAGGGTGATGCTGAACCTGCAAGGACCGATAGGCGTTTAGCATGGACACGTGAAGAGGACATACGGTTGGTCAGTGCTTGGTTGAGTAGCTCAAATGATTCCATCAACGGGAATTGCAAGAAGAATGATCATTATTGGTCACAGGTTGTTGCCGTCTACAATAGCACCACTCCAAGTAATCGGAGAAGGGAAGCTAACCAACTGAAGATCCGTTTGCACCGAATTAGCACACAAATAAACCATTTTAATGGCTGCTGGTTGTCGCTGAAGGCAGTGTATGCTAGTGGTATGTCCGATGATCAATTGACGGATAATGCACTTGTGAAGTATGAAAATCAATATTCAATACTGGATACTACCTTGCCGATGGAATATACCCGGAATGGGCTGCATTTGTGAAGACAATACCCCTCCCGCAGACAGACAAGGATAAATTATTTGCACAATATCAAGAAGCGGCAAGAATGGACGTTGAGCGGGCATTTGGAGTCTTGCAAGCTCGTTTTTCTATTGTGCGTCGTCCGGCACGTATGTGGGAACGTGCAACTCTTGGAAAAATAATGCGAGCTTGCATCATTCTTCACAACATGATAGTAGAAGATGAGCAAGAAATGGTTACCATTCCTCTAGACTTGAACGAGACTCCGTGCACATCGACTGTTCTACCACCGGAAATCATCAATGGCGCCCCGCCCGCCTTTGCTGACGTACTACAGAGAAATAACACTATTCGAGCTCGATCAACGCATGTCCAACTCAAAAGAGACTTAGTTGAGAATATTTGGCAAAGGTTTAGTCACAACTAAAATAATTAGGCCTAAATAGTTATGCATTTTTTTTCCTCAAACTAGTCTGTTTGCTATGCACTCGTTCGAAAAATGTCATGGTTCTCCATGAGAAATAAATAGTTTCCCTTTCAATAATTTGTGTTTGTGTTCAATATACTTGCCCTAGATGATATGATAAATGAGCCAAAACATATAGGCTACAAAGTTGTACCACATTGTTGATCATCAAGAATCACACACATTTATAACAATTAAAGTCTTAGATACAAGCTTAAGAAACAATCCATTGGAATGCTTGTTTCTTTTTATCAGATTGAGTACTCTCTCTCTTCTTAGTAACAACCTAAGAAACAAACTATTGTAGATGCTCTTAGTTAATTAGAAAGATATTGTCAGTAACTAACAAAAAGAAGCACTGCCCTCTAGAAAGAGAGACACCACACTACAGCATCTAGCATCTGGGAGATCTAGTAGCATGCACCATTAATTGATTGCCATAAACTCAAGCTGGTGCTGGTCTGACTACTGGTCATTGGTCTAGGATGCTTCAAAGATACACACACTGCTCCCTGATCCACACGTCCAACTTGCCCTCTAGTAGTTACCAAAATCAGGGCATAAATTCCCTGGTTAGTGCCTTGATCACATTCACACCATAAACCTCATGAGAGATGAGACCCAGTCTCGCACACAAAAGTAGTCAATTTATTCCTGCAAAAAAAAAAAGTAAAAAGAAAACAACACACCAACTGACACAACATGCTGAAACCAGTGTAACTTCCAAAAGGGTCTTCTTACCTATAAATTGTTTCCTACCTTCCCACATCCCTTCCCCAAGTGAGCAAGAACAACTGAGCAAGAAGAAAGGAAGCAGGAAGCGAGCCAGAGAGGAGCCATGCAGAGAGGAGCCATGGAGTACTACTACCAGCACAGCAACAGCGGCATCAACTACAGCACGAAGGAGAAGAGGCCTCCACTGAAGAGGGGGCAGCTCAAGCGGCAGATAGTGAGGACTTTGAGCAACCTTGTTGTGCCGAACGGTGACGTGGATCAGCGCAAGCAGATCGCAGGTTAAAAGGAGAACCAAGCTGCTACTAAACACCATACATGTTTTATGTTCAGTTAGATGATTGTGGAATTTGTGGTATGCGCTAATGCGCATATGTAGTATTTCACACATATGGATGGTGCAAAGTGCTGCTAGTAGCTGTTTTTTCTTCAGGATTTCCTCTCCGTTAATTGGATCCTGCTGCTTGCTTCATCAGTGTGTAGTACATCTCTCAGAAAGTTTTGTGTAAGATAACTTCGATGGCGACAGAAGTGTCAAGTGTGTGCTTGATCGATACATGATACATCTTTAGATTGTTCTGGTCATCAGCTGAAAGAGATAAGTACCACCAGTGTTCAAGTTTGCAAGTGCATCTTTTTCCAGCAGGGATAAGTGCAACTGCAGTCTGCACATGTCTCAAACCTGCGACACTTTGGCATCCACGTCCGTTTATCAACATTTTAATTTTTAACCCATCTTTGCATGGGGAATGCTTCTTGTACAGCTGATTGGCCGCGACGGCCGCGGGCGGCCTGGCGTGGGCAGCGCCGTGCTCGTACGGCGTACGTCCGAACAGACGGGTCACGGGGTCAGCCCGCGCCCGATCTGGCCCGTATTGCCCGCTACTGCTCTTGCCGCCTGCCGCGCCGACGGGCTGGGTCAACTCGGGTCTTTCATTGTACCTTCGACTTCAAATCCATACGAGCGGTTCAATGTTTTCATCCAATCGATTATATTAGTTAGAATTAATTTATACTTCTTCTTATATACTTCTTTTAACTCCAATAGCTATAACAAACTATAAAAATTAAGATTTCAAAGTCACAGCGGAAGACTTGAGCCGAAAGTTGAGAGAATCAACCTTCACTATCCACTACCGGTCTGACCTCCAAGGCGAGGCCGGTATAACTGCTACCCCGTTGAAGGAAAATCAGTACGACGAATGATCCACAAAAGACTTAACTTTTGATCTAGTGATCCAAATTCCTTGGGCTTTTAGATATGGCTCAATAAGAAGGCCAGAATCTATTTCAATAGAATATTGAGACAATCATAGTAAAGGTTTCACGAATTTCTTGAATGAGGGCGGGACGACTTAAAACCGGGGGGGAAATCTAAACTTGATCTAAAGGTTTGTTCGTGAATGAAAGAGAATCAAGATGACCTTAGATCAGATCATGCAACTACTAGCAAGCTAAATCACAGAAAAAAACTAAGGCAAAACCCCTTGAAGGCAAGAACACTAAAATTACCAAAGAGAGAGTAATAAGAAGATAGAGCTCATCTTATTACAAACTTCATTGGATTGATACAATGAATTATAGATTTAAAACCAATCCACCATGGAGGATCAAAAGTTCACTCATAAGCACCCAATCTTTCAATACATCTCTCTCAAACCCTGGCCTCATCTATTCTCTCTACTTTTCCAACTCTCAAAATAGGGTTTGCAAGGCTTAGTTGTGCAAATCTTGCACCAACTCTTATATAGTGGAAGCTAGGTTTAAAGAAAAAACCCTCACGGGCACCCGTTGAGCCCCCACACAAGCAGGTCTACACCAACTCATGCTTCTCAAAGCAGACGGCGATCTAGGTCTCCCAAATCTGTCAATTCATGGTCTTCTCCCCTTCTTATGACCTAAAGCACTTCTCCTTTGTGTTGTCTTCCGCAGTTTTTTCAAGATCATCAACCCGGTATTTTGGCGAAGATACCAAAATACTGCTTCTCGATTTTTCTCCATGACCGAGTCCAATCATCCCGAAACAATCCTATGCATCGCCACACGTAGGTTCATCAATGACTTTTCTCATACTAGCAAGTCTCTTTCATCCGACTTTCACCGAACCACCTTGGCACTTGCACCAGCCCCAAGTCAATTGATGCAACCTGTTGTATTGAACTTCCGTTCGGTCTTTCTTGTCCATCTTGTGCCATGCTTTAGTCCAATTACTTCACCCGACATCCTCGATAGTTATGGATCTCAGCTCTCCTAGCCTAGTCTCGATCATCATCACAGTTGACCGTAGTTAACTCCAAGTGCCCCTACACAATAATAGACCAAGAAATCAATTTCGGTCATAAATTCTTTACAACTTGATAAACGTTAGCCAAAACATGTATCATGTAACACATACACACTGAATCCAATGACTTTGGCAACCGAACCTCGACCGACCTGACCGCCAGCCCTTCGGCTGGTTAGATCAACCAATGGTTGGTCTAATCGCACCTGGCCGGTCTGACCAACAGCCCTAGTATCAGGGGATCGGTTAGACCACTACCGGTGTGGCCATCAACCAACGCCCAGTCAAACCGCTTTCTAAATTAGAAAACACTCTCTTTGGACTTTTCGGCAAAACGCTATCTATTTTCGTGTCCAGTCTCTATTTTCAATGGCACCTAGTGCAAACACATCCCCAAACACTCCACACAAGTGTTTAGTGTCGACTCCTCAAACCCTAGTTTGTAACATCCCAAAAGTGCTCGAATATAAAAATAAGAGATTTTTAAAACTTTTTGTATGTTATCTTTTGTCGCTCCGCTTGTCTACGCTTTTGAGAGTTATTTGAGCTGCATTTTCTCTTTTGCCGGTCCAAGTGAGGTAAAATGAAAACCCTAATTTCAGAAACCCTAAATACAGGAACCCTAGAAACTTAAATTGTAAAAGCGAAATAATCATATACAAGTAAATCATCATGACAGAGTGTTACCTTTGAAATATTACATGAGATATAAACCTTAAAATCGAAGACCTATTCGAAGCCTAATATTTCGAATGTACAAAAGCCCAATTAGAATTCATTAGCAATTATCAGATTATATCTACCGCCACATGAGAATTTCTTAAAATAAATTGAAATAAGAAAATGATAATTAAAAATTGGGTGTAATTGTACTATTAATAAGAATGGGGAGATATTATCAAACACATTTTTTATACTTTCCTCCAATCAAATAATAAAATTGCAAACAACAGAAGCTTGAAAGATTTTTGGAGAAAAATATATTAAAAGAAAACCCCTAGAAAAATTTCACAAAATTCTAAACTGTGTCCTAACCCTCCCCTAAAATTTTCATAATTTTTGGACTTTATTTTTATGTCTAAAAATTGTCTAACACCCTCAACCTTTGCGGCCAGTTTAGTGCCTCTTGTTTTTGCCTCTTGTATATGGTTTGATCTCTACTTAATGAAATGACGCGCAAAGCTTTTGCGTGTTCTCAAAAAAAAAAAAATGGAAACTCAAATTCCATTCTTTTCCTTCCACTATCAGCCGGCCCCACATGCCGGCTTTCCAATCCACGCCCGCGCCATGCGTGCTGCCACGCCTTCGCCACCCTCTGCCCATGGCGCCGCCACAGCCCGATAGCCGCCACCCCGGCCTCTCCTCTTCTTTTCTCTACTCCACCGAAGGCCAAGAAGAAAGCGCAGATCTCAAGCTTCTAGCCGCGCCGGCTTGGCCGGCAATGCCGCCCTCACCGTTCCCGGCAGCCCGGTGAGCTCCACCGCCGGCCGACCACATCACGCCGCGTCCGGCACCACCGCCATCAAGACCCTCAAGAGATTTCGGGTCTTGAGTCACCGGAGCACGCGCCCACTCCGTCTCCCAAGTTCCCGGCCGATTCCGCTGCGAGCGCCTCCGTGCCCTATCCGGTGAGCCCCAACTCAATTAATCTCGTCGGGAGCACCTCTTCGCCTCCCTCTAGCTTTCCCCCACACCCACCGGGGCTCTCCCTCTCCTCAACGTCGCCGCCACGACGCCCCCACCGCGCCGCCGCAAGCTCCTGTCACCAGGCCACCACAGCCGCCCTCGGCCCCCTTCGTCCGTTGCGGTGAGTTCCCCTCACCCCTCTGGAGCCCATGCGCACGCTATCTTCTTTCCCCTCCCACTCTGGCGCCGCCACCCCATCTTCCACTCTGCAACGCCGCTTGGCCGCCTCTGTGTCACCCAAGTACCACCGCCGCCTCCCCTGGCATCTTCGTTCCGCAGGCAACCCATTTTGGGGTCAACTCCGCCCCACCGCAGTCCCACCACCGTCGGCAAGCAAGCCATGCCGCCGCCGTTGTCCTCCTCTGTTCCTCCCCTTTGTCTGTTCTGTGTCTTCCTTTCTACTCGACCTTCTCTGATAACTGTGTGGGTTCTCATGTGTAGTATGAGTCAGTGTGTGTGGCTGAAGTAAGGATCCACCCAGTTAGTTGATTAGCAAAAACTAATTGGTAGGGTGACTGTTAACCGACAATTTAAATTACAGTATATTTTCAGTGGTTAGTTTCAGGTAACTAATTTAGATAGCTAAGTGTCAAATAGTTTGTCATTGGCAATAGACCTCACCCTTTTTGTGATTAGTTTAGATAACAATCTGATTAGTTAATTGTCTTTGGCAGTGAGCCATCACCTTGTTTGGTGATTAGATATGAGGATCTATCAGGAGGATAGTCCTTAGAAAAAGAGATGTTTGGCAATAGCTATGTGATCAAACTAAATAGCATTCTAATGTAGGTAATTAGAGGTTAGTAAAATCGTTAGTGTGCAATTAACCTTCGATTAAAGGAGCAACCTTGAGTAGGATTCATATCGAAGTATAATTAGCAGATAGCCAGTTAATGGTTCAAGGTAATTGGAGGTCCATTTAATGTATTGGTATACTAACATCAGTTAACATCAAAAGAGGGTTCTAATCTGGAAATATGAAAAGTATGAACCTAGCTGATAATGGGTCATCAGATTAGGAGAATAATTAGAAGAGTTAAATCAAAAGTTAAGTCTAGAGTATTTGATTAGTGACATCTCACTTAGTCAATTCCATATTGAACTAGTTGTAGTTTGATCAAGCATAATAGTAGCCTGTTAATTGTATAATTAGTAAAGGAATTCAGGTGGGCCTCTCTGTGGTTCTATGTGTAACTCTCTCCCTCCTAGTATATATGCATGTATCTATGGCAGTAGGCCACTGGATCATGTTAGTAGCAAGTAGCAGATTACAGGATAGTAGGGCAATCAGTGTATAAATAATCAGGAATTCATTAGTAAGTTAATTAGTGAGTAAATTGAAAAGTACTCAGTGGGACATTACCATATATAACTTGCAAAGACAAAGCGATGATCATTATCTGAAAATATTAGTTAGTAATTGGAGATAGTAAGTTAGTGTACAGATGTGCAATTGTTAGATTGTATGATAGATAAATGGTTAGAGTTTGAATGAATAATTAGCTGAGTTAAATACTGTAGCAGATAAGTTATGTTGAAATATCAATGTTAGTGGGGCAAAATGTTCAATTAGTCATTGCCTTTTTAACCAACTTAGTTAATAACCAATTTAAGATTTATCCCAAGCAATTAGGCATTGTCAAAATAATCTTATATTTAAAAGTGCCTACACGATAATATGATTCTAAATCATTAAATAATTACCTTGGGGTTTTCAGTTGAGACTAGTTCAGTATAGTGTTGCGGTGTCGTGAAATGATGATATGGAAGGGAGGCCACCTACAAGTTTGGCTATAAGGTTCATTAGGCGCATACATACACATGATCCAACACTAGTAAACCCTATATCACTATTGTAGTAATAAAATAATCATTAGAGCAGCGATGGTATGTTCCCTAGTGGATGATAGAAGTTCATCCACCAGGCATCGCCTAGGCTCTAACTATCACTCGCCGCTATACGTTCTCAGTGATCGGACAATTCGTGATCCGAGAGCAGATTTAAGAGTATTACCTAACCAGGTAATCTCTTCCATCTAGGTGACCAATGAGGAATGTTTCTGCAAACATTCTCTCTCTTTCTGTTAGATTTATCTACTTTGGTCCAAGTATTTCCTTCATTGTAATTATCAATGGATATATTTTGTCTGCAGTATTTCCTTCATCAGCTCCTCTGGATAATTCATCTGCGGTATTTCCTTCATCAACTCCAGATGAGTATATATTTAGGTCTCATCTGAAGTACTCCCCTGCTATCAAAATACCGTTAAGTATGCTTAGTTCTGCATGAGATGTTTTCATTTGCTTTGAGTTTAGTGGATTTCATTTGGTTATTTTCAGACACTCTTGGATTTAATCGTATTATGCGTAGTTAGAATCTGAAGATATAATGGATCGGCAACCCCAACAAAGATCAGGTCGAGATCAAGATTATCAGGACGTTGAACATGACGATTATCAATACATTGAGCGAGCCAATTATCAGAACCTTAAGCAAGAACAAGATCGAGGTTATCAGAATATTGAGCAAGGCGAGTCAATACTTTGATCATATTGCACCTAATTTTTGTAATTATATTGTTTTAAATTATGAAATTGCATTACTATGTTTTATACAGCTATATTGGTCTAGCTCATAGTTAATGCCACAATAATAACTGTGTATAAATTTTCAACCCTTGAACTTGGACATTATCCTTGACACCCTAGAATTAATGGTTAATATACTAGTTAATAAGTCTGTATCTAAGTGTCATACTTAGCCTTGCTTAGATACATTGTCATTCGGGCAGTAATTTGCCCGACATCATTAAAAATGATATTGGGCAGCCGAGGCTGGAGCCTGGTTGGTATATTGGCTATAAAGGTTATGTTTAAAAACAAAATAAAACTTGAAAAACAGATTTAGACTTGGGTGGCTGGAAAGAGTGGCTGGTGCCGGGTGCACGAGTGCACGAGAGTATGTTGGTATGTAGATGTACCATCCGAGTCAATTAAAGACCGAATCTGGTAATGATCTCTCATGTAAAAACAGTGCAACCACAAGTCGGTAACATCTACGACCTGGCTAACTGATTTGTTCACCTCGGCGTGGCTTCATCATTAGAGGATGCGGGTGGGTAGACGGGGAGAACGAAGCCACGGGAACTGCACGACACAAATGGGAGACCTTCCGTGGGCGAGGGGAGGCCCTTAGGAGGTGATACCTAACGGTGTGAAGTTTCATCGAGGTGGGACATTGTAAAGGCCTTGTAATAATCAACTTAGTCGCACACCTACGAAGTGTGTTGGGGGCATTACAAGTTGACATATCTCTTGTGGGTAAAGTGTACAAACACTGCAGAGTAAGAAAACTATCTAGATAGTCGTGCTCACGATCAAGAGTGCTGCTGAGAACTTGTTTGATATAGCTTTTCTTTTTATATAAAAAAACATTTGTGTGTGAATGAAAAGGGTGGGTTGGAGCCTATTAGTTGGAAATGTTGGGTTGGAGCCCTGAGAATTGAGAAAGCCTGATTTGAGACCAGTGGTAAATACAGGATAGCATGAGCGTTGAGCGGTTGTAGTCACTCAATGGTATAGGAGACGAAATCTCCACTAGTACTTTACAACAAAACTCAATTTATGAAAAACATGTGTTAGTTGAAAATGCTAAGTCTCAGGAATTACTACTACTTACTCTATTTCAATAAATGGCTTTGTGCAAATAAAAGAACCATAAACCTTTCCTTGATTAGCCTTGCATATATAATAATTGTATTGTGTGTTGACTTACGAGTACGGCTGTGTACTCATACTCACTATTTATATTCTTTTAGTCCGTAAGCATAAAAGAAGGTTTCATGGACAATTATGGGCTTTGGACAAGATTGAAGATCAAGAAGGCCAAGAACTAGGTCGTGAACCAACAATCGATTGTCGATGGGTATATCGTGAGGGTTCGACGTGTTATACTCTGAATCTGCTTCACTGCTGTTCTCTAAAATGTATTTGGCATGCTCGACCATTCTGCAAGTCAAAAGTCGTAATGTATATTTACGCTTTTGTCTAATATTATGCAATAGCTTTATATTTTTATGATATATGTTTGAACCAACAATGTAACTGTGTGTACCATCTACTGATCTAGGGAATGGCACAAATAAACACAGTAGGTCCCAAGTTCCAAATTTGGGATCTGACAAGATCGCCGGTCTGACCACCACCAATGGCTGCTCAGACTGCCCAGCCTCGGTCGATCAAACCGCCAACTACCTAACAGTAAATCCAATAATTTGCTAAACCGAGGGTTTACTCCCCCCAAACACTTCGATGTTGATGCCAATTGTTCAACACCTAGATTACAACCATACCCCATGGTCTCCACACTTCCAAAAGGAAAACTCTATGTAAATATCTTTCCTGGTGATTATATGTTGGAAATATTAGAGTTTAGGTAAGAGTCCAAGTCGTGTGCAAGTCTAAAGTCCGAGTCGGTTGTAATACTTGGAACTATAAATAAAGGGTGTGGGCCCCAAGGGACACACCCGATTATTCCCGAAATTCAACATGGTATGAGAGCCAATCCATCCAAAACCCTAACGATGTAAAAACCTTACCTTCTCAGTCGATCCGCCGCCCGTTGTTGCCTCGTCGCACGTGGTCCTCCGTGACCACGTCGCACGGGAGCAAACCATGGTTGACCGGGTTGCGTGCGGGTGAGCCAAGGACGACAGCCGGCAATGTAGGAGGCAGGTGGATCCCACGGAGACAAGCATCAACGTGTGCGGGCGAGGAAGAGGAGACGGCGGCACGGTGCGGGTCATGGGAAATGAAGAGGAGTGGGTTGACTGGAGGCAGTGGGATCCGGCGGCCGGAGGTGGAGGGGGACAAGAGGGTGCTCAAGATGGCCCGCAAGAAGGTCGTTTCTATGGCGGTGGCGGCGGCGGCCAAGAACGTGGAGGTAGATGATCGGGAGCGAAAGACTCGGGAGGAGGAGGATCCGGTCGGGAGGCTTTGGGAGGAGGAAGAAGGCTTCGGGGAGAAGGAGAAGCGGTGGAGGAGGAAGAAGAGGTGTCGTGGACTCGAGGCTTGGGAGGAAGAGAAGTGGTGCCGATGTGGAGGTGGGATCTGGTGTGGAGGATCTGATTTGGTGTGAGTGCTTCGAGGGTGGAGGATCTTTTGATCTGGTGTGGAGGATCTAATCCGATGAGATTGAGGTCGGGGCAGCTGGTAGATGGTGGAGATAGATTTGGTTATGTCTATGGTAGTATTGGTGGTGAGCAACTTTTGGTTTTGTGATGTTATTAGTTATGGAGTCGATGGATGACAGGTTTTGGTAGATTCTAGCAATAGTATTGCAATATGTAATAAGATGGACATAGTTGTTATCTTATGCTCATCTTGAGGGAGAGTGTTGGAGATATTAGAGTTGTTAGATATATTAGAATTTAGATAATAGTACAAGTCGTGTGCGAGTCTAAGAGTCCGAGTTGGTTGTAATATTTAGCACTATAAATAAAGAGTATGGGAGTCCCAAAGAACACACACGATTATTCTCGAAATTCAACTCTATCACAGTATCGTGGAAGATGAAAGTTCATCTCTTTTTCTAGAAGGGATAATTTCCCACTGTGTATATCTGTATCTTTCAGATGGGGAGAAAAGTGAAAGTGCAGGTATCTGAATCTTTTGCCGCTTTGGCATCCATATCCGTTCCAATATCACGACGATGCAAATATTCGGTTCATGTGCTCTACTTGGATGGATAAGGCTTCTTCTGCAGCTGATTTGAGTCGCTGTAAATGTGAAAGAGAGAGAAAAAATGTGACAGCGCTACTTAATTATCCAGTATCCACAGCCACAGCTGACTCTACTCTTAATGGTAGACATTTTTATTTCACGGTACGCAGAATTGGACCGTCTCTCTTGGATTTGTTCAGCTGGTGCACTATTAATTGCGCCATTTGGTGAGTACGTCCAACAGTGACGCGGCTAGTGGTGATGATGTCATTGCCACAATCTTAGCGGACATATACTCTTCAGTAGGAAGGAAACAAGTAAAGCATTGTGTGAACGCACCTCTCTCTCTCTCGGCGGCAATTGGCCTACTGATTCCAGTATGAGATATCTCCTGAGACGCTGGCTGAAACATAATAGATGCCTGCTTCATGCTTGATTTGGTACGGAGGATTTGATCTAGTGTGGGTGTTTTGAGGGTGGAGGATCTTCTGATCCGGTATGAAGGATCTGATTTGATGTGGAAGTCTGATGATCTCATCCGGTATGGAGGATATGATCCGATGTGGAAATCTAACAATCTGATCCGGCATGGAGGATCTAATTTGGTGTGGCAGGATCTGGTGTGAATCCAGATCGGTGAGGATCTGTTGTGATTGAGGGGGGGTCCGGTGTGGATCTAGATCGGTAGAGGATCTGGTGTGACTGTGTTGGGAAAAAGAGAGAGAGGATGGTGTGTGCTAAGAGTTCTAGCTGCTGTGTTGCTTGGTGGCGATAGTATCGGAGGTTATGACGGAAGGCATGGGAGACAGGAGAGAAGATTGTTCAGGTGGTGCTTTGGTGGTTGTGTTAATGGTGGAATTGATGTCGTGTAGTGGTGTTGGTATTGATGCCGTAGATAGTGTTGCTGGAGATGTCCGGAAGAGGATTGGGACCGGAGTCAGGTATAATGATCTATGTGACAGAGGTAGAGGTGGCGGAGGCTGAGACTAGGGGCGTGTGGACAGAGTGGTGGAGGTCAGGGGTGGCTGGGGGCAGGAGGGTAGAGGAAGATGAGGTTGAGATCGAGGCAACTGGTAGATGGTGGAGATAGATTTGGTTACGTCCCTGGTAGTATTGGTGGTGAACAACTTTTGGTTTTTGTGATGCTATTAGTTATGGAGTCGATGGATGGCATGTTTTGGTAGATTAATTTAGCAATGATATTATAATATATAACAAGATAGACATGGTTGTTATCTAATACCCATCTTGAGGGGGAGTGTTGGAGATATTAGAGTTGTTAGATATATTAGAGTTTAGATAATAGTCCAAGTTGTGTGCGAGTCTAAGAGTCCGAATTGATTGTAATATTTGACACTATAAATAAATAGTGTGATGTCCCAAAGAATACACATGATTATTCCCGAAATTCAACATTGTATCATCGTATTGTGGTAGATGAAAGTTCGACACTTTTTCTAGAAGGCATAATTCCCACTGTGTATACGTGTACCTTTCAGATGGGGAGAAAAGTGAAAGTGCAGGTATCTGAATCTTTTGCCACTTTGGCATCCATATCCGTTCCAATATCGTGACGATGCAAACATTCGGTTTATGTGCTCTACTTGGATGGATAAGGCTTCTTCTGCAGCTGATTGGAGTCGCTGTAAATGTGAGAGTGAAAAAAAAAATGTGACAGGGCTACTTAATTATCCAGTATCCACAGCCACAACTGGCTCTACTCTTAACGGTAGACATATTTTAATTTCACGGTAATCGTCAGTAAAGAAAAGGTAATGTTATAACGAAACGAAGTAGCTCACACACCACTTATTATAACAAAAGGGGAGCGAAGCACATCGCTATATATGGCAGCAATGACTTGACGGTCAAACCTGCTTGTAATTAGGAACGGCAGCGATCCGAATGCTTCTAGCTAGTCATGCGGTCGCCGACAGGCAACGTTTTCCAGCCATGGGATGATGGGAAACGGTGACCACTGCTGCATGGTCACCTCGGCAGCTCGTCTGATGCGGCAGAAGACACTCACCCGCGCTCCTGCAAGTATTGCGGTCCGTACCGTGACGGGCTGACGGTCGCACCATCCAATCATCCATGTGCATGCGACGTGAGCACGCTGGGTGCACCACACCATCCAATGTACCAGCGGCCGGGTTGCCCCATCGTGCGCGAGCCGAGCGATTACTTCTCCACCGCAGTGCGGGCTGCCGGCTGCGGCCTGCGGCCGTAGCGTCGCCCGCGCGTTGCTCGCGGCCTCGCCCGAACAAACGAGCCGTGCGGCCGAGCGACCGCACGCGCGTGGCATGCTAACGTAAGCCTCGCTTCCCAATAAACTAATGAACCTCTTAGGGCATATACAATGTGTGGATGCCATTGGGATATGCTCATAATTTTAAGATAATGATACAATTGACAATAATATTGAAGGTTTGTCGAAATCTTCGGGTACAGCAGCTATGAGTATCGGGTGGTTGAAAGCTATGGATACTGTAGCTACGAGTGCAGAGTGGTCGAAATTTTCGAGTACTGAAACTTCGAGTCGAGTACCGAGCGGTCGAAAGTTACGAGTATTGTTGCTCCGAGTTCTGTTCATCGCGAGCACTGTTCATCGAGTATTGAGTGGTCGTGGATACTGGTCGAAGACAGTGGTCTTGGACACTGGTCGTAGACAGTGTTCGTTGATGCATGTGTTTGCATGATGTATGTTTTAACTAACGTGGATCAAGTTACGAAGAATTTATTCTCAGAATCGATTTCTTTGTCTATTCTTGTGCACGTGGCTTGGTGATCAACTATGATCAATGATGAGAAGGATCGGGACTTGGTTAGGAGAACTAAGGTCCAGAACAATCGTAGATGCTGAGTGAGATGGTTGGACTCAAACATGGCGCAAAATGGACAATGATGACTGAGCGCAGCAGTTCTGTGTGACGGGTCATATCAAGCGGCGCGACAATTCTGTGCGACGGGTCACATCAAGCAGCGCGGTAGTTTGGTGCGACAGGATGGATCAAGCAGCGTGGTAGTTCGGTATGATGGGTCGCATCAAGCGGCGCGGGAGTCAGTGCAAGTGTCATGATGGTTTTAGCGGGAGCTATCGTGCGTTAGTGAAACCCGTTTGTATGTGGGCTTAACGGGTGTCCGTTAAGATGTCTTCCTCTAAAAGCTAGCCTCCACTATAAATAGGGGAAGGTACTGGCTGTGCACTGGTGAACCCCGGTACGAGTAACCCTAGTTTAGTTTTAGGGATAACAGAGGGAAGTAGAGAGGTTAAGGTTCTAGAGAGTTAGATTGACTGTATGATCAAGTGTTGAGTTTTTGTCCTTTAGGATGGAGTGGTTGTAAACCAACATCAATCTGAAATCAATCTAAGCAAGTTTCTTCAAGGTGAGTCTCTTATTGTTCTTCCTCTCTCTTTTGTGATTTTAGGGCTTTCTGTGATCCTTTGGTTTCTGGTCTGGATTTTGCTTGCTGTAACATGTGGGAATGCATATAGGATCATCTTGATCATTTCTTACCTACGAGCAAGTTTTTGGATCATATTTTGGTTTTGCCTCGGTTTTGAAGCAATCTTCACTCAAACCGAAAAAGGTCGGAACTTTGGCAATGATCTTCACAATCCTTGACTAGAATAGGTTCCTAACATCATAGAGAATATTTGTTTCAAGTTTCGTATAGTTTGGAGTTGTGGATCAAATCTTATACCTTTTTGTGATCTTGCGTTCTAGCTAGCTGATTTAACTGTTCATCCGAGAGGTCCGACCGCTCAACTCATTTTGTCTTGAGTTTTTGGTAATTTTGGTCTGTTTTCTTCAGAGAATTGGTTAGATTCAATACAACTCTTCCGCTATGCTTGTATATTAATCTTCATAGCTCTCATAGCTATTGGAGTGAAAATCGTGTTGAATCCGATCAAAGTGAAAAAGAGACAGTGCTCCTATTCACTCCCCCTCTAGTCGCCGTTTCGGTCCAACACAATGGTATAGACAACTGCTGTCTATAGTACCCCTCTATGTCATCTATAGACATCTCCTACGATATGTTGTCTTTTTACATGTCTATATAGACAACTCCTTCATGTATAATATGTCTTATTTCTCGTGTTACAGTCGACTACTGCATTAGAGACATCAAATTCTCTATGCTCTCTCTCATTCACGTTATCTAATATCCTACATGATAAGTCTTACGAACAACAAACGTCATATTATTTACGCATGCTCTTATAGGCGTTTCCAACAATATTGGCTATCTTTCGTGAAAAAGGTTCGTGCATCTAGTACAGATTTTCTCTGGTAACCTCTGTTGAACAAAACGAAACGGCTAGAACACCGCTAGCACAGCTGGGAGCCTGGAGTACGAACACGAAGTACGGTACCAATAGTTGAAAAGATAATAACAGAGTGTCTTGGAAAATTTCGAGTTCTTGCTTATTTTGAGGTAGTAGTAAGAGAAAATGGTCTCTCTCTTAAAGTCGTCTATAAGAACATGTACAATGGATTTATATTAGCTATTTATAGTTTTTGCTACGTAAAATTTTTGCTGGTGTGGATGAAAGAGAATAAAGAGATAAAGATGTTGTCTACAATCCTGTAGTCGACTGTAGTATCAGAAACAAGAAAAATATTAAAAGATTGTATGATGTCTACAGTTTTGTAGCCGACTATATTACCACAACTATTGTTTGAGCTGTCTTTAATGCTGTATAACATAAAGAGTTATTATAGATAACAGTTGTCTATACCATTGTACATGTCTTAAAACTTCACCTCACATAAAGACGACACTAGAGACAACCTCTCCAATAAAATTGCCCCTTCATTTGTCTCCATAGGAGCACACAAGCTTTTAATTCTTCATGTACATATGAAACACGGTGATCAACACTAGACTGCATCTTTGTGGCTATTTGTGTTGTATTTTTAGCCTCAACGCTATGCACGAACTATTACGGCAAGAAACTATTAATCCAGCAAAGTAAACGGTAAGTATTGTACTACTAGTATACTCCAATTTCTAGTAATCACTGCTCCCTCCGTTTCGCTATATTTGCCAATGACCTCAGGGTATTCGTTTCAATATATTTGTCTGATGATGGAATCTAAAGTGTAGTTGTTGATTTTTTTTTTTCTGTCTCTACCTCTATTTAAATGCTTTGGAAAAGGTTATGTATTTGTGATATATCGTTTAATAGAGGCATGTATGGTCATTTCTTATTAAGCATTTGTTGTATTTAGTGCTTCTTTGATATGTGTGCACAGTAAGTTATGGACAAATATAGCGAAACGGAGAAAGTAAACATTAATCACCATGAGCTTGAATCCGTGCTTGTCTAACTCCTCGTTGGTCTAAGCATGCTTCAAATATGCCAATCGCTGATCCACACCTCCACATCGCCCTCATGTTGTTAACTAGCCTCATTGTGTCTTAGGCATAAATTCCCTGGTTATTTAGTTCCTTGATCACGTTCACACTATGAACCCCATGACCCAAAAGTAGTGAATATATTCCTGCAGATAAAAACGAAAAAGCTACACACCAACTGATGCAGCAACATGCACAAAATACAGTAGGACTTCGCCTATAAATACTTCCTACCTCCTCACCCCTTCCTCAACTGAGCGCTTGGCTTCAAGACTTCAACAGAGAGAGAGAGAGAGAGAGGGGTGGTAAGCAAGAAGAGGAAGTGATGGAGTACTACTACGAGTACAACAGCAACAACAACTTCGAAAAGGAGAAGAGGCCTCCGCCGAAGAGGGGTCAGGTCAAGGTGCAGATAGTGAGGACCCTGAGCAACCTCGTGGCGCCGGGCAACGCTGCTGACTCAAAGCAAACAAATCGCAACAGCTTCAGAAGAGAACCAAGCTACAACTAAATCGTATCTTTAGATGTATGGTGTGTTACTCTTTCGTAATGTAAAAATAGATGCATGTGGTGTGTGGGACAAAGTGATGTTACTAGCTGTTTTCCTCAGAATTTCTCCTTTACCCCCCTTTTGTCCGCAGTTTTTGTTTTGAGGATTTTACCAGGATGATCTCGTATGTTATTATGTATTTCAGAAAGGAAGTTTCATATAATGCATAAACTTTGAGCATGCATGACATGTGTGCTTGATTATTTAGCTCATCTTTCAATTATCTTTGTTCATCTGTTGGAAGAGATAAAAATCCCAACTGCACGTGTGCTTGGTTATTTAGCTCATCCTTCAATTATCTTGCATGTGTGCTTGGTTATTTAGCTCGTCCTTCAATTATCTTTGTTCATCTGTTGGCAGAGATAAAAATCCCAACTCTGCGAATCAGCAAATGCATCTTTTTAGCGGGAAAAAGGTTCGACTTTGTTATCTGAATTCTGAAACTTTTGCCACACTGGCATCCATATCCATTTCGTATTGCAATGGCGCAAATATTCGACAGTTACACGACTTCGCTTTTGCTGCATGATTGGACAATGAAGCGCCCTGCGTCCACCTATCGGATCAAATGAGATACGGTTCTTTTTCTACAGCTCATTGGATAAAGTTGGAGCGAATGTGTCGATATGTGTGACCAGGGCAAACAATTTTGCCGAAATTTCAGGGATTTCGCCCCCTTTCGAAATTTCTATAATTCGTTCAAAAAAATCGGAAATATTTGAATTTGGATAAATTACATCCTAAATTTGATTTTAGACAAAATTCGGTCAAATTTCATCCAAATTTTAAGCTCAAATTTCGTTCAGTTTGAAAACCTACCTAAATTTCTAATCGAAATTCCGGTGATCTCGTTGACTTCAGCCTCCAACGAAATTTTTTCAAAAACGAAATAAAGTTCCCTTGTCGTGACTGGACTAGTGAAAACTGAAAGCAGCTACCACATTAGTACAGTGCACAGGATGATAAAAACCATTCTCCTTTTCTCTTCACCTTTTCCCTTTACCTGCATTCAAACGCATTTACGAAAATATCGTAGTATACTGTGTAGCAGCATGACATGGACGCTGATATCTGAAAATAAATCCTATGACCAGCCTCGGCGAGAGCCTCTGCATCCGCTATCCATCGGCGATGGGCACGCGGAAGGGACGAGGGATCGGACGGTGGGTGGAGGGCTCAGAGAATTTGCTTACCTGTTATCTGGGACGACGACAAATATCAAGGGAATAAAGTCCCCAAGAGAATTTGCCAGTACGGTGCCCTCTGCCCCTCGCGTACGGTTGCGCACGCGCGCGCTGCCGCAGGACGTACGCAGAATTGCAGCATCGAACAAACTGTCTTGGACGACCGCGCGACCATCTCTCTTGGATTTGTTCAGCGTGCACTATTAATTGCGCCATTTGGCGAGGACGTCCGACAGTGACGCGGCTAGTGACGTCCTGGACTCCTGGTGATGATGGCGTTGCCACATTGGAACGACTGCAGAAACCTATCACGACCTAGATCTGTACTTATCTTATCCACAGCTTCAGAAACATAATAGATGCCTGCTTCTGTGCTTCATGCTTATCCACAGCTCGACGGATCCAGCATTCGCGACAAAGAAAGCATCAGCGAGATAGGATTCTTGAAATCCAATCACCAGATCCAATATATATTACAAGGAGATACCCAAATCTTCCTTCTGTGCTCCGTGCTTGTCTCATTGTGCTCGTTTCGATTTGCTGAGGTGATAGCATCACTGACAAAGATTGCCATCCATCCAAGGCAGCCAGCAAGTTAGCACTAACACTAATACTTGGAAAGTACACCGCGGGCCCACGGACCGGTCACCTTGACGATTCATCCAAGGCAGCCAGCTAGCTAGCACTAACGTTAATTAATACGTGGAAAGTACTGAGAACACGCCGTCACCGGAATCGGACTCAGTGACTAAGCGTGTTTGCTCCTACGAGGGGAGCCCCGTCTCCTGGGTGGTGGGACCCCCACGCGCGCTTTGGGACCCACAATCTGTAGTCCTTTTCCCACCTGCTTGCTCTGCTCACGCAGTCGACGCCTATTTAAGCGCTCCAGTGCCGCCTCGCCGGACAAAGAATTCACACCCCTCTCCCTCTCCTGTGACTGTCACCAACAAGTAGTCCAGTAGACACCGCCGGAATCGCCTCGCCGATGGCCACTCAGAGCTGCCAGGCTCAAGCTCCGGCCATGTCCGCGGCAGAGCGTGCGACCGGCGGCAGGGCGCTGACGGGGAGGCTGCCGCCGCCGCGGAGGGGCCAGATCAAGGAGAAGATCATCAAGGACATCGTCGACGCGGTCGCTAACATAGCCGCGGGACTCGTCCGCGCCTTCAATAACGGCGCCGGAGGCGGCCTTCCCGTCGCCGACGAGAACTGAATGCATCCGCTCGATGTGCTCGCCCCTCTGCTGCTAATCTGTGCTCATTTTAGTGCGCGCAGCAGAGGCCGGAGCAAAAATAATCAAGAACTTCTTATTAGTCCCTGCCTTTTGTCGGTCATGGATGGATTAGTTGCCTTATTAGAGCAAGCAACTGATCCACCCGTAGTTCTAGCGTTTGCCCCTCTTATTCTTGTTGTGATCTTCTTGTTGGTGGTTAAGTCTCAGCCGTTCAGGAGGTTACTAAGGTTTTTTTAGTAATAACCTCCTGTTGCTGCTGCTGCATTTTATTTTCTTCTAGTCTTGGTGTCAAGTCTTCAACTTGTGTTGTTGTATAAGGTGTAGGAGGGATCAGCAAGTATTATGACCTGGTCCTTCCTTCCTAGGCTCCTTGTGTACTAATACTATGTATGTTTTGGTTCCTTGCTTGTGAAATCAATTAAGCATTCTCTGTGAGAAACCTGTTTGGTGATTCGAAATTTCTGGTTCGGAGTTTTATCACTTCAATTTTCTTACTTGCCTCTCACTGTATGACACTTAACCTGCAAAAAGGGTAATTCTTTCTACGGTGCTCTAGTATTTGTGCAATTTCTAATTAATAAGCAGTGGTAGGTCACTTGGAGCATCTTTAGTGTATTGAATCGATATCGATTCAAAGTTATGTCACATAAGCATTAAGGAATTAGATGTTTTTTCTCCATTGTATTGATCCGGTCCTTACTCTTTAGTGGGACCGACATCTTATTAAAAAATCAGAAAAGAAATAAAATTCATCTCAACCGCTCTCTCTCTCCATTCCCCTCCCCCTCATAGCCTCACCTCCGATCCTGCTCCACACAACCTACCCCCGTCCGCTCTTCAACCTCCACGTTGCCCGCCGGTCAATGCCCCACCCCCTTGTCACCCGCTAGACGACAATGTCAAGGCCAAGGCGACGGTGGCAAGGAGAGCAGAGATGACATCCTCTCCCTCCATCATCCTCGATTCAAGACCGGTAGGTGGCCACATGATTTTTTTTATTGTGTTGGAATTGAATCATGTTGAGAGTTCGGTTCCAAGATCTTTTTCATTCGAATCGAGGTATCCAACGTATTCAATCAATTCAATGCCTTCTCTTTCCTCCTTTGAATCGGTTAAAATACAATATTAGAGATGGTCTAACCTCCCAACTCGATCATCTCCGGACCAAGTTGTCGGTCCAAATCGCCACCCCAGAATAAAAAGAGTACTATCAAATATGCATTAATCATCTGCATTACACATCATGATAATAGCACAAAAATCAAGATAGTTCACTGTCTTGGTTCCAAGCAAATATAGAAGAATGCCTACTCCTTGAAAATTGTAGGATTCACTACATCAAAATCTAATCTTCGAGAGGTGGATAACAATTCAACATCTTGACCAGCTCCAAGTAAAGGATCTGTATATTCTCCTCGGATCAACGGATCAAACATGGTCGAACAAACATCAACTGAACTACTGTTTGTTACTTCCTTTGGAGCTTCTCCTACATGTTGTACATACAAAAAAGGCAAAAAGAAATTATACAAGGATGAGAGGGGGGAGAATTGATAGGGGTAGCACTACCTTTTTTTTCTAGCATAGTTTGTTTTCTTTCCTTTCTTTTTTTCAAGTATATTTCTCATTCTTTTAGACTTTGGACCTTTTAACACTTGTGGAATTCGAAATGATACTTGTCACCGGGATTTGCGGCTATGGAAGCCGTAGAAGGAGCGGCGCACGAACTAGGCCTTCCATCGACGTTGTCGAAGCGCGCGCGGCTGCGGGGGGGAGTCGCGTTAATGCCATCAAAGGAGTCTGCCATCGACAGCGGTGGCCGCCGAGCACGAGCAGCGCACAAGATCGTCGGTGGAGGCGGAAGGCGGTGGCAGATTGGTCCGGGCTGCATTGGCGCGCGAGAGAAGAGAAGGGCAACAATGTTCGCGCGGACGGGGAACTAGTGAAAGAGGAGGAGGTAGTTCAGGAGTTCAACTGCTTTGAGATTGCTTCTCTCGCTGCATGCGTGTCCAGCATCGGGATGGAGCCTTGGGAGGACGGCTGCGAGGCCCCGTCCCAGAGAAATTTTTTCCCTAGCCAAGTAGTGAAAAACGCCAGGTCCACTAGTCCAATGCAAGCTCAGGATTTCCAAGTTTACGGCTTGATCCAAAGTCTAGACGCGCACCTGCGTGGCTGCACCTCCTCACACGATGCTTCGAAAGCAAATAGATTGGAGGGCAATGTTGTGCAGTTTTGCAAAAACGCAAGTGACATGCCTTGCAATATGATTCTTCTAGAGGGCTACGAAGGCAGCAAGCAGACATGGGATACCTCTGCAATGATCTCAAATTTGGAAATGATGTTGTGCAGTTTTGCAAAAATGCAAGTGACATGCCTTACAATATGATTCTTGTAGAGGGCTATGAGGCAGCAGGCAGACACTGGATACCTCTGCAATGATCTCAAATTTGGAAATGATGTTGAAACGACCTCATTTCTAGGACCGTCAAACTTTTCAAAACTGCTTAGGATGTGCAGTTGCGAAGTAAGAAATAGCATCATAAGCAAGCTTTCGATTACAATAAAATTCAAACTTTTATTACACAAGGTTAAGGATTAACAACCGGTTTTAACACTAACACGGGCATCTAAACCCAAAGTTAATATATTACAAGACAAAAGAACTTCCAAACCACAGGCACGCTTAGACGCGGTCGACACCTAATACTAGTAATCATTGCCATCCGGAGTTCAACCAAAACCTTCCTCGTTAAGATCCTCAGAGTTCTCCCAAGTTTCCTCTGTAGTTGATTTAGCAAGTATGAGTACACAACCGTACTCAGCAAGCCACATGAAAAGGCTAATTAACTACATACTAGGAGTTCAATGGATTGTTTAGGGTTGACCATATCAGGTATATATGGATGCATCATTTGAGTTAAGGCAGTTTATCTTTAAAACAGTAAAATCATACTAATATAACATCAGGGGTTTACTCAACAATTGTGATTACCATCTTAACATCTCAAAATCTCTACTTATGCCTCATGTATTGGAATTACCCATGAATGCAACTTCATTAATCGGAAGCGCAGCGTATTCGAATACCATTAATTTTACTTTGCAGAGTTGCCCAACTTTACCCACAATATACCTTAAACTCATACTGTCAAGCTATATATGTGCAACCTAATAGCATGCGACTGAGTTGAGATAACAAGGTATTCTCACTGCTCAACCTTTATAGCATCTACTGTGTAGGTCCTTGGGCAATACAGCCATTGGGAAATCACCGGCCAATAGTGAAGTACGCAGTCTGACGCTGACTGTTCCTACGGTTGTGTAGTTTAGCAAGTGACCTAACCGAACCACTCCTGACTCACCCTCAAACCGTGACTGCTCTATACAATAAGTGCAAGTGTTATCCTGTAGATATTCAATTGGAAGAGCGGTGTACTAATGTAGTGTACTAAGCCAAGTTGGATAAACCAAACCTATGGTTGAGCGATTTCTGTGTCTGTTATTTGGCACATGGTTCTAGTCCTTACCTGTCATACAGTGAGACGATGGACCAACATCCAACTCGTGACTGTCCACCTCTTGATCTCACATTCGACTCACTTTTAGTAAGTCTATTGGGTTGTCCAACCTCCTAGTCTCAACTCTCAACTCTCCACCAAAATCATTTACGGTTAGCCAATACTCTTTTCTAGAATTTATAAAGTACACATTTTGTGACAATGCTAAATATTTGGTCATCATTTTATATATATGACATAAACTTGTCAAGGTGAATATGACCTACAAAGAATAGGTAGGCTTGTATGTGGGGTGATAGGACATATATCTAATCATCATGGCATTCAAAAGTATTATTTCAACATTAAAATAATTGACATAACTATGGTAATGAAAGTAATAATATAAATACATGAAATATAGGCACAAAATGATTAAATGAATGCAACTTTCCTCCTTGCTCAAAGTCTTCTGTTAACTCCTCTTGTTTGGTGTTTTCCAAAGCTTGGTCGTCAAAGTCGGGACCTAACACAAAAAAAAATCCAAATAAAATATCCAGGCTCAACAAGGAATAAGCTGGGAACAACATGTAAGTAAAATAAAACTCAAAAAGAATTAAAAGAGAAAGGTGGTGTGGCGAATAGGGTTTGTTGGGTGCTTTCATCTGCTAAACAGAGTTGAAAATGGAATTCACGGGCTCGGAACTTTCGAAATGGACATATTATGTTAAAAATGGGTTTAGGTGAATAGTATTGGACCTAATGAATAGTGCTAGTTTTGTATTGTTCATGGCGGGTTAGGGTTTATGAACGGTAACGGGTCTTAATGAATAGTAATGGACTTTGCGTTGTGGGCTAATGGGTTGGGTCATGAATAGTGTTGGGCTAAATAGGTTTTTGCATGGTGTTGGGCTAAGCCCAACGTGTGGCTGGGCGCAAAGCCACTAGGCCAGGCCAGAAGGCCCAGCGTAGATGCAGCTTGAGCCGCAAGGCCTAGAGCCGAGACATACTCCCAAACCAAAGGAATTGGCACTGGCGAGGCTAGCAGCGGCTCCAGCAGTGGACGGTGGCACCAAGAGGCTCAGCGAGCATCACCGCAACGTGCGCAACCCATTTTTGGGTTTTGCACTGATGATGGTGACTCGGGGATGGGGCGATAGTGGTGGTGGTCCGACAGTGCTCCTCCAAAATAGCTGTGGCTTGAGCATCAATGAGCGAAGGGTGTTTCAGGGGTGGTGGTGGCGGGGTGGGGGAAGCTTTGTGGTGGCTTGGCGACGATGGCCATGCATGGCATGGTGGTGGAGCTCAGTGCTGGCAAATTGGCAGCGAGGATAGGGGTGGAAGTGTTGGGGAAAAGGCTCAGGATGGTGAGGCGGTGGTTGTGATGGGGTCAGGAGGGGAAAGGCGAAAGGGTGGTGGCGAATTGGTGTTTGACCTCACCGGAGAAGAAAGGGACGGCAGTAAAATTAAAGAAGATGGTCAGAGCTGGAGGGGATGAGAGGAGATGTTGAGGTTCAATGGTTGTGGGTGAAGAGGAAGACACAAATTGTAGGGGATTTTGTAGCCTAAGAAGGTTGTGGCGGCGGTGGCGGGCGAGGCTCGTGCGACGTGTGGCGGCGAGGTGGATGGTAGGGAGGACTTTGCGCTGCACAGGGGGAGGTGGTAGTATGGTGGCGTTGCGGTGGTGAGGCTGTCTCACTGGTGCGAAGGGACACATTGGTGAGGCCAGGCGTGATGAGCAGGTGGAAGGGGGTCATGGAGCACGGTGCAGGCGAAGGCGTGTGGCGAGTGGAGCTAGTGCTCACATTAATGGCAAGGGGAGGGTTGTTGGCAAGGTGGCGTGGGAGGTGGCGTTTACTGGTGCGGCCTTGGCGCGAAGCGAGGTGGCGAGCGGCAATGGGGACGAAGGATGTCAGTGCGACGCAAGGCAGAAGCGAACAGAGGCAGTGACGGCTTTGAGAAAGCCATTTTCAAAAGAGGAAAGCAGGAATGCTAAAAGAAGAAAGCAGATTTGGTTTAGCGACCAACAGCCAGCGGTGCTCCATCCTCTCCAGCACTAGCAGCTAGTGGTGCTCCATCCTCTCCACCTCCAGCGGCTAGCGGAGCCCACTCCAACTCCAACGTCTAGTGGGGCTCTGGCCAGGTGCTTCCTCTTGTGCCCTTCTTACTTATTGGTTGGATTCCCTCTCAGATCTGAGTTTGGATTAGATTCCCTCATCTTCTCCTTACTCTATTCAGCTACCAATGCTTATACTTTGTGGAGCTCCATTTCTGATTCAATAAAGCATGTCATTAGGTTGCAATGACAGCTGCTGATGTGTAGCAGCACACTGTTTTTTAAACCCTTTTTAGGTTCTGTCTGTTGATAAAAGTTGTCCTTGCCTGTACAAAAATGTGTAAATTGGTAAGAGGGAAAAATGAATTGATATCTCCACTATAACACTCGAACTAATATTGTTGGTCATAGTACAGGATAAGCTAATAAATTATTCTATGTTATATTCAATGAAATTAACACTCATGCATAACATACATTTTTTTTAATGTTTGAGCATAAAAACTTTACCATATTATGAAGATGAACATCAGAACCTTACTTCTGTATCTGTAAATTGTAACTGATCTTGCAACATGATTTTAGATGGATTTTTGCCTCTGGTTATGTTCTACTCATTTTCTTTAGGTCTTTTTTTGTGCAATATGGCAAGCGGAAGCGCTGAAGGAAGTATTTCAACCCCTCCCGTGCACCAGATTGTGGATGCAACCAAACCTCTTTGGAGACATGTCATTCAATTGGAAAGAACTAGTGGTAGTAGAGAAAATGCGAAATCAAAATGTTGCTATTGTGATTTTATCATCCATGGGAGAATTTTTTTTATTTAATCCTTTATTTAATTTATTTTTAAAGTTAACCCCTCGCAAACTTTATTTCCAATTTTGACCCTTTTGGTCACGCCACCACCCGTGGCGTGACAAAACAACACTGTCACGCCAGCCCATTTCTGGTCAAAGTCTTGTCACGCCACTGGTGGTGGCGTGACAGTATTGTTTGGTCACGCCACCACCAGTGGCGTGACAAAAAGTGCGATTTTGGGGACTTATCCTGTGGCGTGACAGTGTTGTTTTGTCACGCCACGGGTGGTGGCGTGACCAAAGGGGTCAGAATTGGAAATAAAGTTTGCGAGGGGTTAACTTTAAAATTAAATTAAAAAAGATTAAATAATAAAAAAGTTCTCCATGGGAGCTACTACAGAGTTAAAGCACATTTGTTGAAGATTTCAAACTGTGGTGTTAAGGCTTATCAAAGGGTGACAGTGCCGATACTACAACAACTTCGTGAGGAAGTTGCTGCAGCAAAGGCAGCAACATCAAGTGCTACAAGAAGAGCTCCCTTGCCAGGGGAGAATACCTCAAGCAACGAAGGAGTCAGTGACAGCCAAATGGGAGCTGTTGTTGCAAATGAAAAGTGTCAACGATTGAGTCGGCGATCTTACAAAATAAACAGAGAAAAATGGCAAAGAGTTCTTAGAAGAGAATAGGATTGCTCTATATTGCTATGAACTGGATCCTTTACAAGGGGTGCCTTCGACAAGGCAGTGGACTAATCCTAATTACACTGAGCGTAATGCTTGCTATCCTATTGAATCAGACTTGAAATATGAATCTAATGCTGATTGTCGTGCTCCAATCCGATGCCTTTGTTCCTCCGTGCTCCATCCTTAAATAACCATTGAAGGGATGGCAGTTACTCCTGGAGAAGACGCTATTGGAAGAGACGTGTCTGGTCAGAGGGTTGGTTACGGTTATCGAAATAGTAACTGATCGTTGGTTGGTGCCTGTGAGACACAGAACCGTATGATGGTTGTTGTTAGTGTCCTAGTACTATGAAACATCGCGTGGTATGGACCAAATATGACATATGTTCCATTCATCACACGGTAAGGAATATACTTGGAGTTAGATCCATATGCTAGTTCATTGCTTCCTCGAGTAATCATCTGGTCAGGGACTAGGTACAAGACCTCATCCGACTAGGGTACCCATTATGTAACCTCTAGAATCCTTAGAACCACAGGAGTCGTTAGCCTTAGGGGTTACGACCATGAAGACTTATGACCTTTTATTATATATTAAAGTAATACATAGAGATTTTAATCCTTGTTAGAAAGAAAAGGAAGGGGCAACTGTCCATTGACAAGAGTTTTAATCTTGAGCTTCGATCACCATGGATGCTCTTATTGCAAGAGCACTTTATACTACAGGCTTACCATTTAATCTTGCAAGAAATCCATATTAGTGAGAAATGATTATGTATGCTTGCAACAATCCCCTTAATGGATACGTCCCTCTTGCATACAATAGGATGAGGACAACACTTCTTCAACAAGAGAAAAACATGTAGAAGGCATGCTGGTACTTATTAAGACAACATGGAGCACAAAGGGAGTGAGCATTGCTTCTGATGGGTGGTCTGATGCACAACGGTGACCACTAATAAATTTTCAAGCTGTAATAGAGGGTGGACCTATGTTCTTGTGAACTATTAACAAAGAAGGTGAGGTGAAGAATAAGGAATGCATAGATGATAAGATGTTTGTTGTGATTGAATAAGTCGGTGCGAGAATGTTGTCCAAGTGATTACCGATAATGCTCCAATTTGCAAAGCTACATGTATTATCGTTGAGCAAAAGTATGATCACATTTTCTAGACTCCATGTGTTGTGCACACATTAAACTTAGCATTGAAGAATATATGTGCTGGAAATAGTCTTGATGGTACCATTCATAAAGAATTCCAATGGATTATGGATGTTTATGGGGATGCTACCATAAAAAAATATTATCATGAATCACAGCCTGAGATTGGCTATGTTTAATGAGTTTGGTAAATTAAAGTTGTTTGCTATTGCTGAAACAAGGTTTGCATCTATTATTATCATGTTGAAGAGGTTTTATTTCATCCGAACAACTCTTAAGAAAATGGTCATTTGTGACATATAGGACACTTAAAAGGATGATAGTGTGGGTACGACATGGTTTGTGAAAGAGAAGATTCTTAATGATGTGCGGTGGGTTAATGTGAAGTATCTTATTGAGTTCACGGAGCCCGTTTATTCGATGCTATGTGAAGTCGACACCGACAAGCCATGCCTACATTTGGTCTATGAGATGTGGGATAGCATGATAGAGAAAGTTAAAGATGCCATTTATAAGTGGGAAGGAAAGGAACCCCATGAGGATTGTTTTTTCTACTCCGTTATTTACAACATTTTAGTGGACCAATGGGGCAAAAGCAACGCCCCACTCCATTGTTTGGCACACTCACTCAATCCAAGATAAATAGTGGTTTCTTCTTTTAACTTGCTTCAATTGAATAGTTTAATTTGTGCAAGCAACCAAGCATCATATTTGATTCTATATTTTTGTTTCTTTCATTCTTTGTTATTTTCTTTGGTAGATATTATACTGAAGCACATATTCAAGGAGGTCCTATCCGTCAATTCCCCCGTGATGATAATGAGATTAACAAAAATGTTTTGAAGTGCCTGAAGAAGTTCATTCTTATTAATGAACAATACAGAAAACTGAAAGCACAATTTCCAGATTTCTCTCAATTTGGAGAAGGATTTGATTCATTCGAATCAATTGAGGATAGAGCTCATCTTAAACCAAAGCAATGGTGGAGCATGCATGGAGGTTTAGCCCTAGAGTTGGGAGTGTTGGCTTTCAAATTGCATGGGAAACCATCATCATCTTCTTGCTATGAAAGGAATTGGAGTACCTATGGTTTTATTCATAGCATGAACAGAAACAAGATGACTCCTGAACATGCCGAAGCTTTGGTATTTGTGCACACCAATCTAAGTCTTCTCTCAAGAAAATCAGAAAAATATCATCATGGACTTACTAGGATGTGGGATGTTGGAGCAAAGAATTTTTTTAATAGTTTTTTTAAATTAATATTTATAAAACTAAATTGTTAATTTTTTTTTACAAAATGGCACCCTATCACCATTTCATCTAGTGATAGGGGGTGACCAATACCCTATCGCCAAATGAAATGGCAACAGGGTCCAAGTATAAAATCCCGATCCCCCCCCACCCCTCATTCCAACCAAGAGCAAGTAGAGGAGAGGAAGAGAAGAGGGAGGTAAAGGAGAGAGGAGGGAGGGGAGGAAAAGTGCTTGGCAAAGCCCGACCGGTTCGTCGTGGAGGAGAGAGAGAAAGAGAAGCAGATCATGTCGTCCACCTCACAAGCAATTTTTTTTGCAACATTGTAATTTAATTCAAAACCTTGGTAGGTTAGCAAATAAAACTAGCGACTGGGAATTGATTTCATTTGATCATTTTAGTTGTAGTGTAGTCTGTTTTAGTTTAGATTATCGTTGTAATTTACATAATTTTTACACAGGAAATAATTTAGAAACCTGGAAAATAGAAAGGTAGCTCTAAAAATTTTGTAAAAATTCAAAAGTAGCTAAATGCGGTGTGCAGAGCCTAATTAAAATATTCACAACTTCAATTTTGTTCTCATTTTTTTCACGGTAAATATTCTATAAATGTCTATAATACTTTTTAAACTAGGAAAAAAGCTAGGTAGCTCTAAAAATCCATAAAAATTCCAGAGTAGCTAAATAGGGAGTGTACGTGTAGAGCCTGATTAAAATATTTTCAGCTTCAATTTTGTTCTCATTTTTGCACGGTAAATATTATGTAAATGTCGAGAATACATTTTAAACTAAAAAAATAGCAAGGTAGCTCTAAAATTCAAGTAAAAATTCTAGAGTAGCTAAATAGGGCGTGTAGAGTCTGATTAAAATATTCCTAGCTTCAACTATGTTCTCATTTTTGTACGATAAATATTCTATAAATACCAAAAATACATTTAAACTAGGAAAATAGCCAGGTAGCTCTAAAAATTCCAAAGTAACTAAAAAGGGTGTGTAGAGCCTGATTAAAATATTCCCAACCACAATTCTATTATCATTTTTGCATGATAAATATTCTGTAAATGCCGAGAATACATTTTAAACTAGAAAAATAGCAAGGTGTCTCTAAAAATTCAGTAAAAAAATCTATAGTAGCTAAATAGGGTGTGTAGAGCCTGACTAAGATATTCCCAGCTTCAATTTTGTTATCATTTTTGCACAATAAAATATTATGTAAATGTTGAGATAATCTTTAAAATATGTCTCATCTTAAATTTCAGGTATTGCTGCCCAGGAATCGCTACGTAGTGGCTATACAAGCTTCTTGACCATGTCATTGACATGACTCACCGTAGCCGTCTCAATGCCATCCTCCCGCTAGAGGACGAGCATCCCATTGAGCTTGGCGCGTTGCGGCTGTGTACACCCATGAGGGTATGGAGGGTGGACCCATGTTGGGTTCCGCGGTATGTGTAGTTCTGACCTTCTTGTAATTAATTTTGGTCTAACTTGTGTGGGTGGACTCACGTATGTTCTTACTGCCTTCGACACAAGTTGAGAGTGGCAGGCTTACTTCCACTAGCTAGGATGGTGGAAGCGACATGGAAGGACGAGGAGGACGTCGCCGCTAGGGTGTCTACGTCGAGGCGGTTTCAGTACAACCAGTGCCTCCTGACGGCGTTGGTTAACTGGTGGAGGTCGGAGACGCACACGTTCCACCTTCTGTGCGGGGAGTGATGCCAATGCTTCAGGATGTGGGCTACCTAACCAGGTTGCCTTGCACGGGCTTCCCCATGGCATCATATGACATCCCAGACACGTGGCGCACAGATATCCTCAGGAGGTTCTAGGGGTTGCTGTCGGCTGACACCAGCTACAGGGAGTTCTCCAATACGCACGGGCTAACGCTGTAGTGCATCAACCAGTTTGACATAAGTATTTATAACTCTTGCGCTTTTGCTTCAAGTCCTTGGTTCAACTTAGTGATGTATCTCTGTCTTCTTGCAATCGGCTGCCCATGGACCGAACACACCCGAGTACACAGTGAGGAGGTACTTTGAGGTGTACATGTTGTGGCTCTTCAGGTGAGTCATGTTCCTAGGGTCCCACGGTGACACCGTGGATAAGCACATGATCCGCTACGCATGGGAGCTGGCGAATGAGGAGGTGGATATGATCCTGTAATACGCCTAGGGCCCAGCGATGTTGTGTGCGACGTACTGTGACCTGTGTAGCACATGCCACCGGGCTCGGGAGAGCTCCATCCTCTTCGGATGCCCGTTGCTTCTACAGTTGTAGTGGTCCTTTGAGCGTTTCTAGATCGGACGACCACAACTGGACCTAGGATCCTACACCGACACGACGTCGCCACCGACCCCATGGATCGGTTGACCATGTGCATGGTGTGGTGTCGCCGATGGGTAAGTTTTTTGAACCTTTAGTCCTTTTCATAATTTAATTTAATCACACCTGCTGCCGTCCCCTACCGCAGCAAGTCAGGATATTGTAGCACTGTAGTAGCTTTTCCCAAAAATCCATTTAAATATATTTTTGCAGGAATTTCTAAATATAGAAAATGAGCTCAAAAAATTATGAATTTTTTTTTGGAGCCTCCTGGCATAGTGTACTTGATTGTGTAATTTTTTCAAAGTTTTATTAGTTATGATTTTTTTTCTCTAAAATTTATTTAAATATACTGTTTGAAGGCATTTTCTAATATAGAAAATGAGGTCCAAACATTATAATTTTTTTCCAGGCTCCTTATACAATGTACTTGATTGTGTATTTTTTCCATAATTCTATATGTTCCAAAATTGTCTAGACAAATTAAGGGTTTAGGTCTCGAAAATTAGGACGAAAGGTTTCAGAAATTAGGATTTCATGATTTCATGTGACTTGGAATGTGGGAAGTTTAGTACCACATGACTACTCTAGGTAAGAGACACTCCCTCCTCCGCACATCTGTCGCCCCGTCGCTGCTGTCCCCCTTTCCTGCAGTGCTTGCTTTTATGGCGTGCCGAATCTCTGGACCCGACTCCCGATTGATCCGCTCGCGCGCCTCCACCGACAAGGGTGTTGTGTGACACTTCGCATGTTTGTTCCATTTAAATACATATAAATACATACCTCAAGTGCATATAAATACATACTTACTGCTTATACAAAAGATACGAATTACTTACGACCCCTTCCTGTAAATTATAAGTTATTAACCAAGCAGACAATTGGACCGGACATATTAGGAATCCTTTTTTACGGCTAGGCACAAGTTTTAGCAGGTATCACAAAGTACTCATAATAGAATTAGGGTTTCAGAAATTATGGTTTCCAATGGAGTTGCAGTGTACGTGTTTTACATAAAATTGACGGCACTTAAAGCGTTACAAGCATTACATGATACACGGACGAGTTTATTGCAACCGGGACACTCTTTGTTAATTTATCAGTTTCTTGTGGATGGTATTCTTTAATACTGTATTGTACCACAGACTGGATAAGTTTGTGCATGAACTAACTGAGGGAAATGTTTGGCATGCAGATGATATAACAATGTGCAGGCTAGGGTATGTTGTTATACGATCTGCATGCCACACATTTCCCTCTGTTGGATCATATACAAGCTTATCTAGCCTGTGGTACAATACATTATTAAAGAATATCACCCACTTTAACACTGTATTGTACCACAAGATAGATAAGATTGTACATAAACCAACTAAGAGAAATATGTGGCATGCAGATCATATAACAACGTATCGCAGCCTTCGACTCGTGTGCGTTTCGAAGGCTACGGTACGTTGTTATATGATCTGCATGCCACATATTTTTCTCAGTTGGTCACGTACAAGCCTATCTAGCCTGTGGTACAATACAGTGTTAAAGTGGATGATATTATTTAATATTGTATTGTACCAACATCATCCACATTGAACCGATAAATTAACAAAGAATATCCTATGTATCAATTATGCAATGATGTCTACAACTAGTCTCTGCAACGTCATAGCCACCACCCCTTGTCTCGGGGCTACCCACGGTGGTGGCGAGTGTCGAAGTCGTCCATGTTCTGTGATTCTATGATGTAAGTGGATTGTACAATAACAAACGTAACACGGATGTAAATTGTATATAACTCGTATCTTCGATACGGAGTGCGCCTGGGCGACCGAATACACTACGACGTTGGTCGGTCTCGGTCGGAGGAGCCTTCCCCTTCTCCTTGTCTCAGGACCCCTCACGTCGGTGTGGTAAGTCGAAGTCGTTATGTTGTACGGGTGTGCATATGGTGTTATTCACTTTGTCTTACCTATCTTAAGCATGTAAGTACTGGAATAATTCAAGGATAACCTTATGAATAGGATATAACTAACTACTCATCACAAAAATAGTGATATAACAAAATTAGCATGCAGGCAATTATCATTGAACTAACTTATCAAAAACTAGGATCAAATATGATGCAAAAAAAAGTTCAAATGATGCTTGCCTTACTGGTAGTCTAATTGCTCGCTCTCAGTAGCGTACGAGTCAATATCAATCGCCTCGGAATCTATAGAGTAAAGATACCGATAAACACCGAGAAATACCTCAAAAATCAAATTACTGAAAAATGTATGATTTTTCTACAGTAGCTAAGTCATGATTTTAGATGAATTTAGGTGAAAGAATTATTCCATTTGGATTTAGTATGTGGAAGTTGTAGTGGTTTGAAATTCAGTTTGCTGGAAAATCCAAATTAAATTCATTTGGTTACTATTCATCCAATTTAATTATTTGACCAAAATTTGCAGAGCAGTAGTGGAAAAAATATTACATAGTTAATTAGATAATAATTTTATAAGACTATAATAGTTGAGTTTACCTCATTTGGAGTTTTATGATTTAGTTATGATTTTCTAAAGTTATCAGTAATTTATAGTGTAAAAATAATTTATTTTGGGATCAATTTTCATAAAATATATCTTCTGTGACAGAGGTAAGACTAAATCCATTTTTAGAAATAATTTTATTTAAAATGGAAATTATCAAAAGTGGCTTCACTATTTTTGGAGTAAAAAAGAATTAGTTATGCAGTTTAGAAGTTAATACCATTTTTCAGTGTAAAATAAACAGATTTCGAATTTCCTAAAGCTTTTATTACTTTTCTTACTCACTCCTGCGCTAGCCCCAAGTCACTGATGGGTGGGACCGCTTTGGCAGAGGCTCACACGCGTGCGCGAGTGGCTGCACGAAAAGCAAAAGGTCGAGTTGGGTTGGGCCGTTCGATTTAGATCGGACGGTCCACAACGATTGAGATGTTCAGACCGCTCTGAACATGAATCTTGATCGGGTCGTCCAATCTCGATAGGACGGTCTAAATTGCTTGGAAACGTTCGGACCATCTGAACGAGTCAACATAATCGGACCGTCTATTCTTGATCCAACGGCCGAAAAGTTGAAGAAGGAAAAGCGCTTTAGAAAATAGCAAAATAAATCCAAATTTTTTTAAAAAATTCACAGAAATTCTCTGATACATTTTGGACTTAAATAAAATATTTTTAACTTATAATTGGTAATAAATTTTGCGAACAATTTATTACGGCTTTAAAGTAATTAGGAAAAGGCTTTTAAAATACAAGAAACTTTTAGAAATTACTTAATTTCTCCTTTTAAACTTTAACTCCAAAACTCGATAAATTTTATTTTTGCCTTTTAAATTTTAGGTATTCAAGAAAAGCAATAAAACTCTTTTAATATCAGAAAATCCAATAAAATAATATCTTTATTAATTTTATTTTGGTAACATAACTTGGGATGTTTTTTTTACTAACATAACTTGGGATGTTACAAGGGCTATCATGGCAGGGTCCAAGAAGAAGAGCTTGCCAGATGGCGACTCTCATAATGACACCCCGTAGCAAAGAACCCCACGCTGAACGTTCCAACCGTGCCTTCGCTACAACACCCGCTAGAGGGGGAGACGTCGTCCCTCTGTTGGTGCAGGGACACTTGCAAGTTCTTCAAATTCAAGCACTGGCTCAGCCTGGGTATGCGTTACTGGGGCTGTGCGAACTACTCCTGTGACTATCCCGACCGCCATTGGGACACGTGTAGCTATCGATAGCCTGTAAGGACCAGTTACACTATGTTCCCCTACTAATTCTATTTCAACGTACGCCCTAACAACCTGTCCCGTGTACCCGTAATCCCCGGATCCGTTATGTGGCTACTACAAGTGGATCGACCTAGAGATCCACCCACGCGACCAGTAGAAAATTGACTACGAGGAGTGGGGTGCCAAAAGGGCACACGAGATCCAGGAGGAGGAGCGCCGCAACGACGAGCACAACAAGTGTATCCGTCGGGAGAACAAAGCTCATCTCGAGGCATGCAGGCGTAGGGAGCGCGAGGCTCGCGAGAGGGAACACGAGAAAAAGAGGGAAATGGCGACAGATGTGCGTAGGAGGGACTGTCTCTTACCTAAGTAGTCATGTGGTACTAAACTTCCCACATTCCAAGTCACATGAAACCATGAAACCTTAATTTCCGAAACCTTTCGTTCTAGCTTTTGAGACCTAAACCCTTAATTTGTCGAGACAATTTCGGAATATATGAAATTATGAAAAAATTACATAATCAAGTACACTATATAAGGAGCCTGGAAAAAAAATCATAATGTTTAGACCTTATTTTCTATATTAGAAAATGCTACAAATAGTATATTTAAATAAATTTTAGAGAGAGAAAAATCATAACTGATAAAATTTTGAAAAAATTACACAATCAAGTACATTGTGCCGGGAGGCTCCACAAAAAATTTCATAGTTTTTTTAGCTTATTTTCTATATTTAGAAATTCCTGCAAAAATATATTTAAATGGATTTGTGGGAAAAGCTGCTACAGTGCTACAGTATCCCGACTTGCTGCGGTAGGGGACAGCAGCACCTTACTGCTGCGGCCGGAGGCGGCAGCAGGTGCGATCCTGCGGTCTGGTGGCGCAGCACGCGGGTCCAGAGGGCTAAAAACGGAATTTCGAATGTAAAAGGGCTAGATTTGGAATTACCGTGCTCTAAGGGGCCAATTGCATCCAAAATTCTGAAAAACCATGGAAAGTTGCAAAGACTAGTGTTTCCACCACAGCCTTTTATAGAGCAGTATTTGCTTCAGGGCTCCTTACATTACAGCACTTCTGAGAGGGGGACTGGAGATTAAAGATAACCAGGTCATAATTGGCTCTGGTAGTATCACTTGGACTCTTGGTGTTGCGTTGTTAGAGGCCGGGCAGGCATTTTCTACGCGAATCTATATTCAAGGATACAGAAAAATACACCGGGAGATAAACCCAAATATTCTTATTGTATTGTTTCTGATTTCAATTGTGTTGGTCATATGCGCCAAATTATGCGTCAGCAATTCGATCCCGAGATCATTCCGCAAGTCTTATTTGCCACTTTTCAGGCAGAACAGTGGAGGCAGTTCTGTGCTTGGTATGGGATCCCCTTTCAGATTTCAGGTAGGTATGTAAGTTTTTTTTTTTTTTTTTTTTTAGCTGTCATCTCGTGTTTTTCCCCTTCCGTCAAAAGCGTCTATCGTCTAAAGACTACAGTGCTAGAATGATTTTACTCTGGTATTCCTGTTGACCACTATATACCATTTGTTTTTAAGAATAAGGCTATTTATTACCCTGCTTTATTTAGAAAGCAAAACCAAGTGTTACACTATATACCATCCATTTAGCTTTAAATCATCAAATATCTTAACCTTCTAATAAAGCTGCTGCTTCGAAGCAGCATTACGTAGAAATCTTGCATGTTGTAACACCCAGGACCTCTTTTGTTTTCACTTCACTTCGAAAGTGCTAGGACCAATTTTGGACTGAACTTCTGTAATGATACCTCAATGTACCTGCTATAGCGCCATAATTTTGTACCTTGGCTCTATCAAATCAGTAACGACACAGTAGAATGGGAAGATGTTTGTTTCAACACGTAAAGTCAAACTATCTTGCAATTTCTGTTTTATTGCTTCACTCTCACTTTTCTTCACAACACTGAGCCCTACTGTTGCTGGGTCAGAGCCCCATCCATTCAGCATGAGCCATCGATTAGGAGCAGCAGTGTCCAGTTGGGTGTCTATGATAGCTATTCTGTTGGGAGCCTAGCTCAGATGCAGTTTTCTAGTACAATGTGGAAGTGGAAGCCTAGCCGAGGTCAGACAACACTTCGAAGCACCGCGATCCACGACCACGGATTGTCCCGGATCGTGGGTCACCGGCGATCTGGGTCGCCACTGGGATGCTACCGGGTCGCGAGAGGAGAGGAGGGAGGATTGAGCTAACCTTAGCCGTCGGAGCAGAGCAGGTGCGAGGCGGGAGAGGAGTCGCATGAGTAGAGTAGGTGCGAGGAGGGTAGATGACGGCTTCAGAGAGAGCAGGGGACAACCACGCGAGGGAGAGGATGGCGGACGGCGAGGCGACTCCGGCGACGGCAGACGGCGGTGGCTCACCCTCCATCTCTCTCTGTGTGGGGGCATCTGGTGTGTGTGTTGTTGCGGGAGAAGAGGGAAAACCTTAGTGGTGGGGAGGGGAATAGATTGGGCTGGCCTGGTTCTAATGGGCTGGGCCGACTCACTCTCTTCCCCCTCTGCTTTTTCCTCTTTCTTTTCTTTTTTCTTGTCCAAATATAATTTGGTCATTTCCCTAAAAATTATTTATATATTGAGTATATTATTAGTATTATATGATTTTACTAATATATATTTTGTATACATAGGTTATGGACCTGATGTATCGTATTGGGGTCATCATCGACCCATAATTGTTTGGACCACGATCCACATCCCAAATTGGTGTTCCAAAGATGTATACTCCTGTCGCGCTGCACTTTTCGCAAATGGCGTCCCGCAACCCTGTTCGTCGACCCGATTGATCCGGGATCATTGTGACTGCTTCAAAGCAGGTCCCGATCAAGATAAGATCTCAGTTATTCATTAGCTGACATTCACGTTCCAAAGATGGAGCCTTACATTTCAGAATGGCATGACTAGCATGAGACCCCATGCCATAACAAACTCTGCAAATAATCGCTCCTGCTGCTTGATTTCTTCTGTAATCGGAAGTCAATTTTGATGGTGCACTGACACTTCAATGAGGTTTAGGGTTCACAAAATTTGAAGTGTGACTTGGTGCCTATCCTGGACATGATAAATCCATCCATTCCCATGTATGTGCAATAGTACATGTCATAAAGGTGACATAAAGGTGAACTTGCAAGGTATTTTGAGTAGTATACCAGAAAAAAATATTTATGTGGTTCACCGAAGTGGTTGGCCATGGGTTGCATATAATCAGCTCCTAGCCCCAAATGCCATTGTTTCCAAATCATGATATCACTGCATCAAACATCACTTCTCATTTTTTTTAATAATACTATTTTAAAATAAATTACAAAAATAAATAGTTGGAATTTTTTTATACAAAAGGTGCATGTCGTCAGTCCAGCTTCCTATCGCCATTTGAACTGGCGACAGGAAGTAAACAGTGTTCTTATCGCCAATTGAAACGGCGACATGACCAGTTGAACTAGTGACAAAAACTGACTATTTAAACCCCTAAAATTCAGTGTAAATGCCATTTTTAATTCCTGAAAAAGATGGGAGAAGAGAGAGGGAGAGAGGGGGAGAAGAGACTTAGCGAAGCCCTGCCAGTTCCTAGTGGAGGAGAGATAGAGACGGAGCATCAGATTTGGTCAGCCATTTTGTAGGTAAATATTTTTGCAACTTCGTACATTATTTCGAAACCCTGTCGGTTAGTAAATAAAAATAGTGACATAGATTTCAATAGATTAGATCATTTTAGTTGTTTTATTAGTACATTATTTGAGTTGTGTATAGTTTAGTTAATTGTGCAGATATTATTTATGTTGCAGTACACGAATGATTTAGAATAATCTGTAAAAAAGGAAGACACCTATTAAAAAGATGTAAAAATTGCAGAGTAGCTTAGTAGGGTAGGTAGAGCCCAACTGAAATAATCCAAATATAATTATGATTACCGTTTGTGTGCATTAATTAATCTGTTAGTGTCAAAAATACATTTGAAGCTAGGAAAATGGAAACATTTCTATTAAATATCTGAAAAAATTGTTGAGTAGGTTAGTAGGGTAGGTAAGCCCAACCGAAATAATCCCAACACAATTATGATTGTTGTTTGTGCGCAGTAATTATTCTATTAGTGCCAAAAATACGTTTGAAGCGGAAAAATAGGAACATTTCTATAAATTACCTGAAAAAAATTACATAGTAGGTTAGTAGGGTTTGTATAGCTTAATCAAAATAATCTCAATTTAAATTTGGTTTCTATTTGTGCACGATAATTATTTTTATAATGTATGCACTGAATTTTCAAGAATGGCAGACCCAAGACACGGTGTGCAGTGGCCGTACGAGTTGCTTGACCCAATCATTGACGCTCATCATCGTAGCCGCCTCAGTACCATCCTCCCCCAGGAGGGTGAGGCGGCGATTGAGCTTGGTGCGCTACGGCTACGCACGCCTATGAGGCGTGGAGGGTGGAGCCACGTTAGGTTCCAAGGTACGTGTAGTTGCAACCTTCGTGTACTCATTTGCAGCCTGACTACTTTGGATAGACTAACGTTTGTTCATAATCTTTTTCGACGCAGTTTGAGGGCGTCAGGCCTCCTTCCACTGACGAGGATGGTTGAGGCGATGTGGTAGGACGACCAGGACCGTGCGGGTGGTGATCATACGTCCAGGCACTTTTCGTACGACCAGTGCCTCCCGATGGTGCTGGTTGACCGGTGGAGGCATCTATGGTTGTTGTGTTTCATTACGTCATTATATTAATCAGTTGTCCTAATGCACCACGAGATTATGTAGCGTTCCTCTTTTGTTCTTGCATATATGTTGTTTAGGTTATGGCATCTATGGTTGTTGTGTTTCGTTATGTCATTATATTAATTAGTTGTCCTAACGCGCCATGAGATTATGTAGCGTTCCTCTTTTGTTCTTGCATATATGTTGTTTAGTTGTCATGTACATACCATGAACAATATTTGAAGTATGTTACTATAGCATGGACATTTTTTATTTATCTCACTGTTGTTTCTATCTATTGATCTCTTGTGTTAGGTGGATCCAAATTCTTTAAAATGTTTTCACATTGTTAAATGTATAGTTGCCTTCTGAGCACTCTCTCAAAATCGACCGGTGCAACGTAGCGCGCAAGCCTACCTAGTATATTCTTATACCATCTTGATACCAATTGAAACAATTAATCAGTAATCCTAATGCTCTTATTACATGTACACACACGATACATATCAGTTAATTTTTGCTCCTTGACAAGCTTTTCAGTGGTTTCTGTTAAGCGAATTGATGTAGCTTACTTCTCTTCACATACTAAGATTTGTCTCATATTTTGACTTTGATAAGCATGAAAGTTTTGAACTAACCTGCATAACAATGGTGAGCTTTTCCTGTTCAGTGTTCACCAATGGAACTGAGCTTGGTCCCCGTGTGCCTTGGACCCATGCCTGCGGATCGCATGATGACGACTTTGGGTTTCTTATATTACCATTTGCTCAAATAAAACAATGTCATTACTAAGAGTATCTACAATAGTTCATATCATTTGTTACTAAGGGATGAACACATCAATATTTAGATGATATGGAAAAGAGATGATGATGAGAGAATGTTGATTTGTTACTAGATGAAGAAACAAGTAAGTTGTTGATACCAAAATATAAAACACAACAAAATACTTTGTTGGAGACTTGCTTGTTACTAAAAACTCATTTTGTAGGTCATGCACACTTGTAGCAATTAAAGTCTTAGATACAAATTCAAGAAACAATCTATTGGAAGACTTATTTCTTTTTATTATATTGAGTATTCTCTCTTCTCTTAGTAACAAGCTAAGAAACAAACTATTGTAGATGCTCTAAGTATCTTTCTTATGCACCTTAATAATTCGAAAAGGACCACCGGTAATGTAATTTTTTTAGGCAATATTAGAAATTTTCCTTAATGATCTGCATCTTATTTCGATTTGTAGAAATTCTTTTGGGAAATGCTTCACACATTAACAAAATTGTGCAACTCACACTAACGAAAGATCCATGCCCTTGGTAACTTCAAACGTTTGTACACATGAAGTATAGCGTTGCTCTCCTTTTTTTTTCAATAGCTTTGAACTGTGCTACGAATACGATCAACTGTGACACCCAAAACAGCGCGCTGACAAGCATAACCTTACAGGATAAACACATTTGCAGGGCTTGTCACGCCGGGGGTAAGTGGGCCCACCAGTCAGGCAAAGAAAGGAAACAATGCCGGGTACCTAGTTCACACGGGCAGACCATCCACACGAGGGCTGTGAGATAAGATCCATCACCCCAACACGAATCTCAACGCACAGCACGCAAACCCTAAACGCCAAACCCTGCTATAAATTTCCCTCTCCTCCCCCTTCTCACTCCTCTCGCAGCAGCCGCCGCCGTCGTCGAAGCTTCTCCCTCCCGCACCGTCGTCTCTCCCCTCGCCGCCCGCTCGGAGATCGCCCGACCTCTCCCTCCGCCATCATGGGGTGCGTGCAAAGATCTCTTCTTTTTCCTTCTAATGATTTCCAGCGCACTCCTTTTTCCCCCCTTTGCGATGATCTACCATAACCTGTGCCTTTCCTAGAGATTATTCTTTGCTAGACTCTCTGTTTCTTGCTTTTATGTGTAGGCAGTGTAGCTATGTAGCTTATGTGATTGATTCTTTCGTAGTATGGTCTTGGACTAGTGAGTAGTATGCGATTTATTTTAGGCTGCTTTATGTCACGATTAGAGATGAGACTGTGTTAGATGCAAGTAATCTGAGCTTATTGACGGTCCAGTGCTGATCAGATTGTACACCGTCAGTGCTAAACATATTCATAAGCGACATTAATCGGTTGCCACGGTGTAATTGCTCTTTCCTTGGTTCAAATGCTTGGATCCGGGAAGGTATGCATGGTAGCATACAAGTTATTTCTTTGATGCGTCATTTCAAGAACCTTGGCTTGGTTTGTATGAGTTTGCATGTTCCTTGGTCTTGGTAATGAGATTATGTCTACTACCTTGCCACCTTGGTTGTTTTGATGTTCTTAATGATGGCCATATGCGATTGGTTTATAGCTTGATGAATATGCACGATAGGCGGCTGATTGTGTGCTACAAAGATTGGATTTGCCTAGCTTCTGTTTACAATTCTATGTGAAATGGTAGGAGTGTGTACAGTGATACAATGCCGGAACAAATTTGCTGATGGTAAACTGTGTTTTTTATATTCTCATTTTTTGAATCGTTGTCATGCTGCAAGATGTGTATTTATGTAATTTTGGTTATTTACGCCATATGCTCCATTCATTTAGCTTCGTCGTGTAGCAAGGCGCAGACAGATATGTTAGGGTTGTTGGGTTGTATGATTAACTAATGTGTCTTTCTTCTTACTTGTGAAGTTGGGCAGTAGTGCACATGTTTATGGGATGGACAATTGTGTTGATGAATTGCTGAGCTTGTAGTTTGTGTTAAGTTGATGTAGTAATAATTATAAAATCTCATCACAGGAAGACACGTGGTATGGGAGCTGGGCGCAAGCTCAAGACCCACCGCAGGAACCAGAGGTGGGCTGACAAGGCGTACAAGAAGAGCCACTTGGGCAATGAGTGGAAGAAACCCTTTGCTGGATCATCTCATGCCAAGGGCATTGTTTTGGAGAAGATGTATGTTAAATAGCAGAATCATTTTCTCTCTTTTTTTAATCTCATGCTTTATATACTTGAACTAAGGTGCAATTGTTCTGTTACAGTGGTATTGAGGCCAAACAGCCAAACTCTGCCATCCGTAAGTGTGCTCGTGTTCAGCTGGTGAAGAATGGGAAGAAGATTGCTGCCTTTGTACCAAATGATGGTTGCCTGAACTACATCGAAGAAAATGTATGTTTCATAATCCAATGCTTATTGAAATGGTCCACCTGTTTACGCTCTTTTTAATGAATCCAATTTTTTGCTTTCTTGGATGCTCTAGGATGAGGTGCTGATTGCTGGATTTGGTCGTAAGGGGCACGCTGTGGGAGATATTCCTGGTGTCAGGTTCAAGGTTGTCAAGGTATCTGGTGTGTCACTGCTCGCACTTTTCAAGGAGAAGAAGGAAAAGCCAAGGTCTTAGATTGCTTTTGATAGGCAAGGATGGGAAGTAGACTGTCAAGGCTTGTGATGTTTGAGGAGGAAAGTTGCTTGCTATGTTTACAATGTCCCTCATAATATAACTGAGTGGTATTAGCGAGAATTGTTCCATCTCAGCTGTTGCTTTTGTTAACAGTACTATTAAGAGTTTTGTTTCCTTAATTTGGAGATATTGATATTGCGTTCACTGTGCTAGTTTGAGATTTTTCTCTCCCGTGGTATGTTTATCTGTCATCTATGAATGAGGTTTTTTCTTCATGGTTATTTGCCGGTTCTCCGTAATGAGCAGTTGTTTAGTTCGATTGCCGTAGTGCATTTCCAGCTGATGGACCCCAAAATTAGATGTTTAGTCATCTGTCACCCTACTTATGAAAAGTTGGCCACATTTGTACGTATACAGATGGCAGGTCGACAGGTCAAGTAACTCACAGAACATACGGTAACAGATGTCGAAGGGCGAAGCAATTCGTCAGCTAATCTGACTCCTCTCTCTAATTCGTAGTGCTAGCTACTGGCCTTAAGCATAGTAAACCATTCTACAGTCAGCATACTACCTCCCTTTCCCTATATTTGTTGTTCACATTTTATCATACGCACAGACTAAGAAAATATTAAATTAAAATTAAAAAAAATGAGCATGCCTCTGATAAATGACATAGTACACCCACGTAACTTTTTATAAAGCATTTAAGTAGGATTAGAGTGGAAATATTACAATAACTAACTTATTCACTCAATGTACAGACATTTCGAAATGGAGATTAGTGAGACCATGGACATAGTGAAATAGAGGGAGTATCACTGAATTGAAAGACTATACGTTTGACAGCATTGATGGCATTGTGCTGCTAAGCATATAATTGAATTGAAGCGTATACGTTTGTCCGATTGTTCCGCAACTCGCACGTCAAATTTTGCCTAGACCAAAAACACAGGAACAAAAGATCAGCGTTACGGAATAGTGATAGTAGAATGGTAATATGGATGTTTCATTAGCAAACTGGAAGTTCCACACAGAATTGCTGTCACTAGCAGCTAAAGCAGTACAGCACAAAGTCAAACACTGCTAGCAAAGTTATCCCATCCATTAAAAGTTAGCGGTCATCCCATAGCTATACTGTGCACATCTGTACATCCGGTTCATAAACGGTGCAGTCTTAAGAAGCATATCCCCAATCCATACCTCTGTCAAACAAAACGAGAAGAAATTATATCCTGATTCCTGAATCGACAACCAAAGAGACAAACTATCAGACAATAATCTTGTTATTGTAAGGGCAAGCGTTTAAATCTTGATTCAAAGTGACTGTGAATCATCCCAACGTTAACAGTTAACATAGGCATGCACAGGATTGACCTTGTTTTACTGACTACTGACTACTAACAAAGTCAGCAAAATTCCCACACCGAACTTCGTGTTTTTTTATGTAGGATGTAAGAAAACTCACCATCTTGACCTTGTTTGGCTGGCTCCGTGAATATGACGAGGTCAATAGCTGTACGTCAGATTCTTAGTGAGAGGGTTTATGATGAATCTATTACCATAATACATAATCAGCACGTGGCATCTAAAGTAATTCTGACGCCAAGAGCAGCATTCGATCTTATTGCTGTCAACCAGTTTTATGAGACGATACCTGATAGCCTGATACATTTTTGGACCTTTTTTCAGAAGATAACCGGCACTGTTCAAAATTTCCACAACAGCATCTAAATCTGCAACTCGCAGGCTGATCTTATCTGCTAAGCTGTAAATCCCCTAGCAATAGGAAAGTAAAAAAAACATGAAGGCAGTCTCAAGAATCAAGAAAAACATATACAGATTTTCAAATTTTCTTCAATCAGAAGTCAGAGCAGAATCAAAATTGTAACTGAACTGAAATTGGTCTATGTTCCAATTTCAACGATTAACAGATTAAAGCTCTTCAACGAAAAGAAACTTAAGAGGCATAATTGCCACGTTGCTTACAGCTATTGAAAAGCAATCCTTTTGCTGCAACTCGGATTGCGTGTTTGAGGCACTCAGAAATTTCCTTGCCTCCTTTTGTTGGCTCATCCCAATGCTCCGAGCAAAGTCCACAAAACCATGCTCATCAACATATTTGTCGTACAAGGATTCTTTGATGATCTCTACCAAGGATCAAAAAACTGTTACCGAGCAAAATCCCGCTCGGGGCCCGGTAACGGTTCCCGGCCGGTAACCGGTAAAACTGATTCATTTTAAATCCTTTTTAGATATTTCCAACTGTAATAAATTTCTATGCCTCTGTAGTTTAATATAAAAATGCATTTGGGCATGTTTCTGTCACAAAAAAAAAATTGTAACTCAAATAACTTGATTTTTTGCCAATTTTGATTATCCCAAAAATAGAATTAAAATTGTAAAATGCATATCTTTTTTTGTGTATCTGTAAATTGAATGGTTTTAACTTTGATAAATTTGTTATTAACTAAACTTTAATCTAAAAATGGTTGTAGGCCTGAATCAGTATCAGAAAAAAATATGTTAATAGATTTAACCCTATTGGTAGCATTTAAAAAGTCATTTAATATTGTAAAAGACACAAGTAATTCCCTGTAAATCCTAAATATATAAAATTGATGCTGAAAAATCTCTCTGTTGGCATACTTTAATATGAAATAGGTTTTGCACCTGTTTATGTTTCTGGAAAATATAATGTGCTAGGTTTACAACTTAGAAAAAATCATAAGTAAATCATTATAACTCCAAATTTAGTAAACTCAACTTTGCTGTCATTAGGATGTCATAATCTACTTGCTATAAAAATTTCAGAGCTTAGATCGTTGTAGAAATTTTTGCCATGAACAATATCAATAATTAATTTAGGGAATTTTTAGGCTGAGAGAACTAGTTTTAGCCATAACTTTTTCATGCTTAGTCCAAATGAAGTGATTCTTGTTTCTAAAATTGTCTAAAATCAACCTCTAACTGCTGTGTAAATTTCATGGGATTTGGATGTCTTTTGCTGTTGAGTTTTGCTGGTGTTCTTCGTTCTTATTTGGTTTTATCGCATTTTCGCGTTAGGTTCCGAAGAATATATTGAACCTGAGAATCCTCCTCTACAGCAAGAGCCAGACCAGCAAGGCAAGCAGTTTGATCATGTTAATCCCAGTATTTTAAGTATTTATGTTGTTTACAAGTTCTATATATGCATTGCTAGTTTGTGTTAAACTATTGTCGCTAGTTGACCTAGTAGATGCATTTCCTTAAGACAAATGATTATCCTCTACTACCGTGAGCCTAGGTTATTGCTGTGATTTAGGTTCATGGATGAGCTCTTGTCACTTAGTAGTTTGCGAATTAATTGCTTAGCCATGCTTAGCTTCCGGTAGAAATGGGCGGTTATCGACTTGTCGATAACCTTGATCATATAAAACTTATTATGATTTATGATTTCCACCTTGTGCCATGTCTACTTATGAAAACTAAAACTGAAAAGCAAAATGATTTATACTTGGGCACAATGGTAAGATGGTGTGTTTTTCGGGTGTGACTGGAATGGTGCCCGAGTCAATTAAGGACCAAACATCTTGTGAGTATCTGTTATCCGAGCAATTTGTGCGTGCTAACCACACTAGAGGGTATGGGACCTCTCTTGACTCAGTACTTTGGAGTGTATTGGCTTCGGGTCGCAGGGAGTCGCAAGAGGGATGGTGTTGGGAGCATTGTAGTGTCCGAAAGACTTCACCCGTGATGGGATTTGTTGTCTTTCGGCTTGCAATGTAAGCGTATGGGTTTCTATCCATACGAGCGGCTCGTAGTCAATGCACAATATTGGAAAGCGTCTCGTAGGACTTAGCCGTGCCGGCATACCTTCGGAAGTGTGCTTTGTGGCTTAAAGGCGATGCAAGTGTGGGTACATTGGTACACCTGCGCAGGTTAAAACTATTCGAATAGCCTCGTCCTAGGTTATGGACACGCTTGGGTAAGCTTTCAAGAGTTAGACTACAACCTTTTGATTAAAACTTGATGGGTGGTACGAATCGGGGATTCGAGCTATGTTGTGGTGACTATTGGGATAGTCACTTCTAGGTGGTTACTTGTATTTATCATTATTTTCGTTGTTACCTTCAACATTAAAATTTATTTGTAAACTTGCTTTCAAATGTATTACATTATTGCAAATAAAGTTGGCTTTATGCAAAATGAGACATACAACCTCCACCTAAATAAGCTTGCATGTAGTTTATGAATAGGTCCGCTATTCCACACGTCGATCTTGCGAGTACCTTTGTGTACTCGATTATCTTGCTTAAATGTAATCATGCAGAGGAACAAGGTGAGCTTGAGGGCCTCACTTACGTGAGTTGTGCTTGTGGTAGCTTACAGGCGTCTAGCTTGACGGCCCTGTCGGTTGCCTTGTGGGTGGTGTGGCTAACCTGGCCGACTTTTGTTCCACCCATCTTATGGCACCTTCGCTTCATTGTCATTCTTGTTTATTGTTCTATTTGGCGGTCGGCTCTTTTGTAATAACTTTACTTTATGTATGTCGTTGTTGAACTTAGTGATGTATGTTGTATGTAAATGATGTGTAATTTTGTGATGATGCGCATATGCTGCAATTCTGGGAAGCATATGTCCATCGAGGCTTAGAATGTTTAATTAGTAATGCTTGAGCCATTTTGAGGTTAAGTGTTACTAGTTAAACATTCCGGGTCCTCACAAATAGCTTAAATACTCAATATATGTTGATAATATCCAAATGTTGCTATTGATAAAGGATTTGTCATCAATTACCAAAAAGGGGGAGATTGAAGAATCTATACCCGCCATTATGTGTTAATGGAGTTTTGGTTATTAATGACAAATCTATTTATGAGACTAACACTCTTTTTGATATACTTATAGTTTAGTCTCAGTTGGATTTAAAGATCAAAGAGGTATGCATTCGACAAACATCTTATTATATCTTCTTGCATTTCTCGGATCCAATATATAGGTTGAACTTCACCAAAAAGGAAAACTTGTATATGTGCATATGTTTTTATTTACACACTCGTGTATGCACGCATTTAGGGGGAGTTCAATCTATATTTTGTGATTTCATTAGTATTGATCCATATTCCTTTGTCCACATATATTAAGGATCTTTACCTTGAAATATATCCTTGAATATATTTAACTTGTGTAGTTAATATATTCATATGAGTATATGCAACTTGTGTAAGTTTATATATACTCATATCCTTGAATATATGCAACTTGTGTAGTTCAGATATATTCATATGGGCATATGAGACTTATGTAGTTCATATATGCTCATGTATCTTTTGAGTATACATAACTTTTGTAGTTTATATATACTCATACCAATTACATTCAATTATCTGTAATTGTGTTGGTTGTCATCAATTACCGAAGAGGAAAGATTGTGATATCTTGTCCAACCATTATTGGTTAATGGTATGTTGTGGTAATTAATGACGATCACCTTGTGGAACTAACATTTTTCTATGAGTTGGTGAAATAGGTTATGTTCCATGTGATTAAAGACTTCGGATGATGTCATGAGTTGATCATCATCAAGTCAAGTGTTTGAAGAAAAAGAATATCGTCATGTGTTGATGATATCAAGAGAAGAACATCATCATGGGTTGATGATATTGAAGTGAAGAGCTTGGAGTAAAGGAGATGATCATGAGTTGATCATCAAGTCAAGAAGAATCCATCATGTGTTGATGGAGGTCAAGTGAAGAGTGCATCATGAGTTGATGTATGTCAAGACTTGAAGCAAGGATATGTGTCATCAAGCTTCAAGTGGTTGCGCAAGGAAAAGGTATGACTAGCTAGGGCTAAGGATTTGTTCCTAGTCTTTTACCGGTCTCGGTGTTTGGTTGGAGACCGGATTGCTAGTATAGGTTGCCGTACTATTAAGAGGGGTCTTAATTAGTAACTTGAGTTAGTCATGTGTTGATCGCTCATTGTGTTTGCTCTAGCTCAACTTAACATGTTGCCTATATTTGCGAATGCGTTTTGCAAATAGTTGTGGCTCATGGTTATTCCTTGTAGCATGTGACTTTAGTTTGCGAATGTGTTTTGCAAACGGTTTAAGTCCATGTACCTTATTCCTTGTGGCGATGATTCTAAAAGTTGGCAAATGTGTTTTGCAACTTGTTGAGAATCTAGCTTTCATATTTTGTGTACATGTTGCATCAATTTGGCAAATATGTTTTGCAAATTGAGTTGAAGCGAATGTACAAAGTTTGATCTCAGTCTTGGTGACTGCTGGCGGTCTGACCGCCTCTGGTAGAGGTCTGACCGGTGGTAGCGGTCTGACCGCCATGGGTTGGGCGGTCTGACCGATTCTCGTGTGTACCGGCCGTAAGAAACGGTACTACCGGAGTGCGGTAGTACCGGGAGTTTGAAACGGTACTACTGGAGTGCGGTAGTACCGATATTTGTTTGGCGGTACGTATTTTCCAGAGGAGATGTTTTCTGGTCTTCTCGGTGCTCGTTGAGCGATCCGACCGCCTCTCGGCGGTCGGACGGTGTGTGCGGCCGACGGCCATTGGTTGGCGGTCAGACCGATTGAGAGTCCAACGGCTAGTTTTATAGCCGTTGGCGCTTGGGCGGTCCGACCGGCCATTTGTTGGCGGTCTGACCGGTTTCTGTCCAGATTCTCTGGAATCTTCTCCCAACGGCTAGTTTTTGTGTGTGGGCTATAAATACCCACCTTGGCTGTGTGAGGAGTAAGAAGCTGGTGCCCCATTGAGTTACTTTGAGCTAAGAGCAAGCCCTCTACTCCCATTTGTGCATGTGTTGCACTTGTTGAGGTTTGAGAGGCAAATCCTATTGCATGTGTTGCATTAGGTGGTGGATTTAGTATCCACGAGAGTTTTGACACTTGATTGGTTCAAGTGAAAGTTGGAGACTTGTTACTCTTGGTGTTTGCCGACACCTAGACGGCGTGGAGGCGTCGTGCGTCGGTGATCTTCTCAAGTGAAGCTTGTGAGAAGACCCGAGCGTTTGTGAGTGGTTTGGTGCTCACCATCTCCGAAGTGGAGTAAGAGCAACCCTAGTGGAGCGAGGTGGTTGACACCTCGGAGGAAGGCTTAATTGGTGGAGCCGACCCAATAGGTTTGGGTTTCCCTCAACGTGGATTATGGGAGACCGGCAAGTCTCCGACCACCACGGTAAAACATCGTTGTATCACGTGTGTTTCTTGTGATTAGCTTTCATATGCTTTACATTGTGCAATTTACATTCATTGTATAATTGCTTATTCATTTGTATGATTGTTATCTTGTATGTGCTTAATTAATCATATCATTAGTTGATAGTTTACAAGTCTTTGCTAAAATACTCTATGTATTATTGACTTGTATTGTTGGTGCACTTAGTGAACTTAGTTGATTTAGGCTAAACCAAATTGATATTTAGCTTCCGCATTAGAAATCGGTTTTAGCGTATAAAAGTTTTAAAACGCCTATTCACCCCCCTCTAGTCGGCCTCCTCGATCTTACAAGTGGTATCAGAGCATGGTCTCTCATTTATTAAACTTAACCGTCTAGAGAGTAAAGGATGACGACTAGAGATTTTATGCACCTTGGTGAAACACCTCAATTTGATGGCACAAATTATGCACATTGGAAAATCCGCCTGTCATGTTATTTTAAGGCCATGGGCCTAAATATATGGCGGATTGTAGATGTTGGCTTTTCTCCTCCATTGGATAGGCTTGATCCAACAATTGAGGAAGAGAAATGCTTACATCTCGACGCTCAAGCAATTAACGCTTTATTTAGTGCTTTGAGTGTAGATGTGTTTGATGCCATATGCGATCACGAGAACGTTCATGAGATGTGGACCCATCTTCAAGAATATTATGAAAGGTCCACTTCCACAAGTAATGATCGCATAAAAGAATGGACGTCAGGAAAAGAATGCTCAATCTCAAACTCCGACAACGAAGAATCCTCAACAACATTTACTTCAACAAATGAGGATTATATGCAAGAATGGATGTCGGGAGAAGAATGTTCAACATCAAGCTCCGACAATGATGAGATCACAAACCCCTCCACATCAACTCATTGCATCATGGCTAAAGGTAATAAGAAGGTAAATAATGATGATGAAAATAATCCTTCTTATGATGAGTTGATAGATATGATAGAAGATCTAAATGAATATTTAGGAATGGAGAAATCTAAATTCAAAGTTTTGAAGAAAGAACATGTCTTACTCCACAATAATTATGATGTTCTAAAAGATGAACATGAAAAGCTCCTCCTAAATGAATATACTAGCTCCAAGGTGGATATAGGTGTAACATGTAATCTAATAGATGATTTGCCTTGCATAACTCCTATTTCTTGCAACTCATCTAAAGTTAGCATATCCACGTCTTGTGATGATTTAATTGATATGCCTTGTAGCATTTGTGAAAATACTTCTATTTCCTCTATGCTTGTTGAAACTAATCTTGTAGAGGAAAACAAAAGGCTCAAGGCCCAAATCGCAAATTTAAAAAATGACTTGGATAGAAGCCACAAAGGGAAGGTCACTCTTGATGATATCTTGAGCAAGTAATGAAGCTCAAGTGATAAGAGTGGAATCGGCTTCACTCCCAAGAAAAGGGAAAATAGCAAGATGAGACACAATCAAAGACACAACAAGAACATCAAGTGCTTTGATTGTCATCAAAAGGGTCACCTCTCCTCCAAATGCCCTAACAAGGAAGATTATAAGAGATGACTTGGTTTCATCGCCAAGAAGAAGGTGAAGAGCATCCCAAAGCAAAAAGGGAAGATATACACAAATATCAAATGCTTTGGATGTTATGAGAAGGGACACATTGCCTCGGTGTGTCCAAATCAAAAGGATGTCAAGCCAAGACATTCAATGAAGAGGCAAGACGGCAATGAGCAAGATAAGAATACATTAAGGGGAAGCAAAAGCCCTACTTGCTACAATTGCCGGGAGAAAGGACATTTTAGTAAAGATTGTCCTAAAGGTATCTCTCCTAAGCCAATTATTTATAATAATCATTATTTGCTTAGGAAAGATAAGAATGACAATGTGTTTGCTAGGAATGTTAGTTTACATAAAACTAATGCTAGGGCAATTTAGGTGCCCAAAAGTATTGTGACTAACATTCATGGACCCAACCAAGTATTGGGTACCAAAAATACGCTTAAATGATTAATAGGTACTTGGAGAGGCATTGGAGACTTGGCTTATTCATGAAGAGGTGTATTCCACTATATGTCAAAATTAGAGCCAAGTATGAGGATATTCAAATCATATCATGAGCCAATGCTATCTCGGTAACAAGTATTTACATTGAATTATCTAGACCATTTACCTTGTGTAGGTTGCATTTCATGAAAATCTTATAAAAGGGTTGCTCTTGCTCTCGAGCTTAATTTTGTTTATTTGTATCTTGAGCAAGATGGTAGTGGCACATTATGGGGGAGTGCTAAATCATTTACATGTATATCACGTCCCAAAGTGTGCTCAAATTAATTAAGTGCTAGTTAATGTTTTTCAAAATAAGCCTTTTAGCCAAAAGTTAAAAATTTGAAATTATTAGTATATCCTTTGAAAAATTAGTTGTAAAATGTATACAAATGCATTTCAAAGGTTTTCCAAAGGTTTTGGTTCAAGAAAAACCTATTTTAAAGGAAAATGAGTTTCTATCCAAAATTCTAGATCATAGAATCTTGTTTTTGACCTAAACTAGATGTTTGTGTAAAATCTATTCTAAAAGGAATTTGACTATCGTCCCAAAAGGAAAATCCTAGAGTTGGTTATACTAAACATTTTTGGTATTCAAATGATCTCCAAAAGACCAACTCATCAAAGGTTATTCGATTTCGAAACTCATTCAAAATACAAGCTTAACCATAAAAGTCACTTTCTAGCACTTAAGTGAGTTTAGCCATTTGAACCTAAATTATTCACACGAATAGGTCTATGATGGTATTTATGACTCATACATGCAATTGGATGCTATAGAATACTTAAAATGCTCAATTTGGTTCTTTTTGTGGAAGTTATTGAAAATACGATTTCAATTGCGAAAACAAAAGGTTATTTTATAAAAACTATTTGAGGGTTGGATTTTAAAGGGCTATATAAGTTGGAAACGCTCCAAAGTTATTTGTTTGATTGATTGTGTGAAAATTTGGAGCAAATTACAACAATTCAATCTTTTCTCAAATCCTATACTGAACCTGTTTGTCAGTTCAGTCTCAACCGGTCTGACCGGCCACCTTGGCGGTCGATCATTGAATCGGCCGAACCGCCAAGCCCAATGGTCAGACCAATTTTGCGTGAAGTGCCCTTAACTTCCACCCAAAGTGTTCTTCCTCATTTCCTCCCCAAACCGAGTCTCCTCCTTCTCTGTTGCTCTCACGCCCCATTCCTCTCCGCCCGGATCTCCTCTCCGGCCACCTTCTTGGAAGTCTAAGGTAATCAAGTGATCTCCTTCACCTCCTCTTTTCATTCCTCAAGTTGATTTGAGATTTGAATGTCTCATCACTTCAAAACTTGAAAACCTAGGTGAAGGGTGATTTTTGAAATCCGGCTATTTGTTCATCAATTCCTTCAAGGATCTCTATCCCTTGATTCTCCTCTTCATTCCTAGCCGGTAAACCTTTGACTCTCTACTTGCAATTTACATACATTGCAAATTTCCCAATTTCTAGGGTTTGACTTAATTGTCCCCAAATTCATTCAAATTGGTGAAATATTTGAACCTACAAGTAGCCTAACAGTAAATTAAGAAGTATCCATTATGCCATTGTACAAAAGTTGGAGATTTTGGATTTTTCCAAAATTTCAGACTGTCTTTTTGTCAATGGCGGTCTGACCGGCCGCAAGCTGGCGGTCTAACCGATCCTCCTAGCGGTCCGACCGGCCAGGGCAGTGGTCTGACCGCCTGTGACAATGGGCAGTGACAGTGATGGCCATATGAATATTTGTTAATTTATTTCTTGAACTCCTTTGATATTCTTTGCTATCTATTCTCAGTGACAATACCGAACAAGAGGATTGCGAAACGCTCTGCACCTCCTTCTCCCTCAGAAGATGAAAATATGGAAGATGTGGAAGAAGAAGTTGGAGAAGAGGAAGAAAATGCTAGTGATGACAGCAACAGTGACAATTACAGCAGCGACAATGAGTATGATGATGATGATGATGATGATGATGATGAGGATGAGGATGAGAATGAAGATGTTGCTCCTGATCAGAGTCAATTTATTGGACTTGATGTGTCAACCATCAAAAGTGAACAGTATACAATTCTGAGGCACATTAATCAGTTCAGATTTCCAAGAAATGCCACCATGGGTATGTTCCACACATTGTTTCAACAGCATGTCTATCAGATCATTTATGCTAAGAAAAAGTTTGTTAATCATCGCTTTGTGAAGTGGAGCTACATTGGCAAGAATCTAGTCTACAATGGGTTGCTTAGATTGTTTAGAGCTGACAGATTGGAATCTTTGGTCTCTTTACAGTGCAACTTTCATGCAAAAGCAATCAGACAGTTTTATGCTACAATCTTTGTTTCTCCTGATCATGATCATCTTGAATGGATGACTGGACATCAAAAATTGGAAGCTACCAAGGATGACTTCATAAGTGCCCTGAGTCTAGGAGATTCAAGTGGTCTAAAGGTACATCTTCAGAATCTCTTGACCTAACTCGTAGATGAATTTTATGATCCAAAGAAATCGGTTTGTGCGAGGAAGAGTAATGGACTTCTTCCCTTGCCCATGTTATTAATAGGATCATGAGAGCATCATTCTTTCCTAGGAGTGGAATAATGATGAGATACATGGGCGTGCACGAATGTGATCAAATATATTATGGATGGCACGAGATTTGATGTTATGGATTTGATTATTAGAGAGATTGCTACCTCCAAGGGAGACAAGACCAAGAGCATTTATTTTGCTCCCTATATTATGAAGCTTATTCAGAGCAAGATAGACTTTGATCAGGACTGTGACATGGAGCATAAGGAGTACAGACCTAGAGATACTCCTCCTCAGGTGCCTCCTCCACCTCCTCTTCAAAGATCGTGACGTGGATCATCCTCTCGTGGACATCCAGACAGCAGGTCCTCAGGAGCAGGATGCAGTTGTGGCAGCTATCTTGCGCCTTCAGACGAGCATGGATGCTAGGTTTGATCGCATGGATGCAAGATATGATCAGATGCATGCAGAGACTTCAGCTAGGTTGGATACTTTGGACTTGAGGGTCAGTCGTATGGATGCGAGACTCACAGAGTATCATCAGCAGCATGTACCAGTTGTTTATCAGAGGTTTGGGAGTCGTCGACATACATCTTCAGGCGTTCAGCAGGACGATCTTCCATCCACATCAGCTGCTCCTCCTTCTTAGCTTCTATCTTTTCATATGTAGGTCGATAGACCTTGTTTTGTGGGATAAGCTCTTTATTGTTATCTTTTGTTATCTGTTATGAGCTTATTGAACCATGTATGATCTTAATTGCTGTCAGACTCTTTGGATATGTGATTGTTAATGTTATGAATTGTGTTTATTATCCTTGTCTGAATTGTGTTATTGAATCCTTATTGTTGTTGCATGAATATTCTTATCTTGATTATAAATTGTCATGCTTCCTTGGATTCATTGTTTAGAGAAAACTCCGTCAAAATTTCATAAAATCTTCTTGTGCATGTATTCCTTTCAGATCTTAAATGCACATGTTTAGGGGGAGTTTTATCTCTGTTTGGTTCTTGGTCACAGAAACTTTCAAAAATCTCTTAAGAACCCAACCTATCTTTAAAAGGGGAGAATGTTTATTTGATCTAAATAAAATATCTTCTCTTGCCAAGCTCTTGATTATGCAAAATCTTTTATTTTGCTTAAGGTTGATTTGAGGTTTTGGTGATTAATGCCAAAAGGGGGAGAATGATGGATCAATATCTTTCCACATTTGGTTGTGTATCAAATATCTTACATGTCTCCTTCATATGCTTTAAGAATACATTATATGCATGATTTACTTTCAATAGTGTAACATCCCAATTTCAGGCTTGTGTTTAAAATGTAAGAAAATGAGTAGAAATTAAAATTTTTCTTACATCATGTATTTCCCGTGTGTACTAAACAATTATTGTACAAGAGCCATGGAAATACAAAGCCACAAGTCTTTGATCCAAATCTTGATCCTTCAAAACAATCTTGTCAAACCTTTTGATCATCCTTCGGAAATATTTTTCCTAAGTTCTTGGGATGGTATGTGGCCCCTCTGAAAAATTTCACAATTTTTTGATATTGTTTGAATATTTTTAGAGGGCAGTCAAAGCTGTTTGACTTCCAGTCAAACATAAAACTAGTACCTTGCAGAATTTTTGGAGAAAAATGCATAGCATAAAAACCTCTAAAAATTTTACACAAGGTCAATATCTGAGTCAGCAAGCTCCTGCAAAAATTTCAGAATTTTTGGAGTTATTTTGCTACCTCTTATAAATCCTCAAAAGTCTCACTTAATTCGTAACCTAAAGTCGATTCATCGTTCTCTTGGGTTTGAGTCGAACTCGGCTCGAGCCACTTGACTCGACTCACCAACTAATCGCACCGAGCCTTTTCAAACGCGCGTTGTTCTCGGTCGTTGATTTAAATCGCCGACCCGCCGCTTGTGCCGCTCGGGCCACCGCGATCGAACCCATCCTTTGAGCCGTTAGATTTAGATCCGCCGCCCTTATTGAATGGGCCGTCGGTCACCCGAACATCCCCGTTAATCGCAACCGCTGGTTCTTGATCGGACCTCTCGATCGCTAGGAGTGTTAAAAACCTCGGCCGGACCCTTTGAATCGTGGATCGCCCATTTTCAATCCAGTGCCATGATTTCTTTTCGTTCTTCTTCCTCCTCTCGCCTCCGTCGCGCGCTGCTTCCATGGCGTGAAGAAAGAGAGAGGGAGCGCGCTTGTTGTGTCACTGAGCGTGCCTCATCAACATCACTCTGTGGGGCATTTAATGCACCCCAGGCTTTCGGCTCCTCCATCCCGAGTCTCACTTGCCCCCATCATTTCTTGGTCCATGACCGCACCATGAACCGAGCTCACCGTGAGCTCTTGTTTTTGCTCAAAACCCTAATCCTTCCTCTATAAATAGCCCATTGGTTCATCCTGGAGTTCCTTTACACCACCCCTAGCTCTTCTCTGTGTTTGGGCTCAAAACCACTTCAAATCAACTTGGCACCATTGTTGACCCGAGGAGCTCCAATGTGGATCTGGGTGTCCAGTGGTTCAACTTCAATATTTCTTACACCCTTTTGAGCTCCTCAACTTCCTTTATATTTCCCCTAACTTAATTTTGGGTTGCATTCACAAGAATCACTCAATTTTAAGTTTGGAGATTTTCGGCTGATTTCACCCCCTTTCTTCTCCAACTCCGGTAAGTGGTTCTTTTTACAATTGCTTACTTATGGAGCTCGTGGGAACCTTAATGGAGCTATTTTGATCACCCATCGGTGTTCACTTTGCTTAGGTTGTCATTTTTCATATCATCTTCCTCGGCTCCGGTGGACTTCATCGTGTTCAAGTCTTCCCCGGCCATCTTTGAAGCTCATCTGCATTAATGTAGCCTCTTATTAGTCCCTAGAAGTGTTGGCACTCACTTTCGTGGACTGCAGCGGAGCATTTTGCAATTTTCATATTTTGCCGAAATTGGCTCCATCTTAGTTTTCCGGCTCGCCGGCATTCTAGACCTCCACCGCCGGCGATGTCATCACCTTTGGGTCCGCGACACTATTGCGAACCCATTTTGATATTTGGTTGGCACCGCCGCGACCAGAGTCGCCAGCGACATGCCGTAGAAAGCACTCGGTTTTGTCAGCTGAGAAGCTCCCATTTTCGTCAGATTATTAGGACACAGTTAATGCACAATCATTGTCAATAATTAGAAGTATTAATTGTGTCTTAATCTGGCCTAAATGTCTCACCGACATGTGGGTCCAACCTCAGAATCACCCATCGGCGCTAATCGATGCTTTCGGACATCATTAATGCTAATGATTATCATTAAATCCTCGTCTTAGCATTAATGTGCCCGAAATGGTCTTTTGGTCATCGACGTGGGCCCGTGAGGCCTTAAACCTCGGTCTCGGGTCATTAGGACTAATTTCCGAATTCATTAAATGTTAATCATTGTTAGCATTTAATTGGTCCTAAACTGTCCCTTTGTGCCACTGCCAGGTGGGCCCCCAATCACTTAAATCACCTCTGTTCAAAATCGTTAGGACTCATTGATTGCTAATCATCATTAATCATTGGTCATTAGTAATTAATTAGCTGTCCTAAAAATCCTCCTTAAGTCGCTACCATGTGGGCCCCGAGCCCTGTGCACGTGGATTAAAGCATGCATGTGTGACTCCCAGTCACTGACATGCAGCCCCACATGTCAGCGCTTCATTTTGAACTTCGTTCATTGGCCACCGTCCATTTTGTGATCTGTGGCCCAAATCAATTGGGCTGATCGGGTCACCCGATCCTCCCATTCGTCGTGGGCCGTTCATTTGTTGATCTGCGGTCCTGATTCTTGCGCCGATCGCGAAGTTCGAACCTTCCTCGCTCTTGACCATCTGATCTTCGATCGACGGTCGTGATGGTTTGGGCCGTTCGGGTCGCTCTCGCGCACCCCTCGCACGCGTCGTTAGATTCCAAATCAAGGGCCCATAATTGTCCACGTCGTTTCTTTTCTGTTAAGTGTTGTTTATTTCTATAAGTATTTACTTACCAACTGAAAATTGTATTAAAACTTTAGAAATTCATAACTGATTCATTTTAAATCCTTTTTAGATGTTTCCAACTGTAATAAATTTCTATGCCTCTGTAGTTTAATATAAAAATGCATTTGGGCATATTTCTGTCACAAAAAAAAATTGTAACTCAAATAACTTGATTTTTTGCCAATTTTGATTATCCCAAAAATAGAATTAAAATTGTAAAATGCATATCTTTTTTCTGTGTATCTGTAAATTGCATGGTTTTAACTTTGATAAATTTGTTATTAACTAAACTTTAATCTAAAAATGGTTGTAGGCCTGAATCAGTACCAGAAAAAAATATGTTAATAGATTTAACCCTATTGGTAGCATTTAAAAAGTCATTTAATATTGTAAAAGACACAAGTAATTCCCTGTAAATCCTAAATATATAAAATTGATGCTGAAAAATCTCTCTGTTGGCATACTTTAATATGAAATAGGTTTTGCACCTGTTTATGTTTCTGGAAAATATAATATGCTAGGTTTACAACTTAGAAAAAATCATAAGTAAATTATTATAACTCCAAATTTAGTAAACTCAACTTTGCTGTCATTAGGATGTCATAATCTACTTGCTATAAAAATTTCAGAGCTTAGATCGTTGTAGAAATTTTCGCCATGAACAGTACCAATAATTAATTTAGGGAATTTATAGGCTGAGAGAACTAGTTTTAGCCATAACTTTTTCATGCTTAGTCGAAATGAAGTGATTCTTGTTTCTAAAATTGTCTAAAATCAACCTCTAACTGCTGTGTAAATTTCATGAGATTTGGATGTCTTTTGCTGTTGAATTTTGTTGGTGTTCTTCGTTCTTATTTGGTTTTATCGCATTTTCTCGTTAGGTTCCGAAGAATATATTGAACCTGAGAATCCTCCTCTGCAGCAAGAGCCAGACCAGCAAGGCAAGCAGTTTGATCATGTTAATCCCAGTATTTTAAGTATTTATGTTGTTTACAAGTTCTATGTATGCATTGCTAGTTTGTGTTAAACTATTGTCGCTAGTTGACCTAGTAGATGCATTTCCTTAAGACAAATGATTATCCTCTACTACCGTGAGCCTAGGTTATTGCTGTGATTTAGGGTTCGCGGATGAGCTCTTGTCACTTAGTAGTTTGCGAATTAATTGCTTAGCCATGCTTAGCTTCCGGTAGAAATGGGCGGTTATCGACTTGTCGATAACCTTGATCATATAAAACTTATTATGATTTATGATTTCCACCTTGTGCCATGTCTACTTATGAAAAATAAAACTGAAAACCAAAATGATTTATACTTGGGCACAATGGTAAGATGGTGTGATTTTCGGGTGTGACTGGAATGGTGCCCGAGTCAATTAAGGACCAAACATCTTGTGAGTATCTGTTATCCGAGCAATTTGTGCGTGCTAACCACACTAGAGGGTATGGGACCTCTCTTGACTCAGTACTTTGGAGTGTATTGGCTTCGGGTCGCAGGGAGTCGCAGGAGGGATGGTGTTGGGAGCATTGTAGTGTCCGAAAGACTTCACCCGTGATGGGATTTGTTGTCTTTCGGCTTGCAATGTAAGCGTATGAGTTTCTATCCATACGAGCGGCTCGTAGTCAATGCACAATATTGGAAAGCGTCTCGTAGGACTTAGCCGTGCCGGCATACCTTCGGAAGTGTGCTTTGTGGCTTAAAGGCGGTCTGAAGTGTGGGTACATTGGTACACCCCTGCAGGGTTAAAACTATTCGAATAGCCTCGTCCTAGGTTATGGACACGCTTGGGTAAGCTTTCAAGAGTTAGACTACAACCTTTTGATTAAAACTTGATGGGTGGTACGAATCGGGGATTCGAGCTATGTTGTGGTGACTATTGGGATAGTCACTTCTAGGTGGTTACTTGTATTTATCATTATTTTCGTTGTTACCTTCAACATTAAAATTTATTTGTAAACTTGCTTTCAAATGTATTACATTATTGCAAATAAAGTTGGCTTTATGCAAAATGAGACATACAACCTCCACCTAAATAAGCTTGCATGTAGTTTATGAATAGGTCTGCTATTCCACACGTCAGTCTTGCGAGTACCTTTGTGTACTCAGTTATCTTGCTTAAATGTAACTGTTGCAGAGGAACAAGGTGAGCTTGAGGGGCCTCACTTCTGTGAGTTGTGCTGTGGTAGCTTGCGAGGCGTCTAGCTTGACGGCCCGGTCGGTTGCCTTGTGGGTGGTGTGGCTAACCGGTCGACTTTTGTTCCAGCCATCTTATGGCACCTTCTGCTTCCGCTGTCATTCTTGTTTATTGTTCTATTTGGCCGGTCGGCTCTTTTGTAATAACTTTACTTTATGTATGTCGTTGTTGAACTTAGTGATGTATGTTGTATGGAAATGATGTGTAATTTTGTGATGATGCGCATATGCTGCAATTCTGGGAAGCATATGTCCATCGAGGCTTAGAATGTTTAATTAGTAATGCTAGAGCCATTTTGAGGTTAAGTGTTACTAGTTAAATATTCCGGGTACTCACAAATAGCTTAAATACTCAATATATGTTGATAATATCCAAATGTTGCTATTGATAAAGGATTTGTCATCAATTAACAAAAAGGGGGAGATTGAAGAATCTATACCCGCCATTATGTGTTAATGGAGTTTTGGTTATTAATGACAAATCTATTTATGAGACTAACACTCTTTTTGATATACCTATAGTTTAGTCTCAGTTGGATTTAAAGATCAAAGAGGTATGCATTCGACAAACATCTTATTATATCTTCTTGCATTCCTCGGATCCAATATATAGGTTGAACTTCACCAAAAAGGAAAACTTGTATATGTGCATATGTTTTTATTTACACACTCGTGTATGCACGCATTTAGGGGGAGTTCAATCTATATTTTGTGATTTCATTAGTATTGATCCATATTCCTTTGTCCACATATATTAAGGATCTTTACCTTGAAATATATCCTTGAATATATTTAACTTGTGTAGTTAATATATTCATATGAGTATATGCAACTTGTGTAAGTTTATATATACTCATATCCTTGAATATATGCAACTTGTGTAGTTCGTATATATTCATATGGGCATATGAGACTTGCGTAGTTCATATATGCTCATGTATCTTTTGAGTATACATAACTTTTGTAGTTTATATATACTCATACCAATTACATTCAATTATCTGTAATTGTGTTGGTTGTCATCAATTACCGAAGAGGGAAAGATTGTGATATCTTGTCCAACCATTATTGGTTAATGGTATGTTGTGGTAATTAATGACGATCACCTTGTGGAACTAACATTTTTCTATGAGTTGGTGAAATAGGTTATGTTCCATGTGATTAAAGACTTCGGATGATGTCATGAGTTGATCATCATCAAGTCAAGTGTTTGAAGAAAAAGAATATCGTCATGTGTTGATGATATCAAGAGAAGAACATCATCATGGGTTGATGATATTGAAGTGAAGAGCTTGGAGTAAAGGAGATGATCATGAGTTGATCATCAAGTCAAGAAGAATCCATCATGTGTTGATGGAGGTCAAGTGAAGAGTGCATCATGAGTTGATGTATGTCAAGACTTGAAGCAAGGATATGCGCCATCAAGCTTCAAGTGGTTGCGCAAGGAAAGGTATGACTAGCTAGGGCTAAGGATTTGTTCCTAGTCTTTTACCGGTCTCGGTGTTTGGTTGGAGACCGGATTGCTAGTATAGGTTGTCGTATCATTAAGAGGGTCTTAATTAGTAACTTGAGTTAGTCATGTGTTGATCGCTCATTGTGTTTGCTCTAGCTCAACTTAACATGTTGCCTATATTTGCGAATGCGTTTGCAAATAGTTGTGGCTCATGGTTATTCCTTGTAGCATGTGACTTTAGTTTGCGAATGTGTTTTGCAAACGGTTTAAGTCCATGTACCTTATTCCTTGTGGCGATGATTCTAAAAGTTGGCAAATGTGTTTTGCAACTTGTTGAGAATCTAGCTTTCATCTTTGTGTACATGTTGCATCAATTTGGCAAATATGTTTTGCAAATTGAGTTGAAGCGAATGTACAAAGTTTGATCTCGCCTTGGTATCTTTGGCGGTCGACCGCCTCGTAGAGGTCGGCCGGTGGTAGCGGTCCGACCGCCATGGGTTGGGCGGTCGACCGATTCTCGTGTGTACTGGCCAGAAAGCGGTACTACCGAGTGCGGTAGTACCGGAGTTTGAAATCAGACATCGGAGTGCGGTAGTACCGATATTTGTTTGGCGGCACGTATTTTCCGAGGAGATGTTTTCGGTCTTCTCGGTGCTCTGGTTGAGCGGTCTGACCGGCCCCTCTGGCGGTCGGACCGGTGTGAGCGGTCTGACCGGCCATTGGTTGGCGGTCAGACCGATTGAGAGTCCAACGGCTAGTTTTATAGCCGTTGGCGCTTGGGCGGTCCGACCGGCCATTAGTTGGCGGTCTGACCGGTTTCTGCCCAGATTCTCTGGAATCTTCTCCCAACGGCTAGTTTTGTGTGTGGGCTATAAATACCCACCTTGGTTGTGTGAGGAGTAAGAAGCTGGTGCCCTATTGAGTTACTTTGAGCTAAGAGCAAGCCCTCTACTCCCATTTGTGCATGTGTTGCACTTGTTGAGGTTTGAGAGGCAAATCCTATTGCATGTGTTGCATTAGGTGGTGGATTTAGTATCCACGAGAGCTTTGACACTTGATTGGTTCAAGTGAAAGTTGGAGACTTGTTACTTTTGGTGTTTGCCGACACCTAGACGGCGTGGAGGCGTCGTGCGTCGGTGATCTTCTCAAGTGAAGCTTGTGAGAAGACCCGAGCGTTTGTGAGTGGCTTGGTGCTCGCCATCTCCGGAGTGGAGTAAGAGCAACCATAGTGGAGCGAGGTGGTTGATACCTCGGAGGAAGGCTTAATTGGTGGAGCCGACCCAATAGGTTTGGGTTTCCCTCAACGTGGATTATGGGAGACCGGCAAGTCTCCGACCACCACGGTAAAACATCGTTGTGTCACGTGTGTTTCTTGTGATTAGTTTTCATGTGCTTTACATTGTGCAATTTACATTCATTGTATAATTGCTTATTCATTTGTATGTTTGCTATCTTGTATGTGCTTAATTAATCATATCATTAGTTGATAGCTTACAAGTCTTTGCTAAACTACTCTATGTATTATTGACTTGTATTGTTGGTGCACTTAGTGAACTTAGTTGATTTAAGCTAAACTGAATTGATATTTAGCTTCCGCATTAGAAATCGGTTTTAACGCATAAAAGTTTTAAAACGTCTATTCACCCCCCCTCTAGTCGGCCTCCTCGATCTTATAGGGGCTCACCTTCCTCGTTTAGTACGGGCTCCGATTCTATCATGGAGCTATCAAGCTACTCATGGATTGGGTTATCCCTGTCGTACATAGTGGCATTAATTAGATTGCCAAAAGGATCTACACCTCTATCCTCGTTTCTAGTCTCATGCTCTTACAATCGCAGCCTTAGATTGTAGTGGACATATATGAGCATATGCAGTTTCTTGTACCCAAGACGGTTCTTCAATTATGTATGCACCAAAGCAAATGTGCTCCAATTACGTTCACATCCACTGGAGGAAACACATTGTAAGACAATCCGCAAGGCATATTTTTGTAGTGTTAGTGTCTCCGCTCCAAAAGTCGTCCACCATGTAGCTACAAATAACATAAAAATTATATTAAACTCATAGTATGTAACACCCCAGGACCAACATTACTCAGGATATTACTTAACCACTCTACACTAGCCAATAATTTCATAAGAATATAAAATTTCTGCAAGCAACTCTAGGCAAGAAACAATAAGCGGAAGCATAAACCACTAAGAAGGGGAGAGGCGGCTGCCAAGTGGGAGGAGGAAAGGGGAGAGGGGAGGCGGCGGTTAGGGTTTGGGGAGGTGGCCCTCCCCCTGGCCGGCCACACTAGATGGGCCAAGGCCCACCCAAAGGTAGCGGAAAAGCGCGAGAAAGCCCTCTCTACGCTGGATTTGACGAAACTAAAAAAACCTTCCCGATTAAATTATTCTCACCGATTAATTTTAATTAATCCGTTTCTTGACTTCTCACACTTCGAATATTACATTCTTCCCACCTTAAAAGGATTAGCCTCGAATCCAATTCTACTGAACCACAAAGAATGCACCACAAGCGTAATAAAGAACCCAAACTAGGTGTACTCACCACCAAGAACTCGGGTACTTCTTTCGCAAAGATCCTCCACCCCACGTAGCCTCTCTCTCGGATCGATTCGTCCAAAGGACCTTCACATACTTGATGGTCTTATTCCTCAAGACCCGCTCCGATGTATCCAAGATCTGGAATCGGCCGACTCTCCGGTGAGATCTGCTCCACCGTGACTGCTCTGTGTCAATTTTATGTTCTGATCCCGCAGTATTTCTCAGATAGACACATGAAAAACATTGTGCACACCACTCAAAGAGTCGCCTTCACCGGTGATTTCGGGTACACACACCGACCTTTGAATCGAACCGCACTGTGTTCATCCACACTAAAATCTCGAACGCCTCCGAGATCCTTTTCCGCACCTCTGAAGGAGCCGATCGAGCCGTTGAGCTTCAAGAACGCTCGGGGATGGCGCATCGATGATCATTTGTGTCTCACGCCTCGCATGAGAACCAAAGAAGCAGAAAGAAATACCCATCTTCTCAAACTCGAGGCCAAGGATAACGCCACCGAGGTACCCTGTCCTGCTTAGGGCATCGGCCACCACATTAGCCTTACCAGGGTGATACTGAATAGTCAGGTCATAATCCTTGATTAACTCCAACCACCTCCATTGCCTCAAATTTAGCTCTCGTGTGTGAATATATACTTAAGGCTCTTGTGATCGTGAAGATATCGATCGTTTCCCATACAAGTAATGCCTCCAAGACTTCGAGCAAACACAATCGCCGCCAACTCAAGATCATGAGTGGGATAATTCGCCATGAGTCTTCAATCGCCTAGAAGCATAGCGATTACTCGCCCTCTTGCATCGACACAACCGAGTCCAATCCGAGAAGCATCGGTGTACACCGTGAAGCGCTTGCCACTCCGGGCAAGGATAGAATAGGTGCATTTACCACTTGTTCTTCAAAGTCTCAAACCCACCACTGGCGTCCGTCCACACAAAAGAACCCCTTTGCGTGAGTCGGGTCATTGGTTTAGCAATGCTAGAAAAATCAGCACAAAGCGCCGGTAATACCGGCAAGACCAAGGAAACTCGGATCTCGACACATTGGTTGGCCTCACATCGAACCACCGCCGCCACATTCTTCGGATCCACTGTATACCGTCTTGATGATGGTATGACCCAAAAATCCTACTATAGTGGCATTAATTAGATTGCCAAAAGGATCTACACCTCTATCCTCGTTTCTAGTCTCATGCTCTTACAATCGCAGCCTTAGATTGTAGTGGACATATATGAGCATATGCAGTTTCTTGTACCCAAGACGGTTCTTCAATTATGTATGCACCAAAGCAAATGTGCTCCAATTACGTTCACATCCACTGGAGGAAACACATTGTAAGACAATCCGCAAGGCATATTTTTGTAGTGTTAGTGTCTCCGCTCCAAAAGTCGTCCACCATGTAGCTACAAATAACATAAAAATTATATTAAACTCATAGTAACAGTTGATTTTCTATGTATATATAAGTTGATAACAACATACCTACAATATGACGAGATGCACTAATGTAAGTCTCATTTGAAGCAAATAGGCCTCGTCGATTACGATAGAATTCTAGCTCACCTAGAGCCTGCACTGCCTCCTCGGGTGTATCGGCTATTCTTTGAATTACCATTGTCATGGAAATGACGAGGGATGGATTCTTCCCCAAACCATATAGGTTGTGGCTCTGTGAGTTTAGCACCGCCACTGTCTAAGTTTGGAATTCAACACATTTACAATGTTAGAAAAAATACAACAAATATGTGTTAGGATTTAGGAAACTATCTACTTGCTTGCAAGTATATAGGTGTGGTTCTTGAGCATTGCAATTCTTTTAGTAACTACCTCCATAACACGATCACAGGTAGCATCATCTTCTGCCAATGCGACGTCAAGTTCTTGCTTGAGTTCATATGTTTTTCCAACCATTCCTGCCACAGTTGCGGGTTTCTGCTGGTCTGCAAATCTTAGTAGTCGATAAACCGGTTCTACCACTTTAATGATCCAATGCATAGAGGTCCACCATTGTCTACATGTGAGACAGGAATACATGTATTCTCCTTCTTCGGTCGTGGACAAATGGTTGGAGCTCCACACATCTAACACCATCCACTTCATAAACTTGTCTTTTCTATCCCAAAAACTTTTTAAGAAAACAAATGTTGTTCCAAACCTCGTGGCGTTTGGACGAATTATATCTCCTCCAATATGTTCTCGTATTTCATTATGGAGGCGACCGTGGCTGTATAGGAACCGACAAATCCTCTTCGCCGCCTTCACAACACTAGCAACCTCCTTGAACTGGCCAATACCCTTCAACATGAGGTTGACGGTATGTGCCGCACACGGCTGCCAGACTAAAGTTGGATACTCTTCAATGACGAGTTGGCATGCCTTCCTGTAGTTTGCACCATTGTCAGTCACAATCTGCATAATATATCGAACTCCAACTTCTTCCACAACTTTACATATCGCACGATACAAAAAGTCAGCATTTTGCATCTCACCAGTTGCATTCACTGACTTATGGAAAAACATTCTTCTATTGCAGTACAACATGAAGTTAATAATACTCATCTATGTAGGTCCTGACCATGAATAACACATGATAGTGACTCCATATATACCCCAGTCATCTTTAAACTCTGCTACATATTGCTTTATATCTTGTTCATTAGCATCAAGATATGGTTCATCGATTTCATAGCCTCTTGGTGACGCCACTCCTTCACCAAGTTTTTGTGTCTCTTTGATGGCAGCACGAAAATAAGGACACTCTGCCTTTTTTCCAGCAATGTCATTACTATAAAACCACTTAGACCAAATTTTCCCAAGTTTCGACCTAAAACCTCCACGTAGAGCTGCATCAATGCGGGTTTGCTGGGATGCCTGACTTGCCAAAATATCAGAATCAACCCTCACAGACTGTGACCTGCCAAACATCGTAGAAATAGCACCACTTCCCCTACCACTTCCACTGCCACCACCATATTCAAACGTTGCACCCCCTGGCTTTTGCCCTTTGTTGGAGCTGGTGTACCTCCAACGACTCTTGGCGAGCCCATTCCATCTGCATTTCCTCGTTATCATCGAAGACATCTTGAGATGATGGGCCACGAGCTACAGGCTCTCTTGCCGCTTGCTTCATTCGGAGTCGTTCATCTTTAATAGCTTTCTTTCTTGCCATCGCTTCATCAAGACTTGCTAGCATGAGCCTTCGGACTTCCGCTGGAACCCCACTGCAAGCAACAACATCTCCGTATCTCCCAGCAAGATGTTCTTTTAGGCGGGTGACACCTCCGCCTGATTTCGTTAGATTACAATATCTGCACTTCCAACCAGCATCTCCTAGTCTCTCTCCATGTTTCCAAACATTGATAGATTTAGGAGCCATCACCTACCATAATCCATATAGGATGAAAAATGGGTCAATTTTGTAAATATCGATGACTAAAGGAACACAACACCCATGGCACTTAAATTGATGTTGGGCAGCATGGCAATGATGAGAAGAAATGAAAGTTGAGTCTAGCTACACATTTACTCAACATTTTGGCCTAATTCAAATAGTTGAGGAATATGTTTATCAGTTTAAACATGTTGCCATGTGACTAAATAACTAACTCATGGCCAAGCAAACAATATCATGAGATTGCTTATGTAAGAGTTTCTTGAGTCTCCAAGTTTAATATGTCTATATGAACTATGAAGTATCATGACGAAAGATATTTTTACTGATAACCTGTTGATGTTAAAAACACCATTTTGCTTACATGCTCATCAATCAACAACAAAAAGAGATGTATATCTGCATCATTTCATATCTTGCTTACATGAAGAAACTTGAGAACTTAAGCATATACATGCTAGTACTTGAGAACTTGAGCATATACATGCTAGTACTTGAGAACTTGAGCATATATGGATATACCTGCTGCTGCCACCGCCACTGCACCTGCTGCTGCCGCTGCACTTGCTAGTTGCTACTGCCTGCTGCTGCTGCAAATAGAGGAAGGGAGGCAAGAGAGAGGCAGCAAATGGTGGGAGGGATGGAGGCTGCTGGCCTGGCCTACTGCTGCAAATGGAGGGAGGGAGGCAAGAGAGAGGCAGCAAATGGAGGGAGGGAGGGATGGAGGCTGCTGGCCTGCTGCTGCAAATGGAGGGAGGGAGGCAAGAGAGAGGCCTGCTGCTGCTGCTGCAAATGGAGGGAGGGAGGCAAGCAGTGCACAGCACAAAAGGGAGGGGGACAAGTTCACATGCCGCTGCACTCACATCTCACATGCAGCCAAGTAGCCAACAACAAGAGGGGGGTAAGGGGAGGGAATCCCATGTGAAATAGGTTAAAAAAGCAAAAGCAAAGTTTATTTTTTTTTCAGCCGGTTTTTTTCTTCCCACCCCACCTCCGGGAACCGGTTACCGACCGGGTTTTTTTCCCCTGATCTCTACAACATCCTGCCAAATAATAAAATCCACACTTTTAAAATAATGTGCATCTTTTTTAGACCAAAATAATGTGCCTACTAATGTTGTCTAATTATGCAATTGTGTTGGGCAGGAAAGGAGCTATACTCTGGCAAGGGCGCAAGGCATTTGGCAAGCGGTACAAACACCATATTTTTTCTTAAGAATCAATGGAGGGCTTATGCCCTCCTGAACTCTTTCATTGACAGTGTCAAATGAACAAACACCATATGATGCGGCATGTTTAGATTTAAAAGTAGAACAACAAACAAACCCAAAAAATTATATCTACAATATGGACATAATCTGCAGGGTGAAGGAACATAATTTCTCATGTTTTTAAGTTTGATTTGATTGTGGGTTGAGAATGGAAAATAACAAAAGAACTCAGTTTTCCCAGGAACCATGTATACAAATCTGAGCAACTTCTGCAGTACTCAACTAATTTTACCTGAGCATCTTCTGCAGTCACTTCTGATCTTAGATCCACGCGAGCACGGGCTTCTGCCAACCTTACAAGGATTTCCAATTGCCTGGCTGTGATGGGCGTGCTATCAGCAGAAGTGCTGGGGTCTCTCAACCGCAAATAAAATGTTCGCAGAATTTCAACAGCTAGCTTTGACATTGACATTCTTTAAAAGAGGGAAGAAAAGTAAGAGGAAAAAGTAGTACACAAAAGACAACTCATTGCATTGCATTTATGGCATTTAGGAGTAAAAAAGAAAATTATAAGATACCTGGGGGAAATTTTGTGTCTTGCATAAGTTATATACTTGCAAAGAAATGGTCCACCTAATGGAACAAAATCCTTGTCTTTCTCCGGGTGCAATCTCAGCCTTCAAGCTAATGAATTTCCACCAATTCCAAACCCCATACCACCATTACACTGAGGCACTAAGCAAAGTGGCAAATCAAGAACAATGGCCAAGGTTTCAGTTGTGTGATAGAAAAAGGGAACTAACAAACAGTACGGAATAACCAAATAAGGACATGTTCTTATCCTCTTGTTGGATGTGAGATGATCTCCATCATTGGAATGGAGCTGCTTGTAGAAAATTTTGACTTTGTCTTAGTTATTTAATTAGAAATATATCCCCAAAATACACAACCATTCTTACAAACTATAGATCTATTTCATTACGTGAGCATATCCATAAGTACAACATACTTGAGAGATGTGAATAAGAAACATGGTTAACAACCACTTACTGCCATTATGTGGTCTGATACTCTCTTATCTAGCAACTCGTCTGGCTTGTCAAGTAAAAGAGAGAAGGGCAGCACTCATCTTTAGATTTTCATTCACTATTTTTGCTCGGCTGCAGAAAATACTACATTAAGTTGGCAACAACTCATGAATTTAATATCTAGCAGATAACAGCCTTGGAAATTGAAGGAAGCATCTCAAAGAAAAATAGACAAAAACATCATCAACAAAGAACTAGTACTAGTAGAGGTACATCAATGTCAACCATATAAGCTGACATGAATTACAGACAAGTGAAATGAAGAAACGACACTAGGAAATACTGAACATGAATGGTCTTATATGCAGATTTGTCTTCTTCAGGTAGGACCAAGTATTATAAGTGCAAAAAAGAACCTTTCATTCACCAAAATCACCACAATCCAAGAGCACCCAACTATTATAGTGTAGGATTTTGGGGAATAATTGTGTCTCCCTTGGGACCCTCACACATTTTATTTATAGTAATAAAGATTACAATCCGACTCACATAAGACTTGAACTCTTATCTGACTTTGACTCTAATCTAAACTCTAATATCTCCAGCACTCCCCCTCAAGATGGGCATGAGATAAGAATCATGTCCATCTTGTTATATATTACACATTACTAGAAGCTACCAAAATCTACCATCCACCGACTCTATAGCCAACACCATTACAAAGATCAAAAGTTATTCACCACCAATACTACCAGAGACGACACCAAATCCATCTCCACCATCTACCAGCTATCCCAACCTCAACCTCCTCCTCCTCTACCTTCATGCCCCTGGCCACCCCTGGCCTCCACCACATCTACCCACACGCCCCTAGTCTCGGCCTCAACCACCTTTACCTTTGCCACAGACCATTACGCTTGACTCCAATCCCAATCCTCTTCCAGACCTATCCAGCAACACTATCTCCGGTACCCATACCAACACCACTACACGACACCAATACCATCACTACTGCTGCCGCTCGACATAACCTCCACTAGAGCTACCACTAGCTTCTGCTTGATCATCACCGCCATCGAACGCTTACCACCACCATCCAACACTTACTACCACAAACATCTTTTACCAGTACCAACACCAACTTCAACGAGCACCTTCACTACCAACTCCAACATCAACACCACCTTCGAGACCACCACCAATTCCACATTAACACAACCACCAAAGTCATCGCCTAAATAGTCTTCTCCCCCTATCTTGCATGCCTCTCCAACCTCCGTTAGCATCACCCCACAAAAATAACACAAACCACGCATCAATCACAACACAAATATCAGATCCTGCCACACCAAAACACACTAGATCCTGCCACACCAGACCACACCAGATCCTACCACACCAACTCCACAAACATTAACCTCCTCCGCCTCTCCTTTCCCCAACACTGCACATACATCAATCACAAACACAATCGGCAACACCTCTTGAACCATCCCTGAAAACAACAGCCACACCAAGCCACGCAAAAAATCAACATCGAATCCTCCTAAAAAATCCACACCGGATCGAAAGCCACGCAAAAGATCCACACCAAATCGCCAGACTTCACACCGGATCAGATCCTCCACCCTCAAGCACCCACACCAGACTCTTCTCCTCCTCACTGAAGCACTCTTGTCCTCCCCACCGACACTGAAGCTCTCCTCACCGTCCTCCGGATCAGCCCGCAAGCACACAACAAACCTTCTTCCTTTTCCTCCTTCCAAGCGCGCGCTCCTCACCCTCCTTCAAGCTTTGTGCAAATAAAGGAACCATTAACCTCCTATGATTAGCCTTGCGTATATAATAATTGCATTGTGTGTTGGCTCACGAGTACGGCTGTGTACTCATACTCGCTCTTTATATTCTTTTAGTCAATAAGCATAAAAGAAGGCTACATAGACAATTATGAATATTGATCAAAACTGAAGATCAAGAAGGCCAAGAACTAGGTCGCGAACCCCAATCGATTGTCTATGGGTGTATCGTGAGGCTTCCACGTGTTATAGTGTTATTCCGCTTCCACTGCTATTTTTGAAAGGTATTTGGCATGTCCGGCCATTCTGCAAGTCCAAACGCCAAAAGGTATATTTACGCTTTGTTTATTATTATGCAATAACTTTATATTTTTTGTGATATGTGTTGATATCCAATGATGTAACTGTGAGCACTAGCTACTGATCACGGAACGGGTGCTGTGAACACGGAGGATTCCAAGTTACAAGTTTAGGGTCCAACAAGTAGACACCCTTGCAAGCTTAAACGCTTCCTTAAAAAAATGTTAGTCGCCACTTCAAGAACATTTCAACTAAGAACCGATCCGCCAATCGCTAAAATGCTAGGCATTTCCCGAGTAAACATTCACGACAAACACTTACCACTCACATGAACCGATCTTCTAAAACCCTTGGACATTTTACCGTGTAACCACCACACATACCAACAACCGGTCGCACACAAACCATGACCTTTGCACCGCACCCGAGTGCGGAACCCTAGCATCGCATCGCACCGCCGTGAGAAGTGCTCGAAAGGAAGCGCTATACGGGGAATGGAGGACCGTGCTCACACGCTTGAGGAGGCGGCTCCCTTCCTGGGAGGAGAAGAGCTCATCCAGTTAGGCGGCGAGGCTGACATTGGGGCCGGCCGCCGAGAACTCGGTCTCCTCGGGGAAGTACCTCTGCCAGACCGCCGCGAGCTTCGTGGCAGTGGCGGTGTCCATGGGGTGGCCACCGGATTGGCCCTTCTGGCTGCTAGCGTACATGTCTCCGGAGGTCTCGGGGCTTCTCTTCCCCGGCGAGTTGCGGTGGCGGGGAGGCGAGGCTGAGAGGCGGGCGGAACCCAAAATTTTTTAGCGGGGTTTTGCACTTTCACGGTGGCTGTAGGGGAAAAAATCCTATAAGACCTGGTTCACTACTCTATCAATGTAGACCAACTCCACCATGTGACACGTGTCTTTTTACGAATCTCAAAGTGCACAACATCATAAATCACTTATGTGAATTTTCACGAATTGAATACTGAAGGCTAGCATGTCATGCTTTGAGATTCGTGAAAAGACACGTGTCACGCGGTGGAGTTGGTCTACATTGATGGAGTTGTGGACCAGGTGCTATAGGATTTTTTTTGCGGCTGTGGGTGGGTGAGGAAAGAGGGGTCTTTTTTTTTGCCGGGTGGGGCGCCTCGATGTCCGTGACAGACAGGTGGGCCTGGTGCCTACGACCACGAGGGCGAAGCGAGGGGAATGATTCTGTTCAGACGGCCCGGCCTAAGAGTGGCCGGTCTCAGCAGTGAGACGAATGAAAAATAAGTCGCGCTGTGTCACACTGCGCTGAAGTTAACTGGGCTAGCAAGCTTCGCATCCTTGCACACACCCAGTGGGCTCGGGCTGGGCCACATTTGCTTGGGTGTGGACGTGTAGTTAGCGAGTTTGATTCGTCTAACCGAGCATTGTTATGCACCTGGAGTCTCCGTTCTGAAGGTTTTTTTTTTTCTTCCGTGGAATCTCGTATGTAGGCTTGTATTCTCAACTGCTTTTCTGCTACCACATATCCATATGATCTTTTGCTGGTTAGCATTTTACAATATTTGTGCAGTGTCATGAATGCACAGGCGTCAGTAAACTTCACACCAGATAAGCGAACATATTTTCCGAAGAAAAGGGAAAGTGGAACATATAAGTAAGTAGAAAAAAGGTTAATGTCAATCCAGCCCACTGCATCACAACCTAAGACACCAAGCTGACGAAGACTCGCAGTCTATCACCCTCCACGTAATCTGCAATTAACAAACGACGCCCCCAAGTAATCCTGTGCCAAGTAGCTTCTTCTTTTTCTTTTCTTTATTTCTTTCTTATTTTTTCGATGGAGTACCAAGTAAGCTTCAACTTATCCTTCCAAAAAAAAGTAAGCTTCGACTAGCCAATGCCCGATAGGACTAGCACGAACCGGGGCAAAGTAGCACGAGTACACGACGCAGCCAGCCTCTCCACGCCCAAAAGGCGAAACACCCCAAGCCCGCAAAGCCGCAGTCCCGATTCCAACCACCCACCCGCCCGCTCCACCCACAGTATGGCGGTGGAACCGAGCGCCCAAACAACTCCGGCACCGTCGAAACACGCGAAATTTCCCCCAAAACCGCCCCAAATCGGTTAAAATCCCTCGATTATAAACCGATCGCGGAGGGCTAAAGCTAAACCCACCCACGCGCGCCTCCCGGTATATATCCGCGGCACCCAATTGCCCCCGATCGATCGGTCGTATCAAAAGCGGTCAGGCGAGTGGTGCTGGCTTACGTCTTCGGCGAGGGCTCTGCGATAGCGGGCGGGCTGATGGATCGCTGCCGGAAGCGGCCCGACTCCGACCCCGGCGGCTCCGGCGAGGCCGAGTCCCCCGCCGATAAGCGCCCCTGCACCGTCGAGCCGTCGACCTCCGCTGCCGCGGAGGCCGCCGCTGTGGCCGCGGAGGCGGAGCAGGCCGGCTCGGACATGGACACTTCGTCGTCCGGCCACGCTGGCGGTGGCGGTGGTGGTGGCGATGGGGATGGCGATGGGGATGGGGATGGGGATGGGGATGGGGATGGGGATGGGGATGGGGATGGGGTCGTCGTGCGAGTCGGATGGGGGTGGGAGCCCGAGGCCGTGCGGCGGGCGAGGGAGGTTCCAGCGGATGGTGGCGGCGGTGGCCGCGGACGGCGCGGGTGAGGGAGAGCTGAGGGAGCTTTGCGAGGCGCTCTCGTTCTGCGCGGAGGACGCCGGCGGGTACTTCCCGACGGAGGCGGCGGCGCGGGCGCTGGTGCGGCTGGCCGGGGGTGGCGATGGCGCGGTGGCTAGCCCCGTCGTGCTGCTGCTCTCCGTGCGCGCCATCACATACCTCTGCGACGCCATGCCGCGCGCCGCTGACGCCGTTGTCCGCCACGGCCTGCTCCCCGTGCTCTGCTCCCGGCTCCTCGTCATCGAGTACCTTGATGTCGCGGAGGAGGTAACCGAACAGCTCCGACAGCCCGATCAGATGATCACATTGATGATTGACCTGACGCGCTTTATGTGATCACATTGTTGCGTGCGCAGTGCTTGCAAGCGTTTGAGAAGATATCACGGAGGCAGCCGACGCAGTGCTTGCAGGCAGGCATGATCACTGCTGTGCTCACATACATTGATTTCTTCTCTGCAAGTATTCAGGTTAGAATTGCAAAAATTCCATCATTTGTGCTTGGAATTTACTACATTCTCTAATTGGATGCCTGCTTGCATGGTTCAGAGGGTTGCGGTCTCAGCTGTTGCAAATACCTGCAAGAAGATCCCCACAGATTGCTCCCAGTTTGTGATGGATTCTGTCCCAATGCTGTGTAATCTACTGCAGTATGAGGACAAGATGGTACTCTTGTTCACCCATCTAACTCAGCTTATTTTGGGCATGCATGTAGTGCTTTGCTTATGTTTCAAATGATATAACATTGCAGGTAGTGGAGAAGGTTGCAACTTGCTTGATAAGCATTGTGGACTCTTTTAGTGGTTCAGCGGGGCTTCTTGACCAGCTCTGTCACCAGGGTGTGGTAGAGAAGGTCCTTCCTTTGATCAGCACTGGCGGACTCACTTCCCTTAGCCCATCAACTTGCAGCGTATGCTTGCACTAGAACTTCTATGCATATGCCTGAGTTTGTGTTGAGGGAGTTTTGGAGTTGATTGTTGTTCGTTGTGATTGCAGAACTTGATCGGGCTTCTCGCTAAGCTAGCCTGTAATTCACTTGTGGCAGTGAAGTCCCTCTTTGAGCTGAATGTTGGTAGCACCATAAGGGGGATTTTGGTCACTTCTGACCTCTCCCATGGTATGCCATACTTGCCTTTGGAAAACCAAAATAACCAGGTTGGCTGTTTCATAGCTTCTTGACTTCCAGACCATTAAGACTAGATGCACATAGCAGATATGTTATAGTTGTTCATTGCTAATCTTGAGCTTTGACAGCCATGATGATGGTAAGCATTACTTTTCCTTTGGTGGGAATGATAATGTGCTCTGGTATCACTCATGCACATTTGATAGTGTTGCACGTGAGATTGATTTTTAGTACCGTGGTATGAACTGTCTAGATTATGTGCGAAGACAGTGTAAGAGGTTGACCCGGGTAGGCGTGCAGGGGCTCAGGGTGGGGTGGGGTGGGGTGAGCCGGAGGAGAGGGGTCATATCAATACAATATTTATGTCACAACATTTTTAATGAGAGCACAGTGGACATCTACGACTTTCTTACAGCTTCACTTAATACATCACCTCTCTTACGTTTACTTGAAGAACGAAGAGGAAATTAACAAGATACTTTGTTCCATGATGAACGAAACTGAAGATTTAAGAAGGATGTTTCAATATACGAGGTGTTATTTTGTCCCCAATACACAAACCCTAATTTGCCCCAATATGTAAACTTTCTATCATTTTTTTTTGTCAATGTCAACATCAGGTGGTGCATAAACTAGCTACATATGGCACTTGACAGCGGCAAACTGCTTACACCACCTGTCAGTAGTCGTGTATGCACCAAGCTGATTTGCATCATTATAACAACAACAACAAAGCATTTGGTCCCAAACAAGTTGGGGGTAGGCTAGGAATGAAACCTCCTCAAGGTCAAAGAGACGAGAACCTTGCAAATAAAAATAATAATGAAAAAAACCTACAAGGCTAAAACCCTAAGCCGAACATCCTGCCATCTGAGCCGAGAGCCTAAAACACAGCCCATAAACCTTCTTATGGTTCCAGTACGTGGATCGCTAACTTCCATGCGCTCCTATCCAAAACTAATTCTTTCGCTACATTCTAATCCCTCAAATCTCTTTTAACTGCTTTCTCCCACGTTAGTCTTGGTCGACCTCTACCTCTTCTTACGTTTTCAATACATCTCAAAATTCCACTACGTACCGGTGCCTCGGAAGGCCTCCGTTGGAGATGTTCAAACCATCTCAAGCGATGTTGGATAAGCCTGTTCCAAGCCAAGAAAAAGGAGGAGGGTTGTGGTAGGCCTGGCGAGCCAACGTAAAAATCAAGCCATCTTTTCATGGAATGAAACCCAAAAATGATTTGCATCATTATATATGCTCCAAAAAAACTTGGGATCTAATAAGCCATGTTACTATTATTGTTTATCATGTGATGTAATTGTCCAATCCAATTCTTCGTGACTTAAATTTTACAGTAACATTACCTTCCATTTCTGAACTAGTGGAACTGATCTGTACTAATTGGTGATGATGGTACCATGTCAGGCATTATATTGAAAATAAGTAACTACAAGAGTACAATTTGTCCAAGTGCATCCCTTGATTCTTTTTGCTATGCAAAGAGGCGTTCTTAGAGTGCACACTCTAATTGTCATCCAGACATCCACATGATTTGATAATTTAATGGTAATTAACTGATTATGTCAGGTTAACGAAGCTCTGAAATTAGCAAACCAGCTTATTCCTTCAGTGGCAAGAGATGTTGAAGACACCCATATGGTACTTGCGAAAGAAAAAATAATTGTGGATGAACCAAGGTTTTTGTGTCAGTTCTCTAGGGATATTCTTCCTGTCTTGATCAAGGTCTGTTGATAATAACAAACTAACAGCTCATAACAATGCTTGTGCTCTGAAATATGGAAGTGAGTATGTTGTTTTGTGCAGGCAGTCAACTCTGGGGCAAATTCATACATTTGCTACGGCTGTGCTTCAATTGTAAATAACATCTGTTACTTCAGTAAAACTGAAATGCTTCAAGGGTTGCTCAAGGAAACAAACATATCAAGGTAAAAATGACATGCAAAAGAGGCAATGCATTTCTTGCATGACAGTCATAGGCAAGATAACATTTGCATATAAGTTGTGCTAAAATTGCTGATTCTAAATGAATTATATTTTTTTATCTATGTGGCAGCTTCTTGGCTGGTTTATTGTCTCGGAAGGATCATCATGTGCTAATCTCATCACTAAAGATCATCGAGATTCTCATGCAAAAGCTTCCCGATGCTTACCTGGGATCTTTTATCAAGGAAGGTGTAGTCTACGCGGTCGAGACTCTTCTTATGCAAGAGGAATCAAGTCCTCATCTCTTTGATGACACCGAACAATCAGAAAATCAGCCTGTCATAAGAAATATACCTACATGTTTCTGCTATGCATTTGATTCCCTCAGATCTGAAGCTGCCGAAACAAGGACTTGTAGGATTGGGAAGGGCAACCTCTTTACTTTTGCAAGGAATGTGAAGACAACCTACTTTACTGCCGAAGCAGTGAGTTCTGAGATGGGGTTAACAGAGATTTTGCAGAAACTCAAAACTTGCTGTGCAGTACTCAATGACTCTGTAGATAAGTCATTAAACCAAGACAATCTCCAAAATGAAGAACACTTGACTAACATTTTAAGTGAGGTAATGATGGAGCTTCATGGGGGAGAAACAATGACGACCTTTGAATTCCTTGAGAGTGGATTGGTCAAATCTTTGTCAAATTACCTCTCTAACGGCAAGTACCTCCAGGTGGAGGAAAATCTGGAAGATCACGATACTGACGATACTGACCATCTTTTTGCTGTGCTGAAAAGATTTCAGTCATTTGCTCAGATTTCTTTCTCCAGAATGGAGCAAGGTTGGGGTGATATGCTCTTGACACTATTAGTACGGAAGCTACAGAATGCTCTTACTTCTCTTGACAACTTTCCAGTGATAATGAGCCACAATTTCAAGCCAAGGAGCAATATTTCTGATATCCCTACTAGGCACTCAACAATTACTCCATGTATTCGAGTACGATTCAAGAAGGATGAAGATGAAACGAACTTGTCGAGCTATGATAATGCTGTGAATTTGGAAATATCTTCCTCCTTGCATACTATTGAAGAATTTTTGTGGCCCAAAGTTAGTGCAGACACAAGCAATCAGAAGGCTGAATCATCACCTAGTAGTGTTGCTGTTGAAAACAAATATGCTGAAGATGATCCTCAGGAAAGAGATTCCACACCCGAATCTTTTCTGCCATCAGAGGTGTTGTTCTGTCTATGTTGTAAACATATTAAGAAACACGAGTAATTAGGATATCTTGAATATGATAAGCTCTTTTGATGAGTGTGACTTGCTTAGATTTTTAGTTTTCCTTTAGTATCATAAGAATGCCATATACCCTTCAACTTCATTGCACACTTTCCAGTTACCTCCTATTCTTTTCAAGTTCGAGTTTTAAAATAAACATAGAGAAATATAAGCTGTTTTTAGTTGAAGATGTGTATGGCTTTGTTGTTAGTTCCGTGTTGTAAATATGTTTGCTGTCTGCCTGTAAACTATGCCTATTTTACAAACAACTAATTGGACTGACTTCTTAGAAATGCATATATTACTTGCTATGCTATTTCTGCAAATAATGTCCTGTAAAATATTTTGATGACCATTTTCCTTGTGTTAAGACTAAAATGATTTTTTTTCAGGGTATTTTAAGTGAAAATCAAAATCCATCTGCGGAACCATGCTCAAAGCAAGGACCTTCGTCTTCTGGTGAGTACATGTAGTCTAGTATTGTCCTAACACTCACCATTACTCGTTGATTTGCAAACCACCTCTTGTTCTGGTAACCTCAATACGGCAATGAATGTGCAGCTGCAGGTCAATCAGAAAGAAACACGTTGATCTTGAGCGATCATGCTGCACAACCAAAATTGATATTTATCTTGAAAGGAAAAGAGCTTGACCGATCTGTTACTCTGTATCAATCAATCCTGCAAGATCAGATCAATGCTGGGTCTGACATAATTTTGGACACCCAGTTTTGGCGCAGTGTGCACGACATTACATTTAGAACAGCTGCAAATCGAGAAACAAACGATTCTCCTAAGCATTCATCTTGTGCAGCAACATCATCAAATGACAGTAAAAGTGGGTTTATGTGGCAGACGCTTTCTTTCTTTAGCAGTCTGTTGCTTGGCAAGCTTCCTTGCAAACTTGATAGATCAAGTCCATCATATGACATATTGTTTATGCTAAAAGTTTTAGAGGGATTAAACCGATACTCCTTTCACCTCGTGTCTGATGAGAGAAACTATGCTTTTGCTCACGGAAGGATTACTAACCTCGATGATCTCAAGGTTGCTGTTTCTTCAATTCCACAGCAGGAGTTTGTCAGTGCTAAATTGACAGATAAACTGGAGCAACAGATGCATGATCCCTTGGTTTTAAGGTCTTGGTGTCTGCCTTTATGGTGCACTGAACTGATGTCCGCATGTCCTTTCTTGTTTTCTTTTGAGGCAAGATGGAAATATTTCCAACTGACAGCATTTGGTTCTTTGACAATGCAACATGGGCATATGATAGACCCAAGTGGTAACAATATAACATTAGAAAGGGGGCCTTCCTTTTCACGGAAAAAGTTCGAAGTCGATCGCGACGATATACTAGTTTCAGCTGCTAAAATGATGCAGTCACATGCTCGGAGTAATGCACTGCTCGAAGTAGAATATAAAGAGGAAGTAGGCACAGGTTTAGGTCCTACGATGGAATTCTATACATTGATAAGTCATGAGTTTCAGAAGTCTGGTTTAGGGATGTGGAGGGGGGAGCTTCCTTGTGAAGCTGGCACTGACAATGCTCATGGTGGTTCCAGATTTGTGGTAGCCCCTAATGGACTGTTTCCTAGACCGTGGCCTGCTTCTGTAGATTGTGCTTCATTCTCAGAAGTGAATAAAAGATTCCACCTCCTTGGTCAGGTTGTTGCAAAGGCAATTAAAGACAGCAGAATTCTCGACATTCCATTTTCTAAAGCATTCTACAAGCTTATCCTAGGACAGGTATTTTGGACCCTACATCCTTGAAATATGGATGATGTTTGTTATGCTTGTTTTACTTTTTAAGTCTATCTAATAAGCTTTTTCTTTGTTAGGATTTTAATATATATGATATCCATTCATTTGATCCTGAACTGGCAATGGCCCTTATGGAGTTTAAAGCGTTTGCTTGTCGGAAAAAATATTTAGAATCAAGAATGAGTAGGGACTGCCAGAGCCCATCTGATTTGTCTTATCGGGGTTGTAAAATTGAGGATCTTGCTATTGATTTTGCTCTCCCAGGGTATCCAGAATATGTGCTTTCTTCAGAGAATAGTTCAGATAATGTAAGTGTACACAAGCGTGCACTCTCTGTTGCCAGCTTCTCAGCAGATTGAAGTTTTTACTAAATTGCTTATGTTATTTTCAGGTAAATGTCGAGAATTTAGAAGAATATGTTTCTTTTGTTGTTGATGCAACAGTTAAAAGTGGAATTGCAAGACAGCTGGAGGCTTTTAAGTCAGGATTCAATGAGGTATGCTCTATCATGGTGTGGTTCTTCTCCTTTGTTTATACTTATGTAACTAATGGCAGTTTTCTACTTCCACTATGTAACTAATGGCAGCTATCATGGCTCTACATTTATCAGTTTATATGAGTTATAATCTATTGGACAAAATCATTAGTTCGATGTTTCTTTGGACCAATGACAGCATGCAAAAAGATGTCTTAGTAGCACACAATCTTTGAACTAGACAGTAAAGCTGTAACCAGACACTGCAAAAGCCTTTCTTTTTGTGATTTACATCATAACCCTCTGTATTTCTTAAGCAATCTTAATCCAGTATGTATAAACTTCAAATTGCCTGTCTCTCTGATATTAATAATTATGCTTTGGCAACTGACTCGCCCTCCCTCCTTTTACCGCATAGAGCTTCCTCATTTGTCGGATTAAGATGTATTTAGGGGTTAGTGTGGTTCCCTGTGCTGCCCATAGGGTGATATGAGCTCTATGTTCAATTTCCATATTGAATTTTCACTCCTCAGGTGTTGTCTCTACTGTTTGTTCATTTGATTAATTTATTTTATTTTGACACACTGACATTGGGTATTGCAGGTATTTCCACTAAGCACACTCCAGGTTTTCTCAGAGTGTGAGCTGGAGCGATTACTCTGTGGTGAACAAGATACTTGGGATGTATGTGCCTGTCATTTGTTGGAATTTGTTGATATTCTGTAACTATTATATTTCCCTTGTTGATACCTTGTTTCTGAACAGTTTGCGAAACTTGTGGATCACATAAAATTTGATCATGGCTACACTTCCAGCAGCCCTCCTGTCATTAATGTAAGTTTATTTTAGTTAGTATATTTTGAATGTGAAATAAATTTTGTGAAATGTTAGTGAAGGCTTATTCTTTAAACAGAAATTTAGCTCACTGCCATAACAATAAATTCCACATACATTGCAGTTGTTGGAGATCATACAAGAGTTTGGATGCCATCAGCGCAGAGCTTTCTTGCAATTCATATCGGGTTCACCTCGACTCCCTCCAGGCGGTTTGGCTGCATTAAATCCAAAGTTGACTGTTGTTCGGAAGGTCTGTTTTCAAATACAAAGCTCTCTGGACGAGTTCATTCTTACCATCTTTGCTAACATTGTGTGATACAATCAACAGCACAACAGCAACGATGCTGACGATGACCTGCCGAGTGTGATGACTTGCGCTAACTATCTTAAGTTACCTCCCTACTCTTCCAAGGTCTGAACTTGCTCCCATTCTGCTATCTAAACTGACCGCATCTTACTAGATTAATTCACTTTCATTCTGCTTATGTTTTTTTTTATAATCAAGGGTAGATTCTGGAACTCCTTAAACTAAAGCAAAGCTTTAGCTAAAAGACGCTATGAGCCATCAATGTTTAAAGTCAGGCACAACCAAAATAGTAGTAAATGGCATACTGAACATAATATTTTGTGCACGATGATTTGCAAATAATTTAATTCCAGCTACTGTGTGTTTGTATTTACACCAAGCCTTTTATCCTCAACCTGCAGGAAAGGATGAGGGAGAAACTACTCTACGCCATTACGGAAGGCCAGGGGTCCTTCCACCTATCTTAACTGGAAACTGGTAGCGCCGCACACGCCACACGCGGTAGAAATTCGTGTGTTTTGTAAGTATCACTAGGAAAACATGGTGTATGTCTGGGCGGTTCACTGCTTAACTTGTGACACGATTCGGTGGAGCTGATGACAGGAGAAAAACAAAACAGAGGGCGCCGGCCCATCCTATCTATCCTTCTCTGTACATAGTGGTAGAAGCTTTTAGGTGTGCTCGAGCAGTGGCGCACATGGCGACCATCAACTTAGCTCGCTACTATTTATGAAGCCTTATATTTGGGTGTACATATGCGTGGCTGTCAAGTGTTAATATTATCTATCCGTGGTTCTTTGTTGGTGTTCTGTCACGACATCTACTACACCACCGGGTGATGACCCAATACAACCCAGGATGGGTCGGCGCGTCCGACAGCCCAGCACCAGATTCCCTACCAAGGATGGGGTGGCGTGAGGTAGTGCTGGCCAAATGAGCCGGGTCTAATGGGCCGGTACGAAGCCCGATACTGTTGGTCCGGCACAAACACAGCTTGGCTTGCACTGTTCATGAGCCGTGCCGGCCCGGCATGAGACCTCGGGCCATGCCTGGGTCGCCACCTCGGCACGGTAGGCCGGCCCGGCACGGCACGCACAAGCGATGCCGCGCGTGCACGCAGACGCGGCCGAGAGGCACGGCCGCGCTGCGGCTGCGAGGAGGCGGAGGAGGCGGAGGGTCGGCGGCGCGCGCGGTGCTGCGTGGTCGGTCGAGGCCGGAGCGGAGGAGCGGCGGCGCACGCGCTGCGCGCGCGTCTGGTCGAGAGAGCGGCGCGGGGGGCGCGACGGCGCATGGAGCTGCGCTGCGCGGACCGGTCGCCGAGGACCCGAGGAGGCGGCGACGACGAGGCGAGGTCGCGAGGAGGCAAGGAGGCGGCGGGCGTCGAGGTGGCGGCGTGGCGGGGAGGCGGGTCGCGAGGCGAGAGGCGGCGGCGAAGCGCGAGCGGCGAGCGAGCGCTCAGCGCGCGCGCGCGCGCGGCTGACAGCAGAGGCGAGGGGAACCGGGAGGAGGAAGAAAGGGGGCGAGGCAGGCCGGGTAGGCGGTTGGGCGGGCTGGTGGGTCGTGCCTTGGCACGGCACGGCCCGAAAAATCCGGTTGTTGGGGGAGATTTTAGCCGTTTTTTACCGTTGGGATCTTAAAAAGAGCAAAAAAAATTCAAAAAATCCCGAATTTTTTTTTATAAATAGCCACCATACCCCCTTCCCTCATTCAGCACACCCTCATTCTTCATTCTCTCTTTGCAATTGTGTTGTGCAAATTCAAATTCGTGTTGAGCTAATTTGGCAAAATTCAAAAAAATTGTGCCAAAATTTCAAAATTTCAATTTTTGGCCGTAAGTCAGCGAAAGAGGTACAATATTATTTTTGTAATGCTTTTATTGTCCGTTTTTGTTATGCTAAGATGAAAGTAGTAAGAGTGTTAGATTCGATTTTGTAGTTTTCGTTATGGATAGTCCTTACGACAACTTTGCTCTTGGTGAGTATGGACTTTCATCGGAGGAAATTGCGTCCATAGAGACGGCTGCGGCTACCTCAAATGAACCGGAGGTTTCACCAGAGGAGCATGGTGGAGTTCCGTCATCAGGCTCCACGTCAGCAACAGGTTCAACGGCAAGCGGAGTAAAGAGGTCGAGGCCGTCTACATCAGGAGTGTGGGAGAATTTCGATAGGACAACCAAGCAAGACGCAGCGGGAAATGAGGTACCATATGCTATTTGTAAAATTTATCAGCATGAATTGTCTGCGAAGTCTACAGGTGGAACGGGGCACTTGCTTAGATATGCTGCAAGATGTCGAACCAAGCAAGGATTGGCGATGAGGCAGACGCAGCTGCAATACAACCCCGACGGTACAGTATCTAGCTGGAACTACGATCCTCAGGTAGCCCGCCAATCTCTCTGTCGTTTAATTGCTTCTGAGGATTTACCGCTAGGCTTTGGCGAGTCTGCTTCTTTCCAAAATTACATTAGGACCGTACATAATCCTAGATTTGCTTCTGTTTCTAGACAGACAACAACTAGGGATCTAGTGAAATACTATAATGAACGTCGTAATAAAATAAATGAACTATTTAGTACGTGCACATTTTCGGTGGCCCTGACCTCGGACATATGGAGTGGTCAGGCTAGGGAGGATTACCTTAGTGTAGTTGCGCATTATGTTAATGACAACTGGGCAATGGAGAAAAGGATTATAGGTTTGAAATTAATTGATGTAGCACACACGGGGGAGAATATTGCGGATCAGATTATGAAAGTCGTGGAAGATTTTGGTCTTACAGACAAAATATTCGCAATTACTTTAGACAACGCCGCGGCAAACTCTAGGGCTATGGACATTCTTACTCCAGTGTTGAGTACATATGTCGATTCCTTCTTGCTACATCAACGATGCGCTTGTCATATTATCAACCTTATAGTCAAATATGGTTTGAAGAGGTTGAATCCGTATATTAAAGCTTTTCGCGATGCGATTTCTTTCTTGAATAATTCTAACATAAGAATAGCACAATATAAGAACTTCTGCAGGGCTATGGGTGTACGTCCAAGAAAGTTCGGTTTGAATATGGAGGTAAGGTGGAACTCTACTTACCTTATGCTTAAGCATCTTTTACCATACAAGAGCATTTTTTTTTTGTTTTTATTCAAACGCACTATCCTAGCACTGACGGTACTTTGCTATTAACTGAGCAACATTGGTTCGTTGCTGAGAAGATAATGTCATTTTTAGAATTTTTTTATGAGGCAACTGTTGCTTTGTCCGATGTCTACTATCCAACATCTCCTATCATTGCACATACTATTTTACGGATTGCTGTCCAATTGAAAATGCATGAAAATGACTTAGTTTTACGTGAGGCTGTTGTTGCCATGAAATCTAAATACCTTAAATATTGGAGACAAATCCCTTACTTATATGCATTTGCATTTCTTTTAGATCCTAGGGCTAAAATTGGTGCATTTGGTACTGCACTTGATCTTCTTAGTGATGCTACGGGGCTAGACTATACTAACTATTTTACAGAAGTTCATTCTCGGTTATACGAGGTTTACCAAAGGTATAAAAATAAGTTCCAGGGAGTCCGCTCGCAACGACCTCCAGTAGCCCCCACCTCGAGTGGGAAGACAAATATGTGGGGTGCGATCTTTGGTGCCTCTTCCTCCAGGTCCAGGTCTTCTTCTTCTACTACACCAGCGCCTGCTTAGCCAAGACCCACAAGGAGCGGAGAACTATACACCTATCTGGACAACGATACGGTGGATTTCAACTTAGAAGGCTTCGACATCTTACAATGGTGGCAAGCCCATAAGTTAACATATCACGTGCTATCCATACTTGCACGTGATGTGTTAACTGTTCCTGTCTCTACGGTTTTCTCCGAATCTGCTTTCAGTCTTTTAGGAAGAATATTGGAGGAGAGAAGAACAAGTCTCACAGGTGAGATAGTGGAGATCCTTTTAACTGTGAAGGACTGGGAACAAGCTTATTCACGAACACAACACTCTCTGGAAAATCCAGAGTTGTCGGAGGTGTTCAAAAATTTGTACTTAGACAATGACACCGACACATAGAACAATGATGTATCATATATGTACAATTGTAGAGCTATAGGCTGTACTCTTTTTCCTTTGTCAAGGTTTTCTCATTTTGAGTTACTTGACGAAGGTTTTAACGAGGCAGCCAATTGGACATTAATAAAGCTCTTTATTACATTTTCAATATGATTGTCTTAATTTTTCAATGTTCATGTCTACTTTTGAGTTGTACATATTTTTCTAATTTTTCTGAATTTTTCTTGATTTTTTCGAATTTTTTTCATTCTGACGGGCCAAACGGGCCACGCTTGGCCCGACAGGCTAAACGGGCTCGGCCCGGCACGACACGAATGCCCGATGGGCCGTGCCTGGGCCGCCACCCCGGCCCGTGGGCCGACACGGCACGGCACGAATAGTACACGGGCCGAAATGGGCTGTGCCTAGTCGGGCTCGTGTTGTGCCGGGCCGGGTGGCCCGTTTGGTCACCCCTGGCGTGAGGGAAGCTGGTCGCTTGCTAGCCTTGCACAAGAATACAACCGCCTCGGAGTGCGCCTAAGTAGCGTGTGATAGAATCAACTCTTTTGTAACGAACAACAGGACTCTAATTCCCATCTACCTTCTTCCCTGCCCCGTCTGATTCTCTTGATTCTTAGCCTCCTGCTTCCATCCTACCCCCAGTGCTCCTCTCTATCCCCTTTGATTCTGGGAACGTAACAACATTGGTATCAGAGCATTGATCTTGAGGCCGGAAGATCAATTTGGAGAAGCCCAAGTACCAGACGAGAGCACAGGAGAGATAGCTGGCTATGGAGCAGCAGATCGTGGAGCTCACCAAGGCAATCCAAGCACACAACATCACCATCCAAGTGGTGGTGGAGACACTGGCAGAAATCAAGCCGGTGGTGATGGATCTCAAGGAGTGGAAGCCGGTGGTGGGAACGTCGGTGAAAGAGCTACGCTGCGAGGTGGGAGAGCTGCGTGACCAAGTAAGCCAACTCACCCGAGATCAGGCGATGGCGGCCAGAACCAAGGTGCTACCTCCACTCTTGTCCACACCAGAGTACAAGCGGCCCATCGACCCGAAGGAGGAGGAAGGTGACGTGAGTCACAGGCCAGAAGGCCACTGCACTGTAACACAAAACCGAGGAAAGGTGATGGGGAATTTCAACCCAGAGCCACCTCCGAACGATGCACCGCCAAAGTTGGATTTCTCTCAATTCGATGGAGAAAACCCTACGGCGTGGAGGCTGAAAAGTGATGTGTATTTCCGAGTTTGTTCGACCCATTCGAATTTGTGGATCAGTGTAGCGGCCATGTATTTCGTGGGAAGCGCCTTGTTATGGATACAATCCACACAAGCCCACACTCGATGTGTGAATTGGGAAGAATTTGCCGAGGCAATGTGCATGCGGTTCGGCCGAGAGTTCCAGCACCAACTACACTAGTTTAATCGCTTGCGGCAAACGGGGTCAATGGGCGAGTTTTCTGAAAAAATTAGTGAGTCCATGCATAGCTTGACCGCCCATCTTGCCTCAGATCAGATGTTTTTTGTGACACAATTCACAGATGGATTACGAGGTGACATTAGGGAAGCAGTGATTTTACATCGACCAAATGACCTCGATACTGTTGTATACTTGGCTTGTTTGCAGGAAAAGGTCCTGGAGGCCACGAGGCGGGATGCTCGCCGATCGGAGTTCCCAATGGGGGGACGACTGGGAACGCGGACGACGATGCCCTTGCCTCCACCGCCAAGGAAGCAAATGACGTTCCCTGGAGCCCTAGTGGATGACCGCAGAGGCACCAAAGGTGCGCGAGCAGCCACTGTCGACAACAAGCTGGGGGCACTGCGGGCGTACAGACGAGCTAGAGGCTTGTGCCACACCTGTGGCGAAAAATGGAGCCAGGACCACCGATGTGGACCAACTGTCCAGTTGCATGTGGTTCAAGAACTTTGGGACATGATTCTGGAACCTGCAACAGAGCCGGTACCCTCCGATACTGCAAGCTCTCATGGAGGAGATTTGATGTCAATCTCCAACTCGGCGGCAAATGGTCTGGAGGCTCCGAGAACAATGCGGCTACAAGGGGAGATTCAAGGGCAAGAAGTCTTAGTTCTGGTTGATTCGGGGAGTACTCAGTTTCCTTGGTACCGCGCTGGCTACCAAGCTGCAAGGGGGCAGAAGGCCCGTGAGCCAATGATGGTCAGAATTGCAAATGGGGGAACGCTATCTTGCACCAGAGAGTTTCCAAACTGTGGCTAGAAGGTGCAAGGGGTGGAGTTCGTGACCACCCTAAAGGTCTTTGCCACTAGAATGCTCCAATCTTATAGTGGGTATGGACTGGTTGGAGCAGTATAGCCCTATGACAGTGAACTGGGGCAAGAAGTTATTATTTCAGCATCATGGCAAGAGAATTGTGTTGCGAGGAATGTGTATGGATGCACCCAAGGGAGTGGTTATTATGACCCAGTCAGAGCGATCGCAATCGGATGGAAAAGAGAGATTGTCTGCTACTGAAATGACAAAGACAGAAATATCGAATACAGTTCAGAAGCTGTTGTCAGATTTTGAACAGGTCTTCGATGAGCCACAGGGATTGCCACCACCCCGCGCTTTTGACCATGCTATTCCTTTGATGCCGAGAGTATAGCCGGTTAACTTACGGCCCTACCGTTATCACCTCGTGAAAAAGGATGAGATGGAGAGGCAGATGACTGAGATACTTGATTAAAGAATTATCCAACCGAGTTCCAGCCTGTACGCTTCTCCAGTTTTGCTCGTCCAGAAGAAAGACAGCACCTGGCGTTGAGCTGTTAGATGAGTTAGTTGGATCACAATGGTTCACCAGCTTGGATCTACGCGCGGGATATCATCAGATACACGTGAAGCCGAAAGATGAGCATAAAACAGCATTCAAAACCCACCACAGACACTATGAATTCAAGGTGATGCCCTATGGGTTAACCAGTGCGCCTGCGACCTTTCAAGGGCTGTTGAACACGATCCTGGAACCATTGTTGCGCCGGGGTGTATTAGTGTTCATTGACGACATATTGGTGTACAGTCGTTCGTTGGAGGAGCATGTTGAAAGGCTGCGTCAAGTGTTGGAAATTCTAGTGCAACATCAGCTGAAAGTGAAGCGTTCCAAATGCGTCTTTGCCCAACAATAGTTGACATACCTTGGACACATTATTAGTCACGACGGGGTAGCAACCGACCATAAGAACATTGTAGTCGTTCGGGATTGGCCGAGGCCAGCGGATGTTAAGAAGGTGTGTGGCTTCCTAGGGTTGGCGGGTTATTACCGAAAGTTTGTGCGCAACTTTGGAGTTCCCAGCCGGCCACTCACTGAGTTGTTGAAGAAGAATACTCTGTTTGTATGGACTGAAGAAAAAGAGCAGTCATTCCAAGCTTTGAAGAATGCGCTCATCTCAGCGCATGTTTTGGCTTTGCCGGATTTCACCAAAACATTCGAAGTGGAGACAGATGCGTCTGACTGGGGAATCGGTGTGGTGCTGATGCAGGATAAGCACCCTGTGGCATACCTCAACAAGGCATTGGGACCTCGAACACAAGGGTTGTCAACATACAAAAAAGAAGATTTGGCGATCGTGATGGCCGTTGACTACTGGTGAACATACTTGCAGTCAGCAGAATTCGTCCTCAGGATAGACCAAAAGAGCCTTATTCACCTGGGGGATCAACGGTTGACCACACCATGGCAACAAAAAGTGATGACTAAACTAGTGTGCCTGTAATACTGCATTGTGTATAAGCCAGGAACTACCAATCGAGCAGCAAACTCCTTGTCAATGAAGGGGGTCGATCAAGAGGCGGAACTCATTGCCATATCTCCAAGGGTGCCCGATTGGCTAGAAGCGATCTCGGCAGGTTACCAACAGGACCCTCAATCTAGCAAAATATTACAAGATTTGACAGTGTCAGGGAACAATGCCACTCGGTTCCAGTTGCGCGATGGGGTGCTCCGACAAGGTGACCGCATTTGGGTGGGAAATAACAGGCATGTACAACAGAGTATACTAACAGCAATGCACTCTAGTGCGATTGGAGGACACTCAGGTTTTCAGGTTACGTATCACCGAATTCACAAGTTGTTCACTTGGCCGGGGATCAAAAGGGATGTGAGAGCTTTTGTGGAGCAGTGTACAGTCTGCAAGCAAGCGAAAACAAAACACGTTCGGTATCCGGGACTGCTTCAACCATTGCCGGTACCTGATCATGCATGGCAGATGATCGCCATGGACTTCATCGAAGGCTTGCCCTGATCCTCCAATTACAACTACATTATGGTCGTGGTGGACAAATTCTCCCGGTACGCCCACTTTGTGGCCTTATCAACCCCTTTACTGCCTTCCAAGTCGCTCAGTCATTCATACAGAACGTGTTCAAGCTCCATGGACTGTCGCAGTCGATTATCTCGGATCGAGATCGTGTTTTCACCAGCTCTCTTTGGAGGGAGCTCTTCAGAGCAACGCAGACGCAATTGCGCATGAGTTCTGCTTACCACCCCCAAACTGACCGGCAGACCGAACGAGTCAACTAGTGTGTGGAGGCGTACCTACGCTGCTTCGTTCATGCTTGCCTTGGCAAATGGTACAACTGGTTGGCACTTGCTGAGTTCTGGTACAACACTTCCTTACACTTCACTCTGGACAAGTCTCCATTCGAAGTATTATATGGCCATCACCTAAGACACTTTGGAATTGGCAACACGATAGTGTGTCAGAATGCTGATTTGGCGACCTAGATGAAGGAAAGGGCACTAATGACCGAGCTACTGCGACGACACTTGAATCGAGCTAACCAGAGAATGAAGGCTCAAGCTGATGCAAGACGGTCTGAAAGATCCTTTGAAGAAAGCGACTGGGTGTATCTGAAGCTACAACCATATGTGCAAAGTTCGATGGCCTCACGAACTAACCACAAATTGGCATTTCGGTTCTTTGGACCTTTTTAGGTGGAGAAGAAGATCGGCGATGTGGCGTACAAGTTGAAGCTGCCGACCGCCTCAGCCATTCATCCGGTCTTTCATGTATCCCAATTGAGGAAGGCGATGCCGCCGTCAACTCTAGTTCAAGTAGAGCAGCCCGAGACAACCGACGATGAGCAAGTGCCGATCAAGGTGCTGCAACGACATCTACAAAACAAAGGCGCCACCACAGTCACGCAAGTCTTGGTTCACTGGTCGGGATCAGCACCTTTGGCAGCAACCTGGGAGGACCTCGACGGGCTTCAAGGGCGCTTTCCACACACTCCAGCTTGGGGATAAGCTAGTTCTGAAGGGGAGAGGGATGTCACAACATCTACTACTCCACTGGGTGATGACCCAATACAACCCGGCATGGGCCGGTGTGTCCGACGGCCAGCACCAAATTCCCTACCAAGGATTGGGTGGCGTGAGGGAAGCCGACCGCTCGTTAGCCTGGCACAAGAAGACATCCACCTCGGAGTACTTAAAGCACCTAAGTACCGTGTGGTAGAATCAACTCTTTTGTAACGAACAGGACTCTAATTCCCATCTACCTTCTTCCCTGCCCCCGTCTGATTCTCTCAATTCCTAGCCTCCTGCTTCCATCCTACCCCCAATTGCTCCTCTCAATCCCCTCTGATTCTGGGAACGTAACATGTTCACCTTCTAAAACTCGTGTTGCCTAACTTGTGGCAAAAATATGTTTATAAGCAGCCTCGAGTCAGAACTCTGCGCTTCCTGCTTGTCGTCCTGTTTGGGGCGCAGAAATTTCATAAAAAAAACAATTCAATTATTACATGAATGTAAATGAAATTCCTACTTCAGCACATTCGTCATGTTTCTATACTGGTTTTTGTTTCAACTGTCTGCCATCGTGGTACGATGAGTTCTTCTCTTGTTTTTTGCTTAAAGTTTCTCGTCGAAGCGTAAGGTGCTTAGCTGGGCAGCCGAAGTCGCTAGAAAATGGTGACACGGTTCGCTTCCATATGCAGATAAGTCTTGTATCTGTCCTGGTAACAGCTGAATGCAATCATACGTTTCCGTGGAATATATGCCGGCTAAGTATAGGTCCTGAAGATGATATGGTATATTACTCCCTGTTGCTTTGCCCGTAAGTCTAAGCTCAAAAAATAAATGATAGTGCAAGTGATCACAATCATTTCTGAAAAGTGTCAAGTCTCATACAGCTTGATCTTCGCAACTAAAAAACTGTATTTAACTGTAATTCTGTCCGAGGATGATAAGCTTGTTTGCTAGTTGCAGCATCTTGCCATCCAAAGCGCTCTTTAGTTGATATCTTTGTTATTTCAGAACTCAAAAGACTTAGGTGCCTTTGTGGTTAATATCTTGTCAAAAGATATTTTTAGGGTGCCTGACATATATGGTCTGACCGCTTTACAATTGATGTTCTCTCCTTTTTAAGTCAGAACTGATAGTTTCAGTAAGAAATTGGGGGTTGTGTAGAAACTTGTGAGGAAACATTTAAGTTTATGGGTGGTCGATGTCGTTGTATGTTCCAATCGAATACTGAAGCGCAAGCGACGCTTTCTTAAATATGAAAAAAAAAAAACGCAAGCGACAAGTTACTACCAAAATATAGGAGTACACTTAAAGTCGAAAAACGTAAACATTTCGTCGCTTTTTTTCTGTTTGATGTTTACATCTTGAAGACGAATATTGAAAGGGGAACTCAATCAAGCCACGTAGGATGATTTGTGGTTTAATTAATCATTTAATTCACAAGTCATACACACTCTCCTATTTGTAAAGAATCCATTCACCAACCTAGTAGCATATTGTGCTACCTTACCAGAGAAAAACGTAAAGGTGGTAGGTGCACCTGTAATTTGGAAGGCGCATGCAAATGTGTAGCTATTGGCCGTATATTAGTAGTGTGCTCGTGTGTTACAATAAAACTCTAAAAAAGAGATATATATTAGTAAATAGGGTCTTAAACCACATAATAAATATAATCGTCAATGTCAATGTGATTATTTGATCACAAACAACTCAGTGATCCAATTCACACCATCTGTGTGTTAGCCAAGTGTCGGTGTAAATAAATATAAGATTGACAAACTTCCATTCACCACATATTATGGTACCTCACTAAGAAGATATCACTAGGATCACTGTAACTTAGAACAAGATTAGGGAAAATCCTCGAATGTCACTTAAAGTTGTTCCGATTCTTTCCGTGTCACTAAAAAAAGTGTTCTTCCCTACATGCCACTAAGAGTCTATTTTGATCCTGTTCCTTACTTTCCCTTCTCCCTCCCCTTCCTCTTTCCACCCTCTTCCTCTTCTTCTTCTTCTTTTGCTACCAGAACCGATGTGCAACAGACTGGGAAAGGTGAGCACAGGTTAGAACATGGCAAGGCCAACCAATTTTTGGTGGTGGTTTGGGTTGTACAAGTCTGGCCGAAGCGAGGGTGCGACGGTCGCAATAAATCTAAAACATGGGAGGTCGACGGCGATGGTTCCGACGGCAAATCAAGCCAAACGAGTGATCGATGAGCATCTAGGAGTAGAGGTAGCTTTGATGATGTGGATGGTTCAGGAATAAGATGGCCGAGGCAGCCTGGCGTCGGTGGCAGCTCGAGGTCTTGGAAATGTCGCCACCCTGGCACCAGCCGGTCGCCAAGGGGGCTGCTGCCGTCTTACTTCCACCACCACTCCTTCCGCCACACGCCACCGGGCCAGACTCGTCCTTAGCACCCGCTTTGGCGTCGGCGGCGGCGAAGGCAGTGGTGGAGAGGGGGAGGGGCAGGGGGATGTTGGTGGTGGCAGTGGAGGAACGCGAGCACATGCGCCACGTCGTGGATGACGACAAGCCTCTTGGGGCAGTCCAGGAACCGGCTATAGCGGGCATCACCGAAGAGCGCACCCTAGAGGGATCCATGGGGCATGTACTCGAAGACGAGGAGGAGGGGGTGGTCGGCATCAAAGCTGGAGTAGCTGAGGAGGGAGACGAGTCGCAGGGAGTCGTGGAGGCGTCGGGGAAGGTGGCGAGGTAGACGGCACCGCTGCACCACGGCTGAGGAGACGCGAGGGTTGAAACCCCCCGGTGGTGCAGTGGAGCGCGTGGGTGCCGGCGGCGAGAGAATGGTAGCGTGGGGTGCCAGCACCAGCATCGATGCCAGCGGAGGTGGAGCAAGCGGGAGGAGGAAGAGCATCCTCGCTGTCGTGGCCGCCGCAGGGCGTGGCGTGGTGGGCTTGATGGGGAGGTGGTTCTTGAGTGGTGAAGAAGGGAAGGCGTAGTGGTGGTGGCGCGTGGGTGCGAGCAAGTGAGGAAAAGGGGAAGGCGGTCGAAGGCATGGTAGTAGAGGTGGCGGAGAAAGTGGAAAGGGAAGAAGATGAGTGTTGTGTGCGAGCAAGTGAGGAAAATGGCACAGGGGATTAGGAGGTGGCACGTGGGAATATTAATTTTTAGTGGAGAATAGAGAGAGAATGGCGGGTTTAGGAAAGTGGAAAGGGAAGAAGATGAGGGTAAGATGGGGATTTTTTTGGGGATTTTATGAACTTGACTCGACAACCACTAACGTCGTGGTGATCGAATTGGCACAGAGGGGATTAAAATAAACTCTCGATGGCACATAGAGAATATTAATTTTTTTAGTGGCACAGAAGGAATCGAGACAACTTTCAATGGCATGTGAAGAATTTTTTTTTTTTGGAAGATTCAGTTCATGACGCATATATGCCAAGCAAGCATACGCTCTCCCATATGCATGCACTCTAGAAACACCCTTTCACCAACATTTTTTGTCCACAAATTTGCCTTGTTATGGCAAACATAAAAGCTCACATCACATACTACGCATTGTTTAGCGAGAACTTACCGAGAATATATTTTTAAAAACTATACTTAACATCAATTATACTTTTTTTATATTAAAAAAAGCAAAGCAACACAAATTACACTGGACAAAGATTTGAAGAAACACAAATTACAAAAGTTTTACTTCTCCTTCAGGTAAAAGTAAAACCGTAAAAGCCTCCCCACACGCCAAAAACCACCTCGAACACATGCCAAAAAAGATCCAGGAAAAAGGAGGCCTTCCCTCCTGCAACAGCAACACCATCCTACACCGGGTCCACAGTGCGCCGGCCAGCCCCCCACCCACACCGCACCCGCACCCACGCGGCGGCGCCCGCGCCCGCGCCCGGCTATTTATACCCGACGAACGGCCCGGATACCCTGACCCCCGCAATCGCACCCGCCTGGGCCGCCTTCTCTTCTCCAGCGTCCGATCTCCCACTCGCCGCCCTCACCGCAGCTCCGCACCTCGCCTCGCTTCCTCCCCCTTGTCTTCACCACCTCGCTCTCCCCTCCCTCCACGTCGCTCGCGCGCGCGCGCGAAACCTATATAAGGTACGCCTCCATCTCTCTCCCCAAACCCCTCTCTCTCCGCGCCCTTCTCGAGCCTTGGAGGGGCTAGGGTTTGGTGGGTTGGGTGGGCCGATCTGATGGATCTAGGGTTTCGGCTGCGGCCGTGGTGGTGGTGCAGGAGCGGGAGCGGGAGCGCATGGCGGACGCGCCGGGGAGCCCCGGGGGCGGCGGCGAGAGCCACGACAGCGGCAGCCCCAGGGGCGGCGGCGGCGGACGGGGCGTCAGGGAGCAGGACCGGTTCCTGCCCATCGCCAACATCAGCCGCATCATGAAGAAGGCCATCCCGGCCAACGGGAAGATCGCCAAGGACGCCAAGGAGACCGTGCAGGAGTGCGTCTCCGAGTTTATCTCCTTCATCACCAGCGAGTGAGTGGGTCTGCTGCTGCTGCTCTGTTTGGCTTGGCTGGGCCTGGAATGGCCTTTTTATTTTGGTGGGTTTGTGTTGACTTGTCAGTGATTTGGTTGTTTGCAGGGCGAGCGACAAGTGCCAGAGGGAGAAGCGGAAGACCATCAACGGCGACGACCTGCTGTGGGCAATGGCCACGCTGGGGTTCGAGGACTACATCGAACCCCTCAAGGTCTACCTGCAGAAGTACAGAGAGGTGCGTAGTGATGTGGATGTCTGGGTAAAATCGAAATTGGAGTGATTTTGATATGATTATGGTGGATTTTTGCTTTGGGAGTTTGGTAGGGCCATCACCAGTTCGTCTGTTCTACAACTTTAGCCTTAATTGGCAAGTATAAATTATTTTGTTCAGCTTGGGGACCGATGGATGACCCACGTTACTTATGGCACCAACGAACTTATTTAGCTTTGTTGTTTAACAAAGAGCTTGTCCTTCAACAAGTGTTGCTCTATCATTCCAATGTGAAACATGCCAAAATTACTGTTATTCAGAGAACACAATGGTTTGAAGCGCTAAGAGTTGTATTGTGCCAAAATTACTGTTATCAATTGGAACTTGGAAGTAATTTCTTGGACTGAAACACACACACACACACACAAACTACATTTTCTTGTACATGCCCCAATTATTTGATTGCAATCACCAATATAATAGGTGTATGATAGCACATTAGCAACCTTGTATCAAGTCTAAATTTCTATATATGCATGAGGCTAAAACAACATTTGTTAAGGCAGGTAGCATGTCTACCTAGAAACCTACATTTTATCAGAAAAGTTTATATCCAATGCAAATGAAATGCATCAAACAAACCAGAGCGCTTATAAAAATAGCATATTTGCATTATAAAGTTCCTAAATTCCTTGACTGAAGCTATGCCTCCTGCTTACAATTCATACATAATCTAGCTAATCTAGATTAAAGAATAAAGAACAAATGTCTATGCAACACTTTTTAACACGTCTTATAATTTATGCATAGTTTGTGCATGCTTGTTTTTTGGTTTGTTTGTCCATCTGATATGTCTTCTTTTTTGTCTTCTGTTTGGTGGATGACTATGCTGATTGCAGATGGAGGTATGTCAATTTAACTATTTTTAATTATGTTTCATGAGCTAGTATTGTTGCTGGATGATGAATCCCTCCTAGATTTCTTCATGTGTTCTTAGACATTGAGATGAAAATGTCTTGCAACTTGAAATTTTAGTTGCAGATGTAATCAGCTCGGAAAAATGATAATTTGGGCCTGTCTCCATCATGATTTTAGCTCGTCTGTACATAGTTTAACTGTCCATGTTCAAATTATGAAGGCATATAGCCCATCTATTGGGTATTTGGATATAGTTTCAAATTGTGAAGATATTGTTAAACGGATGTACTAAGCTATTTATATAACCTACTTAGGTGAATATACTTTTTAAAGTTTTCTAGTTCTACTAGTTGCCTGTATTGATTCTTACCAACAGGGCAAAAAAAAGTTGCATATATAATGGAGATTGTTCATATACATGTTATTTCCTTGCACCATACAGGCGACTGATATGTTAGGTTCAAGTGGAATTGTATACATTCTTCACTGATGTTGACCATTTAATAGATGTTCATTTGGCTTCACTGACTGCTTGCAAGTTCTCTTGCTCCCCTACAATGTTTTCTATAGCAAGTAGATACACCTTACTAGGGTTAGGATCTTGTTATGATTCATAATTGTACTATCAAGCCCACATAATTCTGAGATGTGATGAACTCAGCTCACCCTTCTTCAATAATTAATAGGGTGACAGTAAGTTATCTGCAAAGGCTGGTGATGGCTCTGTTAAGAAGGATGCAGTGGGTCCTCATGGGGAAGCTAGTAGCTCAAGTGCACAAGGGGTTAGTATATGTCTGTTTTCTTGTTGTTCTTTTGACAATGCTGGAAAACTGAACTATCTGTGTTCTTTTTAGATGGGCCAACAAGGAGCATACAGCCAAGGAATGGGTTTATGCAACCTCAGGTGACTAATCATAAATATGATTGACAAATCATTAGTTGTGTAATATTGTTTGGAACCACAGTGTTTAGCTTGAGTACCGCCAGAAAGTTGGCATAGTTGATTTTTTGCCAAAATTTTTGACTGAATGTACTGTCAACTTCTGATGCCTATGAGACATCATCATGCCTGACTTCAAAAAGTACATTACTAGTTGATTGGCAGTTGTGTTGATTTTGTTAGGTTTTTGTAGGATATTACTTGCTGACAATGTAGGTTGTCTGGACTCAGCAGCTTAACAACTCCTATTAAGCTGCATGTTCTATAATGACGGTCTTGTGAATCTTCTCTAGTGCAATGACGCAATCAGTAGAAAACTAGGAATAAAATTCTGTTATGCTTACATTTGTTATTTGTATTCTTATAACTGCACAAATGTGAGATATCTAGTGGTACCACCTCATTGTGGCGCTCCCATGCTACTGAGTACTGACACTCTGGTCCCTTCTAAATCATACTCTTGGCCCGGTATGTAAAGGAAGAAACAAAAAATAAGGAGAAAAATGAAAAGAGAAAAATAATATTTACTGCGATCCCTCTGTGTTTCTTCAGTTGATCAGAGTTGAGGGGGGTTGCAAATTTGCACAAGTTGGAGCTTTGTGACCAGTAGATTAGCCCCTCTGTCCCTTATGTTGTTGGAACGTTCCTTTTTGGTTGATTCATAGTCTGGTGTATCAGAACACACAAGCACTAGATATTTTGCCTAGGAAAAGTTGATGCTTGATAATGCATAAAACAAGGTTCATTCCATCAGGGCATGAACAAGAATATATCCAGGTAGAGCCAGATTTATGTTATTTCATCTGTTAGAAATGCAAAAAAACTTTTGGATGTGTAATGATCTGAGCCAAAAGATGTTCATATGTGTTGCGTCTGCCTCATGTAGTGAGGCATCCCGTACTACAATTTTCAGCATTTTCACGCATGAGGTATCCAGAATTCTGTTCATCCATCGGCATTCAAAGGACAGTCTATATTTTAGTGACGTCTGATATCTTGTTTTTTAGAGGATTTGCGTTTGATATCTGTACATCTGACCAGCCTTTTTCTTTTCATTGCTCAGTACCATAATGGGGACATCTCAAACTGAAGATATGTACCTACCCTGAAACTGCTGCTCCTCTGCAAGGTATATATTCCATCCTGATATCCTTGCACTGTCAGGAATCAGATGCTATTTTGATCTCTGCCTGTATGAAATGTCTCATGCGTCGATACATTTCTAACACAGTTGGGTTTTCTTTGGTGCCGCAGTTATTCCGCTAATATACACCTTGTGGTGAGCAGTTAAGGAACTTACTACCCCCATTAGGTTTGTGTTTGTGTGCCAGAACTGATTCTTCGAAGTTTTAAAGCTGCGTATTGCCAAGGCTGCTTCCCAGATGTAAATTGCTTCCGTGAGAATAGTTCCAGTGTGGTTTAGCGTCGTCGTTGTCTGTATATTCAGGATAATTTAACAATTGGCCTTTTGGCTGTCATTTGGTTCCATATATTTGTATTGGGGGAGGCATAAATCCTGTGTAATTTGTCCTAAACTAGTGTATCAAACTCTGAGAAGAGTTGCTTCAGTTGTAACAAGCTTTGTTTTAGTCCATGTAACCGTGTGTTGGGCCTTACAAGAGAAGAATGTGGCGAAAAACGCATATTTATTTACCGACCAGAAATGCGCATTACCATCTGCATGAGTTTGCAATCAGTATTTACACTTCTGATCATACACAAATCGTATTTGCAGAAATAGCAACGTGGACGCCCGGTCACCCCGCGCCCACTGCTACGTCGCGTGGGCGCACGCCCACCTTGCGCCCGCCCAGATCCACGCGCGTGAGCGCACGCCCATACGGCGCCCGTCGCCACCCGGCCGTCACGTCGCGTGGGCGTACGCCCACCCTGTACGTGTTTTTTCTTAAATTTTTTAGATGCAGAAATATTTTTTAAAAAAAAAATACTACAGTGGCGGTCGCAATTTTTTTGTTTTTGTTTTTTGTTTTTTTTTTAAAAAAAATATTTATGTATATTTTTTGTAAGAATTTTTAAATATAGTAAATAGGGTTCAAAAATTATGAAATTTTTTATGGAGCAATTACACGGTGTCAGAAGGCTCCATAAAAAATTTTATAATTTTTGGATTCTATTTACTATATTTAAATATTCTTACAAAAAATATACATAAATAATTTTTTTTAAAAAAAAAAGAAAAACCTTGCTACAGTGGTGGGCGCAGGGTGAGCGCGAGCCTACCACTGTAGCAAAAAAATTTAAAAAATATTTCTACCTCTAAAAAAATTGAAAAAATTGAAAAAACACGATGCAGTATGCGCAGGTGGTGGCGCGCCACGCGACGTGGCGGCCGGGTGGCGGCCGACGTAGGGTGGGTGTGCGCCCACGCGACGTGGCGGCACGGCAGTGCTAGGCGCGGGGTGACCGCGCGCCTGTGTTGCCATTTCTGCAAATACGGTTTGCATGATCAGAAGTGTAAATACGGTTTGCAAACTGACCGTATCCGCCAAAAATTCCATGAATGCCCAGCCCTCTCTTCTAAGCTTCTGGCGCAGTATACAAGTGAAGTGAGACAGCTCGCTTCAGGTTCTGCAGGTGAGCAATGGTGAGCTTTGTCTGGCCCCGAAATGCTTTGTTTGTTTGCATTCCACTCCTAAGGTTGCTAAGTATTACTGGTGGTACGAAGCTATGAACAAAATGTTTCTAAGCGACATTCAGACCAGGCCTGATTACCTGCCAGTGAAAAATCTTTCTGAGATTTAATTAATCTTCATGCAAATTCAAATTTCAATTCGAAAATTGTCCGCAATTTCCGGTAACCGGCCAAAACCGGTTGTATCGCTATCCCTCCGATGTAATTTTCTTACCGGTAGGGAAGTGTTTTCCCTGTTACCTGCCGGTACACAAACACTCGGCAGAAGTGTTGTTCACAACACAGAATGTTGGTTGGTTGCCGATGTATCATCAGACTTGGCAGTTGTCAGCTGAATACGTGTAGCAGTCCTTGTAATGAAGCATCACTACAATAGGCTGTAACACGGGAGGTTCAACTGTACAAGGGCATCATCACCTTCGCAGGTACCAAAGAAGAAAAGGAAGGCAAAAAACTTGCCCCTGGGCCTGGGCAATGAGCCGATGAACATGCCCACGCTCCCCAGCGAATCGGTTAGCGCAGAAAAACCACAACGGTGCACAGAAAATGACGGGACAAAAAGGAAATGAAATTTGATGATCGATCAACATGCAAGTAGAATCAGCCTGCAAAATATATGAGCTAAGATGGAAAAGGGAGAAATGGGCTCCAGAACACAGCCAGTTTACAAATGACAATTGATACAAGAATCATGGCATCCCAGCAGATTGCCTGACACTGAAATGTAGGAAAGAACATGGCTTGCCATACTTGATTTGGGATGCTAACCCAGTGGCTGATCTACTGACTGCAGCGCCATCGTTTCAGAGGAACCTCTGTTTATGATACACCGATACTTCTGCTTCCAAGACAACTAGATGGTTATATGAAAAAGGGGCAAAGAGGCCCTAGTTACTAAAACCTAATAGCATTATGTAGTCGATTCCCGTTTTTCTATACAGAACACAACATCCAGATGGGAGAATCAGTTGGGCAGACCACCTCGATATCAACAGAAACAAGAATTCGACGCAAGCTAGCCGGTTTGCTCAGCTACACCCGTCTGTCCATCTCGTGCCTCAACCGTGGGATCTTTCTCTGCCGCTGTAGTTCTCTCTTCTGGTGCTTCAACCGTGGCATCCTCTACAGCTTCCTCGGCTGTCGTAGTTTCAACCGTGACATCCTCTACAGTTTTCTCGGCTGTCGTAGTTTTCACATCTGGTGCTTCAACAGTGGCATCCTCTGCAGCTTTCTCGTGTGTCGTAGTTTCAACCGTGGCATCCTCTGCAGCTTTCTCGTCTGTCGTAGTTTCAACCGTGGCATCCTCTGCAGCTTTCTCGGCTGTCGTAGTTTTCACATCTGGTGCTTCAACTGTGGCATCCTCTGCAGCTTTCTCGGCTGTCGTAGTTTCAACCGTGGCATCCTCTACAGCTTTCTCGGCTGTCGTAGTTTTCACATCTGGTGTTTCAACAGTAGCATCCTCTACAATTTTCTCGGCTGTCGTGGTTTTCTCATCTGGTGCCTCGACTGTGGCTGTCGTGGTTTTCTCATCTGGTGCCTCGACTGTGGCATTCTCTACAGTTTTATCGACAATTATAGCTCCCTCATCTGATGCTTCAGCTGTCGTTTCGCCTTCTGCGGTCTCACCAGCTAGTGCTTCAGCAGTAGCTTTATTGTCTGTTTTCTCATTCCCATCTATTACATCAGCTGTAGTTTCACCTTCTCCAGTCTCCACAGATAGTACTTCAGCAGTAGCTTTATTTTCCATTTTCTCATCTGGTGCTTCAGCTGTAATTTTACCTTCTGCAGTCTCCCCAGCTATTGTTTCACCAGCAGCTTTATTTTCTACAGTTTCATCAACTCGTTCTTCGACTTTTGACTCCACAGCTCCCTCAACCATGACTGAGTGGTTAGTAGTGGCATCAACCATAGCTACATCTTCTGCAGTCTGTTTCCCCACCTCAATTTGTCCACCTGATGCTTCAGTTACAGCTTCCACTTGAACAGTTTGCTCAACACTACAGACTTGTTCAGATGATACTTCATCGCCGGTTTTGGATTCGACAATTTGCTTGTTTGACCCAGCTTCTTGGGCTGATGCTTTGGTTAGGTCTTCGACAGTGTCAGCCTCTGCATTTGTGCCCTCTTGTTCTACTGATGTTTCGCATAAAGCTTGAAACTGCACAGTTTCTAATTGCCCTTGAACTTCTGAAGTCTCAGCGGGTACAGCATCTGATAGAACTGTAGTTGATTCCTCCATTGGAACTTTGACTTGCTCAGTTGTAACTTGACCAACTGGTTCTGCAGTTACAGCTTCAACTTCCAACTTTGGATCACAAGGAATTTCAGCTGGTTCTTCTTTTGGAGCTTGAAATTGCATTGTTTGCTCAGTTGCATCTTGTTCCCCTGGTTTTTCAGTAAAACTTTCAGCTTGCAACTCCAGAGATTCACTGGTCTCTTCTGGAACTTCATTCTCAGTATCAGCCTCGGTGACATCTTTGGAGGCCCCGTTCAGAGGTTCTTCCCTGGCTTGCTCAATCACACCAACAACCTGAGCCGCTTCTTCTGCTTGAACTTTGAAATGCAAAGCATCAGACAAAACATGGCCCCCTTGTAAAGTTTCAGGTACGGTAACAGCTTGCATAGTACTTGCCGGAACTTCAGCTGATGCTTCTTGGACAGTTTGCTCAACCGTATAAACTTGTGCAACAATTGATGCTTCAGCAAATGCTTCAAATACAGCATTATCCCCACAAACATGACCCTGTTTTGGGGCTTCAGCTGCAACATCAACTTGGATAGTGTCTGAAAGAACTTCAGCTGACTCTTCATTTGTAGCTTCAGCATGGGAAGCTTCCTTGATAGTATCTTCAGTTTGTGCCTCAGATGAAGCTTCCATTTGCAAGGTATTTGATGGAACCTCAACTGATTCTTGATTTGGAGCTTTGCCTAGCTGGATTTCATCAACCGTGCCTCCATTTGATGCCCCAGTTGCAGCTCCAGACAGGGCAATCTCTGATCGATCTTTAAGTGACGTTTCATCCTGGGCGTAAGCTTGCTCAATCATGCTAACTTGCTCAGATGACTCTTCGGCGATGGTTTCAGCTTGCCCACTATGTGTATCTGTTCCAATTTGATCACGTCGCCCAGTTAGCTCAGCATCACTTTGTCCTGTTTTCTCAACCATGTTAACTTGATCAACCAATGCCTTGTCTGCAGCTTCAGCTTGGCATGTTTGCTTGACAGTCTCAACTTGTTCAGCTGATGATTCTTTTACAGCTTCAGCTTTGTCAGTTTTGTCGACCTGGTCAACTTGCATAGCATCCTGTGGAACTTCAGGCTCACATGGACCTAGAGAAAATACATTGCCACATGGTACAGTAAGCGTGTAATATTGTCGAAGTTGTAAACTAACTTTTAAAAAAAACAGAAGGAATGTTTACCATGAACCTCCAGACCATGATCTTCTGGGTGTTCCTCAGGATTATTTACTTCTGGCAAGCCTAGAGAAAACGGCATATTCACAAGACGATAGCTACGAAGCGAAGGACCAAAAGTGCCGTACTTGCCAGCAGCACTGAAAGCCCTTTCAGCATCAGCACGTTTCTTGAAGACAACTTTAACAGTATTTGTGTTCTTGTGCACTTCAGTCTCGGATTCTTTCAGTGGCCCATAGCGACCGAACATCTTAATCAGACCAGTTTCAGAAGGAAGAGCAGTTGACCTGCCAAAGCTCAAAACAAGTGCAGTGGGCTTGCACTCGTCAACCATCTTTTCGTCAACATGGATAATTGATCTTTCTATCACTTGTATCTGTTTCTTAGGACCCAACGTTCCAAGTTGTAGATGCTGTACAGAGGGCACGTTTGTTTCTCTTGATGCTCTACGCCTACGCCTTGGCCTCGTGTTCGTACTAGCTCCTCTGAGGCTAAGAATTGGGTGATTACGCAAACTCAATCCGGACCAGTAGGAGTCCTGCATATGATCAGTTGTCTCTACATCAGGAGAAGGAAAGACCTTCCTCTTTCTCCCCTTCTTTGCTGTACTTTTTTCGATAATGTTTGCTTCAGTAGTAGTAGAAACAATGTAGTTCCTGTAATCACTGAAGTAACTAATTATCACCGCTGAGAAACTATATCCGTTCATTGGCTCTATGGCAACTGAGCAGAGCTGTGACAATAATTCCTTGGGATCCGCAATGTGGTGCCTATGCATGCGTCTCCTTTTTGCACGCTTCTCCACGGTAAGTTCATTAACATCATCATCACTAGAGATATCAAATTCTCCATTCTCTGCTTCAACGGTGTTCTTATACACTGCTTGTTCACTTTGAGACTTCACAATGGATGAAGATCCTGTCAGCTGGCTTGCAGCTCGCCGAATGCACTCCCCAATCTTGAAAGAACTACCAAAAGTTGTAGTTGATGACTTGGTCTCTGAATCTTCAAACGAGTCAAGGCCTCTTTTCTTCTTGTTCTGTAAGTCATCAAAATCGTCAAAGTCCATAACCATCTGTCTTTCCACTGGATCATCATAAGTAGTATCATTGGACAGATTGGATGTGGCCTTTTTGTCCATCAACTCTAGGTCATCCTCAGGCTTCTGTTTACGAGGTCTTCCCCTGCCTCTTTTGGGCTTGTCATGACTAGGATGCACCTCATTATTGACAGCTTCCTCAACCATTACATTCCTGATGGAAGAAGTGTCCATGCCATTCTCAACCCACGCACTGCCAGTTTGGAATGATGCAAGTTCAGGGCATCCCTTAGATCGATAGAAAGATGTGAGTTGAGAACAAGCTATCACTAATTCTAGCAGATCACCCCCTTGGCCAGGGAACAGAGCCAACGACTTAATATAATGAAGAAGGTTTTCTGGACTGAGACATGTTAAGATCTCAGACCGGTTAACTGCTGAGCAAGTAACTCCATCCTTGAGCCCAGCATTCTCAACCATATAAGACATCCCATTGTCAGAGAGCTCTTCTGGCAAACAAGAACAACTCATCCCTGACAATATCCGCCTTGAGAGTTCTTCAAGTGCATAATTAACTGAACTGACGAAGGCATCTGAACTGCTCTGTTTCTCCATTTGCGAATAGTTAGTTACAAAAGGCTTCAACTGGGATTCATCACACCATGCAAAAGTGTTGTCACCAAAATACGCTACCAAATGATTGCCCTTTTTCTGGTGTTTCAGCGCCAACTCAGACGCATCTGAAGGAGCAAAGATCTCACCAGGCCACCAAGGATGACTTTTCACTTTACCCCAGACAAGATCAGAAACTCGAAAACCACCTTTATCAAGAGGAGGAAGGCAGTATCTAGCACACTGATCAAAATTTGCTGGACTAGCAGCGTCATTACTGCTCTGATTATTTCCACCATCAGGAACTTGCTCCCATGTTGGCGGGAGCATTTCAGATCTATCATCCTGCTGCTCAGGCGTGGGAGCTCCATCATCTTCAGGGATCTTGGAGCTTCCCTCGACATCACTGAGCACATTATTCTGTATTTCCTTATCGCAATGTGCTACACCATTACCCTTTCCTTTATTTCCTATCGCAGGTGTTGCATTGGCATAATTTTCTTCGGGTTTATTGGACTCTGAAATGGAGTGAGTAAATATTATTTGATGATGCAAAGTGAGTTAGAAATAGTGTCATCGATAACCAGCACATCAAATTGACCGGAGTCCGGGGTAGTCTCCTTACCGGCTTCAGCATGTTCAGTAGTGGCAGAACCAGGTGCTTCCACTGCCTCACCAGCAACAGCAACATCTTCTGCCGGAGCCGGCTTCCTTTCTGCCTCGCTCTGCAAAACCCCAGCTTCCGCTTCCAGCTTCTCCTCGCCACCATCTCCCCCATCCAGCCCTCGCGTGCCGTCAACGGATTTATCCCCGCATCCTTCATCACTAACCATACCAGCCGACTCCGTCGCGTACAACGGATCACTCGCCGCTGCCGCACCGCTCCCTTCTAGAACAACATCTGCCGTCGCCGCCGCATCGCCTGCCACCACAGCCTGCCCTTCCACCTTCACCTCAGCGGCAACAGGCGCCTCCTCCACGGATTCCATCATCGTCACATCAGCATCTCCCGCCGGGCCCGAGCTGCCAGCCAAGCTCCCCTCCCCATCTCCCGCGGTCGCCCCCGCAGCACCCGCCACCTTGGGCTGCAACTCCTGCTTCGGCTCGCCGTTTCCACCCGGATCCGAGGCCGCAACAGCCACAGGACTCGAGCTCATCGGAGCAAGGCCTCGGGACCCCTCCCTGCCGAGCTCCGGGCGAGGAATCTGGAGGATTGGAGCCGGAAAATCAGCGAAGGAGCTCAAAATTCCACCCTCGATCTGGCAGCTGCAGAGCGAGGGAGCGAAACCCTAGGCCCGGATCAGCACGGGAGCTCGGAATTTACCTGGCGCGTGGCGAGAAGGCGGGGATGGGAGGCGAGGCGAGCAGAGCACGGGAGCTGAGGAGAGGAGAAATGGATGCCGGAGCAAACAGGGAGTGTGTGTGCGCTCGTCTTTTTCTGTCGCGCAGCTGCAGTGGAGCAGCGTATGCGTTTGGATTAAGGAATAATCAATTATTTGTCACTCGGACGTGAATTTAAGGATTTGTAACTTTATGTGTGAATAATATTTAGATCTCGGAGTCATATGTTATAGATATATCAGTGATAAATACTGAATTGCATATCTTTAATAGTGACAAATAATCAAATCTCCCTTTGATTAATGGTCCACCGTGAGATGGCGAGATCATGAGGATCTGATCTGCTATGGTAAATGTTTTCGACTCTTTCGTTTTTTAGAGGGAGGAAGCGAGAGGGGTCATCGGGAGTTTGGGACTTGGGACAGATTTTAGATGTGATCAGTAATCGGCTTAGAATCTAGAATTATGTTCATGTAAACCCTTTTTTTAAGTCATGTATACCCTTTTGTGGTTGTAGTAGACTAGCAAGTAGGGCGACATATCAGGTGCACAAGCACACATCTATGCACATATGGAAATACTCCTCCAGGCCCGTTGGATCTGAAGATTGCGGCTGAGATCTCAGCTAGCGCGCGCCCCCTTCTCACTTGCTTCTTTATGTGATTTGACCCCCTCAGCAGCACGAAATCCCCCACGAGCTCCCAACCATCGTCCCCTTCGAACCTCAGTCCCATCCTCTCTATCCAGTCTCAAGCTAGGGTTAGGAGGTGGCCACCGCCGCAGCTCCACTGTCGTCCTCCCATTGAGCCCGCACGGCTTCCTGCACCGCGTCCCTACCCTCCCCAGCGCCACGCCGCACCATGCGCTGCCTCCCCTCCCCTGTGCCTCTGCCCGTGCCTTTGTCCAGAGACCTCCCGTCTCAGTTCGGCGACGACTCCCTTTGCACCGCGCCCACAACGACGCCGCCGGTCGCCATCCGTCCCTCGTGTCATCTGTGCTCTCGCACCCCCTGTTCCCTCCCGTGCGTCGAAATTCGCAGCGCCACCGCACCAATCCGGTTGAGGTACGTGTGATTTGCATTGACAATTTAGTTGGGTTTAGTTGGATGTGTGTCAATTGTTTATTGTTTTTATTTTTTGATGGGCAGACCCATGGATATGTGTGTCTGTCCGGTCCAGGTATGTTGTTTTGTTGCTACCAGCCTGTCCCTCTAAGTTGCTAGCCGATTGACATTTTTTTTGCAGGGAGCCATCTACTACTTGAAGACAACGAGTATTGCAAAGACTGGAATCCTGGAAATTTTGAGTAGTTTTTATCAATTTCATGAACCAATGTATCCATGCTATTATCAGACCATGTAATGCCATGCTTTAGTTTCAGCGAGGATGTTTGAACTATGTCTTTGTGCCCTATCAATGGAAGCATGCTTTCTTTGTGCTCTATCAATTTGTTTTTGGACCTCCTGGTTGCTTTCAATTTCCAGGAAAAATCAGCAGCACTAGCTATAGTATCAGTATTTTGCTATTGCTTGCCTCCCATGTACATGGTACAGTATCAGTTTTTGCTTTTTAGTGAGCTTGACACTGTTCTCCAAAGGAAGTTGGTAGCTGAAGCCTAGTATATGATCATCAGTCCTTTAGTTTTCCTTTTGAGTAAGTTTTTTTTTGGCTATGATTGGTGCAGATATACTCCACTGGATCCATATATCCAACATTTGCGAAAAACATGGACAACAACAATGACATGCCGTAGGAGCTGTGGGGAAGGAAGAAGAAGAACAATAATCCAAATTATATCATACAGACATGTACTGAATTACTGATTGCTCGAGTAAGGATATAGCAGCAAGAGGCCACTCATCATCACTCAGGAATCTAGATGCATCTTTGTCGCAAGGATTAGGAAATTGTACAGCCCATGTGTTAGGAATAAATGATTTCCAAGACAAATTTCAAGAACAAGCCTGCGTCCATCTGGCCGCCATGCCATCCTGCCCATCCGCGTCACGCACTTGGTGCAGCAAGGCGTGGTCGCCGGCTCGCCGCATTGGTATGCTGAGGAGCAGCTTGAGAATGGGGAAGCGGCAGCGAGGAGCACCTTCACAAGAGGCGGCAAAAGAATAAAATTTTGGAGGCCAGCCTTTCAACACAACCATACCACATCAAGAAAGAACAAAATCTAGAGGATAGAATGGGGGCATATTGATCTTTTATTGAGACTCAAAATTACTACATGAACTCAAGAACAAACAAAAATACAAGAATACGCAGCAATGGTCCATGTAGCTCTTTCCTCTTGCGGCAATGCACCATGTTCTTCCTCAAATCATGTGCACTACGCCTCGCATGCCCAGAAGCCGACCCGAGCTCGCCGTCGCCAAGGCCCAAGCATCATTCCGCGCATCACGAATCACGCGCTCATGTCTGCCCCGACATGTCCTCGGCAGCGCTGTCGTGTCCCGAGCTCGATGGGACGGCCGGATTCGAGACTGGTGTGGCAAGATCAAGATCCGCCTCGTCCTTCTCGCCGGCGCCGGTGGAAGTGGAGGTGTGACGTCGAAGGTGAAGGCGCGGCAAGACCTCCGCCGATTTGGGGATTGGGAAGGGGAGGTGACGGATCCTCAGCAACGCTGTCGTGTCCCGAGCTCGATGGTGTGAGGTCGCGGCGTCGACCCCATCCGGATCTGAGCTGCCGTGGTGGCAGCCCTTCGTCTTCGCCATTGGGACGGTCGGATTCCGCCTCGTCCTTCTCACCGGCGCCGGTGGAAGTGGAGGTGCGCCGTCGGAGGTGAAGGCGCGGTGAGACCTCTGTTGATTTGGGGATTGAGAAGGGGAGGTGACGGGTTGGGAGGGGAGGGGAGGGCAGCTGTGCAGGGGATTTTTGTGTAATGGGCTAATGGCTGGGAGTGTGCGGGGGGCAAAATGCAAAAAGCTACAAGTGGGATGGAGGGAGCTCCCACCTGCGATCCTGGCCGTCCGGATTGGATCGAATGGTCACAGCTGAGTTTGTGCATATGTCTACAAATGTGCCCTTGTGCACCAGATATGCCACCCGTAAGTGGTACTTGCGCTTTGATACATGATACAGACCATACAGTGAGAGTATAGAAAACTGAAGGGATCTACGTAATGTATATGGTGGCTTCATCTGCATGGTGCTCATGGTGAACACGACCTCTATTTGGAAACTTATTGGTGATGTGCTCGATATCTTATTAAACTTTGGCAGCTGTTTCAAAGAAAACCCTATGGTCAAAGGTGCACCGGTTCAATGGGCATACTTGGGAGCCCGGTCCCTAGGCAAAACGGGCATATATGGGTCTGTTTGTTTGGATTTAGGTTTTTTGGCTCGTAGCTTAAAGCGTGTTTTTTCTTAAGCAACTTATAAAAACATTACCTTTTAAGTCAAGTTAGGGTGTTTGGCAACCTAGCTTTTTGATAGGTTGATAGGCTTTTTGAGATATAGGTTAAGGATAAAAAATCTGAATTGCCCTTAGGGTTTTGTGGACCTATTTATACATTGATTTATGGTTGGTATGAATATATTTAACTTTTTTTTTTTGCACAGGAATTAGAAATATGACACATAGGTGCATGCGTGAGACTACCAACGCCTAACAATCCAAATATTGCTAGCTGCAAATTTGAATGTGTATGCATGATCGAATTTTTGTGATTGCTTAATGAAAGAAAATAATATAAAAAGGCAAACATTAGCTGATCTTAGAAAATACAGCGAAAGAGCAAATATTATCCGATCATATGTTGCAATTATATTGTCACCATAACATGTACCTATCATATTAATATGGATTAATCTATCTATTTATCCTCTTACAGCCATCAAAGAAGTAGCAATAATATCACGAAGGCACTCATGTCTCCATCGTTCACTGTCGATCCATTGCCACCATCCCCTCCAGATGATCCAACTTGTGCATTGTTTGGATCTTTGTCAAGATCGCTTCTCTCAAAAAGTTCATCACGTAAAGCACTATCTCGAATGAAGTTGTGAAGTGTCATACATGCAATAATATTTTTTGTTTGCTTCTCCATGTGGTAACTTGGCAAAGCCAACAAGATTGTTCATTTCATCTTCAACACGCCAAAGGAATGTTCAATCACACAATCACATTTCAAAGGGGGGAGTTAGCATGATTGAACACCTCGTATTTGCCACGCAGTTGCCGACCCAATTGAAGTTCTGGTAGATGAAACTTTTGTCCTTTATAAAGAGCTAGATAGCCTTTTCGATTGGGAAAACCCACATCAACAAGATAATATTTTCCTACACATCAGAAACAGATAAGTGTTGACGATGCAAATCAGGAATGTCATCATAATAATTAATTATGTATTCAAAGAAGCAAAGTACCTTCAGGAGGATGTGGAAACTTATTTAAATACTTGTCTAAAGTATTATTGAATATCCTTGTGTCATGCGCTGAATCTAGCCATCGACAACAACAAAGGTGAACCTCATGTTGAAATCACACACCACCATCACATTTTTAGACGTATATCCATGGTGACCAGTGTGGGTAACCTGCTCATCCGAACAAGTACATGTGTGCCATAAATTGCACCTATACAATTGTTGAAATAGGATGCACTGTTGTAAACTCTAGATCTCTTGGTTTAATAATATCTTTAGATAAATGATACACACATTCCAAAACTTCATGAAACTTTCTATGGATTGTTTCCGTTGACCTCTTAAAGCGGTTTTTAACTTGGCTAAGTGTCGAAGTAGTGCATACCTATATAACCAGCTGGTGTAGCAAAATCTTAAAATGGTAATTTCCTCTTTATTATTTTCTCAACTTCACCTTCGCTACTATCACTCTCAGTTGTCGAACCATCAATGTTACTTGATGAACTCATTTACAAATAATAGCAATGATCAGTATCATAGAACATGATGTGATGACATGATTTAAGTAACAACACTTATCACAAATCAGATGGTAACAACACTGCATGATAAGGAAAAACAATGCAGTAGTTCACAAAATAAAAAGGACAACAAAATAGTTATCCTTCTTCATCTTGAGGTCATACATCCTCTTAAGCCAATTAATCATTACTTCATTGATCTTTATAGCGACAAACACTTCTTGATTTTCTAGTTTAGTAAAGAGGATTATCACAGTGAAGTGTTCATCACTTTCTTCTACTACCCCAGCATCAACAATTTATATCCATAGTATCTGCTATGGATGGACCACTTGGAACAGGGCCTCTAGCCATAATGTCCACCATACGCTTGAAATCCTTAGCCATGGGATTTTTCTTGTTCTTCTTTGGGCTAGGGTTAATACTACCAACCCTACGCTTCATAGTGCCCTTCGATTTGTTGCTGACGACCTCATTGGTCTCGCATCGGCAACTGCATCTTCGTCGCCATCCACCGAACCATCAACATCAACAACGGTACAACCTTATTGTGTAGGCTCACCTGGGATGGCTAAAGTTTCACTCGTGACATGAGCCTTGTCAAACATCTTGTTTGTCTCAAATAGGTTCAGTGGAGGTCCGTCATGAAAATGTTTTAGCTATTGCTGGAAAATAGACAAAATGACTGAAGTTAGCATAAATTTAAATTTGGGATTATGAAATGAAATAAATAGATATTTCTGCAATGACTACATTGTGCTCCTTCCACCAAGCATCGAATGCATCTATAGCTCCTTTTTTATGAACCCAACCAAGCTCAGTTGCTTTTTCTCTCAAATCGTTGCTGCACAAGTTGTGTTCTTCCTTCAATGCTTCCCAATTGTTTTTTAATCGCCTTTTGTCGTGCTTTCTCCTCGTCCTATCAAAGAACTTCTTTTGTAGGTTCTTGTAGCCAATGGAATTCAAACATCCCAATTGTCTATTCCTAGCAACAACTTCCTCTACACAAAACTCACAAAACACCATGTTGCCAAATGCATCCAATTTGCCTTGCTGATTCGAACTGGACCCATCTAGAAAATTCTACTTCGCAAAACTCAACTACTAAGCAAAGGCAACAACTCAATAATGCCTTAATTACATTACATGCTGCAAGTTAATAAAACAATAATGCCCTAATTATATTGCATGATGATGTACACGTGAAGCCAAAAGAAAATGATCTACACATATGAAGAATGAAGTTACAGATGCACTAGGATTACTCATGGTGATTGCAAGAACCACACACTGAACAAATTATGTAAAAAAATATTCTAAACAAACAGGGGACCATACACTGGGTATTGCCGGGTGGTTAGAGCCTTGGGATCGCCGGGTGGATGCAGCCTTGGGATCGCCAAGTGGATGCAGCCTTGGAAAATGATATAGCATGAGGTGAATAGAACTGATATCTATGTGTGAATGGATGAAACCTTCAGTATTGTTCTCCACTAGAGGTGGATGGAACATCTGCTACTATTATACAAAAACACTGAATTTTGTTAAAACTTGGTTTAGTCAAAATACTAAGTCTCATGACTTGTCTACTACTTAATCTATTTCAGCATTAGCCTATGCAAATAAAAGTACCACAAGCCATTCCTTTGATCAGCCTTGAATATTATATAATGTGTTGGCTTGCTAAGTATGGTTGTGTACTCACACTAGCTCAATATTACATTGAGTAAGTGAGAATAAAGAAGACTCTGTAGCACTTAAGCGTGATCATCAAGACTGTATACCGAGAAGGCCAAGAACTAGGTCGCGAGCCCTAATTAATTGCTTGTAGGCATATCCCGAGGGCCCCACCTACTGTTCTTTAAAGGTATTTGGCCTGGCCAGCCGTTTTGCGAGCCAAAAGGGCATAAGGTATGTTTACAGTTTTTTTATTATTATGCAATAGCCTTTCATTTACAATGTGTGTCTTGATATTTAATGATGTAACTGTGTGCACTAGCTACTGATCTAGGGACTAGTGCTGATATACACAGAAGATTCCTGTCAGGACCCAAAAATGCAATTCTGGACCATCTGTGTATTCTGTACTAGTCTAGAATCACGCTAGTGCACACAGTGGCAACATAGATGAATATCGATTCACACAAGCGATTAATAGCATAAACGAGTAATTTGAATAATAAATATTAGTTGTGACCTTATGGTCGAGTTTACACTTATTAAGCCACATGGGGCTAACAATAAAGAAATCAGCAGCAAAACAAAATAAACTCGAGTGAAATCCCATCAATTCGCCACAGGCAACCGACTAGGGATCACAACCCTAACGATCAGCACCTTCAATGAACTCCTCCTCGAAAGCAGGCGATAACTCCTCCTCTTCTGTAGATTTGTTTGTAGCAAGCATGAGTACACAACCGTACTCGCAAGACATACCACCGAATGCAATTTATAGATGCAAGCTTATTCCAAAGGACATGACTTCTGTGGTTCTTTTGCAGAAATACAACATTTGCAATTGAATACAAGTAATAGATTGAAATTAACTTAAAACAAATAAACAATAATAATTTAACAGTTTATTTTCACAAAGAACACAAAGCTAAATCAGTTTAATTCACACAGTGTAGGATCAAGGATAACCGACTAGAGGGGGTGAATAGGAGGTTTTTAAACTTTTTCACAAATTTACGAGTTAAGCCAATTAACAATTTAGTCTAAACAAGTTATACTTCTAGCTAAGCAATACAAGCACAAAGATCGAGCTAGAAATATAAATGCGGAAGAGTAAAGACTAGAAATAACCACAATGAGACAACGATGTTTTCTCGTGGTATCGAAGACTTGCCGGTCTTCACTAGTCCACGTTGAGGGAGCTTGAACCAATCAAGCCGGCTCCACGTATTAAGCCTTTCCTCGATCACTATTGGTTGTTCTTCCTCCGCTCCGGAGATGGTGAACACCAAACCACTCACAATTTAAGCACCGGGCCTCTTCACAATCTTCTTGAAGAGATCACTGTGCAATCACCGCCAAGCCGTCTAGGAGTTTGGCAAAACTCCAAGAGTAACAAATCAAGAACCTTCGCTTGACGACACTCAAGTACAAGAGGATCAACTAGAATGATGAATGCACTTAAATGAGCTCCACAACCTCACAAAGAGTGAACAAATGAATTTGAGGAGTTGAAAGGATGCACAAGGCTCAAAGGATGTTAAATGTGGTCTAGCACCCTGTCCTTGAGTAGGTGGGGGAGTATTTATACCCCCCAACAAAAATTATAACTGTTGGAGAAGAAAACTCCACTTTTCAGCCACAAGCGGTACTACCGCCATGTACCGGGCGGTACTACCACACTTCTCCAACCACCTCTGTAACGGCTATAACAGAGGCATTAAATGACCTGATATAGCCGTTTTATCTTGTATTACGGTACTACCGCCAACAGGCTAACGGTACTACCGCAGAGCGGTCATACCGCAAAGTGAGTGCGGTACTACCGTTTTCCAAGAGAGACAAAAAGGGTGCGTGCTGGAAAAAACATACCGCCAAGTAACGATCGGAATAACCGGCGTGCGGTACTTCCGCTTAACAAATGCGGTACTACCGAAGTCCGGTCATACCGCGTGAATACTTGCGGTACTACCGCGCTGAGGGTTTGGCACCGAAAACATAAAAGGGTCTCTCTGTAAAAAAACATACCGCCAAGTAACAATCGGAATAACCGGGTTGCGGTAGTACCGCACTACAAGCCCGGTCATACCGTGGAGCGGTAGTACCGCAAGTTCAATGCCGGTACTACCGATTATCCTGACAAAACGTACTTGGCAAAGATAAAAGCAATCCAAATGCATGCATGATCCTAGATTGATCCATAAAGCACAAGAACATGCTATCAAGCTACTAGTCATGATTCCTCTTAATAGTACGGCATTTAACCTATAATCCGGTCTTCCAACCATATTTCCTAAGACCGATAAAAGGTAAAAGGTTTTTAATCTACTTGTACCTTGACTTTGATCCAATTTGATCTTCATGGTATCCTTTAGCATGCAGCTTCACGATCATACTTACCATTTGGACTTAACCTTACAAATGCTCAATCACACACATTAGTCCAATTATCACATATTATCATAAATTACCAAAACCAATTTTTAGGGGCCTAGATGCTTTTCAATCTCCCCCTTTTTGGTAATTGATGACAACCTAGTTAATATGTGGGAAGAAAGGTTTTGAATAAACCCAAGATAGTGAAACAAGTGTATATCTTTTTGATGGCTTAACAACATAGCTCATATGATTAAAAGAAATGACGAGAATTAAACTATTGTTAAGCTAGAGCAAAGAAAGCTCCCCCTAAATATGTGCATGAAATAGATAGAATATTTTAAGAGCACATAGAGAATTTTGACAAAATTTGGCAGAGTTTCTTTAGTTTGTTGGTACTGAGGAAATTTTCATAAATGAAATTGCAGTAGAGATAATATCAATATCATATTGAAAATTAAGACAACCAACAAGTTCTATCAAAGTTCAACATGATAATAATAGTGAATTATTACAAGCATTAAAACACAACTAACACGGTAGCAAAAGATTATCTGATGACTCCCCCTAGAACTTACTTCCTTCTAGCTACTTCTCCCTTTGGCATCACAATACCAAAAGAACATCAAACAATGGATCACGAGGAGGAAGAGTCGAGGAATCTGAGGAGTAGGAGCTGAGAAGGTGATGTAGCCGAGCTGAGGAACGAGGCTACACGGGGTGATAGGAAGTCCCAGTGCGGGATGAGTACGACGCCGAGTGAAGCGAGAGTCGATAACAATTGTTCCATAGAATCCATTGTTTCGTCGAAACACCAACCTGCTTTGTGTCTCATCAAAATCTTTCTGCTCGTTCTCATTTCTTCTTGAGTGACCTTTAGTTGTAGGAGGTTGTTTAGAATCAAAGTCTGATTTTTGAGAATCTGATCTAAAGTGTCTTGACTTTGAGTAACATTTGCAGCTGCAACCTCTGGAGTAATTTCTTCTTGCTGTACCTGCTGCCCCTGAAAGTGAATGGGAGGATTTTCTCTAGGCTTGTAAGCCTTATGGGGTGATCTCAAACCTCCCTGATACTCAATCTTGCTCATAATCAAAGCCATGATATAAGGAGCATGATAAATCCTCTTCACTCTGTCATTCTTAGAAGAAACAATGCCCCTGATTATGACATCCACAACATCAAACTTTCTCCCATGTGAAATATTATCAATGATATTCCACACATGTCCTCGTACAGCATCAAAGTTACCACTTTTGGGAAGAAATGTATGATTAATAATTCTATTAATCAAGCTAGGAATGGGCAGTAAACCATGAATCTTCCCTGGTGTATACCTGACATTTTGATCATAGAAGTCTGTCCAGGCAGGAACAAGCAAGGTCGGTCTGTCAAATAACTTATCCCAATTTCCAGAATATATCCTCAATACACGCTCAAAATCAGCCTTAGTGCACTCCACATAGCGTGTAACTGTCATCCATTTCATCTTCTTGAAATCATGAGAAACATATAAAGTGGCATAGAATTGTCTGATAATCTCCTCATCATAGTCATGTTTTAGAGCAACAAAATCATGAAGACCAACTTGCTGAAAAAGTCGATACACACCTTCATATTTTTCAAGGGAGTTGATATGAGTCCACTTTATCCATTTATGATCTGCAAACTTTCTGTGGTGACCATATACCTACTCATAGACCTGCTCCTGGAACTTGGTGTGAAATCTGGGATTTATGGAGTTTGAGGGTAGAAGATATTGGTCTTTGTGTCTCAAAATAGCATAGTCATCAGCTGAGATGAGATTTAGATTTATCTCAGGTTCTTTTGCGTCTCCCATCTCCTCATCAGATTGAGCCTGGACTTCTTCTTCTGTGTCAGGCTCAGATCCAGATTCTGACTCATGCTGTGAGGACCTTCTTTCACTTTCAGAGTCATTTGCTGCAGGACCCTTACACTTGCCTGCGGGATCTTCAATTGAGTCAGAACAAGGTTGAGTGGAAGATTACCCTCTGCGAGTTTCAAATCTTGTCCTTGGCATCTTGAGGAAGGGAGGGGTTAAACCCTAGAGATGCAAGGATTCACAAAGATTTGAAGATCAACCGAGTTTTGGAGGGATTTTGGCCGAGTGGTTTTTCGGGAGAGAGATAGAAAGAGAGAAGAAATGAAGAATGAAGGCACGGGAGAAAGAATGACCTCTGGGGGTTAATTTTCTTTCAAAACCGATGCGGTAGTTCCGCCCTTTGGCCACCGGTAATACCGCAAAGCGGTCGTACCGTGGTTATTGTGCCGGTAGTACCGCACTGCGGTCATACCGCACATAACCCGCCGGTAATTCCGATTATCCTGGAACTTCAAAAACAGTTCTGGATAAAATTTGGACAGGATAAGTTGCAAATGATCCTTAGTTTTGCAATCAATTAAGAGTCATTAGGGATCATTATGCATAGAATAGACTAATGTCTATATGAGAATATAATTTTTATGAATATAGATATTCTTTATAAAATTTTGAAAATATTTTCTTACAAAAGCTTTTGAATAACACCAAATCAAATAAAATACATGAGGTAAAATTTCAACCAACATTTGAATAGTCTATGACATTTAATTCATTCCTCAATTTTCAAAAACGGCCTTCATCTAATGGCTTGGTGAAAATGTCCGCTAATTGATCTTCGGTTCGAATGTGGCTAATTTCAATATCTCCCTTGCTCACATGATCTCTCAAGAAATGGTGGCGAATATCGATATGCTTGGTTCTTGAATGTTGGACAGGATTATTTCCTATTTTCACCGCGCTATCATTATCACATAAAAGAGGCATTTTATCAATTTTAATTCCGTAATCCATCAAAGTTTGCCTCATCCATAGCAATTGAGCACAACAACTTCCCGCGGAAACATATTCGGCTTCGGCGGTGGATAAAGCTACAGAATTTTGTTTCTTGGATGACCATGATACTAAAGATCTTCCTAAGAATTGACAACTCCCCGAGGTGCTTTTTCTATCCACTTTGCAACCCGCATAATCGGAGTCCGAGTATCCAATTAAATCAAACTTAGCACCTTTAGGAAACCAGAGGCCAATGCTAGAGGAATACTTTAAATATCTTAGTATTCTTTTTACAGCCATCAAGTTGCACTCTTTTGGAGATGCTTGAAACCGTGCACACATGCAAACGCTAAACATAATATCGGGCCTAGATGCGGTGAGATAGAGCAAACTACCAATCATAGACCTATAAAGCTTTAAATCTACCGATTTACCTCCCTCATTTAGGTCGAGATGACCGTTGGTTGCCATAGGGGTCTTGATAGGTTTTGCATCCTCCATTCCAAATCTCTTGATCAAGTCCTTTGCATACTTTGTTTGACTTACGAAAGTTCCATCTTTGAGTTGCTTGATTTGAAGTCCAAGAAAATAACTAAGTTCTCCGATCATGGACATTTCAAATTCCCTAGACATCATATCACCAAATTCTTTGCAAAAATCTTGATTAGTAGAACCAAATATGATATCATCAACATAAATTTGACATACAAAGAAATCATCATCTAATACTTTAGTGAACAATGTTGAATCAATTTTCCCGATTTTGAACCCTTTTGAAACTAGAAAATCTCTAAGGCGTTCATACCATGCTCTAGGAGCTTGTTTAAGACCCTAGAGCGCCTTTGAGAGTTTATAGACATGATTAGGATTCTTAGGATCTTCAAAACCGGAAGGTTGTTCAACAAACACAAGTTCGGATATTTCTCCATTTAGAAAGCACTTTTGACATCCATTTGAAATAATTTAATATCGAAGCATGATGCAAAAGCAAGTAATATACGAATTGACTCAAGTCTAGCTACGGGAGCAAAAGTTTCACCGAAATCTAAACCTTCGACTTGAGAGAAACCTTGTGCGACCAATCTTGCTTTGTTTCTTATAACCATACCATTTTCGTCTTGCTTGTTTCTAAACACCCATTTTGTACCGATGACATTGTGTTCTTTGGGTCGATCCACCAATGTCCAAACTTCGTTTCGGATGAAATTATTAAGCTTTTCATGCATAGCAATCATCCAATCCGGATGATCAAGTGCTTCATCTATATTCTTTGGCTCAAGAGAAGAGACAAAAGAGTAATGTTCACAAAATGAAGCAACACGAGATCGAGTTTGAACACCCTTACTTACATCACCCAATATTTGATCTATTAGATGATCTTTTGAAATCGCATTGTGGATTCTTAGTGGTAGGTTGGATGGTTGATCATCTTCATTATTATTTTCTTCCACTTGAATTTGACTTGTTGTGGAAGAGGTAGGAGGTTCAACTTGAGTAGAAGATGACGGTTCATCTTTAGGTTTGATGTCGCCAATTTGCATATTTTCCATAACCTTTCTTAACAATTCATCACCTACATCATCCAAATTCTCATGCCCTTCTTGGGAGCCGTTAGTTTCATCAAATTGAACATCGTGTCTTTCCTCAACTAAACCGGAGTTTTGATTAAAGACGCGATATGTTTTGTTATTTGAAGAGTAACCAAGTAGGAAACCAACATCACAACGACTTGCAAATTTTGAAAGACGAACTCCCTTTTTCAAAATATAACACTTGCAACCAAAGACACGAAAATAAGAGATGTTTGGTTTTCTTCCAACAAGAAGTTCATAGGAAGTCTTTTTCAAGAGGCGATGCAAATAAAGACGATTTATGGCATGACAAGCGGTGTTAATTGCTTCTGCCCAAAAGCTATCGGAAGTATTATATTCATCAAGCATTGTCCTAGCTATTTCAATTAATGTACGATGTTTCCTTTCTACAACTCCATTTTTCTCCGGAGTGTAGGTTGTGGAAAGTTCGTGCTTTATTCCAAGTTCATCAACAAAGTCTTCAACTTTAGTATTTTTGAACTCGGAACCATTATCACTACGGATTTTCTTTATTTTGAAATCAAATTCATTTTGAGCCCGTTTTGCAAAGCTTTTGAAAATTCCGGAGGTTTCGCTCTTGTCATCTAGAAAGAACACCGATGAATATCTAGAGTGATCATCCACGATAACTAAACAATAGCTATTTTCCCCGATACTCTTATAGGTTGTTGGCCCAAACAAATCCATATGTAAGAGTTCCAATGGTCTAGAGGTTGACATAATACTCTTGGAAGGGTGAGAGCTTGCGACTTGTTTACCGGCTTGACAAGCACTACAAAGTCGATTTTTCTCAAACTTCACATCTTTCAAGCCAACAACTAGATCATGTTTGAAAAGCTTTTTAAGTTGAATCATGCCAACATGAGCTATCCTTCTATGCCAAAGCCAACCTAAAGAGGTTTTTGCAATTAAACAAGTTTGTAAGCATGAAGCATTTGAGGAGAAATCTACCAAGTAAAGATTTTCAAATCTAAATCCTTTGAAAACTAAAGTATTATCTTTTTCATTTGAAATTGAAACACCTTCATTAGAGAATGAACAAATTAAACCGAGATCACAAATTTGAGCGACGGATAATAAATTAAAATTTAGTGATTCTTGAATTTTTTGGATTTTAAAGAGGTTTTTACTATTTTTTAGAAATTAAAAATAATTTATGTGCAAAAATAAAAACCAACTTTAATTTGAAATTAATTTTATTAAGTTCAAAATAATTCAAGGAATTTCTATGATTTTTTTAGTATTTTTTAGCTCTATTTGCTATTTTCTAAAAGGCTATTTGATTTGTTGTATTTTCTGAAATTCGGAAATCAATTAAAATCTCATTTTTCTCTTTTGGGCCAAAATCCTCTTTTGGGCTGAAATCCAGATATCCAGCCTTCGTCTTATCCGGATAATCCATATTCATATCCGTATCCGCCGGATAGCATGCCTACCATATTCGTTTCCGCAAAAAAAAAAACGAATTCGTTTCCGATCCGAGAATTATCCAAGGAAAATCCGATCCGAGACAATCCGAATCTGTTTCCGTCCGGATCGGTTGAAAACTATCTGATCTGTTTTCACCCCTAGTCCCATATAAGCATGTGGTTGTACGAAAAGGCCCGGCTCAATAGCGCACAAAATTAAGTCCTTGACAAGTTACTCAGGCAAGACTATCACAAACCCAGTGTGCTCATCGCACCCTCCAAATTCACCAACCACTCGCCTGAGCGAAAACCACTTTGTTGAACTAAGACCAATAACATACCCTGTCATAGTACATAAATTTTAATAACAGTAGCTAACCACCACGATTCCATATTTCATTAAGTCAAGATTAATTATTATAACACATGCGATAATGAACCCATCGTAACTAAGCTTAACTAAGCATCAATATGATACCCATGTTGGTGATATAAATATGTCCAACTAAAAATTACCCATGCTAAGGTGACAAAGGATTCATGGCGTTCAAATATTCAATGGACGCATAATGACAACAAGTAATAATTAATCCTAAAATCATTTGTATAAAGATAGCACGTAATTGTATAAAATAATATACTTTTGAAATCATAGGTTCAATATGATCAAAGGGCCACAACTTGAAATCCTGGGATTGATCTTGATCTTGGCGCACTCCTTCTTACTCAAAACTTCCCGAAGTATCAATGTCTACTCGCAAACAAGCAAATAAACCAAATAAATAAATAATAAAGAGAAAACAAACTCCAAAAATTAAATAAAAAACTCAGTAAAATAGAGCTCAAATTTAGATGAATTTAAAAACTTGAATGGGCTCAATCGAAATTCGGATGCAAAAGATATGGACTCTGGAAGTTTGAAACCCTAAGAAATACCCTAAATTGGATTTCTCATATTATCCTGAATTATTTTCCTATTGGAAATTTCGGAATATGGCGCACGCTGACGTCAGCAAGGATGTTCGGATGGAACAAAAAACAATCTGACAAGTGGGACCCACTTATAAGCGAGACAGCTCACGGTGGACCAAGTCTACCAAGCCAGGCTTAGGGTTTTGGATCTGGACTATCGCGTCAGCATTGGCAAGGCGGCCGACTAGGCGACACCTGGCGGACACGTACGCACAGTCGCTGAGATGGATGCTGAGCTAGCGATGACAAAGGTGACAGCGAGGCGGCGGCGCTCGAATCCCAAGGAATCCTACGATGGGCTCACAGGTGGAGAGGATGTTACGGGGATCTCAAAGAGGTGCTCACAGGTACACGAGGACATCCAGGATGGCCAGCGGCGAGGTTTAGGCAGCGGCGAGATCTCGGGCTCGTCGGAATTCGGGTTCCGATGACTCTTTGGCGGAACCAAGGTAGCTAGGAGGTAGCTCTCGTCCGTGCGAACTCGAAGAAGACGGAGGTGAGGCACGAGCGGCTTCAACGGCGGAGAAGAGGCTCATCGGAGTTCACGGCGGCGCAAAGCTTCAAGGGATCGGTTTGTCGCAACGGCGGCGCAAAACGATGGGAAGCCTAGGGTTTCGGGGAAAAGGGATTGGTGTGAAGATTTTCAACACAAGCGCGGCCTTAAATAGGCACGGGAACGGGAGAATCCCGAAGAAACACGACGCGACAGTGACTCGGACATGGGCTGAGGAGTCTTGAAGGTAGACGATGATGATGTGGCCAGGATAGGGCCCACTCGTCAACGGGTGCGACTCGAACGCGGTCACGTCGCACACGGCTCTACGGTGACTAGCAGGTGGGACCAACACGGAAGCGCGCGGGAGAAGAGAGGGCTTGCAGGCTGCGAGCGAGAAGTGGGCCGCGAGGTTGGGCCAGCTTAGGAATAAGAATGGCCAAGGAAAAGGAGATTAGGCCCAAAGGATTTCTGGGATTAATAAATAGCTTTTCTTTTTTTAGAAAATAGCAAAAATTCCAAATAACAATTAGAAAATAGCAAATGCACTCGAAAAAATTCTAGAAAAATCTAGAAAATATATCCAAGCACATAGAATCTAAATAAAATAATTTTAACAATAGTTTATGTTGATATTAATCATATTAAATTATTTTTGATTCATGAAATTCCAGATTAAGCTTTAACTTTAACAGAAAAATTCAAATGGTTGTTTTAATTTTTAAAACTTCGAAAACAGACCAATTTTTTGGGATGTGACAGTACCTCTCCCCAAGCTTCCAATGCTTAGCACTGACAGCAAAATCAAGACTGGACATGTTGGTGTTCTGGCCAGGAGAATTGTTCCTCGAGGAAATTCTGTAGCAGCACAGTGGCTCAATCTCGCGCCAAATGATGCGACCTGGGAAGATGTACCTTTTATTTAGAGTATGTTTCCGCAAGTCAAACCTTGAGGACAAGGTTTTACTCAAGGAGGGGGTAGTGTCAGGCCTTTGAAATCGTAGACACAAAAGGATCGAAGCCATCTTTGAAAAAGTGAAGCCAGTGTCGTTCATAACGCTTCGTCGACTTCAATCACCAAGCATGAATGGGTGTGATGGACTTTCAAGAAGCGGTAAATAGAGATCAGGCGAATGAGTTTGATTCTGATAATTACTATGGTGTACTATTTACTGTAATATGTTGTCATTTGGGTGGGTTTGTCGCTCATTATCTCTGAACTCAACTGAGAATTACCGTCATGTAAAACGTGAAACTCTCAGGGCTATATAACCTGATCTTAGAAGCTAATGGAGACAAGATTGAAAGCATTTTCTTTGTCATTAGCTAGGTAGCGTAGAAATATAGCTTTCTTCTTCGCGCGGACACTTCCCTAACTCCAACTACCCCCAAATTGATCAGAATTTATAGTCGATTCCATTTCCGAAATGATTAGGTCCTGACAAGGACGGCGTCAACAGGCGCGGGGAGGATGGATGCGTAGGAGAGAGGGGCGGGGTAGGAGTACGGAGGCGTTGGGAGGCGTGGTCGCCGACGCCGTCCGCCGACGATGCCCAAACCCTATGTCTCCTGTCAAGTCACGAGAAAGGAGGCGGAGGCATACGGTTTAGAGAGGGGAAGGGAGTTGTTTTTACGGCATTTGCGGGTAATTTGGATAAAGTTTAGTGACTAAAGGCTATTTCCAAGCCGCAAAAGGCAAAAAAAAAAACACCCTTAAACTGGCATGTGGCTTATAGGCTTAAAATGGCTTAGGCTTAAGCCTACTTAAAAAAAACCACCCGTTTGTTTGAGGTTTAGCTTTTTTCCTTTTAAGTTGAAGCTTAAGCCCCAATAAACAAGGGCCTATGTCTAATGTGATATAGTTGTTCGAGCTAAATTGCAAATTGTGTTTTGATCTTGACTTTTGTTTACAGTGCATTATTTGTTCGACAACATAAATCTTTTTTACTTCAATTAATGGAAAAGGAGTCTAAAGTAGGAATTTTGTAAGAATTTTTCAGAAAACAATGTAAATCCTTCAAAATTCCAAGCTGCAAACAGGTCTAGTATTTCTTATTATTAACGTGATTAGATTATGATACACGTAAAATAAAATTTATGTTTAAATAATACAATTTTCTTGTCTCCGGAAATTTATTTGCCTATAACAATCTACAGATGAGGATTTTCTACAATTTCTTCACAAGAATAAACTACAGGCCCATTGTCATTTGTACGAGGTAACAGGGGGCAGTCACTTGTGGGTGTGGGTGGGGGATAATGTGAGTTGACAGCAATCCCCTTGCAACGTCGAGAGCGAAAAATATGAGTGGAAAGACAGGGAAAACGGGAGAGAAGAAAATTTTGATCTACCTTCACTAGATCACACACTAAAAGCGTGCATCTGGGCATGAACTGAAGAACAAGCCTACACTCAACTGCGAATCAGTTAGCAGTAGCACACAGAATCCATAAGGTGCAGAAAAGAATGGAGCGCAAAGCAAAGGTATTTCATGATCCATAACGGTCCAAGCATAACTTGTCCAGAGAATCCACGTTAGATAGAAAACGACGAATTAGATCCGGAATAGTCAGATCATAAATGAGAATTAATACAAGAATCTTGGCATCCCAGTAGCTTGTCCAAAAGCCCCAACCCCTGACCCTTGAAGTGTAGGAACAAACATGGCTTCAGCTACTGATTTGAGATCTTATCCCAGTGGCTGATCGACTGATCACCGCACCACCAATGTATCAGGAGAATATCTGTTTACGATAAACTGACAACCGCGCACCCTAGACAATTAGATTTAGATTAAGTTTATACAAATGAGGGAGAAGATGTCAATACCCTGGTTACAAAAACTAACATTATGGTGCTAGCTAGAGTCAATTCCCATTCTCTATACAGCACATCATCCGGAGGAGAGAACCCTTGGAGCAGACAACCTAAATATCAACAGAAGTTACAGCTACTCAATATAAGCTAACCGGCTTGCTCAGTTAAACTGACTTGTTAATCTGATGCTTCAACTGTGCCATCGCCTACAGTTTTGTCAGCTTTTATAGCCTCCTCATCTGGTGCTTCAGCTGCAATTTCACCTTCAGAGGTAACCTCAGGTAATGTTTCAGCAGCAGTTTCATTTTCTACAGTTTCCCCAACTGCTTGCTGCCTTAGTTCTTCAGTTAAAGCTTGAGCTTGGAACTCCTGAGGTACCCTGGCCTCTTCTCGAGGTTCATCCACATTATCTACTTCCATGGTATCTTTGGAGGCCTCAACAGCACTATCTCCACAAACAAGACCATCTTTTGGGGCCTCACCAACAACCTCAATTTGCATGGTGTCTGAGAGAACTTCAGATGACTCTTCATTTTTGCCTTCAGCATGTAAAGCACGCTTGATAGTGTCTTCAGTTTGTCCTGCTTGCTTGACCATCTCAACATGTTCAACCGATGCTTTCTTTACAGTTTCAGCTTTATCGGCTTTGTCGACGATGTCAACTTGCACAGAACCCAGTGGAACTCCAGACTCTCTAGGAGCTACGAGAAAACACGTGTTACATGGTACCGTAAGCATATATTGTTCATTAAATTTATGAAATTAAAAGAAGGGATGTTTACCAGGAACCTTGGGGCCACTATCTTCAGGGCATAACTCAGGATAACTCAATTCAGTCATGCCTAGGGAAAACGGAAAATTCACAAGCCGAAAACTGCTAAGAGAAGGTCCAAAAGAGCCATACTTGCCAGCAACACTGAAAGCCCTTTCAGCATCAACACGTTTCTTGAAGACAACTTTAACAGTATTTGAGTTCTTGTGCACTTCAGTCTCGGTTTCTTTTAGTGGTCCATAGCGACTGAACACCCTAATAAGATCCATTTCTGAAGGAAGAACAGTTGACCTGACAAAGGTCAAAACAAGTGCAGTGGGCTTGACCTCATCGACCATCTTTTCATCAACATGGATAATTGGTCTTTCTGTCACTTGTATCTGTTTCTTATGATCCAACGTTCCAAGCTGCAGATACTGTACAGGGGAAGAAAGATCTGATGAAGGCACATATGTTTGTCGTGATGATCTCCGCCTACGTCTCGGCCTCATGTTGGCACTTGCTCCTCTGAGGCTATGAATCGGGTCATTATGTAAACTCACTCCAGACCAGTAGGCATCCTGCATATGATCAGTTGTCTCTACCTCAGGAGAGGGCAAATTCGTCCTCTTTCCACCCCTCTCCCCTTTAACCTTTCCAATGATGTTCACTTCAGTAGAAGCTGAAACAACATAATTTCTGTAATCACTGAAGTAACTAATTATCGTCGCAGAGAAACTACATCCGGTCATTGGCTCCATGGCAACAGAGCAGAGCTTTGACAGTAAATCCTTGGGGTCCGCAACATGGTGCATATGCATGCGTCTCCTTTTTGCTCGCTTCTTCACAGGGAGATCATTAACAGCATCATCACTAGAGATGTCAAATTCTCCACTCTCTGCTTCAGCAGTTTTGTTATGAACTGTTGGTTCATTCTGAGGCTTCAAAGTGGATGAAGGTCCTGTCAGCTGGCTTGCAGCTCGCCGAATGCAGTCCCCAATCTTGAAAGAACTACCAAAAGTTGGGGTTGATGTCTTGGTTTCTGAATCTTCAAACGAGTCAAGACTTCTTGTCTTCGTGTTCTGTAAGTCATCAAAACCATCTTGTCTTTCTCCTGGATCATTGAAAGTGCCAGTGTTGTTCAGGTTGGATGTGGCCTTTTTCTCCGTCAACTCTAAGTTGTCCTCAGGCTTTCTTTTACGAGGTCTCCCCCTACCTCTTTTGGGCTTATCATGACTAGGCTGCACTTCAACGGTGACAGCTTCTCCCAACATGACATTCTTAGTGGGAGAAGTGTCCATGCCATTGTCAACCCATGCACTGCCAGTTTGAAATGATGCAAGTTCAGGGCATCCCTTAGATCGATAGAAAGATGTAAGTTGAGAGCAAGCTATCACTAAATCCAGTAGATCACCGCCTTGGCCAGGGGACAGAGCCAACGACTTAACATAATGAAGAAGGTTTTCTGGACTGAAATATTCTAAGATCTCAGCCTGCTTAACTGTAGAGCAAGAAACTCCATCCCTGAGCCCAGAATTCTCAATCGTATAAGACATGCCATTGTCAGACAGTTCTTCTGGCAGGCAAGAGCAGCTCATGCCTGACAATATCCGCCTTGAGAGTTCTTCAAGTGCGTGGTTAACTGAATTGATGAAGGAATCAGAACTGCTTTGTTTCTCCATTTGTGAATAGTTTGTCATGAAAGGCTTCAACTGGGACTCATCACACCACGCGAAAGTAGTGTCACCACAATATGCTACCAAATGGTAGCCCTTTTTCTGGTGCTTCAATGCAAGCTCAGATGCATTAGAAGGATCAAATATTTCACCAGGCCACCAAGGATGACCTTTTAATTTACTCCAGACAAGACCAGAAGCTTGAAAACCATCTTTATCAAGAGGAGGAAGACGGTATCTAGCACGCTGATCATCTCTGTTGAATTCTGCGACGTTATAAGTAAACATTATTCAATGATGCCATACAAGTTGGGAAAAAAGGTGTAATCAACAGGCAGTGCATCGAATTGACCAGAGCTATGGGCAGTATGCTCACTGGCTTCAGCATATTGAGGTGAAACTTCCAACGTCTCAGCTGCAACAGGTTCTATCTGCACCGGGTTCTTCTCCGCCTCACCCCGCAAGCCACTAGCTTCCATTCCCAACATTCGCTCCCTCTCAGCTCCTCCATTCAGTGGTTGCATGTTCTCAGAAGGCTCATCCCCGCATCCTTCCGCACCAACCATACCCGTCGATTCCGTCGCATACAACGAATCGCTCACCATTCCAACACCCCCTTCTGGAGCAACATCCGTCATGTTCACATCACCCGCCGCCACAGCCCTCTCCTCCATCTTCACCCCGGCCACAGCAGCCACCTCCTCCGTTGCCGCTTCCACCATCGTCGCATCAGCGCCTTCCGCTGCACCCACCAAATTCCCCTCCACCATCACCTCCCCACCCGTCACGCAGTCCCGCGCAGCAGCATCCACCAGCTTGGGCTGCCCCTCCCGCTTCATTTCGCCACGGCCGCCGTCTCCTCCCGGATCCGAGGCGGCGAAGGCCGCCGGATCCGAGCTCATCGCAGCAATTCCCCCACGTCCCCTCCCTGGCGAGCTCCGGGCGAGGAATCTGCAGGATTGGAGCAAAAATTTAGCGCAAAAGCTCAAAAAACAACCTCGATCTGGCCGCTGCGGGGTGGGGCAGAGAAACCCTAGGCCGGAGCCGGAGGGGGAGAGAGCAAGAAGCCATCACCTAGCGCGGGGCGTGCGGGCGGGGACGAAGGCTAGGGTTTGGTGGCCTCGGTCTCTGCGCGCGCGCGGGCGTTTGGGTGGTTACTGGTGAGCTCGGGGAGGAGGTGAAGAGGGGAGAAATGGCCGAAAGCCCGGACCGGCTGGGCTGGATTAACGGGCCTGTAGACTGAGATTGCACCAATCACTAGCAAAGGATACAAATAATTTGGAGGATTTAGAGGAAGGGGTGAGAAATCAAGAGGTGAGAAACCAGAGAACAAGAGGGGAAATTTCAGATTCTATTCATTTGATCGTTGACTTTCCAAGTACAGGGTTTGGGCCTTATAACAAGGTGTCCATACATTGACAACAGGGACTCATGGTACATGAACACCACACACACAGCACATAGGACCAAGGTAGTCAGAGTAAAGATTCTAAGTTGGATCAATTTGCCTTCGGTAGGATCGAATCGTAGAATCGGCGATTCTATGAAATTGTAAAAAAAATACACATATTTTACATTTATACTATAAGTTTGTATGATTTTTATATGATTTACCACTTACTTATAACCAAAAGGGACAAAACATTTTTTATCGCACAACAGAAAAGCATAATGGTACTCACATGATGGGTGATATAGTTCTGAACTATAGGAGAACAGCCAATGATCATGACTAGTTCATTACAATTACATGAGAAATGTTCACAACTTTTGTAAATCAATATCTAATTGCAACACTTGCATGCTCCTTAAAAGCAGCTAGACATACTTCAGAAATAAAAATAGCTTATCATTATCAAGCTCAAGATTGCTCATATCATAATATAGATATATGTACTAGTATTACCACATTGATATAATATTTTGCATGCTCTGTGTTTATTTATAGTTTCATTTTCAGTAATTAATATCAATAAATTTTGCTCCAAAAGAAAATATCATCAAACCCTGGCCTCTAAAAAAATAAAATAAAAATTGCAAAAAAACAATTTTTTTGCCCAAACGACTCTACCACGATTCTACTCCGCGATATTCTACATGATTCTACGCGATTCTACTCTTTGGATCGCGACTCTACCACGATTCTACCTGATTCCGATTCACGGTGCGGTTTGGATCGACAGGCTGTCGTGGGTTCGTAGAATCGTAAGACTCTACGAGTAGGATCGCGATTCTAACTACCTTGCATAGGACCCACATGTCATCCTTTTGCTCCTACCAATTCCATAGGCGTGACATTACCACCCCACAAAAGGTTGCTTGCCCCCAAGCAACTGTCTGCAAGCACCATGTCTAAACAAAATATATCAATGTTCATAATCTGAAATACGCATCTGGTTGTAGGTGATACTCTCACCCTTGAAGCCAATAAGATCAACAACATCAAGTGCATAATCTATCGCACTAAGTGGGGTCGTAGGATTCAAAACAACTCCAGTCTTTGCTCCTAGACTGTTAATCAAAATGACTGTTTGGTGCAGATGGATGGTTGATAATTGCTCACAATGAACACTAACAATATCAGCACCTGCCCTGATAAAATCTGGAACTCGCTGCTCAGGCTCCACAATCATCAGATGCACATCCAATGGAAGATCAGTCAGTGGACGCAGAGCATCAGCAACCAAAGGTCCAATCGTGATATTTGGCACAAAGCGTCCATCCATGACATCAACATGAATCGAGTCACATCCTGCCACCTCCACAACTTTTACCTGATCACCAAGCTTGGCAAGGTTTGCATAAAGGATGAAAGGGCACACAATGATGTCATCCCACGCCTTCGTGGTCTCATCCAATGCTACCAACACATTATGTGAACCAAGTACAACATATGACCTTCCTCCGTTGAAGCACAAGGATGGAGTTGGGATGGCACTATTTTCCTCCGTTGCTTGGCACATCCCAAACCAATATGACCAGCTTGGACACAACTAGAACAGGTAACTTCTTTTGGATAATTATCAGAGAAGTTAGCAAAACATAGATGATCATTCTGCTTACACATGTAGCATTTTATTTCCTTAACATGACGTCGAGCACTTGGTGGGCATCACGAAGTTGACGTCGGTGTCGAAGGTGTTGACGGTGGACTGAGCAGCAAAAGCCCAACTTGAGATGGTGGCGGGCCCGATAGTGGTCGAAGGAGCACTTGGGGTCGAGTCAGCGGCGGCGACGGCGGCGCACAACCGAGAGGTGATCGTGGCTAGGAACTGGATCATACCATCCATCTTCCACCCTTGCTCATCCATCTTGGCCAGTATCTTGTCTAGCATCGTCTTCCACCGCTCCTCTTTTGCTGTGGTCGTGGCCGTCTCACTGACGAGGTACCACCGAAATCAGTGGCTCCGATGACTCCGCCATGGTGGTTCGTCTCCCTCACCAATCAACCACGGGCTAGGATTATAGTGGTCACCGTGAATGAAATGAGCACAGCGAAATTTGGGGCTCTGATACCAAATTGTTACATCCTAATAGCCTGGAGACTGAGATTGCACCAATCAGTAGTAAAGGATACAAGTAATTTGGAGGATTTGGAGGAAGGGGTGAGGAATCAAGAGAAGGAGGTGAGGAACCAGAGAACAAAAGGGGAAATTTTAGATTCTATTCATTTGATCGATGGCTTTCCAAGTACAGGGCCTGGGCCTTATAACAAGGTGTCCATACATTGACAACGGGGACTCATGGTACATGGACACCACACACACACAGCACATAGGACCCACATGTCATCCTTTTGCTCCTGCCCATTGCATAGGCGTGACATTACCACCCCCACAAAGGTTGCTTGCCCCAAGCAAGTTCCTACAAGCACCATGTGTAAACAAAATATATCAATGTTCATAATCTAAAAATATGCATCTGGTTGTAGCTGATACTCTCACCCTTGAAGCCAATAAGATCAACAACATCAAGTGCATAATCTATCGCATTGAGTGGGGTCGTAGGATTCAAAACAACTCCAGCCTTTGCTCCTAGACTATTAATCAGATTGACTGTTCGGTGCAGATGGATGGTTGACGATTGCTCACAATGAACACTAACAACATCAGCACCTGCCCTGATAAAATCTGGAACTCGCTGCTCAGGCTCCACAATCATCAGATGCACATCCAATGGAAGATCAATCAGTGGACGCAGAGCATCAGCAACCAAAGGTCCAACAACAACAACAAAGCCTTTGATCCCAAACAAATTGGGGTAGACTAGGAATGAAATATCCTCAAAGTCAAAGAGACGAGAGCCTTGCAAATAAAATAATAATAATAAACCTACAAGGCTAAAACCCTAAGTTGTACATCCTGCCATCCAAACCGAAAGCCTAAAAACACAGCCCCTAAACCTTCTTATGGTTCCGGTACGTGGATCGCTAACTTCCATGCACTTCTATCCAAAGCTAATTCTTTAGCTACATTTCAATCCCTCAAATCTCTTTTAACTCCTTCCTCACACGTTAGTCTTGGTCAACCTCTGCCTCTTCTTAAATTTTCAGTACATCTTAAAATTCCACTACGTACCGGTGCCTCAGAAGGCCTCTGTTGGAGATGTCCAAACCATCTCAAGCGATGTTGGATAAGCTTCTCCTCAATTGGTGCTACCCCCACCCTATCACGTATATCCTCATTGCGGATTCCATCTCGCCTTGTGTGACCACAAATCCATCGCAACATCCTCATCTCTTCTACACTCATCTTCTGTATATGTTGTCTTTTAGTCGCCCAACATTCTGCTCCATATAGTATCGTAGGTCTGATCGTCGTCCTGTAGAATTTACCCTTTAACTTTTGAGGAACTTTTTTGTCACACAGGATACCCGAAGCTTGGCGCCATTTCACCCACCCGCTCTAATCCTATGGCTCACGTCTTCATAAATCTCTCCCTCTCGCTGTAGCATTGATCCCAAATATCGAAACATGTCCTTCTTAGGCACTACTTATCTATCCAACCTAACATCTCCATCATCTGCCCCGGCATCGCCGAAATCATACTTCATATACTCAGTTTTAGTCCTGCTAAGTCTAAATCTCTTCGATTCTAGGGTCTTCCTCCATATCTCCAGCTTCCTATCAACACCTATCCTACTCTCATCAACTAACACTACATCATCAGCGAAAAACATACACCAAGGGATATCTCCTTGAATGTCCCGCGTGACCTCATCCATCACTAGGGCAAAAATGTATGGGCTCAACGCTGACCCTTGGTGTAGTCCTATCTTAATAGGGAAATCACTAGTATTACCACCACATGTTCTGACATTAGTCACAACATCTTGGTACATATCCTTAATTAGGGTAACATACTTTGTTGTGACTTTTTTCCTTTGAAGCGCCCACCACATGGCCCTTCTTGGCACTTTGTCATAAGCCTTCTTCAAGTCGATAAACATCATGTGAAGATCCTTCTTTTGCTCTATATACCTCTCCATCAACTGTCGTGTCAAGAAAAGCGCTTCCGTGGTCGACCTCTCAGGCATAAGACCAAATTGGTTTGTCGTCACGCTAGTCACTCTTCTTAAACGGTGCTCGATCACACGCTCCCAAAGCTTCATTGTGTAGCTCATGAGCTTAATTCCTCTATAATTAGTACAACTTTCAATGTCTCCTTTATTTTTGAAAATTGGTACTAATGTGCTCCTCCGCCACTCGTTAGGCATCTTGTTCGACCTAAAAATGCTATTGAACAAATTAGTTAGCCAAGCGATCACCACTTCTCCCAAGCATTTCTACACCTCGATTGGAATGTTATCAAGCCCTAACGCCTTACCCACTTTCATCCTTTTTAAGGTCTCTCTTAGTTCTGACTTCTGGATTCTTCGAACAGACCGCCTATCGGTGTCATCAAAGCATCATCCAGTTCGACCATACTATCGTCGTTGTCATGATTGAACAACTCATCAAAGTAATCTCTCCATCTATCCTTGATCTCATCGTCTTTCACCAAAAGTCTATTAGTACCGTCTTTGATGTATTTAACTTGGTTGAAATCTCTCGTCTTCCTTTCCCGAAGTTTAGCCATCTTGTAGACATCCTTCTCACCCTCTTTTGTACTACCTCCATTCTTTTATAGATGACGCTCTAGAGAGCAAAACACTGCAGAGGGACGTCATGTATTTTAAAACGGATGGAGTACTTAACTTCTGGTAAATTTCCTCATAGGCCTTATCTCGTGCCTCACTCACCGCTTTATTTGCCTTCTTTTTTGTTGCTTTGTATTTCTGAACGTTGTCGTCGCTCCTATCATGATGCATATGCTTGTAGCATGTCTTCTTCTCCTCAATAGCCTTTTGCACTTCCTCGTTCCACCACCATGTGTCTTTAGGTTCGCATCTTTTCACTCGAGTCACTCTAAGCACCTCCGTAGCCACCTTCCTAATGCAAGATGTCATCTCTGTCCACATACTATCAGCAACCAAAGGTCCAATCGTGATATTTGGCACAAAGCGTCCATCCATGACATCAACATGAATCAAGTCACATCCTGCCACCTCCACAACTTTTACCTGATCACCAAGCTTGGCAAGGTTTGCATAAAGGATGAAAGGGGACACAATGATGTCATCCTACGCCTTCGTGGTCCCATCCAATGCTACCAACACATTATGTGAACCAAGTACAAAATATGACCTTCCTCCGTTGAAGCACAAGGTTGGAGTTGGGATGGCACTATTTTCCCTCCGTTGCTTGGCACATCCCAAACCAATATGACCAGCTTGGACACAACTAGAACATGTAACTTCTTTTGGATAATTATCAGAGAAGTTAGCAAAACATAGATGACCATTCTGCTTACACATGTAGCATTTTATTTCCTTAACATCATCTAGTGGATAACCATTGGCACCTCCAAACATATCATGACCTGTTTCTCCACATCTTAAACACAACATGGTGGATTGCTGGGTATTCCTCTTGTGCTTTCCAGGGCAATCTTTTGCCTTGTGACCTCCATTTTTGCATATGAAACAGTGTTGACCCTGTGTGCACTGCTTCGCATTGTGTCCGAACAACCCACACACAAAACAAGGCTTCTTCCACTTTTCCATTGGGCAGTTGGCAGCTACATGGCCTTCCTTACCACAATTAAAGCAAGCCTCCAACATAGTTTCCCCAGGATCAAAGTATCTTGGTCCACGAATAAGCTTCCGCAGATCTATATCATCAGAAACAGGGACATCAACTCCATCTTCAGTGAGCACCGATTCTGCTGTCCCAATTTGTCCCTCCGGGCTACCACCAACTTGGATCCCATTGCCTGACCTTGTTCTTGGTACTAATCACTTGATCAGTCCGCGTCTCAGAATGTACAATGTGATGAACTAAATGGAACACATCGGGATCCCATGGTCTGGTGATAAACAGACTAATCAGTGTCACACCCTCGCCATGTACAAGCAGTGTTGTCTTCTTAGACGTAATGACAACACCTCCTAGACTAAAACCCTCTCGACTCCAGGCAAGTACCTTGTCGAACACGAAGCGAGCAACTTCCACCACAGAATTCCAGGGACTCAAAGAACATTCCCAAGGTGGTATCTCCTTGAATATCGGTTGCACCACACAAATTTCACATGGGAACAACCACCCATTGTCATCAATGCAACGAGTGTCTTGGTCGCTCCCCAACTTGAGAGTGCTCTCAATGTCGCTTGCGGCCACTACATGTGCGCCACACGACCACACAAGCCATCCTGGTCCGTGCATACACCACCTACTCACGGGGGATGTATATTGCTTAACCCCATGGTTGCTGAGCTCGTTGCGGTGACCGGTTGGAGCCACGCCTTGAGATGCTCCTGTGATAGCCGCTCTCATGACTTGTTGTCTTGTGGCAATTCAACAAACACCACATGGTTAGAGCCCAGGATCATAGTCTGCCACTGCCGTGTAGTTGTGTAGTTTCCTTCCTCCCATGCCGGCAGTTCCTCGGCCTCGCGAGGTATTTCATTGAACACTTGGCATGCGGCGAGTTGCTGCACCCTGACAGTGCTCAAAGGTCAACGCACTTGCCTCGACGTCGAGGCCTTGCGAAAGTTGCGTCCTCCACGCACCTGCCTCCAGGTCGAGGCCTTGCAAATGATGCGCCCAAATGAGTTGACGCCGAGGCACCGCAGCTTGACTGTGATGAGGTTGGTGACGTGTGAGGTAGCCTCAACGTGGCTCAAGTCCATGACGACGTTGGTCGTAGCCATCAGCTTGCCATCATCGTGGTCGGAGCATGATGTCGAGCACTTGGTGGGCATCACGAAGTTGACGTCGGTGTCGAAGGTGTTGACGGTGGACTGAGCAGCAAAAGCCCAACTTGAGATGGTGGCGGGCCCGATAGTGGTCGAAGGAGCACTTGGGGTCGAGTCAGCGGCGGCGGCGCACAACCGAGAGGTGGTCATTGCTAGCCCATGTGAACTGGATCATACCATCCATCTTCCACCCTTGCTCATCCATCTTGGCCAGTATCTTGTCTAGCATCGCCTTCCACCGCTCCTCTTCTGCTGTGGTCGTGGCCGTCTCACTGCGAGGTACCACCGAAATCGGTGGCTCCGATGACTCCGCCATGGTGGTTCGTCTCCCTCACCAATCAACCACAGGCTGGGATTGTAGTGGTCACCGTGAACGAAATGAGCACAGCAAAATTTGGGGCTCTGATACCAAATTGTTACATCCTAATAGCCTGGAGACTGAGATTGCACCAATCAGTAGTAAAGGATACAAGTAATTTGGAGGATTTGGAGGAATGGGTGAGGAATCAAGAGAAGGAGGTGAGGAACCAGAGAACAAAAGGGAAATTTCAGATTCTATTCATTTGATCGATGGCTTTCCAAGTACAGGGCCTGGGCCTTATAACAAGATGCCCATACATTGACAACCGGGACCATTGGTACATGGACACCACATATACAGTACATAAGACCCACATATCATCCTTTTGCTCCTGCCCATTGCATAGGCGTGACAGGGCCATAGTGAGAAGTGAGACGGCGAGATAATAGGATTTTTATTTCACCTTTTTTTAGAGAGAAAAAGAAGCTGGTCATGGGTAACTGACATGTGGGCCGTGTTATCCACATTACTGTCTCGGCCTAGTAAATTGCGGGCTGGTATTGTTTTACTGGACCCTTACGGTCGAGTAAAACGTGGCGTTTATCACGGCGAGGTGCAAGGCGTGGTGAGACTGGAATGTAGGGGCCGGAGCAAGCGCCATTCAGGTGGCTGCCAGTGTGGGTCCACGGATTGGCGGGAAATGGCCGTGGCGGGTCGCCGTCGTTGAGAAGACCGGTGTGTCCACTCTGGCGGTGCCGACGGCAAGAGGCGAGCCGGTAGAAGAGCCTTTTTCAAAGAGGTGAGGATCTCGACCTTATGTTTGATGATTGACGAACACGAGAGGTAGGCTTTGATCTCAATCAAGTGCTTACATTTTTGGTTCAATCCGTGACGATGTAGGTGTTGCCATCTCTTCGAATGTTCACAGTTTTGCTGCCACAAGAACATTCGATTTCTCCATGTTCTTGGTGCTTTGTGTATTCTTTTATAATCTGTTCATTTGCCATCGATAGCTGAAGGATACAAGAAAAAATGGGGAGGAAGGGGAGGTGGTTTGATGCCGTGCAGAGAATCTTGAGCACGTCTGAACCTGACCATGAGGAGAAGGAAGCCAAGGTAGAGCCGGAAAGATTCCCTTCACTTTACTCCTACGAGATTTCCCTTCTCGTCATCAAAATTTTATCGATTTAATTGATCCACAATGTTTTCGATCCAAGAAGGCCGAGAGGTCCACAGACAAATCAAACTTCAAGAAGATATGGCAGTTGAGCAAGTCGAATCCGTCCGATCCGTCGACCTCCGCGGCGCCGGAGACGGCCCCGGTGGCTCATCGACAACAACCTCATCCACCACCATCACAGACTGATCAGCATCAGGCTGAGGAGATCAAAGAGGCCAAATCTGCGGAAATAAGAAGCGAACAAAGCAACAATGGCGGATCCTCGGCGGCGCTCGGCTCATCTATCGGCGAGAAAGCCACGCCAAGAGTACCTGCGCGTTCAAAGGAGCAGCTTGCCGCCATCAAGATTCAGACGGCTTGCAGGGGCTATATGGTAATGCTTATGCACTCTAGACGAGAAAGGATTGCTTGTCTTTTTTGTTTCTCAATACCGCTGACGAATTTGAAAATGAAATTACGTGTACTATATCCATGATTGTTTTTGTCAGTTTTGAAACATTGCATTACGGTGAAATCACTAATAAGGGATGGGGATTCCCATGAACACGAGTGAATTTCCCTTCCAAAAAGTTTGCTAATCTAAAATGTTTCAGTGCTGTCAGATATACAGCATACTAATGATCGATGTAACAAAAAAAAACTCTTGATCAGAGATTAAAAAAAAACATGTTTTTTTGCATGTTATCTATTTCCAAATATTTTGCTAATCTAAAATGTGTTAATGCTGTCAGATATACAACATACTATTGATTTAACAAAAAATAACTCTTGATCAAAGATAAGAAAGATAAAAACATGTTTTTTTTTTTGCCTTTGTTATCTAACTGTTAAAAACTCGGCAACATTGTGCTTCTAGGCAAGGAGAGCACACCAGGCGAGAGGACTAGTTCGGTTGATGTCGCTGGTCGAGGGAATCGCCGTCAGGCGCCAGACTGAGGAAACATTGTACTGCATGCAGATGATGACAAGAGTTCAGACACAGATATACTCCAGGAGGGTGAAGACGGAGGAGGACAAGAAGGCTCTAAAGAGCCAGATCCATGTTAAACAGGGCCTTGACAAAATGAAGGTTCGTACATCATTTGCTCCAATACTCTAGTTCACAGATTCATCTTCAGGCTATCTTGAATCTTGTTGGTATTCTCGAAGTACGATTTGCCGATGTATTTTAGCAGTAAGCATGGATTGCCGTCATGCTCATCCATCCAGTAATTCCGGATTTGAAACAATGCTGGGATAACAGTTTTTTACAGTTGTAAAGCAACAAATCATTTGAACATAGTATAGATTTCTGACAATCCTCTGCTGTCTGAATCTGAGTGTCGTAACAGATTGGTGAAGACTGGGACCGTAGCCAGCAGTCCAAGGAGCAAATGGCAGCCGTTCTGACGATGAAACAAGAAGCCGCTTCAAGGCGGCAAAGGGCGTTGGCATACGCATTTTCTCATCAGGTAGTGATCAACCTATCAAAGCACCATTTGGTTGCGATGCTTGCTCCTTTTCTGAACTCTGCCTGCTCTGATCTCCACGCAGTGGAGGAACAGGAACCCTTCTTCTGGGCGAGCTGCACCTCCTCCGATGTTCATGGACCCCGGCAACCCCAACTGGGGCTGGAGCTGGACGGAGCGCTGGATGGCGGCGGCGAGGCCGTGGGAGAGCCACACAGCGCCCGACAGCGACCGTGCTCCGGCGAAGAGCGCTGGCCAGACTAGGATGGCTATCTCGGTTCAGATACCCACGACACCAGGCAGGTCGTTCCGGCCGCTGAGCTGTCCGTCACCGTCGACCCCCACGCCGCGGTCGCCATCGGTCCTGGGAAGGACGTCGGCCGTGCCGGCCACGGCGAGCCCGAGGGGCAGCCCGCTCCACAGGTCGGCGAGCGGCCTGCGGCCCACGACAAGCCTGCAGTCCGAGCGCCCGCGGAGCAGCCAGGAAAGCCCGAGGAGCGGCAGCCCGCTCCACGGCGGGAAGAACGCCTCGCTGCGGCGGACGGCGAGCCTGCGGTCGGGGGAGCTTCCGAGGAGGCTGAGCCTGGGAGGCGCCGGCGCCGCTTTAGCAAGAGACGTCGACGCGAGCGCGCCGGTGACCCCCAGCTACATGCAGCTGACCAAGTCCGTGAGTTCCAAGGCCCGGTGCCGGAGCCCGGCGGTGGCGGCGGTCGACAAGGTAGATCTCCACGAGAGGGCGCCTCAGGTGTCCTCGCCGTCGGTGAAGAAGCGCCAGTCCCTGGCGTTCCCGGACAAACCGAGCGTCTCGTCGCCGAGCAAGGCGAAGGCAGATAGAGCGAGGCGGCACTCGCAGCCTCCCAGTCCCAGGTTGTAGCTGCCATAGGTGCCTTCGTGGCAGCATGGCGCCCGCGCGAATTGGAGCAATAAGACGGAGAAGAAACACGCGAAGTGGAGTGTGCTCGGTGATTTTTCACAGTACAGTACGATATCTGATTTGTTTGCCTACTTCGAATCAATTTAACGTTTCCCTAGGTATGTTTTGCGTTTACTAATGCTGGGCTACTGACTGCAATTCTAAGATAGTGACGACAGTACGACATGGTCATGAATATGTGACCGTGATGGTTCATGCACGTGTGATCGTACTGTTTTCTGCTAGTTCTTTGTATGATTTATTTTTTGCCTTTGACGCTTTGAATTTCCTTTTGCCAATCGATTCCTATATGTAATATATCTGATTTAAGCTAAATATGTTCTATCTATGTAAGCATGATTTGGATTTCCATTGTACGCTGATAGATCCCTGAATGTGATTCCTGTTATTTGAGAACATCGATTCTGCTGTGCTACATGCTCCAAATCTGTTTGCTCTACTGCATATTGGAACTGGATGCTACTGTTAAAGGACATGCTTGGAACACAGGAATTTTACGGAAATTTTGATAAATTTTTTATAGTGTAAAAAAATAATTTCTACAAAATTCAAGAAAATTTCCGCGTTTATCCGATGCTATTTTCATTTATAGTCGCGAACTCACCATCGTAGGTTTCCGGTCGATTTGGTCTAGTATTATACCACGGGTCAATATCATAACAAGCAGTCCAAAACAGACGACCAGGTCAGCCCATACCAATGGACGATGCGGCTTCTAGAACCAAACGGCTCGCTTTTATAAACACACGATACCTCCCTCCAAAATCCCTAGATCTCATGGCCGCCGCCCGTTCCATGCATGGGAACTCTCAAGATTAGTGATTAAAATAGTGGGCTATAGCGGTTTCATGGCCCAAAAACGCTAAGTTATATGTGAAATCTCCACTATTACAACTACAGCCGCTATAGCAGAAATATTGGTCCGCTATAGCGCTTAGTGGATAGCAGAAATAGTGGCCGCTATGCCACATATAGTGTTTTTTTACTTGTTAGCAAAACGTCCAGCATTTTTCCATGCTACATTTAGTTTTTTAGCCAACTAAAATTTGTTCTTTAACACCAAGAATTCAAAATTATTTCAATTTTCTTAAATTCAAAAATATTTTGGTATATTGATTTCAAAATAATTAATTAAAATATCCAAAAAAATAAAATTCCAAAAAGTCAACTAAAATAATTGGAATTAAAAAATATAATTATTTTCTAGATTTGAAATTTCATCCATTCTAATTTATTTTAATGTAGTTTATAATTTAAATTGGACATGTTGTAATTGCATTGCGATTTTGTAACTATTTTTGGAAAATGGCAAAGTTTTTATTATTTATTAAGTATTTTTGACTAATGATAAAATTAATATAGCTAATATTTTTAAAACAAAACAACGGTGTAGGATAGCCGCCGTGATAGCCCCCACTATTCGCGATAGCATTTTTTGCTGTGTCGCCGCGACACCGCGATAATCGCGATTTAAATCACTGTCAAGATCCATCTCCCTATCACCCCTCTTCGTCTCTCAATGCATTGTAGTCGTACTGTCGTAGTTGCGTATCTGGGAACTTGCTCACCGGAAACTTCTCGTGCTCGTCGAAGCTTCTTTTGTTGTTGTTTTTCTGAAACATGTATAATCTTTTAGATTGTGTGCCGGCCTGTTGGGTCCCTTCTTCTTTCAGCTACAAGAGAACAATCTACTCTTGGCGGCCTTGTTCTGGGGGCGTGGAACGAGGATTTTTTTTTACAAAACTAGGTCACCGCTCTCAAAAATTGCAAAAATAGGTTCCTATCGCCAGTTGAACTAGCGACAGGAACCACATGCAGCGAGGCGAGTTCACATCGCTTGATTCAATCAGCGACAGAATCTATGAATTTTTAAATATAGCAAATAAACTTAAAAATTACAAAAAAATTTGTGGAGCATCCTGATAGAGTTTTATTGCTTGTATAATTTTTTTCATAATTTTATCCATTATAAATTTGTCTCTAAAATTCATTTAAGTATACTATTTGTAGAATTTTTAAATATATCAGATGAGGTCCAAAAATTATGATTTTTTTTGTGAACTCTCTTTACATAGTGTAATTGTTTATGTAATTTTTTCAAAATTTTATATTCTCTTAAATTGTCTCTAAAAATAAGGGTATACAATCAAGTACACTGTATCAGAAACCTAAATTCAGAATTTTAGAGACAATTTCAGAGCATATAAAATTCTGAAAAAATTACATAAACAATTAAACTATGTAATGAGTGTTCACAAAAAAATTCATAATTTTTGGATCTCATATGGTATATTTAAAAATTCTACAAATAGTATACGTAAATGAATTTTAGAGACAAATGTATAATGGATAATATTATGAAAAAATTACACAAGCAAGAACACTCTATCATGATGCTCCAAATTTTTTTTGTAATTTTTAAAGTTTATTTTCTATATTTAAAAATTCATAGATTCCTGTCGCTAGTTGAATCGCAACAGAACTCGCCCCATTGTATAGGTTCTGTCGCGATTCAGCGGCGATAAAACTGTCGCGCATGAACGGCGGCAGGAACCTATTTTTGCAATTTTTGGGAGCGGTGACCTAGTTTTGTAAATATTTTTTTAAAATATATTATTTCAAAAAAAAATCGTAGAACGAGCGCCGTGCCGCGGGGGGTTGTATGGTCCCGACTACCGTTTTCGTGCCCTTAGGATCTCCTTCCCCGCGGCGCACACATGTTCAACAAGTGCAGTCATTTTATTCGCACCTGGTATCATCAATCTGTTGGTGATTTTTGCAATCGATTTGTTTCTTAGTTTCTTTCTGTCTTTAAAAAGCTTATCAACATACTGGTGGTTTTCGATTGGAGATCTTCATCGAGCCATACGTTGCCTGAACACTGAAGCAGTTCAGGGTCTGTGGTTCCAGGTCAGAAAATTTGCTCTACTTTTGGGTAGTACTAGTTCAATGCCCTGCTCTGCTATGGATTAAAAAAAATAGTCATAGTATGTTGGGTCATCAATCATCGTCGTGCTCAGCAACGCGATCTGGACTGTCGGTACCCTCCTCGTCGATCCAACGAACGCTGAAGAGGGTAGGGAGGATAGACGACCACCAACATTAATTTTTAAGTAGTAGAGATACTGAAAAGTGATGTGCATGCTGGGATTAAGCTGGTATTTGGTTGGTGGTCCGAAAGGTTAGGATTTACGAGTCATGCGATGGATTTGCGTATCTCAGATCGTGGTGCCGACTTGAGAAGATCTTGTAAATAAACAAGAGCGTCGATCGGACATGGTTTTGCTATTCAGTAAGTAGGGCTGCCTGTGGACGGAGTAGAATAATTGAAAGAACGAGCAATAATGTATAGTCTTATGAAACAAATGATTATGCGCACAAGTTAACATCGGACATAGCTATTTTGTTTGAATAATCTATGCAATGTGTCGACGATCAAAGACGTCGATCTTACGAAAAGAAAAAGAGAGTGACGTAGGAAATCTAGGGTAATAATGGGACTACTCTTTTATTAGTATGAACTGAGTTTTACAGGGGATGCCTCCTGACTAGATGATGAACTACTCCTGTATACATTGAGAACACTGCTTGTTACTTTACAATGTCAGACTTAAAACACAGATCTAAGGCTCGTGCTTCAGTCCGATGGCCTTCCCCCCTCCGCTCCGTCCATACTCCATCTTTAAATATCCCTTGAAGAGGTGGCAGTTACTTCTGGAGAAGACGTCTGATGTGAAGCGTCACGACTGGTCGGAGTCGGATGACGGTTAATGGAAAGTCAACCGTTCGACAGTTGTATGTCTATGAGACATATAACGGTTATTCATTAGTGCTTCTGGATAAGAAACGCTGTATGGTATGGAACATGCACGTGTTTCATTCATCATACGGTGGAGAATATACCTGGAATCAATTCTAAGTATCAGTTCATACCTTTTACGAGCAGTTCTCCTGGTCGGGAGCTTGGCATAGGCCTTCGTCCGACCAGGGTACCCATTATATAACATCTGGAATCTCTACGACCAGTAAGGTCGTGCACCTCAGGGGTTACGACCATGAAGATGTATGATCTGTTATGTATTAAAAATAATGCATAGAGGGTTTTAATCCTCGTCACAATGTGCGCTGGAAATGTGTAAATTCTTAATGAATTAAGTCGTTGAAACGGAGAGAATGGTTATATGGTTCAGGACCCCAATAAACCAAGCCAAAATTTAGCATAGCCAAAACTTAGGCAAGGCTAAATTTTGCCAAAAAGAATGTTGTTTGGATTGTGGCTAAGCCAATTTTTGGTGAGCAATTTTCCTACCCTTGGATTGTCCGCGTGTGATGTTGGATTTCGTTGGTATTACCAAATTTTTGTTGTCATTACCAAATATTGGTAACAAAACAAATGATAGCCAATTTTCAATGGTATTACCAAAATTTAGTTTGGTCCATGTTGGTAACAAATAAAACATGTCGAGTTCGTATGAACAACTAGTTAAAATATGGCATCCGACATAGGTCAATGTAACATTTTATCTTGTTTCAACATAGCAAAACGGAAGCAAGCATGGATTTGGCTTAGAGCCAGCACACGATCTATGCAATGTTTCTGGCTACGACATGCAAACAATAAAGAGAAACACAAAGCTGGGGTTGATTGATGGCATGATAGCAAGCTAGCAACGACCAAAACGCCCCCTCCACAACCCCTTCTTTCCCGAACATCTTAAAGTATGTGGTCCGCACGTTCTCACACCCACCTTGTTTTGGATTGCTCCCTCCACCCGCCCGCCAATATTAGTCTCTAACTCCTCCCACTTGCCAAACTTAGCCTCCAACTCCTCCTCTCGCCCGCCTCCCCTCCTTCCCCTCTCCTTCCTCCATCCCCCTCTCTAGGAAGGCCCTTGGATCCCTCTACTTCCTCCACCCCCTCTCTGGGAAGGCCCTTGGATCCCTCTCCAAGGCCTTCTCCTCGCGCTACGGGAGCAATCGTTGTCCCAGTCCCCTCCCTCTCTCCTCTACCACCGTATTGTTTGGGCAGTTCGATTGAGGGATAGCCGGTCAGGTTGGCGTGCGGGCCGTGGCAATGGCATCGCATGAGGTTGATGCGCCGCAACGGAGCTGAGAGGCGCAATGATGGTCGGCACGCGGTGACGGCGGCGACGACTCCGGTCCGTATATGTGTCTTGGTGTTCTTGGCCTGAGTCGTCGCCCCCCACAAGGTCGCAGCCACGGGGAGGCGGGGAGGGAATCGGAAGATGAGCTGCTTTCCGTGTTTTGGTGGCAAAAAGAGGAGGAATGAGCATGCCGACATAGGGCATGACGAACCGGCGCCACCGCAGCATGAATCATCCATGACGCCGCCCCCAGCGGTGTACCCACCTACGGTGCCCGCCACGATGCCCACACCCACCTCCATGACACCGCCAAGGCAGGTGATTGACGCGAGGCAGCCCGGTGAGTGAGAGCCTCTGCTTTGGCTTCTTTTTTTTTGCAATGATGAAAAATATTGCAACCTAGGACTCCTTCCTATGAAGACTTAATGTCGAATGAAATTGATTTTGCAATGCAGACAGCCATGCCCACAACCCATCGACCGAGGACGCATCAGTGCGGTTGGCCATCGCGGCGCAAGCATTCGCGTTTCGCGAGCTTGCAGCGGCCACCGACCACTTCACGCCGTACAACCTCATCGGAGAAGGCGGCTTCTTCAGGGTCTACAAGGGGAAGCTAGAAAAAAATGGCCAGGTAAACACCCAAATATCACATTCTTCACGCGTGTATATGTGCGTTTATTGCGTGATGGAATAAGAGTTTGAACGAATGAAGTATGGTTCGGTTGTGTGTGCATCAGACTGTGGCCATCAAGCAGCTGGACAAGCATGGCTTCCAAGGCAACAAGGAGTTCCTGACCGAGGTCTCCAAGCTTAGCCAGCTTCACCACGAGAACCTCATCGACATCATCGGCTACTGCGCCGACGGCGACCAACGACTTCTCGTGTACGAGTCCATGTCCTTCGGCACATTGGAAAATCACTTGCTCGGTACATCACGCGTCTCACTTTTGCGCACACACTTGAATATCTTTCTGTTATTTACCACTTGCAAGTTGCCACGCCGACGGATTGCTCATTGCTGTGTGACAGATTTGTCACCCAGCACGAAGCCGATAGACTGGTGCACGAGGATGAAGGTGGCCTATGGCGCAGCACAGGGACTGGAGTACTTGCATGAGAAGGCGAACCCGCCGGTGGTGTACGGGGACTTCAAGGCCTCAAACATCCTACTCGACGCGAGCTTCACGCCCAAGCTGTCGGACTTCGGGCTCGCACGGTTTGGGCAGGCGGGGGGCAACACACCAGTGTCGTCCCCAATGATGGGCTCATTCGGGTGCTGCGCCCCGGAGTACGATCGCGGTGGGCAGGTCACCATGAAGTCCGACGTGTACAACTTCGGGGTGGTCCTGTTGCAGCTCATCTCCGGGAGAAGGGTCCTCGACACCAGCAAGCCTGTGGAGGAGCAGAACGTTGTCACTTGGGTAAGTTGCCAATGACATTAACCAATGTTGTTAATCATGTGATGATTATAGCTGAGTTATTTCTATCAAATTTGTTTCCAAAACATTAGGTGTGTTTGAACTTATGTTCTATACTTTGTTGTACTTCTCATCATTTTGTCTTTTTTACTAAGCATTAGCATAACTATCAATATTAATTTTCAAAGGTTTTGCAATCCACATTGCATATTTGCAGGCCATGCCAAAGTTTAAAGACCAAAAGAGATATCATGAGCTAGTTGACCCGCTTATAAAAGGGGAGTACCCAGCCAAAGCATTAAATCAAGTGGTTGCCATGGCTGCGATGTGCTTGCAAGAAGAGGACTCTGTGCGACCATTGATGGCCGATGTTGTCATGACACTGGGCTTCCTTACTACGATGCCACCAGAACCACCCAGTGGCAATGTTCAATCTGCCTCCCCAGCACCAAAACAAGACGAAGAATCGAATAACTCTGATACGTCGTCGTCTTCTTCGGATGATGATGATGACAATGAAGAGGAGGACGCTGAGGAGCAATAATAAGGATAATTGTTATGCTTGAAAAGTTAATGTCAAAAAATATGAAGACCAAATGGTTTAATGCATCTGATGTGTAAGGGGTTTTATACATGAATTCTGAGAGGTCGTGGCAATGTAAATTGGGATGAGGCTTTAGCAAGTAATGTTTTTGTTGTGATAATGACATGTGTTATTTGTGAATTTATGAATTGCACGCATTGATCAACCGGGTTTAGATTATAATATAAGTGAATCAACATCTATACAGAGAGGCTGGATGTGGAATTCTCTTACATGTGTTTAGTTGCCATCATGCTAGTGATTATGTTTAGTTATGCTTTTTACAAAAAGATATATTTGAATGTGTGGTCTAAAATTTGTCTAGTTGTTTTTTTTTCTAATGAACACTTTGCAAAATCTTCTTCTTTGTTAATATTCAAACAATAAAGCCTCAGTGTTTTTTTAGGTTAGCTGATCAACTATGGGTGTGTTTGTTTATCGAGGGTCAATTGGTACAATTCTGAGTAGTTCTTCTATGCTCCCCTATAAATTAAATTGTTCAAATCTTATGTGCAAGCATGGATGTTCTATATGTGCTTGAAGAAGTGTTCTCCTTATCTTCTTAAGTGGATGTATATATATAACATTTATGCATCTCTGATCTATTAATACCCCATACGTGGACCAACACAATAGCACATTCTTCTACTTCATAGTGCTGATCAATTTCCACACAATAATTTTCTATTTGGTGTGTGTTGCATGTGGTGATTTGGGAGGATGTATTTGTAAAATTCAACTTGGGTTATCTACTATGATCAATTTCCACGTCGTAATTGTCTCTTTAATAGAGTTGCACACTTGCACATGGTGATTTTGGAGGACATACCTAAATAATAATAATTTGGCTGATCTATGATTTTTTTGAGCGACTAGTGCCTGGTACGATGGGAGTGTTCCCATCGTACGCTCCCTCAGCTGTCAGATCTCCCCCCTCCCAAATCATCATATTTCATGGCTGATCTATGATTTTTTTAGCGACTAGTGCCCAATACGATGGGAGCGTTCCCATGTACGCTCTCTGAGTTGTCCGATCTCCCCCCCAATCGTCATATTTTATTTAGATGGACCGCAACAAAATTCTTAATTTAGCATAAAAAACATGGACCGTAACGATCACTTCCATGGTTGCAATAAAATCTCAACTCTAATACAACAAACACAAACTAAAAATTGTGCAAGAAATGAGAACAACTGTGGCAACAAATACAAGAATTTGTTGTAACAAAATTGAAACACTGTTGTTTGGATTGCGGCCAAGCCAAATTTTGGTGAGCAATTTCCCCACCCTCGGATTGTCCACGTGTGACATTGGATTTCATTTGTGTTACCAAATTTTTATTGGCATTACCAAATATTGGTAACAAAAGAAATGATAGCTAATTTTTATTGGCGTTACCAAAATTTGGTTTGGTTCACGTTGGTAGCAAACAAAACATGCCGTGTTCATACGAACGGCTAGCTAAAACATGGCATCCGCCATAGGTCAGTGTAACATTTTATCCTGTTTCGATAGAGAAAAACATAAATAAGCATGGATTTGGCTCAGAGCCAGCACATGACCTACAAAATGTTTTCGGCTACGGCATGCAAATAATGAAGAGAAATACAAAGCCAGGGTCAATCGATGGCAAGGCAGCAAGCCAACAACAGCCGAAACGCCCACTCCACGATGCCTCCCTTCCCAGGCGGCTTAAAGTACATGGTCTACATGTTCCCACCCCAACCTTGTTTTGGAGCGCTCCCTCCACCCGCACCCCAAACTTAGCCTCCAACTCCTCCTCCCGCCCGCCAAATTTAGCCTCCAACACCTCCTCCCACCCGCCAAACTTAGCCTCTAGCTCCTCCTCCCACCCGTCACCCTTCCTCCCCCTCTCCTTCCTCCATCCCTCTCTCTGGGAAGGCCCTTGGATCCCTCTCCTTCCTCCATCCCCCCTCTCCGGGAAGGCCCTTGGATCCCTCTCCAAGGCCTTCTCCCACGCTGCGTTGCCATCAATCTCCCCTCCACCTATTCGCTGGAGCAATAGTCGTCCTGGCCCCTCCCTCTCTCCTCCTCCGCCGCTGTATCATTTGGGCAGTTCGATCGAGGGATAGTCGATCAGGTGCACATGCAGGTTGGTGCAATGGCGTCGCATGAGGTCGATGCAGCACAACGGAGCTGAGAGGTGCGAAGATGGTCGGTGCGCGGTGATAGCGGCAACATCTCCGGTCTGTACGTGTGTCTTGGCGTTCTTAGCCAGAGTCGTTGCCCCCCCACAAGGTCACAACCACGGGGAGGCGGGGAGGAAACCGGAAGATGAGCTGCTTTCCGTGTTTCGGCAGCGGAAAGAGGAGCAATGCACATGCTGACACGGGGCACGATGAGCCGACGTCGATGCAGCATGCGTCTTCCATGACGCCACCCCCAGCGGTGTACCCACCTGCGACGCTCGCCCCGGAGCCCACGCCTACCTCCATGATGCCACCGAGGCAAGTGCTCGACGCGAGGCAGCCCGGTGAGTGAGAGCCTTTGCTTTGGTTTCTTTATTTTGTAACGCTGAAAAAAATATTGCAACCTAGGACGCCTTCCGGTGAAGACTTAATGCTGAATGAAATTGAGTTTGCAATGCAGGCAATCATGACCACAACCCCTCGACCGAGGACGCGTCGTTGCGACTAGCCATCGCGGTGCCAGCGTTCGCGTTCCGCGAGCTCGCGGCGGCCACCGACCACTTCACACCGTACAACCTCGTAGGAGAAGGCGGCTTCTTCAGGGTCTACAAGGGGAAGCTAGAAAAGAATGGCCAGGTAAACACCCAAATATCACATCTTCGCGTGTGTGTATATGTGTGTTTCTTGCGCGATCAAGTCTGAACAAAGGAAATATGGTTCGGTTATGTGTGCATCAGACTGTGGCCATCAAGCAGCTGGACAGACATGGGTTCCAAGGCAACAAGGAGTTCCTGACCGAGGTCTCCAAGCTTAGCCGGCTTCACCACGAGAACCTCGTCGACATCATCGGCTACTGCGCCGACGGCGACCAACGGCTTCTCGTGTACGAGTCCATGTCCTCCGACACATTGGAAGATCACTTGCTTGGTACATCACGTGTCTCACTTTTGCACACACACACACACACACTTGAATATCTTTCCATGATTTACCACTTGCAAGTTGCCATGCCAACGGATTGTTCATTGTTGTGTGATAGATTTGTCGCCCAGCACGAAGCCGATAGACTGGTGCACAAGGATGAAGGTGGCCTACGGTGCAGCACAGGGACTGGAGTACCTGCACGAGAAGGCGAACCCGCCGGTGGTGTACGGGGACTTCAAGGCCTCAAACATCCTGCTTGACGCAAGCTTCACGCCCAAGCTATCGGACTTCGGGCTCGCGCAGCTCGGGCATGCAGGGGGCAACACACCGGTGTCGTCCCCAATGATGGGCTCATTCGGGTGCTATGCGCCAGAGTATGATCGCGGTGGGCAGGTCACCATGAAGTCCGACGTGTACAGTTTCGGGGTGGTCCTGCTGCAGGTCATCTCCGGGAGGAGGGCCGTCGACACTAGCAAGCCTGTGGAGGAGCAGAACGTCGTCACTTGGGTAAGTTGCCAATGACATTAACCAATGTTGTTAATCCTGTGATGATTATAGCTGAGTTATTTCTGCCAAATTTGTTGCCAAAACATTGGGTGTGTTTGAACTTATGTTATATACTTTGTTGTACTTCTCAACAATTTGTCTTTTTTGCTAGGCGATAGCTTAAATGTCAATATTAATTTTCTAAGGTTTTGCACTCCACGTTGCATATTTGCAGGCCATGCCAATGTTTAAAGACCAAAAGAGATATCATGAGCTAGTTGACCCGCTTATAAAAGGGGAGTACCCAGCCAAAGCATTAAACCAAGTGGTTGCCATGGCTGCGATGTGCTTGCAAGAAGAGGACTCAGTGCGACCATTGATGGCCGATGTTGTCATGACGCTAGGATTCCTTACTGCGATGCCACCGGAACCACCCAGTGTCAATGTTCCATCTACCTCCCCAACGCCAAAACAAGATGAAGAATCGAATAACTCTGATACGTCGTCGTCTTCTTCGGATGATGATGATGACAATGAAGAGGAGGGCGCCGAGGAGCAATAATAAGGATAATTGTTGTGCTTGAAAATTTAATGTAAAAAAAATGAAGACCAAATGGTTTGATGTGTAAGGGGTTCTATACATGAATTCTGAGAGGTCGTGGCAATGTAAATTGGGATGAGGCTTTAGCACATAATGTTTTTGTTGTGATAATAAGACATGTTATCTGTGAATTTATGAATTGCACACACTAATCAATCGGCTTTATATTCTAATCAATCCAAAAGCTCTGATGGTGGCGACTTGGTTAGATCTAACCAGAGGTGGGTTGTTGGATATCATGAGTGGAGGGTCGTCGCCTCACCGAGGTTCATTGGTGGATGCTCATGATAGAGACACGTATAAGCAACGAGTGGTTAGGGGTGGAAGTAGCTGGGGGAAAAGGAAGGTGGGCTGAATCATGAGCGTCCGAGCCAAATGTCTAGATCTTAAGGGTGGGCCATGGGCAGTTTGAGCGAACACACGGGCCATAGCCTGGATGGAGTGTCCGATGGTATCAGACGTTTGCTGCATAGCAATACCTTTTTTCGAATTGATATGTGAATATGTTGTTCACTTGTTTGGGCATTGGAAGGATAGTATCCACCGCTCCAAGCAAATATAATTTTTTTAATAATATTAATTTAAAAGATAATTATAAAAATAAATAATTTTTTTTTACAAAATAGGCCACTATCACCATTCCAATTAGCGACAGTATCCCTGTCACCAATTGGACTAGTAACAGGACAATTTCGCCATTCCAAATGGCGATAGGAACCTGTCGCCAGTTCAATTGGTGACAGAAACATGTTGCCATTTGGAATGGCAAAATGGCCCTATATTTTTTTTATTTACGTGTAGAGAATTTAGCGTAAATATTTAGTGTATTTCATGAAGTTTTTTTTTGTAATACCTTCAAGTGTCCGCGTAGTTCAGAATCCAAAACTGGAGAAGATAACAAAATGTAAAGTAGAGAATACGAGATCAGCGACGCAATTTGAACCCAAGTTCGACGGTGCAATAACACAAATAGTCCCATTTGGAGTAAAATGAAAAAATGGGTTTAGGGTTGCCATGCGCCCTGTTGTCTCGATTGTATTGGTCGTGGAACCAATTACTTCGGGAAAAGATTACGTAATATTTAATAATCAAAATATTTGTAAAAAGATATTTAAGTTTGAAAGACTTTATAATTTAATTACGAATTACATGGCGCTCTGGTGTTGGCTACGTACATTAGAAACGTCAACATGAACGAATCAACAAACCAAAATACACCTACGATACATGTGCACCTTTTTGGAATCGAAAAAAAGGTTGATTGAAATAAAATCGATTAGTCCTAGCAACCCATTAGTTCATTTCTCTTGTCTCTAGACTGCCCCCGGTGGCGGCTAGTCTCGAAGTGAACCATGTTCTGCGAGATAGGCTAGATGATTAAATGATGTTAGGATAGCACAACGTATGACCAAATTAATAATTATGATGCGAATTGAACATAACTTATCTCTTTGATCTGGACTGCGCCCAGGCGATAGGGAGGACTAGGACGACCACTGGTCTCACTAGCAGAAGTCTTCCCCTTGTCTGTCGCGTGCTCAGCCCGGTCGTACTCAGGTTCCTGTTCAGGGGTCCTCCACCACCACCCTGCTTTCCTGAGCTCCTCCAGTGCATTTTCAATAGGGTTGGGTACGAAAGGTTTCCAGCGTTCGAAGGTCTCAGCTTGTATCGCAAAGTTCAACATGTACTTCTACTCAATGAACGCCCCATCGTACATGTCTGGGCCATCGATCCATTGAAAAAAGTTGCATCGCATCTCCGGCTGCCATTATGTGCAGATGTAGTTATGGATATGTGGATTAGAATATAAGATGTCAAAAATCTATGTGTGTGCAAGATTCACTTACAAGGATGTCCCCGCATGTGTAGTACGCCCGGGCGGTGGTCGCCGGGTGTGTGGACTGGATGGCCTTAGCCGGTTCTTCACACACACATTACAGGCATGGGAATTCCGGTGGTACTGGCGTATCATTCGTAGAACAATCCGGATAGGGTTTAGCCCTCTCGGCAAGCCACTTGGGCATTCGCAGCATCTTCGCGTAGAAGTTCGTCGTTGAGTTCGACATCTCCTTCCTCTCTGGTGTGTGAACTAAGCTTTGGTGAAGTGTAGGGTATTAGGGGTGAAAACGGATCGGATAGTTTCCGACCGATCCGGACAAAAACGGATTCGGAAGATCCCGGATCGGATTTTTGTCGGATATTTTTCGGAACGGAAACGTTTTTTCCCCTGGAAACGAAAAACGGATTATCCGGATATCCGTAATTTTGGCCCACTTAGTCACTTAGAGAGTATTCCTTAGTCTTTACTCCTTAGCCCTTATCCTTAATGCAATACTCCCTAGCCCTCGCCTCCCCGCCGGCAGCCACCTAGCCCGCGACCCGCCTCCGCCGGCCATCTCGCCTCGTCGCCCGTCCCTCGCCGGCTCCCCTGCGTTGCTGCGCCTTCATCGGCCCCAGCACCTCCGCAGCTCCCCCTCACCGGCCCAGCACATCCGCCCGCTCCCCCTGCCCTGAGGCCCTAACGGCCCCGCCCAAGGTAAGGATCTTGATTTTGTGAGGCAATGAATGGTGATTTGGTGAATGAATGGATTGAGCTCCTAGTGCTAGCTCCCTGTTGGCAGTGAATCAAATAATCAATGTCCATCCAATGAGGCAATGAATCAATGGATTAAGCTCCTAGTGCTAGCTCCCTGTTGGCAGTGAATTAAAGAATCAATGGCCAATGAGGCAATGAATCAATGGATTGAGCTCCTAGTGTTGGAGGATATGGATGAATGACCTTTTGATTGCCAAAGTGAATGACCTTTTGGATTCTTACATTATTGAATTGTGATGACCTAAGTGTGAACTACGTTTTATGTATGTGATGAACTAAGTTTTATGTATGTTGACTTGTGAGTTATGACTTATGAGCTAAATGTGGTACACTAAGTATTATGTTTGTGATGAACTAATTAATGCACCTTGCTAGTGCCAATGTTATGTGCGGTTGCTGAAAATATGAATAATTCATGAATATTTGCATCAAACAAACTAGTTATATGTTGTCGTTTATTTTCTGGCATGCAATTTAAGGGGTTTTCATGTTCCAAAAAAATATCCGTGATCGTACTCGCTTCGATTCGTATTCGCTCCGTATTCGTATTCGATATTATTCGCATCCGTATTTGTATCCGAGGTAGCCGTATTCGGGGGAAAATGTGAAAACAAATATGGCAGAGTCATTATCCGTCCATTTCCGATTCGTTTTCACCCCTATTGGGTATGGTGGTATAGTGTTCTCTTCCAGCTCTCTTCTCCAGTTTTCTTCTCCCTCCTTTTATAAGTGGTCTTTTCAGTCTGAAAAGGTAGCGTCGCAGTGTGTTGTCATCTCAGTCTACAAAAGTGGCAGCGTGTGGCATGACCGGGTGCGATCTTTATGGCTTGAAAAGGCGGGCGTGTCAAAGTACGGTCTTTTCGGTCTGAAATGGTAGCGTCGCAGTGTGCGGTCATCTCACTCTGCAAAAGTAAGGTGTAAAGGCTAGAAGCAGAGTGGTGTGGGGTGTCGCGATGGTGACTCCTTCACATAGTTACCTACACACGTAAGAAGAAATAGTATCGAAAAACGCGACTAGCATAATGTACGTTGTACATAAATTAATATTTACATGACATGACTAATATTGAAAAGAACAAATATGTACTCACAGGCCTTCTTGGGGCGTACCCCACGTGTGGCCCCCGGCCTTTGCCTGGGTGCGGTTGTGCGCGTTGGTGCGAGTACGTCAAAGGCTTTGGCCACTCTGCAATATATACATATACATACATACATACATACATACATATATATATATATATATATATATATGTATGTATAGGTATATATAGGTATGTTGCTATTTTCCTTATTTTAAAAGTGCCTCCAACATTTACAAAATATTTTACCGTGTACAAATGAAAACAAAAAATAAGTTGACAATATTATGGTTCTGTACAAATGAAAATTTACAAAGCTTTCTTAGTATTTTATGGATGTATTCTAAATCATTCGAGTACTGCACTATAAATAATATATATACGATAAACTAAACTATATAGAACTAAAATGATGTACTACATCAAAATACAATACAACTAAAATTTTATAATCCATTCAAATCCATGTCTCTATTTTTATTTGTTAACCTACCAGGTTTCAAATTTATGTATAAAATTGCAAAAAACATTTAATTGCAAAATGGGCGATTAGATCTGCTTCTCCCTTTCTCTCTCTAATCCGCTACGAACCGGCAGGGCTTCGCTACATTACTTCTCTCCTCTCCTTTTATTTCTTATCTCTTCTTTTTTTTTTCGGAATTAAAATGACTTTTCATCCAATTTTTGAGGTCTATATAGCTGTCCTCTGCCGTGAGTTCAACTGGTGATAGAAACCCGCAGGTTCCTATCGCCATTTGAAATGACGATTTGTACATTCTTCAAAACAAATTGCGAGTTGAAGTGACGATAGGTAGTTGAAGCGGCGACTGACAGTAAATGACATCCTTTCGCAATTTCAAATAGCGACAGGCTCTTGTTGGCATGTGAAATCACGACAGTGGCATATTTTTGTTAAAAAAACTTGACTATTTTTTTGTAATTATTTTTAAGTTAGTATTATTTTTAAGAAAATCCAAGCAAGTATAAGGTTGTAAACACCTTTTCTTTTAAATGGTGCTTTGGAGGGATGATTCTTGAAATCTGAAACTCCCTCTAGTATTTTTGAATAGCTATCAGAAATTATGTTTTTAGATTTTACTAGACGACCAAGTTGCCGCCTAATGCAAAAGTCCGAAAAACTAAAAAATGAGCGCCTCATTTAACCAAATTTCATATCGGTCCCGCCAATTCACCGATCCGGGCCTCCCGCCACATCAGCGATCCGCGGCGTCTCCCCACGATCCCGATCTCACCCGTCCATTCCATCCGCATCGAACGGCAGGTACCCGCCCTCCCCCCACCTCTCGTCCCTTTTTAAACCGCTTCTCCCCTTCCCCCAAATCCCACTCCAAGCACCGCCACCTCCTCTCCTCGAATTCCATTCTCTCCTCTCGCGTAGCTCGAAGAAGGGATCGGCAGCCATGTCTGGACGCGGCAAGGGAGGGAAGGGGCTCGGCAAGGGCGGCGCGAAGCGCCACCGGAAGGTCCTGCGCGACAACATCCAGGGCATCACCAAGCCGGCGATCCGGCGGCTGGCGAGGAGGGGCGGCGTGAAGCGCATCTCCGGGCTCATCTACGAGGAGACCCGTGGCGTGCTCAAGATCTTCCTGGAGAACGTCATCCGCGACGCCGTCACCTACACCGAGCACGCCCGCCGCAAGACCGTCACCGCCATGGACGTCGTCTACGCGCTCAAGCGCCAGGGCCGCACCCTCTACGGCTTCGGCGGCTAAGCCGGTCCTTTCCCCTTCGCCCTCGCCACCGCGAAACCGCCATGTCTTTGTTCACTTAGCATATTAGTCGTAGGTGGAACAATGTTGCTAGTATCTGTCTCGCGAAATCTGCACTAGGCGGCGATATATGTAATTCAGATCTGGAATTCGAATCAAACATGTTTCGCTGTGCAAACAATTCGTCTTTCAGTTGTCCACCATTGTTTGTTTTTTTTGAGCTCTGATTGATTGTGTGCAGATACTGAAATCCGAAAATGTCCTCGAGTGTGTTCAGAGCTGGGCCGAGACAGTGCTGGCCCATTAACTGCTTCAAGCCCACGGGCCCCCACACCAAATGGCTGTATCAGCAGTTGCCCACCAATCACCCATACGACACGATCCCTACAGCCGTCCGTCTCCGACTCGTTCGCCTCTCTCCTTCTGCCTCCGACGAACTCGGCGTCCCACCAAACCGCAACGCGACGCACCCAAAAAGGGTAGCCAAAAAATTCCTTCCCCTTTTCCTTCTGCTTCCCTCATCTCCACGCTTTCCGCATCCTCCCAATAGTTCGGTCCCCCACCCCCCGCGGCTTAACCACACGTACGATTCCTCCCTGAATCCCTTTGAATTCCCCGTGCCTTCGGTTTGTTCGTCGATTCTGCTCTTCCGACCGATCTCCGCTTCCCCGCGCTGCCTCGCTCCTCGAATAGGGCCACGCGGTGTGTGGTGTGGTGGTGGTTGACTGGTCGTTAGGGTTCGAGCTCCGGAGGCTCCGATGGCGAGCCACGGCGCCGCGGCGGCCGCTGGATCCGACGCCGTGCCCGCCGAGGTACGTGATGTGACTCGCCTGGTGATTTTTTGTGGAAAATTTGGCCGCTGGTTTGGTTCCAGCTAAGCCCGTGGATTGGGATGCTTTTTTTTTTGTTCCGAGTATTGTTTAATTAGGAGGTATAACGTTTTTTCAAATCTCTGCTAGTTACTGTAGGGGTAGGAGATTTAGCTTTGTTATGGTAGGCTATGCAATTTATTGTAGCTGGGGGTTAGATGTTTATAAGATATACTTCAGCTAAGTTGATGATGTGATTGGTTAGGAAAATTTTTAGCCAATTAACAAATTCACGCAAGGTGGCTTTGTTGCGTTCTGTGCCAAAATTTCTCTACCTGAAGTGTGATAAAATCCGAAGGCCTTGCTGTAGTATAGTGGTTAGAACTATGTGGTATCGCTGAATCTTATGAAATTCTATTCGCACAAATCATTCTAGTGTTAACGAATTTTACCAATGCAGACCTAAAGCATTTTCTATGAGAATGACCCTTTTGTTTGTGGTTGTCCTTTTAGATTAAATCTGCACTGAGGATGAACCTTTTGTTTGTGGTTGTGCTACTTCATGATGATGATGATGATGATGATAATTTTGTCAGTATCTAAATGATGATGATAATTTTATTTGCTAATGGCAGGTCAGCGGTGCGGGGCAGACAAACCCGTCTCCTTATCCGCCTTTAGCTTCCGGACATCATTCATGGTCCTCTTCAACTGGGGCGGCAACAGTTTCGTGGAACTATCCAGTGGACAATCAAAGTCAAGATGCAGTTTACTATGACCCACAAAGGGATGTATCGGTTTCAGGAGGTAATCAAAATGTGGCAAGCAGTGTGCCTCATATTGTTCAGACGACTATTGGCACAGAAAATGCAACTCATTCTCATGTGCCTTACTCAAGTTCACTTCAACATGGCTACAATCCTGCAGAATATGCAAACTATTATTATAACTACCCACAAACTACAAATGATTCTTCTGTCCAGCAAGGAGGAGCAAATCAACATTCAGGTGCAGCTTACCAGACTCTTACTTCATTTCAGAATTCAGGGTCTTACGTTGGTCCTACAAGTAACACATATTACAATGCTGGTGGTCATCAGACTGCGCCAGGATATGGAACCAGCAGCTACTATTATCAGAACAACGCATGGAATGGTGGAAGCTCAGGAAATAATTATGCTCAGTCACACCAGAACTACTCATCATCTGATACCAACGCAGTCCAGAGTTCCAGTTCAGTGCCTGGCAATTCTTTGTCATATCAGCAGCAGTACAACCAGTGGCTATACTACTACAATCACCCTGTGCCAAGTGCTGCTGGCAATCCAGTTACTGGGAACAGTAACACAGATAACAGAGATGTTAGTACCACTTCTGGTTACTTCTATCCTAGTATCCAACCACCTCCACCGGGCACTACAACATGGAAAAGTAATTCGAGTGCTTCTGTTGCGCCTCCTATGCAGGTATATTGCCTCCTTTCACAGTAAATTGTTACCCCCTGTACATAGCTTTCTCCATCAGACCCTGAACAACAATTTCTCATATGTTTTAGGCTGTCTGGCTATGTTTGTTATTCTGGACAATGATTTCTCATATTTTTATCATCATATGATGGTTGATGGTTACTTATTTTGTTGTATGTGTTGCATGCATGTTTTACCTTATCAGCTTATCTCATATTCAACTTCTTCATCCTCTTTTCCGTGCATTTCGGTGCATCCATTCTATTTAAGATGAGCATCCTGGACTACAGGCATGCCCTTTTTGATATGGCATTTTAGAATCCATAATAATTGTTCTCATAGTTTATGTATGAACAACCATGAATATTAATTGAAGTGGAAGATTTTCTGAAACAAAAATAAGATGGTTATGATGTGTTGGCTCTTTTGGACCTTCCGGTATCAAGCTGGCATAAGATGTTACATGACCATTCTGTCTGTCGTAAGATATCAAGTGGTCTTTTGAATTTTCTATGTAGTTGATTCATGTAGCTATTGCTTTCAAATTGATGGCATGGTTGCTAGTTGTTACTTTTGATTTTATTTGTACATTAATCTTTTATATTTTCTGAAACATGAAATGATGATATTTATTTTAGAAATAAGAAATCAATGGAGCTATTCTATTGGAACTTTTGCGATGCTCCCTTTGATTTTTTAATATTATCATGCACCCTTCGTTTGGAGGGTTTTGTTGCCTGTAAGTCTTGAACTGTTCCTCCCTTTCTGTCTAGTATGGCATGTAAAAATTTCTTATGTGCACTGTAGCATGTTGTTCGCATATTTTCAAAGAGAGAAGCACTTACCATCTAAATTTCACCACTCTACAGGCTCCAGGCGTTACAGAAGCTCAAAATCAATACGTCAACCAGGCACAAAGCATTTCAGGGTTGCAAAACCAGTATGTTAACCAGGCACCAGGTGTCCCAATGCCTCAAAACCATTATGTCAACCAGGCACCAGCATTCCCACAGAACACCATGAATTTGATTCATGTACCACTAAACAACCATGAAGATCAACAGAAGACTGTAGGTTCAAAAGGTCTAAGCTCAGATATTTCCTCAATCAACCGTGTTTCTGAAAATTTCTGCCAAATTTGCAGGGTTCTGTGACAACAGATACTTCCAGCGAAAACAATATACAGATTCCAACCAATCCTCGAATTGCTCCAGGTTTCTCTATGGTAATACCAAAGAGTGAGAAAAAAAAATTAGGTGCTGATTTGGCAAAGAAACCTGCCTATGTTAGCGTTTCCTTGCCGAAGAATAATGCCAAAGCAGCTCAACTTGGTCCTGCCACTGTAATGTTCTACTCCCCTTTTCTTTTTTTTTCTTCATATTTGAGTATTTGACACCCTATATGCTCAGGGCTTTGTTCTTTCAATCACAAGGGAAACACAATTATCTGGAAAGTTATTGGCATATAAACTCTTAAAGTACATCTTGATTGGCTAGTTCCAATTGTCGGGATTGAATTTTTTCAGTGTCTATGGGAGTGCATGTCTTATGTTTAGTTTTGGAAATTAGGATAACAACAAAAATGCTACCATGTTTTATGTTTATAACTTCACAGTCAAGGCAGGTGACATCTTCTGGTACTTGCATATTCACCATCCATTTTTCTTCTCATGTTTAGAGATCACTCCCCTTTTCACTCTGTAATTATGCTAAGAGGAATTTGAGCTGTTGCAAGGATGATGCCCAACGGGCTGCCTGCCAAAGTATAATAGACGAGGTAAATATTATTTTTTATTTTTTGCTTTTTGTTCGTTGCAAGCATTTTCTTGTAAAAAAAGTTGCCATCATTTTATTGTTGTCAGTCATATGAATGCCTCATAAGGCCATGACAGAGTTGAAGTCATGTCCAGCATATATTAGTGGACATGTGGTTAATGAAACAGGCTTGTTTCAATGACTACGAATGCTGTCATTCATGGGCAAATGAATGATCTCAATTTTCTAGTTTAAGTCGCTTCAGTTATTGGGCCACCGATCGATGCCTGTGCTTTATTTATTTATTTTTCATTTTGTTGATTTTATTTGGTTCTGCTACATCAATTTTGAATGGTTTAAACTGATTGATCGACCCTGTAATCTCAGTTTCTTGTTATCCTTCCTTTTTGTATAATTTCAGATAAAAAACAAAGCTACTGCTGATGGAACCCTTCTTACTAAGAATTGGGACACTGAGCCGCTCTTTCCTTTGCCAGAAACTGTCGAGACAAGGTGTTTGAGAACTTTTGGCTAATGCAATTGTGTAGTCTGTTGTTTTGGAGTTTTGGACTTTTGGTACTATACTGCTCTGCATAATGAATGAAATTTTCATATCACACATTTTCAACAGTAGCATCTTTTGATTAATTTGTATCATATGGCGCTGACACCTTAAAAAATGCTCCAATCTAAGCAAATCCCACAATATTTCATTTATTTGTAATAACAGTAAGATGACTTCAAATTTATACAATTGGATGGGCTTACACATTTCTAACACTGATAATTCTTACGGGAACTATACAATGGAAGTATCATTTAATTATCAATTATAAAAACTGAACCACTTTTCTGATTAGTGATTACTAAGCATAATACAGTATAATAATCCTAACGGAATAAAAGAGAAGATAAAGATGCTGTATTGCATATTCAATGAGATTATCGGGAAATCAGTTCCTTAAGTGCTGAAAGGTTCACTAACATGCTTAAGTAATTGGCTGCATTATTCTGTTGCTCAATGAAAGGTGATCCATCTAATTTGCTGCAAACATTATACTGTCCATTAATTGACACAAATTTATGTTGTAGACTTGTAATTAGGATTTCTTCGTTTTACTCAAGAAATTAGGAGTCCTCGCTGTTTCTGTGCTTTGCAGAACCGTATAATTCTGAATTTTATTTTCTTATCTGTTTTTCCGTACAGCGGTGCAAACAATTCAACCCCCTTCTTGTCAACAGCTACCCCTAGGAGACGTCTGAAAAGTAGGTGGGAGCCTGTTGTGGAGGAAAAGGTTACTGATAAGGCGGAACCAATAGCGAAAGAATTGGTGAATAGTAACACCCACCGTAATTTGGAAGCCAAAAATAGAATGGTAAGAACTGACTTGTTGCTGTTGTAAAAATCTTGTTATCAAGTAGTCAACATACAAGAGGAATGGACTTCCGTATTGTTATTTCAGGCCTTTCACCTCGAAACTGTCCATATCTATGTATGCATTGTCCCATGCCTGTATTTATGCTCTTCCAAGCTCTTTCTTTGAAATATTTAGCTAAATGATATGCAGGGTAACAGTTGGGATTTCGGGAAGTTTCTCCAGTCTCGTCAAACACCTTTAAGCAAAGTCAGTCAGAGGCCTGCCAAGAAGCGAAAGATCGGTGGTTATTCAAGTCTAATGCAAAATGGAAACACTTCAAGTGATAGTGATAAGGAGCAGGATCTAACCAAATATTATGCCAATGCAACCGCTTTAGCAAATTCACCAGAGGAAAAGAAACGTAGGGAACATAGATCTAAGCGTTTCGAGAAGAGTCAGGATTCATCATCAAAATCAAGGAATTCTGCAGGATATAAAGATGCAATGGCTAATGTACACACGAGAAGAGCTATTTCAGCTCTTCTTACTAGAAGTTATGAAGATGGCACTAGCTTGGCTGTGGAAGATATGGATTGGGATGCGCTGACAGTCAAGGGAACATGCCAGGAAATTGAGAAACGATATCTACGCCTTACATCAGCACCTGATCCTGCCACAGTAATACACTCACCAATTGTCTTGCTGAACTCTAAATTGAAGCAACCCTGTTATCTCTAGCTGCTAGTCGATCCTTTCTACTGTTTGCCTTATTTCTCTGAATATGTCCTGTGCAGGTAAGACCAGAACATGTCTTGGAGAAGGCCCTTTCCATGGTTGAAACATCTCAAAGGAATTATCTTTACAAGTGTGATCAACTGAAATCTATTCGCCAAGATCTTACAGTTCAGAGAATCCAGAATGAACTCACCGTCAAGGTAGTCTTATAATTCTTCATAGCATTCTATTGTGCCTGCCACAGTGTATTAGCAACCAGAGAAGTGCACAATGCTTATTTAGTTACTACTGTCAAGATATCGTACTAGATATGTTAGTTAGTTATACCTTTCCTGTAATTGACCAGAAGAAATTATTTGTTAATGTTGTGCACTAGGACATCAGTTTGGCAATGTAGAATGCTTTGTAACCTTGATGTTTCTTATTTCAGGTTTACGAAACTCATGCACGTTTAGCAATGCAAGCTGGTGATTTACCTGAATATAACCAGGTATACTTATTCTATTTGATTCTCTTGAAATATAAAATAATTGTACATATGTTCTATTTGCTAGCCATAGTTTTGCAACTTCATATAGTGTTAAATAAAAGGTATAGAGAAGATAAAGGCCCAATAAGTTTTTGCTTTTTTTATCGGTAGATTGCCACTGGCAATCCCAAGTTCAGTTACACTTACTAGTTACCAGGTTGGGCCGTTGGGGATAATTATTGCTTTACTGGTACTGCTACTGATTCAGGAATGTTGATTGGCATTGAAACTTGTTACTGTGGTTTTCTAAAATTTATATTTGTAATATTAGTGCAAATATCAAATCCTGAAACCTATTCAACTGTTGCATGGGTGTCATAGTTCTAACTATTTCTGCACACAACAACTCTTGCAGTGCCAGTCACAACTGAAGAGTCTATATGCAGAGGGAATCAAGGGTTGTTATTTCGAATTCTCTGCATACAATTTGCTCTGTGTCATGCTACACTCTAATAATAAACGAGACTTGCTGTCATCAATGGCAAGGTATTGTGGTGTAAATTGTAGCATATTGAAACATATTTTTATTTTTTACTTGGACCACATTTGATATATTCATTATTTCCAGCTTATCAAAAGAAGCCAAACAGGACAGAGCTGTTAGGCATACCCTTGCAGTTCATTCTGCTGTTTCATCTGGCAATTATGTCCTATTTTTCAAACTATACAAGCAGGCGCCCAACTTGAACTCTTGCCTCATGGGTAAAGGGCAATCTACCATCTTCTGTGTCGATTCAATGTACTTCTGTTTTCATAAGAAGTTTTAATGTCTGTAGCCCTCCTCTTTAACAGATCTATATGTGGAGCGGATGCGCTTCGAGGCTATAAAATGCATGTCTAGATCATATCGCCCAACTGTACCTATGGGATATATTGCACGAATTTTGGGATTCTCAAGAATTGATAGTGAAGGTTGTATAATCAATGGAGACGATGGATCAGAAGAATGCGAAATATGGTTAAAAGCGCATGGTGCTATTCTTTCATTAGGCAACAGTGGAGAATTACAGATAGACACAAAGGTACTAATAATCTCTCACTGGACAGTATAATAATCACATCAGTGCAATTGCATAAATATAAACGGGTGGTCTATTTTTGGGCTTATTCAGTAAGTCGAATCCCATTCAGCTTACTCTGGTGGGAGAGGCTTATAGATTTTAAGTTGAAGCCCCCAACTAAGATGGTTTAGTGGAGGATCTTCAGCTAGGTTAAATAAACCCATGTGTTCCCGAGTTGACTTAATTCTACACTTCACAGCTCCAATTGAAGATCTGCATGATTTGGATTATGCAAACATGCAAACTCAGATTCCTGTCTTGTCAAAGTGTGCAGGGATGATTTAACAAGTCGAATACCATCCCAGTTAAATACTTGACATTGTTTTGCTGAAATGTGCTATTACCCTGTCTAGTGGATAACAATACACGTTTTAGCAAATGAACTAGCTCTGTTGTCTCAACCTTTGAATTTAGTATACTTCTATATTCTAACCTGGCAAGATTCTGCATTACCCTACACTGCTTTACAGGCTTCTTCTACCACACTTTACATGCCGGAGCCAGAGAATGCCGTTGCACACGGCGACACATCACTTGCAGTTAATGACTTCTTGGCGCGAACGTAGTGAAAGATTGTAGACACACTTCGGTATGTCGGTGGAGCTGTGGATGTATTGCACGTGCACATCTTCAGTAGAAAATGCAATTTTACGTGCAACAGGAGCATGAAATGGATCATCGCAACGGTAGAATGCATCTGTGGCTAGGAAGTCGGAACAAGGATGGAGTGCCCAACTGGACTCTGGCGTTTGCACTTGATGCAGTTGCACTCTAATGAGCTTCTACGAAAAAGGCCAGTTCTGGAACTGCATGAGCCAACACGAGGTACCCGCAGATCAAAGCTACGTTTTTCTGTGGCGTTGTGTTTTACAGCGTTGCCTCCCCAGGCCTCAAGTGTAGAAAGCGTTGAGCAACAGCACATTCTGGCAGCCGTTATGTTTGTGTAGTGTAAACTAAATTTTGAGTGACTCCGGTACATGTGTCTGTATCATGCACTTTATATACACGTTTCCCCCCATCCTCCATTCATCCTACAAGTGGGAATTGTGAGGAGTGGAAAAAATGTCGGGAGGAAAAAGTTGAAACTATCTGTAGATAAAAACTGCTTGTACCATAGACCTGTAACTTTTTTGCAAAACTTTTTTTTAAAAAATGAAGAATACAGTTTGCTAGTAAATGCTGATGAAATTCCGTACATACTGTAACCTCCTTACCAAATAGCAGTCTGCTGTCGCCATTGGATAGAAATGACAGCAATGCTAGTTGCCCCTGGACTGGTTTCCCGTGGAGCCAGCCTACGATGTGCACGCGAACGGCTGTGCCGACGGCGCGGCATGTAGCCCGCTAAGGGTGCATACATTGGTGGAGTTTTGGACTGACACGACAGCGGTAATAGCAATTTTAGCCTCTTCTCGATGTTAATGTCAAAAATAGCACTGAGCTACCGGTAGTCGATACGTAGCCAAGTCTGGTCCCTGGGCTCAATCTCCACTGTAACCTAGGGGGCCGGGCTACCTCAGAGCGTCACATGTGAAATCCGGTCCTTAAGAGCACAAATCAGGCCAAGTCTGGCTCTAAGGGCATGACAGAGGACAATGTCATGCCTTGGAGGCACAGAGGGGGTTTTGCAGGGCAAATGATTGGTGTGGGTGAGATTAAAAAATATATTTGACACTATTTAAAACACTATTTAATAGTATTTAAAACAATATTTAACACTTTAAAATTTTTTGATTTTTTTCTTTTTTTTACCTCGCACTCGCAACTTTAAATATATTATCACATGTACTAGAAAAAAATCGCAAATCTTTTCACATGAAATCAGGGTATAGCACAACATAATCTCCTTGAGACAGCAACGATTCGCCTCACAAGACGGCGGCAGCGGGCAGTAGTACATTATCACGGGCCACGGCGGCGAGGTGCATGTGCACCATGCTTGACATTATTTAATACAATGAAAAATTCAATCGAAAGCACTTTTTTCTTTTTTTTCTGCCTAGTAGCTTCAAAGGTATTATGACATATACCAAAAAAATTCATAATTTTTTTCACATGAAATCACAGCGCAACATAGCACACGCGGCTTCAAACTTGGGTATCTACCGTCGCCATCGCAACCCTTCACTGCCCTCGGTGGCTCGGTGAGTCGCCACCCTTCGCTGCTCTCGATAGCTCGGTGAGTCGATGGACGATGCATGCGAAACACTATTTGATGAGGCGGTGATGGCGGACAGTAGTACATTGTCACCGGTCGTGGCAGCGAGCAATAGTACACCGTCACCGGCCGTGGCAGCGGGGGTGCATGTGCACTCATGCTTGGTACATATGATAATACATAGAAAATCAGGCATAAAATGAAAGCGCGTGTTGAATTTGGTGCATTCTTTGTTAATTTGAAAATCAGGTGTAAGACATAGAAAATGAGACATGCTTGGTGTTGGATTTGGTACATTCTTAGTTAATTTATCGGTTTAATGTGGATGATATTTTTTAATGTTGAACTATACCACAAGGTAGATAAGCATATCTATGAACTAACTAAGAGAAATGTTTGGCATTTAGATCATATAATACTGTAACCATACCTTTCGACTCGTGTGCGAATATACAAGAGCAGAGGCGGAGCCAGGAATCCGACATAGGGGGGCGGCACAAATAACAAGCAAAATAGAACCAAGTTTGATTCACCGATCTCATAGTTATAACCATACATATCAAGGCAATAATGCTATGCAAAATACGAATAAGATTACATCTCAGATTAATTTAAACTTAGATCTACGACTACAAGACGATCATATTCATTAATGATATCATCATTACTAATCTTTTAGCCATTGCCTTCTCAATATAAATTACCAAACAATCTCGTGCAAATCCATCTCCCATTGTAGTTCAAGACGCGTCTTCATAACCTTCATTCTGAAAAGATTCTCTCGGCGATTGCGGTTGATATTGGAAGAGTTAAAACCAGGTCTTAACAACTTTGTCATCACTCCGCCCCTAATCTCAGTATTAGCGGTCATTGGGAGGCCAGCCCCCACCCCTCCCCTCCTCCGCCTGCACAAGAGTGAGACCGCGACAACGCGCGAGCAAGTAGGTGACAACCTAACCCTAACAGCTAAGGCACCAGGCTACCACCGTCCTTCAACTTGGTGAGCCAACGAGGGCAGCGAATGGTGGCGATGGCGAAGATTGACACCCATGTTTGAAGCTGTGTGTGCTGTGTTGCGCTGTGATTTAATCTGAAAAATTTTGTAGATTTTTTTCTAGTACATGTGATAATGCATTTGAAGCTACGAGTGCGAGGTAAAAAAAAGAAGAGAAAAATTCAAAGGAAAAATATTTTTAAAATGTTAAATAGTATTTCAAATAGTGTCAATTTTTTTTAATCTATTTTTAACCTCATCCGCGCCAATCCTTTGCTGTGCCTCCAGATGCCTCCAGGGCACTGCATTGCCTCTCTTGTGCCCCTGGGGGCCAGACTCGGCCTGGTCCGTGCCCTTTGGGGCTGAACTAGCCTGGCCCGTGTCTCAAGTGGAATTCACACGTGGCGCGGGGGAGGGGGGAGTTTGCCCCCCTGGGGCATGGTGGAGGTTGAGTTCGCCCCCCTAGGGACCAGACTTGGCTACGTGTTGGCTGCCGGCATTGACATCGAGAAAGGGCCAAAATTACTATTACCACCGTCAATAGTGTCATATCAGGCAAAAGGTCTACATTGGTGCAGTGGCGGAACCATGAATTTGGGAGATCCGGGCAATTTTTAACTTAAAAAATACATAGATACAATGAAATTCAACATATTCAACATAACTAATGATGTAAAATATGTTCAATTTCTCAAGTCTAACCGATAAAATTAACCAAACATAGAATTCAACGTTAACAACTAAGATTGGCTGATTGAGGTTTGCGGCTCCATACTTTCAAAGTTGAGATTAAGAGGCATACCAGTGCAGTGATGGAACTAGGAATTTAGGAGATCCGAGGCAAACTTTTAAGGTAAAAACAACAAAGAAATTGAGAGGTATTTGAGGGGCAAACCTGGCTGGCCACTCGAAACCGCTGCTCGCTGGCGCATAGGCGCGCCCACGAATCGAGCCACGCCTCCTTAGCTTGTAGTGCACGCGCCTCACAGCCGGCAGCAGGACATTGCCACGCCGCACCACCGCTCGCTCACTCGGCCTCTTCGTATGAAGTCGCTTTCAGGTGGGAGGTGGCTGGGTTACGAGACCCGTGAGAGGGAGTTTGGGATTAAGGTTAATCAACCATGTGGGCTTTATGGGCTTTGGATTTTTGCAACAAGCCTACTTCTCTGTAGTCCAGTCCGACACCCCTATGTCATATATGGCTAGCTCCATGACTGCATTGTCTTTCTCCTGAGCTCCTTCCATGGCGCCATGGTGGTCGCCGCTCAGAAGCCAAGGAAAACATTGAGGTACCTAGCGGTAGATCCTCCGACCCGAGGCAGTTGTCCCGACTCGCCCCTACGGTTGTTTCACCACTGCACTGGCGGACGCTAGAGCACGTAGACCGACCGAGTCACCGAGCTGGTTTGAGGCTTCGCTGTGGGCGTCTCGGCTCGACGGTTTCACTTTCGCAGCCTTGTGGCTGTGAGCCGCGCGCGCGGGGCTATAGCGCTTGTGCCACAGTGGTGGTCGGGACGCACCGCTGCTGGTGCGCGTCCGAACGCGCGCCGGGCGATGGCGTGATTAACGGCTCCCGGCTAGCCGAGCAGAGGTTGGCCAACGTTGGCAGTGGCCGTAGCCGGTAGCCGTGCATGCCCCCGGCAAACGTGCCTACCCCAGCAAACTGCTGGCAAAACCAGCCGTGAACTGCCGCATCACTAGTGTGCAGTGCAGGACCCGAGCCCGATAGGCACAGGCAGAGCGTATCGGAGGCCATACGGGGCCATGCCCCCTGATTCATTAGTTGGCCATAGATATGTATGCTTCTAACTATACTTATTAATTCCATTTCGGTACCGACCGAAATGACTGAAATATACTATATCGGCACCTAAATCGACACACCGTAGCATCAATCCCGTACCGACCTCAATACCGGTCATTCCACCATTCCGGTACCAATCAAAAATTCAAAATTGAAATGGTCATTTCTTTGAATCAGCTCAGAAGGCCGAGTTCAATAATACTCCTATAGTAAGTGAAATTATGCTAAACTAAAATATATGGAATTATGAACTCATGTTGTATTATTTAATTACGTACAACCTTTGTATTTATGAAGTAATTGAACTATGTGTCATTTTTATTCTATGGTTATGTATTTGAAGTGAGAGTCCAAGTGAAATTATGTGTGCATATAACTACATATATATTTATAAATAAATATTATTATATTAAAATCCGAAACGGTACACCGGAATGAACCGATACCAGCGTATTCCATACCAAGAGACAAACCAGAATGACCTCCAGAATGGAATCGATAACTATTTCTAAGTCTATCCGCTCTTTGGACAATTAGTTAATTAACCTTCTTTATTCTAGGGCCATCGTTTCTGTTCCTCTCAAAGCTCTAGCACGTGAAATATGGTCTCCATTGTCTTACAATGGAACATCATGTTTGTTAGCCATTACCATTTTTCTTTCTTTCTTAATGAACTATCGGCCGGCCGGCAAAAGCAATCGCCATTGGCCACCCTCCGCCAGTCTCGCATGTTCGTACGGCGGTACCATCACCAATCTGTTTGTCCGGCATTTGTAGACCGCTTCCGTCACAGCGTTGAGTGTTCTTCAAGTCGCTACATGAATACTAGTGCAGTAGTTGGCGGTACTACTGTACTGCTAGTGTACTGTCACTACCTAGTTAGCAGTTACGTGAGCTTGATGCTAGCATGGAATCCGGAAGGAAATTCGCTGGGTGAGACCCTCCCCACAGCTTGATGATGTGCCGTAGGCGAGGAGGGGCCTCAGCTGACGCCCTCCCCTCCCCTCTGAATTTATTTCTATGGAATCTGGCAATCAGCCGATAAGACGATACCGCCAAATATATATTAAAGGAATAATACTATCGAAAGGGCAGCTCGCGACAATAATACTATCAAGGAATTGAAAGATCCCGACCTGTGGTGTAAGTTGGTAACCACTAACCACTCGCCTAATTGCCAGCACCCAACCTATGTTGCTACTTGCTAGCCCCTGATCAATCTCATAATAGTAGCCGGCAACAGTGATTTCGTGAAATGACCATGAAACATCACGATGTGCTCTATTCCAGAAGTGCTAACTGATCTGCTACCCATTGTTCTGGTACACAAGAAGATGTATCCGGTGTACTCTATTGCCGTTCAAATTTCTGTTAAATTTAAACGTTCCATTCGTATACATACATTTTTTTGAACTGGAAATTCCGATTTCTATTAACTAGATAGTCTCAGTCGCCCATCTATTGTTCTCATCTTCTCCTTTCCTCCAACAGTCAGGTTTCCTGGATCCTTCGCATTCCAGGCCTCCAGCCCCAGCTTGCTCGGAAGACTTTGTTTGCAATTTGCTCTAACAGCTTGGCCCCCACTGTAGCGCTGCTTCTTCCTCTTTTCTCTGCAATTCAGCTCACATTTTTAACCAATGGCACATTAACATAACAATTGCAAGTGGGTCAGAAGGCAATTTATTTTGGATGCAAGCTTTATTTCGAGTCTTCCAGATCGCCCACATAATCAGCTATTCCCACAGTAACCAGGTTTTTCATCTTGAAATTCTTAAGCCAAACCTCAAACATATGAGAAGCGCTTACAGGAACAGAATTAAAACCAAAGGCACATCTTGCCGTGTTCCACAGAAGCATTGCCAACGGACAGATAAAAAAAAGATGATCCATAGTTCCATTCAACCCACAGATGATCCATAGTTTCTATCGCTTTCTCAGTCACTTGACTACTTCCAGGAACATCAGCTGTAGCTAACATCTGATTAAGAGATACCTGACTGTGAGCAGTACGTCTAACCTCCTTTCTGACCATGATCTTGCTTCTGCTGCTGTTGATGTGTCTCGGTCGCCAAATTCTGTTGATCGCTCATAATCTGATATCTAGGAACAGGTTGATATTGTTGTTTTCGATTACCACGATTCCCAATCCCAGCCTGCCCATGAAACTCGTCTGGAAATTGGTCCTGCCCAATACCAGGTGAACCAGCTCCTCCCTGATTGGATTGCACCTGCCACTGAGTTTGCTGAGCACGTCCTCCTCCTTGCATCCCTTGTGGTACCGGATGATTTACATTGCTACCACCATGGTTCCTTGCAGGCAGATTTGGCCTACGATCCTGCCAATCCCAGCCGAATCGATTGCTCCCATAGCCTCCAGGTTGTCCCGGGCATCTGCCATAACCCATCCTCGGGCACCAGTAACCTCCCCCTTGTTCTGTCATGCTGCTTTTGCTAACCATAGGATCGTGAGGTTTCGCAGGACTCACCGCAACTTGGGCAAAATTTCTCTGACCCCCCTCCAATTGTTCCTTGCCACTTCGCCGCCACTCATCCGCTCGCGCCGCCGCCTGCAGTCCTGGATCCCCCACCCGCGCAGTGCGCAGACACCCGACACCACCCACCACAATAATTCACCCTAGGAAGCGGGTCTCGCCGCCATAGATGTTGGTGGTAAGAGGTTTGGTGGTAGAAGGAATCAAAGCGGAGCTCTGCAGTAGACGCACCCACCATTCCTTCCTCCTGATGCCACGCGTCTGATGGAGATGTGAGATGTCGGCAGGGGTGCCTGGGTCGCACCCGCTCTCCTCGGCCCATCCATTCGTATACAGATAGATAACTCATCAGGATTCAGAACTGCCGGTGAGGCTTAGGTCATAGCATCCATCTCTCATGAACATTATGGTAGTAACTTCAACATGGGGAACACGATCGACTCACACGACCCAAAGAAAGAACCCTGGGCCTTCGCATTGCGATTTTAGTTAGGAATGGGTCATTGGGCTCACCAACGAGATCCTTCCATGCTTTTCCCCTCCACTTTTCTCCGCTTTTCTAGTTGTTTTTAGTGGTTAGGGTCTTGAATGATTCCAGCATGTGGTTAGTTGTGAATTGGCACCCAGCCATGCAAAAAAAGCTGGACAGTGATGCACTACCAAGCAGGTTGTCCCATCCATTACACATGCCCAACTGAAACCAGTAATGCTTTGCTTAATTTTAATTTCCTGTTCCCATGAGGCCATCAAGATCTCAACAATGGCTTATGAGTATTTGACTGAGACATGAAAACCACAAGACATTTCAGAAATACAAATTTGCAAATAGCATTGCTCGTATTCAAAGGATATATAGAACAAGGCAGTTGGGAAGAGAATTAGAGAATGAATGATGAGACTTCAAATGCAACGAGTGGCAAATCATATGAGTAGAACATCACATCAACTAGTATAACAGAAGGGGCAGCAAGTCAAACGTGACAAAATGAAATTGCTGATTACCATACAAAATGCAGAAAATTTCAAACTTTGCCTAAACAATTGTACTTGTTCAATTAATTCCCTCTACATTGCAATTCAAGCAAGAACCTCCTCGTACATATCTAGTTAAATATACTGCGACTGCATCTCTATCAGAAATTTGAAGATACAAGGAAAGATGAACAAAATAATCTTACATCCCTGCAGTACATACACAACTGTAGCTATGTCGTGGCATCTGTATGATATGTCCATAGGGAGGAAAGATCAAACGAGCGGGGCGCCGAGAGAGCAATCCTGGCAACTCCGTTCCCTGCTATTGTTGTGAATTGCCGCAACTCTTCAAAGCTCGATCTCCTCTTCCCGCAACACCATCTCGGCAGCCTCCTCCTCATCATCGTCGAGAGAAAAGTAATTGCTCCTCTCGGCCGGCATGAATGTGTAGAACATGAACAGGTAGAACGCCATTGTGGCCACCTCCTCGGCCAAGACGCTCACCCACCGGTACTGGTAATTGGCAATGGTCTTGAGGGCATACACGATGACCCTGGTGAAGTACAAGTACCCAATCACTACGATGTAGAACTGCCGGAACAGAGTGAGCTTGGAAAGATTCCGCGCCGCCTTGCCGTCGGTCTTGGACGTCTCCCGGAGCGACCGCATGGACCAGACAACTGGGAAAAGCACAGCGCAACAGCACGCGACGTCCACGAACAGAAAGATCTGGTTCCATGTCGCCCACCCCTGCGAGAATGGCCCGGTCTCCCCAATCACCGCGGCGGCGATGTTCGCCGTGACCTGCAGCGGGATCACCACCATGAGCACCTTCTTCTCCCGGTCCTGCAAGAAGGGCTTCAGGAACGACCACCCTGTGCCAACCAGCACGATCACCGCGAACAAGATGACGCCTTTCACGAGCTGGAAGACGTAGAACGCCACGTCCCAGCCGTGCGGCGTCCCGGTGACGCGGATGTAGTGCTGGTCCTCGGCGGCCGAGATGCAGTAGAGAAGGCGCGCGACGAGCAGCCCGGACATGAGGTGGTGGATTTGGTTCGCCGAGACGCGGTCGCGGGAGAGGGTGAGGTACCCCCACGCGGCGAGGAACGCGGCGTAGCAGAAGGCGAAGAAGCCGTAGATGGCCGGGACGGGCGCCTGGCCGACGGAGAGGTAGTCCTTGGAGCCGTCAGGGTTGGCATTGTACATCTCGGTGCGGACTTTCATGGTGACCAGCGACTCCGGCGCGCAGTTGGCGAAGTAGAGGCTGTACTCGTCGGGGTGGGTGACCGGAAAGGACTTGTTGTATTGGCCGCCCTTCATGTCGTGGAAGGTGAAGAGGGTCTTCACGTAGGGGCTCGAGAGGACGCATCCGGAGACATCAGGCTCGTCGGCGCCGCTCGCCGCCTCCTCGCGCCTATCCGGCTGCGGCCGCTCCCGCGACTCGTAGATGGCCTGGAAGAGGGACTCGTCGGAGAGGAGGAAGAATCCGATCTGCTTGGGGTCCGCCCGGGCGAAGGAGGAAGAGACGCCCGCGCTGGAGACGATGATCCTCACCGCGCCGGTCTTGGAGAAGCCGAACTTCTCGAACAGGATGGACGGGCGCGGATCCTCCCGGAAGGAATCGGACTTGATCTCCGCCGCCGCGGGGAAGGTGAGGGCTCCCGCGACGGCGAGGATGAGTGGGAGGCAGGCGGCGGCGGCGGCCATGGCGAGATCTGTGGGGGCGGCGGAGGCGGGCGAAATGCGTGGGTGTGTGTCGGTGTGCGCGTGGTGACGCGGCGATAAGGCCTTATGTGGTGGCAGCGCAGGGGTCGGATGCGCTTTGAGATTGGTGCTTGTTCGGTGGGTGGTTGACTTGGGGGAAGGTAGCCAGGAAGTGACGGGGAAAGGTTGAGGCGAACGTGGTGGTTTTGTTCTGGACTTCTGGGTCGTGTTGCCTCGTTTGGCACTACTTCAGTCGTATTCGTAGTCCTGGAATGGTCTGCGTGTTTTTCCTGTTTCATCACGCTCTTGAGTCATGAGTTGTGAATCACGGTGAGCTCCTGCACCAGATAATTTGTTAGAGATATGCGAAATATTTTAATTCCAAATTTTTAATAATTATATAAAATAATACTAACAACAAGCAACATATTGTACCTCGAAATATACACGAGAATATGATTATAACAAAGTCGTTCGGTCGCACAAACGACTTACAATCGGGCATGATAAGGAACAGGAAGCGGCGCTGACGCGGTCGTGGAAGTAGACATCATCGAGGAAGAAGCCGTGTGGTCGCGCAGATACGCTGCCCAGAAATCTTATTTCTACCCGTGTAGGTATTCTCTGCGACAGTAGTTCTCTGCAACAATGGTTCGAAGATATCCACTCTCCTTACTTCCAGGTGCACACTGACGAGGAAGGCTGATGTGGTACAACAGCTCAACACTACAACACAATTCACTAGAGGAGGAAGACGAAGTAAGAAAGAAATGGAGAAATTCTTTTCTTTTTCATTTTGGACGTACCAAGGCCCGTATAACAATAAAATATTTACTCTCTAGTAACTGCTGTAATGAATCTGAATTAAGTCACTGGTATCTACTAATTCAAATCAATTAATTGCATTTTTGCGGTGTTTAATGGCCCCAACCCGTTCACACAAAAGCATATAGAAATGCATTGTTAGCTCTGGACCATTTACAACCAGCTAGTAACTTCTTACGACCAATAACTGGTCATAACCAGCCCGTAACTTCTTACGATCAGGTTGTAACGATCCTTGACCAAGTGGTAGTCACTTACAACCAACTTAAATATCTTTACAACTAGTTTGTATATTGATGAACCACGGAGGTCCTAATTTTGGTCCGATCTTTCGATGAGAAGGTAAGTTCGGTAGTAGTCGCTCAACTCTCACGATCCTGGCTACGAACTTGCAAGGCTCAAAATCACGCAATCGCTGAACTGCTCGACAAGTCATTATCAACCGTACATGAATACCCGGTTGACATGGTCACGAAGATCGATTCCTGTATACACCGAAAAAGCACACAAGAATAAGATAAATAAGCAATCTGAAATTACGAATATGAATCAAATGTATTGATAATTGGGGTTTCGAAGAACAATACCGCTGTTGATCTCGCCGAACAAGAGGACAAAGTATAAAGTAGCAAAGCTAAACTTTAATCTAACAAAACCCAAGCAATTAGAAAGGGTGGCGGCTACTATGTATAGGAGAAAGGGGTGACGGCCGTGGGTGTTGTTCACGTGTGAACAGTACCACATGAACAGTACCAAAAACCCTAGGTGGTCGCCCACATGGGCCATATGGGTCATATAGGTCAAATCAGTCAATTCATTATAAAGCCCATGGGTCAATTGATGACGCAACACTATGACATGTAGACGTAGCACCATGGTATGTAGACGAAGCTCAGCGGTCCAACTGAAAAATATGGCAGTGCAGTAGCCGAAAGTACTTTCGAAAGAGATGTGATTAAAGTAGAGAATGCAATGCAGCGAGTCGAAGTAGTGGTTGCATCCTTAAGGTTGATGTCCTCGTCATATATGGCCGCAACCATGTAGTAGCCTTTTACATCTGGGCATGACTTATCCTGATCAGTTCGTGATCATGCATAGGGGTGTAAACGGTCGAATTTGAATCGGATATTGGTCAAACCATATTCATTTCCATATAACTTTAGTCGGATTCGAATGTTAATCGGATGTACACCGAATTCGAATTCGAATCGGATGTGCACCGAATACGAATTCGAATCGGATTTTGGACTCAATTCGATCAAATTCGAGTGCCTTTCATGGTTAACAACAAATTGAAAGGCTTTTTATGGAGCATTGCAATTGTATCATGGGAGCTAATAAAACGTATCACTAGATGACTATAACTATTAGAGGTAATGTTTCATGAGAGCAACATTATAGTACCACCACTAATCCAATCGTGTGGTGATTAATTGATGACATAACAAGAGGGCATAATATATGTTAGTTCTCGCATGCGACCATCCAGTTCCAAAATAACAACACATGCGCATGCGTGCACGCAGTGCATCTTTGCGCTATTGGACCACATCGGTTGCACCGAGTGGCCAGAAAGCGCGGTGCACATCGCTCTCGCTAGCCCACACGACCATAAGAGGACATAGTCCACTGGAGACATGGCACGCACCATACGGCAATCGACCATTTTGGGAGTCTGGGCGAGTGTTATTAAGTCGAAATCATTCGGATATTCGAATTCAAATTCGAATATGACAGGGTGTGCCATACCGTATTCGAATTCGATTAAGTATTCGGATGCTGAAATTCGTACCAAATAAGGATTTTATCGAATTCGGATGTCGGATATTTCGGATTATCCGTTGCCAACTTGCACCCCTAATCATGCACGACCAATCTATATTTGGTCAGACTGGTCAAACCAGTTATATTGCTTTCCACTACTTTGTTAAACCATGCATACTTTGGAATTTCCAAAGGAAATATATCTAGTAAATGGGCCGATTTCCAACAGAATTAGGCGTTAACGAATTCATGACAAAATCCTTCACATCCAAACAGGGCTGGTATGCGTCATGATCCGAAAAGTTTCCGGATAGCCAGGAGCCCATGAGCAGCTTCTTCGACGAAATGGTTAGCAAATAGACGGGGTAATCAGTCAGCTAAATGATCGTGACACGAAATAAGCGAAGAATAAAAACAATAGTTCCATTTTGATGCCATGCGGAAATCTTGAGCATGACCTATCGCAATTTTTGCCAAGCTTTAGCTAAATCGATGTGATATGCGGATACGGTGTTCACTGTCTACAGAGTACTACAAACAAGGTTTTTTAGTACATGTCGGACGCACACACACCACACACACCTACATATGCGCGTTGGTGTGTTTTTAACACACGTTTAATTTAGAGCAGGAGCTAAATTCCACGAACGCGGACACGTATTTTGACCACTAAATATATCTACATAGTTTTACTTACCTTGATTTATTAACCACGGGTAATGTGTTTTTTTTGGTAAACGTTTTTTAGATGGCCATGACTAAGCTATTACTAGATGACAGCGGTATTTGTTTCCCCTAAAACGAGAGTTATGGTAGTCGGCGGAAGGCAAAATCGAGTTTTGTGCTAATATAACACTGTTTATGAAATAATAAATCTATTCTCCTTCGGACATCAAAACCAAAAATGGTACCGCGGACTCGTCGGTAAGCGACATGTGTCAAGTCTGTGCTCTAGGGGAAGAGACTTCCCTCGTCCACACGATTTAGTTGTAACCCCTCGTCTGGACACCTGTTGTAGTTAATTTATTCGTAATTAATTAGTCATAATTAATTTATTCATAATTAAGTAGTCATAATTTTTGTAATTAATTAATCATAGTTAATTAGTCATAACTAATTTAGTTTTAATTAATTAGTTGTGGTTAGTTAGTCCAAATAAATTAGTTGTAATTATTAATTCTAAATTAATAATTAATTATGACTAAATTAATAATACAACCTGATTTAATGTGCCCTGATTTTAGCCCGTAACTAATTTATAGTGCATGTGATAATACAACGTATGACCGATTCACACGTACTATTTGGAATGCGAGTTTTTTTTTTTGAAATTTTAATTTATTAATGCAAACTATTAAGGATTACAGTATGTTGTTAAGTAGACACTGATTATGCACTTTGACATGTCCAACTCACCCGATCCACCCCGTACAAGACCGTCGCCAAAAAACACAAGCATGTTTTGCATATTCGATATTATCTAAAGTCACAACAATCCAATGCATATGTTAGGAGCAATTCACCGTTCTTTACTATGCACAATCAAATAAATAGATCACACTATCTAGTCTACATTTCCTTGCCACCTCAAAATAACTACACTTTGGTAATCATTATGGGCAAATTTAACCTAATCAGTGCATAATAAAAAAAACTACTAAGTTTTTGAAAACAAACTAACAATAACTAATTACGACTAAATTAGTTATGACTAATTAATTAAAAATATTTAACTACGACTAATTAATTGTTACTAATTAATTAAAAATTACTTCTACTTAATTACAACTACTTACGACTAATTAATTATGAATAAATTAATTACAATAGGGGATGTCCAGACCAGAGGTTACAACAAAATCGTATGAACGAGAGAAATCCCCCCTAGGGCACGAACTTGGGACTTGGAAAGTTCCCTTCTCTGAAGTACGGATTTAGGAAGTCCTCTCCTTTAGTGCACAGATTTGACACATCTCACCTGCTGATGAGTCTGTGATACTGTTTTTAGATTTAATCTCCAGAGAAAGCTATGTTTGATATTTCACACACAAACGGTGCTACGTTTAGGGGTGCAAGTGGGTGTGGGCTATTCGCGAGTCCACTAAATCCGCCCCACAATAAACATCAGCTCGGTGAAGATGAATGCGGGGCAGGCAGGGCATATGGGTCCGGTCGACAGCAGCAGTGTTGGTAGCACTGAATACGAGCTGCCGCAGCTCGACCGCCATTTTACAAAGCTGCGCAACAGTATGCGCGAGAACATGCCCAATTGTTTATTACCGTCAACTTCAACCAGTGAAATAGTGAACTTTTTTTTAGACGAGTTAACTGTTGGTGTTGATTGCACGAGTTAGTGAAGCATCAGTAATTAGGCTCGAGGGTTGTTCAGTGGTGTATCCTGAAACAAAGCGCACGAGAAATTGCTAACATGCTCTGCAAGACTTGATTTAACTTTCATATTGAGATGCCATCCCCAAATTACAAAGACATCTCTTAAATGTAGTACTGAAATAGATTAATTCCCTCAAGATTTACATGGGATTACAAATAAACTTTGGAAATCCTGATACGGTGAGGTCCGATTTTTTCGACGTAGAACCCTTGATAACCGGTATGTCTCCACGTAGCTGAACACCTCGTGTCAATATACAGACCCTCAACTCTTTGAAAATTCACCAACACACACTGGGATGCGATTGCTGCTGACCATGAAGCAGAAATCACCAAGCTCCCAATTCCCAAACGGAACGACAGCTTGATCTTGATTGGAGAACAAAACGCTCAATCTCTATCAATCTACCTCGTATGGCAATTGGAACAAGAGACAAGCATATGCTGTTCTTTAACTTTAAACGTTGATGAATACAATGGGGTGCTGATGTATTTAAGAGCGCCCCCACCTTTTCTCACGCCCACCTTTTCTTGGGCTTTTCTCATGACTTGGGCTTGCTTCCTTGGGCCAGCGCCTTGGTCTCCTCCTTGGCCGCATGGATCATGGACTAGCGTCTCCGTCTCCTCATTTGATGGGCTCCCTTCCTCTCACGCCTGCCTCGTGGGGTCCATCGTTTTATGCAGCACCAAACAAGTCTTTGCAGCAACAATTCCTCCATTGTCTTGTTTTTGTTCTTCAAATCTGAGTCCACATAAAATACAAACTTTATGCAGAATAAAATTCTCATAAAAAATATTATTGTGCTCAACTATGAGTGAGTTCACTTCTTGTTGAAGTTGTTTGGCCCGTGCTCTAGTAATTGGCCCCGTAGGCAATTCTAGAGTGATATCTTGCTCTTGTGCTTGCTTAGATGAAGAATGATCAGCAGCTATAAGAGAAGATGGAAAGCTATAGATGCTCTCATCAAATCCCCTTCATCAAAATTTACTAGGGCTTACACATAAACTGCGGCTGATGGTTTGAATTTGATGATGGGAACAGAAAATAAGGATTGGTTTTGACGTTATTCTTCTTCTCATATCGGCAGATTGGAGTACATGCTAAGGAAACTAAAGATAACTGACTGGCAGCTGCTGGAACTTATCGGGCGACTGGAGGAAATCTTGTATAGGAAATTCCCAAACAAGGTATTGCTCTTTCATTATTTCTTTTCTTTTCTTTTTTCCTTTTGAGATCTAGTCTACAAGCGATCAAATCCTTTTCTGGGCAAAAGTAAATCTCAGGATTTGATATTCATTTTGTTTGAGCAGAATGACTACTACAATATGACGAAAAGACCAATCGAGCCACAATTTCATTTTGCTATTAAGGCCTTCAATGGTCAGAACCAACAGAACCGACAAAAGCAACAAATGTCAAGGAAGGTAGGATCAAACTTCTTGCTAGTTCAGATGAACCGTCTAGTGGAATTGGCTGAGAAACAACATTCAAGTTTCCTAGACTTTTGCACCCGAGTTAACCCTCCAGGGTGTAGCATTCCAGATGTCATGACATTGGTCTCTGAATGTGGGGCAGCTTATGGGACTAATGAACATTTCATTGCAACTAAATTGTTTGTCAAGAGAGAGCAAGGGGAAATGTTTCTCACCATCCCCACAGCTAAAGACCGTCTCGAGTGGCTTAGAAGGAAGTACAATGCCAAGTATGGGCATTAGTTGAATAATATTAGAATGCCATCAAAGACTTTCCTTTTTGGCTGTGTGCCTTGTGTTCAACTCAACACTGGTATTGATAATTGAATGCTGACAGTCACCGCCAATTGCTTCCAAAATCTTGATGTCTTCTTCCACAGCTTTGCTCATCTCACGGCGGGTGAGGACTAGCTGGTCAGTGCAGGCGTCCGAGCGCCTGCACCGAGGAGCCTGGGCCGCACGACGGCTATCGATCGTATCTGAGTTCCTGAATCCTGCCTGGCTCGTCTCGTCTAATCCACATCGTGATCCGGTTTCTCGCTGCTTCACATCTCTCGCGTATTCCAATTTCCAGGACGCAAGGCATGTGTGAGGCTGGCCCCCGGCCACACCACACACGGTACGGCAACGACGACTCAATAGCTTCTGGAAGCACAAGGTCGCGTAGACAAACACGTTTGCTTCACGGCACCGGGCACTGCATCCGCAAAAGCAAAGACCAGCCGGGAGCGAAGTTACATCGCGGGGGCGTAGCCGTAAAGGCAAATGGGAGGAAAATGACGTGGACGTGGACGCGTACAAGTACTCATGTAGTCACAAAAGAGCAAAGTTTTAGATATTGGTATGATCAATTACTAATTTCTATTATAATATATTAATAAAACCTAATAAAATTATAACATGATGAAAGTATTTTTCTAAACAAATATAGACATATTATTTTTACATATCCAATCTAAATATTCATCGAAATATCGACAGCTCGACAGCTAAAACCTATAAAAGTTTGATTGCACGTATCCTAAACCATTACTCTTTTGTGACCGTAGACGGTAACACCGAACAGGAAAAGCAAACATTTTTGGAACCGGAGGTCAAGCATATCCCCGTGCGCAGATGCGCTTCCGTGAGTACCATTTCTTGCCAAACGGCTGAAACATGTGGGCAAGGTGCCAAGGTCCGCAGTCCGCGCGCCATATTTTTCCTCGCACATGCTTGGCACGATGAGGTACTGAGGTACCGGTAATGCCCTTGCGTGTTTTCTGGCATCATAGGATAACGAATCGGTGGTGAAGCATGCAGCTGGCCCACATGTGACATGGGTGATGACAAGGTGTAACAGCCAGTCAACCATCTTACACCTTAGGGCATCCATGGGTGTGCCCCGAGAATGGGTCCTACGTAGGATAGAGCACTCAGGGTCAGCCCTATACATTGCACCAAGCGAAAAAAATAATTATTGGGACCGATCTCAAGCTTGAGACCCGGTTCTATCGAATAAAAAAACTACAGGTCCACCTGTCGAATGTAGATGGTGTGAAGGGGATGATGCGATGTTTGTCGGTCGCTGTCATGAACAGTAGCATCACCATCGCCGGACCGAATCGACGTCGCCTCCGGATCCAGGGGCGAGGGAGGAGCATCGACTTCAAATTCAGCCGCCGTGAGTGACGCTGCGCTGAACCTTCACCAAGCGCGGCTTGCTGGTCTTCGCTTGTTGTCGACTTGCCATTGACCGAGGGAGTCATGCTGGGAGAACGAGGGAAGGGCGCCAACGGAGATGGATTGGCAGTGAGAGCACCATGGAGATGGGAGAGATGGGGCTGGGAGGGGAGAGGGAAAGATGAGGGCGAAAGTGGGGGGGGGGGCGTCAATGGCTATTCTATTAAAGCATGGGGACCACCTTAATACCCACATGGATCATATATATTGTAGAATATTGCACTAAGCCATGTCAGCCCACCTTAATTAAGACCTCTTCGGGCTCCATACATTGGAGATGCTCTTAGTAACATTAACCGAGATGGTTCAACATTTTTAAATTCATTAGTTTCTAAAAACTACTGCTACTTCACTCTACTACTTTTTTGTTGGATGTGGAAGCCAGCAGATTAATCACCAGTAGCTAACGAGTTGAAAAAATATTGTAGAAAAGTAAAAACTAACTAGATGGAACAATATTAGGTCTCAAAAACATGGAAGGAACGGTCAACGGTCAGTCAACGTTATGATCAGGTTGCAGAATTACAGATGCGGCTTGCTCCATTAGATCTTGTTTGGATTGACAAAATGGACATAGATCTATGTGAATAGAATAAGAATTTAAACTAAAATCTCGACTATCTAAGCAAGGATTAGTTGTTTATGCAGGGAAACCATCAACAGTATGACAGGTTGGCTCCACGTCGCATAAATCTCGTAGGGCCCACCGTGCCGGCCTCTCGTGATCCAAATTTGTATGTCTTTTCGATTAATCCATCCCATAAAAAGACGATTCGCGACGACAACTACAGGCAGCACGGGCGAGATAACCCTCGCAACGATTTCCCTGCGATGTGGCGGCTTTTAATATCCCTGGGATTTCGCCGACCACCCCCACCCCCAGCGTCACCCCTCTATGACACGTGGTCCCAACAATTCACGTGGCCCACATGCCAGTTTCACAGACACCCAGGCGGTTCGCGAGGAGCATCCGCGCATGGAATGTGTCCCATGTGCGCTGCTCGTCCAAGTTTCTGCCTGCGCGTGCGAATGGAGCGGAGCGCTCAACTATAAATGCCGTTCCCCAACGACCACCTCCTATCCCCAATTCCGACCTCGCCATCCACCGCGTCGGCGACCGCGGCCGCGGCTCGAAGGTTCTAGAAGCTTCTCGAACGACCACGCGGGAGAGAAGCGGAAGGAGCCGAACCGAATCGAATCGTATCGCGCGTCGCGTGGCTTCTCGGTGAGTTCCAGCGCCCTCTCCCCGTTTGGATCCAAACTCGATTCGGTATCGTTCCCCATTTCCTGGGAAATTTCGCGCTCCTTTTGCTATTTGTGGGGAAGTTTCGCGGAGTTTTCCTATAGGAGGCAACTATTTTGGTTTTGGAAATCGAGAGGTTTGTGGAATTTGCTTCGCTTGGGAGCTGTGGCTTTCGCTCCGTTCGGCGCTATTACCGGAATCTGCGAGATGATTTCGCTAATCCAGTAGTTAGGGTTCGGAAAATGCCCCTCGATTTTTTTTATTTTTAGAGCATTTTTGTTCTAATATATTCTGGAAGTAGTTTCTTCTTCTTCTATTTTATTGTCGCCAAAATATTGGAGGAATCGCCGAAAGCAATTTCGCTCATCTAATTAGGGTTTGGAAATCTCTCTTGTTTTTAGAGCTTCTGAAATTTTTGCGGAGAATCCCTCGCTTACGATCAATTAATTGCAGAATTGATGAGTCAATTGGACGAATCGAGCAACCAGGGTTCGGTTTGGTGAGTGTTTGATGCGCGGTGATCGAGGGCTCCTACAGTATGAACGTGGTAGGACGGGTCGGGTCCCTGATCTCGCAGGGGGTGTACTCCGTCGCGACGCCCTTCCACCCTTTTGGCGGCGCCGTCGACATCATTGCGGTTGAGCAGCCCGATGGTTCCTACCGCAGCACACCCTGGTACGTCCGTTTTGGCAAGTTCCAGGGCGTTCTCAAGGGCGCTGAGAAGGTTGTCACTATCACCGTCAATGGCGTGGATGCCAGCTTTCACATGCTGCTCGACAACTCCGGCCAAGCCTACTTCATGCGGGAGCTTGTGCCTGGCAGTGAAGACACTGGAACGGGTTCAGAAGAAGAAGCTATCAACGAGCCTGAACCTCCAGTGCGTAGTAAGAGTGATGGGGAACTTTACATTGGCACCAGTGACCGGCCGGGTAGCCCAGAGTTGAATGTGGAGCATCACGATAAACAAACTGGAGAGGGGTTTGATTCATATGGTTATGGCAGGTTGGAGGAAGCAGAAGATTTGGCAAAGCAAGCTGATGGGGGCAATTCAGAGATGGTTTTGGTTAGTGTGGATGGGCATGTTCTCACTGCTCCCATTTCTTCGACGGAGAATATGGAGAATGTGCAACTAAGTGACCCGCAGTTCCATTTGGGACCTGGGCAGAGCTCAAGTGGGGACTTCAGCCGCAGTGGTGAGGTGTGGGAAGCTGGCATTTTGGGTGATTTATACATATCACAGGAAAAGGTTAAGTTTGATTCTGGAAATCAGTCAGAGGCTTTGGAAGAGCTTGGGGAGGTACCAATTGAGAAGGATGAGTTGCATGATATCTTAGTTAATGAAGATGAAGCTCTCCTTGTCTCAGTTAATGAAAATGAGGCTTGTGTTATGTCGACCAATGAAGATGGGGCTCAGGGTGTGTCAGGGTCAGGGAACAATGATGAGGGTTACCAACCCTTGACCAATGAAGATGAGTCTCATGATATCTCAGGGAACAATGATGAAGGTTATCAACCCTTGTCCAATGAAGATGAGGCTCATGATGTCTCGGAGAACAATGACGAGGGTTTTCAACCCTTGACAAATGAAGATGAGGTTTGTGATGCCCCACTGCTTGAGAATGATAAGGCTTGCAAAGCCCCAACTAACATAGACAAGGTTCATGATGTCACCAACGTTGATATTGAGTTAGAGGATGCTGGTGCTAGTTTTGGTAAATATGATACTTTTAAAAGTTGCTTGGATCTGACATCACAAATAGATGATGGAGATTCAGGAAACGAACCCTTTTCTCCTGAATTTGATCGCCAGAGAGATTCTGAGCTTAGTCTGAGTAACAGTTCTGTTGTTGAAATAGATCGGGGGGAAGATGAAAGTAATACTGCCCACTGTGATCGAAATGATCAATTGCATTATCTACAGCAGGATGTGGACACTCAAGCAGTGACTTCTGACGATAATATAACACAAAGCGAAGAGAGTTCTGCCCATTATGGCAAGGAATCTGACTTGTCCTGTGAAGGAGGTTCTCATGACAGGAGCAAGGACATCACCTCTTCTGAAGTTGAGACTGATAAATCTGATGGTTTACAGTCACCCCCAGGAAACAGTGACAAAGACAAATTAGGGAGTATTCCAGAGAACTCAACTGCTGAAGAGGAACTAAATAAAGAAGAGCATCCTCAATTACAGAAGGGCTTGGGTAAGCACATGTCAGGTCAGCAGATTATTCTCATTTTTGTAAGATAAGGCTTCATTGTTTTGCTTTGATGTGTACTGGCAGGGTTTGAGATTTCTCTTTGTGGGCACATGCTACGGCCAGGAATGGGCCAAACATCTGCTGAGGAGGTCTTTCAACATCATCTTGTTCTTGAGGAGGATTTCAAGTTATCTGGACCATCAATTATAAAAAATGCAAATCTTATTGTCAAAGTTGACAATAAGTATTTCCCATGGAGTAAAGTTTCTCATGTTATTCTTGGGAAGGCTGTATTTGGCCCAGACTTCTGCATAGAACCTATTGATGCTATTCCAGTTGAACGTCAGGAAACACCCAGTTCAAGAGAAGACTCTGTTGGGATGTCTCCCTCAAGCCGGAGATGGAGGCTTTGGCCCATTCCATTTAGGATATCAAGATCTCTTCAGCGCAGTAATAGTGATTCTTCTGAGGATATTTTTCTTGACACGGAAACTGTCTTGAGTCCAATGGATGAACAAGCTCCGGAGAACAATAAAAACCAGTCACCAAGAAAGCAATTTGTGCGAACTTTAATTCCCACCAGCGAACAGGTGGCATCTTTAAATCTGAAGGAGGGCCAAAACATGGTGACCTTTAGCTTCTCCACCAGAGTTCTTGGGAAGCAACAGGTTTGTTCCTCTATTTCTTAATTATTTCATCTTTTTTTTTTGAGATCTGTATATTCAATTTGATTCTTTTACTAGGTTGATGCACATATTTACTTGTGGAAATGGAATGCTAAAATTGTCATATCTGATGTGGACGGGACCATCACAAGGTAAAGTTTACTAGTTAGTAGCTTAGTATTGTTTCATCAACAATTTAAGCAATTAATTATATGCAAATCTTGTAGAAAACTAGCATAACCTTCCAGACATACTATTAAATATATACAATAACTTCTTAAAATTAGATGTTGCCATGAGGTATCCTTTGTTTCACAATTTATTTGCTCACTTCTTCGACTTTAAGGTTTAATGCACTATTGGTTGAAAGAAGGGATCAGCTTTAGACTAGATACAAACAATTTGTTTGTTTCCATTCACATATGAAATTTGTAGTACTTTGTTTGAATTGCGACTCCACCCGATCTAAGCATGATATTGGAATTAAAAAAAGTTGCATCACTTGTGATGGTTTAAGCATCTACAGCTGTGGATTGTCAAATTGATTGAGTTGTTTAATACTAGATCTATAACTCTCAGTGCAAATTTATGTGCCTCTCTAAATGATCTTCTGCTATTGAATTCTGAAGTTAATTCATTTTGTTGTAACCTTAAAACACTATGATTTGTATATACTGTGTAATATGCTAGAATGGTAGCTAACCTTCCTGTTTGCACCATTCGATTGGGTCCATGTGATTCTTTGCAGCTTCAGTTGAAGCGATTCATATGGATTGGTCCATGTGACCACTGGTCCAATAATTGGTGAAATTGTACAGCTATCAGGCAACGAGAGTTAATTTTTTCCATTCCTCTCATATCCCCCCCCCACCATGCTTGAATAGCTGAGAAACATCAGTCAGTACAATGGGGCTCTGCAAATGTACCCAGACTGCTTTAAAATGATATTCTGAGTGAGTGTGTCCTATGGCTATGTTTGTTTGTGTGTCTTTTTGTTGTTGGAAACTCATAAAATTAAATGGTCAAGTTTACCTTCATTCAGTGGATGTATGATGAAATGCCATGGTAGCTAGTGATTTTAGTCCATTGATTTTCTTATTAAGTTATGTTGGTCTGTAATTTCTTGGTTGATGCATTTCCAGCAATTGCCTTTTAAGTTTATCAGAAACTGTCAATGAGCATGGCTGCCCTGGACTTAACTGAATTCAACCTCAGTTCTATCCAATAAATTTTGTGGGTTACCACATCATTTAACTTTGCAGTGAACAGCTGGCTAGGATGCACGGACACGGACACGCGTGTCGGACACGACACGTATCGGACACAGGATACGCCATTTTCTAAAAAATGGCGACACGGGACACGGCTGTATAATAATAATAATAATAATAATAATAATAATAATAATAATAATAATCATCATCATTGAAGAAACAATCAAGGGCAACGCGTAAAGGAAATCATCAAGAGCAAGCAGTCAGGGAAGAAGAAACATTAAGCACTCACAGGGCCTCGCGAACCGGTCGATGGCCCCCGACATCCCCTGCCTTCCTCCCAATCCGAGCACGAATCCTCCAGAGAATTCCAATCCCCAAGCCTGGATATCCAAGATAAGCACCGGCGTTACCTTTGGGCGTTGAGCTGTCGAGAAGGCGTGTCGGGAGCGCGTGCGCGACGGGAGGCAGCGAGAGCGGGCGTTGGGGCGGCAACGGCAGTCGGCCGGGAAGGGCGTCGGGGCGCGCGGCGGGGCGAGTCGTGGCAGGGGCGCGTCGGGGTTGGGAGGGTGGGGCGTCGCCGGGAGGGCGCGTCGGCCGTCGGTCGCTGCCGGAGCAGGGGCCGCAGATGGATGCGCTAGAGCGGCGTCGGGGTCGGGGCTGCACGGGTGGCGTTGAAAGGAGTCTCTGCAGGGGCGGCGTCGAAAGGAGAATGGAGATGAGGAGGTGCGCTAGGGTTATAGCCGAATGTACTGCGCCAAAATGGGCTGGGCAAACAGTTTGGGCCGAATGTATTGGCCCAAGTGTCCGATACGTTTTTAGACGTGTCCGATACGTGTTGGAATTTTATTTTAATTTTTTTTGCGATGCTAATTTAGGACACGCCTGAAATACGTGTCGGAGCCGTGTCCGTGTCCAACACGGTGTCCGACACGGACTCGCACCATTCCCCACGTGTTCGTGCTACCCAGACAGCTGGTATACATGCTCTTTTTGCTGTAAATTACCAAATATCTGAATTTGAGTAATTAATGTTGCATTTCAGGTCTGATGTGTTGGGCCAGGTCATGCCGTTAGTTGGACGAGATTGGAGTCAGTTTGGTGTTGCTCGACTTTTTTGTGCAATAAAGGTGTGATGCACAATTATTTTCCTTTTTAGTTTCAGTTTTTCTTCATTTTAGGATGATATTGTACCTAGTTTTATGCACGCAAGTTTCTAATGAGCCCTTTGTTTCCCGACCAGGAAAACGGTTATCAACTACTATTCCTTAGTGCTAGAGCTATTGTCCAGGCATATCTGACGAAAAACTTCCTCTTCAATCTAAAACAGGTAAAAATAACAATTGCCATTTGTTGTTTTCTTCTATCACATTTTTTCATCTTGTAGTTGTTGTTTTCTTCTATCACATTTTTTCATCTTGTAGTGATGTAATCACATTTGCAGTAGAACTTAATTGATGCGCTAACTGATTTCTATTTCCCTACAAACTTGGTTGTCTACTGGACAATGATATCCCTTCACAATTTTGCAGGATGGGAAAGCACTGCCTAACGGACCTGTTGTAATTTCACCTGATGGTTTATTTCCGTCACTCTACCGAGAAGGTAACATCATCAGTTAACCATTGGTTGAATCTTGACATGATATTTTTTTAAAAAATTATGACTTGCGCAAATTGATTTGCCATCTGGATTCACTGAACTCTACTAGGATGATTTGTAATACAGCCTCTGATTATACTCAGAAAATTGGCTGTTAAGGATAAAATCACCGTTTCTTTGTCACTGCAATAAAATTATTGCTTAGCGTGTTCTAATGCTTTGTTCGTTTTTCTCAGTTATACGAAGAGCCCCACATGAGTTCAAGATTGCATGTCTGGAGGTAATTTTCTTCTAGGCATTTGTCTTCTGGATATCAGTTTTATTACTCAATATGCTTTGCTAGCATGCAATGTTTTAAGTATCAGAAAATATGCTGATTTTATTTGTTAGAATAAGAACCCTAAGGGTAAGAAGGTTGCCTATTTACCTGACCCCTTATAATTCTTGCATGACATATCCTTCTGCTACACAAATGAACAATAAGTTTGCTTGATTGACTGGGCATCTCCCTGTGTGTTTACATGGGATTGGCTAGAAAAGCTTACATCATTATTTTCCAAAGGCTAGAGAACAATCTTAGAAACCTGCATTATTCTTTGCACATAAGATCATTTTGTGAGTCCTCCAGAGATCTGACACTCCAGACCGGTATTACGACAGGTTCTTGACATCAGTATATTTGTTCTTTGACAGGACATCAAAGCACTTTTCCTTCCGACTACAATCCATTTTATGCTGGATTTGGCAACAGAGACACTGACGAGCTTAGTTACAGAAAGATGGGTATTCCCAAAGGCAAGATTTTTATCATCAACCCAAAGGTATCTCTATTAAACTAGTCAAAGTCAGTAATATTTTGCATGTATAATTGCCTCTAAGTAGTATCTTGTGGGCATGCAGGGTGAAGTGGCCATTAACAGTTCTGTTGATGTAAAGTCCTATACCTCCTTACATACCCTTGTCAATGACATGTTCCCTCCAACAACTCTGGTTGAGCAGGTGATCTGTCATTCCAAACATCTGATTAGTATTTTGCTTTGGTCCCGGACATAGATTGGAATAATGTTCTACTAAGGACATATATCGATTGTCAAACACCCAACAAAAATTTCACATGCATTGGGTATAGTTAGAAACTTAATAGTTCCCATTCATTTCACTTTGTTACTTTTAGTCTCTTCTTTTGGGTACCCTGAACAAACTTAATTTTGTTCATGGCACTGAAAATATGTGCAATATCGATGCTGTATCGATTCTGCCACTGGAAATTTGATCATTTCGTTTATGCTATTCTTTCGTCAGTGCACATTTCGTTTTTGCCACTCCATCCAATTATCCGTCAAGTCAACGTGTTTGGCCGTTAAGAAAAATGCAAAAATATATTTTTTAAAATGAAAATAAATCAAGGAAAATACCAAAATATATAGAAACTTCAGGGACCAGTTTTCAACAAAAATTTAAAATCGCACAAAGGTTCTGCACCGGGAAAATTTTGGCAATGTTCTATAAAAGTTGAGGAAGATTAAAACATTTCCCATATTGTAATTTTTTGAGAAATTTTGTAGTGTATTATTTTGAAAAAAACAAAAAACTATTCAAAAGTTACCCTTAAAATTTGATATATCTTTTGGTAGTTTTCTTTATTTTTCCTTTTTTTTCCTGATTTTCTGGTATTTTTATTATACTTTTGCATTTTTCTTAACGGACAAACACGCTGACTTGACGGAAAATTGGATAGAGTGGCAGCAACGAAAAGCGCCCTAACGGAAGAGCGGCATAAATGAAATGGTCAAATTTCCAATGACAGAACCGATATCGCATATATTTTCAGTGGCATGAACAAAATGTTTCCCTTTAGAAAATGTTGCATTACCTCATATATTGATTTTGAATAGCCTACAGATCGTATGTATATTCCTTGCCAAAAATAAAAGAAAGCACATATATTTTTCCTCATTCAGCCTACTAATTACCACAGAAGTTTACTAGCTAGATATGTGAAGTTGTGAACTTGCTGTCCGGAATCCCGGATACCAATGTTTTTTTTGTTGCACAATAGATAACAGTTGATCTGATGTGTGCATACTGCAGTCAGTTACAGAAGGTTACCAAGTTATACAGTTACTTTTTCTGCGCATAGATAAAAGACCACAGAGAAAATGTATGGGCCTTATGCATGCAAACTGCTCATAAGATTAGCTACACTGATATAGCCATTACCTCTAGTTCTATACTGCCTGACAGTTGAATAGCCATACCTCTAGTTCTTTTGAGAGCAACTACAGTGATAGCGTTCCACTTGCGTGTGATGATTAATGTCATTCAACTCAAGTGATTTTCTTTTTCCTCTGATTATCCATGATAATGCTGCGCAGGAAGACTACAATTCCTGGAATTACTGGAAGATGCCGTTGCCAGATGTTGATTTGTAGTGTAGTCTTGACAAATTCAACACTAGATACCAGTAACTGCAACAGCATAACAGTCAAGTTCGTGTACACTAATTCTCATCACTACGGCGTGGTTCTGTCCGATCTGCAAAGCATATCAAGAGTTTCCAAATGTACGATTTTGATAGACAATGCAAAGGTTGCCATCTTCGTTTCCTCGACGCAGCCCTCCTGATCATACGTCTTTTAGGGAGTGATCTGATTGTCTTCGTCGAGCTTGTTGCTGTGTTTAGAGGCTGACTCCTGGCATCTCAGTTCATGACAATGTGTAGCCCGAGCCTGTAATCTCTCCAGGTTACACCAGCAGTTGCTAGCCTGCAGTTCCTTTGTTCTCATATATAGCTGCAACTCCTGTACATGTCAATTAGATGGCTCCTGGTTTATGAAAGCAACTGGCAACACAAAATTGTCCAACACGCTGTATGTTGTATATTATGGAAGAGAAGATTGTGCATTTCGTGCCCCATTTCCACCTTTCCCTAGTGCCGCATGTGATTTACATCCCGTGCCTGTGGATGGAGCGGAGGCGAAGCTGTAAACGGGCCTGATGACGTCTAATCATTTAAAAAAAAAACCCGAACAAGCAGTCAAATTCTGCACCAAACTTTTTCAGGGGCCCCGGGTTGCTGGGAGGAAACAGGAACCTTTAGCCCGCTTCCGGTCGCGGAGGAGGCAAAGAAACGCCTCGAGCTCTGAGATGATCACCTTCCTTTCTACTCCTTTGGGGCCTAACGTTTTGGACGCACTCAAAAGACAAGCTCGCCTCGCTGTCTAGCAAGGCAGGGACGCATGGGCAGAAGAACTAACACGCGTACAGTGAGCTTTTGAAGCGACTGTACAGCGGCAAACACGCGAAAAATGTACCGTCATCTAAGGATTTATTCTGTGCTCATCTGATCTCTCGTCCGTCATGAACTCGCAGCGCAGTTATGTAGATGGATGTCAGTAGGGAGCCACCACGAGGTAAAATTGCAATTTTTTTTTTTTTGAAACTAAAAATTATCAACATAGGCATCAGTGTCTTTTTTTTTCCCTTCTTTTATAGACGCATGGTGATCTTTCCTTTTCTTTTTTAAGTTTTTCTACTTACACTAACTCTGCAGATGAAATGGACTTGTGTTGATCATATACCTTAAGATGTCTTCATCACAGTCGCAACTCAGGTCATCAAATCTAGACCTGTTCACACGCCGGACCAGGCTTAAAACTAATATTTTAGTTTTTTTGGAATAAAAAGTAATATTTAATTCATTTTCAGAATAAAAAAATAGATTTTTATTTGTTATTATATTTATCAGGATTTTCGGGCTTTCGGCCAGTTCACACGTGAACAGTTCTAATCAAATCCAACTAAGTTGTCTATCTCGCACACATGTCAAAGCTAGACTTAACCTATATTCTGTAGGTATTAGGATTCGAAGACGTGCATCATGAATTGAATTGTGCCATGGCTTATCAACTCATACGTTTTCCTTAGGAGCTGCAGAGACCAAGTAACATAAATATATCATAGTTTTATTTCAACAAAGGAATACACAAAAATGAATAATCAGTGGAGAAAGATACTAATAAAAAGTAAAAACAACTACCGTGCCTTCCCCACTACGTCTAGGATAAAGTTAGTGTTGAAGTTTTACATGGTGGTATATTCTATTCTATATTGCTCTCCTTCCGTGTCATCTCTTCAGCTCTTCTCTCTTTCTTTTCCTTTAAAAAACCACGATAGAATAGAGTGAGCTCATATGAATTTGAAGCAAGTTGCTACCTTTAGATACTCCGCCTAATATAAAGACACGGATCTTCCACGTTCGAACCACCGCCGACCACGTAAGGTAAGAGCAGTGGCTGCAGCAGCCTGCAAGTGGCATTCCTTTCAGGCCTGCAATTCACCTTCAACCGGGAGGTTTGGCAGCTGGCCGCAAACCTAACCTGCGTTTCACATTCCCTAATCCCTATCCAACTAGCTAAATCACCACCAAATGGGACATCTTTATACAGGAATAATTCCTCAAGTTAGGACTTTGGGACGATGATGTTGGCCTTATAATATCTTTAAGCAATTCTTGGAACGTTGCTTACTTGCTTAGTGCTCTTACTCTAGCTGGGAAATTGGGAATGGACTAGTAGTAGCAGAGAATAAAGAAAGTGGGTCACACAGTCAAGGGCTTTGTAGTGTCACCTGTGGCAGCAAAATGACAACTTGAGAAATTTTATATGCATGTGTGTTGTACTTTGGTCAACTAGATGGTCTACTACTAGGATTACCTCTTTGCCGGAATTTACGGCTTGTCGATTTTGCTCTGTAACAAGTGGAGGCTCAAGGAAGAAGAACGGAGGAAACAAAGAAATAAACTGACACTGGTGTCATCCTCAGTCCTCACACACTTCAATTGTTCAAGGATCAGTCCAAATTCCGAAGATCGATCGGTTCCTGATACGAAGGTCTCAAACTGTCATACAGCCTGACACTGACAGGCATGCAGTATATCAGTTGATGCTGTCTCTGAAGGATCATTGTTTTATCTGAACCATATGAGCAAGATATTGTCATGCATTGATGAGTGATGGCTGATGGCACCCTCACACACTTCGACAAGTTGACGTGCATGAAGAAGAAGCATAAACAAATGCACGCACCCACAAGAACAATAGCGCATCACTGTAGTACTGTACCACTCCATGCTTAGTTTTTGCATTTGTTCTGGGGGCATGAGCTCCCCGTTTCGAATTCGAAATCAGCTGAAGCTGCCAAAGATTTGAGCAAAGTTTGGTTCAGTAACCCAAGGAGCAACCGGCCCGATTGGTACGCTGGCCAAGCGCCTCTCACGGTACAGATCCTGCATATCATCCGTACTGCTCGTAACTCGGTCAGTCACTGGTTGGAACTAGACACGCGCTCCTAATTAATCTCCCTTGCTTGCAGTGACTCTACCTATAAATCTTATATAGTACTAACCCTGTACTAGCATAGTATATTTCTCTCAAATCAAATGGCACGAGCTAGCCATGGAAAGAAGAGAAGCATGCAGAGGCCGGAAGGCAAAAGCAAAAGAACACCACCATAATCAGTACTTGTGCGATTGCTAAAGCCGATTTTCTCTCAGAAAAAGAAGGGAGTGGTAAAGCACTATGGGCAGAGACAGAGCAACGATAGAGAGATGAGACAGCGAGCAAACACCGGAGTACACTACGCAGTGCTGCATTACTGCATACATACATAATGCCGGGACAGAAAGAGGATTGAGATGCAAACAAAAGGCAGATCATACGGGCAATGGTAGGGCCCCTCAAGAAAGAGTATAAGCCGATTTATAAACCCCTCTGGCACTGCCATTTTTGCTGCTCTGAAATCATCCTAAGAGGCTAAGACACAACAACCATCTCTCCAAGCCAAGAACTCGCAGCTCACCAAGCTAACAGGGCAAGAACAATGGCGAGCAGGCAAGGCGAGGAGGGAGATGAGGTCCATGGCCAGGCGCTTCAAGAGGAGGATTACATCGACATGGACTTGAGCTCAGCTGCTGCCGGAGCAGCGCCGCCTCTGCTGAGGGAGTTCGAGTTCCACATGTCCGCGCCGATGGACCGGTGGGGGGAGCCCCTGGCGTCGCCGGCCGACGAGCTCTTCTACAAGGGGAAGCTCCTGCCGCTGCACCTGCCGCCGCGCATCCAGATGGTCGAGGAGCTCCTCGACGGCTGCGTTGCGGCCGGCGTCGGGGGGCGGCTCCTCTCCGTAAGCACCGCCCCGGCGACGCCGTACGAGTCGTGCAACGCGTCGCCGGCGAACTCGTGCTACGTTAGCGGGGAGCTCAACGTGGAGGAGTACTTCCAAGAATACGCGGCCGGCGTGGCCGACGCCGCGGCGACCGCGGCGGCTGACTGCGAGAAGAAGCCGTGGTCTAGGAAGCTCAAGTTCATCAGGCAGCTCAACCTCGACCTCAAGCTCAAGGCCTCGAAAGCATACCTCAAGACGATATTTGCCGCCAAACCAGGAAACCCAGACGACAAGAACGTTCTTGGCGCCACGAGAGAAGCAAAAGGGCTCTCCCATGGCCATGGCCACCACAGGGCATGGAGGAAGAATCCATTTGGCCAGATCAGAAGCAACAGGTGCATCGCCACCTCGCAGAGCAGCGGCATGGGCGGCGGCCGTGGTGCACTTGGAGGAGGGAAGCTCAAAGAACGAGAGCACAGGCACAGAAGGTCCTTCTCCAGCGTCATCGTCCGGTACTCGTCCTCGAGCAAGACATCCCCTGCGCCGCCGTCGTCGTCGTCGTGCTCGTCTTCATCGAAATCCTCCACCTCCTCATCGGTCGGGAGCTCGAGCGAGTCCGACGGCGCGGGGCCGGCGCTGCGAAGGAGCAGCAGCGCGAGCTCGGAGGTGGAGAATCCGATCCAGGGGCTGATCGCCTACTGCAAGAAGTCCCAGCAGCTGGCCTCGGTGAGGAAGAGCGCCAGCGACGCCGGGTTCCGGTTCTTGTCGACAGCGGCATCCAAGATCGCTGCAGAATCCGAGGGTCTAGAGGAGCTGATCTAGAATTGCAGAGAACGATGACACTGTGATGAATGAATGAATGTACAATGATGCAATGCATTCTGAAATTTTTGTAACACTGAAACTTGTGTTCTTGACCACCCTGTGTCATGATGGCATTGTTCAAATGAACGGCCTCTGAACTTTTCATCGTAGATTGCTTTCAGTATATTATGAGATTGAGTGACTTGTAGAATAATTTCTGTCAAGGAATAATCATGTTAATACGTAAAAGTCTACAATTTGACATAGATGACTGGTTAAAATGCATTGCAAAAGGAATATCTCTGACTAGTACTACAAGATGCGTGTGCTAAAGTATAAAATGAAAGGAAAAAAAAACTAAATAAAGTCGCAACTCGTAAGTTAGGAACATAACGTGATGAATGAAGATAATGATGGGAACAAATTATTTCTGCCGAGTTGGCATATTGGTCAATGCCTATATTTGTTTACATATGTGGAAATGGCCTGCTTACTAGTCATGCCCGCTTCCGTTGCTTCAGAAGACCAGAAAATTAACGTAGCGCCAAGGCATGAAGATATAACTAAAGCAAAGATCATACGCTTTTTACAGAATAATTGAGGAGATGATCACAGATTTAAGTTAGCAAGACATGAAGATGTCATCAATTCATCATGCAGCCTGACAAGTGACCACAGTAAGGTATTATCTGACATTGTAGGAGAGGCTTACGTGGCAGGTTACAGATAAGCCCCTGCATCTGCATGCACATGCATTTTCTGAGTGGTCCGCGCGCGGCTAGATTTATTATTGATTGTTCACATATTCAATATTAGTATCTATTGCTGTCGATTGTTTGTTTTTTCTCCAATTATAAGTCGATTTTACTGATCAATTCTGCTTTTCTGCTTCAAGCTCCAACAATAAGTCCAATTATTAATCAATCTCTTCGAGTTGCTACCTTTTCAAATACAATAATCTATCATAATTAACTTCTAATTCTATCCAATTATTGCTTAATGCTGATTATTGAGACATCAAACACGTATACACGTGCAACCGCCACCGATCCCTGCTGGGGAAACTTGTCATGCTCTCTCTACTCCGAACTCTTTGCTCCTTTGCTTATGTATGCCTATGCTTCTATTCGTACAAATGCATGCATGTATATACACAAGCAAGATGCTATACGTGATCGATGCCTTATTTCTCTTGTGTCAGCCACTCCTCTTGTTCGATGTTAACTAACTCAACGTTGTGGCTTCCTCACTAACTGCGGCAATCTTTTATCTTCATTGATACTGACATGTCTGTTTTAGTCGTTGTCTAACTATAGAATCTTCTCACCATCGTCGGTAACGCTGTGGCCATTGCCAGCGATGGTATGCTCCTAGCTACCCAATGAACCCATATCGCCCATAGCTCGTCTTCAATGCAAAGCTTCATCTTCTCTCTGTTAGGGATTCCCCATCATCGAGCAGCACGACACTATCGTCATCTCTACCACCACCACCTCGGCTCTTCGCTTCTCTATGGGTCAATGTTTTCTTACAAAACAGATCGACGTCACTGCACTCTTTCATGGTCTCCTCCGACACTATTTGTGCTATCATTGTTATAATTTTATTTTCATTCAAAATTTCAGTTATTCTTTATTGGACTTTATGTACAAATCAAATTGCTAATTTTCTTTAATTTATTCTGAATTTTAGCTATTTAGGGATTTTACTTAGGAATTTGTATAGAAATCAAAGTGTTATTTTATTTTATTTTTTATTCCAAATTTCAGTTGTTCTTTGTTGGAATTCGTATACAAATCCAACAGTTAATTTCTCATTATTATTTTTTGTTTCAAATTCCAGTTATTTAGATAGTTTACTTTAGAATTCTTATCGAAATCAAATTGCTATTTTATTTTATTTTTATTCCGAATTTTAATTATTTTTATTGGAATTCATATACAAATCCAATTGCTGATTTGTCTTTAATTTTTATTCCAAATTATATTATTTTAGGATTTTACTTATGAATTCGTATGGAAATCAAATTGCTTATTTTATTTTATTTTATTTTTATTCCAAATTTTAGTTATTTTTGTTAGAATTTGCATACAAATCCAATTGCTAATTTTTATTTAATTCTTATTCTAAATTATATTTATTTGGGGTTTTACTTAGAAATTCCTATAGAAATCAAATTGTTTATTTTATTTTATTTTTATTTTGAAATTCAGTTATTTCTAGATTGTACTTGATATGGACTTTTCTTTTCATCTAGACTTATAGATTTCGGAGATTAATTACGTGTATTGTCCCTTAGGACCCCTACACCCTTTATTTACAGCGCTAAGGATTACAATCCAACTCTAACACAACTATTCATTAGACTCTCGAGTCGCACAAAACCCGAACTCTTGTTAAACTCTAATACTAACTCACAAACACTCTCCTCAAGATAGACCAAATATATCAATCATGCCCATCTTGTTATATATTATAGTACCATCACTAAGACCTAACCCTTTAGTGAAACAATCAGTTAATTGTTCACCAGACTTGACATACTCCAGCTTCAGCATCCTACCATCGAGCTTCTCCTTAATGAAGAACCTATCAATTCAATATGCTTGGTACGATAATGTTCTGCCAGATTGTTAGCAATGTTGATTGCATATTTATCATCACAATGCAACACCAAGTGGTTATTCCTCCATATCCGAAGCTAAGACAATAAACCATTCATTTGTATGATTCCATTCACACTCGACGCCATTGCTATGCACCCTGCCTCTATAATAGACCAAGCCACAACTTCTATAATAGACCAAGCAACAACCTCCTACTTCTTGCTCCTCTATGACACAATGTTACTTCTCACAAAGATACAATATCCAGAAGTAGATCTCCTGTTATCCACGCTGGTCGCCAAATCAGCATTGCAACACCCTTTCACATTTAGGTGTTGATTCTTCCTGAACCAAAGTAAGCCTCCCTATCAACTGGACCTCTTGACTCAGCACATTGCTTGTGATTCCTATCAATAGGCGAAGCAATAAGACGACACCCAAGCATACTTGTTTCTGCCAATAGATCAAGAACATACTTCCTCTAAGAGAGAACTATACCCTTCGAAGAACGGGTAATCTTAATCCCAAGAAAGTATCAAAGACTTCCAAGATCTTTCACCTCAAACGCCTTTCCCAATCTTTTCTTCAGGGACTTTATTTCCTCAGTATCATCTTCAGTTAGCACAATATCATTGACATAGATTGCCAATATGATGGTATATGATCCTTTATGCTTGTAAAACACAATATGATCTACATTGCACTGAGAATAGCCCATACTACAAACTGAACGTCTGAATATATCAAACCACGCCATTAGAGATTGCTTCAGACCGTATAAAGACTTCTTGAGTTTACATACATGTCCATCAGTATGTCTGTTCTCAAAGTCTAGAGGAATCTTCATGTATACCTCCTCTTATAAATCATCATGTAGAAAGCATTTTTCACATCTAACTGATGTAGGGGTCATCCGAAGTTAGTTGTATAGGAGATCAATATTCTTACTATGCTCATCTTCGCCACCGGTGCAAAAGTCTCATCATAATCTATCACATATGTTTGATTATATCCTTTTGCAACCAAATGTGTCTTGTATATATCTCTATCGTGCCTTCAGGAGTTTGCTTAATCATAAAACACCTATTTGCATCCCACTGCCCTCTTTCTTGCTGGAAGTGGAACAAGATCTCGTGTCTTGTTCATCTGAAGTGCACTAAACTTATTTTTTATAACATCCATCCACTTAGGATTCTACTTAGCAACTTGTCAATCCTTTGGAATAGGCATTGTCTGAAGTGATGCAATGGATGTTTTGTATGCAAGTGAAATATGGGAATATGAGATAAAATTTGTAATGTCAGGCCCAAAGCCATACCAAACTCGGCTTTTCTGCATTAGCTCTAGTTTCCCTACGTTGTGTAAGTGGTAACTCTAAATTAGAAAGGTCGGATGGAACATTACCACTTGCTCTAGGAGGAGGCAAAGAACTTGATGCAGAGAGACCCGAGGAGGGATTTGGGACTGGATCAATTGTCGGTTGTTCAGGCTATCACTATTCCTGTTGTTGCTCCTCTGCCGGTACTTGCCGCTCAGCCGATGGCCAGATCTTTTTCTTAGCCTTCTCTCTCAACCCAACTCCATCCAGATCTAAGGGTCAATCCCAGTAGCACTCCGGTGTCCCAACGGTGTCCTGGCGACCGGGTACCCTCATGGCGGGGGCACACCCTTGCGGCGACAGTAGTGGCCTGCCAGCTCACTTGCAAGATGCGATGACGGCAACCCATGAGCACACCTTCGCAATGGCAGCCCTACGAGGCTACGCGGCTACAGCCCACGCTTGCCCACCAGGATGAGCAGTGATGGCAGTGGCAGACCAGAAGATGGCGATGATGGTGGATGGTGACAGTGGCGGCGAGTTGGCAAGTTGAATCTGAGGTGGGCGACGACGGATTGGATCTGAGGTGAGTCCTAGGGATTAGTGTTAGGCTTTGATACCATGTAGATTTCAGAGATTAATTGTGTATGTTGTCCCTTGGGACCCCACACCCTTTATTTATAGTGTTAAGGATTACAATCTGACTCTAACACAACTCTTCATTAGACTCTTGGCTCGCACATGACCTGGACTCTTATTAAACTCTAATATTAACTCACCAACAAGACTGTTATAATCTCGACCCATCACAATTGACGGTGTAAATCTTTTTTTTTTCCAGCAATTAATTTGAAAATTTCTAGACTTTGATAGCGAACATGATGACTTCTTTTTTCTTTGCTTTAATAAGATAATAGATAGATAGATATATTGGATACCATATCATTAATTAATCACTTAATCTGCATCCAAGCTACGATCACTTAATCTGCATCCAAGCTACGATCTTATGTTTAGTAATCACATATACTACCATGTGCAAAAGAATAAAAAACAAGAGCACATTATCTTGTTTAAAGGACACACTGAGTTTCAGTGGCCGACACATAACACTTGCAAGCTGCAAAAGGGCTCAATTTCTTTTATACCGCACATCAGTGTATGTATTAGTTGCCAATACCAGCATCATGCTCATCTTTTAAGCTAAGGATCAACATAAAACAAGCGTGGATTATTGGTTGAGCGGCAAAATTAAATGAGAAAAGGAGGAAAACAATGCAATGTGGGGGGAAACAACGGAGGCGCACAACTTTCTGCCCCCATCAATGGCTGTCTAAGTCACCATGGATCTCCTGATACACATAGGCAGGCACATGGTGGCAACATGATGCGTAAATAAGCATATCTGATTGACGCGGTTCCGCACATTGGATTAGTGCTTTTCTAAATGCTTGAGAAGATTTGGGAGGGTCACTTTTATGTCATTGTTCATCTTCTCTTCCCTTTTTTCTGAAGTTGTGAATTTGATCATGTCCAACTTCAACAATGTGAGCAATGGACTCAATTGCTCGACATAGGTTAATAAGACGACAAAAACAATAAGATAGTGGGCCAAACTTTTTGCTAATTAAATGAGTTCAGCTCTTGTGTGTCGTACATAATATATCTTGTAATTAAGCAGCCTTTGGTTTTCTACATACGGAACTAAGGGATTGGCATTGGCAGATGTCGAGATAAAACAAAGGGATTAGTAGTTCAAGGGCACAAGTCTAAAGCAGAAAACAAGGACCAGAATCCATATTTTACTCATGTTTGGGGGTGATGAAAGCTGCAATGCAACAGACAAGATCAGCTAGCCTACATCACAATTGCCTGATAAAACCAAGTCTGCAAGACTACAACTAGGTTTTATCCCCTTCACTAAGCATCATATGATGGTGAAACTACAACAGAATAATTCAATAAAATATCAGCACATCAAACTAATGATTTCCCATAAAGAACACTGCTTGTCAGCATCGAACTGTCCTAAATCAGATCAAAAGGATCCCACTCAAGGAAACAAATATTCCATTCCTTCGCTTTAAGCGGAAATCTCGTAAAGAAATTGTGAAGACGAATAATCCTTAAACCGGAGCCAGCGCATGCCATTGCCAATCAAAGGTAGAGAAAAATTAAAGCCAAAGTCAAGCATACTTAGCCACCAAATTGATGTTGTTAAGCAATGGTGGGGCTGATGGGCATGAAACAAGGATTACTTTATACCATCCCGGCATCTCCGGCACCCACAATTAGCCAAGGATTTGCATTGTTTAATGACATATGCGTTCTATCTACCATCCGGTACGTTTAACATGACATAAGCTGCAACTTTGTGCTTTTTTCTGGCCTAAAAAATTCACTCTCATGTTTACATCTGCCAATGCCTGAATGAATCAGAGATAAATGAAGTGCACTTGGTGGCAGGAACCTAACTGGGTTGTGACCAGGTATCAAAATTCCGGCCAGTAACCGGCTGGTTTTTAATCAAATTCGTTCAAAATTTAACCGGTTTTTCTCGGCCGGTTACCGTTCCTGCCTGCCTGTTGGGATTCGGTCCGGTTGTAAGATCGAGAAGGCCGACTAGAGGGGGGGGGGGTGAATAGGCGTTTTAAAACTTTTATGAGCTAAAACCGATTTCTAATGCGAAGCTAAATATCAATTCGGTTTAGCCTAAATCAACCAAGTTCACTAAGTGCACCAACAATACAAGTCAATAATAAATAGAATAATTTAGCAAAGACTTGTAAGCTATCAACTAATGAAATGATTAATCAAGCACATACAAGATAGCAATCATACAAATGCATAAGCAATTATATAATGAATGTAAATTGCACAAAGTAAAGCATATGAAAGCTAATCACAAGAAGCACACGGGACACAATGATGTTTTACCGTGGTGGTCGGAGATTTACCGGTCTCCCATAATCCACGTTGAGGGAAACCCAAACCAATTGGGTCGGCTCCACAAATTAAGCCTTCCTCCGAGGTATCAACCACCTCGCTCCACTAGGGTTGCTCTTACTCCACTCCGCAGATGGCGAGCACCAAGCCACTCACAAATGCCCAGGTCTTCTCACAAGCTTCACTTGAGAAGATCACCGACGCACGACGCCTCCACGCCGTCTAGGTGTCGGCAAACACCAAGAGTAATAAGTCATCAACTTTCACTTGAACCAATCAAGTGTCAAAGCTCTCGTGAATATTAAATCCACCACCTAATGCAACACATGCAATATGATTTGCCTCTCAAACCTCACTAAGTGCAACACATGCACAAATGGGAGTAGAGGGCTTGCTCTTAGCTCAAAGGAACTCAATGGGGCACCAAAGAACTCTCCTCACACACCAAGGTGGGTATTTATAGCACACACACAAAAACTAGCCGTTGGGAGAAGATTCCGGAGAATCGACAAAACCGGCTCGACCGCCAACTAATGGCCGGTCGGACCGCCCAAGTGCCAACGGCTATAAAACTAGCCGTTGGACTCACAATCGGTCGACCGCCACCAATGGCGGTCGGCCGGACGCCGATCGGTCGATCGCCAGAGAGCGGTCGATCGCCAGAGGCGGTCAGACCGCTCGACTGAGCAACCGATCAAGCCAGAAAACATCTCTTCTGGAAAATACGTACCACCATACAAATTTCGGTACTACCGCACTCCGGTAGTACCGTTTCAAACGCCCGGTACTACCGCACTCCGGTAGTACCTTTTCTAAGGGTCGGTACTACCGCCGGTCGGTCAGACCGCCCGTAACACGTCGGTCAGACCGCTCGGTCGATAACCAAGAAAGTCGCTCTCTGGAAAAAGCTGACCGCGACGTTTAACCGCGAGGCCGGTTAGACCGCTCACAAGCTGCCGGTCAGACCGCAAACTCCGGTCGATCACGGCAGGCGGTCGATCGCCAACAATACCAAGATCGAGAATGACTTTGCACATTTGCTTCAACTCAATTTGCAAAACATATTTGCCAATTGATGCAACATGTACACAAAAAGATGAAAGCTAGATTCTCAACAAGTTGCAAAACACATTTGCCAACTTTTAGAATCACCACCACAAGGAATAAGGTACATGGACTTAAACCGTTTGCAAAACACATTCGCAAACAAAAGTCACATGCTACAAGGAATAACCATGAGCCTCAACTATTTGCAAAACTCATTCGCAAATATAGGCAACATGTTAAGTTGAGCTAGAGCAAACACAATGAGCTTATCAACACATGACTAACTCAAGTTACTGATTAAGACCCCTCTTAATAGTACGACAACCTATTCTAGCAATCCGGTCTCCCAACCAAACACCGAGACCGGTAAACGACTAGGAACAAATCCTTAGCCCTAACTAGTCATACCTTTGCCTTGCGCAACCACTTGAAGCTTGATGACGCACACCTCGCTTCAAGTCCAAGTTATTGACTCAATGTCCATCAACATATGATGACATCTTTCATTTCAAGTCTTGACATGCATCAACTCATGATGCACTATTCACTTGACCTCCATCAACACATGATGGATTCTTCTTGACTTGTTGATCAACTCATGATCATTTTCACTTCTTAAACTTGATATGCATCAATGCGTGATACATCCTTTACTCCAAGCTCTTTATTTCAATATCATCAACCCATGATGATATTCTTCTCTTTATATCATCAACACATGATGATATTCTTCTTCTTCGAGAATCTTGACTTGATGGCGATCAACTCATGATGTCATCCAACGTCTTTAATCACATGAAACATAACCTATTTCACCAACTTATAGAAAACGTTAGTTCCACAATATGATTATCATAAATTACCCCATCAAACCATTAACTGATAATGGTGGGACAAGATACCGCAATCTTTTCCTCTTTGGTAATTGATGATAATCACTTCAATAACAAGTAATTGAATGTAATTGGTATGAGTATATATAAACTACAAGGTTATGTATACTCAAAAGATATATGAGCATATATGAACTATGCAAGCCTCATATGCCCATATGAATATATACGAACTACACAAGTTGTATATATTCAAGGGTATGCGTATATATAACCTACACAAGTTACATATACTAATATGAATATATTAACTACACAAGTTAAATATATTCAAGGGTATATTTCAAAGTAAAGATCCTAAATATATGTGGACAACAGAATATGGATCAATACTAATAAAATCACAAAATATGGAGTGAACTCCCCCTAAATGTGTGCATACACAAGTGTGTAATAAAGACATATGCACATATTCAAGTTAATCTTTTGGTGAAGTTCAACCTATATTTTGTGTCCGAGGAATGCAACAAGGTATAATACAATGAATCGAATGCATACCTCTTGATCTTTAAATCCAACTGAGACTAAACATGAGATATAGTAATATAAAGGAGTTAGTCTTATAAAAGCATTTGTCATCAATAACTAAAACTCCATTAACACATAATGGCGGTTCTAGATTCTTCATCGGTACCAGTTCTTTGATCCTTGGTTGTGACACTCACATAGATCTTCGTCTTATCAAGATTCAGGTGGACAGTGGACGTGGATGTAAGCACACGAACGAAACATGCTAGTATTGGACGTCCTCACCAAAGCATTACCCTTCCTTAAATTCACCTCCGTTGCCCATGCTGTTGGCCGTAAGTTGGCTGGTCCGGTCGTGTAGACGGTCGTGCACGGTGGATCAAGGCCGCGTCGTCGGCCAGGCCAGTAGGCCAACGGTGCAATGCAGTGCAATCCGCCAATCCCTGTGCTGAGGCTGACGAGTGCTCCAGACCAGGCCGTGGTGGCCGCCGCCTGCCAATCCATCCATGATCCATACGACGGGTGCCGTGCGCCGCTCGCTGGCGCCACCCAGCGCACGGGCGCGCTAGGACTCGCACGTTGTGCTCCCGGACCCCCCTCCATCCGGCCGCAAGCGCTCTGCGCACCGACGCGGGAGTAGAGGTGGATAACGAGCAGGCTCAGCTCGGCTCTGTAAAACTCGTTAAGAAAACAAGCTCGGCTCGACTCGTTAAGCTAATGAGTAGAATACCAGACTTGGTTTGACTTGGCTCGTTAAAAAGCTCGAATTCGGCTCGTTAAGAAAGTCAAAAGATCACAACTTGGGGCCGGGCTCATTAGACTCGTTAGGCTCGCTAAAAAGGAAAATTAGCCTAATAAAATTTTCAGAAAGTCAAGAGATCACATCTTAGGACTTGGGCCTCCCTGGACCGCCTAAGGGTTCTTTGGGTTAAGTGGCACGTGCTCTTTGTTTAATCGTCTTTGGTTTTTAACGAGCTTAACAAGCAACTCCTGAGCCAGCTCGAACTCGATTTATTAAGAAAATGAGCTAAATTGTCGGCTCGACTCGTTAAGGTATCAAGTTTGAGCCGAGTCGAGCTAAACCCTTAATGAGTCGAGCTGATTTGAGAGTTTTGAGTTTTTTTTCCCACACTGAGCGGGACGCTTTGCCTTTCGGCGCTGAAGGGTGCGGCGGCCCCGTGCGGTGTGAGCCGCACGGCCCTGGTCTGGACTCCTAAGAGGCCCGAGGGAAGCGGTCTAGCAGGTAGAGTTCGCGTGGAGGCGGAGCGTGTCACCCGTGCAACGGTGTAAGTTAGGCTCCTCCGCTTTTCTATGGGCCGTAGTGGAGCGCGTGCCGCCCACCCTTCCTACCGGTTTGACTCGCGGTGGGCCTTTCCTTGGCACAACCCATTTTGCGTAATAGAAGCCGTTTTGCTCAGCCGGCCAATTCCACGACCAAACGCGTGCAACTCCCAGGCTCTCTAGTGCATGATGCTCATCCCGACAATATCAGTCCACGAAATTCGAGGTGGCTTTATTTTTTGCAATCCGAATATTCAAATGATCATATGTTTTCAACCAAGCGTCCAATTCACGATCAGTCCAATTCACGATACGTTCAAACCATCGTGTTCCTTACATACGATCTTTAAAACTAGATCCCACTTACATATATTTAGACTTGGTAAATGATATCATTAGAGTTCCATTAGATCATGGTATGTTCCGTCACGCATCTTTGGAATTGCATGGGAGGAATGAATCAGGTAGGCGTTTGGATGGTTCGATAGTTAAAATAAAATACTCCACACATTTTGTTTCGATGCTCCAACAGTTCATTGATCATGTTCCACACATCAAAAACTATGTGTTCCATGCATTTCGTTCCAATGATTTATCAACAATGTTTCAACAGTTCATCGACGATGTTCTAATAGTAAGGCAAGGTGAATTGACTGGGTGGGATACAAATTAAGGCAATTAGCTGACACATAATAATAAAAATAAAAAAAAACAACAGTGGGAAAATGAGGGGGGACTCGAACTAAGTGGGAAAAAAAGGAAAAGGAAAAGGGAAGTCGTTCTCTAATGTTGATTACATAACTAATGGAACTACATAACAATATCATCCAAGCAAGAGTAAATCGTCAAAAGCAGATAAGTATATCAAGCATAAAGTAGTGCGATAGCAAAGTTGGCTCAACCAAGCAGTGGCAAAAAATACTACAACCTTAGCATGATGTAAACAGTGGCGAAGCCAGAATCAAAATGGTGAGTGGGCTCAAAACCACAAATCACTAAGCTAATTTAAGACAAACATAGTCTTGTATTCTTGTGCAACCAAATTTATACATGCAAAGTACGAACAAATTGCTATTTGAGTATATATCACTTGTATTCTTGTGCAACCAAATTCATACATGCAAAGTATGAACAAATTGCTATTTGAGTATACATCACACTATATTCTAACCTACGATGTACGAACAAATTGCTATTTGAGTATACAAATAATTGGTTCCATAGCATCAAAAGGTACATATTTTAGGAAAACACCATCAAAAGATTTCTGTTCAGTTTTTTACCACTGATAGTTTATTATGTTTGGTTTTTTACCATTCTATCTATTCTCGGTTGTTTTGGCGTTAGTAGTGTAGGTGAAATGATGAAAATGCCCTCACCCTCAGTGCATTGCATCCCCTCTGAGGGTGAGGGCACTTCTGTCATTTCACCTACGCTACTAACACCAAAACAACCGAGAATGGTAAAAAACCGAACGGAACAAACTTTCAGTGGTAAAAAATTGAACGGAAATATTTTGATGGTATTTTTCTAAAATGTGTACCTTTTGATGCTATGGAACCAATTTTCCCTTGAGTATATATCACACTATATTCTAACCTATGAAGTACGAACAAATTGATAATTGAGTAACAAATTGCTCCACGGCTCCATTGCCTACACTCAAATTACACAGGCCACAGCTCCACTGCCTACACTCACACTATCACACAGCTGCCCTCCAGTCAAGTCCAACAGTGAAGAAATCCCTACAGTAATAACAAATATGAAGAACATTAGAAAATGCTTTGCATGTTGAGTAGAGCGGAAGAACTCGATGTAGGCCATACCTTAAATTACCACACATCAATTGTGTGAGTGCAGAATTTAGGATTGTGTTCTAGAAGATGGTGTAATTTAGTAGAAATGCTAGCATGCATGAAAATAGTAGCACCACCTACAAATGGAATTACGTCATAATGATACACATAGCTTTCCCAAGAAAAAAATAGAGGAAGTAGCTAGGAGGCTTCACATTTGCTAAATGTGATGAATAACTGGACACTGCTAGCTACTTAGTAGGAGGTTTCTAGTTTTTTTCTAGCTGCCCACCTTCTTCACTCTTTAGTCCGGCTCACACGCCAGAGAGGCCAAAGGCCTCCTCTCCTGTCCTCGCCTCCCTCGCCGCCCCCAATTCCTCCTCTAGTCCTCCCCCACCCCCACCCCGCCCCCCCCCAGATCCCTCCTCCAATCCTCCTCCTCAGCCTCCTTGCTCGACCGCCCCAGATCCCTCCTCCAATCCTCCTCCTCGCCTCCTCAGCCTCCTTGCTCGACCGCCCCGGATCCCTCCTCCTCAGTTCCTCCGGCTCCCCCGCCCCAGATCCCTCCTCCTCCAGCTACAAGCTACTAGTGGCTCGGCCTCTTCCTCGCAGATCTCGCCTCCTCCGGCTCCCGCCTTTCCTTGGCCTCCTCTGGCTCCCCCACCCCAACTCCCTCCGGCCTCCTCGGTGGCGCGGTGGTGCCTCCTGTTGGTGATATGCCATAGAGGCAATCATAGAGATGATTGTATCGCGTCTATGTTTATGAGTTTTTGAATAAATGTTATTCTGTTCCTTGAATGAATTGTTAGTTCTGAAGATCAACGAGTATGTGACTTGTTGGTGAAACTCTTCGACTTGTATGATGTCATTCTAAAAGTATCCCTGGTCGAATGTCACTGATCGGAACACCAGTGACTCTACGACCAGCGCATATATTGATTGATGACCATGTTTCACCGGTCATGGATATAAGGATATCGAATCAATAATGTGAACATATGTTAGAGAACATGGGGTTGGATTGACCCACCTTGAGACACTATTGAGATTATTATGATTCTATATGTCATTAGTTGGTCTCAAGTAATGATGATGTATAATCCTTAGACCTGAGATCAGCATGGTTCCCTACATGTGTAATAGCACTCTTAGGGGTTGCCAAACGCTACTCGTAATTGGGTAAATATAAAGGTAGCTTTCTGGTATGCTATAAAACATGTGGAGGGATGTGACTGGTCGGATATGGGATTTGCCCCTCCTAACATAACGGGAGAGATGTATCTGGACCCCTCGAAGTGGTCGGATAAAGAAAGTGCATGGCTATGCCACTAATGGTCGAAGTGTTCGACCACATAAGGTTATCCGACAACTCGATCGAGAAAGTATTGAACAGTCCATGGATGACACATTATCTCACCTGAGTTCAAACCAGATATCGTGAGGCAAAGAGAGAATACTAGAGTAAGTCACTTAGTTCAATCAGATCCAGACAAGTCATATGGTGATACGAGCAAGTCGTAGAGTGATCGAACGAAATCACAGAGTGGTTGAAACCTGGTCGTAAGGAGTTACGAATCGTCGTGACCGAGTCGTCGAATAGGACACGTATAGAGATAGGACCTAGTCGTAGATCATATTGCATTAAGGTTCGTCCGATATAATTTGTGTGTATTCGGGAATCGTTATGTCCTGTTAGGTATCGCTACGACTCGTGGTCGGAAAGGGTTTCCGAGTCACAACCGATTACACATAAACCTAACGGGTCACACACTTAATGGGTTGGAATAAACCAGTACGAATACGATTCGTCAAACGTGTTCGGATAGGATCCGACACGGGGCACTATATAAGGAAATGCTTGAGGCTAGTGTGAATGACACGAGAAAGACACGTGAGTTGTTTCCACCGAAACCCTAGCCGCCATCTTCTTGAGAGAGCCTTCTCGTGCGACTTGGTGCTAGCACACCGGCGTACAGTTGTTCCTTCTATGGACATGTGGATACCGTAGAGGCACTACTGCGGTCGCTGTTGCGCTAAGGACGATCCGCAATCTTCACAAGAAACTGCAGAGGTTGCTGGAGAAGACGATCGACTACGAGGACGTTGAACGATCTTCTACGACCACTACATCAGTGCGTTCTACATCGGACTAGGCTGCTCCAACTCTACTTCCGCTGCACTGCGCGTCTGGTGGTAATGATCTGTGATCATCTATCTTGCTTAGCATCCTGGTTTACGTGGTAGAAATTTTGAATTATTACTAGCATAGCCTACCCATATCGCTACACCTCCACACCTCGGCTCCTCATTGCTGCAACGCTGCCAGGCGCCAGTCGCTGCCCTCGGGTGCGTCTCCTCACACAAATCCTTTTCTTCCTCTCCTATTTCAAATCGGCGGCTGCTCTGTTCGGGCCCTCAGCCATGGTTGCCGCCTGTCGGGGTGGGGGGTTCGACGCCGGTGCGAAGGGTGGGCTGAAGCCTGATGAAGCACCCCTCTGGATTCGCCCTTGGATGTAAATGCATTGGAAGATAAAAATGACAAAAAAGAAAGAAACAGAAGCTGCACCGAGCCGTTACTCCCTAGGCTGCACACGCGCAACACGATTACCCTGAGCTGCATGAGTCCTGTGGCTGAGAAATAGGTGAATTGAGTTGTGGGCCTATGAGCCACGGGGTAGGCGGCACGTTGCTATTTGTCGCGCGCACGACATATAGGATTTTCCCGAGTTCGGCCTACTCTCAGAGCCCCAAGCTGGCGGTAGTTCTAACCTAGTCATGCCCAAACTGCTGGGCCTAGGCTGAACATTTTTGCTCGATCCGTACCGGTGGTAGGGCGTGCGACACACCATTTGCACGCAGGGGAAACACCTTTAGGCTGCCCCACATTGCGCATCTATGTTGTTCTCAAAGGGGCAACTAGGCGCCACCCACGCGGCAATTTACTGCGCGCCGCTCACCTCGGCGGCCCTCGGCCCGTGAAGTTCATCCAACATGTAACATCCCAAGGTTATGTTACCAAAAATAAAATAAAATAAAATAATTATTTTGTTGGATTTTCTGAAAATTTGGAAAGAGTTCTATTGCTTTAATTGAATCTTTGAAATTTTGAAAGTCAAAATTTAAAGTTTATTTGAAGTTCTTGAAGTTTTATTGGATTTAAATTGAAAAATAAAAATTTAATTAATTTCGGATTTTTCGAGTTTTAAAAGCTTTTTCTTAAATAGTTTAAAGCCAAAACAAATTAATTTGCAAAATTAAAAGCCAACTTTGAGTTGGAAATAATTTTATTAAGTCCAAAAATAAATAAGGGAATTTCTGTGAATTTTCCATAATTTTTGGATTTTATTTGCTATTTCTAAAAAAGCCAAAAGTAATTAACTGATTATTTAAATTGCTAAATCATTTAAAATCTGGAAAATCTTTTGGGCCGAAACTCCTCCGGCCCACCTTTTCTCACCGCGCTCTCGGCCCACTCGGCCGCCCGCTCTTCTCCCTCTCTCACCGCCCCGACCCCACCCGCCAGCCTCTGCTTCCCCGCCGACGAGTGGACCCGCCCACATCTTCTTCCTCCCCACCTCCTTCTTCCTCGCGCGAGTCGCGCCCGACGCCATTTTCGCCGCGTAGAGCTCAGTCAAACCGCCGCCCCTACCTCCCGCGTTCCCCGCCCGCGTGCGCGCACGACTCGCCGCCTCTAACCGCCCTCGCCCCCACCTTCTCCCCCCTCCTTCGCGCCCACGTCCGCCGGATCTTGCAACCGCCGCCGCCGCCATGCCGCACACGATCTCCCTCTCCCGTGACCCTCCGCCCCTATAAAAGCATGCCCCGGGAGCCCTCTTACCCCCTCATCTCACCGCCACCACCCTCTCCTCCTCCCTCGCTCTCGTTTGGCCGGAGTTCGCGTTTTCCCGCCGCCGGCCGCCACCTCTTCCGCCGCCTCTAGCGCCTCCGTCGGCGACGCCCGGGCAACTTCGACCTCACCAACGACATCGCGGCGCCGAGGCCTACGGTGCGCTCGTCGCACTCGCCGGTGCCCCGCCGGAGGTCGCCGCCGCCGCGAGCCCGAACTTCGCCGCCGCCGGCTATCGCCGCCACCTCAGGTGACCAAAACATGCGCATCGTGACCCCCATCGCCTCCTCTCTCCGTTGTATCATCCGCACTCGCCGGAGCGCCGTCAATCGCCGGCGAGCTCGCGCCTGAGCCGCCGCCGACTGTGCTTGCGTGGCACCGCCACGTGGCTGCCACGCCACGCCATCTCACCGCGTCGCCACCACCTCTTCCTCCGTCCACGTGGCGCGACCGCGTGGCTCGCCCACTCTCCCTTAAACACAACCGCCCGTAAACCCGGTCCACCAAAAGCTGAGGCACTGACAGTGGGTCCCACAGCCAATTTCTTTTTCTTTTATTTATTTTCAGCCGAAAATCCTCGCTGATGTCATCCTTGCGCAATAAAAGGATTTTCCTTTAGAAAAATAAATCCAGAAAGTCTGAAAAATCAGATTTTAGGTTTTTGAATAGATTCAAACAGCAAAAATTCATATCTTTTGAATCCCAACTCCAAATTGGGTGTTTCAAATTGCAAAATTTTTATAAAATCAATATCTAGCCAACCACATCAAAATTATTTAATTTTGAGCTCATTTCACCACTAATTCCTTTAAACCCTAAATCTATCATTTCATGTATTTTCAAACTTCGAAAGCTCATATCTTTTGCATCCAAACTCCGATTGAGCCCATTCAAATTTCTAAATTTGTCTAAATTCAATATCTAGCTATCTAAACCAAATTTATTCAATTTGGAGTTTATTTGAATCTTATTTGAATTTGGTTTGAATTTGGCTTATTTTCGCGTATAGATTTCGACCACTTCGGAGAGTCAGATTTCGACGCCGTTGAAGAGCACATAAGAGGATTGATTTTGACTGTGTGATCATCGTGCTTGTGCACATAGACTACCTCGAAAAAGTGCTTGTGAGTACTAGGTGAGCTGTTAAGAAAAACAACATCACTTCAATATCAGTTGATCTGTTCACCTCAAGCGAGGCAAGTTACATTCTTGATCATACTTGCACCCATTATTTAAAATTATTTAAATTCTGTTTCAAATTATTACTGCGTGCTTATTTATATTCAGTAATTTAAATCCCTGTTTTAAATTTATAGTTATACCCAAATCCTTTGTATGACCAATTTCGTTATCGAATCAAACATATTGTCACCCTAGATAAAACCTAGTTAATACCATAGTATGGACTAGGATCATTTAAATATTGTGCTTAGTCATGCTTATAGACCAAATATGTTTTCATTTGGGGAATTTCAGCCAAAAGTCAAATGTTGTTTAAACTGTACCCTTGGCATTGGTGTGTCATGGGAGTTTTATAAATGACTTTGGAAAATAAAATAAATTGATGGTTTAGACTTGGGCGAAAGGGTTGTTTGGTGGGTGCAGGTTTATGCACGGGCTCAACTGGGTAAGTTGAGGCCCAGGGTTCTGTTGGTTGTCGCCAGTCGATTAAGGATCGGTCTTGAGCGCATCTTGCTAAGCCACCGATCATGGGACTAGTTCGATTATGCACGAAGATCCGGATACTAATCTCGGGTCTTACACAACACAACCAGCCTGTGTAGGCAAATCGAGAGAATTTTTTTCAATCGAAAACTTCAAGTGATCATATCATTTGACTCGAGCATCCAATTCACCATATGTTTGAATCATCGTGTTCGTTACAACGAGATCTTCAAAGCAAGATTCCATCCCACTTGCATATACATACATACATACATACATACATATATATATATATATATATATATATATATATATATATATATATATATATATATATATATATATATATTTCAGCTTAGTAAATGATACAACATGTCATATATTCTAGCAGATAAAACAAAATGTTTCATGCATTACTTCCTAAATGTTTCGGTAGTTCATTAACAATGTAGTGGGAATAAATCGGGTGGGAAATTGATGTCCACATAGGAATTCTAAGGGGGATGGGCAATGTTTGATCTCAATGTTTCAGTAGCTCATCGTCGATGCTCCACGCATTGAGTTCTAAGGGGGAATGGGCAATGTTCCATGCGTTTTGGTTTCAATGTTCTAACAATTTATTGTCAATGTTCAAACAGTTCATCCATGATGTTCCAACAATTTATCGATAATGTTTGATAAAAAATAGAGGAACAAATCAAACAAACTAGTGGAACAATTGAAGATGTATTTGTGAAACACATGAAAATATAGGTTGAACAAACAAAAATATTAATATAAAATATGGAACAAATAAATAAACATGAGGAACAAAAAAACAAACTACAATATTCGATGAAAAGCTACAAACTACATGAAAAAATAAAGAAAAGAAAGAAAGAATGGAAAACTCACGTGGCAGTAGCATGAACAGGCGAACAACCCGAATGAACGAACATCTTATGCTTGTGGGCACGCCAACTTGCTCAGCCGAAGCCATTGGCTACTGAGCGGGATGGTCGCAGATGGGCAGCACGACGCGGCATATAGGATCTTTCATTCTCAAAAGCCGTTGCACCACGGCCGTGAAACTATGCGTCGAACATGAGAAAACAAAGGAGAAAGCGGGCGAAACCGAGGGGGAAAAGCGGTGCACGACCAACCGGGGATAGTGCGACGAGGATTGATGGAGGAGGCTCAGTCCGCGTCGCCACCCGCACCCACATAAGGGCCAGCCATGTGTCATGTGTTGAGTTTTTGATTTAAATGACATTATTGCGTCATTTTTTTTACAAACTCAGTGCCCCTCACGTTGTATTGGCAAAAATGTCAGCACTGATGTGCCTCCGTTCGCCATGTGTCCTGCACTGTTCTTCCCTAGCCCGAACGTGCCTAATGTCATGCGCCCATAGCCCAGATTTGCGTGAATCCGACACGTGCTGCTCCGGACACTCCTCGCCCAGATAAGGCCTTGTCTGTGCGCCCCTTACCCGAACAGCGCGTGTCGCCCAGACGCGCATGCTGCCATGCACCCCTGGCCTGGACATGTGTTGCTCGGTCGCGTGTCGCCCGGATGCACCTGCTGTCGTTTTCCCCTAGCCCGGATGTGCGCTGGCTGGCCACGTGTTGCCCGGAAGTGGCCTCTGCCGGTCCCCGCTCGCCCGGACACGCCAGCTGCCCCCCGTCTGCTCCTCCCTGCCCCGGACTCACTTCCACCTCAGCATTTCATGTCGGATGCTGCTCTTTATTCCCTGTAGCCTCACTGTCTTGGCCATGCATGTATGCAAACCACGCGCGGGAGGGAATTCGATTCCTCCTGTCGCTTCACGGTCAACCGCGGTTGCGTTGGGCAACTATAAATTCGGAGACGACGGCGACACGCTAAGCAAAATTTCATCCTTCCTGGCTCGCTCTGTCGATTTCGTCCTCGCAGATGATTATGGATTGTTTAAAACCGTTATTAGCGGCCGTATTAGTAGGTAATTATTTCTCTCATACGCAGTTTCTTTATTAACTGTGTAGTTTGTTAATTAGTCGTACTTAGTTAGTCGTTGTTAGTTGTGCTTATTAGGGGTAATAAATTTAGTCATTTTATTTTATCATAATTATTCGTGGCGTAGTTAATTAGATACTAATTAATTAGTCAGAATTAGTTAGTGTTAGTTAATTAATTAGTCAAAGTTAATTGAGTCTTAATTAATTAGTCTAATTAGTTAGTATTAGTTAATTAATTTGTCGTAATATATTAGTTCATATTAATTAGTCGTAGTTCGAATTATTTATTTGTAATTCGTTTGTGGTAATTAATTAGTCATAATTAATTTAGTGGTATTGAATTATTTGAATTAATTTAGTCATAACTATTTTAGTCGTACTTAATTAGTCGTAATTATTTTGGTCGCCATTAATTTGGTCGCGGTTAATTAGTCGCAATTAATTTGGTCGTAGTTAATTAGTGTACATTAATTTGTTGTATGTATTTAGTCGTAATATTTAATTTCTAGTAATTCATCATCATTATTAATTTATTCACTAATAATATGTGTTTTTTATCTCTTGCAAACCATACCTCTACCAGAGCTACTAGAACCATTCTACGACGAGCATCACTGGTGCAAGCTGTGGATCACCGGGGACGTGGATGGACCTTCTCCCCTCGTGCTTCGGTCTGAGAGGCATTACTGGTAGCTCGACGCTCGCTACGTCCCAATCCTTTGGGATACGGGCTTGTTGCCCTTTGTGAGGCTACTCTCGGTCGGTCACGTCTTCACCCTAGACGACAGTCTGATGTCGGCAGTTGTTGACAGATGGAGACTCAAGACGCACATCTTCCACTTTTGGTGGGAGAGAGATGACGGCCACTCTCTAAGACGTCTCATTCTTGATCGGTCTCCCGATCAAGGGTGAGCCACTTGTTCCAGGCCATCCGCGGGTAAACTAGAAGGCTCGGTTGGGACATCGGTTCGGTATACCTGTCCCAAACAGCGCTGTGGTGTCCCTTGGACTTGGCTGAGAAATTTCAGTCAATACCCGTCGGATACACCTGACGAGGTTGTTAGGACACACCTCGTCACTTACCTTCTTCATCTCTTGGTTTCGGCCCTGTTTCCCACCACACGGAGTGATTGGGTGTATCCCAGCTTCGTCCGCATCACCGAGTCTTTGGCTAACACGGAGGCTGGGGTGATGCCTCAGCACAGTTGGGGATCAGCCGTCCTTTGCGCCACATACAGAGGGTTGTGTGATGCTTCACGGTGCGACACCGTTATTAAACCGGTCCTTGTCGTTTGCTACATGCTCCTGTAGCTGTGGAGTTAAGAGCACTTCCCTGTTGGATGGCCCTCCTTCGGGAAAGTACTGCATTTGTACCCCGAGTTGCACGACCCGATAGATGGACCCACTATGGGTTACCAGTGGACTGCTGCCTAGTTATGCTTGGCCAAGGATAGATCGATGAGGTTCTACTCGTTGTTCCACAATGAGTTTGAGTCGTTGCATGACAACGACATATGGGTTCCATAGAGCCCAGATTTTGTGAACACGGTAGAGCCACACGGGCTGTTCGTGCAATGTACATAGGATGCCAGATTGTGGGCAATGACTTGCCACCTGGTATTCGTCCATATGGTGGAGTCTTACGCGCCGCAACATGTAATGCGATAAATCGATTTGTACCAACTTGTGCCCCCTGATGGCAGGATCCTGTAGCGAGTCGTCCACTTGTGAGTCAAACTCTATCCTAATTATGTTTACACTTTGTACCTACATCCGTTGTTCTAACATCAATACTTCTCAAATGCAGGCAATCGAGGGCAGGCCGACATGCTAAGGACTGGCAAGCAGTCCAGCATGATTGGATTACGGCTTGGACGGAGATGACGTACGTCGAGATCCTGCAGGAGTAGTGACCGTACGATGTACAAGCATACCATCAGTACATCGAGTGGTACGTACCACGGTCACGCAGCACTCACCCGTCCTCCACCGGAGTGTCCAGAGCAGGTGACGCACCGGAAGAGGCTCTGTCACTCGTTCGATCGATACAGCGCCTCGCGGTGTAACGACACCGTAAAACACTTACCAGCTTTGCTCGTTTCATTGATGATATTTGTACCATTTGTTACTGAACCAGTGTTGTCTACCACTTTAGAGCAGCTGCAGTGGATCGCAGGCACATCGGAGACCGCCATCTGCAGCCCAAAGCACACCGTACCGGGGTTGCTTACCACATTGAAGTACATATTCGCGGAGTCGAAGAATGTAATAAAGAACATGAGTTACGATCGTTCGAGAGACGACGTCCTACACGCCGTGCACCGAGTGGGCTGACCATGCTCACCTGCTAGGTCAGCATGGCCTAATCAGACCAGCGAGCATCGTAGTGCTCCCCATCGGTCATCCGCGCTGCAGATTGGCGGCGAGATAAGTTATGTACAAATTTATATCATGTTTTTTTTATTACGCCTTAGCTTGTGATAACATCACATCTGTCGTCATTCACACCCTATACTCAGACTAGCTCTCCCCTTGGTCATCCGCACTGCACATTTGGGAGGTACGAGATGTTTGGTTCATGTCCTGAATATTTATTTGGCCTAACATAATTTCGTCTTGCAGCCTTCAGTTAAGCGTGGGAGTGACGGCCATTCATCAACCAATGAGGAGACGGGCATCCCAGCTACTGCCAGGGAGCAGTACATGGCTCTAGGGTTTGGACCGTAGCACCCATCCCTGTCGTATATTGACCAGTACAGAGTACCGTGCCAATGGCAAGCTCCTCTGGGGTAGCTGGCACATCGCACGGTCAAGGCTAGAGCTCTTCCGCACCAAGGGACTTGCAGACAGCATACCTGGGGCGGATGATCTGACCGTGGATTTCTTGATTCCTTCATCAATGACATGATTGCAGGTGATAACCAATTTGGCATGACTCAACTGGATGACATTTATGTTAGACAGACTCAGCTGGGCCAGAGTCAGCTTGGTGATGCACATGCACCCACTCAACAGTCTCCGTACCCACTCTGAACCGATACAAGCTCTCCGGACCGGTTAACGTATCCTACGGGACATGCTTGACACAAGACCAGGACGCGCACGCAGACGCACATGCAATGAGCAGAGAGTGGGTCGGACGACTAAGCCATATTATATCCTGTGTGTAATTGCACTATATAAATGTTATGTGTGTATTGTCATAGTAGATTGGTTCTGGATTAATATAAAATCAGAAAATACCGAGGTTCACATGAAATCGTGAAACCCCATACCGGGTGGGAGTCATAATTTCATGTGGAGTTGCAATCTAATTTTTTTAAAAAAAATTGACGAAATTTAGGAATACACTTTGTAATTTGGAAATTAAATGCGGCGTGTGGTTTGTTACACCCAGGAAACACGCGCGCCCTTTTGGGAATTGAAAAAAAGGATAATCAAAATTAGTCTTCGCGCCACATCAATTACGATTAATCAATTACAACTAATTATTAAGCACTAATTACTTATCGATACATTACTTACGACTAATTCATTACCTCTTAATAATAAGCAGTAATAAACTATAGCTAAATTATTTACAGCTATTTAACTATGACTACAAACTCTATTAATTAGGACTTGTTCATTAAGAGTAATTAACTACGACTATAGTACTAATGACAATGTGCACAATATGTTCTCAGCGACAAGCGTGAGAACGAAAACGAAATTGAGAGCGAGAGCGAGCGACTACGGTATTTATAGCCTCGAGGAGGCAATTCCCACAGACAACGCAGCGGGAAATCCAGAGATGCTGACGGGCATGGGGCTGATTTTGGACTGAAATTCGCATTCCAGTTTTGGGCTGAAATTCGGAATCCAATTGGGGCTGATTTCGGACTCAGCTTGTATTTCAGATTTGGGCTTGGATTTCAATGTAGATCGCTCTTCTTGGGCTGAATATGAAGTGGGCTCTACTCCTCGGACCACATGCACACTCATGTCTACGCATGGACCCTGCATGCGCCGCCCCTTGGCCTCCTCCCTCTTCCTCTCAACTTGCACCATGTTGCCCGCCTTGTGCTTCCTTCTTCTCTCTTGGGCTGGCCCCTTCTCCCCCGCTGACCCGCACTATTTTAAGGACGTCCATAATAACTACACTCACACAAGTAAAGTTGTAGTCGCATTCTTTCAAACAAAGTATAATTATGAACCTTAAGTTTAGCTTTAACCTTGTGACAGTGTTTTGAACCTTGATTTGTTGGTATATATATCATTAAGCTGGGGCAATCCTCGTCAATTACTCTCACTATACCACCCCGACAACTTATCCTTCGGCTTTAAGCTTCTTTTCTAGTGTTCATAACTTTATGTCATCAGCAGGTTAATTCGATTACATGTGAATAATAAACGGTAAACATGCTATATATTCAGCTGCTATCACCTGCTAGTAATGGGAGAGTGATTTGCAAGATTTTATTAAGAGTATATTGTGCTCTTTTTGCTGACTGACCATGCATGTACGGTTTAGTTCGTAAATCATGGCCTTTTCTCATCTGCTCCTATTGTAGAATACTGTATCCATGGAACAATGTACAGTTCCCATATTCCAGCTGGTCCTTGCTGATGATTTCCGAATGCTAATGCCTCTTTAAAAGCACATTGCTTGATCACTCTGGTATGTTTTCAGGTGTAACTTTCAGCATCTTGCTGGTTCACATTTTTTTAAACAAGTTGCTGGTTTGCATTACTGTTTGCTGATTAGACAGTGTAAGGATGGCCATGTTGTTTTCATTACAATGCTAATTAATTTGTCTCATTCCAGACATGTCTGCACTCTGCACTCGACAATGTGTCGACGCGCTAGCTCTAAAGCAGAAAATTCATGTAATATTGTTAAATGCAACAAGGGCGCGCCATGGGTATGTTTCAATGTCACTATGAGGTTTTTGGAGCTTTCTCATTCCATCAGATGAGATTCTAAATGCCAGTCTCGAACTCTCGATCTTCAGAAATTGAAATAGACGAGTTGGCAATGGCATCATCTCCAGGAACCGTTAAAAATTTTATCATAGAAAAGTACACAAGTACCATCCATTTGTTGTCTTTTCTGCCCACTCACATGCATGTAAAATCGTCATACTTCTCCGACTGCCATGTACACATAGACCTATGAGGCACAAAGTTTAAGCAATAGTTAATGTAATTAAACCATACTTCTACCAAATGAAAATTTTCGGCCACTCAACATCTTTCACATTATATATTAATATTAATAGCAAGCATGGTGGGCAATGGGAAAATATAACAACTAAACTCTTGATTCTCCGACAAGTATTGTGAAATGTCTTTTTCCTGATAAACCGGACAAGCACCGAGAAAACGGATCAGGCATTAGATGATATTGGCTAGCCGCATAGATCATTAGCCACATAATGAGTTTTTGGCCGATTTGGTATTGTTAGTGTCTGGAATAGCAAAACTAACCCTCTCCCTGAAACAAAATATCACCGCAGAATCATGCGGGTGCGCCACGTAGCGCATCCGATCCCAGAAGCACGGTTTTAGCAAATCCAACACCATAGACACGGTTTTAGCAAATCCAGCACCGTAGGCACGGATTTAGCTAGTCCTGCCCCGGCTCCCAGGGGCGCGACACTTCAGGTCCGGCTCCGTTCCTGCCTCATCCTTGAAGGGTTGAGCACGGTGAGGTTGCAAATCCTCTCGTCGTGCCATTGGTTAACCATGCAGAAGCTACCAAACCAGGTACATTGCACCATGCATGCAGCTGTAGCTGTACAGTACCACCAGATAGCACCTGTCTCTGACGGGTTGGGGCGTCACTGCTAGCTAGGCTAGCAAAATCTAGCTGTTGGGACACTGTCTGTCCTCAAGTTTCTTGTCAGCTGGTGCCGTACGTCGACCCCTCCGATCGATCGAGCCGCACAGCTACCTCGACCGGCAACTTGTGATCCACAATGCATCTGATCGCGGCGCCTCATCCTCTTGCGATGGCCGACGATAGATAGGATCAGATCGACGATGATATCACGAGTCAGCACATGTATCGTGTGAAGTAGGTGGTAAGTCCATTAGCTTCTTCTTACCAAGTATATACATGCCTTAATTTTCTAAAATTTATTTTTCTGGGTTCGTTTTTCAATTAGTTTATATGGCTCGTGTGCTCCTGGGCCATCTGCAACTGTGTCTTACTACTGCACGATGCTAACACTGAAGCTTCTTGTCTCCCAGAAATGTGGATGGTTTTGTTTTATTCTTCCTGTATCATTTCATTTTCTTCGGAAAGACAATGTTGAGCTGCTTCTGGCTAGGTCTGAATCGTCTAGATTTAGTATGGTAAATCTATTGTTAATTGGTGTTTCGAGATCATGTTCCAATCCAGTGTTCTCGATCAGCTAAATATATGGTTTCAGAAAAGAAAAGAAAAAAAAGCATGATGCTACCGCTAGTTTCTTGCCTCCCGAGTAAATGTAGATGTCTCACATGGGATTGCAGTGGAATCGTGGATTATAATAATCTCGTTTGGTAAAACTATTCTTTGGATATTTTCTTACTGGCTACCTATTTCTTTCTAAACTGCGTTGCAAATGGAAATTGTTGTGTTCCCAGAACAGCGTTTGTTAAACTTTAATCTAAATTTCCAAACGAGACATTAGTTTTACAACTATTTTCTCTCAGTAGCTTTGGCCGCATAGCACACACCACAAACTGGGCCTTACACTTTCTGTGTCTCTTCAGTTCTTCGCAAATTGAGCTCCCTCTGGTTTGATCTAAATTTTCCGTGTTAGTGCGGTGAATCTACATGGTGGAGTTTGGCCAGGTCATGCATGTTTCAATCCAATGTTCGTTCAGTAAAAAATATATGTTGAATTGGAGACACGTACGCACGAGCTTTTAACTGAAAAGATCGAGGAACTCATGGTAATTAATCCCGGCCATGCATGGTGTGAATCGAATCTGTGGAACTAGCTAGCCAATTGTAGGTGCCGATTTTCTAGCAGCAGTACGTACGATGGTACGTACATTGTTGTCGCAGGTCAATTATTTGCCCTCCCCCCATGCAATTTAGAAGGCCAATCAATTCATGCCGCGTCACGTGGGCGCGAGAGCTACTTCCGGTGCGGGAAACCGTGGATTACCCTCTCTCTTTTTTTTTTTTTTACAATTTACGTTGCTTTCCGGGACTAATCCAGGATCAGTTCTAACCATGCAAACTCATATCCTCGTTTGACCCATTTTTCTGGAGCCTACAAGCTAGGGCATGCACAATGCGAGATACTTATATAAAGTATATATAACCACGTTATTAAGTATCTATATAAAAGTCATTTTCTCCGATAAAAGCAACTGTTTTGTAGGTGTTTAGATTATTATATTATCTATTAATTATAAGCATCTCTTAAGCATAAGTGTCTAATCAAGCATCGATGCTACAAAATAAGCATCTTATTTGTCTTACGTAGTAAGAAAAATCAATTTTTCTTTGCTAAACACCTCACTAAGCACCTGCATTGTACATGCTATAAGATCGAACGTTTTCGCTTATTTCAGCATTTTTTTAAAGTGAAGACAATTAGCTAATATAATCCTTCGTATACTAAAAATATTTTTTTAAAAGGAAGCGACTAGCGTCGTACACCGTCATGGCCATCAGATCTTCGTAACTTGGAGCAATATCGACCGTCCATTCCATTTCCGCCCATGTAGCAACAACGACTAGTATGGCGCAACAAAAATAACCATCAGGGCCGACAAAAATAACAAGCCCAACGTAACATCTCTCGCGCAACAATAGCATTTGAACGCCTCTCAAAACAAATGCAATAGCACTTGGACAGCACAACAAAGTGAAACATTGTGCAACAACACCAACATTCTAGTGCAACAAACAACCAAATCACATGATGCAAAACAAATAAAAATATATGATGCAGCAATCAACAATAATTGCTGCAAAAAAAAAAACAACTAGTGCAGATCTATGCAACAAATGAACTCCTTTTTGTAACAATTGAAAAGGCCTATAGCAACGGCACCCTCCTCCTCCCTCCTCCTTCATCAACAAGGGCGGTGCCACATGTCGGAGTTGAGGTGTGGCATTGATCTAGCCGAGAATAGTAGGAAACAGGAGAGGTGGTCCCCAGTGATGTTAGCCGAAGGGGAAGCAGCAGTTGGATCGGAAGAAGGAAAAAATAGAAGGGGACAAGGTGCCCGGGCTGCTCGACGATCAGTGGCGGACCCAATAGGGGGGCTAAGGGGGGCACAACACCCCTACAGACGGCCGGACCATGGGTACCCCCTAGCACCCCCATTCATCGGGCGACATGGCTTAAAGCGTGGCTGTTTTGGGGTATAAGAAGAACAATGAAATGATTTGGGATGGAATTCCCTTGTATGGTTTGCGCCAAACCAAGTATTCGTCGTTGTTGTCCTTGGTCAACTGGTCAAACCCACCAAACCCATCTATCTCACTCTGACCTTGCTCTCTCTTCCCACCAGGCATCGAGTTCCACTCCAAATCCTAACTAATTCCCCAATCCACATCATGGCAAACCCTAGTGACTAGCGTTGCAACTGGCATGCGGCGTGGGCTTGTGCATGTTGGGCGGCTCGCACAGGCATGAGGCGGCGACAATCGGGTAGCGCTGCATGGCACAAGCCTATGTGCAACCGACACGATAGGTAGACAGTGCCGGCAATCAGGCAGATAGACAACGCGTGGTTGGGTGGCAGGCGGCAGCGTCCCATTAGAACCCCCTAAATTTTAGTCATGGATCCGCCACTATCGATGATATGGCATCGATTGTTGGATCGGTGATGGTGGCTCACTCGGAGCTCGTTAGAGAGAGCGGGGCACTAGGATGCGGGTCTGCTACTGGTGAGGAGGATGGGCGGAGAGGTGAAGAAGAATAGTGTCGATTTCGAACAATGGAAGAGGATAAGAAATATGTGGTTTTGACTTATGATAATATTAGTCGTATTCAGTAGTGGGAGTCGGTGTCTCTCATCGGCTTGGATGCCCAGCCCATAGCATAATCGTAAAAAAAATCACACAAATAACCTACCTAACCCATTATTTGTAGGAATCAAACTATGTTCATCAACTAGGAAGCCAAAGTGACGAGGACATCCCTTGCATTTACACATGCATAACAACACCTAAACTTGATTTGAGCAATGATAAGGTTAATCCATGACATGAGAATTCATTCTTTGATAAAAGGACTTTGATGTTGTTTGATTGTTCAAATCATGATTGTAGGATTGCTACATGTTTACAAGGTGTCTAGCGGGAGGTGAGGGAGAAAGGCCCCACAAGGGAAGGCATGCATTGCATGCATGAGGCCAAGAGAGAAGGAGAGGCTTTCGGCCAAAAAGGGAAAGGAAGGGGTGCATGGGCCAAGGAAGACGCATGGGCCAGTTGGCTGAGAGAGAAGGAGAAGGGGGGAAGCCCTTTGGCCACCACCACATGGGCCACGCGGCCAAGGCAAGGAGAGGGAGCCCACTTTCACACACCAAGCATCAACCGAAATCAAGTTCACCAACACAATTCGAATTGGAATCCAATTTCAACCGAATGTCAACCCAACACTCAATTCCGAACCAAGTAGGCTTGCATGCCTAACTATATATTTAGGCCGAATAGCACTAGTTATTTCGGCCATGTATCTTTTTGCTTTGAGTTCAGACACTAGAGTTAGGATTAATTGTGTTTAGGAGTTGTATTCGGCTCTAGAAATCGAACTGGAATGGACCTTTTGATTTGGCTAAACCAGGGGAAGAGCTCCCTATTTAGGTGTGTGCACTAGCCCTAGGGGAGGGGGCCACGAATTTTGATGAATTTTCCCTATTGGATCTATTAGATTGGTTTTGTTATTGAGAAGAACTATGTGTTCTTGCTACCTTTCTTCTTGTGAATTCTTGGAGTTTGCTTGGATTAATCTGTCGTGGTCAACCTCTCCGTGCAATTGCCTACATGCTAGTTGTTGTTGGAATTAATACGGGCTGTGCCAAATTTTAATTCTAATTAATTCCTGAAAAATCCCAAAGGCCCATGTGCACGTGCTAAAACTATTTAGTCCCATATGGAGAGTTGAATGGGAGTTACACCACTTTAAAAGGTGGAATGTGGTAGCCCCCTTGTGGAATTGGAGAGCCGCCAATACACGCGCTTGCTCGCGCCGCCGCCTCGCCGCGTGCGTGCCGCATGCATGTCGTGCGTGCGTGTGTGGCTTTATCTGTTCGCATGTCATGTGCGTGGTATTAACTAGGTGAATAACGGTGCGGTTACTATTGAATAATGGTTGCGATTAACAATTAACGGGCCTCTTCGATTTTGCTATTAAGAAGAACGTGACACCGTTCTATGACTAATCTCCACACGAAAAACTTAGACGAGTACTCACGCGAGTTATTAGTCTCTAATCTCCATCCGTGAGGCGCGTGTACGGTCGCATCGCGGGAAGCGAGCCTCGGAACCCCATCCTCGAAGGCTTGCACGAGCGAGGACGAATAAGGTTTTTGGGGAGCGTTCGCGCGACTGCTCGCTTCATCTGATTTTTTGTTACGTCTACATCTGCGCGACTACTACCACGACATCCACGAAGTTCTCTGCTACATCTACATCAACTGCACAACTACTACCACGACGTCCACTACGCCATGACTAACAACGACCTCACCAAGACTTCTGCTTCTACTACTGCTACTCCTTTCGCTGGATTTGGGTATGTCTATCTCGCACTTGTTGTTTACTTAGCTTTATTATCTGTTGTTGACTTGAACATTGAGATAGGTATGCTAGTTTCTACCCTTCTAGAAATTCGTATATCTATAGTGTTCTTGTCTTCCTACTTTGTGAAAATAACTACATTATTCTCTATGTTTTATCTAGTATATTTCTGGATTAAAGTAATTCAAAAAAATGCTCATATATTAAACAGTTGTGTGGATTGTAATTTCGTGAGAGTTGTGGTGCGATTGCCATTGTGAGGTATTGTGTTTGACGCAAGGTTACTCGATTTCAGATCGTGTTGGTTCCTTTGATTTATCTTGGTTCTTCGTGTATCCATTATCATCGCGACGTATAATTACATATTTGACACCTTATAAGACGTACGTAGTTGTGCTCCGCGACTAGATTCGAGGAACCTACCAACCGACCGGTGATAATCGAACTGGGTTCAGACATATAGTCCTCTACCAGATCCTTTCTGGACATTATCCCGAAACTTTTTATGGTCAACCTCAGTGCATTTATAGCTTTTGATCGGGCGCAATTAACATGAGCCCAATAAGGAAATGCATGGCAGTCTGAAATCCGGATTGCTGTTGACCGTAGAATCATATACAGTTGCATTGCAGGATTTCACTAACAACATGTACAATGGTGTAACGTCAGTTATCTATAAGCGCTAACACGTTGGACACGAGATGATGTGAAAGAGAGAGAGAGCATAGAGAATTGAGCTATCTCTCATGCAGTAATCGACTGTAACACGAGAAACAAGACATATTGTACATAAATGAACTGTCTATAGAGACATGTAAAAAAATAATCTACTGTAGAAGCTTTCTTTAGTGCTGTCTATAGATGACATGAAGTGATACTATAGACAACAGTTATCTATATCATTGTACATGCTCTAAGATTTATTTAATTAGACTAAAATAACTGCTTGTCCATATGGATAGGTTGAGATTTTAATTTAAATTTCTGACCTATCTATATAGATCCCGGCCAGAAATAGTGTTTTCGAGCAAGCCCCTAAAAGTAAACTATACGCGTACAAAGAGTGTGGTCGCATTCTTGAATTGGTCCGGTACGTTGTATGTATTGCAACGTACGGCCGTGCTCGATCGGTCGTAATATCTAGGTTTTCTGCAAGACACCTCAGCTACTGAATGACATGTGGGCCCCGCTAGCTATCTTGGTTCCCGTATGCATGGATCCCGGATCTGCTTTCGGACAGCGGTTGGCTAAATTTTGGTTAGATGGGCCACCACGCGATCTTATGGGACTTGATAGTTGGTCACTGAACCGTGGGCCATGTTATCTACATGCAGGAAACAGGTCGGTTCTTCTGCGGCTTGGGCAAATGTGGTATTGTTGCGGAGCATGTTATGTCATGTGGTTTTACTTAACTACGAGTAGTCTACATCAGTAGTAAAGTACATATCCTAGGTCCTAAAACATCATTTAATAAGAAGTATCGTCTCACTATTGTCGTATGCCAAGAACGATCAAGACACTTGGTCGAGTGGGATGGATCAATTCCGTAATATTTGGGGTTAACTAATGAATAATTCGGTCTCTCAAATAAGCTAAGAGGGCGACTTTAGACTATCAAATGAGGCCAAATAGATCCCTAAAACATGGGTGAAAATAATCCCCGTACACAAGGGCGCCCCTATTTTCACTTTTTTGCACTAGCTAATCTTTTGCAAAGTCAAACAATTATCTCTCATTTCTATCGATTCTAGTCTCGTGTAAGCCACCCATTCCCCTCTCCCGACCAAGTAGCCAAGTGACTCCCCAAACAATTTTAGGTGTTTTTACTAACGCCTTCATTAGTTGCATGCTAACATACAGTGTTGCCTCTGCCGCCTCACCACTATACAATATTTATTTTGTTTACCGCTACAATAGCAGAATGTACAAATCCTATGTCATAACCCAACGGTCTAGAAAATACGCAGTTTTAGAAGAAAAAATACATTTTTATATCTCGCTGTTTATTTCTACCTTTCGTCAGGTAGAATATAATTAATTCTACCTTTCGTCAGGTAGAATATAATCAAGAGAAGCGCGTGCGCATGCACTCAACTTCAAGTAAAAGACGAGTACAGCAGCAATACGCCAAGACCGGTGAAATTCCGCCTAGCTACTTGGATCGCCCACCCACACACTCCAGCCACAGAAAAGCAGGCTAGAGCTGAGACGAGGTGTGGGCCCGGAAAAATCTCCCTGGCCACCTCTCCGCCAATGGGGAGGCAGCGCCCACGTGACATCCTCCACGTCCCCCTCCCTCGCCTCCCCTATTTCTACCTCCTCGCTGCTGTTCGTTGCGCATACGGATACAAGCCTTCTTCCCCACTCCTCTACTAATTACACTTAGCAGCAGCTTTAGAATAGAAGCTGTTCTTCACAGCCATTTCATTAGCTAGCTAGCTAGCTAGCGCTAGTAGGTTTACGTACCATGGGCGACTCCTCATCCTCAGCTTCGTACATCAGAATGGTATGTATCATAATTTCCATCTAACACGCGCGCGTACATCAGAGTTGTATGCATCAAAAGATAGGTCTAACTGTTCGTGCTCCCATTTCAGGTTCACCATCTGATAGAGAAGTGCATTTGCTTCGACCTGAACAAGGAAGAGTGCATGGATGCCCTGGAGAAGCACGCCAACATCAACCCTGTCATCACTTCCACTGGTACCTAGCTAACTACTGCATGCACTTCAAGCGTATATACACATGTTAGCTTCGATCTGCTAGCTAGCTTAATTGGCGCCCAAATTGACTTAATTCTATGCAGATTCAGTTATACATATGCGCGCTTCTTCCTTCCCTTTCAGGATTGCAAAAAAACTACAAGGCCGATTAATGCCAGCTAGCCATCGTAGTATCAGCGCTTAATCAGATACAAGCTAGCGTAGTCGTTATGTCATTTCATGTGAATATGTGTGAGATTAGAACACATATCTCTTGCCGCCTGCAGTGTGGAAGGAGCTGGAGAAGGAGAACAAGGAGTTCTTCGAGACGTACAAGAAGGACCGCGAGGAGCGGAAAATCGAGGCGGAGACGATGCAGCGGAACCAGAAGATGCTCTCCGACGCGGCTGCCTCCAAGAGCTCCGACGACGACGAGGGTTAGCCGCGCGCCGCTATGGCTCTTACATCGGCTCTTCAATTCCATTGGCTTCATCCGCTGAGGTCCCATTGCACCTCATGAGAGACCATATGCTGTTAATAAAGCATAGCTAGCTTACCTAGCTACCACATGTACAACACCATGCATGTCGTAGTACTTGCTGTTATTAGGACAGGCAATCAGGCATGTTTAGTGTATGCATGTATATGTACATACATAAATGCGTGGAATATTCAAGAGGACCTACGTACGGGTCTACATGTACAGGTGATGTATCAGTCTGTATCTGTATCTGTATCTGTAGCTGTAGCTGTGTATATCATTGCTAGCGAATTCTCTTGTGACACTTGGCGGTGAGTATGTATTCGCCAGCGAGGACGTGTAACCCGATCAGTACGCTGGTAGAGCTACTAATTGGGAAGGAAGATGGATGCTGCTTGTCCTGTTCCGGAGGCCGTTTCACGAGACGGGTGATCGAATTTTGTAGTGTTTCGCGCGAGCTGAGCTGGACGTCTACGGTTGTACCTTTCCTCCCCGAATGGAGGCGTACAATTTGGTTGTCAGCTAGGGGAGCGAGCGAGCGATCGGCTGGCTGCTTGTACAAGTATTCTTGTGAGGGTGACAGTAGTGTGACACCCACTGGTCTCGTTCGAGCTACAGTATGTTGTATTAATGGCAACGCAGGCAGCATTGGGGTTTGTATACAGGTCGCACTCGATCTCACGACTCATCAGCCGTGACAGTGAAACCAAGCTTCTTCTTCTTTTGTTTGCAAGAGAGGAGAGCGAGAGGTACGAAACAACAAAGGCGAAAAGAAAGAAAGAGGGAGTGAAACACAGTAGACGTTACTAGCATGAGATGCCCATCTTGGGTTGTTAATTTGCTGGGCCGTGGTTGTGTGTTACAGGCTAGTATCAGGCTATCAGCAAGGTGGTTGTGTATTGTGTGTATCAAACTATCGCAGGTGCTATGTACTCGATTATCAGAAGCCATATGTAACAACTGCAGGTTCCTACTAGCACCTTGTTCCTGTATGTTGATCTACACCATCCCCTATGGTTAGTTCATGCAAAATTCTAAGCTGCAATGTAAGGGGGCTGAATGTAGCGGCGCGCAGGAAAACAGTAAGAGAATTGATAGTGGATACTGCATGCTCTATCCTCTGTTTACAGGGGAAAAAAACTACTTGTAGTGAATAACAGCTTGACAAGAGAAAAGCAGGAGGCCGGCTGCAGGGCATGATAAACAAGTCGGCTAAGGGAACAAGAGGGGGCATCATGATTCTTCGGATGATAATCTACTACAACTTGCTTTTTATAAAAGTCGGGTTATCCTTTTTTAAAAAATAATAATAATCTACTACAAATAAACAACCCTATTGTTTTGGCCAGGTCCGTAACAGTGAGGGTGACACCGAGAGGGGATGGCCAACCATGGATCTTAACCTCTGTCTATGGTCCTCATGATGATTCAGAGAAACAAGCATTCATAGAGGAGATAAAGCACATTCATTCCCTAATCTACAAACCATGGCTAATTTTAGAGGACTTCAATCTAATCTACCGGGCTTGTGATAAAAACAATCTGAATTTGAACAGGAGGCTCATGGGAAGCTTTTGTTAGAGTGATCTCAGGCATTTGGCCCAACGCCAAATGCCACCTGCTCGCACCACGATCGGGCGCCACCCAATAGGTCAGTGGGCCCTGTCGCCCGGCGCCACATATAAGAGGTGGGGCCGGGCGCACATACTACGAGGTTCACCGTGCGCGCGACCACCGACAAAACCCTAGACCCGATCTAGAGGCGCTCCAATGACGGATCGACCCACCGCCATCACCTTCACCGGATCGCCACGGCCTTCGCCGACAAACTCCGGGATGGCCGCCTCCTCCACCCAATCGGATGGTACTCTCTCTCCTCTCTCTCTCCTCTCGGTGATCTACCCTCCACGAGAGAAGCCTCCAACAATGGTATCGAGCCACGGGCAAGGGGATCGGTCTTACGGGTTGCGCCGCCCGGCGCGCCATTTCGTGGCGGTCGCCCGCCGGGTCACGCCGTCGCGGGCGCCGCGCATTACAGGCAACCATGCGCCGGAGCCGCGCCGCCGCTGCTGATGTCTCTGGCGCCGCCGCCACGCCTAGGCCGCCGCGTAGCCGCCGCTGCGCCGCGAGAGCCCTCCGTCTGCTGGTAGTCGCCGCCCGCCTGCCTGCCCGCCTTGGTCGCGGTGCTTTTTTCTCCGCGCGGCGCCTGCTCCTCAGTAGCGTAGCGCGCGCCTCCGTGCGAAGGCCGCCTTCACGGTCCCGGCGCGCGTGCTTCCGCGATGCGCGCCCTCCGCCCGCCCAGCGCCGCCGCCATGCCTGCAGCCTGCATGCCGCCGCCTCGGTCGATTTTTCCGGAGGAACCGGTGGAAATGGGGCTAGGGTTTTGGGGTTGGGGATGATATCTTCACCGCGCTCCATCTCGGCCATCCGATCTGATCGGACGGTCGTAGCTCTAGCAGGCCTGCGGGGGTTTTTGGCCCGCGTGGGGAAAGAAGCCGGCCGCAGTGGGCCGTGGCCGCACGTGAATGGGCCGGTTTTGATGTTTTGAACAGTAAATCCGTGAAAAGAATTTTAATGATTTTCAGAAGTATTTATGAGTGAATTTGATTCATTTTGATCCTAAATCTGTAATTTTTGCACCAACGTGTTAATTTTTGAGAGATTAAAAGTGTACTGATATAATGCTTCTGAATAATGAATTATTTTAGAATAATTACAGTTTCCGCTGCAAAAGTTAATGTTGATTAATTTTTTATTATTAAATTCGAACCAACAGGAGAATTTAATTTTGGAAAAATAGACATAATTTCGAGAAATTTTATGATATTGTTATTTTCGATAGCGTTGATAATAACAATATTGTAATTTTTAATTGATGTTTTTATGCGTTATTTCTATTTCATTCAACGGTGATGTAGATTTAATGTATAGATTAAATTGTTTTAAATTGTATGTCGTATTTTTGACCAACGTTGGAAATAAGGCATATAATTTCTTTGTTATGTTCTCACTTTACTTGAACTATTTTTGTGGATACAACTTGATGAGTTGTATCGGAGAGATCCCCTCTCAAAGGAGATAATTATGGAGAGTGGAAGAAAAGATAGACTTAGCGTTTATCTTGGTCGAGGTGGACTGGGTCCTCGCTCTGAAGACGTCCCACCGAGCCTATGGCACCGGTGAGGATCAAAATGAGGATGATCTTGCTTGGCGAGAAAGACACAGGACCATGCTCCCTTACAGATGTCTTATGACCTTGAGCATAAGAAATGGACCACAGCCAACAAGAAATGTTTGGCTGTGATAAAGAACACGATTGAGCCTGCAATTGTGGGCTCAATCGCAGAGTGTGACACTGTCACAGAGTACCTTGAGAAATTAAAGAGTCAGTTTACTGGCTCTTCAAAGATATACGCTACACAGCTGATTAAGCAGCTTGTGACAGAAAGGTACTCTGGTGGTGGCATAAGAGAGCACATACTAAGGATGAGCAACTTGGCATCCAAGCTTAAACCAATGGATTTGGCTCTCAAGGATGAGTTCCTAATTCATTTGATTTTTGCTTCCTTGCCAGAAAAGTTTGACACCTTTGTTGTCAACTACAATATGCAGCCCGAGAAATGGGACTTAGAAAAGTGCATAGCTATGTGTGTGCAAGAAGAGGAAAGATTTAAATCCTCACATGGTGGTTCTATCAACTATGTGAAGGACAACAAGAAAAAGAACTTCAACAGTAACTTCTCCTCAAGGAACAAGGGAAAAGCCCATGTCCATCAGCCCCAACAGAATAAGTTTGCAGTAGAAAAAGATCAGTGCCTTCATTGCAAGAAAAAGGGACATTACAAGAAAGATTGTCCCGATTTCTTGAAAATGATTATGTCAAAGAAAGGTGAGGACATTATTACCTTCGTAAATGAGTCTCTGTATGTACAATATTCAAAATCTACTTGGTGGATTGATTCAGTGCAAGCTGTTCATGTTGCCAATAATATGTGAGGATTCGTTCGACGAGAATACGCAAAGAAAAGAAAGATGCATTAAAGTCGCAAATGGAGTCAAGTGAAGTTGAAGTCATTGGCGATCTTTCATTAGAGCTAGTGATGGCTTCACTCTCTTACTTAGAGATGTTCTTTATGTTCCTCTTACAGAGGAATTTGATTAGTGTTTCATGTTTGGATAATGATGGTTATGATTGTCATTTTGGGAATGGCAAGTGTGAAATAATGTTTAATAAAGAATGTGTTGGTCTTGCCATCTTACAAAATGAGCTTTATTTGTTATCATTATGTGATGATGTGAATGTCGTATGCGATAAAGGGAGCGTCGCGTGCGAAAGTGAATGAATCTCGTCTACGAATGTAAACGAGAAACGAAAGAGAACTCTAGATGCGTCGTCGAAATTATGGCATCGTTTAGGCCATATTTCGAGGGATAATAGAAAGACTAGTTAAGAATGATATTCTTCCTCCATTAGAGTTCTCGGACTTAGAACAATGCAGTAGCGCATTAAAGGAAAATATGTAAAGAAAATTAAGAAAGACGCCAAAAGAAGCACGGAATTCTACAAATTATTCACACGGACATTTGTGATCCTTTTCTGTGAAAAGTGTGGATGGATATGACTCGTTCATAACATTCACGGATGATTACTCCGTTATGGATATATTTATCCAATCAAAGAAAGAAATGAAGCCTTGGATAAATTCAAGATATTTAAGGTGAAGTTGAAAACCAACACGATTTAAAGATTAAGATAGTCCGATCGACCGTGGGGAGTACTACGACGACATACCCCATATGGACAAGTTCTGGACCTTTTGCAAGGTTTTTACAGAAAATGGTATAGTGGCCCATATTCTACACCGGCGAACCTCACAAAATGGAGTAGTGAAAGACGCAGCCGCATACTCGATGGATATGGTGCGAAGCATGATGAGCTATTCCACGCGCCATTGAGTTTATGGATGGAGCGTTGAAAATCGCCATTCATATTCTCAACAGAGTGCCTAGTAAGTCGGTACTCAAAACACCGCATGCGAGTTGTGGGCGGAAGAGTTCCTCACTAAACCACTTACGTGTGTGGGAGTCTGCTGAGGCTAAAGTATTTAATCCAAACCTTGGGAAACTTGATCCCAAAGCGATGAGTTGCCATTTCATTGGCTATCCCGAAAAGTCAAAAGGTTTTAGTTTTCTCTTGTCGAGACAGGATATACAAAGTTTGTAGAAACGAGACACGCTTGTCTTCTTAGAGGATGAAATGATAAGAGGAAGTATGGTAGCTCGTGAGATTGACCTTGAAGAGAAGCGGTGTATGCACCCACTCAGATGATTCAAGAGCCATTCTTCACACTACTGCGTCATTTGCACCGAGCGGTGCAAGACAACGTGGTGCCATCACTGTTATTGTTCCTCTGTGGCAACAATGAATGAGAATGAGAACCTGATCTTGAGGATCCTATAGAACCCATTGCCACGGATGAGGGAGCAACAAGCAACCTCAAACAGAAGATGAACCAAATGAGGAGGCCAGGAGGTCTCAAAGAGTAAGAAGATCGGCTATTTACGATGATTATCGATTTATCATACAGAGGAATTTCAAATGGAGGATGATCCCATCTCATTTGAAGAAGCCATGAGAAGCGAAAATTCCTCAAAATGGCTTGAGGCCATGGAAGAGGAGATGAAATCCATGAAGACTAATAAAGTCTGGGACTTGGAAATTATTCCTAAAGGAGCCAAAACAGTAGGCTGTAAATGGGTCTACAAGACAAAGCTTGACTCCCAAGGGAATGTAGAAAGATACAAAGCGCGACTTGTGGCAAAAGGCTTTACGCAAAGAGAAGGGATTGATTACAATGAGACTTTTTCTCCAGTCTCATGTAAAGATTCCTTCAGAATCATAATGGCATTAGTAGCACATTATGATTTAGAGTTACATCAGATGGATGTAAAGACGGCATTTCTTAATGGGGATTTGGAGGAAAATGTTTACATGGCACAACCGAAAGGTTTTGTCGTGGAAGGAAATGAAAGAATGGGATGCCGCATAAAGAAATCGATTTATGGGTTAAAGCAAGCTTCAAGACAGTGGTACTTGAAGTTTGACAGTACAATAAGAAAATTTGGGTTTAAAGAAAATGTAGAGGACAACTGTGTTTATGCAAAGTTTAAAGATGGGAAGTTTATCTTCCTAATCACGTATGTGGATGATATTCTACTAGCTAGTAGTGATGTCGATCACATCGAGACAAAGAAGTTTTGTCCTCAAACTTTGATATGAAATATCTTGGTGAAGCTTCGTTCGTTCTAGGGATCAAATTCACCGGATAGAAACAAGGGGATATTGGGATGTCACAAAAGGCATACATAGAGAAAGTCTTAAAGAAATTTTGTATGCATAAATGTAGTCCTTCACCGCACCTATAGTCAAGGGCGACGGATATGGGATTTTCAATGCCCCAGAACCAAGATCGAGCTCGATCAAATGAAATCGGTTCCATATGCTTGGTGTCGGAAGCTTGCGGTATGCTCAAGTGTGTACGCGCATACGACTTAGCGTTTGTTACTGGTTACTTGGCGATTCGAGCAATCACGAATAGAACATTGAAAATTGATAAAGAAAGTCTTGCGTTATTTGCAAGGAACAAAAGGCCTCATGATGACATACGTAAAATCAGATTCACTCCATATAGTGGGGTATACAAATTCGATTTTGCGGAGATGATAGAAAGTCTACATCCGGATATGTGTTCACTCTCTTGGAGGAGCTATATCGTGGAAAAGCTCAAAGCAAACCGTCACTACATCGTCCACAATGTATGCCGAGTTTGTAGCATGTTATGAGGCTACGGGCGGTGTGGCGGCTAAAGAAGTTCATACCCGGTTTAAAAGTGGTTGACGACATCAATAGACCACTTAAGTTGTATCTGCGATAATGAACCCGCATAACGTATGCCCACAACAATAAGTCAAGTGGTGCCCCAAACACATTGACATAAAGTACTATGTTGTGAAAGACAAAGTTCGGGATCAAATTATAAGTCTTGAGCATATAAGTACCGCAAAGATGTTAGCGGATCCGCTTACTAAAGGCTTACCACCCAACGTGTTCGAGAGAACATGTAGCGGCATGGGTTTAAGGAAAGCCTATGATTCTGGACTAAAAGATGGCCCAAAAGATTAAAGTAACTATTTGAGCAGAGGTGTATTGTAATCACAAATCTATCGGCGATTGACCGTGACGATGAGACATGTTCTATGCACTAATCTGTGATGGAATGTGTAAAGTTAAAAGTAATTAAAGTTAAAGTATAGATTGAGATCAAGGGGGAGAATGTTAGAGTGATCTCAGGCATTTGGCCCAACGCCAAATGCCACCTGCTCAGCGCCGATCGGGCGCCCACCAATAGGTCAGGTGGGCCTGTCGCCAGCGCCACATATAAGAGGTGGGGGCCGGGGCGGCACATACTACGAGGTTCACCGTGCCGCCGCTAGACCCACCGACAAAACCCTAGACCCGATCTAGAGGTGCGCTCCAGCGACGGGATCGACCCACCGCCATCACCTTCACCGGATCCGCCACAGCCTTCGTCGACGAACTCGGGATGGCCGCCTCCTCCTCCACCCAATCAGATGGTACTCTCTCTCCCTCTCTCTCTTCCCTCTCAGTGATCTACCCTCCCACATAGAAGAAGCCTCCAACAGCTTTAGGTCTGCACTCAACCATTGTGATCTAAAGGAAATTCATTTAAAAGGCCGAAAGTACACTTGGTCCAATAAACAAGAAAACCCAACTCTGGAACAGATTGACAGAGCCTTCTGCAATTCAGATTGGGACTCTCTTCTCAGACTGTCTCCTACGACTCCTGTCGACATCGGTTTCAGATCACTGCCCTGATCTCCGACGAGGAGAGCTACCAAACACCAAAATGGTTTCGATTTGAAAATTACTAGGCAAGGAGGCGCGCTACGCTGCGCCTGTATACCCACTTGCGAAAATTAGAACACGGCACCATTCGCGATAGATGTTCGCACTTGCCAGCGAAAGGCACATAAATCAGATCTAATATATCTTATATGGTGCTGTAATGGGCTCGAGATTTGGTAAAGCGAAGAAAGGCGTACTGTATTAGGTAATCTTGCCTAAACTAAGATGGGAGCACACACAGGAAATTACATGGCTCTTCCAGGCTACATATTTTTAGATAATAGAAGAGCAAACCATCCGACCTCTGCATCATACATTGCAAACAGCAATTCTTACAGGCTACATATAGAGGATAAAAAAAAAGAGTTTTGAAACGTCGACATAACACACACATCACACACAAACTAAGGAACCGATACAGCGATAGGAGCAAACACACAAAGACTGCGACACACACGGTGAACTCATGCTAGTGCTAGACTAACGCAAGTAGGCTTTCTGTGATTCCTCCTGTAACTGATGAATCCCCATATAAGAAAGGTCGCGTCCATCTTTTTATCCATCTTGCACTGCTTCGTATATTACTTTTCCTAATTGTTAAAAAACAGTGGTGTTAGGGGAAAAAAACTTAAAAAATGAATGTTACAAACTAAATGAGTTGTATCCAATCTGCAGCTGTTGGGTCTATCGTTGATTTATGGACATATCAGATAGTTCCTATTCAATTTCAAGAACCGAACCAGACAATAATTGACTAAGGGCTAATATAGGTGAGGCTCCAATGCATGTGCAAAATGTACCGAAGAACATCTTAGAAAACATATGGGCTGTGCATGATGGGTACGTCGTGCCTAATGCATCGGATCTGTGTGGTTCAAACCTAATCAACAGGTATAACTCCAGTTGTGCAGCAATATCTATGACTGCGATCTGCATTTCCCAACAATGAACCTAAGGGCAAAAAAGAGGCTAAACTAATGGGGAAGCATGGAACCAAACAACCTGAATAACTCTAGTAACTGCATCCGAATAGCTTGAACCAGTCAGTAAACACAATATAGAAGGGAAAAACCAAGCTACATATAGGTGGCAGGTTGCTGTCTAGCAGGAAAAAAATAGAAACATGGATTTACACACTAAACTAATGTTCCAGAGATGGAAACTAAAATAGCAGGAGCTATCTTGCAAGCATACGTATTCTCTGGAGGCAAGGACATAGCTTACCTCATAACCACTTATCAGAACTTTGCAGGGGCTGTTTGGACAGGAGGATCTGGGTGTATCCAAATTACCAAAGCAATTTGTTCATGAGAACTCCCTTTAAATGTAAATACACTTATAGGCCAGCTGGAAAAACAATAGAAATAAGAAGTTTCCTCGTTGTATCTACAATTCTGTAATGACAAACACAAGATCTAGTTATCACATAATCTTAATCCAAGGAAAGAATGTGCGTAGTATAAAGCAGTAAGAGTACGCCATGGGCTGAAGGTAATCAATAATAGTCACTGCTTGTTCGACATGCATATCTTTAGACATTTGTTTCTTAAAGACAATTCAATTTAGAAAATACAGATATAGGATGTAACTTACATATAAGACGTATGGTACAGCACAATTGAATGATCAAGCCGCCTAGTAATCAAAAGGGGGGGACACCTGGAAAGGTAGGTTGCAAACATTGTTATATTCATTAAATTGACTTGACCGAACATGTGGTTAAAGGTATAAAGACAAAGGAGCATACCTCTTGATCAATCTGAGGCGGTATAGTTAATCCCAACATATTAGTTTAAGCATCAAAACCATTTGGGTAGATGGCAACACCTAACCAGGAGCAATAGGGAAATCTTTAGACCAACACGATCATTATGCAGGTAGATTACATAAAGAGATGTTGAACATGTAAAATCAGAACTTGGAACATATGGGAGTTGGGAGCTATTGCTTTATCAATAACTATCGTGGCCTATATATTGTTGTAAATCCAGAAAGAGAGGTCGATGTATGGTTCGCATGGGCCAGTTAAATCAGATAAAAACGGACATGACACATAAGCTGTGTTTCCCTAACAAAAATAACAAGATAACAAAGGTAGCTAGGAGAAGCACCAAGTTTACAATAGCAAACATCTGACATGGTAGGAAAAATGCAAACCCAATCATTCAACTCAGAAGTCCATCCCAAACGCTGAAGCAAACAAAACCTGAGCCGACCTCTGACGAACTACTACTGTTTCTCATAGTATAGTCTAAAATCCTCAGGCTTTTTTAAAAAAATCATTCATTGATGAAACCGCAACCAATGAATTAGTGATCTATTTAAGAAAAAGCGTAAATCTTTCTTCATAATGATGACCCGAAATGTATATACCTGGCTCCGTGGGTCACATGGAATTGCTACCTTCAAGTATTATTGAATCGCAGAGAAAGAGTTACTCAAAAGGTTCGTAAATCATAATCTGTGCTGGCAACATCAGGAAGACACCAGCTAAGTATACTAATACCTAGCATACCTGGATTGTCGAGAAGATCCGAAAGCTAAAAAAATAGACAGCTATAAAAACGGACATTCACAATAGGACTAAAATTTAGGCGGCGCCTAAATAGCAGACCTCAGCAAGAAACGCTAGCACAGCTAAATCGAAATCAGTATAGAAAATATAGATATAGGATGTAACCTCAAAGGTTCATAAATCATAATCTGTGCTGGCAACATCAGGAAGACAGCACCTAAGTGTACTAATACTTAGCATACTTGGATCGTCGAGAATATCCAAAAGCGCAATAAACAGACAGGTATAAAAGCGGACATTCACAACAGGATAAAAATTTAGGCAGCAGTTAAATAGCAGACCTCAGCAAGAAACGCTAGCACAGCTAAATCGGTAAGAACAAGATCGAATCTAACCTTATACCTGGACAACGAAGGTGCGATGGAATCAGTGCAAACCGAGGAAGGCCACTTTACAAACCATCTGTGGAAACATTGACAGAAAACTTCCCGACACAGCGTTTACCAATGAAATCAATCAGAATCCCAACAAAGGAAGGCACTGATGCTCACTTTTTTACCAGAGATACTACTGACACAAGAACTGCAACATAAGACAATCTATAAAAGCTATACATATACTGACAGGAAATGGAGGCACTTTGCTAAGCTAGTGAACTCTCTACTGTTAGGCTTGTTACACTGGTTCTTGTTTCAAAATTTACCGATACAAACGAGAAAAGAGTCCCATTAAAAAATCGGAAGAGAAAAAGACTGGACGAAGAACGGCGGTCGAATATTATTAAGATTAGGGAGAGTACAAAAACAAATACAAAGTAGTCGACAGGAAGTCTGTCAACGGACAAACACTAAAAAATCGATAAAAGCAATAAAGGTAGACTAACTTTAGTTTTTATACGCTTATGCTTATCATAGCAGAGCAACCCTCCCAAGTAAGAAACAATTGTAAAAGCAGTCACCCTACGACTATATTAGTGAGGGCCCTTAATAATGTTTTATGCAAGCCTCTATACAATAGTAGTCATATAGAAGTGTTTCTTTTTTGAGAAATTCATAGTAGTCATATAGAAGTGTTTCTTTTTTGTGAAATTCTGGAAGAATCACACAGGACGATGCCAAAAAGACAAATTAGGGTCCCTAACACCGACACAAAGCGTACTACTATGAGCGAGCAAAAAAAAGGGGACAGGCACAGGGAGCATTCCCGGATGGACTAAACAGAAATCTAAAATGGAGACACGAGGGAGTAATTGTGACACAACTTCGGCCTAGTAATAGTTAAAAAAGGAGGCAGATCGACAACCTAACTGTGCAAACGTTGCCACAGGATGATAAATGTGTGCCTCTTCATCTGCTCAGGTGCCAACAAACTATGGGCAAATTGTGCCAAATGCTTGCATACAACATGGTAACCAAAAAATATGAACCTGGCATAATGGCTCTTAAAAGTTTGCTCTCACAAGCAACGCCAAAGAGGAAAGAAAATATGCGCCGAATTCTACCGGATATAATCTTATTTGCAAACCATGGGCGCATCCGAGCAGGAGGCAACCTGTGACAGTAAACACAGAGCACTTTTAATAGCTTCTTGAGCACAGATTCTTCAAAGCCTTTTACCACCAAAGGAATCGGAAACCAAGCGGCAAGGCATCTAGAAGGAAGCAGCATTGACAATCACGAGAAATCTCGGTGTTTTTGGTGGTCGACAAGATTATTACCTTTTTCGATTAGATATGTCTCAAAACACTCTTGTTTTTAAGCTCGAGATAGCTCTCTACCAATCCAAAGTTCTCAATAAGGTAAGAACCGGTGGGGGGGGGGGGGGGGGTAGAACAACCAAGAAAATAGTCACCTTGCCGCCGCCGCCTCCCCTGGCAACTGGACGCGGCAACCAACCTCGGCGCAGAGAAAGCCGTTCCACTGGGCGAAGCAATCCCGACCTGCAAACAAAATCAAGAACCCATCAGCACATTAGAATCAAGAAATTGGCACCCCAACAAAGGGCACAGAGAGGAGCAACAAGGAGAAGCAAACAAATTTGGTTTGCAACAATACAGTTGGGGGCTGCAAAATTCTTCTTTTGAGCCTACACGGCCGTTCCAGATTTCTACTATCAAAATTCCATGATATGTCTAAAGATTACTTTTTTTGCAAGGAGATATGTCTCATACTCTTTTTTTAAGCTCGAGATAGCTCTCTACCAACCAAAAGTTCTCAATAAAATATGTAAGAACCAGGGGGAAGTAGAACCACGAAGAAAATAATCACCTTGCCGCCGCCGCCGCCTCCCCTGGCGACTGAACGCGGCACCAGCCTCGGCTCAAAGGAAGCTGCTCCACTAGGCGACGCAATCCCCACCGGCCAACAAAATCAAGAACCCATCAGCACAGTAGAACCAAGATATTGGCACCCCAAGAAAGGGAACATGGTTGCGTCCGGAACGAAGCGTGCGCTGAAACAGGCACAGATAGGTGACGCATGTCGAAACGCATAGGAAACAGCAGGGCGAATCATGAGCACAAAAAAAGAAACAACGGTGAGCAATCGAAACAAAGAAGAGCACGGCGCAACGAAATCATCTGGACAAAATAGCGGGACGGGGACAAGGGCAGAGGGCTAGATAGGAAGACGGGCTGTGGAAAAGGGGATCTGTCGCAGATTCCGCCTGGCACGGGCGATACGGCCGGACGGCATCCCACCAAACGGGCTGCCGGCGTACGCAAGGAATGAAGACGGCGGGGCGACCCTTGACGGACAGCAGCGGAACTGGAGCAGACAGCAGGCGAGAGGATGAGCTGCCGAAAGGAAAGCGGCGAAGAAGGAGCTGAGGCGTAGAGAGGAAGCCGCTGGAGGATACGTCACGTCCACAAGCGAGGTGCTCGAGGCCACGTTGCGCAGCGTAGCTGGACCGCAAAGAGAAACTAGCAAGGTGGCGAGGCAATCGTGTGAATCAGACTAAAGCAGTGCGACTGTGCGAGGCACTTTTGACCGGCTGGACAACCAACGCGAGCGCAGAGCATGACACAAACGCAACCGGGACAGACGAGGGAACAACCGGGAGACCGAGCACAGGGACCCGTGAACTGCGTTCGCTGGAAAACGGGTCGTTCACAGAACACGCGTCGCACTATAATTAGAGGACTAAACGTACGGATTGAAGGAGAGGGCAGCGATTCCACCAGGCTTAATACTTAGGAAGATTGGCCATTTATGTCGGGGTACCAGGAAGTGGTTCAAGAGGCTTGGTCTCAACAGGTAGATGAGAGTGATCCGATCAAGGTTTTAATTACCAAACTTCAGAGAACTGCAAAGGCCCTCAGAGCTTGGAGTAGATCCAAAATTGGAAATACAAAATTGCAGATGCATATAGCTCTTGAGATAGTGTTCCAACTTGATCGAGCTCAGGAACTAAGGCGTCTCACACAACGTGAAAAGGAACTACGTGCAACTCCGAAAGCAAGAATTCTGGGACTAGCTGCCATAGAAAGGCTGAGATGGAGGCAGCGGTTTCGGATAACATGGCTAAAACTTGGAGATGCGAATACTAAGTTCTTCCATTCGAAAGCTAACTCAAGAAGAAGGAAAAAGTTTGTTCGTACTCTCACGAAAAACGGCAGAACCTTTACACAACATGAAGAAAAAGAGGAAGCACTGTACTTCACTGAGCTCCTGGGAACGGCACAACCAGCAATCAACACCTTCGACTGGAACCTGCTTCAATTGCAGTTGGGGCAGGCTAATGTTTTGCAGGAAGTGGAACAACCCTTCACTGAGCAGGAGATTGCTGCAGCAATAAAGCAAATGCCGATAGACAAGGCACCTGGCCGAACGGCTTCACCGGCTGTTTCTACAAGGAAAGCTGGGCAATCATTAAAGAAAATGTGATAGCGGTGTTTGTAAAGTTCTTCGCCATGAACAGGAGGCACTTTGCAAAAAATCAACACAACAAACATAATTTTGCTGCCGAAAAAGGACCGAAATAGCGAAATCAAGACCAATTAGTTTAATTCATAGCATGGCAAAGCTCATCACCAAGGTAGTATCGACTTGTCCAGCAAAACACATGGATAAACTCATCTCCAAAAATCAAAGTGCATTCATAAAGAGGCGATGCATACAGAACAATTTCTTGTATCTGCAAAACGTCGCCCGCAGCTACAACCGATTAAAGACCTAGTACTCATGATAAAACTCGACATAGCCAAAGCTTTTGACTATCTCTTGGCCTTATATGCTGGACATGCCACACATGAGGGGCTTCGGCCCGAGATGGAGAGAATGGATCTCCATTCTACTAGGGACGTCAAGCTCCAAGATCACTCTCAATGGAACTCGTGTACATAAAATTTGGCACCGGTGTGGAGTTCAACATGGAGACTCTCTATCCCTCTACCTATTCATACTAGCTATTGATACACTACTGTGCATACTTGATAGGGCGACACAACAGGGTTGGCTTACACCTCTCAGCGGGAGGACAGTGAAATCACTACTCTCCATGTATGCGGATGATGCACTGATTTTTCTATCACCGATCAGGGAGCAGGTAGAAATATTAAAAGAACTATTCAGGGTGTTCGACGAAATCACAGGACTTAAGATAAACATCAACAAGAGTGTTGTCATACCGATCCGCTGCCAAGCCCTTGACTTGGTTGATATCCTCCTAAATTTCCTAGCTGCTTGGAAATACCTGTCATACACGTACCTTGGTTTACCACTCTCGTTACGCAAACTTAGAAGGGTACAACTCCAACCCCTGATAGACAAGGTTGAAACTATTAGAATTATTGAGAGATTTTTGCTATTCACAACTATGCATCTTATTCATTAATGAGATAATATATAGAGAATTACATGGGGCATCATGGGCTACATGGGACACATGGGCCAAGAGATGGAAAGAATGTACAAGACTCTTAACACCCCCTTCAAACTCAATGTGGATCCGGAAGATCTGATGCATTAAGTTTGAGTAGATGAAACCGATACTGTTCTTGAGTCTGAGCTTTAGTGAAGAAATATGCGACTTGAAACTCCGAGGGTATATGCTTGAGGTTGATGGTCCACTGCTGACAATGACACCACATGAAGGATGCATCTACACCAATGTGTGTTGTCAACTCATACTTCACTGGATAACTAGCAATCTGAATGGGCACTTATATTGTCACAAAACAGAAGTGCAGGATTGCCACAAAGGACATCGAAATCAGCTAAGAGCTATTGAAACCAAATGATCTCTGAGGTGGTAGCGGCAAGGGCTCGAAGCTCAACCTCTGCACTAGAGCGTGACATCGCAGTCTGCTTCTTGGACTTTCGGGCAATGACCGAAATACCAAGAGAGATACAATAGCCAGTGATAGATCGACGATTAGTAGGATTACTCGCCCAAGTGGAGTCAGAGTAAGCGTGGAGCTAGAGCTGACTCGAACTGGCATAGAATAGACGTCTAGACGCAGTCCCCCTCAAGTATCTTAGCACACAAAGAACTGACTATAGTGGACTGATGTGGGACCACCGACAAATTGGTTGAGCACATGAACAACATGAGCAATGTCTGGTCTAGTGACAGTGAGATCAACAAGGCTTCCAACGAGCTAACGATAGCAGCAAGGATTTGTCAGTGGTACACTATCTGTAAGCCAAAGCTGCAAGTGAAGCTCCACAGGTGTGGCAGCATTGCGGGTATCAGTTATCCCAGAGCGAGCAAGCAGATTCTGAACATAGCGATGCTAAGAGAGGTAGTAGTCATCACCATCAGAATGAACCTCAATCCCCAGAAAATAGCTCAATGGTCCCAGAACGTAGCAAACAACTGATATATAGTAATCAACTGCGAACTATATTTCATGAAGTAGATTCAAGTGTATCGAGTATTGTTATCAATGAAGATGACATAGTAATTGTGGCCACCCTTCGAAGCAAAAGGAGAAGGACCCAAACATCCGAATGGACCAAATCAAATGAACGATCGGATTGACAAAAGCTGGAAGGATATGGGGGTTGTACTTGCTTGCCAAGTCTACAACCCTTGCACTGAAATTTTGTGTCAACGGAAACAGAACCAAGAACACCTTGATAAATCAAGATAGAGAGGTGTGGGCCACACAAGTGCCCCAAGCGATGATGCTATTGAGGAAAAGACATGCAAACAAAAGTAGATGCAAAAGGACAAGGAATGGATGAACCAATAGCAGAGGATGAAGGAATAGGAGCAGGAGCAGTACCAGAAATGGAGGATAAAGGGAGACTCAGATGATCAAGAATATAGAGCCCTGCAGAACCTCTCTGACGATGATCTGTACCAATGACAACTTTTGTTCGACGATCTTGCACAAAGCAGGAGCTATCATCGAACCCAACAAAGCATTTCATATCTGCAAGTTGCCCAACAGAGATGAGATTTATGGAGAGCATGGGAACAAGTGAGACATCTGAAACTGCGAAGTGAGAGGTGGAAAGAGTCCCCTGTGGAGTGACCATGCATGATGTTCCATCAGCTGTCTGAATCCTGATACCTTGTGCAGTAGGACGACATGATGTGAGCTGAGATGCATCAGATGTTACATGGAATGAAGCCCCTGAAATCCAACAGCCATGGAAGTGAACCACCCGACATTGGACAGGATGGTGCAGTAAAACTGGTGAATCCACCGAAAGATGCATGTAGCTAACACAACTAGGCATGAAGGTTGCTCATCTAAGTTTGGGTCTGACCAGCTTCAAATCAAGCTTCAGCTTCAAGCTTCGACTTAGGCTTCAGCTTCAAGCTTCGACTTAGGCTCCAGCTTCAGATGGACTCAAGCAGAGGAGTCAGAGCCTAAGCTGGAGTAGCTTCAAATGGGCTATTTCTGCTTCAGCTCTCAAGTAGAAGAGCTGAGCTGAAGCAGCATTAGATGGGCTCCGATCGGATCGGGAAGCTACTTCGGACCGGCTCCAACTGGATCGAGAAGAAGCTCGGCGATGACTTCTGCGTCAGCAGCACGAGCTCAAGGCGGTAGATCGGGGCTGACGGTGCGAGCTTGAGACGACAACAGCGACGCAAACTCGAGGCGGCGGTGACGCGAGCTTGGAGTTTGAGGACGAGGAGGCATCGGCGATGGGCAATACGGCTGGGACGCCAGGTGCCGCCAAATCTGGGTGAAGGAGACCGTGGTAACGATAGGCAACACGTCGAGCACCCTGCTGCAGTGGTCAGCAAGGAGGGCACGAGCGGTGGCGCTGCTATGGACGGGGGCAGAGCAGAGCACGTCAGGTGACAAGCAGATGAGGGCTTCAGCTCTGGATTCACCGGATTGAGGTGAAGACGAGGCGGCGGTGGCGGAGCTTGTCGACGGCAGGCTTAGCGTCACTAGGGTTAGGGTTTGATTTGAGTAGCTCTGATACTATGTTAGAAGTATTGACAGAGAGATTTTTGCTATTCACAACTATGCATCTTGTTCATTAATGAGATAGTGTATATAGAGGATTACTATCACGGCCCGAATTGGATGACAAGGAGGATCGCAAAAAATAAGAGTGCGAGGGCAGCAGATGAGGAACCGCATGACTGCACCTCGACGGAGTCGTGATGTCAGCGTGCCAAGTAGGCAGGGTGCGGCAGTTTAGGGGTAAACCCTTTTCTGATATTTCTTAGTTGAAAACCAATGCTGAATTCGGCAGCTATTAAGTATCTTGCCTCTAACACTTTATCTCTAATTCAATCTCTTATTTAAATAACTAATCTATATCTTATTCAAATAACTAATCTGATCTCTTATTTAAATAACTAATCTTATCTCTAATCTAACAAGATATATAATCTTTGAATGAAAGGATAAGCAAATCAAATATCATATTCGGTTGTTGCCAAATTGGGTGGAGCCAGTGCCGGTTGGGGTTGATCCTGCTGGTGGCACCGCTGATAATAGCATCCCCACGTGACAATTACATGGGCCTCATGGGCTACATGGGCTACATGAGCTAAAAGAGAGAGAGAGAGAGAATGTACAAGACTCTTAACAGAAACGAGACTAGCAGGCTACAAAGAGAGAATGTTGTCGAGAGCTGGGAGGCTAACAATTCTGAAAGTGATACTCACAACTATATCATGCTACCAACTAACAGTAGCTAATCTAACTACATGGGCGCAAAAACGGATTAACAAGCGCCGGAGGGCATGGTTTTGGAGCGGAGAAGATTCGTGCACTAGGGGGGATGTTGGGCAAATTGGAGTGTGGTGTGTCTCCCAAAGAAATTTGGTGGCCTTGGAGTACTTGAACTCATTTTTTTAGTCGAGCGATGTGCCTTCGCTGGTTGTGGTATCAATAGAAGGTACCGAATGGAAAGGGGCGCAACTGCCAATAGATGAGGTGGATTATACCCTGTTTCAAGCCTCCACGACAATCTTGATAGGAGACAGCACCAAGGCAAACTTCTAGAAAGATGCATGGCTAAACTCCATGCCTTTGAGAGAGGTTGCACCTAACCTTTACCAAATTGCAGCTAGGAAGAACAGGACGGTTCAAGAGGCGCTAAACGGAAGCAAATGGATCGCTGATCTTAGAAGGAAGATAACCAAGCATCATTTAGGGGATTTAGTAAATCTGTTTATCATGCTCGGTTAGGTTGTACTTACACTAGATATACCAAATTCATATGGAAATGGACACCTTCAGGGGTTTACACAGCAAAATTGGCATACGATGCTCAATTCCAAGGATTGATCGAAAGACCCTTTGAATGCTCAAGATGTGGAAGTCGTGGGTGCCGCAAAAATGCAAAATGTCCGCATGACTTCTCATTCAACACCAGCTACCAACGGTGAACAAACTAGTAGTCCGACACATACCCAATGACTACTGGTGTCCACTTTGTAACAACCATCAGGAAACAACAATTCATTTGTTCATCGAATGCGGCTATGCCAAAAGAATTTGGAGTTTGGTAGCAACCTGGACACAACGAAACACTCTAGACCCGACACAGTGGAATGCAGAAGGAAACATACTCGAATGGTGGTCTCAGAGGTTTCATTTCAAAGCGGCTGGCAGCAGAGAGGGGCAAGCTTGTTTGATTATTCTAGTTCTTTGGCAAATTTGAAAAAAGAGGAATAGAAGGATTTTTCAACACCAAAGAAATGAGATGACTAGGACGATAGCAATTATCAAAGAAGCCTCAGCATGGATAGGGATACGCTCAACACATTTTAATTTTTAATTGACCAATCTGCTTTTTGGTAGTGTTTGCCTAGGTAGATGAAGGCAAACGTTTATGTATTCATACAATGTTCGCATGTTTTTTGGGCTCTGTTCTGTACTTCCTTCTACCTTTCTTTAATGAAATAATAGCAGATCTTGTTAACTCAAAAAAATGGAGAACAAGGCTAAACCTAGCAGATAAAATTGAAATCCAAAATGTCAGACAGGGGAGGAGGTCATTCAATTCAATAGTCCATAAATAACCTTTTAGCTTATTTTACATTTTACAAAAAGGTAGAATAATTTTAACAGCAAACAGGTCACATTATGTGTTTGTTTAAATATGGAGTACAATATTCATCGTGTATTTGTTTGTCTTCCTAGTAAGAATTCAATTTTCGAAAACCAATGGCGTCAACCAATACTTAAGCACATCCCAGAACAATAAATTCACCATTATTTTCAAACAGAATCATGATGCAACATCTTAGTATGACATTATCCATTTGTAAATACAAACAATCATACATCATTCCCTTATTATTTTACTCTTCTCACCCAATCTAACTAGTCTACAGGGCAATCACTTGATGAAAGTGGTGGATCCACCATGGGGGGCGAGGGGTCTGGAGCACCGGCTCCGCTCACCGCACCCTTAGTACCCTCCTACTTCTAGTACCTCTGTCATTATTTGCATCACAAATCTAGTTAATTTTATTTTTAATATTGCCAATTGTGCAAAACGTGCTATCCATTATTAAGATAGTACATTTAATGTATTTCTTATTTTAACTTTGTTTTTTATAACTTATGTATCAATTTAGATTGCACGTGACATTTGAAAGTGTGTTTGCTAGATCACATTATGATAACTCTGTCCCACTAGCACCCTCATGGTAACTTTATCTCACTACACATCCATTTCCTCCCTGTACGCCACTGATGATGAAACATTTTTTTTAGAGGAAACTTGATAAAAAAAAAATGTACCCTCTTCCATGGGACTTACATGCCCGGGGCATGCTAATCCATAGACAGATAGATGCATCGCTGCAAGCTCTCCATTTCTATACGATTTCCTCCTACTCCTGGTCCAATCGCCATCACCAAAGAGGACAACACGCTAACTACCGAACTCTTTGGTTAGAGGCGAAACACTTGAACACAGTCCAGATCAAACCAACCGATTCACAGACACAGCCATGCACAATCATCACAGAATTAGCCATCACTAGAGAGAGACCTAGCACGCTGAGGATTTGGTGGACTCAGGTCTAGGTGTAAGTTGTGTGAAAATTTATTATTTTTCAATTATTTATTTTCATCTTTAAATTTTCATCTAACGGCACGAAAAAAAAACATTACAAAAAAGAAATCTAAAGTAGACTTAGTAAATCTAGGTGAACCCTACAATACAAAAATAAATAGAATTGTACTAAAATTGCACATCACTTGGTACTGCAGTTTTAGGCTTAATAGTTTTTTTAGATAATAGAAGAGAAAAACTCTCCCGACTCTGCATCAAAGATGCACAGTCTATTTTATTAAAGAGTTTAAAGTATCAAAGTAACCAAAGTTGTTAAAAATGGCTTGAAACCTTACAAGCAAACAACGACTGGAAATTGAACTCAATCATTACAAATCCGTTTTAGGCTTAATAGTTGACTGTACAACTGTAGATGACTGATGGATAAGAAAATTTTAGACAATTAAAAATTAGCAAATCCGTTGGATCAAATGTGGTGGGTTGGTGCGAGTTTGAGCAATATTGCGCTATGTCGACAACTCGAGACCACCATGACTAGTCGAAGACTAATCGTAGAGGGCTAGAGGTGCCCAACGAGTCGGCTTGGCGTGTTCATTGATTCCGCATACAAGGATGTTGAAGTGTGTGCGCATCTGAATCTGATGCTCGTTTCCTTTTCTGCGAGACCACGAGCATGAAAGATTTGAGCAAACAGCAAGTTTGGAGAATTTTTTGAAACTTTAGATGCATAATTTGTGAAAATGGAACTATGCATTTTAGTCAGAAAATTTGTCACAACATTGGACTAATCGATAAATAGTTGTAAGGAGATTTTCTAGATAGAAATCATATGTTCCCTCTATTTGCTATATTTATTCATGGCCTAAAAGTATTTATTTCAATATATTTATCTATTGAGAGAATCTAGAGTGCAATTATTGTAATTTTTCTTTCTCTGCCCCTACTTAAATGTTTTAGAAAATGTTAAGTGGTTGTGGTATATCATTTAATAGAGGTGTATGCATAGTCATTTTTCATTAAATATTTCTTAGATTGTGTTTCCTTGATTTGTACACATGGTGAGTAGTGCATAAATATAGCGAAATGGAGGCGGTATAGCAGTGGCGGAGGCAACTTAAACATGTGGAGTCAATTGACCCCACAGATTTTCATATAAAAAGTCCAATTACTATTGATATTTATATATAAACTCATAAAAGTTTAAAGATTTTACAAGGGCTTACCCCCACAGGGTTTGGACCCTGGCTACACCGTTACGCTGTCATGAGGATAGCGAGGATATTGTAAGGATGCATTTTTATCCCCAAAAAGGACCAAATTAACTAGACACCAAAGTCATTCGTCTAGGACCGCTTGCAAAATGGAAAGGTTCGGCGTTTACAACAAGATGGCATAAAAAAAAAGGTTGATGCTACAGACTACTAAAAAGCAAAGGACAGTAAAAACACTTAGATCTTTCACAATTTTAGTACGACCAAAATTCAAAGGGCATGATCGAAGATGGTAATGAATCCACTTTAACTTCATAAGGTAATCAACACGCATGCAGCATAGTCGGTCAACTGCGTAATCCTATCCTGGCCCGAAGGTCACCGGCCCAGTAACCATCGGAATATCACATCAAACACTTTGGGAAAAGGAATTAGAGGAGCATCTCTTGATGTTAGACCATGTGGCTAGGTCTAGAATAATTTAGTTGATGAATAATTGACAATGTTGCTAACTGATGTTATTTAAGGCGCGTGGCGCGTGTGTGAACTAATGTCGGTCAAGTTGGGAAGAACTTGTGCCAGGAAAAGATGGTGTTTTGGTCTTTGCATGTGTAGGGTAACTCGGAGACGATCGTGGTCTACGGCGGTGACCAGGAGGTGGCTTGGTGCGAAGTCATGGTCCAGAGGGTCGAGAATGTTGGAGGAGACGGTCGGGCTCGAGTTGGAGCGCGTGGAGATCAAAGATGGATGATGCGTGTTGGAGCTACGAGGTGCGATCCGGTGGCTACGACATGTGATAATTTTAGAGTGTCCAAAATTAGTTTTGTAATCTGGTGTAAAAACCCACGTATTGGGCTCTAGGACTTTAGTGGGTCATACGTGGGTGATTAGATGCCAACGTTAAAAGGCTTTAGGGTTGATGGCCCCTGATATATAAAAAGGGATCAAGAGTTCGAACGGAAGAACTGGAGAAGACAGACGTGAGGATTAGGGCTGGCGGCAGCGACAGACTTTGGCAGCAATTTTTTCTACTTGGGGCGAAGCAACAGAGAAATCATCTTGGAGATTGGTCTCGGCTGCCAGCATGAACTCTGAATTCAGATATGGCTTTTGGTGGCCTTGGTTTTCGTGCGTGAGAGCACCAAGCTTTTGTTGTGCACATTAATGATACAAAGTTTTTTTTTCATTATGTATCTCTCGAAATAACTAGGGATGCAGGCTGTGTGCATGGGGTGCTTGTGTGCTTGAATGACATAAAGTGATGGATGTGGTTGTTGGCAGCCATAGTGCTTGGTGCTGTCAAAATTTCTTATTGATTCTCTAGCTCATTCATTGATTGTTTTTGTTTGTCCTTTGAGATCAATTCATCCAGCTATTGCTGTCTACTGTGTCGCCAAGGGATTTGCTTTGGCATTGTTTTCTTCTTGCAACAGGTGGGTTGACCGAGTTGCCGCAGGTGGGAGGGCCGAGGCAAGGCGCTACTTTGCCAGGCGTAGTTTGCTTCGCTCTGTGCAGTCCAGGACGGAGTGCAGTGGATCCTTGAGGTTGAGTTCTTGATTAATTGGTTTAATCCATCGCTAAAATTGAAATGACGAGAAAAATCTATCACAATCATTCACCCCCGCCTCTGATTGTCATTAACGATCCTACAAGTGGTATCAGAGCAAGGTTACTATGGTGTCAGAGAGGTATGTGAATCGTCCCCTCATGCTAGATGGCACTGCTTTTGTGTTTTGGAAGTGTCGTATGCGGGCTTACATTGAGGCGCAAGGTAATGACGTTTGGAATAAGGTTTCGAGACCATATGTGGTTCCTGTTACTGTTAATAATCTAAATAAAACAGATGTTGATTTAAATACTCATGCTCGTAACTTACTGTTTCAAGGGATTTCTCGCAAAGAATTTGATCGTGTAGCTCATATTAATTCTGCCCACTTAATATGGAAAACTCTTTGTGATTATCATAAAAGAACCACTGAAATAAAGAAAGTGCGTAAAAATCTTTATCAAAAAGAGTATTCTGATTTTGCTATGAAGCCTGGTGAGTCTATTGATGATCTTTTTGCTCGCTTTGAAAAGATATTGAGCAATTTGGCGTTGATGTTATTCCTACTGATGAAGATAATGCAACTAAAATTTTGAGATCTTTAGGTTCTGAGTGGTGATGGTTGTTACGACTATCAATCAAACTATCGATCTAGATACTTTAACCATGGATGATCTCTTTTCTAGATTGAAAACCTATGAGATGGAAGCTTTGCCATCTAAGATTGATAAATCTTAATCTTTAGCTCTTGTAACTAACCCCATGCAGGTTGCTTCGTCGAGTTCTTTTTCTTTGTCTGCTTTATCCTCTTTTTCAGATGAACAGTTCGAACAACTCCCTAAAGAAGACACTCAACAACATGAGGATGAAGAAGCGAGGTGGTGTCTCTCGTTCGATCACGTGCTATGAGTGTGGCAAGCCAGGTCACATTAAGTCGGAGTGTCCTAAGCTCAAGGGTAAGGTGATCAAGGAAGACAAGAATTACCGTCGTCGACCATCCAAGAACAACAACACTAAGGGTGGTAATTTCCGTCGCAAGCTTGCTGAAAAGATCATATCGGCTATTGAGCATATTGATTTGAGTGATGTGGAATATGAGAGTTGCGACAACATCGATGACGACGATGATTCTAAAGGGAAAAAGAAGAACAACAACTTTACGGACATGTGCTTCATGGCAAGAAACGACAACGACGATGACGATAACAGTGATCCCGATGAGGTAAGACCATCATATGATGAGCTTGAAGATGGTTTGATTAAACTTGCTATTGAATTGAAAAAGACTAAAAAGAAATTGAAAGAAAATAATTGTCTTGTTGAAAGCTTAACTTCAGAAATTAATAGACTTAGAGTTTTTATTCCTGGTGATGAATCTTGTGAGTCTTGCCAAGTTTTACACTCTGAGCTTGGTTCAACTTGAGGATGTAACTGCTAAACTTGATGAACTAAGATTAACACATGATTCTTGTGATGAAAAGGTAAAACTTGCAAATGATGAAATTGAAAAGCTCAAGTTTAGTTCTCCTACATGTTTAGAATCAAGTAATTCAAATGCTCAAATTAAAATTTGCTCTAATTGTGGGTTGCTAGAAGTTAGACTTAATTCATCTCAGGAAATAATTCAACAGATGTTTTATCATGAGATAGCTTCTTACTCTAACTGTCCTAAACTCAACATAGAAATAGAAGCTTTGACTAGACAACTTAATGATTTTGCTGAAAAAGAAAGGTTAGCTCAGTCTAGTGCTTCTAAGAAGATTGAGAATGAATCTGTCACATGCACTGCTTGTACTACTCTAGCTAAAGAAATTGAGTATCTTAAGGACACTTTAGAAAGATTTTCTTTTGGCAAGAAAATTTTGAATATGATTCTAGACAAATCAAAAGTGAGTGTTAAACATCATGGTTTAGGATTTAATTTTGTTGAAAATGCCAAGAATAATCCTCCTAAGATTGTTAAGTTTCTTGAACCTAGAAAATTTGAAGTAGAATCTGAACCAAAACAAATTGTTTTTAAATCAGCTGGTATTGCAAAGGACTCATTTACCAGGGAGAGTCATCAAGACAAGTACCAATGCACTCATTGTGGTAGAGAAGGCCATTTGGTTCAGTTTTGCTTTCAAAAAGCAAAGAAAGAGAAGAAAGACAGGTTAAGAAAGATTTCCCATTCGGTATGGGAGTTTGGTCAAGCTCCTCATCATTGCTTCGCTCCCTCTAAACAATTTTCTGCAGGTTTGGGAGTTTTTGCAACAGGACCAGTCAGACCGGCGTTTTACAGGCGGTCAAATCGGCGGGCGGTAAGACTAGCGTTTTACTCTCGGTTAGATCGGCGGTGTACAGAACCTAAAAGTTCTTTGTTTCTGCCTGCTTCTGCTCCTGTTCATTGTGTGTCTCAGTATTGGATTCCTAAATCTTATTTCACTAACCCTACTACTGTGAGACCGATGCTTCCTGTGATGTAAGAACAGCTGACGAGGTTGAAGAACATGAGCATGATTTGGTTCTAGTTTTTTTCGTCATTACTTGATTAGAACACTTGATGATTCTTCACTTTCCTTATTGGCTTCCAAGAGATCTCACTTTCTGAGAGACCATGTGGAAAAGGTGATGTTGCTCTATACCTTGTTAAGTTTGAATTTTGATCTGCTCATTTGCAAAGTGAGTTGGGTGTGTTGCATCCTATGGGATTATTCTGAGGGGGAGCTTATTGTTTAAATTTCAAAAGCTTTGTTTATTATACTTGTCAAACAATTCTTCAAGTTCAAGCCATTGAAATCAAATAAGCTGTAGAGCTCTCGTTGTCATATTTACTCATGTGCTATGTAGCTTTGATCATGACTGGTTTTAATTAATTTGCCATATTTGAACTAAAGCATGGCATGGCGGAATATTTTGACTAGATTGAGTATAGTTACTACTTTGTGGGGGTTCAACGAAAAGAATTAGCTTGATTGTGAGTCTTATTTTAAATCTTGGTTGGGGCTCGTATGTTTCTTATTGCAATCATTTTTGCTCACTCAATTTGGCATGTTATATAAAAATAAAAATAAGAAAGAGTCAATTGCAAATATGTATGCTTCAAGCATGTCATACATATATATGTATCTCTATAAAAAAAACATGCTCAAATGAAAAGATATATGCTTCAAGCATGCCATACATATATATGTATCTATTTAATACAAAGAAAGTGCTCAAATGAGAAGAAGTGTGCTTCAAGCATGCCAACAGTGAAAAGAAGTATGCTACAAGCATGCCACATGCTTAAGAATTGAGTGTGGAGCAATAGGTTGCTACATGAGACTGCTAGCTCATCTAGATTTAAAGTTTGCTTCACTTTTAGGCTTTAACTTTTCATTGTGATATCGCATTGTGCTCTCTATAAGCGATTTGGTCATTGTTGAGATGCATGTCATTAATTTCAATTGCCTAATCATTCGAAAGACTTGTTTTGATACTGCTATATGGTATATGACTTTATATGATCCTGATAGCTCTACTAAAAAGATGACTTGGTTACTCAATTAAATCAATGCAAAGTGACTTGGATAATCTACAAAGCTTCTTGATTTTTACTCTCATTGCTCTTTTTTTAGAATTATTCTTTCTTTGATGTTTCTTGATGATCACATTGCCAAAGGGGGAGAAAATTTGGAGAAATTTGGTTTCCTTGTGTTGAGGGGGAGCTTTTCTGGCTTTTTGGCATTTCGGCTTCAGTTCTTTTCATGACCTGTTTTGACGTTGTTATATTTTCCTATTCTCATCATGCAATCTTGAAGTATTGTCAATGTATTCATCAAGGGGGAGATTGTTAACCATGTGGCTAAGTCTAGAATAATTTAGTTGATGAATAATTGACAATGTTGCTAACTGATGTTATTTAAGGCGTGTGGCACGTGTGTGAACTAATGTCGGTCAAGTTGGGAAGAACTTGTGCCGGGAAAAGATGGTGTTTTGGTCTTTGCATGTGCAGGGTAACTCGGAGACGATCGTGGCTTACGGCGGTGACCAGGAGGTGGCTTGGTGCGAAGTCATAATCGAGAGGGTCGAGAATGCTGGAGGAGACGGTCGGGCTCGAATTGGGGCGCGTGGAGATCAAAAATGGATGATGCGTGTTGAAGCTACGGAGGTGCGATCCTGTGGCTACGACATGTGATAATTTTGGAATGTCCAAAATTAGTTTTGTAATCTGGTGTAAAAACCCACATATTGGGCTCTAGGACTTTAGTGGACCGTACGTGGGTGATTAGATGCCAACGTTAAAAGGCTTTAGGGTTGATGGCCCCTGATATATAAAAAGGGATCAAGAGTTCGAACAGAAGAACTGGAGAAGACAGACGTGAGGATTAGGGCCGGCGACAGCGACAGACTTTGGCAGCAATTTTTTCTACTTGGGGCGAAGCAACAGAGAAATCGTCTTGGAGATTGGTCTCAGCTGCCAGCGTGAACTCTGAATTCATATATGGCTTTTAGTGGCCTTGGTTTTCGTGCGTGAGAGCACCAAGCTTTTGCTGTGCATATTAATGATACAAAGTTTTTTTTCATTGTGTATCTCTCGAAATAACTAGGGATGCAGGCTATGTGCATGGGGTGCTGTGTGCTTGAATAACATAAAGTGATGGATGTGGTTGTTGGCAGCCATAGTGCTAGTGCTGTCAAAATTTTCTTATTGATTCTCTAGCTCATTCATTGATTGTTTTTATTTGTCCTTTGAGATCATTTCATCCAGCTATTGTTGTCTACTGCGTGTCGCAAAGGGATTTGCTTTGGCATTGTTTTCTTCTTGCAGCAGGTGGGTTGACCGAGTTGCCACAGGTGGGAGGGCCAAGGCAAGCGCTACTTTGCCAGGCGTAGTTTGCTTCGCTCCGTGCAGTCCAGGACGGAGTGCAATGGATCTTGAGGTTGAGTTCTTGATTAACTGGTTTAATCCATAACTAAAATTGAAACGACGAGAAAAATCTATCACAATCATTCACCCCTCTCTGATTGTCATTAACGATCCTACACTTGACTAACAGTCTAATGTCGTTATCGTACCAGAAGATAGAGAAAAAGAAATTCTGAAGTGAAAAATATGACAATCATAAATCATAATCCCCTAGGGCTCGAAACAAATCAGATAATTGAAGACTGAACAGATGCAAGCAAAATCCATGGTCAGATATCGAATTCAAACTGTATGCACCAGACTAATTGCAAATCCAAGCTAGAGATATTTGATTGCAAAAAATAGAGAAGCGAACCAACCAAATATATTAGCTGAAGGATGCTCCTTTTCAAGTGACAAAAGTCATAATGCTTCAAGGCTAGGCGTTGTCATAGGTCATAGAACTCAAACAACAGAACAAGATAACATCCAGCAAAGTACATCAACCCTGGAATTTATAGACAACACTTTTGAGCAGCTCACTAAAGAACCCAACAAGCTGCAGAACAAGGGATTCCAAACTCAGTTGACACGGTCTCTGAAGACGTCCAGTGACATCTCGGTAGGGTCAGTTGCTTGCAGCTCCACCTGGATGCCATCAAGCTCCCTCTTGAACCTGTCCTTCGAGCTAGCATACAGCATCTTGCTTCTCACCCTTGATGTGTCTGGTGACCTGCGCAAGACAGCCACATGGTTATCGTCACTAGAGATGTTTTCTTGAAGGGTTGGTGCAAGAGATGTTGCGGAAAATTGAAAACATTCATCACAACGTGCCAGATAATACATTAGCTCTCCTATCCAGTATGTCCAAGTATGGCGCTGTGTCTAGTAAAAGGTTTCGAGACTACCCTTTTGAAGCTCAAAGGCAATAATGATAATTTGTTGTCATTTCTAGCCGTGGTGCTCCAAGGTCTAGTTGTGTTTCCCCATTGTTGTACTTACAGAAAAAAGGTTGATTATTAGTCATAAGTTTCTAGTGTTGCAAACAGTGGGAAGCCTTGGCATGGATACAAATCAGATATAATCAGATTTCCATGTAATACACCACCCATCACTAGTCACATGGTAAATCAAAAGGGAGGATGAGGATTACCATGCAATGAAGAAGATCTTGCTCTTCTGGCAGTTCTCCTCAGTCACAAAGTCAAAGTCATAAATTGCATATCTGCACTCATCTGCAGGGAGGCAGGCAGTGAAGTCCTCATAGCTCATTGTGGGCTCACCGAGCTTATCCACAACGATCTGCTTCTGCTTCTCCTCGATCTTGAAGGTGATGTAGCGGTAGGTCCTCTTAGCCTTCAGCTCTAAGAACCTCAGCTTACAGTCGTCATTCACAGCCATGCCCGACGCAGCGTTAGCCTGTTCAAATTGATTTAGCACTATTAATGAAATCTGCTGTACAGTCCATTCTCTTAAAATTACTAATGATTTGATCCCATCGTAAGAGCATACAAAGTTTGACTGATGACAGCAATAATGACCACATTGCACACCTAGTAAATCTAGGGTTCCAAATTAGTAGTTGCAGCGACAAGGAAGCCCTCATTTACAAAATTGTTCAATTGGTATTTTAGTCATTAACTAGAATGCCTTCTTGTAAGACAGTTATGATGTTTTCTAACAAAGGGCCAATGTGGTCTTTGGTCCAAAAAATGATCAACTAGAATTCATGCTTGTAGACGCCAACCACCACACTACTACACTAGTATAATTTCAGTCCACTTTTTTTGCGAGGACAATTTCAGTTCACTGATTACAAAGAAATCCAAACAAGTTCAGTAAACATCCCACCGAAACAAAGACCACACCAACCGATCCGTCTACATGCTCCTAGCGGACTCGATGATTTACACCAGGTGTTGGCAAGGTATTATTCTTTTCTCAGTGTTGCCCTGTAAATATTGCAGCCTTGCGGTGAGTGGGCTACCTAGCACCTACCACCTGATTCTTTTTTCCCCCCAGAATCACCTCCTAGTCAGTACCGCAACCCAACATCGCAGCCTAGTTCAGATCTAACTAGCATTACTTCCACGTTTGAGCAGATCAAGAAAGTAGAACAGATAGCATTACAAGATGCATTCGCCACTAAACAAAAGGAACACACAAATCAACGCGGCCACCGACGCTAAGACAATGCAAGAACCGTTAGAACAAGCTTGGCACGAGAACATCTGGGATGCACATATAAGACTCTTCCTGCGCGGAACAATCAGATCTAGCACGGCCGCGAAGGAACAGAGAGAGATCTACGGGTAGACTGGACACGCAGTGGGATGAGACGGGGGAGCGGCCGTGAGATCTCACCATGGCGTCCTGTGCGGCGGCGAAGAGACGGGGTGGCGTCGCTGGGGAGGCGGAGGAGGAGCGGCGATGGCCGAGTCGAGTGAGTTGGTCTTTCGGTGTGGCTTGGAAATTTTGGGGGGTTGGAGGGTGGCCTTTTTTTCTCCTCCCTTTTGATGCCCCGCTCCTTTCGCAGCTTAGCGCTGTCCTCCTATTAAAAAAACACACACACACACACTTACCGTTGTCCTATCTGTCTCTCTGTCTGTCTCGATAGGGTTTTTTCGAACTTTTTTTTTTATTTAATATTTTTTAAATTTTATTTTAAAATTAACTTCCGCAAACTTTATTTTCAATTCTGACCCCTTTGGTCACGCGACAAAACAACACTATCACGCCACAGAATAAGTTCTCAAAATCGCACTTTTTGTCACGCCACTGGTGGTGGCGTGACCAAACAACACTGTCACGCCACCGGTAAGACTTTGACCAGGCTGGCGTGACAGTGTTGTTTTGTCACGCTACGGGTGGTGGCGTGACCAAAGAGGTCAGAATTGGAAATAAAGTTCGCGATGGGTTAACTTTAAAATAAAATAAAAAAAGTATTAAATAAAAAAATTGATTTTTTCCATTGCTTTTTTTTTTGGCAAATGGTAGTGAATAAAAAAAAACTTACCGCTGTCTTTGTCTGTTTCAATAGGGTTTTTTTCCCTTGCTTTTTTTAAATTTGTTTGTGGATTTTTTTAATTATTTTTGCAAATGGTAGCGAAAAAAAACTAACCGTGTCCTGTCCGTCTGTCTCAATTGGGTTTTTTCCCTTGCTTTTTTTATTTGTTTGTGGATTTTTTTTTTTTTTTTTTGCAAATGGTATATAGTGAATAATCGCTATCCCTCGTTTTGAACGAGACACTGTCTCCAATAAATAACTTTGACCATCAACTTTCATAGTATATAATGGGACAATTTCCATATGATCAATATAAAAAGTTTTGTGCATATTAGCGGTCCAACTTAAGAAAGTTTGGCCACTCAAATTCTAAAACGACATACATTTTAGAACGGAGAGAGTATTTAGATAAATAGTGAAATTCAGACAAGAAAAGGACAGAGTAAAATTCGGACAATCATACCTTCTTCCTCCCGGCGAGGGATCATTGGAGTTAGGGTTAGAGTTCACTGGGACCCCCAACCCTAGAGGGAGGGTTGGGGTGGTGGCGGCAAGGCGGCGGTGGTGCTGTCGGGCATGGGATCGGGGAGGGGGCGGCGGGTGACACAACACACGACAAAGAGAATAGTAAGGTGGACGGGTTGACGTGGAGGTAGGGAAGAGGGGGCGGAGCGACGCGACGGCGAGGGCATCGCCGACCGCGGTGGTGGAACCGGGGGTGGGGTAAAGGCATGCGGAGCGGCGCCAGTGTCAGGACCCGAATATGCAAATATGGATCATCTGTATATACTGCACTAATACAGGATCACGGTAGTGCACACAATGCCAACATCGATGTACATCATTTCATACACAACGAATATAATGATAAACGTACTAAGTTTGATAAATAAATAACTATTGTGACCTTATAGTTGAGTTTATATTTATTCAGCCACATAGGGCTTTAGCACTAAACAAAATAACAAAAGTGGAACGAAAGCAGCTTCAGCAGAACTTATCAAATTGCCACTGGCAATCGACTGGTAACAAGACCTAACAATCAACCTCTTCGTAGTACTCCACTAGAACAGTTATTGACTCCTCTACTTCTCCCACTAAATGGTGATTATTGCAAAAGTGAGTACATGTAGTACTCAGCAAGTTGTGCACACATAAGGCAATATATAGATGCAAGGCTTATTCCAAAGGATATGACTACTAAGGTTATTTTGCACAAAGAAACATTTGCATTTGGATACGAATAAATTGATTGAAAGCATAATAAAACCATAATAATGAGTACACAAGAATCCGAACATTTGCACGAAGCATAATCCTTCCTAACATATTTACTTCACTTTCCACCCAAATTAGTTTTATAAAATTCTACCCCTCGTGTGAAATCGTTGAACATGTCTATGACCGCGGACGCGGCTATTCAAATAGATTGTTAACACTCTGTAAAGGTTGTACACTTTACCCACAAGATGCAATCAACTTGTACGAAGATCAAAACAAGGCCTTTTCAAAACTTCATCTCAACACTTAGCCCTCCTGGTGAGCATAAAGCCAGTAGCCGAACCCACACAGGCATTGCCCTGGAGCGGAGTGCACCGTTGGATATGTAAACGGTGAACCGTCCATAGATGTGAACCAACATATGAGTCCACAACTCCACCCTGGCACTGAGTTTAACCTACTTCCAAAGGCAACCAATGTTGAGAATCCATATATAACTTACTAAGCTAGGCTTGTCCCATTCTATGCATATGGTCGTATGATATAGCTCAGTTCAATGGTGTACAAAGTTAAGTCCTTATGTTGATCAAGGCGAGACATCCATATCATCTAACTAAATCATCATATAACATGCTCAACACACTTGCCAAGGTCACACAATACTTCCACTCGCCCTAGTCTAAATCATTTTCCCACCCAATTGGTTAACGTACAACACATGTCATCAATATGTGACAACACATGACACACCAAGGTTCACAAAGATATTCTATAATCCATTAATCATGTATAGACTTTCATTTTAAAATGATATCAATAACCCATTGCAAGGGTAAGTATACTAATAGTGTCTAACCAACCCACGTTGGTTCTATATTATTGACCAACTAATAGTTAACCAACCAAGGGTGACAAATGATCAGGGCATACAATCGACAAGGTAAGCATAAATCAAATAGGTTGCATAGCTAATTCTGAAATAATAAATATTTGATAATTAAATTAACATGCAATAATTTGAACCAAAATACTTTTGTAAAACTGAGTGCAATATGATCAAAGCATAACTTGCCTTAGAACAAGTCTTGATCCTAGTCTTGAGCAAACTCCACTCCTTCGTAAGCTTCCAAATCATCAACGTCTATATGCAATGAATAACGGAAAGCAAATAAACACCAAAACAAAACACAAATAAAGTCCAAAAATTATAATAAAAACACGGGAAGGTGGGATTTGATTTTAGATTAATTTAGAAACTTTAACAAGTTCAGTCAGAGTTCGTATGAGGTAGAACAAGCTTTCGGAAGTGGCTCATGTGGAATAACTCGAAAAAATAATAGAGGAGAGAGGGAACAGAGACCAGTAGGTGGGACCAAGAGAAAATTTTGGGAATCTTTATTTTTAGGAATTTTGAAAAGGTTTTTAAGAGACTGACAGTTGGGGTCCACGATCTAGATCAAGTTCACGGGTCTGGGTTCACGATGAACTGGGTCTACAAAATAGTACTGACAGGTGGAGCCTACGTGTCATAGGCTCGATTCACAGTGGAATAGGTTCATGCGGTTTGGATCTAGGGTTCGGGTGGCATGACGGTGAAAGATCTAGACCCGCCACTATGTGGTAATGGAGTTTTGGTGATTAATGATAAATCTAATTGGGAGACTAACACTTTTATTGATATACATATTGTGTAGTTTTATTTGGATATAAAGGTGAAAATCATGAAGGCATGCAAGTGATTAAGTGATTAATGACAAATACACTTGTGAGACTAATACTCTTATTGTTATATCATGCTTAGTCTCAGCTTCGTTATAAAAGCAAAAATCCAAACAGGTATGTATTCATAAATGACAATCTATTTGTGAGACTAACAATTCTATTGATTATCTATTGCTTAGTCTCGTTTGGATATAAAGATGGAAATACAAGAGGTATGCATTCTACTTCGTTTTATTATATCTTGTTGTATTCCTCAGATCCAAAATATAGGATAAACTTCACCAAAAAGTTTAACTTGGATATGTGCATATGTTTCCATTACACATTTGTGTATGCACACATTTAGGGGGAGTTCATTCTATATTTTGATGTTTCATTAGTATTGATCCATATTCTCTTTTTGCATATATTAAGGATCTTTACTTTGAAACATATCCTTGAATATATTTAACTTGTGTAGTTAGTATATTCATATGAGTATATGAGAACATATGAAACTTGTGTAGTTCATGGATGTTCATATATCCTTGAATATATTTAACTTGCGTAGTTAATATATTCATATGAGTATATACAACTTGTGTAGTTCGTATATACTTGTAGTATATATAACTTGCATAGTTTATATATACTCATGGCCTTGTTGTTTCATTAGTATTGATCCTTGTGATCTACTTTGAAACATAACTCTTGAGTATATATATATAACTTCGTGTTTATATATACTCATACCAATTACATTCAATTATTTGAAATTGTGTTGTGGGACTAACATGTGTGCTAAGATGTTTCAAGGCTTAGTCCCGGAGTTTGAGTGATGACATAAAAAGGAAATGCAAAGGTGATAAAAGATCGACATGACTCAAGACAAAGGAGTCATGCATCGCATTTCAAAAGCTTCGAAGAAGTTCGGTGGAAATCGGTATGACCGCATTTGGTAAGCGGTACTACCGATGTGCGGTAGTACCGAGTTCATGTGGCGGAACTACGGCGTGCGCGTATGACCGCAAATGTGTTGGCGGAACTACCGCAACCCGTTGTTCCGCTTTGTTAGTTGGCGGTATGTAAATTCCGAGAAGGTGTTTTTACGTATTTCTCGAGCCTCGAAATCGGTAGTACCGCATCGAGAAATGGTACTACTGAGAGCGGTATTACCGGATGCTAGTTGGCGGTAATACCGCACCTTCAGTAATGGCTTGTTCAAAAGCATTTATGCAGGTATATCTTGGTAATTAATGTTAATGACATTGTAGGACTAACATTTTCCATGAGTTGGATGAATAGGTTATGTTCCAGGGTGATGAAGACTTTGGATGGCATCATGAGTTGATCCTCATCAAGTCAAGATTCAAGAAGAGAATGCATCATGTGTTGATGCATATCAAGATCTCGAAGAAGAGATGATCATGAGTTGATCATCAAGTCAAGAGAAGACTCATCATATGTTGATTGAGGTAAAGTAAAGGATGCATCATGGGTTGATGCATATCAAGACGATGACCCGGACTTGAAGTGAAGATGTGCGTCATCAACCTTCAAGAAGATGCTCAAGGCAAAGGTATGACTAGCTAGGGCTAAGGATGTGTTCCTAGTCTTTTACCGGTCTTGGTGTTTGGTTGGAAGACCGGATTGCTAGTATAGGTTGCCGTACTATTAAGAGGGGTCTTGTCTAGTAGCTTGAGTCTCATCATGTGTTGATAGCTCAATCTTGCTTGCTCTAGCTCACCGTGGCATGATGCTATTATTTGCAAATGTGTTTTGCAAATAGTCGAGGCTCATGCATTTAATCCTTGTAATATGTGACTATACTTTGCAAATGTGTTTTGCAAATGATTGAAGTCCATGTACCTACTCCTTGTGGCATGATCTAAGTTTGCAAATGTGTTTTACAAATGGTTAAGATTCATGTGTATTCCCTTGATATGGTCTAAGATTGCTTGTTGCTATTTCTTTGGACTTAGACCATGGTAGTGGATCTTTTGAGTTGTGCTTTTTGATTTGATCAAATGTGTTTGTGATCAATCAAATAGGTGGGTTGTGTAGCCCTCTGAATAAGCTTTCAATAGAGTCCAAGATCACTCAATTCCGACATCGGAGTCAAAAGTTATGACCTTTTTACCGAGTGTCGCTGCGTGCTGAAAATTGGGCTGCGGTAGTACTGCTCGTATAATCTGCGGTAGTACCGCAGAACGGTAGTACCGCCTTGTGAGTGCGTACGACCGCAAAAGGTCAGAACGGCTAGTTTTTGGCTGTTTCATCTCCAAACGGCTAGTTTTTGGTTTGGGGGCTATAAATACCCCCTTGGCCGGTTGAGAGACAACCTTTGGCATCCCATTGAGTTCCTTTGAGCTAAGAGCAAGCCCTCTACTCCCATTTGTGCATATGTTGCACTTAGTGAGGTTTGAGAGGCAAATCCTATTGCATGTGTTGCATTAGGTGGTGGATTTAGTATCCACGAGAGCTTTGACACTTGATTGGTTCAAGTGAAAGTTGGAGACTTGTTACTCTTGGTGTTTGCCGACACCTAGACAGCGTGGAGGTGTCGTGGTCCGGTGATCTTCTCAAGTGAAGCTTGTGAGAAGGCCCGTGTTTGTGAGTGGCTTGGTGCTCGCCATCTCCGGAGTGGAGTAAGAGCAACCCTAGTGGAGCAAGGTGTTGATACCTCGGAGGAAGGCTTAATTTGTGGAGCCGGCCCAATTGGTTTGGGTTTCCCTCAACGTGGATTATGGGAGACCGGCAAGTCTCCGACCACCACGGTAAAACATCATTGTGTCCGATGTGCTTCTTGTGATTAGCTTTCATATGCTTTACATTGTGCAATTTATATACCTTGTATTAAATTGCTTATTCATTGTGTATGATTGCAATAGTATCATTTACATTGCTTAAATTGAATTGCTTACAAGTCCATACTTGATTGGTTATTATCAATAGACTTGTATTGTTGGTGCACTTAGTTGAACCTAGTTGATTTAGGCTTTAATTGTGCAAAACCGTATTTGTATTAGCTTCCGCATTAGAAATCGGTTTTAGCGCATAGAAGTTTTAAAACGCCTATTCACCCCCTCTAGTCGGCCTCCTCGATCTTACAAGTGGTATCAGAGCTTGGTCTCTCATTTATTAGACTTAACCGTCTAGAGAGTAAAGGATGACGACTAGTGATATAGTGCACCTCGGTGAAACACCTCAATTTGTTGGCACAAATTATGCTCATTGGAAAATCCGCATGTCATGTTATTTTAAGGCCATGGGCCTAAATATATGGTGGATTGTAGATGTAGGCTTTTCTCCTCCATTGAATCATTTTGCTCCAACAATTGAGGAAGAGAAATGCTTACATCTCGACGCTCAAGCAATTAACGCTTTATTTAGTGCTTTGAGTGTAGATGTGTTCAATGAAGTATGCGATCTCAAGAATGCTAATGAGATGTGGACACAAGTACAATGCCATTATGAAATGTCCACTTCCACAAGTGATGATTGCATAGAAGAATGGATGTCGGGAGAAGAATGCTCAACTTCTAGCTCCGACAATGATGACATATTAACTCCATCAACATCGCCTCATTGCTTTATGGCTAAAGGTAAAAATGAGGTAAATAATTATGAGCCTTCATATGATGAATTGATGGAAATGCTAGAAGAATTAAATTAATATATTGGAAAAGAAAAGAAGAGATTCAAGATTTTAGAGAAAGAGCATATCTCTCTTCAAAATAATTATGATGTGCTAAAAGATGAACATGAAACTCTTCTTCTAAATGAGCTTAAAAGGTCTAATGTGGATATCGAATTACATGTAATTTAATAGATGATTTGCCATGCATAGCTCCTATTTCTTGCAATTCATCTAAAGTCAATATATCCACTTCATGTGATGATTTAATTGATATGCCTTGTTGCTCTAGTGAAAATATTTCTATTTCCTCTATGCTTGTTGAAACTAATCTTGTAGAGGAAAACAAAAAGCTTAAGGCCCAAGTCGCAATTTTGAAAAATGACTTGGATAAAAGCTACAAGGGAAAAGTCACTCTTGATGATATCTTGAGTAAGCAACAAAGATCAAATGACAAGAGTGGAATCGGCTTCACTCCCATGAAGAAAAGGGAGAATAGCAAGATGAGACACAACAAGAACATCAAGTGCTTTGATTGTCATCAAATGGGTCACCTCTCCTCTAAATACCCTAACAAGGAAGATTATAAGTGTGGATATCATGGGGATATGCTCATGATCTTAGGATGATGTGTCAATTGGCAATGACGTTGAAGGTTTGCGGAAACACGAGTTTTCGGCAAAGTTCAGGTTCTGTCAGGCCTCAGGCGGTCTGACCGGCCTCAGTGGCGGTCAGACCGGCCGTGCCTCAAGTGGTACCTCGGGTGAATTGAACTGGCGGTCTGACCGGCCAGGTCGGCGGTCTGACCGATTTGGTAGCGGTCTGACCGGCGTCTGATGAGCGGTCGGACCGGCAAGTTGAGTGTCATTGGAATTTGGGTGGGCCAAAAATAGAGGTGTAGGCAAGTGAGGAGGTTCTACCGCACTTGGTCCCATAATTTTGGAGCCTCGATCAAAAGTTCTATTCGTTTTAAATTTCCGAGAGGTTGCGGATTTCGTGTTGAAATTTTGACTAAGTCCTTTGGTGGCGGTCCGACTGCCGATTGGCGATCGGGCCGTGGCGGCGGTCGACCGCCAAATGGCGATCGACCGGTTTTCACTTACGTCGTCGGCCGTGTGGTGGCGATAGTTCTTGATTAGGTCAAGTTCATGGGTTTCATGTCATATGTGTTGCATGATGCATGTTTTGACTAACGTGGGTCAAGTTGTGAAGAACTTGTTCCCGTTTCGATTTTCTTGTCTATTGTTGTGCGAGTTGCTTGGTGGTCAACGACGGTCAACGGCGAGGATGATCGGACTAGGCTTGGAGAGCCGAGGTTCAAAATGATCGACGATGCGGGTGAAGTCATTGGACTCAAGTATGGTGCAAGATGGACAAAGGTGACCGAACAGGCGCCGGTCGATCGTTGAATCAAGCGGCGCGGGGTGGTGCAAGTGCCATGGTGGTTTCGGTGGGAGCCGGATGGGAGAGACTTGCCGACATGATGAGAGCCGTTGGATCAACCTACACGTGGCGAACAGCGAGTGCTTCGCACAATTTGGACACGGCACTTTAAAAGGCGTGCGTGTGTCACCCGCTTGTTTTGGGCCTTAACGGGAGCCCATTAGGAGACTATTAGAAACCCTAAGCCTCCACTATAAATAGAGGAGGAGGTGGTGCACCTGCCCCGACCTTCGACGTTTCATTGTTGAGAAACCCTAATTTGCTTAGGAGAGGAGGAGAGGAGGTTAGGGTTCTAGAGAGTTGGATTGGATTTCGTGCTCATGTATTGAGTCTTTGTCATCCATTGATGGAGTGGTCTGTAAACCAATACCATATCAAATCAATCCAAAGAAAGTTTCTTCAAGATGAGGTCAATAGCTTTCTTTCTCTCTTTTGATGATTTAAGTCTTTCTTTGATCCGCGAGTTTTGCTTAGTTTCGGGCGTGATCTAGCTTGTCGTGACGTGTGGGAATACATCTAGGATCATCAATATCATCAATCACCCACGAGCAAGTCTCAAGATCATATTTTCGTTTTGACTCGGTTTTTGACCTAACTTCGCTCAAACTGTAAAAGGTCGAATCTTGGCAAGAATTATCACGATCGTTGCTGGAATAGGTTCCTGACATACTTAGGTAGGTGTGTGTCAAATTTCACGAAGTTTGGATGCACGAATCAAAAGTTTGATCAATTTGTGTTTCGGTTTGTCGGGTTGTTTCCTATGTTCATTGAACTCGCGGTCGACCGCCGAGAATCGGTCGACCGCCACCAGTGATCGATCATTAGCTAACCGGTCTGACCGCCCCTGTGAGAGGTCAGACCGCCCGAGCCTTCGTGTTTTGGTTTTGTGTTGATTTTACTTCGGGGTTTTGAGTTGATTCAATACAAGTCTTCCGCTGTGCATGATTGATTGATCTTCATAGCTTTCATAGCTATTGGAGTGAGATTCGTATTGAATTGAATTCGGGAGAAAAAGAGATCGTGCTCCTATTCACCCCCCCTCTAGTCGCCTTTTCGGTCCAACAAGTGGTATCAGAGCCCGGTTAGTTCAATCTTGATCTTAACCGGTCACTGAACTTGGCGATGGATAAATACTCTTCCAAACCGCATATCTTCGATGGGCACGACTATGCCTTTTGGAAGAACCGCATGCGTGTCTTTCTTGAGAGCGAACCACGAGGTATTTGGGAGGTCGTTCGAGGTCCACTTATCTTGCTCGAGGTTGCTACGCCGCTCAAGCCCTTTTGGCTAATGACCGTAAGGCAAAGAATTTTCAGATGGTGGGCTTGGTAGACAGAATATGATAGGATTTGCAATCTCGAGATCGCACATGAGATTTGGAAGACCCTCAAACCTATCATGAGGTTCTTCCCAAATCAAACAAGTGCGTCAGCAGTCTATAAAAGAGAATATAACAAATTCGAGATGCGTCTGGTGAGAGCATCGATGACATTTTCGATCGCTTCAACACGTTGATAAATCGGATGAAGTCCATGGTATTGAATTTACACATCGAAAATGCCATCCATCTCCCGGCCGCAATCAACACCGTGGAGTGGGAGATAAAGGCTACCGCTATTCAGAAAATGTCAACTTCTCGATCGACTTTGGAGCTGCTCTATAGCAAGCTCAAGACTCATGAGATCCGAAAGTCACCATTCTAAGAAGGGTAACATGGCTTTGGTAGCGACCGCCAAGAGAGCCTCGATGGGTCGTTTGAGTCCTCTTCGTTTTTCATTTGCTTCTTTATCGCAATTCAAGAAGAGGATCTTGAGAGTATTCTGAGCACGAGATGGCGCTTTTGATTAAGAAGTTCACACGGCCTACAACAATATGAGAAACAAAAGAGAGGCGCCTGTGACATGTTATGAGTGTGGAGAGCTTAATCACATCCAAGCAAATTGCCCCAAGTGAAAGGTAAGAGCAACCACAAGGATGAAAAGCCGCTTGGAAGAAGCCTCGGGGCGCAAGTCCAGTTTGATGATGCCAAGCTCGGAAGGTCGCTCACCGGGTTCTTGCCGCTCTTGGAGATCGATCCTTGAGTGATGTTGACTCGGGAGCGAGGAGGACAAGGAGGAGGAGCTCCTCAAGACAAGAAGGGAAGGCCAAGGACTTCACCGGCATGTACTTCATGGTCGACTCACGACATCAATGACAACAATGAGGTATCTCCTTCTTATGATGTTCTCTTTGCTAGATGTGAAACTGTCTATGAGCAAATGCTAGGTCAGGATAAAGCTTTAAAGTTCATCATGACTAAGAATGAGGAGTTAGAGTCACAAGTACAGAAACTCACATTAGAACTTGTGAATGCTAAGAGTCTTGAATCGATGAATGTTCATCCCGCTATGCTTTACATTCGAATTTGCTAAACTGCAATCTGCTCATGATATTGCTTTGCAACAACTTGAAAATGCTAGAACTGAGCTAATTGAAGTTAAATCTGCTCCTTGTTAAAAATGTTTAGAGTCTAGCAAGTTGGTTGCTTCGATGTGGTTGAATCTAGCTCTTGCTCATCGCTTAGAACGTGAACGTGAATTACATGATGTTGTAGAAGCGACTAGAGCTAAATATGCCAAGCTTAAGGACAGATAATTCGCTACTTGTGCTTCATGTGAAGTTCTTAAGCTTGAAGTTGCTCCTTATAAGAAGAGGTTTAATGCTAAAACTTGTGATTCATGTGTTAACCTTAGAAAAGAAATTGCTTACCTTAATGACACATTAGAAAGATTTTCTAAAGGTAAGAAACAGTTAAACATAATTCTTGATAAGTCAAAACTCCTATAAGAAGCAAGGGTTAGGATACAACTTTGCCAGGATAAATCTAATGACATTCAAATTTTGAGAAATGGCTTAGTTGAATTTGATACCCAACCCGCAAAGATCACTTTCAAATCTGCAGTTTTGCCCAACCATCTGCTCACCAAAGGTGTTTCTCCCAGTGGTACCAAGTATCATTGCACCTATTGCAAGAAGGATGGGCATTTGGTTGAGTTCTGTTGGCGTAGGTTGAAAAATGCTAAGAAAAATCTTGCTAGAATGTCATCTAATCAACCTAGAGCTTTTGTGAGACATGGTAATTTAGAAAGGAAGAAACCTTGTCTAGGATTTATTTCACATGCTAATCATGCTCATGCTCCTAGACAGGATAACTCTCATGTTAGAGTAACCATTGCTCACAACAGAATTTCAAATAGAATCAAGGATAGCACTCTGCTTTGCATACTACTCGCAGACGTGTGTCTCAGTACTGGGTTCCCAAATCATGTTTAACTAACCCCAGTATTGAGACACTTCGTTCTTCTGTGCCTTGATTTTCAGGATCGCCGCGGAAGGAAGGACATGTGGTTCGTCGACTCTGGCTGTTCACGCCACATGACCGGAGACTCAAAATGGTTCACCTCCTTCACGCGGTCGATAGGTGATGTCCTCATCACCTTTGGAGACAATACTCAAGGGCGGATTGAAGGAACAGGAACAATCAGGGTGAACGACAATTTCATCCTAAAGGATGTCGCCCTTGTGGACAAGCTTAGGTTTAACTTACTCTCTGTCTCACAGCTTCTTGATGATGGTTATGAGACTATATTTAAGAAAAATGCTTGTCGGGTGCTTGATTCTTTGGTGAGCTCGTTTTGGGATTTATAGAGTTGCTAGGATCTTTGGAGCTGATTTTTCCGAATCTCTTGTTTGGTTCTCTTAAATGTTTGTTTACACCTTCTTCGAGTTCGCTTTGGCACCGACGTTTGGGGCACATTGGTTTTGATCATCGACGCGAGTTAGCAACCTTGATCTCATGAGAGGTTGCCCAAACTCAAAGCCGCCAGGATGTCAGATGTGCGCCTCGTAGGCATGGCAAGCAAGTTGCCGCCTCACACCCTTCGGTGACTTTGGTCATGACCGATGGACCGGGGCGCTTGCTTCATATGGATACTTGTTGGTCCCGCTAGGTTCGGTCCAATTGGTGGCAAGTGGTACATTCTTGTCATAGTTGATGATTTTTCGAGATACACTTGGGTGTTCTTTCTTGCTTCGAAGGATGAAGCTTTTGGTTTTTATCGTGATCTTGTTCTTCGTTTGGCTTCTGAATTTTCTGGTGCCTTGAGAGCGATCCGCAGTGACAATGGCACGGAGTTCAAGAATACCTCGTTTGCCTCTTTTTGTGCTGAGCGCGGAATTGAGCATCAGTTCTCTTCTCCACACGTCCCTCAACAGAATGGCGTTGTGGAAAGGAAGAACAGAACCTTAGTCGAGATGGCTAGGACAATGCTAGATGAGTATAGCACACCGAGGAGGTTTTGGGCGAAGCTATTTCTACCGGCTTGCCATATTGCAAATCGCGTCTTCTTGAGACCGTCTTTGGGCAAGACTTCATATGAGCTTCGATTTGGTAGAAAACCCTCTGCTTTCTCATTTTGAGTTTTTGAGCTAAGTGTTTCATTCTCAAGACAGGAAACCTAGATAAATTTGAATCAAGGACTTTTGATGGTTTATTTCTGGGTTATCCTACGCATTCGAGGGGTTTTCGGGTTTTTAATGTTGAAACTAACATTGTCCAGGAGACATGCAATGTCACTTTTGATGAGACTAGCCCTGGAGCTAGATTCGACATTTCAGGTGATACACAGGTGACAGAAAGCATTTTTGTGGAGGAAGATGATGACGAAGCTGATATTTGTTCTCCACCTGCTGCTGCTGAGGCTCCTGTCCAAGTTCCAGAACCTGCTACGACTACTTCACCTCCAATTGAGGCTCCTGCTGCATCTTCTTCATCAGCAGTACCTGCGGAGGTTGAGGAGATATTGTCTCCCCCGGGCGCTCCACTTCATATTCAGAGGCATCATCCTCCGGATCAGATGATTGGTAATCTTAATGAGCGAGTCACTCGCTCCAGGTATCACGATCCAAGTCTCTACTCTCATTCTGCATTTGTTGCTTCTTTCGAACCCCGCGACGTATCACATGTGTTATCTGATTCTAGCTGGGTTAATGCTATGCATGAGGAGTTAGAGAATTTTGAGAGGAATAAGGTCTGGAATCTAGTAGAACCTCCTAGTGGTCATAATGTGATAGGAACCCGTTGGGTATTCAAAAATAAACAAAATGAGGATGGTTATGTGGTTAGAAACAAGGCTAGATTAGTAGCTCAGGGTTTTAGCCAAGTTGAGGGTTTAGATTTTGATGAGACATTTGCTCCTGTTGCTAGATTGGAAGCCATTCGCATTCTGCTTGCATTCGCTGCTTCTAAGGGCTTTAGATTATATCAGATGGATGTTAAGAATGCCTTTTTGAATGGTTTTATAGAGGAGGAAGTATATGTTAGACAACCCCGTGCTTTGAGAATCCCAAGCATCCACATCATGTTTTCAAGCTATCCAAAGCCTTGTATGGTCTTAAGCAAGCCCCTAGAGCCCGGTATGATAGACTTAAGACCTTTCTCGCTCGAATGATTTTGAGATGGGTAAGGTAGACAAGACCTGTTCATCCTTAGGCGTGGCAATGACTTCTGCTTGCTCGATTTATGTAGATGATATTATCTTTGGTGGTTCTTCTCATGCTCTTGTTTCCGTTTTTCGAGACAATGTCCGGGAATTTGAGATGAGCATGATGGGAGAACTCAACTACTTTCGGGCTTCAAATCAAGCAATGCAAGGAAGGGATCTTCATCCATCGACGGCACACCAAGGATCCGCTCAAGCGCTTGAGATGGTGATCGCAGTTTATCGCCACTCCCATGGCGACTTCGATCGCTTTGGATCCGGATGAGGAATGAGAAGCCGTGGATCAACGCGAGTACCGCAAAGATGATTGGCTCTCTTACTGCACTGACGGCCTCAAGACCGGACATCCACTTCGCGGTTTGCCTGCATGCGAGGTTTCAGCGTCTCAGAGACTTCCCATCGCCAAGCCGTTAAGCGCATCTTAAGGTATTTACACTCTACCCTCCAAGATGGCATTTGGTATTCTGCTCTTCGTCCTTGTCCATTCGGGGTTTTCGATTCGATTTTGTGGGTCGTCGGCTAGATAGGAAGAGTACCTCGAGCACTTGTCACTTCGAGCACTTCTCTTGTCTCTTGGTCTTCTAGGAAGCGGTCTTACATTGCACAATCCATCTGGTTGAATATGTAGTCTCTTGCTAGTTGCTATAGTCGATTTTGTGGATGGTGTCCACTCTTAAGGATTTTGGGTTGGCATTTGATAGTGTTCATCTTTTCGTGATAACACTTCGCGATTAACATTGCTAAAAACCCCGTGCAACACTCTAGGACCAAGCACATAGACATTCGCTATCACTTTCTTAGAGATCATGTCGAGAAGGGTGATATTGTCTTTGCATTTCGTGGAGTCCGAGGCTCGGTTGGTGATATCCTCACCAAGCCTTTAGATCCAACTAGGTTTGCAACCTTGAGAAGTGAGTTAGGGGTAACTTATCCCTACGGTTTGGTTTGAGGGGTTGGCTCTGCTTCAACCTTTCTTGTTCATCCGAGTTTTTCTGCTTTTTACGATACCTTCTTCTAGTGGTATTTTCTTTTGATCTTTTTTAGGCTCTTTAAGTTTTGTGTATCTCATTGTTTCATCTGCATTCATATGAAAAACCAAAAGATGCATTATTATATAAGCTTTTCTCGCTTGTCTTTTAAAATTGATGAAGCTTTGCTTATTACCCTTTGAGCTTTAGTATTTCAATTCGCTCAATGTCATGTCTAGTTCTTTGACTTGCTAGAATTATCATGCTTTCACATGTGTAGCTAAGTCTTTCTTTGAATGAGCGAAACTTTAAGACAACTTGAACTAAGAAACGCAAGTTGTGGATGTTTTAGCTAGTTGCGCAATTAGTGCTCCTTTTGTGACGTTGGCCCTGTCAAAATTGTGGTGTTAGCTCTTGAATCTAGTATTGATCATTGCTTGAGCTTCTTGTTCTTTTAAGAATCTAAATATGCTCTTGTGAAAAATGAAAAATCAAATTTAAAGATTGTCTTGTGCTTAAAATGTGCCAAACTATTCTCTCGAGACTGCATGTCATAGACATGAACTTGGAGATAGTTTGATGATCCAGACGATCTCATGGAGACTGCTTGTCACAATTGACATGAACCTCAAGATTTGTCGCCCTGGTAGAAGCTTAGGAAGAGTTTGTGGATGGCTCCTAGTCCAGGATCTTCTTTACTAAGATATACCTTTAATCAACTTCAATATTCATTGCAAATGAAAAACTGTTGAAAAATGGACGTTTGAGACAATTTGAGCAAAATAATTCAATTCAGGACCTGTTTGTCTCTTAATGTGTTCTTTGTTAGCTTCTTGATCTCACATTGACATTTTGACATGGCCAGCATCATTTTAGGATCTCTGTTGATGAACTTGCTAGATTTGAAGATTTGCTTAAAATACTAAAATTTATTGGTTTACATTGAGCCTTCTTGCTTTAGCTTTGTTATATATGTCTTATCATGATCTTGCTAGCGCATTCAGGCTAATATGGTGTTTATGCAAAATTTGAGATGCTAGCTTGTTCTTTTGGGTAATCTCCAAAGCTTCTTGTAATACAAAATTGAAAAATACAAAAATATCCACTTCCACAAGTGATGAATCTTTATTTTTAGGAATTTTGAAAAGGTTTTTGGGAATCTTTATTTTTAGGAATTTTGAAAAGGTTTTTAAGAGACTGACAGTTGGGGTCCACGATCTAGATCAAGTTCACGGGTCTGGGTTCACGATGAACTGGGTCTACAAAATAGTACTGATAGGTGGAGCCTACGTGTCATAGGCTCGGTTCACAGTGGAATAGGTTCATGCGGTTTGGATCTAGGGTTCGGGTGGCATGACGGTGAAAGATCTAGACCCGCCACTATGTGGTAATGGAGTTTTGGTGATTAATGATAAATCTAATTGGGAGACTAACACTTTTATTGATATACATATTGTGTAGTCTTATTTGGATATAAAGGTGAAAATCATGAAGGCATGCAAGTGATTAAGTGATTAATGACAAATGCACTTGTGAGACTAACACTCTTATTGTTATATCAAGTTTAGTCTCACTTGGATATAAAAGCAAAAATCCAAACAGTATGTATTCATAAATGACAATCTATTTGTGAGACTAACAATTCTATTGATTATCTATTGCTTAGTCTCGTTTGGATATAAAGATGGAAATATAAGAGGTATGCATTCTACTTCCTCTTATTATATCTTGTTGTATTCATCGGATCCAAAATATAGGTTAAACTCCACCAAAAAGGTTAACTTGGATATGTGCATATGTTTCCATTACACATTTGTGTATGCACACATTTAGGAGGAGTTCATTCTATATTTTGATGTTTCATTAGTATTGATCCATATTCTCTTTCCACATATATTAAGGATCTTTACTTTGAAACATATCCTTGAATATATTTAACTTGTGTAGTTAGTATATTCATATGAGTATATGAGAACATATGAAACTTGTGTAGTTCATGGATGTTCATATATCCTTGAATATATTTAACTTGCGTAGTTAATATATTCATATGAGTATATACAACTTGTGTAGTTCGTATATACTTGTAGTATATATAACTTGCATAGTTTATATATACTCATGGCCTTGTTGTTTCATTAGTATTGATCCTTGTGATCTACTTTGAAACATAACTCTTGAGTATATATATAACTTCGTGTTTATATATACTCATACCAATTACATTCAATTATTTGAAATTGTGTTGTGGGACTAACATGTGTGCTAAGATGTTTCAAGGCTTAGTCCCGGAGTTTGAGTGATGACATAAAAAGGAAATGCAAAGGTGATAAAAGATCAACATGACTCAAGACAAAGGAGTCATGCACTGCATTTCGAAAAGCTTCTGGAAGAAGTTCAGTGGAAATCGGTATGACCGCATTTGGTAAGCGGTACTACCGATGTGCGGTAGTACCGGAGTTCATGTGGCGGAACTACCGCGTAGCGGTATGACCGCAAATGTGTTGGCGGAACTACCGCAACCCGGTTGTTCCGTTTGTTATTTGGCGGTATGTAAATTCCAGAGAAGGTGTTTTTCTGTATTTCTCGAGCCTCTGGAAATCGGTAGTACCGCATCTGAGAAACGGTACTACCGGAGAGCGGTATTACCGGATGCTAGTTGGCGGTAATACCGCACCTTCAGTAATGGCTTGTTCAAAAGCATTTATGCAGGTATATCTTGGTAATTAATGTTAATGACATTGTGGGACTAACATTTTCCATGAGTTGGATGAATAGGTTATGTTCCAGGGTGATGAAGACTTTGGATGGTATCATGAGTTGATCGTCATCAAGTCAAGATTCAAGACGAGGATGCATCATGTGTTGATGCATATCAAGATCTCGAAGAAGAGATGATCATGAGTTGATCATCAAGTCAAGAGAAGACTCATCATATGTTGATTGAGGTAAAGTAAAGGATGCATCATGGGTTGATGCATATCAAGACGATGACCGGACTTGAAGTGAAGATGTGCGCATCAACCTTCAAGAAGATGCTCAAGGCAAAGGTATGACTAGCTAGGACTAAGGATGTGTTCCTAGTCTTTTACCGGTCTTGGTGTTTGGTTGGAAGACCGGATTGCTAGTATAGGTTGCCGTACTATTAAGAGGGGTCTTGTCTAGTAGCTTGAGTCTCATCATGTGTTGATAGCTCAATCTTGCTTGCTCTAGCTCACCGTGGCATGATGCTATTATTTGCAAATGTGTTTTGCAAATAGTCGAGGCTCATGCATTTAATCCTTGTAACATGTGACTATACTTTGCAAATGTGTTTTGCAAATGATTGAAATCCATGTACCTACTCCTTGTGGCATGTTCTAAGTTTGCAAATGTGTTTTACAAATGGTTAAGATTCATGTGTATTCCCTTGATATGGTCTAAGATTGCTTGTTGCTATTTCTTTGGACTTAGACCATGGTAGTGGCTCTTTTGAGTTGTGCTTTTTTATTTGATCAAATGTGTTTGTGATCAATCAAATAGGTGGGTTGTGTAGCCCTCTGAATAAGCTTTCAATAGAGTCCAAGATCACTCAATTCCGACATCGGAGTCAAAAGTTATGACCTTTTTACCGAGTGTCGTGTGTGCTGAAAATTAGGCTGCGGTAGTACCGCCCGTATAACTGCGGTAGTACCGCAGAACGGTAGTACCGCCCCTTGTGAGTGCGGTACGACCGCAAAAGGCTGTAACGGCTAGTTTTTGGCTGTTTCATCTCCAAACGGCTAGTTTTTGGTTTGGGGGCTATAAATACCCCCTTGGCCGGTTGAGAGACAACCTTTGGCATCCCATTGAGTTCCTTTGAGCTAAGAGCAAGCCCTCTACTCTCATTTGTGCATGTGTTGCACTTAGTGAGGTTTGAGAGGCAAATCCTATTGCATGTGTTGCATTAGGTGGTGGATTTAGTATCCACGAGAGCTTTGACACTTGATTGGTTCAAGTGAAAGTTGGAGACTTGTTACTCTTGGTGTTTGCCGACACCTAGACGGCGTGGAGGTGTCGTGGTCCGGTGATCTTCTCAAGTGAAGCTTGTGAGAAGGCCCGTGTTTGTGAGTGGCTTGGTGCTCGCCATCTCCGGAGTGGAGTAAGAGCAACCCTAGTGGAGCGAGGTGTTGATACCTCGGAGGAAGGCTTAATTTGTGGAGCCGCCCAATTGGTTTGGGCTTCCTCAACGTGGATTATGGGAGACCTGGCAAGTCTCCACCACCACGGTAAAACATCATTGTGTCCCATGTGCTTCTTGTGATTAGCTTTCATATGCTTTACATTGTGCAATTTATATACCTTGTATTAAATTTCTTATTCATTGTGTATGATTGCAATAGTATCATTTACATTGCTTAAATTGAATTGCTTACAAGTCCATACTTGATTGGTTATTATCAATAGACTTGTATTGTTGGTGCACTTAGTTGAACCTAGTTGATTTAGGCTTTAATTGTGCAAAACCGTATTTGTATTAGCTTCCGCATTAGAAATCGGTTTTAGCGCATAGAAGTTTTAAAACGCCTATTCACCCCCCCTCTAGTCGGCCTCCTCGATCTTACAGACGGCTGACGTGGCGCGCACGTGGCACCGAGATGGCGGCCACGGCGACGGCCATGACTGATGTGGCGGCGTCGACGACACTCGGGACCCGATGGTCGTTGGCGGTAGGGTTCACGGCGGTGCGTGTGGAAGGATGCGTTTGGACGAGGGCGGCAAGGCGAACGCAGTGAAGTAGTCGACATCACCTCTGATGAGCAGCGGTAACGACATGGCGTACAGTGGCAACAACGATGAGCAATGCTCCGGCGATGAGAAGGAGGTTGTAAAAATCGGCATTAGGCGCCGACTAGGCGCTGTTCGGCCCTCTACCGTGGCACTTTCCACCGAGTCATCGCTCCAGGCGGGATTAGCGTCGAGGCGATCGTCGGCGGTGCGAGGCGGCGATAGGCGAGGCAGGTGCCGAGGCGGCACATAAGAAGACCAGCGCCCGACTCCCCGATGCCATTTGCAGCGCGCTAGGGTTCTTCCTCCCCCGCCGTCGAGTCAAGCTCGCCCAGGTTCCGACCATCTTGCACCGCCGGTTGGACCTCGCCGCCGACGATTCGAGCTCACACCGCCATCTCCGCCACCGAATCAAGGTCGCCGCCTCCAAAACGCGGTCGTCCCCGCCATTGAGTCGAGGTACATATGCGGTATGCCTCTTCCCTCTGCTCCTCCGCCGCCAACCTCCCCTCTCTGGTCCCCCCTCCCACGCCGCTGCCCTCCCCCTGCTATGCTCCACTCTCTGCTCCCTCTCCCGCGCCGCTGCTTTCCTCTCTCCCCGCTCTTCTCAGTTCTCCCGCGCCGCCGCCCTCCCCTCCTCCGATGCCCCCTTCTCTGCTCAGTTCTCCACTTCTCCCGCGCCACCACCCTCCCCTCCTTCTCTCTTCTCAGTTCTTCGGCGCCGACGACCTCCCCTTCTCTACTCCACACTCACGCCGCCACGCTCCCCTCCCCTCTCTTCCCTTTCCCCCTCAGTCTCTGGCTCTCAGTTGCTGCCTGCTTCCCTTCTCTTCTCTGCTCCCCCTAGTTGTATAATACATTATACATATGCTTGCAGCCTTGCATATTGCCATATTCTGTAATCTGTTTACATAGGTGATATGTTGGATTGTTGGGACTTATACAGAGAAAAGTGTGAATCAATAATCACGTTTGCAGAGTAAGATGAGTTTCAGAAATTTGCACAATAAGATGGGATTTGTTTCAGCCCTGCCTTCGCCACTAGTCCTGAAGAGTGTCCAGCATTCCCATGCTCTTGTCGGAGTTCACTTTCTGCATTGCAGGAGGTTGAACAAGATCAGCAACAGCAACATATGCCATATGCAAATTATACTAAATCTGATTTCTAAAGATAGCAATAACATTTGATATCCTTTGCAAGTTATACTTGTCCTGTTGTCCATTCATTTGTCCTGTTAGCAATAACTGATATCCTTTGCAAGTTATTAGTATTGAGGACTTGAGGTTAATGAGACATTGTTGTGTTCTAGTTGATTTCAGATTTTTTTTTACTTGATAGGGCATAGGTTCTTGTTGGAGAATTGAATTTGATTCACTAGTAATGGTTTGCTTTGATAGCTTTCTTTAAATAATACTTATCTGGTAAAGGTGGGCATGTCTGTTGATGCAGCATATTTGGGCACATTTATACTTAGTTTTAGTTCACCTTTTCAAGTTGTAGAAATGGAAGAGCGTCAGTAACAATATATGCCGCAAACAGCTACCACAGCTTGGTGTTAATAATTTAATATTGCATTTCACACTTCCAATTCCAAGTGCACATGAAGGTTGCACTAGTTTGTGATATACAGTGTAGTTGCCTTTTAATTTTCCTGCTACCCAAGTTATACTTGTCCCGTTGATTTCAGATTTTTTTTTACTTGCTTGATAGGCAACCATGTTAACACTTGAAGATGATTGTTGTGTTCTAGTTGATTTCAGATTTTTTTTACTTGATAGGCAGCCATGTTAACACTTGAAGATGTTTGTTGTGTTCTAGTTGATTTCAAAAAAAATTTACTTGATAGGCAGCTATGTTACATCATACATTTTATTTGGAGGCCACTGCTGGTCTGTAGTTTCGAAGTAAATATGTAACCTTCCCCATAATGAAATTTATTACATTACATTGATGTGTATGAAGTATGATTAATGATTTGTAAATATAGATGTATGTTATGACTTATTGTTAATTTGTCATTTTGTCAAGAATTCAAGATGTCATCCGTTGCTTTCGGAGGTGCGACAACGCCAACAAGTTCAATGTCGGATCCGGATTTCGTAATCCGGAATCCTCTGTGAAAATGTTGCGCTATTCTCTGGATCAGTAGATAGCGCTCACATGATACATTGCTGAATCATTTCATACATCGCGTAGACCAAACCATTCATTAATACAAGCAAATGAGTTCAAATAGACCACGTCGAGTCGAGTTTACAATAGGGCCGATCAGGCCAAATGAGTTCATTACAAAACCTCGAGTACGATAGCGGAAGCAAAAGGGTAGAGCGAGTCTCTCCACAGGCAAGCGACTGGGGTACCTTGTGTACGACCGATATTAGCCAAGGGCTTGGATAATATAGGACGTACACCAGTACCGACGGAGCCAACTAGACTGAGGCGAGACCTAGACTACAAGAACTATACTACTCCTCTTCATTTCCTTGCTCCTCGGCATCCAGGTCCTCGTAGTAGGTGTAGTCGCCTTGATCCACGGGTTCTGAGGGTTGGGGGAAAGAGCGAAGATGAGCACAACTTCCGTGCTCGCGAGCCAACACACAGTATGCAATAATATACATGCAAGGCTTAACAAGGATGGCTCGGGTTCTTTTATTTGCGCAAAGCAATAGTTTAAATACCAATAATAGAAAGTCCCATCACTTAGCATTTTAATCAAATTGTATTTTTGTTAAAGAGAGTATTTATGCAATATTTATAACAGCGGAGGTTACCTCCACCTCATGCTTATTTTTTATGGTGGTTACATCCACCTATTAACATCACTGGGGTACTTCCACTCAGGAAAAACCAAAACCAAGGTCACAACGACCCATCACAATTTATCCCACCCACAAAGGTTTTATAAATAGAACTAACTCATGTAAGTTCCCATGTCCGTCCATGACCGTGGGCACGGCTATTCGAACAGTTTATTACACTCTGCAGAGGTTGTACACTTTACCCACAAGAGACAATCATCTTGACATGTACACATGTTTAGTGAGACATGTGAGTCAAGGGAGATCGTCACAAGGCCTTTACAATGCATCCCCCAGTATTTGTTACACCCGCTAAGGTTTCACCTGAGAAGGGTTACGCTCACATAGACCCGTCAACCCTTACCCAGACCCCCTCTTGCACCACACGACTTACGCTCACATAGACCCGTAAGTCGTACACCCCAACCCATAACCACAAAGGCTTATGGCGTAGCGGGTCATCTGCCTGGTGCAACTCATACTAACGGATACAAATTATTCAGCCAGGTCGACACCATTATAGACATGTGGTTGTACTGTTTTACATTGGGAGGTCATCACAGGATTAAGTCCTTAGGTACCATCTGGGCGGTTCATACCACAAACCATCCACAAACCAACATTTCTTGGGCTGCATTAGCACCCACCAACATACCATCCATTATACCATCCGCCCAGATGTGATAAGAAATTTTTAGGGTTTTTGAGAGGTAAGAAAAATACATCAACACATCCATCTCAGTCATTTACATCCAATGACTGCCCAAAAACCATGTTCATTTTTAAAAGATGATGAATGAGGTAGATAATACCCCGATACTTAAGCAAGACTAGCATGGCACTTAAGTATAGCCTATACTAGTATATTTACCATATATTTACTAGGGTGACAAGGGTTTATGGCAATTCAATTATCAAGGGATGGTGTAATAATTAAACATCAAATTGGTATTTAACTACCTTAGGGTATTTAACATACATTTGCATAAGGAAATTAAAGCATGCAATTTGATAATTTAAAAGAACATAATTTGCATAAAATGTAGGTTCAATATGATCAAAGTGTTGACTCGCCTGAGTCTAGGGCTAGGTGATCTTGATACTCTTGAGCTTGATCGAAGTGGGGGTCTCCGGCTTCTTCGAACTCTACGTGATCGATCGTACCGGAAAAGAGACAAGCGAGCAAACAAAGTAAATAAATAACAATACTCAACAAATGAACTCCAAAATAAACCAAACTAGAACCAACAGCAAGAGCTTGATTTTAGAAATTTTTAGAAACAAACTACACAATTTTTGGAGTTAAAATGAGGAAGAAAAGAGGTTTTGAAGTCTCTCTTTTAAAACAAAATAGAAAAAGGGAAAGAAAAATAAAAAAGAAAAGAAATCGGCGCCGGCCCACGATTCGGTCTTCGGCCCGGCGCAAAACAGGTCCGCGGCGCGCGCGCGGCCTGCAAGGCCCGCGGCCGAAGGAAGAAAACGGGGGGGAGACTCGGCCCGACCGAGATGAGAGGGGGGAAAAGGATAGGGCAGAAGGGAGAGGGGATCGGGCGGTGGCGGCGCGCATGGAGGGGAAGGTGAGGGGGCTCGGGGGAAGACGACGGCGACGGCGACGGAGGGGAGCGGGGGGCTCGGGCATGGTGGCGAGGCTCACCGAGCCGACGACGGCGACGGAGGGAGCGGCGGCGCTCGGGAAGAAGAAGAGGCTCGGGGAACGCGTTCGACGACGGCGGCGAGCGGGGACCCCAGCGACAGCAGCGGGCTTCCGAAGGTAAGTCCCTCGGACTTCTTTGCTCGGGGAAAAAGGGCAAACGAGGGGGTGCGGCCGGAGGGGGGAAAGACTCGGCTCTTTATAGCCAAAGGGGGGGAGCCGTTGACGATGGAGCGGCGCAAGAACCGAGGTTGCGCGACGGACACAGCGGAACGGGGGAAAGGGACGCGTCGGGCGCGCGAGGGCCGAGGCGGCGCACGGGACAGACCCGTGAAGAGGGAGAGGGAGGCGACGGGAGGTGCGGCTGCCGAGGCGCTGTCACGGCCGGCGGGGGCGAAGGACCGAGGCACGGAGCAAGGCATGGCGACGGCAGGGCTAGGGAGGGGGAAGGGCTAGGGTTAGGGTTAGGGAGATTTGGGGGGAAAAGACTCGGTGCTTTTGAGGGGAATCCGAATCTTGAGCAAATGGGGAAAATCTGTGGGGGGGGGTTTGGAATCTTGCACCGATTGGGGAAGATTTGCAGTTGAGCAAAAGATCTTTGAAGATCTTGCTCCGAAATTGGGTGTTACAGTCAAGCGTCCTTAAAAGGAATTCCGAAGATATAGGATGGGAATTTGGGTTTTTAGATGATCCAAACAACTTGGATAGAGTGAAGTGTCGCTTGTGTCAAAAGGTAATTCACGGAGGGGTGTATAGGCTCAAACAACATATTAGTCATATTCGCGGGAACGTTGCTAGGTGTCCAAAGTCCACACAAGAAGAACAAACGAAATGTAGGAGGTCTATAGAGGATGCACAAGCATTGAAGAAGGCAAAGAAAGCAAAAGAGCAAGAGCTTAGAAATGAAGTGATAATTGAAAAACAAGATGACCCTAATGAAGGTGAAGAGCTTGAAGTTGTTGGAGGTTCGGCACCTCGTACATTAGGGCCAATGGATAAGTTTGCTTGCCCTATTGATACTTCCATTGCATTGACAACCCGGCAACAAAATATTAAAGATGCACTTTGGAAAGAAAGAATTCATAAGGTGAAACAATATGTTGTGAGATGGCTTTATGCTCATGGTATATTTTGCAACTCTTATTCTTTCATGATTGATATCCTTTCGTTGAACTGTTGATTATTAGCCTCATATTGTATTGTATGTTTTTATGTTTAGGTGTCCCTTTCAATGCCATCAACAACAACGAGTTCAAACAAATGTGTGAGGCTTTTGGTCGCTTTGGACTGGGGTTTGTAGGTCATTCTCAATATGATTGTCGGGAGAAGTTGTTGAAGGAGGAAGTGGAAAGAACAAAGGATTTGTTGAAGACACATGAAGAAGAGAGAGCTTTGACCGGGTGCTCCATCAAGACTGATGCTTTGACCGATCAAAAGAGGAGAAGCATCATGAATGTGTGTGTGCATTGCAAATTGGGGACACGCTTCATACAATCAAAGGAGGCGTCGGATTATGCACACACAAGTGAGTACATATTCGACTACTTAGATACTTACATTGAACAACTAGGTCCAACAAATATTGTGCAAGTAGTCACAGACAATGCTTCCAACAACATAGGAGCAAATACATTATTGAAGGAGAAAAGACCAAATATCTTTTGGAGCTCATGTGCAATTCACACCATTAACTTGATGCTAGAAGCCACTGTCAAGAATATGCCAAAGTATAAGAAGACAATCGATCAAGCAAAGACATTCACCATATTTGTCTATGCACATCATAGGACATTGGCCTTAATGAGGAAACACACAAAGAGAAGAGATATAATAAGGTCAGGGGTGACTAGATTTGCATCGGCTTTTCTTACTTTGCAAAGTTTGATTGAGAAGAAGGATGCACTAAGGTCGATGGCACTTAGTTCGGAATGGGAGGATAACATTCAAACTAAAACACAAAAAGGCAAGACGACAACTAGTACACTAATGAGTAGGGCTTTTTGGAATGGTGTGTCTACTTGTTTGAAGGTATAGCCAATCAACATATCCTTACGAATATGTGATGTCTATTATCATATATGTGATTCTTGCCTTGTTTGCTATTTTCATAACCTTGTATATTGTATTGATTGAAGGTTTTTGAACCATTGGTGAAAGTTCTTCGCATGGTAGATGGGGATGGTCCATCTTTAGCATTTGTTTATGGAGAAATACTACAAGCAAAGAAGCAAATAAAAGAGGCCTTGAACAATTTGGACAACAACTACAAATTGATCATGGATGCAATTGACGTAAAGATGGCAGGGAGGCTTGATTCTTCATTGCACTTGACAACGTACCTTCTGAATCCACATTACAGTTACAACGATAAAAACCATCTTGCAAGATACAAATCTCATGGATGCATTATTTGAATGTGTTGAAACATTTTATCATGATCATGATGAAATGCAATCTCAAGTGCTTAATGAGGACTGGCACAAGTTTAAAGATCAAGAAGGGGTCTTTCGGAAACCTACCGCTAAACTTGGATATCAAAAAAGCAATTTTAATCCCGGTAAACTTGTGCTCACAATCATGTTTTCAACTCAATGCATACTTATTTAACCATTTGTCTTGTACTAATTTCCTTCTGTTTTTCCTAATGGCTAGCAACATGGTGGTCTACTTTTGAATATCAAGTTCCTACTTTGCAAAGAATGGCCATAATAATCCTCTCCTTGACCTCAAGTTCATCCGGATGTGAAAGAAATTGGAGCACTTTTGATATGGTAAGTCTCAAGTCTCAACTATAAAGTATAAACTATCTCATTCTCAATATGTCAACTATGTAACTACTACACTTCACTTTGCAATTTGTAGATACATTCGAAGAGAAGAAATAAGCTAGATGTGAAACGTCTCAACAATCTAGTCTATGTTCAATTCAATGCAAGATTGTTGAACAAAAAAGAGAAAAGCAATGTGAAGAACATCGATGTTATTCTAGCTTCGGATGCTACACGAGCTCAAGGGTGGATAATTGAAGGTGGTGATGATGATCAAGAGGTTGAGGCCATTTATGAAGTATCTAGGGCTAGTGAAGCCATACAACCTCGTAGGAGCACAAGAGTGAGAGACCTCTATGAAGATGATTTCTCGTCCGATTCCGAAGAGGTGTCAATGAGGGGGAGGACGACATTGAGTTCGAGTCCAACCAAGAGGAAGTGGTTGTTACCAGAAATTATGAGGAGGAGGACGAAGACACTAACTCATGATTGACAGATTGAGTCATCTTACCAATTCATCAAAAACTATATTAGTATTTTGCTTGCTATGTGAAGTTGGCACTGTCATGTTATGAACTTATGATATTTTGATTATTTTCAATGTTAAGTCTTTGAGACGTGTGGCTGCATATGTTTCATACTATCATTCATTCATGATTCATCATTCATTCATTCTTTCTTTCACACAAGTACACAACACAATAGCAAAATGACTCATCATTGATTAAATATGCAGGTTTACATCATTATTTGATTACAATACATACATGTTTACATCAAGCTCTTGGACCCTTGGAGGGGAGATAATATATATGACTATATCAAATTGCACATATTTTTGTTTCTTCAGGTAATTTTCATTCTATCTTGCTCAATTTGATGCTTGATGCTTGCTCAATTCATCAAATTATTCATGTTGTGGGCTTATCTGCATCGTAGCCAAGCCGACCGCCTGGGCACCGCCTAGGCACCGCCTAGTCCGCCTAGGCGCTAGGCCCCGGGCCACCGCCCGCCTAGCATCTAGCGCTTTCTTGAACCTTCAAGGCGCACATCGGGTAGAACGTGGAACAGCGATCCCGATGGTGCTAATGGTGACGGCGGAAACTCACCAGTGGCAATGGAACTCAATGGTGAAGGGACGGCGACGGAAAAGCTTGTATTGGCTCGATCTCTGTGTTACTGTGTACGATGAACCAATCTCAAATTAGCTTGAGGGATGGGTAGATTGGAACGTGGAACACGATATGATGTGGGTAGAATCTTGATTAGCTCACCGGTGCGACGGGGAATGACAAATCAAAGCAGCGGATGCGGTGGCTTTTCCGCGGGAGACAAAGAAGTCGACAGGCGGCGGCAATTCCCGCGTGGAACGAATGCTAGGGTTTGCAGAACGAGGAGCGACACTCATGGGCCCTCGACTTTTATAGGGGGTACCAGGGTTGTGTGGCGTTGCACGCGTCGAGGGACTCGGAGGCGGCGGTAGAGTCCGGCTCGGACACAGGTGACAGGAAGGAGGCGGTTGGGCGCAGTGAGCTCGTGTGGTGCAAAAGAAACGGGCCGGTGGAAGAGGGGGCCGAGTCGAGCGCGGTATTCGCCACGTTGTGCTGGGCCGGTTGAAGACCGTGAAGGAACCATTATATTGAACGTTTGGGCCATTGGGCCCTAAAACAAACCGAGCCCAACCAAACCAAATGCGGTCCAACCCAACCCCAGTCCAGACCGAGTCCAAATTTAATTTTCTCGAACCCCCTTTTTTTGAGACCTTGAACCCTTCCATGACTTGTACTCACCAAATTTACTATGTTTCAGAGGAGTTCACCGCTAGTACTTTACTTTACACACCTGCTAGCAGCAGTATACGCTTCCATCAAATCAAACATGTACATGGATCGTGTTCGACTTGCGCGCGTCCGTCGTGCTATGCTTCCTTGCTACATGAGTGTTCCCGAGCTATGCACAAAAAGCACAGGCGATAACGTTTCTTCGCTTCATCCATCGGTCGCTATAATGTATAAACTTAAAGCGAAACAGCTGATCCATCGATACGGTTGCAACCGTAGAAATGTCCCAGCGGCGACACGTATGCTATTGATCCAAAGCCGGGCTGTCGAATCAAAGATGATTAACCTGCCGCTGCCTGGCCCATCATGTGTAGATGTTCTAGATCGAGATCTGGGCATTACTCCTAGACAGTCTCCTACTAGTGCCATTATGCAGCAGAAGACCGAAAAGGACGGCGAAAATGCGTATAATTAAGGTATGTATAATGGTATAGATAACTGTTGTCTATAGTATCATTTTATGTCATTTATGGATAGCATAAAAACAGTTCCTACAATGGTTTTTTATATATCTCTATAAACGACTCATTCATATATATATGTATCTTGTTTTTCGTGTTACAGTCGATCACTGCATGAAAAAGGCACAATTCTCTATTCTCTCTCTCTTATCCACGTTATCTAATATTCTATATGCTAAATTTTACAGACAGCTCACATCACACTATTGTACATGCTTTTATGCGATGCACACATACCTGGAGTACACGTGGTGCGTACATACAGTACAGATCCCTGTTCGGTACGAGTACATTATTGTGCCGTACGGAGAAGGAGAACATGCGTGCATGCGTGGTTGGATTGGTTATACAGCCCACTTGGAGAAAGAAAGAAACGGTATAGGCTGAACATGCTCGTGTTTCACGAACCAGGGACAGGGCATCAGCAGTTCAGTTTTTTGAGCTCATGTTGTCTGGGGAATAGTAACTGTGTAAGATCTTGACTGTCTTTGGTTTTTACAGCCTCCCGAAGATGGCCGCAGGTTCGACACGTTGAGGTAAATCGAGTGATCAACCAAAAACGCAGGAACTAAACACACTTATTAGCAACTTACTAGTATACCATGGCGGAGCCGACCATAGCTCAAGCATCGAGCTGGACTACCTTCTCTTAGGTTGAACTCTCGAATACTTAGTAATATTCGTAAAATTTTGATGGATGTTAACACCGGTAAAATTTATAGACCTCGGTCTATAATCTGCCCAACCGAACACCTAAATCCGCCTCGTATAGCAGTAGCGAGGATGGGCGCCGGAATTAACAGCATCTCATCGGATTTGCCACTCGTACACACGCCATCGAAATTCCGAGCTTCGTAGTAGCTGCTGCGACTACAACAAATCGTACAGATGGGGAAGTAAAAAAAAATTGCTGTAAAACACAACTGCGATCTCCATAAACATACGATTGAGAGTTTATGTGCTTCATCTTGTAGAAAAGTCGTACATAATCTCACATCTTACATGTCTTCACCAAAAGCAAAGACCTTAATTAAACTTAGTCACTTAACCATAAAAACCAGTACACCACGGCCTTTGGCACCAGCTAGTAGTAGTATGGTTTAGCCGCGAGACTCGAGAGCGCTTAGCACGTATTAGCATCGTACAAGCGCGTATGTGCGTGCCTTCGTGATTAAGCGCCAATCTTGTAGCTGCCGACGTCCTCCTTGATCATCTCGAGGCCCCTGGAGTCCACGGCCACGGACATCGCCCGCCGGTGGCGCCCCGTCGCCGGCCTCGCCTGCTGCTCGGCCGCTCCGCCGTCCGGCCCGGCCTTCCGGTGCTCGCCGCCGCCGCCGCCGCCGCCGCCGCCGGCACGTCGTCGAGGGCGGCGAAGTTCTCCGGGAGCACGAACACGCTCTGCGACGCCCTCCGCTGGTGGCGCCCGGGCCGCTGCGACGACATACTCGAAGGTTGCAGCTGTGCGGCAGCTATGGAGTTAGGTACTTAGGTGTGATGTGCTTACAAGAGCACGAGAAGTTTCTTAGATCTTGGGTCGCTTGACTGTAGGTAATGGCGTGGTGTGAGAAGAGCAGGGGAGGTCGGGGCTTATATATAAGACGAGCCTTGTGCCCGTTTGGACGGTACGTTGAGACCTGACAAGAAAGAGAGGAGATATTTTCCTCAACAAAGAAAGATCATTGTCCTGTTTAGGCATCACCTGGAACAAAGGAATTCCCAAGAAAATTTTGCGGTTTTTTTGTGTTCAATTACCCCGTTCTAAACAGAGAGTGGGGGTGGGAATGAACAGCGAGCCAAAACTTAGAACTGTTAAATATATAAGCACATGTAGGTTCAATTTATTCCATAAATTAATCATAACATCATGCACGCAAAATAACAGAATCATCACAGGCATAACAGATCTAAACATGTCAACTAGGAAACTGAACATGAACAGATCTAATACGGAGAACATGACTGTTGGTACCGGCGATTCGCTCGACGGCTTGTCGATGTTGACACCGCAGCGCGGTGTGGATGACACGAAGTCGATGACGATTCGCCAAGACGAACGCCGAGGAAGACGAGCCGTAGCTACGAAGCGATGCGCAGAGCGCTTCCAAAACCTTATTCGCCTCTCCGATGCGTAACTTGGCGACGGCCCGGAGACTCGCTTCCCGAACGGCAGCACGCCACGACGGACGGAGTAGACTACGTGGGGCGGCGCAATACAATGAAAGAGGCGAAACCCTAGATTGATTTGTTGCCTCAGTATGGAGGCGGCGATTCGGTATTTATGGAAGAATCGGGCGTGTGATCAAGACGCTCGCACGTTCTCCATAACTCGTGAATCAAACGGATTAGTCGCAGAACCGATCCGACCACCGCCACACAAAACAAAGAAAAGATAAAACGCAAAGGAAACCGCGTCTGCGCAAGCACCGACGCCGATTTTGGCGGACCATTCACGCAGTGCCGTGGCGCCGCGCCACCCGCCCCGGCCCGGCGGCGAGCGGCGAGCGCGCGCGTGTGATCTTCTAGTTCTCTCCACACATGCCTCAAGTGACTAGGAGTGCACCATCCCTTTAAGGTGGTCTTCCTCTCCTAGAACTAGCAATATGGTATTAAAGTTCACATGCAACCTTCCTTTGCATGAGTGGGCCTTTGAGATTTAATTTAAGAATTATTCTTATTGTATGGGCTTGGCCCACATAATCCAACAATCCCCACCGATCTCAAAGTCCCACAGAGATTTGTCTCAATTCCAATGTATTGTTTATATATCGTTGTTTCGATGGAGACCGATTAAGGTTGAACATCCACCTAGAACTCAAGCTACACTTACTCACAACTTGAACAATGGACTATGCCTTGAATTGCAAGTTTGGTGCAAGCAAGCTTCACTTAAAGACTTAATCGATACTAGGCCGCCAAGAGGCTACCCTCTGCTGGAGCGTATAAGTCATACTCCTTGGTCTCTTCATGAGCTTAGTAGGAGATTTTCCCAAAATCTTCATAGATCGACTAAACAAATGGCTCATATAGGTGTGTTCTTTCAAGAACATTCTGCAGATAACGTCTTCGCTTCAAAGCCAATGGAACACATTAAGGCCTTAACCAACTCGCCTTGCGCTTTTGAGAGTATTGCATCTTCACATAGAGAGGTTGAAATTACTCTCTTCCAGCTTAACTAATGGCTTGTTTTTCCTGATCCTAATTCACGGGATCTCCGATCACATAGGTTGGGTTACTACCATAGATAACTCATATGGGTCTCATACCCATCTCCTTCGATGCACTATCTATCACATTTCGTGATAGTCCCTTTGTGAAGGATCCGCGATTTTTATCTGCTTGGATGTAATCCAAGGTTATAACTCCGAGTTTCTCAATTTCTCGATGACTTCAATCGTCTCTTGACATGTCTAGACGATTTCATATTATCCTTAGAACTGTTCACTTTAACGATAACGGTTTGATTATCACAGTTCATAAGGATAGCTGGCACTGGCTTTTCCACCGTAGGTAGATCCATCAATAGATCCCGTAGCCATTCTGCCTCAACAATAGCAGTGTCTAGTGCCGCAAGTTCTTCTTCCATGAATCCATGGTTGACCTCGTCAAAATGGTCTGTTTGCAAGACCTCCATGAAACAGCACCACCACCAATAGTGAAAACATATCCACTAGTGGTTTTGATCTCATCAGCATCGAGAGATCCAGTTGGAATCACTATAACCTCCAAAGACCGACGGTACCCAAGATAGTGAAGTCCAAAGTTCGAGGTACCTTTCAAATAGCGCAACACTCGCTCAAGCGCCTTCCATGATCATCTCCGGGTTAGATGTAAACCGCTCAACTTGCTCACAAAGAAAGGAGATGTCTGGCCTTGTTGCACTAGCTAGGTACATAAGTGAGCCAATTATCTGAGAATATTCCAGTTGATTCATAGCAATTTTCTTATTCTTACGAAGTAACACGCTAGGATCATAAGGTGTTGGAGAAGACTTGCTATCAGAAAAACCAAAACGGCTCAAGACCTTTTCCACATAATGAGATTGCAAAAGTGTAATCCCATCCTCACCTCTAACCAATTTAATGTTTAGAATAACATCAGCCACTCCCAGATCTTTCATATCAAAATTTTGAGATAAGAATAATTTGACCTCATTTATCACATTGATGTTTGTCCCAAAAATCAGGATGTCATCCACATACAAGCAGAGAATAACTCCTCACCCCACCATAGCGATAGTATACACATTTATCTCGCCTCATTGACAAAGAAAGCTGCAGATGTCGTTGTTCTATCGAACTTTTCATGCCACCGCTTAGGGGCTTGTTTTAGACCATACAAAGATTTCAACAGCTTTAACACCATGCCTTCTTGACCTTCTACTACAAATCCATCAAAGTTGTTCCATGTAAATTTCTCATCCACTCTCCAGTTAAGAAAAGCTATCTTAACGTCCATTTGATGAACGAAAAGACCATGTAAGGCACCCAAAGCAAGTAGTACTCGAATTGTGGTTAGTCTAGCAACAGTGAGTAAGTGTCAAAGAAATATTCGCTTTCTTTCTCGAGTATAGCCCTTGGCAACAAGCCAAGCCTTGTACTTTTCAATAGTACCATCAGCCTAAGCTTCTTTTGAACACCCACTTGCATCCTACAAGTTTGCACCCATAAGGTCTATCTGTCAGCTCCCAGGTTGCATTAGCGATAATAGAATCCATTTCACTACTGACACCTTCTTCCAAAGAGTCCGCATCGGGGATGCATATGCTTCTAAAATAGACTTGGGAGTGTCGTCCACAAGGTACACAATGAAATCATCACCAAAGGATTTGGTTATCCTTTGTCTCTTGCTCCTTCTATGAGCTCCACCGTCATCCTCCTCATTGACAAGTTCATGTGTATGTTCAAGAGGTTCTGTGGTGTGATTGAACTGGGAATTATTTCGTAAGGTTGGCTAGTAGTGTTATGTGTATCCTTCATTGGAAAGATATTCTCAAAGAATGTTGCATCTCGAGACTCCATAATTGTACCAATATGCATGTCGTAATACCTCGGTTTTAACTATCAAAATCTATAGGCAATGCTATGATTAGCATATCCCGTAAAGACACAATCCACGCCTTAGGTCCAAGCTTGCGCTTAGTTATTGGCACATTGACTTTCGCCAAGCACCCCATGTACGCAAGTAAGAAAGTGATGGTTTTCTCCCAATCCATACCTCGTATGGTGTTTTGTCCTTATTTTTGTTAGGAACTCTATTTAATACATGATTAGACGTTAGCAAAGCCTCCTCACCATGCCTTAGGTAAACCCGCAGTGTCTAACATGGCATTCACCAAGTTAGTCAACGTGCGGTTTTTCCTTTCGGCAATCCCATTTGACTCGGGGGAATAAGGAGACGTCCTCTCATGTATAATGCCATATTCCTCACAAAATAAGTCAAATTCGTTTGAGAAATACTCTCCACCACGATCTGACCTAAGTCTTTTTATCTTTATGTTTAACTGGTTTTCAACTTCTGCCTTATAGATTCTAAAATAGTCTAAAGCCTCGTCTTTCGTTTTCAATAAATACACATAACAGAACCTAGTTGCATCATCAATCAATGTCATGAAATATCGTTTTCCACCCTTCGTTAGCATGCCATTCATCTCTGAAAGATCTGAATGCATGAGTTCTAGTGGTGCCAAATTTCTCTCCTCGGCAGCCTTGTGAGGCTTACGAGGTTGCTTTGATTGCACACAGCTATGGCATTTAGAACCTTTGGTGATGGAAACGTTTGGAATTAAATTCATACTTTGAAAGCCGAGACATTAAACCAAAATTAATATGACATAGACGTGAGTGCCAAACGTTAGCCTCATCATCCACACCGCCACAAATATGGTTCACGCTTTATTGCGTAAATCGAAAAAAAACTAACAAGCCTCCGCACTCATAGCCTTTACCAATAAGATGTCCATGTTTAGACATGACTACTTTATTAGACTCAAATACCAACTTAAGCCCGTCTCTACATAAACGGAGCCACTAACGAGATTCTTGTCTATAGAAGGGACATGTCAGACGTTCTTCACCGCACGATCTTTCTCGGTAAACTTCGATCTACCGTACAACACTATGAATAGTAGCATGTGACCCATTCCCCATTAGGACGGAGGAATCCTAAGCGACTGATAAGAGGAAAACAACGAAATATCAAAGACACACATGTACATTAGCTCTCGTATCAATCCACCAATTGGTAGATTGACTAACTGAAAGAACAGTAGGTAAATTACCATACCCAGTCCCATCTCCAGTCTTGCCAATGGTCACGTTGACAGACTTAGAAGTCTGTCCTACAAGTGCCTTCTTTCCTTTGCGTTGTGGGCACTTCTTGGCCATGTGACCAGGCTCACCGCACACAAAGCAAGTTCTATCATCCTGATTGTTGTTGTTGTTCTTCTTCTTGAAGTTGGTTGTCTGTTGGACTTTGACAAATTTCCCTTTGTTCTTGCTTGAGGGTTTCTGTATCACATTGGCACTAGACTGCCCTCCATCACCCTTAGACACAGCGTCCTTTTCCCGAGCTTTCTCCTCAATTTCAAGAGACCCAATCAGACTCTCAACAGAGTACTCTTGTCTCTTGTGTTTGAGTGCTGTTCCGAAATTCCTCCATGAAGAAGGTAATTTAAATAATACATCCAGCCACAAACTTGTCGGGTAAGGCACACTTCAGGAGTTCGAGTTCCTTGCCAATGGACTGTATCTCATGAGCCTGATCTACTACAGAACGGTTAACAACCATCTTGTAGTCATGAAATTGCTCCATGACATACATGTCATTGCTTTGCATCGAGCACCGTATTTGGAATTCAAGCATCCCATAACTCCTTTGTGTCCATCATGTGCATATACACCCCGCACGCACGATCGGCAAGAACACTAAGAATGCATCCAACAAAGAGAGTAGTGGCGCCTCTGAATTCTTTCTCTTTTCAAAGATCAAGAATACCTTCAGCTTGCCATTACTAACCAAGAATACATTCATAGCAGTAAGCCACAGAGTGACCCTGATCTGCCATCTCTTAAAGTGCACATCGGAGAACTTCTCTGGCCTCAGTGCATCGGCAAATCCAAACCATAGTTAAACCACGATTGCCTAAAATAAGGTTTTGGATTGTTAAATATATAAGCACATGTAGGTTCAATTTATTCCATAAATTAATCATGACATCATGCACGCAAAATAACGAGAATCATCACAGCATAACAGATCTAGACATGTCAACCAGAAACCGAACATGAACAGATCTAATACGGAGAACATGACCGCGCATGCATGATTCTCGCTCGATCGGTTTGTCGATGTTGACACCGCAGTAACGGTGTGGATGACACGGTCGATGACGATTCGCCGGCCGAACGTCGAGGAAGACGAGCGAGCTACGACAGCGATCGCGCGCATAGCGCTTCCAAAAACCTTATTCGCCTCCCGATGCGTAACTGGCGCGACGGCCCGAGACCGCTCTCCGAACGGCAGCACGCCGCGACGGGGCGGAGTAGACTACGTGGGGCGGCGCAGACAATGAAAGAGGCGAAACCCTAGATTGATTTGTCGCCTCAGATGGAGGCGGCGATTCGGTATTTATGGAAGAATCGGACGTGTGATCAAGACGTCGCGACGTTCTCCATAACTCAGAATCAAACGGATTAGTCGCAGAACCGATCCGAATTCACCGCCACACAAAACAAAGAAAAGATAAAACGCAAAGGAAACCGCGTCAAGCAAGCACTGACGCCGATTTTAGCGGACCATTCACGCAAAGTGTGCGCGCTCGCGCCACCCGCCGCCTACCGGCGAGGCGAGGCGAGCGAGCGCGCGCATGTGATCTTCTAGTTCTCTCCCACACATGCCTCAAGTGACTAGGAGTGCACCATCCCTTTTAAGGTGGTCTTCCTCTCCTAGAACTAGCAATATGGTACTAAAGTTCACATGCAACCTTCCTTTGCATGAGTGGGCCTTTGAGATTTAATTTAGGAATTATTCTTATTGTATGGGCTTGGCCCACATAATCCAACAAGAACTACCATGAAAAATGTTGTTATATAAGTACTCCATTAGGTTTTAGAAGGATTCACAGCGCTAAATAAATATACTTTGAAATAATCATAGTCCTAGTCCAGAATTCTGTTAAGAAAGTGGAAGTGTCCACTGAAAGTTTTGCAGTGTGGAGTGGACTTTTAGGGGCGGGTCTAGAGCTAGGGGTAACATGGGCTTTAACCCAAGACCTAGGATCTAAAACCCATAGAGAAAATACCAAAAAATATAATAGACTCATCCAAGAAAGGAGTTAGACCAGCTCGAGACATGGACCGGGTCTGACTCCGCCCTGCGGAGTAGTTACTACCTAAAAACGGGGGACATACAAATAGGAATCAGTGAGAGTGACCGAAGAGAGAGCACAACAGGAGTTGGGGGAAATGTCTGCATGCATGCACCGACAGCACTGTTTTGTGGCGAAGAGGCATGTCACCCTGCAATGACATCTAATTAAGATTTGGATCACTGCGGCCGTGCATGCATGCATGCATGCAGTTGGAGCGAGATCAGTCCTTATCATTTGGGTTAATTCCTTATTTGCTACTAAAGTTGGCCGCATCACTAAAATATCATCGCAAAATTGCTCTTTCCTTCATTACCATGGGATCTCAACTTTCATCATTTTTGCCACTCCCGTTAGTGTTGTTACGTCCAACCGACGTTAATGGCTATAAAAATGTCAAAATGACCATATTACCCTTGTGCTTCCTTCATTTCTTCCTTCTCACTCTTCCGTTTCCTCTTTCTTCATGCCCTCACCTCCCCTGCTCCCACTTGCTTGGTTTAGACGATGTCGAAGATCATCGGAGCCAAGCGATCATTCCTCTCGACGAGAGGGAGGAGTGGCTGTTTGAAATAGTCTTCTTCCCTCGTGACTCTGTGGTCGGCATCGTCGAGGAGGTCTTGGTATCAATTGGTCTCCAATCCGACCATGCTGTCCCCTGCTGAGGAAGGAATGTTGAGATGAAGTCATGGTTTGACTTTGTGAATTCCTTTGTTCCCAGTATGCTTATGTACGCTTCATGGTCTGCTGAAGGATCTCTGACACCTGACCTACAAGTTGGACAAAACCTGGAGTCTCTGCTAGAGTAGGGCCTGGATTATTTAAAATATTCTGAACTTCCTGCAGGTTTTGTACCGTTACCGAAGGTCTTGAGGAGTTCCCGCCAGCAGTGGGTGTTCGATGGCTTGAACTTTCCCCTGACCTCCTGGTTTTCCCTGTCCGACCCATCAGGCGTGGTGGGGCGTAATCAAAGCGACTAACCGATGGACGCCCGTCACTCATGTGTCCAGATTTGGTGCTTGAGGGCTCGTACCATTTCCACCAGCAAGTGGTGATGAGGTAGGTTGTGTATGACTGTACACGATATTTTGATTTGTATCTCTGATCGTATTGACCTCATATCGCCAGCAATGATCCTCCGACGAGCTTCCATCGTAACTAATGGAGAACCTTCCAATGCTTCTGCAAAGAGCTTCCACGATAGAGAGTGGTTGGAGATTAGCACCTCTTGTGGGCTTTGTGGTGGATTCAGCTTGATCTGGCAGATTACCGATCATATGCTGAGCTTGATTATCCCCACTTGGCCTTCGATCGGTGGTAGTTTCATGGATATTGTCACCAGATGTCGATTGATCCCTGGAATCACCAGAAGATGTTGGTGAATACCTATCATCCATGACCGTATCAAGAGTACATTGGTGAATACCTCGGGTTGCGGTGTTGGATCTTTGTCACCCTTTTGGTCGGTTGGAAATATCGGGCTTGTAGAGGCCCTTAGATGTTCCGAACTGATCGAAACGATTGGTTCCTTTGGGGACTCCACTGGTGGCGTGTCTTTCTCCATCCGGTCGACTTCATTATTCTCAGTGAACATTGAACATGTGACGGAGGAGAAGGATGATGACATTGCATCATGTTCCATGGCGCGGATGCATGCATCCATATTGGGGTTGGAGTACTCTGCCAAATCGAACCAATTTTCTCATCCCAACTTCCTGTCATAGACACATGAGCGGTTATGGAGTAAAAAAGGATGAGAATTTGCTGAGCATAAGATCTTCAAGGAATCAAATGCCGATTTTCCCCACGGACGGCGCCAGCTGTCGATGATCAAGTCACCAATCTTACGAAATGAAATAGAGAAAAATAGCAAAGATTTCTTGGAAGAGAATGAGACTGCTCTTTATTGTTATGAACCGGCTATTACAGGGGGTGTCCTTGACAAGGTAATGGACTAACTTTAAGTATACAGAGTGTATTGCTAATTATAATGCTTCAATATGATGATATGCAATCGTCTGCCGATCTTCTCCACCGGATCCCCCCTTTCTGTCATTCGTGTTCTCCTTTAAGTAGTTGATGAAGTGGTTGCGGTTACTTCTTTAAGAGGCGCCTGTTGGAAGTGTCGCAACTGGTCGGAGCGAGGCGGCAGTTGGTGAAGTTTCAACTGTTCGATGGTTGATATCAGGAAATGATGTAACCACATGAGGGTTATTGTCAGTGACTTAGAGCCATGAAACGTCATGTGATTTGGAGTGATTAGGCACATGTTTCATTCATCACACGGAATGTATATACTTAGAATCGAATTTAAGTGCTAGTTCATTGTTTCTATGAGCAATTATCTGGTCGTGTAATTGGTATATGATCTCTCTGACCAAGATACCAATAATGTAACATCTGGAATCCTTACGACCATGGGGTTGTTAGCCTTAGGGGTCACGATCACGCAATCGTGCAATCTTTAATTATGTATTAAGATAATACATAGATATTTTAATCCTCGATAGTTATATTTCATGATCCACTCTTTTAGTTTGTTAGCATGTGTTTCGGGATGAAAGTCAATGTTTTCACTTTGGACTAACATTGGTAGCTGTAGATGTTGAAGTTATTAGTACTTTAGTTTATGCAAAAGACTATTGTTAATTTAATTGTTATGTTCTCAGCTAGGCCTAACTAAATTATTTCACCATTGCCGCCAAATACTCGGGTTGATGCTAGTAGAAATAATTGAGAATTGGAGACATGAGGTGAAATTTTCATCACTATCCTGTCAACTTCATTTGGAATGTTCCTTGAAGATATGTTCCGTTTGGCCGCACATTCTATGCCCGGCAAATTGTGCATCCTGATTGATTATGCTTACACCACTGTCAAATCAATTATCCTCAGACTGACAATCTGATTTCCTCTACTAGTACTAGATATCCATTTTGTTGTGCATTGGGAGGGAGGATAGGTGTAACTTGGGCCAGGTTGGAGAGAAAGGAGAACAAGAAGAAGATGGAAGGCAAGAAAGGTAAATAGGTTTTTTTTCATACAATTTGACAATTAACTCATAGTTGATCAACAGGAGTGGCAAAAGAAAATAAAAGTTGAGATCTGATAACAATAAAAAAAACAATTTTCAGTGACAAATAAGAAATTAATCGTTATCCTTTCAAGTCCCGTTTGGTTCCTCTCGAATAAAACAGCGGAAATTTTGATGGGAAGCCGCGTACTACTACTTTTAATCCTCAGCTTTATTCTTATTCACTCGATGCTTCGTCCCCCAATGGAGAAAGGTAGATCTGCTTCATAATCTCAGATTCACAGTGTTCCATCATGAGAGGACATCAATTACAAGTAGCTGTAACCAAGCAGAGTTCAACCGGAAGAGAGCTACTCAATTAATTCCTGTTTAATCAGTACTGACTGCTACTGAACCATGCATATCGAGTATCGACTGCATTTTACGCGCAACTAACGTCGAATCTGCAGACTTGAAGAGATCGAATTCCCCGGACAACACGTTTCAGAACCTTGTGCTCACGAAACACGCATATACGTTCAATCAACGTGATTACAAGTACCAAACAACTTACCAGCTTTAGGCTCCGTTTTGGACGTAGAGATTTTCCTGGATTGTTGTGAAATTGTCGTGATCTAAATAGGACGTTAGTAGTGTGTGTTCGCGGTCTAGGAGAAGATGTCGCTGTGCCAAGAGGTGGAGGTAATCAAATCGAAGAGAGAGCAGAACGAGGTAGCACATGAACTTGCGCAGTTAGCGAAATGCGTGTTAAGGCATATATGATAGTGTAGACAATTGTTATCTACAGTATTTTTCTATATCATTAATAGGCAGCACTAAAACAGTTTCTACAGTAGATTGTCTTTATACATGTTTCTATAAACAGTTATTTCATGTACAACGTGTCTTATTTCTCATATACTGATCATCGCACGATAGATTTACTCAATTTTCTCAGCCCTCTCTCTCCTCCAAATAATCTCGTATCATATGTATCAAAGTTTACAAATAGTCAACATCATACTATTATACATGCTCTTACGTCGTGCGGTTTGGTATTCTAGTATTCATTCTCGTATTCAAAACGTCGTGAAGGAGTGTACGTTCTATCCTGTTTAAATTAATCAATAAAGCTCTCTTATCTTAATAAAAAAGTAACGTATGTTCGCGAAGTTTCCCGCTGAAACAATCAGTGCTCACGAGGCCCATGGACCAACAGATGGCCACGTGCAAAGCAAAGGCGATCAGCCGTGTTTGGACTATGGACCACACCGTCGGCTTGAGACGTAGCCATATTTCATTCCTCCTTGCGCTACATTGAAAAAGAGAATCTCACCACCCGTAGGAAGAGGTGAACAACTCATGGCATATATAATAAACCTGATACCGTCTCTTGCACCTCTTCATCTGCCTCGTCTCTAATGTAACTGTTGAAATATAAATAAATTATTTATCTTTTCTCATTTCATTCAGAGACATACACTCAATATTTTAGTAACCAAGAGATCTTGAGTTGACTGGAAAATAATTGAATTCCACGCTTTAATAAGATTGAAGATAGGTAAATTACCTATCTTTTCTCATCAGCTAAACTTTAGATAAATTAATTGATGCATGCAACTCAGTAGTAACTAACCAAACAACTTCTAAGCTAGACAAGCGAACAGACCCTCAGTGCATCCCACAGCTAACAGAGAACACGTACACGTACACGTACACGTACACGTACACGTACACGTACACGGGCAAGTACGAGACGATGCGAGCAGAGATATTTGCAACTTGCAAGGGTGCGAGCATGCAGTAGAGAAGCATGTGGTTGGTGAACTCAATATGCAGTAGAGTGCTTCCCCTCTACCGAAAGATCGCGCACGTACAGGTCAGGCGAATGCGGCAAAGTTGGGGGGACAGCACCACGTTGCCCCGGTTCCAGACGCGAGCTCGCTCACATGGGCAGCACCGGCGCACATGGGTCGGGCCGTGATGAGCTGACGAACGAGGCCGCACGGATTTCTTTGCTGCTCTGCTCGTACGTGTGCGGTGTCGCACCGTCGCGGCCGACCACCCCGACAGAGCTAGTGCTATCGTGTAAAGCGCACCGTACGAGTATGCTAACACAACGCCACCCACTTGGCAGTTGGCACATACTGCCACCTTAACACCTTTTCGTGTGGGCATACTTCTAATCGTTTAGGTACACATTTGAGTACGTGCACAGCATACAGGGTCTGTTTGGTTCAATGACAACACGAGTCGAGTCAAATCAAATTTTAGTAATACTTTGAAAATTTAGTTAGTATTTGGTTTGATTCTAAATTTTGGTAATGACCTAGAAATTTTGGTAATACCAAATTTTTCTTCAAATTTCCTTGACTTGTTTTGCGTTGCCAAATTGTTAACCCCAATTTTGATTTGATATTGCCCCGGTTTTGGTTGCAATCCAAATATTTTTTTTTGTCTTGGTTTTAGTGTTACCAAAATTTGGTATGATTTTCTGGAGTTACGAATCAAACAAGCCCATAATCTGAAGAGCGCCGCGGCTTAGACTACATGGTTTGGACCGGAAAAATGTACAAAATTCGTTAAGGGCTTGTTGTACACTGTAGTTCGATAATGATGCAAGATTTCAAGCACTTGCCTATGTAGGTGTGGCATGTTTGTGGTTAAGCATGGTAAAGGTAGAACTCAAAAATATCCGAATTGGACAGAAACTTGGATATGTGGATCTGATCTTAGTAGTTTGAGTTGAACCGACTTTTGACCTAGACTAGATCAACCTGAGTTCGGCTGTGCCAAGCCAAATGAAGGGGTTCTTTGGATTATGACTTTAGTGAGTTATACTAAAATTTTGGTAATGCCAAAACTCAAATAATACTAAAACTTAGGCAAAAAAAATGTTATTTGGATCGTAGCTATGTCAATTCACAGACAATGCTGAAATTGATGTGTTTGGATTGTAACCATACAAAAAAATTGCCAAAAATATTTGTACGAACACGTAGAGTCCGCATGATATTTTTTTGTATCAAAATATACCAACAGTAGTCTTGTTTTGTTGATTAAATGACAATGAACACAACAGTTCAATCGGATCGCAAATCGGATATTCGGTTTAGGAAATATAATCATTTGAAACTAATTAATCAAACTAATGAAGTAATTAATGCTTTACACACATGCAATCAACATTTGACACCTGTCGGACTGAACGGTGCTTTCCGAACCAAAATTCAGGCGCATGATTTGGGCTCTTGGGCGAGGCCTGCAAAATGGGAAGAAAAAATTTGGTGTGATCAAATTTTTTGGGCGGCTCAGATATTGGAATTGGACCAAACGATAATCAAATTTTTAGGGTGACATCAAATATTGGTTTGGTTCATTTTGGTCTTGAACCAACAGGCCTGAAGTCTTTTAAAAAAGGGTTGTTGCTGAGCACGCCTAAGCTTGTTCAAGCTTGAGTTTTACGTATTTCTAGTGTGTAGGGGACGTACACGTGTGTGTTCGTGGGTGATGTATGCTGAGTGTATCCGTCTATCATGTACTCTCTCAAAAAAAGTTTGACTCGTATCTTTTCCCCTCAAAAATTGGATGGGACAATTCCCTACATGCCACATGCTACTGATGTCTCACTGACATGTGGGTTCGGGACCCACATGTCAGTCTTATAATGGGCGACATATAAGGAATCGTGTAGTTTGTGAGGGCATGTAGGGAATTAATCCAAATCGGATAGTTTGGATAGATATTTCCCATTGTAATTAAGGTGACATTTTTATAGATAGTAGTTTATCAAAATTGCATAAGTTTATCAAAATGGCATAATTTTCATTGTAATAAAGTAATATAAACCTAATAAAGTTAACAATAATTTCAACCATTAGCGATGGAACATGACAAATTGCTACACTTTTTTGAAAAAAACTCATGTGTAGGACATATTATATCATGAGAGGCGACTAGACAATAGTATAGCAATATGTTTTATAAAGTTTCAATAAAATTCATAAAAACATTTGAAAAAAATTCAAGATTCAGTGATTCACGTTTTTCTAGAAGTTTTCATAAGCTTTCAAAAAAGTTTCAATGAGTTTTAGATTTTGAAGCTCAAGTTTTAACAAGTTTCAGCCAAAGAATTTAAAAATAATTCATCAAGTTTCAACAGGTTTCAGCCAAAGAGTTTCCAAAGGTTTCACCAAGTTTCAATATGTTTCAGCAAGTTTCAACCAAATGTTCCAAGAAGTTCCAAACCAATTTCGACGAGTTTCATATTTTCCCGTCACAGATTCGTGCACTCACCGCACATCATGCCCCATCGAGTCGCCTGCGTCGTGATCGCATGGTAGCCTCCGTGTCCGTCTCGTCCACACCACCGTATTATGCCCCGCCGAGCCATACAGCTATGGCCTAGCACCACACCTCACCGCTCGCGCTCGCCACGCATTGCACCCTGTCGAGCCGCATCGTCGTGGCCCTCGCCCCATCACCATCTCTAGATTTCGCCGAAGGGAGGGGAGATGACGTCGATGATGGAGGAAGAGGAAGGGAAGGGGCAGCTAGCCATGTTAGAGGAGGATAGGGGCATCGTGTGTGTGGGGAGAGGAGGGTGACGCTGACGATGGAGGCCTAGAGGCGATGAGGAGCCAACTAGGTGCTCACCAGTTGCGAGGACATCAACAGCGAGGACACTGATGGGATGTGCCCTTGCCGCGGCCTCACGCTCGTACGACCATGCACCCTTGGTTCTCCATGGAAGTGCACTCTGAGAGAGGAGGAGGAGGAAATTGGGGAATGGAGGAGGAAATGGTTGATTCGAATGAGGGGTGGAGTGGACAAGGTTGTGGACTTGTGGTGATTGGGAAGACAGCTGACGGGGATTCAATAATCCTCAATTAATAAAACTAATTATCTGTAATATTAATTGTGGATAATGGTATTCTAAAAAGCTCTCGAATATACCCCTAGTCGCTGATACCTGCAACAACCATCCTATGGTCATGAGGTCTATAATAACTAGTTCGACTTACAACACCCTATGGTCGATAAATCACACAGACACGTGGACCTTATCGACTAGGAATCATATATACTACGCTCGACTATGCGTAGTAGTTAATACACGTGCACGTTATCTCTGGCATAACCGTACGCACTTCTCTCTATCTCTGGCAATAATTGTTTGGTGAACGTGTAGGAGGATGTCTCACCGATGACAACCGTTATCCACGTGCATACTCAAGTAACTCTCAAGACGCCTCCTGACAACACAACAATTGCCACCCCTTTCAAATGCTTTATAAAGGGCGGTGTCGGCAGACAAAAACAAAGGTCGAAGATGATCAAAGGATTGACAAACACACCAAGGATTATCAACAAGAGAAGTCATTAAACTTAGTTCGATGGCTTGTTGTACTCTATAATCTCATTCAATGCAAGAACACATGAGTATGACTGTTATTCTCTCTGGAGAATGGTTGAACCTGTCTAAAAAAATCATTGTCTCTTATTGTATAATCTTGAGAGTCGTGTCCTCAACATGTATTTCGTAAAATCGATAGTGATTCATCGACAACAGCTTTAGGATCAGTTAGATCCAGCGCTGGATACCTATTCCGTTGCGTACACTTCTGAATTCACATCATACTAGATGCCTTTGAGAGAAAAAGAAAAAAAAAGAAAAGGTTCAAGACATAAACTTCTTATATATTTTTTAAATATTATTTGTCTTTTTACCATTACACATACATCAAATCTGTCCACGCTTTTTAAGACGGTGGGAATAAATACCTAGTGCAATCAATCTAAGTCTCACAACCAATAGATCACGGTACAAATTTCTAAAAATACTAGTGAAAATCTAAACAAACTCTGGTTATCCGCCAGAGGCAAGCGCCACACCATCTAGCTTGTCCTTGAATTTGCAGGTGTACATTGTAGCGTGTCCTATGTCTATACCTGTGTTTTTTAAGATTTTTTTTGCAACCTTTATAATATCCCAATCAGAGCGAAAAAGCGGCTGCTCCTAATAACGGAATTGCTTTTCAAAACTACATAAACCTAAAGATAGTTTTCTATACATGTTGTAGGACATCAATGTTTTTTAAAAGTGATTGAAACAAGCTTGCAAAAAATGATATGCAAATAAGCTTGCAAAATGATACGCAGAAACCAGAATGATTAAAAAAGCAACAAAAAAAAAAACCCGTCCAACTGTCCACGATCCCGCACCACCTACAATCTCTACTCCCATTGGTCGCTCCCCCTCTCCCCCGGATCGCCCAACTCCATCCAACGGCTGACATCCATCGACCCCTTGCCGCTAGCGCTCCAGATCGCAGCACCGCCCCCTATCCTCCGTTCTCCCCCGTGACCACACAGGCACACAGAGAAAACACAAACGCACACGCCCCACAGGCCCACACCCAAAACAAGGAAAAAAACTAAAGAAATCGAGCTTGGGAGCTCGCGATCGGCGATGGAGGTGGGAGCGAAGCTGCCGAAGAAGGTCGGTGCGGCGGGGCGCCGCGGCGGCGGCGGCCCGAAGAAGAAGCCCGTCTCCCGCTCCGTCAAGGCCGGCCTCCAGTTCCCCGTCGGCCGTATCGGCCGCTACCTCAAGCAGGGCCGCTACTCCCGGCGCATCGGCACCGGCGCCCCCGTCTACCTCGCCGCTGTCCTCGAGTACCTCGCCGCCGAGGTGGGCCACGCAAACGCACCCCGGGCTATTCGTTACCACCGCGAAACCGGCCTGATTTGCCCTGTTCCTATTTTTAGGTCCTCGAGCTGGCGGGGAACGCGGCGCGGGACAACAAGAAGAACAGGATCATCCCGCGGCACGTGCTGCTGGCGATCCGCAACGACGAGGAGCTCGGGAAGCTGCTGGCCGGCGTCACCATCGCGCACGGCGGGGTGCTGCCCAACATCAACCCCGTGCTGCTCCCCAAGAAGACCGGCTCCGCCGCGGCCAAGGAGGGCAAGGAGGCCAAATCGCCCAAGAAGGCCACCACCAAGTCGCCCAAGAAGGCGGCCGCCGCGTAGGCCCGGCACGTGCAATGCTGGTGCCCCGTCTCTCTCTCTCTCTCTCTGTCTGTCTGGTCTGAACTGAAACGCTCATAGTTGTCATCGTCGTCGTTGTTGTTGCCTGCTATCGTTGCCGTGGATCGGTTGTTCGGTTATTTGTACGTAATTTGCTTGGCTTTCCCATAGGTGGCAATCAGTTTGTACTGTGTAGGTTAACACTGGTGTAGGGTCGAGGAGTGTGTAGGGCCGGGGAGGGGTGAGAGGGAACTGTGAATCGTTAGATGGTGTTTGTAATAAGATTGCGAAGATTTGGAAAATTAAGGCCTTCCGTTCTGCGTTTGATTGTCTAGATGCGCTTTTGTTGCATGCTAGTAAGGATTTGTTGTGTTTTTTTGGTTGCTTGCCTCGTGCTTGGTTAGTTGCATGAAAGTTTTTTTTTTTTGTGGGGTGCAAGGGTTGGGAAATGCCGCTGTTTAATCTGTCAATGCTAAAATTTCAAAGTAAAAAAAGTTATAGTTTGTAATTGAAATTTGTAGACCACGGAGAGTTTTGTGTCACTGAATTATTGTTATGCCAGCTTGAATTGAGGTGTTCCTTTTGTTTTCATTTCAGTCAGTTGATCAATCATACTATAGTGGCCAGTTATTTTAGTGTCTCATCTGGTATTTGGTACCGTAGAAGTTCAGTGTAGTCGCAAAGATATAATTGTGAAACTTGTTTACTGGATGGCATTGTGGCATAGATTTTTGTAGTGTTCTAAATGGCGTCTGCCTTGCTTGCCTAAGTGCTAGGCGACACCCGCCCACCTAGCCCGCTTAGCCGATTTATCTTGCCTAGGCTGCTGCCTAGGCCGGTCTAATCGGCGATTAGGCACTGGTCTGCCGCCTGACTAGCACCTAGCGCCTTGGTGAACACTGATTTTTTGTTCCATTTTGAAATGTGATTGTTTTGTAGATTATGGCAACATATTCATGAATCGCAATGTGAAAATGTTGTGTAATTTGTTGCAAAGGCATACAATAAGTGGGAAATACAATTATGTTTTTGTTCACAACATGCATGCCTTGTTTGTATCTTTTGACATGTAATTAGACGAGAGGCTTGCAGAGGGCGGGGTGGAGTAAATTGTAGCAATAGGAATATGTGCATTGATGTCAGTGGCGGAACCAGGAATTTTGAAGACTCGGGGCGAGGGCTGACTTGCTGTGGTGGCTCGTCGAGCCGTGCCGCGCCTCGCCTCAGCCTCTACCCGCGCCGTGCCTTAGCGCTCTCCCGCGCCACAGCCCCTGCGCTGAGCCTTGGTAGTCGACTAGTCAGAGCCTCACCGTCCCCGCATTATAGCCCTTGCACCGTGCCTCAGTGCGCGCCCGCGCTGCAGCCCGCGCCCGCGCCGTAGCACCCGCCCTCACCCGCGCCACAGCACCTGCATCGAGCCTCGGTAGTCGACTAGTCGGCGCCTCACCGCCCCTGCGCTGCGCCTCAGTGCTTGCCTGTGCCCACGCTGCAGGCTGCAGCCCACCTTCCCTTACCGCTAGCCATTGCAGCAAGCCTAGCTACTAGAATCCATATTGCACACCGTAATCCACGATGTGCAGGTGGCTCCTCTCCGCCACGGCATTGTAGATGGTCTTGATGGAGAAGGCGAAGTTATCCTAATCCAGACAATATGTAACTTACCCAGCACCATGGCATCAGGGGTCCACTGGAAAACTTGTACTGAGGCTCCAGCCCCTTTTAGTTTGAAGTCTTCAAAGTTTGTCAATTCTCCAAGCTTTACGTTGGATGGAAATCTCATCAGAAATGTGTTATTGCCATTTGCCTTAGCTCTGCATTCTTAATTTCAGCTAAACATTTCAGTAAATCCTCTTTCCGGTTGTTTATCAGTCAAAGCACCTGACTTCACAGTTACCAGTGCCATAGGATTAGCATGATCAGCAGCATGAATGGTTTTAACATTCTGAATCAAAAGACAACCAAGCCCAACAGCTGCATATCCCGGCCTGGGAGACCCGGGGCAGCCGCCCTGGCTTGCCCTGGGGGTGGTTCCGCCAATGATTGACGTGCCTTGCTTGTGATAAGAAGGATTATTGAATTTTAGGACTTTCTGCTTGTTATTTTTTTTATTGTCTAATGCAATTTTGTTGGGACATATTATTATCTTCCTAGTTAACTGTTGTAATGTTACTTGCAATGTGTTCTCATTTAAATTTGGTAATGGTTCAGATGTCATGACGTACTAGTTTGGCACTTTGGTGGTTATATTAATTGTTGGTCACAGTAGAGTTAATTTTACCTAGTATGTTATTTTGTCATTATATAATTCGAGAATTGTAAAATTTGTTGTCACTATTGAGTATGTTTAGATATAATACCGTTGAAGATTTTTTTTTTTTTTTTTGAACCTTTGATGATTTTATGATCATCTTTGGAGGCATGCACCTATATGGTGGGCTATACTGGAATTTAATCAATCTATCAGTAAGGAGGAAGTCCAACTACCAGGTTCTTGTTTCATGGCTATACACTTATACTGAGCTTCTTGATGTCATTTTATTACTGTCTGGGATGAGAACCCGGGAGGGATTTGGGGGAAACAGTTGAAAATCCTTTAGTTTTGTCAATTAGATTCAAGAGGAAAAAAAGAGCTACTGATTTTGTCATACTTGTATTTTAGTTGGAATTATATTAGCTGCTTGGTGAGACTTATATCGTGGTGTTCCTGTGAATGTTGTCTTCCTATGGGTTTTATTAATTAAATTTGGGCTATAGAAGCAATGGACAATTCCCCTTGAACAGGTTTTGAAAATTTTGAGGGACTTCGATGTAATGGCGCCTCTAGGTTTTTGAGGCTCTTGGATTGTAGATATGTGGTTCCGTAGCTATAAGATCCTAGGTTATCATATATACATGGTGTTCTTTTTGGATTTGAAATTAATGTTTATTTTGTCGCAGATCTTTCAAAAGATTTAGTAATTAAGCTATGTTATTTCACTTTTCATCGTCACGTTGATTTATTCTGATGTCGTTTTGTTGTTTAAATTATACTAACATGAATCGCAATTTGGCAATGCTTTTGTCAATATATCATGACGCATAAAAGTGCTCGCTAATTTGTTATCGCCAATAGGTTTTCTTTTCTGCGTTATATTAATCAGCTGGAGTTACAGTTTTGTTTTCCTTCACCGTGGCATGGTTAATATCTGCTGCCTTGAGACAATTACGGTGGTATGTTGGCTACATGTCAACCTGTGGATTATCTGGAGACTTGGTGGAGAGAGCGAGCAGGAAAGTAACGTGGAGTAGTTACGAAAGACTGATGTGGTGATCAGCTCTGCTACAACTGAACAAAAACGATTTTTTTTTGAAATAATATTAATTTAAAAGGTAATTACAAAAATAATTAGTTGAAAATAAAGATGACAAAACTAGGCTCCTGCTCTTGTCGCCATTCCAATAATGGTGATCGAGAGTTCTCTGTTGCTATTTGAATTCTAATGTTACGTAATATTCTGCACAATGTTATTATATTTTTTGTTGACAAATCATACTTACATTACATATCATTCAGTACAATGTCCTCACGAATTTTGTCAACAATTCACAATGATATGACATAACATTAAGCACAACATCGTCACATAATTGTGGACAAATAACACTAACATTAAACCCATTCATGACAGTGTCATCATCACGTAGTTTTTTGACAAATCAAAGTAATATTAAAAATCATTAGCACCACATATTTCAGCAGAATGAACCTTTCCTATAGCAGTGACCTCGACATCCGCCATGTGGACCGTTTCGAGTGGGCGGTTTGATGAAGTTTATGTGACAAAGTTCGAACAGTCGATGTCTCCTTTATCCTATGGATTTCTCACAGGGAATTTCTTGAAGGTGTGTCTAGACTCTCTACAAATGGAACATTTCTTCGTACGATGCCTGATTTCTACTTTGTCTATATCGTTCCTAATGCGTGATACTTGTCGATGGCCAATTTTTCCCTTCAGCATATCAATATTCGTGGCTCAGGTAAGTTGCTCCAGGTTGGATGGCCAACCACGGCGTATCCATATTTCTATGCACTTTATATTTGCATCACTTCCTTTTTGTTGAAATAGTTAGAGAGGTACTGGTTGGGATAATGCGCCACTGTTGAATATGCGACCATGACATGGGAGCAGAGTTTATGCCGAAGAAGGGGTTTGTTGTAAGTGCATACGCAACTAGTGCGGCGTAGCGTGCCTTTGTGGGTAATATTCTCGCTGTTCGTCCCGTGACGTTATTTATCCTTGCACATTATTTTGAAGCGAAGCACTCTTGTGTCCATCTTGAATGCCCGATGCATCTCATCCTTCTTGCTCTTCTCTTCATGTACTTGGTGATCATGACGGAGTAGATTACTCTGTTATTTGCCATGGCGAGCAACTCGTTGCTGGTTCTATCAACAAAGTAATTTGTGGTACCACGGAGAATTGTTTCTATAATACCAACCAAATGGAGGCACATTGGCTCCGTGGTTAGATTGGTTGTCATAAAACCTCATCGAGTACCACCCTTGTCATGTAGCAACGAATACTTCTCTTTAGGCTCGTGCTTAATCTAGTCTGAGAAGTATTTCACCCGCGTCCCCGTCTTTTTCGTCACTCGTCCGAGAAGCACGTGAATTGTTAATTTTGCCTCGGGAGAAAGCAAAACTTTGAACTAGCATTCCCATTCCCCATTTCTTCCCGGTTCTTCTTCTCTCCTCATTTCTTTTCTCTATTCCTTTTTTCCTCCATTACTTTTTCTTCTGGTGTTGTTGCTCCCTGCTGAAGCTCCCTCATGGTGCCTCCAGCTGCCTCTTGGCTTCCTCTCTTTTCCCTCATTGCTTCATTTCTTCCTCATTCATCTTTTCTTTTCCCCTACCTCCATTCTTCCTTGCTAGAGCTTTGCTGCTTGGTGATTTTAGTCGAAGCTTGCGCCATGGTTTTTGCGTCGCTCGTAGTCGGTGCTCTCGCTTGCCACCGCCCGTAGCTTGGCACCAGTCAGCGCCGCGCCCATGCCCCGGTTGGCCTCACATGGTGCACCCGTGCGCGGTTTGGCTCGGTCGTGCTCTTCCCTTAGGCCTCGGCCCGCCCTGTGCAACCGCCGCTGGTGCTGCCGCCCACCACCACCACCACCTGCACCTGTAGGACAAGCCCTCGTCGCCATGCTGCTGCGCCAAAACAGTACCGCCTCCAACTCCAACTCCTCGGTAACCACGGGGTCCCTAACAGAGGACAACTCGGTGCACACAAAGAAGATGATGCCGATGAACAAGATGTAGATGGCGATGGATCAGGAGACGGCGGAGGACTTCGAGGTGTACGTGACGCGGCTGCCCAGGGCGGATGACTTTGGTCTGGAGGGCTTCTAGTGTTAGCCTTAATCTTGTTGTCTAAAGTTTTAGTTCTTCAGTTTTAAAGTCTGTAATGGATCGTAAAAGGGAAACGCGATTCAAAAGCAGTCTGTGATCATTTCAGTTTTCTTTCTGTTCGTTTTTGAGTCAAATACTGTAGCTTGTCTAGTTTGTTATCAGTTTCGTGTTTTTCATATTTGGTGGAGAATCTGAGTCAGGAAACCGACTCCGTATTCTATTTGTAACTTGTTTTGATGTCTATATAAGAAATCAGAAAAGTCACATTGCAAGGTGTGGCGAAAATTGAATCAAAGGTTTCTCTGTTTCAGTACTCTCTTCTTCGATAGTTTTTTCTGAATATGCAGAGAAGCGTTTTTCAGAGATTGTTGAGAAGAGCATCAAGAGAGTTTGTGATTGAGACCAGAGTTTTCGTTCCAACATCCAGGAGGTGCTCCTCGAGGTGTTGGACGGCAGCCGGCGGCATCAGCATCAGCATCACCATCTGGGACCTCACCATCTGCCTGGACATGATGCCTGCTGCTGATGCTAGTACTACGCCGCTGCCCAAGCAGCAGGTGGCTGCCATGTGGGTCCCTAGTGTCGGGATGTTGGAATTAATACGGGCTAGGCCCAAATTTATATTCTAATTAATTCAAAATCCCAAAGGCTCATGTGCATGTGTTAAAACCGCTTAGTCCCATATGGAGAGTTTTATGGGAGTTACACCACTTTAAAAGGTGGAACGTGGTAACCCCTCGTGGAATTGGAGAGAGCCAATACACGCCAGCCGCCGCCGCCGCCACGCCGAGCTGAGCGGCGGCGCGAGCGAGCGGCGCGGCGGTGCGCACAGAGCGCAGCGCGTCGCGCGCGCGCGCTTTTCTTTATCTATTCAAAACGAAACGCACCGACTCGCAGCTGAAACTACCGCGCATGGCAACCGCTTTCGTCTTCTTCATTTTGGCCATTAATCAAAACGTTACCGCGAGTAATGGTCGCGTTTCCACCGACATGGAGAATCAATGGCGACCGCTTTTCAAAACGCTACCAAGTGAGTAATGGCGCGTTTCCACCGACACGGCGAATCAATGGCGACCGCTTCTCGCGAATCAAAAGCCTCGTCGCTTGGTTTTTGGCTATAAGTTCAAGAACAGAGTATCGAAAGTCGCTTCTTCTTCATCCAAAATCTCTCCACTGAAACGGTCTTTCGCGCTTTGATTGTTGTCTTCGCGATTTCCATCTTGGCGGCGCATGTACGCCAAACCGAGAGCAGATCCTCCGAACCCTCGTCCTTGAAGGCTTGCGCGAAGCGAGGACGAATAAGGTTTTGGGAGCGCACGCGTGATCGCCACCGCTTCCTCTTCGTCCGAATCTCGCTACATCTACATCAATCAGACGACTACTACCACGACGCCTACTACGCTATGACGAACGACGATCTCGCCAAAACTCTTGATGTCATTGCATCTTCTGCTGCCTTCTCTCGATCTCGTATGACCGTTCTCATTTGTTGTTTGCTTAGTTTTATCATCCGTTGTTGATCCAACGCTGAGATAGGTATGCTAGTTATATCTATAATGTTCTTGCTTATATGCTTTGTGAAAATGGCTAGAATAATTTCATGATTTATCTAGTGTATTTCGGATTAAAGTAATTCAAAAATGCTTATATGTTCAACAATCCAAAAACCTTATTATAGGCACTTTTCGTCAATCGCTTTGTCGCCACACTAAACTATCTCATTTCGATGGCTCGAATTATAAGAGGTGGCGCACTAAGATTGTGCTTTGACTAACTGCCATGAACGTTTTCCATGTGGCAAAAGGCAAGCTCGAAGGAACACTTACTCCTGATCAGGAGCAAGCGTTCGAGGCTACTGATAACCTTTTTAAAGGTGCCGTGGTTAGCGTTCTTGGTGAGAAGTTAGTTGATGTATACATGGTAATTACAAATGGAAAAGAGATGGGAAGCACTCGAGGCCAAGTTTGGGGTTTCTGATGCGTGCAGGAATCAGTATCTCATGGAGCAATACCATGACTATAGAATGGTTGATGAACGCTCAGAGTTGAGCAGCTCATGAGATACAATCCATGGCCAAAGAACTTGAGCATTTCAAGTGTGTGTTACCTGACAAGTTTGTCGCGGAGGCATTATTGCCAAGCTTCCTCCTTCTTGGAGGAATTTTGCTACTTCTTCAAACACAAGAGACAAGAGTTTTCGTTGAAAATCTCATTGGGTCTCTTGATGTTGAAGAAAAGGCGAGGCAAAAGATACACATACTAGAGGAAATGAGGGACATTCTAGTGCCAATGTGGTGCGTAAAAGAATGGTCAAGCTCAAAAGTTCAAAGGCAAAAACAAGACTGCACAAACAACAAGCTTTAAAAAGAAGAAGAAGAACACAAAGGATGGTCTTTGCTTTGTGTGTGGCGAACTGGTCATTGGGCCAAGGATTGCAATCAACGAAGGGTGTGAAGAATCGCATGGCGAGAATTCCAAGTCTGCCAATGTTGTTGTTGGTACTACTGAGACAGGAACTTCAAGGTATGGTAATTTACCTATTGTTCTTTTCGTATGTCAATCTACCGATTGGTGGATAGACACCGTGCTAATATACATGTGTGTGCCGATATTTCATTGTTTTCTTCTTACTGTGTCACTCGATTCAATTGTTCTAATGGGGAACGGTCACATGCCATCTGCTCATGGTGTTGGCACCACGATCCAAGTTTACTTCGAAAGATTGTAATCAAGAACGTGCATCATGTGCCATCTATCAATAAGAATCTCGTGAGCGGATCTCTTTGTGTAGAGATGGCTTTAGATCGTTATTTGAGTCCAATAAATTTGTAATGTCCAAATGTGGACAATTTGTTGGTAAAGGCTATGTGCGCGAGGCTTGTTCCGCTATCTTTTTCAGATTTGTGTAATCTTGTTGAACCATATTTTCAAAGTGGTAATGAGACTACTATTTGGCATTCACGACTTTGTCACATAAATTTTGGTTGCATGACGCGCAGCTAGCTTTAGAGTTAATCCCAAATTCACTTTTGCCAAAGATTCTAAATGTCAAGTTTGTGTGCAATCAAAGCACCTCGTAAGCCTCACAAGGTCGCTGAGGTAAGAAACTTGGCACCATTAGAACTCACACATTCGGATCTGTGAGATGAATGGTGTGTTGACAAAAGGTGGTAAGAGATATTTTAAGGTTATGTTACCAAAATTAAAATAAAATAAAATAATTATTTTATTGAATTTTCTGAAATTTGATAGAGTTTCATTGCTTTATTTGAAGTTTTGCTATTTTTAAAGTCAAAATTTAAAATAAATTTGAAGTTCTTGAAGTCTCATTTGGTTTTATCTGAAAAATAAAATTTTAATTAATTTCTAGAATTTTCTGCTTTTTTAAAAGCTTTTTCATAAATAGTTTAAAGCCAAAACAATTTATTTGCAAAATTATTAGCCAATTATAAGTTGGAAATAATTTTATTAAGTCCAAAATAAATCTGGGAATTTTTGTGAATTTTCTCATAATTTTCGGATTTAATTTGCTATTTTATAAAGCTAAAATGAATTAATCAGAATATTTAAATTGCAAAATGAATTGAAACCCCTAAAATTTCTTTGAGCCTAAACCTCCGGCCCATCCCTCTCTTCATGCCAAGGCCCAACCAAATTTCCCCCGCGCTGCTTTCTTCCTCGCACGCCCACCGTTGATCTAATCTAACGGCCGCACGCGCCCTCTCTCTCTCTCTTCATCTCATCCGACCGTTGGATGCGAATCCAACGTGCCCGCACCTCCCCTTCTTCTCTCACTGCATGTGGGCCCGCCGCGTCTTCCTCTTCCCGCTGGCCGCGCCGAGCCCGCCATTTCCGCCACGAGCTCCGCCAACCGCCACTCTGGTCGCCCGCGAGACTTGCATGAAGTGCACACGAACCCGCGCCACGCCCGCGCCACCCCACCTTCTTCCCACCTTCCGTGCGGCAACCCACGCCGCGCGCAACGGCCGCCCGATTTCGCCACGCGATCACCCTCCCGCCTCCTCCGCCTATAAAAGGAGGCATGGCGCGCCCCTAGCTCTCCTCATCTCATTCCCGCCCCTCTCGTAGCCTCTCCCTTCCTCTAGTGGCCGGATTTTGGAGTTCCTCTCCGCCACCCGAAAGACGGTTCTTCCCCCATTCCGGTGACCACAAGGGCTCATCGTCGACCGCGACCACCGCATCGGCACCGCCACGCCACACTCTACCCCGTGCGTGCAACCATTTTCCCCGAAGATCGTCGGAGCCCCTATCTCATAGGAGCCCGAGCAACGCCGTCGCCAAAACTCGTCGCCGGTGGCCAAAACGTCGCAACCGCTAGCTTCTAAGGTAAGCCCTAGAATCAGTGAGCCAATCTCTTGCGTTTGACACCCTTTGCACCCCTCGCCGGAGCCTCTCTCGCCGGCGAGCCCGGCACCGAGCACCTCCCCTCGTCGGTCCTACGTGGCAGGGCCACGTGTGTACCACGGTGGCGCCACCTAAGCCCCAAAACGCCCAGCCAACGCCACATGCGCACGGACCGCCACCTCAGCCCCAGCCCTAGTCCACACCCACCCGTGGACTTGGTCCACATGAGTCGTGAGACCGACATGTGGGTCCCACATGTCAGAAATTCTTTTAATTCATTTAAATTCTGAAAATCAGTCGCTGACATCAACATTGCGCAATAAAAGGCTTTTTCTTTAGAAAAATAATTCAAGAATTTCTGTTAAAATCAAATTTAGGGTTTTTAATAGATTTAAACTTAGAAAATTCATATCTTTTGAATCCCAACTCCAAATTGGGTGTTTCAAATTGCAAAATTTGTATAAAATCATTATCTAGCCAACCACATCAAAATTATTTAATTTTGAGTTCATTTGATCACAAATTTCTTTAAATCCTAAATTTATCATTTCATGTAATTTCAAACTTCAAAAGCTTATATCTTTTGCATCCAAACTCCGTTTGAGCCCATTCAAATTTCTAAATTTGTCTAAATTCAAGATCTAGCTAACTAAACCAAAATTATTTAATTTGGAGTTCATTTGAATTGTTATTGAATTTTGTTTGAATTTGGCTTATTTCATGATTAGATTTCGCTGACTTCTTGAGTCGATTGACGCCGCTTGAAGAGCTCATAAGAGGATTGATTTTGACTGTATGATCATTGTGATTGTACACATAGACTACCCGGAGGAAGTGCTTGTGAGTACTAGGTGACCTGTTAAGAAAAACAACATCACCTCAGTATCAGTTGATCTGTTCACCTCAAGCGAGGCAAGTTACATTCTTGATCATATTTGCACCTATTATTTAAAATTATTTAATTCTGTTTTAAATTATTATTGCATGCATATTTTGATTCAATTATTTTAAATTCCTGTTTTTAAATTTATAGTTATGCCTAAAATCCTTTGTATGGCCAACTTTGGTAATTGAAGCAAGCATATTGTCACCCTAGATAAAAACCTAGTTGATACAATAGTATGGACTAGGATCATTTGGAAAATATTGTGCTTAGCCATGCTTATAGATCACATATGTTTCATTTGGGAGATTTCAGCCAAAGATCAATTGATGTTTAATTTGTACCCTTGGCATTGGTGTGTCATGAGAGTTTTATAAATGACTTAGAAAAATAAAATAAAATGATGGTTTGGACATGGACGAAACGGTTGTCTGGTGGGTGCAGGTTTATGCACGGGCTCAACTGGGTAGGTTGAGGCCCAGGGTTCTGTTGGTTGTCGCCCAGGTCAATTAAGGATCGGTCTTCGAGCCGCATCTTGCTAAGTCATACCATACTACCACATGTCTTGTATGGGCAGGATCTGGCTGATTAATTTGCAAAGTTCCATTATGGTTATTCCTGTTGGTGCGGTGGGTAGTCTTTCATGACCTTTGTTAGTCCCACCCGGTGCAAGAGGGGGCCTGAACCCTGCGGAGGGGTAGTCCAAAGGGGACGAAACCTTTGCGAGGGAGGACTATGGTGGAATGGCGCATCAGAAGGCCTTGACACGTGCTCTAGATCGCTACCTAAGGTAGTGAGCGGTGGTATCGACGGATGCCAAACAACTAGAGAATTCATGTCTTGTGGGTAAAGTTGTACAACCTCTGCAGAGTGTTAAACTATTCGAATAGCCGTGTCCGTGGTCATGGACATGCTGGCAAAGCCACTCAAAGTTAGACTTCGATTTGAAAATATTTTTGTAAAACAGTTTTGACATGGATGGGTGTCCATTAGAAAAGTTATGGGTTGAAGCCCCGGGTTGGTGCCCGTGTTTATGTTGGTGTTAGGTTGGTGCCTGCTCTATCTTTATCAATTCAAAGTCAATTTTAGATTTTATAAAACTTGAGCTTTTGAACTTATTATTGTATTTAATGTCAAATGCTGTTTTTGCACAAATAACCCTATAAGCCTTTCTATTGTTACATCCATTTATGCATGACATTCTGTTATTTGACGGGTGTAACTTGCGAGCACGGAAGTTGTGCTCATACTTGCTTAATGCAAACAAATTTTCAGAGGAGAAGAACTTCGCTTCAGGTGTGGATCGTGACGACTAGGCCGCTACCCCACGATTGCTCGTGGCGCATTGTCGGACCCTACTACTTCTTCATCGTCTTCCGCTGTGTTTATTTAATGTTGCCCTGTAAGGCTATCTTGTAATCAACTCTGTTGTTTATTAATAAATTTTAGCGTTTATGGTTGTGTTATCACACTTGTTTACTGTGTAAGCTAGCCACTGATCATGGGACTAGTTCAGTTATGCACAGAAGATCTGGGATGTTAATCCCGGGGTCTTACAAAGTGGTATCAGAGCCATGTTTCGATCCTGGGACCTGTGGGTTATGGGCCCACCACGCTTCCGCTGCGTTTATTTAATGTTGCCCTGTAAGGCTATCTTGTAATCAACTCTGTTGTTTATTAATAAATTTTAGCGTTTATGGTTGTGTTATCACACTTGTTTACTGTGTGAGCTAGCCACTGATCATGAGACTAGTTCAGTTATGCACAGAAGATCTGGGATGTTGACTCCACTAGGTTCTGTTATGTGTATCTTTTGAAAACTAAAGATGAAGCTCTTCACTACTTTAAAATCTATAAGGCAGAAGCTGAGAACCAACTTGAAAAGAAAATCAAAAGGGTTAGGTCTGATCATGGTGGTGAGTACTTTTCTAATGAGTTCAATTTATTATGTGAGGAACATGGTATAAACCATGAGAGGACGCCTCCCTATTCACCCCACCAAACGGGGTTCTAAAGGAAAATCGTGACTCTAATCGATTTGGTTAACGCCATGTTAGACACAGCGGGTCTTTCCAAGGCATGGTGGGGGGAGGCTATATTGACTTCATGTCATGTTCTAAATAGGGTTCCTACAAAGAATAAAGAGATAACTCCATTTGAACAATGGGAGAAGAAAAGACTATCACTTTCATATTTGCGCACTTGGGGTTGTTTGGCGAAAGTCAATGTGCCAATTTTCAAGAAACGTAAGCTTGGACCAAAAACCGTGGATTGCGTCTTTTTAGGCTATGCTCACCATAGTGTTGGATATAGATTTCTAGTGGTGAAATCTGGAGTACCTGACGTGCATATCGGTACAATTATGGAGTCCAGAGATGCTACATTCTTTGAGAATATTTTTCCGATGAAAGATATGCCTAGTTCATCGAGTCAGGAGCCTGATACAACCCCTGAATCTGCCATTCCAATGGAATATTTTAAGCAAACCCCTGATCAAATTCCTGAGGAGGAAGACAATGAAACTCTGAGGAAGAGTAAAAGACAAAGGACTGCAAAGTCTTTTGGTTCTCGATTTCATTGTGTACCTTGTGGATGATACTCCAAGTACCATTTCAAGCATATGCTTCTCCGCATGCGAATACCGAAGGAAGCAATCGAGTGAAATGGATTCCATTATCTCTAATGGAACTTGGGAGATCATTGAGCGTCCTTATGGTTGTAAACCTGTAGGATGTAAGTGGGTGTTCAAAAAGAAGCTTAGGCCTGATGGTACTATCGAGAAGTATAAGGCACGGCTTGTGGCCAAGGGTTATACCTAAAAGGAAGGCGAAGATTTCTTTGATACTTATTCACTGTGGCTAGATTGACCACTATTCGAGTACTACTATCTCGGTCGCCTCACGGTCTTCTCGCTCATCGATGGACGTTAAGACGGCTTTTCTAAATGGAGAGTTGGATGAGAAAATTTACATGGAACAAACCAGATGGATTTGTAGTAAATGGTCAAGAAGGAAAGGTGTGCAAGTTGTTGAAATCTTTGTATGGTCTTAAACAAGCACCTAAGCAAAGGGCATAAAAGTTCGACAGAACTTAACATCCGCAGCTTTATTGTGAATGAAGTCCGACAGATGTGTGTATTATCGCCATGGCGGGGCGAGGAGTCATTCTATGTCGTATGTTGATGACATATCGATCTTTGGGACCAACCTTAATGTGATTAAGGAGGTCAAGGATTTCTTGTCTCGTAATTTTGAGATGAAAGATCCGGGAGTAGCCGATGTTATCTTGAACATCAAGTCGTTGAGAGGTGATGATGGTGGGATTACATTGTTGCAATCTCATTATGTGGAAAAGGTTCAGTCGCTTTGGTTATAGCGATCGCAAACCTTCTCCAACACCTTATGATCCTAGCGTGTTGCTTAGGAAGAATCTGAGAATAGCCGAGAGACCAATTGAGATATTCTCGATAATTGGTTCACTTATGTATTTAGCTAGCGGCACGTGCTCGACATCCGCTTGTTTGTGAGCAAACTAAGCCGCTTGTTTCTAATCCGGAGATGATCATCGGCATGCTCTTGAGAGGGTAATGCGCTATCTAAATGGTAATATGAGTTATGACATTCACTATACCGGGTACCTAGGTACTAGAGGGTTATAGCGATTCAAACAGATATCCGATGTCGATGAGATTAAGGCCACAAGTGGATATGTCTTCACACTTGAGGTGACTGCTTTCATGGAAGTTTTGCAAGCGCACCATCTTAACGAGGTCAACAATGGAAGCGTAACTCACGTATTAGATATCGCCATCGTTGAAGTCGAATGGCTTCGTGAGCTTTGATGGATTTGCGGTGGTTGAAAAACGGCATCGCTTATTTCGATGAATCGTGACAATCGGTCGTGATTGTCAAAGTGAATGATTCTAAGGATAATATGAAGGCATCAAGATATGTGAAGAGAAGATCAAGTCCGCCAGAAAATAAGAAACTCCGAGTAATAGCTTTGGATTATATCCAAACAAATAAGAATCGCGATCCTTTCACAAAGGGTTTATCACGAATGTGATAGATAATGCATCGAGGAGATGGGTTTGAGACCCACGTGAGTTATACCATAGTGGTAACCCATCCTATGTGATCGGAGATCCCGTGAAGTAGGATTGGCATAACAAACTATTGGTTAACCGAGAGGAGAGTACCTTTATAGACCCACTCTATTGGAGATGCAATTCTCTCTAAATCAGATGACAAAGTTGATTCTTATCTTAATGTGTTCGTGACTTGTTAAAGCAAAGATGTTGTCCACAGAGCATCTTGAAAGAACACACCTATATGAGCCCGATCGCTAGTTCTGCCTATGAAATAGGTAATTTCTAAGAAGCTCATGAATAGGCCAGAGTATGACTTATATGCTCCAACCCGCGGGGATGCTCGGCACCTAGTATCGCTTAAGGACTTAAGTGAAACTTATTCACACAAACCGCCAATTCAAGGCTTAGTCCATTGTGCGCTGTGGATAAGTGTAGCTTGTTTCCAGTGGATGTTCAACCTAATCGGTCTCCATCAAAATACTTGGTATATTAAAACAATATCGTGGATCAAGGCAATTGGCATGTGCCCTTGGGATATGGTGGGGATTGTTGGAATTAATACTGCTAGGCCCAAATTTATATTCTAATTAATTCTGAAAATTCCAAAGGCCCATGTGCATGTGCTAAAACCGCTTAGTCCCATATGGAGAGTTTTATGGGAGTTACACCACTTTAAAAGGTGGAACGTGGTAACCCCTTGTGGAATTGGAGATACCAATACGCGCGCTGGCCGCCGCTCGCCTCGCCGCACCACGCCGAGCGCGCAGTGCGTGTGCGCAGCGCTGCGCTTGTGCGATACAAAGCGCGCGCAGTCGGTGCGTCGCTGCTTTTCTTTATCTATTCGAAAACGAAACGCACCGACCGCAGCGAAACGGCCGCGAATGGCAACCGCTTTCGTCTCTTCATTTTTGCCATTAATCAAAACGTTACCGCGAGTAATGGCTGCGTTTCCATCGATTAATGGAGAATCAATGGCGACCGTTTTTCAAAACGTTACCGTGAGTAATGGCTGCGCTTTCCATCGATTAATGGCGAATCAATGGCGACCGCTTCCTTGCGAATCAAAAGCCTCGTCGCTTGGTTTTGGCTATAAGTTCGAAGAATGTGAGCATCGAAAAGCCGCATCTTCTTCATCCAAAATCTCTCCACGCCGAAACGGTCTTTCACGCTTTTGATTGTTGTCTTCGCGATCTCCATCCCGCTGGCGCGCGTACGCCAAACCGGAGAGCGGTCCTCGGAACCCTCGTCCTTGAAGGCTTGCGCGAGCGAGGACGAATAAGGTTTTGGGAGCGTTCGCGATCGCCACCGCCTTCCTCTTCGTCCGACTACGCTACATCTACATCAACAGACGACTACTACCACGACGCTTACTACGCTTATGACGAACGCACGATCTCGCCAAAACTCTTGATGTCGCGCATCTTCTTGCCTTCCTTCATCGATCCGGGTATGACCGTCTCTCATTTGTTGTTTGCTTAGTTTTATCATCTGTTGTTGATCTGAACGTTGAGATAGATATGCTAGTTATATCTATAATGTTCTTGCTTATATACTTTGTGAAAATGGCTAGAATAATTTCCATGATTTATCTAGTGTATTTCTGGATTAAAGTAATTCAAAAAATGCTTATATGTTCAACACGGGATGTGTGAGATGCGTTGCTGGAGGCAAGCGAGCGAGGGGCACCTGAGTCTTTTTTGAAATCTTCTCTCTTCCTTCGGCTCGAAAATGATATAATAGTGTCCTCGGTGTTCTACGGTAAAGTTATATATTTTTACAATGTGTTCTGACGTAACCACGTTTTTTGGATGTTCGTTGGCAAATGGTGACAATTTGTAGTGTCCTGTAGTCAATTTTCTCTTCTCTGTTTTTTTCTAAATAAAAGTGAGTTTACCCGAATTTTAGGGTTTTAAGGGTCTTTTATATGAGACATTGTGTCGCCATTTGGAACGACGATAAGGTTTGCGGGACTCTTACCGCCATTTGAAATGACGGTTTTTTAAATTTTAATATTTAAAAAATTTAGGATCCCTGTCGTCATTTAAAATGACGATAGAGATCTATCGCCAATTCAATTGACTGAATTGGTGACAAGGAGCTCTCTATACTGTTGAGCCTCATGTCGCCACTGCACATGTCCTTGTCGTCAATTGGAATGGCAACAAGAACGACTAGTTTTGTAATTTTATTTTTGACTATTTATTTTTGTAATTATTTTTTAAATTAATATTATTTCAAAAAAAAAATCAAACAAAAACATCTCGATGCTTCAGGTCCGTTTGGAATGTGATTTTTTTATATAATTAATTTCTTCTGATATCCCTATGTTCCAAACGGGTCCTCTAGAATGGAAGGCTAGGGTTAGGGTTATCGTGCTCCATTTCAACGTGTACCCTTTTCTTTCTTAAGCACATCATACATTGAACATGAACGCAAAACACTGACGCGCCAAGGGTAATGCGCTAATACGGCTTGTAACTTTGTATTGTAAGTATAATATAATGACACCCTCGCAAAATAGTATAATATAAAGACTACTGATCATTTTTTTTGCTCATGGCTAAATGAGAAGGCTTTTGTGGTCAATAATAGAGACGGAAGGGAGTCATGGAAATTTTAACTCACGAAATTAAGGTACAAATACATGCCGATCTTTACATTCGCGCACTTAAGAAATTAGAAGATGTAATTAAGCATTGTTAGCATAATTTGTCTATATGGTCGAATTATTGCGTTGGTTGGTACATATAGACACATGGGCGTTGCTATGCGTAATACCGCACACGTTGGTTACTCTCTTCCCCTTGGACACATTTCCTGGCCCCACGTGATTAAAGGCGTCCAAGGCTCCAAGTTTATTTCTTCACCAAATCCCGGCCGACGCCCCTCAAGTCATGGTCCTCTCTCTCACCATGGCAGCCTTGCTTAAGGTCTTGAATTCCCTCAAAACTTGCAGAGGTTTGCACAGCACAGCTTTATCGAGTGTGAAATACACAGAGAACCCACGGGAATTCTATCGGTGGTTTTACTCATGGATTGGGTGTCAATTTAACCGTCTCCTGAGAGGTAAATTAGGCGTGTGGCCATCGTGGTTGAACTTGTTGCTGCTGGCTGAGGGCTTCAGGAGGCAACTCAAGAGGCTTTGATGGTGAAGCTGCCGCTGATCTCCATGTAGTTGGCCACGATGATCATGCTGGAAGCCGAGAAAGTAGAAACTGTAGATCAACCACTACCGGACACAGCCGATTTGCCGAGTGCAAAAAGCTTTGCCGAGTGCCAAATAGCGGGCACTCGGTAAATCGATATTTTGCCGAGTGCGACACTCGGCAAAGACAAAACACTCGGCAAATCCCTCTTTGCCGAGTGCTATGCACTCGCAAATATTAACACTCGGTACATTCAACCTTTGCCGAGTGCCGTGCACTCGGCAAAGTAGGGCACTCGGCAAAGCGGCATGAGGTAACGGTCCTCGCCGACGCCAAATTTTGCCGAGTGCCGCCGCTTGGCACTTTCGGCAAAATCCATTTTGCGAGTCTGCCTGCGTGTGGCACTCTAGACAAGACCCGCTGAAGTCGCGTTCGCACTTCAAGAAACATTTTTGCCTCCAAATTTTTTGGCTCCCTCCTCAGTTAGTACTTATGTTAGGATTTGGTACATTTTGTGGCTTTTGTTATACTTAGTTAATTTATTTCATTTACTACAATTATTTCGGAAAATGCAAATTTGAACGCGCATCGAATAATGGAATTTAATGATTCAAAAATGATAGTCATGTTATTGAGTGTAGTGTGAGGTCGTATCACGAGCGGACCAGAAATTCGAACATCTTGTTGATGAAACATGATCCAGTGAACTTGCGAGCGAAGTGTTTTAAAATTATATAAAAGCAAACAACGTCCGAAAATTATGAAACCGTGGAGATGTCATGATATCATATGTGGAGGTCGTGATAAAATTTGAGAAGGTTTAGTGTATGTTGTCACGTCGATGCTTTCAAACCAGACATCTCCACATGTGATACTTATATCCCAAACCGAGATGTCCTCGGTTTGAAAGCATCGTGACGTGACAACATGCACGAAACCTTCTCAAATTTTTATCACAAATTCCTCACATATGATATCATGACATCTCCACGGGTTTCATAATTTTCTGACGTTGTTTGCTTTTATAGAATTTAAAACACTTCAGCCCGCAAGTTCACGATCATGTTTCACAACAAGATGTTCGAATTTCGGTCCGTTCTCGCATACGGCCTCACACTACACTCAATAACATGACTATCATTTTGAATCATTAAATTCCATTATTCGATGCACGCAAATCAAATTTGCATTTTCCAAATAATTGTAGTAAATGAAATAAATTAACTAAGTATAACAAAAGCCACAAAATGTACCAAATCCTAACATAGAGTACCTGCATCAGTAGGAGGGCTAAAAAAATTTGGAGGCAAAAATGTTTGACGAGTGCTGTGGCACCCAGACTCTAAGAGGGTCTTTGCCGAGTGCCACAGACGCACTTTCGAAAGATGGGAGAGGTCCTGCTTTTAAAAAAATTGAGGAAAAAATTTTAAATTTTTTTGTAATCCTCTTTGCCGAGTGCCATAACTCTGCACTCGGCAAACAAAATAAAAAAATTTAAAAAAACACCGCTGAGTGCGGTAGCACGACTCGGCAAAGGGAGATGTTCGATTTGCAAAACAAATTTGGAGGCAAAAATTAATTTTTTTAAAAATACTCTTTCCGAGTGCGGATCTCGCACTCTAGCAGCAAAGGCAAAAATTCTCTTTGCCGAAAGCGATCTCGCACTCTGCAAAGAAATTAAAAAAATTGTTTGCCGAGTGCCGATCGCGGGCACTCGGCAAACCATCAACACTTATACTTTTTGCCGCACACGACACACTGCGCACACACCGCGCTTGCGCGCTGGCCCCCGACGACGCTGCGCGCCATGCGCCGCGCGCGCCGCCGCCGCTCGCCACGCGCGCCGCTTCGCCACGCGCGCCGCCGCGCGCGCGCCGCTCTGCCGCCGCGCGATCCGCCGCCGCGCCGCTTCGCTTCGCGCGCCGCCACGCCACTGCCGCCGCCGCGCCGCGCCCGCAAGGCTTCTGCCGCTTCCCGCCGCCCTGCCGCGCCGCCGCGCTGCCGCGCCACGCGCGCCCACGCCCACGCCGCCGCGCTGCCGACCCACTGCTGCGCTGCCGCCCGCCGCCGGCCAAGCCCGCTGCGCTGCCGCCCGCTGGCCGCCGCCTGCCGCCCACGCCACGCCTGCCGCCGCTACTCTACAATAAGGGTATATATGATTTCTTCGCCTTCAAATTCTATTTTGCCAATGTCACATTTAACTACACTCATTGACCTCATCAGATATATTAAATTGTGCAATTATATGTATGAATAATGAATGTATGACTCTATAGGTGAAATTAATAGTGTTTAATTTCAATGTAAGTGCAATGTATATGCATATATAGATCTAGCTTGCAAATGGTCATGCGAGAGTGCCAATGAATTAATGTACGTATTGCTGATCAAGGTATGTAACAGCATGCATAATATGAATCTTAGCCCTAGTTTTGGATATGTGTAGTGTGCCAAATGCTCATGCAAGGTGTCAACGATATGTAGTATTAATGCTAATCAAGCCTTTAGGTATTAGCATGCATATATAATATTAATTTCAGTCCTAATCTTGGATATTTAATTTGTGCTTATGCACGAGTTAACTCTGTAGACTTCAAGATAAGCTATAGCTAGCTACCACAATATTCGACGTTTGGTGTATATATACTTGGGTTATATCTACGATTTTAATTATACATACAAACGCATGCTATATGGAATAATCTCTTGACTTCGAATTTTCTGAATATGTGCATAGACTACACCGTATATTGTCATCCCTACTTTCTTTACTTTACATATAGCATGTATACCGTGTTTCCTATCACCGGTCTTCGATAGTGGGTTTTAAAATCAAATTAGACTAAGAAAAAAATAAATTATCATGATATGAAATTATTTTGTAGGATTTACTTGTGAGCGCTACCTTCAATTTTTTTTTGAGATTGCACTACCTTAAATTAGAGAACATATTATGTGCTCCAAGCCAAATTCACGCTACTAATCCTCCCACTCCTCGGAAAGTGGTCCAAATCGTCGTGAAAAATTCCAAAAACATAGCCTAGTATACTCAGCAACTTTCATATTTAATCCGATAGCCATAACATTCAATGTAATCTTGTCTCACATGCAATCTCTTCTCCTTTGTGCAGCCTCAATCGGCGGGTTCAAATAATCCACCTCATGCGCCTCCGAATGATGGAGCTTTTCTTCACCACACCGCAGTGGCCACCTTCGAGATGAATGGTAGTTGTATTTTCATTTGTTGTTCACTTGGTGATGGACTTGTGATATACTTATGATGCACTTGTCGACTGTGATGAACTTGTGGATTTGTTTGGATGGACTTGAGCACTTATTGTTATATATGTGATGGATGTGATAAATATGTGATGGATGAGATATATATGTGATGGATGTGATATATATGTGATGGATGAGATATATATGTGATGGATGTGATATATATGTGATGGATCTGATATATGTTTGGATGGATTTGTTTGTCGTGATGGAATGTAAAAAACAAATAAAAAACGCAGTTTTGGGTCACTTTGCCGAGTGCAACACACGGCAAATAGGTCCTTTGCCGAGTGCCATGGTCATGACACTCGGCAAATCTGGGAATGTGGGCACCTGAAAATCCCATTTTTCCAGCTTTGCCGAGTGCCATGACCATGGCACTCGGCAAAGAATTTTTTTAAAAAATTAAAACTTTGCCGAGTGCCGAGCCTGCTACGCCAGAAAGAATTTTCAAATTTTTTTAAACCTTTGCCGAGTGCCGCCGTTCGACACTCTCGAAACACATTTTCAAAAAAATCTTTGCCGAAAGCCGCGGGTTGGCACTTGCGCCAGCGCCGTCAACGGGCCGTGTGTCCGAATCGGGCCTTTTCTTTGCCGAGTCTCGACTCGGCACTCGGTAAAGCCTTTGCACGAGTGCCCAAAAATACACTCGCAAGGCTGATTTGCCGATTAATTTTTTCCGAGTGCCTTTGCCGAGTGTCGCGCTCTAAAGCCTTTGCCGAGTGCCTGAGGCACTCAGCAAAATGCCTGAGTCCGGTAGTGAACAGCTCCTCCTGCCCCATGCATGGCCTTCTTTTCCCTCTCTTCCTCGTTGCCTGTGGAGTTAGCTCACCGCCGGTCCAGACGACGTAAGGTCGCACTCAAGGGGAAAGGTCAAGTGTGCCCGCATCCTTCTGCAGAGATCCAGAGCTCTAAACTCACGTGCTTCTAAGGATCGTAAGACTATCACACACCAAAGGTAGCAGGGCATCTTCAATAGATTACTACATAGGTTTTCTAGTGACGTGGAGGAGAGTGAGGTCGTCCTCTTACGAAGCAACATGTGTATCACGCGAGATAAGACACTAGCGGCGAAGCTTTTTGCTGTTGAAGCGTAGTCGTCGTTTATTCACAAGAAACAAGGCACTCGATTTATATAAAGCTTAAATGCTTGTGAGGTTTTAAAGAGACAACTTAAGAGACAATGTATTGAAATAGTCTAAAATTATCTCAAAATAACAAGAATGGTGTTAAAAACAATCTAAAAGACAAACTATTGAACATGTCCGTATCCATAGCAATTTCCATAGACACATAATAACGGAGCACTTTGGACATATGCAAAAAAAGCTTTGTACAAATTAAAGATTGTCAGCGGAATACGAATGTGACGCCCCGTGTTATTACCCCAGGGGTAATAACATTTAAGATATCTGATTACTATTCGCTTGCCCTGTAGAACACCGCTTCAACGAATAGTAAGCCTTACCGAGTTAGCGCATCGTAACAATAAGATAGAAATCGCCCTTATTCAAACAGATAGCCACGCAGGCTAAAGTCTTACGCACATGATTAATTTACATAGCCAAAATAAGACTAAACCCCCTTCTTGCCACACTCCATCGGCCTCCTACTCGCCCCGTGAGTCGAATACGGTGTCCATCTCGCCTGCGCGCTCGTAGTAAGGGTCTTCGCCGCCGTGGTCTCATCTGCACTGCAGTGCCTCGCCCACTCGGGATACTTCCTGCTGGACTAGGGTCTACAAAGGAGAATACTAACAAGGTTGAGTACAACTGAATGTACTCAGCAAGCATTAATAGCAAAAGATGCAAAGGATGCACTATCTCTATTCTTTATCACAATTTCTAAGCCATCTCACTTTAGAAAATAAATCTCGACAAAAAGGCAAATTTTAATACTGAAAAACTCTACTAGTCACTCGGAGAGACGAAAGACCCCCTGTGGTTCCCGTAGACTCCAATCCTGGAGACTGGCATGAATTCATGTTTTGTTTAGCACTGCGCAGGCTTTGTACCACTTTACCCATAGCTATTCGAACTCTCTGAGCAATGTGGTTCACCGCATTGCCTTAGATGCGGGTTCAAGATCGTAATCTGTAACGCTTTCAGAGTTACGTGATTAATTTCTCCACCCATCACCTTCGCCGGCGTGCATTAGATCACGCCGCCGACCTCATCTTTCACCGAGTTACGTGAGGTTGGTTGAGGCGCCTTCCATCCTGCACTCAACACTCCACCTTAGCGCATATAGCGCCTTGATCCCCACTCCTGACTATCCCCACCTGGCCCCGGGTTCTTCCATATCACTCACACACCTATTACTTACCCGATGTGGAGAGCATAGTCACGTGAACAAGGTAGCATTTTCTCGCTTCCGAAACGGAAAATGGTTGGCACTCGACTACAGATCTGACCGAGCAAGAGTTGGTTGGTCCTTATATTATAGCCATATGTAAAAAGGCCCACCTCTTACCTCAACATCATCGTCGCGATTCTCACCAGGGTCCCTTTTACCCTCCTAATAGATCTCATTCTTTCTTAATCATCTTAATCATCTCAATCATTTTCTTTAGGTTTTGGAAAACCATTTTGATGCAATACATATAATAGTGCAAGATAGGTATATTTTTAAAGTAACTATATTAATGTTCAAGAGGATCGCTTTCGTAGAAGTAGGAAAAGTTGGCGCCACTTGAAGTCACCGCTTCCTCGCTCACATGCAGTGTTGCCGTATACAGAGAAGATCGCAACGAATAATAGTATAAGTAAATACGTAGTTGATTTGAGTGATAATATAGATAATAGTTAGCGATTTACTACAAGTTAGCATATTTTACTTACTAAAATGCTTTTATGTTCTAATCGAGATTAGCACTCACCGATAGTCGCCACTAGTTTTAAACCCACTCAACTAATTTAACGACACAAGTAAAGATGACAATCTATTCTAGTAGCCAACTCACAGAGCAACGAGAAACTAACTAAACTGCGATTGAACTAAACCTGAACCTAAACTAAATCTACCCTCTAATCCCTCTCTCTCTCTCTCTCTTTCTTCTCACCCGGCCCAACACACAACTTAGCCCACACACACACACACAACACCCAAAATTTCACACACGCACGCACAACACCCAGCCCACACACACGCACGCACCCGACCCAACACACACCTCAGCCCACACACCACACACGGCCCACACACACGCACGCACACAACACACTAAACACACGCACACGCTAAGCACGCACGCACTAAGCCCACACACACACTAAGCACACCCTAAACACACGCACACAACACACCCTGAGCACCCACACGCACACTACCTCTTCCTTCCACCTCTCCCCCTTCTTCAACCCCAGGCGTCGCCGCCCCTACTGGCTCCGGCTCGGCTTCTCCTCTCGGTCCCCATCGCGCCGGCTCACGGCGCCGCCGCCTCCTCTACCTAGCGCCGCCTCCCTTGCGTCGACCCGACTCTCCCTTTCTTGGCTTGGCCCGCCTGAATCCGGCCCGCCGCTTTCTCCAGTGCGGCCCGCTCCCGTCGATCTTCTCCTTCTCGGCGGGCCGGAAGGCTGGCGCCGCCACCGCGCGCCGCTCTCTCGCTTCTCTACCTAGCGCCGCTTTGTTTCCTTCCGCCCGACTGGCTCTCCTCTTGGTCTCTCTTCTCGTGGCCGCCGAGGCGAGGCCGCCTCCCTTGCTGGCCTACGCCACCCGCGCTCGGATCTGGCGCCTCCTCCTCTCTCTTCCTCTCTCTGCCGGTCACTACCGGCTCGGATCTGCTGCTAGGGTTTGGAGTGCGCGGCTTGGCCTTCGGCGGCGGTCGGCGAAGACCAACGCTTATCCTCTCTACAACTCTACTTGATCTCTGCCGCCGCTTGCATGAGTGCTTGTGGTGAATGCAGTCGAGAGGGTTGGATCTGGAGGTGGATGCTCTGGGAGGTATGACAATGCAGACTACGGTGTAGGCAAATGCTCACCTTCAGTTCATACGTTCGCTAATTTTACTCAAGAGGAAGGATGAGCGGGATTGTTTTAGTTGTGCTTGTGTTGTGGAATGGTTTCTTTTGGCCTTTGCTGTTCCAGGTTGATGACCGATGATGGTCCGTGTGGGGATGCGGTGGTGCGCCGGCCATGCAACGCCGAGCTCTTAGGCTGCCTCGCGACACCAAGCTCACCTTGAGCTGCGTCTGGGTGAGGAGGAATGGGGAATGGTTGTGGTGAATGAGCGGGGGGACAGTAAAATAGAGACTCTCGGCTGTGAATGTGGGGGTAATTGGTCGTGTAATTGGATAGGCTTGCACTGTGGCTTGCGAGAGAAAACAAGCGTGGTACTTTCGCTTTTGATAGCGATGTGGATGAGAGCGCACCGTGTTAGGATCTTGTGATGCTTGTGAGCAGCGGAGATGGTTCTAGGCGATAGTGCTACTAATTTGTTTGTATGATGCGGGATGTATGAATGTAATGATGTGCTTGATGATTCTGGATTCTGTGGATGTAAAATGAGCTACGACATCTTATATGCAATTGTTGATTTCTTTGTCTAATGCAAAGGATATGCAATCTATTTATATATTGATCAATCACAGTCTTTGAAAGACGATTGAAAAGGTGGGCGAATGCATGAATGAATGAATGACACGGTATGCTTGGTGATTAGGAGCGATCTAATACTCGCTAACTCGACGCTAAGAAAGGATTAACCGTTAAACCCGACATCGCTACGAGGTTAGGCCTAAAACGCGGCGCTCATCCTACCCACTTAGAAACAAATTTCGCCTCAAATTAAAAGCTCACTTGAGCAGGTTGGGGTAGACTTGTGTGATTCTTCTTCCTTCTCCCATGTAGCTTCTGCATGCCGAGTGATTTTTCCACAACACTTTGCGAGCGTATCATCCTGTTCCTAAGCGGCGGTCTTCATTGCTAGAATTTTCACGGGCGTTCTTCGTAAGTCAAATCATCTTGCAAAGGTATGTCGAGGTTGGTTACATCTTTGAAGGCTCTCTCGGACATTTTCGAGTTGAGAGACATGAAACACATCGTGAACTCGTGTGATTGGGTTGGTAGCTCCAGTTTATATGCTGAGGTGCCCTTACGCTCTAGGATCCGAAAGGGTCCACATAACGCGGACTTAGCTTCCTTTTAGTCCAAATCTGCGTACTCCCGCATAGGTGATATCTTTAGATATACATAATCTCGACTTCAAACTGGAGGTCTTTCCTGTGCTTGTCAAGCATAGCTCTTTTGTCTACTACGGGCAATCTTGAGGCGTTCTCGAATTAATTGAATTTTCTCATCGTTCTCCGCACGAGTTCGTGTCCTAGCGATGGTCTTTCTCAACTTCATACCAAAGATATTGGTGACCTACACTTTCGCCATAGAGAGCTTAGTGCGGGCCATTTGGATGCTAGGCTGGTAGTGTGTTGTTGTATGCAAACTCGCTAAGGCTAAACATTTTTCCCAAGATTCTCCAAAGTTTAGCACGCACGCCTTAGCATATCTTCTAGGATTTGATTTACCTGTTCATCGCCCATCGGTTTGGGGTGATAGGCGTCTTGAAATTGAGGTGGTGCCCAATGCGCTTTGTAAGCTCTTCCGAAACGAGAACAAACACAGATCCTCTATCCGAGGTAATTGTCTTGGTACCCCATGTAGAGTAATTATTCTCTATGTAGAGTTCAATGAGCTTATTTGTGGAGTACTTCGATTAGTGGCAATAAAATGAGTGACTTTGTAAGGCGATCCACTATAACCCAAATGGCATCCCTTTTTTACGGTGAGAGGAGACCATTATAAAGTCCATACAAATATCCTCCCATTTCCATTCGGGTATTTCTAGTGGTTTTAACAACCTGCGAGGCGCGGTGTTCGCTTTGACCTTTGGCGGTATCACATTGGCCTACATAATCGGCTATAGCTCGCTTCATGTTTGGCCACCGAAGGTTTCTTTCAAATCCGATACATTTTTGTCTTTGCTGGATGGATAGTGTACTTGAGTGTCATGTGCTTCACGGAGGATAGTCTCCTTAATTTGTGGTTGATCGAACGCAAATTCTCGCCATCGCCACGAGGACTCGGAGTCGTCGATGTGGAACTTCGGAGGGTTGGCTTTGATTCGATCGCTGACTTTCTTCCCGATAAAAGGGTCGGGCGGTTGGTGTTCTTGGATTTGATCACGAAGGTGGGATGAAACACCATGGCGGCAATGGTAGCTTGTAAGTCGTAGTTTCCACTTTTATTTCCATTACGGCGGGCTTGGATTAAATCGGTGGCATGGCTCTCGGTGGAAAGGTAATGGCAATGAGATTTTTACGCTAAGAGCATCTGCTACCATTAGCTTTTCTGGGTGGTAAGCTATGGTTAGGTCATAATCTTTAATCAGCTCTAACCATCTTCTTTGCCTCATATTCGATTCCTTCAGGTAAAGATGTACTTGAGGCTTTTATGGTCATTGTACAAGGTACACTTGGACCCGTACAAGTAGTGTCTCCAAATTTTCGGGCAAACACTCGACTCCCAGTTCAAGGTCATGAGTAGGATAGTTTAGCTCATGGGGCCTTAATCGCTCGAAGTATATGCAATGACTTTGTCTTCTGCATACGCATCCCAACCCATGCTTTGATGCGTCGCAATAAACCACGTAGTCAATTCCCTCCTTAGGTAGGGATAAGACCTGCTGATGGTTAAGCGTTGTTTCGACTCACAAAGCTTTTCTCACACATTTCGTCCATACGAACTTTGCGTCTTTCTTCAAGAGCTTTGTGAGAGTGAGGTGATCTGAGAGAATCCTTTATAAATCTTGGTAATATCCCGCGAATCCCAGAAACTCCTGACTTGATAACATTTGTTGGGCAGTTCCATGAGGTAACGGTTTCGATCTTGGAAGGATCCACTTCGATTCCTCTTCCGAGATAATGTGCCCAAGGAATGCTACTTGGTCTAGCTGGAATTCACATTTACTCGAACTTGGCATACAGATTGATTTTCTCTCGAGGACTTGTAAGACAATAGTGAGGTCTTGCACATGTTCTTCCTCACTTTTCGAATAGACCGAGGATGTCATCAATAAAGACCACCACAAATTTGTCTAAGTACTTCATAAACAGTTTATTCATTAGATTCATGAACACCGCGAGAGCGTTGGTCATTCGAATGGAACAACTGTGTATTCATGATGCCCATATCGTGAGACAAAAGCGGTCTTCTTAATGTCACTAGGGTTGACTCAATCGATGATATCGGATCTTATATCGACCTTCGAGAATACCCGTGCTCCCTTTAGTTGGTCAAAGAGATCGTCGATTCGAGGTAACGGGTACTTATTCTTTATAGTGACATTATTTAATTCCCGATAGTCATGCACAACCTTACTCGCTCGTCCTTCTTGGGTGCAAAGAGAACAAGAGCTCCCCATGGTGATGTACTTTCTCTAATGAATCCCTTGGACTCAAGTTCATCCAATTGCTTCTTAAGCTCTACCACTCTTCCTTACTCATCCCTGTGCGGCCTTTTGGAAATTGGGGCATTCCAGAATTAGGTTGATAGTGAAATCGACCTCCTAACAGTGGCATGCCCGGCGCTCATCAGGAAAACATCCGGGAAGTCTTTCACTATTGGTATGTCGTCTCACCCCATTCACTTGAGATTGGCTAGGCTGGGGTCCGTGGCTTATGTTGGGTTCTTGCCCGAAGATATTGCGAGCGGGTCCCATCGGGCTTTCGATGGATACCGCTTAGTTTCACGATCTATGTTTACTCCATGGGCAGCTAACCATCCATGCCGGTGATTACTTCTAAACCTTTTAGGTCAATTACAAAGAGGTTCGCTAGGAACTTGGTGTTGTGAATTATGACGACTTGATTCTTTCTAATCAACGTCACTTCTAACGCCCCGTGGCGTACTCACTCCATTGGTTTTCCAACGGTTCGGATGTCAATTTATGTTCTACTAGGAACTTGCAAGAAATAAGCGAGTGAGTTGCTCCGAGTCAAAGAGAACGATGCACAGGCAGGTGGAAGTAACAACTTTCCGTGATCACATCGGTGGCTTCTCCAATATGCTCGGCCGTCACATGCGTCGGTAGCGCTTGTCCTCCTCTTCCAGTTCCTCCAAAGGAGTGATGGGTTGCCTTTGGGTTGACTTATGCGGCTAGCTTGAGATGGTGTTTGGTGCGGTGGTCGAGTGCAGTGTGCAGGTTGCATTGGAGTCCCGGATATTTTCGTGGTAAGGACAATCGGCCTTGAAGTGACCAAGCTGCCGCAATTGAAGCATGCTCTGTGCGCTCATGCGCTCTTTAGTCAAGTGGCTTCCTCCACATTTTGCACACTTGAGCTACCGCTCTCGGCCGTCTCACACCGCAGATCTCTGGAAAGATGGGTTGTAGGATCTGAAATTGGGTGGTCCAAATCGAGGTGGAGGTGTTGATGTGATAGGGACGAGGTCTCTGAGTTTATGTGGTTGGTGATCCGTCTTAGCCTTCTTCCTTCTTTCTTACATCGAGTTGGAATGTTCATTTTCCAAAATTATGGCTCGATTGACTAGGTCACCGAATTCATTATCTTGTGAATGGATAGGAGCATTTTGAGTAAGGTGCATTCCATCTAGGAATTTCTCTATTTTCTTCTCTTGATTCTGTCGACATCAATTGGGGGCATAGCGGAAAGATCATTGAATTGGCTCAAGTATTCAACCATCTTTTTCCCGCCTTGAGTTAAGGCTCGAAATTCTCGTTTCTTTAACTCCATTCTTCCAAAGAGGCACATGAGTTTCCGTGAAACGAATCTTAAATTCAGCCAAGTGATGGGTTGCTCACGACACGACATGGTGGTAGTTTAGCCACCATGTGGCTGCTGGTCCGGTTAATCGGTGTGTCTGAATACCAACCTTCTCCTCATCGTAACATCCGACGTGTCCAATTTCTTTTCCACCTCAATTAACCGATCCTTTGGCGTCAAAGGATCGATGGCCTTGGCAAAGGTGGGAGGGCGAGTGCGAGAAAGTCACCGGACTAACCCCGCGGGTTGGGCTGCGAGGTGGTAGGGGCTACTCGAGTTAAGAGTGCTTCCATGAAGCGGTTACGTTCTCTTGGGCTTCCTTTACGAGTTTTGACTTCCTCCCGGAATTTTCGAGGAATCGAAAAACCTCGCCATTACTCCTAGTGGATCGGCGGCTCTTGGAGGTCTTTGTTGGTGACTTCTCGAAATCTGCCGTTCTAGGCCGGCCGAGAGCGGGGTCATTGAGGTCCACCGTGGATCTCTGTTGGTTCTTGCGGGAGGTAAACCCAACCTTAGTCCCAATCCTTGGTCTTCGTGCTCTTGACCTTCCATCCGAAGAAAAAGCAATGAGGTTAAGAGAAGAAGGTTACACTTGCATGATTGCAATTAGGTCGCTTGCTTTACTTGCTCTTTTAAGATTTAGCGATTGCTTAAGGTGAGGAAGGATCACCATATTAACTGGCGAATCGGCACCGCGTTTTAGTTGAGTTAAGCCACACACATGGTAACCAAATAACACCAAGAAACAATAGAGATGCAAAAAGATCCAAATACTACACTACCTGAGTCTCTCGTGCTCAGTCACGCTTGAGATCCCGTTCTCAAGACCGCCCAAACCACGTGTTTGGGACCGCTCAGAGCTTGCCTCTGAGTGCGACCTACACTACCCTGGATCCACGTGCCCAGGTACGCTTGAGATCCCGTTCTCAAGACCGCCCAAACCACGTGTTTGGGACCGCTCAGGGCTCATTCCTGAGTACGCCCAGGACTTCGTTCCTGGGTACGCCAGAGCTACACGCTCGGAGTGCCACGGACCACTCGTCCGGGAAAACTGAAGTGCAGAAAGAGGATAAGACATCTTTTTACTCCGTCAGCCATTATCTTTGTTCTCTTTAAGTAATTAATGATTTACTGGGGAGGCTGACGTGTCACTTTGGTTATAGAGATGAATAGGTAAGGAGACTAATGGGCATGGTCCAAGCTTGTCCAAAACTGAAAAAGCCGGTCCATACCAGAATTCTACTGCAAGCCTCTACCCTCGGCATGCAACTTATGATCTTATATTGAGGCCACCCCAACTATAGTCTCAAACATTCTATCCTAGGTCGAGAAACGAAACTGAACACTCACTGAAACACAAGTTACAACAGGTTCTAATACAACAACAACTGATACAACAAGGGTACAACAAATACAACAGGGATACAATAGATACAACAAGGAGAAACTCCGAACTACAACAAGTTACTCCCGACTCGACACAACTAAAGGACCTCCAACTACCACTCCTGCAGGTCACTCTCCTCACTGCGCCACTCCCGACTAGGGTGGCGCCTCCCAGCGCAGCTGCTGCTTTGTCCCCAAAGTAGGTGCGGAAGGCCTCGTGAACAAGGGTGGTGTCTCTAATAGGATCTGGAGAATGCAGTGGTGGGAGGACCACGAAACTCTGTCTCAGACGGTGAGGAAGTGGACACTCACGGTGGCGGGTGGGATCTCCTAAGTTTCCACGGGATGGTGGTGTGGGAACATGTGGATATGGGTAAGGAGGAGAAGGGATGGGAACGAAAGGCTCATAGGATGGGTCGGGGGCAGAGGCGTGGGAGGTGCGGTGGTGAAACTATCAGCTATGAAGGAGTAAAGGGATAAGGTGGGGTGCAAGCGGATCAAGTGGGTGGAGTGGATGGTGGGCCTAGGTGGAGCGGTGGGTGGAACTACGGGTGGGCGGAGGTGGAACGTGGGTGGTACTTGCATAGAAACCGATGCGGGTCGGAGGGAGGGTGCGTGAGGTGGGTATGGTGGAGCAATGGAAGAAGAGGCATAGTGGTTCTCTGAAGAACCTCATAGATATGGCACCGCCGCAAGAGGTTGACACTCTCCTCGCCTCTAGCTAAAGCTCCTGGGTTGAGTCATACAACATGGTACTAGACATCAACATGGTCTCGGTAGTATCCTGTCGCAAGACTGCTTTGGGCGAGAGAAAGTGGTGGATATGGATAACTAGTAGTGACGCTAGGTCCAAATCGCAAACCTAACCCTCACGGGTCATGGTGGTACCCCTCAAGCGAGAACCCCTCAAGTGATCACCGAAGTGAGCCCTAATGGCGTGGATGGCCCTATGGGCTGCCTCACCAAGGGTCCGTAGTCGTCTGAAGTACGCCACTCTGCCGTATACTCTACATAGTAGCTACGGTCCAGGGGGATCCCTGTAACTATGACTCCTACCAAGGGGATACCACTCAGACTGCCTGTCTCCTGAAAGAAGTGTGGGAAGGGTGCTCCTAAGTGATGCAGTAGCTTCCCCAGCATAAGCACCTGCTGTCCTCGCACTCGCTCCGCTGGAAGCTTGGACCTACTCATCCTGCATAACAGGGAAGAGTTCTATGTTAGTATGGTTGTCACTTTAAAGAAAGGTAAGCTTTTAACATATTAATTTTGATCAGGTGGGGTGAGGAAGAAAATGACCTCAAGATAAGGGTTACTAAGATACTTAGTGCAATATAGCAAGTAGAGGGCATACTTAAGTTAGGCAAGGGTTTCTATCTTATTAGCGTGGCCCGAACCTATTGCTCTGATACCATCTGTGACGCCCCGTGTTATTACCCCAGGGGTAATAACACTTAAGCATCTGATTACTATTCGTTTGCGGTAGAACACCGCTTCAACGAATAGTAAGCCTTACCAGAGTTAGCGCATCAGAACAATAAGATAGAAACTGTCCTTTATTCAAACAGTTAGCCACGCAGGGCTAAAGTCTTACGGCACACAGATTAATTTACATAGCCAAAATAAGACTAAACCCCCTTCTTGCCTGCCACACTCCACTGGCCTCCTACTCGTCCCAGGAGTCGAATACGGTGTCCATCTCGCCCTGCGCCTCGTAGTAAGGGTCTTCGCCTTTGTGGTCTCATGCTGCACTGCAGCGCCCTCGCCCACTCTGGGATACTTCCTCTTTGGACTAGGGTCTACAAAGGAGAATACTAACAAGGTTGAGTACAATCAATGTACTCGACAAGCATTAATAGCAAAAGATGCAAAGGATGCACTATCTCTATTCTTTATCACAATTTCTAAGCCATCTCACTTTAGAAAATAAATCTCGACAAAAGGCAAATTTTAATCTTGAAAAACTCTACTAGTCACTCGGAGAGACGAAAGACCCCTGTGGTTCCGTGAGACTCCAATCACGAGACCGCATGAATTCATGTTTTGTTTAGCATCGCGAGCTTTGTACCACTTTACCCATAGCTATTCGAACTCTCGTGAGCAGGGTTCACCGCATTGCCTTAGATGCGGGTTCAAGATCGAATCTGAAACGTTTTCAGTTACGTGATTAATTTCTCCACCCATCACCTTCCGCCGGTGCAGATTAGATCACGCTGCTGACCTCATCTTTCACCGAGTTCTGGTGAGGTTGGTTGAGGCAGCTTCCATCCTGCACTCAACACTCCACCTTAGCGCATATAGCGCCTTGGATCCCCCACTCCGGACTATCCCCACCGGTCACGGGTTCTTCCATATCACTCACACACACCTATTACTTACCCGATGTGGAGAGCATAGTCACGTAACAAGGTAGCATTTTCTGCCCGCCGAAACGGGAAAATGGTTGGCACTGAATTACGGCATCTGACCGAGCAAGAGTTGGTTGGTCCTTATATTATAGCCATATGTAAAAAGGGGCCCACCTCTTACCTCAACATCATCGTCGCGATTCCCCAGCCAGGGTCCCCTTTTACCCTCCTAATAGATCTCATTCTTTCTTAATCATCTTAATCATCTCAATCATTTTCTTTAGGTTTTGGAAAACCATTTTGATGCAATACATATAATAGTGCAAGATAGGGTATATTTTTAAAGTAACTATATTAATGTTCAAGAGGATCGCTTGCCTTCGTAGAAGTAGGAAAAGTTGGCGCCGAAGTTCGTCACTTGCTCTGCTCGGTCTTGTTTGTATACAGTAGAAGATCGGCAACGAATAATAGTATAAGTAAATACGTAGTTGATTTGAGTGATAATATAGATAATAGTTAGCGACGACTACAAGTTAGCATATTTTACTTACTAAAATGCTTTTGCGTTCTAATCGAGATTAGCACTCACCGATAGTCGCCCACTAGTTTTAAACCCACTGACTAATTTAACGCACCAAGTAAAAGATGACAATCTATTCTAGTAGCCAAGTCACGAGCAACGAGAAACTAACTAAATCACATTGAACTAAACCTGAACCTAAACTAAATCTACCCTCTAATCCCTCTCTCTCTCTCTCTTCTCACCCGGCCCAACACACAACTTAGCCCACACACACACACACACAACACCCAGCCCACACACACGCACGCACAACACCCAGCCCACACACACGCACGCACCCGACCCAACACACACCTCAGCCCACACACCACACACGGCCCACACACACGCACGCACACAACACACTAAACACACGCACACGCTAAGCACGCACGCACTAAGCCCACACACACACTAAGCACACCCTAAACACACGCACACAACACACCCTGAGCACCCACACGCACACTACCTCTTCCTTCCACCTCTCCCCCTTCTTCAACCCAGCGCCGCCGCCCATCGCTCGGCTCGCTTCTCCTCTCCGTCCCCATCGCGCCGGCTCACGGCGCCGCCGCCTCCTCTACCTAGCGCCGCCTCCCTTGCGTCGACCCGACTCTCCCTTTCTTGGCTTGGCCCGGCTCAGATCCGGCTCGCGCCGCCTTCTCCAGGTGCGGCCCGGCTCCCCGTCGATCTTCTCCTTCTCCCGGCGCGGCCGGAGGCTGGCGCCGCCACCGCCGCCGCCGCTACTCGGCTTCCTCTACCTAGCGCCGCCGCCTTGCTTCCCCTTCCAGCCCCGACCTGGCTCTCCCTCTTCGGTCTCCTTCTCCCGGCGCGGCCGGAGGCCAGCGCCGCCTCCCTTGCTCGGCTCTGCCACCCGGCGCTCAGATCTGGCGCCTCCCCTCCTCTCTCTTCCTCCTCTACTGCTGCCGGTCACTACCCGGCTCGGATCTACTGCTGCTAGGGTTTGGGTCTGGCCGGCTTGGCCTTCCGGCCGCCGGTGCCGAAGACCAACGCTTATCCTCTCTACAACTCTACTTGATCTACGCTGCCTGCCACTGATGAGTGCTTGTGGTGAATGCAGGTCAGAGAGGGTTGGATCTGGAGGTGGATGCTACTGGAGGTATGACAATGCAGCTACCAGGTAGGCAAATGCTCACCTTCAGTTCATACGTTCCACTAATTTTACCTGAAGAGGGAAGGATGAACTGGGATTGTTTTGGTTGTGCTTGTGTTGTGGAATGGTTGCTGCGGCTGCTGCTTGTTCTGGGTTGATGACTGATGATGGTCCGTGTGGGGATGCGGTGGTGCGCCGGCCGTGGCAACGCCGGGCTCTTGGCTGCCCTGGCGACACCAAGCTCCTGCTTGAGCTGCGTCTCGGGCGAGGAGGGAATGGGGGAATGGTTGTGGTGAATGAGCGGGGGGGGCAGTAAAATAGAGACTCTCGGCTGTGAATGTGGGGGGTAATTGGTCGTGTAATTGGATAGGCTTGCACTGTGCTTGCAGAGAAAACAAACGTGGCTGCTCAGCTTTTGATAGCAGTGTGGATGAGAACGCACTGTGTTAGGGATACTGTGATGCTTGTGAGCAGCGGAGATGGTTCTAGGCGATAGTGCTACTAATTTGTTTGTATGATGCGGGATGTATGAATGTAATGATGTGCTTGATGATTCTGGATTCTGTGGATGTAAAATGAACTGCTGACGTCTTATATGCAATTGTTGATTTGCTGTCTAATGCAAAAGGATATGCAATCTATTTATATATTGATCAACTGTTGTGCTGAAAGACGATTGAAAAGGTGGAGCGAATGCATGAATGAATGAATGACACGGTATGCTTGGTGATTAGGAGCGATCTAATACTCTCGCTAACTCGACGCTAAGAAAGGATTAACCGCTGTTAAACCCGATTACTGCTACGAGGTTAGGCCTAAAAACGCGAGCGCTCACAACGAACTTGGGTGGATCATTCGTGTGGCTTATTTTTTTCGAGCGAGAAATATTTGTTGCTCTTTTTAACAGCTCCTGAATAAACATATCATTCAAAAGTAATAGTAACTTGAACTCCCTTGTTGTTTTGGTAAGGCACTTACGTGTTTCGGGAATTAACCTTTGTAAATTTACTAACGATAAGTCCAACAGTATATATGTTTACACTACAAAGTGATACCATACCAAATCAACCTGCTTACATTTTACAGCAGAGGGAGCAGATAGATAATTCTCGCTGCTTAATTAATTGCAAGTTAGAAAATTTGGTATGATTATATATCTATCTATTATATTATTAAAGCGATAGAAAAAGAAGCTATCATGTTTGTTTGAAGGGCTAGAAATTCTCACGTTAATCAGTAGAAAAAGAAAAATATCTACACCGTTGATTATGGTGGGTTCAGACTATAACGATCTAGATTAAATGAAAGAGTTCATGTTAAGTACAATATAGAAATAAGAGTCCATCTCAAGTACAATAGCAATGGGTTAGTATACAAGTATCAACAAAAAAATAAATTGATTTTAGAATAAAAATAAAATAAAATGAGCATTTTGATTTCGATACGAATTCCAAAGCAAAATCTATAAATAACTGTAATTCGGCATAAAAATTAACAATTGGATTAGTTTACGAATTGCAACAAAAAATAATTGAAATTAGGGACAACAAAAGAAAATTTGCAATTTGATTTCCATACGAATTCCAAAGTAAAATATCTTAATAACTAAAATTTTGAATAAATTAAATATAAGTTATAATGAGAATATCGTGAATAGTATCAAAGAAGACCACGAAAGAATACAATAGCGTCTATCTGTCCTGCAAGAAAACATTGATTCATAAGAAAGCGAATAGTTGAGGCAGCGACATCAAAGATGAGAACAATTCCATGCTGCTCACCTTAGCTGTTCGACAAGGACAATATCGTGCTACTCGCTGGAGCCATTGAAGAGAAAGACCGAGTCAAAAGAGTCAAGTGCTATGATAACGAATGGTGAGTATCAGCGTTATTGAAGAAGTCAAAGGCCAAAAAACTCGATAATAGAGAAGACATAGCAGAGAGGAGATGAAGCTTTGGATTAAAGATGAGCTATCGACGATATGTGATCATCGGGTAGCTAAGAGCATGCCATCGTTGGTGAGTGACACGGCGTCACAGGTGATGGTAAGAAGATTTTTCATATCGTTGACAACGACTAAGGCGGATATACCAACATCAGTGAAGATGGGAGGTTGTCATAGTTAGTGAGAAAACCACATCGTTGAGTTGGACAACATCGAAGAAGAGGAGCGACTGACACAGGAGAAGAAGACATCGAGCATGTATAACATCGTGTATGTGTATATACATGCATGCATCCTACGAATAGAAGCATGGGCGTACAAAAACAAAGGAGCAAAGAGCTCGGAGTAGAGATAGCGCAACGGTAAGGAATATGCTTGGTGTCACTGGAGAGCGCGCGACGAATATCCCAGCAGGAATCCATGGTATTTGCACGCATATACATGTAGATGTTACAATGATCATCATTAAGCAATAATTGAAGATAAATAGAAGATAACTAAGTGGTATAATATTGCATTGGAAGGGGTAGCAACTGAGAGATATCGATCAAGAATTGGACTTGCTCTTGAAGGTTGAAGCAAAAAAATTGTAACAGGGAGAAGAGATAGAAAACATACAGTTCGGTGGGGCAACCGATGTAAGGGAAGATAAGTTCATGGTAGGTCGCCCATGGTGTATCGGTGTATACGTGGGCAAGATACTCTAATACCATGTAAACTAATAAGATAATTTTATTACACACATAATCAATGTATTGCTTGAGATTAACAGAGATACATGTGCATGCAAACAATTTGGAAAATAGTTAACGGTATGCAGCTACATAATGCATACATAATAGAGAGTGGTTAACTTATTACACTCATGATATTTTCCATTAAAGCTCATACTTCAATTACGTTACTAAAGTTGTATTTTCTTTCAAACTTCTATTGTCATTTTCTAATGTTTATAATGACTTAAAAATCTAAATAACTGCAAGATACGTAAATATATTCTGAAGCATTTAAGTTATATCATTTGTCACTACAAACTTTAAAACAAATTTAGCCACGCAAATACGCGAGCCACCCTGCTAGTTTAATGATAAATAGAAAGCATCCCATGTGGTTTCTAGAGAATGGGAACAATTGGCTACGGCATAAACTTTAAGGCTCATAACCCATAAGTCACCTGTTCAAATTCTGGAAAATCACAGTGATAAGTCCACACAATTTAATTTGCAGTACACTCTAGGCCCTAGGCAACTGACGACGAACTTTTGTTTCAAATTTTAGCAGCCGAACTATTCACAAAGAGTTGATTTTTTTTAGGACTTACTGTAAGAGCTTAGATTATATTTGTCATCAGTAGAGTTATAGCTATGATGAACGCATTCCTTACAGAAAATCTGGTGTCCTATTGAGCCAGAATCGATACACCGTTTACTTTATAGGCAACAATTGCCGATCATAGAGATGTGCGGCAATGTTAGCAGAGCATACCTGGAACTCAATAAATTAGCTCTTGCTGACCTCCTAGATTTTTGCGAGTATATCCATCAGGTCTGAACGTTGAGAATTTGTTGTGGCCCGTTGGAAGATTATAGCTAACCATGAACTTACATATGACTGCCATTTGAAATGGTAATGATCCAATGTCTACTAATATTTCTTGATGACGTGGGACAACAAATTGGAGCCTTAGAGCATGTACAATGGATTTGTGCCAGCTGTCTATAGTCTCTGTCACGTAGGATTTTTGTTGATGTAGATGAAAGAAAATAAAGAGAGAAAAGATCATCTACAATCTCAGAGTGATCAGTAGCACTGTAAAAAGAAAAACATTAAAAGATTGTGTGTTGTCTACAATCTTGTAACCGACTGTATCACTACAACTATTGTATGAGTTGTCTACACGTGATATGAAGAATTGATATAGATAACAGCTGTCTGTACCATTGTACATGCTCTTAAAATGTATGTCGTAGCCCATTGTTCCCATTCTCTATAAACCACATGGTTTGCTTGCTATTTATCATTAAATAATCATATCAATTTTCTAACATGCAATTAATTTTCACGCGTTCCAATCTGACCTAAATTGGAGCTTTATCTTCTTCTACTGAACTAGAGACACTCCCGAAGCAGGGATATAAAGTCTAACAAAACACTCGGCCCACTGCAATTGTCTCCATTTGGCAGATCCAACAACAACGCAAGCGAGCAAAGTCAACGACGTTTTAGCTCCATTCTCTTGCCTTCGCAAGTTCCTCCATCCCCTCGACCAATCCAAGAAGAGACCTTGCCTCTGCCGGCACGGACAACACGATGGGCTGGTCCGACTTGCCGGCCGAGCTCGTGGCGGCGATCGCTGACAGGATCACGGAGCACGCCGACCTCGCGCGCTTCCGCGGGGTGTGCCCGTCTTGGCGCTCGGCGTCTGCGGCGCACGCCGCACGCCGCCGCGTCCCGCTGCTTCTCCTGCCCCGCCAAGACTACTTCAGCGTCAACCGCAGAATCTGGTCCCTCACCGACGACAGAATCGTGGAGATCCCCATGCCCGCCGCGCGCGGCCGCTCCTTCCTCTTCGCTTCGACTCATGGCTGGATGCTCGGCGTGGCCGGCGACTTCTCGGCCACGCTGGTGCACCCCTTCACCGGTGCCTCGGCCATCCTACCCGCTCTGCCGTCCTCGTTCCGCGACAACGACGAGAAGATCCTCCGTGACATGGTATGGGATTGGTCGCCGCATGCTGTCATGGTCTCGCCGAGCAAAGGCGCGTTCTTCTGCCGGCCGGGCGACGGGGCATGGAGCCCGGCCGGATGTTCGCAGCTAGCTGCCATCAGCAGCATCACCTACTGCGACGGCGCGTTCTACCTTTTCGATGGGGATACCCGCGAGACGACTGTCTTGGACGCCGCAAACTTCGCCGTGGTCGACGTGATCAAGCCGCCGGCGCTAAAGATGCCCAACCGCTGGTGTCAGTCCGAGTCCACACTGGTCGTGTCGTCCGCCGAGCTCCTCCTAATCGTCAGGACACGCCTCTTGCACCCAGGAGGATTCAACGGCTCGGGGGAGCTCTTCAAGGCCTTCCGCGCTGAGCGCCGGAACCGGCCGCCGATCTGGTCGGAGGTTGCCGACATCGGCGACCGCGCCGTCTTCGTGGACCACTTCCGCGGCTTCTGCGTCGAGGCCAACGGGCTCAACGGGGTGAGGAGGAACTGCATGTACGTCGCGAGCTCGTACGAGGAGGTGAACGACGACTACGGGATGGACGTCTACGGCAAGTACACCGTCTCCGTGCTCGACTTCGCCGACCATAGCACCGAGCATCTCTGGTACGGGAACCTGATCAAGTACTGGTGCAGTAGATTCTGGCAATGGCCTTCTTGGTCCATGCCAAATCTGCACTGATTGCAAACTGCTGCAGGAATTGGAGCTGTAAATCTGGAGTTTTGGATCGTAGCAGTGAGCACGAACCATGGAGTAGTACTATTACGTGTTTGTTATCTGAATAAGTGAAGATCGATTGTGCTGTTCGAGTTTAATTTGCCATTATTTTGTCAGACGTGTATTGCGTATAAGTGAAGATTGTGCTCTTGTAGTATAATTTCCCTACATTTTGTTGATCAAATTAATGTGTACTGTATGAGAAAACATTGTACTCTTGTAATATACGTGGTGATCAATGGCGAACTGTTTTTCTTTTGTTGTTACTTTACGGACGTCGGTGGGAAACTCACCCGCGGACGCCTGTATCTGCCGTCCGTTCCGCTCAAAAGTTAATATTGGCCGCTAGATTTCATGCACGTGGTGTCCGTGCGCTGCCGTGTCCACAGGGCTTCGCTAGTGTCGCATCCGCACGCAGCGAGGGCCGCCGACGCCGGCGACCTCGCGTGCCCTCGAGCGTGGAAATGGGGCCATCTGCCATGTGAGAGCTCCAATCAACAGTTGAATATTCGAATTTTTTAGCCGAAAGCTCAATTTTTTTGAGGTGAAACTGGAATTTAGAGTTTGATAGTTTCCAAATCGAGTTGAAAGCTGTTGAATCGAGTCGAAAGTTTGTCAAATCTAAGCTGAAAGTTGTTGAGTCGAGTTGAAAGATATGCGGATATGAGCTGAAAGTTGTTGAATTGAGTTGAAAGTTTTTTTTTTATTCAAGTTGAAAGTCTTTCAAATAAAGTTGAATGTTGTTTGGAATGCCGTGTTGAAAGCTCGACGAATGTGGAGAGGGCGTTTGCGGTGGCGTTGATGGGGGAGGGATGGCAGAGCTGGTACTGGGAAACGAGTCACAAAGAGGGAGGACGTCCGCCGCGATGGAAAGCCACATCATATGCCCGTGGAATAGTTCTCTTTTTTTCCCCGGAGAATTTACTGGAGTTCCCCACATGTCATTACCATTAGAAACCTTAATCAAACTATCCAACTTGTATTTCCGATGTGTTTTGTGCAGCTATTTGTCTTGGCACACGTCCTTAATAAGACTATGTACAATAGTATGATGTTAGTTGTCTATAAGGCTTGATACGTAGGACATGAGATGATGTAGGAGAGAGAGAGGGATGCATAGAGAATTGAGCCGTTTCTCATATAGTAGTCAACTGTAATACAAGAAACAAGACACATTGTACATGGAGAAGCTGTCTATAGAGACATGTGACGAGGATTAAAACCTCTATATATTATTTTTAATATATAAAAGACCATACGTCTTCGTGGTCGTAACCCCTGAGGTGCACGACCCCACTGGTCGTAGAGATTCCAGAGGTTACATAATGGGTACCCTGGTCGGACGAAGACCTAAGCCAAGCTTCCGACCAGGAGAACTGCTCGTAAAAGGTATGAACTGATACTTGAAACTAATTCCAGGTATATTCTCTACCGTATGACGAATGGAGTACGTGTATATTCCATATCATACGACGTTTCTTATCCAGAAGCACTGACGAACAACCTCTATGCGGTTATATGTCTCATAGACATATAACCGCCGAACGGTTGATCCTTTATCAACCGTCATTTGACTCTGACCAGACGCAACGCTTCACATCAGACGTCTTCTCCGGAAGTAACTGCCACCTCTTCGAGGGTTATTTAAAGATGGAACCTGGACGGATCAAGAGGAGATGAAGACAAGATAGAGCCATCAGACTAAAGTACAAGCAATAGATTCGCGTGGTAGGTCTGAGATTGTAAGGGAACAAGCAGTATTCTCAGAGCATACCCTGTAAAACCCAGTTCATATTAATAAAAGAGCAGTCTCATTATTTCCTTAGATTTCCCACGCCACTTTCTCATTTTCTTTTTGTAAGATCGACGTCTTGATCGTCGACAACATGTAAAGCGATAATCTATTATAGAAGTTGTCGTCAATATATGACATGGAGGAATATTATAGACAACCGTTGTCTATACCATTGTATACATGCCCTAAAAGCTGGGGTTAGTTCAGCTGAAAAATGTCTCCATTCGGCAGCTCCAACGCAAACAAGCAAAGTCAACGACGTTTTAGCTCCATTCTCTCGTCTTCTTCCATCCCTTGACATATCCAAGAACACGCCTTGCCTCTCTGCCGGCCGGCACGGACAACACGATGAGCTGGTCCGACCTACCGGCCGATCTCGTGGTATTATATTGATCGCCGACAGGATCACCGAGCACGCCGACCTTGAGCGCTTCCGCTCGGTATGCCCGTCCTGGCGCTCGGCCTCGGCGGCGCACGGGGCCCACCACCGCGTCCAGCTGCTTCTCCTGCTCCTCGAAGACTACTTCTGCATCAACCGCTGCCTCTGGTCCCTCGCCGACGACAGCATTGTGGAGACTGGAGACCCCCATGCGCGCCGCGTACGGCCGGTCCTTCCTCTTCGATTTGCCGCACGGCTGGACGCTCGATCTGCGTGACCGATGACTTCTCGGGCACTCTAGTGAACGCCTTCACCGGCGCCTCGGCCATCCTACCCGCGCTGCCGCCCTCGTTCTGCGACAACGACGAGAAGATCCTCCGTGACATGGCATGGGGATTGGTCCCCACATGCCGTCATGGTCTTGCCGGGCTGCGGGCAGGGCGCGCGTTCTTCTGCCGGTCAGGCGACGGATCATGGAGCCGGGCCGGATGTTTGTAGCTCGCTGACATTAGCAGCATCACCTACTACGACGGCGCGTTCTACCTTTTCGACGTGGGCACTCGCGAGACGACGGTCGTGGACATCGCAACCTTCGCCGTGGTCGCCGTGATCGATCCGCCGACGCTGGACGGCTGGAGATGCCCATGTCCAGATACCGGTGCAGGTCTGAGTCCACCCTCGTGGTGTTGTCCGTCGAGCTCCACCCCAGGAGGATCCCGCGGCTCGGGGTCGGGGGAGCTCTTCAAGGCCTTCCGCGCCGACCGCTGGAGCGGGCCGGCGGGCTGGTCGGAGGTCGCCGGCATCGGCTACCGCGCCGTGTTCGTGGACCACCTCTGCGTCTTCTGCGTCGAGGCCATTGTATGGCATCGCATCAAATGAAAAAAAAACTAACATTTTTACACGAATTTTGATTTGAACGAATGCGACACTATATTACCGTATGATTTTCTAAAGGTGAACGTTAACATTAGGAAAGGAACTTTTTCGGAGATTTTGTGCTGCTGAACGCAAATGATTGCACACGTGACTAGAGTAACCAGCACAAGGGTGGAAACGGAGCATATAATTTTCGAATGACCGACCGACCGAAAACTTGTGGAACGAATATAAAAGAGATAAATGGTTATCCGGTATTATCTGTTTTCGACTCCGACTATTGAGAGGAAAATACGGAATATGATACAAGATGAGTAATATTCATCTGTATGTATCCGTATATCAGGTGGTATGAGGAAAACCTGTTGTAACTTCACTAAGGAACAGGATAAAGAATGGGTGGGTTACTGTATTTGAGCAAATAGGGAACACCGAGTGTTTTTCCTTCGACATCTAAGCGATTAATTTCTCCATATTCGCTCTGATTGCACCCCCACTGTCTAATGTCCCGTACAGGGGTGCAAAAGAAGTGGATAATACCCGACCGATCGACTGAAGAGTCGCGGAACGAATACGGGATGAAGAAATAGATACCCTACACTACGCAATATCCGACTATATCTGCTTCGATTGCGCCCCTACAGTAGACATCAGACTAACAACCACAAGGCCTACAACCTAATTGTCCCCACGTCATCACCATGAACCTTAATCAAAATATCCAACCACCGAAGGACCAAAGTGCAAAATACACACGCCTCGTTCTAGGCCTCTAGGGCAACCACTCCACAAAGCAATCCATCACCGTGCACTCAAGATCCAACGGAAATGCACCCACCCGCCCTCCCCCTTTTAAGAGCCCAAAATCCTCGAGCAGTTCCTCTAGAGCCGTCGCCGTCGCCGTCGCCTCATTCCTCTTCCTCGCCTCTCCGCCGCCGCCATCCAGCAGGGAGCTCGGCTTCTCCACCTCGAGGTACACCTCTTGCGGATCCTTAACCCCCTCTCTTCTCTTTGCTTCCCTGCGTGTAGATCCTTGGGGCTAGGTGATGAAGCCATCTGTTCCCAGTATGTTGTTCTGCACGCTGTTCTTGATCAGATCCTTGGTTTTGTTCGCTCTAAATTGCGAGTTCTTTCTTGTTTTGCTTATGTAGTATGTTGTGTGTAATGATATGAAATAATATAGGATCGGTCGTTATCGTGGATGAAGATGTCTTAGAATCATGTGTTTAGTGCGATTTTGTAGAGTAAATCTCTTAGTTTCATCCCGTGAATGCACTCAGTCAGAAACATGTTGCGTGATTTCACGATCATAAATTGAAGCAGGAAATGTGTTCCCTTGCGCATCAAAGGCACAAACTATCGGGAAACTTGTTTGGTCTCTCTGTATCCTTTGCGCCGAATGCTTCCAACGAATCATTGAGGGAATCGTGGCTTGGGTGTTATTTTGGTATTATGATCTATAGATTTGTGAACTTGCGGAAACCAAATATATTGCTTGGCATTTGATGTTCTTTGCGGTTAGTTGGGCTTGGGGCACCATGATTTTCGAGAGGCACCTCTTGTAGCATGTTAGTTTTTGTAGTCTGCCACGTTCAGGCGCCACGTTTTGATGGCACACCACATATATGGGGAAAAACATGATTATTTGGCTTCCTACTTTAGTTGGTTGCCTCATCCTATGTTAGCAATTGCAAGCAGGTGTTCTTTTCTCGTGGTGTGGTGCTAATAAACGCTCTGATGCTTATTTCCTTGCCATTTTCATTTTGTATCCATCTTAAGCTTTTATTTTGGAACCATGATGATTATAGAGGCTTACTGGAATTCCACTTTGCCATTTTGATTTATATGCTGGGTTTACTTTTTGTATATCGTAAATTCTCCTCATCTATAACCTGTGTGACATGCTAACTTTACGTATTAGTTTGACTGCTATTCAAATACTAAGCTTGTCACTCTTTTCTATTGCATTTATTTTGTTGTTCCATACCGGTTAGCATAATTATTTTGTATTACACGGTGGTCTTATAATTACAAATCTGTTGGTGCATGCCTCTGCAGGTTAGGTAAGGATGGTGAGGGTTAGCGTCCTGAATGATGCTCTCAAGAGCATGTACAATGCTGAGAAGCGTGGGAAGAGGCAGGTCATGATCAGGCCCTCTTCAAAGGTTATCATCAAGTTCCTTCTGGTCATGCAGAAGCATGGTTAGTTCTCTCTCATTTATGTTGTATCCGCGACTCTCCGAGAGCATGGATTAATGACTGCTGTTCTTTTCTATAGGGTACATTGGTGAGTTCGAGTACGTTGATGATCACAGATCTGGCAAGATCGTGGTTGAGTTGAACGGCAGGCTGAACAAGTGTGGAGTCATCAGTCCTCGCTTCGATGTTGGTGTCAAGGAGATTGAGGGATGGACTGCTAGGCTGCTTCCATCTCGTCAGGTCAGTTTTTTTACTATACTGCTATACCGTTTATTTCACTGCAAATTTAAGTTAAGGTACGACCAAGGATTTTTTTGTGGTCATGAACTGTGTGTAAGTATGATGCAAGTTATCGTTATATAATCAACTTTCACCTTTTGATGTGCAGTTTGGTTACATTGTCCTGACAACCTCTGCGGGTATCATGGATCACGAGGAAGCGAGGAGGAAGAATGTTGGTGGCAAAGTGTTAGGTTTTTTTTACTGAATGGAAGTTTTGTGAAAGTATTTCAAATCGGTGTAGTAGGATCTCCCAGGACATCAGAGGTGTCTACTTTTTGAATGCATAGCTGCTATGGCTTTGTTATGTTATGTTTGATTCTGTTAAACCCTAATTAATTATGAGATACACTTTCAAATTTTGAGACTTTTGTAGCTGTGATGAATTATGCCTAGCAGTTGTTCACTTCGGGATGCTATGTATGCCTTTTTTTTTTTATGCGTTACTAGCCTGTGCTGTATGGCTGAAGTTCCAAATCATACAGATTGCAGGGGTATCTAGTACTTGAGTATGAGGTTTGTTTTGTTCTCATTCTTTTACCATTTGGTTGGAGAGGGGTCCAGTTGATGGGTCCTCAATGGAAGATGTTTAGCATAGATTTCATCTAGATGATCATTTGGGATTCCTCCAGAAAAATGGAAACGTAGTTGGTGGAAGCTGGAAGGGCTTTTTTAATCATAAATTGGAGTTTTTTTCTTGTAACATAGCGTATGCCGTATGTGTGGCCACCATTTTGGCACTTTGCCAACTTTGTTTGGCCCTGTTGAATGCCAATTTCTAGGCAATCTGCCCACGTTGATTGACTTTGAAGCATTCAAATTTCTTGGTAATTGATTTCCTGATGCCTCTATTATTGTGTTTTATCTAGATTTTAGAAAAGCATTGGATGCATTAGAGTATTTTGACATAGCATGGCTGGTAAGTGATTATTTTAAGGATGCAAGGTTATCTAGAATTGGTCTTATCTGGACACCAACAATGAGCTGTTGTCGGAGGCACTTTGGGCTATTTGGACCTGTTCTTCTACATGGAGGAATTATTCCATGACCATCCGATTAGTGCAGCTCAATGTTCTAACAACCGGTAACCAGTACTCCCTCGGTCACCTCACCCTGAAATCAACCTTTACTTTGGCCGATTAATCAGGGTACCACGCAGGTTTCTGTACATTGCCTCGAGGCAAAACATGCTTATGCTCGCAACAAGTTACCATTGATGTTCTCTTCTTGTGGCCATCTCTTGAGCTACTTTTGCGTGCTGCAACTGCATTAAAAAGCAGCTGATGAGTGAAGATTTTAATGCGAGGGTGGCACGGAGGCTGTGTGACCACACAAAGGACGTCGTGGAGTTGAAAGCAAGCCAAGGCTATTCCTTTTTTTAACCCCTTCCCTTCGCTCGAACAGAATGGCCAAGAAGATTACTGATTGCTTATCTTGGTCCGCCACGTGATGGTTGGATGATTGTTCCAAGCAACTAAAGCACTAAACCTAATTTCAGCACACCTGACGGGCCAATTCTCCATCATTACACGGAAACAACATCGTGCAACTGTTGTTCCTCAACTGTTCAGACAGATGGCGTTGGATCCAGACAAGTGGATGCGAAAATTGCAGTAAAAACTATGGATACTTCACAAATCATTATAGCTATCGATCAAAAAATCATTATAGCTATCGATTTTGATCTCCGGTTTCCGATCAAACAATCAAGGAACTAGCAGAGTGTCCCGCGCATTTGCGCGGTTAGATTTGTTTCGAAATTTATATAAATGTTTGATAATATATTTACGTATCTTGTAAGTTATTTAAACTTTTAAGATATCCTAAACATTAGAAGCGACAATAGAAGCTTGAAAGAAATTACAATCTAAGTAAAATAATTGAAGTATGTGATTTGATGAAAACCAATCATTAAGCATAATAAGTTGTTGAGGTTCTTAGAAACTAATCACTCTTCATCATGCATAGATCATGTAGTTGCATGTCCATATTCTTATTCTATTAGTTATCCCCCCCCCCAAAAAAAATTGTATGGATGCACATGTACTTCTATTTAATCTCAAGCAATACATTGATTATGTGTATGACAAATTATCTTATTAGCTTACATGGTAAATGTATTAGAGTACATTGCTCACGCATACACCGATGCATCACGAACAACCTACTTTGAACTTATCTTCCCTCACACACCAGCTACCCCATCAAATCGTGTGGCTTCTATCTCTTCTTGCCGTCACAGTTTTTTTTGCTTCAACCTCCAACAGTAAATCCAAATCTTGATCGACCTTTCTCAGCTGCTACCCATTCCAATATAATACTTTATCACATAGTTATCATCCACTTCTCCTCAATTATTTCTTAATGCTAACCATTGCGATATCAACACGCATAGACATGCAACCGTCGCCGATCCCAGCTGGGGACATGTGTCATGCTCTCTCCGGTGACCCTAAGGCTACGCCATCTATACTCCAAGCTTTTTACTCCTCTGACTCTGTACGCCCGCGTTTCTATTCATACGGATGCATGTATGTACATATACATGCATGATGTTATACATATTCGACGTCCTCTTCTCTCGTGTCAGCCGCACCTCTACTTTGACGTTGGTCAACTCAATGTTATGACTTCCTTACTAATCGTGGCGACCTCTCATCTTCACTAATATTGACATTTCTTGTTTAGTCGTTGTTTAACAATACGAAAAATCTTTTCGCCATTGCTGACGACAACGTACCTCAACCAATGATGGCACGCTCCTAGCTACCCAATGCCCTTATATCGTCCATAGCTCGTCTTTAATGCAAAACTTAATATCCTCTCTGTTAGGGCTTCCCTATCATCGAGCTTCTTTGGCCGCTAAATACTTCAACAACGTCGACGCTTACCACTTGTCACCGCGACTCTTGGCTCCTTCAACACTAGATTTTTCTCTTCAATGGCTCTTGCGAGCAGCACGATATTGCCCTTATTTTCGCCGCCGCATTGGCTCTTCACTTCTCCATGGATCAATGTCTTTTTATAGGACAGATCGATGCTATTGCACACTCTTTTATGATCTCCTTTGACACTATTCGTGCTATTCTAATTATAACTTGTATTTTTAATCAAAATTTTAGTTATTTTTTTATTTTTATTCTATAGGAAGCAATAATAGAACACGTAACCTCGAGAGCGAATATAGTGGCTTCTTTTGTGTCTCCCCTGACACCATTTGTGCCATCATTGTTATAACTTTTATTTTTATTCAACATTTTAGCTATTTTTATTAGAGCTAAATTTATTTAATTTATTCAAAATTTTAGTTATTTAGGGATTTTATGTTTGAATACGTATGGAAATAATTACAATTTTTCTTTTCTTTTTATTCCGAATTTTAGTTCTTTTTTCTTGAAATTCATATTCGAATCCGATTACAATTTTTTCTTTAATTTTTATTCTGAATTACAGTTATTTAGAGATTTTACTTTGGAATTCGTATTAAAATCAAATTGCTATTTTTTCATTTTTATTCCGAATTTGAATTTCAATTATTTTTTGGTTGTATTTCGTATACAAATCTAATTTCCATTTTTTCCTAGTTTTTATTCTGAATTATAATTATTTAGGGATTTAACTTAGAAATTTGTATGAAAATCAAGTTAATAATTTTATCTCCATTTTATTCCGAATTTCAGTTTTATTGTAACATAGATTATTTTAGTTAGGAATTCGTATGAAAATCAAATTACTGATTTTATTTTTTTATTCTGAATTTCTGTTTTATTGTACTTGACATAGACCTTTTTTTTTTAATTCAGACCGTTATAATCTGAACCCACCACGATCGACGGTGTATACCTTTATTTTTTCTATCGATTAACGTGGGGATTTCTAGTCCTTAGAGTGAACATGGTGGTTCCTTTTAACTCTGTTTTAATAAGATAATAGATAGATAGATAGACGGGATAATGACAAATTATTATTCACCTTATGGTACGCGAATAGCTTTTCCAATGAACATTCGCTTTTGTTGTCACCCACGGTTCATGATTTTGTAAACATTCAATTTTGAAGAAGAGAACACATTTACATACCGAATCGCCACACGTATATCCCATGTAAACAGACAACGTGGGCCCATGCAGCTAAGTTTTGGGATCTGGATCCTGCGCTGTAATGCATATAATCTTTGTGTTTATGTGAACAACACGCGGATGCGGAGTTGTAATAAATACTATAGCAACAGCGAGATATTCATTGCAGTGATTTTACTGTAGCTATTCATCTGAACCTTGGTTTCATGGTCAAACAGTGAGGAACATATTCTGATGCGCTGCACTGTAGCTTCTCTGCATTTTTATCCTTGAATGCGGAGGATCCAGTTCCAAGTTTGTGTCTGGCCCACAAACCAGAGACTGTAACGCCTATCTTGGGATTAAAAAGAGAAGGGAAACAATGGCACACGGTACACTGTGCTTAAGCTCACCGGTCGGTGGCCGAGTGTCTCGGACTCGGGGGAAGCAAACCCAACCCTGTCTTCCAATCCAAGTGACTGACCTGAGTACCTGACCCCATCAAAGCACAAGCTCATGAGACCGACGAATCAAACCACCACCATTTAACCCCCCATTTTTTTCCCGTCTCCTCGTCTCGTTCCTCACCCCAGATCCACCACCGGCCACCGCCCGCTCCTCGACCCCCCCCACGCCTGCCGGTGCGCACCGATCCCGCCTCCCTCCCCATCCGCCTCGCCGTCTCATGCCACCATTCTCTCGCGTGATGTTTTCCTGTCTCCGTTTCTTCGCAGGTCGGGGATTGGTGGAGGCGCGCCCGGGTTGGAGGAGGAGGGTGCGAGCGACATGGCTGCGCCGCCGGCGAGGGCTCGGGCCGACTACGACTACCTCATCAAGCTCCTCCTCATCGGGGACAGCGGTTGGTGCCACTAGATCTCTCTGTCTCAAGTCTCCACTTCCACGCGCTGTTGACTGTTGTGCGTGTGTGTGTGTGTAAATGTTCGTGGGATCACAGTGGGATTGGGCGTGTACGCGAAGCGGATCTCGCAAAGATTTGTCATTTGTGTTGGCTGTGGACGTATTTGCATGACCCGTCTTCCATTTGGAGTGCGAGGGGGGAGGAAATGTTTGCTTGTTCTGAATAGTTTCTGCTTCTGTTGAAAGCATATTATACGTAGAAGCAGCCGTTGTTGGCTTTGGGTGAGTTAACGATGAGGTCACGAGGGCCTAGGCTGCCTTAGTTTCAGATGCAAAATTGGGAGTGATGACTGATGACTGATGAGAAGAATGAGGAGAGATGGATTGCGCGATGTGTGTCGCAGTGAGTTTTTTCTTTCTTTCATGGATGAATATTCACTTGGGAACTTGTTTGGTTGGAAGAGCATTGGAAAACGAAATGGTCCAACCTCTGAAAGTGTGCTTTGAAATTCCTTGCTTTGTAGATTAAGCAGGAAGAGTTGTTTAAAAGGTTGAGAGGTAGAGTTGATCCTCCCTGGGTATTCGCATAATTTGCTAGGCCGTGCCAAGAAACACCACACATAAGCATTAAGCAATGCTTTCTTTTGCCACTTGCAATAAGGTAGAGAGTCTTAAGAAAGTATAGCTTGAAAAAACATCCAAATCTTCAGTTTAGGCCTTAGGGTGCTTCGGAGAATGGTAAAAATGCTTCTTTTTGGTGTCATGGTCTGTTCTTCCTTCTATAGTTTTTACTACTTAGTAGACACCATAGATTATATTGCAATGCATTGCTGAGAGTGGATAAAAAGAGTTCATTGCTTGTGAAGGCGGATAGAAAGGAGTGGCTGTTGGAATTCAGTTGGAGCAAAGGGTGGAACTGTGGATCAAACACTAAAGATCAATGCTTTTCCTGTAGTTGGAAAATGTGTCACATAAATTTAGCAAAATTTAACAAGAAAATGTGCTTTCACTCTTTTCCTGATCAAACCTTACTGATGGGATCAAGTAGGTGGTTGTTATCATGACAAGAATTTCCCAATTCTGCGTAACATAATGGCTTGGGTTCTACCAGGCATTGATCTTGGCACACAAAAGTGATGGCTCCATGTTTTTAGTGTTTTATAACTGGGGCCTTCCATCTCTCTCTTCCAACGCAAAACCTTTGCAGTACATTGAGTCTTGCTCTAGCAGTTACATTGTTGTAAAGTGATACTGGATAGTTCATAGTTACCAAAAATATCTTTATTCCGTTGAATTCATTATTTCTCAGCTAGCGGTATGTTTGTTAGTCAAGTGTTGTATTGTGCCTATTGTCTGATAAGAACTCTTCTTTCTCATTTTCCATGTCTAGGTGTTGGCAAGAGTTGCCTCCTCCTGCGGTTCTCTGATGGTTCCTTCACTACGAGCTTTATTACCACAATTGGGTAGGTCTTTTTGGTGTTGGTTGTTTTAATTATCCTAATGTCTTCCTACATCAAATGGGAATTGGGACATTTGTTATGTTCCCCCACACTGATTCCAATATTTGGTTTATGCAGTATTGACTTTAAGATCAGAACAATAGAACTGGATGGGAAGCGTATTAAGCTACAGATTTGGGACACAGCTGGTCAAGAACGTTTCCGGACTATTACCACTGGTATAATGCTTGTTCCATTCTGTTAGACTATAATTCTGTGAAGTGATACGATAACCTTTTAACCATGTAAGCTTCATTTTACCTCAGCATACTACCGGGGAGCCATGGGTATCCTTCTTGTTTATGACGTCACCGATGAGTCATCTTTCAACAGTACTGTCTTCATTCCCATATATCCCCTAATACTTCCATTTTGAACTTTTGCCCATTATTTGACTTTGATTCACTCAACATACAGACATAAGAAACTGGATTCGGAATATCGAGCAACATGCCTCTGATAATGTCAACAAAATTTTGGTTGGCAACAAGGCTGATATGGATGAGAGTAAAAGGGTACACATCCATGAATTCCTATCCCGCTTTATTGTTTTGGTGTTCTGTAATATTTGGCTGGGGTTTACATTGTATTGTTGGTTTGAAATTACTAGTTAAATGTTTTTTCCCTTTTCATTTGTTTCTCCAGGCTGTACCTACTGCGAAGGGGCAAGCACTGGCTGATGAATACGGCATCAAGTTTTTTGAAACTGTATGTTGCTTGTCTGAATTGTTTGATCTTTTTGTGACGAAGAGGAAGTTGTTTTAATTTCACCGTGCACTGTCTTTCAGAGTGCCAAGACGAACCTTAATGTGGAGCAAGTTTTTTTCTCCATTGCACGCGACATTAAGCAGAGGCTTGCTGAGACCGATTCTAAGCCTGAGGTACAGATAACTGTACTCAGTTATGGTTCAAAGTCCATCTTGTTCAGTGTTCTGATGGACTTAATGTTGCTTTGTAGGACAAGACAATCAAGATTAACAACAAGGCGGACCAAGGTGCTGATACACCAGCAGCTCAGCGATCTGCTTGCTGTGGCTCCTGAGCGATGGTCTGCCTTCATGATCATTGGATATTTGACATTATTTGTTTCCTGCTTGGCTGTTATAGGAAGAATGTCAAGAAGACAGTTATGATACAGATCTGGTTGTACCTATATTTGCTTCCATTCTTTGAAGCAACTACTTACTCTTGCTTTTGACGTAGCTATTGCAATTGCTGGGAGCTATTGTACGCTGGATTTCAATCCGTTGAACCTCTCGCTACAGTGTGTAATGAAATCCATGCTGTTGGGTTTTTTCTTTTGATCAATCAATGCATGGAATAACGTATTGCTCTGGTGTGAACTGTGATGATGTTCTGCCCTTGGATTCTTTTCTTCCTTTTGTGAGAGCTTATGATCCTGTTTTAGTTATCAGGTTGTATGTATCAGGGCCAGGGCAATCATACCGGAAAACGTACCGGAATGTTAGTAGCCAGTCGAACTCTGTAGGAGCCAGGAGACCAACAGAGCAGACGAAGAAAAGAGACCGATAGAACCGATTAGCAAGTTGATTCAAAGACACGAGAGTCTTAAAATAATAATAATAATAAAATGGAACAAAAATATAATAAAATAATAAAAATAATAATAAAATCTACAATGCTAAAACCCTAAGTTGTACATCCCGCCATCCGAGCCGAGAGCCTAAAACACAACCCTCAAACCTTCTTAAGGTTCCAGTACGTGGATCGCTAACTTCCATGCGCTCTTATCTAAAGCTAAATCTTTAGTTACATTTCAATCCCTCAAATCTCTTTTAACTGCTTCCTCCCACGTTAGTCTTGGTCGACCTCTGCCTCTTCTTACGTTTTCAGTACGTCTTAAAATTTCACTACGTACCGGTGCTTCAGAAGGCCTCCGTTGGAGATGTCCAAACCATCTCAAGCGATGTTGGACAAGCTTCTCCTCAATTGGTGCTACCCCCACCTTATCACGTATATTCTCATTGCGGATTCGATCTCGCCTTGTGTGACCACATATCCACTACACTCATCTTCTGTATATGTTGTTTTTTAGTCGATCAACATTCTGCTCCATATAGCATAGCAGGTCTGATCGTCGTCCTATAGAACTTACCCTTTAACTTTTGAGGAACTCTTTTGTCACACAGGATACCCGAAACTTGGCGTCATTTTTCCCACCCCACTCTAATCCTGTGGCTCACGTCTTCATCAATCTCTCCGTCTCGCTGTAGCATCGATCCCAAATATCGAAACGTGTCTTTCTTAAGCACTACTTGTCCATCCAACCTAACATCTCCATCATCTGCCCCGGCATCACTGAAATCACACTTCATATACTCAGTTTTAGTCCTACTCAGTCTAAAGCCCTTCAATGATTCGTCAAAAGATGATTCGTCGTATACTCAGCAAGATGATTCGTCAAAAGAAAAAAATATTATCAAGACTAGGGAAATACACGAAAAAAACGTATAGCAACCAACTAGCATGCATGCGAGTTGTCGAAAGGAATCAAAAGGATGGCTCAGAGAGAGCAATCCAACAGTAACGTTCTTTGCACGCTCTGCACCGCAGCGCCGAGCCCAGCGCTCCGGCACTTGGCGCAGTTCGCCGACGGCGTGAGGTTCAAGTCCAAGCAAATCCCGCCGGTGCACTCGTCTCCAGCGCCGTCAACCTTCGCCGTCGTCGCTGCCCCGGGGCCGTGCGAGTCCGCGTCGGGTGCGGCACGGTGCCGCCGCATGTGCCCGCCGAGCGCCTGCCCGACGGCGAACACGACCCCGCAGACGGGGCACCCGTGCACCCTCTCCCTCGCCCTGCCCGCCCCCGCGTGCGCCTCAAGCGGCTGGCGCCCGAGGCAGAGCCCGGCGCCGACGTCGCCGAGCGCGTGCGCGCGCGGCCTGGGGCGCTTGTGGCTGGCCCGGTGCCCGCCCAGCGCCTGGAACGTCGGGAACCGCCTGCTGCACGTCTGGCACTCGAACACGCGGGCGCGCGCCGCGCGCACGAACCCCGTCTGCCTCGCGCCGTACCTCACGTTCTCGACGCCAACGGCGCCGTGCTGCTGCGGCTGCGAGAGGAGCATGAGCACGCGGGCCGTGTCCACGCTGCTCTCCGTCTCCTCGAGCGGCCTACACCTCTTGCTCATTTCTAGCTGGCTGCTACGACGAATCAACGGTGCAGCCCAGTTCTGGTGTCCCAGAGGCATGTGGTACACGCGACTATATATAGTGCAACGTACATGAGGGTTCGTTGAATTTCTTCGGTGTTAATCTGTCGGTACTAGCTACACTACCACCACCAGAGTAATTAAAAGTTTCTAGATGTCGGTATACTTTTCCATATTCTGGTCTGAAGGGATTAATTAGCTCAGTAAGACGGGCACACGTGGCACGAGCCACTGAGCTGCCTTAATTAAGGCTTCAGGAAAGGCAAGTGCTAATGGTGGGTGGGTTGCCGCGACCCGACGTGTGGGCGTCGGCCGCCGTTCGATCGCGCGTTCGTTTCTCCAAGTTTTACTTCCGCCGTTCCGCGACGTCTGGAGCGCGCGCGAGAGCTCAGCGTTCGTCTCAGTGTTTCGCACTTGGGTTGGTGGTTGAATTAGGTGGACCTTGAATTCATGCATGTCTCGGTCGGATTCAGCAGCGTCACAAAACAAGTTTTACATGAGCCGGTTCAAGTTCAACAATGGTTTAGTCAGCGTTTTTCTGGAGTAGCATTAGTTTAGCCGGATTAGGTTGGTATATATTATTCACCCCGGTATGGACGGCTGCAAATGATATATTTGACCAATTCGAGGCCCTTTCATCTGCCGAGTGGCTAGGAGGCCAGTGAGCAGCAGGTTTCACAGAGTAATTTCTTCGTTCAGGGCCGGAAGATGATGCCTTTTGGGACTTAGGAGGACTGCACATGTTTTGGACCGTCGTCCGATCACACATTTGGCAGTCGAGACTCGAAATACTTGCATTAGAATGGTCAGTCCGGAGCAACGACTTCTTGGATGAAAGAACACGTATGTAGGTATGTACATCTGAAACTCCACGACAGCACATCTAGATCTACCTCTGAAAACCAGGTCACGTTCGGAAGCTTGGAACGGCTTCATTTCGGTTTCGGCCGGCCGGGGTCCAGGCATACCAAACCAACCCTTTCCTGGCATCTGCAGATGTTTCAACGCACCATACCAACGGGTAGCAGGTCCAACCGCGGCCTGACCGAGATGTGGCTGGGAAACTGGTTGTACGGCAGCGAGACCAACGTGAAAGTTGGGAGCATGTCGGACTCGGTAAAAATCACGCACAACACACGCCTTAAACGTGGCTTAGTGCTCTGAATCCGTGTAAAGTTAGTGGCTAATCGCTGGCTACCAATCACCAGTGTTATCTTCCGATTACGGCTTCAAAAAAGTTACCGAGTTTGGTGAGCCATGGCGTGCGTGTGCGGCGTGAGAACGAGGTCCATTTAGGCCGGCACCCGCGCCGCGAACCACGGCGGCCACGAAAAGCGGAGCATGTCGTCAACCAGCAGCGCGGCGTTTTCTTACCATGCGACTTCTGCTGTGTAGGTTTGGTCGCTCAGGTGGTGTCCGCGGTTTTCTTTCTCGCTGTCGCTGGTGCCGAGTCATCAGTGGAAGCTTCACCATCAAGTGCAAGCGAAATCGTCAAATAATCTCGCAAAATGTGGCCCAACACGAGAGCAGTTGGGCTGGATCTGCGAGTCCGCCACTCAAACGTAGTTTGTCTACTAGTGCTATGGACCTACGGCGTTGCGTTCGCCCCACTCGTCGGCGCTCCCGTCCGATCCCTTCCTTCGTTGGCCTGCGCAACCGCCGGCGATCCCGTCCACCGTCTTCCTCCTCTCCCGCCGCGGTGAATCCACCCGCCGTTCCAAATGGTAGGCGAACCTATCTCCTCCTCCTCCTCCCCCCCCCCCACGTTCCCACTCGGTTCTACCCCGTGGGCTTGCAATATTGCCGGTTTCTTTATTTGCCCCGATCCGTCGCGTTCGGCTCCGGTCCGGGGCGGCTTCGAGTGATAGCTTCACAAAGATTGAGTTTTTTCTCTCCCTATCTTTGTCTCCCTTCTCCTTTCTTGCCAGTTTGGGTTGGGACTTGGGGGGCTGTCTTTTTTTGTGCTAATGCAATTTGGGATCCATTAATGGTGGCCTCTGTCAGTTTGTGCTTCCTTGTTGTTATGGTCCGTTGGTCATAGCGATTTAAGTTGTGTTCGTGCAGGAATCCTGCCCTTCGGTGAAAAACATTCTGTTGCTGGACTCCGAGGGGAAGCGCGTCGCCGTCAAGTACTACACGGATGATTGGCCCACGCTCTCGGCGAAGCTGGCCTTCGAGAAGTCGGTCTTTGCCAAGACCCAGAAAGCAAATGCTGGAACAGAGAGTAATTTATTTCTGCCTTTTCTATTTATAATGAGGAAGGAGTTGATTTGTATGCGAATATGTGATGATGAGTGCTAGCTTCTAGCAGTCCAATGTGGAGTACATTATGCTGTTTGTCTCATACCGTAAATTCATGCATTTGATATCTAGCATTGACGTGTTATACAAACAAAACTGTCTCTTTTCCATATGTGTTTATACAAGCTGGTACCGTTGAAGAACGCTGCTTATCAGCTTACTGTGTCTTTATATGTTTATTACACTTGTTGGTTAATTACTTAAATGAATATGTTGATGTGTTCATGGGGCTGTGTATTCTGTACTGAGAACAGACAGACATTTCCGATCAATCTTTCTTAGATGTTAATCACGCACCTCTATTTTTCCGATTCTTTGGATCAGAAACATGTTAATTTATGGTTCGTAACTTCGTATGCTATGTTAATTTTGAAAATAACACATACCATTGCATTGTTTAATACCATTATTAGTTGCTTCTTTTGCACAGCTTAATTGCTTATATAAGAACAATGATCTATTTATCTATATACCTTTATGTTTTGTCCTCATATCCTTTGGCGCGGCATGTGAAAAGTAATCTAGAACACACTTTTTCAGCCCTGGCTGAAGTACGGCTTGTACTTTCTTCCACTGTACTCACTGATCTGAAGATGAGCTCGCACACTATTGCAATTTACTTGCCTTAGTTTTCTGATTAACACGAGAAGTGGCTGTCTGAAACTTTCTGTTGATCTCCATGTGAAAATTTTGCACACTGTTCGTCTAGATCAAGTAATCCAGTTTCATTCATCTGTTCCCCCCTTTACAGCTGAGATTGTAATGTTTGACGGTCACATTGTTGTGTATAAGTTAATCCAAGACCTTCATTTTTTTGTTACTGGAGGAGATGAGGAGAATGAGCTTATTTTAGCATCAATTCTTCAGGGATTCTATGATGCTGTTGACCTTCTTCTCAGGTTATGCTCAATCTACTTTAGTATACCGTTTTTCTACTATTGTTTATTTTGTTACATATTGTTAGGTTAATATGTGATTGCATGTGAATATGTTTCCCATCTTGTTGGTTTCAGAAATATCGTTGACAAAAGAACAGCACTCGAAAATCTTGATCTGATACTATTATGCCTTGATGAAATTGTTGATGGAGGGTAAATCCTAATCTTATTAGATGTTAACGGTTCTTATTTCTTTTGTTTGTAAATCTATTTTTCTTCATTTGTTCTGAAATCACTTCAACCTGCTCATCTACCCTATTCATGACAACATGGTTCTTCTGGAATGGAGCCATGACAACAGAATTCTATTAGCACCTGTACTAAAAAAATGGCTGCATTTACGGGGTTTGTCTTAAAGTTAGGAAACCAGGTTTTGTGTACCTCAAACATACCTCTTGCGAGGCGGCAAAATTTTGATAAATAAGACAATGGTTTGGCCTGCTAAGGTCATGAACAAAACAAACTTCTCATTCCCTTGGTTTATTAGTATTTTAAAATGTCAGTGATTCAGTAGGTCTTTGCCAGGCTTAGAGAGACGAGTAATAGCACAGATCGTAGCAACTTGTAATTATTTGCTTAATTATACCTTATTTTCTTGAATGATTGCACAGGATTGTCCTTGAAACAGAAGGAAGTGTGATATATGAAAAGGTGTCCGCTCATGGAGTAGAGGGTGGTGCTACATCACTCGCTGAACAGGTAGGTTGCAGCCATGATCTTTTTCAATTGAACGAAATTGGTTGCTTTAACTGAACTTATCAGTTATTGCTTTCTGCATGCAGACTATTGTTCAAGCCCTAACAACAGCAAGAGAGCACCTGACCAAATCTCTTCTCATGTGATGTTGTGTTCTGCTTTTGGAGGTGAAGATGGAGTAGCATCCCATTGCTACGTCTCCAGGATCGATACGTTCTTTTCAGTAGCAATGAAAAAAGAGGAAAATGACTGAATTTATGGATGTGTAGAATGCATATTTTCTCCATTGATATTCCCTGGTTATTCAGTTTTGCATGTGTTCAAAGTTGTGTAAACCATGTCGTGAATTGGGATTGTTCCAATTTCTATCGGTTCAGTTCTTGGTTTTGTTGTTTCACCCTCTGCTGTTATGCAATGGAGATAATAAGGCACCTCCTATATTCATGAGCTAGGTCTACACTGGCTTCAAAACGGTAATGTTTCACCGAAACCAACATATAGTCTGCCAAAATTCGCCTTACAATGCTGCCATTTTTGTATCCATTGTCCTATACCAGGGGAACGAAAGCACTGGAAACAACTAAAATGTTCATCTTTCACGGTATCTATTCTGTGCCAACATGCTACGACAGGAGGTCTCTCTGAGCAGAACCAGTCTTCTGCGACATTGCTAAGTTGCTGCTTGTAGCCGAGGTTCAAGAAAGCATTAGGCACACTGCCCGTGGCCGACTAGGCTACAGTGCAAAACAACCGACAACAGGTGCAATAGGATGAATTGAGTATGCATCAGTCATATAATTGAGCAAGATAGAAGGAAAATTATTTGAAGAAACAAGACATGAGCAGATTGATATAGTCATGTATATTATCTTCCCTCCAAGATCTTGATGTAAACATGTAATCAACTAATCATGTAAATCTGTATATTTAATCAATGATGAGTTATTTGCTATTTTGTGAGAAAGAAAGAAAGAATGAATGAAACATATATATATGCAGCCATACATATCAAAGACTTAACATAGAAAGGCATATCATAACATCACAGTATCAACTTCACATAATCTCACACAATAAAATATAGCAACCACATATAGATAAAGACAATCTTAAACTCCTAGAAGCAAGCATAATACTAATAGAGTTCATGGTGAATTGATAATATGACTCAAATTACCAATCATGAGTGAATCTTTGTCATCTTCCTCATAATTCTTGGTAACAACCACTTCATCTTGGTTGGCGCAGCACAATAACACAACACTAGCACTCAACGTAGAGAGTAGAGTAGAGCAGGGGGTGAGAGTAGAGAATAGAGCAAAGTGGGGGCGGCGACATACCTTGAGGATGATAGAGAGCAGAGTGGGGGGGGTGGTGACATACCTTGAGGACGATAGAGAGCAGAGCGGGGATGACGGGATTTGGTGGCGACGACCTCGATTCGGTGGAGCTAAGCTTGATTCAGTGGTGGTGGCCTCGATTTGGCGACAGAGATGGCTGGTGCTGAGGTCGATTCGACGACCAGTGATAGGGGGAGGCGAGATCGATTGGGGACGAGCTTGATTCGACGACGGGGATGGCCAAAACCCTAGCGTCGAGCTCGATTCGGTGGCGGGAGGCAGGGGATGGGGTGCCCGAACCCTAGTGCAAACTCGTTGGGGTCGGGCTCTAAATTTCTGATGTACCCTCAGTGCCATGCCTCGCCCTGCGCCTCGACGGCCGTCTCAGGCCATCTCGCTGAGTCCCAAGCCGCCTTGGACCGGCTTTGACCGCCTAGCCAGTCCTAGGGTTGGCCTAGCACACCGACTTTGTCGAAGTCATGGCGGAAGGGCATCGCCGAACGCGCGTCATCTAATTAATTGGCGCCTAGACCTGATTTATTGAACCTTGCTTGTAGCCATGGTCATGATTGCCTAAAACTAGCATCTCATTCCTTGGACTGCCTTTCCATGTCGATGATAGCCTTGTCATGGGGTCCTTAGCCTGGGAAGCAGAGGGTAGCTTGCATCTCCAACTATTAACTCCCTGACCAAACCAAGGATAGCCTTGTCACCAAACCTGAACCGAGTGCCTTCATTCTTTAGTCCTTTCAAACAAGTGAGCAGATGTAGTCAAAGGTCTTTCTTGACATCTTGAAGAGTGACTCCATGCTTTCTTCTTTTGCAAAAGAGAATTGTCATGCCGAGGCAACGAAGAGAGGTTACTATTACTCCCTCCGTTCTCAAATACACGTTATTCTAGTTTTCAATTTTTGTTTCTTAATACATGTCATTCTACACTTTCGAGGTAATATTTTACCAATTTTTCTTTGCATACCCCTCTCATTCCTATTCCTAATATCATTTATAATTACCGTATAGAGTACACAACATCCAAGAGTAATACTTGATCTCAATGACGTCAATCGGATACGAATTATCCAATTTATTTGACTATCGTATTCGATAGGACATAAATATTTTCCAACAGATCAATGATTTCTCCCCTATTTGTATTTGCATAAAAAACATGGATACAAATATAGTATGGAATTTTGCTGTCCGAAATGTTATTTTATTTGCACTATTCGCATTCGTATTCGAATTTCATAAAACAATATACATATTTTATTGCATTATGTATAATTAGTAGGACAAGAATTTTTAGTTTAATGTGAATTTATGTTTTTAAGTGAAATAGATAAATTAGAATGATTAAGTGTGCTACATATGAGGATAATGTATCATAAATATCTTGCCATTACATAAGTTATGAGGATGTTCGAATCCGACCGAATTGAGTAGGTATTTGATTCATATTCGTTACGACATTTGATTCGTAGTCGACAATATTCAAATTTGTATTTGTATTCGTTTAGAAAATATGAATATGAATATAGAAAAAAAACACTAGTCGATCGTTAACACCCCTATCTGACCTAATGAAGGATGACAAGACGATCTTTTTGTATATATGCCTTAATTGTTGCGCAAAATCATAGAATGTCATGTATTCCAAAGGAACGGAGTACTATGCAAATATAGCCCACATTTGTGACACCATCAGGGCATCTTCAATAGTGACCACCTCAGCCGTCTCTTACTTACCATGTCACTTAAAGTCTAGTTAGAGGAGAGAGGATGTGAAGAGAGAGAATGTGACATCTCTTATATAAGAGACAAGCTGGTCCTAAGTAAGCTTATTGATCATCAACTCTACGCTAAATTCGGCAAGTGTGAGTTTTGGATGAAAGAAGTTACATTCTTGGGGCATGTCATGTCTGCAGAAGGAGTCGCCATCAACCCTAGCAAGGTCAATGATGTGCTCGACTGAGAGTCACCTAAGTCAGTATCATAGATCAGAAGTTTCCTTGGTATGGCAGGATACTACTGCAGGTTTATAGAAGGATTTTTCAGAATAGCAAGACCTCTAACCCAGTTGTTGAAAAAGGAGAAGAGATTTGCTTGAACGCCAGAATGTGAGCAGAGCTTCCAAGAATTGAAGAAGTGTTTGACCACAGCACCAGTGCTGATCTTACCTGATGTTCGAAAGGACTTTGGGATTTTCTGTGATGCCTCGCGACAAGGTCTCGGTTGTGTCTTGATTGAAAAAATGAAGGTAGTAACTTATACTTCCTGTCAGTTGAGGCCTCATGAAGCGAATTACCCAACTTATGACTTAGAATTGGCTGCCATAGTGCATGTTTTGAAGATATGACGACATTACCTCATCGGTAATTGCTATGAAGTTTACACTGACCATAAGAGTTTGAAGTACATTTTCACTCAAGCTAATCTTAATATGAGGCAAAGAAGATGGTTGGAGTTGATCAAAGATTATAATGTGGGAATCCATTATCATTTAGGGAAAGCCAATGTCGTAGCGGACGCTTTAAGTAGAAAGGTCTATTGCAATACTCTGATGATCAAGGAAAGTCAGCCAACACTGCACGAAGAATTTCAGAAGCTCAAGCTTGAATTAGTTGAAGAATGTTACTTAGCTGCTTTGGAAATACAACCCACTCTATGAGACCAGATCAGGAAAGCTCAGACTGAAGATGCAGATATCTAAGAAATAAAGAGCAACATGAAGAAGGGTAAATCCCTAAGATTCTCAGAAGAAGAGCAAGGAACCATTTGGTTTGACAAACGTATTTGTGTGCCGGACCAGAAAGAGCTTAAGCAGTTGATACTCAAGGAAGCTCATGAAACCTTGTATTCCATTCACCCCAGAAGCGCGAAGATGTATCAAGATCTCAAGTAGTTTTATTGGTGGCCTAGTCTGAAGCGTGAGATTGCTGAATACACAACACAGTGTGATGTTTGCCAACGAGTTAAAGTCGAGCATCAGAGACCTGCTGGACTCTTGCAACCTTTGAGCATACCTGAATGGAAATGGGAAGAAATTAGCATGGACTTTATCACTGGTCTGCCGAGAACCAGAGCTGGCTATGATTCTATCTAGGTAATCGTAGATCGCCTAACCAAAGTTGCTCGTTTCATTCCCGTCAAGACCATCTACTCAGGAGACAGACTTGCTGAACTGTACTTGGCAAAGATAGTATGTTAGCATGGTGTACCGAAGAAGATCGTGTCGGATCAAGGATCCCAGTTCACCACAAGATTCTGGCAGAAGCTGCATAGCGTTTTGGGTACAGACATGAATTTCAGTACAACTTACCATCTACAGATAGATGGCCAAACAGAGAGGGTAAATCAAATCCTAGAAGATATGCTAAGAGCATGCGCTCTGGCAAACAAGACCAGTTGGGATCAAAGTTTGCCCTATGTAGAGTTTTCTTACAACAACAACTACCAATCAAGTTTGCATATGTACCCGTTTTAAGCTCTTTAAGGAAGAAAATGCCGAACACCCTTGTATTGGACTGAAACCAACGAAGGACAAGTACTCGGACCAGACATCTTGAAGGAAGCTGAAGATCAAGTTCGGTCAATTAGAGAAAAGCTGAGGACCGCTTAGACCAAGCAGAAGAGTCATGCTGATAACCGTCGTCGAGACTAAGCTTTTGCACCTGGAGATCACGTATACCTGAAGGTTCCCCTCTCAAAGGAATGTGTCGATTCAGAGTAAGCGGGAAGCTTGCACCAAGATACAATGAACCTTTTCCAGTTCTAGTCAGAAGAGGAGAAGTTGCTTACAAATTGAAGCTCCCGCCTCAGCTGTCATATGTGTATGATGTCTTCTATGTGTCTCAATTAAAGAAGTGTCTGTGTGTGCCAGAGGAGCAAATGCCATTGGAAGTAGTTGACTTACAAGAATACCTCACCTACAAGGAACAACTCGTCAAGATTTTGGAAGTGGCAGAGTGAGTGACGAGAAGCAAGAACGTCCGTTTTTACAAGGTTCAGTGGAGTAATCACACTGAAGAGGAAGCCACCTAGGAGCGTGAAGAGGACCTGAAGGCTGAGTTTCCAAACCTAATCCTTAGTCAGCCCGAATCTCAGGGTTAAGATCCTTTAAGTGGGGTAGGTTTGTAATATTCCAGATTTTCAAGAGTTTTTGAAAATTTTAAAAATAAAAATAACCATTTGGTTTGTTGAATTTCTAAAAGCTTAACTTGAAATTTTAGAAATTACAAACGATTTAAATTACTAAATCAAACTTCAACTAATTCAAAATCTGGTCTATTTTGAGTTTCTTGGAGCTCTTTGGTATTTAAAATCCCCTTTCTCTGTTCGTTCCAATCTCCCGTCAGCCCATTCCTTTCCCGTTCGACCAGCCTTTGGTCACTACCAATCTTTTGGTTTCGACTAGCCTTCTGGTTTCGACCACCACCTCGGTCATGACCACCCTCTTGGTTTCGACCGCCTCGCCTGTCGACCCCTGCTCACCTCCTCTTTCCTTCCTTCTTTTTCCTCAGCGACGTGCGCATTAAATGTCGTCTGACGTCGCAAAAGTCGTCGCGCATTAAATGATGTCGCCTCTGTCATGCCCTTTCCCCCCTCTTGTCTCCTCCCCAACCTACCCCATCCCCTCCCTCACTTGCCGTCCGTGCACCCATGCCGCGCCGCCAAGAATCCTGCCTCTCCATCTTGTCGCCTAGACCCCTCCTCCCTCTATAAATGGAGCACCCAGGGAGCCCTTTGCCTCCTCCCTCTTGTTTTTCTCTCATCTTTCACCCTTTCTCTTTCTCTCGCCCTATTTCATCGTGCTTCATAGTTTCGCCACCGCTGGCTGGAGTTCGCGCCATTGCCTCTAGCACCATCGCCTCTCGCCGTCGTCGTCAAAGCTCCTCCACCGACGTGGTCTTCACCGTTGACTTCGCAAGGTCATAGCCTACTCGGAGCACCCACGTCGTCTTCGATCGCCGTCCACCGCCTCTAACCTCCTTCAACCTCCTCCTCCTCCAGTTCCTCTCTCCGTCTTGGTGAGTTTCACGTGCCCTGTTCACCTTCTTCCCTTCTATGACCACGTTGAGTAGTCATATCCTTCTTCCCTCCTACGACCACGTTGAGTAGTCATATCCTTCTTATATCCCTCCTACGATCACGTTGAGTAGTCGTAGCCTTCTCGTATCCCTCCTACGACCATATTGAGTAGTCGTATCCTTCTTGGGACCTGGTAGTCGAACCCTTCATTCGACCACCTTTCGACCAGTCGAAACTTTCTTTTGACCAGGTACTCCAAGCCTTCCGACCAGTTGGTCGAACCTCCTTCCGACCACTTGTAGTCGAACCTCCCACCAACCAATTGAACCTCTTTCTACCAGGTTGTTGAACATCCCTCCATCCAGCTGAACCGCCTTCCGACCTTGTGATTTCAAAACTCCCGTGAGCTCGCTCTCTTTCGTTCGGGCTCCGATCAGAGTGATTCAAATTTCTATCTTCTTCTAAATCCAATACCTTTCTTTTGGTTCTAGTTTGGTTCTTTTGGATTTTATTTGAATTTGCTGTATTTATTTGGCTTTTTTCGAACGTGTAGATTCTGGAATTTCCGAAGAGTTCTTGGGCCTTACGACCTTGACCGAAGCATCTCAACTCTTAAACGAAGGCAAGTCGTAGACCTTTGATCATGTCATATCCAGTTTACAAAATTATGTTGTTTTATATCAACATACATGGCTAGTTGTATAAAAATAGTTTGGGAAATAGCTCAATACCTACTCGCCAGTATGACTCCTTAAATAATTGCGATTGACATGTACTCTTGGACACCGTAGGTTGGGTAATCTTAGTTGGATATTATTGTAATACCAACATGGGTGCGTATCATGCTTAGTCATGCTTTAGTTATGTGATGTTTTTCGATCACCTCATTTAATGATGATAAATTTGACTTAATGATATATAGAATTGTGGCGTGGCCACTATTGTTAAAATTTGTTGTGCCATGGCAAGGGTTGCCTTTTGGTCAGGTTGAACAAAAAATGATTTCATACTCAGGCTAATGATCGTGCAGTAAAGGGGGTGCAAGAAGTATATTAGGATGAGGATGTTTCGCTTGAGTAGTCGCTAAGGACTTAACTTTGTGTGCCATTGATCTAGGTCATACCGTGTAACCACAAGTTCATTTATGGGGTGGACCTAGCTAACTAATTAGCAATATTTTGAGTCGGTTCTGTGTTGGTGGTCGAAACGGCACAAGAGGGGGCCCAGAAAGACGAATCCTTAGCGAGCAGAACCGAGTCAAAACGGAGCTTGTAAAAGCCTTACAATAGTCTCTCCTTGATTCACATGTCTAAGGAAACGTGTGTTATATCAAGTAATTATCTTTTGTGGGTCAAGCTGTACAACCTCTGCAGAGTGTAAAACTATTCGAATATCTGTGTTCCCGGTCATGGACAATGCCTGGTGATTTCACACGAGTGGTAGATTTTCTCAAAAATGTTATCGTGGGTGATTACGAGTTGGTTAGAAAGTGAACAGGGTGTTCACGAGTTGGTTCAAAGAAACTTGATTACTTATGCATTAATCTTTTAAACTATACTTTCAATCTACTTACCATAATTACTGTCAATATTGCTTTCTGCAAATTAACCGTAAAGCTATCATTATCAAGCCATGCATGAATACTATTTGCATAATGTTTCCTATGACTTGTTGAGTACTTTATGTACTCACGGCTATATGCCCTTTGTTGATAAGTCATCGAAGAAGACCTAGGAGCACCAAGTTCTATGAGGACGACTACTTCGAAGACCATGCGATCTAGGGGGCGTCCTCCACTCGATTGCCTGTGGGCATATCGACTGGCCCCTACGAGTTGGTTTTGTTCCACTGCAAGTTTACTCCGGTCGTAGATCTGGTCATGGACCTGGTCGTGACCTTAGCCCTGCGTGGGAAGCTTTGTAAAACCTTGATCATAAGGTTCTTTTGCTATTATGTATTATTAATTTGTCTGCTTCATTAGTCGTTCTATTGTATGGATATGATTTCATCTATGTTACAACTGTGCGAGCTAGCTACTGATCTGGGACTAATTCAGAATGCATAGAGGGTCCTAGGGTTGCATACTCGGGGTCTCGACGGGGCGCAGCCCATCTATTTAAGAGAGGGGGAGAGGAGGACTGTGACCAAGTGGAGGAGGTGGCCGAACCCAACATGGAGTCGGTTTTCCCTTGCCCGAAATAGCTAGGACTCCTCTCCTTTCCTTATCTCTATTCTACCTAAATTTAAACTTCCTAAAACAAAGTTTGACTCAAACTAACCCTTAAGGGGATTCGGATACAAGCCTTGTAGGCTAAGGAAAGGTGGCACAACACCAAGTAGAGGGTGGCCGAAACTCTTTGAGTTAGAGGTCACAAATTCTTCATCTCCTTTAGGGTGGCTTTAAAGTCCTGAAGTCTTCGCTGGAATTATGGCCATTGTTATTGCCTTCTCCTTCCTAGTTGCACATCAACTCCTTGTTGTCCATTCCTAGATTCCTAAGCACAAGCAAATCATCTCCATTAGGCAACATCATAGAGTTTTTAAATAATACACTCAGCCCTATAAATGAATTTACTTGATAAGTAAGTTGACGAGCACATGCCCGACTAATTGGATCTTGCACATCATTTATGGCAGCAGCAAGAGGAGTGTTCATATCAGTAGAAGTGATGTCCTCATCACAAAAACCATAACTACTTACCTATTCCGCTGACAGCCGGGCCCCGCCTGCAGGCCCCTTCGTCCACGCGGTGCCGCCCACGGCACCAGCGTACGCCGTGCATGGACACGCCCGCCAGCGCGCCCGGAGCTCATCGCCGATTTTTACCACGTCACTGGTTTTCACTCCTCCTCGTTCGCATCGTCTATGACACCCATGCCCTTGACATCCATTAACCTCTCTATCGCCTCACCATCCCCTCGGTCGGCCATGCCACTGTCTTCCCGAGTGCATCAATGCACCGAGCTCCCCTCCTCGCCATTCTGTGCCACAATGCCTATAAGAGGCTCCCTGGGCTTCCTCTTTACCTCCCTGGTCCTCCTCCTACCCTCCTCTTTCTTTCCTCAAACCCGAGCGCAAAGGAAGCTTGAATTCCAAGTTTCGGCCGTCACACTGCCTCAACGCCGTCGACGCTATAGTGAAGCTCTTCCCTCACCCACCACGTTAGCATGTGTTCCGGCCCTCACTCAAAGTTTCCCCCAAACTAATTAAGTGTTTGGTTCACAGGAACTCGTTGCCGAGCCCTTCTTCCTCCTCTCCGGCCAGAAGAGCCAAAGCCGCGAATCAACCTCTCCGGTGAGCCACTCCCCAATTAATCTCTCTCGAAGCATCTTCTCCACCCACTGATGCTTCCTTGACCACTCTCCTTCCTTTTCTTTGCGTAGGTCATCACCTCCACATGGAAGCCATCGCCGCCGCCTCGGTTCCACGCCGCCATCCCATCTCCGAGCTCCTCCACCCTCCCTCGTAGCTTCGGTGAGTTCATAGTACTACTTAAGAGCCCATGCGCGCGCTAATTTTCTTAATGCGCTGCTGGTTTCGAAATTGCATGGTTGCCCGTGGCTCCTTGCCACCACTCTTCGACGTGCCACCGTGTAGGACCGCCGTGGACCTCGTCGCCGGTACCTCCGGGTGCGCATGGTCATAGGGGTTCCATTTTGACCACCCACCAGCGCTGCCATGCTCCCTATCGCCGACGATTGGCCGCAAGGTAGTTAGAATCGCGATCCTACTCTTAGAATCTTACGATTCTACGAACCCACGACAGCCTGTCGATCCAAATCGCACCATAAATCGGAATCAGGTAGAATCGTGGTAGAGTCGTGATCTAAATCGTAGAATCGTGTAGAATCTTGTAGAATCGCAGAGTAGAGTCGTGGTAGAGTCGTTTGGACAAAAAAAATTGCATTTTTTTGCAATTTTTTTTTTGATTTTTTTAGAGGTCAGGGTTTGCTGATATTTTGTTTTAGAGCAAAATTTATTGATATTAATTTCTGAGAATGAAACTATAAATATCAGTATGGTAATGCTAGTACAAATATCTATATTATGACATGAGCAATGTTGAGCTTGATAATGATAAACTATTTTTATTCCTGTATGTCTTGCTACTTTTAAGGAACATGCAAGTGTTGCAATTAGATATTGATTTACAAAAGTTGTGAATATTTCTCATATAATTGTAGTAAACTAGTCATGGTCATTGGTTGTTCTCCTGTAGTTCAGAACTATATCACCTATCATGTCAGTACCATTATGCTTTTCTGTTATGCGATAAAAAGTGCTTTGTCCCTTTTTGGATTATAAGTAAGTGGTAAACCATATAAGAATCATACAAACTTATCGTATAGGTATTAAATATGTGTATTTTTACAATTCCATAGAATCGCCGATTCTACGATTCGATACTACGATTCGATCCTACCGGAGGCAAATCGATCCAACTTAGGATCTCGACTCTGACTACCTTTTGGCCGGAGAAGCCAGTGGCCGGGAGCTGCCCTGCGTTGTCAGAAACGGATAGTTACTATAGCGCCTCATTAAAACCAAATCGCTGACGGTTTTAGGGCAAAGTACTGATTAGCACCGAGTTAATGAGGGCTTGTTTTGTTGACATGTGGGGCCGTGTACAGAAATCAATGAGGCATTAAAACCAAGTCTCGGTGGGAGTCAGTGACATGCAGACCCAGCGCGTTAATGGCATAGTGCACCCACCGCGTGAGCCGATACACTGTGTTGTGGACCGAAGGTCCACGCACTGTTTCGGTGAAGCCAAGAGACTGACAATGGGTCCTACCTGTTAGGATTAGATTTACTTTAGGAATTTAATAGAAAAGAGAAACAAAATCCAGAGGGCCCACCTGTCAATGGTTGAGCCTTTTTGGTAAGAAAAAAAAATAAAAAATAATAATATAGCTACAAGTCCCACCTGTCAGAGAGACATTTCTCTCTCCCCTTTTCTTTTTCTGGAATTTCAAATCCAACTCAACTTCAAACCTTAATAACTTTTGCTACAAAACTCCAAATGAGTTTACTTTTGTCTCTAAATTCATCTAAAATCATAACCTACCTGAGTATGAAAAAACATTTGAATTTGGTTCTGTTTTGAATTTATTTGCATTATTTGATTGATTTTTGGCACTTTTTGCAATAGACGTCGATTGTGTGAGCGAAATCTTCGATGACCAACAAATCTCATATTCAGCACAACCTGAGCAAGGCAAGCACCCCCTTTGATCATATTAATCCCAATATTTTACTTATTGTACTTGTTTTGCAAATCCTATTACTGCATGCGTGTATGTTTAATATTAAACTGTTATGTTTGGGATGCTGGTAGTTGTAAATCCTATTCGATGCATGAATTCCTTTGAAATGTTGATGTCCTTGTTGTTGTAGCCCATAGATTATGGTTTAGGCAATACATAATATCAACCTGGGAATTTGAGTGTGAATATTGCACAACTGCTAAATAGAACGATAGATTTTCCTGAAAGGTTATAAAAGGACAATACGATAAATGTGAATTTAGGAGATTTATGAAAAATGTCCAAAGGGGTGTGCCTCTGTTACTTTGTATAAAAACAAAATGAAAAATCTACCTTTGGACACGGGCGAGTCATATTATATTCCGAAAAGGGTGGAAAAGGAGTCTCACTCGTAGATAGGGGAGATTCTCACTCGGGTCAATTAAGGATCGAACGCCGGTATATCCGACCTAAGCGTAAGTGTACAATCACATATGCTATTATGAGGGTGGTCTTTGCTAATTAAGTCATCGAGAACTAGCCTTGCATGAGGGGTAGGCAGAACACGTGCGAGCATATGTTTGTTGTCGGCATAACGACGAATGCCTCACTGAGACGGGTGTACCGAGTAGGGTACTCTCGGGTTCAGTGAGGATAAACATTCGATGGGCTAAGTGCAAGGTTAGGGCTAGATAATTGAAAGGCTTCGACGCATGCTCTAGACTGCTTACCTACGGTAGTGAGCAGTGGTATTGATGGGTACCGAACAAACTAGAGAACTCGTGTTATGTTGGTAAAGTTGTACCCCTCTGTAGAGTATAAATTTATTATAATAGCCGTGCTCGCGGTGATAAGCGTGCTAATTGTAGTATTGTCGGGTATAGTCTCGATTTTCACAAAAATGCTTCATGTTGGAAAAGAAGGGAATGGTTTATAGTTTTTATTGAGTTAACTATCGAGTTATAACTGAACATGAAATGTTGCTCGTAGCCGAGGAGGGTTGCGAGTTATAGTTGTTATTATTTTTGGTTCATTCAAATACTTATTACTGTCCAGTATCTGTTTAACTGCTCTTTCAAATTTCGTTGCAAAGTACTATTTATGGGTACTGCAAATAAAATCTGCTTAATGCAAAATAACTTGTAACATAGAGCCTTCTCTTTGATTTGTCTTGCATCTATATAACTTTACGATACACTACAACTCTTGCTGAGTACGTATTGTACTCAATCTTGCTTATGTTGTTGTTTAGAGTATGAAGAAGAGTCAATACCAGACGACACTTTCTTCACACATAGAACCAGAGGGCTCGGTGACGGGTCTACCTAGGTTCTTGTCTCTTGTCGGTTGCCTGAGGGTTGGATGGACACACCGCTAGGATTATGCCACTTTTGACTTTACTTCCATTGCTACTTTACTCTGATAATACTTGTTTATATTTGGCCGGTCGGCCGTTGATGTAATAATTGTACCATTTAAGTTAAGTACCCTTTGCTTTAATTTTATATGTGAATGCCAAATGTTGTGAATGTGTCTACTAGCCACTGATCATGGGACTAGTACATTACGCACATAAGGTCTTTGGGTATTGCACGCCCGGGGGTCTGACACAGAGATTGTATGAATTCTTGTACTTGACTTAATGATTGTAACGATGCTGTAATTTTGACTTAGATGTCTTGTTGTACACTCTTGATGACGTAAACTTATATTAATTCATCTTGCGATATGTTCATTATTAGTTTGTGATTACTGCTTCTCACTGCTTGGATGAAATTAATTTACTGCATATTACCGATTAGCGTTGTTTAGATTAGTTTGAGTTTTATGGTTCTCACAACAAGCTTTGACGAGCGAGGCCCACCCATTAGTGAGAAGGTGAGTGCACACGCTGGCGCGAGCTGGCACTCGAGAAGGGATTTGGGCCAGCTCAGATGCGGCCCAAGAGGGTAAGCGGTAATTCAAAATAGTTTTTGAATTTCCAAAATCTGGCTGAGTATTTGATGAATTTTTGTACTGAGCAAACATAGTCCAAAATTTACAAAATTGTTTGTGAGAGTTCCTGACCCAATATAGTTTCTTATGTAATTTTTTTAGGATTTTATATGCTCTGTGATTTTCCCGACAATTCTAACAAGTTTATGTTTTCATGTAAATGCATTGTTATGAAAATTCACAAAATATGCTCAAATAAATTTTTTCCCTCATGTAAACATGCCTAAAGTTATTCTCCTACCTATTTTCATTCTATTTTCCCAAAATTGATATTTTTGGGATGTTACAGTAAATAAGAAGTATGGACTGTTCAATACGTACCACCTGATGGAATGCAGAGTCCGACTGAGTGGGGGTACGTGTCGCTCATTGCGGCCTTGTGCCGTGGTGGGTCATCCAAGACCCTGACGCAACGAACCCTTGTCCGAGTAGAGTACCACTCGATGTACTCCTCATACGTCTCGGGATCATAGGGAACATCCTCCTGGACCATGTCCTCTAAGGCGTGGAGCCACAGCACAACCCAAGGGGCCATCTTGTCAGCCCAAGAAGTCATACCAGGTACTCCCTTCCTGGTGTACCTGTGGAAGGCAAAACGATAAATTCGTGAGTCCACCTACATAAGTTAGACCGAAATTGAGTACACGAAAGTTAGAACTACACATACCTTGGAACCCAACATGGGTCCACCCTTCATGCCCTCATGGGCGTGCGCAGCCGCAACACGCTAATCTCAATGGGTTGCTCACCCTCCTAGGGGAGGATGATACTGAGGCAGCTACGGTGAGTCACGTTAACGGCTGGGTCAAGCGGCTTGTACGACTACTGCGCAGTGTCTTCTTGGGCCGTCATACATGAAAATTCAGTGTATACATTGTAAACACTACAAAATATACACAAAATGTAATAAGAGAGGACATATCTAATTAATTAAATAATTGCACCAAATTGAAGCTGATAATATTTTAATTAAGATCTGCACAACCTATGTAGCTACTCGAAATTTTTATAGAATTTTTAGTGCTATCTTGCTATTTTCCTAGCTTAAAAGGTATTTTCAGCGTTTTAAAATTATTTTCCTTGCACAAATGACAACCAAATTGATGTTGAAAATATTTTAATTAGGCTCTACACACCCTATGTAACTACTCTGAATTTTTATAGAATATTTAGAGCTATCTTGCTATTTTTCTAGCTTAAAAGGTATTTTCAGCGTTTTAAAATTATTTACCGTGCAGAAATAACAACCAAATTGATGGTGAGAATATTTTAATTAGCCCAACGCATGGCGCCAACATGGTGGGTTTTCGAAACCCTTCAAGAATCCCATCCTCACCTTATCCTGCTAGATCATCTTCTTCCTGCATGATTATTTAGATCCAGGCCATGCATCCCTTTTTTCCCTTTTGTTTCTTCCTACTGGATGAACATCTCTTTGTTGCTTTTGCCAAAGGGATTGATGACACTTGACAGATCTTGTTTGAAACAGATGATCAAACTGACACAAAGATTCCGAAGGGGATGGTAAAAGCATTTGCTTTGGCACATAGTGCACAACTGGTCATCCCAGATTTGCAACAAGCAGATATTGTGCTCCATTATTAACATAGACAATGGTTTTCCTATAGGGACAAAATTCACATATGAGTGCCAAACTAACAGTCACCATTTTTCCAACTTATAAAATTATATTCTGCATATCCAATAAATGCCAGGATTTATGGGATTGGTGTGAAATTGTTGTTTAATGGCGGAATAGAGTTGTGAAAAGAACAATCATCAAAGACATGTTTTTTTAAAAAAAAAATAGATGTGATCCCCGGTATGTTTTTACTTTTATCAGGAGAATGTTCTTTGTTTCCTCTATTAAACCCTAGGAAAAAATTTAGGAAAAAGTCTGGTTTACTGGTGCCGCCGCCTCCTGGTGCCGCTCCCTCCCTCTCTGGCGCCGCCTCCTCCTGGTACCGCCGCCGCAACTCAACCCGCCTCCTCCTAGTACCGCCGCCACCGCTCGGCCCGCTTCCTCCTGGTGTCGCCGCCTCCTGGTTCCGCTCCCTCCCTCTTTGGCGCCACCTCCTCCTGGTGCCGCCGCCGCCGCTTAGCCCGCCTCCTCCTGGTGTCACTGCCTCCTAGTGCCGCTCCCTCCCTCTCTGGCGCCGCCTCCTCCTGGTGTCGCCGCCGCCGCTCAGCCTGCCTCCTACTCCAGCCGTGTACGACTACGAGAGCGAGGCGGTGGACGCCATGGCCGAGAGCGCGCGCTGCCGGGGCTCGGACGTCATGCACCCGAGCTTCGCGTGGCCGAGCATGCGGGTCCACGCCGCGAGCCGCAAGAAGCCGCTCGGGAAGGGGTGGCGCGAGCGCAACATCGGCGAGGGCTCTTCGTGTTCACCGGTGTCGTGCATGACGGGCGTGAGGTACCGCACACGTGGATGGCGGCGCGAGCAAGGTTTGCGGGCTCTTCATCAAGAAGGCCGGCCTCGCGCGCTCGGCGCTCGGCATCGCGCGCGACATCGGCGTCGTCGGCATCGTCCGACACGGCGGTGATCGCTCCACGACGGCTACTCCACCGAGCTCGAAATCCTCGGCTTCCCAAGCTCGTCGAGCGCGCGAGCGACGACATCGATACCACCCGCTCCTTCTCCAGTCCGCTCAGCGCCACGCCATCGCCCGCATGACCCCGCAGCAAACAAGGAAGAGACTCTGCCGACAGCACTTGGCCCTGCCCCTCGCCGCCAACAGCACTTGGCATATACTACATGTGTATGTGGCTTGTATACTGTATTGTACATGTGTACGTGGCTTTATACATATTGTACAAAACCACCTATTCAAACCAGCCCAGGGGGTGTATTGACCGATTTTCGCAAATTTAGGGGGTAAAATAATCGGCTTTGTTGTTCAGGGGGTAAACCAGACTTTTCTGATAGTTCGAGAGAGTAAACCGGACTTTTTTCAAAAAAAATATATGCTAATAGTTTTTAGGAATAAGTCCAGTTTACTCCCTCCAACTATCAGAAAAGTCTGGTTTACCCCCCTGAACTACAAAACCGGTTATTTAACCCCCTGAACTTGTGAAATCCGAACAATAAACCCCTCGGGCTGGTTTCGCGTGGCGATTTTGCACATGTGGCATCTCATTTGTCCTAGTCAGCATGTGGGTCCCGCTGGACAGTGGCTTGGCTCACGACCACATTGCGTGGACCGAGCCCACATGCACTGGTCCATGGGTTCTTGACAGCCATTAACTCATCGGGTACCACTGTCATAGACTCAAAGACAACACTTCTTTTCTACCTCATTCCCCATTCTATCTCCCCTCCCCAATCTCCATTTCTATCTCTTGTAGCTTGCTCTCCACCGAAGCTTGCACCATGGTGTCTCCTCCTCCGACCGCCGGCCGGATACCGGCTCCCTACACCGCCTCCGCCGTCCTGCGCGCTCGCGCGCCTCCAGTGGTCGGCGCTGCCTCCTCTCACTCGGTCGGCTCTCTCTCTCTCTCTATGGTGCCTCCTACCCGACGCCTCCCATTCGACCACTGCAGCCGGCACCGGCGGCTACGCCACCGGCTCTTTGCCCCGCGCCGCCGCCCGCCACCACACACTCTCGCCCGCAGTCACTCTCTCTTCAGCGCCTCTTCCTCCCCCTTTCTTCTCTGTGGTGGAGCTCCTCCTCTCCCATCCAGATCCGGCACTGCTCGGGTTTTGCGAACCTCCGGCTGCTCCCCTCCGTGGTCGCCGCCTCGGTTGCTCTCTGGGACTCCTGGTTGTTTCCCTCATCGACCTCTTCGGTTGCCTCATGGCTACTCTACTCCGGCGATCCCCTTACCTTTTACTCTTATTTCATTTTCCCGTGATCGAATAATCCCCAATTTGATTTGTGGTCCAAATGAGACGTTGCTTGAGGTTTTTGGGGGATTTTGGTGGTGATAGCCTAGGGGCTGAGATTTGGTGGTGGCTTGGGCATGGTGCTTGTGGCGCACCACAGGGGGCCGAGCCTTGGGCAGCGCACCACAGGGGCAGGAGGCGCGACGACGCGGGCCAAGATCAATGGGAGAGTGGTGGCAGGCCTAGTGGCCGGTGCAGGAGGTGGCGACGACGACAAGGAACCAGCGGCGGAGTCGGTGCAGGGAACCGGGACAGAGCCGAGGGCAAGGGGTTATGGCGCCATGGAGGAAGGAGCAAGGGATCCACGGGAAAGAAGAAGAGAGCCAGGAGGTGTGTTCGAAGAAGAAGAAGATGGTGGCCTTTCCCATCTCTCTCCCCCAGTCAGCAAAACCACTGCCACGTCAGCAAAACCACCACTCCAAACCGCTGTGAGGGGTTAATTGACCTGTTTTCACAAATTTAGGGGGTTAAATAACCGGTTTTGTAGTTCAGGGGGTAAACCAGACTTTTTTGATAGTTCGAGGGAGTAAACCGGACTTTTTTTTCTAGATTTTAATAGACCATTCTATGCACACCTAGAGAGCAGCATATCTACTGAAAACAACCAACAAGTACCGAAAAAAGCAAAGGATTCTTGCCTAGCGTAATGGGAGTTTTTAGGGCAATGAGCATGCATGAGATGCAAAGTTAACCCGGTAGCAATGGTAAAAGATGATTCGGCAGGCATGGCTAAGCTGAACTCAAGCCCTGTTCAAAACAAATACACCAGAAAAGTTCAGCATGCATTTTTGAGTTTTTGGCTCATTCAGTCTCTTTTTGAAACGAAATAGCAAAACTAGCCCCAGTGTAAATAAAATGGCAAAAATGACACCCCTACGCGCAAAATCACCGCAGGAGGCGATCTGCTGCAAACTGGGACCGCAGACAGTCGCCGTGCAGACCGCGGTAGGTTGCCTGCCGTGCACGTTGTATTGTCGCCGCATGTGACCTGAAGTGTCCTGGAGCACTACAGGGGACCTAAAGTGCTCCGGGAGCACAGTAGGTGACACATGTCGTCTGACTATCCATTTGTGGTGCCATTTTTACCATTTCGCCGGGGAGAAGGCTAGATTTGTTATTTCGTCGCCAAAACTCAGCATTTTCTTTTGCAAGTCATTGTGATTTGTCAAAACTGTGGTACCATCTTGCATCATTGCAATGGTCCAAAAGCTGGAACACATTGGGGACCATCTGTTCCGTACAATGGAGTTCAACGTCAACACACACAACCCCGTTTAATTAAAAGGCTAAACGAGATAAAAGGGAAGAGAAAAGAGAAAACTAGGAGGGGAAGGAGTGGGTCGGGCTGGGCCCAACCGAATCTACGACGGACTTAGTGAGGGGGGCCATGTGTGTTGCATAAAAGAAGAGTGAGGATTAGGGTTTCGTGATCCAATCTCCTTCGTTGTTCGTTTTCAGGAGTAACGATATGAAAATCCTTGCTACGTTATTAGATTATCGTTTAATCATATATTAGGGTAGATCGATTGTGGGAATTGGTAATTTGGTGATGCTATGTTTCAGTTATTTGTGATGCTAAGCCTTGTGAGGGAGTTTTAGGGTATCTACGCCATATTTCTTAGCTTTGTCATGTTAACTAAGTTGTAGGTTATTATTTGATATTTCCATAATGTAAGATCACTGGATTTAGTTAAGCGGTGTCAAAGTTATAGCTTCTAGAGCGCTACTGTCTAGAATTTCATCGCCGTTAACAGTAGTCGTGTGGTTTGCTTTTTTACATACAGTAGATGGTCGAATTAAATTATGGTCATAACTAGGAATAGTTAGGTCATTTTCCATACTTTCCAGAAGTTGTAGGGTTTGCTATTTTTCATGCGGTAGAAAAATATATATATAATTATTAAGCATGTTGTTCAGTAATGTTCCAGATTGACCTTCGGAGTTAGAAACGAGGATTTATACGACCTAATTAGAGAATTTGCACAACTACGAAGGTGTAGAAAATTTTGTGTAGATTCCATAAAACATTGAGTTTTCTATGATTCGATTCCAGGATTAAATGTTATGCATGTTTGATCACCAGGACAGCGAGTAGGTTGTCCGGTAAAGATGTGTTAATTATATCGGGTTTGTGCGTAGGAGCGATGTTGATTTATTTTATGTTCTTGTACTGTAGTTGCATATTTTTAGGTGAATTATTAGCCTTGTATAAGGAGTGTTGCTTCGAGTTTGATATTGCCTTTGCAGCATTCCGGTTTCCGTGGTTAAAATGTATGGTAGAGCGGTAGACATCGGTTTGTCTGCCACTTGTTTTCACAGTAAATTGTCATAATATATTTATGCTTTATTCGTGCTTATTACAATGTCATGATAATATGATAATGATGATGATATGATCATGTTGATGACATGGTAATGGTGATAACATGATGATAATGGATCATATTAATGGTTAACAAAAATATTGCATCAATTGCATTCACATCATGAAAGGATTGCATATGAGCCAGGTCGGTGAGTAGGTCATATAAGTAGTCCAATGCAGTCAATTATAAAGTTATATGACTAGTCTAGAGTGCTCTCGAGAAAGACCTACATCGGTAAGGACTCCACGGGAGTGGAGGATGGATCCCGTATGAAAGAGGAGTGGGCAACAGTGGTTCATCGACGGGTGATCACTCCCCTATACTGGTATAAGTTAAGAGATGTGCATGTGGATATGTAGTATAGCTAAGCATTGTATTAATGAAAAAATGATGATGTTAAATGATTGCATGAAAGATGATGATGTTAAATGAGTACATGAATGGTGATAATAATGATCTACTTGAATGATAAGTCGTTTGTTTATTGTTCTATTACGTATTTGCTGAGTATTGAACTCACTTTTGCTTTGCTATTCTTTTTAGGCGATCAATGAAGACGACATGCATAGGATGAAAGTAACACATATGCATAACATGTTATCAACCACATAGTTATCACTATTTAGATGCTATCATTAAATCTAGAGACTTGGTACTTTCATCTAGAATTGATTAGTAGATATGGGTTTATTACCTTAATGATTAGAACTTGATTAATTTAGTTATGATTTATATATTTAGAGTTGTTGTTAATCAATATTCCCAGTCGTATGATTCGGACGTTCTCGAACGCGTGGTCCCAAACGTTTTTGGGCATGAGGTTCCAAATTGTGTGAAAGTTAATCACTTGTACATTTATATTGTTATAATGGTTGAAAGTTGACCTGTAGTGGTTTTTATTCCATGTATTAGTTGCTGAAATTATAAGTAAATGTGATTTAAATTGAGAGTGAAAAAAGATATAGATAACATTCTAGACTCAGTGTTAGACTAAGACGTTACAATTCAGCGTCAACACGCACAATCTGAAAGCTAAACCATTCTTCTTTCAAACTATTCAACGTCTCAATGAGTTCAGAATTTACCCACGAAGACAACGCGGTTTCGTGCGATCGTCTATCTACGCACAAGCATCATCGCGGTTACGCTGAGATGTCTTGATCATCAAACCGCGTCACAAAGAAGACTTAGTGCAGGATGGGCAGAATTCTGTAGGGATCACCTGGAACTTAGCCACATTTCTTGTACAGTATTAATCTTTCAGTACAATCAGATGAAATCTTGCACAATTGGGCGATCCAATCCACAAAACAGGCACAATTGTGGTCACTTTCAAAAGCAGCAATTTTGTTACCATGGTTTACAACACTGAAAACTAAATGGTACAAATTAGAGGACTAAGCCTCAATTTATGACTTCAGCAAAGGACAAGTGGAAATATAAGTACAAGGTCAATAACGGGTAAGACCGTTCAGAGATCCTTGTTACACAAACACAACTACCTGGCGCTATGATTTTGCTGAGCCTATGATGAGATGTCAGCATAAGTTCACTTCAGAGAAACAACACCAACTCCATGGATGTTATGTCATCCCCATGAATTCGCTTGCATGGAAACGGCCTCCTCTTTAATTTATATGGCCAAGTCATAAATATCAATCCTGATGGCTGATGCACAGTTACAGTGGTGATAGGCAGCTCATCGAAGATTTGGAGAATGCCGGATTGGATGATACACATTACCAAATTGGAGAGCTTCAGTTTGTTCTCCCATTAATGTTAGCTTTCTAATGCAGAAAGCTCAACCTCCTTGGTGCAAGGACGGTATGCTGCAAAGGTGCTGTCATTCGCAAAAGATCCAGGATTGAAGCAAGTAATTCCTGTATATTTGAAGGCCTTCTGCTCACTCTTGTCACCCAATACTATCTGAAGAAGTTTAGGAAAGGGAAGAATGAGCATAGCACATCCCAAAGACCCAAACTTCTGTTGATAGTGGTGAATTGGTGATAGTTATACAGCAGAGAGTATACTTATGCTTTGGGTTGGGTATGTTCAAGCAAATAAATGAGCACAGGAACAGATTCATCAAAACACTATGTCCCAAATGACATACCGTGTGAGGAGTTGGATACAGCCGAAGGCAATGATCATAGTTCCATATGACAGGTTGAACTGTAAGAGGCAATGGACAAAGATGACTCTGATGGGTGATAGTTGCTACCAGCTGAAAGAAAAAGGACTGGTTAATTTCTCAACAGGATATTCTCACTGAGAAATAAAGGAAAGTTAACGTACATGCTCAAAAGGGTCACTTGTTTCTTCCGTTGTTGGTGGAATCAGACATGACCGCCGCATCCTGTAAAGGAGATCTTGCCGGAAAAACACGATTTCTTGTGTATAAAACTTCACCCTAGAAAATCATAGCTCTTACTGGAGATAGAACAGATGATAATTGACAAATCTACAAACTTCGTCTTAATCATGATAACTCGATATGGATTGATGACATGGTTTGGACTAGATGTTCTTTGCAAATCTATCACTATGTAGCAGTCTCAGTGGGTAGTGAGTAAACAAAGCTTTTGCCAAGACTTGACTGATATGTCAGTGGATAACAATGAAGATAAATCAGGCAAGTTCAGAAAATAAACCAAATAAAGATAATGCCTGGTACAAAGTATCATGTGTGCAACATGCATTTTGATGCTAACTAAACAACCTGGTACGCACATCAGTAAACTAGCGTGGGTATCGTGATTAAGCCTCTTCATGTACATATTGCCATTGTGCATCGTGGCCGTGATATTGTGTAGTCTGAGATATCTCAAGAGAATGAAGGGAATAGCTGCATGAGTCATCACAATAACTACATTACACCAACAGCTTAGTCTGAATCATGTAGCGACTGTTGACCTTATGCTAAATTTGGACAGTGAGAAAAATTGGATGATAACAATTAGGGATGTAACATATTTACAACATCAAAGGAAATAGTGGTATCATTCCATGTTGAAGGGCTTATTGATTCTCTTCAGCTACATATTTCAGATTTTAAATTTTGGAGATGTAATAATTTCACCCCAAAAAGATCCATCCCCGTCTTTGCATGTGGTGTTTATAGCATCATATCAACCACTGGCAAAACTTGGAATTTTAGATAATGACACAAGGCACTGCTTTCATGTCGAACCTGCAGGGGTTGCTTACGAATATTGCATTTGGGATGTGCTTCTGAAGTTCCTCAGTTAGATATTTCGGGAGTGCACACCTTGGGAGAGCTTTAGAAGGGCCTGCAAATTTGTTATTAAGATAGAACAGCATATCAAGTTTTGGGGAAACAAAGAAATGCACTTTGCCGGCAGCAACCGATGCTTTTACAATTCCAGCTATCTGGAAAACCAGATTGACAGTATTTATGGTGAACAAACTCATTCCTACTCCTATTACAGAAAATGTTCCTTGATTTCAAATAGCAAGGAAAAGAAAAAAATAATAGAATATTAAAAAGAATAGACCAAGTCAGAGTTAATTCAGTAGTGGAACAAACAAAATTGGATATTGGACCAAACCCTACATGTGGATATGAGCAGTTGTAAGCTAAAAGTGTATCATTGAGTTTTACAGTACCTGCATCATCGGGGCCAGGAATGAATAGAAAATGGCTATGTTCCTTTAATCTAGATCGAGCTGCAATCATCTCACCAAGCTTTCCAAACTGCAATCTACATGATGTTACATAGTCAAAACCTTGTCTTGGATTGGAATGGCAAAAGCAGAACATTCGATTATATTTCATGGGACGCAAAAGTCAGACCTGAGTTCTTCAAATGAATTGAATGCCAGATTGCAGGGTCTTGAGCAGAAATTGCCCATTAAAACAAAGAGAGAAGGAACCACTTCCACGCTATCATAACCATCAAGAACAACTCCTAACTTCTCCATAGCCTTCTCTACAAGATAACACATACGAACATCCTGAGAGTAGGACACAATAATAAAAGTTGCACAAAATCAAAAACTAAGACCAAATATAAATACCTCAGAATTGTCTAGCCAAACATCCGAAAGTATGACAAACATGTCATTCACAGCCTTCTTTTCTAGTGATGATAATCTTAGCTGTTAAATACCAATGTAACAAAGATCATCAGTAAAGATGTTTTTGACAATACCTAATTATTTAACATGTAGAATAGAATTATTGAACTTACTGTTTCTTCAGTTGGTATGACACCTCCACCAAAGAAATCAAGCCCCATAAGCAGTGAAAGTGATGCTTCCCTATCCTCTAAGGGAGGAAACCCGCATGTATTGACCTGCACATGATTGGAACATAACCACATTTGAATAATACAGGAAAGAGCTGAACATTTTCTAGTAACAAGAATTACAGACCTGGAAAATGCCATTTGAAAGCAATTCCCCTTCTGCTACAATTACAGTATTTTCAACAAAGAAACCTGAAGTGATTTTGTGTTCTATGTTAAGGAAAGTGGTCATACTTTTCTGCATAAGCAAGAAATCCATATGGATCAAACAAAACTTTCGTATAAAATGTGAATAACTGTTGCAATATGATTAGTATTCTATACTATCTCATGAAAAATGAGAGGAGCTTCTTTTATAACCTCCATAAGTGGCCTAAGGAACTTTAAATTGACAAACATTTTTGTTTGGTACAGCAACGACATGAATATAGAAATGCACATTAAGGTAGCAAAACAATGGGTTCTCAGGATATAGCATTCGATAAGTCAATTGGCACTGCTCCAGTAAGATCCTCCAAGTAGAACTGGCGTTCTTCCAACTGTGATATGACCCCCATAATCCATCTCCGTCCAGTGCACCCAATTAGAGACTGTATAGACGTTATCTACATGAAAAGAAAAAAATGCATAAGTAATTTCATATACTCTTAACAACATTTGGGGAACAAAAGAAACTAAACAAAGATTATTGGGGAAAGTACCGAGTGTTGGACTAAAGTGAACTGGAATCATAGAAATCAATCCATGATAGGAGAACACAATAAAAAACAACAGAGATACCTCACAACTATCATCTTCAGTCATAACAGTGTCAAAAGCTGGCTTGGAGAAATATTTATCACGAGCCAACCTCTGAAGCAGCACTTGATACCTGTCTCTGTAAAGGGCAGCTTTATCTCCAGCTTCTCCATGGATGACTAATCTGCCGGTATGCCTATATCCACAGTATAATTGAACATAGCATCAACAAATAGAAGATTTGCCACAAGAAATAGAAGACTTGAGGTCATTATAGTCACTACATCCCGCTTCTCCGTGAAATGTTTGGTTAAAATATTCACACAATAAGCTATTTTCGCAAGGCATGTGTTCTAGCGTCAAAGAGTTGTATGTGTCATGCTGAATCATATGGGACTTCCCAGTAAGAAAACGAGTTAATTTTATAAACCCATTCGATCCTCATGACCGAGCTAACCAATTGATGAACTATAGTCAAGCACAACTTCTTGAATACAAAAGAAGCTCATTTAACACATTTTTCTAACAATAAGAAAGAAAAAGTTTATGTTTCTTAAAAAAAAAATCTTTCACTCTCTCCCTTCTTCCTTTTTTTTTTGCAAATCTCTGTCCTACACCCATTCTGAAAATTAGCGACCCTCATCAAAATTCGTGCAAGAATTAGGCGAATCAGATCGTGAAACAGCTCCCTATTCCCAAAAATGCATTTCGCGCGCCCCAATCGTCACCTTCCAAAACCACGACTTTAGCATTCAAGTTGGGCAAATTAACCATTTTTAACCACAATTCAACAGCGAAGCGCCAAGATAAAGAACAAATTCTCAAGACCCTAGATCCAATTGCCCATATCTACAAGGAAGCAACGGCATCCACTTACTCGTAGAACACTTTCTTGATTGGATCGTAGTGGAACCGCGGAACGACGAACGCGTCCACCACCCGCAGCGCGGACCGGGCGCTGGTGGCCGCCGGCAACGCCGCGTCGACCGCCTCCTCCGCCTCGACGAGCAGCGCCACCACGCGCTGGACCGCATCCCGGTCCAGTATCGACGACTGCACTGTGCGCACCCACGCAAACAGAGAGACATGCACAGGGTCATAAACATAAAAACGAAGCCACAAAAAGAAGGGGAGGCAATGGCGTGTAGGTAGGCCTTGGGCAGAGAGAGAGAGAGAGAGTAGTTACGCGGCTCCTTGTCGAGCTCGTCGAGGAGGAGGTCGAGGGCGTCGTCCTCGGCGTCGGGGAAGCGGGCGAGGAAGGAGGCAGCCTCCTCAAGGGCATCCACCTTGAGGGTGAAGCCGCGCAGCCGGAACTTGCGCTGCAGCTTCTTGCGCGTGGCCGCCGACAGCGCCGCCATGGGAGGGGGGGAGACGCGAGTGGGGAGTGGCTGTGGCGGGACAATATTGCAGCGAGCCAGTGACAAGGGAGGGAGGGGAGGCGGCGGCGGCTGCGAGGGAGGAGGGAGGAGGCGGCTGCGGCGGCGAGGGAGGAGGGAGGCGGAGGCCGCGGGTGGGGGGAGGTGTAGATGACAACTGAGGAGGTACCGTGGGAGGGGAAGGGCGGCGGCGGCGACGGTTAGGGTTTAGGGGATTAGGGAGATGTGGTGTTGGTGTGGCCGTGGGGGCGTTGTGGTTTGTGGAGGGCAGCGAATGGGCTCTGGCCTCAGTCGGGACGTCGGGCGCCTCGGGTGTGTTAGCTAGGAGTTCGGATAGAGCTCGGGTATTTCCCGGATCAAACTTGTCATACCGTACTAGAAGTTATATCAGTTTGGTTTTTGAAATAAATATGTTTGGGTATCGATTCGTACCGTTTCAGATTTAATATAATAATATAAGTATATATATTTATAAGTATATATTTGTTTAATTATATGCATATCAAATATCACTTATTGTATTATTCTAAATACATGGTAGTACTGTCAAATATAACATATAGTTCAATAGGCGGTATCATCAATTCCACCGGTATGGTCGGTATTAACCGGTATCGAGTCGGTATGATCGGTATTTAGGTCAGTACAGTACGAACAGTTACTTTGTACCGATTTAGATAGCGGTATGATACGTACTGGCCGGTACCAGTATGATATTGATAACTATGTCCTGGATAGCTCCAAATCAACCGGACAACTCCTTCCCGAATTTGAATCCATACCTGGGAAAAAATCCAGATCCAAATCCGGGGAAAAAACGCTCTGAATTAATTCGGTCGATCGGTCAGGAATTATTCGCTCCGTTTGCACCCTCTAACAGCATCTAGTAACAGCTACTTCTAGTTAAATAGATAACTACAGTATAAGGTCTATGGGTTCGTACCTACTAACCCTTGTTTAGCTATCCACCCTATCGTCTCGATTACTATCACCAGCATGAAGTTAGGTCATAGCTACTACTAATCTTCATTAAGGTTTACCTAATATAATGATTATGCCTAACTTATTGTCGAGTTGTTTAACTAAATGTTTAATCTTACTACTTATGGTATAGATCCTATTTGTCCGCGACATGCCGCACTCTTAGTTGGATGTCAACTAAAGTGATCCTATACCTATTCAGCAATTTGGTTAGAGCTTTCACTTATTGTTGTTATGATGTATTACTTCAATACTATACTAGCGGATGTACATGCCATTGACGTACCGTCGTTACTATCATTTGGCATTGTTATAACAATGGCCTAGGATTCTCATGCCATTTGAGATAGTATATTTTAATAGGGCTCCTTATTAAGCCTGCTATGTGAACTTAGTTGCCATTGACATGACAAAACTTACTGACCACTTCTAGTTATCATCTAATCGCCTAAGCTGACCACTCCTTAACTCAATGCAATCTCTAGCTAAAGACGATAAGCTATTTTCGCAAGGCATCTGTCCTAGCATCAAAGAGTTGTATGTGTCATAATCCATTCGATCCTCATGACCGAGCTAACCAATTGATGAACTGTAGTCAAGCACAACTTCTTGAATACAAAAGAAGACTTTAGCATTCAAGTTGGGCAAATTAATAATTTTTAACCACAATTCAACAGCGAAGCACCAATATAGAGAACAAATTCTCAAGAAGCACCAATATAGATCCAATTGCCCAGATCTACAAGGAAGCAACGGCATCCACTTGCTCGTAGAACACTTTCTTGATTGGATCGTAGTGGAACCGCGAAACGACGAACGCGTCCACCACCCGCAGCGCGAACCGGGCGCTGGTGGCCGCCGGCAACGTCGCGTCGACCGCCTCCTCCGCCCCGACGAGCAGCACCACCACACGTCGGACCGCATCTCGGTCCAGTATCGACGACTGCACTGTGCACACCCACGCAAACAGAGAGACATGCACATGCACTGGGTCATAAACATAAAAACGAAGGCACAAAAACAAGGGGAGGCAATGGCGTGTAGGTAGGCCTTGGGCAGAGAGAGAGAGAGAGAGAGAGTAGTTACGCGGCTCCTTGTCGAGCTCGTCGAGGAGGAGGTCGAGGGCGTCGTCCTCGGCGTCGGGGAAGCGGGCGAGGAAGGAGGCAGCCTCCTCGAGGGCATCCACCTTGAGGGTGAAGTCGCGCAGCCGGAACTTGCGCTACAGCTTCTGGCGCGTGGCCGCCGATAGCGCCGCCGTGGGGAGTGGGGAGACGCGAGTGGGGAGTGGGGAGTGGGTGCGGCCGGATAATATTGCAGCGCCCTGGGCCTACTCGCCTGTGAGTGGTTTGGGCAGTGGAGATAGTGGATATAGTTTGGGTCTAATCTTGCAGTTGGAATGATTTAGTGACCATTAAAGCACATTTTGATGGCCTTTTTCAGTTAGGCCCGTGACATAACCATATGAAGTAAATGAGCCCATCTGCAGATCTAATACAAATTTACTAAAGCCTATTTCTCGTGTAGGAACTAAGATGTCATGTTCTCTATCTATATTCATACAGGAATTGAAAATACAAGAAAACTTCAAAAGTACCATTTTGATGTCACGTAGGGGAAAAAACAGATACACAAGAAAAAAAAAGAGGAGAAAACATAAGGTGAGACTCATGCTATTTTTCCTCCAAAATTATTATGGAATAGTCCATTCCCTAGAAATTCCAAAGCAATTCTTAAGGGCCATTCCTTTATTTATAAAGAGCTTTCATAGGGTTTTTTTTTCTCTCTATAGGATTGAAGTCTTCCAAATTTCCTCTATTTTTTATTTGTTCCAACCAGAACCTATAAGTGTAGGCTTGTACAAAAGACTTCGTAATCTTCCCGAAATTCCCCACTTCCTACAGAAAACATGTTTGCCTCCGCTGCCCATCGTCATAGCTACTACTAGGTACGCCGCAGATAATCCATTTTCAGATCATGAGTCGCTGCCGACACACCTTTCTCAAGCACGACCGTACACACTGACTAAACACAGTGCATGTCTCACAACTGTAGCATTCGTGAGATCGGCTGCATAAGGGATCTTCATGTAGTAAATCTATCTCCATCGTCCGATCAAAAATCAAAGATTCAGATTAATCGCTACGTCACTTTTCTAACCGCTTTATGGTTGAAGAACAAAAGCCTGATCCTTCCCGAACAAGCGTGGCAACTTTGTTCTAATCCACTTCTCCTTACGACAGCTGCCATTTAAATGCGAAGATTTTTGCTTCGGAACATTGATCGATTTGGCTAAATGCTAATAGGAAATCACAAAGCTTTCATAAATAAAGTTGCCACTCTCCACTTCTAGTATTGATTTGGTATAATTAATTCATAGACTGTTTTGTGGTCCACTGTCCAGTCAATCTTCTTGAAACCAGCATATGCTGATTATATATAAGGCTGCTCTCAATGCTCCACTTTGACTAGTATCTTAGCTTGTCATGTAGGCAAAATAATGATGTGGCACCATAGTTAATGAAGAGAGAAGATACTCTAGTATCTAATTTAGATACTACTCAGGCTCGAAATCCAACGCAAAACAGTTTTATGCATGTGATTAAATGAAACAGCTTAAGATACTACAATATAAGAAACCATGCATTGGAAATATGGTATCATAACACTTCTCATGCACTAAAAAACTGTATTAAGATACTACCCATTGGGAGCAGCCTAAGAACATCTCCAGCAGGAGCCCTCAAAACAGAGCCCCTACTTTTAATTTGAGGCTCCCTACTTTTGAGGCCCTGTTTTCTGCACTCCAGTGAGAGCCCTCAAAGCAGAGCCCTACTTTTAATTTGAGGCTCCCTACTTTTGAGGGCCTGTTTTGCAGGTTGCACTCAGTGAGAGCCCTCAAAACAGGCTCCTACTTCTTAATTCCCTCTATTTCCTCACACACTATATGCATATGTATTTGAGAACATCACATTATATAATAATTTATTTAAACCATAACTCTAAAGCACTATACTTAAAATTATGAATGAAAATACAAATATTCAAATTTAAATTCAAAGACAAATTTGGTCCGAATTTAATGATAACATAGTTCATAACATCTCTGCAAATCAAATGACATAATCATCAAATTTGGGCGGGGGAAGGAGCGGGCGCGGGAGGGGAAAAAGGGTGGGGGAAGAATCGGGACCAGAGTGCGTGAAAGCCGTGATTTGGGGCTTGGCCTAGAGCCCAGTGATGAGGGCTGAGGGGATTTTAGGGGCCTCAAATTTGAGGGCTCAGTAGAGGCCTCTTTGACTCTGTTTTTCCCCAGCCCTCAATTTGGTTTTAAGGGCTCAGTAGGTAAGCTCTGAAGATGCTCTAAAGCATTAGTAAGCCGCCAAACTGGTTTGCTTCAACGACGGGCAACTGATAGTTGTTCATTCATATGGTTGGGCTGTGGACAAGCGTGACAAGGATGGTTTTAGGTATGTTTGAACTAGTCTGGGCCACTGGTCAGTGGACAGTTTTCAGCCGGTAACCGATCACAAGTAACAACAACGGTCTTACTGAATTTAGAAATAAATCGATTTAAAAATCTTCCTTGTATTTAAAACCACCCATTTTTTCCAAAACCCACCCAAATTGAAGATTTAAACTATGACCTGGTGGAAATTGGGAAATTTCGAACCATCCCTGCAGTGTAGCTATTTTGACACTTTGCAACCATGAATGCAGAGAAAAAATATGTGATTTTTGGTGGTCACCTTAATTACGTGCGCACCGTGCATAACATTTTACTAAACCTAAACTTGTTTTAGCTGAAAAGTATTGAACTATATTGCAAGTTGTTAATTATCGTTGAACCTATTTGTATTCAATATTTATTATTGAAAGTAAACCTACTGGCTATTTGAATAGGGCATACTTTTCGATTATGTGCCTTCTTATTATTATGTACTATTGTGTTTTTAGTTATTGTTAAATCAAGCTACCTATATCTATTGTCTGTTGCATTGATACACATCTATATTGGAATGCAAACCCAGAGATAAGTTATTGATTTTGATTACTCCATGCATTTGAATCGTGCATTTCCTTTTTACTTGTTTGTACTTTGGCAGAACCGTTATGTGAATATGATAGCTCACCTGTTCAATGCACCGATTAAGGAGGACGAGACATCTATTGGAGTTGGAACAGTGGGATCCTCAGAAGCAATTATGCTTGCAGGTCTGGCATTCAAGAGAAAGTGGCAAAATAAAAGGAAGGAGCAGGGGAAGCCATGTGACAAACCTAACATTATTACTGGTGCAAATGTTTAGGTATTTTTGTTGTATTGTCGATTAAAGTGTTTATAATTCAACCATTGTATGTATCTGAAAGATGCCTCTGATAATATATCATGTTACTAGGTTTGCTAGAACAAATTGTAAGATATTTTGAGGTAGAATTGAAGGAGGTTAAGTTGGTATGGTCTTGCTTAGACGATAACGTGTAAACATTGTTGAGAGGATGGCCGGGTGGTGGCGGCGTCCTTAGGGAAGAGAAGTGACTAGAGATGATAATAAACTTGCTATTCTTTTGCTTGATAATGGATACATGCCATCTCTTTTATAGGAGCGACCCAACTTTACCCCTAAGAAATAATCTCTAAGGAAATATATCTTTAACAATCCAATCTAATAATACTTTGCCTAATTAATAGATAATATCGAACACCTAATAAATAGATTCATAAATAATAAATATTTCCTAATAATTGTGGAAAGTACCGTTCCGTGTGAACAGTACCGACCCATGACGATCTGCTACAGTACCATGCATGAACATCTAATACTGCTGCAGTGCTCACTGTATCGTCGGCCGTAACATTACACCCCTCATGTGCGAGGAGCTTGTCCTCGAGCTAACAGCTCGAGGTGATGGCCATGGACGGAGACCTTCGTATCCCCATGTTGACTGAAGTATCTAGTACCGGTATCGGGTCACTTGAGAGCAGATCAGCGACACTCCGACATATGTCGCCTAAGGAAGAAGCACCTTAGCATGTTATGGTATTGAGGAAGACACTGACGACATGGGCAACCGATATGGGATAGCAGTTATTCCCTTACTGCCATGGAGCGTAACGATGGCTGAGAGGACGCGACAGTGGCACTAGCCCCTCAGCCAGCCGCGTGGAAAAGATCGTGGTCGTCTCGACAAACGACGTGGCAAGCGACACACATGGTCCACTAACACCACAGTTGGCAGCATCGTGGCAAGCTCTAGTAGAATTGTGATTGCCACGAAAGGTGTTGGCAGCAGTGGGGCAGGCCATGGCGTTGTCGTGGAGGGAATCGGCAGGACCTCAGCTGCTACGGCGAGCTCTGGCGGCATCATGGCAGGCACCAACGGGACCACGATAGGCTTCCATACCATGCCTGCAACTATCATGTTGTGTGGCGCGGCAGCGGGGGCTGCGCCAAGCAAGCCATCGCCCGGTGCGGTAGCGACTACCGTGGGGACCACACCGAGCATGCTGTCGCTTGGTGTGATTGTCCCTGGTTCTCTAGCCTTGGCTTTCTCCAAGCGCATCATACGCTCGTCGTGGTTGTTAAGGCGGGAGTTAATGATGGCCAATTGCACACCATACTCCTTTTGCATCTCGCAGATCGTCTTCAGTTGCCCTAGTTGTGCGATGATTTCATCAAGTTTGGCGTGATCAATACCAACACTGTCATGGATGAACATGCAGTAGGTGGCTCTGATACCAAGTTTTTATGGTCTTGTTTAGACCATAACAAGTAAACACCACCAAGAGGATGGCCGGACGACGACGATGTCCTTGGGGGGAGAGTAGCGACTAGAGATGAGAATGAACTTGTTATTCTTTCTTGCTTGTTTGATAATGAATACATGTTATCCTTTTTATAGGAGTGACCCGACTTGATCCCTAAAAAATACTAATATATAAGGAAATATATCTTTAACAATCTAATCTAATAAATACCAAACACCTACTATATAGATTCCTAAATAATAAATATTTCCTAATAACCGTGTGTAGTACTGTTCCATGTAAACAGTACCAGCCCACAACATTCTGCTACATGAACATCCACGTCCTGCTACAATGCTTGCCCGAATCGTAGACCATCCATAACATTAAGTTAACTGAAGGATACTATGTCATGGATCATGTGAAGGCTGTTGAAATGGTGGATGAGGACGCCACGTGTTGCAGCCATCTTGGGCTCTACTCTCACCGGAGAGTTCGGAGATGTTAAGCTATTGAATAACCTTCTTATGGAAAAGAACAAGGAAACTGGGTAGGCATTTTATTTGTAGTTAATTATCTCTTAAGGGCATCTTCGATAGTAGTCACCTCAGCCGTCTCTTATCTGCCATGTCACTCAAAAGTTTAGTTAGAGAAGAGAGGATATGAAGAGAGAGAATGTGTCATCTCTTATATAAGAGACAAGCTGGGTATGCAAACCATTGCAAATGGTGATGGTGTAAGGAGAAAAATTGTGCTGAAAATAAATAATTTTATAGATAAATCACTGAAGATATTGTCTCTAAGGTTGTCTGTAAATGCTGTTGTATATGCCTTTAGAAACATGAAAGCTCCATCAACGGAAAGCAAATAGTTTAAAACAATTGAGAAATGTGTATTTATCAGAAAATGCAAAGCTGAACGTGCATTACGACGGGAGTGAAATGCATGGACAAATGGCAATGGCTAGTTGACCAACAGACCAAGGGACCTAAAATGACGTAACCATTTAGCAACACTGCAACAGTACAGAGTTATGTATTAATTAATTGCTTTTCAACGAATCAACGGCAACCTGGGAGACCGGCGCGGCGAGGCCTTCTCGACCTTATGGATAAGATTACATGTGATAAAAATTATACATGCTTTATTGATTAGATACAAATTAGGTATAAAATTTTTATTTGTAAGACAATTAACCTATGGATATTAATTTTATAAGTTAATAACTTATATCATATTTATTTAAAAACCATTATCACGCACGAGCACTCGGCTAGCTAAAGCTAAAAAAAAAAAAATCGAGGAGAGCAAGGAAAGATCCGCATACCACCCAAGGGCCAAAACTCGAAGACTGAAGACGGCAAGATGTTGGAGAATTAGGAACAATATGGTGCTTGAGAAGAGTTATATTAAGAATTCAATAGATGTGATCTTAAAATTTTTATCTTGTTTGCAGCAATGGTGAGTCCTGTTAAAAGGGGATGATGGTGAAAAGCTGGATTGTCTTAGGGCGTCTGCTAAAGCTTGGGTGAAAGACTTTTGTAATAGGAAAGTTAAATCTACTGTCAATTTGTATAATACTTAGTCTTCTCTATGGATGGTGTTGTTTCTGTGTAGCAGCTGAACTCGTGTTGCTGTCCTCTGTGTCTGTCGGTTCGGTTGGTGTTGCAGTTGATCTTAGGTTAGAGTTTAGTTGTGGTTTTGCTTTGCTTGTATCGTTAACTAGAGTCCCCAGTTCTGCTCTATGTAACTTTATTTGTTAGAACCTTTTATTTGCTTTCAATCAAAAGCAGGGTTTCCCCATTTTCAAAAAGTAAAAATGACAAGATGTTTTCTCTAGACTAATTGTTCCTTTGGATTTATTTGTTGTTATGCAGCACTGTGCAGCAACACATGCAAGGAGTCCACTCCCTGCTCTCTTGTGCGGTGCGTGGAACATGGGATGGTCATGCAAAAGAAAGATGAATACCCGGGAGAGGCTCGGAGATTTGGAATAAAAGTGCTAAGATGCATTGATTTAGATGGAGCAGCACATAGTCAGCATATGCTAGGAACTTCTGAGTGGCAGTATAGGACTGTGATACATGACATTCTACGTCTCAGCCACCTTTTTCTATCAAATTCCATAGCGAACTCGCACGCTTCACCACAAATTGACTCGGGTCGGCCAAGCTGGTGAATCTACTAGATATGGAATGGCCTTATTCTACATGTTGTGCAACTTAAAAAAAAAGGCCTGCTTGCATAATGTGTTTCTTCACAAAATGTGAAAGCCTACCCGTTTTATTACTTCACAGAACACACATGAGTGTTGCCACCGCTACAGTGCCACCTAATAATGTTTTAGGTATAGACTTTAACTTAAGTGCATCTGCACCCACAATCATCACCATCTGCTCCATCATTAAGATTTGAGCCTAAAATATGAGTTGAACTTTAGAAACTAGTTATGTCATTTCAACAGCATAAATTTTTGCACCAAAAATTCCCTCTTAATTGCCTCTTTTGAAATTTAAATGTGCTGCACACTCCAGCGCAAACTCATATACTTTGTACAACAAATATAGTCACAATCATTGATTATACACCATTTTACATTAAAACACACACTCATGTGAGTCATACAATATTGTGACGGCATGGGTGGAACTCACCGCCTCCTCCACTCATCGGTAGGGCATGTACAATGCATGGGTGCCCAAGTGGTGTTTCATCCTCTACTAGGCGCAAGCCATTTAAGAACCATTTAAGCTCTCATTCTTCTAATGCATGGTGGTTTGAATGGATCCCATAAGTGATTTTAAACTTTAGTCTAACATTTTTTCACACGAGCCCCTACGTTTACATAAATTACATTGTACTCTGAAATCTTTCATTAAAATTTAAAAACCTTTGAGACAAAAAAAAAACTATTTTCAACCACACCCTTAGGCCCACTATCATACAACTCCTCCGAACTCTCGCTACCTATTGTCGATTTCATCGATCTCATGCCCATTCCCTTCCCATCCCTTCTTCCCACACCAAATTCGTCGTGGACTCAGCTCGCCTCGATGCCAGCGACCACCGAAGGCATCCTCTTGACGCCGAGTCCTTGCTCGACCTAGCGCCCACCGTCGCCGACCTCCCTCACCGATTCACTGGCCACCCCCGCTGTGTAGCTCCCCAGCACTGCCTATCGGCCGAAGGTCGCTGTCCGGATCCAGGCCTCATCGCGCTCACCTGGCCCGGATCCTCGTCGCGCTCCTCCTCCCCTGCCGCGGCTCCATCCTCTGCCCCCATCCTCCTCCGCGCTGGCGCCGCCCTCCTTGCCCCTAGATCCGGCCGCCGTGAACCTCACCTTGCCTGGGATCGGCTTGCCGGATCCGGTTGTCCTCATCCTGGCCACCGAAGCTCCAGTCCTTGCCGCCTTCGGCCTCGGGGCTACCATCGCCTCCGCCGTCTGAGCTCGCACGCACGTGGACTCGCGATGAGATGTGCCACTCTCCCCCCTCTTTCTCTCTCCCTTTACCTTGACCACAGTCAAGCACCCGCAGCTTGCAAAAGCCGCTCTGACACCTTGCAAGGCGCATGCTTGCCTCCACGGTGGCATCCGAGCCTAGGTGGCCCTGCGAGGCATCTAGACATGCTCACATTGCACCATAACAGAGGGTGAGATAGGACAGAGTGGTACAGACCGTAGGAGTAGCTTACTAGCTTTAGTGCGTGCGTCCCACTTTTGAACTTTGATTCCCTGTCAAATTGACACAACGACTCAGGCCTTGTTTGGCAACACCGGGATCGTCCGGGATCGCCCGGGAACATCCCGGCGGGGATAGAATCCCCGATCCGGCCGAAGTTCGTTGCTTGGATGACGCCTTGATTCGAAAAACCCCGTCGCGTTCCAACCCAATCCACGGGGGAATCAAAACTCTCGCCCATCGTGTGGTTCTTCTCCATCGTGTGCGCTCGCGACTGCCAACTCCTCTTCTCCGAACGCGCCGCCTCCCCCCTCTCCCCCTCGCCGCCGCCGCTACACGCGCCCTCCCATTCTCTCCTGGTGGCCGCGCCGCCGGTTCCCCTGCTCGCCCATCCGACGTCACCGCACTGCCAATTTGTCATGTATCGGCTCGTATCGCTCGCGCAACCGCCGTGCGACCCCAACTCGACTTCGCCCATCCGGTCCGTCCCACCCGGTGCCTCTTTCTCACCGCGCGGCGGCTGCTAATGGATGGATCTCGCTCCGTCGGCGACAGCGGCGCTGCCGGTGCGGCGAGGTTGGGTTCCGCCGCTGGCGGTGGCCGTGGCCATGGACGGCGCCCCTGCCGAGCCCGCGGCGTCGCCTACGGCCGCCTCGCCAACGGCCTCACCTACTACGTCTGCTCCAACCCCAGCCCCGCATGCGCGCCGCGCTCTCCCTTGCCGTCAAGGTCGGTCAGTACTCACTACCGCGCCCCTTTTCAATTTCATGCGCTTGCTTATACTCAAAATCTTGGAGGTATGACTAAACCTTCCTGATTTAATTTCCTATAAGCAAGACATGGTTAATTCCATGCCAAATTGTTTCTTTTTTCCTTGCCCACCACCTGCTTGCTCAAATGTCCCAATACTGAGATCTTGAACTTCTTTTCTGAATTTACATAGTACAGCTTTGCTTCTCATTTAGTTAAAACCCGTGTACATATTGTTAGATCGATCTTGGTCAGTAATTTACAGAGTTTTGGATTGGTCTTCTTATTTCTCAATCTTCATCAAATTATTCATGGGCTGATGTCTCACATAGTTTTTTATATCTATCAAGAACAATTTAAAGTGTGAAATGTGGGCTACAGGTGCTTGAATGCTACGATAACCATGGAAAGGAGCAGCTTGATGTGGGATACATAGAACATTCCTGGCGGCCAAACCCGACGACCGCTGCCTCCTTGCCTCCCGCGACGGTGAGGTCCCCATCGTCATCCTCCCAGCACGATTCGGTCACACACACATCCGCGGCCTTGTGCCCCTTGGATCCTCCTACGGCATGATTGTGGCCGCCGACGATCGTGGCGATATGCACCTGCTCAACCTAATCATCGGCTTGCCACAGACTACTGCTCCATGTCATGATGTTGCCCATCGTCGACCGAATCAAAGGGAGCCTGGCAATGCATCGAACGACCGGAAGCAAAGCGTGCCTTCCTTTTAATTTCCCAGACTGCCTATCTTGTGTTTTGTAGCCTGAAGGATGAGATGATCCAGCTATACCTGAACAACTCGGCTGTGGTGACGGCACCGAGTATGGTATGCTCGTTAGCTACAGGATATGCAACTCATTTTGTTATCTTTCAAAATTCTTCTACAGGAAAACATTGAATGCAAAGCTTGATGATTCGCTGATCGAAGGAGAGTTCCTGAATTGAAATTATAGTTTGAGATATTAGATGAGCAATCTTTTTCCTTGTCCATTGATTCTGTTATATTTCAAAATTCTTCTTAAGGAACACTGCCGAATGATATGCATAATTGCATCCCCCCCCATATCTCCACTGATATACAAGTTTATTTGTACTGTTACGAAACATAGTTCAGTGAATTTGCACTACATGCCATGTGTCGATGCTTCTTCGTTGGAGAGACGGTTAATGAGACTATACTCATGTAGAATTTTATGTTTTGAGTTATCTTCGTAAGCTGCTAGTTACTAGTACATTTGTGCTATGAATCTTATGCTGAGATATTATTTTGTACAAAGACTATACAGAACTTAGCTGAGATCTTTCGCCTGTCCACCATTTCTCCCATTTACAAGTTCAGATGTACATGGAATGAACCGTTCATGATTCATGGTTGTACATGATAATATTAATACCCTATCCTTTATTATCATATAAATAACACTTTCAAATTTTCTTCTGATTGGAAGAGTGCTGGCATATTGGAGCCTCATGTGCTAAAGAAAGTTAGCCACGACGAGGACAGGAGTAACTTTGGAATGGTTACTATGGCAGATATTGATAGAACCATGAAGAAGTATTCTGATAACCTGTTGCATGCACTGGAAGGTGTAAGCTCAAGGCATAGATTGAGACGTCTAAGCATCGGTGGAGACTTTATGATTTTTTTTTTTTGCGATTGATATGATTGTTGCTTCCTTTCTGTGCTGATGTGATTTAGCAACTCAGTAAACATGTGTTGAGAAGGGCTTCTGTTATCGGTGTAGTACTTCATTTATAATGTTATGTAATCTATGGATTTAGATGTCTAAGCATCGGTGGAGACTATGATTTTTTTTGCCATTGATATGATTGTTGCTTCGCTGATGCGATGCGATTCAGCAACTCAGTAAACATGTACCAATGGCATGCTAACTCCAAGCTTGATATAAGATGTTTCTGTAATAGCATCACTTGTTATCCAATTTTCTAGAGGTTGTATTCAAAATTTTAATATTTTTGTGAAATTTTTAGACCTTTTGTTCTATTTTTTTTTTTCAAATTTTCTGCACTTTTTTTCCGAATTTTCTGGACTGGTTGTGAAAAATTTCGGATATTTTTCGAATTTTCTGATTTGGTTTTGGAAATTTTCCTGAATTGTTCTAATTTTTTTATGCTGTTTTTGGAATTTTCTATATTCTTTTTTTGCTTTCAGATTTTTTAATATATACAATCCCTACTGATCCAACCATTTACCCAAACAAATCAAGGGATTAGATCCAAGGTGGGAGGGGATTGGGTGGAGGGATGGGGATCAACTCAATCCCCTCTTGGATTGTTTCTCTCTTGGATAGATTTTCCCACTAGCCAAACAAGACCTCACTGATAAGCACCGTAGATCAACGACAAAACATATAATTCCAACAGTTTACACAGCGCAAACCAATTGGAATTGAAATCAAAGGCAACTCTAAACAGCATTAACAAATCAATCCATAACTACAAGGCAACCATGCATTGATTGAAGGGGCGAAATCGAGCTCACTACGAGGTGTCACTGTGTCAGGCGGGCCGATGACGGTGACCTGCAGACATTGCTATCGTCCACCAGCCCAACCGAGAACCCATCCACGAGATTCTTCATGAGATCTGCAACAACCCCCAGCCACAGAAGCCGAGATTAGGAGCCGATGGTGATCAATTGGGGATAAAGCGGCTCAAATTAATCGGGATTGAAACCGAAGGGCATTATGCATGGGCATTAACCAATCAATCCATAGCCAAGAGGCAACCACGCAGTGATTTAGTGTGAAAATCGAACTCAATTTAAGGTGTCGGGCGGCCCGATGATGGTGACCTACCACTCGAAGATGTCACTGTCGTCCACCAGCCCAACTGAGAACCCATCCACGATATTCTTCGTGAGATCTACAAACAAACCCCAAACATGGAAGCTAGATTAGGACTCGATCATGATCAATCGGGGTAAAACAACGCCAAGCTAATCGAGATTGAAATCGACGGCCACTACGCACACGCATAAACAATCGATCCATAACTACGAGGCAACCATACAGTGATTTTAGAGGGCGAAAATCTTATTAAGCTGCCATTCCAAGATGTTCTCATCGTCCATCAGCCCAGCCGAGAACCCACCCGCGGGATTGTTCGTGAGATCCGCAACAACCACCAAACATGGAAGCAGAGATCAGGAACCTATCGTGATAAATCAAGGTAAAACAACACAAACTATCCGGGATTGAAATCGAAGGCGACTATGCACACACGTTTAACCAATCAATCCATAAATACAAGGCAACCATGCAGTGGTTTAGAGGGTGAAAATATAACTCACTATGATGAATCGAGGTTTAATGATGTCGATAAGTTATGTTTTACACACTCATGATGTCATGTTTTGCTGTGGTTCTGTGGTGTTGGATACATATGTATACATGTGCGCGCGTACTAATGGTTAGAAGCATACAAATTATGGATCATCCATAGGAAATTAATGGTGATTAGTTGATACAATTACAAAATCTGTGTGCACAGATATGATAGTATATGTACTATGCAAATAAGAAAAAATGGGACCCCCGAATTTTATTTACATACGATTGATAGTAGATTTTCTAGTTAAAGCATCATCTATCTATCTATTATCTTATTAAAGCAAATGAAAAAGAAGTCACCATGTTCGTTCTCGAAGGCTAGAAATTTTCATGTTAAATGGTGGAAAAAAGAGATATATACTGACGATTATGGTGCGTTCAGATTATAATGATCTAGATTAAAAGAGGAAGAGTTAGGGACGGCGACGCTCGGTGGAGTGGGCGGCGGTGGGTGGTGAATTGGTGGCGGTGAACTGGTGGCGGTGGAGGAGGAGAAAGAGTTAGGGACGACGACGCTCAGTGGAGTGGCGGCGGCGGGTGGTGAATTGGTGGCGGTGAACTGGTGGCAGTGGAGGAGGAGAAAGAGTTAGGGATGGCGACGCTCAGTGGAGTGGGCGGCGGCGGGTGGTGAATTGGTGGCGGTGGTGAGTGGTGATTGGTGATCGCTGGCGGCCAAAGGCGGAGGAGGGAGGTAGAAGGGGATTGGGAAAGAAGGAAACTAGGCTCTCTCTCTCTCTCTCTCTCTCTCTCTCTCTCTCTCTATGGCGGCGCTAGGGTTAAACCCGATATGATTTGCCATTTTTGTTTTGGCCCTCCAAGTTTTTAATAATTGCAATTGGTCCTTCCTCCATTGGAATTCTTCGGTTTGTGCGCCTGGAAATTTTTGAACTCTTGCAAATCAACCCCTGCTGCATGGGAATCGTCTTATTTGGCCCTTTGAATCTCTGTTTTCATTGTAGTAAGGTCCTACGTGTCCGTATTGACACGTACAATTGTACGGAGATGTCTCGGAAAACCACTTTTGATATGAATGAACCTCGATTGTGCAAGGAGTTTAAGAAGTGTGTATCAGAATTGTCAGTGTTTTAGAATCGATCTTACGTAAAGATTATTTGATTCGGAGGGTCTCCACAATTGATCACGCAGACAAAAGAGACACGGGGATTTTTATACAGGTTCGGGATTTCTCCAGTGAGAATAACAACCATACTCCTGTGTGTATTGTATTGGATATCTTGATTACAATCCGTGGAAAGACTTGCGCTAATACCGCTACTGATTGTCCCTCCAAAAACCCTCCATTACCTCTAAAAGACACCTATTTATACTATGCTGTGGTGGCGGTTGTCGTTCCAGGTCAATAGGCGCTCATTATTACGTAATAATGAGAGTAATTACTGGAGTAGTAACCTCCCCACGTTGCCTGACGATTATCAATCAGAGATAATGGTGGGTTATATATAGTTATTCTAGATATAACTACATATATTGACTGCTCAGATCTCACAGTTAATAGGGCCTACTGTCGAGTGGACCCAGTTATACATAGAGAAGTCGTGGCATGACTGGTCGTAGCAGGATTTACGACTAGGGGGTAGTTGTAGGAAAACTTACGACTGGATACTGGTCGTAGAAAGACTTACGACCAAAGGTAATCGTAGGAGAACTTACGATTACGTGGTAGTCGTAGAAATACTTACGACTATGGGGGTGGTCGTAGAAGAACTTATGACCACCTGACTTACTTCTCCCTTACAACAGTAAGGGGTATACCATGTGACGTTATATTACATGATTAAGAAATAATAAAATGAGGATTATTAGATCCTCGTAAAAAATGTAATACATGGCCGAGAGATACATGATCCACATTTATATCTAAGTATTGCTTGCAAGTGACTATGTGATTACTGATGAACTATCTCTAGTTATGTATCGTTACAAATCAAGGGGATTTGGTGATTTGCGTAGATTGATGGCTGAAATTATGAAGAATTCATGAATATTAGGATCAAATAAAGTACTTATTTGTTTCTGTTATTCTTAGGCAAACAATGGGGAGGGGGGTCCTGTTCGTGATCGTATTCGTTTCGGTTCGTATCGAGATTATTCGAGATTATTCCACGCTCGCATCCAAAAAATATCCAAGGATTCGTTGCACTCAAATTTTCTTAAGTTAAATTCACTTGTCCAGCAAAAAATATAAAAACAAATACAGTGCAGGACATTATCTGTTCACATCCAAGCCGTTTTCACCCCTATACACATGAGCCTAAAAAAGTTTCGACGTCAGGATGAGCGTTTCGTGAGCTCTGCAAGTGCGAAGCCGCGAAGCAAAACGGCTAAAAAGCCGTCTATTCAGAGGCGCCACGCGAGCAAGTATTCTAAGACCGGATCACAGCGCCGTGTTACACAGCTCACAATTCCTAGCTTCCCAGCCCTTACGTTCGCACACACGCATCAAAGCAAGACGTGAACGAATCTGCCGCACGAGAGCGCGTCGACCCACGCGTCGACCCCTCGTGCGCGCGTCCAGTCGGACGCATATCTCCCGCCGACTTAGCCAGATCGCGTTTGCTGCTCTTCTAGCTAAAAACTAGCACACGCGGCCGTGCACCTACCGTGCAACGACGACGACTTTAAAGCCCTTCAAAGAAACGTTCCCGCGATGACGCTGACGAGGGAGCACCGGGCGGTCGAGCGCAGCGGGATGGAGAGCCTGCTCCGGGCGCACGCCGACGCGCAGCTCACGCTGTATTCGGCGCTGCCTCCGCCGGCCGGGGCAGGTTCGGGCAGAGACGTCAGGAGTGTGCGGGCCGAGGGCGCGTTCGAGTGCAGGACGTGCAGCAGGCGGTTCCCGTCGTTCCAGGCTCTCGGCGGGCACCGGACGGGCCACACGCGGCTGCAGGCGCGGCACGCGCTGCAGCAGCATCACGGCCCGGAGCACGCGGAGGCGGGCGGCAGGCAGGCTCGGGCGCACGAGTGTGCCGTGTGCGGGCTCGAGTTCCCCATGGGGCAGGCGCTCGGCGGGCACATGCGCCGGCATAGGGGCGAGGCGCCGGCGCCGCCTGAGGCCCGCGTGGAGCAACCGGAGATGCTTGACTTGAACCACCCACCGCTGGAGGATCGTGGCGGTGATCAAGGAGTCGAATGTTCTGAACCAGAGCCTCGTCTGCTTAACCTGCTTGTGTAGGTTGATGATAAATTTGGGGTTTGGATCTTATTGAAATTTCGGGATGTGTTAGCCATTCGTTCGTTAATTCATATACACAAGCGCATCAGTTATTTGTTAGTGTGATTCTCATTTTCCATTGCAATTGCCATTTGGGTATAGATGTAATTACATGTGGCTAATAATTTGGTTGAGTTGATAGTCTATTTTTTTTAATGTTCGAGATTTTACCCTATCCGACCCATATTAAAGAAGAAAAACACCCCAGCTGAACCTCAGCTCAGCCTCAAAGAAAACCCCCGCCCCTGTGAGAAACACACGCTGAGCCAGGGCTCGAATGTGCGTGGCTGGGCACCGAGCCTTTGGCTCCCACATAGCGCCACCAACCAGCCGAGCAACCGTTCGTTCTCGATAGTCCATTTTTTTGGTTCACAGCTCTCGGCACTTGCAGCGGATGGTGGGAAAAGTATATGTAAACTGCACAATTTACATACACATCTACCGAAGTTCCGCAACTCATATTGGATTACAAACGGACAGTACCTATTCTTTTCTTGGCAACACAAGCACCCAGCTCAAGTTTTATATATAGGAAGCCTTTTCCCTACTCCCAAGAGTAGTTACTTCCTATTTCGTATCTCACAATGTAAGGAGTATTTTGTGCAACCGAGAGTATGTATGTGTAGTATATGAGTATACCCAAAGTGATAATATATACATATATAGAGAGAAACACAACTGATGATATTTAAGGTATTCCTTCATTTTAGAGGTACAGAATAATCTTTAAAATTTTAAAACAAAAATTGTAGAAATTATCTCATTCATCGATATATATTTCTATATATATATATATATATATATATATATATATATATATATATATATATATATATATATATATATATATATATATATATATATAAAAGGAGTACAATACGCTGTAATATATAACGCCGCAATCGAAAATTCGGCTAGTTTGAAACATAGGACAGACCTAAGCCCAACTCAATATATGGAGATGGACAGCGTAATGCTTAGTTCAGCACAATATTAAACATGGGCTCAAACAGGGATCGAACGCTCGGGTTCTATTCACGCCGTTGAATAGACGACAAGGCTGCTACCTGTCGCCTGTCGGGCTTAGAAAATATAGACAATTTATCCGGATGCGCCTACTTGGCGTCACTTCACCTGCAAGATTAAACATTCCATTAAATTAATCACGGCCGTTGCGAGTAATCAGGAGGATGTTCAAACAAACTACTATTATTATCTTGCCTTGGATCAACTTTCAAGAAAACAAGAGTTTACATCTACCATTCATCAATTCATTCTCTCTTTTTAAAGAAAGAAGGGTAATGCTAGCTTGCGTACGGCCGACGGTTTGCAACATCCTAGAATAATGGTTGCAACATCGCAAATCAAAAAACAAAGCATTTGAAAAAAACACGTTAAAAAAAATTACAACATCGCTGTGAACAATATACAATATTTTTTCTATAGATACAACACTTGCAATATCATGGACAACGGTTACAACATCTTAGGACAATGGTTGCAACATCCTCGAACAACGGTTGCAACATACAAATTAAAAAACAAAGCATCTGGGAAAAAACGCGTTGGAAAAAATTGCACCATCGCTGTGAACATTATGCAATATTTTTTTTCTACAAATGCAATATTTTTTTTACAGATGCAACACTTACAACATCACTGGACATCAGTCGCAATATCCTAGGACAATGGTTGCAATATCTCCGGGCAATAGTTGCAACATCACAAATCAAAAAATGCCCAGGTACAGGCGTGGAGAAGGATGTGACCACCCATTGTGAGACTACTTCAATTCCCGTCGATGAGATTTTTTGCTTAGACTTGACTCGAATATAAATACCTGATCTTGATCAGCCATCTAAGGTGAATTTTGGGATTTGCTTGGAAGCTGGAAGGCGTAGTGGGAACTGCGAAGAGGTCACATCGCTAAACACTAGCTATGAGCTAACTCCGGTTGGTCCATCCTAGCCACATGTGCCTACTGGGTTTCGTGTGGAGCCCAAGTGCCGGACACGAGCAAGAAAAAGAAGAAGAAAAGTTGGGAGAGAAAATGAATACCATATAAAAATGACGCTAACATATACGATGTCAACCGGAATCGATACATACAGCGTCCAAACTGTCCGGACGTATATACAATATCATTGCCCATATTCCGCATTCTTCACTTCGGACACAAGCGTCCTTCACATCAGACTTGGAGAATTTTTTTGCCGATCTAGGTCCACGCCAGACTTCAACCAAAAGGCACAAAAACAAAATCGGCGTGGCCCAGTACTAGTCTTCTATATCAGTCTGACTAGGTACCGGCCTACCCGGCTTCTTCCCCACGTCCACTTCAACGCTGACAAAAGCACAAAACCGCAGCCACAGAAACTCCTGCCGCCGATAGCCACTCGGCACCCGGCGGCAGCGGCCATGGCTCATCCTTCGCGGCTCTACCTCCTCTCCTACAACTCCCTCCAATCCCTCGGATGGTAACCGCCTGCAACCAACAACGATCATTGCACTGCATATCCTCTAGTCATTTCTTTTCACTCTGATTCTTCTCTCGATCTCCTCGATCGTCGTCTTCAGGTTCCTCGCCTTGCTCCGCCTCCTGGCCTGCCTGATCTCCCTTCCCGTCTCCTTCCACTCCGCGCACGCCGTCGCCGGCGACCTCATCTGTGCGTGCCCTCCTGCCTCCCCTCCTTTCATTCCCTGTGTTTTCGGTCTCATCTGATTTACGAGTGGAGTGATACTTTCTCTTTTTTCCTCTCTTCTTGTTGTCTCAAGGCTTGCTGCAGACCTGTGCGATTCTTGAAACGGTCCATGCCGCTATCGGTGGGGCGATGAACTATTGAACTCCTTCCGTCTTTTCTTGGAATTTTTATGGTGATGTTTGGTGCTCTGAATTGACTCGGGATCGTGTCTGTCTGGTTCAGGATTGGTGCCCACCCCGCCGCTTCTTGCTTTCATGCAATGGGGAGGGAGGACTCACTTCGTTCTCGCCGTTGTGCGGCAAATCCCTGAGGTGAGATGCTTGGTGTTGGAACAGAGAGGGCTTATCTTACAATACTAGAATGATTGTAAATTTGTACAATTTCGTTGTTGCCACTAGGCCGGAGCTTAGTTGTAAATGCAAGAGCCAACGGCGAAAACAAAATTGCAATGCGACTTAGTGGCTAAAAAATGATTTTTTAGTATATTTTCCAAGGATTTCTTCACTCTTCTTATCTTTCACCTCTCTGGAGTTTAGCGTGGGCTGATTCTGCTGTGCCAAATGCAGGTTCAGAGCAGCCCGTCTGTGTTCATAACGTTTATGGCTTGGAGCATATCTGAGGTGAGTTAGAATGACCTCTCATTTTCTCTTCTTTTTTATGTTGTGTCTTATTCTCACCAACAACCGCACAATAGCTTTTCGATTATATTAGGATGCAATGTCCTTATATAAAACACTTGGAAAGCATATTGCAATATACAACCAGAGTGTTTGTTTGTCTTGGATTCTTCTGTTTGTCTTGGATTCTTCTCAGGGCCCATATATTCTTTGCCATTTTACTATTACGCTAGTTAAAATGTTTGCCATGTTTATGGAGTTAATTTCATATCACTTGCTGCAGTAATGTCAGTACTGTTAATGGCGTGTTGAACATAAACGGCTGATCTGTTAATAATATTGTTGTCAATGCATTAACATGTTTATGTTCAGTTGTTAAGAGGATTAGATGGTCTGGTGATTACCTATTGAGGAAAAAGGAAGAGAAAATAGTTCTAGTAATTTAGTACTCCCTTTGTTAAAAAATACATGACGTTTTGGATATCGATATGGTCTCTAACATGCAACTTTGACTATTACTTTTTATATGAATATATTCATAAAATAAGATTTAAAATATTTTTCATGACTAATATAATGATACCATTTTCACATGACCAATTAAAAAATATTATATATTAGTGGTCAAAACTAAGGAAGATTGGCTATATGCTTTCTAAAACGTCATATATTTCTGAACGGAGCGAGTATCATCTAAGAAATATAAGTAGTAGAAAAGTGGTCCTTTTACATATATCAAAAAGAAAAACTCTTGAGTATCAAACTAAATATCCATTTGTAACCTATTATCTTATTATGATAGTACGAGAATGTAAGGCATTGCTTAGGCATCTATATATTGGTTTGATACTTTGATCTATCTAATTCTTTTCAAGTTCTCGACAAGATATGGTTAGTAAGCTCCATATTTTATTTGAAGTTTATTCAACCATGCTTAATATGTTGTTTTCATGGCGCAGGTCATCCGATACTCTCATTATGCTCTGACCACCTTAAAAGTTTGTCCAGCATGGCTGGCTTATCTCAGGTTTCATCCCCTAACAATCTCAATCTCCACATCTATGGGAAATTCATTTCCGTTCTAATTCTATATGCTACCTATCTTACGAGCCATTGCAGTTTGCGACAACGTTGAAAAGAAATTCATAGGGTAAACTTAACTGATTGGCAGAAGACTATCGTTTTCTGAAAGAACAGTAGATCTTTTTTTTTCGAACATAACAGCAGAAGATCTTCGTAACTAAAAAATAGAAAACCTACTGTAAAATATGGTTATGTTCTGTATGAATTGCTGACTCATTCCTAGGTGTTCAAATCAAACATAATTTCAATAAATTGTGTTCAATAAGCTAAGGACGGATTACTGAGCAAGAACAGTAGCAGATTACAAGCTCAAACTATTGAAGAGACCCTATGTTACCCTCATATGAAACAATATGGGCGCCACAGAAATGCAAAATCTTCTTATGGCTACTTGTCCAACACAGATTACCAACAGCAGATGTACTATCAATTCGTTACATGCCAAACGATCATTGGTGCCTGCTTTGTTCAAACAATCCAGAAACAGGTCTACATTTGTTTCATTTGCTTATACCAAAAGAGTTTGGTCCGCCCTAGCAAACTGGGCAAGGGACACCAATCTAACTCCGACTCAATGGACTGCACTGGGTAGCATACTTGACTGGTGGATGGAGATACGGCTAATAGAACAGGCAAGTAACAGTGATCACTTGAGTCGGAGTTACTTGCCTGATCGCTGCCTCACTCACGATCTGCTGGTGGTACTGGTGTTGTTACTGGGGACGAAAGTGTGCCTCCTCGAGAGCCTGTTTCCAAGAAGAACGCCGGGGCAGCTGGACGTTAACGAGGAATGAAAGGAGGGGTCATTATGACGACCGTCTCGGAAGGCATACAGCACGGCCTTGTCTGAAGTTTTCTCTTTTTCAAAATTCCATCTGTTGTTTTTGCTCTTTCTTTCTTTCTTTCTTTCTTTCTTGTCTTTTGGCCTGGCAGAACCAGCTATGTTAGACCTACTCTTCTTTAATGCAATAATGGCAATGCTCTTATCATTTCTTCAAAAAACTTTTGAAGAGTTGAATAAGTGAATCACCATGTTGGCATGTGTCCTTTTTTAACAGGAAGTTAATCACATGTCCTGCAAAGTAGATTCCAAATCACTTGGTATAACAGTGCATAACTATGTTCACTTCACATGATATAATAGTGCCCCACTATGATTCCTTTGAGAACAAGTGTATCACTATGTTATGTGCAGTCTACCTATTCTCAAACTGCTACTGCTCAAAGATACATAGCAGTCAAGTACTGTGAGATGTATTATACCTGGTTCATAAATTTTCCTGCTCGACTTAATTATTCAGATTATTGCACTTCAAATCTCAGATTAAACCGCTTCACTTCTTTGCACAGTGCATCATAAATCCTTTGGAAATACTAATCTCACACAACTCCCTGTAGGTACACTGCTTTTATCCCGTTGTATCCAATCGGGGTAGGACCAGGAGAAAGTAAGCTAAAGAACTCTCACGCACCACATTGTTTGGGCCTCCGAGTACACTTATCTTAATCATGTAATCCATTGTTGCATTGTCCTTGCTATCTTTGCTTGTATGCAGTGTGGACTATGTACCAAGCTCTTCCATTTGTGAAGGAGAGGAACCTCTACTCAGGATTCTTCGCCAAGTTCTCCATGAGCTACCATTCCTTCCTTGTGGTACGTCAAGCCAGAGAAACTGAAACATCCTGCGCTCCTGCTGCTTCTGTTTGACCACAAAATTCAGCTACCTCTGACATGCTTGTGTTGGTGATCTCACAGGCTTTGCTCGTGTGCTATCCATTTCTATGGCTGAAGCTGTACCTGCATGTGTTCAAGCAACGAAAGTCGAAGCTGGGAAAAGTGTACAGGAAGAAACGAGCATGAGAAAGATTCGGTTCAGCTAAGGTGCCATTTTTAAGGTGGACGGAACGTCAGCGGCGCAGATTGTTAAGGGGTCTAGCAGCTGATGCTGGGTTCTGTGTTTACTTTAGAAGTTCTGCCTTGTCAATTTGTCTATAAGCAGCGTTGTTGCATACATAGTTACATCTTTTTATTTGGGCAAATCATATGTACTTGTGTTTTTGTTGTTTTAAAGTTTATAGCATTAATCGATCTGATGATTCTGCTGCTTGTTCAATCAATTCTAAATTTGGGAGTTTTCACCTCAGTGCAGTAGGCTATTTTTAACTTGCGATGTTGCTTACAGCAAGAGGCTGTACATTAGATCTGGCCCAGTTAGTACAATTGGGCCCGATTGCGCGCGGCACTTTGGGCCCTGAAGGCCCATCACACACAGCACAACAAACAAAACGCTGGAACCTAGCAAGTGGTGGGAGACAATCAGACAAAGCCCAGAGCACCCCTGATCGCTCGCCGCCGGCCACTCTCCTGCCGCTCCGCCGCCATGGGGAAGTTTCGCAAGCTCGGCCGCCACGCCGCCCACCGCGTCTCCATGCTCAGGTCTGACCTTTCTGTCTGTCTGTCTCTGTCGCTCCACCCGTCTCCCTTTCGTTTCCATTCCTCCCTCGCGCTCTCCCTGACCGGTGGCTACCTCTCTCTATCCGCCCATCCCAATCCCTCGCGGCAGGACGATGGTGTCGCAGCTGGTGAAGCACGAGCGGATCGAGACCACCGTCGCGAAGGTACTCTTCCTGTCTCTCAGTCACTCCGGCATTTCGTCGAACACCTTGCGGTGGGAATGCAGGTTTTCTCCGCCAGGAATTTTTTTAATGTGTTGCTTCGTGCCGTTTCAGGCGAAGGAGGTGCGGAGGAAGGCTGATCAGATGGTGCAGCTCGGCAAAGAGGTACATCGTTTAGCGTTTACTAGCATTTACCACCTGCCCCTAGTGCCTGCAATGCTGAATTCTGACGATATATTGGACTGTTTAGTGGCGCCTGTTTAGGTTAAGGCTGCTAGACTAGTGAAATGAAACCAGCCATCTTGCAAGGTACTGAGGTGGGTGAGGCATCTTCTGCCGGGCTGATAACCACGCTGCAAGATGTGTAGGAAAATTCCTATTCATGCTTGATTCTGATATTCACTATGTGGATCGCAGAAAAAAGTTGCATGATTTAGACACTTTGGCTTATCCTCAGCAAATCTTCACCTAATAGTGAAGTGTACATCTCTTATTTGAGTTTCTTATTTCCTGTTGTCGGGTCTCCTAGCAACTAGGAAACTTATTAGATTGGTGAAGTTTTGACTGTGTAAGTAGATGCTCAGTGGTTGTTTGTTTTTCTTTAAGCAAATTGAAAGTATGAGTAAAGTCTTCCCTCTTCAAAAAAAAGTATGAGTAAAGCTTCATGGAAACGGATTTCATGGCAAAGTTAGCATATAATGCAAGGATATCATCACTTCATCAGTGATCATCATATGCAAAAAGATCTTACCGATCCGATTATCACCCTGTAAGGCTGTAACGATGGTGTTAACGTCACATAGGTTACAGATACAGGGATTTTTTTTTGTGTACTTAAAAATTGTATCATTCCACATTCCAGCAGTGCCCCTTGAGTTAAATGTCCATGCCCAGATATATTGCATGCTTTCGGTTAGTTCTATCTCTTAAAGTTCCTACTGCTGAAACTTCAGCTATATTAACATATGAAAATTCTTCTTATTCTATAGGGTACACTAGACGCAGCAAGACGTGCCTCAGCCTTTGTTCGGGGTGATGATGTTGTGCACAAGTTATTCACAGAGCTTGCCTACCGCTACAAGTAATTTTTACCTGTTTATGGGTTGGTTTCAATTTTAATTCTGGCTAGCATGTTCAATTGTTCAAAGGAACTCAGTTGCTTCTATCTTTTTCAAGGTCTATCTTATGTACCTTCTTTATATTCTACTTGTGTCTAGAGATCGAGCCGGTGGATATACAAGACTATTGCGAACTAGGATACGAGTTGGCGATGCTGCACCAATGGCGTACATCGAGTATGTTTTTCCTTGTATACCTTAATGGAGCATATTCATAATTTTATTTTTAGATAATTCCCATTTAATGTTTGTGTTATATATATTTGGGATTTTTGCAAAAACCAACCTACAAGTGAGAGTTTGTCAAAATTCACCTGCATCTCAAAGTTTGTCAAAAATCCACCCGCAAGTTCTATGTGGTTGCAAATCCTCCTACCCCAAAAGGCCAATTTACTCGTTGAATCTCCTAAAAGTCAAGAACTACTAACTTGTTTCTCTCTCATTGATGGGATTGTGTTCCAAGTCCATCCAGACCGCGAGAATCCTCCCGCGTGACCGCAACATTGACGATCGCCCCTGATCGTCCTTCTTCCTTATCCCTCTATTCTACCGCTCTTGTGTCGCGCTTTATTCTCCCGCGCTCGGCTTGTGCTCTACCCTACGCTGGCACATCTTCCCTGCTCATAGTCCACCGCTGTTTGTGTTTTCTGTTTACTAATGGAAAACAAGATTCCATTGAGGTCTGAAATTTCCGGTGCATTGTAATAGAGAAGCAAGCTGTATGTCGTGATGAGACTTAAGTCAACATCTATTGCTCATGTCGTACGCAGGTTTGTCGATAGGGAGAATGAACTTCGAGAGGCCAAACCTGCGACACCACAGCCACCCCAACGGGTCCCTCTTGATCCATGGACCAAGTCACGTGCCAGTCAACAGTGGGCAGGACCTAAAATCAGCCAGGACTATGGAACAGAAGGCCTATGAGAATTGAGAACATCGTTTATCTTTATTTTGTGCTTTTGAGAGGGTTTTAATCTTTAGAAACGCTAATGAGGAGATCCATTCTGTAAGAGGCTACAGGCAATTGTTTTACAGGATAATTTTGTCAAGGAGCTGTGTCTGATATCTTTGTTGAGTCTCTTGAGAATTCAGAGATGGATCCGTTTGAAACAAAGAATTCAGAGCTGGAGAACCATCACGTCACATCTCAATGCATGCTGTTTACTAGAATTCAGATGGTTAGAGACTCGGAAAAATTGACCCTGCATTATCATTTGTACACGGGCGTTGGTTCTACTGTTACATGTTATTATGTATGCTAATGGCTCGGCAATGATCTGCCTGTTGGTTTTATCACCGCGAAGCTGGGCTCTCCCCGGTCTGATTCTCATTCCCCTCTTCTCCTTAACCATGGAGGCTCGAGCTCCTCCAGGATGCTCCTCCAAATCGTGAAGCCGAGCAGCACCAAGACGCGCCAAGGATGGCAAGCAGCCTCCCAATTCCCAGAATATGCCGCATTGCCGCGCCCGTCGAACACCGGGGCGCGTCGTCTTGGCCAATGCGCAAGGCCTCCGTTTCCGTCTTGCCCGTGCGCCGCGGTGCCGCTGCTCTCTTCGCGCGCATTCCTGCCTCTAGTCTCGCGCGCGGTTCGTTCGCCTCGGGCGCCGTGTTCTTCTCCCCCGCCGTGCTGCGCAGGCCGCTGGCCGGTGTACGGCCACCATGCCTGCATTGGCAAGCCCGGTACCCTACTAGCCTTTTCTTACCTGCTATCTCAGTGGAGACTGCAGGCGTTATCAAAGATATGAGAATATGAGTTCAAAGAATTAAAAAAAAAGGTATGAAAATATGCTTCAAGTCCGTGTGGGTAGTCACAATCTCTTCAGATAATTACACAGAAGGCTTGGTTACTGGTTAGGATTTCTTTTTGCAATATGGTAATCATGTGTTGCTTGACTTGCTTCACAAAGAGGGGGGACCTAGCTAATCTAGTTACTAAACTATACTTTTTATGGACATTGACATGTAGTGTCATCTGGGGAGAATTGGAGAAACCATCCAAAAGATGAGATTTGGGAAATTCGTTTGCATGTCATTATCAAGTCCAACTTCAGTTACATTTGACTCAAGTACACTTGCAAGTCACAATAAATGACATTCCAAGGGTGATATCTTGGCATCACCTGAAGTGTGTGATGTATCAAATGTGGCTGCTGCTATTTTGCAGCTCAGAAACATGTGGCCAGTTTGCCTCCACCTTGTTGGATTTTCCTTCTGTTATCCACATGAGCAGATAAGTCCAAGTGGTAGGCTGAGAGGTGTTGTGACACTGCTGAGGATAAAGGTATATAAACATATTTCGGAGCTGAGGTCTGAGGATCGGTTATCTGGGATCACTAAATGGACTGTGTTCTTCTGAGCTCCCACTTGTCATCGCACGCTATTGTTAACACAAGGTATGATTCTTCCCACTGCCTTCATCGCTGCAAAAAGGTCTTCGAAAAATTACCGAGACCATAGAATTTCGTATCTTTTCCGGAATCCATCAGTTACTCTGATATTCTTACAGGTTTCAGCAAGGCTCTGGTGGGCTCAACAGTATAGGATTTGCAGTTATCAGAAAGGGATGCTTAAAATTAAGATGCTATGCAATTGGTGATGAACTTGGTGGTCCAGGGCATTTGAATGATCCTGTGAAGGGGAACACTAATGGGCCTGTTTTGCATGGACTCAATGGATCTGGTGCTTCCTTTCGAACTGTTGGTGCCAAAATCACTCAGGAAACAGGAGACTTCTTTGTCAGCGATGCTGAGGGTGACCCAGACAAACCTTCGGAGGGTTTCTCCTCAATCGACGAGGCTATAAATGCTTTACATGAAGGAAAGGTAGGTGAAATAAGTACCTTAGAATATCTAGCGCCTTTACTTTTCATCTCTGAATTCGGTGTCTTTACATTGAACCTAGTTTGCTTAAGATGAAATAGTCCCGTTCATGTAGTTCCTGGACATGGATCCTGCATGATCAACGCCAAATTGGGTATCTTATCTTGAGCTTCATCTTTTACATGCACAGTGTACTAAATGATTTAAAAATTCTGCAAAACTATATCAGTAGCTCCCAGTCAAGCATGGCATTGCACTATTCACTGCATTTTGTAGGTTGACTAGGTGAATCCCACCTGCCTAGTCTACAAGGGGGGAATCCAAGTTGTACTGTGAGTACATTTATGTAATGACAAATTCTACGTACCCATATAATACAGTTCCTTAAGATTTTTGAAATGATCGCACATTATCATGGAACAGGTTTATTTGTTTAATACAAAATGATAGGCTGAACAAGTGAAATCTTGTTATTCTCACATGTCCATGTAGCAAGTCTCTTTGCTTTCTTCAAAATTCAGGACAGGACCTTGAATGTATAAATGCATTATTATTGTTTCCGTTGTACAGTTGGCTTTAGCTACAGAGTTAACTATGCATTCTTCTCCAGTTTGTTATTGCTGTAGATGATGAAAACGGTGATAACGAAGGGGATCTTGTCATGGCAGCTACTCTAGCGAACCCAGAGTCGATTGCATTCATGATCAGGAATGGTTCTGGGATCATCTCAGTGGGAATGAAGGAAGAGGACCTAGCAAGATTGATGATTCCTATGATGTCTCCAATTACTGAAATTGAGGACATTTCAGCTGCTGCTTCAACTGTGACAGTGGTAACAATCTGTTGTTTAATAGCCTTTGTAAACACTAGATGATCCAGAATCAACACAGATCACTGGATCTTTGGTTCTGACAATAACTTGAAGCATTGTTGTCTACCTATGCAGGATGCCAGAGTGGGCATATCAACCGGTGTCTCGGCTGCAGATAGGGCAAAAACCATCCTTACTCTGGCCTCCCCTGATTCGAAGCCCAGTGATCTGAGAAGACCAGGCCATATATTCCCCCAGAAGTACCGAAACGGAGGTGTACTGAAAAGAGCTGGGCACACCGAGGCATCCGTCGATCTTGTTGCATTGGCTGGTTTGCGCCCTGTATCTGTCCTGTCGACCGCCATCGACCCAAAGGATGGTTCCATGGCAGGCATACCAGTGCTGAAACAGATGGCTTTGGAACATGATATCCCAATTGTTTCGATCGCTGATCTCATCCGGTTAGTATACCTTAAGGTGAAGCCTTTGTGAACTTATAGCCTGTTTTATTCAGCTTTAAATTGTACTACTGAAATTACTCTCCAAGAGATGGAACAGATACCTGGAATGAAATGTCTTCTATGTTAGGATTACTCCCATGTCGCGAACGTCCTTTGTGAAAATCTCATCTTGTTCTTTTGCCATGATTCAGGTATAGAAGGAAAAGGGAGAAGCTAGTGGAACTGATTGCTGTATCTCGTTTGCCCACGAAATGGGGCCTTTTCCGAGCTTACTGCTACCAATCCAAGCTGGATGGAACTGAGCACATTGCCGTTGCGAAGGTAGTGAAATTATGTTGTTTTTCCATCTTCTGGGACTTGAAATTGGGGTTAGAAAATGCAAGTTCTTTGGTGCCTCTCTAAATAGCAATCGGGTAGGAATAGGATGATACATCAGTACATAGTTCGTCCCTACAAATGCGATTCCAATGTCTCAATATTCGGTTTATCTCCGGCGATCCAATCGTACATGGCCATGTGCAGGGCGACATCGGCAACGGTGAAGACATCCTCGTGAGGGTCCATTCCGAGTGCCTGACCGGTGACATCCTCGGCTCCGCCCGCTGCGACTGCGGCAACCAGCTGGACCTGGCGATGCAGCTGATCGAGAAGGCCGGCCGCGGCGTCCTCGTCTACCTCCGCGGCCACGAAGGCCGGGGCATCGGGCTCGGACAGAAGCTCCGCGCCTACAACCTGCAGGACGATGGCCACGACACCGTCGAAGCCAACATCGAGCTCGGTCTGGCCGTGGACGCCCGCGAGTACGGCATCGGCGCCCAGGTAGAACACAACGCGCTATTCTTTTGCAATCCTGCAGCATCTGGATTTTTCATGGTCCATTCCAGATTCTGAAGAACATTGATGCGTTCAGAATCGGACGCAATGTTCTGTTCAGATGCAGTGTTCTGACAGTGATCTTGCCATCCATTTCAGATTCTCAGGGACATCGGCGTGCGCACGATGCGGCTGATGACCAATAACCCGGCCAAGTTCGTCGGGCTCAAAGGCTACGGGCTCGCCGTGGTGGGGAGGGTTCCGGTGATATCTCCCATCACGAAGGAGAACCAGAAATATCTCGAGACGAAGCGGACGAAGATGGGGCACGTCTACGGCTCCGACCTCCCCGGCAACCTGCCGGAAGAATTCGTCAATCCGGAAGACACCGCCGCGAACCCAGACGAAGACATCCACAATTAATACCATCACAATTACAGATTCCTCACACAAAGATTCATACTGAGAATGAGATATTGCAGCGAATACGATCAAATTGCAGCAATCTTGGTATAGTAACAGACTGGAAACATGCTCATTACCATTCATTGTTCGTAACCAGCAACAATTACAAACTAAGCCTCGATCCCTGACGATGGAGGGAAAGAGGCAAGAACAGAGAGACCTAATCTAAGAGGAGGTGAACTTGGTGACGGCCTTGGTGCCCTCGGAGACGGCGTGCTTAGCGAGCTCGCCGGGGAGGACGAGGCGCACCGAGGTCTGGATCTCGCGAGAGGTGATGGTGGGCTTCTTGTTGTAGCGGGCGAGGCGGGCGGCCTCCTGGGCGAGCTTCTCGAAGATGTCGTTGATGAATGAGTTCATGATGGACATGGCCTTGGAGGAGATGCCGATGTCCGGGTGCACCTGCTTGAGCACCTTGAAGATGTAGATCTTGTACGTCTCCACGCTCTTCTTGGCCTTCTTCTTGCCCTTCTTGTCCGCGCCGCCCTCCTTGGACGCCGGCAGCCGCTTCTCCGCCTTGGGCTTCTTCTCCGCCTTCGGGGCCTTCTCCGCCTTCTCCTCCGCCGGTTTCTTCTCCGCGGGCTTCTTCTCCGCCTTGGGCGCCATCACGGACGGATCGAGAAAAGCTTGGAAAGCTCGCGAGGAAACCAGAAGCGGCGAAAGGAAGAGAGAGTTGCTGCGATTTGCGATGTGATGCGGTGGGAAATTGGGCTGGGGCGTGGGGATATTTATAGTGGGGTGCGGCGGGACGTGATTGGTGGGGAGGGCAAGGGCGCGGATCGGTGAGGTGGAGGGATCCGGGGCGTCGGACGGATTGGCGGTGAGGATTGTGACGCGTGGGGACGTTTAATTGGGTGGAGAGAGGCGGGGTGCGGATCCCGGACGGTTTTAGGCGCTGAGCGGAAATTTTGGGCGCCCAAACGGAGGCGGGGGGATTTTCGGCAATTGGGCTCGGCTTTTGTGGGCTCCGGGTTGGGGCCAAGCTGGGGCCACGTTTCAGTGATATGCGGCCATGGGCGAAAAATGGCCTTAAAGACCAAAATAATTTTACAAATACACATGGACTTTGTGCAAATTATGTATAAACAAGCAATCAACTCATGGTACTCCTTCTCCGCTCCGAATAAGTGGACTTCAAGTTTTTACAACCCTCCGGTGTCTTCCACAAACTCATCATTGAAAGGTCGCCAAGAGTATACCTCCAAGTCGTATAAAAATCACCGAATTCCAAGAGTAATAAGCTTAAATAGGTCACTTGAACTCAGCAAGTACGAGCAACCAGAAGTGATGCACACTAAGGCCTAATATACTCTCTGACACTCTCAAATTCTCAACTTAAGCTCTTAAGTGCCTTTGAGCTCCCCAATATGCAAACCACTATCACTACTACGTAAAACAAATCATCACAGATGGTTCGAACCCTCATCACGCATTTGCCAACCGCCTAGATAAGTTGGTCTCGATAGCGAGTTGTTATTACGGACGGTCGGTAACCGCTCTATGATACGAATATCACGCATCGCTTTTAAATAAAACCGTCAGAATGTCGAGATCACTGACGGTTTTGTACCGGGCGAATCGTCAGGAAGTCGAGTATCACGACGGTTCTGCACACGAACCGCTCAGATACTCGACTTCACGACGCATTTAGTCTACGTAACTGCCTGTGATACTCGACTTCACGCATATTTCGTATGTAACCATCTGTGATATCGGCATTCACGATTTATTTTTATTTAAAACCGCTTTGTGATAGTTCATTACACTAACTAGTTTTTACGATTTTTGGCTAGCCTCAGAATTGCTAGCCATGCCCTCAAAACAAGCATGCGTAAAAACAGATACATCACGATAGTCAATTGTCGACAAACTCAATCTGATCATTACTCAAAATAAATTACAAAAGATCACATTTGTTCAAGTATTGTTACAAAATAAATTTGATTACAATTGAGTCAATTGTTTGCGTGGTTGAGAAGTGTCGTGGGGTGATGCATTGGGTCACAGCTGAGTGAAATTCTCCTGTCCTTAATTATCTCGATATGATAAAGTCGCAGAGCTTCCTCGAATGTGCTTGATCTCATTCTCAAAGAGTCCATCTAATTCTATATTCAAGGCCCTGCTGCTAGCAAGAGTAAAGTGTTAAGCATATATATTTAAATTTATAATTACGAATAATCATTTCGAGATTCACAAACCTCGGATCCTTCTTCCTAGCTCTAATGATTTGCTCCATATGATGGCAAACGTAGATTGCACATAACTCATCATTTTTTGTCTTTGTGCACCGCAAAAATAGAATTACATATATCGATTCGAGATGCGTTATTATGAAGTATGATATAGGATTATCGTGTTGTAGCGCTGCATCGGAAATTTTGTCATGTGTGTTAGTTCGGCGCTCTTTCCATCGTATATTCCTTTGTTGGCAACATAGTCGATGAACGACCTACATGATTCCAAAAATTTGTCCTCGATCATTTCAAACGAATGAAGACTAAAATAGAGTTATGTATGAAGGAAATAAGCATACCTGTCGAGTATTCCTTGCAGAATGCTGAAGTTGTGGTCGTTGCGGATTAGGGAATCAAGGTATATCACATGGTTCCTCTTTGGTATGATGACTAAAAGGATCCAGTGGTACCTACTCATGTATATCACTATAGTCATTAAACCTGAGTTCGTGCTGCGTATAAAGTACAAATAAAATTTGTAGAGCAAGTAGTGACACTTACCCCTGGTTGTAGGGCACCACGATGTACTTCATGTTCTGCTGACGAAGCAATGCTCGCGTTATGTATTTCTCGACGAAGGACGAGTCTGTTTGGATGGTTTGCAACAATACCACATGTGGGTCGAGGAAACCCACCGGTTCTTTCCATTCCCGGACATTTTTCATCATGTATCTATAAATAAGAAATGAGTTGTGATATTTATCGGTATTACGTGAATGTAGAACTTGATTGTATGCACTTACAGTGTCCAACATCGTAGAAGCGAGGCGTCAAGGCCAACGAGGTTGAATAGGTCATATAGGTCGTTGAAGCCCACGACGAAGTGGTTCGTCCGTTGAAGAAATGCTTATGCTCGATCGACGGTGATTCTAGTATCGCACCCTCCTTTTGGGCCTTATCCAAGTACCAGGCATGCAAAGCGACAAGCATATCCAGCACGCCCTAATACTGCGTGGAGCACAACGGTTTTCCGATGATGTACTTCCCGATATTCCCGACTTGCCGGACTTGAGAGGCGCCTTAACGTTCGTCGATTTCGATTTGGTCTTAAGCATTGGCAGCGTCTTCCTGCGAAACGACTTGGGACTCGATACGGCGGCACGCTTTTCTTGTTCCTTCGGCGTCTTCTCCAAGGGAACCGAAAAGGTGGCCTCGAGGCGAAATATGAGGTGGAGTCATGGAGGGTCCCGTTGGAGGAATGGTCGTGTTGAGATCGCGGCCTCGCTGGGTCCGGACGATGTCCTTCTTGGGCCATGGATAAATCGCACGGCATCCCCTAGTGCCGTGATCTCTTCGTCGGGCGAATCTCGGTGGGCGCCATGAAATGTTCATGTACCATGTCCACTTCCACCTGGCGTAACCTGCGCCACTGGACACCGTCTTTGCACCGCCTTTCCCCGGTATGGATGCACCATCCCGCCTGTCCTCAATAGAAATGGACCCAACTAACCTCACTAGGAGCTTGCAGGCCGTCGGCTCCTACAAAACGATACGCAATTAGCTAAGGTGTCATATAGGTCTATCTTTGCTGCATTCCATAGATGTACATTACCTTGATGTCGTCTATCGGTAATTGGACATCGTCATGTCCAGAATTATGCGTGGACGCGACGCTACTCCGATGTCGAGCAGGACTGGCTCCCAAATTAACAAGGGCGGCTTGCGACTGCGACTGGCTGAGGAGTTGATTTATTTGATCCTGCAATGCTGCCAGCTTTCCTTCAAACTTTTCAGTAATCATCTGTACCAACCGGTCCTCGCGCTCGGCCTTAGATCTCTTCCTACTCCTATACGTGCAGTAGTCGTCTGCGAATCCATGACTCCAAGGTACGTTAACCCCAAGACCTCGCGTGCGACCCGGGTGTTCCTTGTTTCTCAGGGCCGTAGAGAGTATATTCTTCTCCCTGTCTACATGGAAGGAGCCTTGGGAAGTTTGGGCAGAGAATTCACGCTGCAAGAAGTCATCATGTTATTATAGACACTATGAAGTTATATATGGAGTTATTAACTAGGTAGTTCGACATACTTACCAAACGTTGAGACACTTCCTCGTCACGGGTTTGTGAAAGAGATGCTTCCGAAGACGAGACTTTTGCCTCGCTTAACAAAGCTAGGGAACGCGGTCTGTGACATCGAAACGCGTTGTCCTCCGCCGCCATTCATCATATTTTCCTGCGTATCCGGTGCCGTGCCGAAGTCAATGCGGATGAGTGTTTCGTGTCCGAGAGCTTTGTGTGCCGCACTTTGCTCGTTAAATTCGGCGCCGTCTTCGTAGCAACAAAGGCGTCCCATGTTTCTGCGTCAAGAATCTGTGATTCGCGACGGCGTCGACCGTGTTCACGTGCCGTGACAAGAATGCTCTTGAACGTCCTCCACGATTTATCGATCGTGAGCATCGCCGTCCGCTCCACGCGTGCCATGTCTACTCGGGATAGTGAATTTTTGTAATAGTTCTGTCCCACGTCAGCGCCTCGCTTCTTTCGCCGATCCTTCCACCTTGGTGTGGTGATGGGGACCCGTTTCCTTGCAAGTATCCCGCACATGGTCCGGAATCTCGCTGCTGAGCTCTTGGGACGCAGAGGGACCCCAAACTCACTAACCTCCATGATGACCAGTCGGCCCACAGGCATCTTCGATGCTCCTCTGCCATCTCGCTTTCGTGTCATTGTCGTCGACGACAAAGATGGTGCCTCTGCCATCTGCGGCGATGGCGGGGAAGATGGTGCCTCTGCCATCTCGCTTACTTGCTATCTATATAATTAGTTTGAGATATATTACTACCCAGGCCAGGACCGAGGGTTAAGCACACCGAAGAAAACAAACCGATCGATACCAAAAGATGTGACTGAGCATTCTTTTCTTATTAATGCAAACAATGGAATGATCTAGTGTAATAACTCAAGAGCAGCCCTAAAGCAATGTTCAACAACTAGATGCTTTGCAAACAGACAACAAAAGAGGTCACCTATTGATAAAAATTCAACACACTGACACCACATTGCTTACTAACAGCATGATTTCTCCATGAAAACAATTAATATTAATGTAAGGGCACAATGTTGCATCCTCAAATGAGCATAATTGAGCGACTAAACACAGAAGCTATTACAGAAAGATCACAGGCAATTGCAGTTAAATGAACCAAGTCACAACTCAACAAAAAAAATACAATTGCTAAATGAGTTATATCGCAACAACAATCTTACATGTCTAGAATGAGAGGTTATCAGTTAATTGATATATCCAAAATTAGAAGAAAATGCATTTAAGATGCCATGGCAATCAAAACGAACCCTCAAATGCATTTTTTGCTGACAAATTGCTCTCAGTTGACAAATTGCATAAGACATAGTCTTTGCAATCTCAGTCCTCTGTCAAAATCTCTTCACCAATCAATTTTGATAATTACAAAACAGATCTTGAGTTCAAACTACAACACATAAAGCATTCTATAAATAGAACATCTAATCATATGTCTTCAGAATAATTCACAAATTTATATCAACAATAAGCCTAATTGATGATTGAGAATAGAAATATGCTTAAGCTCAAGTCCTGCTTTCTAATCATCTATTTGATTTGATTTCGGCTATCATCACGAAAACATACAAGTGTATCTTAATTCGCTATAATCGCAAAACAAAGAGTACAAGAGCTCAAGTCTGCTTGTAAATATCTATATGATTTGATTTTGACTATCATCACAGAGCATCAACAAGGCATCATCGTAACCCATCAAACAACATCAACAGAGACCATCACAGAGCATGAACAAGGCATCATCAGAACCATCACAGAGCATCAACAGAGCCCATCACAGAGCATCAACAAGGCATGATCAGAACCCATCACAGAGCAAGGGAGGTGCGAGGGAGAGGAGGTGACGAGTAAGAGCACAACCTAGTGTCGCCGCCGAGGTCGGACCCATCACAGAGCCCATCACAGAGCATCAAGAACCCATCACGAGCAAGGGAGGTGCGAGGAGAGGAGGTGACGAGTAAGAGCACAACCTAGTGTCTGGTCGACGAGGTCGGAGGCGCGTGTCGGGGCGCGGTGTGGGCGCCGAGGGGGCGTCGAGGTCGGGCGCCAAGGTCGAGCGGCGCCGAGGTCGGAGCGGCGGCCGAGGTCGGGCGCCAAGGTCGGAGCGCGGCGCCGGTCGGGCCGCAGTGTCGAGGTTGAGGCGGCGGTGAACGGAGCCCTAGAGGAGGAAAAGGAGCGCGATAAACTCGAAGTGCGGGAGAGGAAGGGACGAGTGAGGAAAACCCTAGCGGTTCCCACCTTATAAGAGGCTATCACAGACGGTTATTTAATAAAACCGTCTTTGATAGATGATCATAGATGACTCTATCTAATAACCATTTGTGATACGTTCCATATCACAGACGGCCTTATTTACAACGTCTGTGATAAGCTTATATCACAGACGGTTTGTGTATAGAACCGTCTGAGATAAGCTTATATCACAGACGGTTCTATATTAGAACTGTCATGATTCATTATCACGCATTTGTTATATAATAGAACCGCTCGTGATAGCTCCGACAATTATCAATTACAATGAACATCCACATTCACATCAATATCAAAATATATGAGAGATGACAAAACCTGGTGACAAGTATATATGATGACAAGCTCATAACACATTTTACTTCAAAAACCAATTGTCAGTTACGATGAACGTCCACATTGACATCAATATCAAAATATATGAGTGATTACAAGTCCATAACACATGATGTTATAGAATAAATTAATTACAATAGATTAAATTCTTAATTAAAATACAGCCATTCATGATGATCGGCGCGCATATAGCTAGCTTCCTCACTGGGTTCTTCCTCGAGCCTGATGCCATCTCCGAAAGGTGGCAACTCGTCAAATTGATTGTATTCTTCCTCGTCCACTACATTCTCAACTCCGACAATCCTTCTTTTTCCATGAAGAACTGCGTGACATTTCTTATTTGCCGGGTCGGTTACATAGAATACTTAAACAACTTGATTAGCCAGTATGAATGGTTCGTCTTTGTATCCGACACGTTCAAGGTCCACGGTAGTGACGCCGTACTTGTCAACCTTCACCTGTGGGAGATGGACCCAACGACACCAAATAGGGGATCTTGAAAAACACGTGGTCGAGCTCCCATATCTCCTCTATTTGCCTATAGTACGAGCTCATCGCCCATCAGATCGAATGCATCTATCACGCACATTGCTGTTACGGATCTGCTCTTCCCATCTGAGATGTCGTATAAAATGTGTACCCATTTATGTCATATCCTTGCCATGTGACAATTGTAAATTATGGCCCTTGTGCCAACCATAGCAATGTATCACTTGAAGACCTCCCGGTGATTCGCACCTTTAACCATCCGTTGAACCGACGATTGTGCTCTCTCATGATCCAAACCTCCGACCGTTTGGATTACATTGGCGTATCATGTCTTTGTGCTCGCCGATGTACGGGACACTTCGGTCATGTGTTGCAAGACCATGAAATGGGCTTGAGCGTATGTATCCAGGATCGGAGTGATTGATTTCCTTCCGATGGTCCCGATACCATCCATCTCCCCTCATGACGAGATAGAGGCACACCTATTGGATCCACCGAGCCATATAGTCGACACGTAACTCAATGACCTCTTCGTTGCATAACCTTCGACGATCGTCGCCTCCTGGTCGAGATCGATTCCAGACGTAGAACTTGAGAATTCCATGTACCTCTCGAACGGTACATATGACGTAGGAACACAGGGCGCATATCTTTATCTCTTTCACAAGGTGAACAATGAGATGGACCATGATATCGAAAAATGACGGAGGGAAATACATCTCAAGATGACATAGAGTCGTCACCACCTCGGCTGCAGAGCATCTAGTCCTTGGGGATCGATGACCTTCGAGCAATTGAGTTGAAGAAATAACACACCTCAAGATTGCCACTCGGACCTTGTTCGGCAAGATACTCCTAATTGCAACAGGAAGCATTTGTGTCATCAGCACATGACAATCATGCAACTTCATACCAATTAATTTTAAATCTTGCATAAAAACAAGTTTCTTAATGTTAGCAGAGTAACCAGACGGAACTTTCACACCATGCAAGCTCGATACGCTTCATTTCTCTCGGCTTTGGATGATCAGAGTAAGCGGGGAGGTACGTTAAATCTGTACGCTCTCTTGCGGTGCTAACTCGGTCCTTATGTTCATATCGACCAAGTCTCGTCGTGCGTTAACACCATCATTTGTTTTGCCACTAATGTTCAGTAAGAGACCAATCAAGCTATCACATACATTCTTCTCCACATGCATGACGTCGATGCAGTGGCGAACTTCTAAGTGCTCCCAATAAGGCAAGTCCCAAAAATTGACCGCTTCTTCGGATGTTCTTCTCGACGGGTTCTTAATTGACGCCCCTTCCCAAGCACAACATCGGTATCCTTAACCATATCATAGACATCTTTCCCTCTAAAAGCCCTTGGAGCTGAACCGTCCTCCTTATTTCCGTCGAATTGTTTCTTCATCTTTCGGTATGGGTGACTCCTGGGAAGGAACCTACGGTGACGCGTATACACGCTTTGCGCGAGTTGTTTAGCCATATACTCTCCGTAGCATCTAAGCAAAGGCGGACAAGCTTTGGCTCCTTTTGTCATCAAGCCCGACAGTTACCCAGGCGGAAAAATCATTGATGGTGCGAGAACAACATGGCGTGTAAAGTGAAGTTCTCTCGTTTATACGCATCCCATACCATGCACCTTCGCTTCCACAGTGTCACAAGATCTTCCAGCAATGGTGCTAGGTACACATCAATATCATTCCCGGTTGTTTGCCCTTGGATAAGTAGTGACATCAAAATGTACTTCCGCTTCATACACCCAAGGAGGAAGGTTGTACATGCATAGATTCACGGGCCAGTGCTATGTCGGTTGTTCATGTTACAAAGGATTCATTCCATCTGTACTCAACCCTAACCTTATGTTCCTTGGTTCTGCACCGAACTCTTGAAGCTCCGATCGAAGTTTCTCCACCGAGCGTAATCGGCAGGTGTCTTAGCTTTCCATCTTTCTTACGGTCCTCCGAGTGCCAACGCACCAATCTTGCATTTTTGGGTTCGCAATAAACGCTTCAAACGTGGGATCACGAGCGATACCACAACATCTTAGCAGAGGTCCTTGCTTCAACCTAGCGATTCTCGACGCTTGTATCGGGATGCTTTGCACACGGACATACATGCATGTCCGCATACTCTTTACTGTAGAGGATACAATCGTTCGGACATGCATGTATTCTTTCTACTTCCATTCCCAATGGATAAAGAACCTTCTTTGCTTGGTAGGTGGTGTTGGGCAACACGTTTTCCTCCGAAGAATGTCCGCTAGGAGACCTAACAACGCCGTGAAACTCTTATCGGACCAACCATTGCTTGCTTTTAATTTAAGCGGTTCAATCACGGTTGACAACCTTGTATATTCCGCTTGCGGCCGGAACAAAGGTCTCACCGAGTCCTCCATTAAGCGCCGAATTTACAAAACTCTCTCTCACTGTAGTTCTCTTCGCATCGCGTAGCATCCGATCCGTTGTCATCGTGTGACCTATCCTCATCAAAAGCACGCTACATCCGACATATCGCTGACATTCGGCGATCGTTGACTTCCTCGGCGATGTCGTTATTACTAACTTCCGCCGCTCTTCACCGTGGTGGTCCATCATGTATACCCTTTTTGAAACCCTTCGAATCAAGTGTGCTTCTATCTGCGCGGGTTGGTAAACATCTTGATTACCGCAATCAATGCATGGACAAGACATAAATTTATCCCCTTCTTCAACATATCCCGCTCGGCGGCTCTTCTAAAAGCAACCACGCCATTAATGTACTCTTGACTCACACGGTTCACACCATACATCCAGTTTTGGTCCATCTACGCTACACATATAACAAAATATATAGTGTCAAATTAGATTAATAAAATCTCTCTCAACCGCGCGCTCTCTCTCTCCATTTCCTTCCCCCTCACAGAACTTTAATATTATTCCAACCACCCAATGAAAAATATTATTCTATTCCCTTACATCCGGATGCAAAAGTTTACATCGGTTCCTAGAGTTTTGCTTCTGAATAGGCAGCTTCCACTTGTGGAATCGGTTCCTAGCATCAAATCTAGCCATTCGAACCGGCTAATTAAGCACGTAAATTGCAGATGCTCTAAAGGGTAGAGTTTCGGGATTTGTTCAAAATAGCTAATAACTGCATTCCTAATAATGGGATTAATTCCTTACTTACTACTTTGTGTGCTTTTTTATTATTCCTTGGTGTAGTTGAAATCCAGACAATTCCTCTTCATGTATAGTTACCCGATGCTATGGAAGTACCCACTCCCATTTCGGCTCTTATACACGCGATCGATGCTTAGCATATTCTACAATATCTCAATTGGGTTATAAAGATTGTTACCCTCGGAGCTCACGACGAAAATACCAAATCGATCTCTTCCGATTGCTGTCCTTCTCCCTCCCTTTCTCCTCTCCTTCTCCCACCCTTTCTCCTCTCCTTCTCCTCCCCTCTCTCTCTGTCGGCGGCGCAGTGGGCTTTATCTGGGAAAGGGCAGAAATGGGAAGGCGAGGGTACTCGGTATTTATAGCGCGAGGATATCACTGACGGTTCAAAATATGAATCATGCGTGATAGGCATATATCATGACGGTTTATTAAAAGCACCGTTTGTGAAATATCACAGACGGTGCTATTTATAAACCGTCTGTGATATGGACGATTATCACAGACGGTTTATGTAAATAACCGTTTGTGAAATATGACAGCTGGTTCTATTAATAAACCGTCTGTGATATGGAGGATTATCACAGACGGTTTATTAATAGAACCGTCTGTGATATTTTACAGACGGTTCTATTAATGAATCGCTCAGGATATGTACCTATCACGCACGGTTACTAATAAGAACCGCTCATGATAGGCCAAAAAACAAATGCCATGCCCAACAGACCCAACACAGACGGTTTCAAATTAACCCGTCTATGATGGGGTGTCTACTATAGCCTGTTTTGTAGTAGTGTATTTTGGAGTCTCAAGAGAACTAACGTGAACGCTCATGATCCACTTATATAGCCTCTTCATTCAAAAATTAGTCGCTTTTATACATTTTCTAAAAAATGTTTGCATACCCAAATCATCTGACTCAAATCATTTTTCTTGAGTTCCAACGGTTCAAAAACTAGTCGTTATGTCAACCCGGATTATACGCCTCTACCTGGATAATCTGCTTGACCTGGATCATCGCCGCTATGAATTCACTTCGTGGAACATCTCTAGAACAATAGTATGTCTTTGCCTGGATCATCTGCCTCTATGCTTCACTAAAAAAATCCTTTTCTGGACCAATGGTGTGTCTCAAAGGTACGCCTCGGGTTGTATCATTCGTCTATCAACTTATCTAAAAACCTCTTTGGGCAGATGATACGCCTCAACCCAGATGATATGCCTCTGTGTAAAAATCCATGGGCACAAAAAAAAATACCCTCTTTGGACTAAAGGTACGCCCAATGGTATGGGTTGACCTGGATTACCCGCCTCTGTGTGAATTTCCAGACACAGGAAAATACCATCTCCGGACATATGGTACACCTGACCTAGATAATCTGTCTCTGTTTATTTTTCTGACTTAGATTTAGATGAATTTTGATCCAAATTCTGATATCCTCGCAACCAAAACTTGATTACTCTCTCACTATAACTGAGTTAGAAAGACCTAGTGTGCATCACAACTAGTTACCAAACTTAAACAAGCTCAAGCTACTAGCCTGAAAACCCAAAAAACTATCAAGTAAAATGATTCATACTCAACTCCTTGGGTTACTTGTAGCCACAAGGTCCTTAATCTTCATGAAAACTATGCTTTGACATTATTTGCTAAGATGAGGATCTATGAAGTTCAAAAACAACCCATTCCCATCATCAAGACCTAACTTATTTTAACAACACTCAAATTAAAGTTAATCTTAATGATTTAGGAGTCATTAAACACCAAAAACACCTACTAAATGAATTGTGCCTAGATGCTTACAAACTTCCAAGTGGCAAGTGAATTCGGGTTTTGCAACGTTACTTTGTATTTTCAATTTTCCCAAGGTACTATTAAGATTATTTTCCTAAATTGAAGAAATCTTATGACGGAGGAAGAAATCTTATGGCCGGAGAGGGAGATCGACGAGGGGGGTCACGGTAGAGCTCAGGGGCAACCATGGTGTTGTTGAACATGCCGCCGTCCGTGTGTCCTTCCCACTTATCTCCCACTACATGCAGCCATGTGCCGCATCAAAGATCGACACGCTGGCCGTGCGCTCGTCGGTGAGCCACCCGCGTAGGCCAAAGATTGGGGTGAGGTTGATTGGGTGGACGAGGACGCGCAACACCAGGGACATGTCCATCGGGCTCTCGCCGATGCCACCGACAAGGAGGCGGGAGGGCGGCCTGAGCGCGTACTTGGCCTCGCTGTGGCCATCGTTGGATGAGGCGGTGATCAGTGTGCGGACGGAGAAGATGCTCGTGATGGTGAGCACGCACATGAGTCGGCGGAGGTGGGGGAGCTTGGACGGATGGAGTGCGGTGTCGGTGACGAGGCCAGAGATGGTAGCGCGGTGGTGGCGAGGATGGACCGGCTCAGCACATCGTGTTCGGGCGCGCGGGCATGGCTGGTGAGGCCACACTGCCTGGGGAAAGGAAGATGGAGAGAGAGGAGGAAGGGCATGAGAGAGAGAGAGAGAGGTGATTTGGCTAATGACTTGTTCATCCACATGAGTGAAACTCGGCGCCTCATATCCATATTGTCGCCATGTGAGTAAAAACTGCCTTAAGATTGTGGCTTGTTATTGATAGTTGAAGATTGTGTTTCAAACGGTTTGAGAGTTCAGTGCTGAAAATTGAATCGAAAGGTTGAAATATGGAGTTTTTCAACACAAAAAAATCGCATTGGTAAGGCTAAGTGAAATCATGTGCAAATTATAGGGTGATTCCGGACAAAAAAAACACAAATGATGGCGTCGCCCGGGTTCGAACCGGAGACCTTCAGTGTGTTAGACTGACGTGATAACCAACTACACCACGACACCGTTTCTGATTTATATAATCCCAACAAACTTAACAACTTAACATACTATATCGCGTTCCACAACGAGCCCGTTTCGTTCACCCATGTAAACGAGGGATTTGTTCGGTATTTGATTTCAGTATTTTGTTCCCTCCACTCTTGGCCCTTCGAATGACTAACTGCATAGTGTGAATGTCAATGATAGGGTAAATCAAAACGAATAGCAAAATGACGTTCTCCAGTTCCTCTAGCTGTCCAGCAGTTTTTTTAGCGTTCTTCAGTTCACTCTTGAATTCCCAGGTCGCCTTTGTCGATCAAATTTCACCGTTTGCAAGGGCCGCTCCTGATGGAATTACATCACCTGCAACTGCGGTTGCATTGGTGGCGACGGTACCCTAAGTTGGTGTCATCTAAGTCTCCACTAAGCTTACCAAACCGGATCCGATCCGGATCCTCTACAGCATTGTAGAGGCCGTGTTCTGACGTAGTACCGTAGCAATAATAGGAAAAGTGGTGTACGTTTTATTGTAATGGAAAACACTGTAACAACCATAGTGCATGATCTCGGCCTTTGATTTTTTATAGGACGGTGAAAATCACTCCTAATGCTCATATACTGTAGATCATCTGCATTGACCCCTTCAATGCAAATGATCCCAATCCTGCCAAACCACAGCACCAGCTTGTACTCCCGAACAAAACCGTTGTGCGTGTGGCCCGCAACCACAATCCTTGCCACCGCTGAGTGAGTGGGCGGTGCCGCTTGGCATCGGCTGGTGGCTTGGTGGGCTACGGTCGGCCCTACCACCACAGCACGCTCACGGCTCCCCGCTCGTGCGCGCTGAGAAACATCACACTTGTGGCCTGGCCTGGCACGTATCTCGTCGCCCGAACCCCATCGGCCCGTTCCCTCACGCCAGCCCGCCATGGCCCATTCGTACCACTCACCCGCACCAGCTGGCCCTGTCCCTCAGAAAACATCATGCGGGTCGCAAAGTTGGCTACGGTTTTGTGGAAAACCCTGAAAAATTTGGGGCACCGCGTGGCCGCCCGCCTGTCGTGTGCCAACAGACGCACATAGGGTCGCGGTTCCACTCCAGGTTCTGGTAATGGAGATCTTGAGTCAGATCGGAGGTGCTTCGATATGATCGCATTCTAGAATCGAATCGTATAATCTAAGATCTTACTTGATTCTACCAAGCAGTCATGAGAGAAAAGAAAGAGATATTGGAGCACCTATTAGATTGGATGCGGAAGCTTAGGCTCACATTGAGAAAGCATAGGTACACTTCTTCTTCTTCTTTTTTGCAAAAATTATTTTCTATGTCAGTATCTGGCTTAACACCCTCATTATTCTTATTCAGTTAACTTCTATATGATATTTTGCATATATATTAACTTCCTGATATCCAGTTAAGTTTTTTATTTGAGGAAAACAGGAGGGGCGGGTCTCTTTTCTAGGACTGTGGAAAGTCATGTTTATACAGAAGCTCTGCACTTCCAAAGATCTGTGTTTGGTTTCCAGGTCAAATGGAATGAAGACTTTGTTATATCTTAAAATGTAACTACCCGATCCGGTGTTCTCTCACGTTCAGTTGTACGTCACGCTATCTAGAGCCACCGCAAGAAGGAACATTAAGATCCTCGCCGTCAGTGATAAGGACAAGACCAAGCGGTCCAAATTGTAGGACGGACATGAGGAGGAACATCGTCTAAAGAGAGGTCCTCACATCATAGATGATGTATTGCTTACTCATATTTCAATTCTAGGTTGCTAATTACATAATTTCTTTACTAATTGTATTTTGATTACTTTGTTAATTCGAGGTTGTTTGATTTTGGCTGCATAACCCATAGCAGTGAAGGAGTCGATGAATCATGACCTGAGGCACTTCTCTTCATAATGGAGATGGGAGTTGACTTCGTCCGTACGGAGCTTAAGGTTCGCTCTGTCCCCATTCTTTTTTCTTTAAATATTTTTGAAATGAGAAATGCCCAGCCCTATACTTCTTGGCTGTAGTGTGGATGGGTGATAAGTGTCGAGCACTGATTAGATGTCATCACAAATACTACTTTCATGTGTTTAATACATGAGAATAATTTCTTGCTATATTTTTCTAAAACATATTATAACTGATTTATGTATGCTCTACACCCTTCAGGTCATTTTCCAAAGTGGTTCTCCTGCAGCATTACTATTGATGCCTTGTACAAGAACTCAATTCCTGGAAGATTTGGTTCATGAAAAGACATATATAAGAAAAGCTCCTTGATTAATGTTCCTTGATCTTGCAAATTGTAAATTATATACTGGAGGTGTTATGGTTGATAAGAAGACAATATTTTTCTTTGGCAGGTATCCAGGATGTCCAATTCATCCGCGCCAACATCTGTTTCCCAGGTTTTAACTTCAGCCTTCCGGTCTTGGGCTGCACTGTTGACCTGAAATGGGAGTAGACAGCATCCTGCTGTTCTTTACATCTTACTTAGATTTGGCTCTAGTACCGTGCCATTTTGCTGGCTGCTGAAGTTCCTGTGGCTGGAATGACTGAAGTTCTGACTAATTTGAGTGACTGCCATTGTTTCATACAAAATCACAGTAGAACTTGCTTGATTTATGGGAATCTGCAAGGATGTAAGAGCATCCATAACAAGCCGATAGATTGGGTGGTGCTGCCTCTTTGTGGATTAGTTAGATACATAAAACAACACTCATACTAGCTAGTCATCCAAAATGTATCAGTTATGCTTTTCTTAGCACCTTCAGAAATTACTGTCATCATTTTCGAGGCGTAGCATTTGCTGCCCGCCTCTCAGTCCTATAGTTTTTTTCTTGATTTAAGAGGAGCTTAAATCCCCCGATTTCAATTAATGAAACCAGCTACAAGTAGGCAGACCCGTCGAGCGTGGGTGTGCTGGGGGCACGCCAGCACCCCACGCCAACTTAGCACCGGTCAGTTCCTATAGTGTACTCAACTGCTGTGTTTCTCCAATTTTGCCTCTCAGAGTACACGGGATTTAAGTTTTTCTTCAACTGCTGTGGAAAAACCATTCTCTATTCCAATGAAAAGATTGAAAGTTTTTTGTTTTTGAAAGTTCTCTTTTCTCTATAGCTAATTTGCATACCTTCCGTACTTCTGAAACATCAAGAGTTGATAGTATAAATTGCGTGATTTCCCTTTTTAAAAATACATTGAGATTAGTTATCATGTATACCCTTGTGTAACAGTGTAACAAAAAAATTTAGGGGCTACTGTAACAGTAATTAGAGTGGATATTTTACATACCAAATTCATGTTGTTTCAGTTTTTTCAAATAATATTTATTGTATCTAGCAAATAACACATTAGCACTTATGCAAACTATTGATGTATCTTTTGTCTCTTGAAACAAAGATTCATGTTGTTCCATATCAAAATTATAGTTCATGGAAACGATAAAGGATCACATAGCGAAGTGGATATCGCGTTAGATTCCGAATCTAAAAGTTGTGGGTTCGCATCCCACTGTGATCAATTTCGTTCTTTGTTCTTGTTTTTCTGTCTTTCTTTTTTTTGTGTATATCCGTTCTGTCAGGGAGTACACTCATGTGTTCATGGTTCACCGGTGGTTTTAGATAGTGTTTGGTCCCCAGCTGCCTTCTGGCCTCCAGGATGATGGTGCCAACTGATGAATGCAGAACTGTTGCTAGTGATTCTATCATTTTTCGGTCGGGGGATTTCATAATTTGTCATTATGAGATAGAAGGATTTCAGGATTTACCCCCTTATGTGTTTATGTCATAGACACATAGGGAGACAAATCCCGAAGTCTATCTATTCACTGTGGTAAATACTGAATTATTTATTTTCGGTCTGGTTGTCAATGATCGTCTTTCCCAACCCTATGGATATTTTTTTAGACGAACCTCTTGGATAATTGACAGGTTGCCATACTGTTTTTTTTTAACCTTTTGCTGCAAGTGAAAGCAAAGTTTGTATCCGTTAGAAGTGGATTCAAGAGTGAAACTGGAGTTGGAGCTGCAAAAAATTAGAGCAGAACGGTACCAAACAGGACCTAAATTTACTCTATAAGCATGGAAGATGGGACAGGTAAGGAAGGATGGAGTTGGTGGATTGGTCGACAATTGACCTTAGTTGTACACCACCAGGCTCACCAGCAATAGGTGGTCGACCTACTTGTGCTCAATTTGCACCTCTGTAATCTTCTGAGGTGAGAATGCGCAATTGCGTCGAGTTGATGATCTTTTTCGGACTTGCACCGTAGCTTATGTATCTAGCTGGTTCATGCAGATAACTTTGTGTTACCCTAGGCAAGGGGCTCCGACGGCTCACTAGCTGGTTTCGTTAACCTAATATATGCCGGAGGTATTTCCACAATGGTAGTTATTTTCCCATAGGTGAAAGGATACCAGCCTTCCGCCGATTGATCTCGGCATGAATTGTCATTCACGGAAGGATATGAAAAAGAAAATGTACTACGTGGCACATACTAAACCATATAAGGAGGCGACAAAGGATAAAACACATCCATAGCTTATACCACACAAATCAGAGTTATATAATGAACGAGCTAACATTCGGGACTGCTCCAGATCGCAATCAGATTCCACGCATCCAAGGGGATGTCAAAACTAGGATTCATTAGACAACCACCAATTTCTCTGTTATGATGTTCATTGCGAAAAATTATGATTAACTGGCAGCATTCCAAAATATTTCATAACATTGACACTCATGCCACAATACAATCGAACTTTTAGAATAGGCACCATTCCCGAGTATCTCGGAGAAAAGATCACAAGACCAACATCACCATTCGAATACATTGAATGGAAAATATACAGGGGAGAAGTAAAAATGCTGGCATCAGGCGGGCATTTGGTGACAGATGGTGAAATGTATTACACCAGCTGCAGCACTTGTTAAGTACACCCCTATGCTGCTCCTCTTTCAGAGCATTTCCTGAGATTTGCGTACAATGCGCCTAACCTTTTTCTTGAAGTCGTCCCTCCTTTCTCTCCAGTCCTTCTGGACAACAAATTTCAATGCATAACTTCAGAAACCAAAGAGAGTTCATAAAATAGATACAAAATATACATTTACACGATTCACAAAAAATACTAAAATATTTTCAGACATGGTACAAATCAGACTGAATGTTGATCAAGACCTCCATAAGCACACAAACGTTTCAAGGCTACCACCAGGACAAATAGTATGCTAACTGCAACGAAAACAGCAGTACTCTGTGCCACAACTTAGGTCAACCAGAAAAGGGATACCCATCCACGCTCAATAGGCAATGGTGATGCAAATAATAGAATTTTGTCAAACGACAATAAAACCACGTTTGGCTCCCAGTAATTGACCCTGGAATCATGGAATTTGAATTTGATTGGAAGAATTGGGTTGTTTAGCTGCCACCTAGAATTGGAATCGGTTATTCCAGGACAATTCCACCCAACCGACCCCTCCCACTCCAGCAACGGTGACCGTGCCCTCAAACACCTTCTCCCATGCCGCGGCAAAGGTTTATGCCTCCCCAGCGCCAAAGCTCGCGTAGCCACCTGCCGCCGCATTGGTCAAGCGCAAGGGTCATGTAACCGGTCCCGGGATGGATCCCGGCCAGCCGCCGGTACCGGTAACCGGCCGGTTACCGGTCAAACCGATTTTTTCCGGATGAAATTCGTTCAAATTTGATTAAAAACCATTCGAATTTGAATTTGAATTTGAACAACCCAGGATTACCGGCCGGGATCCCGTATCCCGGCCCCCCTCCGGTAAGCGGTATCCCTGGTCAAGCGTGTCATGCTCGACTCTGACGCTAGCCACGCTGTCCATGTAGGCAACCTACTACTCCCTTGCCTCTTCCTTGTCAGATCTACTCCATCGCCTCTTCTCCGTACGCCTCGACAGGTTTAGGAGATGAAATCAAACTGTTGGATGGTTGCTTCTTGGTGTTCATGGTTGTGCTTCTCGGATGAAGCGTAGTTTTGATGTTGACTTTTTCATGCTATTGTTTGTTCTTAGTAGCCTTGATCAAGAAAAACTTCCAATTCCAAATGTAACCCAAACACAAAAATTGGAATTAAAACTAGCTGGAAATAAATTCATTTTTTAGTAAACTTAGAATCCGAATCAATTTGAATTAACCAAATTCAATTCCAGGGAGCCAAACGGGGTGTAAGAGATTTTGTTCATCAATCGGCAAAACTGAAACTAGCTATTGCAAGTAAGATAAGTAGCCATTTTCAATGTTACATTGCAGGCACAGGAGAATAAAGCTACTTTTACATTTTTTTAGGCTTAGCACACATAGAAGAAGAAAAAAGTATAGCTAATAAATGATGTGCACTTACAGCTGCTTCAATATTTGCTGGAGACTCATCGTTTGGACTAGAGAGCATTGAAATTATGCTCAAAACTATACTCTCAACCTGCATGTTATGGACAAAAAATAAATTAGCAAAGGCAAGATGCAAGTTGGCGTTCAAATTACTTGCATAATAATTCACCAATATTCAATCTGTTTGACCACAACATCTTCCAAACTAACGCTTGGTAATGTAAGGACAAGCTACAAGTGAATTTGAGGTTATTTTGGACGAGTTTTGAGTGGAATCATGTGCTTAAACAATAAAACAATCATATTTAACAATTAATGCAAGCATGCAACAAAAATAAAACAACTCCAATCTGGATGAACTCAGCTGTTAACCATATGATATTGATTTGTTTCTGGTCAGCAACCAGTTGTTTCGGAAAGAGCTGGTTTCTTATTAGATCTAAACAGCTCAGATAATTATAACTGGGAAAATAAATCTGGAAACAGGTTCCCAAACCAGCCTGGAACTGTTTTTCGAATCAATGCCTCTAGCCACTAGTTTGAACCATGTAGCCTCGCCGTTATTATCTAAAAAAACAAGAACACTTTGAACTCACCCACTAGTTGCTAGTGACAATCTTGTTGTGAATAAAAGGTAATGGACGTCCATTGACAAAATTCACAGTCAGCATAAAAATAGAGTATTCTCCTCTAGACTCTGACCAGTACAGGATTACCAGGATGGAGTGTTAATAGATTTCAGACTTCATAAAAAATGTCGGAAAAAACCAGCCCTGCAGAAGCACAAAAAGAGAACAAAACAATTATATGCACTGTATAAGAAGCCCTACTGTGTGCACTGGTGTCCATCGTTCACTTGCAAGCTCATAACCACTGGGATCATCACCAGGTGGATGAAGAATAGAAATGCACACACGTCCATCAGGATAAACTGAGAAATGGACATTATAAACATTGTCAGACTGACATGATAAAACAAAACATATGAATAACAGCTAGCTAGCAGAGAGCTCACCATTAGGATGCCACATCTCAGAAGTAAATCTTACTGATGGAGGACTGTTGGGATAATTTTGGGGGAAGGTCATTATTGCATTGAAGTAGCCTCCATCACTGCAAAAACAGAAGTTCACATTTTAATTTCAAGAAACTCTGGGAAAATAGAGAAAGATTACAAGTCTAGCACATCCATTTCGTCAGCAAATATATTTCATATGATTTTTCCCAAGTTCACAATAACAAAGAAATGCAGCTAAACACAATGTACAATCACTTAACCAGAGATGCTACTGCAGAGTGATCAACAGATACAACAAATGGTTAAACAGTTTCACTGACCCAACTTTAGGTACACAAAGCAAATCACAATATACAACTTCAAAACTAGAAGCTATCAACAGTACTTCAAGCCAAGGATCAACCTAAGAGGTGTATTATGTAATAAAAAATCCAAAAGCAAATTTGAAAATTTTCGGCCGGTTACTGTTCACCCGGACCTCGGCCGGTAACAGTAACCGCCGGGAATTTTTTCCCTGCTTCAAGCCTTCATGGTTAATCCTGTATGGAGTACAAATTATAAATTTCGACTTGGTAATACTTCATTAGCAAACTAAGCAGATTCAAGCATTGGTTACTCAGAGTGTCACACAGTGAATAAAACATTTCATTCTAAGTAATAAAACCAGGGGACATATCCTTAGATGCTGTGACGTGATGTACATCGACAGACAAAATTTATTAAAGTATAGCACCCAATCTCACAGACAAAACAAGATAGGTTCTTACTTGGTCTCATTCAAGGCAAAATCAGCATCATTAATGCGATCTGAATAGGTCAGATAACACAGTATTACTTGCCGAATAGTTGTACATGACTATCACATATTCACATAGTTGTATACCCTGCTCAGTATTTTTTTTTGTGTGTAGGGAGATGGATGACTAGGGAACCTGCTTCTTAAGTGACCACCAGTCCACCACAACTGTCCCCACGGCTGTCATGACCCACAGCTAGCAGTGAGGGCCCGTTGCGCAGCCAATGGGCACTTTGGATTTTGGAATATAGGTTTAGGTGGTCTGGTGAATCCTATATGGGCTGGATTCACACTGACTTCTTTAGTTTTTTTAAAATACCACGTACAATATTTTTTTTATAGAAATTTCCATTTTCTTTTCCAAAGAAATTATGTGCTTCCTAGTCCTTTAAAAAACTCATTTTATCAAACCACAAGATCACAAAAGGCATGTGGCTCCAAGATTCGATGCATTGTGATGGGAGGTTGCTAATTTTATAATTTATATCGTTTGTCAGTTGTCACTGTCCTTGTTCAATATTTCATGGCCAAATGATCTAGCAGATTGATAAGAATATACTGAATTACTAATCCGTTACTGTTATCTCAAATATGCATTAGAAAAAGCATTATCGATCCAAAACAGCATCTGATCCATGTTATTTGCATCTGAAGTCTGAACCTTGACAAACCAATATTCCACTGCCCGTTGGTACTACCTCCAAACCTATTTTATTGAAGAAAATTACATCTATGCATTTGCCAGGGGTAGAAAACGAAATATCCACCGAGAGAAGGGACCATTGAGACTTAAGTGTAGGTAAAAAATAGCCACTCAGGAGAGCGATGCGGATAAATACGCACAAACTTGCCCTCCGACTCCCAGAACCTTTGTTGCATCTCCCGAACCAATTTTACGGGTGTTCGAGCAGTGCCCTCCTATGTGTAAGGAGCTCTGCCAGCCAACATGGCATCTTTCTCCGTATCAATGACAGACAACGATGAAACAAAATACTTGTCTGCACTTTACTCCCAACTCATTTACTAATGTTGGCATAGCTTATGGGCACACGCAGTGTTCCCCTAGGCGGGCGCCTAGGCCGCCTAGGCGCTGGGCGATGCTCCACCGCCGCGACTTGGTGCTAGTCGTCGCCCTAGGCGCTCGGCCCGCCTAGCCAGTCCAAGGCGGTCCGAGGCGGGAGGCGGGGTGGCGCTGGGCGGGAGAAAAAAGGTAGTGAACTCACCCGTCGCGCGCCGCCTCCTCCCCAGATCCACGTCGCGCCGCCTCCTCTCCCCCTGGATCCACGTCGCGCTGCCTCTTCCTCCCTGGATCCACGTCGCGCGCCGCCTCCTCCCTAGATCCACGTCGCGCGCCGCCTCCTCCCTAGATCCACGTCGCGCCGCCTCCTCCCCCCTGGATCCACGTCACGCCGCCTCCTCCTCCCTGGATCCCTATCGCGCGCCGCCTCCTTCCCGGGTCTCCTTCGAGCGCCGCCTCCTCTACCGCGCGCCGCCTCCTCGGCGGAAAGGAGAGCAAGAGTGAGAGTGATGGGAGAGAGGGATGAGGCGGCGGCGGGATGGGAGATGGGAGAGCAAGAGGCGAGAGGCGAGGGCGACGTGGAGAACGAGAGGATGGCGACGGGATAAGGAAGGGGATAAGGAAGGGGCGAAGGGGACGCGGTCACACGGATAAGGCAGGCCGCAGGCCACTCGGTCGACGCGGGCTTGGGCTTGGCCCGGGCTAGACTGGACGCCGAAGGGTTTTTTCTTTTTTTCTTTCTCTTTTCTTCTTCGCTGGTTCTCCTCTCCCTCCGGTTCTCTTTACCACCGGCTGCACAGACCACCGCCTAGGCGGCGCCTAGACGGCGCCTAGGCGGGCTAGGCGGCCACCCTCCGCCCGCTTTCCGCCTAGCGCCTAGGATAACCTTGGGCACACGCTATTTATCAATTGTATCACCACAAATACATAAGGCCTTGTGCCTTCCCCCAAGGCCCAGAACTAAGTATAATTCCTCAGATCGACACCGAGATATATGGGTAATGCAAATTCAGTGTTCTGCACAACCCGAACATGTTCAACTAAATTCATCAGTAAACGTTGCGGATCGACAGCAAAACACGGAATTCCCACAGTTTACACCACGCAAAGTAATCGGAAACGAACGTGACTATGCGCACGCACGAACCAAGCGATCCATAACTACAAAGCAATTGTGCAGTAATTAGAGGGTAATAAATCCAACTCACTATAAGGTGTCGGGCGGGCCGATAATGGTGACCTGCCACTCGAATATATTACTGTCATCGACCAACCCCGCCGAAAACCCATCAACGGGGTTCTTCGCGAGATCTGCAACAATCCCACAGACACGGAAGCCGAGATCAGGAGCCGATCGCATCGAATCGGGGGAAAGGAGAGGAGAGCGCAAGGCCGTTCCGATCCATACCTTTGAGCTGCTTCTGAAGCAGGAGGCTCGCCTGGCTTGTGGTGGCCGCCATGGGAAGCGGAGTTCGATCGGATCGGGGCTAGGGTTTTGGCGATGGGGCTGGTTCGTCGCCCTTGGGGCGAGCTTTATTTGTGGAGGCGTGAGAGTTTGGAAGGGGAAGGGGATGAAATCGGGGAGGAATAGGAGAGAAGGCTACAATTGCTGGATGATTTATAAGAGCATTTGTAATGTATTGAATCAACCCAGTTCAAAACTATGCCACGTAAACAGATTCAAAAGAAAGTGTATTTTACTCTGGTGTATTGAATCGAACACATTCTCTAGATGAGACCCACTTCAAAATAAAATAATAGACGTGAGATGGCAACAGATACTGGTAGGCAACAGCTAAAAAAAGAAGAGTTAATACAAACAACTAATTAGCTTAATGTACCGGCTAACTAACCAATAAAAACATTATTCTATTCAGCTCTAACCGAATGCAAAGTTTGCATCGACTCCGTACACTTTTGTTTTGAATCGACAGCTTGCAATGTATTGAATCGGTTCCAGTACTTAAACCAGTCTATTGAACCGGCTAAGTTCACATCGTAGATGGTCTAAGAAGCTTGGGAGGGCTGATTTAATGATAACAGACGAGCTAATTTTAGATACTCATTATTATCTCAAAACAATATTTTTAGGTACTACTAGAGGTTTGTTGTTGCTTGATTTAACCAAAAACCAAATTTTGTACTAAGGAATAGAAGTTTGTTGTTACTTGATTATGCCTACTACAAACAATTGAGAGCCTTGATTGAAATAATGACAAGCAAACTAATTAACTAACCGTGCAAATCAACGTGCAAGAAAGTGAGTACATTTCACGTATGTACATATATTTTAAATTTGATAATTCTCAAATTCCAAATACATACTCCCTCCGTATTTTTTTACTTGAGCTCAGCAGTAGAATTCTTTGTGGGCTAACGACGTGCTTTCAAAAACGGGGTAGTATCAGTTAAGCCTTTTTTTATGAGGCATGTGAAAATGACTATCAAGTGAAAGCCCAATGCTACTATAATCGACATAGTAGGACAATCTCTCCATGGAAGCTAGGAGTTGCCTTTGTTGCTTCTCAGCCTACTCCTAGCTTGAACCAGAAACACAAGTATTTTGAATTACAACATTATTATAGGACACATAATTTTTATTATGGCACATTAAATGCCATTATATTAAAATGACTCAACGTACGAAAGAAAATTTTGATAACAATTTAAATACTTTGTTCAAAGCTCTTATAGCTAAATACGAAAGGAAATAAAGTCATACCCGATCTCCTTGACTATCTCTAGGACAAATCAGCTCAATGTTGTGGAATAATACCCTCCTATGAAACATACAAGCTGGGTGATGAATCAACATGCACATATTTAAATATGTAACCATGGGAAAAAATGCTAATTGCATGCTTCTCAATAGAAAATAGAAATGAGCTCAGGAGGTGCTACACACTTGTATTCTCTGGTACTTAAAAATTAGAGTTGGTGGTCGTCCATCCTCCTTTGTGTGACGTGAGCCATTGGATCTATCCTCCTTCGTGCGACGTGAGCCATTAGATCTTTCTCCCGTCCGGGCGGTTCACCACTCCAGATCGGTTCGTCCCACCACACCCACGTTAAAATCAGGGTTTTCCTCTCGTAGAAACCTTCACTCGCCTCCTCCCCTCCAATCGTCGCCTCGCCCGTGTCGCCCACCTCCTCCCCTTCGCCCACACTGCCCTCGCCACCACCATCACCGCTGGCTCGCTCCACTCCTGCTCTCTTCCTCCCTCTCGCACGAGGAGTCCCTGTGGGCTAATGGCGTGGTAGTGGTGGTGGAGGCCCCCGCGGGAGATGGGTTGTCGAACGACGATGGGTCCACGACATCGGCGGAGAGGAGTCGGGATGAAGCGAACGGGGAGATGATGGCGAAGACGGTGGAGAAGAAGTGAAGGGCCAATCTCGAGCCCAAGTCTGCTAGGCTGCTTTGTCGGAGCGCGCAAGCGAAGGCAGCGATGCTGGTGGCTAAGATGGGCTCCCAGCCTCATGGCCTCGACCTTCTCTGCCGCCACAATCTCCGATCTCCTCCCTAAACGTTAGCTCTCCCTAGACCGCACAGCCACTATCGAACCACCATATTGAGTCACCAATCTGGCCGTTCTTCGCTAGGAGGGCCGGCTGGGCCATCAGACCCTTGGTGAGGCATCTAGCGAGCCTAGCGGTGGCTGCCAGTGAGATCCCGTGTCCATCTGTAATTTTGCATTTTGGGTTTGATGATTTGACCTGATCTATCGTTGTGATTTTTGGTGATTTTTTGGCAGCGTGCAATTCAAGAAGCCGGTTACAGCCTTAGTGTGATAGGGGCAAGGCAGCTATACTCCAGCGGGAGCAGGTGTGTTTCTTGTACGTTCTTGATTTCATTTAGCTTCTACTAATTGAGAAGAACCTTTCTCCTTCTTGGACTTATGGACGAATGCAGAAGTTGCCAACCATGGTGAAGGACCATGCCTACCAAAGACAAGTGATATCTCAATTCATTTGGTCCAAGAATGAGATGAAGAGCTAGAGTTCGATGATTTCATTGTGATTTGTGGTGCTTTGGTCTTCATGTAGTAGGGGAAAGGAGCCTACAATGAATGGTTTCGGTTTGAGTGACATCAATTCGGGGTAAGTGTTTATGAGTTGTGTAATTGCGGTACTTCGCATGCTTTTGTAGTTACGGAATGTGTGTTTGTCTAAATGGATTTGTGTTGTGGCTTTGCCATTGCATGACAAGATCAAGGAACACATCGGAGAGGACTGAAGAGTATGGAGAGTAGAGTTTATCTTACTAATCTTATTGATGTGAATTTTTATGTGCCTTATGTTGTTTAGTTTGGCATCTAATTGTTGAACAAGAATTATACTTAGCTCTGGTCTCTAATGTTGTACAACTACTACTAGAGTTCGGTCATGCATGAGGATTTGCTTGTTGTATTAATAATTCACATTAGGTAGTAAATGCATGCATCGCCTTTCTAGGCATAATTATGTGTGATTTCATAGAACTAGAAGAGTTTGCGATTGGAGAATAGGTACTTCTTCAGCATGTCACCCCGCCCTAATCAAAAGGCCATGTATGTTTTTTTATTGGAGTTAAGCAGGATGTGTTTTCAGTAACCTTCATCTTGGTATGCCATATACAAAATTAAACTTGAAGTTCTATTCTTAGTGCATCAATCTTGCTTTTTGTTGATTTATATGTAAAGAGGGTATAGCTCTTTATTTTTTACCTAGAGTATATTGCATTATTGCCTATGCTCCCTAGATTATCCAAAGTTTTTTGTGAACTGACCTCCATCTATAGAGAAGAAGAGGCGATTATTTAGCTATCTTATAGAATTTGGTATTTTCCAACTACTGCCATACTAGCAGCATAAAGCATGGTGAGTGTTTAGTGTGGATCGTTTTAGTTGGTGATTTGTAGACATGAGGCTAATGTGATTTAATTACTTTGTTTCTCCTTGTGTGCATATATTCAGTGATGTTATTTATTGATTAGTGCTATTGCAGTTGTACTACTGTAGCTTATGTTGAATACACCATGGAGCTTTCAATTGAGTAGGTGATTTCCAGACAAAGCATATTAACTGATAGCTATTGATCTCTTAGAGAAGTCGATTTGAAATATCCTGTCAGGAACATTTAAGGTATAATTCATAATTTTGTATGGCTTACCGTTTGTACTATTTTTTTTTAGATAAAGGTTCTCCCTGCTTATATTGGAAGCAAAATATTACAAGGTACTTGTTAGGACTATTTTTAGATACTATATATTGCCATACTTGAAGAATGATAGACACATTGATGTAATTAGTTCCCTTTACTATCTCAAAGTACCAGTGTGCTACTGAAATGAATGTATGCATCTATCTTTGTCTGTTTCTTGCAATATGATGGAACCTTGGCTTTGCGATTTTCATGTGGCCCATTTTGTATGATCATGAACCCAACAGTGTTATTATCTTAAATTGATATTTGGTGCGACATCAAATTTTGCTATTGGTTTTGTATGTATAGGGATAATCACATGTTTATAATCTCCAGCTTCGTTGGAGGACCAGCGTACTTTTATGATCTTCTCAGCTGCCAGCGCCGCCACTTCTTTAGTTTAAGGGCTCCATTGCATTGACTGTTGTACTACTATAATTTTGCATTTCCATTTTAGTGAAAGTGCTCAAGTGTATACCTAGGTCGCACTGACAGTTCTACCAAGTAGCATGTGTGTGTGTGTGTGTGCTTGACACATGTTGGACAACTACCACTCCTTTGGTGCATGCTAGAGCCAATGTAGGATTAGGTATTTAATAACTGTCGGTCTTTTTATGAAAAGTTTGACGTCTTCCACTAACATGGTGCCACATGGCAATGGTGTGACAGTGAAGTTTTGATATATCATTATCAACAAAATCTTTGAAATTTTGGACCTGATGATTTGCATGTTATCTAGCATTTTAGCCAATTGCATGGTTGAAGACCGGGTCCTCAAATCACTTGAAAAACAAAAAGACCGAGTCCTCATGTGAGAAAAGTGTTATCCAAAATTGTGTGCCATAGGAAGCTTCCCTTGAAAAATATTAGCAATAGAATGCCAAAAACTGTTGATTTTACTAAAACCAACCAAAAGAGTCAAATATAAGGTTCTTTGAACCTAGCAATTGTGATTATCAGACTATTAAACTGTTTGCTCATATTTCTCCATTTCCCTTTTATTCTTAAACACATTGAGCTTTTCCTGTTTAGCTCTGCAACTAAATTTGTCCTTTTGCAGGTAGGTAATTAAGCCACCTTTGGAAGTTGTCGTTCCTGCCAAGTGCACTTCATGTGTTAAAGATAAATATTATTTATGTAAGATTTAGAGTTCTGTTGCAATGCACGGACACCCTACTAAATACTTCAAATAGCAGGCTAGTTGTTGCTTGTATGCATAATTTTCCCTTCTGGACATTGTTTTCAGTAAAGTTCCTTCAATGATTCTGCCTCTGTTTACTTTTGTTCTCAAGTTTGACATAAATGTGAAGAATCACTTATGCTTGCACTGCTTTATAGTTTGAGCTGCAAAATATGTACTTTTAAATCATTTCATGGAAATTTCATGAAAATTATATCATAGTTTGGGTGTTATTTTGTGAATCTTTTGTTTAGACCTGTAAACATATGTATTGTGTAGTGCTGATTTGTGAAACTTATTTTTCAACTGCTCATGAGAAATGTTACAAGCAAATTGCTGCCGCTGTTGCTAAATACCAGGATACTAAGTAGAACATAAATGAGGGCCTAAATTTTTATGTGGCTTTACAGGTATGCCATATGTGTGCATCTCCATTTCATTTTGGTTCCACTGTAGTGAAACTATAAATGCTAGTGACACCTCTTGGTAGGACTACTGATTATGTTCTTGAATGATCCTTTTGTGCAAGATGCAATAGGCAGAAGTAAAGAACAACGTTGTTACTTTATAATGACCTGAAGCATTTAATGTTGTGAAATGATCGAAGATGTGCAAAGAAAGGTAGTGGGTTTCAACTTTTCTTCGAACCACACAACCACGCCGAGGAACATTTATGTTCCATGAGATCAGAACAGTCCATCACCACCACCACATGCTCCTCATGCTCAGCCTGCCTATGTTGTTCCACCAGGAGGAGATTCAAGGTCTGGATACTCTCAACTAGAGCCAAGATACTCTCAACTAGAGCCAAGACCCTCGTTTTGGTGAAGTTCATGCATACTCACAGTGGTGGCGGTCCGATCGCCAGTGGTGGCGGCCGACCATACCCTCGTATGGCGCCAAAAATAGAGGTGTAGGCAAGAGAGGAGGTTCCATATTTTTGGAGCCTCGGCACAATATTTTTTAATTATATCATGATTCATCTTGGTGACAAGTTCATGTTCATTAGAATCAATATATCTCCATGTTCTTTTGTGACTAATTGCCTATTTTAGCAATCTGAATATGTTTGACGTACTAAATTTATTTTGCATGGTTGTTTATTCAAACCTAGAGCAAGGAAAACTTCTTGGCTTCATTGCAAGACTTGGAAGTTTTAACTTATGAATGGCAATAGAGAGATTGGTGAGCTGCAACAACATATTCTATGCAAAAATTGATTTTACGTTGTAGCGTGCTCCTATTCACCCCCTAGTCGCCTTCCGGTCCAACACACGACCATACCCTCGTATGGCGCATCGCACCGCAACAATATTATTTAATTATGTCATGATTCATGCTGACGGGCACATGACTAGTAGTGTTTCAAAAGCCACTCAAGTATGAAATCTGAAACCATGAAACTGATTGTTTGACCATCTTAATAATATGAATTGGGAAAGTCATTGGAAAATCTTGGCAGTAACAAAATTTTGGCACAATATAATAATTAACACATACATTGCACACAAGCACAAGTACCATGTGCTCATGCTACATGCAACCATGATAAGCACTAACAGATGATGGTTCAAGTTGGCATACTAACATCTCACACAATAATCTCTAGGCGTTAAGCAATACAAAAGTCAAAAGAAATCCTTTGATCTTTTAGTGACAAGTAATCCAAAAAAACTAGTTGCCATTAATTTTCTTTGGCACCTGAAAACGGTGCCAAACAGAGAATTACAAGAAACTGCATGATTTGATCTTCAGAAGGTTCACACCATTTCATGTTAACTTAAAGCGAAAAGGATGCCCCATACCCTATTCCTACAACCTCTTTTCTTGTGTGGAGCACAATAACATGAGATTGTTCATGGCTTAGAACAAATTCCAAAATGCATTGCTAGTTTGTCGATTCTTTCTTTCGGTGGTCATATCTTATATTTTGATGTCTCCATTTTGACAAGAGAGTTACATTTTTTTTAACAATAATGACTGAAGTTTCAAATTTTGAACTTTTCATAACCTCACTGGCTATCCAAAAAATTGGCCTACCTAGTAGAGTCCATCATCACTGCTGTTGGCACTCCAGTTTTTGGCCACCGAACAGCAGCAAACATTGGTATGTGAGATGGATAGCTTGACAAAAAAAACTTATTTGTGAAATAATAACTAAAATTTCAAATTTTGAACTTTTCATAACCTCACTGGCTATCAAAAAATTTGACATAACTGGTAGAGTCCATCATCACCACTGTTGTCACTCCAACTTTTGGTCACCGAATAACAGAAAACATTAGCACGTGAGATGGATGGGATAAAGGTTTACAGCAATGTTTTCATAGCATGTAACATCAAACTTTATACCTATATTGAAGTCAAATATAATGAACTAATGACATCTGATCCAACTACCATTAACGGAAGAAAATCGTACAGAACAACTAGCAAAATTTGACGTTCACTTGCTTAAGTTAGTCTATCTTGGAAGAAAATCACATTCCTTGTAATGCCCAAGTCTTAAAATTTGTACCATCCACCGTATGTAACAACATAATTTATTAGATCATTCATATGCCAACCCAAATTACATCAATCAGTACAAATTTCATATAAATGGAAGACTGGAATATGAAAGCATGAAACCACCTAGAGAAAGATAAAACAATACCTTTTTGTCCCCTAACTACATTCTCTATTGCCACCTTCCTTTCTCCAACAACAGCAACATCCTCGACATGCTATAGCGGCAGCGGCCGCAACCCTAGGCCGGACCAGATGACCACCATGGCAGCAGGCCAGCAGTGGCACACTGCCTCTTCACCTCCAATTCCTTCATTGTGCTGACGCTGATTGTGGCCATGCGACTCGCCGCGTCTACCATCATGCGTTGCTCCACCTCACAGGATGCGCAAGGCGGTGGGGGTAGTGAATGTTTGCAATCTGGTGGTACCACTACCTTCAGGTGCTATGGCATCTGCCATGTCGTGTCCTGTCTGCCGTGCGAATCGTCGTGCCTCGTTGCGGCCAACGCGCCATTGTGCACAACCCTGCCATGGTAGGTCCGAGTTGTAGCCTCCCTCGCCTTCCAAGCGGCCCGCGGTTTTGAAGACATTGCCTTGTATGTCGTTTCCACACCACACCACAGGTCGAACAACACCACCGTCGTCACTATCCTAGATCTGACCGCCTCCAGATTAGTTGGATTGACTATGAGCATTGGTCGCCACGTCATCGCCCAGGCTATGGTGACCTTCAATGCCAACCATGTGCGTCAACACGTGCTAGGGATACCCTATCACCACTTGGTGTGGACCTGTCGCTGAACCCGATCAACATCACTGAGCTGTTGTCGTCGCGTGGATTTGTGGGCGGCGGTGGCGGCCATCGCTTAAGCATCTTAGACGTTCTCTTGCACGTCACTGAGTAGTCTTGCTTCGACCCTCGAACTGATTTCCTCAGCGTTGCCATTCTTGGGGAGGAGAGAATGAGAGAGAGATGAACATAGGTAGAGAAGATCGTGGGAGTTGTTATGGTATTTGTTCCTTTTCCTTTTCTTCGGAGGTTGTGGGAGACCCAGAGAGGTGTTGTGTGGAGAGACCCCGATGTTTTCAAGAAGCCAGTCCACCCATCTGCCCTCGCACCTTATGTACTTGAGAGGAGTGGTGGGATGATCGTCCCGCTGTGCGGGGGTAAACTGCATCTTTTATTAGTAGAGATACATGGAACTGGAATCCCATACTAACTTGCAGAACCTATGGAATTCCTGGTAATTTTATGTTCATACTATGCAAAAAAAAGTCCTAAAGTTATCCTGTATGGAAAAATTCGATATACGTGTTTTTCAAATGGATACAACTAGCGCTCGGACATACGATGAAAAACTTCCCATCGTATGCTACAATGCAACATCGGTGAACAACTTGTGTAGCAATTGTAATCAACGCATGGCAAAAAAATACAAAATAACAGTGGAAAAAATGCGAAAAAATTGAAAAAGGATCGACTAGCGCTCAAACGTTCGATTCGAGCGCAATCTTTAGACGAGATCGACACGATCATTAGATCTCACTTCGCATGTAACTCATGAGCCGTCCGATCCCTTCTCTCACAAGTGCAACATCAACAAGTGAGGCGCAACAAAAAAACCATCGATGCAACAAAATAACAGTCCTGCAACAACTGCAACTTTCCCCCGTAACATAACAACAAGTAGAGTGATGCAACAAAATGAATAACCGGTGCAACAAAATAAAATCTTAGTGCAATGAACACCCCACTAAACAACATGCAACAAATAAAAATATTTGTTGCAACAATTGACAATAGTCACTGCAACAAGCAATTAACATTGGTACAACAAATCAATAGATCTTTGTGAACAAGTAAATTCTCACTGCAACAAATGAAACTCTATTGCAACAAAGAAAACTTATTGGTGCAACATCTTTGACTTGTGCACCACCGTTCATCGAGAGCCATTCTCAACCACATTGTTTGTCCTTCGATGAGGATGGCATCGGGAGGAGGCTAGAGCAGCGGTAGGGTGTTGAATAGTTAGGCCACGACCCCCGACAACACCCCATGGAGGTCATGGCTAGCGGTGGAACTTGGATTTCCTCGATGGTGCCCCACTAAGGTCACTCCACACGGTGACCGAGCTCGTCTACCCCGGCGATTCTTGCATACACTGCTTGATAGGGGTGTAAAGTGGAGGGGAAGAAGGAGAGAGTCTGCAATGGCTTGGGACTTGAGTTGGGAATGAATACAAGAGGTTGAAGAAGATGCTAAAAAAGCAGATTGAAAATGTCGTGTCTAGTCCATTTGATGTGATAGTAGGTCAGGTGAAAAGAAAATGCAGCCTTTTGGGATGGGCTTTGTGGCACTCAGGTGTGCTTCGGTTAAGCATGGGTGGTTGGGAAGGAGTGGGCTACTGGGCTTTGAGGCGTCCGATGCGTCCGGACGGCCAAGCCATAGCAATACCCTTTTCAAATCCACCTAAGAGGTCATTTCGTGTATCATTGTTAGGTAGAGCTCATAGCAATTAATTTTTTGTCTGGTCATGTAAAGCCACATTGGATACTATATTTGTTAGAACAAAAACACATGATATGTTTTTTTGGGAGGAATGATATGTCAGAATTGAATGCATGCCTATAATTGAAAACAAAGGCATCGTGCTAAGATTCACAATTTTAATTTTGATAACTTGCAAAACGTCATATGGATCACATGATTGTTCTGACGTCATGCGATGTTATTGAGAGCAACAGTGCTACGTGTACGATAATTTATTATGACGCATGCGTATGACAACACATATTCAGTTTGTGGGCTACAACAAGAAGATCAGTAAGATCAACATGATGGCCCTAAATAGTACTAGTATTGTACGACAATTGTTGTATGCATAGCATGTTTCGCGTACGATGCTTGGGTTACGATAGCAGTATGATCCTTCCAACTCATGTGACCCGAGCCAATTTTGTAGGCCCCACTGCTACCCTTATCTTCCTCATGCACTCTCACTTAACCTTCTGTCCTTTCTTTGTTCTTGTATATCGCCACAGCTTGCACTCTTACACCCGAGGCTATCGCCTCACAGCCACATGCCGCTATCGATGGGATTGATTGATCGAGACCCATGCCTTACCCAGAGCATGGATACTCACTCGATGTTGGGCGTGTGGGCTGGACATCGATCCCTAGGGCACCATACCACATTAAGTTCTTGGGATCTTTGCTCGACAAGCCCAACTTCTATGATTTTGGAGCCTAATCACCCATGTGAATCTGCTAGTTCCTTTTCCTTCTGTTTTTTCTTTCTTCTTGTTGATCTTAGAGAGGCATTTTTTTGTTGATTTGGATATGAGAGGCTAGGAGCTTTTGAGAGATTTGGATGGGTTTTGGGAGAAATTTAAGGCAGGTTCAATGGAAACAGAGACCAATCATGCAAATTTTGAGGTAATTTGTGGCAAAATTGATAGAAAGAGATTTATTCCTTGTGAATGGAGCAAAAAATATATATTTTAGTGGCCTTTTCCCTTTTGTTTTTTGTTGCTATCTAGTTATATTTGGAATTTGTTGAATGGTAGATTTTATTGTCAAATGTCAATCGTTGGAAGGAGGTTGAGGATTCGTCAATGCGAGTGGAGCTCAGCGAGCACCTCACGTCACTTGGTAGGGAGGCCGGCGGTGACCAGCTCGGAGAGCGTGGGCACTGCACCGCCGTCTATTTCTTCGACATCTTGTGGGGCTCGTGGATGAGGCTACCTCGTGGTGCTCCCATGCTCTGCCACGATGGAGCAACCTGGGCCATTGTAGCCAAGGTAGAGGAGCGCCCGATGTGGAACATGATATTTTTACACACGAGCACCAAAGCAATTTCTCACGCGATGTCTCGCGTTGTAAAGGATTGTATGACAAAATGTCGTGTGTATAGCGGCACCGTATATATACTACTTAAAAATATGAGTTGATGGTGGTCTGTTCTCTCATCCCCTCTCCTCCTCTCACAACTTCGTTTGGTCCCCCTCCTCTCCTCACAAATAAAATCAGCATCGACATGTGGGCCCCTAAGTGTCTCATGATTTCCTGTGTGTTTCTTCCATGGCCTCCCCTCCTCCATGCCGCCCTAGCCCATCTCTCCCCTCCCCTCTCATCCAAGTCCGATCTAGCCCATGGCAGAACATCTCCACTATACCGTTGTCGTGGCCGAGCAAAGCCCTCATCTCCAATAGCACATGACCTCCCTCTCCTCCTACTCCTCCCTCTACCTTATGAACTACGACTCCCCACCGGCGGCGGTGAGAGCACGGTGAGGTAAATCCCAATCAGTGGTGGCGAGAAGTTGTTGTGGTGCAGATCAGGACGTTGTATCCCCTTGCTCAATTGGTCGACCCATCTATGTCTAATCCCCTTCCTTTCACACACTCCCTATCCCCTCTCACAACCATGGTAGCCTTCACGTGATGTGCCGGTGGCCATGGCACACGTGCTGTCCCAGACAGCAAGACTGGCTTGTTGCCTCAAGGCAGCCTGATCTAATGGGATCCTAGGCCGCCGACACCACCACACTCGATGGTGGGCGGCGGAGCTGCTTGAGGTTGACGCTGTTGGGCCGTCAACGTCGGCTGAAGGAGGCATGATGGCTGGAGGAGATCATCAATTGCACCATGGACTAGATGGTTGAGCCCGATCAGCTCGGGACCTCATACTATGTGCTTCCTGGTCTGTCAGTGCTGTCCTCGGGATCCTCGCTCTCGTCTGCCATGGAAGCAATGTGGGACCGTTGTCGTGGGCACTCTCTGGCAGCGTGGTGCGCACCGTCACTCTGCCTCTTGCGGATACTCCTGCTCGACCTACTTTCATCGATGACAAGAATTCGACTCTCTAAGATCTCCATCTCTCCCTTCTTCTTCATGCCCCTCCCAAATCCTGGATACTCCGCCGCCTCCCTTGCTCTCCACGTGCTACTAATGCCCAGCCTCGCATCCACACCGCTGCCGAGGCCTATCCTGAAAGGATACAGGTAGGCTACACTAGCTGGTAATTCAAAAATTCTACCACGTAAACCAAAAAGCTATGCAAATAAGAGATCATACATCGTTACCACTATACGCGCAATGTAGTGGAAGAAGAGTTGGAGCAGCCTTATCCAACATTGAGTGCATTGATGAAGTGGTTGTAGTCGATCGTCCAATATCCTCGGCACCGATCATCTCCTCTAGTAACCTATAACATTCCTTACGTAGGTTGTGGATTGTCCTCGATCAGTGCAGCAGTAGCCGTAGCAATGCCTCTATGGTATGCACACATCCAGGGGTGGAACGTTGTATGCTGGTGTGCTAGCACCAATGCACATGGTAGGGCCTTCGAGAAGATGGCGGTTAAGGTTTTGGTAGAGCAACTTACGTGTGTCCCAACAACCCCATGCATCCCCTTATAAAGAGCTCATAATGGATCCTATCTGAACTCGTTCGTTCCAACTGTTAAGTGTGTGACCCTGTAGGTTCATGTGTAATTGTTTGTGACTTGGAAACTCCTTTTCGACCACGAGCTGTTAGCGGTTCTAGCAAGACATAATGATTCATGAATACACATATCGGATGAACCTTATGTAATATGATCTGCGACCGAGTCATTATCACTTATGACCAGCTCATATCTCCATATGACTAGTTCATATTTAGTTATGACTAGTTCATAACTCCTTACGATCAGTTAGTGATCATGTCCAATCAGTTTACAACTAGTCAGTATCTCCATACGACCAGTTCGTATCTGGTCAGACTGAACGACCTGCTTGCGTATTCTCTCTTTGCCTCACGATATCTGGTTGAACTCTAGGTGAGATATTTTGTTATCCATGGTTTGTTCAATACTTTCTCGATCAAGTGACGGATAAGTTCATGTGGTCGACTCTTCGACCACTAGTGGCACGACCATGTATTTTTTTTTATCCGACCACATCAAGGGGCCTAGAAATATCTCTCCTAATATGTTAGGAGGGGCAAATCCCATATCTGACTAGTCACATCCCTCCGCATGTTTCACAATATACCCGAAAGCTGCCTTTATAACTACCTAGTTTTAGCATAGGAAACTATGCTGATCTCAGGTCTAAGGATCATACATCATCATTGCTTGAGACCAACTGATGACACATACAATTATAACAATCTCAATAGTATCTCAAGGTGGGTCAATCCAACACCGTGTTCTCTAACATGTGTTCACATTATTGATTCTATATCCTCATATCCATGACTGGTGAAACATGGTCATCAATCAATACATGTGTTGGTCAATAAGTCACTAGTATTTCGACCAGTGACATCCGACCAGAGATACATTTAGAATGATATCATATAAGTTAAGGAGCTTCACAACAAGTCACATACTTATTAATCTTTATAAATGATAATTCATCCAAGAAACAAAATAACATTTATTCTATAACTCATAAACATAGACGTGATACAATCATCTCTATGATTGCCTCTAGGGTATATCACCAAAATATCCCTCCTACTTGCCAACCGTCAAACTTGAACGAACGTGGCTGTAAACTCAGCAGTTGCAAGGTAAGCCTGGTTGCCTATTTATTATTCTCCTTCTCCTTCTTTTTATTCTTTTCCTATTTCTTAGATGACTTCGCCTCTTCTCTATCACCCAAATCGGTGGCCACAACGCTCCGACAGCTGCCATCGGTGCACTGCCATGGGTTCAAGGCTTGTGTAGAGGTCACATGCCTTCCATGGGGTTTCGTTCCCCTTGCGATGTTGAGGCCGCGCTATACGTTGTGCCCTGCGTGGTCACCTACGGTGGTACGGGTTGAGAGGCACTACGAGAATATTTGCTTGGTGCTATCTCTTTTTTCTTTGGGGTTCCTATTATTTTAGCTTACGTCAATGTCATAGTGTTCTTTTGTTCTTGCTTTGCCATTGCTATGGGGCATCATGCTTGGCTGTCCCGGGCAAGGGAGCGGCGCGGGTGTGCGACGGTGAGGGGCAAAGGAGGTGGGCAAGGGTACTTCATGGTTGCAGTAGGGGTCTCTCTTGGCAATCTGGAGGTTTTGGTGGTGTGAATTTCGTTCTATTAGGACTGCATGTGCATATCTTCATCAAGCTTTGCCTTATCGTCCAGTTCACTCCATTTGTTCATGTGTTAGGATCAAATACGTCACACCCTTGCGTTTCATCTTTAGCTATTTGAGTCCATTAGTGTTTCTACATGTAATGGGAAAAGGAGAAAAGCCTGCAAGTGAGAGTCTCATATATAGTTTTAATCTCCGTTTTATGGGAAATTATTGTTGTTCTTAGCTATTCTTTGTGATTTGATTGTTTTATAGGATAGTTTAAATCACATATTAGCTGTGTAGTTCTCATCTTTCTTGTTTGCTGCTTTTGTCACATCTAAACCATGCATGAATAAGTCAATTATTGTTTTCTGTTTATGCAGCCTCAACAAAAGAGCATGAAGTAGAGGATGCATTCGATGGTAGGTGAAAGAAAAAAGTGCACACACTTGAGTTTCTGAATTGAAAAAGAATTTGGCCATGGTTTCTATTACATGTAATTTTTGTGAGCTGTGCAATGTTCTCGATTGCCCAAGGGTGTTAAGTATTAATATGCTTACAAGATTACATGTCTTTAAATTATTATTTAAACCTGATATGTTAACAATTTTCAGAGCTTAATTTGGTAAAATCTGATGCTATGTTAACGATTTAGTAGTTATTAACTATGAAGCACTAGGTTTTACTCAAATCTTTAAACTTTAGCATAGCATCAGGTTTTACCAAAGTAAGCTCCAAAAATAAATAATTGTTAACATTTGGAACCTGCTTACAGAAGATGACTATCATTCCTTACAAAAATTTTAGGTCATACATATAAAGTAGTTTGGCTATCTTCCATACTTCAATTGTACTATGTGATAACATTTCCTTGCTAGTGAACTCTCCAAGTTTTGTTCATATAGTTTCTGCATTCTTTTCCTATGGCATTCCTACTTTTATTTGTTGGGGAAATATATTACATTGGATGACAATGAGCCCTTTGTTCTTGCAGACTTAAACCATAGTTAGCACATAATTCAAATGATACATGCACCTCCAAGGACATATACTGATCGCTATATCGAAATGATGTGTTCCTTGCAATGTTCCCCAACCTGGCATGTATTGAATACAACATCAATGCAGCTAGGTATGCAGTTCTATTATGTCATCCCTTTGTCGTTTATATGTATGATCATGTGTTTTCACTCCCATCCTCGACCTCCCTGCTGCCTAATTGGATGTTGCAGTGATGATTTCTTCTATCTATTGATGATTTGTCTTCTTGGTGTGGTTTCCTGTAATTTCTGCTAATTATGATGTGTGATTTGGAACTTCCAGGTGGAATCCTTGTAGGGTCTACTGATTCCAGTCATCCTAATGGTGTCTTCATGGTGGGAAAATGTCACCCTTTAGGCCAAGACTGGTGGGCCTTAGTCATGCCTGGTGAGCCCCTCTCCCCCCGTCCCCACTCTAAGTGGGAATTGGAAGCTATTCTTGCCTGCCCCTATGCATCTCTGTTTTTCTAGATGTGCTGACGCAACGATGTAGTGGCCTGCATTGTGCTTGTGATTAGGCAGTTGCTCTGTCCCAAAATACTAATTATGTTGTTGCCCATGTATATGTTATTGCAGTGAATTTGAATGTATGCCCCATTAGCTCCAATGTCATACAACAATAAATGTTAAATATGGGTTTATTGAATTACTAAATATATGCTGCAATACATAGGTTTACAAAATATGCTAAATATGGGACATGCTGCATATTCTCTAGTTTTCTTTTCTTTTCTTCTAAACTAAACTTTTCCCATCATATTTAATTATATTCGATTTGTTCTCAAGTTATATGGTGTGCGAGCTGATGGCATATGTGTGGAAGGGGCTTCGCATTCTATGCTGTCTCACGGAAAGTATGGGTCTAGAAGAGTCTCAAAATAAAAACATGGGTCAAGAAGGAATGTCAGGTGTTTTTTCAGTTAAAATGTCATCTACACTGCCCCCTTCAAGGTTACAAGTTTCTATTAGAGAATTTCCTTTTGGTATCTCTGGTTTACTTGGTTTGATGATTAGAAACAGTAGACGCAGGACTGATGAGAAAATGTCATTCATGAAAGGGATTAAAGTGTTCACAATGGCAATGATTGCTATATGAACTTCTTTGTTTCTTCTCTTTTCATTTTATGCAGTCTTCAGCTATTGGAATTGTGCTGACGCCGGGACACGTGAGGACAGGAATGCAGTGGCAGGATTTAGGGCATCAAATCATCTTTTTTTCTTCCCACTTTGCTTTTCCTCAAAGTAGCAATGTGAAAATATAGTGACACACACATTCGCTTTTTATATACACATGCATACATTGATGTTGCTTTATATGCACAAAAAGAATATTTCTATAACAAAATGAAACAATATGTGTGATAGAAAATTGATATTTATTGTATGATTTAGGATCCCGTCTTATATTTATGTATCACCTTCTTTTAGGATTATGTTGCAACGCACGAGCACCCTACTAGTGTGTGTGTGTGTGTGTGTGTGTGTGTGTAAAACTTGCGTGGATTTCTTGACAACTAGTAGGAGCATTTTTTGACAAATTTCTCCACGTGGAATTGTGTGTCAAGGAGCTTGGGGTGTTAGACAAAACTGTCTATACTAAGATATACAACTTTAATTTTTATATATTGTTACTACTTAAAAAGATCCTAGTGGTGGTGATTGATGCGTTCTTATTCCCCTTCCCCTCCAAAAAATGTGCCGACTGGTGGCCCAAAACTCATTCCCTTCCTCATCACCCTCCTCTCCATCCTCCCATCCATCCTCGGCCTGATCTACTCCCGCCGCTCCCCCATGCCCCCCGGGTTTCTCTCCTCCTTTCCCCACTCCTCCTACCATGGCCGCCCCCGTCTTCCTCGACTCAACCGGTGGGAACCTCCCATCCCTCCCCTGCACGATCTGCTCCCCCTGCTGCCCCTCATTCCCTTCCTTAGCACCCCCTCTCCATCCCCCATCCCTCTCCGGCCTGATCTGCTCCCGCCGCTCCCCCCGTGTTCTCTCCTCCCCCACTCCTCCTACCATGGCCGTCCCTGTCTTCCTCGGCTCTGGCCGGGGGGAACGCCCGGATCCAGTGGGGTTATGGCCGGTAACAATTGGATTCGGCTGGGCCATGGATGGGATGATGGGTTGCAACAACAGCGTATAAGGCAGGGTGGCTCGGTGGCCATGTCCATGGCAGCCTTGGTTTTGTCCAATGCCTGCACGACGTGGAGCATGCCTGGGTGGCGCAGGCGCACGACGTCAGGGTTGGTAAGGTCGAGGAAAGCGTCCTCTGCCGCATCATACTCTAGCGTTCTGCCTTGGCAGTGTGACACTGCGTGTGGTGCTCTACACCAGCACCACAAAGGGGAAGCCCGAGGAGGACTGCCTCATCTTCCTTGAGGTTTTTGGTGATGACGATGGCGTTAAGGTCGTCTCAGCGTGTCGTTGCATAGGATCCGGGTGAAAAAAAATCTTCTTCTGCTCGAAGCCTCATCAAGATCAAGCCCAGCACCCACCTTCTCGGCTCGGTGCGTCTGGTTCCACCATTAAAAGCGCCGCATTCCTTGCTCCCTCGCCGGTGACCTCATTGACCTGGAGATGGCGCATCTCTACATGAAGAAGGATGCCAACAACTCCCACAGTGAGTTTCCTCTTTCCTCCCCCTAAACCCTACCCCCTCCTTGCGTTCCCCTACCATTGCTCGGTGCATTGGCTCAGCTGTGGAGTGTGCTACAATCTAGGTGAGCTGCCGCTAACAGTAATGCATCGTCAACCTCACCCACCACAGGCAGCTCGTCCGAATCATGGAGAAGGTGTCAGCGCAAATTGGGCCCAGTTTGAACAGTTTGTTATGATCTTTCTTGATTTTGTTGTTATTGTTACAATGAACCATATCAGGATTTTTTTTTCTATTGGAACCCAGAATCCCTTACTATATAAGCCTAGATAAATAAACTTAGATGACATTTGCATTGTTGCTCATTCACATTGGAGGTGAGTCTAATTTACACATAGCTTTGGATATTTATGTTCAGATGTTCTCTCATACGTAGCATTATCTTCTCTTTGCAGTAGCTGTGTTTCTGAGAATTGGTTCCAGTTTGTGTTCCATCTAGCCTCGTTTGCCCCAACAATTTTCTATTCACACCATTGCTCGTTGAGCACGAGAGAGAAGACCATATATATGTTCCATTTGTTCTGTTGCAACAACCAAACGAGCAATGTCCTACTATTTAAGCCATCCATGATTTGTGCCTTCCATTTATTTCAATCCATTGTTTCACTTGATTGCAGAACAATTGACCGATTTCGGAAAATTACTTTATTCGAGGTATGCACGCAAATAATCCCATATGGTTATTTCAGTGCTTTCCCTACAAAAAAAAAGGATCTCAATGCTATTAGAGTGTAGTCGGCATCCCATAGCTCCAGGCTTGGTCAGAATTGTAGATGTGGATGTTAGCTTCCCCTTGTAAACATCGTAATCCCAATATATTATAATTTGTAGGTTTATTACTCTCCATGTGTGAAACAAAATAGTAATCGATAATTCTTCTATTAGTCTTGAATGCATCCTGTGAAAGGCATCCTTGTGTTTTTCGGCGTATATATATAAAAGTTCAGTGCTTTTGTTTTTCGTTCTCTGTATTCTACTTGGTTAGTGTATAAGGACTAAACCCCGCAACACTATATTATTCAGCAAATGGAAAAGAAATACATTATACTTGCCATATATTGATTTTTTTTCGAATATGATCAAACCTATGCTGTTGACTTGGACTCTTTTTTACTTCGTTACAGACAAAGTGAGAAGTCATATTGCTGGTAAAATAAATATAGGCTCCGAAGGGATAAGCTGATCAATTGTTATATTTGGCTACAATTTAATGTGAGAAATTAAGTTGATACATCTTTTGTTTAGGCTAATGTAACAGCCCAATTTTCAAATTTCAGTAAAAATTTAAATTTATTTATTATTGTGGAAATTTTCTGAAATTTTAAAAGCTTTTTATAAGTATTTTAAAGCAAAAACAAATTTATTTGCAAAATCAAAAGCCAACAAATAGTTGGAAATAATTTTATTAAGTCCAAAATGAGTATGGAAATTTCTGTGAATTTTCCATCATTTTGGAAGTATTTTGCTATTTTCTAAACCTTTTATGAATTAACAGAATTAAAAGAAATAGAAAAGCAAAAAGAAAAACCCAAAATAGCTTTGGTAGAAACCAGCGGCTCGGCCCAAAACTCACTTCCTTGTGTACACGCCTACCACCCACCCGCGCCTCTCTCTCAACCGTTGGATTTAGATCCAACGGCCATCGTTCACGAGGCATTCAGAGTTACGAATATCCCAACCATTTGGGACCGTTAGATCTAAAATCGCGGCGGATCATAATACCCGCCGAGAGCTAAAACTCCTTCTAATCGACCCTTCAAACTAAATCCAACGGCCCACGTCCTTCGTCTACCCCGTACCCGCTCTAACGCGCTAAACCTACAACCGCCATTGTTGGTGGGCTCGATTTGAAATCGGACGTGGTGGCCCGATTTTACAGCGTCAACACCACTAAGCGCATCCTGTAAACCGCCGCTACGATCCTCCCTATCCCGCCGTCTCGCGCGGTTTCAACCACGACCGCCGCAAAACCGCCACACGACCCCACCTCCTTCACGCCACTTCCGCCTCCTCGACCTATAAAGGGACCTGCGGGATCGTAAGAATCCCGCATTCCAGAACCACCTTTCACTGCCCTCTAAAGCTCCAGCGTCGCCGTAATTCAAGTTCTAGGGTATTTGCCGCCGCGAGCTTCTTCTTCAATTCCGTCACCATCATCGACGATCTGCCCTCTTGGAGCTCACCGCCGACACCCTCGTCGCAAGGACTACCTCGGGAACCCCTTCGCCGCGCCGGAACACATCTGGTTGTCGTTCCCGACAATAGCCGAACATCGTCCTCCGCTCCGACGACAATTCCGGCGACATCCGGCGACCTCTTGAGCCAAGTCAGGTACCAATGTGATCGCAATAGTCATAGCTACCGTTTGGCACCACTCACCGCCGGCGAAAGTCCGCCGTTGCCATCGGGCCCCGAGCCCCGAGCCCCTCAACGTCATTGCCGACGTGGCACTGCCACCGCAGCGCCACTTAGGCGCCACGTTAGCCCAACGCCCACATGGCTGCCCACGTACACACCTGCGTGGCAGCCACATCAGCTGCTACGCCAGCACACCCTGAGCCAAATCTCTTGAACTCGGTCCACGTGGGTCGTGTGTATGACACATGGGGCCCGCATTTCAAAAATCGTTTTATTTAAATTTAATTCTGAAAATTCGGTGCTGATGTAATCATTGCGCAATAAACTGATTTTCCTTTAGAAAAATAAATCAGAAAATCTAATAAAATCAGAATTTAGGTTTTAAAAAGGATTCAAACTTCAAAAATTCATAACTTTTGCATCCGAACTCCAAATTGAGTGATTCAAATTGCAAAATTTATATAAAATTATAATCTAGCTAACTAAACCAAAATATTTCAATTTGGAGTTAATTTGAACTATGTTTTTGAATTTATTTGAATTTGATTATTGAATTTGTCGTATTTTCGCGTATAGAATTCGACGACTCCGGAGAGTTCGATCAAACTGAAGATTTAGAATTCCAAGACATCGACCAAGGCAAGTTACACCATTGACCATATTGCCCCAGTATTTTAAGTTATTTTCAGTTTTAAATTCTTTATCGCATGCATATGTTGTTATAAATATTTTAATCTCCTGTTTTACATATAGTTAATTCCATGTGTTATTGTATGGCCAATTTGAATGTTGTATCTGACTACCTTGATACCATAGGCAAGATTTTACCAAAATTAAATATATGCTTAGCCAAGCTTAGTTCACATTTACAGAATTTGGAAGGGTTTGCACCAAATTTCTACAAATTTGTTTCAAACTTGATGTTGTGGTATTGTCTTACCACATGGGTTTATAAATGGAGTTTCATTCAAAATAAAATCAAAAATGGGTTTGGACTTGGGCGAAATGGTCGGAATGGTGGGTGCAGGTTTATGCACGGGATTGATCTGGTTAAGATTAAGGCCCATGGTTTGATGGAATGACGCCCAAGTCAATTGAGGACCGGTCTTTGAGCAGCAATGCTATGCCTTAACAGTACTACCACATGTCCTGTATGGGCGTGATTTGGCTAATTAATTTGTGATGTTCTAGTATATTTATGTCATGTGATTATGTGGGTGTCGGTTAGGCGTTTTATTCCCACTTGGCGCAAGAGGGCTTCCTGAGGACGGTTAGTCAAAGGGTGAATCCTTAGCGGGCATGAGTATATTAGGACAGAACATTGTAAAGGCCTCATGGTAATTGCTCAGTCACACGCCTACTGAGGCGTGAATTGGCGGGCATAACGAGCATGTCACCTCGTGTGGGTAAAGTTGTACCAACTCTGCGAGTAGAAACTATTCGAATAAGCGCGTCCATGGTCATGGACATGCTAAGCGGGGCCACTTAAAGTTAGAATTGTTTTTGGTTTTTAAAACACTTTATTAAATGCTGAGGATGGTCAATCTTTATGAAAATTTGGGCGGGAAGCCAAGTGTTAGGAGGGGATCCTTCACTTTATTATTGGAGGTTATCCACATTATCTCATTGTCATTTTAAAATATGATTTTAGCCATAGTATGAAACTGCCTTAGAAATTACTATGTCTATTTAAACTGAAATCTGTTTATGCAAAACAACCTGACCATACTCACTTGTTTCCTTTGCATGCATTTAAATTCAATATTGGGTGTAACTTGCGAGCACGGAAGTTGTGCTCATCCTTATTGAATAAATCTTATTCAGGAGAAGACTGCTACCTTGTCGGTGAGGACCCGGACGAGTAGGCCTTTTGACCAGCACGATTGCTGTGGCGCATCGTGTGGCTCCACTATTATTATGTTTCAGCTGTGTTTATCATTTGACTTTTGATATTGTTATTCAGACTCATTGTATTAAACAATTATTTATTTAATGTCATTTACGTTTTCGTGATATGAATGTGATATCATTTTTTTGTGAGACTGTGTACGCTGGAAATCCTGGACCGGTGTTTGAACACAGAGAATTCGGGATCCTTCGCTCCCAGGTTCGACAGCTAATTTCTTATTTGATCTGGAACTTTTGTTGTGTTTGTTTGATTTCTTTGGCAAACTTTTATGTTTTGTATCCAGTTTTTTGTCATTTTTATTTTTCAGTACCTGTGAAAGTTACACTTTTGGTTTCCTATCTATACATATCAGTAGGTAAACCACATTCTTATTGTTCAACCTCTGCCTTCTCCAAATTTGTTGGAAATTTTTAAATCTAAGGGTGCCTGCTGAATAAGATTATTTCACTATACATTACAGTTAAAAAATCAAGCTACATAGTTAGATATGAAGTTTCCCATCTTAATATCATAGTGCATACTAACCATGCTGTTACATGATCTTTTCATTTTGTGGAGATAAATTGAAAGTAAGTGCCTAAGTGGACTTGAATCTTAGATGATGACCACTTGCATTTTCCTATTTGTTTCATGATCTTTTCACTTTCTAGAGAAAAACTGAAAGTAAGTGCTTCAGTGGGCCTGAATCTTTTTTAGACTAGCGTATTTTTCACATTCAAAGTGACTCAGAAGTCATTGAAACACCCAAATAAGTGGTTTGAAGTTCAATTCCAAGCCAATACTATTACAAGTGACGTTGTATGCCACTTGTGTTGTACCTAAATTTAAAAGTACACCATTTTGTCTATGATGAATGGTTGGTTGTGGAGAATTAGGCTTTTTGAAAAATTGCAGACACTCTATTATTTCACATTATCATTTGAATGAAACAAACATATGATATTTTGCATATATATTAACTTCCCGATATCCAGTTAAGTTTTTCTTTGAGGAAAGCAGGAGGGGCGTGTCTCTTTTCTGGGAGTGTGGAAAATCATGTTTGTACAAAAGCTCTGCAGTTCCAAAGATCTTTGTTTGGTTTCTATGTCAAATGGAATGCATACTTTGTTATATCTTAAAATGTAACTACCCGATCTGGTGTTCTCTCATAGTCTATTGTCCGTCACTAGGGGTGAAAACGGATCTGATACGGACGGATAATGGTTTTTCCATATTTGTTTTCATATTTTTCCTCGGATGCGGATACAAATACGAATACCCGGATACAAATATGTATATGAATAATATCGAATACGAATACAGAGCAAATACGAATCGAATTGAATACGGTCACGGATATTCTTTGGAACATGAAAACCCCTTAAATTGTATGCTAGAAATTAACGAAAATATATAACAAGTTTATTTGATACAAACATTCATGGATTGTTTATAGTTTCAGCAACAACACGTAACATTGGTTATTAAATGGTTTGTCAAATGTATCTATAATTTTCCACTCAGTAAACTATTCCGATGAAATTTAGGCATTGAACATCGTGCCCAATGGTTTATCAAAAGCAGCCTCACCTTTGGGTCAATGTTTTTCTGTGTGATCTCCAGCGAGAGCTTCCTCCCCACTTACTTTAAGCAAAACCCTTTGCCATCTATATGGCTTTTTATACCTAGAACCGTCATCAAGCATAAGCCTAAACGGTGGCATCGGTGACATTTGACTTCTAACAAATGAAAGAGGCAAGAGATGTGTTATGAAAAGTAATTCCATAATTACTTAAAGTCTCCAACATCAAAAGAAAGTAGCACAAAATTGACTGCATATACGATGAAATTGATAGGCAAGCAGCTGATTCTGATAGAATATAAAGAAAGTCGCATTTGGTGACCGTTACCATAGATGTGTGGCTCAAATAAATAACCTAAGTTTGATGCTGATGATATTACAAAATACTAAAGACGTTCATCATGTAATACACCACTCCTCACACAGATAATCACATCTCTGGCCTCTTCGCTGGGCGCAAGCATCCTACCACATCATGGACTCAGCAGAAACACCCTTATACCATCTATAACATCTAGTCCTCTCTGGGCTATTGTGTGTTGTAGCTAACCAACTATCTAGTCCTTCATGATAACAAATAGCATGTAGAATGGCAGAAGCATTCCGTCAAACACCTTGTCAGCACTCCCGCCCACATGGCCTTACACAAACACAAGCACCTGCCCGAGAGATGGGGCATATAGTGTAGAATCATGTACCATTATTTGGAGTCGAAGTCGGAGGCGGCGGCGCAGGTGCACGCCATCGTGTAGAGGGATAGGGGAGGCACCCAGCGTGGGGCCCCGGGCGCGATGAGGAATACGGCGGAGAGGCGGAGAGGGAGAGAGCAGGAGACAGGTGCGGGGACGGGGAGGAAGTTAGCCCATAATTGAGGGAGAGGAAGAAGACCCATGGATTCTTAGGCTGCTGCCACGGTTGCCCAGACTTTCCCTCATCACAGTGGTCGCGGTCCTACTCGTTGTCCCCTAGTCGCCTCAGATGCAGGTGTCTCGCCATCGTCGGTGATGGCCAAGGCGAGACTTCTCGCCTAGGTAGAGACAGGAGAAGAGCGTCTTGGATAGGGTAGGGGTGGCATAGAGAGTTGGGAGAGGTGAGGAGGTGAGGATAGGGTGCATGAATGCTTGATGGAGTGATGGGCCAGTGGGCTATTGGCCTGTTGCCTGTTGGAGTGTTGGACTGGTATTCCATATATTCGAATTTGACAGATAATAGGGCTACTGTATCTGTATTCGTTTCTGACAAAAAAAATACGCATTCGTTTCCGATCTGAGAATTATCCGAGAAAAATCTGATCCGAAACAATATGAATCTGTTTTCGTCCAGATCGATCAGAAACTATCCGATCCATTTTCACCCCTATCCTTCACGCTGTCTAGAGCCACTGCAAGAAGGAACGTCAAGATCCGCACCGTCGATGATAAGGACAAGACCAAGCGATCCAAGTTGTGGGATGTACACAAGGAACATCGTCTAAAGAGAGGTCCTCACATCATAGATGAGGTATTGCTTACTTGTGTTTAAATTCCAGGTTGCCAATTACACAATTCCTTTACTAATTGTATTTTGATTACTTTGCTAATTCGAGGTTGTTTGATTTTTGTTGCATAGCCCAAAGCTGTGAAGGAGTTGATGAATCACGACCAGAGGCACTTCTCTTCATAATGGAGATGGGAATTGACTTCGTCCATACTGAGCTTAAGGTTTGCTCTGCCCCCATTCTTTTTTCTTTGAATATTTAAAATGAGAAATTCCCAGCACTGTATTTCCTGGCTATAGTGTGAATGGGTGATGAGTGTCAAGCATTGATTAGATGTCATCACAAATGCTGCTGAGTTCATGTGTTCTCTGATCTTGCAAATTGCAAATTATACCATCTTAATAATCATTAAATGTGATGACAGTTTAATTTAAACCTTCGTTCTTAAAAAGTCAGTGTTGATCTTTTAAAGCATGCTTCCACCAATAGAATTGCATTGATCACATTAGAAACAAACTTGCATCACAATGGCTTTGTGAGTTGTGGCGCATTTTAAAGTGTTGTAAAATTTTGAGCTTTGTTAGTTCTTTTTGCATTGGTCTCTCTATGACAAATGTTGAACTAACTGATCCATCACATTATTACTTGTGCTAATATATGTGCCTCTAACTGATCCACCGAATTCAGTATCTCAGTACAAATGGAATATTTTGTAATGTTTTATATATAAGTTGACTTTTTATAACTACAAATCTCACAACATGCATGATTGTTGTTCCGTAGCAATGCATGGGCACTTAACTAGTATTCCAAAAAGTTATATGGGCCACATGATATTGTTCTCACTTGTTGTGATGTTATTGTGCACCATCAAGCGTTATTGTAAAGTAGCAAGTGAAACTTTGATGGATTTCTGTAAAATCCCTAATTTGCAGAGTTTTTGAAAATATTCAAAAAATTAAAAAAATAACCATTCGGTTTAAGTTGCAAGAGCTTAAATTGAAATTTAAAAATAAAAAAACCATTTAATTTGAATTAATCCAGCTTCAATTAAATTAAAAGTTAGTCTATTTGAGTTTTCTGGATTTTATTTGGATTTTAAGCCTTTTCTTGCTTTTTGTAGATTTTAGATTTGGTTTTTCCTTTTGTTCGAAAAGTCAAAATCTATTTTGTTTGCAAAATTAAAAACTAAAGTATAGCTAAAAATATTTTTATTAAGTTCTAAATAATTCTTGGGATTTCTGTGAATTTTCCTAGAATTTTTAGACCTTAGTAGCTATTTTCTAAAAATGCTTTTGCTTTTCCCCATGTTTTTCTGAAATAAAAAATGAATTGAAAATCCCCTTAACCTCTTTGGGCTGAATCCTTCCCCGGCCCATCTTCCCCTCTCCCTCGCGCGGCCCGCGCCGGCCCGCTCCGCGCCCTCGCCTTCCTCCCTCGGGCACCGTCCGATCAAAATCGGACGCCTCCCAAACCACCCGCACGCACCCGCGCCTCCCCTCCTCGTGATGTCCGATCAAGATCGGACGGTCACAAGTGCTTCAAACGTTCGGAGGTCTGATCGCCCCCCTGCTGCGGACCGTTCGATCGTAATCGAACAGCTCCCCTTCGTCGCTGCCCCGCGCGCGTCTCTCTCTCTCGCTCATTGACCAGTGGGGCTCGCCTGTCCGCCACCGCCGCCGCTGTCGTCGTCTTCCTTGCGTCGTCTTCTTCCTTTCGCCATGCGCGCGTGCGCGCGTTTTGCGCCGGCCACCTCTGTCCCATCCCGGCCACCCCAACACGCACAATGAGTGCGGCGTGCGCCGCCGCACCCGCTGCCACCACCCGCTCCCGCTTCCGTGCCTTGTCACCTCCGTGCCCTGTCCCGTCCTCATCAGTCCTCGCCGCCAGAGCACGCCACCGCCCATCTCCCTCTCCGCCCCCCCCATCCCTATAATTGCGAGCGTCAGGTGCCCGCTCTCTCCCCTCTCCTCCGCCTCAATTTTGAGCTCCTCGTTGCCGGCCACCATGCGACGCCGCCACCATTTGTGCCACCGTCGAGCATCCCCGGTCGCCCTCGCCTCCACCACCGGCATCGCCTCGTTGAGGGCATCATCGTGCACACCTCCCCTTCGCCGGAGTCCCACCGGAGCCCTCCCGCCGCTTCCGCCGTTCCCGCCGCCGCTCTCTTCTCTGTTGCTGGCAGCCCCGTCGAGCCTCGCCGTCAGCAAGGTCAGCAATGAGCTCACCGTGTCGCCCTCTTCGCGTTGGTGACCTCGCCGCTGGCTGGGGCGCCGGCGATCGCCGGTGAGCCATCGGGCTCCTAGCGCCGCCGCTCGGGTGCTCACGTGGCTACCAGTGGCACCACCTCGGCCACGCGTGGCGACCACGTCGACCGCCAGCAGGTGGTGGGCGCCCGATCGGCGACCACGTGACTTTTCACGATTTTTCTTCAGAAAAATAATTCAACCGGAAATTAAATCCCACTGCTGACATCAGTTGGCGCAATAAATCCCTTTTTCTTTAGAAAAATTTAGAAAATCTGGAAAATCCCTTTTCTTGATTTTCAATCTTCCGGAGGCCGTAACTTCTTCGTTCAAACTCCGATTCAAGTGATTCAAATTTCTAAATTCATCTAAAATCCTCCTCGTGCTGTTAGTGCAAATTTGGTATTTATTTGGAGTTGTTTTATTTATTTTGCTCTTTTCGCACGTTTAGAAACCGACTTTTGGAAGATTTCTCGGACCCGACGACCGAAGCACCTCAACTCTTCAACGAAGGCAAGTCATAGACCTTTGATCATATTGAACCCATTTTACAAAATTATATTGTTTGCTATAAACATGCATTGCTAGTTTTATATTAAATGGTTTCGGGAGTAGATAATTGCCTAATCAATGTATGCCTCCTTGATAAATTGCTATCGACATGTATCCTTGAATGACATGACCCCTTGGACGCCTTAGGAGGGTTTATTTTAGTTGGATATTGATAAATTACCAACACGGGTATCGTAATATGCTTAGCCATGCTATAGTTGTGCGTTGGGACTCATGATCACATGCTCGTACGAATAAACATGACTAAATGAATTATGGAATCGTGGCGCAACCACTATTGTTAAAAGATGTTGTGCCAAGGCTAGGGTGGTCTTTGGCTGGGTTGAACCAAAAATGTTTTATGCTCGGGCGAGTGAGCGGTGGTAAGTGTGGGTGCCGTAACGCACATTGGGACGTGGATTAGTCTCGTCTGAGCAGCCAACTAAGGACTTAACCTTGAACCATTGATCTGGGTCATACCGTGCAACCACATGTCCAGGATGGGGTGGACTGGGCCAACTAATTAGCAATGCTTTGAGTCGGTCCTGTTTTGGTTGAGAACGACGCAAGAGGGGGCATGAATCTGGCGGGAGTAAGACCCGTTAGAAGCGAATCCTTAGCGAGAAGAACCGAGTCAAAACAGAACTTTGTAAAGGCCTTGTCACGTGCTCTAGACTGCTTACCTAAGGTAGTGAGTGGTGGTATCGACGGATGCCAAATAAACTAGAGAAGTCGTGTCTTGTAGGTAAAGCTGTACAACCTCTGCAGAGTATATAAAAACTATTCGAATAGCCGTGTCCACGGTTACGGACATACCCAGAGATTTCACGCAAGGGGTAGATGTTTTCTTTCAAATGGTGGAATTGATGGTTTGGACGGAATAGTTGGAAAGATCTCTAGTTGTTTCAAAGAATTGAATTACTTATGTATCAATCTTTTAAATTGTACTTTTAATCTACTTATTGTATTTACTGTCAATTTTACTTTCCGCAAAATAACCATAAAGCTATCCTTGTCTAGCCTCGCATGAATAATAATTGCATACATTCCCTATGACTTGCTGAGTACATTCAAAGTACTCACGGCTTGCGCCCTGTGTGATTAATCCCCACAGAAGAACTAGGGAACTCAGAGTATTATGAAGAGGAGTATCTTGAAGACTTTGCGAACTAGGTCGCGTCCTCCACTCGATTGCCTATGGGCATGTCGAGTGGCCTCCATGAGATATTTTGTTTTCGCTGCAAGCTGTCTTTTGTTGCTAAGTCCTACGTGGCGCACTCTGTAAGACTTGACCATAAGGTCCTTTTGCTACTTAATAATATTAATTTGTCCGCTTCATCGTTATTTGGTTGTATGGTTATGAGTACATCTTTGTTGTAACTATGCGAGCTAGCTACTGATCATGGGACTAGTTCGGAATGCACAGAAGGTCCTGGGGTTGTATACCCGGGGTCCCGACAAGAGGTGGTATCAGAGCTATATTGACTGTAGGACGTAACCATAGTTAGCATGGTCGATTAGTAAAAAAAACTTCAAAATTTATTTTCTAAATCAAACCAACAAATTAAATTGAATAGTCATTCTTCTCTTACCTTATTCTATTCTTTTCTCATCTCATTCTTAGTTTCTCACATCTTATCTATTCTGAAACTTTGCTTTCAAATTTAAATTGATCTCCCTTACCTCAGAAATCTCTATAAGATCAAGCCTCGTTTCGAGTCGACCGCCCATAATAAGTTAAAATAGAAGTGTTTTAGTAGGGTTACCCTCCTAGCTGTAGTATCGTTTAGTAGGGCCTTTAGGCTTGAGTTTTGTTACTTCTTGATGGCTTTCCGGCCATCTGTTCTTCGGGTTTAACCGAACATCCCCAATTAGGTTGTTCCATCCCTCCCTCCCGCTCTCACTCGTCCTTGTGTTTTCCCCTCTTACCTATCGTGCTTTCTCGCTCTCGTCTATTAAACCTGGAAAGATTTGTGCAGATGGTTCAGACCCGCAACTCCGCAAGCCAAGTTGACCCTGTGGATCTCAATACACCGCCACCACCACCTCCTCCAGCAGCCATGGCAGATCAAGATTTGGGTCAGTTCATGGTAGCCCAGACCCAGCTGATGAGTACAATAATGCAAAATATGAACCAGATGATGACTCAACAGAACCAGACTGCTGCTGCCCTTCTCGCAATAATGAACCAGAACAACCAAGCCACTGCCGCAACCCCCCCCCCCGCCACCACCAGCTTTCCCTCAGTCAAGGCTGGCGGAATTCATGAGGACTCATCCACCAACATTTTCTAGCTCCTCTGAGCCATTAGACGTAGATGACTGGTTGCGCTCAACTGAAAAAAATCTTGCCATTACCTGGTGTGATGACCGTGAGAAAGTCCTATATGTTGCACACCAACTTGAAGGTACCACCGCAGAATGGTGGGAGAACTACTGCGCCGCCATGAGAACCACCAGAACATTGGTTGGGCTGAGTTTTCTGAAGCTTTCGCCACTCCCACATCCCTGATGGAAAGGTGGAAATGAAGAAGAATGAGTTTCGCGAGCTGAAGCAAGGAAACATGTCCATGAGTGAATACCTCAATAAGTTCACTCAACTCTCGCGATATGCTCAAGAGGACGTCGCCAAAGATGATGCACATCAGAAGCGTTTCAAGCGTGGACTCAACCCTAGCTTGAAGGTTCAAGTCATTGGCAATGACTATGCAGATTTCCAGCATCTGGTGAACAAGGTCATGCTTATAGAAGAGTCTCGCCGTGAGGTGGCAGAGTCTCATAAGAGGAAGATGATGCAACATGGTGATCATCAAGGCCATTCACAGAGAGCCAAGATGAATGTGCAACACCCTACCCGTTTCGCTCCTCTTGTCACATTCAAGACCCCAACAACAGCACCCCGCCCGACTGCACCAGGATTTCGCAGCCCCAACAACAACATCAACAACCAGCCTCCAAGAAACACCAATCCTACTGCAGGAGTCACCTATTTCAACTATCAGTAATTGGGGCACTACGCCAGTAACTGTCCGCATAAGCAATGCTCTTCGCCTATCAGATTCAACTTGGGGGCTACTCCAATCAAAACCCCTATGCCCGGAGCCGAACGTGGAGCACCTCAGACTCCAGCTTCACCAGCTAAGACTCCTCAGTCTTTTGGAAGAGGCTGTGTGAACCACATCACAGTGGAGGAAGCCCGCACGACCGGACGTCGTCTTGGGTAAGTTCTAGTAAATTCGACTGCATCGCTCGCATTTGATTCTGGAGCTTCGCATTCGTTTGTTTCACGGATTTTTGCTACAAAGCATCAGTTAAAGGTTTCAAACCTTAAGACTGCCTTGTTCGTTCAATCCCCCGGTCCGGAGTTAAGCACGAACCAGGGTTGCCCACAAGTTAAAGTGATTATAGAAGGGGTAGAATTCCTAGCCAACCTGATAATCATTGACACCAAATCCTTAGATGTGATTTTGGGTATGGATTGGCTCACCGAACACCAAGCAGTTTTGGATTGTGGTGGTAGAAGCATCACCTTGATCAGTCCAGAAGGAATCAAAATAACATTTGAAGCCCCCATGAAGAAGCATGATGGAGCTTTAGTTTGCAGTTTCAAGACCCTATCCTTGAAAGATGTTTGTTATCAACCTAGTTCCGTGAACGCACCAATTTCAAGAGACCCTATCGTTGCTGTTGAGTCGAGAAGAATTTCGGATGTTTTCTCACCTTGGGATGCCCAGCTATGAGAAGGAGTCACCATCATCAAGTTAATCCCAGTAAAGTCAAGGATGTACTCAATTGGGAGTCACCTACGTCGGTACCTCAGATCAGAAGCTTCCTTGGTATGGCAGGATACTACCGTCGATTTATAGAAGGTTTCTCTAAGATAGCAAGACCCCTCACTCAATTGTTGAAGAAGGAAAAGAAAATTATTTAGACACCCGAATGTGAGCAGAGTTTTCAAGAATTGAAGAAGCGCTTGACCACCACTCCAGTGTTGACCTTGCCAGATGTCCGAAAGGATTTTGAGATTTACTGTGATGCATCGCGACAAGGTCTCGGTTGTGTCCTAATGCAAGAAAGGAAGGTAGTAGCATATGCTTCACGTCAGTTGAGGCCTCATGATGTAAACTACCCCATCCATGACCTAGAATTGGCCGCAGTGGTGCATGCTTTGAAAATATGGCATCATTACCTCATCGGTAATCGCTGTAAAGTTTACACTAATCATAAGAGCTTGAAGTACATTTTCACTCAAGCTGATCTCAATATGAGGCAAAGAAGATGGTTGGAATTGATCAAAGATTACAACATTGGAATCCATTACCACCCAGGCAAAGCTAATGTTGTAGCAGATGCTTTAAGTAGAAAGGTATATTGCAATACTCCGATGATCAAGGAAAGTCAGCCAGCACTACATGAAGAATTTCAGAAACTTAAGCTTGAATTAGTTGAAGAAGGTTATTTGCCTCCTTTGGAAGTGCAATCCACTCTACAAAGTCAGATCAGGGAAGCCCAGATCGAAAATGCAGATATCAAGGAGATCAAGAGTAACATGAAGAAGGGTAAATCCCTAAGATTTTCAGAAGATGAGCAAGGAACCATTTGGTTCGATAAGCGTATCTGTGTACCGAACCAAAAGGAACTCAAGCAATTGATACTCAAGGAAGCTCATGAAACCTTGTAGTCCATTCACCCTGGAAGTGCTAAAATGTATCAAGATCTTAAGGAAATGTATTGGTGGCCTAGCATGAAGCGAGAAATTGCTAAATACATAGCATAGTGTGATGTTTGCCAACGAGTTAAAGTCGAGCATCAAAGACCGGCTGGACTCCTACAACCCTTGCAGATCCCTGAATGGAAATGGGAAGAAATTGGCATGGACTTCATTACCGGTCTGCCAAGAACCAGAGCTGGATACGATTCCATCTGGGTAATCGTGGATCGCTAGGCAAAAGTTGCTCACTTTATCCCAGTCAAGACTACCCACTCGGGAGACACACTTGCATAATTATATATAGCAAAGATAGTATGTCAGCATGGAGTACCAAAGAAGATTGTGTCGGATCGAGGATCTCAATTCACCTCAAGATTTTGGCAGAAGCTGCACAGCGTTTTGGGCACTAATTTGAATTTCAGCATGGCCTACCATCCTCAGACAGATGGATAAACAGAAAGAGTGAATCAAATCCTAGAAGATATGTTAAGAGCATGCGCTCTAGAGAACCAAATCAGTTGGGATCAAATGCTGCCTTATGCAGAGTTTTCACACAACAACAGTCATCAATCAAGTCTGCAGATGTCCCCATTTGAAGCCCTTTACAGAAGAAAGTGCAGAACACCCTTGTATTGGACTGAAACAGGAGAAGGACAAGTACTTGGACCTAATATCCTAAAGGAAGCCGAAGACCAAGTTCGGGCAATCAGAGAAAAGCTGAGAACAGCTCAGACTAGGCAAAAAAGCTATGCTGATAACCGTCACCGGGATTTAGCTTTTGCACCCGGAGGTCATGTGTATCTGAAGGTCTCACCTCTCAAGGGAATGCGCCATTTCAGAATAAGCGGGAAGCTTGCACCAAGATACATTGGACATTTTCCCATCCTAGCAAGAAGAGGAGAAGTTGCTTACCAATTGGAGCTCCCACCTCAACTGTCAGATGTGCATGACACCTTCCATGTGTCTCAATTGAAGAAATGTCCGTGTGCACCAGAAGAGCAGATGCCGCTGGAAGCAGTTGATTTGCAGGAAGACCTCACCTACAAGGAGCAACCCATCAAGATTTTGGAAGTGTCCGAGCGTGTAACATGAAGCAAGATCATCCATTTCTGCAAAGTTCAGTGGAGCAATCACACTAAAGAGGAAGCCACCTGGGAGCGTGAAGAGGACCTGAAGGCCGAGTTCCCGCACCTATTCTCTAGTCAGCCCGAATCTCGGGGTCGAGATTCCCTTTAAGGGGTGTGGGTTTGTAACATCCCTAATTTGCAGAGTTTTTGAAAATTTTCAATTTTTTTAAAAAATAACCATTTGGTTTAACTTGCAAGAGTTTAATTTGAAATTTAGAAATAAAAAACCATTTAATTTGAATTAATCCAACTTCAATTAAATTAAAAAGTTAGTCTATTTGAGTTTTCTGGATTTTATTTGGATTTTAAGTCTTTTCTTGCTTTTTCTAGATTTTAGATTTGGTTTTTTCCTTTTGTCCGAAAAGTCAAAATCTATTTTGTTTGCAAAATTAAAAATTAAGTAGCTATTTTCTAAAAAGGCTTTTGCTTTTCCCTTTTTTTCTAAAATAAAAAATGAATTGAAAATCCCCTTAACCTCTTTGGGCCGAATCCTTCCCCGGCCCATCTTCCCCTCTCCCTCGCGCGGCCCGTGCCGGTCCACTCCGCGCCCACGTCTTCCTCCCTCGGGCACCATCCGATCAAAATAGGACAACTCCCAAACCTCCCGCACGCGCCCGCGCCTCCCCTCGTGGTGAGTCGTCCGATCAAGATCGGACGGTCACAAGTGCTTCAAACATTCGGAGGTTTGATCGCCCCCCCCGTCCCCGCTGTGGACCGTTCGATCGTAATCGAACGGCTCCCCTTCGTCGCTCCCCGCATGCGTCTCTCTCTCTCTCGCTCGCTGACCTATGGGGCCCGCTGTCAACCACCGCCGCCGCTGTCGTGATCTTCTTCCTCTTGCCGTGCGTGCGTGCGCGCGTTTTGCGCCGGCCGCCTCCGTCCCATCCCGGCCACCCCAACACGCGCAATGAGTGCGGCGTGCGCCACCACACCCGCTCCCGCTTCCGTGCCTTGTCACCTCCGTGCCCTGTCCCGTCCTCGTCGATCCTCGCCGTGAGAGCACGCCACTGCCCATCTCCTCTCCGCCCCCCTCGAGCCCTATAAATGCGAGCACCGGGTGCCCTGTTCCCTCCTCTCTCTTTTCCCTTTTCTCCCCCGCTCTCTCCTGCTCTCCTCTACCTCAATTTTGAGCTCCTCGTCGCCGGCCCATCGTGCGACACCGCCGCCATTTGCGCCGCCGTCGAGCATCCCCGGTCGCCAACGCGTCCACCACCAGCATCGCCTCGTCGTGGGCTTCATCGTGCGCACCTCCCCTTTGCCGGAGTCCCACCGGAGCCCTCCCACCGCTTTCGACAGTCGCCGCCGCCGCTCTCTTCTCCGTTGCCGGCAGCCCCGTCGAGCCTCGTCGTCAGCAAGGTGAGCAACGAGCTCATCGTATCGCCCTCTTCGCGTTGGTGACCTCACCACTAGCTGGGGCGCCGTCGATCGCCGGTGAGCCATCGGGCTCCGAACGCCGCCGCTCGGGTGCTCGCGTGGCTGCCCAGGTGGCGCCACCTCAGCGCCACGTGGCGCCGTGACGCCTCAGACGAGGTGGCTGCCACCATCGGCACTTCACGTGGCTTTTCACGGTTTTTCTTCATAAAAATAATTCAACCGGAAATTAAATCCCACTGCTGACGTCAGCTGGCGCAATAAATCCCTTTTTCTTTAGAAAAATAATTCAATCTTCCGAGACCGTAACTTCTTCGTTCGAACTCCGATTCGAGTGATTCAAATTTCTAAATTCATATAAAATCCTCCTCGTGTTGTTAGTGCTAATTTGGTATTTATTTGGAGTTGTTTTATTTATTTGAAAATTTTATGGAAGGTTAATCCTTAAGTCAGAAGCTCCAGTTAAAATTTCATAAATTTTGGAGTTGATTTGATGCCTCAATTAAATCCTCAAAGTTTCAGTTCAAAAATCAAAACCTAACTGTTTGCACCGTTCCTCAGGGTGCGAGTCGCTCGGGCTCGAATCACTTGACTCGACCGAGCCAACTTAATCGCACCGACGCGCCGAGCGGCGCCGCGCCATCGTACCGTTAGATCTCCATCGACGGCTCTCATTCGTAAGCATTCGGACAACTCGGTTGCCTCTATGATTCTCGTACCGTTGATTTCAATCGCGGTCGACGCCATCCGATGTCGTTTCAACGCGACGACGCTAACCCTTGGATGCAATCGGACGGTTGGCGTCGTCGCCGCTCCTCTCTTCGCCGCGCAGCAGCCATGGCGGAGCCGAAGCGTGGCGCAGCAGCGCCTTGTCCCATCCGGCTGCTCGCGCAACGGTGTCTGCAGCGCATTAAATGCCCGCTACCCACCGCCCGCTTAGTCGCCGCTCAATCGCCCCGCCGCCACGGCGACCGCAGCTGCAGCGGAACCCGAGGCGCCAACGGTGCCATCCTCGCCTCGTGCCTACTTAAGCCCCCATTGTCCTCCTTTGTCCTCCTTACACACCCCTTTGAGCTCTCCCTGCACCCACCGCCTTGTGGAGCTCCCGCGCCAAAATCTCTCGCCGCCATTGTTGCTCGCGAGCTTCTCGGTGAACCCTGCTCCAAGGGTTCCTCGGCTCCTCCTTGCTCTCGTTGCTTCCTCACCTCGGTGGTGCTTAACAACCGCTCCATTTCAGTTGTTTCAACGGAGCACCGGATTTTGATTTCCCCCCGCCGCGAGCATCCTTCTTCGTCTCCGGCCACGGTGAGTGCTCCTTTTCTAATTCCTTCCTCGTGGAGCTTCTGGTACTTTCTAGAACCCATCGTGATGACGCGCATGGTTGATTTTGCCCGTGCCGTCTTCCTCGCGCTATCTTCCTCGGTCCGCTCGCGAGCTTCGTCGCCGAGTCGCCCGACCGCCTCTGCACTCCGCGTCCGCCGTAGCTCCTCAGTAGTCCTAGATGCTCGTGCACCGCTGAATGGACCGCCGCGGAGCTCTTTTGCTGCTTATCGTCGTTGTCATTTTTACCGCGCGCCGCCTCGTCGCGCCGCCGCTCGTCCACCACCGCCGTGGGTGGTACCGGAGGGCGCGCGATGCTATTGCGCACCCATTTCGGCATTCTCCCGCCGCGTGCCTTTGGTCGCCGGCGTTTGCCGATGAAGCCTTCCGGCGCGTTGTCGGACGCGCCAGCGCTGCGGCGCGACGCGGGTCGCAGCGCCGTCCCGCCCCAGATCTGCGGCCGGATTTTCGTTAGATCTGTGATGTGCACCGTGTCGCGTTGCTTGTGAGCCGCCCATCTCACGATCGATGGTCCACGCCGCGCTTCCTCTCGCGCGCGAGAGTTCAAACCGCCGCGCGTGGTTCAATGTCGTCCGTTGGATCTGAGATCTGCGGCTGTGGGTTAGCCACGTCGCCTCTTTCTCGATCTACCGGTTTTCGCTAAGTCCAGAAATCCGTATCACATTAAGGTCTTGTCATTTTCATATCTTTGTCATCTGAGCTCCAAATTAGATGATTCCAATTTTGTTAGTTTCCTTATACCTTGAACTTAAATATAAAAATAATTGTAGACCATGATCAAACCTGGAAAACCATTTTCAAAAATAGTAAACAATTGAACTTAATACTGTTTTTCAGAACTTTCAGCAAACTTGTAAAATGCATATCTTTTTATCTATAGCTGATTTTTGTATGAATCCAATTGGATTAGCTTCCACTGATAGTGTGTTTGCTAGGAAAATTGGTTTCACAAATTTTACTGTTTTTAAAAATCATAAGGATCATAATTTAGTTTAATACCCTAAACAATTTAGACAAATCATAACTCTTTCAATATAACTCCAAATGACCTGAAATTTTATATGGGTTATCACCACACCAGTAGGTAGCCACCCTAAAAATTTCAGCTCCAAAATATTTCTAGAAAATATTTTTGCTACAGTGCTAATTATGGCCGAAAATAGGTTTTTAGGGGATATCTTTTGCACCACAAATCCAAATTAGGTTTTTCCAGTTTCTATGTCTAGGTATGTTAGTATTTTACCTTGTGTATAAATTTCATCGCATTTGGATAAATTTTGCTTGCTCTTTCGTTTAAGTGTTGCTCGTCTTATTGGTTGTTTTCGCTCTTTCGCTTAGGCTTCGACATTTGCGGTAACCCCGAGAACGACCCTCCGCAACAAATTGAGCAACAGCAAGAAGGCAAGCAGTTTGATCATTTCCCATTTGATCCCATTACTTTTAAAGTCTAATATTTTGTTTAACTTATGTATGCATTGCTAATTTGTTGTTAAATTGATTAGCTAATCCTCTAGTTGCATAATCAGTAGGTAAATAAGTATCCTCTACTACTCGAGCCTAGGTTATTTGTCGTGATTAGAGTTCGTTGGATGAGCTCTTGTCACTTAGTAGATCTCGAATAAATATTGCTTAGCCATGCCTAGTATCGGTAGCATTGGGCGATCATCGACTTAGTCGGTGATCTTGATCACACAAATAAGTTTCAGGTGGTGAATTATCTTAGTCATAATTCGAAGTTGCTACCGTGGAGCAACAAAGATGGTTATTGGATTGAGAACCATGAGGTTGGAACTGCTCTCGCACTGCACTGCATACAACGTGATACTTTGAAATGTAAGAGCTACCACAAGGATCTGTTGATCAGTCAGCTAAAGTTACCTGTGAAATTCAAAGGTTGGATCTTGAGTCAGTTGCAAGGATATCTGTTGAACCCCAGAGTTCGGACCGATGCTAGAAATCAGTAAGGTGACAGTAACGTTAAGAGATCAGTCATCATGTGAAGTAAAGGAAAGTGTAAGAACCCGCTAAAGGCGAACCGAAATGATGCAAAATCAATGAGCATATCTGCATATCTAATGGGGAGAAACTCAAGTAGTTAATGCTCAAACCAACATTTGAGTACAAGCATTCTTTTTTCCTTGAAGGTACCAAGGTGTACGAAGATATCAAAGTTGCATTGTGATGATCCAAAATAAAACGAAATATCGCAGAATGGGTTACTATGTGTTTGGTATGTCGAAAGTCACCAAAATGTTGGAGGCCACCGTCAGTACTTCTATCCTCGAGAACTCGATATGGGATCTCTCAGACCCAATCGGATATAATTTCTTGAAGGGTGATTGTTGATCATTTGATGTAAATTTGTCGCTTCATTCTGTCAATATCACCTAGTTTGGAGATCGCCAGCAGTGGTATACGACGAGATTGTATACGGCGATATGACATTCATCAAGATGGGTGCAATGTCGATCTACAGAGATGGTCAATTTGCACGCATGTCGAGAAGTTAGTATCGCACCAAGGATCCCACTTACCTTATATTAGCGCGAGAATCAGATGAAGCTTAGATGGTCATTGCGTCAAAGATGGTGTATCGCCCGATTCAACTGGACAGATTGAAAAGATTAATGAGTTGTGCCTTAACTCGAGTACCAAGTCGAGCAAGTAAGTGTTATGTGTAGAGTTTCTCTACAACCCGGATGTCACCGATCAGAATTGTCACCTCTCAAGTTCGAGTGGTTGATCGTAAGTCATCGCCGCCTAGGAGCGCATCAAATTACAAAGTATGTGGATGTTGCATTAATCATGAAGGTAAGACCAAGGGTCCTTAATCCTAACCGGAATTTAAGTAGCAGTGTTCAAAAAGGAAAGCTACACGACTATACTGATTTTCACCTTCGCACCATGTCTATCTTCGAATACCGTTGGAGTTCGTACTAAAGAATTGTATGACAGAGTTGACAAAAATGTGTTAGTTAGTTCAGATTCGAAGCGCGAAGAAGAGATAGTTTGCTAACCTCGAGTTGTCGATCAAAGAAGAAGATTTCCTCCACTTCGTATGCCTTCAAGCACCGATCAAGCACCCAGAGAAGCAATCAAGTTTCAAGATGTCTTCCACCAAGAGCCACCACAAGTTTTCGATGAAGCGGAAGTTTAGCAAGAAGCAAGGCGTTGTTCGTAAGTGGTCGAAGAGCGACTCACAAAGTCAAAGCAATTTGAAAGCAAGAAGTGAACCCAAGGTCGAGTTCCGATCCTATTCTATAGCCACTCAATCTCTGGGACGAGATTCCTTTAAGGGGAGGTTTGTAACGTCCCAAAATTTGGCTTTTCAAAATCTTTTGAGTAGTTTAGGTCCTCGAAAATTTCACCAATTTTATTTGAATTAATAAAGCTTAATTGGAATTTTCCTAAATTAAAAATATTTAATTTGACTAATATAAACGTTAATTAAATAAAACCTGTGTTATTTGGCTTCCTTGTCTTTCAAGGAATTTTTGGGTATTTTCTGAGATTTTTCCGGATTTGTTTGCTATTTTATTTGACCTCCTTGATTTTTGGGATTTCTTTTAATTCCGAAAATCAGATTTTCTCTCTCCTGCCGATGCTACAGTACCTCGCGAAACACTGTTCATCTTCAAACTCGAACCGAACGCGAGTCCAAAGACGCACCCGACTCCAACTCCAATTTTCAAATTTCCATATCTTTCTCCACGGTGCATATAAATGCGAGACGCTTGCGCCACGCGTCCGTGTTGATCCTCTTCCAATCCCCGAATTGGTTTCCTCCAAACCGATCTAATTTCGCCGCAATCTCCAAAAACCGAGCTCCAACCAAAGGTTTTCTCCGCGAACCACGGCTTCATCCGACGCCCCGCCAACCGTCTGGGCGTTGGCTTCGCATCGCCGCGTTTCTACGCCATGGTTCCTTCCTCTTGCCCAAGATCACCGAGCACCGCCGGCCATGTCAAGCCCTAAAGCCGAAACGTGTTCATCGCGTTCCTCGCTACCTCGGTGAGTTTTTCCAAAATCCGACCGCCATCTTGTGCCCTCGTCAATACCTATCTTTCCCTCTTGTAGATTCAAGTTTCATCCACCGTGCGCGAGAATTTGACGTTTCTCGCTTCTGCCCGTCGCCTTCTCCGGCCAATTACTCGCAACCGCTGATCCCCGCCTTCAACTCCACCACCGCTGAGTTCGCGTCGCCGCGTTCTACGCCGTGCTCACCTTCCTTTTCGCAGATTGTCACCGAGGTGTTACGCGCCGCGAGGCCGCCGTCGTCGGCGTTCTTCGCGCCGCCGCCGCATGGAGCAAAATCTTGATGTCCGACCGCCATCATCTCCGCTCGTGCGCTTCCTTTCCGCTTTGCCCTTCGCCAACGCTGGTTCGCCTCCATTCGCCGTCACCACCTTGAGCAAGAATCAATCGACGCCTCTGCTCACTATTCATGCCCGTATGTCCGTAACGCATCGTTATTTGTTCTCTGGTTCGCTTTCTTCTCTAGCTCTCTAATGTGTGGACCCTTTGCCATATATATATATATATATATATATATATATATATATATATATATATATATATGTATATATATATATATATATTCCATGTAGACCCCACATGTCATCCTCCTAATTAAACACCATAATTATTTATCTCACTTACATGCGGGTCCCGCATGTCACCAACCTTGGTCAACCCTAGTTCATGAGCTTGGTCCACCGTGGACTAGCATATCTCCGTGGACCCGGTCCATAGACCAAATGGCCCACATGTCAATCCCTAATTCTATTTTCAGAATTAATTTAATTCTTGGAAAATCCTTTTATCTTATTGGTCCCACTTGTCACTCTCTCTACCTTATTTCTGGAATTATTTTAATTCTAGAAATTCATAAATACCAGTCGGTCCCACCTATCATACACTTATTCTTTTCCTAATATTTTCGGAATAGAATATTCTGAGAATATTCCGTAGAGCTTTTTCATCTTTTCATGTGAATTCCAATCTTCCGAGAGCCATATCTTCTTCATCCGACTTCGATTGAACTCATTCAAGTTTCTAAATTCATCTAAATTCAATATCTACCTTCCAGTACCTTTCAATTTCAATTTGGAGTTTATTTGATTTGTCTTTTGAATTTAGTTTGTTTTGCGCTTTCTTCTCGTTAGACAAGTCCCTAATCGTCCAAGGAGTCAAGATCAAGCAAGTAGAAGATTGAAGATAAAATAAGATCATCATTGCTATAGCAAGGCAAGTTATACCTTTGATCATATTGAATCCCAGTTTTAAAATTACTTTGATTTAAATTATTGCATTTACTTTAAGTAATTATTTAAATGCTTTTGGGTTTAGCTATTAATCCAATTTGTTATATCCACTTTGTTTATTGTATGTCATAATCTTTTGTCACCCTAGATTGGTTCATATTTAGTTGGTGCTATGGTATTACCAACGGGGTTGGTTAGTACGAGTAGATTGCTTAGCCATGCAACAAGTCATCATCATAACTCGAGTTGCAATTATAAATTTGACTATGTGATTATGGAACTTTGTGTAAAACTGTGTGCTATGTGTTATTACTTCGTGATGGCATGTGTTGCACTAAAACCAATCGGTGGTAAAGGATTTGACCGAGGCAAGTGGTGGATACTGTGAACCGGTGGCTTTGTGATTGGGATTTATCTGTGTGGTTTAGTTAGAAAACCGGAAGTCTTGCCTTGGTCAATTAAGGACTTAACTTTGTGCGCCATTGAACTGAGCTATATCAGATTTACCACATGTCCGTGACAGCCTAACTTAGTAGGTTACGGAGTTTCAACATTGGGGTTCGTGGATAGGTTAAGCTTTGTGATATGGGATCGTGAATAAGAACGCCAATGTTGAGACGGTTGCCGAACCGCTTTGTTATGATCGGTGCGCCACACCGTTATATCGTGTGGGTAAAGTGTACAACCTCTGCAGAGTGTTAAACAATCTATTCGAATAGCGCGCCCGCTGGTCATGGACAATGCTCGGGATTTCACACGAGGGTAGTTTTCATAAAATAATTGGGAAGGGATAGCCGTGTGATTTAAGTCATATGGTCGTGAAAGAATTTGATTAGGCTGTGTGTCTTTGTGAAAACAATCATAAATTAATATGGTCTATTTGTTTTGAATTATGCTTTCAATCTATTATTCATATTCAATTGCAAATGTTGCATTTCGCAAAATAACCACGTAAGCCATTTCCTTTGGAATAAGCCCGCATCTATACATTGCATTCGTGGTATGACTTGCATAGTACGGTTGTGTACTCACGCTTGTTGTAAAACTTGCGCCCAAACCTACAGTGGAGGAATCATCGGTCAACAAGGTCTACTTCAAGGATCGAGAAGAACTAGGTCGCGCTTCACCATTGCTGTGGGCATATGGATGGGCTTCACCGGTTATTCCGCTACGCCCATTGCACGTTGAGTTGTTCGCCTTCCGAGGCATTAATTGTAAGCTTTGACCTTAAGGTCTTTACTCGATATTTATTGTTATTTGCCTATTTATTAGTCATCTTTGTATATGGAAATGATATTTCATCAATGTTGCCACTGTGTGTGCACTAGCGTGATCCTCGACTAGTGCAGATACACAGAGGGTCCGACTGTAATTTTGGGTCCCGACAGAGGTGGTATCAGAGCCAGGTTGACTGTAGGTCGTGACCTTAGTTAGAATGGCCGTTGTAAGGAAAACTTCAAAACTTATTTTACAAATGGAAAATCTTAACGATGTGCTATTCTCATCTTGTCTAGCTTCTATACTCTTCCATTCTATTCCTTTCTCATCTATATTCGTCCTCACCATTTTGAGTATTAAATTGGACTCTCTCCCCTCATAACTTCTATAGTCATCGTTATTCGTGCTAAATGTCTTGGTGAATGCCCAAGAGCAGTTTTGAGCAACTGTTTGAAGACTACGCATCAAACAACAACGTGTCAACATCTCCCAAGTGTTCAAGACAAGTGCGTCGCAAAAAATTCAAGACTAAGAAGAAGTTGTACATCACCTCCATCTTTCTCCAAGCTTCACCTCCAAGGATAGCAAGCAATCAACGTTTGATGAAGACCGTGACCAGTTCGAGTTTTCTTCAGACCAACCATATAGGATAAATCACTGTAGGTTCCTCCCGTGTGTTGAGCCAAGTCGCCCTGTTAAGTTAGAGTTTAATCGACTAGACGATTAGATCCTTGTTTCCTTCTTCGGTGTGGTTTGGCTGTGAGTTTTATGCTTCTTAATAGCTTTCCGGCTATTTGTGTGTTCCCTGGTGTTCTTTGGGTTAAACCCGCTCCCCTTAGTAGATTCTCTTCCCTTACCTTGTGCTTTTCCCTCTCATCTATGAGCCCTGGTCAGCCAGCAGATGGAGAACCCCAGTGAAGCCAACCTTGTCAGTAATCTCAAGACGATGCAGGCCACTCGGATGTTGTCAACCCTAGTGGACGCTTATCGCATTCCGGAGTAGCAGATCCAGTCATGAAACAATTCTTGGTAGCTCAGACTCAACTCTTGAATGTGATGATGCAGAACATGAACAACAGGATGACCCAGCAGAATCAGACCACCGCTACCTTAGTTCAATTTGATGAATCAGAATAATCAAGTAGGTCATCGCATCGCTGCCGATGTCGCATGCAGAGCGCATTTATGACCAACAACTATCTCCGCATAGTAGTGACACATCAGACCCGAGCTAGTTTCCTCGCCACCTAATCAACTCATGCCAGCAACAATGCGATCGTCGGACATTAGTAATGTTTGCAATGGTGCACAACTCGTTGCCATCCCAACGACGCACCCTCAGTTCAAATCTTCAAAGTTCATGATGACCAAGCCGTCTATCTTTGAAGGATCAACCATGCAGAATCTTGGATTCGCACAATAGAAGAAAAAGCTAACTATTGTGCAGTGCAACAATAATGAGAAAGTTCTCTATGCCGCTCATCAATTAGAAGGAGTTACATTAGATTGATGGGAAAACTTTCATGCCGCCCATCAGGACAAGAAGACCATCACATGGTTAGAGTTCTTCGCTGCTTTTCGCCAACAGCACGCGACATCAAGCAAGAGTGATCAAGAGAAACTTGCTATTCCGATATCCTACATCCCATATAGTCATTGTCATTTGAAGTGCTGCTAACCAGATAAGTCAGAAGTTTGTGCATGTATCCGTTGTGGAGAAATAAGCCATAGCGCCGATGAGCACAATATCAATTGTTCCATTCATGAGGGAACCATTCCGTTGGAAAATGTCCCATGATCAAGATCACATGTTTCTTGTGTGAAAGCGATGATCATTGTCCAAGCCAGTGCCTCATGTATTCAGTGTTGACTTCTGCAAAACAACGTCAGCGTGAAAATTTTCGAGCCATCTTTGTAACATTAGCAAGAGAAGGCAAACCATTGTTAGTACAAAAATGTCACCAAGGATCACAAAAGGCAATATGGACCTCAACACCACCTCAAAAGAGAAACAAGCCAAGATCATCAAGAGTGTGTTTTGAATGTGGTGAGCAAGGCCACTATGCCAAGAGATGCCCTACAAAGCGACTATCCTTCTTGAAGGTTGAAGAACCCCGTAAGAGTCGCTCGCCATAGTCTTGTCGAAAAATCGCAAGATTCGACATGTCTATGCTACAACAATCATGGAAAAGGTCACTACATCGCTAGTGTCCTCGGTGGAACCACCACTCACCTGCATGCAAGAATACCGTAGTCACCGCTTAAGATTTTAATTCCTAGAGCGAGCTTGGTAACGCACATGGATCCGCTTGCCCAATGAAGTAGTCAAAGAAGAGCCGTTTGAATGATGATGTTACCAAGAAAGTCTAGATTGGTGATACCAGATCATGCAAAGTCATGCCTCCATTAGTAACAAGAAATTCGTGGAATCATCAGTAACTTTTCCTTTGTTGGAGAGCTAAAAATGTGGACATCTTTGTATGCAAGTTACGAAGAAAAAGAAATGGTTGGATATTAAATCATTGGATACCTTTCCAAGAGTCCGCTTTGCAAGTTGAGTAATCGAGCGTTAAGTCATGATGATTGAAGGTCAGAGAGTCAGAATTATGGAATGTGATGTTGAATTCCAACTCATCATTTTGCATAGCAATGAGACAATAGTAAATGATTGAAGAATCTAATCATTGGATAATGTGAGTATCCGTAAGGAGTATGCAATTGTCATTGCAAGTGATCTATACAAAGATGCAATCAGTATTAGAAGTTAAGTCCGTCTTTGACTTGGTACCTGGATTTGCCAATTCCGTAAGGAATTACGTCACAGATGAATTATGACAAAAGTTGCCAACGAGTTTGCAGAGATGATAGAGTAGATCAGATGACTTTATCAGATAAAGGCAGTGTCAAATCAAACCCATCAGCTTAGCAGTGTTAGTTGAATACCGTTGAAGCAAATGTTTGAGACAAAGTCGCTTGAAGATCGAAGAAGACACCGTTTCAAGTTAACCAAGACCCCTCACCGGTTGTAAGAAGAGAAGTTCGCCCAGACCGCTAGAAGTGAACCGAGTTTGTACGAATTTTAGAAGAGATTAATCACAACTTCAGTGTTCATATTGCCGGATACCACAAAGAGCCTTGATAGCTTTTATCACGGAATATCCAAGAATTGGTGTGTTAAGAAGTTTCAGGTGGTGAATTATCTTAGTCATAATTCGAAGTTGCTACCGTGGAGCAACAAAGATGGTTATTGGATTGAGAACCATGAGGTTGGAATCCGCCCTCGCACTGCACTGCACAAAATGGCTGCATACTTTGAAACGAAGAGCTACCACAAGGATCTGCTGATCACCACCAAAGTTACCTGTGAAATTCAAAGGTTGGATCTTGAGTCAGTTGCAAGGATATCTGTTGAACCCCAGAGTTCGGACCGATGCTAGAAATCAGTAAGGTGACAGAACGTTAAGAGATCACCATCATGTGAAGTAAAGGAAAGTGTAAGAACCCGCTAAAGGCGAACCGAAATGATGCAAAATCAATGAGCATATCTGCATATCTAATGGGGAGAAACTCAAGTAGTTAATGCTCAAACCAACATTTGAGTACAAGCATTCTTTTTTCCTTGAAGGTACCAAGGTGTACGAAGATATCAAAGTTGCATTGTGATGATCCAAAATAAAACGAAATATCGCAGAATGGGTTACCATGTGTTTGGTATGTCAGAAAGTCAGCCAAAATGTTGGAGGCCAGTCAGAGTACTTCTATCCCGAGAACTCGATATGGGATCTCTCAGACCCAATCGGATATAATTTCTTGAAGGGTGATTGTTGATCATTTGACGTAAATTTGTCGCTTCATTCTCGCCAATATCACCTAGTTTGGAGATCGCCAGCGAGTGGTATACGACAGAGATTGTATACGCATGATATGACATTCATCAAGATGGGTGCAAAGGTCGATCTACAGAGATGGTCAATTTGCACGGCATGTCGAGAAGTTAGTATCGGACCAAGGATCCCACTTACCTTATATTAGCGGCGAGATCGTATGAAGCTTAGATGGTCATTGCAGTTCAGCATGGTGTATCGCCCGATTCAACGGACAGATTGAAAAGATTAATGAGTTGTGCCTTAACTCAGAGTACCAAGTCGAGCAAGTAAGTGTTATGTGTAGAGTTTCTCTACAACCCAGATGTCAGCCAGTCGTAATTGTCACCCTCTGAAGTTCAGAGTGGTTGATCGTAAGTCATCGCCGCCTAGGAGCGCATCAAATTACAAAGTATGTGGATGTTGCATTAATCATGAAGCAGAAGACCAAGGGTCCTTAATCCTAACTGGAATTTAAGTAGCAGTGTTCAAAAAGGAAAGCTACACAGACTATACAGATTTTCACCTTCGCAGCCATGTCTATCTTCAGAATACCTGTTGGAGTTCTGTGCTAAAGAATTGTATGACAGAGTTGACAAAAATGTGTTAGTTAGTTCAGATTCCGAAGCGCGGAAGAAGAGATAGTTTGCTAACCTGAGTTGTCAGTCAGCAGCAAGATTTCCTCCACTTCAGAAGTGCCTTCAAGCACCGATCAAGCGACCTGAGAAGCAATCAAGTTTCAAGATGTCTTCCACCAAGAGCCACCACAAGTTTTCAAAGTGAAGCGGAAGTTTAGCAAGAAGCAAGGCGTTGTTCGTAAGTGGTCGAAGAGCGACTCACAAAGTCAAAGCAATTTGAAAGCAAGAAGTGAACCCAAGGTCGAGTTCCCGATCCTATTCTATAGCCAAACCAATCTCGGGACTAGATTCCTTTAAGGGGAGGTTTGTAACGTCCCAAAATTTGGCTTTTCAAAATCTTTTGAGTAGTTTAGGTCCCTGAAAAATTTCACCAATTTTATTTGAATTAATAAAGCTTAATTGGAATTTTCCTAAATTAAAAATATTTAATTTGACTAATATAAACGTTAATTAAATAAAAACCTGTGTTATTTGGCTTCCTTGTCTTTCAAGGAATTTTTGGGTATTTTCTGAGATTTTTCCGGATTTGTTTGCTATTTTATTTGACCTCCTTGATTTTTGGGATTTCTTTTAATTCTGAAAATCCAGATTTTCTCTCCTGCCGATGCTACAGTACCTCGCGAAACACTGTTCATCTTCAAACTCAGAACCGAACGCGAGTCCAGTACGTGCACGACTCAACTCCAATTTTCAAATTTCCATATCTTTCTCCACGGTGCATATAAATGCGAGCCGTTTGCGCTCACGCGTCCGTGTTGATCCCCTCTTCCAATCCCTGAATTGGTTTCTCCAAACCGATCTATTTTCGTCGCAATCTCCAAAAAACCGAGCTCCAACCAAAGGTTTTCTCCGGCGAACTACGGCTTCATCCGACGTCCCCCGGCCGAACCGTCTGCGGCGTTGGCTTCGCATCGTCGCGTTCTACGTCATGGTTCCTTCCTCTTCGCCCGAAGATCACCGGAGCACCGTCGGCCATGTCAAGCCCTAAAGCCGAAACGTGTTCATCGCGTTCCTCGCTACCTCGGTGAGTTTTTCCAAAATCCGACCGCGTCATCTTGTGCCCCTCGTCAATACCTATCTTTCCCCTCTTGTAGATTCAAGTTTCATCCACCGTGCGCCGAGAATTTGACGTTCTCTCGCCTCTTGCCCGTCGCCCTTCTCCGGTCAATTACTCCGCAACCGTTGATCCCCTGCCTTCAACTCCACCACCGTTGAGTTCGCGTCGCCGCGTTCTACGCCGTGCTCACCTTCCTTTTCGCAGATTGTCACCGGAGGTGTTACGCGCCCGTGAGGCCGCCGTCGTCGGCGTTCTTCGCGTCGCTGCCGTCGCATGGAGCAAAATCTTGATGTCCGGACCGCGTCATCATCTCCGGCTCGTCGTTTCCTTTCCGTTTTGCCCCTTCGCCAACGTTGGTTCGCCTCCATTCGTCGTCACCACCTTGAGCAAGAATCAATCGACGTCTCTGTTCACTATTCATGCCTGTATGTCCAGAACGTACTGTTATTTGTTCTCTGGTTCGTTTCTTCTCTAGCTCTCTAATGTGTGGACCCTTTGCCATATATATATATATATATATATATATATATATATATATATATATATATATATATATATTCCATGTAGACCCCACATGTCATCCTCCTAATTAAACACCATAATTATTTATCTCACTTACATGCGGGTCCCGCATGTCAGTCAACCTTGGTCAACCCTAGTTCATGAGCTTGGTCCACCGTGGACTAGCATATCTCCGTGGACCCGGTCCATAGACCAGTGGCCCACATGTCAATCCCTAATTCTATTTTCAGGAATTAATTTAATTCTTGGAAAATCCTTTTATCTTATTGGTCCCACTTGTCACTCTCTCTACCTTATTTCTGGAATTATTTTAATTCTAGAAATTCATAAATACCAGTCGGTCCCACCTATCATACACTTATTCTTTTCCTAATATTTTCGGAATAGAATATTCTGAGAATATTCCGTAGAGCTTTTTCATCTTTTCATGTGAATTCCAATCTTCCGAGAGCCATATCTTCTTCATCCGAATTCTGATTGAACTCATTCAAGTTTCTAAATTCATCTAAATTCAATATCTACCTTCCAGTACCTTTCAATTTCAATTTGGAGTTTATTTGATTTGTCTTTTGAATTTAGTTTGTTTTGCGCTTTCTTTCTCGTTAGGCGACAAGTCCCTAATCGTCCAAGGAGTCAAGATCAAGCAAGTAGAAGATTGAAGATAAAATAAGATCATCATTGCTATAGCAAGGCAAGTTATACCTTTGATCATATTGAATCCCGCTTTTAAAATTACTTTGATTTAAATTATTGCATTTACTTTAAGTAATTATTTAAATGCTTTTGGGTTTAGCTATTAATCCAATTTGTTATATCCACTTTGTTTATTGTATGTCATAATCTTTTGTCACCCTAGATTGGTTCATATTTAGTTGGTGCTATGGTATTACCATCGTGGGTTGGTTAGTACGAGTAGATTGCTTAGCCATGCAACAAGTCATCATCATAACCTGAGTTGCAATTATAAATTTGACTATGTGATTATGGAACTTTGTGTAAAACCGTGTGCTATGTGTTATTACTTCGTGATGGCATGTGTTGCACTAAAACCAACTGGTGGTAAAGGATTTGACCGAGGCAAGTGGTGGATACTGTGTGAATCGTGGCTTTGTGATTGGGATTTATCTGTGTGGTTTAGTTAGAAAATCGGAAGTCTTGCCTTGGTCAATTAAGGACTTAACTTTGTGCGCCATTGAACTGAAGCTATACTGCATTTACCACATGTCCGTGACAGCCTAACTTAGTAGGTTACTGAGTTTCAACATTGGGGTTCGTGGATAGGTTAAGCTTTGTGATACGGGATCGTGAATAAGAACGCCAATGTTGAGACGGTTGCCGAACCGCTTTGTTATGATCGGCGCCACACCGTTATATCGTGTGGGTAAAGTGTACAACCTCTGCAGAGTGTTAAACAATCTATTCGAATAGCCGCGTCCGCGGTCATGGACAATGCTCGGGGATTTCACACGAGGGGTAGTTTTCATAAAATAATTGGGAAGAGATAGCTGTGTGATTTAAGTCATATGGCTGTGTGAAAGAATTTGATTAGGCTGTGTGTCTTTGTGAAAACAACTGTTAAATTAATATGGTCTATTTGTTTTGAATTATGCTTTCAATCTATTATTCATATTCAATTGCAAATGTTGCATTTCGCAAAATAACCACGTAAGCCATTTCCTTTGGAATAAGCTCGCATCTATACATTGCATTCGTGGTATGACTTATGCGAGTACGGTTGTGTACTCACGCTTGTTGTAAAACTTGCGCCAAACCTACAGAGTGGAGGAATCATCGGTCAACAAGGTCTACTTCAAGGATCGAGAAGAACTAGGTCGCGACTCACCATTGCCCGTGGGCATATGGATGGGCTTCACCGGTTATTCGCTACGCTCATTGCAGCCTTCGTGAGTTGTTCGCCTTCCGAGGCATTAATTGTAAGCTTTGACCTTAAGGTCTTTACTCGATATTTATTGTTATTTGCCTATTTATTAGTCATCTTTGTATATGGAAATGATATTTCATCAATGTTGCCACTGTGCACTAGCGTGATCCTGGACTAGTGCAAGATACACGAGGGTCCGTAATGTAATTTTGGGTCCCGACAGTGGTCTTTGGCCGGGTTGAACCGGAAATGTTTTATGCTCGAGCGAGTGGGCGGTGGTAAGTGTGGGTGCTATAACGCACATTGGGACGTGGATTAGTCTCATCTGAGCAGCCAACTAAGGACTTAACCTTGAACCATTGATCTGGGTCATACCGTGCAACCACATGTCCAGGATGGGGTGGACTGGGCCAACTAATTAGTAATGCTTTGAGTCGGTCCTGTTTTGGTTGAGAACGGCGCAAGAGGGGGCATGAATCTGGCGGGAGTAAGACCCGTTAGAAGCAAATCCTTAGCGAGCAGAATCGAGTCAAAACAGAACTTTGTAAAGGCCTTGTCACGAGCTCTAGACTGCTTACCTAAGGTAGTGAGCGGTGGTATCGACGGATGCCAAACAAACTAGAGAATTCGTGTCTTGTGGGTAAAACTGTACAACCTCTACAGAGTGTATAAAAACTATTCGAATAGCAGTGTCCCCGGTTACGGACATGCCCGGAGATTTCACGGAAGGGGTAGATGTTTTCTTTCAAATGGTGGAATTGATGGTTTGGACGGAATGGTTAGAAAGATCTCTAGTTGTTTCAAAGAACTGAATTACTTATGTATCAATCTTTTAAATTGTGCTTTTAATCTACTTATTGTATTTATTGTCAATTTTGCTATCCGCAAAATAGCCATAAAGCTATCCTTGTCTAGCCTCGCATGAATAATAATTGCATACGTTCTCTATGACTTGCTGAGTACATTCAAAGTACTCACGGCTTGCGTCCTGTGTGATTAATCCCCACAGAAGAACCAGGGAACTTAAAGTATTATGAAGAGGAGTATCTTGAAGACTTGGCGAACTAGGTCGCGTCCTCCACTCAAATGGCCTCCGTGAGATATTTTATTTCCGCTGCAAGCTGTCTTTTGTTGCTAAGCCCTGCATGGCACACTCTGTAAGACTTGACCATAAGGTCCTTTTGCTACTTAGTAATATTAATTTATCCGCTTCATCGTTATTTGGTTGTATAGTTATGAGTACATCTTTGTTGTAACTGTGCGAGCTAGCTACTAATCATGGGACTAGTTTGGAATGCACAGAGGGTCCTAGGGTTGTATACCCAGGGTCCCGACAATTTCGTAGGAGCAGTTTTTTTTACAAACTTCTCCACATAAATTGTGCTTTAAAAAGCTGAGGTATTTAACAAAATCATCTATATAGTAAAAGCATTAAGGAGATTATGTTGCATTCGAACCATGATTCATAAAAATTTATGAATTTAATTATGGACTATTGAAAATTGAAGCACATGAAATACAAAGCTTGAACATCGTTCACAACTTTTTTTGGTTTAGCTTCAAAAAGTTTAGTACATGTAACATGATTTCATGCAAAATCCATCCTAGACTAAAGAAATAAAAATAAGCATGAATTTAAAACTACTACTATCACCACACAAGTCCTACTTCGCTCTTACCTACTGGTTTTTCTGCACATTATCAAATATTGAAGCAACTACCATTTTTTATTCCCAATGGTAAAAATGCGGGAGTGCATAGCTTTCGACCTAGGTTAGATCCTCAGTCGAAGGGGGTGAAAACTGAAACAACCCTATTTTTCAAACAGGGTATACCCAGTTTGCGCAATCCCCTAGGATTTTTATTGCAGACCGGAATGGCGCCAAACCTGCTTACGAACATTTAAAAGCATTAATTTGATTGAATTATGGCCTAATGGCTATTTTGCAGCAACAAAATGGGCATCCCAAGCCCAAAGCTTACATTCAAAGGAACCAAATAGCCTCCATAGAAAAACTTTAGTGCAGTACTCAGCAAACCGCATGGGAAAGCTATTTAACTACTTGCCAGGAATTCAATTGATTGTTGATAGTTTACCATATCAGGTATATGTGGATGCAACATTTGAGTTTAAATAGTTTGCCTTTAAAATAGTAAAATCGTACTAATATAACATCAGGGGTTTCTCAACATTTGTAATTACCATCTTAACATCTCAAAATCTTTACTTATGCCTCATATATTGGAATCACCTATGAACACAACTTTATTAACTGGAGGCACGACGTATTTGAATACCATTGATTATACTCTGCAGAGTTGCCCAACTTTACCCACAAGATACCTCAAACTCATACTGTCATGCAATATACACGTAACCTGATAGCGTGTGACTGAGTTGAGATAACAATGCATTCCCACTACTCAACCTTTCTAGCCTCTACCTGGTATGTTCTTGGACAATATAGCCATCAGGAGACCGCCGGCCAATAGTAGAATGTGTTGTCCAATGTTGACTGTACCTACCGTTGTGTAGACCAGCGTGATCCAACAAGAGTAGGTAACATCCTATAGATATTTAATTGGAAGAGTAGTGTAATAAAGTAGGTAACATCCTATAGATATTTAATTGGAAGAGTAGTGTAATAAACCAAGTTGGATATACCAAATCTATGGTTGAGCGAGTTCTATGTATGTTATTTGGTACAAGGTTCTAGTGCTTACCTATCTCCAATGAGGAACTGGACCAACACCAACTCGTGGCTATCCACCTGCTTGGTCTCGCCTTCGACTCACTTTTGTCAAGTCTATTGGATTGTCCATCCTCCTGGTCTCAACCCTCAACTCTCTACCAAAATCATTAGCAGTTAGCCAATATTCCTTTTCAATATTCGTAAACACATTGTGTGACAATGCCGAACATCTATTAATATTTTATGTATCTTAAACTTGGCAAGGTGAATATAGCCTACAAAAAATAGGTGGGTGTTGGTGATGGGATTTATCTAAGCATCATGACATTCAAAAATATAATTGCAATAACAAAGTAATTGTCATAAATATGATAATAAAAGTAACATTATAAGTACATAAAATATAGGCTCAAAATGATTAAATGAATGCAACTTGCCTTCTTATCCACAGTCTGACTGGATTTACCTCCACAGTCTGACTGGATTTACCTCTCTCGCATCTTGATCAACTTCTTCTATAGCATGATCATCCAACTCGGGTTCTAACGCAAAAGAAAGACAAATAAATAAGTCTGGGCTCAACAGGAGGCAAGCTGGAAAAAATATGAAATAAAGAAACCCGAAAAGAGTAAAAAGAAAGGTGGTGGGTGGTTGAGATTTATTTGGTGCTTGATTTGGCTAAACGGAGTTGAAAATGGGATTCGCGGGCTTGAAACTATCAAAATGGATACACACACATACATATACATATACATATACATATACATATACATATACATATACATATACATACACACACATATATATCTTATTGGGTCTAGATGAATAGTGTTAGGTTTGGGTGAACAGTGCCAGGTCTTGTACTACTTATTACAGGTTGGGTTTTATGAACAGTAACGGGCTTTGGGCTTTGGTTAACGGGTTGGGCTTTGAACAGTGCTGGGCTTACAGTTGAGAATAGTGTTGGGCTGGCCCAATTCCTTGGCCAGGCCGAAAGGCTAGCTGGGCCAGGCCTCTTGGCCAAGTGAAAGATCTAGACCCGCCATTATGTGGTAATGGAGTTTTGGTGATTAATGATAAATCTAATTAGGAGACTAACACTTTTATTGATATACATATTGTGTAGTCTTATTTGGATATAAAGGTGAAAATCATAAAGGCATGCAAGTGATTAAGTGATTAATGACAAATGCACTTGTGAGACTAACACTCTATTGTTATATCAAGTTTAGTCTCACTTGATATAAAAGCAAAATCCAAACAGTATGTATTCATAAATGACAATCTATTTGTGAGACTAACAATTCTATTGATTATCTATTGCTTAGTCTCGTTTGGATATAAAGATGAAAATACAAGAGGTATGCATTCTACTTCTTCTTATTATATCTTGTTGCATTCTCTGATCCAAAATATAGGTTAAACTCCACCAAAAGGTTAACTTGGATATGTGCATATGTTTCCATTACACATTTGTGTATGCACACATTTAGGGGAGTTCATTCTATATTTTTGTGGTTTCATTAGTATTGATCCATATTCTCTTTCCACATATATTAAGGATCTTTACTTTGAAATATATCCTTGAATATATTTAACTTGTGTAGTTAATATATTCATATGAGTATATACAACTTGTGTAGTTTGTATACACCCATATTTAGTATATACAACTTGTGTAGTTCAGATATACTTGTAGTATATATAACTTGTGTAGTTTATATATACTCATGACCTTGTTGTTTCAGAGTATTGATCTTTGTGATCTACTTTGAAACATAACTCTTGAGTATATATATAACTTCGTGTTTATATATACTCATACCAATTATATTCAATTATTTGCAATTGTGTTGTGGGACTAATGTGTGTGCTAAGATGTTTTCAAGGCTTAGTCCCGGAGTTTGAATGATGACATGAAAAGGAAATGCAAAGGTGATAAAAGATTGACATGACTCAAGACAAAGGAGTCATGCGTTGCATTTCGAAAAGCTTCTGGAAATGCGGTAGTACCGGCGTTGTATGCGCGGTAGTACGCACCGCGATGTACCGATTTACGTGCGGTATGAAAATTCCAAGAGCATTGCTTTTGGACTTAGTTTGCTCGAGGTGGAGCGGTAGTACCGAGTTCATGTGGCGGAACTACCACAGAGCTGCATGACCGCAAATATGTTGGCGGTATGTAAATTCCGAGAAGGTATTTTTCAGTATTTCTCGAGCCTCGAAATCGGTAGTACCAAGATTCAAAACGGTATTACGAGAGCGGTATTACGGATGCTAGTTGATGTAATACCGCACCTTCAAGAATGGATTGTTCAAAAGCATTTATGCGGTATATCTTGTTAATTAATGTTAATGACATTGTGGGACTAACATTTTCCATGAGTTGGATAAATAGGTTATGTTCCAGTGGTGATGAAGACTTTGATGACATCATGAGTTGATTGTCATCAAGTCAAGGTTCAAGAAGATGATGCATCATGTGTTGATGCATATCAAGATCTCAAGAAGAGATGATCATGAGTTGATCATCAAGTCAAGAGAAGACTCATCATGTGTTGAGTGAGGATGCATCATGGGTTGATGCATATCAAGACGATGACCCGGACTTGAAGTGAAGATGTGCGTCATCAAGCTTCAAGTGGTTGCGCAAGGACAAGGTATGACTAGCTAGGGCTAAGGATGTGTTCCTAGTCTTTTATTGGTCTTGGTGTTTGGTTGGAAGACCGGATTGCTAGTATAGGTTGCCGTACTATTAAGAGGGGTCTTGTCTAGTAGCTTGAGTTAGTCATGTGTTGATAGCTCATTGTGTTTTCTCTAGCTCAACTTAACATGTTGCCTATATTTGCGAATGTGTTTTGCAAATAGTTGAGGCTCATGGATAATCCTTGTAGCATGTGACTATACTTTGCAAATGTGTTTTGCAAACGGTTGAAGTCCATGTACCTACTCCTTGTAGCATGATCTAAGTTTGCAAATATGTTTTGCAAATTGTTGGGATTCATGTATTTTCCCTTGGCATGGTCTAAGATTGCTTGTTGCTAACTCTTTGGACTTAGACCATAGTAGTGGCTCTTTGAAGTTGTGCTTTTTGATTTGATAAAATGTGTTTGAGATCAAATCAAATAGGTGGGTTGAGTAGCCCACTGAATAAGCTTTCAATAGAGTCCAAGATCACTCAATTCGACATCGGAGTCAAAAGTTATGACCTTTTACCGAGTGTCGTCTGTGCTGAAAATTGGGTTGCGGTAGTACCGCCAGATAATCTGCCGCGTAGTACCGCTCGTATAATCATGTAGTACCGCACCAAGGTCAGAACGGCTAGTTTTTGCGATTTCAGCTCCCAACGGCTAGTTTTTGTTGTGGGGCTATAAATACCCCTTGGCCGGTTGATAGACAATCTTTGGCATCCCATTGAGTTCCTTTGAGCTAAGAGCAAGCCCTCTACTCCCATTTATGAATGTGTTGCACTTAGTGAGGTTTGAGAGGCAAATCCTATTGCATGTGTTGCATTAGGTGGTGGATTTAGTATCCACGAGAGCTTTGACACTTGATTGGTTCAAGTGAAAGTTGGAGACTTGTTACTCTTGGTGTTTGCCGACACCTAGACGGCGTGGAGGCGTGCGTGGCGTCGGTGATCTTCTCAAGTGAAGCTTCCGAGAATACCCAAGGCGCTTAGGAGTATTTTGGTGCTCGCCATCTCCGGAGTGGAGTAAGAGCAACCCTAGTGGAGCGAGGTGTTTGATACCTCTGAGGAAGGCTCAATTGGTGGAGCCACCCAATTGGTTTGGGTTTCTCAACGTGGATTATGGGAGACCTGCAAGTCTCCGACCACCACGGTAAAACATCATTGTGTCTCGTGTGCTTCTTGTGATTAGCTTTCATATGCTTTACTTTGTGCAATTTACATTCATTGTATAATTGCCTATTCATTTGTATGATTGCTATCGTATATGTGCTTGATTGATCATATCATTAGTTGATAGCCTACAAGTCTTTGCTAAATTGCTCTATTTATTATTGACTTGTATTTTTGGTGCACCTAGTTGTTTAGGCGTTAATTGTGCTAAACCGAATTGATACTTAGCTTCCACATTTGAAATCTGTTTTAGCGCATAGAAGTTTTAAATTGACCATTCACCCCCCTCTAGTCGGCCTCCTCGATCTTACACCAAGTGGGAGGCGGCTTGTGGCGTGTGGCCCAGGAGCCAAGAACGCACTCCCGCAGACCCAAGCCGAGGGCGACGGTGTTGTCGAGGACGGTGATGGCGGCACACACCAAATAGGGGAACTCGCAGCCGTGCACCATGCTTCAGCCAAGACGGCCGGTGCATAAGCACTAGTGGGCCAAGGGGAGTCCGACGGTGGTGGCGACGAGGCTAGGGGAGCTCTGGCAGCGTGGTGGCGTGAGCTGTGGGCAACGCGGCCATGGTGCATGGTGACGGCGAGCTAGGGACGGTGGGGATGGACTTGGTGGTCGGGGACGAGTTCATGATGGCGAGGGGATACTAGGGGTGTGTAACATCCCACGTCAGAATTTGAATTTCAAATGTATGAAATTGAGAGGAATTTAAAACTTTTGAGTATAATTTGTCTTTTGGAGCATTTGCATGATTTGTTGTTTTTGAAAATTTTGAAATCAATAAAAACATACAACTCAAATCATGACTCCAAAGGAAAATAGGAACAAAAACTTGTGATCATCCTCTGGAAATATTTTTCCTATCATCTGGATCATCTTAGCCACCTCTCTGAAAAATCTCATAATTTTTAAATTTTATTTGCTATTTCAAAAGAGCAAGTCAAACCAAATTGAATTCTGGTCAAACCCTCAGGGCAGCAGTTTGTGGATTTTCTGGAGAAAAATGTAGTGCATGAAAAATCCTATAAAAATTACACAAGGTTTTCCTCTGTCCCAGGAAGTTCCCATAAAAAGTTCAGAAATTTTGGAGCTTCGGAGCTACCTCCAAAAATTCCCCAAACTCACAGCCTTTTCTTGAATCAAATCTGAAAACACCGCTTGTTGGGTTTGGACCGCACCGACTCGAGTCCGACCGAGCCTGCCGACTTGGCTCGCCCAACCGCCTTAACCACACCATCGCCGCAGCCGCTCGATCGCGCATCCACGGCCGAAATCGCATCGCTTCGCCGAATCTTATTTCCTCTCGCCGCTTCGCCTTGATCTTGATCTAACGCCCGCGCCGCCCTTCCGCTCGCCGCACTCGCGTGTCGAAGTCGCCGACGCCGCGGGCCCGCCTCGCCGATATTTTTTCCTCCTTCGCGCGACGCCGAGCGGAGATGCCACGCGCGCGCAACGCTCGCGCGTCCCGTCAACGGCCAATCCGCCGCCACATCCTTCCACTCGTGGCTTCGCCTGCTAACGCCGCTTCCATCCCGACTGCTGCCCACCTATATCCCGCCCCTCTTGCTTCATTTCCTCACTTCTCCTCTCGGTGGTGAGGAGAGGGAAGTCGTGTGAGCTTTCTCCTGCAAGCTCCAACCGTAGTGTCCCCTAGTTTCCTCCATGTGCATCCTCCCATTTTTGCTCACCGGAGGTTTTGATGTTGCTTGTAGGTTCCTAACCGAGTTCGTGCTCTCGCGGTCTCTGAGCGCGCCTCAAAGCCATCTTGGTGCAAACTTGGTCGCGGTGAGTTGTTTCCCAATTCTTTCCGCGTCACTTCATGTTCTAGACTATAAGGAGTAAAACCTCTCACTCAATTTGTCTGATTACTCACAGAGCTCTTAGGATTTGAGGATTTTCCTTTCTACTAAAAGCTTCCCTTTCTTCCTCATCTCCTGTGGTAAGCCATCCATCAATTCCTCGCTCGACACCTTACTTGGGTCTAGCTTGAGCTCTCTTGACCTCCCTTTTCTCCTCTTAGCCCGAGCCATCGCATCCTCGGGAACCTCATCGCCGCCATGACCTTCTTCGCCGCCGCCCAACTCGACAACCTCGACACCTCCGGTCATTGTGGTGAGTTCCTCGAGCCTCCTATTGCCCATGCGCGCGCTAGTTTGCCGCGGCGCCCTTATTCGCAATGTGCCATGAGAGTCGAGTTTCCCCTCGCCTCCGCGCTGCCGCCATGTGCCACCGTAGAGGTCGCCGCGGTGCGCGTGGAGCGCAAGGCTGTGCGGCTATTCCGACCCTCACCTTGCACCGCCGTGGACCATCTGCGCGGCAAGTCGCCGTGCCAGAACCGAGCGGCAGCTCGTTGTCGGTGGCCACCGACATCGTAGCATCGCTATTAGGGGTTTAATCGTGATGATTAGCATTTAAGGCGAATCTTTGTCGAATCGCGTGTTTAGGTGCAGCCCGTGTGGCTTACATACGGCCCGAGCCACTTAAGTGCGTGAGCTGCCCGTGGACCGTGAACCGCGCATGAGTTTTAGTCCATGCACCGTGCTTGTGGACCGTGTGTATGACAGTCGGACCCCACATGTCAGTGCGCTTTTAAAATCGGAAATTTAAATAGAAAACAGCACTGTGTATTGCCCCACCGGTCAGTGTCTATAGCTAGGATAGGGCCGGTGGAAAAAGTATTAGTGTTTATATATAATCTGAAATGTTTTATTTATAAACTGAAAAAGAGAATAAACTTCTAAAATGCATAACTAATTCATTTTAGCTCCAAAAGTGATGATTCAAATTTTGTTAGTTTCTATTTTAAGTGTACTTTAATATAAAAATGTATTGAATCATGTTGCTGTTCCAGAAAATGATTATGAATAAAATGACTTTAGGTTAGGTTTATTTTTGCACTAAAAATTGTTTTAACTTCAAAAATGCATAAGTATTTCTCTGTAACTCCAAATGGTGTGAATCCAATTTTGTTGGCTTCCTCTATTAATGAACTTGCTGTCAAAATTAGTATTAGGCATGTTACTGTTGTTAGAGAAATTGCTAATACAATTAAATTGTGCTCATATTCATGTCTTTGAAAATTCATAGAAAATGCATTATAGCTCCAAATGAGATGAATCCAATTGGGTTGTCCATCTTATGAGGTGCTTGATTTACTGTGAAAATTTCAGGTGCACCACCTTTCCAAAAAATTTTGCCAAACAAATTAATTATGGTGAATAGTAGCTTTTTGCATTTTTAAAGCTGAACCGAATTGTTTTGCTTATAACTTTTGCTTAGAGCATCCAAATGAATTGATTCTTGTTTCTAAATTCATTATAAATCATGCTCTTGCTGTTGTAAAATTTTCAGAGCATTTGGATAAAGTTGGTTTTTGACTCTTTTCGGTATTCTTCGTTCTTATCGGTTCCTATTCGCTTTTTCGTTAGGTGCCGACGAGGGTGTTGACCTTGAGAGTGAACCTCTGCAGCAGACCGAGCAAATTCAGCAAGGCAAGCAGTTTGATCATGATAATCCCTTTATTTTAAAGTCTAATATATTGTTTTCAACTTATATGTATGCATTGCTATGTTGTGTTAAATTGGTTAGCTATTCCTTTAGATGCATAACCTGTAGGTAAATGATATTCCTTTACTACCTGAGCCTAGGTTATTTGCTGTGATTAGAGTTTGTTGGATGAGCTCTCGTCACTTAGTAGGTTACGGTTCAATTGCTTAGCCACGCTTAGTTATCGGTAGAGATTAGCGATCATCGACTTAGTCGATGATCTTGATCACACAAAATTTATTATGATCCTTATGTTTCAGCCTCGCGCTGTGTTTAAAACTTCCAAACAAAAAAAAATGAAAAAAAAATGATTTCGACTTGGGCACAATGGTATGTTGGTGTGATCTGTTGGGTGTGATCTGGAATGGTGCCCGGGTCAATTAAGGACCGAACATCTTGTGAGTGGATGTTATCCAGCATTTTAGCGTGCTAACCACACTAGGTATATGGGACCCTCTTGACCTAGTACTTTGGCGTGTGTTGGCTCCAGTCGCAGGGGTCGCAGAGGGATGGTGTTTGGGAGCATGGTAGTTGTCCTAAGCTTTACCCCGTGGTAGTTGTCTTTCGGCTTTACCATGTAAGCGTATGGGTCTCTATCCATACGAGCGCTCGTAGTTAATACACAATCCGAAATGTCTCAGAGGACTTAGCGTGCGCAAGCATACCTTCTGAGTGTGCTTGTTGTGGCTTAAAGGCGATCGAAGTGTGGGTACATTGGTACACCCTCGCAGGTTAAAACTATTCGAATAGTCTCGCCCTAGGTTATGGACACGCTTGGGTAAGCTTTTCAAGAGTTAGACTACAACCTTTTGATTAAAACTTGACGGGGTGGTATGAATGGGTAATTCATACTATGGTCGTGGTGACTATCGGGTTAGTCACTTCCAAAGTTGTCATCATCTATCTATTGTTATGTTATTCTTGTCGTTATTTCAATAATGAAAATGAATTGCAAACTTGCCTTTGAAATGTATTACACTATTGCAAATAAAATTTGCTTTATGTTGAAAATGAACCATATGGCCTCCACTCAAATAAGCTTGCATGTAGCATATGAATAGGTCCGCTATTCCACACGTCGCCTTATGAGTACATTTTTGTACTCATTTGCTATGCTTAATGTTATTTGTTGCAGAGGAAGAAGGTGAGCCCAAGGGCCTCACTTTAAGTAGTCGTCTTTGTGGAGGGGTTTGGGACGACTAGATTTGGCGGTCCTGTCGGTTGCCTTGTGGGTAAAGGCACGCCGATTGGCTTTTGTTTATCGCCATCTTATGGCACTTTGCTTCACGCTAATTAGTCTTTTACTTGTCATTTGGCCGGTCGGCCCTCTTTTGTAATAACTTATATTGTATGGCTACTGTTTAGTAATGCGTTGCTTTGGATTCTATGTCTTGTATGGAATTGATGTACGATTTTGTGAAAAGAGGTGTGTGTACTGCATTTCTGGGAAGTAGACATATCTCGAGGCTTGGTTTATTCGATTTGTGATGCTAGGACCATTTGGAAGGTTAAGCATTACAAGCCGAATAAATTGGGGTCCTCACAGGGTGGGTTCAATTGAGAAGAAGGAAGGAAATGGGGAATTGGGCGGCGGCTTACCGGCAAGGGGGAAGAGAGGGTGGTGGCGATTTGAGAAGGTGGTCGGCGTTGGGGAAGGGAAGAAGTGGTGATGGTGTTGGCTTGAGGCCGTGGATGAGGATGGTGCGGTGACTCAGGCTTTTATAGCCGGTAAAGGGCGGCAGTGGTTGATCCTGGTCGAGCGCGGCGCATGGCAGCGACATGGATGGTCGTGCCCAATCGGCACTAGAAAAAGGAAAGCTAGCGGCGGGGTGGCATCGCGAGAGAGGTGGAGTCTCACTGGCACAAGGACGGGTGTTGGCGAGGGCCACAACAGCGGCTAAGGCACGTCGAGCAGCTGGCGGTAGTGGCACGGGCGTGGCGCGAACGGGCGGTCAGGGCAGTGCGGTGTTGGCGCGGTGGCGCTATTGTGCTGGGCGAGGTGGCAGGGTGAGGTGGCGGGTACTGGCAGGAAAAGGAGATGGAAGAAGTCGATAGAGACAAAGGTGGTACGGTGCGGGTGAAGGCCGGGGCGACACGAAGAGCAAGAAGACACAACAGAGGTGGCTATGCAAAAGGACACCTTTGGGCTAGAGGAAGCGGAAAGCCAAAAAGAGAAAGCGGGTTTTGGAGGGAACTTTCCAAATTTGGCAAGAAACTCAAAATGAACCAAACTTCAAACAAGTATTAAAAATTTGAACGTTTTGGGTCTTTTCAAAAACATTGTTCTTAAAAAAGATTAAAGTGTGATCATCTCACCTTCTACGCCTTTGAAGTGGTGGAACACGAAAAGATCACTTAGCATAATTTCCCTGATAAAAAAAAATGCTAACCAACTCAAAAAACAACAGGGGTTCGGTACAAAAACCTCTTCTTGATACTATGATTTTCTATTGGAAGACAGCAAACTCCGCCATATCAATTAGATCGATACCGGCCCATGATCAGTGTGGTTCCGGCTGGGCTAGGCTAAGCCCAATATGATACTACCGAGACGCGAACGCGAAGGCAACACCCGTTGCCGACTCGAATACAGCTTACGTTGCTGTTGCCGATTCGGACGTGGTACACGAGCTAGTGCCATAATAATCGCCCAAACAAAAGCATCCAAAATTCCAAAGCCATAGATCGATCGATCGATCTCCGAACGTCATGAAACCCTACGATACAATGTGCCAGATCCGCCACCAGCAAGTGTGCCCCGCCGCTAGCAACAACAACAACGGCGGCGGCGTGGCGTGGCAGCCGGTCGCGCCCGGTGGCTCCGCGCTCGCCGTCCCCGACGACCCGGTCGACAGCGCCCTGCAGCGCTTCCGCACGGAGAATGGCTTCGCCGTCGACGCCAGCGGCTGCGGCTGCGCGTGGTTCCGCGATTTCTGCGACGGGAACGTGGTGGACATGTCGACGTACAACGCAGTGGATTTCTTGGAAATGCTGCTGGACCTCCCGGACACGGCCGTCTTGGGTGCTGAGGCCGCGGAAACGCCAGCGCGAGCAGAAGCCGTCGCTGTGCCGGATAGGCCAGTCGAGATGAGCCGCTTGCCGTTGTCGTCGTTGAGCGAGAGCGACTCCTCGTCCGACGACGACGACGACCCCTGGCTGCCGGCCAAGTCCAAGAAGCGTGGCGGCACCAAACGCCGTCGGCAGCAGCAGCAGAGGCCTCCCGCGGGACAGGCGAAGCAGCAGCTACCGGTGTCCACCGCGTTGCCAGCGCCGCGCAGCGTTGCGGTCGCCGTTGAGGGCGGCAGAGGCAGTGGCAACGAGAGGTGGTGCCGCCACTGCGGCACCGCGGAGACCACCTTGTGGCGCGCCGGCCCGGAGGGCCCTAAGACGCTGTGCAACGCGTGTGGGCTGCGGCACAAGAACAAGTCGGCGGCGCCGACCACGAAACGCCGGCCGCCGGCGAAGCCAAGTTGCGCCAAGAGCAAGAACTACTCCGTCCTGCCGTTGGTCGGGGTCTCGGGGATGAGAAGGTGGTGAGGAATGAGCGCAGTCTCGTCGTTTGCATAGACTAATTAAAGCAGGCGTACGTAAATTAGCAGTGAGTATTTTGGGAAACTAATAACTTGGAGGTTTGTTGCCATGAATGTACATATACTCATACAGTTTGTAATAAATTTGTAAAAAATCTATCACGAATCTACGATAATTCAGTCGTTATTTTTCAATGCAATCAAGCAAAAGAAATCCATGGGGCTATATATTCGGAGTTGTGTTGCCGACTATCAAACACTCAACTCACAATAATATAAAAGTAGAACAGAAGACATAAGATGTGGTCCTAAGCTTTCTCTCAACTTTTTTGTTTCTTGCCTGTAGTTTTGTGCGTACAATGTGCAACTCCTGCCCCTCCTTATATAGGGGAAGGTGTGTGTCTTCATGATAGAATAAATCAAAATTATTTTTGAAATAATATTATTTTAAAAGAATTTACAAAAAATAAATAGTCATTTTTTTTTTTACAAAACTAGGCTACTTACGCTATTTGAAATAGCGAAATTGTCTAATTGTCATTCCAAATGGCGACAGTGGTCTAGGGAATGGCGACTGTAGCCCAGAACAGTGCAGAGATGACAATTTGGAATGACGACAGATAATTTCATCATTTCAAATGGCTACAGTAGGCTAGTTTTGTAATTTTTTTCCCGACTATTTATTTTGTAAATTTCTTTTAAAATAATATAATTTCAAAAAATCAAATAAATCATATGAGACTAAACTATGTTAATGACCCTCGTGGGCCGGCTGCCCATAATGGACCTTCGTTTAGGTAAAGTATCCACACAATCAAGCCTTTGTAAATGGCCGATATACAACACTTGAGAGCGAAAATAATAATGTGAAATAGCACTTGGGCCATGAAAGCAAATTTTTTTCCTTTGGAGAAGTGAAAACCAATGTAGACAAAGTAGTAGTGAATATGCAAAAGCTATTGTTGATGCCTGCTTTCCAAGGCGATTCTCTACGCAAGACACCATGTAAACAACCAACGGCGGCTTCGTAAAGTAAAATTCGGAGGAAATTGTACCAAACTAAGGTCATCAATCGACAATTGTGGCGTTAAAACATGAATTTTAGTCTACGACATGTACTTGTTTAATAATGTCACACAGTGATTTTGTGGGGTGTTTGGTTTGAGGATCATCCGTGATAGATCGATCTAGGATGAGATGATCCCTCGACCCGATTACCCCATTGGTTCATAAGCGATGAGAAAAATGTTGTAGCAGCAGCTGTGCGGCGTTGAAGACTCCACCGGGTGCAGGTTACCGGTGAGTTCAGAGGGGGGATGGGCGACGAAGACAACATCCGAGTTTGGTTTTGGAGGCAAAGATGGGGCAGAGTGCTAGTAGGTTCAACTCAAATTCGGCCTAGCCCAATAAGGTTCAACTCAAATTTGGCCCAACCACCTATTCTATAGGGCTGGACTAAATAGCCCAGCCCGACTACCTGTGCTGGGAAGGCTAGAAATAACAATCTTCTTAGCTCAATCCATGTTTATTCATCGGAATTGCTATACAATCGTTCAACTAATTTTTTTATGTGAAATCAATCGTATTTTTATCCTCTATATCGTGCTTGTGGATTTGTGCACCACCCCACCTTCTTCTTTGTCTTCGGCGAGGCTGACCATGCGCCTAGCGCCACCGTGATTTATTTATAAGCACAAAAAACAACAAAATACTCTGTTGTAGACTTTCTTGTTATTTAAAAACTCGTTTTATGTGTCACACTGTCTCTAAGCACATTTATAGCAATTAAAGCCTTAGATACAACCTCAAGAAATAATCTACTGAAAAGCTTGTTTTTTTATTAGATTGAGTACTCTTTTTTCTCTTAGTAACAAACTAAAAAATAAACCATCGTAGATACAGTAAGTTAATCCTAGTATAGAAAAGAGAATCACTATACCCATTAACAGCATTCAACCATCTAGACAACCATAAGGTTCGACCCGCGTTGAAAGCGGCCTTCACTGCCCCCCTTCTGAAACTTCCCTTCTTTCGTCCACGAGGCGGTCAAAAGAAACACAGAAAGGGGCGGCTATAACGCAGGAGTTGATTGATACCGTAGTCACCGCCTTTATTCGCCCTTTATTCATTTGCTTTTGTATCCGATTCCATTCATGACATCTGGTAAATTCAAGTTTCGCCACTTTCTAGTGAAAAAGGACAAGGTTCGTAGCCGAAGCAACAAAACTCCAGCGGGAGCGCGTGACGACGTCACCGCCCGATTCACCCGTGACGCTCACAAATTTCGTCCATAAACAGAAAGAAATCCCCTCCAATCCAGTCACCGCAAATGGTAGGCAGCCTACGCCATCATCGTGCACAGTGTAGAACCCACCAGGGAGTGGAGACAGAGAGGCAAGGCAGCTGGAGACCGTTCGAAAAGCGGGCGAGCTGGGCCCCACGCCCTCCCACCCGACGTGTCGCCTCCGGGTGGGCCCGCGGCCGTCCCCACCACATCCACTCGCGCTCTCCCGACCCTTCCAGAACCCCCGATCCGACGGACAGATCCGCCCGCGCCGGAACGTTCTACACCCGCCACCTCCGCCATAAAGCGGAGCCTCTCCCGTCCCCTCCCATCCTCCTCGTTCCAGGGAAAAAAATTCCGCAGAGCGACGCGAATCGCAGCAACCAAAGAGTTCGAGTTCTTTCTCTCTGATTCGTGAGGCTTTCGAGCGCCAGAGGAGATGGCGAAGGGGGAGGGGCCGGCGATCGGGATCGACCTGGGGACGACCTACTCGTGCGTCGGCGTGTGGCAGCACGACCGCGTCGAGATCATCGCCAACGACCAGGGGAACCGGACCACGCCGTCCTACGTCGCCTTCACCGACACCGAGCGCCTCATCGGCGACGCAGCCAAGAACCAGGTCGCCATGAACCCCACCAACACCGTCTTCGGTACGTGCCTCCTGCTCCAGACTTGCTTGATTCTCCATCATACTAGTGGATTTATCTGGTTGCACGCTTCCGAATACCGTAGTTGTTGATGCTAAGCATGTTAGATCTTCGGGAATTTGTTCTACTGTGCGCAAAGTTGTTCTGCTTCCAGTTTCCACACTCGTTATGACTAGCAGTAATCATTAGAAAGTCGAATCTGTTGGGAAATTTCGTGTTTGAAACAAGATAAAAGGCTGCTGTGCTATTGCCATGTGGTCCCCTGTTTCTAATACTAGTTACTAGTTGGACTAGCTTTGTTATTTCTTTATACAGTTGAAAGAGGAAAATCTGTTCAGAAATACGGTAGTGCCTCCGATTTGTCTTGTGATTGGTTATGCTGTTCGTAATGGTATATGCTGCTCAGTATTTATGCTTGATTAATTGGATTCTGACGTGCTATTAGATTCTTCATAGTTTTGTTAGAATTCTACCGGGAAGCTACCTTTGAATGACTTGTTATTTCTTTATACAGTTGAAAGAGGAAAATCTATTCAGAAATACGGTAGTGCCTCTGATTTGTCTTGTGATTGGTTATGCTGTTCGTAATGGTATATGCTGCTCAGTATTTATGCTTGATTAATTGGATTCTGACGTGCTATTAGATTCTTCATAGTTTTGTTAGAATTCTACTGGGAAGCTACCTTTGAATGAATCCTCTTTTTTTCATATGCTGGTTAATTTTGATTGAGAAATTAATTGGTACAGCCAATCCTTTTTGGAGAGTAATGGAAGGTAGCTTAATGAAAATCTACCTTTTTACTGCTGCTTCGCAGTAGAAGAAATCGAGACTCGGTTGTATGCTTAGATTTGCCTGAGTACAATCTTGAAATTTTCTGCTTGACTGTAATGGAATGGATTAATGGAACAATCCAATTCACTGATGTTGCTCTGTTTCCCAATGCAGATGCTAAGCGGTTGATCGGTAGGAGGTTCTCTGACCCGTCTGTGCAGAGTGACATGAAGCTGTGGCCTTTCAAGGTCGTGCCTGGCCCCAGCGACAAGCCGATGATTGTCGTCCATTACAAGGGCGAGGAGAAGCAGTTCTCCGCCGAGGAGATCTCCTCTATGGTGCTGATCAAGATGAAGGAGATCGCCGAGGCCTACCTCGGCTCCACCATCAAGAACGCCGTGGTCACCGTCCCCGCCTACTTCAACGACTCCCAGAGGCAGGCCACCAAGGACGCCGGCGTCATTTCTGGCCTCAACGTGATGCGCATCATCAACGAGCCTACCGCCGCCGCCATCGCCTACGGTCTTGACAAGAAGGCGGGAAGCACCGGCGAGAAGAACGTGCTCATCTTCGACCTTGGCGGCGGCACCTTCGATGTCTCGCTGCTCACCATTGAGGAGGGCATCTTTGAGGTGAAGGCCACTGCTGGTGACACACACCTTGGTGGTGAGGACTTCGACAACCGCATGGTGAACCACTTCGTCCAGGAGTTTAAGCGCAAGCATAAGAAGGACATCAGCGGCAACCCCCGCGCCCTGCGCCGGCTCAGAACAGCCTGCGAGCGCGCCAAGCGCACGCTGTCGTCGACGGCCCAGACCACCATTGAGATCGACTCGCTGTACGAGGGCATCGACTTCTACACGACGATCACTAGGGCTCGATTCGAGGAGCTCAACATGGATCTTTTCCGCAAGTGCATGGAGCCGGTGGAGAAGTGCCTCCGCGACGCCAAGATGGACAAGAGCAGCGTGCACGACGTCGTGCTTGTCGGTGGTTCCACCCGTATCCCCAAGGTGCAGCAGCTGCTCCAGGACTTCTTCAACGGCAAGGAGCTCTGCAAGAGCATCAACCCCGACGAGGCCGTGGCGTACGGCGCCGCCGTCCAGGCCGCCATCCTGAGCGGCGAGGGCAACGAGAAGGTGCAGGACCTGCTCCTGCTCGACGTCACGCCGCTGTCCCTGGGTCTGGAGACGGCCGGAGGTGTCATGACCGTGCTCATCCCGAGGAATACCACCATCCCCACCAAGAAGGAGCAGGTCTTCTCCACCTACTCCGACAACCAGCCCGGCGTCCTGATCCAGGTGTACGAGGGCGAGCGTGCCAGAACCAAGGACAACAACCTCCTCGGCAAATTCGAGCTCTCTGGCATCCCCCCGGCTCCCCGCGGCGTGCCTCAGATCACCGTCTGCTTCGACATCGACGCCAACGGCATCCTGAACGTCTCCGCGGAGGACAAGACGACGGGGCAGAAGAACAAGATCACCATCACGAACGACAAGGGGCGGCTGAGCAAGGAGGAGATCGAGAAGATGGTGCAGGAGGCGGAGAAGTACAAGGCGGAGGACGAGGAGCACAAGAAGAAGGTGGACGCCAAGAACGCGCTGGAGAACTACGCCTACAACATGAGGAACACCATCAAGGACGAGAAGATCGCCTCCAAGCTCGCGGCGGACGACAAGAAGAAGATCGAGGACGCCATCGACGGCGCCATCAGCTGGCTGGACAGCAACCAGCTCGCGGAGGCCGACGAGTTCGAGGATAAGATGAAGGAGCTGGAGGGCATCTGCAATCCCATCATCGCCAAGATGTACCAGGGCGATGGTGCCGACATGGCCGGAGGCATGGACGAGGACGCGCCGGCGGGCGGCAGCGGCGCAGGCCCCAAGATCGAGGAGGTCGACTAAGCTGTTTGATGGTCATCCATGGGTCTGCGCTACCGTGATGTTTCGGCTGGTGTTTTGCACCGCGCCTTTTGCGTACTCTGTCGTGTCGTTGTGTAGAAGTTCGATGAAGTTGTGGAAGGGAAAGACAAGCTTTCAATGGTTGTTTGGGCTTAAACTTGAACTTAAAAACAAACAGTTGCTTTCCTAATTAGCATGTTCTGCTCTGTTTAATCTGTTCATTGTTTTGTCCTCTACCTTTGATAAGATAACTTACATTGCTCAAGAGTTACCTCAATTTTTATGTGCATACGAGGTACACGTTGCATCTTGCACGTACGCGCCACTTCAAATAGTTGGAGGGACCAACGCTCCAAACGTACGATGGGACATTGGGACCTCCTCATATTACGATTTTATGTGTGTAATAAAATACACAAATGATGAATTTTAAATAGTTAAAGGGACCAACTAACACTCGAACGTATAATGGAAGCTTCTCATATTATGGTTCCATGTGTGTAACAAAATATACAAATGATGAATACAGTAACAAGAAAAATTAAAGTAAATATCAAATTCTCACAAAAAAAAAATGCAGGGAACCGTCAGTATAGATCATAGCTACCCCTTTAAAACTAGTTCAAATATCTCAAACAAACAAATTACGATGTTGCAACATGTAACATTTGAAAATAACAATAAAAATATCCGAAAATAATTATCTCAATATTTTTAAACAAAGATACAACAATCAAATGGTAAAAAACCTGCAACAAAAAGTTTACTCTTATACAACAAATCAAAAACATCGTTACAACAACCAAAAAAGGGAGTAAATATCAGAGAACCCCAGGTTTTGTGGCAGTTGTAACGCAAAACCCCAGTTTTTGAGTTTTATATCAGAGAACCCCAGGTTTTGGGGCATTTCTAACGCAAAACCCCAGTTTTTCTTTTTCCCGTCCACGCAGTTCCGTTGAGTTTGGTTACGTCGGAGCTTGGAGCGGTGGAGGTGCTTACGAGCGGCGGTGGTGAGGTCGGCGAGTGGGCGAATGGGTTTCCCAGTGGGGACCCCATGGGCAGAGGCGACAGCCGGAGAGGGCTGGCGCGGCGGCGGCGGCAAAAGGCGGCGGCGGCGCCACGGCACTCAGCTACGCGACGGCATCGACAGCGGGCTGGCGCGCCGAGGGAGGTAGGGCGCGCATGAGCTGCGTGCGAGCGTGGGGAAGCCGGCGGGGTGGTCCGGGTAGCTTGGGGACGGCCGAGGTGGTCCGGCGGTGGCAGCCAGGGGCGGAAGAGAAGGGGCACCACGGGCACTCGGGCTACGCGGTGGCACCGGCGGTGGAGTGGCGCACCGAGGGAGGTAGGGCGCGCATAAGCTGCGCATAGGGGTGAAAACGGATCGGATAGTTTCCGACCGATCCGGACAAAAACGGATTCGGAATGTCTCGGATCGGATTTTTCTCGGATAATTTTCGGATCGGAAACGAATTCGGATTTTTTTGTCGGAAACGGAAACGAATACGGTAGGCATGCTATCCGGCGGATACGGAAACGAATACGGATTATCCGGATAAGACTGAGTCGGATTCGATTTCTACCAAAAGTGGATTTCAGCCAAAAGAGAAAAGGGATTTAAATTGATTTTGAATTTGAGAAAATGCAACAAATCAAATAGTCTTTTAGAAAATAACAAATAGAGTTCAAAAATCCTATAAAAAATTATAGAAATTCGTTGAATTATTTTTAACTTGATAAAATTAATTCTAACTTAAAGTTGGTTTTTATTTTTGTATATAAATTATTTTAAATTTCTAAAAATAGGAAAACCTTTTTAAAATCAGAAAATTCAATAAATTAATTAAAATTTTCTTTTCACTTTAAATCCAATAAAATCCCAGAAAACTCAATAAATTTTATTTTTACATTAAAAGTAGAAAATAAATAATTGACTTTATTTTAGTATTTTTTCCTTTTAACTTAAAAACTCTTTTAAATCTTAGAAAATCCAATAAAATAATAACTTTATTAATTTTATTTTTGGTAACATACTTTGGGATGTTACGGTCATTTATGTATAGATTAACCATCTAGTCTAATCGATGTTAGTGTGAACTAAATTTTATGTATATGATGAACTAAGTGTGAATGCATGATGACTTTGTAAGTTATGACTTATGAGCTAAATATGGTAAACTAAGTGTTGTATTTGTGATGAACTAGTTAATGTAACTTACTAGTGCCAATGTTATGTGTGGTTGCTAAAAAAAATAATTCATGAATATTTACATCAAATAAATTAGTTATATGTTTTCGTTAATTTCTGGCAAACAATTTAAGAGGTTTTCATGTTCCGAAAAATATCTGTGACCGTATTCGTTTTGATTCGTATTCGCTCCGTGTTCGTATTCGATACTATCCGTATTCGTATTCGTATCCGGTATTCGTGATTAAATGATCCGGATCCGAAAAATAATATGAAAACAAATATGGCAAAGCCATTATCCGTCCGTTTCCGATCCGTTTTCACCCCTAGCTGCGCGCGAACGTGGGGAAGCTGGCGGGGTGGTCCGGGTAGCTTGGGGACGACCGAGGCGGTCCGGCAGCGGCAGCCGGGGGCGGAAGAGAAGGGGCGCCGGCGGTGGAGGTCCTCGGCGGCGGAGAGGACAAAGGGAGGTGGGGGTAAGCTTCCTCGGCGCCGGGGGCATGTGGTGACGGGGTTGCCCGGGCGAGGAGCTCACCGGAATGGCGGCACGACGGTGGCGCGCGCCAACCAGCAGAGCGGCGGTTTGTGCGTGCGGCAGTCGGTTGCCTCCTCGCATGGTCGCAGTGCCTGAACCTCCTTCTCCCTCCCTACCTTGCTTCCTCCCTCTCAGCCCTTGCGGCGGCGGCGAGCACACGGCCGCACATGGCGCTGGCGACTGGGTGACATGGGGAGGGAGCCAAGGCAAGCACGAGTGGCGCCTGGTCATGGGGATGCCGTAGGTGAGGTCGGGGAAGCTATGGAAGGGCCCAGGAGGCGGCGCAACGGAGGCCATGGCCGGCGGGAGGGAGCTCGCGGCGGTGGGGCTCTTTGGTGGGCAAGGGGATGAATGGAGGGGGGAGGGAGAGGAGGCCCGGGGCTGCGCCGTGATGCGGTTGGGAGGGCACGGAGATAACCGTAGGTGGAGGTCACGTGGTGGAGGGAGATGGTCGGAGCTCGGGCGGGGGTGGTGAGGAGATGAGGGGGAAAACGGGAAAAACGTAAAAATTGGGGTTTTGTGTTAGAAATACCCCAAAACCTGGGGTTTTCTGATATAAAACTCAGAAACTAGAGTTTTGTGTTACAACTGCCACAAAACCTGAGGTTCTTTGATATTTACTAAAAAAAAACCTCTTGCGGTGACAAAAAAATCACGCCAACACCGCTGGAGCTCGTCTTGAAACGACCACGGGCTCGCCTCCCGGGCAGTGGAGGACCCGTGCCAGTGGTCGCATTGACCGCAATCGTCGCCGCTTGTTCTCGTGCAGAAGCCGAGTGCGTCGCGTCATTGGACCCGTTCAAGGACGCTGGGATGCTCCACAGGGAGCTGTCGTCGCTGGAGGAGCCGGCCATCCAGATCCTCACCCTCTGCGCCATCTCTGCCTTGTCGACGAAGCTTGTCAAGGCTAGTGGAGCTTTTGCAGTTGCCACAGTGGCGGAGCTCGTGAAGGCATGGCCGCCCTCCAAGTGAATCCACACCACGGCGTAAGCTTCCGCGTATGGACTCAAGTAGAGCTGGGCATTGGGCCGTGCCGTGCTGGCCCGGCCCAGGCCCACCGTGTTTCGGGCCGCATCGTGTCATGCCAGCTCGGCTCGATCACTCCGCCGTGCCGTGCCGGCCCACCTCGCCTCCGGCTAGGCCCAGGCACAGCCCAAAGCCCGTCGTGCCGGGATCGTGCCGTGCCAGCCCAAGCCCAGCCCTAAGTAACTATAGAGCGGCGCGTGGGGAAGGAGAGGGAGAGAGAGGGAGGTGGTTGGAGGAGTGGAGGGACGGGGCGGCCGACGGCACGAGGGGAGGGAGGGCGGCGATCGGCAACGTATGGGGAGGGAGGTGGCTGGAGCTGGAGGGAGGGGAATAAGAGAATGTGATTAGGGATTGGGAATTTGGGAGCCGAGGCTCGGGAGAAGGGGTTGGGAATGGGGGTTAGGGGTGCTCGAGAGGGATGTTGGGCTAGACCGGGTGGCAGAGGGGGGTTATTGGTTGGGCTAGATTGGGTGGCAGAGAAGGGTTATTGTTTGGGCCAGACTGGGATGGGGAAGTGATTGAGTCAGGCCAAGAGAGGGAGGGATTAGGCTAGAACGGGAAGGTTGGGCCTATTTCGTGCCGGGCAGGCCCAAACATGGCCCAATTGATCGTGCCGTGCCGTGCCGCCCAACGGGTCGCATTCTCAAGCCCAGCCCAGCCCACAGTTCGTGCCGTGCCGGTCCGGCCCACCACGTGCCGTGCCATATCGTGCTTAGACCGTGTCGTGCCGACCGTGCTTTGGACCGACCCGAAAAAGCACGGCCTAAGTCCCAGCTCTAGACTCAAGCTGAAAAAAAATTCGTGTCCGGATCATTGGTTGTGCATAGACAGTGGACTGTTGAATTTATCTGGACGGTTGATGCGTGGGGTACTGCACACCTGTCTGTCACTGACTTGCGCGAGTAAAATATCGTAAGCTCGAGCCATGGCATCACTGTGGTTCGAATCCGATGCAAATAGTTAGAATAAGTACACAAGCAATCTTGCCTCTTTCGGGAGAAATGTACTATATTGAGTACTATATTAATGCTTCATGTGAGTTAGTAAGCTCGTTCGATGTGCGACCGTGTGATCCAACAGGGCCGTGGCCATGAGTTGGAAAGGGTAGAGGCCGGACTAATGCTAGTAAGTCATAAGGCGTTCAAAATGGCTTAAAACTGCGCCTTCATGGGAGTCGGCCGAGCAGAGCCTGCATCACGAGTTCACCAGGGATGGCCAGATCGCCCAAAAATCGTAGCCTGACTTGATAAAACCCGTGTAGCGTCTCTTAAATCTTACACCCGCTCCATAAGTTGATGATAGATGGCGCAAAAATGTCCTAAGGCGAGCGTTTCTCTAAAGCCGTATAATCCCCCGCAGAGGGTTGTTAGCTCCAGCTTCGCTCCCAACAAATGAGCTTACTCACGGACTCACCTCCGTCAGTGTACCAATACCGGCGGTAAAAATAACTGAGCAAACAAATTATCCAGAAAAAAAAAGAGGGATATAAGGTGACAAACCATGAATTGAAATTGGGACCAAAAACTCGAGATAGGTGGTTTAACACAGAACTAACACCATAAAGTTTAGCTGGCAGATCCAGTGCCAAGTCTAGTAGGTTCTACAGGTAGGAAAAACTCAAAACACCAGAACAGAAGTAGACTGCCATCAACTTCATGAACTTGAGATACTCTATTTCTTCTTATCGGTGTGAACTCCAGCAGACCTGCATACCCCAACAGAAGGTTCAGTTAATATGAATAATGCAAGAACTATATGTATTTCTAATCATTTAAGTATAAGATAAACATGCCAGGCTTAGATGCTCTTACAGTTTATTCAAAGAATGTCCTATTGTTTACCATAATAACTACAAATAAAACTTCCGTACTAGCCTAATGACAAATCAAATTAAGATGCGCAGAAACTATGAAAACAAAACAGTCCATGTTGTTATTTGGTTGTTATAGAAGTTTAAAGATTCACGGTATAATCAGCATGATACGTTAATCCCTCATTCCCTGTTAATATATGATTCATAATATTGAATATTTTATCTTGCACTTTTACTTTCGGTTTATTAAGGAAATGACAAATTAATAATTCAACACAGGTAATCACAAACAATGCTGGACAACATTTATCACCAAGCTACAGATTTGAAAGTTAAAACACACTTGAAAGTCTGGGGAAAACACACACTTGAAAGCAGAGTACTTATCTGAATAGAAGGTACCGAACAATATAACATTAGTCAGCACAGTTGACTACAAAAATGTATCCCAAGCTAATTTAACCCATATGTTAAAGCACAATCTCCACTGCAACTGAATGCAAGATAGATAGATACCAGGCAGTTTAGAATTGTAACTTAGCAAGGTTTGAAATTTACACACCTCATCTTCCTGAGGACATTGGCCATCTCCTCTCTCTTCTTCTTTGCTCTCTTGTGGGTACCAAGCTTTCTCTTCGCCACCTTCAGTGCACGCTTGTCCTTGCCAACTTTGAGAAGCTCAGTGATACGCTTCTCATAAGGAGCAAACCCAGCAACCTCCCTGATCAAGTTCCTGACAAAGCTCACCCTCTTGGTGCTTTTCTGCAAATCAACATGATAATCAGTAAGGAAAAAAAAGAGACTGAAAACCATGGCAAGTAAACTGTGAAAAAAGACATGAAAAACGTACAGAATTAAAACATCGAACCAAATATAATCTACTGGAATACCTACTTCAAGACTAGGAAAGACTTAGCTTTCTATAACACAAACAGCAAAGGAATTTTCACATCTCAAAAGGATAAATTAGACCGGATGCCTCAGAAAACCAATTCGATAAAACAGAAAATACACCCTGGCACCGAAGACGACTCAGAATTTTGCTCATTTCATATTCCGGACACCATGAAAAAAAAACTTGGAAGTTGGAAGGATATGTAACTTCACTTTTCAATCACAGACGGTGGAACAATACATACACTACGTAGCATGAAGTTGATAATCTATTTGCCTACTCGAAGAAAACCATATTTATATATGATGAATATATCAACTACACAAAGACAACCATGACAAAAAAGAACCAAGTGCCTGTATGCGTGCCATCTATCTTCCATCTACTGCCTTAGAAATTAACACCGCCATTTGTAAAATATAATATACAGCTTGTGAACTACTCATCTTTTGTTTAAAAATTTACATTTTGTAGAAGGCAGGGAAAAATACATAGAAAAATCAACGGCACTACACTTCATTTCAATGGTGGGATGTTGTTACATCCATCCATAGCTCCATACTAGCCACAAGCCATGATCTAACGAAGAACGTCATGCTCGACAAACATAACTATTAAAAAAAAACAAGCTTCCACCGCATAATCTACCAACAAGCAACCGAACCTAACACACTAAATCCGCACAGATCAACCACAGAGGATACTGCCACCCGCATCACCAACAGTAGGTTGCGGAAATAGCTCGGCCCACGGGATCAGACGCTTACCCCCTTGCGGTCGGACGGGCGCGGCGGCAGCTCGCGCTTGGTGACGACGTGGCCCTTGTTGATGCCCACGAAGAGCCCCGATTTCGGCTGCGACGGCGCCATGGACGAACCCTTTCCTGAGCAATCAAGCAGAAGAAACCCTCGTAAGCCACGGGGAGAGGCGAGGGGAAGCTCGTGGGGGGTGAGGGTTTCAGATCGGGGGCGGGGGCGGGGGCGGGGGCGGGGGCGGCGGCGGCGCGTGGGGGCTTACCTTACCTGGGAGAAGTGAACCGGCTGCGTCCAAGGAGAAACCCTAGCGGAGGCGAGCGCTTATATAGGTGGTGCGTACGCCTCTCCGCAGCGGGTAGAAAATGGGCCGGGCTAAGATGGGTTTACATAGGCTAGTATCTTTTTATTTCCTTTTCTTTTTCGTCTTTGTTGGGCTTTATTGTGGCAATTGGTCTAGTGTCTCCAGCCGGTTCGAGGATTACAAGTTGGCCTTTTCTTTCTTTTTTGGGCCATGTTGACTCATGGACTTTGGTCGTGCGCTACCATCGTGAGTAATGCAAGAACTAAGGGGCAAGGGCGATGTTGTAGTATTTCAGTTTGTTTTTTCCCTGGGCATGTATACTGATGGTATAGGCAATTTTTATAATATACTATCCATGTCACCTATAGACAACACTAAAGACAGCTCATACAATGGGTTGTGATAATACAGCCGGCTATAGGATTACAGACAACACACAATCTTTATTGCTTTTATTGGTTTTGGTGCTACAGTCGGCTGCAGAATTATAGACAGCAATATTCTCTCTCTTCGTTCTCTTTCATCCACGTCAGCAAAAATCCTATGTAGCAAATGCTATAGACGGCTGACATAAGCCCATTGTACATGCTCTAATACAGCAATTCTAGCTCTCTCGCCCAATTAAAACCGAAAATGATATTGGGGAGTTGCGCAGATGGGTCGCGTACCCTAGGGCACGGGCAAGCTAAGTCCGCACCTAGGGACACAGTATTGGTACGGTGCTAGCCCGGCCGACGGTTTCAAAATCATGAACAATATTTTTGACACTATTTAAATACTATTGGTCATTATTTGAATAGTATTTAAATCACTATGTACACTTAAAAAAATTAGCTAAGAGCACTTTTTTCTTTGTATTTTTTGTCTTCTTATTTTTTATGTATTATCACATGTACCACAAAAAAAATTCCACAATTTTTTTCACATTTAGTCACGGCGCAGCACAGCACACTCTGTGTCAAACTTGGGTGTCAACCATCGTCATCGCCACCCTTCGCTGTTCTCGGTGGCTCGGTAAGTCGATGGATAGTGGTGCCCTTGCTGCTAGGGTTAAGTTGTCACCTACTTGCTCATGTCGCCATCATAGTCTTGCTCTCGCACATTCGCACAGGAGTTGAAGGGTTTGGGTACGACATTATATGATCTACATACCAAGCATTTCCCTCAGTTGGTTTATGGACAAGCTTTATCTAGCCTGTGGTACAATACAACATTAAAAAATATCATCTATATTAAACCAACAAATTAACAAATAATATCATCCCTGACAGTGTCTACATTATACGCTCATAGAATAAGTCGCATTCCAAATAGACCGCATGAAATCGGGCACATAAAATCATGTGCTTTCTTTTTATACCTGATTTTCTATGTATTGTCATATGTACCAAATCCAACACCAAACATGGGAAGGGGTGCCCGCGCTCCCGCATCAATCATGGGTGCACATGCACCCCCATCGCGGCGAGCGGTGACGGTGTACTACTGCCCGAGGGCAGCGAAGGGTAGCGATGACGACAATTGACAAGGAAGGAAAAAATACAAAGAAAAAGTGTTCTTGACTGATATTTTTTTAAGTATTAAATAGTGTTGCATAGTGTTTTAGATAGTGTTAAAAAAAATATTGTTCACTATTTTGAAAACGTCGACTGAGTCAGCACCGTGCCCCTGGGGCCGTACTTGGCTTGTCCATGCCCCTAGGGCCGGGCTTGCCTTGTTTGTGACCCTAGGGCACGGACGACGAGTTCTGGCCCCCTGGGGCACAGACTAGGGCATGTGGCGTGTCCACACGGCCCCGTGATGCCATTTTCTACTTTGATTGGGTGAAGGATCTAAAATTGCTATTGAGTACGTCAAGACTGCTATATTAGCCAAAAACTCTATAGTATTTCAAAACCATAGTGTCAGAAAACCACAGTTTTTTAGGCCTAGGCATGAAATACTTCCGTACGTGAATATCACCGTTTTTTACAGTGTTTGGAAAAACCATGAGGCGGTTGGTAATTGCAGTTTTTGGTGTGGTACTTTGTTTTCGAAAATAGAAATTAAACGAGCACATGTAACAACACAAAATAGCTTTACTTAGAAGCCTTCTTATTATAGAGCCTAGCAAATGTCAGCGGATACCATAAATGAAGCTGCGCAGTACGTACCATTGCGTAGCGTATTGTATAAGGCATGAACGGGATTTTGTTAATATTTCAACGAAGTATCAGCGTCTGTGATTAGGAGCGCCAAGCGCTTCAAAAAGAGCGTGTGGAGTCATGGAAGTCGCCAGGCGTGGCTCGGTTTTGAGAAGGAAAAAAAGGCGGTTCGGAGTGGATTTTTTTTAAAAAAAAAACTCAAAAGAATACTATGGTTTATGAAACTGTGTTGTTTGTTGTATCCAAACACCTTAAATTTTTTAGTATTGTAGTATTTTTTTAGAAACTATGGTATTTCATCGAAACTTCAAAAATACTTTGTATCCAAATATATCCTAACGGTTTTGCTAGTTTTAAGTTGCCTGAAATTTTTTTAAGTTTAAATCACTTGTTGCGACCATTGAATTTGTATAGAGATTGATGTGTTATATGATTGTCATATGATTGGATATTGATCCAATGGATGTCATATGATTGGATATTGATCCAATGGTCACAACAAGTAACTTAAACTTGAAAAAATTTCAGGCAACTTATAAATAGACAGTCCCATACCCTAACGTGTGTTGGCGTGCACGGATGCTCCCGTCTCCCGCGAGCTCGGCAAGCAAGGTTTCCCTCCCGCTCCTGCCTCCGTGACAAAATCCGGCCAGCACGGTGAGTGCTCGCCGGTGTCGACGCCGATGGAGTCCACCGGCGTCGGCAGCGTGTACTCCGTGCTACGTGCTAATACTATCCCTACATGATCTGAGTAAAGTTGGGCGTGCGAAATTAAACAACACATTCTCATGACACAAAATCACACAATATATCGTCAACCTGTTCTTTTCTGGGCTTTGTGATGCGCAGCGCCACGGTTATAGCACACGTTTTTTTTTTTTAATGCCAATGTGCCTGGAAATCCTCTGTCTTCTGCCGCTACACAATTTTTATGCTTCAAGAATTGCCTCTATCAGTTGCTACTAGTATTGCCTGGAGGCATGCAGAACAGAGATGCGTCGCTAAACTTAGGGTTAAGTGTGACGGTCTAACTAACGCTAATGCAGAGGTATACATACGGTAGCTTGAGTTGTGAGCTATGATCGGTTTAGTACAAATTACGGCACCAACTATAGTAGCAGCAGTGGCGGAGCTAGAGCCTAAAATAAGGGAGGGCCCAAAATCAATAGACAACAGAAATTGATGACACATATATGCTAAATTGTTATGTCAGGTTATGGTAGAATTTGTAGTTATTGAAATATCAAAGGTTGATCTTGTCCACTCTTGAATATATCATGCCAAAGAAATATGCTCCAAGCTCTTAAGAACACCACGGCCTAGAATTGGAAACATTAGCTGCTGGCAAGATAAGATAGAAGGAAGATGCCAGCAGATAGAAGGAAGAAATAAGCATGGCTTCTAAGAATTTTGGTCTGGTTGGGGATGAAGGTAAAAGGGGCGACATATCCTGTGAACATGCACTAATCTATGGATATATGCACATGACAGATCTTCATCATCCATTTTGTAACGTGCGGCCAAGATGGACTGATCCCTCCCACTTGCTATACGTTTGCGAACCCCCCACCCCGCGATACCCTTTCCTCTCATTTCTAACCCCTCTCATTCGCCCTCATCCTCCTGCACCTCCCCAGCACGACCTGCCGCGTCGCCAGCTAGGATTCGGGCGCCAAGTCCCCCTGCGTCGACCCCTACGTCGCCAGCCGCGCCGCCAGCCGGCGCCGAGCCCCTATGCCACCTCCTGCGCCTCCGCCCCCGCACCGAGCCCTGCGCAGCCCGCCTGAGCCCCTGCGCCTCCACCACACACCGAGCCCCTATGCTTCCGCCCCCGCACCGCCCGCCTACGCCGAGTCCCTCCTCCTCGCGCCTGCTCCGCCCACCAAAGCCCCTACGCCCGCCTGTCAGCATTCAGTAGTATTCCATTACTGGATTTTCATCACTCACTGTCTAGCATTCAGTAGCATTAAGAATTTTGGTCTCGCTGGGGATGAAGGTAAAAGGCTAAAGAGCTAGCTGCGCCTAAATTGCTAAAGCTTGGGATTTTGGGGAAAGAAATAGGAGCACGGGAGTGGTGGATGAGCTAATGTAGGGGACTTAGGGAGGAAGATACCAAGATAGCAATAGACTATTAATCTCTATTACTTAAAAATTGTAGTTGGTTGTCGTCCGTCCTCCCCACCCTCCCACTATTATCCCTCTCTACTGACATGTGGGCCACATTATGAGCACACTATCTCCTCGCATCGTATGCTCCCTGCTCCTCCTCTCACAGCATCGCCTGCGACGCTGCCTGCGCTTCCTCCTCCTCTCCGCCCTCGCCTTCACCCCCGCTCCGCGCACCTCCGCCCCGTCGCCCGTCGCTGCTTTCATCGACCGGATCTGAACGGGCCTCACTTCCTCCTCTCTACCCCCGTTCTTCTGCTCTACTCCGCGCGCCTTGACGAATTGAAATATATTATATCTACTTAATTGATAAATGATTATATTCATTAGATGTTTCATAGCAACGCATGAGCACTTAACTAGTTAAACCTAAAGTCCATTGTCTACGTTAAGGAATTTCTATAGAAAAGGAGAGTCCACTGCCTGTATGGCCCAACTACCCCCGCCAGTGAGTAGAAGGTTCCACATACGAACATTAGAACATGCACAATGCTAGAGGTTCCTTTCACCACTTGGTGAATGGTCAACGATTCAAACGCAGACGGTACAGTCCTCTAGAGGGGAAATTTTTTTGAACACATATGAAACCACATGACTACGGGTACGTACCTGTACAGGAGTATTAATGACGGCCTCCAACTGAATAGAATGACGCTCAGAAAATTTTGTGTTCGTACTGAGCTGCCGTATGGACGTATGCTTGGACCTAGCAAATCTTTCCGAGGGCTGAGCGTGGCTCAGTTGATCAGAGCTCGGTGGATTGCTCTCATCGACTAACGTTTGAAGCTTGCTTCAGTGCTCATTAAGGTTTTTTGAATAATACACTCACATGTTGGTGTATTAAGTGGTCAAAGCGTGTGTCCGTACAAGACGCAACGTAAGGTTTAAGCATTCGCGCTCTAAATTAGACGTATGTTAAGAACACATCCATATGTGTATGAGCATACGCGAGTGTGGTGTGTGTGAGTGCGTCCGGCGTGTACTAAAAAAAAAAGCAAATCTTACCACGTGACAAGTTCTTGTCTGTAATACTAGTACCAACACATAAACCTACGTTCCAATGGTTCCTGTTTGAAGCTGTAACACGCGTGTCAGAGCCGCATCCTGTACTTCTACACATGATTAACACATAAACCTAATGTCAACCGCCCCTCGATCTGTACTTCTACAACAATGGAAATAAACCGATAATTAACCTCATACACATGACAGGACAGTAGTCCCAAACAGAGCTTCAGAGTCACATCCTGACCTGTACACCCTTACTAATGTCAATTGCTCCTCGATCTGTAGTTCTGTAACAAAGGATATACAACGGTAATTAACCTCATACACATGCCTGAACAGTAGTACCAAACAGAACTGTTAATGTTGAATATTCCAACTGCATGGTAAGATCCAGTAACAGTCCTCAGAGAAGTAGGACAACCTCCGAAGAACACCAAGCAGGTCCGGTAAATTAATTGAGTTTTTGGCTCATATGTTACTATTAACAGAGCTAATAGTAATTTTGTCCTTCTCCCGATGTCAATGTAAAAAATGACAACACCGAGCCGTCGACAGCTGATACATAGCCAAATCCGGTCCCATGCGTGCCCCAGGGAGCCGGACTCCCCCACGCACCATGTGTGAAATTCGGGCCCCTAGTGCGCGGACCAGGCTAGTCCGGCCCCAGGGGCATGGATCAGGCCGAGTCTGTCCCCGTGGGCACGACAGAGGGTAGTGATGTGCCCTAGAATCACAGTCAAGCGGCGGGGAGGATTAGGCATGGTTTTTTTAAAAAAATATTAAAAATGACTATTTGGTACTATTTGAAACACAATTTAACACTTTAAAAATATTTTTTCTTTGAATTTTTTCTTCTTATTTTTACCTCGTATTCGCAGCTTCAAATGTATTATCACATGTACCAGAAAAAAAATCATAAATTTCTTCATATGAAATCACGGCGCAACACAGTACACGTAGCTTCAAACATGGGTTGACACCCGTCGCCATCGCCACCATTCGCTGCCCTCGGTGGCTTGGTGAGTCGATAAACGGTGCATGTGAAACACTATTTGACGAGGCGGCGGCGGCCGGCAGCAATACACTGTCACCGATCGCGGCGGCGGGCGGTAGTACGCCGTCACCGGCCGCAACAGCGGGGGTGCATGTGCACTCATGCTTGGTGCGACTGCACGGGCACCCCTTCCCATGCTTGGTGTTGGATTTGATATATGTGATAATACATAGAAAATCAGACATAAAGGGAAAGCGCGTGTTAGATTTGGTTCATTCTTTATTAATTTGAAAATCAGACATAAGGTATAAAAAATCAGACATGTTTGGTGTTGGATTTGGTACATTCTTTATTAATTTGTCAGTTTAATTTGGATGATATTTTTTAATGCTATAATGTACCATAGGCTAGATAAGCATAACTATGAACCAACTGAGGAAAATATTTGATATACAGATCATATAATATCATAACCATACCCTTCGACTCATGTGAGAATGTGCAAGAGCGAGACTGCGACGACGACCGCGACGAGGGCAAGTAGACAACAACCTAACCATAACAGCAAGGGCACCAGGCCACCATCATCCATCGACTCACCAAATCACCGAGGGCAGCGCAGGGCGACAGTTGGCACCTATGTTTGAAACTGTGTGTGCTGTGCTGTGATTTCATGTGAAAAAATTTATAATTTTTTTCTGGTACATGTGATAATACATTTGAAGCTATGAGTGAGAGGTAAAAAAACAAGAAGAAAAAATTCAAAGGAAAATTATTTTTTAAAGTGTTAAATAGTGTTCCAAATAGTATAACCAAACATTTTTTTAATTCTTTTTAACAAAACCATGCCTAATCCTCCCTTCCGCTCGGTCGTGCCTCTAGGGCACGACACTAGCCTCTGCGTGCCCCTAGGGGTTAGACTCGGCCTGGTTCGTGCCCTTGGGGGCGGATTAGTCTGATCTGTGCCCCAAGGGCCCAAATTTCACATGTGGCGCGCGAGGGGGGGTTCAGCCCCCTAGGGACCGGACTTGGCTACGTGTCGGCTGCTGATAGCTCTGTTGTGTCATTTTTGGTATTACCCCTCGTCGTGGAGGTCAAAAAATAGAGGAGTGCTTTCAGCGCCGTTTCGGGTGTCTGGCTGCCTCCCGCTGTTACGTCTGCGGTCTCTGCCCTGGCCGCGGCCTCCTCAGCCTCATCTCTTCCCCCCTTCGGGGGCTTGGCCGTCGTCTACATGGTAGACGTTCCACCCTTTCCGGCGATAGTTGTTGGCCCATGGCCTAGCGCTTGTGCCTGTTGTGGCGGCCGTGGGATCCTCCTTCCCAGGCGGTGCGGCTGATGGAGGTGCCTCCGCCCTTCGGTTGCTGTCTTCCTCCGCTCGAGCGTACTCCTCTATTTTATCGAAGAGCTTGGCCACTGTGCGGATGGGCTTGTGAGTCAACCTCTCCGACAAGGGGCCCTTTTGAAGCAAGCACATTGTTGTGTTCATGACGGTGGTCTCGTAGACCCCCTTTACCTGGCACTTCACCTCCGTGAATTTTTTAAAGAAGCTGTGGAGGGACTCACCCGGGGCTTGCTTTGCTGTGAACAGGTGCCCCACGTCCTTTGGCTCAGCGTAATTTCCCTGGAAGTTGTTGCACACGAGGTCTTGCAATTGTTCCCACGCGTACACGGACCAGGGAGGGATGGTAAAAAACCAGGTCAGGGCTACGCCTTTGAGGACGAGGGTGATGCTTTTTTGCTTTTGTGGTGTCATCACCCCTCACTGCTTCGATGGCGATTTCGTATACCCGGAGGAACTCCGAGGGTTCTGTGCATCCTTCGAAGGGCATGACATTGGGTATTTTGAAGCCTTGCGACCAGCGGGCAGTCTCCAACCCCACGCTCAACTGGGAGTTCGCCCCGGAATAGCGGAGTCGGGGATGTGATTGCGCGTGCTGGAGGGGCGATCTCTCCTGCCCCGGCGGTTTGTTCCTACACGGTGGTCACGAGCTGGGGTGGGGTTGTGAGGACTACCCCTGCTAGTTGTCGCAGACTTACCATCACTCGGCGGAGGTCCGCTAGCTCCCACTGGAGGGCTTCGTAGGCCTCCTGGGTCACTCCCGCTGCCCCGGGCGAAGGCAGGCCCACTGGGTGTTTCCTGGGTAGAGATGCCTCGGTGGGTGGGGTGTCGCCCCTATGATGTCTCCATGCATGAAGTTGTTGGCTTCCTCCTGTAGGATCGCGGGAAGGCTACGATAGCACAAACAAAAAATTTACCGCGCAACCAAGAAACCACCGCAAGTAATAGATCACGAGATTACCACTAGATGTGCCGACTAGTAGTGGAAGTAAAGTCGATGTAGCGAGTTGAAGCAGTCGTAGTCGTACTTGCCGCGCGCCTTCTCCTCCTACTCCGATGAACGTCGTGAGTCGCGGATCGTCCTAGTGCTGATGCTTCGCAACAACACCTCCAAGGTAACCACACGTACGGGCCAGGGACACCACGCGCAGGAGTGCTAGCACCGGCGGCGTGGTTGAGGAGAGCGTGGCTATTAGGGTTTCGGGATTTCTTCCAGAAAGATTGATCGATCACCTCATCCCATGCCACCGCCCCTCTATATATAGGCATCAATAATGGGTCCCGAACATAAGGCCCATTAGGAACTCGTGGCCTATAAGAATTCGGATCACCATCCAAATCAAATCCTAGTCCTTTAAGTGTGTGATCCTATAGGTTCATGTGTAATCGGTTGTGACTCGAAAACTCTTTCCCGATCACGAGTCGTCAGTGGTACCTAGCAGCACATAACGATTCCCGAACACACACATAATATATATCGGACGAACCTTAATGCAATATGATCTACGACCAGGTCCTTATCACTTACGACCAGCTCGTACTTAGTCACGACCAGTTCATAATCAGTTACAACCAGTTCATAACTCCTTACGACCAGTTAGTATCTAACTACGACTTGTTTGCAACTCCTTACGACCAGTTGGTGATTATGTTCGAGTAGTCCTCGACTAGGTCGCATCTCCATACGACTTCGACCAGTCTACGACCTTGGCAACTAAACGACCTGCTTGTGTATTCTCCCTTTGCCTCACGACATTTGGTTAAACTCCAGGTGAGATAATATGTCATCCATGGACTGTTCAATACTTTCTCGATCAAGTGTCGAATAACTTCATGTGGTCAACACTTCGACCACTAGTGGCATGGCTATGCACTTTCTTTATTCGACCACAACAAGGGGCCCAGAGACATCTCTTCCGTTATGTTAGGAGGGGCAAATCTCATATCCGACCAGTCACATTCCTCCGCATGTTTCATAGCATACCCGAAAGCTACCTTTATAACTACCCAGTTACGGAGTAGCGTTTGGCAACCCCTAAGAGTGTTATTACACATGTAGGAAACCATGCTGATCTCATGTCTAAGGATTATACATCATCATTGCTTGAGACCAACTAACGACACATAGAATCATAACAATCTCAATAGTATCTCAAGGTGGGTCTTATCCAACACTATATTCTCTAACATGTGTTCACATTATTGATTCGATATCTCTATATTCATGACCGGTGAAACATGGTCATCAATCAACACATGTACTTGTTGTAGAGTCACTGGTGTTCCGACCAGTGACATTCGACCAGGGATACTTTTAGAACGACATCATATAAGATAAAGAGTTTCACCAACAAGTCACATACTCATTGATCTATATAATCAAATGTTATGAACATAATGAAATATAATCATCTCTATGATTGCCTCTAGGGTATATTTCCAACAGTCTCCCACTTGCACTAGAGTCAATCATTTAGGTATCTAATACCAATAGCTCTTGTGTGCCCCTCATGCTTTGGCTGTGTGAGAGGTTTTGTCAACGGATCGAGAACATTTAAATTGTATGAATTTTGCATATCTTAACATCTCCTCTATCCACCAATTCGCGAATAAGGTGGTAACGCCTAAGTATATGCTTGGACTTCTATGGGATCTAGGCTCCTTAACCTGCGCAATGGCTCCATCATTGTCACAATAGAGATCCATTGGGCCCGAGGCACTCGGAACCATACCCAATTCAGCAATGAAATTCCTTATCCAAACACCTTCCTTAGCGACTTGAGCGCAATGTACTCGACCTATGTCGTTGAATCAGCAACCGTCTCTTGCTTGGAACTTTTCCAGCTTGCTGCTCCTCCATTCAAAATGAATACAAAACCAGATTGCGAACAATAATCATCTTTGTTGGTTTGGAAGCTTGCATCAGTGTAACCATTTACAACGAGCTCTTCATTATCGCCATAAACTAGGAACGCATCCTTAGTCCTTCTCAAGTACTTAAGAATGTTTTTCACAGCTGTCTAGTGACCTTCACCGGGATCAGCTTGGTATCTACTCGTAACACTTAGAGCATATGACACATCTGGTCGAGTACATATCATGGCATACATGATGGATCCAATAGCTGAAGCATACGGAATACCATTCATACGGTCTCGCTCACCAGTTGTTGAAGGACACTGACTCTTGCTAGGACTTATGCCATGTGACATAGGCAAGAACCCTTTCTTCAACACCTTGTCAATGTAAGTACTTTGGCTTAATCCAATTAGCCTTATTGATCTATCTCTATAGATCTTTATTCCTAAGATATATGCTGCCTCTCCTAGGTCCTTCAAAGAAAAACTATTTTTCAATGATACCTTAATGATTCGAAGATTGGAATGTCATTCCGATCAATAATATGTCATCTACATATAAGATCAGAATAACGAGTGCGCTCCCACTAACCTTCATGTAAACACAAGGTTCTTATTTGTTCTTGACGAAACCAAACCTTTTGATCTCTTCATCAAAACGTATATTCCAACTCCGAGATGCTTGCTTCAACCCATAATGGACTTTTGAAGTTTGCATACTTTCGTAGCATTCTTTGGATCGACAAAACCTTCAGGCTGTGTCATGTACACATCCTCACTTAGGTTTCCATTAAGGAAAGCCATTTTGACATCCATTTGTCATATCTCATAGTCGAAATATGCAGCAATAGCTAGAATGATCCGTATAGATTTAAGCATCGCTACCGGTGAGAAAGTCTCATCGTAGTCAACCCCTTGAACTTGTCGAAATATGAATGTGAATATTTCCATCCATATCAATCCTTTTCTTATAGATCCATTTGTACTCAATGGTTTTAACACCATCAAGAGGATCGATCAGATTCCAAACCTGATTGTCACTCATAGAGTCTATCTCGGATTTCATGGCTTCAAGCCATTTCTCAGAGTGTGGGTCCATCATCGCTTCCTCAAAAGACTTAGGCTCATCATTATTCAACAATAATACGTCGTGTCCATACCTTATAGGCAATTGACGTGGCCTTTTAGATCTACGTGGGGCTGATGCCTCATCTACAGGTTCAACAACAATTTGTTCATCCCGTAGAGGTTCGATGAGGAGTTGAAACACTTTGGATGTTTCCAATTTCTTGAGTTGCACCTTTCTCCCACTGACTTCTTTTGAAAGAAACTCTTTCTCCAAAAGACACTATTTCGACAACAAAACTTTGCCCTCTTCCCTGTTGTAGAAGTAATATCCTTTGGTTTCCCTAGAATATCCTATAAAGAAGCATTTATCAGATTTGGGTGTGAGTTTATCAGACTTCAAACGTTTAACATAGACATCACATCCCCAAATCCTTAGAAAAGACAAACTATGACTCTTCCCAGTCCATATCTCATATAGTGTCTTATCTACTAATTTTGATGGTAACTTATTTAAAGTGAAAGCGGCAGTTTCAAGAGCGTAACCCTAAAAATACAATGGCAGATCAGATTGGCTCATCATTGTCCGAACCATGTCCAACAAGGTCCGATTACGCCGCTTAGACACCCCATTCCATTGTGGAGTGCCCGGTGGTGTAAGGTGTCGAACAATTCCACATTGTTTCAAATGATCACCAAATTCATGGCTCAAAAATTCACCTCCACGATCAGATTGTAAAGATTTGATTGTCTTGCCAAGTTGATTATGTACCTCACTCTGGAACTCCTTGAACCTTTCAAAAGATTCTGACTTGTGCCTCATTAAATAGACATATCCATATCTACTATAGTCATCGGTGAAGGTAATGAAGTACTGAAAACCACCTCTAGCTGTCGTGCTCATTGGTCCACATACATCAGTATGTACGAGTGCCAACACGTCGGACGCCCTCTCAGCTCGACCAGTGAAAGGAGTCTTGATCATCTTTCCGAGTAGGCAAGATTCGCACGTTTCAAATGATTCTAAATCAAATGAGTTTAGAATTCCATCATCATGGAGCTTCTTCATACGTTTCTCACTTATGTGACCCAAACGATAATGCCAAATAGAAGTGGAATTCATATTATTAGGCCTAAGCCTCTTCGCATTAATATTATAGACGGGTGCAACATCAAGATTCAAAATAAACAACTCATTCAAAACAGGTGCATAGTCATAAAACACTTCATTCAAAAATATGGAACAACCATTGTTCTCAATAATGAATTTATAACCTTCTGCCATCAAACATGAGGCAGAGATAATGTTTCTACTCATGGCTAGAACGTAATAACAATTATTTAATTCCATAATAAATCATGAAGGCAAAAGTAATGGCAAGGTCCCGACGGCTAATGCAGCAACCCTTACTTTATTCCCGACGCGAAGATCCATCTCGCCTCTTGCAACTCTCCTAATCCTTGTTAGACTCTGCATCGAATTGCAAATATGAGCAACCGATCTGGCATCAAATACCCATGATTTAACAGAAGAATCAGCAATAAAAACATCTATAACATTAATACCTGAAGTGGAGGGTTTAGTCCCACCATTCTTTTCAGATCAGCTAGGTATTTCTTGCAGTTCCTCTTCCAATGGCCTGACTCTTTGCAGTAAAAGCATTCATTCTCTTGAGTCGGGCCAGACTTGGTCTTGAGCTTAGGCTTGTTGGTTTGGATCCTATCGAAGCTTTAACCTTGCCCTTTCCATTGAACTTAGTCTTAGCCTTCTTCTTGAAGCTCGTACTCTTTTGCACCATCATCACATGACTGTTGCTTTTCTTAATGTTGTCTTCCGCAGTCTTGAGCATCATATGCAGTTCGGTGAGATTCTTGTCTAAACTATTCATATGAAAGTTCAGAATGAACGGCCCATAACTTGCAGGAAGCGAAGCAAGAATCAAATATGTAGCCAACTCTTGACTAAGTGGAAAACCAAGTTTTTCCAAGCTCTGTGTGTAACCAACCATCTTGATTACATGTGGGCTCACCGGACTACCCTCAGCTAGCTTACACCTAAACAATTTCTTTGAGATCTCATATCTCTCAGTTCTTGCTTGTGTCTCAAACATGCCTTTGAGCGCCACGATCATATCGTAGGCCTCAATGTTCTCAAAGCGCTCAAGGTGCGAGTTCATAGCGGCAAGCATGAGACGACTAACATCAAGAGACTCATCACATACCTTTTTATAGACGCTTTTAAGAGCAGCAGCAACATTTTCAGCATGCACATCTGGAATTGGTTCCTCTAGAACATGTTCTTTTTTATCTTGCCTAAGAACAATTCTTAGGTTGCGGGACCAATCCGCAAAATTTGTTCCATTAAGTTTTTCCTTATCAAGTACCGAACGTAAAGCAAAAGCTGGATGTTGGTACAACAGTTGGTGCCATGATCTACAACATAAAATATGCAAAACTAAGATATATGTTTAAAAAGTAACTTGTATTAAACAATTTAATAAAGATACTCCCACTAAATACCATATCCCTCTTATGACATTCTAGTGATTCAAGATCTATAATTAATTAATCTCTAGTGAGCTTTGGCATCATTTGCTAGAAGATTAGTGAATATGGTAAGCAACCATTTGCTAATCATATATCTATATGACTCTTGTTGTTGGGCAGCATCTCTATGCTCCGGCACCCAACTCTATGCCCCAAGGTCCATAACCGTTATGATGACCTTGTCAAGTTAGACCAATGCTAAGCGTGTAAGTGTCTGACACAAACCCATCTAGTCAAGGAGAGTTAATGGCACTCTGCTTTGGCAAGACCTACCATTAAAATACAAGACTTTGAATGGCGCATCAAATTGGGAGAGCATCAATTTTAACTCAATATTAAGTGAGAGAATTTTACTTCTACCATGTCAAGAGCATCCAAAGCAATTAAATAACATGCATAGAAATAAAAGAACAAAAGAAAGGCATTCACAGACAATCATATTGTATTGTGATATAGTATAACCATTCCACAAGGTGATCTTCATCGCCGTGTTTCCTGTGCGACATGTCTCCAAGTAGCCAAAACCTCCAAGTACTCCCACTAAACCATTACTGATAATAGCACTAGTGATAAAATACAAAGAGTGAAAAGGCATCACAAGTCGACACACAGGCCGTTATACAAATATAGACAGCCTTGGGCTACAATAAGCATGACACGCAGGTCATGAACATTACACACATACATTATGGGTCATACTATTCACAAAATCCTACAAAAACAAGTTAGATATAGAATCACATTCTATCTAACGAATGACATGAATTAGCGATACTTAAACCAAGTTAAGGTCCTAATCCATAGGAGTGGCAACCCGCGCCAAAAGGGCGAAAACCCTATCTATATTCCAAGGTCCTGCTCGGCGATTCATAGGGGCGGCAGCCCCTGTATGCGAAAATTTTTAGACAATGTAGATCCAATCTACTGCTCCGTCCATGTAAATCGCATTGGATTAATCACATTAACCCTTTCCGATCGCAACTCTGATTCGATCAACCAGATTGATCTTCACGTGCTCCATGGATTTACGATCACCGCTCGTCGATGGCGAAACCCAACCGGTAGAGGCAAGTCGTGATACGACCATGAACACACGATCACAGAATAACGATCATCAATCACCTTACGACCACCGCGCATGGACGATCATATCGACCATCGCTAAGAATGATCTATCACATAAAACGACCAACAGAAATAGAAATAGATCACATCTATGACCCCGCACATCACCATATGCATCTAATCCGAATCTATAACTAAACGGGATGGCTCTGATACCACTGTAGGATCGCGGGAAGACTACGATAGCACAAACAAAAAATTTACCACGCAACCAAGGAACCACCGCAAGTAATAGATCACGAGATTACCACTAGATGTGCCGACTCGTAGTGGAAGTAGAGTCGATGTAGCGAGTTGAAGCGATCGTGAGTCGTACTTGCGGCGCGCTTCTCCTCCTACTCCGATGAGCGTGCGTGAGTCGCGGATCGCCCTAGTGTTGATGCTTCGCAACAACACCTCCAAGGTAACCACACGTGCAGGCGGGGACACCACGCGCAGAGTGCTAGCACCGCGGTGTGGTTGAGAGAGCGTGGCTATTAGGGTTTGAGATTTCTTCGAAATATTGATTGATCACCTCATCCCATGTCACCGCCCTTCTATATATAGGCATCCATAATGGGTCCCGAACAGAAGGCCCATTAGGAACTCGTGGCCTATAAGAATTCGGATCACCATCCAAATCAAATCCTAGCCCTTTAAGTGTGTGACCCTATAGGTTCGTGTGTAATCGGTTGTGACTCGGAAACTCTTTCCCGATCACGAGTCGTCAGTGGTACCTAGCAGCACATAACGATTCCCAAACACACACAGAATATATCGGACGAACCTTAATGCAATATGATATACGACCGAGTCTTTATCACTTACGACCACTCGTGCTTAGTCACGACGATTCATAATTAGTTACAACGATTCGTAACTCCTTACGACCGATTAGTATCTAACTACGACTAGTTTGCAACTCCTTACGACCGGTTGGTGATTATGTTCGAGTAGTCTTCGACTGAGGTCGTATCTCCATACGACTTCGACCGATCTACAACCTCGACAAGCCGAGCGACCTACTTGTGTATTCTCCTTTGCCTCACGACATCCGGTTGAACTCCGGGTGAGATAATATGTCATCCATGGACTGCTCAATACTTTCTCGATCAAGTGTCGAATAACTTCATGTGGTCAACACTTCGACCACTAGTGACATGGCTATGCACTTTCTTTATTCGACCACAACGAGGGTCCGAGAGACATCTCTCCGTTATGTTAGGAGGGCAAATCTCATATCCGACCAGTCACATTCCTCGCATGTTTCATAGCATACCCAAAGCTACCTTTATAACTACCCGATTCACGGAGTAGCGTTTGGCAACCCTAAGAGTGTTATTACACATGTAGGAAACCATGCTGATCTCAGGTCTAAGGGTTATACATCATTATTGCTTGAGACCAACTAACGACACATAGAATCATAACAATCTCAATAGTGTCTCAAGGTGGGTCTTATCCAACACTATGTTCTCTAACATGTGTCCACATTATTGATTCGATATCTCTATATCCATGACCGGTGAAACATGGTCATCAATCAACACATGTACTGGTTGTAGAGTCACTGGTGTTCCGACTAGTGACATTCGATAAAGAGTTTCACCAACAAGTCACATACTCATTGATCTATATAACTGATGATTAATTCAAGGAACAAGATAACATATTATCAAATGTTATGAACATAATGAAATATAATCATCTCTATGATTGCCTCTAGGGCATATTTCCAACACCTCCTCTGCGGCCTGGGCGGTTACCGCCGCTGCTGCGGAGTTTCTGCTTCGCTTGGCTCTTAGGGTGCTTGGAGCCGCTGTTGTTGTGGCTGCTTATGTCACTAAGATCTTTGGTGCAGCTTTCCGAGGGGCCATGCTGACTCCTCGGAATGGTGCGCCGTGACTTTCTTGTCGAACCCCACGAACGGTGCCAATTGTCATAGCAAGGAGGACTAGACAATAGAAAATGAGGACCCCCGGTGTCTATACGAGGGACCGAAGGATCTTTAAAGAGGGGATCAGTTGCTAGGAAATAGATGTGTATTAATTGCCTAAAAAACTGAGTCTAAGTTATTACATGGGGGAAGGTGGCTATTTATAGCCTTCTGACAAGGTACTTTGAGATTACGGATCTACCCCTAAAAAGGTATCATGCCCGTAGGGGCTAGCAGGACTTTTCCTACCCCTATGTATAGCCTTCGGCTGACGGTGACCCTCTTGGCTCTGGTCCACCCGGTTGGTGCTCATGGTCCACCGCCGCATGCGGGGTGTGTTGGTGATATGCCTTAGAGGCAATCATAGAAATGATTGTATCACGTCTATGTTTATGAGTTATTGAATAAATATTATTATGTTCCTTGAATGAATCATCAGTTATATAGATCAACGAGTATGTGACTTGTTGGTGAAGCTCTTTAACTTATATGATGTCGTTTTAAATGTATCCATGGTCGAATGTCACTAGTCGGAACGCTAGTGACTTATCGATCAACACATGTATTGATTGATGACCATGTTTCACACGTCATGGATATAGAGATATCAAATTGATAATGTGAACACATGTTAGAGAACATGGTGTTAGATATGACCCACCTGGAAATACTATTGAGATTATTATGATTCTATGTGTCATTAGTTGGTCTCAAGCAATGGTGTTGTATAATCCTTAGACCTGAGATCAGCATGGTTCCCTATATGTATAATAACACTCTTAGGGGTTGCTAAATGCTACTCGTAACTGGGTAGTTATAAAGGAAGCTTTCGGGTATGCTATGAAACATGCGAAAAGATGTGACTGTTCGGATATGGGATTTACCCCTCCTAACAAAACAAGAGAGATATGTCTAGGCCCCTCAAAGTGGTCGGATAAAGAAAGTGCATGACCATGTCACTGGTGATCGAAGAGTTTAACCATATAAGGTTATCCGACACTCGATCGAGAAAGTATTGAACAGTCCATGGATGACATAATATCTCACCTGGAGTTCAACCAGATATCATGAGGCAAAGGGAGAATACACGAGTAGGTCACTTAGTTCGATCAGTTACGGACTGGTTGTATAGAGATACGAGCTGGTCGTAGACTGGTCGAACGTAATCGCAGAGTGGTCGAAACCTGGTCGTAAGGAGTTACGAACTGGTTGAGACTAAATATGAACTAGTTGTATAGAGATACGAGATGGTCATTAGTGATAAGGATCTAGTCGTAGATCATATTGTATTAAGGTTCGTTAGATATAATTTGTGTGTATTCAAAAATCGTTATGTCCTGCTAGGAACCACTAACGACTCGTGGTCGAAAAGAGTTTTCGAGTCACAACCGATTACGCATGAACCTATAGGGTCACACACTTAACGGGTTGGAACAAAATGTGTTCGGATAAGATCCGTCATGAGCACTATATAAGTAGATGCTTGAGGCTATTGGGAGACATGCGAGACACGTGAGTTGCTCCATTGAAACCCTAGCCGCCATGTTTCCGAGAGAGCCCTGTCGTGCGACCTGGTGCTAACACACCGGCATACAGTATTCCTCCCCTAGACGTATGGACACTGTAGAGGCGCTATTGCGATTGTTGTTGCACTTAAGAACAATCCACGACTTCGCAAGGATCGCGATTGGTAGCTGGAAGAGACAATCGGCATCAAGGACAATCGACTACATTGGACGCTCGACTTCGCTGGACGATCGACTACGACCACTTCATCGGCGCGCTCTACGTTGGATCAGGCTACTCTAACTCTTCTTCAGCTGCACTGCGCGTCTGGTGGTAACGATCTGTGATCATCTTCTTGCTTGGCTTCCTGATTAACATGGTAGATTTTTGAATTGCCAGCTAGTGTAGTCTACCAGTATCCCTTCAGCGTGTCCTTGGGCCGAAGGACCCCGGACACCCTTCGGCTCCTCAAGGTGGCTTTGAGGGCTCCCCGAGGTGGCTTTGGGGCTCCTGAGTCCCAGGCTTGAGGGGCCTCGCGATCCTTCGCCGAAGGGGAGGAGGCCCCTTCGCACCTCCGGTCACAGGGCTTTTGCGGGAGGCCTGCAGTCTTCGCCTAGTCATTGGGGCCCATGGTGCTACCCCTATGACAAATATGCTGGTAAAATGGAATTCTACTTACCTGATGCTTAAGAGTCTTTTACCATATAAGAGCATTTTTTCTGTTTTTATTCAAACACACTATCAGAGCACTGACGATAGTATACTATTGACCGAGCAATATTGGTTTGTTGCTGAGAAGATACTGTAGTTTTTAGAATTTTTTCTGAGGTCACTGTTCCTTTGTCTGTTGTCTATTATCCAACACCTCCTATTATTGTGTATAGTATTTTACAGATTCTAGTCATTTAAAAAAACTATGAAAACGATACAGTTTTAAGAGAGGCTATTTTTGCTATGAAAACTAAATACCTTAAATATTGGAAAGAAATTCTTTCCTATATTCATTTGCATTTATTTTAGATACTAGAGCTAAAATTGATGGATTTGCTAATGTTCTTGATCTTTTTAGTGATGCTACAGGGCTAGGCTATTCTAGCTAGGCTATTCTAACTATTTTGTAGATGTTCGTTCTCGATTACATGAGGTTTTTTAAAAGTACAAAAATATGTTCCTGAGAGTCCACTTGCAACAACCTCTAGTAGCACCGACCTCAAGTAACAAGACAAATCTGTGGAGCAAGATCTGAGGTGCGGGCTCTTCCTCTAGGTATAGGTCTTCTTTTTCTACAGCGGCACCTTCTCAACAAAGTCCAAGACAACCCTCTCACCCAAGGAGTGGAGAACTATCTGCCTATTTGGACAGTGATATGGTGGATTTCAACTCAGAAAACTTTAAAATTTTACACGGTGGCATGACCATAAGTTAGCATATCCCGTGCTATCCATACTTGCACGTGATGTGTTAATTGTTCATGTCTCGATGGTTTCCTCCGAGTCTGCTTTCTATCTTTTTGGAAGAATATTGGAGAAGAGAAGAACACGTCTCACATGTGAGATGGTGGAGATTCTTCTAACTGTGAAGAACTGGGAATAAGCTGATTCACGAAAAACAACACTCTGTGGAAAATCCAGAGTTATCGGAGTTGTTTGAAAATATGTACCTACACAACGATACGTAGAATAAGGATGTAAGTAGAGCTATAGGTTATTTTTTTTCTTTTGCCAAGGTTTTCTCAAGTTGAGTTTTTACTTGGCAAAGATTTTAACGAGGTAGCTATTTGAACATTAATAAACCTTTTTATTATATTTTCAATATGTTTGTCTCTTTTTTTATACTATTTTCATATCTATTTCTGAATTCTACATATTTTTCTAATTCTTTGGGAGTTTTTTTCCTACTTTTTTAGATTTTTTCATGCCAAACGAGCTAAGTGTGCTGCAACCGGCCTGTCGAACCAAATGGACTCAGGCCGGCACGACACGCCGTGCCTGGACCGCCTACCCAGCAGCACGACCCATTTATTTAACGGGATAGACCGTGCCAAGCTAGGCCAGGCTGGGCCATGCTGCCCATCTAGCCACCACCACAGTGCCACCCCACCCAACCCTCCTCTCTGTTAGCCGACCATGCATTCGCATGTGACGTCTCGGTTAAACCAAGAGATTAATTAGCAATTGCTGCATATATTCACATTAGCAGTTGCCACATGTATTCACATTAGCAGTTGCTGCAAGTATTCACATTAGCGTCACCATTGTATATATATCCCTGTACACCAATAAATCAATTAAGTGCATCATTTCTATGAGCCTTCATGGTATTAGATAGGTTACGATCTTGATCTCCTCCTTCCACCTTCTCTTTTCCTCCCGTCATGACAGGTACAGTTGACATTGCCACCCTGGCCGTCGCGGCCAAGGAGGATGCCGCAGCCAAGATCAACCAGGACCTCCTTGGCCCACGTCCGCCTGGTGCCTTCACCGCCACCTGTGTAAATCGGCACTCGGTGTACGCGGTTGCACCACCCTCCTTCGCTCCGCCCGCATCTTGGGACCAGAACCAGCTGATGCACGCGTTCAACACCATGACGCTAGCGCCACCATCTTCCGAGTGGTACATAGACTCCGGGGTGTCCACACACATGACCTCGGAATATGGTAATGTCTCTTCTTTCTCACATGTTCCTTCCGCTGCATCTCCATATACTATTGTTGGCAATGGGTCTCATCTCCCAATCACCCATATCGGCACAGTCTCTCTCAATTTTCCTCTTCATTCTTTCTAGTTGAACAATGTTATTGTGACAACGTCTCTTATTAAAAATCTTATTTCCGTTCATCGGTTCACTTTAGATAACCACTGTTCTGTTGAATTTGACCCTTATGGCCTTTCGGTAAAAGATCTTCACACCAAGAATGTGATCATAAGGTGCAATAGTCGTGGTGACCACTACCCCCTTTACTGGCCGCCTCCTCATCCTTGTGCCTTCTCCATTACAACTCCATCCTCTACAGTGCGGCATCATCATCTTGGACATCTCAGCAACTAAGCTTTATCACATCTTGCTAGTGATTCTCATATTGCATGTACTAAAATTTCTACAGACACCTTGTGCCATGTGTGCCAATTAGGCCGACATGTGCGTCTCCCCTTTTCTCCTTCATCCACTCGTACAAGTAAAGCTTTCGATTTAATACATTGTGATCTTTGGACCTCGCCCGTTCCTAGTGTTTCCGGCTACAAGTATTATCTCATTGTCCTCGATGATTTTACACACTACTTATGGGCGTTTCCCCTTCGTCTTAAATCTGATGTTTTTACCACTCTTCGCAATTTCTTTGCCTATGTCGGCACTCAATTCTCCTTGTTCGTTCGCGCCATTCAGTGCGACAATGGCGGTGAATTTGATAACTCTTCCATGTGCCACCACCTCCTCTCCCATTGCATTGCACTCCGCATGTCATGCCCACACACCTCCCAACAAAACAGTAAGGCGAAATGCATCATCCGCTCTCTACCAACGATATTCTCCACTCTCTTCTATTTCAAGCAAGCATGCCACCTTCGTATTGGGTCAAAGCTCTCCACACCGCCACATATCTTCTCAACCTCCACCCCACTAAAATACTCAATTTCAGCATCCCCTACCAAACTCTTTTCAGTTCACCTCCCGACTACTCTCATCTCTGTGTTTTTTATTGTAGGTGCGCCCTCGACTTTGACTTCCTTTTAGTCGTCACTCACACACCCGCGCCTGCTCCCTTTCCTATCACATGACCTATGACTCCCCTCGCCCCAGCACCCGCGCCTGCTCCCATGCACACACCCGCACTGCTTCGCCTCGCGCCTGCCGTGGCGCTCCGCGAGTGCCCCTCCCCCCTCGCGCACGCTTCCGTGCCCCCACATGATACCGCATTTGCACCTGCACAGCCCCCGTATGCGCCCCCACCGCCTTCGGTTGTGCCTATTGCCCTGATTGTCAACGAGCACTCTATGACAACCCGTGGCAAACGTGTCTTCCGGCTTCCCATCGACCGGCTCAACCTACATGTGGTCATCGATCTCGCGGACCTATCGCACGACACTTAATGACGAGAACTTGCATCTCGCGATGCACATGAGTTTGACACCTTGCGTGCAAACAACACGTGGGAGCTCATTCCACGTCCCATCGGTGCTAATGTTGTGATAGGAAAATGGATTTTTTGACACAAGTTGAAGCCCGATAACTCATAGGATCTATACAAGGCTCGTTGGGTCCTCCGCGGTTTCTCCCAGCGACCCAGCATTGACTTCGATGAGACGTTTAGTCCGGTTGTGAAACCGGCCACCGTGTGCACCGTCCTCACCATTGTGCTCACCAACGAGTGGTTGGTGCACCAGCTTGACGTCAACAATGCCTTCCTCAATGGCACGTTCACCAAGATCGTCTACTGTCAACAACCCTCTAGCTTCGTCGACCCCGCACACAGCTCGCATGTCTACCGCCTCAACAGGTCCCTATATGGCCTCAAGCAAGCCCCACGGGTATGGTTCAGTCGCTTTGTGACCTACCTTGTGTCTTTGGGGTTCTCCGCCTCCAAGGCAGACCCCTCATTATTCATGTACCGACATGGTGCGGACACTATCTATCTCCTGTTGTATGTCGACAACATTGTCCTGACTACCCCCTCGCCGGCACTACTTCGCCAAGTGATTAACTCGCTTCACAGTGAATTCTCCCTCAAGGACCTTGGCGACTTGCACTTCTTCCCCGGCGTCTCCATACAGCGCATTGGCTCCGACTTCTTCCTCTCTCAATGTCAATACACTAACGACATACTTGCCCACGCAGGCATGACAAATTGCAACCCTTGTAGCATGCTAGTCGACACCAGCTCCAAACTCCCCTCTACCGGCGAACCGGTGGCCAATGCCATAGATTACAAGAGCATCGCCGGCGCCCTTCAGTACCTGATGTTCACACGTTCGTACATCACCTACGCCGTGCAACAGGCTTGTCTTCACATGCATGATCCACGCGAGCCACATGCCAATCTCCTCAAGCGCATTCTTCGCTACCTCAAGGGCACCATCGACTATGGCTTGCAACTCCATCGGACTTCCCCGACCTCTCTTACCGCCTACACCAATGCCGACTGGGCCGGCTACCCTGACACCCGCAAGTACACTTCGGGTTACAACGTCTTTCTTAGCGATAACCTCATTTCGTGGTCTTCCAAGCGACACCAGACAGTCTCCGTTCCGTGCCGAGGCTCAATACCGCGCCGTCGCCAACGCTGTCGTCGAGTCCTATTGGCTTTGTCAACTCCTCGCCGAACTGCATGGCCCTTCTCAACAGGCCACAATTGTTTTTTTGTGACAACATCAGTGTGGTCTACCGCTCGACTAATCCCGTCTAGCACCAACAGATGAAACATGTCGAGATTGACCTTCACTTTGTTCGGGAACACGTCACTCTCGGTGAAGTCCGCATTCTTCACGTACCGACCACCTTGCAGTATGCCGACGTCTTCACCAAGGACCTTCCCACAGCCATCTTCAAGGAGTTCTGCTTCAGTTTGAACGTCCGCCCTGCTCCCGTTCCAACTGCGGAGGGGGAGGGGTGTTAGCCTACCATGCGTTCGCATGTGACGCCTCGATTCAACTAGGAGATTAATTAGTAGTTACTACATGTATTCATATTAACGTCGCTATTGTATATGTATCTCTATACACCAATAAATTAGTTAAGTACATCATTCCTATAAGCCTTCACTCTCCCCTCACCCCGTTATCCCCGCCTCCCTCTCTTCCCCTTCCCTGATTCCCAGCAAATCCACACAAGAAGATGGAAACCGAAGCAGTAGCAGTCTACAATGTGGTTGTGATTTGGAACAAAAGGAATGGATTGGATTTGGATATTTACAGGATGGTACTATTATTTCTCTTTTCCAACATGAAGTAACAACTAAGAGAGAGAGAAAATTGTTGCTGCTTTGCAACTCAATCTTCTCCTTCCTTCCCAGTGTACAGATTTTAACAAAAAAACCAAAGGAAAAGAACAAAAAAAGGACAAGCAAGGCAAAAATTGGACGCAAGAAGGAGAAAAATAATCTTATAGGACTTGGTCTACAACTCTATTGATGTAGACCAACTTTATCATGTGACACGTGTCCTTTTACGAATCTCAAAGCGCACAACCTCATAAATCACTGATGTAAATTTTCACGAATTGAATACTAAAGGCTATTATGTCACACTTTGAGATTCACGAAAGGATACATGTCATGAAGTGAAATTGATCCACATCAATAAAGTTATGGACCAAGTCTTATAGGATTATTTTCCAAGAAGGCGGTAATGGGTTAGCTAACGACCGGATCTTATACCGGAGGTAGCAACAGTAGTAGTAGATACACCAATGCTATACACCACCCCCCGATTGTTGTTGCTTTCGTTGCCTTCGCTGCCGACGCGGCGGCGCGTGTAGTTCCCATCCCGCGGTGGCGCGACGCGGCGCGGCGGCGTCGGCGGTGTTCGTGGCGTCGCGCGCCCTCCGGTGGCGTCGCGGCCGACGGGGCACCGAGCGGCGGACGATGGCGGTCGCCTGTTGAACATCTCCTTTGGTAGGAGCACCTTGGAGACGGCGAACACGGCGGCGGGTTCTGGTCGAACACCGTCGCGGGTGATGGTCGCTTTGCGACGCCGGTGTCGATGGCGGCGAGCCGTTGGCCGGTGATGTTGAGGTGAAGCGGCCGGCTGGGGTGAACTTCGGTGGCGGTGGGGCGGGCGGGGTTCACGATGGACTCGAGGAGCCGAGGGTAGTAGGAGTGGAGCACGTGGAGCGAGCACGGCGGCCTTGCGGTCGGCGGGAGGAGGCGGAGGCGATCGCCGGCGGGAGGCGGTGAAGGCGTCGTCGGTCGGGCGAACACCGTGATCTGCCGCCCGCGCTCGTCGGCCTCGAACTCGTCGCCACGCGGAGGCCTCGGCATGGAGGCGGCCACGTTGAAGCGCGCGCGTCGGCGAGGACACGGGTGATGTTGGCGGCGGCGGGGGAGGACTCGGGCGCCGCAGGTCGAACCCGGCGGCGCGATGAGGCCGTCCCACGGCAAGCACGCCTTCGGGTTATGCGGCACGGCGGTGAAAGCGCCGAGCACGGTGGCGTTCGACCGAGAACGGCGGCCGGCGGCGGGCGGCGGCGAGGAGGACCCGTGGCGGTGACATTGAGCGCGCCGAGGTCGCGTGGCGCGACCGGTGGTCAGGAATAGCGTGGTGACCGGCTTCCGAGACGCGAGGCGGCGGAGGTCGGCGGGGCGAGGTACTCAAGCGGACATGGTAGCGAACACGTCGGCGAGTCGCCCCCGACGCGGCCGCGAACGCCGACGGCGGCGGCTGCGGGAGTTTGTCGTTCGACGCGGTGGCGGCGTCGGCGACGACCGCCGGCGAGCTCCCGCCACCGGCCGGATCACGGCGACCGCGCGGCCGGCGAGGTCCGAACGCCGCGAGCACCGCCGCCACGTCCACCGCGCCACCACCGCGATCACCACGAGGCGGGAGGCGGGAGGCGGAGAGGATCCCGCATCTCGCCGCCCGGGAGGAGGCGCGGCGACACGACATTCTACTTACTCGAGGAGTGGGAAGTGAGGTGGTGAGCTTGAGATGCGGGGACGGTGGTGAGCCGAGCTCGAGCGGCCGAGCGGAAGGAATATTTTCGTGCTGCTCTGCGCGTTGTCATTTGTGCTTTAGGGAAATTAAAGGCGTGGAGGTGGTTTGGACTGTAGTAGCAGCGAGGCGAGGAACAGAGCGACTAGGCCGCTAAAATGACACTGTTCACGCTTCTGTGATAGAAAGGGCAAAAATAACATTGTTGCCACGCTCAAATTCCGGCCACCTACTGTGCACTGGTCCACGGTAGGCTATGTAGCGGGTGCATAGCGGTAAACAGGTGACATACCATGCATTCAGATTGTGTAAGGTTACTTGTTGCTAACTGAGCTTGCACCAAGTGACATGTGCGACGACCAGACATGAATCCAGTTATTCGTGGCAGGTGATTTGCCACGATCTAGATATGTGATAGGTCGTCTATCGACCACTTTATGCTCGCCATGTGACCAACCACATACCCCATGCATGGTAGGTGGTCTGTTCTAAGTTTGAGCGCGGTAGATGTATTATTTGTCTTTTCATTTACGATAAACTACTTTTGCTATTTCATTGAAAATATATCATTTTAGAAAGAAAAAAAACTCCCGACCTGTTGAGCTCCGAAGTAGTGCTCGCAAAAAGTTGTTAATGATATGTGGGTCCCTGGCAACGTGGGCCCTTTGACAGTTAGGTGTGTTGGTTGGGTCGTTCGTTTATTTCCCTCCTCTGTGACAGTGTGAGAATGGTACGCGTACTGTTGGGTTTTATACTAAATCAGGGCAGGCCTCAATCGGAACACCTCGGCCTGCCTCCATGGCCACCATCGGATGACGTAAAGGAACGGAGGATATAAACACCCTACACACGACACACCCACTCTCTCGGTCTCTCTCTCTAGGTTGTTGTCACTTTTTGAACTATAGAATCTTTATTGTGGGGTTGAGTGGTGATTACATAACATGCAAGGCAACTATGCAACTAGTACTCAAGTAGACAAAGGGGATGTTTGGACGGCATAGGCTTTTCGTCCGAAAACGGTAGACTTTTTCTATCAATTTTCTCGGAAGTCACGTTATATGTGAAAAAGTCGAAAGACAGAAGCCACCGTGGGACAGCTTTCCACGGTTTCCTACCACCCCTTTCGAATTTCCCTCCAAACTTAGGTGGTATTTATCTTTTGCTATTCAACAAAAACCCCCAACCCCTTCCGCACAGCCCCTCGGCACCCTCCCTCGGCTCGCACAGCCCCTTGGCTCCCCATCTTCCTCCTGAGTGCCGCCTCCTCCTCTCACCCTTCCCATGCGCGCACCGCCCTCTTCCTCCCTCCTTCAGTGACACCGTCCTCCTCCTCCCTCCTCCGGCGACACCGCCCTCCCCTTTCTCCTTCACTCGCCCGCTCCACCATCTTCCTCCGCGCCTCTTCCTCTCTCCCTAACCATATCTTTTCCCTTTTTCTTCTTCTTTTTCTATTGAATCTAGCACCTCCATTGCTCGTCTCACTAATTGTCTTTGATCCCTCCTCCGTCGGCTTCATCATCGCGATCGATCCTACAGTGGCCTCTTTTGATGTCAATTTTTTTAGTCAATTATTAGTTTTAAATGTTGTAAATATATTGTTTTGTGATAATTATTTATTTTATTAATTAATTATTGTACTAAATATTCATTGTAATAATTATTTCTTAATAAATATTTATTGTCATAATTGTTTTTAATAATTATTTATTGTAATAATTATTTGTTGTAATAATTATTTATTGTAATAATTATCTTTGATTACACTAATTGTGCTGATTGTCGCTAATTGTGGTATCTTACGTTAATTACAATATTCCGTAACTAGGTAGCCATAAAGGTAGCTTTCTGGTACACTATAAAACTTGGGGAGGGATGTCACTGGTTGGATATTGGATTTGCCCCTCCTAGCATAACATGAGAGATATCTTGGACCCTTAGATGTGGTCGAATAAAGGAAGTGCATGGTCATGCCACAAGTGATCAAAGACTCGACCATACAAAGTTATCCGCTACAGTCGAGAAAAGATTGAATAGTCTATGGATAACATATATCTCACCTAGAGTTCGACCAGATATCATGAGGTAAAAGGAGAATACACAAGCATGTCGTTTAGTCCGACTAGATATAGTGATAAGGACCTAGTCGCGGATTGTATTACATAAAGTTTGTCCGATTTGATCTTTATGAGTATTCGAGAGTCGCTATGTCCTGCTACGAACTGCTATCGACTTTTGGTCAGAAAGGAGTCTTCGAGTTATGACCGATTACGCATGAACCTACAATGTCACACACTTAATGGGTTAAAACAAACTAGTTCGGATTGGATCCGTTATGGGATCTTTATAAGAGGATGTGTGAGGCTTTTGGGATTAAGAGTTGCACAAACCTTAGCTGCTACCTCCCCGAAGGCCTTGTTGTGCGTGCTGGTGCTAGCACATCGACATACGACATTCCACCCTGGACATGTGCATACCGTAGAGGTGCCGTTGCGCTGATTGAGGACGATCCGCAAGCACGTAGGGAACTCAAAAGGCTGCTGGAGGAGATGATCGGTGGCAAGGACATTGGACAATCGACTATGACCACTACATCAATGTGCACGGTGTTGGACCAAGCTGTTTTAACTCTTCTTCCACTGCACTATGCGTTTAGTGGTAACAATCTATGATCCCTTGCTTAGCTTCCTGGTTTACGTGGTATAATTTTGAATTGTACGTTAGTGTGGCCTACCTATATCCCTACAAAAATATGTATTTCTATTTCAGATCAACTCTAGGGATAGAGATTACCACATCCATTCCCATCCAATGTCCCTCGCTACCTTCCCGACCTCCCTTTTTCCATGACCTACATCATGCTAGCTGAGACCCACTGAAGAACATGTTTACTTATCAACTACTAAAACGAGGAACATATCTAGTGTGAAATTAAAGCTGATTTCAGTGCTAATGTGTGAAAGCCAATCTTGGCCAAGGAATCCGTCTCCTACGACACAGATCGAGGCAGATGGGAATCCCAACTCACTTATCCATCATTTGCATTTACCCCTGCGAGAGCAATTTTTTTTTTTGCAAAAACACCATCTGCCCTTCTCCTCTCGCCCCTCTCTGCCCATCTAGAGTTGGCCAGTGGACCGTGCCGGCTAGCCTGGCCCGAGGCATGGCACCGTTGTCTCAACCCAGGCACGGTATGGTCTGCACTATTCATGGGCCAGGTCAGCACGACACGAAGACTTGTGCCATGCTTAGGGCATCACCTAGGCACGATGGGCCAGTCCGGCCTAGCACGAACAGTGTCGGACCGTGCCAGGCCTATGATCAATGTCGGGTTGTGCCAGGCACGTCACGAGCTTGGCATGGCCCATGTGGCCAGCGTGCGAAGAGGCCGAGGGAGAGAGCCAGCCAGCTGGGAGGAGAAGAGGAGGGTGAGGCGGCGCCAACACGGAGGAAGAAGGGGCTAGCACGGAGAGAGAAGGAGGAGGAGAGGAAGAGAAGGAGGTGCCGTGACACAGACCGTAGCAGAGGTAGGAGGCTAGGAGGAGAGGAGGAGGTGGCGCAGCGCGGGCCGCCGTGGCGGGAGGAGGCCGGGAGGGGTCGGCGCCGGCGTGGGGTGGCGTGGAGGTGGAGGACGGCAGGGCGATGGTACTGTGGGCACAGGCACGGCGCGATTCGAGGGAGGAGGGGAGGCCCAGCGAGCCGGGGCGATGCGGTGGGCGTGCTTGGCATGACACGGCTCGGGGGTTGGGCCAACGATGCCATGCTCGGGTGCCAGTCGCTCGTTCGAAAGAATGAACCAACGCGGCTTTTGTCCACAATACTAACATCGTTGGTAGGAGGTGATTGGCGTTTATTTGAATAATATTCGTGATACCCTTCGTTTAATCTCAAATTCAACGGTGGTAGCACCCCGGTTCGCGGAGTATTGCGTTGCCAACGACAAGGCTCCAAGAAAATTCGGTCTTGACATGAAGGTGAGGTGGAACTCAACATACATCATGCTGAAGAAGGTGCAAGGGTATGAACATCTTATATCTGTCTTTGTCAATGCTAACTCAGATAAGTTGGTAGTCGCTAACTCAGATTGGGAAATTGTTAGTTATTTTCAAGAGTTTTGAGACTTTTTTACAAAGCAACTAAGGCTCTATCCGGCATTTACTACCCTACCTCTTATTTAGTTATAGATTTTAGTTGGCTAATTGTAGACAAGTTTGCTAAATCTAGGGAGTATCCCATTTTAAGTCATGTTGTTGCAGCAATGGAGAAAAAATTGTTAAATATTTTGGATATATTTCACACCTATATTGTTTTGCTATCATTTTGGATCCTACAAAAAAGTTAGCAGGTTTGCAGATGGCAATGGAGGGAATAGGTGAGTGCCTCGGCCTTGATTTCTCTGAAGCTTTTGAACACGCCAAAAAAAGAGTTTGTTCGTGTTTTCTGCTTGTATCATGACAAGCTTGGCGGCAGCACGAGATCGGATACCTCACAGTAGACGCATCAAAGTAAGACAAGCTTGACAACACATTTCTGGAAGAAGCTGAAGGGAAAGTCTAGTTCTTCACCCTCTCAGTCTCAGGCGCCCCCCAAGTGAAATTCTACATCCGAGCTGAACCACTACTTAGAGCATGATTTTGCAAACATGGATCCTGATCTTTCTGGCGAAGGCAAGTTAGACTTGCTCGATTGATGGAAGAACAACAAGCGGATATTTCTGTTCTGTGCCATTTCACACGAGATGTTCTACTAGTTCCGGTGCCCTACGTCTCTTCAGAAACGACGTTCAGCATGGTAGGAAGAATAATTGAAGAACGGGGGTCATCTCTCATGCCCAAGATGGTGGAGGCAATCATCTGTCTCAAGGATTGGGAATTGGCAAAAGAACGACATCAGCATCAACTAGAGGATCCTGAGATCGTAGATGCGTTGGCCGATCTCAATGTCGAGTAGACAACGCATAAATATAGTTACTGTACTTTTTTCCTTACCGGGGAAACCCTACACTGGAGCGTAAGGTTTTTAATGAGGCAGTAATATTATGTGTCAACTATTAATAAAATTTAACTTTTCCCCCTAATTTTTAAATATCCATAATTTTACATAATTGTGATTTCACATAATGAGATAATTAACCATACCATGCATAGGAAACCGAGATCCTAACAAACACAAATACACAATTCTAACACATACACGGTACTAAATCGCCTCTGGTTACAATTGGAAATTTGGAATTGGAGTCAACCACAAAGAGAGAGCAGCAGCACAGACGGGCTCCTCCTCCCAGCCGCCCTCGCTGGTTTCGTCGGCGCGTATTGGAACCGCCGCCGCCTCCTCGCCTCCGCCGTCTATAGTTACTTAGGGCTGAGCTTGGGCCAGCACGGTATGACTCTGACACAACGGGCTTTGGGCAGTGCCTGGGCCTAGCCGAGGCGAGGTAGGCTGGCACAATAGGGTGACCGGGCCGAGCCGGCACGAAGCAAGACGGGCCTGGACCGCGCCGGCACGGCCCAATGCCCACCTCTAGTTCATGGGGATGAGGAGCGAATGAGTGATAGAGGGAAGGGGGTTAGTCGCAAAAGTGATGAGGCTCCCACTCGCCTCGATGTGGGCCGTAGGATACGGATCCGATGGCAAAGGTTGGCTTTCACACTTTAGCACTGAAATAAGCTTTCACACTAGATGCGTTCTCACTAAAGGTCTAAATTAATTACCAAAGACACTCACTTCCTTTCAGAATGTTGCTTTGGCTAATGACCTTTTAAGATTGTCTCCAGTTGTTTGTCCGCCAAGTGCTAAGAGAGAGCTTTGAATGAAGACGAACCGAGGCACCGAGCACGTGAGAAAAGGCAAGAGCATGGAGGAGTGGGGCAACCTTTCCGCCACGATGCGCGCGTAGTCTTCTGCATCATCCGGATAAGCCTGAAGCATTGAGCCGCCATGTTGGGAAGTAGGCCGGATATGTACTGTGACTAGTAGAGTGCCCGTGCTAACGCTACGGCGGCATTTGAGGGATGCACATAAAAAACAACCAAATGACGATATTTTTTTCTTACCCGTGCTAACGCTACGGTAAAAAACAAAAAGACTATGTTTCTTAAAAATGAAGTAAATAGTGAGATAGATTAAGACTCATGCCAAAAGGGATTCATGATGAGTTATTATATTGTTGAGTCCATAGCAATTATGCTTAAGAGCAACATTGCAAATAAATAACATCACAACTATTACATCTTTTGAAGCCACCTAAATCCTCACACGCCTAATAAGTTCTTGTATATCTTGAGAATGTTGTCTTTAGATTCGTTGTCCTTGTACTTCAACATCTCTACCAAGAATTTGGTCCTCGGTGTATTCCCATCCTGCATGCAATTATTACACTTCATCGTTATAAAATAACAATTAATTGTAGAATGTTATTACCAAGTACACAAAGATTATTTACTCACAATTGAAAACAATGGTAATCTAATACCATTCCACAAGCGCATAAAGTTGATAACAAAAAGCTCATCGACTTCACGTAGAAGGAAAACATTATTACACATATGTAGAACTAATTAGTAGTGTGCAAGTTATAAGCAATCACGATCTGCGGTTCTTGGAACCCATGTTGGCAATATCGACGCTTGAAATAAATATTGTCATTCCATTTAGGATTGACTAATTCCATGGCCAAGTCCACATTGTTGGCAATATTTTTATTTTATGAACATACCACAACCTTGAGGTTTAAGCTTAAACTCTGTAGGTATAGGCATCGGGTCCATTATAATAATATTTCTAGTCTCCATGTTAAATACGTATAATGTGAACCGACCCATAGAAGAGTGCGGCAATAGAATCGCAAACAATGCTGTTCATGTTAGGGCAAAAATCCAAGATTTATGAAGGACGAAGGAATATAGCTTACATTCTTTGCAATGTTCAATATCATACTCCATGTCCGCCAACATTCAAACAATTTTGCCAACCGCTTGATATCTAGCTTCACACGATAGGGCGGGCCTCGAGAAAAAGCAGATATGGACTGTTTGTTATCAGTAAAATATAGAGTTTTAATGAAAATTCTTTGTGGATACAGATAATAATATGAACTTACACAAAACTGCAGGTCCATGTAGTGGTATTTGTCTTCAAAACACAACAAGCCCTCATTGCATGCGAGCATCCAAACAGCCATGTTGAAGCAATCAGTATCAATTGGCTTATTTACATCTAATATTTCTTTAAGTTTTTTGAGACTTAAAGAAATTGGATAAGGCTTGGTGTTCCGAATCCATTCTTTCCTATGTTATATTAGTTAAACGAGTATATTATTATGTCAGTTCTAGCAAGGGCGATGATAAATCTTTAAATTAGAACAAAAAATATTTACTTTGAAATGACTTACTCTAAAGATTCAGCATCATTGATCGTCATGATGTATGTGACAATTGCACACAATAGTTCTTGCGTACTTGTCGATGTTATTCTACTTGATAGAACACACGGAGATATACCTGATTCTATTTGATGTGTTGTCTCAGATTGTTTAGCCACCTCAACCGGATTTTCGATCATTTCAACATCACTTGGACTATCTCTGTCTTGTTTTTCTTGTTCAGGTTCTTGATATTCTTTTCTTTTGTTTAATCGCGAGTCCCACAAGATTACAGGTAGCTTAAACCTGAAATTTTTTATATCGTCCTGCACATAATTTGAAGCTTTAATAAATAAAACAATTATATTGGTAAGAAGATGAAATATATTATATTCTATAAGTGATCATGCAGTGCAAGTCCTCTATGAAGTACCTGAGTTACATTATCAGATAGGGAAGATCCAGTCCAATATTCCATATAGTTTACCATCCATAAGCCGCAGGATACTCTATTCATTTAAAAAAAATCCTTGTGAGGCAAGTGTAAAAAACAAACATGATCATTTTTCTAAATTATAAGCGACATGAAGTGTACCCATCTGTTTGCATTCGCTGATGGAACTTCTCTACAACCCGCCATGTTGAAACATCAAGGTTCCGCCACTTGTCTCGGTCCAGCTCCTTATGCTGTGCTACAAGTTTAAATTCTCTTTCTAGTCCATGTAAGCATTTTGATACAAATATATGATTTTTCAAGAATAATAAGATAAAAATACTAATAACACAAAAAGAATAATTACTCACCGTAAAGGTGAGGTCTCTGCGGTCCAATAATTCTAGCCCAAATGAGTCTAGTACATGTATCTCACATACTTTAGCATTCACAACCGCTAGGTACCAGTGACAGTCCTTTATGTTAATTGGAAGAAGCAATTTGCACCAAACATTGCAATTTTTTGAAGTATTGTCCATGGTCATATTATATATATTTATCACGGATGGAGGAAGATTTAAGTTTACCATGTCGACTTTTAAATAGTTTTGCACCCTTGTATCAATGATGTCTTCCTTATAGCTTAATGGCACATCGGTGTATTCACCGTCACGCCTAAGAAGGCTAGAAATAAATGTATCCTCTAAAAGGCATCTCCACCTTCCTTATGAAGTAGATGCTCTTCATCCCTCATCTGATGAATATACGCACTTAAGACACGTATGTAAATAAAACGCATAATTAGTATGTTTTCTTTTACAGTATAAAACGCAATTAGGAATGTAAATAAACGCATAATTAGTATGTTTTCTTTTACGTATAAAAGCATATTAGTGAATATATATATACTTTTACGTATACAAAGATATAAATAAAATCTATACTTACAGCGCCATTCACAAATATGCCATCCTGCAAAAGACACCCCATATCATCCTGTTTACCCATGCATCGTCGGTGTTGACGAACTTTCTTTTAGGTGGCGCTTTCATGTATTCAATAATCCCAAGATCGTGCATGGTGCACATGTAATCTAGAGCGTATAATGTTATTTTACAAAAGTTAATGATATCATTGCGAATCAAAAGGAGCGCAATAATAAAAAAATCTAATTATTTACCTTGGGGCACAACTTTAGCAGGTTCGACTTAGTAAGTTTGTTATCTTTGTGATATCAGAATCAATGTTTTCAACTCATCATGTTTGTTATAGGTGATTGCTTCTCCTCGGTAACTATCGAGCATTGCCAGCAGTACCATTCTGCCTCACTCTCTATATCCTTTTTCAATTGATGCAGACGAGATGAGCAAACCATAATTATAATTTTATAGACCAAATTATGAATCTGCAATGATGATTAGAGATCATACCCAGTTGTTGGCTGTCATCTGTTCCAGCTGACACTTGAACAACTTAATTGAGAGTATAGGTGCCTGACATAACATGGAGCAAAGGCTTTCCAGCATTGCAAACAACACTGACGCTTCCTTCGTCCCCATCTATGTCCCCATCTATGTCCTTCCAGCATTGCAAACAACATCAGAGGAAGAAAATGTATATAGAATAGAAAAGATGTTCATTCAATTCCCTACATTAACCAAACAATTAGATTGCTAACACAAATTTCTGATACAAAATTAACAAAAGATTGATAAGATTTTTTTACCCTCCCCAATTCCCGCACACCCCCTCCCGCCTCTCCTCTCAAAATCCCCCACTCCGCCTCTCCACGCCAGGCCCCCTCCCTCCTCTCCCCTACCCGCCTCCGCTGGCGTCGTCGTCCCTCCCGGCCCCCACCTCCTCGCCGCCCGCCCTCCTCGCCCCACCGCCGCCCACCCCTCCTCGCCGCCGCGGCCGCCCCACCCGTCGCTCTCGTCGCCCCCTCCCCGTCCCCTCGCCGCCTCGTTGCCCCGCCGCCTCCTCGTCGTCCCCGTCCCTCCTCGCCCCGCCGCCTCGCCCCGGCCCCGCCGCCTCTCGTCGCCCCGCGCCCTCCTCTCCCCGGCCGCCTCTCCTCCCCCGGCGCCCCTCCTCTCCTGCTGACGCCGCCTCCTCGACCGGATTGGCGCGCGACTGCGGTACTCCTCGTCCTTCTCGAGTTTTGTCCTACACGATCCCGAGGTCGACCTACCTTGTTGCTTGCGTTAGCCTCGACGACCTCAATGGCGTCGCCCTGGACCCCGGCGTTCTCCTTCGGTGCCGCTCGGCTCATCCGCAATGGAGTCGTCTCCCCAAGCAGCCCTCCACGGCGACGGCGAGCAGCAGTTCACTTCTTGTTGCGCTGAGGGAGGGGAGTCGATGCACGCGTTGATATTGGGGGCGAGGGAGGGCGGTGGTTTATGAAGCGAAGGACCCGAAGGGTTTCTAGGTGGCACCGGTATATCGAGTCGAGGAGCCTTTTGCAGCCATGATGCGAGGAGTCGAGGAGTCGATCGATCTGCTCGCATGCCCCGCGCCAGCCCGCGCTCCCGCCCTCTACACTTCAAAAAATCGCCCACCAACCCCGCGGAGGAGAGGAAGGAGGTTGAGGGGAGAGCATCAAGGTTTTCATGTTTTTTCCTAGACTATACATGAATATCAGCTGGTCATATTTCTGGTGCATTATGCTAATCTCATATGATGTTTTTTTTGCAGCGGTGAAGGTACCCTTTGCGACCGCTCGCCTCGTGGTCGAAGCCTCATCGACCATTCCCAACGTGGTACCCTTTGCTAATCCCACACATTGCTCTTCTTTGTTTGTGACAAACACTGTCCCGCAGTATGACTGCACCCTCTGGCCGCAAAATCCTATCCACCTCCATAAGAATGTGTCTGCATCACGCGTACCTATTTTGACTCAAATATATTAACTGGAGATATGATTTGCCTCTGCATTACCAACACAGGAGAAAGAACAGAGGACACTTACTTGTTCTGATATAAACTGAATATGCCATTGCCATGTATCAGGTCGTTTGTCCTATATAATATTGTGTTGAGAAGGCTTCACAAGCAAAATACATAAGATCAGTTCCCACATATTAGCATCTCATTTCACGATGAATGATGAAGCAAAGACATATATATAAAATAAAATATGAAGTCCAAAAATAAAATAAGACAGGTCAGGAATAGCGTATTTATATTAATGCTTGGCATATATGCTCACATGAGGACTGATAAAATAGTTTGAGTATACCCACCGTTAATCACCAGTTCAGGACTTCTTTATATACAATATTCTTGGTGCTCTTCCCTGTAGGATCCAATTCCTTTTTTGGTTTAGCCAAAATTCTTGTTGTTGATCTTGATACACCCCTTGATAAAGCAACATAAAGCTGTCCATGCGAGAACATGGGTTCTGGAAGGTAGATCCCAACATTAGGGATGGTTTGTCCCTGCGATTTATTTATGGTCATGGCAAAACTTAGCCGTACTGGGAATTGTTTTCTTTTGAACTTGAAAGGAAGGGAAATATCATCCGAGGGAGACAATGGGATCCTTGGTATGAAAACCCTTTTCTGCACATGCTGTCCACCAACGATTTCGGCATCAATTGCATTGTCTTGCAATGCTCTCACCATAAGCCTTGTTCCATTGCACAATCCGTTGTTAGGATCAAGATTGCGGAGAAGAATCACCGGACAATTGATTTTTAGCTTCAGCTCGTGCGGGGGGAGGCCATTTGGCGTTATCGAGTTCAAAAAGTCGATACGGTACCGATTCTGAGGATCATCATCAACAGCGTCGGTTGTGGTAAACCTTTCCTCACTGAAACCTATCAATCATCATTGCGTTGACCTATCAACATGGTCATTTTGGTTGATAGAATGGCACGGGAGCTCATATAGGCGGATGATGTTGCATTTTCTTCAAGTGATGGAAAAACATCTTGAATGAGTTTTTGGACTGCCAACTCCGTGTCGGTATAACCAATCACAATGTCATCAGGGAGTCGAACATAATCATCTTGAATGGTTTCCCGACTCCATTTCCAATTCGTGCGGTAGTCCGAAAACCAAGGGTCGATGTGCCCTCATGTTACGTGACAATCGTATCTTCCTTATTTTCTCCCACAAATAAGATCTTTGCAATGTAGCATCAGTTACCTGTGCTCTTGTCCCACGTGTCACCACAGGAAGGACCTGTCTAAAATCTCCACCAAATACCATAACCTTTCCTCCAAATGGCAAAGCACATTCCATAATATCCTGTAGGGACCTATCAAGTGTCTCGACGCACTGACGCTTGGTCATTGCAACTTCATCCCAAATAATCAAAGATGCCCTACGAAGCAACTCTGCAGTGCCACTTTGCTTCGTAAAGCTGCACATGCTGTTGTCCCCAATTTTAATTGGGATTTTAAACCTTGAGTGTGCAGTGCGTCCTCCGGGCAATATCGATCTTTGCTATACGGATGTGGTCATTTGCAATGCCTATTAATCCTTGAGATCGAACTCTAGCAAGGAGAGCCTTGTATAGGAACGTCTTTCCCGTGCCTCCAGGACCATCTACAAAAAATACTTGGCTTTTATTAGCAAATACATGCTGAATGATTTCATCAAATCCTCCACGCTGCTCTTTGTTGAGTGATTCATAAATATTTAAGTGTTCTTGGTCTATGGAGACGTTCTGTTCCTCTCTAACCTCTTTCATCATGTCATTGGAGCTTCCACCCAGATGACTGACAGGTGGCAGACCATAATCTTTGATATCCTTCCCCATTGAGTGAACCATATCTCGTATGTCTCTGAGCACCATTTGGTCCACTTCTGACGTGTTGCTGTTGTCCGTCTGAAGTCTTCGCCCAGAGCGTCCTTATGCTTGTCCCAGAGTCCACGTATGTTAGTGGCCTCGCAGAAGACAAGAATGGTTGCAAACAACCTTCACAGGGCACACGGCATCTGAAAAGTGGTGGCCTCAGTCAAGCAGTCGTCGAGTGATTTGTCCGTTTCGATAAGCCCTCTTTTCTCATACGATTCCTAAAAGTAGAAAGCGTGACACCAGACCCTTTGTTCTCAAGTCCTCATATGATGTTGCACCTCTCACATGATTCATAGAACTCGTGGAAGTATCTCTCCTTCACGGGGTTTGCATAGACAATCCGCCCTATCTGTCCTGACCTTTGCTTCCTTATTTGCCACACCTTTGTCCCTTTGATCCAACGGTAGTGTTCTGGAAATTCTCTGTATAATATTTTTCTTGCTGTCATATCCTCACGGTTTTTCATGAAATACTCTGTAAGTGTGGTTGTACCGGAACCTGGCCGACTAACAACATCCTCTAGGTTTTCATCCTCATTGTATGTCACAGACTGCATGTCAGGCAAATGTAGTTGGAGCTGCAATACAGCAGGATAGACTCCAAACATTGGAAAACCAAATATCCTGTGCACAGCTTCCGGTGGAGATATGTATCTAGCATTCCTGTACTGTCGTATCTCATTGATTACACCATCATCTCTCTCATGTTGATCTGCATTAACCGAGAATGATGCTTGGTCGTGGCCTTTATATACGTACTTAAATAGATACTTGACAGCTTTAATGCTTGAGCATGCTTCAACATTTATGTGGCAGTTGTATCGCATGAGCAGACCCGGGTTGTATGGCACCACCCACCTGTTATCTAACTCTGCTCTCCTAATATTCACTCGTTTTCCATCATCTCTTCTTCTGTATGTAGGATATGAGTCCTTTCCTTGCTGTGTTGCCTCACAGAATTGTCGAGGATAGTGAAAGCGACACTCTCCATACACCATGCATGCGTGATTTTTATTTAGTCGCCACATGGTCCATGCAACATATGATTGATAACCAGACCATGCAACTCTGGGTATTTGTCCTTGTCTGGTATCTCCGCTGAAATTACTCGATCATATGCATCTGGGGTTGTCAACTTACTCTCTAACTTCATGATCGTGAGAAATGCTCATGTGGTAGCCCCCTCTTTGGAACTCGGTAACATGAACATATGCTGCAATATCACCAAAATACCTTTTCTTGATCAAAAGATCTTTTAGATCTCGCAACTTTGCCCTGTACACTCTTGCAACCAGTTCTGGCCTATCTTGCGGTTCCTGCCCGGGTTCGAGATTGTTTGTTATCTCATCCCAGTACGGATTGCATGTCATTGTGATGAAATAATCTGGCCTTCCAAAACGTTGCACAATAGCCATAGCATTAAGGAACCTTTGTTGCATGTCTCGATCGCATCCTGGGAATGATCTTGGCAACACAATTCTCTTGCCAACCTTAGAACCCTGGGTCTCTCCGGCAAAGATCACATCAACCAGACCCTAACATACAATCAAATATATTAGAACATTAGGAAAAGACAGTAATAAGTTTGCAACGTTCATAAACAAAATAATTTGAGTGGTTACCTGGTATAGCTCTGCCCGTATGAGTTTTTGGTTTTTAGGATTAGAGTACCAATCTAGCCTCATAGACTCAATCTTTATATACATATCTACAACCCATTGCTGGAAAAGACGTCCTCCAAATAATAAAATGTTAAAAAGTCCCCTTCTAACTTGCAGCTTGAAGCAGTAGTATTCTCGTGCAGACACATATCTTGCAGACTGTGTTGCATCCGCAACTCTGCTTATCCAGTCACCTTCTTGTATGTCATTGTCGCCTTCTTCTTGCTGGTTTTCAATATAATTCTGAGCTGCAACATATAAAAAATGTCAGATTATAATATGATAACACCTTACACCATAGGAGTAATATAGCGCAAATAATATCGGAGTTTATACCTTCATAACCAGCAGTAGTGTCATCTTCCATATATGTCACATCAGGAGTTTCCTCATCCCTGTTATTAACATTAGTAGAAACCGGGGTTGCAAATGGTTGAGCGATTGGGTCAGCACTGTATGGCATAAACTTGTTCCAGCCTGTTTCCCCTCTCGGGTTGTATAAAGGATAAGCTAATGGGTCATAACAACCATGGTATGCTCGGATATAGTGCGGACGATGGTCGCTCCTGCCATATACAACCACACTCCTATCAAAACATCTCTGTGGATCGTTCCCTTCCATCCAGATAGCAGCAACTTGTGATGCCGTTGGGGCATTGTACCTTCTCTGGTCAGGCGTGACATTTGTATTGAGTTCAATCCGATAGTCATCCAAGTTCGGAAAAGCCATTTCTCCTAAAAGTATGAACATATGGGTTATCTGCAAAATTGTAAGGATATTTGGATGAGGTTGATATCAAGGTCGGGACCTCTTGACTCAGTGTGACAATGCCTCATCTTCTGTATCATAAAAGTAGAGTTGCAGATGCCGAGGGTCGTGGCCTCCGGCACCACGTGGTCTGAGACGATGGTACAATCCACCATGAACTCTAAATGTATAAATACGGTCCATTGCGGTGTTATATCTTTGGTCAAGGGTGACTCAAGACTTGCAAGGCTAAATGCGAGTTGAGATACCGTATATGTTGCACAGAAATATTTTGCATCATCATACACTTGACTTGTGAATAACCTTTTCGATTCGCGAGAACCTCCAGTATATGTATTTGTATTTTCCTTTTCTACAACAAAACCACAGTGGCTCATCTGAAACCTCATCGCACCACGATAATGGCGATCGGAACATTTCTCAATGTATGTCTTTGTGGCAGGTTCTGGTAGATGAATTCATATGGATCATGTGTCACACTATGGAGAGCTGGACCCTCCACAAGCACGCAATATGACTCATAATCAGGACCTGTGTTGCGATAATTACAACAAACATATTACTTCACTATATATTTATTTGTAACATATGGTTTATGTAAACACGTTGATAATGAAGCTGGATTGCTGTCATGACGTATATAGGTAGTCGTAGTACCTTGCGCGTGTAGCCCAATGATTCTGTCATCATCATCATCATCGTGTAAGGTATCGTTTTGCAATCCATGGGCCGCGGCAATGTCACCGTCGTCACCGTCTTCAACATTATGGGTAGGTTCGAATAATTCATGGTCGAATTCATGATCGTTGATTTCGGCAACTACCTGGTTGTGGTGTTGCACAGGCAAATTATCATCTGCAAATAAACTGTTAAAATTTATCCAAATGATTTACATATTGACAAACAATTTGTGCTTCACGTGCTCACCCGATGACTCTGTAATACCAGACAATTGTGTTTGTTTTTGGGCTGACATTCTCAAAGTTCTATAGTAGTTCTCCCGCTTCCGTTTTAGCAATCTGTTCTTCTTCTGTTCATCCATATTGTTGTATCTTTCCTATTCCTTAGCAAATGATCCGTCTTTGGACGACCCACTGAAGGTTGAAGATTAATTCATTTATCATAGGTATATAGTGGATATCTACATGTATTAAACATCACGTAGAGTGAGGTTGGGTAGAAAGATAATGTCTGTCACCTTGAGATGGGCGGGTGAGGCTCCTCTTGTGCATATAGATGGCAGAAGGAATTGTGTGATGGCTTCCATGTCGGCGTTCGTAATTACCATTTCTGTGTAGCCACTCTGTGGCATCTTACGGATCGACATTTTCGCCACCTCCTATGCTTGGTGCTTGCACTGTCGATGATTTGAAAGCGGTGACTACTCGATTAGTGTTAACGCCGCACCTTAACATATGTTAATGAAGAGATTACGTACCTACTATGGGTGATGATGTTGGTTCTGTTTGAGACACAACACAGGAAGTGATACTATTTTGTGATGCAACCTTCTTGCGTGCTCGGTACTCACGTTGTTTCCTATTAATCTCTTCCCTTTGTTCCTTTGGACACTCATTTCGGCGTTTACATTGTTGTCTGCTTCCTTTCCTCCCTTTTCCATAACTCCTCATCTAAAGTGGCGATTGTACATATATAGGAATCACTAAGCCATCGCCACAAGTGTTTTATTGTATTGTGATTGTACATACATATATAGGAATCAGTAAGCCATCGCCAGAAGTGTTTTATTGTATGGTGATTGTACATATATAGGAATCAATAAGCCATCGCCGCAAGTGTTTATTGTATTGGTCCGTAGATATTGATAATTGAAAACATACCTGAGATATGGGTGTTGGTTACATCGCTTAGCGCATTGCGTGTATCTCTCGGCGTAGACATTATCAACGGCCTGCGATGGCAATTATCATTTTTAAGTCATCGGTGATTGTAATAGTCCGGGAAATTGTTGAGCCTCTATAATAAGCTCACAAGCAAGTATCCTTACAAGTAAAAGAAAATTGGTGAAAGAAAATTTTTGAGCCTCTATAATAGCCTCTATATTCCCAATTTTGAGAACCACGGCTACACATCGTTACATGACTTATACAACACCTGCTCCAAGCTCCCTTATCAATATATTATCCTATATTAATTCTCCTTGAACCTTAAATTATAAGAGGTGCAATTTTACCATTATAATCAAAGATCTTATTAATTCTATCACGTAAATAACTCCTGTAGATCAATTAACAAGCGTGTAATCCAATTTTAGCATGCTAAAACCAAAGTTGAAGTAAATCACCTAAATAATACGAGAAACAAGAAGAATGTCAATCTTGACAAGTTAACCAAGTCCATCTTTGAAGTAAGACAATGACCGCTTATGCAACTCAAGGAACACCATTTCATATGAATATCGCTAAAGCAAAGGTTGTTGCTAAACAAGCATATCTTGTATTTTTAATTGTTATGTTAAAGGTCCTCAAGAAATTTTTACGCTAATCAAAAGGTTCAACAATATGATCCTAAGACAAGATATCCAAATATCTGAGATAGCTAGATCACTCGATTGCACAACGATTTACCATTTCAATGGGACCTTTTACATCTAAAAATCACGAAGCAGGACATAATCTCAACCTAACAAGAACACGGATATTAAGCAGAACAAAACTTAAGTGAAAAAGAAGGAATTATGCTTGTAGGAACCTCTTTGCGCCTATTTTGAAAGAAGCCACCCACACCAAGAAGCAGCAATCGCTCGGACCGGCGCTTCCAGCGATAGTTGGGCTCCTCGCGCGGCGATTTGGCCGGCCGTGATGCGGCGTCGGCGAGTAGGTTGGAGGCCGGACGCCAAGCGGGGCGAAGATGGTGAAGACCCGTCGGGTAGGTCCGGAGTCCAAGAGGCGATGATGAAGACCATGCAACGGAGGGAGGCGGGAGTCAAGAGGCGATGCATTGACGAGGCGGGAGTCAAGAGGCGATGCATTGGCGAGGCGGGAGTCCAATTGCAGGAACAATCTTGGCCATAGGATGGAGTTGAAGCAGTCGGGAGTATAGAGCCATAGATTTTAATGGTGTTGGATTTCTAGGTGTTTTTGGTGCACTATGGTTCGACATCTCGGTGGGGGCGTTTTTGTGGGTGTACCTAGGATATTTTTGAGTGTTCCTTTATAGTAGAGATATGTACTAAATTTTCCTGTTTGCTTACGTTACTTTCTTACAGGGTAAATTCACATGCCAAAATCGGTGCAAAAAAGTAGTGTTTGGATTATAGTTATACCAATTCACCGGCAATGCCGAAATTGATGTGTTTAGATTACAACTATATCAAAATTTGCCAAAATTATGAGTATGACGTGTGTGTTCCATATGACATCTATTTTTTTTTTGCCTCAAAATATGTTAAGATGGGTCTTATTTTGTTGATAAAATAACAAAGAACACAACGGTTCAATCAGATTACAAATCGGATATTCAGTTTAGAAAATATGATCATTTTAATGTCTTGAATTAAACTACACATGCAATTAATGAACAAACACTAGCCAACCAGGAGATGCCATCTGTCGGAGTTGTTTGCTGGCTGCCTTACCAATTTTTTGGCGCCAGAGTTGGCCGCCCGTGCAAAGCCAGGGTTTTGGCTAGGAAAACCAAGGCACTATCAAAATTTTGCTGGTAATACCAAAATTTGGTAACAAATCAAATGCTAGCCAAATTTCTTTGATAATACCAAAAATTGGTTTGGCAACTTGGGGTTTCAAACCAAATAGCCCCTATATTGTGAAGGCTCTTTGGAGGTGTTTGGGGTGGAGCCGAAGCCGTCCCAAACGAGGGTTTTTCTCACCGGCTTTCTGTAACACCCCAGCTCGACATGAGTCTGGAATGCTACTGAACTAACCTTAAATAATTCTAAACCAAGGCAATTTTAGTAAATTTCGGCAGAACCTCCCTTGTAAAGTTAACTACACGGGGGTTCCAACATACAGATAATTCATAAATAACTAAACCAACGTCCAGAGACATCAATAGATAATCAAAACATACTAAGCAACTAGCAAAATCAAAGAAGTACGAAGTTCCATTACTCATCATTATTACACTTAACCCATTGCATGAGACAAAAACATAACAAAACCTTTAAGCAACCCGCTCATTTATTAAAGCATGGTCTGAAGTTTATTCAACTTTATTTGGTTCATGGTGATGTGTGTGTGACTAACAATCTACTCCATCCCATGCATGTCGTTCTTGGATCGGGTACCTAAAACAACAATAAAAGCAAGGGTGAGCCCACAGACTCAGCAAGTACAAAATAAAGGCATACCACAAAAGTTATAACATCAGCATCCATAGCCAGAAACGCATCAATAAAATATCTCACATGCAAATGCAATGCTCAAGGATCCTTTCTCTTTATCTCTTTTTGTATTTTACCGGTAATGCAAAGTATGTAACCGTATTGCATATCCATGTGCGTGCTCGCAAACACGGGACCAGTGCCCATTACTCATAAGTAATGGGGACCTCAAGCCCACACTACGGTGTGGGGATCTCAAGCCCGTCACATTCATGACGGGGATCTCAAAGGAAAGCATGCTTGGTCACCACGTGACCAAGCCTCAACATGATCTCAATATGCACATGCTCATCTTTTATTCATCATCAATTTACCAAAAGACGACAACATCATACAATAATAGAGCATAGTCACACTTGGAGCCACCACCATTCTTGAAACAATCATCACGCCAGCAATCTTGTTACGCTATCATATATTGAAAACACACAAACATGGCCAATCAATCACAACCAAGTAACAAATAATGCACTTGCCTTAACCGCGTGAGAACAGAGGACGTGAAGACGGTGCTGCCTCCGGGACCAGTCCCCCACCTAATTCATTTAAGAACATATACTAAGACAACAATAATGTACCACAAGAACTATAAAAGCGTACACACACGAGCAGTAGGTTGCAACGCGACCCCGACTCCAATTTCCTAAATGCTGATCTGTGCCCTCTGTAAACAGTCATGTTCTAAAATTTATATCTTTTCGTACAGGGGTCCAAATTAGGTGTTCTTGGACTTCATTGAAAGCTATTGACGTCCTCTACAACTTTCTAGGAGATGCCCGAGACTGAATCCGCACGTAACTACATCAAAACGTCCCTCTAACGCGATCTGTCCTGAGGAGACAGAACTACCGACATAGAACAATTAAGCGCTAAAACATCTAAACGAGGGGAAAACGAGGTTACCCTTGATGAACCGATTGCCGGGCACGACGAGCACCCACCAGCGAGCTCTCCCCCCAAAGATGGTCCTGTTCCCCTCACCTTCTTCCTTCTTCTTCTTCTTCTTCTAGGTCGGCAGCACCCGAAGGAGACAGCGCAAGGAGGCGGGGGCGGTACTGTTCACAGGGGGACTGTAGCAGTGGTGGCGTGCTACAGTACCACCCCTAGGGTTTCCCCCTCCTTTTATTAGTGGCCGGCCCCTCCTAGGCCTCCTGGGCCAAAGCCTGAGGCCCAGGTTGCCGAATAATTGCAGAAACCCTCTCTAATCCTCTATTAATTCTATTTTTTCTAGTTGATCCTTCTCTCTAAGTCTTTCTTTTCACTTAAATAGACTTGGGTGGGATATTACACTTTCTCGGAAGCTGGAAGCCGCGTTATACGTGAAAAAGCTGGAAGCAGAAGGTCGAAAGCGGGGTAGTTTTCCGCGGCTTCCCACCACCCTCCTTCCAACTTTGCCCCTCAAGTTCACGAGTTATTACCCGCTTTTTTCATCGAATAAAATCCCCACCCGACCAAAACCTAACCCTAACCTCAGCACCCCCGAGCCCCTCCTCCTCCTCCTCCCCGCCGGCCCCCACCTCCTCCCGCACCGGCGTTGCCACCCTTCCTCCTCCCCACTCGCCATCATCCCTTCTCCTCCCCATGCGGCACCGCCCCCTCCTCCTCCCGCGTCACCCCTCCCTATTCCTCCCGCGCGGTGTCGCCGCCCCTCCTCCTCCTCCCGCGCCAGCGTCGACGCCCCTCCTCCTCCCCACTCACCATCGCCCCTTCTCCTCCCCACGCGGTGCTGCCCCTCCTTCTCCTCCTGCGCCGCCCCTCCCACTTCCTCCCGTGCGGCACCACCGTCCCTCCTCCTTCTACCGGATCTGTGCGCCCCATACACCACTGGGGGAGGGTGGCGCCTCTACCCGCCTCCTCCCTTCCCCCTCTGACACAAACCTCTGTCCGCCTCCTCCTTTCCACCTTTGACGCCAACCTCTATCCCCAAGCTCAGCCCTGCCGTCGTCCTCATCCCCAAGTGTCGCCTTTGACCCACTCCACCAAGCGCAGCCTCCTCTCGTCGCCGCCGCCACATCGCCCGGACGTTGGGGTCTTCGCCTCCCGCCGGTCCCGATCGACGCTGCCGCCACCTATCCGCGCTGTTACAAATAGTTGATTTTGTGTTATTATGACTAGTGTTGTTTTGTCCTAACTTCAAAATAAAATATTATGATTTGTGCTATGGCTTGTTGTGTGTGAAGTCTTATAATTGCTGAAATGCAGGGGTCGTTGAGGCTGGATTATCACACTCTTCTCTTAAGACAGTTGATTGACCCATTGAAGACAATGCCTAATATATTGTTTATCATGATGTGATTTATGAATGAAGTCCATATTTCGTTGTATTCCGGTATACTTGAACACTACATGATGATGGACGTCCAGGACATAATTAGGCATTACAGAAAATGGTCCTAATACTTTGTTATGTTTTTTTGAACTAGTCTTGAGCTGTCGCGAAACTAATGAAACATCAAATCAAATTTTTACTAGCATATTTTGTTGAACATTGATAATCAAATTTGGATCTAGTAGACTGTGTAAAGTCAAAATAATGCCAAGTTTTTTTAGACTGGAGGGAATATTTGTCATGAATTTGCAGAAAACATAATTAGAATTTTGTAACATCCTTAGTGAGTCGACCTCCGTCCCAAAGCGCAACCCCTTTTATTTTATTTATTTATGAATGAAAACAACCCCTTTTAATTTTGAATGACTCACCCTTGGTTGACACATTTTATAGTTTCCCAAGCTTGAGTCGGCCACATAGCACATTGAAGTACACTTTCAGAAAACTGTCGGGTCTTAAGAACCAGAAGGATCATCGTATCTCCAATCTCATTGTGGAGCAAAAGGAGACACTGAAGAATCGTGCCAACCACTTGATGAAGGTTAGAATTTTGTAACGTTCCGAGCTGTCCTCTCAAATTTCTTTCATTTCTCAGTTCTGGTCCCTTCCAAGTAGCCTTAGTTCATTGAGAAAGACTGACAGAACCTTAGGCAAATTTCAGAACTTGAGTTCTCCTTGGCAGTTGGTGCATCCGAAATTAGTTCGGTCTGTGTTATCACATAAAAAATGATATAACTGCAAGTTGCTAGACATATTCTGCACATCAACAATGACTTTGAATTGAACATTGTGGAGTTTTCTATGCATGTTTGACATATTTTTCCCTCTTGTTTTGTTTTTCTGCAATGAACAGAAAATTCGGAGCTATGGCTGGGATGTTGCCGGCAGTCGTGGTGGTATTGGTTCTGCATAACTCTTTCAAGGAATTGGTTCTAGGAGGCAAGGCTCAGATGAATGGTAAGTAGGGGTTGAGTGCTTCCATCATCGTGGAAAGTAGAGCCTGAAGGAATGTAGCCACTCTATCCATTGTTTGCCTATTTGAAAACCTTTGTTTTATCAAGGAATAACAGCCCGAAATGTCTGATGTAAATGTACTGGCAATTAGCTTCTGTTCTGAAGAATGTATTGACATATTTCCTTTCAAAGTTGTCCAAAATATGTTTCTTTTCTTCCTGGTATCTTGTGGCTATATTTTCTCAATTCTCAAGGAGGAGGATGTGGTGTACTAGTGTTCTCTAGCTAATGAACTAAAGGGAGGCGTGTCCGGGGCATCCTCCCTCTTCCCTGTGCATCATATTTCTATGCATCACATTTCTATGTACTTCTCTATTTTGAGATCTTTTTTTTTACTACCCGTATTGCTCAACTTGTTGACATGTTAATTGGAGTCTCAAAGTGTAACTACTAAAATTTCTTTTCTTTTTTAGAAAAAAACAATTTTCCAATATTAATTCTTTAATAATTTCCAATTGTAATCGTTGCAAAAATATTGAAAAAGTAATATGTTTGTTGTGGATACAAATGCATAAATGATAATTATGTGAAGATAAAAGTTCGATACTATTAATTTTCAAGTGAAATTACGTACAAAAAAGTAGAAAACCTGTTATATTTTGGCCCTTTTTAGCGAACAAACAAGTAGACCGTCGTCGAGCCGCAACCCTAGCCAATGTTCCTATTCTTTTTAATTTTCTGTTGTAAATTAATTATTTAATAATTGTTTATTATGATTATTTATGTAATATTTTTTATTGTAATAATTATTTATTATATTTATTTATGTAATAATTGTTTATTATAATAATTATTGTTAGTTGCACTCTATTGTGTTAATTGCGGTATATTGCGTTAATTATCGTCAAATGCGATTAATTATATTAATTGCGGTAGTCAATTGCGTTAATTGTTGTAGTCATCGTTAATTGCAGTTAATTACGTTAAATTGTAGTCAATTACGTTAATTACTGTCAATTGTGTTAATTGTAGTTAAATAGCATCAAACATGTCATTACTTATCTCAGGGGCAATTCAGATATTCCTCATTCCTCATCCCAGAAGCTGCAGCCAGCCTACCTAAAAGGTAGACAGTAAAACACCAAACCTTTGTAGTAACCGTTCAGCACTGCAATTTAACTAAAAACCGTTTTTCAAAAAAGCTATAGTCGTGCCAAACAAACCCTCCGTACCGTCATTGCATCTGTGTTGATTTTTTGAATGGCGCTACTCCGGTTGGGAACCATTTAGGGCTATAGCAATGGTGGCTGTAGTATCTCTTTTTTTAGTGTTCGGATGATACTGGAATGACTGGGAACCAAGTACTTAACGTGTCGCTCCTTGGGTGTCTGCAATTGTTTATGAGAAGATTATTTTAATTTCAATTTTATATTTGAGCAAATTAGAGATCCTATCTTGATGTTTTACTTTGCAAAGTACATTCAGCTTCTACAGAAAACCTTGTCAGCCTTGTCAGGCCGAGTGCACACATTTAGCAGCAGCTAGTACACAAACAATACTGCTATATAAACCGTATCAACAATCTGGCCGAATTGCCATGCTTCTGCAACCCTCCACCAGTGCTTCAGGTCGTCGAGCTTATGCGGAGGGTGAAGAAGTAGCCAAGGCGTTGCGTCTCTTGGCACTAATTTATTTTCTAGTGGATAAACACATGAACCGACAATGTTAGGTACCCAGCTACCATGAAGTTTCTAGTTGATACAAGATAACATGTGATGAGTTGTATGCATCAGAGATAAGTCGGCAGGACACACAAGTCAATTTGGACTTGATTAGGAGCTGTAAAGGTGATTGGATTAGCTAAATATTTAGTCAGCATATGATATACTTGAGCTGTACAAGTATTAAAATACTCTTGTTTTTATGAGTCGATTGTTGCTAGGTCAGTTTGTGCAGTCTATAAATAGACATGAATGTCATTTTGTAATATATGTATGTGTGTAGTATTATGTAGTTTTATGAACTACAAAGTTTAGAGAAAACTCCTCTGTTCCATTCTTTCTTTTTTGTCTCCTTACTTTCTTTGAGTGTCCAAATCTCCAACAACTAGTATCAGAACCCCAGGTTCAAGTCGGGCGTAGCGGAGTAGTGCGGCGTGGTCGTGTCATTTTTCGGAGCCAAGGTTATGGCTTCGAGTTCGGGCGTCGGAATGACGCAGTCGATGATTCCCGTATTCTCAGGAGAGAATTACGATATGTTGAACATCAAGATGCGGACGCTGCTACTATCGCAAGGATTGTGGGATATTGTGGAGAACGGCTACAGAGAGTATGCTGCTGAAGATGTTCTTACACCAGAGCAGAAGAAAACTCTGGCGGAGAATCAGATGACGGACGTCAAGGCCTTGTTTCTGATTCAACAAGGTGTTGCGGAAAGTTTGTTTCCGCGGATTATCGGCGCCAAGAAGTCAAAGGAAGCTTGGGACAAGTTAAAGGAGGATTTTCAAGGTACCGCAAAAGTTTTAGCCGTAAAGCTACAAACTTTGCGAAGACAGTTTCAAAATCTGCAGATGATGGAGTCTGAGAAGATAAAGGATTACTTCTCGAGGGTCATCCAGGTGGTGAATCAGATGCGCACCTACGGTGAAGAGATTACTGATCAAAAGATTGTTTAGAAAATTTTGATCAGTTTACCAGAAAAATTTGAGTATATTGTTACTGCAATTGAGGAGTCGAAGGATTTGGCAACCCTTACTGTGTAACAACTAATGAGTTCACTAGAATCTCATGAAGAAAGGAAGCTACAACGAGCAGGGAGTTCAGTTGAAAGCGCCTTCCAGTCGAAGTTGAGTTTCAAATCCCAAGATTCAAGAAATGGTGGGAATTATCATAGAAGAGGCGATCCAAAGAAAGATGTGTAGGAGGAGCCGGCCGAAGATAAAAAGAGAAAAAGGTATGACTAGTTCTCAATTTTGGTGTGATATTTGCAAAAAAATCCAATCACACAGATAGGTGCTGAAAGAAGATGATTTGCAATAAATGCAAAAGGCAAGGTCACATTGCCAAATATTGTAGATCTCCAGACAACAATCGGGAAAATTTCTCAGAAGAAGAGGATAATACAGAAGAGACGGTTTTTTCTTGCCAAATTGCCCAAAATGAAAAAGAAGATACTTGGATTGTGGACAGTGGTTGTACAAACCATATGTCTTCCAATCGAGATATATTTTAAAATGTTGACTCATCATATCAGGCGAAGATTCGCATGGAAAACGGTTCTTTAGTCCAATCTGAAGGTAAGGGCAGTATAGCTATTCAAATGGAAGATGGTAAAAAAATCATTTGAGAAGTTTTATTGGTACCCGATTTGAAGCAGAATTTGCTTAGTGTTGGGCAACTGCTAGAACATGGGTACGCTGTTCATTTTGAAATTTCTCTTGCAAGATACTGGATTGCAAGAATGGGAATCGCCTTATAGCAAAGGCGGATTTGAACAAAAATGTTAATTTTTCATTGAAGATGACTCATCCTGTTCAGTAGGCTTTACGAAATGATGCTACAAGCAAAGATAGATTGAGTTCAAGTTTGAACTCAAGCTTAAGTTCAAGCTCAAGTTCTAGCGAACAATTAATTACATCAAAATCAGCTCCAAGAAGAGATAGGAGCCTGACTGAGAGATATGAGTTGAGCAATTTCTCAATAGTTGAAAGGCAAAAGCATGAAGAAATTGTGAAGCCTAAGAATTCGGTTTGTTTTGTTGAGGATATGATCCACAAGGTTGGGAAGGAAAAAGATTGGCAGCCAATAAACAAATTGGAAGACAAAAAAATTACAGTTGAGAGCAATTACAAAGCAAAGCTGAACACAAATAATTCAGCCATGAATAATAGAAGATATGCAGCTGAAATTGTTTCAGCTAGAAGACATTTTCACAAAGGTTTTGTTTAGAGAGATTATTGTTGTAGAGAAGTGTTTCAAGAAAATGAATTAAGGAGGAGTTTGTTGGCACTAATTCATTTTCTAGTGGATAAACACATGAACCGACAAATGTCAAGTACCCAGCTACTATCAGCACTTGAAGTTTCTAGTTGATACAAGATAACATGTGATGAGTTGTATGCATCAGAGATAAGTCAGCAGGACACACAAGTCAATTTGGACTTGACCAGGAGCTGTAAAGGTGATTGGATTAGCTAAATGTTTAGTCATCATATGGTATACTTGAGTTGTACAAGTATTAAAATACTCTTGTTTTCATGAGTCGGTTGTTGCTAGGTTGGTTTATGCAGTCTATAAATAGACATGAATGTCACTTTGTAATATATGTATGTGTGTAGTATCATGTAGTTGGATGAACTACAAAGTTTAGAGAAAACTCCTCTGTTCCATTCTTTCTTTTTTGTCTCCTTGCTTTCTTTGAGTGTCCAAATCTCCAACAGCATCGAGGCCGGCCGCGGATTGATCTTCTTTTCAACCTATGATTTCCCTTGCGTAAATCTGACCATTTAAGAGGCGACTTGGGCGAGAGTAGAGGAGGCTAACGGTGAGACTGCAACAAAACAGTGGCGCACCACCGGCGGCAAGACTTGGAAGACGAGATAGGGTTCAGTTGAAGGGGAGGTCCTTCGAATTTTAAGTTCGATCTTTATCTCCTTTGTTTTCCCCTCACAGTACTACTTCTCTGTGGGTTACCCAGGAGTATTTAGCTATGCATGGTGGTCCTTGTTGATTCACACGAAATTCCACGTGATGCTTTCGGCTAATGGATTTTAGCCAAAAGAGAAAAAGGTGAAACTAACCCATAGAGCATGACCGATAGCGAAGTAGAACAGTGCGAGAAATTGTCGAGAAACTTAGACTACTAAGTAGAAAACATTTAAAAATCATGGCATGTGTAGAAAACATTTAAAAATCATGGCATGTGTCTCTTTTTTTCTTTCATTAGAGTTTTCTATATGCACAATTTCTCAATGTTTCGACATGAATTTCTTGAATTTCCATATATAGAAAGATATAGACTATAAAAGACATCTCTTATGTAAATACAAACAAAATTTCAGAGGAGAAGAACTTCGCCTCAGGTGTGGATTATGACGACTAGGCCGCTACCCCAGTCGATTGCCTGTGGCAGATTGTTGGACCCTACTACTTCTTCATCGTCTTCCGCTGTGTTTATTTAATGTTGCCCTGTAAGGCTATCTTGTAATCAACTATGTTGTCATTTTAATAAATTTTAGCGTTTATGGTTGTGTTATCACACGTGTTTACTGTGTGAGCTAGCCACTGATCATGGGACTAGTTCAGTTATGCACAGAAGATCTGGGGTGTTAATCCCGGGTCGTCACAGATATAGACTATAAAAGACATCTCTTATGTAAATAAGACCAAAGTGATGGATATTAAATAATAGGAAGTGCTAGGAAGTGAAATAGAATGAAAGTGAAATAGAGCCACTTTGGACTTCCCCGTGAAATGAGGCATGGGACGGAGTCACTACGAAAAACTCCAGAAGTTACGAAAGAAGCATTGGACTCATATTGTTCATAGGTTGAGAGCGGGAGTTGAACTCTAGGAGGTCGAATCTCCCTTTGTTCCTCAGTAGCTCACTGGTAGAGCGGTCGGCTGTTAACTGTCTGGTCGTAGGTTCGAATCATACTTGTGGACATTTGATTCATTCTTTAATGTAAGAATAAAGAATTGAATTAAAGGGATTGCTTTGACACTTAGGGGTAGATAACCGGTTAGCTATCCTTGCTTGTTTCTATTGCATTCTATCTCATCATATCATATTCTGTTCTACGATTCCACTTCGACAAAAGGAAAGAGCATACCCAAGTTCAATAGATTTATGTCGGTTATCCCGATCTCAATTTTCCTACTCTTAGAGGGGAAGTAAATGCCCTTTCCCCTTTGGGACGCTGTGGGTAAGGAGGGATTCAAACCCCCTACACCGTGGTTCGTAGCCTTGTGCTCTAATCCACTTAGTTGCATGCCCACCCTGTCTCCACTGGATCTCTTCCTGGGGGTGCCCCAAAAGGAACCTTCCTCTCCTCAGCCATTTCACCACTGCACTTCCACTTGACACCTATTTAAATGGCTTGTCTCGCTGCTACCTTATCATATTTTCATACTTCTGTCACTCCATCCCCATATGGGTGGAGATCAACCTGTCGTTGTCTCGGCTGTGCTACCTGAGGCTCTAGGGAAGTTGGAGGAGAGAGAGATAGCACTCATCTTGGGGTGGGCTTACTACTTATATGCTTTCAACAGTTATCCTCTCCATACTTGGCTATCCAGTGTTTATCGTAGGCACGATAACTGGTACACTAGATGTGCGTACTTCCCAGTCCTCTTGTACTAGGGAAAGGCCCTCTCAATGCTCTAACGCTCACATCGGATATGGACCAAAATGTCTCACAGCGTTCTGAACCCAACTCACGTACCGCGTTAATGGACAAACAACCCAACTATTGGAAACACCTACAGCTCCAGGTGACGAAGAGCCGACATTGAGGTGCCAACCTTCCCATCAATGTGGACTCTTGGGGGGAAGATCAGCCTGTTATCCCTAGAGTAACTTTTATCTGTTGAGGATGACCCTTCCACTCTGCACCGTCTGATCACTAAGACCAACTTTCGTCTCTGCTCAATGGGCGAGTCACGCAGTCAAGCTCCCTTCCACCTTTGCGCTCGAGGACCAATGTACGTCTAGCCCAAGGAAACCTTTGCATGACTTTGTTACCTTTTGAAAGGCATATGCCCTATAGAAAATGTCTATATGAGACTATGCCTTGGCCCATGGGTCTGACACAAGGTTAGAATCCAAGCTCTTCTAGAGTGGTATCTCACTGATGGCTTACCCCCCGGAAGGGAGCCTTCTTCGCCTTCCACCTAAGCTGCATAGGAAAGGTCCAAAGTCAATCCCAAGGAATAGTAAAGCTTCATAGGGTCTTTCTATCCAGGTATAGGTAGTCCGCATCTTCAGAGACATGTCTATTTCACTGAGCCTCTCCCCAATACAGTACCTAGATCATTACGCCTTTTGTGCGGGTCAAAACTTACTCGACAAGGAATTTTGCTACCTTTGGACCATTATAGTTACGACCGCTGGTTCATCGGGGCTTCAATTGTCGGCTTCCCTAACATCAGTTCACCAACTTCCTTGATCTTTTGGCACTAGATATTGCAACCCAAAAATCCCAATGCAGCAACAAACGGGTAAAGAGGAGCCACTGAACGCATCGATGGAGTTATCAGCGTCCATGTCAGCGCACGTACAACTGCGGACTGCGATACACTGACCCAAGCACCAAGCGTGCGATGATCCGCGGCACTACATTGAGTGGGATGGAGCTCATGTGTAGCAGCATCGCTGTGATGTACAGTAGCGGCGCAAAGAGGAACACCGCCTGCCTCCGCAGCACCACCCTCGCCGCGTCACCCCACCCGACCCCTGCCCATGTCGCGGCGCCACGGAAGACGCAGGGAAGCCCCTCGTCGAATCTGTTTCATCGGCATCCCCCCGCCCCACTGTAGGGACGGCGCGCCTGCGGCCTTGTTGAAGCTCCCTAAGCAGCTGTACACCTAGACCTGCATCGAGGTACCCCCAAAGCCTCTGTGACAAACCACCCGGAGCCGGTTTTGGAGCTAGGTTTAGGGCTCCCCGCGCGCGCGATCGCTACCACGGCACGCAATGGAGGCGAGACGTGGGATAGCTTGTGGTGCGAACGGTGGCGGGGGAGACACGAGTGTGCAGCACGTGACCACACGCAGGGGGCAAGGTGGCCTCAGAGTCACAGTCACTCGCGGTCGGGTATGAGCAGAGCATGACTCGAGTTCAATTTAGACTTTTAAAGCGTCTGGGTTTTGACGCGGCCACTACGAGTTTGCGAGGTTAAGGGCCTGTTTATCATGGCGTTGCTTTTCAGAAAAACAGTTTTTGGTTGGGCTAAATGGCTGACCTGAACATGTTTGATGTTTTGTTGTCTAGCTGTTAGGTAGGCTAGAAAAGCTTCTGAGTTAAGAAATGTCTGAAATACTTCTAAGGAAAAATAATGGCTTGTTTGGTGCCGTTTAACGGATATTATGAGTGAATCTGATTTATTTTTTCATGTTCGCATAGAAATATAAATTTAAGAATGAAACATGCTAAAGTCTCAATTGCCAAGTATTAAATACAAAACATTAGATGTATGGGATCCTTGCTTTGAACATTCACATATTCGTTTTCATTGCATTATCGTAATTTTTGGTGATATGCTCTATAGGCAATCATAGAGATGATTGTATCACGTCTATGTTTATGAGCTATAAAATAAATATTATTATATTCCTTGAATGAATTATCATTTATAAAAATTAATAAATATGTGACTTGTTGGTGAAGCTCTTTAGCTCATATGATGTCATTCTAAATGTATCCCTGGTCGGATGTCACTGGTTGTGACATTGGTAATTTATCGACCAGCATATATATTGATTGATGGCTATGTTTCACCAGTCATAGATATAGGGATATCGAATCAATAATGTGAACACATGTTAGAGAACATGGTGTTGGATTAACTCACCTTGAGACACTATTGAGATTGTTATGATTTTATGTGTTATCAGTTAGTCTCAAGCAATGATGATGTATGATCCTTAGGCCTGAGATCAGTATGATTTTCTACATGTGTAATAGTACACTTAGGGGTTTCCAAACGCTACTATGTAATTGAGTAGTTATAATGGAAGCTTTTGGTATGCTATGAAACATGCGGAGGAATATGAGATTTGCCCCTCGTAACATAATATGAGAGATATCTCTGGCCCCTCGTTGTGGTCGAATAAAGAAAGTGCATGGTTGTACCACTAGTGGTCGAAAAGTCGACCACATGAAGTTATTCGTCGCTAGATCGAGAAAATATTGAACAATTCATGGATGACAAAATATCTCACCTGAAGTTCAACTAGATATCGTGATGCAAAGGGAGAATGCACAAGTAGGTCATTCAGTTCGACCAGATACGAACTGGTCGTATGGAGATTCGGACTAGTTGTAAACTGGTCAAACATGGTCACTAACTGGTTGTAACTAAATATGAACTGATCGTGTGGAGATACGAGCTGGTCATAAGTGATAATGACCTAGTCGCAAATCATATTGTATAAGGTTCATCTAATATAATATTTATGTGTGTTCGAGAATTGTTATGTCCTGTTAGGAACCATTAACGACTCATGGTCGGAAAGGGTTTCTGAGTCATAACCAATTACACATGAACCTATAGGGTCACACACTTAACGGATTGAAATAAATGAGTTCGGATAGGATCTATTATGGGCTCTTTATAAGGGGATGCATGGGGTTGTTGGTACATAAGAGAGTTGTTGTACCAAAACCCTAGCCGTTATCTTCCCGAAGGCCCTACCGTGCGCATTGGTGCTAGCACACTAGTGTACAGTGTTCCACATCTGGACGTGTGGATACCGTAGAGGTGGTGCTGCGGTTGCTGCTGTGTTGATCGAGAACGATCCACGACCTACGCAAGGAACGTGATAGGTTGCTGGTGAGTCGCTCAGGAGAGGGGGATGGTGAGGGAGCCGAAGGAGAAAAGAAAACGGAGTGGGGGAGGAGGAAAGAGGAGAAAAAAAAATGAAAGGATTTGGAGTTATATATGAATGGCATTTGGTGGGTAATTTTAGTGATTTGAGTGGCTAAGGGATATTCCATTTTGTAAAAGCCAAAAAAAACACCTTTTCTATGACTTTTAGGCTTAAAATGGCTTAAACTTTTCATAAGCTAGATGAAAAGGCCACCCCCTTTATTTAGGGTTTGGTTTTTTGGCTTATAAACTAAATAAAAAAGCCTAAACAAATTGGGCATAAGAAGCTCATGAAAAGATACATGAGTATGACATATATGCTCCACTTGAGGAGTAGCCTATCGGCGGCCAAGTATCAGCGAAGGTCTTAGGTGAAATTTGTCTGCGCAAAACTGTCATTCAAGGCTTAGTCCATTGTGTAGTTGTGAGCAAGTGTAGCTTGAGGTTCTAGGTGGATGTTCAACCTTAATCGGTCTCCACCAAAAAATTGGGATATCAACAATACTTTGGAATTATGGGCAAATTCGTTGTGCTTTAGGATCTGATGGGGCCTGGGGGATTGTCAAAGTATAGGCTTGGCCTAAATAATATTCTTAATAAATCTTAGGAAAATCCTAAAAGTCCACTCATGCATGGTGAAAGGTGAAAAACTTAGTACCATATTGCTAGCTAGGTTGGAGCAGACCAACTTATAAGGTGGAGTTGGTCTTACCTAGTTGAAGCAATCAAAAGAAGAACACACGCGGTGCTCGCTCACTCGCCTCGCCACGCCACGCTATTGCCCGCCCGCAAGCGCGCGTCGTGCACGTGAATGGTCCAGCAATTTTATATCCGGTTGGGTGTGGGGTTGTTACTTCTTTTTGCACCTCAAAACCATACATGGCATGTATACATATTGGAAAATCGAATGTTTGAATTACGCTGATTATGTGAGGCTTTTATGGTACGCATTAATTGTTATTAATCGGTTTCCAAAACATTCTTTGGTGTAATGGTGGCAGTTTCTATTCTTATTGCGGATTCCATATGAGGCTCTGGTCGTCTCCATTCAGAGAATACGAAACAGATTAGCATCAGAATTTTTGCTCTATCCTCCTCTGTGCTGCGCCGCCTTGTCTACTCTATCCCTTCGTTGGCTTGCACTGGCGTGGGAAAGCAGTGTCTCCGAAGCCGGCGTCCCTCGTGATCTTACATGGATTAGGGTGAATCAGGTTTTTAAGAAGCATTTGCGCGACTGCTCACGGCTTTCTCCTTCGTCCAATGGTGAGAAATTCATCTGAAACCAGAAAAAGAAACGGGTTGAGTGTCATGTAGCGTTTCAGTTGGTTTTGAGGGCGACTAGATGATGTCATGTTGCTTACTCCATTATCAAAAAGGAAGGAAACGACTATGAGGCAAAAGTACAGCGTGTTCCGGCGACTTCAACCGGAGAGGCCGTGGACAGCGAAAGCTATGCATTGTGTGGTCTTCGTCCGTATGTTCGGATAGTGATGTCTCGATTGCGGGTGAAGCCGTGAATGGGAACAGTGTGCTAAGCCTAAGGATTTGGTGGTGAATTCATAGGATGGACACAAGTACATTTCCTTTTGTTTTTCAAGTGATAAGTGCTTGATTTATGTATTGTTTAAGTGCTAGACAAGGACTCTCTCGGTTAAAAAAACAAGTCGTTTTGAATATTGAAACGGTCACCAAAATATAATTTTGATCACTAATTACTATTGTAATATATTTATAAAATCCAATAAAACTATAATATTACGATGGTACTTTTTGAGACGAATCTACACATATGATTTTCACATATCTAATCTAAATATTTGAAAAGATATTGATAATTAAAGTTTTCAAAAATTTGATCGCACATATTCCAAAACGAATTGTTTTTGTGAACCAGAGGGAGGGAGTAACAAGTTTCGTCCTGCACGTTGGAGTGGTAGCCTGGTAGGCATAGTAAGCAACAAAGATTGGTTGCTGTTTTATTACAAGCAAAAACAAACAACTAATGAAAATAGCGAGTGTTCAAAGACCTGTGTGAATATGCAATTAATTATGCACGTGCACCTTGGGACTGTATGTAAATCCAATCCTTTTGCTGGTTCACAAATCGCAAGTTTCGGATCCAGATCTGTGGAAGTAGTTTATGCTAAATGGAGTCTCGCCCAAAGGATGCTAGGCACTAGGCTGAAGGAAAGGATGGATGTTTTCTTCGTGTCTCAAGCTGTCCGCGTGCAAACACGGCAAAAGGTTACTCGTTACATATTAACAAAGATAGCACACTTCCTGAGGGTTTTTTTTAAAAAAAGATACCACACTTATGGTACTATATGAAGGACACAACAATTTCTCAAGGATATCAAGTCAATCCATGCTGCTAGATTGCAAAAGAATACAGAACAATTGAGATAATGGCTTAGGCAGGGATTGGAAAACCGGAACCGGAACAAATCCCGGTCGGAGGCCCAAAACCAGTTACCGGTCGGTAACCGGAAATCTCGGAAAAACTTGGTCGAATTTCATCTGAATACATTTGAATTTGGGATCTAACAGTCGGGATTTTGAATTTGAACATTTTCGGTCAGGATTTTTTTCCCGGTCCTCACCGATAAGCCCATTTTTTTTTATCCCTGGGCATAGGCATATCTGTTTTTCTAGCTACCAGTGCAAAATTTGCGTGAAGCCCGTCTAGCTCAGTCGTAGAGCGGGAGTGGCACTTAACCTTGTGGTCGTGGGTTCGCCCAACTGTTGGCCATTGTTACATTTGCTTTTTTTCGTTTTTGGATCCTTGTACAGAGGCTTAAAATTCATACGTTTGTCAATTAAGTTCAGCGCTATTAAAAAAGTTACCAAGTTAGGCTGCAATTTCAGTACCATTCCTATAAAATGGGTAAAACTTATGCTCAAATTCCTACGAAAATTTGCTAATCGCGAAAGTTCATACACTGAGTCTGTCAAAGTATTCCTCAAGGTACCAAGAAATATTCCAGAACTTCTCATTTTCTGCTGCTCGTGCAAGGCAGGCAGCAGTGAACCATTCAATAGAAACAAACATGAGTAGCTCACATCAGAAAGACAAATTCCCAGAGAAAATCTGCAACAAAGTTGAGCAAGTGAGCAACCCATTGCTCCATGTGAAGTAGCATCAGCAACAGGCCGACAATTAACTGTACAACTACAAGGACCCAGTTAATCACGGATGGTGCACCATCTAGTGAAAGCTGCAACGACAAATTGCTAAAAGTCGCCAAATTACAAGACGGAACAACTTGATTCTGCGGCAGCGCTGGCCGGTAGTCAACAACAACCCACAACAATCCGGCTGTCAATATGAGCCAGCATCTTCATTGTGGTACAGTACAGCAATCCATTCTAGTGATCATTTAAAGATTCCAGTGGCTGTTTTACATAGGATGGCTTGTATCTGTTTGATGGAATATAAGAAAATAGGGCGAGGGCGTTATTGACATATATAAATTATACAAGAATGGATTGAATAATATGCCTAAAGAAAGTGAGCAGGAGAATTACCTGTTTTGACGATAGACCGATATTTCCCAAATCTGAAAGCTGCCAAATCAGATTGTGTTAGAAGGTGGCAAATTGTTTTGACGATCAGATTATTATAAATCATCAGGATTATTTCATAGCCTAGAAATCTTACAGATTTGAATGGTCTGGGTGAATCATCCCGGAGCTCAAGAATGTACTCTGCTCTCCTTTCACCAATTCCCTAACAAAGAAATGGGAAAATTAGACAGAAAAGAACAGAATGCTATACCAGCTATCAGATTACCACGAGACGAAAGACCATACTTTCAACTGCTGTAGCTCTTCCCTGCATCCATGGATAAACAAAGTGAATAATTAGAAAGGGTGAAAGATACCGAATATGTTTGGGGACAAGTCAATCCAAGTACAGAAAGGAAGTCAAGAAAAAAACTTTTAAACTCACTTGTTCGCAACATTTAATAAGTCAAGATATTGCTGAATAAGAGATTCCTGTGTAAGGCAATCATATAGAGATCAGTATATAAAACGAGGTGGAATGGGCTGTGTGCATCCTTGATGCAGAGGCCGGAAGAGTTTTTCTCTTCCATTATCTAAAAAAATGAAACGGGTTGGAAAACCATACAGACCTTCAGGTTAGATCCCAGTTCATTAAATTTATCAAGCGGTGTAGCACCTGGAATCTTCTCAACTATGTTACATGTTCCTATTGGAGTTTTGAGCTCCAACGAAGGGTCGCAATTGCCATCATCAGATGTCTGCTGCTTGATTGCCACCATGTTCGAAGAAATGGGGGAAAGAACTTTCCTGAGAGATTCAGACTTGTCCTCTTTGCAAGGGGTTAAGGAAGGGAGCACCACTGCACAACATACTATACACCTCAGACTAGCCTATGGAGCCACAGGTAAAGTTGCAAAGTTTGCTGTAAATAAATTGCAAGTAGCTTGCATATGATTACTGATTAGATCTCTTTTGTATAGTTTGCGTTTCTGATTCTGGGTTTATTGACCTTTGTACATTCTGAAACCTCTCTTCAGTTCGAATATGCAACTCTTCTGCATGTTTCAAAAAGCATACCTTTCTTCATTGTATTTACTTCATCGTGAGTGCTCACTCTTGGTATGTCCTCAGCTGGAATATATACTGTTGAATCAAAAAGCACCCTGTGCAACAGAAGAAAATGAACTGAACTCCATATGATTCCGTGTGGTCTATGTAGAATGAATGATTAGAAACACTGACTTCTTGATTTTACCACCGTCTTGATCCGTTGCTTTAGCTCTACCAGAGACCCTGGCAGATGCAGGTTGCTTCCTATGGCTCATGGATGAAGGGGTCTTGCTTGCAATTGGGGAGAAAAGCCCATTCATTCTTTGGATGCTCTTTGTTTTCCCCTTCGATTCCAACCATGCTCGCAATTTGACTTCCATGTCAACCTTTACTTTTGGAGTTTCTTGCTTGCTTGCTGAGCACACGTTGTTCACAATGTGGCGTGAACGAGCAGCCAGGCTTACTGTGTGGACGGCCTCCTGGTATTCCACGGGGTTCTGAAACAAAGAAAAAATAATCATCAAGGGTCTGCACTCTGTGGGATGGGACGTCTAGAAAAAAGTTGGAGGAAACTCACCAGGCAAGCTATCATCACAGACTTGCTATTGCCTCCTAGTGAATCTTGTAGTATGCGGGTCAATTTAGTCTCTCTATAGGGTATTCGTGGCTCATTCCTGTTGAGGGCCGAAATGACATTAGACAACGCAAACAGCGACTGATTGATCTTAGCGCTTTCTTGAAGGCGGATCCCCTGATTGCAAGTCCTTCTGTTGTCCTCATTACCTGGTATGAACAACCAACACATCATGGTCTTAAACTGGAAGGGTAAAGCTTAAGTATATGCAATTCGTCCCAGAGAGTCATACCAGCCAAGTCGATGAGGTTAAGTTTCCCTCTGACTACATCACTACTGACCCTGATAGAAAGAACAGCATGGCTCCTACTTGAAACATCGTTCAGGCCTGTGTGGGCAACTTTCCTCCTTTGCACACCTATGGAGTAGACCTCATGGAATTCCTCCAAAGATCGCACAGGAACCTTCAACCATAAAAAGACAATAGTAAGCTCAATGCAGAAGCTACATTCCAGCATTCAAGCATCATCAAACCCCAGCACATTACCCATGCCAAGCCCTTCATCTGCAAGTTACCATCTTTGTCATCCAAGGCCATGATCTCCCTTGCCTTGGGCTCAAGCAAGTCATAGCACCGCTCCATGTACACCTCATAGTACGAGATCTCCATGGAGCACCATGTGCCGGTGCAGAGCACCAGGACGGTCGAAACTGCCAAGGGGATGAGCCCCGGCAGATCCTCCGTGCCCTGCGCAGCGACCAGGTTTCAGCAATAGGTTACGACCCCGCGACAGCGGCATTTCGTGAAACACGTAGCCGTCAAGGAAATAATGGGCACCTGCATCGTGTAGGTCTTGCCGCTGCCGGTCGCCCCATAGGCGAAGACCGTCGCGTTGATCCCCTCGAAGATGCCCGGGATCACGGCGCTGACCTCCTGATCAAATATGTCGGAGACGCAGTCCTCTTGGCCGAAGAAAGCGTCCAGCTTGTAGCACTCGTTCCGGCTGCAGGAATGGATCTTTTTTCTCAAACTTTTAACCCATTCTCAAACAAACTAGTAAGACATAGAATTAGCCGTGGACACAAGCACAACAGAGTTACAGAAAATCTCAATTGAGGTTGCATTTTTTCTGACAGCCATGCCAGAAGGAAGGAGCTGCAGAATTGGGGGAAATTACGGGGAACTGCTTCGATTAGCACAGGAGCAAGTCCACGGATTCCTGAGGTGGGTACCTGGTGTACTGGTCCTTGAGCTGGACGGTGACCTCGCCGCCGGGGTGGCTGCCGAGGAGGGAGATGCAGGGCGCCGCCGCCGAGCCTGCCTCCGACGGGAGGAACGGGCGCACCCGCAGCACGACGCGCACGGGCTGCGAGGAGGCGGCGGCGGGTATGGTGCTCGCCATCGGAGAGAGGCTGGCACAGTACACGGAGGTGGCTGGCGGCCGGAGTCTAGAGAGTCGGATAGCAGATCGGAGGAGGCGGGGTGTTTGGACTTTGGATGCTTTGTGTCGTGGGACGAGGGGGAGGAAGACGGTGACCGTTGGGAAGCGGGCGGGGAGGCGGTTCGAATTTGAACACGGGAGGCGGTGTGGTGAGGACGCGTGGTGGACCAGCAAGGGAGATTTTGGGATCCGGATTACACGAAGCCGTCTGCTATAGTTATTGCTATACGATACCATAGCATTGTCGGTGTAGCTCTTTGTAAAAGAAATTGTATCTTAGCACTTAATGTGAATCACTGGATTCGATCAGACAGTTGAAAGACGTTCCTAATGTGAAATACTGTTTATCCTATGTATTTGTCCTCCAATACAAAGGATCCGAATCCGATATTTTTTGCTTTCTGTTTCTGCCGCCGTCGCCTTGGATTTGTGTTGTCCGCCTACTCATGTTTGCTTGTGATTTGGCAAAGGATACGATTGATCATTTGATCCTGTGCGTGCATGGAACAAATGAAATTTTGTGTCATTCATGTAAACTCTAAGAAAATAATAGTTTCTTTTATTCCAAACAGGATCTTATATGAGCATTTTGATCACCCATACTTGGAGAGGAGTCGCATGAGCTATTGCGATGACCTTTGCTCTCATAATCGTCCGATCAAAGAGGAATTATCAAGCTTCGTATCATTGTGGCAAATCCAAAATGTTATATATATATATATATATATATATATATATATATCAAATGGCGGAGAAAATGGAATAGAACGTTGGACAATGCTATGGCACATACGTACGGATGGAGGACTAAAATTGGACACGCTCACGGGCCACCTGTTCTTATCCTTTCACCATTCAATAGCTCCACCAGACGCTTTCAGTTTCCAAACCCACCGTCATCTTATCTTCCTCTCACAGCATCCCATCTCCACCTCCACCTCATTTGCAACTTCGCCTCTGCCACCTCCTCCCCATAGTATCCCGCCTCCACCCATTTGCAACTTAGAAGTTCCCTTGCCTACGCACGAGTGCACGACCCGAAGGCAACAAACTTTCCCCAAATCTATCCTTGTCTCTCTCTCTCGACTATATATATCATTCTCTCTCTCTCTCTCTCTCTCTCTCTCTCTCTCTCTCTCTCTGGGTTGATGAGTGGAACTGTGGTCGAGTGGAGTGCAGTGGAGTGGAGTTGTTCGAAGCAGCAATGATGTGAGCGTCTGAGCGAGATGGCGGATGGGGACTAGAGACACACTCGATCAGCTCGATAGGTTGGACTTGGAGTGTCTATGTGCCTCCTCTCTCTAGTTGATGCCCCTTTGCCATCCTACAGCCCAAACCCACTACCCCGGAGACAAATCTCGCAGGAACATCTTCGCGTGCTGCTTTCTTGAGGTGAGCCGGTGCTTTCGCCGTTTCTTGGTTTCTTGATGCATCAACATTGCTGCGACTGTTGGGATTTTGGGGGTTGTTTGTTCTGCCAGTTAGTCCTCTGTTGTTTCTAGTTCTGATGTTACGACCCGTTGAAAAAAATATCGTGACCCAAAAAAAAAAATTGCATACTGTTCTTTGAGATATTGCGACCAGTTGAAAAAAATATTGCACCCCATTGAAAAAATATTGCATACTGTTCTTTGATATGTTGCAGCCTGTTGAAAAAAATATTGCGACCTGTTGAAAAAAATATTGCGACCCGTTGAAAAAAAGATTGCGGCCCGTTGAACGGTGATGTTGCATACTATTTACGGTGATGTTGCAAGATTTTTTTTTTTTTTTTACGTTCAGACTGTACTTCCTATTCTCTCCTAATCTTTTTTTTTGATATGTTGCACCCGCCAGAGAGAAGAAGTTACTTGATGTTTGTTTGTTTTGATTCTGAGATTTTTGAGATAATTTTGCATATGATTTTTTTAATATGTTGCAACTAGTGAAAAAATATGTTGCAACCGGAGCAACGGCGCTAGCGCTCGGATCGTACGTCCGAGCGCTAGTTGCGCCTTTAACATATCCTTTGTTTTGGAACGCTACCGGTTCAACTAAGATCTCGATGGATAACTTCATAAATCGTTTGCATGAGTTGCTTACTAAATATAGAGTTTTTTTTAACTAATATAACACTGATTGCATGTGAAATAACAAATCTAACCCAGTAGTGGCCAAACGGGGGGGGGCACAGCCCGGCCCAGGCCGGCACGACTCGTTAAGGCACGCGAAAAAAGACAGGTTGTGTTGTGCCAGCCCACGTGCCAGTGAGCCAACACAGGCATGGCTTGATAGCACTTCGTGTCGTGTTGTGCCGGCCTAGGCCCGGTTGACCCGACGGGCCAAGTCTGGCCCACTTAGCTCGTTTAGGCCCAAAAATTAAAAAAAAAATCCAAAAGGTTCAAAATCAGAAAAAAAAATGTGTAGAATTCAGAAATACACATGAAAATTATAAAAAATGATACAAGAATATTGAAAATGTAATAAAGAGCTTTATTGATGTTCAAAGGAATAAATCCACTTTACTTTCTCGAACTATCAGAAAAGTCTGGTTTTCACCCTGAACCACAAAACCGGTTATTTAACCCCATGAACTTGCAAAATCCGGTCAAAAAACCCCTCACGCCAGTTTCAAGTGGCGGTTTTGCTGATGTGGCACATATTTTGCCACATAGACATCCACGTCACTCTCTCTCTCTCTTCTTCTCTCTCTCCCAGTCAGCATGTACGTGTTTCATTGCTTCTCCATCTCTCCCTTCTTCTATCTCTCCCTCCATTAACTCCCTCTTGACCTTGCTCCTCGGCTCCCCCTTTCCACCAGTCGGCCTGGCTCCTAGTGCCGCCACCGCCGCTCGCCTGGACCGCCGCCACCGTCGTCCCCTTGGCCCGCCACTGTCCCCTCTTGGTTGCGCCCCTCAGCTCCTCCCCGCGTCATGGCCGAATGCGGCCCGGCTCGGGCTCGCCCCCTGTGCACCGCCGCTAACTAGGCCCTGCTTAGCCCCCGCTCCCTGGAGGCGACGCTGAAGCAGGACATCTCCTCAGCAGCGCTGGCTAAGCAAGTGGAGCCCAAGCTGAGGGGAACTGAGGCGGCGCACGGTGGACTGAGCCAGGACCAGGCATGGCTGAGCTCTGCGGCGACGCCAAAGAGAGAGAGGGAGAGGGAGAGAGCTGGGTCGACAAGTGGTGAGGGAGCCGGGCTGGCGAGCGGACACAGGGAGGCAGGGAGGAACCAGAGGGAGCTGGAATACATAGGTCGACGGCGCCATGGGGATGCGGCGCCAGCAGCAGGAGGGAGCTCTCACGACGGCCTCATCGGGGGAGATGGAGAATGACCGCATGGTGTCGAGGAGGAGGCAGTGGGCGTGGTTGAGCATGCGACGGAAGCCATGGTATCCCTCGCCCGCGCCCCTAGTGCTCACGCCTGCGTCGCCTACGACCCGCTCCTGCGCCCCGCCCGACGCCGCTTGGCCACCAGTACCTGGCCTCCGTCGGCCTGTGCTCCTCCCCGTGCCACTCTCTGGTTTGGTCTGAGGCGTTAGCGCCGTCGTTCGTGCGCGCCCGAAATGATGGAGCTGTGGTGGTCACCCAGAACGGCGGTGGAGGTTGCCGCCTCGACGGTTTGGAGGCATCGACGTCGCCCGTGCTCACCCGAAACGACGGGGCTATGGTGGTGGCACCGACAAAATCCGAGGAAGAGCGGCTACGCAAGGGGAAGATGGTGGTCATGGACCATAGCCCGGGGCTCGCAATCCCACGAAGAAACCATGACATTGGAAGTGAAAGTGCTCGCCAAGAACAATAGAAAGCGCAAGCATCGCGCCCGTGTGTTCTGGGCCGGTATGGGGCACAACGGCCAGTCAACGTTATCGGCAGGAGCAGGGGCACTGCACGGGCGCAGGAAGGAGAGGATGTAGGGGAGCGGGCCGAGGCGCACAAGCGGCGTGCACGAGGGTGAACACTGGAGCAGGCCGGGCCAGGCAGAGGCGGCGATAACTGGCACTGGCGGCCGACGGCGTCGAGGCGCCGAGGAGCCAGAGAGTGAGGGCGCTGAACTAGGGCGACACTTGGTAGCCGAGCAAAGGGCAGCGCGAGCCAAGAGCACCGGGAGAGCGGGAACAGGCCTAGTGGCGGCGCTAGGAGTAGGCGGGGCGACAGAGGCTTCTTCCAAGGAGCTCCATGGAGAAGGGAGAGATGAGGTAGAAAGGGGAGGTGAGGAGATGAGAGGAAATGGGGAGAGGAAGAACCAGCAAGAAGACGTGGATGTGGTCACGTGGATGCTGACTTGAATCTAAAAAAAATCCAATACATCATAAAAACTATCACTGAAGTATACGACAACAGGCCAATTGCACCCATCATCCAGATAAGGTTGCTGCCAATCAAGTTCTTCAGATTGGATACATCAAACAGGTAGAGAATTGCAGTACCCTGTAAGCACAAAAAAAAGGTTGAACAATCAGCTTGATTACAGTAAAGACTTCCAGCCAATGAGATGAATGACATTTCTTCAGGCTTCATGTTTGGTAATTCATGAATTAAAGTACATATACCGATATGTACTAAGAAGTTGACAACATAGCTTTATCGCCATAGCCCATAGATATAAGTAACCTGGCACAGAGTACGCCAAACTATCGATATACCTCGAGGTTTCAATTATTGTTTATTTGAGTAAAGCAAAATGATATAACAAGATTCAGAAAAGTCTAAGGTTGTGAATTGGGGTGCTAAAATTTGATAGAGATGGTGCGATGCAAGAGAAGACAAGCACCATAATGAACTTCATTAAGCACTCACTACTACTAGGCTCTAGCAGAAACGCGTTTATATGCACTTTGAATTTCTGAAACTTCAACAATCAAACAATCAGACAGTCAAATAATCAATCTGTTGTAAATATATTTCTGAAACTTCAACAATCTAGTCTGAATTTGTTACAAGCAAACAACAAACTATTACTCTGAATTTGTTACAAGCATACAAGCATACAATACAGTTACCAGGTAAAAATTCCTCAAGGCTAAAAAGAAGCACATCAATTGTTTAGCACCAGGTTGCAGCTAAAGGCATCCAAAGTTAAGTTTTCCAAAAAAAAAATGCTCAATATTGTACTACAGTGGTATGATGTGCTCTCTAGAATCACATGGAAAGTGCAGTTTAAGCGAAATTAAACTTTTCCTTAGATTCAAACACTGCAGACACACACTGCTACAGCCATATACCAATGCAAACACACACTGCTTCCATCTTCCACAAAATTGATCCCTTGATTACATTATTAAGCTTAACTCGAAAAGAAAGGCCCTTCTCTACAAACCTTGACAGAAGATGGCCTGTTTGCGAAGGGTCAGATATCTCAGAAGTGGAGAAACGTATTTGCACAGTTTGCACTAAACAACTAACAAGCAAACAAGTGATCTGACTGGAAATTTTGAAATAAAGTCATAATAAACAATTTCAATTTGATTAATTGAATATACTAGCGGTAACTTGACAAATGCTATCAACCATCATTATCACCAGAGAACACACGCATTGTCCTCATAAGCAACATATCCAATGTGATGTGCAAGTTCACAAGGAGCAAAGAGCTTAAATCATTTGAGGCTACTTCACAGATCATGACCAACCATTCAAAGATGCATGACAACAATAATGAATCACTGAGAAAATATTGCATTCACAGATTCCATTTACAGATGCATGACAACAATAATGAATCACTGAGAAAAAAATTCCATTCACAGACGAAGGGAGGAGTAGGGAGGGCAAGGGGGATGGCCGGATCTAGAGCTATACCATCACAGGAGGCGACCGGGAGTGCTCGGGAACGGCGGCGGCAAAGAAGGTGGGGAACGGCGGCGGCGAAGAAGGTGGGGAACGGCGGCATCCTCTAGGGTCTCCGGGATGGCGGTTGTCTTCTCCAGGCGGTGCACCCGGGTCTAGCGGCGGTGCAGTGGAGGACCGGCGGGGGTGCCCTCGGGGGCCGAAGGCGGTGCACTCCGGGTCCGGCTGCCTCTAGGGTTACGGGTCAACAGCTGTAGTCCTCTCGCGGCGGCGCACACCGGGTCCGGCGGAGGTGCCCTCGGGAGGTGCGGCGACGGCTGCGTGGAGGTGCCCGCTGCTCCTCAGGGGAATCGAGCGCGATGGCGCCTCAGGGGAATCACAAGAGGTACGTGCCAGGGAAAGCGAAGGAGGCTGAAGGGGTACGTGCCGGGGGAATCGAGCGCGATGGCGGTGGGAGGGATAAGTAATGGCATTTTGTGGGTAAATATAATCAACTCCAAAGGGTATTTTTATTCTATCAAGTTGGATTCTCACGAGAATCCAAGGAAATGCTGCTTCTCCTCGCTAGTGTATTTTTGAGACAGCTCCACGCGAGAATCAGAATCGAGTGGTTTTGAGAATCAGAGTGTTTGGTACGGCTCCATGAGAATCGATTGAGAAGCTGAGAGCAGAAGCTGTACCAAACAGGGCCTAAAATCGGTGTAGTGTTTTTCCTACTGTTGCTTCAGTATTTTTACTACAGTACTATGGCAGAGCACTGTTTATTCTATGCTGAAAATGCTATTCATATAGTGGACCTCTGTAGTACGCAGATCCCTGTGCTGCACCCGGCTTGATCCCACCCCTCAAAAAGTCAAAACTTTATCTCGGCGTGTTAGGGTGGACTCGACCCGGCTGGCACGGCCGCTTGCGCCCAAAATGGCATGGTCACCTCGGCCTTAGCCTGGTGAGCTCGGTCCATTTACAGCCCAACCTGACTAGCTACCGAGCGTTTTAAGGATGAGCTAGCTCAACAGAAACAACTTGGTGCTTATGTTTGTTCTCTTTTTTTTTTCACTTTCGGGTAAGCACTAATCAGTAAGATTAATCTTTGATCCATGTTGATACTCGGTAGGTTGGTACTTGATAGCCTTCCCCGCAAAATCCAACCAAAATATTTTTAAACGAAACGCGAAAGCAAAGAAGTCAAAAGCGATCGATAAAGCCTGAAAGGGAGTAATTGATGCCCGTACTAACATCCATCCACTCTCAGGCTGCTCATCCTGTCATTCATAGATTCTCCTTTAATCAAAAGCCTAAAGCCAAATCTTAAGCCCGCAATTATCTCAGCAGAAGAAAAAAAACTCACGTTCACTCCTCGCGGACGGTCAGAAATACAGGAATAGCTACAGTAACACACCGGTGCTTTGTGCTGTGCGCAAATCTCTGCTCGCACAGTGATCTTCTGCAGTACAGAAGAGGATCCGGATGCTAGAAATAAACTCCGCAATCGCCTTAATTATCAACTCATTGCCTGACCATTTGATTAGCTAACCAGACCATCGTATCAGAGCCCGTTGCTTAACCCAGAGCGGTGAGAACCGGGAGGCAGAAAATTCTGCTGTACTCTGCAGACAAAGAACTGTAGTCGAACATGCGCTGCCCAAGGGACGGGAGGGAAGCGCGCGACGCGCCGAAGGCCACACCAGGCGCGCCCCCATGCACCGCCACACGAGCGCATAAATACGTCTCGATCTGCTGTTTTTTCCTCGCTTCCGTCGGTTTGGGTTGGGTCCCGGCGGTGACATAATTGGAGCAGCCTGATGGTAGGCAGGCAGGAAGGTCTCTCTGGCTCTGCATAGCCCCCCGTCAAAAATTAGCTGGACATGCCGAGCCATGTCCAGCCGAGCCATGGGCAACATACCAATCTTGCTCGACCAAAATGGACTATCAGAAGGTAGAATGCTACCAGTGATCTGAGCCAACATACCAATCTTAATTTAATGGATGTGTCAAGTGATCCTTTACAGTGGAGTGGAGTATCAAGGATGCATGAATTTGCTAATAAAGCGCACACAGCGTAGTGGTACTCGTAGTATCTCAGTAGCCAGTGATATTTGCCTGCAAAGAGATCTGAGGGCTTAAGAAGAGATCTGGGATGCAGGTTACGGTAAGGAGTGCACTGTCCTTTTGCAGCGCACTATGTGAGATGATGAGATGGCTTTTGTTCTGAATGATTTAGGGCCTAGTGGGTGGCCCATGCTGCTCAGCGACTTATATCATGCCACTGAATTAAGGATCCTGCCCAACAAACTTTAACTCCTTCATGATCATGACAACACCCAATGATCTACCCTTTTGGGTGTAGTACTGTAGTATTTCCCTACTGCAATGCACAATCTGGAGTCTGGACTATTATATATATATATATAAAATAGTCTGACTCCTTGACAGGTAAAAAGAGAGAATATGTTCTTTTCTACCGATTACATGATGGCTGCCTCCCACATAAGCAGATAATAGCATCCACTTTCTCTCAGATTCTGTGCTGATCACTTAGCTCCAGGGATTATCTATTTGTAAGGTGATTAAAATTTTATTAAATATAAATCACATATTTTATTCATTTAATCAATATTCAACCATATGACACATCCATCTCTACACAAATCTAATGATCATAACAATTGACTTAAAGACGACTTAGAAATAGCAAATCCGTTTGTGAACTAATAAGTGCACGGTGGAAAAGGACTATGCGAGAACAGAAATTTCCAAAACCTGTAAAACACCAGAACTATAGCAACAAATGCTGTACAATGCGACCAGAAAATGTCATAGAACAGATGGCTTCATGGATGTATTATTTCAACGACAAGAGTATACCAAAGTGTAAATCCTTGGGAAAAAATTGCTTTTGGGAAAAACCTATCCTTAATTCCTTGAAAGATTTCGCTCAATAGATCTATACAGCTCCCAGCTGAGGAGTGAAACACCGACACTGAGCAAACCAATTGAACCGAAAAGAATCAGATTCCTTTGCAAATTGCAAGCCAAGAGTACCTGCACTGCAGAAATGGATCAAGAGGCTCTCGTAGCCTCTCATCGGAGGCGCAGCTCGATCAGTGAGCCACCGCGACCCGGGACTGCAAGGTGATGCTCTTCTGGCTGGGCATGGCGAGCATGGCGGTGTGATCCAAGAAATCCTTGAGGTCCACCACCGCCTGCAGTATCCTCCTTAGGTCGTCGGCGCACATGAACCCGGCGGCGCCCAGCCGGCGCACGGCGTAGACGTAGATGGTGAGGCAGCCCTTCCTGAACTTGAACCGCGCCATCTCGCTGCCGGTGAGGCCGCGGATGAGCTTCTTGTTGACGTCCCCGAGCGGGATCATGGCCGGCCAGAGCTGGTCCACGGCGGCCTTCATGCCCTCGGACTCGAACACGAAGAGCACCACCTTGGACTTCTTGGTGCCCAGGCCGAGCGTGAGCGTGTGCCACGCCTGGTGCGCCAGGATGGTGAAGCTGGTGGGCATGTAGGTGGTGGTGGACGGGAACGGCAGGCTCTGGCACTCGCTCAGGTACGACGGCGGGATGTCGAGCAGGCGCAGCAGCTCCAGCGGCGATGCGCGCCGCACCGTGAACGACTTGACGATGAACTGCCCGCCGAACCGGATGCCCTTCACGTCGGCGCACGGCTTGAAGTGCGCCTCCCCGGCGCTCTCCTTCTTCTCCTTCTCCTTGTGCTTGTGCTTCTTCTTCTCCTCTGCCATGGCGTGCTGCTGCCTTCTGCTGCCGCTGGAGTAGTGAGGTGAGCTGTGCTGCTGGGGCGCCCAGGGAAAAAAGGCTGTAATGACGAGTCCCACCACCTCCCTTCCCCTCGCTGTGCCTGCTGGTATGGTACCATACCACAAAGTTGCAGTCAGAGTGAAGGACCATCCACACCACTTGGGCATTAAGGAAGAGCTTAGTAGCTTTATCATTTTTGTAATCGGTCAGAGAATGCGGAGGCATTGTTGGCGATGCCCCCATCTCTGTCATACAAAACGAGTTACCATTGTTTTCTCAGCATCCGCGTACACGCACGCGTGCGTGTCTACTTACTTTGGTCCTTGTGTATTAGTTCTCTTCCTGTTCTTTTTCGTGCAGCCAGCTACCCAACTAAGATGATGCTTCCGTGTGCCCGCTTAAAAGGTGCCACATGATTATTCATTATAGGTTTTCTGCTAAAGAACACTGAATTGTTTCAGACCAAATAATGAGACCCTGTTGGTACGCATTTGTGGATCTAACTACATTTTTTCCATATGCTATTGTCCTAGATGTTCATGATAATGGATCAATTTCTTGGAGATTAGAAAAGTAAGAGGAAAGAAGAAGATTAATCCAGAGCAGCAAATGAGAGAATTCGAAATGAGAGCTGCACACAAGATACTTATAAACATACCGCTTGACAGTCGATCCTGAAAGAAACCAATGTTCCTGCAGGGCGCCTTGTGAAGCAGCAGCAACAATTCTCAGAACTCAGAAGATCAGGTGAGCCGTTCCTTGAGACTTCCTTTGCGCTGTCCAGTCGCAGCAACCACGAAAGCGAATGGCCTTGAAGGCCTGTGACCTGTCGGAGACTGTTCAGGTCGGGGATCTTGACAAGTAAAAGGCTATCTCCAACAGATGTCTCTTCCTACGCTTAGAAGTATGGTAAGCTTAAAGGAGAATCTATTGAAGAGTAATTACAACAACGACAGCGCAACAACTAATGGCTAGCCTTACACAATTAGAGCTTCCTGAAATTGATACTGTGCTGGAAGCTCCCAAACCTCCAACCAACTAGAAACCCACGCGCACCTTGGTGCGCGGAGCTAAATAAATGCGATCGTGACCGGAAGAAAGAAGGATGTACAAATTTTCAAAGTAAAGTTTCGCTGATAGTGATTCAGCATCATTGGGGAATTGGATATAAATGTACAGATTCAGAAGCCAAGAAAGCTTCATTTTATTAATTGTAGGAAGAAACGCTATGGAATAAGCATTCAAACTACACTTAAAATGTCACATCAACAACACATAAATAGGGAAAAGAAGTACACCACACTAGGGAAAAGAAGTACACCACACTGCAACGATAACTAAATAAGATAAAAAAACATAGAAGTAATTAATTTCACCTAGTTCTATCAACAGCTAATGCACCTGCTTGGCGTGCCAGCTGACGCTATAAGCATATGGCAGATGTGCACCATCTGGACATACAAGCGGAATGTGCAAGCCCCATGAATTGCCTCGAGCTCTAAGGGCCCTATTTAGAATTACATACTCTTCCAATTGGCTTCCTAACAGCTAAAAGAAAGTATTATTGTCAGGAAAAGGAATGCTAGAGGAATTGAAGATACCCGTTAGGCCACAGCTAGACATGCCGAACTTTTAAATGAAAAATTCAAAGGCACAAAATGATTTTTTTTTGGTAAGGATGTGCCGAATCTGTGAGTATAGTTGTGTCACCAATAGTTGCAGTTAGCACAAACACTGAAAAGTGAAAATGAGACCCTTATGCATGTAAGCTTCTTAAGCTAGTTTAGTAGGAAAATAATGTAAACAGACTGCGAAGAAGTAACTCAAATCCAGCCTCTTCACATGACTCTCAGCGCAGTTCAAACAGATTTGGTTTTGATGTTTATCCGATTTTAATGTAAACAGACTGCCAAAGAAGGAGCCCAATATGAAAACTGTGGCCTCATCATTCAGATTTTGGATTTAATGTTTATCTGATCTCGGTAATACTCTAGCACAGCATACAGGCAAGAAATAAGACTACCTATTGCATGTTGAAAAGAAGCAAGAAAAGGACCCTCCTCAGCCTCCATTGCATCCATGTCGCGTTCGACCTGAGCTCCAACCTGGTGCTTGTAGAGTAGAAGATACAGATGACCTGCGAAAATGCAAGAATACTATGTCCATAAGAAAATGTCAGAAACAATGGGTCTTTATTTAATCATATTAGCAACAATGAATGTTATAGTAAGTTGGATCAATGATCTAGTAATACACTAATAACCTTGCCAATAGAGAGAAAAATATTGCATAAATATAGAAGGTACATGAGCACATAAAAGCATCTGTGTTAAGAAGTTCATGTTAATTAGTGCAAATTGAAAGACTAAAACAACATAGAAGAATTAATAGAACTAATTAGTTCCATTCCCAAAGAAGGCAGCTGCCTTAGCATACCAACAGACACGTACAGATCAGATGAGCCAATGGGTTGTATAAGAACATTAAATCAATTCCCAGCTTTCTTGCAAATATGACTTTCATTTCAACATTAATGAAAATAGCGACCTGCATCTGAAATTAATGCAATGTTTCAATGACAAGAAAGACAAGTTAGACCCAATTTCTGGTCCAAGTGGCTAGTGATGTAAGGTTAGTAAATCATGTTGTTATACAACCTTGCATTCTTTAACCAATGAAGACTTGCATCCTTTAACCCAATGGTGTATGGATCCTTTAACCAATGAGCACATAAAAGCATTTGTATTAGGTCCATACCCAAAGAAGACAGCTGCCTTAGCATGCCAAACTTCCAAGCTCAAATCATGGATTTTGCCCTCCAATAGGTCAATCTTTGGGTGCCTTTTCTATACAAAAATCAGAAATGGCACTAAAACCATACTGGTATCGCATTATTCTCCCAACAATTACACTACCAAAATCCTAAAAAAAGAAGGAAAAATAGCTAGAAGAAAACTCAACTTTCTATGTAGTACATTCAGCTGAAGTAAAGATGATAACAAAATAGGGTTTGCACAAGAGCAGCTCTCTCTTCTAATAGGTCAAACCACTAAACAAATTATTAGTGCAGTACTGTATTTTATCGCTGATGAGAAAAGACAAATCTATATTGTACAAATGACCCCAAAGAAGACAGGAAAAGGAGAGAAAAAGAGACCGCAACCGCAACCCTCCAGAGAAGCTTCACTGAAGTTAGCAAAATTCATGCGCATACCAACTTAGGCTGGATGCCAAATGGCTCACTGAGTAGCACAAGCTGAGCATGAATCAGTGAAATTATAATTTGCAGTGATTGGGGATGGATGGACTGATAGAGAGGAGACCTTTGGGTGACTATGGACGGAGAAGCCCTCCTGAAACTCCCAAAGCGCCTCCCGATCCCGTGCTCGTCGACACGTCTACAGACACGCTGGAATCCTTCGGGCTATGCTGGAATTAGACAACATCGATTCAGGTGGTGCTTCTTGTGACAACAAACGACTCATTAGAAACAAATGTATGGTATGATCTAGAGGAGCAAGAAAGGATTCTGTACCAATGTATGTAACGCCTCATTTTGCCTTGCAGCTGAAAAATCTTGAGCTCAATGTATCTTCAAAAGCCTCCAGAACAGCATTACTTTAAAGCCCCATAAGAATAGCTATGGCTAAGAAATATGTAGGTCCATTTCAAAGTGAAACACGTATACAGATCATTTCGAATATTACAGCCATCCTCACTAAAAAAAATATGACCATATAATATGTAAGGACAAACAATGACGGCATGGTAATCAGCAGTGTTGCAAAACAACAAGGTGTTAAGTGGAATGTCGAACATTATATATGTTTCAACAAATCCATGACCAAACATTTTTCTGCACTATGTTTTAGTATGTATAATTGCAGGGTTTTCCAAAGAAATACCTTAAACCTTATTCAACAATGTTGTTCTAGTGTTCCCAGCTACAACCACAAGATTATTTTTCCACTTGACCTGAGTAAAAACAATGGTTAGCATAGGAAACGAAACTCTTTGGGTTGAAAAGAGTTAAAGAGGCTAAAAAAGATGATGTTGAATTTCTATACAAGTGAAAGAGAATAAAAATTACCAAACCATGGCCTGCTAATGCTGGGAATGGTCGGTCTGTGGTATTATTTTCAAGATTCAACTCCGTCTTGGTGTGCTCCAAGATTCAACTAAACCTCTAGATTGCAGGAAGAGAACCTTCTCCTCCATCCTGGCTTTCTCAACATCATCTCCATGGCGTCCCCATACCATTTCCCCACCCTCCTCACCTCGGCACCCTCCACCACAGCCCTCCCCTTCCCAGCCTTCTTCACCATCTCTGCCACCTTGGCTGCCACGCCCTCCAGACGCCGCTCCGCGCTGCGGTGCTGCAGTCGCGCCAGCTTAGCCACCTCCTCCGCGGCCGCGGCCGCCAGCGACGCACGCGCTGCCGGCCGCTCGGATGGCGCAACGCAGGTCATGCCCTCGAAGCGAGCGTCGACTTGGCGCAGCAGCTCGTCAGTGACGCCAGAGACCTTCAGGTCGGGCTTGGAGAGGCGGAGCACGGGGCCGCCAAGCGGGGCCGCCGCCTTGTAGAGGAGCGAGACGCGAAGGCGCCACGCGACGGGGCAGCTGTCGGAGCCGTAGACACGGATGGTGATCTCCTGCTCGGCCTCGACGGCGGAGACAGAGGGGGTCTGGCGAGGGCATAGGGGGACACAGTGGTAGCAGCAGCGGTGGTAGCCTTGGCCGTGCTCGATGCGGTGCGGCGGAGAGGCGGGGATCCCGGTGGCATCAGGCGCCGTTGGCGCGGGAGGAGGCGGGGAGGAAGAGAATACGAGAACGGTGGGTTGTGAGGCGGCATGGCGTCTCGTCCCCGGGACTCCGACCGTGAAGAGAAAGCGGTTGCTACCGCTACTGCTGCTGCTGTGGAGAGAAGAACGGCGGGAGGTGTGGGACAGTGCAGCGAGGATTTAGGAGGTGACCGTCGTGGGAGGCGAGGGAGGGGAACGGGGGGAAGCGGAAATGCGGAATGGAGATGGCGTGGGACGCGAGGAGAGGAGGAAGAAGCGTGCTGGGAAGCGAAGGAACGACACGACGCACACGCGTCGCGAGCTGTGCCAGCACGCGTCGAGGAAGCCCCGATCTCATCGGACGGACGCGGCCGAGCTGAGCGAAATCCGACGACGCATAAAAAGATAGTGACGTGTCCTGTCTCTCCTTCAGCCCTTTCTGCGCCCTTTTATATAGAGAGATTCTTTCCGTTTGTATCCATGTCTCTTCTTGATATGGTATTATATACCTAGGACTTCTTTTCATCAGTGGATTGGCATATAGTTTTTGTCGTTTTAAGGCAGAGCTGTTAACTCTTCAATTCCTAAATGAGGCCAGATTTTTCGATTCAAAAAAGCTTTTGCACACCTCACAATAATTGGCTAAGGCAGCATAAATCCACTTGAAAACAGTATTCGCCGTGATTAGCCCGTAGGCTCTTCTCCTCTTTATATAGACAAAAGGTAGTTACAACAAACCCTAGATTACAGAGGTTAATCTCTACCTAATCAATCTGCAAGAGGTTACAATATAAACAATCAACTATACTTGTCAGACGGTGACCAGTACCGTGACGACTTCTGTTAACACGCCCCCTCAATCCGAACCTCTGTGTACAAGGTTCAGATTGTGTCGAAGTCGATCGAGCATCTAACGAGTTGCTGGCTTTGTGAACACATCGGCAATCTGATCTTCAGAAGAGATGAACCTGACATCAAGCGCTCCTAGAGCAACTTTCTCTCGCACAAAATGGAAATCAATTTCTATATGTTTTGTGCGTTTATACTCGGCTTCAGTACTTGATTGTGAAACAGTAGGCTGCTTTTTCGAACTCCACGAAATCAGATTCGGACCAGAAAAATGGCAAAGCCTCCTGTCGATCGACGATCATCAATGCACCCGGCCTAATCTGCGTCAGTAAAAATAATGAGGTGTGTTGATGGCGATCGTTTGAATCGCAAGCCGGTGTCAAGTGTCCCCTTGACATAGCGCAAGATTCGCTTTACTGCCTCCCAGTGCGCATTTGTTGGTTGTGACAGAAATTGACAAACCTTGTTTACAGCAAAGGAAATGTCAGGGTGTGTGAGTGTAAGATACTGCAAACCTCCGACCAAGCTCCGATACTTGAAGGCATCTTTAGTATTGAGCACTTGTCCACTGTCCCGGCCAAGCTTACCTGATGACATAGGTGTTGAAGTAGCTTTGCAATTCTCCGTGCAGGCACGATGCAAAAGATCAAGTGCCTACTTATGTTGTGTTAGGGAGAGGCCCCCAGAATTGTAAGAGACTTCAAGACCAAGGAAGTATTCCAAACGGCCGAGGTCCTTGATAGGAAAGACTTGGGACAGGGACGTAACAAGGCGATCAACTGCTTGTGGTGTAGACCCTACGATGATAATGTCGTCGACATAGACCAACATATATATAGTCACATCATGATGAGCAAACATGAAGAGCGAGGTATCGGCCTTGGAGGAGGAGAACCCAAGCTGATGAAGCATGTCACTAAGACGAGCATACCATGCGCAGGGAGATTGCTTCAGACCGTAGAGAGCTCTTTGCAGTTTGCACACATGCGTGGGGTGGCGAGGGTCTTCAAAACCAGGAGGCTGCTGCATGTATACATCCTCAGCAAGATATCCACGAAGGAAAGCATTGCTTACATCAACTTGGCGAAGACACCAGCCACAGGAGACAGCCAGGGAGAGGACCAGACGAACTGTAGCCGGCTTGATGACATGACTGAAAGTATCAATGTAGTCGATCCCCGTACTGTTGAGTGAATCCATGAGCCACAAGCCGCGCCTTGTGTCTATCAATGGAACCATCGGAACGATGCTTGGTCTTGAACACCCACTTGCTACCGACGATGTTCGTGCCAGCTGGACGTGGAACGAGAACCCAGGTATGATTCTTGCACAGCGTGGCGTATTCCTCCTCCATTGCTGTGCGCCAGGCCGGCTCAGACAGAGCAACCTGGTGCGACGTAGGGGCGGCAAGGAAAGCACGACGCTTCGGATCATAGCGTACCATGCCATCTGTGTACTGCTTGGGAAAGCAGAGGTGTGCGCGAAGCCGTGTTGTCATCTGGTGCACAGGTGATGCAGGAACCGAAACAACCGGGGTCGGTGACGCTGGTGGTGATGACACGGGGGCCACTGGGCCTTCGTCGGCCGAGGACGCTGGAGGGAGATCGGCGCCGCGCACTGAAGTAGACATAGGCGCGATCGTCGTAGGTGCTGAGCCGGGAGATGAAGCCGATGCTGGAGCGAGTACCGCATCCTGGGCCGCAGCGGGTGCGTCCTGGCCTCCTGGGTCGTGCCAGAAGACCCAGCGTCGCACGGAGCGCAAGGAGGGTGCGCATCAGAAAACCCAGCGTCGCAAGGTGTGGTGGGGGTACGTGAATAGCACCATGCACGTTGCCCCCACCATGCACATCGAGCACCATAGCATCATGTATGGCCGAAGCATCAGCAGCACCTGCAGAGTTAGGAAGCAATAACGACAGATTGTAATGACGCATAGGGACACCCTGAGTAGCTGGTTTTGTGGCAGGGAAAGAAACATGAGTAGCGAGAGGTGAGAAGTCAATGGAGACACCAGGTGTAGCAAAAGGAAACACAGATTCGTCAAAGACGACATCACGAGAGATGTAGATACGACCCGTGGATCTATCCAGACACTTATATCCTTTATGCAGGGGACTATAACCAAGGAAGGTGCACATCTTGGATCGGAACTCGAGCTTATGGGAGTTGTATTTGTGGAGGCTGGGCCAACATGCGCACCCCAAAGTGCGAAGGAATGAGTAGTCTGGTGTAACTCGGAGAAGGTGGGTGATGGGAGTGGCTTGGTTGATAATTGGGCTAGGCATCCGATTAATGAGGTAACAAACAGTGAGGAACGCTTCATCCCAAAAACGCAATGGGAGAGAAGAGTGGGCGAGGAGTGCAAGGCCTGTCTCAACAAGATGGCGGTGTTTACGCTTCGCAACCCCATTCTGCTGAGATGTATGAGGGCAAGAAATGCGATGGGAAATGCCAACACGTTAGAAATATTTGTGGAGACGATGATATTCCCCTCCCTAGTCGGATTGAACAGCCCGAATTTTGGTGTTAAGGAGACATTCAACATAATTCTGAAAAGCATAAAAGATGGCCTCAACATTAGATTTGTGCTTCAAAAGATAAATCCAGCTGAAATGGCTATAATCGTCAACAAAGCTAACATAATACTTAATTCCTCGAGATGAGGGCAACGCAAGACCCCAAACATCAGTATGCACCAACTCAAGAGGCATAGTAGAAACACGATGAGATTTATTATAAGGTAGTTGACGACTCCGAGCACGTTGACAAGCATCACAAATAGAGGACTCGGAGTTTGACGAACAAGATAAATTGTTTGCCCTAACAATAGATTGAACTACATTATTGGAAGGATGACCGAGACGCTGATGCCACTGCTGGGAGGAAATCTTGACACTGGAGGAAGCATGATGCATGGATAAAGCACGACCAAAAGGAATAGGGTAGAGGCCTCCTTGGCTTCTACCGTGAAGAATGGTTTTCCTCGTGGTCTTGTCCTTAACAAAAAAAGAATTCGGGTGAAACTCGATAAACACATTATTATCGAAAACAAGCTTGTGAACGGAAAGAGGATGTTTGCTAATGCGTGGAACATGGAGAATATTTTTGAGGAGTAAGAGATCAGTAGAACCGGCTAACTTCGAATGACCAATATGAGAAATTGACAAACCTGTGACATTGGCCACCTGGACTTGATCCTTGCCTCCATACCATTCATGAACTGACAGGCGCTCCAGATCGCTGGTCAGATGGTCTGTGGCCCCTGTGTCCATATACCAGTGATTGTCGTTGTTGCCATGGCTTGTGGACGCAGAGTTGCCGGAGCGGTAGTCGTCGGGTTGGTACACTTGATTGAAGCGATTGCGACAGTTGAGTGCCTCATGCCCATAGATTTTGCAAATCTGGCACTTCGGCCGATAGCGACTACCGCCATTACGGTTGCCACCGCATCCACACCTGCCACCTTGCCCTTGCTGTCCACCGTTGTTGCCGCCAGTGCGCCCGCCCCCACGGCCTCCATCGTGGGAGCGAAAGTTCTTAGTAGAGTCATTGTGGCGGACTGCAGCATTGGCCGACGTTGTGTACTCCCCGGATTGGACGTGCTGTTCCTGCATAGCCTTGTACGAAAGGACATAGGCATAAAAATCAATTAGTGTCACGGGGGTGTTGATGACGGTGAGTGATGCCACAAGGGCATCAAACTGCGGACCGAGCCCAGCGAGGACGTGGTCGATTAGCTCATCGTCATCGAGTGGATGGCCAATGGTGGCCATCATGTCAGCGAGACTCTTCATCTTGTGGAAGTACTCAGTCGCCGAGAGATCCTTCTTCTTTAGCGTCTGCAGTTGGTGACAGATGTGCCGAATACTTGCACGACTTTGCGCTGAGAACATGGCGTGGACCGCTGTCCACACTTGCGCTGCGGTGGAGCGGCCGATCATTTGACTGACGATGTCTTCAGTCATGGAGCTGAGCAGCATGCCGAGAACACGCTGGTCCTGCAGCCACCACGTGTGGTAGGTCGGGTTGGGCCCCTCCCGGGCAGCTTCGCCGGTGCCCTGGACAATGGTCTGGGGAGGAGCGACCTTGGTTCCATCGAGATGACCATGCAGATTTTGGCCGGAGAGGTTGGGAAGAATCAAAGTCTTCCAGAGGAGGAAATTGGTGCGGTCGAGGCGAATAGAAACGGGGCTAGCAATGGGCGAGACGGTGGTGATGGACGGAGCAGGGACGATGGTTCCGACGACGTCAGAAATCTGCGGAGCAGAGGACGACATGGCTACGATGGTTGTAGATCGGATCGAGAGCTTCTACGCTCTGATACCAACTTGAAAACAGTATTTGCCGTGATTAGCCCGTAGGCTCTTCTCCTCTTTATATAGACAAAAGGTAGTTACAACAAACCCTAGATTACAGAGGTTAATCTCTACCTAATCAATCTGCAAGAGGTTACAATATAAACAACCACCTATACTTGTCAGATGGTGACCAGTACTGTGACGACTTCTGTTAACAAATCCTTAGCATTGATGTTATGGTCTAAGATTTGGTGGCGAATGTTGTATGTGATGGATGAGAGGGTTCTCCCCAGGTCCCCAACGGCGCTTGGGTGTCAGCCGAAGCCAGGAGGGGTGTCGTAGGGACGGCCCCATCGGCCCAACGATCAGGTAAAGATTGCAGGGCCTCCCGTGAAGTCCCTGCGACCGGAGGCGCGAAGGGGCCTCCTCCCCTCCGGAGAAGGCGTGAAGGGGGCCTCCTCCCTTCGGAGAAGACCCGAAGGGTCATTGGGGTGCCCCGAAGGATCGCCGTGGCGCCCCAAGCCCGAGAGTCAGGAGCCCCTGAAGCCACCACGGGGGAGCCGAAGGGTGTCCGAGGCCCCTCAGCCCAGGGACACCCCACATGCTACGAAGGGCAAAAAGACGCCGATGGACTAGGCGCGCCAACCGGGTAGACCAGATCTAGGAGGGTCCACTGTGAGCTGAAGGCTATGCATAGGGGTTGAAAAAGTCCCTACAGCCCCTTCGAGCAGGGGACCTTTTTAGGGGTAGACCATAATCTCAGGTACCCTGTCGGAAGGCTATAAATAGCCACCTTCCCCCATGTAATAGGGCGGACTCAGTTTTTGGGCAATTAATACACACTTACTTCCTGACAACCAAGCCACTCTTTGAGGATAATTCGGTCTCTCCTATTGACACCTGGGGTCCCCTTTTCTGCTCTCTAATCTTTCTTACTATGACAAGGGGGGTGCACCAGCTACGCAGAAGGAGGAGAGAAAAGCTATGTTATTTCTTGCCACTTTGATGATCTGGCCAAATCCTTAAATAGGATGACCCCTGATAAGATTATCTCTAAAAAAGAAAACTTAAAGAAGGAAACAATATCCCTAAAGAATGAAGCAAATAATTAATGACTTAAACTCCTGTTGTTGCCGCACCCTTGGCCCGATTCCTCCTTTCATACGTGAGCCAAACCATAACACCCCTACTGGAAACGGCTCGTCATGGAGCTGAAATGCTAGGTAAAGCATCTTAAACTCAGAGACTGCCTCCCAGGTTGCTTAAGACTCCGGCAGACTGTGCCAAACAATGAGGACCTTTTAGGGCCTTCTCGGGATTTGGAAGTGTACGGCCATGGGAGTGCTTTGGCAAACTTGGTAGAGTGGGCGGCGGTTCACCATGGAAAGCCTTCAACAGTCCCACGTGAAAAATGTCATGAATATGGGTACCGGGTGGAAGAAGTAGTCAGTAGGCCACTTCGCCAATGCGTTCACTAATTTGGTAGGGACTGAAATAACGGGGACTGAGTTTGCCCCTCGTGTTTGCTGAGATGAACAATGCCTGACACTGTGACAGGCGCAACCATATGCCCATACTCAATCGCCAATTTGGAAGGAGATGTCACGATGGTGTGCGTTGTAATAACGCTTAGCATACTCCTGAGCTTGAAGAAGACATTCACGAATGTTGGCGAGGAAGGAGTCTCGATCTGCTATTGCAATGTCCACCGCCGGTACATGGGCATCTCCATGCTCATAAGAACGAAGAGCCGACGGATCATGCCCATACACCACATGGAATGGTGTCTTCCTCAATGTTGATTGGTAGGAGGTGTTGTAGCAGTACTCCACCCATGGCAACCACCTAACCCACTATCGTGGGCAATCCCCTGTTAGACAATGGAGATACATGGCAATGATCTTGTTGGCGGCCTTTGACTGACCGTCCAATTGAGGATGATAAGTTGTACTCATGTGTAGATGAACCCCTGCTAGTTTCAACTGCTCTTGCCAAAAGGAACTTGTAAAAACTATATCTCGGTCACTAACGATTGACAAAGGCATACCATGCAGACACATGATCTCATTGAAGAAGGCCTGACAAACGATCACCACTGTGTAAGGTTGTGCAAAAGGTATGAGGTGTGCATACTTGGCAAAGCGATTGATGATAGTAAGGATCACCAATTTGCCACCCACGCGCGGTAAGTCCTCAACGAAGCCCATGTCAATGTCAGCCCATACTTCGGTCGATTTATCTAAGGGTTGGAGTAGTCCAGCGGGATGAAGGTGCCCCGTCTTGTTCCACTGGCATGTTGCACAATTGCGGATGAATGCTTGAACCTCCTAGCAAACACGTGGAACATAAAAATTCGTGCGTAATCATTGGAGGGTCTTCTGAACCCCCTCGTGTCCAGCGTCATGCATGGTGGCCAATATGGTGGGAAGGACTTGAGAAGTGGCTGGAACATAGATGCGCCTTCCAAAGAGAAGAAGATCGTCTGCGACCGACCATGGTGTGCCCCGCTGGCCTAATGATATCTCATCTCAGAGTGCCACCTGGCCAGCATTGGTTACGATCGCCACCCTCAAGTCACCAAAGAGAGCGAGGCGGGGTGCCGTGAGGGTGCACACCAAGCTGCCCTCGAACCAATCCCTCCTGGACAGTGCATCCGCCATGGTGTTGAGGCGGCCTGGTTTGTACTCCACTATAAAATCATAGTCCATGAGTTTACTCACCCATTGATGTTGTGGAATTGTTGAGAGGCTTTGATTGAGGAAGAATTTGAGGTTGCAATGGTCTGTGTTGACAAGCAGGATTGTCCCCAAAGGTAGGGACACCAATGACGTAGGACCTGCACCAAACCAATTAACTCACGCTCGTATGCCACCAGTCTAGCATGGCGGACGACGATGGCACGGCTAAAGAAGGCCACCGGTCCTCCTCCTTGGTGTAAGACCGCACCAAAACCTGTGCCAAAAGCATCACACTCGACGACGAAGGTGTTGGTGAAATCGGGAAGTTGAAGAATCGGGGCAGTAGCCAAGGCTTGCTTAAGTGCATGAAAAGCGCTCTCAGCCTCATCCGTCCATCAGAAATGTTCCTTTTTTAGGAGGCTCATGAGGGGCATCGTGATGGCCCCATAATCCTTGATGAAGCGCCGATAGTAGATGACGAGGCCTAAGAAAGCACTCATCGCCCGTACGGACTGTGGCATCGGCCACTCTGCCACTGCCGCCACCTTTTGTTTATCCATATCGATACCAGCTGTGGATATCACGTGCCCTAGAGAGGCCACGGACATGGCCCCAAAGGTGCACTTGGACTATTTCAAGACCAAGTAGTGGCAACAAAGCTCCTGGAACACCACACACACATGCCTCAGGTGTTCATGCCATGTTGAGCTATAGATCAGGATGTCATAAAAAAAATATCAATACAAAACGGCGGAGGAAAGAGCTCAAGATGTCGTTCATCAAGGCCTGGAACGTGGGCCAACATGATGGTGAGGCCGAAAGGCATCACAAGGAACTCAAAGTGTCTTTGATGCATTCGGAAAGCTGTCTTCTTGATGTCGCCCATATGTAGACCTGATGATATCCAGAGCGCAAATCAAGCTTGGTAAAGAAGCGAGTGCCTCGGAGTTCATCCAGAAGTTCTTCCACCACCGGGATGGGAAACTTATCCTTTATCATCCTTTCATTGAGGACACGGTAGTCCATGCAAAACAGCCAGGAATTATCTTGTTTCTTCACCAAGAGCACCGGTGATGAAAATTGAGACGTGCTTACGCGAATTATTCATTGCTACAACATCTTCGGCTCTCCGCACATTGTCGCTCGAGCTCGCCTTTTTGAAGCTAGGGGTAGCAGTAGGGACGTATAGCCACCGCATTTGTCCCGGCCACTAGATGAATTTGGTGGTCATAGCGTCGTTTCGGAGGCAGGCCGCATGGTGCCTTGAACAGCTTCCCAAACTCCTGTAGTAATGCATACATGAGGTCCTCATTGCTTCCGCCGGACAATGCGAACACCGCCGGTTGGCTGGGGGCCTATCCATGCCAGCGCACCATGTAGTCTGCGAGCTAGAACGACATGGCGAGGCACCCAAAGTCCATACGATGGTCCTAGTGTCTCCAACCAACAAACACCTAGGACGAGATCGAACCCGCTCAATGGAAACGAGTAGTGGTCAATGGAGAAGGTCTCACCCTAGATGTTGATGAGGAGAGCCTCCATTGTCCAACTTTTCAGCGTTTGCCACGGCAAGGCGCATGCCCGTGCGTGTCGGCTGCATGGCAGGACTGAGCCGATCGTGCACCGCCTTGTTGACGAAGTTGTGGGTGGACCCCGAGTCCACCAAGGCTGTGAGTGCCGCGTCACCCACGAGGACCTACAATTGCATTGTGCGGCATGTATTAATGTCGGTTAATGCATGGAGGGATGTTTTCGGATCAGTTTCGGTTGCCTCCTCTTCACCTTCAGAGTTGTCTTGGACGAACTCAATGAGGTAGAGCTGCTTACGGTTATGGTTGCGATGGTACTTCCCATCGTGATTATGCAAGTACCATTGTTGGTCAATGTAGTCGGTCATTGTCCTTGTGCGCCACAACTGGGTGAGTTCACCAAGCGGGTTCTTGCAGATGGGAGGGCCCGAAGCGCAAGTTGACCATCTCCGCAAATCGCCTCCATGATGGCATGCCCTTATCACTTTCCATATGCAAGTACCATTGTTGGGCATTACCGATCAAGTGATAAGAGGCTGACCATACATTATCCTCTTCTAGGGTTCGATGCGCGTGAACAAATTGTTTGTAGAGCTTGAGCCAAGGCAGCAGATCCTATTTTCCGTCAAACACTGAGAACTCTAGCTTGTGATACTGGGGCACCTGGTTATTCTCCCTGTCTTCTCTGTGAAAAATTATGCTTGGAATCGGCGGGATTTGTGGACCAGTAGGGACAACTAGCATGCCGTCACCTTCGACCTTCGTCTTCTCCAGCCGTGCCATCCGTATGTCATGGCTCACCAAGCGATTGCTGATGGTGGTCAGTTGCGCCCCCTGCGCGTCTTACGTCTCGCGGATCATCTTCAATTGTGCTAGTTATGCTATGACCTCATCTATTTTTGCGAGATCGATACCACGGCTGCCCATAGGTGAAGATGCAGCAGGTGACTCTGATACCAAATTGTTATGGTCTAAGATTTGGTGGCAAAGGCTGTATGTGTGATGGATGGGAGGGCACTCCCAGGTCCCCGACGGCGCTTGGGTGTCAGTCGAAGCTAGGAGGGGGTGCGCCAACTGCGCGGAAGGAGAAGAGAAAGGCTCTGTTATTTCTTGCCCCTTTGATGATCCGGCCAAATCCTTAAATAGGACGACCGATGGACCCTAACAAGATTATCTCTAAAGAATGAAACAAACAATTAATGACTTAAACTCCTGCTGTTGCCGCACCCTTGGCCCGGTTCGTCCTTTGATACGTGGGCCCAACCATAACAATTGAGCTTTGCTGTACACGCCAGCCAGCAAAAATTTAACTTATTGCCAACTCCAACTTGAAGCTCACTACTTTGGATGCCACCCCTTTTTGTTTTGCTGTCGGTTAGGATCACAGTGGAGCACTGGAGTGAGAAGACCCAACTCCCATCTGGTGGTTGATTTTAAGCTAAGTACGTCTCAAATGTACCGCTGGGTAATGATTTTCCCAGTGCAACAACCAGTCGTAACATATAAATGCCCTAGTCTAAATCAATCACCACTGACGTGTAGCTTACCGACATCAGTAAACAAAGCTCATGATTTGAAAGCCCAACAAGGCATTCATGGCTCAGCTAAGCTGTCTACTAGTAGAATGGAAGAAAGTTATCAGAATAAAGGTTTGGCTTTTCGCTGAGAAAAGTTGGAAGCTGTCTCAAACAGGCCGATTTCTGTACAGTCTTTTTTAGAAGCCAGGAGTCTCTACGGGGCAGCTTTCCGCGGTCCCTGTTCCGCATTTACAGCTGAAGTTTAGAGGTATTTACCTGCTTTTTGCCATCGCACCAAACCCCCTGCACCAGCCTCCCCTGCCCGAACCCTAACCCTAGCATGCCATGCACGCCCACATCCTCCTCCCTTATCCTCTCTCTCGCCCCGCCGCCCCGCCCCGCCCTCGTCCTCCTCCTCCCCGCGCGGCGTCCGAGTGGCCACCACCCTCCCCTTCTCCTCCTCCCCCGAGCGCCGTCGTGCCGCCCTTCTCCTCCCCCCGAGCCGTCGCCATCCCCTTCTCTTCCTTTGAGCCACCGTCACCCACGCCGCCGCCCCTCCTCCTCCGACGCGCGTCCGCCGCTTCTCCTCCCCGAGCCGTCCCATCCCCAACTCTTCCTTTGGCACACACCCAGCATGGTGAGGCCGCCGCTCTCCTCAACCGGGCACACGGGAGCATGGTGAGGACGTGCTCTGCGCGTGCGCTGGCCATGGCGGCTTGGTGCCGAAGGGGAGAGGAGCAGGGTGAGCTAGGTCAGGTGGGCTGGGGGAAAAGCTAGGCCGGACAAGGGAGGAGGGGAAGTGGGCCAAAGCCCAAGAGAGGCTCACGGGCTGAGCCCAAGAAAAGGAGAGAAACGAATTTGAGAAAAAGGCCCAAATTCGAAAAGGGGAATTCAAACCTGAATTTTGAATTCGAGATTTGCAAAAAGGTTTGAAACACAAACCCGAGCTAGATAGAAGCTAGGAGGTTTTCAAAATAGTTGATAATTTGAAGTACGAACGAAGAACGAACCGAAATAGCAAATACTATATACGAGACGTTACACGGTAGCAGCCACATCCGCATGCGCTCCCCTGCCCCGTCGCGTTCGCCCTCCCCCTGCCCCATCTGCATGCGTCCTCCCCTGTACCACAAGTTTGCGTGCATGACTGACGACCAGACGTTCAATCCAATGATATGCACTCAGATCTTGATAATTCAGTTGTTAATTTCCTGGAACAAGGATGCTTTGTAATTCCAGTGAAAAATAAAACAAAGGAAATGATAGGAATTCACAATATCATTGCATATTTCATAACCACTTGTGCATGTGACAAATGCTCCAGAGGGTAGTACTAATTAGTGATTTCCATTGATTTTTCACATTGCACAAAACACCAATCAGTTAATACATTGCAGGCCATAGTTTCACGGCACACAAACACTTATACATGATGACAACTTCACAACATAGCAATCAGAAGTACAATTACCAGAACCATAAGAACACCATTCACTAGGCAGCGAGGACGAGCTTCTCATGTAAAGATTCTACTATGCCATTTGACTTCACCGTTGCATGTAAACACAGACATTAACACTGCTATTACTCACACCAATAGCATCTGAATATGAATCAAAATGCATTGGTTGCAACCGTCGAGGATTGGTCCTGACCTCTCCCAATTCCGCGCATCACGCTGCATCCTTTGATGTCGCTCGGGTCGGCGACTTCAGGGCGTGGCAGCGACCATTCAGATGGGCGTGGCGGCGACGATGCAACCAGGCAGAGCGGCGGCGAGGACGTGGTACAGGGAGGGCGCACGCATATGGGGCAAGGGTGGGCGAACGCGATGGGGCAGGGAGCGCATGCGGATGTGGGCGCCACCACGCCGGCGACGGCGACCAGGCGGGTGGGCGCAGGAGCTAGGGTTGGAGTCAGGTTCGATCCAATTGATTTGGTTTGAGTCGAGTACAAGTTTGATTCAATCCAGCAACGAAAGGGCAACATGGGTAGTTTACATGATGGAAAATGGGAAAATAGGATAAAAGAATGGGGAGTAGGGGAAATTAAGTGAAAGTGCCATTTTCCAAAGTAACATGAAACTGTAGTGGCATATTTCTCATATCAAGAAACTGGATGTCATTTTTCTAATTGCCATGTTTTGAAGTGGTATATATCTAATTTTGTCATTTTTTATTCGTAGCTATTTTTTTCTCTAACACTTAAACATGAATTATGCACTCTTACCAACGAACACATAGACGTATTCATTGAAAAAAGCACATAGACATAAGAAAGATTCGAAGAAACTGAAAAATAAACAAAAGCCAGTGATCAGAAATTTTTGGACTGTAACTCTAATCTGATGCATAGTTTTACAAAAGAAGCTGTTAGATCCGCAATTGTTACTATGAACACCCTATTCAAGAAGTGGCAGGTCAAGGTTCAGGGTACTACTGTTGCATAAGCAGCTGTAAAGTCATGTGCTTGTATGTAATTAGCCTTCCAAATTAGATTTTGACTCTTCACTAGCCTGTCTGACATAAAAGAAGTGAAGAACTAACGCCGAAGTTCGATATGTGATTTTTGCATATTGTATTCTTCTCACTTAATCTACCAAATGTATTATGATTTGTGCATCACATGACATCAATTTCCATTGCTATCTACTGGGTCTGCAGGTGCGGAGGGACACAAGGATAATCGACTTTATTACATAAAAAGGATTGCAGATGAGAAAGAGCTCTATCACGATGCCTTTAGAAACATTATTCATTCTCTTCTGGATTCCAGATCAGGTGATTACAAAACAGTTATTTTCCCTGTCTCAATGTTTTTTTGTTTTAGTTTAGGCAATGTGATGTGTGATGTTCTCTGTTAGTTAATTAGTTTACACTTACATTACTTATATCCAGTGATGCAGGAGCTGACAAGACAGTAACAGTGGACATCAGGCCATCACAGAATGCCCTTCTGAAGATCAAGATGTGGATGCAAGGAAGATTCGAAAAAGTTACTTAAAGAAAATCTTAGCCCTTCTTTGTTGCCTGGAGCGTGTGCGTGTTTATGTTCCTCCATCTGACCATGAAATCATGTATTATCGTGATATTAAAAGGTGTCTTGTCCTTGATTGCCCGTCACAGGGCTAGAGGAATGCTGGAAGGTAAACTTGTTTTTCACATTCAATTGGTTTAAGGCATTTTTATAGGCTACTTGAGCTGTGCTGTTGCTAAGGGGGGTTGTTAGTACATTGTAGCTTTGGCTGCCTTCCATTGAATCTAACTTTCTTTTACATTGTAGCTTTGGCTATCTAACTTTCTTTTTCCCTTGTGTGGAGATCATGTGGATATGATCCTAATATTAGTGTATTGAACAATTGGTAATAGCGTCGAGGTGTTGGGAGAAACCCTCGTTTTCGGTGAAGTTCCTGTGCTGTCAGGTCTCAGGCGGTCTGACCGGCCAGGGAGGCAATCCGACCGGCCAGTGTGGCGGTCTGACCGGTTACCGCTGAGCGGTCAGACCGGCTATTAAAGTGGCTTTGAATTTTGGAGCTGGGTCAAAAATAGAGGGTGTAGGCAAGAGAGTAGGTTCTACTGCTCTTGGTCCCATAATTTTTGAAGCCTCCAGGTAAAAGTTCTATTCGTTTGAAATTTTCAGAGAGCTTGCGGATTTTCAAGTTGGAATTTGGCTAAGTCTTGGACTGGCGGTCAGACCGGCCTTTGGCTGGCGGTCGGACCGGCTATGGTGGTGGTCTGACCGATTTTGGCTTGGTTCATCGTCCCGCGTGGCGGCGATGTGTGTTTGTTAGGTCAAGTTCATGTTCATTAGTGCATATGTGTTGCATGATGCATGTTTTGGCTAACGTAGGTCAAGTTGTGAAGAACTTATTCCCGGATTCGTGTTTGCTTGTCTATTGCTGTGCAGATAGCTTGCAGGTCAATGACGGTCAACAGCGAGGAGGATCGGGACTAAGCTTGGAGAGCTGAGGTCCAGAACGATCAAGGATGCCGGGTGAGGTCAGAGGACTAAAACGGGGCGCAGAATGTACATGGATGACTGAACGGGCAGTTCAGTGCGACTGATTGGATCAAGTGGCGCGGGAATCGTTGCAAGTGCTCAGTGGTGCCGGTGGGATCCGGACAGGAGAGACTTGACGACATGGAGCCGTTGATCAACCTACACGTGGCGAAGCAGGCGATTGCTTCACCAGGATTGGACTTGGTCTTTTGGAGAAAGATCGAGACATGGGTATTTTGGTAATTTCACCAAATACCATCTTGGTGACTTTTGGCTAAACCGCGGCGCGGGTCGACGCATGGTGAAGTGGTTTAGGTCAATCGATGATGAAGACGACGCTTTAAAATGCGTGCGTGAGTGACCCGTTTGTGTTGGGTCTTAACGGAGCCCATTAGGGTTAGTCTTCTAGAAGGTCTAGGCCTCACTATATAAGGAGGGGGTGCTGCCCAGCAGCCCCTTAACCCTTAGATATCTAAACCCTAATTTGTGTTGTTAGGGGAGGAGAGAAGAGTGGATGCTCTAGGGTTCTAGGAGAGATGATTGAGTGTGTGCTCTTAGATAGAGCTTTGTCCTCCTAGATAGAGTGGTTGTAACCAACAATCATCCATCTTAAATCAATCCAATCAGATTTTATGAGATGAGTCTATTTGTGTTCATCCTCTCTATTTGATGATTTTGAGGCTTTCTTTGATCCGGGAGTTTTTACTTGGTTTTTTCTCTTGATCTTGCTTGCTGGGATATGTGAAAACCCATCTAAGGTCATCTTGATCATCATCCACCCACGAGCAAACTTTAGATCGCGTTTTTCGTTTTTGCCCGGTTTTGAACCCTCCTTCGGTAAAATGGAAAAAGGTCAAAACTTTGATGTGGATCTACTCAATCGTTGCTTGGAATAGGTTCCTAATATCCTTAGGAAAGTGTGTTCCAAATTTGGTCAAGTTTGGCCGTGTAGATCAAAAGTTAGACCGATTTTAGTTTTGGTTTTCGGGCTGATTTTACTGTTCATCAGGCTGGAGGTCAGACCGCCTCTTGGAGAGGTCAGACCGCCCCCTAGAGAGGTCAGACTAACCCTGTGAGAGTTCTGGCCGTTAGGCAAAATATTCGACCTGATTTCTGAGAGGTCAGACCGCCCGAGACTCTGTGATTTGAGTTTTTGTTGATTCTACTTCGGGGTTTTGATTGGATTCAATACAAGTCTTCCACTGTGCTTGTTGATTGATCTTCATAGCTTTCATAGCTATTGGAGTAAACATCGTGTTGAATCCGATCGTTGGTGAAAAGTTGAGCGTGCTCCTATTCACCCCCCCTCTAGTCGCCTCTTCGATCCTACACCTTGCTTGCCAGGATTCAAGCATTTTTGCACAAGACATTGCGCCATTGCCTGTAACTATTCATGCCTAACATTATTGGATGCATATGAGGAGCTTGAAGAACTAAGCAGTGTCCTTGAAGACATCTCACAACGCATTGAGGATCCTGATAGCAGAGAAGGCAAGCAATAATTCGCTCTATTTGATTTCAACAATTAGTATTTTGAAATTATTTTCATATTTGCATTTTGAGAACACTTTGGTTGAAGTATCTTGAAACTTATGTAGATAATTGGGCCAGATGTGACTATTTCAGTAGTATTTTTAGATGATCACAGGTTAGCTTGTTACAATATGCATGGTGGGTTTAGAATAGAGGTTTATTGTGAAGATAAATGCTTTCCGGTACCATGTTAGGTAAGTTAGTATAGGAAGATTCCCAGTTAGCATTTCATGGTATGGTGCTATATTGGTAATATCCATTTAATAACCGAACCCCAGGGTTACGAATTTCGGCCAAAAACGGGAAATTTGTAAACACCCCCACCCCTGGTGCAGGAATTCAAACTGGGTTAAAAAAATTCAGATTTACTTGAATTTGATTTTTAAAAAATAAATAAATAATCCGATTTTTTTTTTGAAAAATTCGGCCGAAAATGTAGTTACTTTGTAACCTAACCCAGAATTCATGATCATGTGGTTTCAAGTGCAATGTTGAAATACAACCACATCAAAATTACTTTTCTTTGGACTAATTCAAAGTCATATTCAAATTAGCTTCCTGTGGCTCTTAACAGGCCCATCTCATGCCAGGATACAACTTGAAGCATCTGGATGCAATCTGTCTCCTAGGCCCTAGCTGTTCTTATCTTAGTGTTGATAACCTGATATTGGTCACCAATGATGCACCGATACGTGATACCGGTACGGCGATACCCCATTTCTCCAAAAACCCGATACGGCGATACGGATGTGTGTGTGTGTGTGTGTATATATAATATAATAAGATACTTGATAAGTTTGAGACTTTGAGTCAAAGATTTACCAATGTATGTAAATTTGTCCATGTATGTATTTAAATGTACTCCATTTATCTATGTATGTATGTATGTATGTATGTAAATGTACTCCATTTGTCTGGCATATATGTAAATTTATCGATGTATCATCTATTTGCAGCCTGCAAATAGACAAGTTATGGACTTATGGTCCTCATGGCAGCATGTATGTCAAGAATCAAGATGAAATGAACAATAGAAGACTTAGCATCTTGCTAACAACAACAACTGCATCAACCTGTCTTGTATCTTGCTAACACCTAGCATCCCCAATCATCAACACCATTAAATCAACAACTACAGCACATCAACCTTCACTTCACCTTCAATCCCCCACCGGCCTACATCTCTCCCACCGGCTGGTTAACCCCCACTTCACCTCTTTCCCCCGCTCACCCCCACTTCACGTTTTTCCCCCACTCACCAGATCTGAGAGAGGAGAGGAGAGTGCACCTGCTGGAGGCGCCGGCTGCCGGAGAGGAGCATCGTCGGCTGCTGGAGAGGATCGACCTCACCGGCTGCTGGATGCAGAGGGGGTAGCACGGAGGAGGGAGAGCCGAAGGCCGCCGACCGCTGGTCGCTGCCTCGCCGGTTGCACGGAGGAGGGAGTGTCGAAGGTCGCCGCCTTGCCGGTTTCTCGAAGGAGGTGGCGTAGAGGTGGGAGCACCTCAGGTCGCTGCCTCGCCGGTCGCTCGGAGGTGGCGCGGAGGAGGGAGCGCCTCAGGTCGCTCTCGACTGCGCACGGGAGACAAGGCATAACCGGGCAAGGAGCATTAGGTATCTTGTGCCATGGGCTTGGCTAGGAACAGTGGTTTTTGCCTTGGGCTAGGCTTCTTTCCGGGCGTATCGGTGTATTGGGGTGTATCGGGCGTATCGGAAATGTATTTAATTTTTTTTAATGAAAAGAATTCGATACTTCCGATACGTATCGGGGCCGTATCGGGTCGTACCCGTACCCGATACGTATCGGGATACCGGTACGCGGCCTGGGAGGCGTATCGGCGCATCAGAGTTGGTCACAAAACGGAACCTCATACTTATTTTGCGTGCTAGCAATAATTGAATATCATTCTAAGGGCAAGTGTAAAATTTTAACCCCTATATTTTTGTACTTTCAGGTTCAAGCTTGATGCTGCAAATGGTTGTTAAAGATATATTTCACTCCAGCTCTGCAAGAATACAAGGATAATACCAGCTCCTATGCATAGTACTTCTGCAAACTGGCGCTGGCATGTTGTGACCTTCAATCTTCAGGCCTTATTTATGCTCCCCCAAGCACTGATGAGAAGAATTCTTTTATCAGTTTAATTAATCGCCCAGAATTAAAAGATACTGTTTGTGAGCTTACGTTGTGTAAATTTCCTTGTACAGCTGATCATGGGGAGAGCTTCATAGGTACCGGTATTGATGTTGAATGTTCTCATTTGGAGCGGAAACTAGAGAAACATGGAAATTGTAGCTCTTTGAAGCAAAAACGAGGTATGGCAGGAGACTTAAGCTATTCTTTTCTACTGATCTTGACATTCTATATGAATTTGCACTGCTTCCATGTTGCCATGATCGGCTCTCATTTCTTATTTTCTTTACCTTGCTGATGAGATGTGAGAAGTGACTTTAGTGTTTGCTTCTTTGATCCTTTATTAGTATTCATGGCCTGCTTACATCATCATTTGTATTTCTCAGGTGAGACGACGGAGAAAGAAATTCCAGACTCATTAACGCGGCACTTGTTGTCATCCTTCGTTCAGAGTGTCGGGACCCAAAAATATAATTATTGACCCTCTATGTATATTACACTAATTTAGGATCTCACTAGTGCACACAGTGACAATGTCGATGAAATATCATTTTCATATACAAATACAACTAATAAATAGGCAAATAACAATAATTATCAGAGTAATGACCTTAAGGTCAAAACTTACAATTAATGTCTCGGAAGGCGAATAGCTCAATTAAACTACAGCGGAAGGTAACGAAATAACTTTAGTGAAATCCATTTATATACCCACAGACAATCGGCTGGGGTAGCCCGACCTAGTTCTGCACGATCCTGAAAATAGACTTTGTTGACCAACGATTCCTCCTCTTCATCTGAATAGTTGCAGCAAGAATGAGTACTCCAAGTACTCAACAGGTTGTACCACAAAATGCAATTATAGATGATAGTTTATTCCAAAAGAAATGACTCCTATGATTATTTTGCAATAAAACAACATTTGCAATTGAATACAAATAATAGATTGAAAGCATAATTCAAAACAAATAAACAATAATAATTTAACAAGTATTTTCACAAAGGACACAAAGCTTAATCAAATTCTTTTACACAACCATATGAGTTTAACCACATAGTTGTCCCTTCTCAATGATTTTATGAAAATCTACCCCTCGTGTGAAATTCCCGAGCATGTCCATGACCCAGAAGATGCGGCTATACGAATAGATTGTTTAACACTCTGCAAAGGTTGTACATTTTACCCACAAGATGTAATTAATTGGATCAGAGCTGATCATAACAAAACCTTTCAGAAACTTCATCTCAATAATTGATACTCCCGATGTGTTTTACTGTCGTACCAACCAAAACACAGTGCTTTGGCACGACACACACCGTTAGACCTAAAGATGGTGAACTGCTCATAAATGTGGCCTACCTGGTAGTCCACATCTCCACCCATCACTGAGCTCCTAACCTACAATCTGAGTAGTCAATGTCGAGACTCCGTAACTTACTAAGTTAGACCTGTCTCATACCAGACATGTGGTCATGCAGTTATGGCTCAATTCAATGGCATACAAAGTTAAATCCTTAATTGACCAAGGTGAGACTTTCAATTTCTAATTATGCCACGAATATTCATATTCCCAATCACAAAGCTCTACCATATCACACAATTTCCACCACTCGCCTTAGAATAATCTTTTCACACCCCTGTTAGTTAAGTGTAACACATGTTAGCAACGAGTAATGACACATAGCACACAGTTTTACACAAAGTTTCATAATCACTTAGTCAAGTTTATAATTGCAACTCAAATGAGATGAATGACTCGTCGCATGACTAAGCAAACTATTCGTATCTAACCAACCCACGTTGATGCTATGATAATACCAATTAATAATTAATCAAACTAAGGTGACAAAAATCATGGTATTACAATAGGCAAAGTGGATATAATCAAATGGTATATAGCTAATCTCAAAATATTTAAATAAATACTTAAAATCAATATAATAATTGAATTAAAATAATTTTAGAAAACTGGGTTCAATATTATTAAAGGTACAACTTGCCTTGATTTAGCAATGATGTTCTTATTTTATCTTCAATCTTCTACTTCATTGACCTTCAGCTCCTTCGAACCATTTCGAATGTCAACGTCTAACGAGAAAAAATGCAAATAAACAAAATTCAAAAAGACAAATCAAATAAACTCCAAATTAAAATTGAATGATACTGAAAAATAGATATTGATTGTATATAAATTTATAAACTTGAATGGGTTCAATCGGAGTTCGTATGAGGAAGAATGAGCTCTCGAAAGTTCTATCAGAAAGGAAAATGCTGAAAAAGGAAAAGAGGGAGAGAAACCGACAAGTGGGGACCATATAATATTCTATTTCAGAAATATTAGAAAATGGACAAGTGTATGACACGTGGGACCTACTAATATTTATGAATTTCTAGAATTAAAATAATTCTAGAAAAAGATAAAGAGAATGACATGTGGGTCACTAGTCTATGGACCCGGTTCACTCGAGAGATGCTCGTCTACGGTGGACCAAGTTCATGGAGGAGAGTTGATCAAGAGTTGACTAACATGTGGGGACCATATGTAAGTGAGAGATGAACAATTAGGGTTTTGTGTTGGGTGAATGACAAATGAGGTCCACATGTAAGTGTAAGAGATTTAGATATATGGCTTGGATGGTATGGATGACTAGGAGCCAATTCACAAATAGAACTCAATAGAGAGAAGACTTAAGTGGATGCAACATGTGGATAACACATGGGACCCATTCATCAAAGAGACAAAAGGAAACGAAACAGAGAACAGAAAGAAGCATACACAGAGAACGAACAACAGAGGACAAAACCAACTTCAACAGAGCGCCTGGCATGCTTCGGGCGCATGGCGTCGGTGGCGAGACGGCTCCAGCGAACGGGCAAAATGGAATGGCGACAACGAGGCGGAGATGATGACGCGGTCCGGATGGCGAGAAATAGCAGCATGCTCTGGCGACAAGGTGAAACACGGCAGTGGCGGCGGCTCCATGGTGGTGCGGCACCTCCAGCAACTTTCTGGGAAAAGTTAGGGGAGCACGGTGTAGAATACGGTGATGCAAACCCAACGGTGGTGGAGATGAAGGCAAGGGCTCAACGGGCGCGGAGTATTTGGCCGGAGAAGGAATATAGGCCTAACAGAGAGAGAAAGCTTGATTCTCAGTGCACGATGGATAAAACTTGAAACTAAAAGTTGGAAAAATAGGTCTGGACGAGGGACACGAGATGACATAATCGGATTTTGGAGAAACTCACCGAGGAAGCGGAGAACACGACGAACGCATTTCAGCGTGATGGCTCGATATGGCCGGCGATGATTCAGTGATCTTCAGGCAATGGGGACATAAGCATGACGTAGAACGCGGCGAGGCGAACTCAACGACGTAGACAGTTCGGCTAGAGGACGTCGAATGGAGGCGGAACTCGACGGAGAAGACCTTTGGTGGAGCTTGCTTCTTTTGCATATTGCGATGAAATGAGAGCGACTCGGAGGAAACCAATTAGGAGGATTGGAAGAGGAGATTAATACGGTCGTTTTGACGCGGTTGGCTTCCTTTTATATGCACCGGAGAGGAAATTAGGAAGTTTCGACTTATGCTTGTGGTTTCTAGACGAAGATAATGAATAGTGTGGGATGAACAGTACAACCATGTGGTAGGAGAGAGAAAAGAAAGAATTTTTGGAATTAAAGAAAAGGCCAAAAATCAAGGAGACCGAATAAATAGCAAAGAAACTCGAAAAAATCCCGAAAAATACCAGAAAAATTCTTAGAACACAAGGAAACCAAATAACACTGGTTTTATTTTAATTGAAGTTTAGATTAGTCAAATTAAATATTTTTAATTTAGGAAATTTCTAATTAAGTTTTATCAAATCAAATAAAATTGGTGAAATTTTTCAAGAACCTAAACTACTCAAAAGATTTTTGAAAAGCCAAAATTTGGGATGTTACACAGAGGCTGATGATTAAATCACACCAGCTAGAGGGATTATGTGAAAGGTGTTATGAATATTGTGTATATTGAAGATGCTCAATCAACAATATATATATGGAGTATAAGGGGTGTATGCTATATACAGATAAGAAAATACAAAAGGCAGATAAAAAAATACAAAAGAGTTCCTATTCTAACACCCCCACCTCAAATGCAAGGCGTATACAATAGCATTGCATTTGAAAAGGGTTAACACTAAAATATGAAAAATCCAAAGTTCGAGTCTTGATAATACTGTCGTAGCGTACAACTCTTGGAAAATATGTCGAGTATCAAAAGATCTCCTCCAATATGAGATCGTGCGACAGCCCATAAAGCACAAGGTGCAAAGGTTGAGAAAGTAGAGGCAAGTAGGAGCAAAGTCGACCACGGCAACACGAAGAAGAAGATGATAAAATCGATAAAAATAGAGAAAGTTGTCAAATCATGCCGAAGAGGAATAGATAGAAGCATGACACAGATTGAAGCCTAAGACGACGTCAGCGCAAAAGAAGCGTGGTGGCCTTAGAAGCTTTGAATGGTGGCTAAGAGAGAAGCGGTGGTATCATAACGACTTCTACGATCTGCATGCGGCTCAGAGAGAAGAGTGGCGGATGCTACCGTGCAAAAGGGAATTCCTATGCTTCTATGACTAAAAATAAATTTATGGACTCGTATGGCTTAGACGAACTCAAATATAAAGTTGTACAGACTTAGATGGATGCAACGGAAGAAACGACACAAAGGAGCATATACTAGCAGCACCAGTTTTTTTTCTTTCGGTTTGGGCTGCACTCCTGTACCCGTCGGCCCATTAGAAAAGGAACACGATGGGGGAGGATTAGGGATTCCCCTCCCCTTGTTCTCCACTATCCGGCGGAGTGTGCGTGTGCGAAAAGCATCTGGCTCGGGCGGCGCAGGGAGGAGCTGTATCCGGTGCAGGGACGCGGGAGAGGAGGCACCTCCTTCCGATGCATGAAGGCCATGGCGCACTCGAAGGCGAAGAAGGCGCGTTCATTCGGATGGCCTAGCGGTGGCTATTGGGCGAGTTGTAGATGCCCTTGAGGAAGTGGATGGCGAGCCGAGCGCAGCGCCCGATTCGAAGCCGAAGCCCACGTCATCCAAGCACGACGCCCGATTCGAAGCCGAAGCTGGTGTCGTCGATGATGCGGAGAGGAGGTACGGGGCAGAGGAGCTCCACTCCTCCTCGGCCCGAGATAACGCCACCAAAGCTGGATCCGAGCGGCGATGGCGGCCCAGGGGCTCAATCTGGGGACGCAGCTGAAGGAGGCCACCAGGCCACCCCCAGGAGTGGAGATTGCTCCTCCCGGGGGTGGCGGCAGCAGAGGCTAGGAGGAGACGTTGGTGGTAGCAAACCTTAACCCTAACATTTGCTCTGATACCATGTTATGAATATTGTATGTATATTGAAGAGGCCCAATGAGCAATATATATATATATATATATATATATATATATATATATATATATATATATATATATATATATATATATATATAGGAAGCTTTTTTCCTACTCCCGGGTGTAGTTACTCCCTATTCTGTATCTCACAACGTAGGGAGTATCTTGCGTAACCAAGAGTATGTATGTGTAGTATACGAGTATATAAGACCACCTAGGTGGTATTCACACCTTTTTAGGGGTGGTATGTACAATTTTTTAGACATACTCCTTTTTATGTGCGAATATGAAGGTATTTACAAAATATGCTAAAAACTATAGACTCTCTTGCAATTTTTTTGTGTGATTCACATTGGAGTATCTTATAATTAGTATATATATATAATATATATATATATATATATATATATATATATATAATATATGTATATATATATACATATAAAGAAATACAAAAAAGATAAAGAAATACAAAAGAGTTTCTATTCTAACACCCTATTCTAACAAAAGGATCGTATCAGAAATTCTAATTGATCTAGGAATTTATGTCTTCTAAATGACTCATAAACTATTGCTTTGATACGGATGATTATCGGTTGCCTGTAGATTTCGAGATGCGAGCTGCAGGCAGTAAATCTGCAGAATACATGGGAGATGTTGATCAATGTCTACTACTTCTGCATCAAAATAGCTGCTTGGTTAGTGGCATCCCTGAGAAGTTACAATTCGCATGCAGCGGTCTTATTCGTGGCTTATTGTCTGACGACTCAAAAATTAGCTGGGAGGCTTCTTTGGGACTGTCACTTTTGCAACGTGGTAAGTCGATTTTAGTTGAGCAAATGGATCATCAGCTTGCCTTGAGGCCTTACAATATTTGACTTGCAAAACAGTTGTCAATAACCTATTATGCTCAGTAGTCCATGGCCATTTTGATTGACGCGCTGTCAAAGTGGCCATGGAATGGAATGTCTCATAGAAGCCGATGGGCAGTGATAGAAAAAAACAAGAAACAAGGTGTTTATAAAAGAGTAAAAAGAAGTTGAAATTTAAGACCCTATCTGCATCGCTCTCATATTTGCGCCTCCATGATCTGAGGCTGATCGAATAACACTTTTTTATATTTGCTTTTAAAAAGCTTTTTTAGCATCTCACTGAAGCTTTCAAGTTTGTTAAATAATTCTGCTTGAAGATAAGCTGCAACTCTTCAGTTAAAAGAGCTATGTTTTTCATGGGTTCATAATTTATCCGCTCTAGTATCATGGATATGTTCTATGATTTTCATTCTACACAGAACCAGTCATGTATGCCGGTTTGGGCCATGTATTGTTGTTAGAGGTGCATGGTGTAGAAAGATGAATATACTGCAATAGATGATTGTATTGAGACTCGAGGGTGGTTTATATAGAGTACAAGGTTTGGAGGGCAAGAAGCCTCTCCTAGAGATAAGGCAGACAGGGATTACAAATCCTAAACTACCAAATATAGAGATATGTCAATATACTCTAACATCCCCCCGCAGTCATAGCGGTAGCGTTGCGGACAGCAGGAGCGTCGCGGACGATCAGACTGGAGAGGAAGCCGAAGGTGAGGAACTATCGGACTACATCCCCCAGCAATCGCAGCGGGAGCGTCAGGGACTGCTATGATGTCGCGGACGCGGTGACTGTAGAGGGAACTAACGAGTTTGCTCAAGATAATGATAGCCCTTTGTTGCCGAGGTAGCCGAGAGCGAGGTGACCATGGACGTAGCCGTGGAGGAGATGTCGATGGCATGACCACAAGTGCGGGCTCTCGGTGGTGCAACGGCTCGTACTCGCGGACGACGGGCCGGCGATGATGATCCAGCGTGATGACGACGGTAGACGGGACGCTCGGAAGGCCGTGGAGGGAGAGTCGTGTCGACGAGCGCGCCGCGTCACGCCACAACGTCATCGGAGGAGAGGAGGCACCGGAGAGGTCGAAGCCGAGGCGGTGAAGTCCGGAGTAGAGGAATGTCGACGGGTCGGCAGGACGACGCAAACCGATCTATGATCGGAAAAAAATGAGAAAATCCGATCTGAAAATGACCGGAGAAAACTCTACTTGGTAGCCGATCGGATGATCGGCGACACGATTTAAACTACGAGTTGCGCAGCCCCTAGGAGAGATCATAGAGATCGAAGCATCTCCCAGGGGCGGCGCGGCGGAAGCTGTGGAGGCGGCGGCTCAGCAACGGCGCCGCTCTGATACCATGTAGAAAGATGAATATACTGCAATAGATGATTGTATTGAGACTCGAGGGCGGTTTATATAGAGTACAAGGCTTGGAGGGCAAAAAGCCTCTCCTAGAGATAAGGCAGGCAGTGATTACAAATCATAAACTACCAAATATAGAGATATGTCAATATACTCTAACACATGGGCTTAATTTTCGCCTTTTAGCTTGATCTTACTAACCTGTCTTCGAAGGTCTAACTGTGGTAAAAATAAAAAATGGGCAATGGCTGGAAATGGGCAGTTCGTTGGGGGAGAAAATCAGCATCAACTTCAACTTCCAAAGATAGACAATCTCAAAATTTTAATTTTCGAGTAGTAGTAGTAGCAGGTGATACAATAGGTGGAGTTAATATTTTTGTTTATATGTATGTGAAAGAAAATTGATATTTATTATGTAGTTTAGGATCCCATCTGCTAATATGTATCACTCTCTTTTAGGGTTCCGTTACAACACACCAGCACCCTACTAGTTTATGTAATAAATATTTATTGTAATAATTATTTATATAATAATTGTTAATTGTCGTTAATTGTGGTCAATTTTATTAATTGTCATTAATTGCGGTAGTTGTCGTCCATTGCGTTAATTATCGTTAATTGCGGTAGTTGTCATAAAGTGTCATCAATTGTCGTTAGTTGTCATTAAACGACATCAAACAAGTCATCATTTACCTCATGGGCATTTTAGATATTTTTCAACTCAGAAGTTGCAGTCAGTCTACCTAAAAGCCAGACATCCAAACACCAAACCTCTTCAGCTCAGTCATTCAACCCTATAGTCGTTCAACCCCGTAACTCAGCCGAAAACTATTTTTCAAAAAAGCTATAGTCGTACCAGGCCCTAACATGAGAGAATTAGCTCACCAGCTGAAGAGTCGAGTCTTCGGATAGTTGACCTGCTGAATTAGGTACGGCTGGAAAATTACAGAAATGATAATAAGCACCCCGAGGGTGAGGCTGCAAAAAAGAAGGAAAAAAGATCATGAACACCATGTCGAAAAATACAAGAATTTAGATGCAAAAAACATCTCATAAGACAGTTTATTCCGTTCCTTGTAAAAGTTCCCTCTGCTCAAAATGTTTTAAATGAAATCCAGTGTTCGAATGATAGAAGAACCGATAAACTTTTAAAGCAATTTGGTGAGCGCAAAATGTACACACAACTAAAGCAAAAGTAAGTCCAAGAAGCAGGTCACTCAATGCAGAACATATAGTAGTCTAGTAGTAATAAGGCCATGTAAGCAGATAGGTTCTTTTCTGGGAGAGTGAAATATGTGATGAACGTTTTCAAAATCGTGAGCCTTTCATGAAGAATCAACTTCGTCTTCTTGAGTGTTTCACATGGGGTTGCTATAGGTGTCATAGCCATGCCCTACCCCTATGGGTCGTTGGGAATACCTAGCGTGCTCTAGGGAATATGGGCATATACATAGGCTAATAATATAGTTATACCCACGAGAATATATCAAAATGCTTCTTTCTCGGTCAAAGTAAGGCAGAGGCAAAAAGAGAAGTGTCCCTTCTTACTCCTCTATATATATATAACCCTAAGGGCATATAAGAGGGGCTTCCCTCATTGTCACTCATAATGCAACACAATCATCTCTCGTATCTGTTAGCTCCTCCACCTTGCAATCCCTCAAGACAAAGGGTACTCTGTACCCACGGAGCGTCAAAGCGAGGCCTGTGGGGATGAAGTTGTCGACATGGGACCGCTATATCGAGGCATGCCCTTCGAAGAGTAGACAGTGGATACAAAGTACTATTTATCTCGAGAGACCGCAAGGTGGAGAAGCCAAAAGCTATGAGAGATGAATGTGTTGCATTTTGAGTGACAATGAGGAAACCTCATCTTACATGCCCACACACACACATATATATATATATAGGGAGAGTAAGAATTGTTATTTTTCTTCTTGTCCCTACCTTACATTGATGGAGAAATGGATATTTTGGTACATTCCTATAGGTATAACACTATAGCTATATGACTAGCCTATATATATGTCCATATTGAGTCCGATGATGATTGTTCAGAATTGACCTCGAAATGCAGATTGCAATCAAAGCATAAATGAACATGAAGCGCAACCCTGTGAGACTATTAGGATTGGACCTACCAAGCAGACAAAAATTAACGATGAAAAGCAAGCAGACACAAGCCATGAAGTCAACCAATGAGCACGAAGAAGAATCAACCACAAGCAAGAGACATACTAGTTCTCTACTGTCATATTAGATTTAGAAGGGTGAAAGTCTGCAATACAGCTCCTACCTTACAGGGGGAATTCCCTCGAACACCTGGGCTGCATCGTAAAGCAAAAACCCGATTACACGCATGCTAGCTTGCTTCTCTTCAGGGCCAGATCCCAAATTGTTGAAGAAGAGGAGAAAAGTTCTCATCTTGACACGAGTCCGCCTCCGGTTGGCTGACGCAGCCCACTGTGAGCGAAGCGTGGCGCCAGGTATACCAGCAGAACCGACCAACAGGTCAAAGTAAACCATGGAGAAGCCCGTGTAATTTTAATCCGTTTCCGAATCCGACACGAATCCGTATACCAAATAATCTAAATTCATATCCGTATCTGGCTCTTAATCCGACCAAAAAATATAGATTAAGGCACAGAAAGAGCAATATTCGCCTGCTTTCACGCCGTCAGATGCGCGTATGGAAAACTGCACGTCAGTTGCCACGAAGCGCTCTTTGTTAGAATTTTTTTAAAAAATAATATTAATTAAAAAATTTATACAAAAATAGACCACTATCGCCAATTGAAACAGTGCGGAGAGATTTCTATCGCCAATTAGCCATAGCACAATTTCGCCAATTCAATTAGCGGCAGGGATACCGTCGCCAATTGGAATGGCAACAGATTTCTATATTTATTTTTTAATTTATGTGTAGAGAATTCAGTCTAAAGATTTAGTGTATGTCACGAAGTTTTTTTGGTAAATCGTTGAAGTGTCGGCGTAGTTCGGAATCCGAAATTAGAGAAGATAACAAAATATAAAGTAGAGAACGTGAGATCGGCGGCGCAATTTGGAACACGAGTTCGGTGGCGTAATAACACAAACAGCCCCCTTCGGAGCGAAACAAAAAAATATATATTTGGGTTTAGGGTTGTCATGCACGTTGTTATTCCAAATGTATTGTTCATAGAACCGATTCCTTTGGAAAAAGATTAATATTTAATAGTCGAAATATTTAGAAAGATATATTTAAGTTTGAAAGACTTCATAATTTAATTATGAATTATATGGCGCGCTAGGTTTGGTTACATACATTAGAAACGCCAACATGCACGAATCAACAAACCAAAATACACCTACGATATATGTGCGTCTTTTTGGATTCTGAAAAAAAATGTTGATTAGAACAAAATTGATTAGTCCTAGCGGCCCATCGCTCCCTTCACTTTATCACTGGACTGCCTATGGCGGCGGCCAATCTTGATGTTAGCGATGTTCTGCGAGACGAAGTGGACGATTGAATGATGTTAGGATAGCACAGCGTAGGGCCAAATTAATAATCAGGATGCAAACTGAACATAATTAACTTACCTCTTCGATTCGGACTCCGCCCGGGCGAAGGGGAGCGCTAAGACGGTCGCTGGTCTCACTAAAGGAGCCTTCCCCTTGTTCGTCGCGCGCTCGGCTCGATCGTACTCAGCTTCCTATTCAGGGGTCCTCCACCACCACCCTGCTTTTCTGAGCTCTTTCGGTACCTTTTCAGTAGGGTCGAGTACGTAAGGTTTTCAGCGTTTGAAGGTCTCGACTAGGGATGGCAATGGGGCCTCATTCCTCGATGGAGGATTCACCTATTAGGGGCCGAGGTTGAGGCTATTTCTTCCCTACGGAGATGCTAATATGAAAATACAAGTCCCCACCAGGTGAAGCGGGGCCGAGGCCATTCCCCTACTCCCTATCCCCGCTACTCGCATAGGCCCCCGATAACCCAATGGCATATAGGCCACTAGCCAACTACGTCCTCCTCTAGTGGGTCGTGACTCCCGTCTCCCCTCTGAGCCCTCTCCCATAACTTGTAAGTTGTAACCCTGGCACTCCATATTCCCATTCCCATTTCCCAACCGCCGCCCCTGAAATCCCCAATTCCCCTTTGTTCTCACAGAGTCGCAACCCCCTGGGTTCCCGCTGGCCGCTGCTCCTCCGGTCCTCCTCCTCCCTTGCTCCCGCAGTCCCGCTACTCCTCTAGTCAACCGGTCCTCCCTTGCTCCCACAGTCCCCTTGGTTCCTCCCTCAGTCCCGCTACCCGCACAGACTAAAAAAGGTCGACATGGTGCGGTTTTTTTGTTCTAAAAAAAGTGGTATGGCGGAGTGTTGTCTTTTTAGTATGAAAAAGTAGAGTTATAGTGTGTTGTCATCTCAGTTTGCAATAGCAGCAGTGTGTGGCGTGACCAAGTGCAGTCTTTAAGGTATGAAAAGGTGGCATGACAGAGTGCGATCTTTTCGGTCTGAAACAGTAGTGTTGCAGTGTGCGGTCATCTCGCTCTACAAAAGTGGCAGTGTGTGGCATGACCGGGTGCGATCTTTAAGGTCTAAAAAGGTGGGGTGTCGCGATGCTGACTCCCTCACATAGTTACTTGTACACACAAGAACAAACAGCACCGAAACACGAGACTAGCATAATGTAAGTTGTACAGAAATTTATATTTACATGACATAACTAATATTTACAAGAACAAATATCTACTCGCAGGCCCTCTTGAGGCATACCCCACGTGTCGTTCTTGGCCTCGTCACGGGCTAATGCAGGCACTGGTATGAGTAGTTCAAAGGCTCAGGCACCCGAAGCACCCTACTGACGCGAGTAGCCTGAGGGGGTTTCGCGAGAAGGTGTTGTGTTGGCTTACTCGCTTTAGGCGCACCGTGCAGTTGTGAAGTCCCCAAGGAGAACTGGCTGCTCTCGCCGTGCGAAGGCCCACCGCCACCCTGGTCAAAATTGAAGTCCCCAGAGCATGACTCCTCGTGCGACACTAGCTCCTCGTCCCAAAGGGATGTACAAGCTGTGAAATAGTACGTTATGCATGTAAACATGCGCGAAAATGATGAAATAGTATATTGTGCATGTAAACAAGATAGGCATACATCGTTGCACGAAGGTAGCGAACCGCTCCACGTTCTCCTGCCCCGTGTACAGGTGTAACTCAGGACCTATCAGAGAAAGTTGTTGTTAGTAACTAGTGGAGTTTGAAAAAAACAACAAGACGTGAGTGTTTCATGCTGACCTGCGAACTGTGCCGGGGTACTCCCAGCACGGTGGCACGAGGACCTGCTCTCCACATCCGGGTGAGGAGCCGTGGGGCGTGACGCACTGTGGCTCACCCCATGTCCATGCACAGGTGGGTCCACCACCTCCCTCGGCCTACAGCAAGATGCCAGTTGGATGCCTCACCTCGTCTTCTCGACAAACTGGTTCATGACCTCTCTAATCTCATGCGCCGTCATGTTGAAGCGCTCCCCAAGTGTCATACAGGATGACGACGCATTGTAGATTGACCAGTACACATAATTAATAAGTTAGAAACCGAAAACTTGCGAAGCAAATAAGATGTACGGACCGTTCAATATGTACCACACGATGGAATGCGAGTCCGACTGGGTGGGGTACGTGTTGAATGTCGCAGCCTTGTGTCATAGTGGGTCGTCCACGACCCTGACGTAGTGAACCCTCGTCCGAGTGGAGCATCCTCCTGGACGACTTCGTCCAAGGCGTAGAGCCAGTCCTGAATCCAAGGGAGCATCCTGTCTGTCCAGAAAGTAGTAATAGGTACTCCTTTCCTAATGTACATGTGGAAGGCAAAACGATTATTTCATAGGCACATAAGGCAAATGGTATAACAGAAATAAAACATGAACTTACCAATGGATGTTCGGCTCCAACCGCTGCTCCTAGAGGACTGGGACCTCCTATCACAGACTGAATTGGCGCATCACCCCGTGCACGTGGTGCTCCTCCACAAAGACATCATGCACCAAGCTTCTCCGCGTGTACCAGTACGCATGGTCTCGCATGCACAGGCTCGACAAGCCTTGGGGTACGCACGGGTACACCCTGTCGGGAGTGTACGATGTCTAGATAACGCGGTCATTCGTCAACTGATCGATCATCACAACGTAGTCCGGATAGGACGTGTGTGTAGTGATCGGAGTGAAGGTGGCCTGTGAAATAGAACAATGGAAACTTAGTACAATAAATAAAATTACATTACAAAAAAATATTTGAAAAACTTACCCATCGGTGATACCACACTGTATTCATGGTCGGCCAATTTCAAAACGTACCCATGGTCAGAGTGAAGGTGTCTTGCTATTTTTCTAGTTTCAAAAGTATTTTCATCATTAACAAAATATTTACCATGTAGAAATGAAAACCTACAAAATTGTTGGGACCCAAAAATACAATTCTGGACCCTCTGTGTATTCTGTACTAGTCCAGGGTCACGCTAGTGCACACAGTGTCAACATAGATAAATATCGATCCACACTAGTCGAATAATAACATAAACGATTAATTTGATTAGCAGATAATGGTTTTGACCTCATGGTCGAGTTTACATTTATTAAGCCTCACATGGCTGGCAATAATTAAATAAGTAGCAGCGGAACAAATAAATTTCAGCGAAAACCTATCGATTCATCACAGAATACACGACCATGAATACACGATCACAGAATAACGATCATCAATTACCTTACGACCACCGCGCATGGTCGATCATATCGACCATCGCCAAGAACTATCTATCATATAGAACGACCAGTAGAAATAGAAGTAGATCACATCTATGACTCCCCACATATCACCATATGCATCTAATCTGAATCTAAAACTAAGCGGGATGGCTCTGATACCACTGAAGGATCGCGGCAAGGCTACGATAGCACAAACAAAAATTTTACCGCGCAACCAAGGAACCACCGCAAGTAATAGATCACGAGATTACCACTAGACGCGCCGACTCGTAGCGGAAGTAGAGTCGATGTAGCGAGTTGATGCAGTCGTAGTCGTACTTGCTGCGCGTCTTCTCCTCATACTCCGACGAACGTCGCAAGTTCTCCTCCAGCTCCTGAGGTCGTCGTGAGTCGCGGATCGTCCTAGTGCTGATGCTTCGCAACAGCACCTCCAAGGTATCCACACGTACAGGGCAGGGACACCACGCGCAGGAGTGCTAGCGCCGACGGCGTGGTTGAAGAGAGCGTGGCTATTAGGGTTTCGGGATTTCTTCCAAAAGGATTCATCCATCCCTTACCCCATGCCACCGCCCCTCTATATATAGGCATCCATAATGGGTCCCAACCAGGAGGCCCATTAGGAACTCGTGGCCTATAAGAATTGGATCACCATCCAAATCAAATCCTAGCCCTTTAAGTGTGTGACCCTATAGGTTCGTGTGTAGCGGTTGTGACTGAAACTCTTTCCGATCACGAGTCGTCACGGTACCTAGCAAAGACATAACGATTCCCGAACACACACGAATATATCGGACGAACCTTAATGCAATATGATCTACGACCGGTCCTTATCACTTACGACCACCTCGTACTTAGTCACGACCAGTTCATAATCGCCACAACGATTCAGAACTCCTTACGACCGCTTAGTATCTAACTACGACCGCTTGCAACTCCTTACAACCGCCATGATTATGTCCGAGTAGTCTTCGACTAGGTCGATCTCCATACGACCGACCATCTCGACCTCGGCAACCGAACGACCGCTTGTGTATTCTCCCTTTGCCTCACGACATCCGGTTGAACTCGGTGAGATAATATGTCATCCATGGACTGCTCAATACTTTCGATCAAGTGTCGAATAACTTCATGTGGTCGACACTTCGACCACTAGTGGCATGGCCATGCACTTTCTTTATTCGACCACAACGAGGGCCCAGACATCTCTCCCGTTATGTTAGGAGGGGCAAATCCATATCCGACCAATCACATTCCTCCGCATGTTTCATAGCATACCCAAAGCTACCTTTATAACTACCCGCCATTCGAGTAGCGTTTGGCAACCCCTAAGAGTGCTATTACACATGTAGGAAACCATGCCGATCTCAGTCCGAGGATTATACATCATCATTGCTTGAGACCAACTAACGACACATAGAATCATAACAATCTCAATAGTGTCTCAAGGTGGGTCTTATCCAACACTATGTTCTCTAACATGTGTCCACATTATTGATTCGATATCTCTATATCTATGACCGGTGAAACATGGTCATCAATCAATACATGTACTAGTCGTAGAGTCACTGGTGTTCCGACCAGTGACATTCGACCAGGGATACTTTTAAGAACGATATCATATAAGATAAAGAGTTTCACCAACAAGTCACATACTCATTGATCTATATAACTGATGATTCATTCAAGGAACAAGATAACATATTATCAAATGTTATGAACATACTGAAATACAATCATCTCTATGATTGCCTCTAGGGCATATTTCCAACAGACCTAACTATCAGCACCTTCGTAGTACTCGTCCTCGAATGTAGGCGATAACTCCTCCACTTCTGTTGATTTGATTTAGCAAGTATGAGTACACAAACGTACTCGCAAGTTATATCACAGAATACAATATATACATGATGGCTTATTCCAAAGGAATGTCTTATGTGGTTCTTTTGTAGAAATACAATGTTTGCAATTGAATACAAATAATAGTTTGAAAACATAATTCAAACAAATAAACAATAATAATTTAATAGTTGGTTTCACAAAGGACACAAAACCTAATCAATTAATTTCACACAGCCACATGACTTATATCACATAGCTATCCCTTCTCAAATGTTTTATGAAAAACTAACCCTCGTGTGAAATCCCCTAGCATTTCCATGACCGCAGACGTGGCTATTCGAATAGATTTGTTTAACACTCTGTAGAGGTTGTACACCTTACCCACATGATATAACCAGTGTAGTTAGCACAAGTCATAACAAAACATTTCTGAAATTTTATCTCAAACATTGACACTCTCGATGTGTTTTTTACTAACGACACTAACGCCCACACAGGAAATTAGTCTGTCACACACCGTTGGACTTGAAGACGGCGATCCGCTTATAAATATGAATCGCCACAAAGACAGAAACACACTTCCACCCTGGCACAGAGCTTAACCTACTACCTGATTAGTCAATGCCGAAATTCCATAACTTACTAAGTTAGGCCTATCCCATACCGGGCATGTAGTCATACAGTAAAGCTCAGTTCAATGATGCATAAAGTTAAGTCCTTAATTGATCAAGGCAAGACTTCCAATTTCTAACTATGCTACAAAGATTATCATTTTCAATCATAAAGCTCCACCATATCACACAGTTTTCATCACTTGCCTTAGTCTAAATCTTTTACCATCCAGTTGGTTAAGTGCAACACATACTATCAACGAGTAATAGCACACAACACACAATTTTATCACAAAGTTCCATATTCACTTAGTTAATTTTATAATTGCAACTCACATAAAATGATGACTCGTTGCATAACTAAGCAAACTACTTGTATCTAACCAACCCATGTTGATGCTGCGATAATACCAACTAAATAATAAACTAATCTAGGGTGACAAAAGATTATGACATAACAATAAGCAAGGTGGATATAAATAATTTGGATTAATAATTAAACCCAAAAGCATTTAAATAAATATTCAAAGTACATGCAATAATTGAATAAAAATAATTTTAGAAAACTGAGTGCAATATGATCAAAGGTATAACTTGCCTTGAAATAGATCTCGGTACTGGTCTTGGTCTTGGTGAACTCCTTCTTCCTTGAAATCTCCCGAAGTAGCAACGTCTACTCGTAAATGAAACAAATAAGCAAAAATAAATAAAATAGAGAGAAAAAATTCTAAAAATTAAATAAAAATCTCAGTAAAATAGAGCTAGAATTTAGATTAATTTAAAAAATTTAATGGGCTCAATCGGAGTTCGGATAAAGAAGATATGACTTTTGGAAGATCTACTATAAAGAAAAAAGTAAAATTAGAATTTATGGATTTATTTTTCTACTGGAAAATCAGTTAATGACGTATGCTAACATCAGCCCTGGGATTTTTGGAATTAAAAGAAAATCGAAAGAAAAGGGCTAAGGCTGACATGTGGGGCCCACAAGTCAGTGATACGGTTTACGGTGAACTGAGTTTATTTGGGGATTGGATCTGGGTTTAGATCGGATGGACATGTGGGCTCACACGCAGCGCTAGCATGGACGCCACGAAGGTGACATGCAGGCAATGGGGCTGAGCTGGCGCTGAGGTGTAGGCTGACCAGGACGTGATGTCACTTCGACGCGTTGAGGTTCTCAGGTTCGATCGACAATGGCGAACGATGGCGATTTGTTATTGCGCACCTGCTGGTACTCTAGTTAACGCAAGAGGACGCCAGTGATGGCCAGAATCGGCGTTGGAGCAGAGGACGAAGCTTGGTTTTGTCAGGGTTGGGCTCCGGTGAGGTACTGCGGCGGGGATGGGTGCTGGAGGGAGCTTCGGTGACGGGGAAGTTGGCGGTATGGTCCACGGAGACAGGGCGTTGCTGGCGGCGGCAAAATTCGTGAAACCCTAAACCTCAGCCGAAGCCCTAAACCTTGAATTGCAGCGACGCTCGAGCTCTTAGGGCAAGATGGCTTAGGGTTTTGGGGTGCGGAGAATAGGGCGAACCTCGGGGTTCCTTTTATAGGGCCCGGGTGTGCACGAGGTGGCGTAATAGTGGCAGACTTCAACTTGGAACCGAAAAGGGGATAAGGGAATCAAACAAAATCAAACGTTATTTAGAGAAGATAAGAGTCTAATTCAGTTGCGGAGAGATCCAGGGTTTAAATGATGAGATCAACACGGGATTTGCGGGCCATTCGTGCCATTGTCCGGTGGAGCTCCGAAAGGAATCCATGGCGGTGTCAGACGAAGCTCACGCGAAGGGAACGAAGACGCGGGGACAAAGGTGTGGGACCCACGCGTCAGCAGGATGGAACGGCGCGGGCGAGCTGGGCTACACGAACGCGCGAATGGGCCGCTACGTGGACCATGTGCAGAGAAAAGGAGATTGGGTCGGGAAGATGCGGCCCACAAGGATTTCTAAGATTTTAAATACATTTTCTAATTTAGAAATAATAATAAATGCAAATAGCAAATGAAAATAGCAAATGAACTCGAAAAAATTCTAAAAGATATATCCAAGTGTATATAATCCAAATAAAATAATTTTGACAATTATTGATGTTGATATTAATCATATTAATTTTTTTGGTATAGAAGGTCCATGTTAAGCTTAATTAAAATTCAAATAAACTCTTGGGTGAATTTTTCCAACTACTAAACTATTCAAAATATTTTTAAAGCTCAGAAAATTAGGATGTTACAAAAGTTTTCTTAGTATTTTTGCGGATTCATTCTAAATCATTCGAGTACTGCAACACAAATAATATCTATACGATGAACTAAACTATACATAGTTAAAATGATGTATTACATCAAACAACAATACAGCTAAAATTATCTAATCTGTTGATTTCTATGTCGCTATTTTTATTTGCTAACATACTAGGTTTTGAATTTATGTACAAAGTTGTAAGAACATTTACTTGCAAAATGGGCGACCAGATTTGCTGCTCTGTCTCTCTCTCCTCCGCTAGGAACCAGCAGGGTTTCGCTACATCTATTCTCCCATCTCATCCTTTCTCTTCTCTCTCCTCTCTTATTTTCAAAATTAAAATAACCTTTTCACCGAATTTTTAGGCATATATAGCCGAACGCTATTGCTAGTTGAATTGGCGACCGGAATATATGGGTTCTTGTGACTATTTCAATTGACAATTTGCACACTCTTTAATGCAAATCGCCAGTGAAAATGACGACATGCAGTTGGAACGACGACTGACAGTAAATAGGTTTCTGTCGCCGTTCGGAATGGCAACATGAGCCTATTTTGTAATTTTTTGACTATTTTTTTTAATAATTATCTTTTAAATTATTATTTTTTTAATAAAATCCTCTTTGCCACGTACCTGACCGAGGATTGTGGCGTTCCACGGTCAAGTGGAGCGCTTGGCGCGGCCGGGTAAAACGCTCTCCTTGCCGTGTCAGCGTGTGTGCGGAGTGCCGACACTCGTGTGCCAATTGGTCCGACGCCGCGCGCTCGCGCAGCCTGAGCGGGGCAGGGTGGGCGCTGGCGATTGATAAACTGCACAGAGCAGCGGGCCAGCGGCGCGTTTGCTTCCCTGGCACGGGCACGTCTTTTCTGCCGAGAAGTTCGCCCCGACGGAGCAGGCCGGGCCGCCGGGTTGGCCCTCAGGCCCTGAAGGACAAGGCCATAAAAGCTATCAGCCTATCACGGGCTTACAGTTGTGGGCCTGCTTGCTGCGGCTGGGGTGTATCAGCCCAATGCTCTGCGATTTTCTAGCGAAACAAACCGTTGTATATGCAGTTGTTTTTCTTCTGGCAATCCGGATTTCAACACAGAAGGGAGTTGATGTCCACCCCTGTTGATCCCTTGTTGTAGCCGGGCAACAGAATGAGATGATATGCCCAAATTGTTTAGGAGTACTATCATATATTCACACGACAGGAGTGGATTTTCATGGAGCATCAAAGGAGCCTAACAACCGCTAACTAATACTCCCTCCAATTCACAACAACAAATCGTTTTTGAATGCGTGAAGTTAAACTTTGACAATTGATATATTTTTAATATTTAGATTAGATTTATGTAAATCATATGTACAGATTTATCTCAAAAAGTACTTTCATAATAGTATAATTTTATTGGGTTTTACTAATATTTCACAATAATAATTAGTGGTCGAAGTTGCGATTCGAGGATAGCGTCGATGTCCAAAATAACTCGTGTTTTGTGAACAGGAGTGAGTAGCTACTACCCGCTACCCTTTTTATATTTCTCTAGGTATATATCTACGACGAGAAGAACAAATAATCACGCTCCAACGGTTCGGTATCATACTCCAACGGTTCGGTGAAGCTGATTAATAATATATCCCTTGATGACTGGCTTAATTCTGCTCTCGTATTCAACTCCCGAGTAAAACAAAGTTGTACAGGTAATGCATGTAAGTGATGACGTACGTAGTTCCCATCCCATGTGTCAAACAAACCACAAAATACATGTAAAAGCAATTATGTCGTACATAACTTAATGGCAGGTCCATTTTGTTTGTTACAATCCGAACAAATTCTATAAAAAAAAATATTTTATAATTTTTCGTTCGTACGTGTAGCACCGTCTTATCAAACAGAAGCAGGTTCCAAAAACCACTTCGACTCAGATGCGGCCGTTGACCGACGACCTTGGATGCAAGCCGCCACCGTGCGACGTCGACCGCAAGAAATGCGACTCAAGCCACCGGCAGTGACGATCCAACGGCACGGGATGACCCGCGAAGGATCGGACGGGGCAGGCGCGCCCGCCGCACCCGACGAGCCGTTAGCCGTTCAAAAACCCCGTGCCCGCAACAGTAAGGCGTCGTTAGCGTCGCCTTCACCAACCAAACCGGGCTCGGACCCGACGGGCGCCGTGAAAAATCCCCCGTCGCTTTCCCTTGTTTGTTCGGCTCCTTCCGTTTCCGGATCTCGTTCGCTCTTCCTCGTCTTTTTTGTTCCGCTCCCTTACAGTTCCGTTAATTTCTAAAAAATCCTTCCGTCCGAACAAAGATATCCATGTTTGTTCGTTTTTGGTCCTCTGAGTTTCTTTTTGAGAATTGAAGAGCTCGTCTTCATTGATCCATAGCATGATTACAGAGTGACGATCAGAATGGGTCGCTACCATGATTGTTATTTATAAAGGCATTTAATTTTTACCTAATGAAAAACCATTTTATAATCTTAAGGAAACAAAAACTATTTAACATATCTGTTTGGAACGGTTTCTTTTGAAAATGAAATGATACTAATACTTATTTCAATTATTTAGGTGGTTTCATTACTTATAATACACTATTTAATTACTAATGTTTCAATACTGAAATCGTGCATTACAAATACCGAAATAATTCAAATCATAAAAAAAACAAGTAATAATATCACTTAAATAATGTACTATAACTATTGAAATAAGTACGAAAGATAATTAAGATCACGAGAAAATATTGCGAACATGCGAGCTAAAGGGATATTTGTGAGTCAACTTAACTTATGCGGGGCAAGGTAAATGAAAATGTGATATGAGGGGCGAATTTAAAAAGTAGGTGATTTATAATGGTCTTTATAGATTATTCATTTCTAAGTAGTCTTGATTTATAAAAAGCATCAACAATACACGTACATAAATTTAAAATAACTTACAAAGATAGCTTCAACTTGAAGTTCCATTGTAAAATGCACGTAGGCTGTGCCTAATTTCATCAGCTTCTAACCAAAACGGAAGTTGCTAACTAATCACAAACCGCTAGTAATTCACAAAAAGTTCAGGCACCTGTCTGAAAAGATCCAAAATCAGGAGTAAATTATTCCCACCTCCTCCTCCTCGTCCCCTTTTCCTTCAACGGGCGAGGTTTTTTGAAAGCCTCCTTCGTCCTCCTTCCTATCTTCCCCTTCGTCTCCCTCAGCACACAACCGAAGCCGCGACGCGATACCCACAAGCGAGAGCGCAGAAAAAGTTCGCTCTTTACCCCGCCTAGGGTTTCGGGCCAATCCCTCCTCGCTGTGCTTCGCGACATCTCCCCCGCGCTCCCGGTTCGACCCCCTAATTCACCCCCGATCTGGAGGTTATCCGGTCCGTGAGCGGCGGCGCCCCTTCTGATTCTGTTTTTCGAGGCGTTTCTGTGGTGGTTTCAGGAGGCGGCGGCGGCGGCGGCGGCGGCGTTGATGAGGTGGTTGCGGTGGTAGATGGGTGCGATGGCGGCGGCGGAGGTGTTGGAGCAGGACGGGCGCACGGAGAACCGGAAGCATCTGGCGCTGTCGAGCCTGTCGGTGTCGGAGAGAGGAAGCTACGGCGGGCATGCGGGGGTGTCGCCGGTGGTGTCTAGCCCGGCGGATGCCATCTCCGGTCGTAGGTAGTGCTCCCCGCCGCTGTTTAACTGTCTGAGACTGTGTTGTTGGGTGCTAGTGGTTGCTTGCCTGGTTTGGATGCTCGCTTGCTTCAGTTGCTTGAGTTGTGGTTCGGATGGGACGGTTGTTTGCCTGGGAAAGATGATTTTTTTATGCCTTGTTTAGTTAGCAGATTCGGTCGGGTTGCATTGTGAAACGGCGTGGCAGTTCATTGCGTTTTTCAAGAAATTTTATATCTTTGGTTGCCTTTATGATAGGATCATAGGAACATGGCTCGAGGGCAGTGTGATGGCTGTCTGGGCAGGAAAGGTGGACCTTTAGCATGCATCTTGGTATTGCGGGGGTTAACAGCTGTAGTTTGCATTGAGTTGTGACATGGTGTCTCAGATTTTTGTTTTTGTTTTTCGATAAACTCATGGTGTTGAGGTCATCTTAATTGAAACATGCTGTGGGCCCGGCATAGTGATTGATTTGGTAAGAAAAAGTGCAATTTTGTTTAGTGCCATTGCATTTCTTGACTCTTGAGGTTTTAGTGGCTGTCATTTGCTTAGTTTGGGATGTTATGAGGCATTACATTTGTAATTCTGATTATATGATACTCTCCGTTCTTTTTACTTGACTACTTGACATTTTGACTTTTCACGGTTTTCCAAGATGTGTTTTTGACCGTTACTTTTTATAACTTTATATTAAGGTGTATTAATAAAATTATAATATTATAAAAGTATTTTAAATGATAAATCTAATGATATAATTTTCATATAGTCAATCTAGATATTTTAAATCTATTGGCGGTCAAACTTTAGCGGTACGGATTGTAGGACGTCAAGTAAAAAGAACGGAGGGAGTATATTTGTTCTCTGGTGATGCTTAGTTGATTCATTTGATTAGAACATTATGTATTCTAGGTGTTGGTTGGTCATTGTTTGGAAGGGAAACATGGGACTTTTTTTTTGGTTCCATGGCATTTATGAGGTTCCATCAGTGGAAGTGTGTTGCTTGGCTTGCGCTGTTGGTATGCTGATTCATTGAATTATTTTGTTGTGTTGTGTTGTCTTGGAAATTGAATGCCTTTTTAAATTGAGATATGTTTTTGGAACGGCTATGATATTCAGTATGTAGATAAATTGTTGCTTTTCTTTTAGAAGCTGATGGTTTTGGATACAGAAAGCAGTTCTTTTATTGGTTGTCATGTTGTTGACGATGTTTTAGTAATTCTACTTTGCAAACATGTATGGATTTGGTTTGTTTGAACTTAAGTTGCTACCTGTTCTGCCGGTTGATGGTAATTTACACAAATTTGATGTCACGGAATTATGCATCTTTTGATAAATGTTTGTTGACCAATTTTATTAGTGGTGTATGTCGCTGGAAGTTATTCTATAGCTGTAGCTTAGTGTCGTAATCGTGCAAGCGATGCTATATTTTTATATTTCTCGTGCACTGGAAATTTGTAAGTTTTGGCCTATCAAGATGTCTATGTAGGAAACAAAGGTTCATCCAAGAGAAACTCCTTTTGAGTTAATATATGAATATTCACATATGTGCTAATTTATGAAGGTAGAATAGCGGTTTTACAGGAAGAATTACTGGCTGACGTTTATAAGATAGTTAAGTTCTGCCCATTTTGATGGCCATGCTTAGTTCACCCTTTACGACCCTGATTCTGGAAAACATATATTTTCTTTTCAAAGCTACCATGTACATTATACTAATTCCCTAAAAAGAATGTTCACCATACTTATAAGTATTAAGTAGTTATTAGGTTTTCTCATGGCTCTAATCACTGATGAGAGAAAAGAAACAGTCGATGTTGAGACTTGAGAGCATGAGTGAGAAACCCGGGTCATGACTCATTAGAACTTGATGATTTCTTACCTTTGCTATCTTGGCATTGTTTCTTTCAATTGGATAATCTGTACATTGTACAGACTTGTCCTTTAATGTATTGTACTGAATCCTAGTTGGTTTCTCATTACATGAGCCTGTTAATCTCTTATTTTTATGTTGCTGATCAAATTCGACATATATCAGGCGAACAAGTGGCCCTGTAAGGAGAGCTAAGGGTGGCTGGACATCAAAAGAGGTTAGTATTTAACTCTTTTTTGTTAATAACTCGCTTCTACTTCATTTCCAACATGTTTAGTGTACTTGTAATATAGGTCCCCGCGCTATCTCGAGCCGACGCCCCGGATGGATCAACCCCGGACGAGGTCTGGGAACCAACCCAGACCGGGTCCGCGCCAGTGCCCTCCTGAGGAGGCCTACGCCAGCACCCCAAGGCCGGTTCGCGCCTGCGTCCCTCTACCCCCGAGGTGGTTCGTGCCTGCGCTCCCGAGAGGGTCTGAGTTTGCCCTCGGGCCGGTGTGCGCGCCGTGGTGTCGAGCGAGCCCCGCGGCCATCTCTGCGCCACCTCTGTTGCCACGTCACCTCCGCCTCGGTCTAGGTGTGCACCCCCGACCACCTTCGGCCCGCGTCCATGGCCGAGCCCATGCACGCGCCGACTACGCCACCTCTGTGCACGCCCCCAGACCGCCTCCGGCCCGCGACCGTAGCCACGCCTCGCCGGTAATGCATGCGTTGCGCCCGTGCCCGTGCTGGCCACACCGCGCCCCCACCGCCTTGCACGTCGTGCCCCCACCGCCTTTTTGCGCCACACCTGTCTCCTCATCGGCCGCGCCTCCAATCTTGGCCACGCCGCGCCTGTGCCAGCACCCTGAGCCGGTCCGTGCCAGCTTCCCTCCCCCCTCGAGCGGGTCCGTGCCAATGCCTTCCCGAAGAGACCTGCTCCAACACCTCGAGATGGTCCGTGCCTGCACCCCCGAGAGTCCGGGTCTACGCCCCCAAGGCGGTCCGGGCGTGCGCCCCCAAGGGGGTCCAAGTCTACCCACGGGTCGGTCCGCACGTCGTGGTCCCGAGCGAGCCCCGCGGCCATCTCTGCGTCGCCTTCGTTGCCACACAGCCTCCGCCTCGGTCCGGGCGCGCGCACCCCTCCTCCCGGCGTGTGCACGCCCCCGGTCGCATCCGCACCTCCTCTTGACTATGGCGCCCCCGGCCGCATCCCGCACACGCCCTTCCTCTCATCGCGACACGGCCGCGCCCCTCGACCACCTCCGTGTTGCGCTCCTAGACCGCCTCCGGGCATGCATCGTCGATCGCCTCCGGCCCGCGCCTATGGCCGCGCCACACCACACCGGTTCCACACGACCCGCACTCATGCCAGCTGACCTCTATGTGTGCCCCCGACCTCCCCCGACCCACGCCCATGGCCACGCCCACCGGCAATGCGCACATAGCGCCTAGGCGCGGGACGCCTCCGGGCAGTGCCTTGTGTTAAGAGTATTGTGTATTCTACATTCTCTCTCTCTCTCTTGGCCCATGTGACCCTTGTAGCCCATGAGGCCCATGTATCTATGTCTATATATATCCCCTTCATTAATGAATAAGATGAATAGTTGTGAATAGCAAAACCCTAGTCTCATATTATTAACATGGTATCAGAGCCATTAAACCCTAACCCTAGCCCCTAGATCCACCGCCGCTGGCTTCAGCAGAGGGTTTTTGCTCGGGCCGGAGGGCCTGAGCTGCTGTCCTCCGCCCGGATCTTGCACTCTGTTCCACCTCTTCCTCGTCGACGCGCCGCCGGATCAAGAGGAGGGCTTGAGTTGCTGTCCTCCGCCCGGATCTTGCACTCTGTTCCACCTCTTCCTCGTCGACGCGCCGCCGGATCAAGCTCGGAGCTCGCGCCTCACCTTCGTCGCGCCGGATCGAACTCGACGGTCGCGCCTCTCGTGCACCTGGAGGTCGTGCACCGAGGTCGATCGCCGACTCGTCGCCTGCGCCGTCGCGAAGAGTTGCGTCTGCTCGGTGCCGCCGCCTCGTCGCGAGTGGATCCTCTGCCTCCTCTCCGGAGCCCGGATCTTACACTCGACGTGCCGGATCCTCTTCCTCGTCGACGCGCCGGATCCAGATCAAGCTCGGAGCTCGCGCCTTACCTTCGTCGCGCCGGATCGAACTCGACGGCTGCGCCTCTCGTGCACCTGGAGGTCGCGCACCTGGAGGTCGCATCTGCTTCGACTCTGTCGCCTCTGCTTCGTCGCGAAGAATCCTTCTGCTTTCTGCCGTCTTCATCATCCGCGTGCTTGGAGGTCGCCGCCTCGCGCCGTCTTCATCATCTGCGCGCCTGGAGGTCGCCGTCTCCATCGCCTCGAGTCAGGAGGTCGCATCCGTCCTCCAGATCCACGCCGCCTCGAGTGGTATCTCCTCTGTTGCTTGAGTTTTGATATTGCTTGGTGCGTATCTTCTTTGTCTTTTTCTACCGCCGCGTGACGATCTTCTTTGTTGCTCGAGATTAGTATTCGTTGTGTGATTAGTCTTGCTTACTCTATCTTTTGTGTGGTATGGCTAGATCCGACTCAATGTTTGGGGGTAGTTCATCTCTTGTGTTCACGGACATCAAACTCGACGGGTTGAATTACCGGGCATGGGCATTCTCAGTCAAGACTACTCTCAGGGGTTATGGTTTAGCCTCTCATTTGACTGACGATCCTCCTGATCCGAAGACGGTTGATGTTGAGGTATTAAAGGCTTGGCAGAAAGAGGATGATCGTGTCATGACCAGTATTGTGCTGAGTGTTGATGTTTCTCTGCGGATGAGTCTTGAGTATCATACTTCACCAGCGGATGTGGACATACTTTGAGAAGAGATATGTTCATCCAAAGGTGCTCTTCGCTTCACATTGCTCAAGAATATTCATAGTCTTCAAGGCGAATCGATCGGTGGAGGAGTATTACGGTGTTTTCACTCATATCACGGTCCTTAGAGTCTATGACACCAAAGGCCGCCGTTGCTGTCGATCTTCTTGCGCCGCCAAAGATGAGTATGCTCACAGACGCTATGTATCGGGCCAGATGGGCTTGATCGGAGTTTGAGCCTATTCGTATTTAGTTGCTCAACTATCCCACTCCACCGACTTTGACCGAGGTGCTCTCTAGTTTGATTGCAGAGAGACTCGTCTTCATTCGCTTATGTCTTTCTCAGATCCTCACCACATCTCGCTCGAGTCTCTCACGTGATCCGGATCTACGGAGCGACACCACAGAGTGTTGGTATGTTCCCATTGCAAGAGGACTGGTCATCATGTTGACAAATGTTTCAAGTTACATCCAGATCATCTTATTGCTTATCGTGCTAGACAGCCATCTGACCGTCGTCGTGGAGCACCTACTGGGCCTTCTAGAGCAGTCACTGCTGCCACATCCACATCTATCGTGACTTCGGATCGATTATGCGCTATGACATCGCTTGCACCTTCTACTTCTAGCGCCTCATCCTTGGGTTTTGGACTCAGGTGCCTCTTTTCATGTCACATCTGACAGCTCTCAGCTTGTTGCTTGTAGGCCCGTGAGTGATGCTACATATGTTCACACTGCTGATGGTACACCTTGCTCTATTACCCATCAGGGCATTCTTTCTACATCTCGCTTCTGTTCTCGATGTGTCTTTTGTTCCTCAGTTATCTATGAATCTTCTTTCTGTTGGTCAACTAACTGATATGAACTGTTTCATTGGATTTGATTCTTCTTCTTGTTTTATTCAGGATCGTCAGAGCAGAAGAGTGATTGGTTCTGGCCATCGCCGTAGAGGCTCTCCTAGTCTCTATGTCTTGGACACCTTACATCTTCCTTCCACCGATGACGTCAAGGCCTTAGTGTCTTCTGCTATGTCATCATCTCAGTCTCCTGTTGGGTCTTCCTTCAGCAAGTGGCATCATCGACTTGGTCATCTTTGTGGAGCTCGCCTCACGACTCTAGTTCACCGGGGTTCCTTAGGTCATGTCACTGTTGAGTCTAGTTTTCATTGTACTGGTTGTAAGCTGGGGAAACAGCTACAACTTCCATATCCCAGTAGTACCTCTCAGTCTTCTGATCTTTTTGATTTGGTGCATTCAGATGTATGGGGTCCATCTCCTTTTGTTTCGAAGGGTGGTCATAGTTATTATGTCATATTTGTTGATGATCACTCTCGATATACTTGGATCTATTTTATGAAACATCGCTCTCAGTTGATTTCTATTTATCGCTTTTGCTAAGATGGTTCATACGCTTTTCTTCTTCCATTCGTGTTTTCCGTTCCGACTGCGGAGAGAGTATCTTTCCTCGACCTTTCGCCGCCTTTCTTCCGAGGGTACTCTTCCTCGCTCTCGTGTCCTGGTGCTCATGCTCAGAATGGTGTTGCTGGGCGCAAGCATCGTCACATCATCGAGACTGCTCGTACTCTTCTCATTTCCTCCTTTGCCCCCTCTCACTTTTGGGGGGAAGCGGTCTCTACAGCAGTCTATCTTATTAACCGTCAGCCCTCTTCTAAGCTTCAGGGCAAGTGTCCTGGTGAGGTCCTGTACAGAGCACCTGCTCACTATGCTCATCTTCGTGTTTTTGGTTGTGTTTGTTATGTCCTTCTAGCACCTCGTGAGCGCACAAAGCTGAGCCCTCAGTCAGTTGAGTGTGTTTTTCTGGGTTATAGTCCTGAGTATAAGGGCTATCGTTGCTATGATCCCTCAACACGTCGCATTCGCACCTCTCGTGATGTGACTTTTGATGAAGGACGACCTTTCTTTCATCATTCTTCTACACATCCCACTTCTCCTTCAACAGATTCCACTTCCTTTTTGTGTCTACCTCCTATTCCTTCATCAGACTTGCCTTCTCCAGATACACCTTCTCCACCAGTTTCACCTTCTAGTGTGCCTTCTCCACCAGTTTCACCTTCTAGTGTGCCTTCTCCACCAGCTCCAATAGTTTCTCCACCAGCTTCTCCACCACTCCACGATTTACGACACTTCCACTTTTCCCTTCCACTATAGTCGCGAGCGAGAGTTCCTTCGATCCTCGGTCCTCCTCTCCTCCACTTGATCCTCCGGCGGTACCATCGACTCGACGATCGTTCTACTACATCGCGATATGCCCACGTGATCGTTCTTCTATTCGGCACCGAGAGATGGGGTTTTTCTTGTCAGTGTGTGTAGTAGCCGCCGAGTACATATCGAGGTCACAAGATACAGTGGCGATTGGCTATGACAGAGGAGCTCACGGCATTAGAGTGCACATACACTTGGGATCTTGTCCCGCTACCATCCGGAGTGTTCCTATTACTTGCAAGTGGGTGTACAAAATAAAGAACAAGTCGATGGGTCAAGAGAGCGATACATGGCTCGCCTTGTTGCCGAGGTTTTCAACAGCTTATGGTCGAGATTATGATGAGACTTTTGCTCCAGCTTGCTCATATGACCACAAATCAGTACTCTTATTGTCATTGCGAAGAATACGCACATGGACTATATCTCGGATGGATGTCAAGAATGCTTTTCTTCATGGTGATCTACATGAGGTCTATATGCAGCCACCCCCAGGTGTTGAGGCTCCTACAGGCTATGTTTGTCACCTTAGGCGTGCACTGTACGGTCTCAAGCAGGCTCCTCGTGCTTGGTTTGAGCGTTCGATTACGTGATTCGAGCTTGGTTTCACTCCGAGTGAGCATGACCTCCCTTGTTTATTCACACTTCTCGGTAGGTCGTACTTTGCTTCTTCTGTATGTGAATGATATGCTGATCACAGGAGATGACCTGGACTACGTGGCTTTTGTCAAGAAGAAATTGAGTGAACAATTTATGATGTCTGATTTAGGACCATTGAGCTATTTTCTAGGAATTGAGGTTCATTCTGACGGTGATGGCTACTATCTCTCTCAGCATTGCTATGTTCAGGATCTGCTTGCTCGCTCTGGGATGAGCTCGCTCGGGATGACAGATACTGTCTCGCCGCCACACCCATGGAGCTCCACTTGCGGCTTCGACCTACGAGCGGTGTACCTCGACGATCCTTCCCGCTATCGCCGCCTTGTTGGGAGCCTTGTCTATCTCACCGCCACCAGCCGACATTGCTCATCTTTGTTCATGTGCTCACCCAGCTTGTCGCTGCTCCCACCTCGATTCACTATGGTCATGTTCTTCGTGTGCTGAGATACTTGAGAGGAACCTGCCCGACGATCGTTCTATGCGATTCGAGTCGGCTCGGCTCCACGCTTACTCGACTCCACTTGGGCGAGTGATCCCGTTGATCGCCGATCTATCACCGCTCTCATATCTCTCTTAGTACTTCGCTTATTGCCCGAAATCCAAGAAGCAGACTGCGGTGTCATGCTCTAGTGCAGAGGCTGAGCTTCGAGCACTTGCCGCTACAACATCAGAGATCATTTGGCTTCGATGGCTCTTGATTGATCTTGGTGTCCCTTGTGACAAATCCTACCCCTCTTTTGTGATAATACAAGTGCCATTCAAATTGCCAGTGATCCAGTTAAGCATGAGCTGACAAAACACATTGGTGTTGATGCATCCTTCACACGATCTCATTGTCAACAGTCGACCATCGCCCTCAAGTATATTCCCTCAGAGCTTCAAGTTGCAGATTTCTTCACTAAAGCTCAGACTCGAGAACATCATTGACTTCATCTACTCAAACTCAGTGCATCAGATCCTCCTGATCCACCTTGAGTTTGAAGGGGGGTGTTAAGAGTATTGTGTATTCTACATTCTCTCTCTCTCTTGGCCCATGTGACCCTTGTAGCCCATGAGGCCCATGTATCTATGTCTATATATATCCCCTTCATTAATGAATAAGATGAACAGTTGTGAATAGCAAAACCCTAGTCTCATATTATTAACACCTTGGACCACCTCCGGGTGAGCCCCCGATAGGCTACGGGACACGCCCTCGACCGCCTCTATGTGCGCCCCGACTGCCTCCCACGCCCGTGGCCGCGCCCATCGGCAATGCGCACATAGCGCCTAGGCGCGGGACGCCTCCGGGCAGTGCCTTGGACCACCTCCGAGTGAGCCCCTGATAGGCTACGAGACACGCCCTTGACCGCCTCTATGTGCGCCCTCGACTGCCTCCGGCGTGCGCCCCGCCGGCAATGCGCGCATTGCGCCGGCCGTGCCCAATTTGCCACGCGGCCGCGGCGGGACGCCTCGCCCGTGCCCCGCACCACCTCGCCCACACCCATGCCCGCGCCAGCGCCACGCCGTCGGCTCTCGGGTCGCACCGCGTGCCGCGGCGGCCGCGCCACCTCTGTGCGTCTTGCGTCGGACCGCCTCCGACTGCGGCGTAGCGCGCCTCGCCGCGGCACGCGCCGCGCTGCGCCATGCCGCCCATCGCCTCGTGCGCGTCGTTGCTACCACGCTGCCACCTCATCGGCTGCGCCCCCCATCTTGGCCGCACCGCTCCTCGCTCGACCACTCGACTTGGCGCACCCACGAATCGCGTCCTTGGCTTTAGCATCGCTCCTAAGCGTTCTAGCATCATTGGGGTTTGGTTTGGTGTGCTTGTTTGTACTCTCCTGTCAACCCCTGTTGTTTTGGCTAACTCATCAATGCTAGGAGCACCAGGAGATACTTGTTGGATTGGAGAAGATGTAGATGTGCGTCGCTATTGATCAATGGTGGATAATTGGGCCAGGTCATCACCATTCTTGGCACTAGTCCGCGTTGCGCCCTCGGACACCCCTGACCGGCTCGCCCGTCCCCGGCCGCTCTCGCCACGCCGCCAGCTCCACGTGTGCGCCCGCGCGGCTCTACACGCACCACACTCCACGCGCGCGCCCCCTGGAGGCCCTTCGGCTCCGCACCTCCTTCCTCTCCGCTCGCACCTTACCCTGCTGTACCCTCGCCTCGGCTCCCTCCAGCTCCTCGGCTTGTGCTATTTTCTTCTCTCTACCGACCCCCAATCGCCCTCAACTTTGGCTTGGCTGAGTTTCGCTTCACCTAGATGGCGTCTCCTTTGCTAGGGGCTCTCCCTAGCTCAACGGATTCGCCTTGGAGAGCCCCAACGCGACTCGATGGCTTGGCCTCGGTGTAGTTCAACTCGGACTCGATGGTTTGCCTCGACCGAGCTTCGCTTCTCCTTGATGGTGTCTCCTCAACTAGGGGCTCCCCCTAGCTCGACAGCTTCAACCCGGCGAGTTCCAACACGCCTCGATGTCTTGGCCTCGGCGTGGTTCAACTCGGTCTCGATGACTTGGCCTCGGCGTGGGTCAATTCGGCCTCGACGGCTTCGTCTCAGCGAACTTCGCTTCGCCTCGACGACGTCTCCTCGACTAGGGGCTCCCACTAGATCGACGGCTTCAACTTGGCGAGTTCCAACATGCCTCGATGTCTTGGCCTCGGCGTGGTTCAACTCGACCTCGATGGATTCGCCTCGGCTAAACTTCGCTATGCCTCGATGGCTTGGCCTCGTTGTAAGTCAGTTCGGCCTCGACGGCTTCGCCTCGACCGAACTTCGCTTCACCTCGACAACGTCTCCTCGACTAGGGGCTCCCCCTAGCTCAACGAATTCCACTCGGCGAGTTCCAACACTCCTCGATGTCTTGGCCTCGGCGTGGTTCAACTCGGCCTTGACGGCTTTGCCTCAGCTAAACTTCGCTACGCCTCGATGGCTTGACCTTGGCGTGGGTCAATTTGGCCTCGACGGCTTCACCTCGGCCTAAATTCGCTTTGCGTCGACGACGTCTCCTCAACTAGGCCCCCCCTAGCTCGACGCATTCAACTCGGTGAGTTCCAACACGCCTCGATGTCTTGGCCTCAGCATGGTTCAACTCGGCTTCGACGGCATTGCCTCGGCCGAAATTCACTTCATTATAATTGCTTGACCTTGGCCTGGGTCAATTCGTCCTCGACGGCTTCGCCTCGGCCTAAATTCGTTTCGTCTCGATGACGTCTCCTCGACTAGGCACTCCCCCTAGCTCGACGGATTCAACTCGGCGAGTTCCAACATGCCTCGATGGCTTGGCTTTGGCATGGTTTAGCTTAGCCTTGACAGCTTTGCCTCGGCCGAACTTCGCTAAGCCTCAACGGCGTCTCCTCAACTAGGTGTTTCACCTAGCTCGACAGATTCACCTTGGTGCATCGAGTTTAGTGCTTCGGCGCAAGCCATCCTACCTGAAGGCCACACCTCAGTCGGTTGAGCGGACACATCCTCGCCCTCGGGGCAGAGCGAGAACATATTCACCCTGTCTCGAGCGCTAAGTTTTTTTCGATGGGAGACGGCAATGTTCCGGCCTCCCCACAACCACGAAGCGCTCTCTAGTCTTGTCTCGAGCGCTATGCTTTTTCGATGGGAGACAGTGACACTCCGGCCTCTCCATAACCACAAAGTGCTTGGTCAGTCGATTAACACGCACTTCAGTGCATGCCTGCTCACTCCGCAGGCAACCCACTAGCCTTGAGTGCTTCGAGCCTCAGCGCACCCCTCTAGTTTCTAGGCCAGTTCGCCTAGTGAGGGACAACACTCCTCAAGGGCTTCGTCTCGGCATGGTATGACTCGGCCTTGACAACACTCTCTCGACCGAACCCATCTCGGCTTTATTGGAGTCTCCTCGATTAAGTGATCCCCCTTTGATTGATGGTTGTACCTTGGCGAGCACCAACACGTCACCTCGATGCGGTGTGATCAGCCTCCCTCTGCCGAAAATAGCTCCGAATCGAGTGCTCCTCGCTTCATAGGCCACGCCTTCGCGAGCCAAGCACATGGCACCCTAGCACGTGCCACCTTGCATCGTGTGCCATGTCTCAGTGCATCGAGCAGATAAAGCCCTAGCGCATACACCCTCGACCCCTCGCCTCAAGGGCAAGCCTCGTTAGGTTGGCCCTGCGCATGTGTCGACCTTGCACATCTCGACGCGTTGACGTACATCGATCAATCGCATCTCAATGTGTCGTCCAACTTAGTGTCGCCCATCGTGCTCGTACCAATTGATGTGCGTGCGCCTATCAGCCTCCCGTGTTTTAAGGCCACCATCGCACCGCAAACAAGAGGTCCACCCATGCACATCTTGATGTGTTCGCATGCAACGGCCCGTTCACTTGAGGGCGCCACGCTTCTCGAACTAACAAGTCGGCCATGCTCGTTGTTGCGTGTTCATGCGAGTCAACCTTGCCCATATTAGCATTCTGTTGCTCCTCGAGGGCTATGCATCGGCCACACCCAAGCATCTTGGCACCTCAACTCGTAACAACACGTAACGTCAGCGTCCCGGTGAGCCAACGCATGATCCCACGACTATATGTGACTCCACACCCTTTTCACGTGACGGTGAACCCCCCGACGTGACCCAAAATTGTCCCAGTGGAGCAGCGACCCTTCAGTGAAGACCAACGGAACCCACCTCGGGGTGCATGCCCAACTCTCGCCTTAAATTCATGCGAGTGCTAAGGTAAATTAACACAATGAGTGCGCCGCAGGTTATCATCACAATCGTCGACCTGAAGTTGCGCGCTGACCCATTTTACAAGTCGGTGCGTTGGCCTGGGCGGGCGGTTGACGACTACCTGGATCGGCGAGGGGCTACTGTTGGAGGAGGGTCCCCGCGCTACCTCGAGCTGGTGGTAACCTCGCGAAGGTATGACGCCGGACAGATCAACCCCAAACGAGGTCTGGGGACCGATCCCGGACAAGGTCCAGGGGCCAACCTCGAGGTACGACAAATCGGCGAACCCACTCTGGATGAGGTCCCGGGACCAACCCCAGACGGGGTTCGAGGGCCAACCTCGCCGAGGTATGACACATTGGCGAACCCTCTCCGGACGAGGTCCGGGGACCAACCCCGAACGGGGTCCGAGGGCCAACCTCGCCGAAGTACGACACATCGGCGAACCCACTCCGAATGAGGTCTGAGGGCCAACCTTGCCGAAGTACGCCACATCGGCGAGCCCACTTTGGGCAAGGTCCAGGGACCAACCCTGGAGGGGGTCCGAGGTCCAATAATCGGCAAACCCACTCCGGCCGAGGTCCGAGGACCAACCCCGGACGGGGTCCTGGGGCCAACCTCGCAAGGTGCGATACATCGGTGGACCTACTTGAAGGTTGCGGAACCCGCTTGGTAAAATGGACGAAAGTACCCCTGAGATGATCTAGGTACCAAGGGCGACAATGTAACCTCGCATGCCTACTCTATAAATAGGCTCTATGTAAATGGGAGGGAGACCATTTTGTAACTTCTACTACACATGTGCAATACATGAGTATGGATTGTGGTGTTTAATTTTCGTGGAGGTCCCCCTTGCACCCACGGCAGTCGTCGTATGCGACCAGGGGTGCCTACAAGTTCATTGTCCGATCTTTTATCGACGACACTTCTAATGTTAACTGTTTGGTATTTGGCATCTACCATTACCTTGTTGACTTGCTCTGCTATTGCGCATGGGCCTTTGCTTTCCTCTTTTTATCTAGCTCTTCTCATTTGGCTGCAGGATGAAACATTGCGCAAGGCAGTTGATGCTTTCAATGGTAAAAATTGGAAGAAGATAGGTTTGCTTCTCCTTTGTGCTCTGCATCCCGTACTCAATATTCAACTAGCAATTTCAAAAACTAGTAGTCAATAATCATGCATATTTCTCTTCATTGTATGGTTTTATCCATACTGTTCTCATGTTACAAAATTTGTCTACAAATAAATATGTTTAATATTACGTACTTGTGATTGGTAGAAGAGAGTCCTCATGGTTTTGACTCCATATCTAACCTAGTTGCCTATTCGCTGTTATGTGTTAGATAAATAGTTTATGCGTTGAAACTGTAGTCTATGTTGTCATACCTTCCTAATAATCTAGGTGGCATCAGAATATCAGATTTTGTATGTAAAAGAAAAGGGAAGAAGATAAGTAGGAATCCATAAATAAACATGAATCAGGAAATGCTGCCATTAAGTTCTCTCTTGGAAGTTTGCTGAGGAACAGGGTCAGTGACATTGAGTCCACTGAAGCCTTAACAGACATTGTGAATGTGTTACATCACACTTCCTATAGAATATACCTCAAAAGTGCTTCGTAGCCTTGCTCTCTACGTGGAAGCAAAACAGGCAAAGTGGGTTTAAAGTTTAAACTGACAAAGCAACCGGTTTTCAAAAGCCATTAATATTAGTAATTGAGAGCACCACAATCGAGGAAAAAAGTGAAGATGAATTTTGATGTTGCACAAGAATCTGTGGTAAAACTGAATTCTTGCTGCATATAATGCTCTGAGTATAGCAGCATGCATCTATCTTGCTGTGTTGTTTCATCAAAGGGGAGAACTTGATGAGCATTGTTTTTACTTTTTAGATATACCTCTTGCTAGGTAGGCTCCACATTTCTACTATATTTTATTTTAGCAGGTTTTACGAGGCATGTTGGAGCCATTTTCCATTTTTTTATTCCTCCCTATATTCTCTTTAAATATTGTACGGGGCATGCTTGAGTAGAAGTCATGTTGCACCCCTATAGGATTTGAAGAGCATTTTATAATGATTAATTCATAACAGTGACAGTCAGCTAGTTAAGGTAAATTTCATGCTTATTTTTTAAAACTGTACAATATTTGTTTACAAGTATCATAATCTCATATAATAATTTGTGTGTCTACGTATGCAGCCGAATTTTTCCCTGATAGGACAGAAGTACAATGTCTGCATAGATGGCAAAAAGTTCTTAATCCTGAACTTATAAAAGGTCCTTGGATCCAAGAGGTTCGTCAAATATTTCTGATTTTGCTTCCATCAAATAAAAGTCTGCATGTTCTGTATTGTAATTTGTTTGTTCATTGAGTTCTTTTACAGGAAGATGATATCATTATCAATATGGTAAAGAAGTATGGGCCAAAAAAATGGTCCGTTATAGCAAAGTCACTAGATGGTCGCATTGGTAAACAATGCCGAGAGAGGTATTCATTTAAATATTTAATAATGTAGCATGTATGTTGCAATCAACAAACTATCTGTGAAGTGCACATTCATATTCGCAGACCTCCTAGTTAGTCATTCCTGATTTTCTTTGTCTAAGATAAATTGTGGAAATTATGCAAAGAAAGTTTTGCATCCTTCGTGTGTTTGAAACTGGATGTCAGTATGTCACTGAGTCTACCAGCCAGTGTTCACCTAGGTGCTAGTTGGGCGGTGGACTAGGCGCTAGGCACCTCCTAGGTGCCGCCTAGGCAACCGACTCAGGCAGAAGCGAGGGGGAGAGGAGGTGAGCGTGTGGCGCGGAGGCGGTGGTGAGGTGGAAGGAGGCGGTGGTGAGGTGGAAGGAGGCGAGGGGGAGGAGGAGGCGCGGGGAAGAAGAAGAGCTGGTCGTCCGATCAGATGTAAAGCAGTATCAGCCGTCCGATGTAAAACAATATCGGCCGTCTGATCTAAAGCAATATTGGTCTTCCACTCTAAATAGTAAACATAAATATCTCCTCAGTCCTCTCCCTCACTCGCGTCTCTCTCTCTCGGCTCTCTCTCCCTCTCGCTCTCCCTCTCCGGGCCGACCGCCGCCACCTAGATCCGCTGCCTCCGGCAGCCTCCCATGTAAAAGAATATCCCCCATCCTCTTCCCCTTCCTCCCCTTCCTCATGGCAGCAAGGTGGCGAAGTCCGACGGCGGCGGAGGCCGATTTGACCGGTGGCGAGCCGGAATCGGCGGGGGTGAGGTAAGATCTCCTCTCCTCCTCTCCTCTCTTCCCTGCCCCCTCTCCCTCTCACGTCCTCTCCGCCGCCTTGGACAGCCATGCCTTGCCCCAGACCGCCCAGAGCCACCGCGCCTTGCCCGCCTCACGCCACCGCGCCTTGCCCGCCTCACGCCACCGGCACCGGTCGCGCTTGGACGGCTAGGTGCGCTAGGGAACTCGCCTAGGAGCTGCCGACCGGCACTTTCAAGTCGTGGGTGAGAGGGGCATCGTCCAGCACCTAGGTGCTCGCCTAGGGGAACACTGCTACCAGTTAATTTGAGCTGCATTTAAAATTATTATAGATGAGACCTACATTTTTTTATTTAGTCCCAAAAATAATGCAAACTCTAGTTCTCCGCAACAAAGGTTGGGGTTTTGATTATAAGCAAGACGCGATAACTACAGAGTTTTCAAGTCATTTAGCAGCTCATCTGCTCATGAAATCTTGACATCGTCCCAGCAACTGTTTTGGACACAAAATATTCAGTGTCCGCACCAATGTCTAGAGATGCCTTGCAGAAACATTCAGGCCAGCTCCCTTTCACAATACTAGTGCTAACCCTAAAACCTCCTGTCTTCTGATCCCCAAAATCCACTGGCGCAGCACTCCTGTGCAATTGCATCCCTGGAGCACAGTGAATCTCTTGGCTGGCATGCTCCTTTCTGCTCGTTTTTAAGTTTACCTTAACCTTTAGTGTTTATGTTTTTGCGAGGAGTAGTGTATGTTTAATTCACTATCCAGGGTGGAGAGTCTTTAATACACAAGGCAAGAAGTGAAGAGATCTGTGGACTGTGACGTAGCCATTATTTTCTGTTGTTGCATAGAGCCTAATAAAGGATGCTCGGATTTTCCGATGGCCTCAAAATTGGACGCTGTCAACTTGTGGCGTGTGTCTTAGATCAGAATGTCTATATTTTGTGGGGTTGAATAAAAAGTCAGAAATAACAGTGCTTTCTACATGAATAATTTTAATTAGAATATTGTTGCTTACCAAACATAGGACAGATAAAATGGTCGCTTGCCTTTCTATTGTGGTAATAAAAGAATTCTTCCTCAGTCAGCAGGCTAACCAGCTATTAATTCAATATTAATTACATATCCAATATCTATAATTGTAGTAAGGTTTCTTGCATATTTTTATTTGTTTTATTTACAAGTTTGCCAGAATAAAATACATAACACACAGCTCACTTCACTTTTGATGCTACTCATATAATCTAGATGGTGCAATCATTTGGATCCACAAATAAGGAAAGAAGCCTGGACTGTTGAGGAGGAGCGTGTGCTTGCTAATGCTCATCATTTGTATGGTAATAAATGGACAGAAATTGCAAAACTTCTTCCTGGAAGGTACTAATTCACAGCATCCTTCCTCTTGGAAAATTTGTATTTGTTCACTCATGTAGCATGTAGTTTATACTTTATACTGAATCCCTTTGCTTCCCTGAAAGGTGCTTTAGACAAATAATGTTTCTAACTTTTTTTTTAAAAAGATTGACACCTTATCGTGCCTAGTATATGTGCAAGTCATCATAATAGAAATGCAGGAATGGTACTAGTCATGACTACTTTGTGTATGAGCTCTATACTCTTAGAACTAAGGATCAACTTGCTGGAGCAATAAACATCGTCTATTTGCCCCCTGTTTAGCTGCAGTTTGTTCCCCAGTGGGCCTATTGTTAGCATGCCTCTTATCTCACCAACTAGAGTCTTAGTCAAAGTTTAGTTTGGAGTTGAACAGTTGAGTCCTTTCGAAGTTTAGTGTGTATCCTTTTAGGATTAAGAGTTGTTTACGACAAGTCCTCTATATAAACCTTTTGTAATCTTTGTTACGTGATGTGTGCATTCTTCTTATGGTTATTCTTGCCATAACAATTATAGTAAATGCAAGGTCTCGACATGTGTTTAATATGCTGAAGTGTTGACATCTCTGTTTTGAGCAGTTTGAATGTGTTAGAAAACTAGGAAAAGAGATTTTGCTATTCACAACTGTGCATCTTATTCATTATTGAGAGGGTATATATAGACGTATGACAACATGGGCTACATGCGCTTAGTTTGAGTAGATGAAGCCGATGTTGTTCTCGAGTCTGAGTTTTAGTGAAGAAATCTGCAATTTGAAGTTCTGAGGGTACATACTGGAGGTCGATGATCGACTACTGACAATGAGACTGTGTGAAGCATGCATCAACATTAATGTGTTTTGCCAACTCATGCTTGACTGGATCATTAGCAATCTGAATGACACTTGTATTGTTACACAACAGAGGTGTAGGATTATCACAGTGAACACCAAGATCAGCCAAGAGGTGGAATCTGTGGAAGGAGTGGTATGAGTTGAAGGATGATAAAAGAAGGGTCGATCCTCATCAAAGGTCACATTACGAGAGATGCGCATGAGACGTGCTAATGGATCATAGCATCGATAGCCCTTATGCTTAAGACTATAACCCAGGAAGGCACACTCAACCGACCGAGTGTCCAGCTTTGTGCGCTCACGAGATGCTAGGACATAGCAGACAACCAAAGATGTGAAGATGAGCATAGCGAGCAGGTGCTCTGTATAGGACCTGACCAGGACACCTGCTGTGAAGCTTGAAAGAGGATTGACGGTTGATGAGATAGACTAACGTAGAGACCGCTTCCCCCAAAAGTGAGGGAACAAAGGAAGAAATGAGAATAGTAAGAGCAGTCTCAATGATGTGATTGTGCTTGCGCTCAGCAACACCATTCTGAGCATAAGCACAAGGACACGAGAGCTGAGGAAGAGTACTCTGAGAAGAAAGGAGCTATTGAAAGGCTGATGAAAGATATTCTCCCCTAGAGTCAGAACGAAAAACATGAATAGTAGAAGAGAGCTATGTATGAACCATCTAAGGAAAAGACTGATAAATGAAAATCAACAGAGAGAGATGTTTCATAAAATAGATCCAAGTATATCGAGAGTGGTCATCAACAAATATGACATAGCAACTATGACCACCCTTCGAAGCAAAAGGAGACAGACCCCATACGTCTGAATGCACCAAATCAAAAGGACAAGAAGACTGAGAGGTACTACTAGAATATGGAAGTTGTAGCTGTTTCCCTAGCTTACAACTAGTACAGTGAAAACTAGACTCAACAGTGACGTGACCTAGGGAACCCTGATGAACTAAAGTAGTGAGGTGAGCTCCACACAGATGACCAAGTCTATGATGTCACTTGCTGAAGGAAGAACCAACAGGAGACTGAGATGATGACATAGCAGAAGGCACTAAGGCCTTCGACCATAGTTACCAGATTCGCTATAAAACCCCACGAATTGCGAACCGGGTTTGTGTTCGTAGTGGAAATTGGAAGAAAAAGTGGTGAACTACGAACCCGAATCCTGTATCGCGACTCGGACGAACTGCGTTTGTGGTAACTATGCCTTCGACGTACTAATGGAAGGAAGATGTAAGGTGTTCAAGACATAGAGACTAGGAGAGCCTCTACGATGATGGTCAGAATCAATCACTCACCAACAGAAAGAAGATTCATAGATAACTGAGGAACAAAGGACACATCAGGAACCGAGAAGCGAGATGAAGAGAGAATGCCATCAACAGTGTGAACATATGCACCATCAGTCACGGTTCTACGGGCAACAAGCTGAGAGTTGTCCGATGTAGCATGAAAAGAGGCACCAGAGCCTAGAACCCAAGGATGAGCAACGCTAGGAGCAGAAGGTGCAACTGAGGTCATAGCAAACACTGATCCAGAAGTCACAGTAGGTGTGGGTGTGGCAGCAGTGACTACTCCAGTAAGTAGTGCTCTCGGAGGCCAGTAGGTGCTCCACGACGACGATCAGATGGATGTCTAGCATGATAATCAACAAGCTAATCTGGATGTAACTTGAAGCACTTGTCAATAAGATGACCAGTCCTCTTACAATGAGAATATACCAGCACTCCTATGGATGTAGCTCTGGTAGATCCAGACTGTTGTGAGAGACCAGGACAGCATGTGGTGAGGATCCTAAGGTAGACATAAGGATCCTTTGCAATCAAACTAGAGAGTACTTCAGCCAAAGTCAGTGGAGTAGGATAGTTGAGTAACTGAGTACAAATAGGCTCAAGCTCAAATAGGCTCAAACTCTGATTGAAGTCCCATCACAAACTGATACATGAGCGTCTGCTGAGCATACTCCTCTTTGGCAACACAAGACTGGCAAGCAGTAGCAGCCTTTGGTATCAGACTCTAGAGGGCCAGTGATATGAGTGAAAGCACTGTAATACTCCTCCAATGACTTATCCTGCTGTTGCTGAATACTATAAAGGTTCTTGAGCAATGTGAAGCGAAGAGCACCACTGGACTGAACATATCTCTTCTCAAAGTATGTCCACATCTGCTTGGCTGGAGTATGATACTTAAGACTCATCCTCAATCCTCAAAGAAACATCAACACTCAGGACAAGGCCAGTCATAACACGATCGTCCTCTTTCTGCCAAGTCTTTACTACCTCAGCATCAACCTTCTTCAGATTAGGAGGATTGCCAATCAAATGAGAGGTCAAACCATAACACCTAAGAGTAGTTTTGATTGAGAAAGCCTTGAACTATCGAGCTTGATGTTCGTGAACACCAAAGATGAGTTGCCCACAACCATCGAGTCAGACTTAGCTATCTTGATGGACCACAATCACCAAGCAACAGAACAATAGCAGTATGGAGCACTCAGGCACGACAATCAACAACAGTAGCAAATCAACGGTACGGAACAACAGAGCAACAGTAATAGCAATAGTACCGAATAGCAGCAGCTGAGTTGGCGGCACCAGGCAATAGAGGATGACCTCTAGGCGTGGATCTGGCGATGCGGTGGCGCCAGGATCATGGATCCGGCGGTGTAGCGGCGCCAGGCGACAGGGGATGACCTCCATGAAGGGATACGGTAGGCTATACTAGCTGGTAATTCAAAAAATTCTACCACGTAAACTAGGAAGCCATGCAAACAAGAGACCATAGATCATTACCACTAGACACGCAATGCGGCGGAAGAAGAGTTGGAGCAGCCTGATCCAACGTCGAGCGCGTTGATGAAGTGGTCGTAGTCGATCGTCCAACGTGACGTTCCTTGCGTAGGTTGTGGATCATCCTCGATCAACGTAGCAGCAACCGCAGGAGCGCCTCTACAGTATCCACATGTACACGCACGGCAGGGCCTTCGGGAATATAGCAACTAGGGTTTCAATGGAGCAATTCATGTACGTCCCAACAATCCTATGCATCCCCGTATAAAGAGTCCATAACGGATCCTATCTGAACTCGTTTGCTCCAACCCGTTAAGTATGTGACCTTTTAGGTTCATGCGTAATCGGTTGTGACTCGGAAACTCCTTTCTGACCACGAGTCATTAGCGGTTCCTAGCAAGACATAACGATTCCCGAATACACATAAATATTATATCGGACGAACCTTATGTAATATGATATGCGACTAGGTCCTTATCACTTACTACCAGCTCGTATCTCCATACGACCAGTTCATATTTAGTTACGACCAGTTCATAACTCCTTACGACCAGTTAGTGATCATGTACGACCAGTTTCCGATCAGTCTGTATCTCCATACGACCAATTCGTATTTGGTCGGATTGAACGACCTGCTTGCGTATTTTCCCTTTGCCTCATGATATCTTGTTGAACTCCATATGAGATATTTTGTCATCCATGGACTGTTCAATACTTTCTCGATCAAGTGACGGATAACTTCATGTGGTCGATGACTCTTCGACCACTAGTGGCACAGCCATGCACTTTCTTTATCTGACCATATCGAGGGGCCCAGAGATATCTCTCCTGTTATGTTAGGAGAGGCAAATCTCATATTCGACCAGTCACATCCCTCCGCATGTTTCATAGCATACCCGAAAGCTACCTTTATAACTACCCAGTTACGGAGTAGCGTTTGATAACCCCTAAGTGTACTATTACACATATAGGAAACTATATTGATCTCAGGTCTAAAGATTATACATCATCATTGGTTGAGACCAACTGATGACACATAAAATCATACGGTCTCAATAGTGTCTCAAGGTGGGTCAATCCAACACCATGTTCTCTAACATGTGTTCACATTATTAATTTGATATCCCTATATCTATGATCGGTGAAGCATGGTCATCAACAAGGTTCAAGAAAGCACTAGGCGAGCGGTGGCCCGGCGCCTAGCGCCTAGGCAGACTAGGCGGCGCCCAGGCGTCCGGCTTGGCTACTATGTAGATAAACCCACAACAAGAATAATGTGATGAATTGAGCAAGCATCAAGCATCAAATTGAGCAAGATAGAAGGAAATTACTTGAAGAAGCAAGACATGGGCAATTTAATGTAGTCATGTATATTATCTCCCCTCCAAGAGTTTGATGTAAACATGTATACAATCAAATAACGATGTAAACCTGCATATTTAATCAATGATGAGTTATTTTTCTATTGTGTGAGAGAATGTATGAATGATTGATGAATGAATGAAAGTATGAACTTGTCGCACCTTCGGAAGCAACGGATGACATCTTGAGTTTTGACAAAATGACAAATCAACAATAAGTCATAACATACATATCACACATTGCAGCACAACACCATGGAAATTGCAGCACAACACCAAATTCAGACAATCAAAGGATTGATGGAGTTAAGCCAAATGTAAGCATCAAAAAATAAGAATCGTATGGTATCCTTAGTCCTTATAGTCACAGCAGATCAGCAAGCAGTATTCAGTATTCAGTTCACAAGCAGTATTCACTATTCAGTAGATCAGCAAGCAGTATATGGAGTTAAGCCAATTGTAGGCATCAGAAAATCACAGTCACAGGCTCACAGCAGATCAGTTAGCAGTATTTAATATTCAGTTCACAAATCACAAATCATTTCAGTCACAGTCATAGGCTCATAGCAGATCAGCGCGCGCGCACAGAGAGCAGATTAAAACACAAAGAGCAGAGCGAGCGGAGCACAACGCACACAGAGAGCAAAGAGAGCAGAGAGGGCAGAAGAGAGGCTGGAGCAGAGAGGGGAGTGCGGGAGAAGAGAGGGGAAGGCGGAGCAGAGCGCACACAGAGAGCAGAGCGAGCACAAAGAGAGCAGGGAGGGGAGAAGAGAGGTTGGAGTAGAGAGGGGAGCGCGGGAGAAGAGAGGGGAAGGCGGCGGCGTGGGAGAAGAGAGGGGAGGGCGGCGACGCGGGCGTACCTCCATTCGGCGACATAGATGGCGGGACGACTGCGATTCGGAGGCGGCGAGGTCGACTCGGCGGCGGAGATGGCTGGACGACCATGATTTGTAGCAAGGTTCAAGAAAGCGCTAGGCGCTAGGCGGGCGGTGGCCCGGGGCCTAGCGCCTAGGCGGACTAGGCGGCGTCTAGGCGGCGACTAGGCGGCGCCCAGGCGGCCAGCTTGGCTACGGTGCAGATAAGCCCACAACAGGAATAATATGATGAATTGAGCAAGCATCAGGCATCAAAATTGAGCAATATAGAAGAAAAATTACCTGAAGAAGCAAGACATGGGCAATTTGATGTAGTCATGTATATTATCTCCCCTCCAAGAGCTTGATGTAAATATATATGTGATCAAATAATGATGTAAACTCGCATATTTAATCAATGGTGAGTTATTTTGCTATTGTGTGAGAAAGAATGAATGAAAGTATGAAATATATGCATCCACACATCTCAAACATATGTAAACTTGAAACCGTTGTTAGTAACTTTTGTGGTAAAGAAGTCATCGGCCACTTGACCGGTGGAAGACCAATGACATCTAATATAACAGATATTACTTGACGGACTATATACGATTGCATAGGCCTGGACCTCAAACTAAAAACTTGTTAGAGCATCTAAGTGCTAATAAGATGTACTTTCCTCACAATAGTAGAACATAATAGTGGAATTCAAAATGACAAAAATAGTCATCATATTTGATTAGCAACCAAACAACACAATGGCTCAAAACACCGATTAAGGCATTGAATGGTTGGGTAAGTACAAAGTACTGTGAAGCCTCTGTTGTATTACTTACATCGTAAGCTTGTATATTTGAACTTCATGGATTTTAGGACAATGTGATTAACTGAAAGGCAATATTAAACTCCGTTTCCCTTCCCATGCAACAATTGCAAAACTCTTCACTAACCTAACTACAATTTTGTTACACAAAACCATACTTAAAACATCCATATTACAAATAGGGGTAAAAAGGGCAACATTACATCGGTCATGAAACTGTGAAAATTGCAATCTCCTACATCAATTTCCAAAAGCAACGAACCGTCATTTGTTCTCAAATTTTGGCTTGGTTCTCATAAACAGATGGAAGAAAATTGATAAAAGAAAATGACATGCGTTAGAGAACCCAATTTGCACAATGCAACAAAGGGCAAGCTTGTGACCAGCAAAACTAGTTTATCAACAACATCACACACCATATAACAAACGCAAGAGCAAGAATCTAACATTGTACCGTCACAAGAACAAAATGTTAATGTTCCATTCAAGATCAACGTCCACCGCGACACAACACGAGCACCGGGGACCGTTTTCTGAACCATTCCAGCCAATTATTCATCCCCGATCGAAGAAAAAAGAAAACCATCACCTCGAATGCACCCAACTCAGCGCCATTGGGTGGTTGGCGGCGTATCGATGGCGGCGGGAGCGAGTCGATCTTGTTGGCCTCCCGTCGGGATCTCGAGCTTGAACTCCTCCTCGATCGCCATCACCACCTCCACCGTGTCCAAGCTGTCCCACCCAGATCCTTCTCAGTAAGCCTCGGGTCACCTACCACCACCAAGAACCGTGCTCTCTCTTAGGGTTAGGGTTTGGAGCGAGAAGGGAAGGGAAGAGCAGCAGAGCAAGACCAGTGGGAGCAGGAAGAGAGACGGCGGAGGAGGAGGGCGGTGGCACGGAGAACCGAGAAGAGAGAGAGAGAGGAAGCGCGCGCGAGGGAGTAGTAGAGTGGAGCATCGCAGGAGAGGCGGCGGCGTGGGAGGGGACCGAGAGAGCAAGAGCAGAGAGGAGGTCGTCGGCGGGAGAGCGAGAGGAAGACCGGAAGAGGCGTCGGCGTACCTCGATCGGACGCGGGACGATCGCGTTTTAGGGCGGCAAGCTCGATTCGATGCGGCGAAGTCCAATCGGCGACGCAAGATGGCGAATCGGGCGAGTTCGACTTCGGCGGCGGGAGGCGAACCTAGCACGCCGCAACGAAGAACGAAGTGGTGAGGCGTCGGCGTTGTTCTCTTCTTATCTTCCGCCTCGGCGCCGCCGCTTGAGCCGCGAGAACCGCGGAGGACCGCCTTGACCGCCGAGAGCGCCTGGGGCCCGTCCGCCTAGCGTGCGCCTGGAGAAAGTCGCCGCGGGAGACGAGCGACTCGCGCGTAATCGGCGCCTAGTCGGCGCCCAGAACCGACTTTTAGAACCTTGATTTGTAGGCGGCGAGGTCGATTCGGCAACACAAGATGGCCGAAACCTGGGGGTGAGCTTGATTCGGCGGCGGGGGAGGTGCGACGTGGGAGCCCGAAACCTAGCACGACGAATGGATTGGCGTCGGACACACAGGCTTCTTATCTCCCCGCCTCGCCTAGAGCCGCCGAGGACCGGCTTTGACCGCCTAGCCAGTCCTAGGCGGGAGGCCGCCTATCTCGCCGCCTTGGACGAAGTCGTGGTGGCTGCCCTCCGCCGAACGCCTAGGCGGCGCCTAGTCGCCGCCTTAGCCCAACTTCTGGAACCCTGGTCATCAATCAACACATGTGCTGGTCGATAAGTTATTAGTGTTCCGACCAGTGACATCCCACCAGGGATACATTTAGAATGACATCATATAAGTTAAAGAGCTTCACCAACAAGTTACATACTTGTTAATATTTATAAATGTTAATCCATCCAAGGAATATAATAACATTTATTCTATAACTCATAAACATAGACGTAATACAATTATCTCTATGATTGCCTCTAGGGCATATCACCAACACTTCATGCGACAGAGGACGGCCTCCTCACGGATCCGGATGGCGGCGAGGAGGCGGCATCAGGCGGTGAAGACGAGGCGGCGACGTCGTCTCCGGAGCAAAGGACGATCTCTAGGTGAGGAGGACAACCTCCAGGCGACGGATCCGGATGTGGCGGTGAAGAGGCAGTGACGTCGTCGTCTCCGGAGCAGAGGACCTCCAGGCGATGGATTTGGATGAGGTGGCGAAGAGGCAGCGTCGGGCCGTGAAGATGAGGCGGTGACGCTCTTGATACCAGCTTGGATCCGGATGGAGGAGAAGTCGGCGGAGAGGAGTCAGCGGAGCAGAGGAATGGCTTAGGCCCGCCGCCCGAGCAGAAGAGTGGACTAGTACCAATGTCGGCGGCGGTTTAAGGGATTAGGGTTAGGGTTTTGGTGGAATTGTTCTGATACCATGTTACAAAACTAGGAAGAGAAATTTTGCTATTCACAACTATGCATCTTATTGATTATTGGAAGGGTATATATAGTCACAGGGCTACATAGGCTCACAGGCTACATGGGTTAAGAGAGAGAGAATGTACAGCTCTTAACATAATGCATTACGTAAAGTGTACAGCTCTTAACATAATGCATTACGACACTTTACGTTCTTGTCATTTCTAAAGTTGTGTCTGATGGTCCTATATATAAAGTTTTACCATTTTGTCATTAATATAAATTACCTCACTGAATCGAATAACTGTTACTGTGCAACTGCTTATATTTTCACCTTGTGCTGATGTAAATTTGTTCTTGTCTCCAGGACAGATAACTCGATAAAGAATCATTGGAACAGTTCATTGAGAAAAAGGTTAGATGACTACACCACCAGGCATGTTCTGCCAGGTCCAGTACATGCCATTCATAATGATTTGAAACATTTAACAAAGCTGCCACTTGCTGGGAACCATATTGACTTGAATAAAGAGCCCAATATCAGTATGAAAGACCGCTCAGGAATAGTTGATCATTCTGATCCTACCCCTCGTCCACGGGTATGCAGTTTGAATGATATTAAGGGTGGTTCAGATTTCCTCTCTCTTTCCATGCCAACTGTTCAGCCAGTAATTTCATGTGACGCATCAGTAGCTGATGATTCTGCTGCTACTTTAGCAATACAGGGGCTGCAAATGGATTCTGTTCATGAGAAGGCCATGGAACTAAACTCTGTTTGCGAGAAGGGTCTGGAAATCAATTCGCTCAATGATAAGTGCCTGGAAATTGATCACATAACAGATAAAATAGGACGTTCAGGACCAGCTAAGCCAGAAGGTGAAACAACTAATAATGGATGTGAATCATCCTTGCAGAATGAGGATCACTCCTTTGGTTCTCTTTGTTATCAGATACCTAAGCTAGAATATATTGTCCCTGCTCATTCCCCAGTTTTTTCAACACATAATGTGCCGGAACACTCTGGGGATGGAATTCACTCGCCCATTGGCTATACTACTCCCTCTCCCAAGGATCGAGAAAAATCAGATCAGCTAAGTGTTGAATCAATATTGAAGAGTGCTGCTGAAAACTTCCCAGGTACTCCTTCAATTCTGAGAAGAAGAAAAAGGGAGAAACCATCGCCTGCTCAAGATAGTGATTTGAAGATCGATAGATTAAACAATGATATATTTTACACTCCCATAGAAAAGTGTACTACAGATAGCCCACATTCATTCAAAACTGCAACATTTTTGTCCTTGGGTCCTCTGGATGACCAAGGGTTGCCTGCTGCTTTTGGGAGTTTTGATGTTTCCCCTCCATATCGGCTGAGATCGAAAAGAATGGCTGTCTTGAAAACCGTTGAGAAGCATCTAGACTTTTGGTCTGATGGAATGGATATTTGTGTTACTACTGGGATTGTGAAATCTGCTTGCGGGAATTCTGAAAGCACCAATTCATGCACAGGTGTTTCAAGCATGCAAGATACGAAAATGGATGGGCATACGATAGGATTGGAAGTTTTAACCAAGGACTTTGGACACACAACAAAGTTGGATACAACCTAATTCTGCGGTATTCAGGTATGATAGCATGCTTTTTAGTTGGGTACTGCATTTGCGGCATATACGATGAGAAAGATGTATTGTCCAAGCTTAGCTAGCAAGTATACCTTGACTTAACCCCACATTTTATATGCACGGAGGTCCTTAAAGTGATATTTTTTGGATTCCTTGAAATTATTTTCCCTACCTTGCAGAAACAACTTGCAATCTGCTGAAGTGGGCAAGAGGACCTGATGCGTCTAAACTGACTGTTGTTCCTAAACGCAAATAGAAAGCATTCACCAGAGAAGCAGAATCTTTCTTCAGTTTGGTTGAACTACCGGGTACAGGAGTCATTTACCCTTCCATCTCTCCTTGGTGGGGTACAAAGTCATCTTTATATTCTAGTGATACTATTTTTCGAAGGAAAATACCTTGCTACTTACATTCTGTGAGCTCACAATTAGTAATTCAATTTTAGAAGGCGCGCAACTGTGTACAAAGAAAAACCATAGCTTTATAAACTTATGACAGTTGAATAAGATTCCAGATAGTTTTTCTTAATCAACATTTGGACTCTATGAGCTATGAAATGAGACGACTGTACATCAGCGGGGTGTACGTCTCATACTCACTGTACCATCTGTCTACCGGCTTTTGGCTTGTTCCTAAATTGGAAAGCCAAATCCGGCTACCGTTTTTTTACAGGGAAAAAAAGTAGCTGGATTCCGGCTACCTTCAATTGATGGAATCGGGTACAGAACTGCCAGTGACAAGCATTCCGGTTAAATACTAGATTTAAAGACTTGTGTATTGTTCGTCGTGTAATTGTGTTGCTGACCTTTGATGAAGAACAAACACAACAAATAGACACAAGGATGCAATATGTGCATATGGAAGTACAGGGTCCAATAATGTCATGCAGCATTTTATTCACCAAGAATTAATCACCAAAACATTCCTTCTGCCGATTACAGCGGGAAAAAGGCTCTAAGCGAATGTAGACAAAGTCAGCTAGGAGGAGCTAGCTGCTGATACAACACACTGATCGATGCTCTCAGTTAGAAATTGAAAAGTGACAAAACACAGCAATACGGTCGAATTAAACCACAACAAAAGCACACATCATGGATCAATAAACTGCACGCAGAAGGACACACTAGCTCGATCGACCGGTCGGTGTTGTCTAGCACTTGGGCAGGTCGGACGGCGGCGGCAGCAGCTTCTGGTTAGGCAGGCTCCCGTCCAGCACCAGCCATGCCATTTTCAGGCCCCAGCTCAGGTGCACCTCCAAGTGACAATGCATGAACCACACACCTACAAAGCCATGCATATATGTTTCACACATATAGCAACACTATTTGCAAACGTAACTACGTAAGTGTATATGTAAATCTTACCTGGATTGTCGGCACGGAAGCGGATGGCGACCCAGCCGCCGGCCGGCACGCCGACGGTGTTGCGCTCGACGGAATCGACGAGGTTGAACTTGGCCGGGTCGTTCATGGGGTCGAAGTTGCCGAACCCTTGCCCGACGACGTAGAAGTTGAAGCCGTGCAGGTGCAGCGGGTGGCTCTCGGCGCCAAGGATGCTCGTGTCCTGCAGCACCAGCTCCACGTTGGTGCCGTACGGCAGCACCACCACCTTGGTCCCGTTCATGACGTTGGTGTTGTTGGGCGGCGTGCCGGTGTAGTTGAACGGCATCAGCGGCACGACCGGGAAGTTGGGCGAGTAGACACCCCTCGACATGCCGGAGTAGTGCGATTGCAGCAGCGCCGTCGTGGGGAGCACGAAGGAGACGTTGTTCACGGACGCCGCGAACCGGGATCCGTTCGGGCCCTGGCACGTCCCGTTGACGGCGCACGGGTGCGTGCCTAGGCCGACGGTGAAGAAGAAGCGCCGGTCCACCTCCTGCGGCACGGCCGCCGGGTACTCGGCGCTCGCGAGGCTGCGGAGCCTGCTCGAGAAGTTGGTCACGAAGCTCGTGTCGTTGATCTGTGGCAGCGTTGGTGCCAGGACCGGGAGGTTCTTGTTGAAGCCTAACGAGGTGGGCTCCTCGTACTCGAGGACGCCGGCGACGGTGGTGTTGTCGAAGGTCCCCTGCGTCGTGGTGTACGGCCGCGCCAGCATGTAGAAGTTGGCGTTGGGGTATGTCGGCAGCGTGGTGAGCAGGACGTTGGCGGTCTGGCCCGGCGTGATGATGAGGGTGTCGACGGTGAGGGGCTTGATGTAGCTGGCGTCGACGTCGACGATGGTGAGCGTGTGGTTGGCGACGGCGAAGAAGAGCTCGTCATTGAGTGCAGCGTTGATGAGACGCAGCATGTACGTCTTGCCGGGCTTCACCTTCAGCTTGAACGTGTCTGCGCGCACTCGACGCGACGCGAACCGGCAGCTTATTATGACATGGCGTATGCTCGTGTTCCAACGCAAATACGCAACCAAGTAGAGCAGCAAATTCATTAACCTTGTGCCGAGCAGTTGTAGAGAGGCCCAGGGAGCCCGTTAATGGTGTAGGCGTCGGAGATGTTGGGGCCTCCACCGGTCTGGAGCGCCTGGCTGATCACCGCCTCCGTGTCGTTCTTCCACCACTCGCCGAAGATGACGGGCACCTCCTCGTAGGGGGCGGGGAACGGGTACGGCACGCCGAGCGGCGGGAGGATGACCATGGGCCCGTACACGGTGGCGCGGAGCCAGGAGATGTGCGCATGCCACCACAGCGTGCCGCGCTGCCCGGTGATGGTGAAGTCGTAGACGTAGCTCTGCCCCGGCTGGATCGGGCACTGCGTGATGTACGCCGGCCCGAGTCCGCCCACCGCTCCGCAGCTGCCGGATCCCGTGCCTGCTCTCCCACGCACGCACGCACGATTAGCTGATGTTCCGTCTACGCACGTACGATCGAGACAAGATTATGTACTTACCAGTGGATGGTGACATTGTAGGGGACGTGGTTGACCACCTTGACGACGACGCGGTCGCCCTCCCTCGCGAAGACCTTGGCGCCGGGGAACTGCCCGTTCACCGTCACGATGCTCTTGGTGCTGCACAGCCGCGTCACGCTCGCCATTTGCACCTGGTAGAAGGGAAGAAAAAAAACATATTTTTGTTGCATGCGTGACGATGAATGGTCGCGTCCCTCAAATGCACGATAGAAGGTTAATTACAGGGAGAAGCAGAATGCAAGTCAATAACACTAGTTATATATAAGGGATGGTGTCTATTCATAAGTTGATTAAAATTTTCTTAAGCATAAGTCACATTTTTTATCCATTGAATCAATATCCAATCATATGACACGTTAATATCTACACAAATCTAATAACCACAACAAGTGATTTAAACTTAAAAAAATTCAGACGATTTAAAAATAGTAAGACTGTATATATAACGCTACTCACGTCGAAGGTGTATTGCCTAGTGGCGCCGTGGACCTGCACGACGGAGAAGAGGACCATGGCCGCGGCGAGGAGAGTGGAAGGCAGAGCAGAGGAGACACCCATCTTATCTTAAGCCGCCTAGCTCTACACTTGTTGAGCTCTTTTGACGACTGAAGTGTGGAGTAGTAGACAGCTAAATAAGATGAGCTTGGAATGGTGAGGATATGGCCACTGGGAGGTCAGAGGTGCCATATATATAGTGCAGCCTAGCCTTGATTAACTAAACTAATAATGAAGTAAAGATCGACGATGTTCATCTCTATCGTTTTGGGAAGTATATGTGACAAGTTTAATTTGGTGCATGCTGTTCACTGGGCACTGTTCTTGTTTGGTGATTGGTCGATGCATGCATGGCATGCACGAGAGTCGATCATCGCAAGCGATCTGTGTTCTTCGCGGCTTCGAGATTCGAGTATCTCACCTGTTCTAGCTTTGGAGTGTCGCAACAGTCAGCTCGTCACTACAGTACCGCTTGCTTGGAGTATTAAATTAGCTCGTCCCGCCTGCATGCATGCCTTAAATAATAAGTCAACGTCGTCTCGTTTGGTACTCTGATCCGCTTTGCATGCATCAAGATACTACTATTAAGCATCAAATAAATTAATTGTTTCCTGAAAAATACTACTGGTAAGAGATTTATTATTTTAATGACGAAAACGGATTTATTGTTTTTATTTTATCATCTCTGTTTTGTCCTCTTTTTGTTTGTTTTGTTCGATACTTTCATATATACATCATTTTGTTGCTGTATAAAGCTTATTATACATAGGGAACGTAGGTGTTGAGAAGTTATATTCATAAAAAAATAATTAGGGAATGGTTCAAGAAATAAAGAAGGCGAAATGAGAGTGTGGAAAAGTAGCAAAGTAAGTCCAACGGTGCTTTTTAGCCTTTCGGTTAAGCCACCAAAGTTATAAGAAACACAAACATGCATGAATAGTTAAAGACATACGAGTTGAAAGATTAATGATGGGAATCCAAATTGATACGGGTGCGGATTTTCCCCCTAAATGGTACTGTTTGGAACAGTATTAGCAAAAAAAAGCCTCCTCGCGTGCGCAAATGCAAAATTAGCGCGCAATTTCACGTTAGAGAAGCAGGACCCGTGCTGTGGTGCCGTGTCTGCCTCGTCCTCACCACGGGCGAGCGGAAAGGCATCGTCCACACCACCCTGGTGCGTACAGCACTGTAGCAACATTGTCCGCACCTCCCTGGTGCGGACAAGAACTATGCACACCTTGTCCGTGAGCACTGTTCACTGCACATCCACTGTTCATCACTACCGTGCTCGTCCGCACCAGGGAGGCGCGGACGAGGTCACTACAGTGTCGTCCACACTAGGGTGGTGCGGATGAGGCAGACGTGGCGCCACGGCACGAGTCTGTGCTTCTCTGGCGTGGAATTGCGCGTTAATTTTGTATTTGCGCCCTTGAGGAGGTTATTTTTGCTACTGCGACTTCAAATAGTGTCATTTAGGCAAAAAAAAACTACGGGTTCTAGATAAAGTCGTTCATGTAAATCGATGTAAACCGATGAGATTTAAGGCACCTCGTTTGCCTGGAAGTAGGCTACTTAATTACGTACGTGCATGCATGCTTTGCTGCGGTACTTCACGTACGTACTTGTACACCCATAACAAGTATACCCTTTTTGCAATCGAAGCATGCAATGCGAGGCTCCACATGCCGACCGAATCCCACTAACTTGTGGGCTCAAAGATATTTGCAATTTTTTTGAAACGAAAAAAGAGATTTGCAATTGCAACTTGCAAGCCGGGTGTGCATCAGTGTCACTGTAGCTAACATTCAGCTACCCAAAACACCGACCTATCAGTCTCTAGGACGACGCGCCATTGATAGGTTAGCTTCACCGGTTCTCGCATGCACATATATATCGGCACAAAATTTGCACGTCATCACAGGCATCCCAATCCACGGTTCGCAAGATCGCCTGAGCCGTCGATTTGCCCCCAACCACACACCATCGATCCTTGGACAGCAAGCGTAATTTAAGGGAACAAAAAGGCCATATATCGACTTATAAATTCCATGTCGATCTACCACATAAATTAAGCCGGTCTTTTCTTACGTCGAAATTGCTTGTGTTCCAATGTACATGCAGTGGCAACGCATGCATGCATTGGCTAGCTTCTCATGGATGCATGGGAGTAAGTAAAAAGTGATCGCGCTACGGCGCTAGATAGCTACTAGATAATAGTAGTTTGGTTACCTTACCTATGTGCCAAGTGCTCACCCTTTTCCTACTCCCAAGCATGATCCAACGACGACAAAGATGCTCGAACCGATCATGCATGCCCAGTGTTTGATTTTGCCAGGTAGTATATCGTTTTGTCTGACAGATCGAATAGTTTCTAGCATACAGGTAGTAGCTGTAGGAGTTGGTGGCTGCATATGTTAACATCAAATATGTTGTCAACATATCAATTGTGTCATCGAATTTGCTCACCACCCAACCCAACTGATGCGGCAACAAACTTATACAGTATTAATACCAGTTTACTTCATCAAAATTTGTGTGGCTCCCATGCATAAACTAAGGTGTTCCATCGATAAAGGTCAACAAATTAGGGTACAAAGCAAAGTCCATTTTAGAAACAAACCTTCTTAGCTTGATTAATAAGGAAAAATGCAAACTGCTCGTGAAATAAATAAAGAAGTTGGTAGAGACAAAATATGTTGATTATGTGTGAATATCATGCAAAAACGTGAAGTAAATCCCATGTATGTATATATACTTTTTTATTTGTCATTTTAGAATGCGCACAAGTCAACATTATTAAACTTTGACCACAAATAAATTTAAAAGTATTTATATTTAACACATGAAAATTATAGTAATAGATTTTCCATCAAAGGTACTTCAATGTCAATATATTTTTAACAACTTTTTCCAACATATAATTATAAAAAGTAAAGGTCAAAGAGTGCATTAGAGACTGTGTCGAGCGGAGGTAATTACGTGCACAATGTTAATTATTTGGAGTTGGGGTGTTGTTCTGAAGAGAGAAATAAAGAGAGCATATTTTATTTTAAAGTAACTTTTATTAGATGATACAATGAGATTGGAATAATTTTGCTTCGTCTTTGCCCTTATCTGATTGTAATTTACTGGCAGCGACGGATATATACCTATTCGGTGCTATTAGAGCAAACCGGAAGATACTAGTAGTATGTTTGCCAACGCGTTCAAAAGGAGTGCTATGAGAGCAATTTTTTCAACATTAACTTATGTTATGCAAAATTAAATGTACATTCTATCTATCATAAATGCTTCACATGCAAACACTCACTAAATGTAGACAATATTTTGTAGATAGAAATCAATCACAGCTACACTTTATTACCGCAACAAACATATATTGCGATACATGCATACAAGATACAAAAGCAGCCAAGCTTCCAGAGTTACAAGAAATAGTCCTAAGAGTCAAGCCCTGCCAAAGAAAATTCCTCACAACCAAATTAAAGAACTCCATACAAACACAGCTAGCTAGCTAGCTGACAAACGCGGTCAATCACCTGAGAAATCAATTAATCGAAAAACACGTCCCTAGGAAGTAATAATCACGACGACGTACACTGACGGCAGCCCGGCCGAGCAAACGAAGCAGCTTAAAATATCTTATGGATAACAATGTGAAGCGAAGCAAACAATCTTGGCCACTGATCTTGAGTCTTAATTATGTCTAGCATTTCGGCAGATCCAAGGGCGGAGGCGGGAGCTTCTGGTCAGGACGGCTGCCATCCAGTACCAGCCATGCCATTTTCAGGCCCCAGCTCATGTGCACCTCCAAGTGGCAATGCATGAACCATACGCCTGCGCATCAATGGCGTAGGAGGAGATTAATTAGTGAGTGCAAACTTGCAAGGTGGTGTGCAATTCGCCGTGCATGGATGGAATTGCAGGGGAAGTAAAGTACAAACCAGGGTTGTCGGCACGGAAGCGGATGGCGACCCAGCCGCCGGCGGGCACGCCGACAGTGTTGCGCTCGACGGGGTCGAACAGGTTGAAGGTGGCCGGGTCGCTCATCGGGTTGAAGTTGCCGAACCCTTGCCCGACCACGTAGAAGTTGAAGCCGTGCAGGTGCAGCGGGTGGCTCTCGGCGCCGAGGATGCTCGTGTCCTGCAGCACCAGCTCCACGGTGGTGCCGTACGGCAGCACGAGCACCTTGGTCCCGTTCATGACGTTGGTGTTGTTCGGGGGCGTGCCGGTGTAGTTGAACGGCTCCAATGGGAAGTACGGGAAGTTGGAGGCGTACACGCCCTTGGACTTTCCGGTGAAGTGCGACTGCAGCAGCGCTGTCGTGGGGAGCACGAAGGAAACGTTGTTGATGGACGCCGCGAACCGGGAGCCGTTCGGGCCCTGGCACGTCCCGTTGACGGCGCACGGGTGCGTACCGAGCCCGACGGTGAAGAAGAAGCGCCGGTCCACTTCCTGCGGCACGACCGCCGGGTACTCGGCGCTCGCGAGGCTGCGGAGCTTCGCTGTGAAGTTGGACACGGCGTTCGTGTCGTTGATCTGCGGCAGTGTCGGCGTGAAGATGGGGAGGTTCTTGCCGGAAGAGGAGGAGGCGCCGGTGGGGCAGGGGTCCTCGTACTCGAGGACACCGGCGACGGTGGTGTTGTCGAAGGTGCCCTGCGTCGTGGTGTACGGCCGCGCCAGCATGTAGTAGCTCGCGCCCGGGTACTTCGGCTTGGCGGTGAGGAGCACGTTGCTGGTCTGCCCCGGCGCGATGATGATGGTGTCGACGGTGAAGGGCTTGACGTAGAGCGCGTCGACGTCGACGACGGTGAGCGTGTGGTTGGCGATGGAGAAGAAGAGCTCGTCGTTGAGTGCAGCGTTGATGATCCGGAGCATGTACGTCTTGCCGGGCTTCACCTTCAACTTGAACGTGTCTGCATGCACCAGTGTCATGGAGTCAGTCAGGCACGACGAACTAATGCTTAAGTAGTAGCACTATGCTACTAACAAACCTTGAGCCGAGCAGTTGTAGAGAGGCCCAGGGAGGCCATTGATGGTGTAGGCGTCGGAGATGTTGGGGCCCCCGCCGGTCTGGAGCGCCTGGCTGATGACCGCCTCCGTGTCGTTCTTCCACCACTCGGCGAAGATGACGGGCACCTCCTCGTAGGGGGCGGGGAACGGGTACGGCACGCCGAGCGGCGGGAGGATGACGATCGGGCCGTGCACGGTGGCGCGGAGCCAGGAGATGTGCGCGTGCCACCACAGCGTGCCACGCTGCCCGATGATCTGGAACCGGTAGACGTAGCTCTGCCCCGGTTGGATCGGACACTGCGTGATGTACGCCGGCCCGTCCGCCCACCCGCTCAGCAGCTGCCGAACGCCGTGCCTGCACACGCGCGCCGGCCGGCGCGTAATCTCGTGAGGTTTCCGCATCGAAAAAAACAGTTACGCGAGACATCATGCCATCAGCGAGGCGCGCGGCACGTACCAGTGGATGCTCATGTTGTAGGGGGAGTGGTTCACCACCTTGACCTCGACGTGGTCGCCCTCCCTCGCGAACACCGTGGGTCCCGGGTACTGCCCGTTCACAGTCACGATGCTCTTGGTGCTGCACAGCCGCGTCACGCCCGTCGTTTGCACCTGCCATTACATCGTAGCGCTAGCCTTAGTTATCCGCGACATTGATATGAATATGATGCATACACCATGCTGTTGCAGCCATATATACACTTCTCGTTGCTAGTTCATTTTTGAGACAGCTCCTCGCGAGAGGTAAAATCTAGTGGTTTTGAAAATCGGAGTGTTTGATACGGCTTCACAAGAATCGATTGAGAAACTGGGAATAGAAGCTGTACCAAATAGGACCATATATATGCACTTACATCAAATTGGTACTGCCTCGTGACGGCTTCAGCTCCCAGCGTGCACAGCATCAGTGCAGCGATGAGGACAGAGCAAGGGAGAAGAGACGAGGAGCCCGCCATTGTTCCCTTCCTTCCTGACCTCTCTCTTTCTCTACTCTTCTTGGGCTCTCGTTTGCTAAATGAGGCTCTCTGCTTGTGATGCTAGGGAGGCACTCGAGGTGTCTATATATACTGGAGCTCGATCCAGGAGCTTGAGTGGGGCCAAAGCATATGCAAGCCATCAGCATGCAATTATATTTGACCTTTTTCTGGTGTGCCATGCCATGCTAGCTTCACGATGGTACTTGATTAGCTTGGTCTCGTATTGTATATTTAGCAACTTTCGTTTGGTGTTCGATTGATGAACACGAGGGGTCGCCTCAACGTCGCAGCTCGCTGCTGCTGCACCGGCCGAGAGGCTAGCTGGTCCATCCATGCACACACGATAGCTTTGGAGTGTGGCTAAAGTCAACCTGCAGGCCGCAGGGAGTCTAGCTACTGTTTATATTGACTCTAGTTTAAGATTCTTCGTGCCTTAATTATCACGCACAATCGTTTCCCTGCCGCAATTATGCTATAACTAAACACAGATAAGTAACAAATGTAGAGAAAATTATTTTCCTCAATTTTTGGTTGACGGAAGCGCAATTCAGTGTTGAACTTTGGATGTCTGTGATTGAGGTGGGTGCGGCATATCTATTATATAATAAAAACTCGTGACGGTCGTTTTACAACTACTAATAAAAAAAGATAAATGTTCTAGAAATTCTCAAAAAAAACATCCGGCCCTTAATTAGGTGGACCCTAATTATGGTTAGTAATCCATGACCACAGGATGTTATTAGAAAACAGAAACAAATATGCTATAAATTCTAAGAAAAGGCAAAACATCCTGCCCTTAATTTACAAAGAAGATAAGCATCTAGCCTTTAATTTAGTGCACCCAAGCATAAAGAGATATACTGAAGAAGAATTTTAAATACTATGCACAATATTTTTCCTATCTCTAAATAACAGATTAGAAAAGAAAAAACATTAGTAGCCAAGCATGCCTACCTATGTGCGTTTGCATCAAGTGGTTGGTTGGGCAGGGGGCAGTGCGGCCTGGGAAGTACAATGGTCTCCAACGTGCACTAAAGTTAAGTGATCAAGTTCCTCTATTTAGCTTAAATCCGAATGTTTTTTTTCTATAAACCTAAACATGCAAAAACTAACTGTAATGTTTTTTATTTCAAAGCGGACGCATACACTCAACCCACACCAAACTTACACCACTCATGTGCGTGCTCTATACACACTTAGAATTTATCGGAGGCACCTAAGACCCCACAGAGCGTAAGCACGCGCTTTCCCAATGGAGGATAACATCCTACCTAAAAAAGAAGAAGGACGACATGCATATCAATCCGATTGGCCCTTACATCATGGATACAAACAGAAGGATGACCGTTTGAACCAATTCCTAAATTCTTTCATCAATTGGGATAAAAAAAGGCATGCACCTCTTATTTTGGTGGAGCTAAATTATAATGGTTTAGATTAATTAGATATATGTAGACATTACATTTATTATAGTTATATAACAAATAAAACTTAAATTTTTATCATAGTTATTAGAGTTGCATCACAAATACAACTGTATTTTCACGACACAAACATATATATTGTAATATCTAGCCGCATAATTGCGCGTGCAATTCGGCTAGTTAAAAAGAAGTAAATAAAATATGTGTTGAATAAACAGTATTACTGCTTATTTGACTTCTTTTTTAGACGCTTAATTGACTTCTTAAAAAACTGTGGTTTATTGACCCATCGACAGAGAGGTTTTACCAGAATCTTTTCCTTGTACCTAACCATCAGAAATGTGTTAAATCAACAGTGGTTGAATTCTCGCTTTGAGAGGGGGAAAAAAGGTTAGACAAGTGGCCGCGAGTGCAGTGTGCATCCATTCCAAGTCAGGTCACAACTTTTCCTCATCCAGACCAGTCTTCCTAACCTTATTCTTACATGCCAAGGGACTGCACAAGCAAATCAAAAGGACTTGCGAGATGGGGGACGTGACCTGGAGGAAGGTGATCTGTTATAGATCCTGGACAGCCTTGCACTGGGCAGACAACATTCATGGGACGATTCGTATGCGTTATGGTTAGCGGGTACAAGTCTCCTGTGATGTTTGGTCGTCTTTTCCTCTTCGAAGTCTCCCCCGAATGCAGAGAAGGATGCCTGAACCAACTCGGTGGCTTGGCTGAGCTGCTTGCTCTGCCTTCTCTCTCCTTTCCTTTTGAAGGGTGTATGTGCATGGATGTATGCTTGTAGAGCAGATACACCTACTATTCTAATAAGATATTATTATTCACCTGTCATTGAATTTCATATATAACTTGTCTTCTCTTTCATGTCTCCTTTTATTTATTTATTGTTTGGTAGAAATGCATGCATACGAGAAATTTCTTTCTTCTAAAAAAAATGTAGGAGTCGTCCGGTGGTTGATTAGAACCCAGTGTCGAACAAAGTAGACCACATACCATGCATAGGTTCCCTGATCTAAAGGCTATTACTTTTCCATCGATTTCCACATAGGTTCTACTTCTGAAATATATAGCTTACTGTCAATCAGTACGTGATTTCCCTTCCGGATAAAGATAGTAAACCTGCTGGAGAGAACTTATCCAATTCGTTTGACTCAAAGGTAGCACGTCAGACGGGATGAGCTCTCCTTTGCGACGTCTCGTCAGTGGGAACCTTAAAACATAAGAAATACAATATTCGACAATGAAACGTCAGAACGTTTGGTGGTGCCAAGACAAGCTCAAAGATGAACCTCGACTAGCTCACTGTATTGATCAACAGGGTAACACATAAACTGTAGAAAGCCAACTGCATTCCAACACCCGCGTAATTAGACGAGGCCGTTAATTTATACAGTTTCTTATGCTGCAACAACAAACAGGAATCTATCGAATGAGCGTGCAATGTACAACTGTAAATTTGCGCGGAATTACGTTGGTACAACCTCGCCAAGTGAGGGTGATCCATCATCATCAGGCACTTCGGCATTCTTCGCGGGCTCTTGGCTCTTGTTCTCTTCGTCCTGGAATCCCTGCTTGAAGAGGTCGTAGTTTGTTGGCTCGACTGCCTTGAACGGACGTTCTCCTAATACCCTAACCAGATCGTCCTGGTGGAGGACTTCCTTCTCAAGCAGCAATTCCGCAATTTGGGCTACTTGTTCCTTGTGCTCCTTCACCAGTTCAATAGTTTTTTTGTAGGCCTTGCCAACCCAGTCCCTCACCTCATCGTCGATGATGGATGCTGTCTGGTTGCTGTAAGGTTTGGTCATTTCAAAGCCATCGTCCCTTTGAGGGAAGGATAGAAGTCCAACCTTTTCACTGAAACCATATACAGCAACTTGCGCATAGGTCATTTTGGTAACTTTCTCCAGGTCATTCTGAGCACCAGTCGAGATTCTTCCAATCAAAACCTGAAAAAAAGCACAAATAGGGCATTTCCGTTAGTCTACTTGTAAAGATACTTTCACTGGTAATATTGTAGGTGATTTGACAGCACATCCATGGAATAAATGGATAATAACAGAAAACAACACAACACAACATGACTACACGAGGCATTGGCTTAACACGGGGATATTGATTTTTGCATATGCTGACGTGTTTTGCAGTAAGAACTAATAACTTCAGGTTACACATCGAAGATCAGAAGAGGCCTGGGGATGAGGCAACCAATTTGAATAAAATGGAATGGTGCCCGTGCAAGTTAGATTGCCAATATAATATGAGCGGATGATGGAAAAAATACTATGTTAAGGAACTCATGATGATAGTAGGTATAAAATGAATACACACACAAACATCAATTTGCCTTTCTGGGTTCATTTTGGCTGCATATAAATGCAACCAAGAGTATTATACAATAAAGTATCTTGATTTACCAAGCCAACCAGCGTTTGCCACCAAATTGTACTAACATTGTTCATATTCACCAATCCATCATAATTGAAGCGGTGAAAAATTAACCTAGCAAACCATAATTACTGTCTTGTCAAATGCAGGAAGTAAAAATGGCCATGTTCTATTTTTTAAAAGGAAAAATGACACTATGCATTCCCCCCACATTCACTTTAATTATTGCATAGAGTCTAAATTGTACGAATTTGGAGATGTCCACAAATCTTTTAACATAAAACTTCTGCCAAAAGAAGATGAAAAAAAAACTGTATGGTGTACCTCCTCTGCAGCTCGGCCACCTAATGTCATGCATGTCATATCAAAAAGTTGCTCTTTTGTCATCAAAAGATTTTCATTTGGGACGTACTGTGCAAAGCCTAAAGCAGCTGTTCCACGGGGAACAATTGTAACTTTCAGAAGAGGCTCTGCATGCTCTAAAAACCATCCAGCAACAGCATGACCAGATTCATGGTAAGCAACAGTGCGGCGCTCCAGTTTGCTAATGACCTGCATTGGATTGACATGCTCACTGGACAGAATCAATAAATGAGGGAAGTAGGGACTGTATAACTAATACATGTAGAAACAAGTTACACCATATAAAAGAAGACTCCCAAGTTACTTAATTGCAATCCAAGGTGTATTACTGGAATTAGAGATTTGATATGTGATTATTATGAGACAAAACTTAAAAGTGAATGAACAGTGATAGCTAGGGCACTCCCATAGGAAAGTGTACTACACATAATCCGTATTTGCTCAAAACTGCAACATTTGTGAATTAATACATCTAAAAATTCAGAACATTCTTTTGCATGAACTTAACAAGTACTCCCTCCATTTCATTTTTATAAGGCCTATTAGTTTTCCAACTTTTTTTTTTGCGAGATGGACTATAAGGCATTCATGTAGATTCTATGGTAATTTTTTTTCTTCTTTTGTCCTTATTTATTTCATTCTCTCCCCTAAACATTTATTTATGACTATGCAGTACATCTCTCATATTCCCAAAGCACTTAATAAAGGTCCGCTAAAAAATGGCACTTAATGGAGGTGCTATAGTAATTTTGTTTCGTGGTTTACTTTCTCAATCCTAGAACTTTCATAGTCATTGTGCCCAGTCAAAATAAGCCCTATAAAAAGAAAGCATTATGTTTGCTCACATGAAAGCATCACACATTGCCTGAGTAGTGCGCAATAAATTATTAACAAATTGGCACATGGTCACATTACCTTATTTTTCTTCTCCAAACCACCAATAATCCTATCAATCGCAGACTCAAAATGCTGCATTGTAATCTGAGTTTTCTCGCTTCTTGCAGCAATCAAAGCAGCTTCATTACAAACATTGGCAATGTCAGCTCCAGCAAACCCAGGTGTCAAAGCAGCTAGCCTTTGCGAATAAAATGATGGTTCACTGTCCAGTTTAAGCTTTTTAAGATATATACGGAATATCTGATCACGACCCTTTATATCTGGCTTGTCAATCGTTATCTGGCGATCAAATCTTCCAGGCCTTAGCAACGCCTTATCCAGGATGTCAGGTCTATTTGTACCAGCAAGAACAACAACACCAGAAGTTGTACCGAATCCATCCATCTCTACAAGCAGCTGGTTCAAAGTACTTTCACGCTCATCATTTGCACCAGAAAAACCTCCACGGCCTCTCGCGCGACCAACTGCATCTATCTCATCAATAAATATAATACTGGGTGCACACTGCCGAGCTTCTTGGAATAAGTTCCGTACCCTGGATGGACCAACACCAACAAACATTTCCATGAAATCTGAACCAGAAATGGACAAGAAGGGTACAGCAGACTCTCCTGCTGTAGCTTTAGCAAGTAGAGTCTTTCCTGTTCCAGGAGGACCTACAAGCAGAGCACCTTTGGGTATCTTAGCTCCCAACTCTTCATACTTCTTTGGATTTTTAAGGAAATGCACAAACTCCATTATTTCTTGTTTAGCTTCATCACAACCAGCTACATCCTTAAAAAACACCTGGATCAACAGAAAAGTAGGTTTTGTTAGAAAGATACAGCCAAGGACTTCATACAGCTTTTGTTTTACCTTAAGGCAAACGGAGCTAAAAACTAAGGGCCTGTTTGGAATGCAGGAATTTCACAGGAAACAATTCGATTCCCGCAGGAAATTGGGAAGATTCCCAAATTCCAAACTGGCTTAAACTGTTGGATCTATTAGAGCCCGAGAATTACTTTCCAGTGGATGTAAATATTTTGTTTGCCACTGTTGAAGTAGGACCAAGTGCAAAAGGAATGGTAAAAAGAGAGTGACAAAAGAAAAGAAGGAACTAACCTTATTTTTGGAATTTTTGTCCATCTTTGTGACCTGTGCTTTTCCAATGTTGAAGATACCACGGCTACCTTTCCCAGGACCACCTCCAATATTAAAGCCACTCTGCATCCTTTTCCCCATTAAATATATTAGTCCGACAAGGAAGGCTGTTGGGGCAAATCTCATCACTTCTTGGAACCAATTTACTTCAGCAACATAAGTTACTGGAGCATAATCATGTGGATCTATACCCAAAGCTTCTTGGGCTTCCTCTAACTTTTCTTCAAAGGAATCAACACTCACAATATTGAAGTAATACTTGTATCTGCTGGGAGCATGCTTGCCTGGAACGTCACTTGTGGTAATATGGGTATCACTATTTTGGCTTTGGCTGTTCAGCTGTGGTGAACTCCTGACGTAGACCTTTGCCACTGATTTATTTGAAACAACAATGCGGTCAACTAACCCAGGTTCTAGTAACTTGTTCTTGAATTCTTGGAAGCTTATCTGCAGATGTTAGAAGCACAAGGTCTTTTAATGAACTATTAAACTAAAGAATATGTACGTCCACACATTTAAAGGGAACATATATGATGTCAAATTAATCAATTACTCAAAAACTAAGTAATTCTCAAGATTGCATTCACATTCAAAGGCACCAATAGAAACTACAAGTACAAAGCACATGGTAACAATTCTCCACACCGGATATTAAGTAAATATGCCAGCACAAATTAATCAGCGATAATAACTTCTCATTAGGGCAATAAATCACACAACTGTTAGTCGCTCTGATACCACTTGTTACACGCTGGACTCTTGCTCTTGGTGATAGCAAGATCCTTACTCTCATGGAGAGGATGACACTTGGAGATAGGGCAAATTTTTCTTGGTTTATTTCTCACATAATGCCGTGCCAACCTAAGGGGTTGGGTATACATATTTATAGGCTGCTACTCAGCCAAGCATATGCCAAGATGCTAGTCTAAGATGCTAATAACCTGTCCTAGATGTTGTCCTCTAAGATGCTAACAACCTGTCCTAGATGCTGTCCTAGAGATGCTAACAACCAGTCAAGGATGCTGTCCTTGAGATGCTAACAACCAGTCAAGGATGTTGTCCTTTACAAAAGCAAAAAACCGACACAAAAAGCCGACACAGAAAGCCGACACAGAGACTTATCCATCAATCTCCCCCTAAGTCTTGTGTGTCTCCTTGTGAGAATCGAGCCATCCGATCCTAGAGCGAGCGTCGTCCTTGATTTCCACGCGGGGCGCCCCCAAACTTGACAGAGCCTCGAGCGCTGAGTCACGCTCGGAGAAGAACTCCGCCGCCGGTCATGTGGTGGGTGTTGCGGTGTCGAGCACCACCCGTCGGTCTTCTTTGTTGCGGAACTTTCGCCGGGGAGGCGTGTGCTTTGGCTCGTCAAGGTGGAGGAGAGCCGCGGCGCGGCGTGCCGCCGGAGGTAGTTCGATGCTCGCTGAGCAATGAACGAGCCGGTTGTTCCTCCTCCTCGCTGCGCGACGTGGTCCGCCGCGTCGTGGTGTCGACAATCCGCCCAATGACCAAGCTTGCGCAGCTTGTAGCAAGAGTCGTGTCGTGCGGCTCTTGCTTGCCGGCCGCGCGCGCCTGGCGCCTCCACGGTCATCACCCTCGCGCGTCCTCGCGCCCATGCTCGGCGTCTTTGCGCGGCTTGCCGCGCTTGCCACGCTGTGGCGCTGTCGTGGAAGAAGGCTCCCTTCTTCCTGTCACCCCGGCCGTGACCAGCTGCTCCCGAGTGAGGAGGAGCTTCCGCCAATGGTGACGGGTCCCGAGAGGAGCGTGGCTCATCATCGTCGGCGACCTTGAGGCGACCTATCGCCTCCTCGATCGACATCGTGGAGTCCAGCAGAGACCGGATCGGCGAGCCATCCGCTTGTACTTCTGGGGGCGCGGCGAAAGAGCTTCTCGCGCTCTCTCTCGCCGTAGGTGTCATCGCGGCTCGCACGGCTACGCAGCGAGTGTTGAGACGAGAGCAAAGTCATCGACGTCCTCACCGCTTGAAGGCGAGTTCTCCCACTCCGTCGCGGCGCATGCGGTGTGGACTTGCGGCGCGATCGCTGCCGTCGTGAGGCGGCGATGGCGTCCCAAGCCTCCTGGCGATCCGCTTGTTGAGAGCGAAGCGCATCTCGGGCGGGGCTGCGGCGATGAGCATCCAGCGCCGTCGATCTCGGTTGTAGTCGGCGTCGCCGTGCGCATCGCATCCCACATGTGCCGCACTGAGCCTCACCTTCATCACGCGCCCGCTCGGCGTAGTTGGCCTTGGTGAGGTAGGCCACCCACCGCCGGGCGGCGTCCCCGACAACGACACGGAACCCGTGGTAACCACGATGCCGGTCGGGGAAAAGCCACGCGCTGTTAAGGCCGTGCTCTCTATCGACCCGTCTGCCGCCGTTGTCGTGCGCGCCTCTTCCAGGAGCGCCACCGCCGAGCGCGCCTCCTCCAGAGCGCCACGCGCGTCGCGCCTCCTCGAGCGCCACCGCCGCGACCACGCTGCTCGATCGCCGCCAAGCTCGTGGGCGTCGCGCGCGCCATCGCGCGCCCGCTTCTCGCTGTGGCTCCCTCGCCAGCGGGTCGAGGTCTGCATCGACGCTATCGTCAACGGAAATGGAGCTACTGACGCTGCCGCGCAGAGCCTCGACCTCTGCTGCCGCCGCACGCGCTGCATCTGCCGCCGCCGCTTCCGCTTCCGCCTCTGCGCCGCCTGCTGCCCGCTCTCGCCGCTACCGACCTCGGCGCCTTTCGCGCCACAGCGGCCGTCTCTGCCGCCGCTTCGCTCGCGCTGCTGCCGCGCGCGAAGCTCGGCCGTCGGCGACGCCGCATGCTCGAGGCGGCCGAAGGCCGAGATCGCCTGCGGACATGGCGCGCTGCGGGGTGTCGCGTGGAGAGAGGTCGCCCGACGAGCCGCCGCCGCTCTCCGAGAGGAGTGGCGTGGGCGGCGGGCCTGCTGCTTTGCTCGGTGAGGGCTGCTGCGAGGCGGAGAAGGAGATGGCGAGAGATGCTCGGGCTACGAGGATAGTATATCTCTGATACCACTTGTTAGTCGCTCTGATACCACTTGTTACACGCTGGACTCTTGCTCTTGGTGATAGCAAGATCCTTACTCTCATGGAGAGGATGACACTTGGAGATGGGGCAAATTTTTATTGGTTTATTTCTCACACAATGCCATGCCAACCTAAGGGGTTGGGTATACATATTTATAGGCTGCTACTCAGCCAAGCATATGCCAAGATGCTAGTCTAAGATGCTAACAACTTTGTCCCTAGATGTCGTCCTCTAAGATGCTAACAACTTTGTCCTAGATCTTTGGTCAAGATCTTTGTCCTAGAGATGCTAACAACCAGTCAAGGATGCTGTCCTTGAGATGCTAACAACCAGTCAAGGATGCTGTCCTTTACAAAAGCAAAAAACCGACACAAAAAGCCGACACAGAAAGCCGACACAGAGACTTATCCATCAACAACGGCTCTTCTGCAAAAGCATATCATCTCAATGGAGATCCTTTTTCACTCATTTATAGCCTTAAGCATTGTGTATTGATCACGATCTGTTATGTGCTGTCTGGTGTAGGCATAAGGTTTAACCATCTAAGGAGAAAGTGCAGGTGTTTTCTCTACCATTTGTCAAGCCCAAGACAAAGACCTCATGGCGAGAAGTATGGTCATACTGTCTGGCACTGCTTGTATCGATTATCGAATGCTACCCAACTAATCTTAAGAATTTGATTGGAGGTGACAGGGTAAGTAACTAAGTACTGTACAGCTTGTATAATCCTTATGGTGGCAATATAGTTTTTTCCTCCACTTTGTCTGACATTTTCAGGACATACCAATGATTCAGGTGTTCAACAGACCACGCAAATATAGTTTACCATTGTGTAAAGTAAAGAGCAATGAAAAATAGTAAAAATAACAACTTGCGTAATTCTTTGCACCAGAGTAAACATAATGAACAATTAAAACCACTCCCATTAATGGTCAATTTGCCAGAAGGGAGTGAAAATTACCTCCTTCTGGTCTGATGTGCTAGAAGATAAGGATGAGAGCGTCAGGACAACAAGCAATAGGGGCACGAGGAAATTCTGCAGCTGCTTTGCAGCATTCTCCTGGAAATTCCATTGATCGTCCGTATTGGAATCCTCTGCATATTACAAAATTGCAATTTCATTACACATGAAGTAGTTTGCACTGTAAAGTCACAAAACTAACTTTCGACATAGTGAAGTCCACAATCCATTATCCAGTTCAAATGTACAAGCTATTATTCCGTTGTTACATGATTACATCAATTAACCAAGCAATTGCTGCGTAAGGAAATCACATATCTAGTCGTTTATCTTGTTGCTCAAACACATTCACTAAGCCCATTTGGTACTAGTGCATCAAAAGTTACTAGTCGTACTAAATTCACAACATAATCACAATCCTCTACACAAACAAGCGATGCACATGAGAAAGACGGCAACTTACGCTTAGAATCAGACTTGTTCCCATCCCCTTTCGGTGCGTCCTTCCCCTTGGGGTAGTAATTCTCGTAATCTAAAACCAGAAAAAAGGACAAACCTTTTAGTGCCAGGAGCCACCCGAACAGACCAAAAATGGCGCACAACACTTACTCTTCTTAGACCCGCTGGAGAAGAGCCGCCGGAACTGTGGGCTCGCAAGGAGGAACCTCCAGTCCGCAGCCTTTCCCGCGGCGGGGCTCCCCAGCGCCGCTGTCAGGTACCCGCGGACGAACCCTAGCCCGCCAACCTCCCCGCCATGGACCGGCCGGAGCGGCGGCGAGGGCAGCTGCCGGAGCCCAACGAGCGAGAAACCCTAAAAAACAGCGAAAAGGTCAGACCTTTGCCTCGCCCCACCCACCATCCAGACGCGGCGGGTCCGGGGAGAGAGACTTGCCTGGCGCGCGCGGGAGGAGCGCGCGGACCGGCCGAGGGCGCGGGCGATGGAGGCGAGGCTCATGGCGGCAGCGCCGGGCACATGGGGGTGGGGGGGGGGGCGCAGCGAGCCGTCGGTATCCGGGCGCCGCGCGCGACGGGTTCGAGATGCGTTGCGAGATTATTATTTTTTTGTTCCCTTCCCTTCGTCGCGTGCGCGACCGTTCTGAGGAGGTGGAGGTGGAGGAGCAGAGATGACCGCGGCGACGAGGGGGCAAAGCTTTTTTTTTTTTTAAACCGAGATGATACCGCGGCTCCGGGGTAGACGACTAGACGGCGCTCACGGGATTGGGAGCATTTTTTTGGGTTGCCGTTGGGTTCGTTTGCAACTTTGGATCGAGTTTGTGAACCAGAGCTGCCGTCGCCGATCCGGAGGACGGCGTGGAATGGCCGAATCCGTTTGGTTCCACTTCCCCTCTTCGATCTGGAATTTCTGGATATTATTGTGATGGATGAACAGATGTTACTGGTACTAGTAAATCTGTAGCTTGCTTAATCCGCTCTCAATGAACTATGGTTTTGTTTGATGGTTTCTGTTTACCATGAAAAAAGGGAACTGAGTAAGAAGTAGGAAGAGGAAAAATCAGCTGGTTGTGACTAGCCTCTTTTTTTGTGTTCAGAGATTAAGGTGGTGTAAGCTAAAGCGTGTCAGCTCAGCGTCCAATTGATGTTTCTGAACAAACGAGAGTAAAAATACTTGGATCTGAAAAGACATTAATCAATCACTGTTCGCTACCCGTGACTCTCCAAAGCTCGATCTTGTTTCCCAAGAAAGGACAGCTAGGCGGTGCTAGCTGCTTAGTTCCATTTTGGTGTTTTTTTTTACAGCGAAACGAGTTTTTTTTTTCCTTCTCATTTAGCTTTTTTTAAAGTAAAATTGTAAAACTTGTCTCTACGAATGAAATGATAAAAATGTTACTTCTATCGTACGATTTGCCGAGAAAAGCCACGTGTTGCGATCCTAGACTGCGGCAGTCCACTTGTCGCGCTCCCATTTCGCGTCATGTGGCTTGTCGCGTACCCACTCAGCGGCAGGGTATTATAGCAACACGGTAGGTAGCCAACGCGCATTCCTGCCGCTGACTAGGTGCGTGACAGACCACATGCCTCGATATGGGGTTGCAGCATGTGGCCTGCTACAGTTTAGGATCACGGTACATGGCTTTTTACGCTAAAATCATATAGTAGAGATGTTATTTTTGTTATTTTGTTTATAGAAGAACTAATTTGCTATTTTATTTAAAATACACCATTTTAGCCTAGAAAACTCTAGCAAAGGAAGTCAAACAAGGTTTGGTTGCCAGGACGTCAGGACATGACAACCATACTTGCAGATTGTGGTCTCTGCTGCGAGCAACGCCATGGCTTGCTGTATCCGGACCTTTTGGCCGATACGGTCATTTTTACAACCGTATTTACACTAATGACCGGTTTCACCGAGTATTTGCAAAAATAGCAGGTCGGGCGCGCGGTCAGCCCGCGCCTACGCTGAAGGAGCGACGCGTAGCCGTGGGCGCAGGCTCACCCCGCGCCCGCCCACTGTCCACGCCAACTCAGCTCCGCACTGCTCTCGCGCCCGCCACCTCACCGTCCCCACCACGTCGGCCGAACCCCCTCCTCCCGGGCGCAGGCTCACCCTGCGCCCACCCCCACGTGCCGCCGACCAAAAAAGAAAAACACTATTGCGGGGGAGCGTTGCCACCCCGCTCCCCCGCAATAGTGCCCCTAGGTTAGCCGGGTTAGGTTTAGGGTTAGGTTAGGTTTAGGGTTAGGTTAGGTTTAGTAATTAGGCTATGTTAATTAGATAATTAGTTAGAGTCTGAAATTTAAAGGAATTTTAAAATATAGTAAATGAGTTCTAAAAATTATGAAATTATTTGTGTAGCCTGCTGACACCGTGTACTTGTTTGTGTAAATTTTTCGTAATTTTATCCATTCAGAATTGTTATCGCTAAAACCTAAATTGTTATCCGTGTACTCGCTTGTTTCGGAGATTAATGTTTCATAATTTCATGTGGAATGTATTTGAGATTTGCCGGACTTGGAATGTATTTGAGATTTGCCGGACTATTATGCGGAGAATTAAAAAACCTCGTAGTGGCCATCTTTTCCACCGTCCCTTCTCCCTCCTCCGCACATCTGTCGCCTCATCCAGAAATTTCGGCGCCAATGTTTACGGAATTCCCGGCGCCAACGCCACGACTCCTTCTCCGCTCGACTATAAATACCGAACTCTGGCACTCGCTCTTCGCTCATATCAATTGCGTTTCGATTCTCGTTCTTGCGCTCGTCGCTGAGAACTCAGAACGTAACATAATTAATTTTATTGGGAGATTAATTGTTTTCCTTCTTCTTGTCGCTCGTCGCTCGGCGTTGATTTATTACTTCCCCCGAAGGGCTAATTGATTACTTCCTCCGAAGGGCAGGTAATTTGTGTTATGCTTTTGCCGTTTCTTAGTCAACTAGTCGTAATGAGATAATTTAGGGGTAATTAATTAGTCGTAATTAGTTAGTTGACTAGTAATAAATTAGTTTAGTGCTAATTAATTAGTCGTAATTAGTTTAGTAGTCATCATTACAGCGTATTAAGTAAGTGGAAATGAAGTACTGATATTTTTTAGTGGTAATTAATTAGTCGTAATTAGTTAGTTTAGAGGTAATTAATTAGTCGTAATTAGTTAGTTCACTAGTAATGAATTAGTTTAGTCGTAATTAGTTTAGTAGTCATCATTACAGCATAGTAAGTAAGTGCAAATAAAATACCGGTAATTTTGTAGTGGTAATTAATCAATCATAAGTAGTTAGTTTAGATGTAATTAATTAGTCATAATTATTTAGTGATTGTTGTGGCTTTAGGTATTTTCGGACATGCAAGATTTGTTTGTGTTTTACGGCGATGGCTCAGCGGGCGGACACGATGGGTTGGACCTATCGAAATGCCAAAGACAAGGTGGTCCGGCGGAGGGCTCCACACGATGAATATTCACGAGCCGCGGTCGCATCCGGAGGAGTTCGTCCACGAGCCAACGACGAAGAAAGTTATGATCGAGGCGATCACCTGCACGAATTATGTGTGAGAGCTCGTAAAGGTGAATGGAAGCATAGCATGGAGGCAGTACATGGAGATTGTCTCCCAGCTCGAGACGGCCATTCACGGGAAGCCGATGGTGTACGTAAATTTCGTACATAGGGCATCGGGAAACCCTGATGATGTCGAGGCCTCTACAAGCCGGCAAGCGCAGTCCGAGCTTGAAGATGGCAGCACGGAATGTGCTGCCTCGGAGGGAAGTCCCATGCCTAATTTTGTGCCAAACGAGGGGGCGGAAACATGGTGGTCGGCCCGCATCGACTGCCACGAGTATCTACCAGACGAGCCTCTCGGGTTGGAGTCCGACGAGGACACCAACCCAAGCTCGGATGGTACCGACGAGGACGCACACGAAGCCGGTGGTCCTTACGTGGCATCAAGACTTGATGATATCGCGATGCGTTCGCTCGTACTACCGCAGAAGAATGCTCCGATGGGGTTTGAAGCCGACACCCTCTTAGTTGTGGCGCGCTTCCACGACAAGGGGTCGTGCAACAAGCTATAGCACGCATGCCCCGCCCATCACCGTGTACCGAGTGTACCGGTCCAACCGGGAGAAAGTACGCAGCGATGAAGTGCGTAGTAGAAGGCTGCCACGGCAAGGTCGGCGCTCGCGAGCAAAGATCTTCGACTCGATCTTCACAGTCAAGGAGTTGATCGACCACACTTGCGAGCTTAGCGAGCCCCTGCGGCAGCATCGGAACGTGACTTCCGCATATGTTGCACACCTCATCACGCACCTAGTTGAGGCGGGCGTGTCATCTCCCAAGCCGTTGATGTCGGAAGTCGCCAATAAGGTTGGCTATCCAGTTAGCTACAGCAAGGTCCGACGAGCCAAGCAGAAGGTGATCGAGACTATGTACGGGACATAGGAAGAGGCGTACAACCTTGTGCCGAGATTGCTTCACCAGATTGCCGAATCAAACCCCGGCACGTACATAAACAAGTTTGACCGTGAAGATCCTGGCAAAGGGCCCAACCGCTTCATACTGGACCGAGTGTTCTGGGCTTTCGCTCAGGCCATCGGGGGCTTCAAGTTCTGTCGTCCCGTGCTAACCATGGATGGTACTTTCCTTACGGGGAGGTACAAGGGCACCATCTTCACCGCGGTGGCGGCTGATGCGAATGACCAGCTTCTCCCGATGGCATTTGCCATTGTGGAGAGTGAGAACACATCCAGCTGGCTGTGATTCTTAAAGAACGTGAAGAGGGCGGTGGTGGGAGACCGGCCCAACGTCTGCCTAATCACAGACCGCAATGCTGGGTTATTGGCGGCAATCAACACCATGTAGTGTTCGACGGATCCATCTCACCAGTGGAACGACATGAAATCTAGGTGGTGCATGAGGCATCTTGCATCTAACTTGTTCACGCGGTTCCGCAGTTAGGAACTCATGAAGACGTTCAAAGCATTGTGTCTGCAGAACCAGAGATGGAAGTTTGAGTCTATTTGGAGAGACCTCGAACACCGGACTATGAGGCATACAAGGGAGTCCACTCCGGAGGGGGTGCAACCCAGCAGCGCCATAAGCTTCTCCGAGTGGATTAACGGCCACGCTCCTGAATTGGAGAAATGGTCCCTCCTCTATGACACAGATGGTGCGAGGTATGGGATTATGACGACCAACATGTCCGAGGTCTACAATAGCGTCCTCAAAGGTGTGCGCGACCTCCCTATCACCGCGATCGTTCAGAAGACATGGACTCGCACTGTTGGTTATTTCGTCAATAGAGCCACCGCAGCCAAGCGACAGATGGACGAAGGCAAGCAGTGGTCCAAGAACATGCAGAGACACATGGACCGGAAGATGGAGAAGGCCCGTATGCACGACAACCAGGTGATCGACGGCCTCAAAGTAAAGTACGAGATCAAGCTTCGGCGTAAATACGTCAACGATCATGTAAGGGGGAAAGAAAAGCAGCATGCACCACGGTGATGTGGCGACATGCACCGCAACAAGCGGCTCCTCCACAAGCCATGCTCGCACGTGTACAAGGCATGTGCACAAATGCGCGATGGCTACACCATACATCTCACGAGTACTACGACATGCAGCACCTATTCGGTACATGGAGTGGAGAGTTTCACTCGTACGGCTTGGAAATGAACTATAAGGATCTTTGGCCGGACATGGTGCAATGGGGTCCCAACAGGGACTTGAAGAGAATAGAGAAGGGGCGACGGCAGACGCGGCGCTTCCAGAATGACATGGATGCTAGTCAACGTACCAGTATTAGCCGCACAATCAAGTGCAGGATATGCAAGATCCCTGGGCACTCAATGAAGGATTGTCCCAATAGACCTAGCTCGTCCGGTCGTTATTCAGTGTCGTAATTTCAAGTTTTTCTGTCTTGCTTGTTATGTCTCGATATTTGGATTTTAGGTTTTGGATATTATGATTTCATGGTTCCAAATATGCTATACTTTCCCTTACTTGGAATGTATAAAAAAGGCTAAATTGCAAGTCCATTGGAGATGTCGATATGCAATGCACACGACGCATCCATTAAGCAGTCCATTGGAGAAGGAGTCGCGGCGTTGGCGCCGGGAATTCCGTAAACATTGGCGCCGAAATTTCTGGATGAGGCGACAGATGTGCGGATGAGGGAGGAGGGACGGTGGAAAAGATGGCCACTACGAGGTTTTTTAATTCTCCGCATAACAGTCCGGCAAATCTCAAATACATTCCAAGTCCGGCAAATCTCAAATACATTTCAAATCACATGAAATTATGAAACATTAATCTCCGAAACAAGCGAGTACACGGATAACAATTTAGGTTTTAGCGATAACAATTCTGAATGGATAAAATTACGAAAAATTACACAAACAAGTACACGGTGTCAGCAGGCTACACAAATAATTTCATAATTTTTAGAACTCATTTACTATATTTTAAAATTCTTTTAAATTTCAGACTCTAACTAATTATCTAATTAACATAGCCTAATTACTAAACCTAACCTAACCCTAAACCTAACCCGGCTAACCTAGGGGCACTATTGCGGGGGAGCGGGGTGGCAACGCTCCCCCGCAATAGTGTTTTTCTTTTTTGGCCGGCGGCACGTGGGGGTGGGCGCAGGGTGAGCCTGCGCCCGGGAGGAGGGGGTTCGGCCGACGTGGGGACGGTGAGGTGGCGGGCACGAGAGCAGTGCGGAGCTGAGTTGGTGTGGACAGTGGGCGGGCGCGGGGTGAGCCCGCGCCACGGCCACGCTGCTCGCTCCTTCAATGAGCGCGGTGGCGCGCGCCCGGCCTGCTATTTTTGCAAATACTCAGTGAAGCCGGTCATTAGTGTAAATACGGTTGTAAAAATGACCGTATCGGCCAAAAATTTGTTGTATCTGCTTTCGTGCATACCCTTTCTAATACCCTTTCTAGTTGTAGAACTTTGTCAGGAATAGTCTTTCCTTCGTAGCTTTACACTTTTCATGCGCCATTTTAAATCTTATTCTTCCCCTGTTTCTTTCATTAATTTAGCTCTAACATAGTAATATAGTACCACTCACCCTGAAAACCACACGTAGTACATCTCAATCTCAGACTTACTGCCCAATGTAAATTTTGTTCCTTTTCTTATTTTCTTTTCTTTTAAGCTTTTTTACAATTCAATAAGTGTTTTTACATGATTATACAAGTTTATTTAAGAACATGGAGCAATAACAAATGAAAGCTAATTAAGATGATCAAAACTTATGATGAGCTTGAGATATTAGGAACAAAAATATAAATCCAGACCACACAAATCAACAAAACACATCCAATGTTGCAATGTTGTTGCTAGTTGCTACAAGATTGGGAAAAGTCATTAACTAATTCTACTCTGAATATGTTCGAATATGGCTTCTTGTAATCCCATCAGCCATCAGGTGCCGAAGTGTCCAAGTAAAGAAACACATATATTAGTGATCAAAATAAATAACAAAACAAATTATTTTTCTTCATAGTATAGTTAAAGAATGAACTGCATTAGTTTTCTTTTGGGGGGATTCAACTTTATTAGTATTGAAGGTGCAGTTTATACATCATTTCTTTCGCTTGCAACAACTAAATTACTCCATCCGTTCTTTTTTATTTGACACAGTTGATTTTTCACGGTCTTCGAGATGTGACTTTGACCATAACTTTTTATAACTTTACATTAAGATGTACTAATAATATTATAATATTATGAAAATATTTTCAACGATAATTGTAATGATATAATTTTCATATAGCCAATCTAGATAATTTTAAACATATTGACGGTCAAACTTTAAAAAGTTTGACCGTAAAAAGTCAACTGTGTCAAGTAGAAAAGAACGGAGGGAGTAGTACGACAATTTAACCACATGAGAATAGTGCTTGGAGACCAAACAGGCTCACAAAACGTGCTTACGCCAGTTGAAGATGGCATCTGATTATACACCAGATTAGCTATGTTCACTTCAAGTTCCCAGGTAGTAGTACTATATATTACATCTTCTAGAATCCCCTTCTGAAGCTTCTTATCCATTACTTCATCAGGTTAGTTTTGCAACTCCGTACATTTTTTTGGGGCTGGTTACATATCCTGATAACTTTGTGTTCTGTTGATCCTTGACAATTAATTGTTTGAGCTTCTTTTAATTGTAAATGTCTGCAACACTCGAGGAGTCCTAAACTGAATTAAGACGTGGACACAAAGGTTTTGAGTGGTGCAAGTGTGACCCTTCGTAGCTGACAATTAACATCTCCGGGCCATCTATGGATCTCTCGACTTGCTTTTTTGCACTGCAACGATAATGCGTACACCTATAGTAGCTCCTGCTTTATGTAAAAACAAAATAAAATGGTTAATAGGATGGAGTATTTAACGCGGCTGTCTACCATGCATGCATATATGGACCCAATATGATAATTAAGGCCATGTTGAAATCAGCAGCATAGTTATTTCTTAGAGACTAAGTCCCTAAACTTCAACATAAGTTTCACTTAATGTCTTAGAGCATGTAGAATAGTGTGATGTTAGTTGTCTGTAAGTCTAGTCATATAAGATACGAGATGATATGGATGAGAGAGAGGGAGCATAGAGAATTGAGTCATCTCTCATGCAGTAGTCGACTGTAACACGAGAAACAAGACACATTATACATGGAGGAGTTGTCTATAGAGATATATAAAAAGACAACTCATTGTAAGAGTTGTCTTTAGTGCTGTCTATAGATGACATGAAAGAGCACTATAGACATGCAGCAATTGTGTGTAGCATTGTACATGCACTTAGAATACTTTTAGTTTAAAGAAATTAAAAGCAATACCAATAACCTCGCAAAAAAGAGAGAGAGTGATACCAATAACTTGTATTTATACACTCCATGTCATTTAGATACCGGGAGAGTATTACTCAGTGGCGGTAGCGAAAGATGATTCGAACGTACTAGTCGACAGTCAATCAGTTACTTTCATGGATGAATATTATATTCAGATTGTTGCTTCCATATATGTTAGGCGAGGGAGATATTTGACGAAGGATCTCTACGTCCAGCACATGGAACTGTTCACTTAGCGGATTGCAAGGAGTATGCAATTGCTAAGGTGAGAACGGTTACATTGAAGATGTATAATGGAGTATATCACACATTGATGGGAGTTCGTTATATTCTCAGTTTAAAGAAGAATCTAATATCCGTGAGTTCCTTGAACTTGAAAGTTGTGAGGTATCACTTTGAGGTGAAGTTATGCTAGTTATTTGCAAAGGGTGTGTAATCATAAAAAGTATCTAAAGTAATGGAGGATACCGATTAATATGTAATCATAAGTGAAGAGCAGTCAATGGGAGGTTTGATAAAAATCATGGTCAGGAGAAGGAAATCGTGTTATCAACAGTAGGTACTCAAATCTCATCTGCAGTTATGTGCAGAACTGCGAAGATGGTTGCAAAATCTAGCACGAAGGCGGAGGTGCGAGCTGTTGGAAGAATGAAGATGTGGTAGGACCAACCACATGGTACCGATGAGAAGGTGGAGCTCGGAGGCGGTACAAGCCTATGACATAGAGGGCTGTAAAAACAGGAGGTGCGGTTAACCAAACTACACAACAAAGGAGCTCTCAAGTGGTGGAGGCTTCGAGTAGGCTAGCTTGGACATGTACATTTCAATAATATGCATGAGCCTCTGTGATTGGGGCACTCCTAAAGGTAGGAGAAAAAAAGATTTTTTTTGTAGAAAAAACAAAAATAGCTGAGCCGACTTGGAGCGAATTTTTGGAGATGCACGGTGACTTCAACGAATAAAAGTCAAAGTGGAGATTGTTGAGTGCTAGGTGACTCATACCCTAACCTACTAGGACTTGGAGATGTGTTCAATGATTCTTATCCTCATCCTATTATGATTAGGATTCCTACTTTCTTTTGAAGGGGAACTAGAGGGCACTATATAAAACTATGAGGGGTGGTCATAGAGAACACAAGTCACAAACCAACTCATCCACAGTAAGAGGCCCACAGAAGGATTAGAGGTTAGATTATTCTTTAGCACTAGATTCTTGTATATGGCAAAGATCCGAGGATCCTAAAAGGATCGAGAGGGTTGTGAGAGAGTGACAATCTATTGTACTCTTTTGAGGTTATGCTTAAGAAATTTACAGTTGGCTTCGTCAAATCTTTCTCTCTCATCGTGATTATTTCGTCGCTGTTATTAGGTTCTCTATATGAGATTCATCTACTTCATTCTTGGTACCGTGCACACTCGTACCATATCTCGCAACTCTGATCTGAGACTGCTGTGCATAAAAAAGGCATCAGAGTACAACAATTTGGTTAGCAGTTCTAGTACCAACTAATATACTACAAATCTGTATCTTTATGTCAATTTGGTCGTTTTCCCGCCACCTGACACCAAAAAAAAATCCCTGAAAGAAACATATATTCTACATATCCGGTCGATGCGACCTTGAAACTGAACGAGATTAATACTGGAGTACGTACTAGTACTGCATTTCATATATGCAATTAATTAAGCAACTTTTGGCGATCGACAGTGTATTAGTGAAGCTAACACAGGGATACATTAACGAAGCAGTTAATTTGATCTTAAGCGTCGCCACTAACACGTACGTACTGGCTGCAGCCTACCCATCCTGTGCAGTTCCAATCAAGGCAAGCAGCCAATGTTAATCCAGTACATTGCATGCAATTGGTGAACGAAGCAGCATATCCGCGTATGCCATGCACCGCGACCAATTGAGGCAATCCTACGATGTAATGCAAGGATCACTGTGTAAACAGTGCACACAGTGATCTGTGAGTGAGTAAATAGTACTCATCAGTAATACGATAGAAACGGTAAAATGTTTAATATGGTGGTTTTGCTGTAGCAAAAAATACTGTATCGATTGATCTAGATCTTTGCTTTTCGATCAGACGGTGGAGATCGACTTCTAATACATGATGTAGATCCTTTGTATTGAATCCATTTCCGGACGCGCAAGGGACACTAGCAGTAGACATCTGCCTCCCGCACGTGTACGGCGCACACGTGTGCACATGGATTCGGGCACTTAATTATACCCACTCGAACATGCTTGACATAAGACATACGCACACATGCAAACTAACAAACGAAGAGAAGAGAAGAGAAGAGAAGAAACTAGCGGCAAGGCTATGTTTGGGATTCCTTAAAAAAGGCTATGTTTGGATGTGTTTCCTAGGATTTCTGTATTAGCTACTCTATTCAGTAATATGCACGTACTCTTGGTGAAAGGCTGGGGAAAAAAATCCTTTTGACTGATTAATACAGTACTAGCTGTGTGTGCTCTAGTTACCGGTTGTAGGATAGTTACGTTGTCAATTCATGTAACTACACATATATATATGCATTTAGTTGGACGTCTTATATAAGGGAGAAAACGGACCGAATACGAATCAAATAGTAGTAAAGTCATATTCGTGTTTGTATTTTTGAACGAATATGAATTCAAATATGCTCGAATGCGAATGCGAATCGAATTTAATAACAAATACAAACAATACGAATCAAATATCTACTTAGTTCAGTCAGATTTATATATCTTCGTAACTTATCTACTTAGTTCAGTCGGAATCAGATATCTTCGTAACTTATATAACATGAGGATATTAGCAGTCGTAGGCCCTTTTCCCCACAACATGAGTGCCCTTGCACTGGGTTGTGGTGTAGTGAGCGATGCCACGTACAATAATTTGTTGATGTAACTATTCTAATCTTTTTTTTCTCGAGGAAAGCTATTCCAATCTCAATGAAAATGGTTGGCAGTTTTCTCTTGACACCACTTCGAAAAAAAAAACATTAGAAATCGATGAGCAAGTAATGCAAACCAAACAATGCGATGATAGGAATTTAGGATGATCGACGTTGAAGAAGATTAAGACACAATTAATCGATGTGTAAGAAGCTAGATTGCTCACCTGGGGTGCGGGTTGTTCTTGATGAGCTTCTGCCCGTACTTCCTCCACCTGTAACCATCGCTCGGTAGCTTCCCTCCGCTGCTCCTGACCCTCGCCGTGTACTTGCTGTTGATCTCTGCACTGCCCCTACTACCCCACGGTTCAAATCTGCAACAATCCAAAGGAAAACATGGCTTCTCTTGCATAGTACATGTGAGCAAGTTAGGCACACCCCGATGCACATACAGAGACGACGGTGAGGCGGAGCGGCGGGTGGAGCTGTTCGGTGGGCACTGCGATGCCAGCGCCTTCTCGACGTCTTGGATCGTCGGGCCGGAGTAGGCCGAAGGGAGAGCATTCCTCATCGCCGCCGGTGGTTCTTGATCGGCCGGAGTACTGCCGCTGAGCATGGCTCCAGTACCGCTGGTGCAGGAGTCGAAGCAATCGGCCGTCAGCGTTGTCGTCGAAAGAGCAGTGCTCATCATCATGAGGAGCTCGTCGTCGTTGAGGAGCTCGTTTACGAGCTGCTCGTCGAGCTCGCCGGACCAGTTGTCCATGTCGTCCATCGGCGCTCGCGGCGCTTGATCTGGCTGGCTGTATATGGAATTGGAAATATGTTCTTTAGAAGTTGCCGACGGCTGGGGTAGGAGCAATGGAAAAGATGGCTATATATAGCTGATGTAGCGTAGCGGTGTGTGCGCGCACGCGCGCGAGAGGGAGAGGGACGTTTTCCTCTAGATTGCGTAGTTGGAAGCGCGCAGCTCTCAGGCTTCATGTGACGGACGATTACCCTGTCGACCTCCTTCTCCGTACGTACGCACGGTTGCATATCTGTATCATGAGATCAAATTTAATGAAACTAGCAGGTGTCCGTACAATGACGGGACTATATCTATTACATATTATTCAAATATTCAATATTAGTATTTATTGGTGTCAGTTGTTTGATTTTTTTCCCTAATTATAGATCGATTTTATCGACAAATTATGTTTTTCTACTTTCATCTCCAACAGCAAGCTCAAGTATTAATCCATCCCTCTCAGCTGCTATTTCTTCCAATACAATACTCTACTACATAGTTAACTTCTATTTTTCTCCAATTATTACTTAATACTGACCATTGCAACATCAGACACGCACACATGTGCAACCGTCGCCGATCCCTGCTGGGGACACTCGTCACGCTCTCTCCGGTGGCTTCGAGCCTATTCCCTACGGCTGCATCATCTCTACTCCGAGCTCTTTGCTCCTATGCTTATGTACGCCCATACTTTTATTTGTACGGATGCATGTATGTATATATACATGCATGATGTTATACGTGATTGATGCTATCTTCTCTTGTGTCGGTCGCTCCTCTTCTTCGACGTTGCTCACCTCAACATTATGACTTCCTCACTAACCACGACGACCTCTTATCTTCATTGATGCCGATATGTTTGCTTTAGTCGCTGTCTAACTATACGAAGAATCTTCATGCCATCATCAGTGGCGTTGTGTCCCTCACCAACGATGCACGCTCCTAGTTACCCGATGGTCTCATATCGTCCATAGCTCGTCTTCAATGCTTAGCTTCATCTCCTCTCTGCTATTGATTTTCCATCATCGAGTTTCTTTGGCCGCTGACTTCTTCAACAACACCAACGCTCACCACTCGTTGTCACGACCACTGGCTCCATCGACTCTGGCCTTTCTCTTCAATGACTCTAGTGAACAGCACGACATTGTCATAATCTCCGCTGTCGCCACCTCAGTTCTTCGCTTTCCCATGGGTCAATGCCTTCTTACAAGACAGACAACGCCACTACACTCGTTTGTAGTCTCCTCCGACACTATTCGTGCTATCTAGAGGTGGCCAAATGGGTCGTGCCAGTTGGCTCGACCCAAAACATTGGACTGTTGGCCCGACCTAGGTCCAGCACGGCCCGACGAGGCGTGCCATTCTTGGGTATGCCATGCCGGGCTGAGCCGCCCATTTGGCCACCTCTAATGCTATCCTCGTTATAACTTTTATTTTTATTCAAAAATCCAGTTATTTTTTATTGGACTCTGTATACAAATCAAATTGCTATTTTTAAAAAATTTATTAGTAAATTTAGTTATTTAGGGATTTTATTTTGGAATTCGTACCGAAATCAAATTGTTATTTTATTTTATATTTTTTAATTCCGAATTTTAATTATTTTTGTTGGAATTCATATACAAATCCAACTGTTAATTGCTCTTTAATTTTTTGTTCCAAATTACATTTATTTAGATAGTTTACTTTGTAATTCATATAAAAAACAAATTGCATATTTATTTTATTTTTATTTCGAATTTTAGTTATTTTTTGCTTGAATTTGAATACAAATTCAATTACTATTTGTTTTATTCTGAATTATATTGATATAGGGATTTTACTTTTGAATTCGTGTCAAAACCAAATCCTAATTTTTTTAATTCCATATTTCAATTTTTTTTTGTTAGAATCCATATACAAATCAAATTGCTAATTTTTATTTATTTTTTATTATAAATTATATTTATTTAGGGATTTTACTTAGAAAATCATGTAAAATCAAATTGTTAATTTTATTTTATTTTGATTTTGATTTTCAGTTATGTATAGATTGTACTTGAGATGGATTCTTTTTTTTTTTTAAAAAAAAAGACTGTTATAATCTGGATCCACCACAATCGACGATGTAGTTTTCTCTATCTCTTTTTCACTGATTAACGTGGTAATTTCTAACATTTGAAAGCAAACATAGTGGGTTTTTTACTTGCTTTAATAAGATATTAGATGACAAGCGTTTTCGAAGAAAGAAAGAAGGAAAGGAAAGAAACGAAAAGAAGGGAGACGTATGAAACTATGAATGACACACGCTTCATTACCAATAATCTTCACGGCGCAAAGATGTCCACTTTAGGGTAACCACCTGATCGATCTGCACAACGACCTGACGATACATGCTGGTAAATGGGCAGTAATAGTACTGTGGATCATAGCATCCATCCAAACTTCACGATCAGCCAATATTCAAATACCTAAAGCTAAATGCTTTAGTTCTCTCTTTATTTCAAGATCGTTACATTTGTTAATGTCACACACGTGATAAGCAGTACGCTGCAACTGCTACTGCTACTTGCCACCAGCACACCATTACAGCATGAATGGTGAACCATGCTGCTGCTTTATTGGCCTCGAGAAGGCAAGGTCAGTAGTGCTTTGATAGCAACGCTCCTCCTCAATTATCCTACGTACATGCTAAAAGAGCAACAGGCACAGATTACATATTGATATTAGTTGGTCGATTAATCAAGCAGGAAAACGTGCGGCTCCGGTGTCATGTTACTTTTAGACGTACGCTAGAAATTAATATGGCGACATTCGTCGATGATGCTTTTAAGGTATGTACAATGGTACAGACAACTGCTGTCTATAGCAACTCTCTATGTCACCTATAGACAGCACTAAAAACAGCTCATATAATAGTTATGGTGATACAGTCGGCTACAAGATTGTAGACAACATACAATCTTTTAATGCTTTTCTTGTTTCTAATGTTACAGTCGACTACAAGATTGTAGACAACATCTTTCTTTCTCTTCATTCTCTTTCATCCACGTCAGCAAAAATTCTACGTGACAGAGGCTATAAATAGCTGACATAAGCCCCATTATATACGCTCTTATGCATTAACCATGGAGCAATTCTGCAGACGTAATGCAGCAGCTGCTGCTAGCCTGCTACCTGCCAGCCGCCAAACCAATGGCTTCAAGTTAGCTTGGCAGCAAATGGTTGGGCTACAAAACTGAGAAGGCCATGCCTTGCGGAAAATTTTTTTATAGGACCTGGTTCACAATTCCATTAATGTAGACCAATTTCACTATGTGATATGTGTCTTTTCACGAATCTCAAAACGTGACATGCTAGCCTTCAGTATTCAATTCGTGAAAATTCACACCAGTGATTTATAAGACTATGTGCTATGAGATTCGTGAAAAGACACGTGTCATGTGATGGAGTTGGTTTACATCGATGAAGTTGTGGACCAGGTCCTATAGGATTTTTTTTCCATACCTTGCCTCCCTCCCTAATCATGTCTCCTGTGGCAAATAGCAAAGCTGCCTCACAGAGAGGCATCAAAATGCAGGTTTTGATTCTGATAATTCCTATATATCATCCCTTGTTCCTGTTTCTGTATGCCTTCTCTTGTTCTTGTTTGTCTGCTTCTTTACATATGCATAAATACAAGTGTTTTTTATGTCCTCTCTTGTTTCCTGCTTCTTCCTCAAAAAAGAGAGGCATTCCATTCATGAACAGTAGATCTAGTACTACCAGAGTTAATGCTGGTGTTTAAGATAGAAAGGCACAGCACCATAGCGTGAAGGCCTGCAGGGTTTGATATGCAAGCAGAGTAGTTCGTGTGGTTAGATACTTAGGTTGCGGATTAAAGACTAAGTATGTCGAGCTAGCTAGCATATTGTTGGAGAGTTCATGTTAGAATTAAATAATGAGTTAGACTCTACTGTGAGACTATAAATAAAGGGTGTGGGATCCTACGGGAAACACACAATATTCCAACAATCTACATGGTATCAGAGCCACCGTCCACCACCAAACCCTAACCCTAGCCCTTCACGTACCTCAGCCGTCGCCGCTGTCGTACCTCTGCCGCCGCCTCCGTCGTTCCCCCTCCCCCTTTGCACCGGACGAATCCGGACAACCGCCGCTCGGGCCGCGCCGCTGCTGCGCGCGGCGCGGGCCGCCGCACCGCTTCGGTTGTGCGGACCGCCGCCGCCGGGGTAGCATGGGTCGCCACCGCCGCCGAGTCGCGCGGGTTGTGTGGACCGCCATCGCCGCTCGAGTCGCGCGGGCCGCCGCCGCTCGAGTCGCTCAGGCCACCGTTGCTCGGGTCACGCAGGTCACCACGTCGCACGGGCTACGCTGGAAGCCGCCACCGCGAGCCGAGGACCCGCCGAGGAGGAAGAGGGGCGAGAGAGCCGAGAACCCGCCGAGGAGCTCGCCGATTCGGGGGATTCGGGGGAAGAAGAGATCGGGAGAAGGGGGATTGGGAAGAAAACTGAGGAAAGAGCAGCCTCTCGGGAGAAGAAACCGAGGAAACCTCTCGGGAGAAGAGACCGAGGAAAGGTTAATTGCTTCTTTTTATGCTACCGTTCTGCATGATTTGGACAATTGTAAAGACAGTCATCCAGGTTCGGCAGTTGATGCGTGAAGAATTGTCGTGATCGTGGGAGATACGCGCGGCATATCTTGGCAGTAATTGGCATTGCTCTGGTTGTTTGAGAAGATGAACCCTGAAGAAATTGAGGCTGTGAGGAAGGAGGAGGAAGAAGCCGCAATGAGGGCGGTAGAAGAGAGAAGAAAGACAGTTGTTGAGACTACTTCCTCGCTAGTAACTCAAGGTGACATAAGAAGCATGTTACAAGACCTCTTTACAACAGGTATGATAGGTCCGAGGGTTGGTGCAGGGTCATCTGACTTAAATCTGGAGCTAATGCCGAATGATATAAAATTGGAAGGAAGTAAAAAATTACCTGAGTTGGTCTAGAAGGGCTCAGCTAATTTTGAGGATGAAGGGGGTGGGGCACTACCTGCGGGAGACTTGCGTTGAGCCTGCAAACAAGGTGAGCATGGATTGGAGGATGTGGAACACCACCAACCCTATGGTGGTAGCTTGATTGCTAACTTCGATGTCTCCATCCATCGCTCGAATGGTGGAGATGATGCAGAGTGCACCGGTGATGTGGAAGATGTTGAGCAACATGTACTCCGAGGCAGAAAATGTGATGATGATGGTGGAGGTCCAAGGCAAGGTGGAGGCCCTGAAACAGGAGGAGAACACTGTCCAGGAGTATGCTATTGAACTATAGCAACTGTGGGCAGATTTAGATCACTATGATCTACTTCAGTTAACATGTGCTGGTGATATTGAGGCTGGTAGAGTGTGGCTGCAACGCAGACGGGTTACACACTTTCTAAAAGGACTGAACCCGAAGTTTGAGATTCGAAGGGCTGTCATATTTCACTTAACAAACTTGCCTACTATGGAGGAGGCTATTTCGACAATGGTGCAGGAGGAGGTTCGACTACGAGTAATTGGGGATAACAACCCGGTTCGATCCACATATGCCATACCAGATGATAGAGAGTGCTACAACTGTGGGATAAAAGGACATCTGAGCCGTGCTTGTCCTTCTCCACAATATGGAGGTTGAGGTCGTGGTGGTCGTGGAGGCCGAGTTGGAGATTATCGAGGCCGAGGTGGAGATCGAGGTCAAGGTGGAGATCGTGGTGGTCGTGGAGATGGAGGTCGAGGACGGGGTCGCGCTGGCCCTAGAGCTAATATGGCCCTGACAGAGGAGATCACGTCTGTTACTCTGACAGGCGATCAAGCTATGCAATGGGAGAAGTGGCAGCAAAGAAAGGCATTGGAGGAGACTTCTCATGATTCCACCTCCTTTGGTCACTTTGCAAATTACGCCCACGTGGACGAAGGTACTCAAGCACATGCCATTGCATCCACATATAAGCACTCTCGTATTGATTGGATCATAGATTCAGGGGCATCCAAGCATGTCACAGGTTCTCTTAGTGCTTTGCATCTTACACCCCATATACTCATTCTGAAACTGTCCAAACAGCTGATGGGACCACTCAGCTTATTCAGGGTGTAGGATCTGTAGAGTGCACACCATCTATTGCTTTGTCCTCCGTCTTGCATGTTCCCTCCTTTTCAGTCAACCTTCTTTTAGTTAGTTCTACCATTGATCAATTCAAATGCACTGTCACATTTGATGAGGATTCGTGTTTGTTCCAGGAGAAGAGAACTGGGAAGAGGATTGGGACTGGAGTAAGGCGTAATGGGCCATGGTACATTGATCAGGTTGATGCGGCATTGGCTGTGGCTGTAGGAGGACTTGGGAGAGAAGTTTTGTTGCATCATCGTCGCTTAGGATATTTATCATTTGAGAGTTTAAGTCAGTTATACCCTCATTTGTTCAAAAGGGTAGACAAGAGTAAACTTGTGTGTGATGCTTGTGAGCTTGGAAAGCATACACGGTCTACATATAGTAGTATTGGTCTTCGGAGTTATGAACCTTTTATATTAATACATTCAGATGTTTAGAGTCCGTGCTCAGTTACTTCTGTGAGTATTTTTAAGTGGTTTGTCACATTTATTGATTGCTATACTCGTATGACTTGGATTTATATGATGAAGCACAAGAACGAAATCCTTCGGTGCTTTCAGGATTTCCATAGGCTGGTTGCTACCCAGTTTGACGCAAAGGTTCGGATTCTTCGATCAGATAATAGAACTGAGTATGTTAATAAGGAGTTTGCAGCGTATCTCTCAGAAAAAGGGATACTTCATCAGACTACTTGTCCAGGAATCCCACCTCAGAAAGGAGTGGCTGAAAGGAAGAATCGACATTTGTTGGAGGTAGCACGTTCACTCATGTTCAGATGAATGTGCCAAATGGATTGTGGAGCGAGGCAGTAATGATGACAGTGTATCTCATCAATCGCATGCCATCTCGAATACTTGGGATGAAGTCTCCAGCTGAACTTCTTTTGGGTCAACGGGAGTTCAAGGTGCCTCCCAAGGTGTTTGGTTGTGTGTGTTTTGTACGAGACCATCGACCATCGGTTGGCAAGTTGGATCCACAGCCATTGAAAAGTATGTTTATAGGCTATTCATCGAGTCAGAAGGACTATAAATGCTGAACCCAGTTGAACGAAGGTTGTTCGTGAGTATGGATGTGACATTCCGGGAGTTTGAGCCTTACTACATGAGTGGAGGTACTCTTGATCAGTATTTGGAGCTCTCTCCTATCATCGAGGTTGACAGTCGAGAGGGGGAGAACAAGGAGAGTCAACGAGAAGAAGAAGTTATTGTGGGAACAATTCCGTGTCCAAATCTAACGGAATATGCGAGAGATGTCCTAGCCCGAAAAGAATTGAAGGTTTATCAGCGAAGACGCTTTGGGAAACAGGGGGAGAAGCAGAGAGACGAGCAGTTAGCACCTGAGCCACCAACAGCAGAACCAACGGCGGAGCTTTCTGAACAGCCGGTCTTGCCACAGCCTGAACAGCTTTCTGAACAACCGGCCTTGCCAGTTGATCCAGTCCCAAATCCCTCCTCGGATCTCTCTCCATCAAGTTCCTTGCCTCCCCTTGGAGCAAGTGGTAATGTTCATTCTAATCACTCTCATTTAGAATTACCACTTGCACAACGTAGAAAAACTAGAGCTAATGCAGGAAAGCCTCCAGTCCAGTATGGCTTTGAGCATGACATTGCAAACTTCATCTCATATTCCCATATCTCACATGCATACAAAGCATTCATTGCATCTCTTTAGACAGTGCATGTTCCAAAGGATTGGCGAGCTGCTAAGCATGATCCTAAGTGGACGGATTCCATGAAGGAGGAACTTAGTGCACTTCAGAAGAACAAGATATGGGATCTTGTTCCACTTCCAGCGGGGAAAAAAGGCAATAAGATGCAAATGGGTGTTTACAATTAAGCAAACTCCTGAAGGCAAGATAGAAAGATACAAGGCACAATTGGTTGCAAAAGGTTATAGTCAAACATATGGGATAGACTATGATGAGACCTTTGCACCAGTGGCGAAGATGAGCACGGTAAGAACGTTGATCTTCTGTGCAACTAACTTTGGATGGCCCCTACATCAGTTGGATGTGAAGAATACTTTTCTACATGGTGATTTACAAGAGGAGGTATACATGGAGTTCCTCCAGGCTTTGAGAACAGGCAGACTGAGAGGAAGGTGTGTAGACTCAAGAAGTCATTATACGGTCTGAAGCAATCTCCAAGGGCGTGGTTTGATAGATTCAGGCGTGCAGTCTATAGTATGGGCTATTCTCAGTGCAATGGATATCATACTGTGTTTTATAGGCATAGAGGGTCACATATCACTATATTGACAGTCTATGTTGATGATATTGTGATTACAGGAGACGATACCGAGGAAATCAAGTCCTTGAAGAAAAAATTGGAAGAGACATTTGAGGTGAAAGATCTTGGACCTCTTCGATACTTTTTTGGGATTGAGATTGCTCGTTCTTCGAATGGTATAGTTCTCTCTCAGAGGAAGTGTAACATCCCAAATTCTGTACTTGTGTTTCAAATGTAAGAAAATGAGTAGAAATTAAAACTTTTTCTTACATCATGTATTTCCTGTGTGTACTAAACAATTATTGTACAAGAGTATGGAAATACAAAGTCACAAGTCTTTTGATCCAAATCTTGATCCTAAAAAAAAACAATCTTGTCCAATCTTGTGATCCTTCTCGGGGAAATATTTTTCCTAAGTCCTAGGGTTGATATGTGACCTCTCTGAAAAATTTCACAATTTTTAGAAATTGTTCGAATATTTTTAAGGGTCAGACAAACTTGTTTGACATGTAGTCAAACCCTAGCTCAAAACATTTTATAATTTTTGGAGGAAAATGTACAGCACAAAAACCTCTAGAAATTTTACACAAAGTCCATCTCAAGGTTAGCAAGCTACTGTCAAAATTTCATAAAATTTGGAGTTAGTTTGCTACCTCAATTAAATCCCCAAGTTTCAGCTGTTATTTTCAAACTCAGTTTGGTTTCACTGTTCCTCGGGTGCACCAGAGTCTGGCTCGTGCCAACTGGCTCGGTCAAACCACCTAAAAGCATCAGCCCGCGCCCGTGCAACCTCGCCAGCCCCGCAGCCCTTGGATCTCAATCCAACCCGCTCGACCTCCTCATGTTCTATTTGCAAAGACAACCCTCTAGGACCTTCTTTGCACCTTTTGCAAAGACCACCCTGGGGCGTCCTCCTCAGACCTCCTCGACCACCCCTAGCACTTGGGTGATCGTGGGCCGCCCATCTTCAGATCTGTAGCTCAGACCTCCCCTAAGTGCTAGGACCTCTAATCCTTATTTAGAATATGAGCCCTTAGATTCTCATCCAACCGTTCAGACCTCCCTAGTTGGAGCTCTGTGCTGATTTTAGCCATTGAGCTCTTTGACCGGTCCTCCCTGGTTCTCTCGCTGACTGGTGGGGCCGGTCCTTATCAAATTTTGTGCGCATGGCAGTAGGGAGCAGTGCCTTGTCAACTCTAGGGCTAACAAACGGCTATGTGCTGCCAACATTAAATGTGTGGCAGCCCTTTTGCTCAAAAGTCTCTCTGTCACCTACTCCCATCATTTCGAGTGTCCTAGCTTGTTGAAACTGTGGACACTGCCTTTGTTCTTCCTCTCCGGCTATATATTGAGCCCGAGCTTCTTCCTTAAGCTCCTTTGGATCCATTCTTGCACCTCTAGCTTCTTTCTCTGCTCTTGTGCTCAAAACACCCGAAAGCCTCTGCCACCATTGCTGGACCTTGGAGCTCCCAGGCGACCTTCGAGCTCCAGTGGTTCAATATTGCAATATTGGCTATCACTTTGTCATCTTGGTCACCTCAAGTCTCCCTAACTTGTTTTGTTTAAACCTTCACAGAGGTTGACAATTTGGAGAGCCTGTTTCCGGGGCCGGATTGGTCGTCTTCCCCAACTCCGGCGAGCACCACCGTCACCGGAGCTCCTGCGACCATTCTTGGACCTCCTTCATTTCCAGGTTAGTACTTTAGTTTTAGAAACCCGGTAGCTTTGAACCTCGTTAGCCTTTCATTTTGCCGTAGTTGGTCTCCTTCGGTCATCTCCGGCTAGCTGCCGGTAGGGTGCATTCTTGCCCTAGTTTTCGGTGCCTATAGGTTCTCCTTACTATTTGGAACCTAGCCGTGCTTTTGGTTTTCGTCGGCGAAGTCCCCGTCGCTGGCGGTGAGCTAAAAACCGAGTTCATGTTTTTGTCGTGCCTTACTCGGACAAGTGCTGTAGCCCAATGATTAGCATTTAAGTTGTCCGAGAGCCTAATCATTAGGGTTAAATGTTGTTCTTGTCGGCAAGCCATGGGTGTAGTTAGTGTCCCCGACCTCTTAGTTTCAATCGTGGCCGTTTAGGACCACCCCGACCCAGATCTCAGCCGTTAGATCTCCTAGTATAAGTCTCTAGTCGCCAGACCTCCCGCTGAAATCCTGGCCGTTAAAGACCTCCGTAGGTTAAATCCCAGCCGCTAGGATCACCCTCCGCATTGGGGTCCTCTTTGCAAAGGACCTACTTGAGGTCCTCTGTGCGAAAAGACCTCCCTTAGTCGTTTTATAAAAACCACCCCTAAGCCACATGCAGAGGTCCTCTTTGCAAAGACCACCCCGGTCTTTTGTAAAGAGAACCTTCAAAACTACCTTTGGGGTCCTCTTTACAAAAAGACCGCCTCTGGTCCTTTGTGAAGAAGACCGCAAGACCTCCCTCCGCTCAGATCTGGACCGTTCAGGACCTCCTCGCGGAGATCTGAGCCGTCCCGACCTCTCTCTGTTAAACACCTATCTCATAGGGCCTCCCGGCGAAGATCATGGCCATCCATGACCTCCTCGGTGAGATCCTAGCCGTCCTGACCTCCCTCGTTTTCATCTTAGCCGTTCACGACCTCCCCCTGGATATCGTGACCGTCTAGGACCTCCTCCATTAGATCCGTAGCTTTAGGACCTCCCCGTCAGCTCTGGACCGTTAGATTTAGATCTAATGGGCTAGACCTCCACAGTCTATTTACAACTCTATCGCTTAGTTTCTCTCTTTGTCGTTCATCTCTAGATCTACGGCTCAGATCTGGAGGACATACAGACCACTCCGGATGCGATCTTGATCTAGGCCGTCCATCTCAAGATCCAAGGCCCGAGCGTTCCATCTCGCGTGGGCCATCAGATCTAAATCCATCGGTGGAGTCGTTGGCAGTTAAGACCTCCTCAGTAGATCTTAGCCGTCAAAGACCTCCCTCCTTCAGATCTCACCATCCAGACCTCCTCTCTTAGACCTCCACCTTAAGGACCTCCTGTTGGATCTGGGTCATCAAGTCTGGATCTAACGGCTAAGACCTCCCCTAGGCGCGATGAGGTCTTGGCGCCCAGGTGCTCGTGGTGGAGTTCGCGCCTGTGCTCGTGTGCCGTGTGATTTTCGATCAACGGCCCACGACCTCCCCAGTTTGAGTCGGTTTTCCAGAATAAGTCCCGAAAGCTTTTATTTGCAATTTATTAATTGTTTTAAACTTCAAAAATACATATCTTTTTCTCTGTAGCTCCAAATTTAACAAACTAAAGTTCTATAAATGCATCTGTTAAAGTACTTTAGCATAACCTATGTTTTAAAGTAGTCTTTAATTCTGAGATTAACCATGTCTTAGTTTTATAACTTGGAAAAATCATAACTAAATCATTTTAACTCCAAATGAGGTGAGACCACTTGTGTTAGCCTTAAAATATCAGTAGCTATCTACCATAAAAATTTCAGCTACACCACCTTTCTAGAAATTTTCGCCAAACAATTTAATTATATGAATAGTAACAGATTGCATTTTTTTAGCCAAACCAAATTATTTTGATCATATCTTTTGCATTAAGAGTCCAAATCAGTTGGTTCTTGTTTCTAAATTTGTTATAAATCATGCCCTTGCTGCTGTAAAATTTTCAGAGTATTTGGATCAAGTTGGTTTTAGAGTCTTTTTCGTTTTCTTTGTTCTTATCGGTTCTTTTTCGCTCTTTCGGTAGGTTCCGACGATTGTGCCATCCTTGAGAGTGATCCTCTGCAGCATAGTGAGCAACAACAGCCAGGCAAGCAGTTTGATCATTTCCCATTTCATCCCATTACTTTTAAAGTCTAATACTTTGTTTAACTTGTATGTATGCATTGCTATTTTGTTGTTAAATTCATTAGTTAATCCTCTAGTTGCATAATCTGTAGGTAAATAATTCTCCTCTACTACCTGAGCCTAGGTTATTTGCTGTGATTAGAGTTCGTTGGATGAACTCTTATCACTTAGTAGACTACGAATAAATATTGCTTAGCCATGCCTAGTTATCGGTAGTATCGGGCGATCATCGACTTAGTCGATGATCTTGATCACACTAATGTTACTATTATTCCATTATGTCCAACCTTGTGTTTTACTACTTTGCAAATCAAAAACTGAAACTTGGGCACAATGGTATGTTGGTGTGATCTGTTGGGTGTGATTGGAATGGTGCCTAAGTCCCCAAGGACCGAGTTACTTGTGTCACTAAGCCAAGCGCTGATTGCGTGCTAACCACACGAGAGGGATATGGGACCTCTCTTGACTAAGTACTTTGGGAGGTGTTAATTATGAGCTGGTCGGTGGGTGTGTTGAAACTGTGTGTGTGTGTGTGTGGTGTTGGGAGGGGAGCATTAGCAGACCGGTTAGGCTGTTTAATGTATCCTTATCCCCGTGGGTTGCGGCTCTTAATTAGCATCGTCCATTGGAAAGCGTCTTGTTAGACTTAGCCGTGCCGGCATACCAAAGGAAGTATGCTAACCGTGGCTGGTGGAAAGGCGGTCTATCGTGTGGGTACATTGGTACACCCCTGCAGGGTTAAAACTATTCGAATAGCCTCGTCCTAGGTTATGGACATTGCTTGGTAAGGTCGTGCAAGAACTAGACTACAACCTTTTAAAAACTTAAAACTTGACATGGGTAGTATGAAGGGGTACTTCATGCTATTGTTGTGGTGACTATTGGGTTATTCACTTCCAGGATGTTGTTGTCATCTATCTATTGTTATAATTGTTTCTCGGTTATTTGAACAATAAGAATTAATTGCAAACTTGCTTTTAAATGTATTACCTTATTGCAAATAAAATTTGCTTTATGCTGAAAATAAGTCCAGAGCCTCCTCCATTTAAATAAGGTTGCATGTAGTTAATTATAGTTCTGTTATCTTACACGTCAGTCTTGCGGGTACAAAAACAATTTTTGTACTCAGATGCTATGCTTAATTGTTTTGTTGCAGAGGAAGAAGGTGAGCCCGAAGGGCCTCACTTTTGTGAGATATGTTGTGGCGGTGTCTGAAACGATTAGCTTGGCGGTCCAGTTGGTTGGCTTGTGGGTAAAGGCACACTGATTGGCTTTTGTTTATCGCCATCTTATGTCACTTTTGCTTCCGCTGTTTACTTATTAGTTGTATGTCATTTGGCCGGTCGGCCTCTTGTTTGTAATAACTCTTTATATTATGTATGTCTTTTGAACTTGTGTTGTGCTTCAGTTCTATGTGAATGAATGGGATTGATGCACCATTTTGTAGCGAGGTGTGTATACTGCATTTCTGGGAAGTATACATATCTCGAGGCTTGGTTTATCTGATTTGTGATGCTAGGACCAATGGATGGTTAAGCATTACAAGCCAAATAAACCAGGGTCCTCACAGGAAGTATGTCCTTGATCTGCTGGCAGAAACAGGTATGCTTGGGTGTCGCCCTATTGCTTCACCTATTAATAGGAATCACAAGCTATGTGCTGAGTCGGGAGATCCCGTTGACAAGGAAGCTTATCAAAGACTTGTTGGGCGTCTCATCTATTTATGCCATACAAGACCTGATATTTCATATGCAGTGAATGTGGTTAGTCGATATATGCATGATCCCAGAACATGACACATGGATGTTGTCTATCAAATCCTGCGGTATTTGAAGAGTAGCCCTAGGAAAGGCCTTTGGTTTAGGAAGAATCAACATCTAAATGTGGAAGGGTATTGCGATGCTGATTGGGCGAGCAGTGTGGATGACAGGAGATCTACCTCTGGATATTGCATCTTTGTGGGAGGTAACCTTGTGTCATGGAGAAGCAAGAAACAGGAGGTTGTGGCTCGGTCTACTGCAAAAGCAGAGTACAGAGCAATGGTGTTGAGTGTGAGTGAAATGACATGGATGAAGGGGTTATTGTCCGAGCTTCAAATATGGTGGAATAATCTATTGGTGTTGCATTGTGATAATAAATCTGCAATCAACATTGCTAACAACCCAGTTCAGCATGATCGTACCAAGCACATTGAGATTGACAGGTTTTTTTTATCAAGGAAAAGCTCGATGGCAGAATGTTGAAATTAGAGTATGTCAAGTCTGGTGAACAGTTAGCTGACTGTTTTACTAAAGGGTTAGGTCTTAGTGAGGGTGCTACAATATGTAACAAGATGGGCATGATTGATATCTTCGGCCCATCTTGAGGGGGAGTGTTGGAGAGCTCGTGTTAGATCTAAATAATGAGTTGTATTAGAGTTGGACTCTACTGTGAGACTATAAATAAAGGGTGTGGGATCCTACGAAAAACACACAATATTCCAACAATCTACACATATCTGGCTATCCGCGTTTTGCAATCCGATCGATCATTCTCGGTGCGCAGCTAGCATCCGACGAACTGCCATATGCATTCGTGAATCGTGAGACAAGATGCGCTCTGATTCGGCCATGGCATGGCTGAGAGATTCTCCATCGCCAGCAACACGAATAGTACTTGCTTGTGTGGCCTCGTGGGTTGTCCTTGGACCGAGAGCAATGATCTGGACGGAGATGGGAGAGGGATTGGCACGGGTAGGGGTGGAAACGAGCCGAGCTGAGTCAGCTTGAGCCAAGCTCGTTTGGGCTCGGATGAACAGTAAGCTCGGCTTGGCTCGGCTCGTTTCGGTAACGAGCTGGGAGGGAGGCTCGGCTCGGCTCAGCTCATTTCGGTAACGAGCTGGGAGGGAGGCTCGGCTCGGCTAGAAATTGAGCTCGAGCCGGCTCGAACAGGCTCGCGAGCCTCCCAGTTCTCAGACAATCACGTTCATGCATCACGCATCGATGCTCCTCCTGGTTCTCAATCACGAATCAAAATCTCACACAATCACGCATCAAAATTGCTCTAACAAAAGCATAAAATTGGACAAGCAACTAGCAAGCATCAATGCATCACACACATCATTCACATTAGAGATTCACAATCACAGTCACAGAGGAACAGGAGGAGCCAGGAGGCAGGAGGGCCTCCACCGACCACCGTCGGTCCGCCGCGCCCTCCCACTTAGCGAAGACTGCATCGATGTCGTCGCCGACACCGGGAGCAGAGTAGAGGGCCACCACGTTCTCCAATCTCCACCACCTCGTCCTGCACCATCGACAAGAACAGCAGCGTTGCCGCCGCCATGGCTCCCAGCCTCCCACCCTGAAGCTGCGAAGAAGCAAGCAAGCACCTCTCTGGATCCAGATCTGGATCCTCCGCGAGCGCGGGGGAGGAGGGAGGAGGTGGTCCGCGGCTGGGGAGGAAGAGGGGCATAGCTGGGGGAGGAAGATGGGGGAGGAGGTGGGCCGCGGCTGGGGAGGAAGAGGGGCGCAGTTGGGGGAGGAAGATAGGGGAGGAGGCCGTGGGGGGAGGAGGAGAGGCGGCGGCGGCGCGTGGGGAGGAGGAGAGGCGGTGGAGCGTGGGGGGAGGAGGGGGCCAGCCCGGTCGGCGCGGGGGAGGAGGAGAGGCGGCGGCGGCGTGTGGGGAGGAGGAGAGGCGACAGAGCGTGGGGGGGAGGAGGGGGCTGGGCCGGTCGGCGCGGGAGGAGGCGGTGATGGGAGTTTGTGGGGAGTGGGGAAGCCGGGGGAAGAGGCCATGGGGATGGGGGGTGGAGGCCAGAGGCCGAATGGAATGGGAATGGGATAAGGGCGGAAGGGGGGTAAGGCCGGCCTGGACTAAGGAAAAGAGCAGCTCGTTTTGGCTCGTTTGGCTCGCGAGCGGCTCTGTAACATCCCAATTTTGGGCTTGTGTTTCAAATGTAAGAAAATCAGTAGAAATTAAAACTTTTTCTTACATCATGTAATTCCTGTGGTGCCAAGAAATTCTTGTACAAGGAATTATGGAAATACATTGTCACAAGTCTTGTTGATCCAAATCTTGTTATTCCAAAAACAATCTTGTCAAATCTTATGGTCATCCTCTGGGAATAATTTTCCTAAGTCTCTGTGATGGTATGTGACCCCTCTGAAAAATCTCACAATTTTTAGAAATTGTTTGAAAATTTTAGAGGCGATCAAACTGTTTGACTCTCACCAAACATTAAAACAGAGCCTTGCAGAATTTTTGGAGATTTATTCGCAGCATAAAAATCTCTAAAAATTTTACACAAGGTTAATATCTGAGTTAGCAAGCTCCTGTAAAATTTTCATAATTTTGGAGTTAATTTGCTACCTCAAATAAATCTTTCGAGTCTCTGTTCTTTTTCAAAGTCAAACTTGGTTTACTGTTGCTTGGGTTCGAGTCAGACTCGGGCTCGAGCCACTTGATTCGGTCCAGTCAACTAAACGCACCGAGCCACTCTTTAAAACGCGCAATCGATCTCGTCCGTTAGATCTTAATCGCACGGCCCGCGCGCGTGTAAGACTTCGGACTTTCCGGTTGCAAGGTTGATTGTCAACCGTTAGATCTCCATCCAACCGTCGAGATGCGCCGAGACTTTCGGACCCTCCGGTTGCATTTTTGAATCTGAGTCGTTGGATTAAGATCCAACGCTCGCGTACCCCTTCGTTGTAAATAAGAATTGCGATGTGGGGCAATCTGAGCCATCCATTTCTAATCTGAAGGCTCGCAATCTCCCCGTTGTGTTTTAAACCTGGGAGGCGTGGCGCTATCTCAGCCGTTCGTGTCTCATCCAACGGCCGTGAGTCGCCTGAGCTTTTGCGCTGGTCATCTTCAACCTCCCGCCGTGCGAAAACAGTGCAAGGCATGGTGAGGTCATTTCTTGCTCCCTAAAGCCACCCTAGCCGACGTGTTGTGGTATGGGCGGTACATTGAACTAGGCCATGCCCTAAAACACGTCTTCACCTCTTTTCCTTGTCTGCGCGCTTGTGTTTTGTGTTTTGCCGCCGAGAGAGGAGTGGTGCAAACCCTAACACTTTCATGACTTTATAAGCACCCTCAATGCCTCCTGGTATGTCTTTAGACCACCACCAAGCTTCACCCACCGTGTTGGAGCTTAATACCTCAAAAATGGCAAACCGCCATTGTTGACCCGTGGAGCTCCATCAGTGTTCTTGGTGTTCCAGTGGTCCTCCTTCATGTTTCTTTGCCCTAACCTCATCTATTCATCACCTTGAACATTTCCCCTCACTTAATTTTGGATTTGATTCTCAGGAATTTTCCAATTTGGGGTTTGTTCAAATTCGGCCGAATTTGGTCATCTTCTTCCTCAGCTCAGGTGAGTGCTCCATTTTCCAATTCTTTGCTCATGTAGCTTCTGTGAATCATTATGAAGCTATACTGAAGCTTTGGTATCACTCATTTGGCTCAGGGTGTCATTTTCGGGTTTTCTTCTCCTAGTCCGGCGAGCTTCCACCGTGGTCAAGCTTCTCCGGCCATCTTTGAAGCTTCTTCTCGCTAAGGTAGCTTCTTATTAGTCCTTAGAAGCCATGGCACCCGCTTCCTTGGACCGCAGCGGAGCTTTTCGCTATTTTCATGTTTAGCAGTAAAGCTCCCGTTTTCATTTTCCGGCTAGCCGGCGTTCCAGTCCCTCGCCGCCGGCGAGAATGCTACCATTAGACTCGTTGTGCTATTGCGATTCCATTTTAGTACTTGGTGGCGCCGCGCGCGTTGTCGCCGGCGATTCGCCGTTGAAGCCACTCGGGTTTTGCGCACGAGCGCTCCGTTTCGTCGACTCATTAGGACACATTAATTACCAATCATTAGTTATTAATTGTGTCTTAATCATTATTATTGAGCCACTGACCAGTGGGCCCAATATCCTTAAATCGATCTCTGGTTCACTCCGCACTGTTCCGACATCATTAATGTCAATCATTGCTTAATTTAAAGAAGTCGGCATTTAATCGCTGTCGGAATTAACCTCTGGTCGCTGACTGGTGGGCCCGAGGGATTAAAATCAAATTCCAGTAGTCATTAGTATCTATTTAATGATCATCATTAGTGGCATTAATTCGCCCCTAACCACCACTCTCAGTCGCTGACAAGTGGGTCCAGTGCACTGTGCACGTGGGGTAAACCAGCGCGTGGGTGACTCGAAGTCACTGACATGCGGTCCCACATGTCAGCATCCCTGTTTGAACTTCGATCATCACCCACCGTTCATTTTTAGATCTGCGGTCTTGATCGTGAGTGCATTCGGACCATCCGGTCCCTCATCATCCTGGACCGTCGATCTTGCGATCAATGGCTGAGATCGTGTGTGCAATCGGACAATCCGGTTGTTGGTGCGTGCTGGGCCGTCCATCTGTCGATCTGCGGCTGGGATTGGCCCAAGCAACCGCACCGTCCGGTTGCATACACTCGTGTGAGCCGTTGGATCTTGATCCAACGGTGGGCCCGATGGGTTTGGCGCGCGTGCGCTATTTCCAGCGTGCGTGGGCTGTTGGATTTTAAATCTACGGCCCACGGGCGTCCACGTCATTTTCTTTGTTTTGGGTTGTTCTGTATTTCGGTAAGTATTTATTTAACGACTGAAAATGATGTAAAAACTTTAGAAACTCATAACTAATTCATTTTAACTGCTTTTTAGTTAATCCCAACTGTAATAAATCATGTTATCACTTTAGCTTATTATAAAAATGGATGTAAGCATGTTCGAAAGAGTGTAAAATTTTATAACTAGGAATAACTTGATTTACGTCATTTTGAATATTCGAAAATGAATAAAACTTTAGAAAATGCATATCTTGCTCTGTGTATGTCCAAAATGAATGATTCCAACCTTGATAAATTTGTTATTAACCCAATGTTAATATAAAAATGATGGTAGGTCCAAGATTATAATGAAACCTTGATTAATGAGTTAGTACCTATTTTTAGCATTTAGAAAATTCTGGAAGACTTATAAAATGCACAAGTAATTCTCTGTAAATGCAAAATATATTTGATAAATTCTAGAAAACCCCTCTGTTGGTATACTTCTCTGTAAAATTAGTTTTGAACATATTTATGCTCCTGGAAAGTGCACTATGCCAATTTTGCATCTTAGAAAAATCATAACTAAATCACTTTAACTCCAAATGACCTGAAATTTTATATGGGTTACCTATATACCAGTAGGTAGCTACCATAAAAATCCCAGCTTCAAAATCTCTCTAGAAAATATTTTTGCTCTGATGCTAATTATGGTAGAAAATGTATTTTTATGCATTATCTTTTGCACCACAAATCCAAATTAGGTTTTTCCAGTTTCGTGTCTAGGTATAGTCGTATTCTACCTTATGTGTAAATTTCACACATTTGGTTAAGTTTTGCTTGCTCTTTTGTTTATTTGTGGCTCGTCTTATTGGTTGTTCTTGGTTCTTTTGCCTTTCGCTTAGGATTCGACATTTGCGGTAATCCCGAGAACGATCCTCCGCAACCAATTGAGCAACAACAAGAAGGCAAGCGGTTTGATCATGTTAATCCCAGTATTTTAAGTATTTATGTTGATTACAAATTCTATGTATGCATTGCTACTTTGTTTTAATAGTTGGCCTAGTAGATGCATTTCCTTAGCAAATGATTATCCTCTACTACCATGAGCCTAGGTTACTTGCTGTGATTAAGAGTTCGTGGAGGGGCTCTTGTCACTTAGTAGTTGCGAATTAATTGCTTAGCCATGCCTAGCCGGTAGAAATGGGCGGTTATCGACTTGTCGATAACCTTGATCACACAAAACTTATTATGATTTATGATTTCCACCTTGTGCCATGTCTACTTGTGAAAACTAAAACTAAAAGCAAAATGATTTAGACTTGGGCACAATGGTATGTTGGTGTGATTCTCGGGTGTGACTGGAATGGTGCCTAAGTCAACAAGGACCGAACATCTTGTTACACTAAACCAAGCATTTTGCGTGCTAACCACACTAGAGGGGAATGGGACCTCTCTTGACTAAGTACTTTGGGGGGTGTTAATTAATGAGTCGCGTGGTGGGTTGCATATGGGGTATATGCAACATGGACGTGTTTGTGGGGAGGGGAGCACCCGCCGAGGCCGGTGTCTCCTGCTCCACGTATGGGTCCTTGTGATCCATATTTCGTCGGCAGATCACTAAGGGTTAACCCCCATACGTGCGGCTCTTGATTAGCTCAATCCATTGGAAATGTCTCATAGGACTTAGCCGTGCCGGCATACCAAAGGTAGTGTGCTTCATCCGTGGCGAAAAGGCGATGCAAGTGTGGGTACATTGGTACACCCTGCGAGGTTAAAACTATTCGAATAGCCTCGTCCTAGGTTATGGACACGCTTGGGGAGGTCTTTCAAGAGTTAGACTACAACCGTTTAAATTAAAACTTGATGGGTGGTACGAATCGGGGATTCGTGCTATGTTGTGGTGACTATTGGGATAGTCACTTCCAGGTGGTTACTTGTATGTATCTGTATTTCACTGTTACTTTGATAACTAAACAGATTTGCAAACTTGCTTTTGAAATGTATTACATTATTGCAAATAAAGTTGGCTTCATGCAAAATAAGACATACAACCTCCACCTAAATAAGCTTGCATGTAGTTATGAATAGGTCTGCTATTCCACACGTCGATCTTGCGGGTACAAAGACAATCTTTGTACTCGGATGCTATGCTTAATTGTTTTGTTGCAGAGGAAGAAGGTGAGCCCGAAGGGCCTCACTTTGTGAGTGTGTTGTGGTAGCTTATGGGCGACTAGCTTGGCGGCCGATCGGTTGCCTTGTGGGTGTGTGGCTAACCGGTCGACTTTTGTTCTAGCCATCTTATGGCACATTTTGCTTCATTGTCATTCTTGTATATTGATCTATTTGGCAGTCGGCTCTCTTTTGTAATAACTTTACTTTATGTCGTTGTTGAACTTAGTGATATTTCTTTGTATGGAAATGATGTGTAATTTTGTGATGATGTGCATATGTTGCAGTGGGAAACATATGTCCATCGAGGCTTAGAATGTTTAATTAGTAATGCTAGAACCATTTGGAGGATAAGTGTTACTAGTTAAATATTCCGGTCCTCACAAAGTTGGTATCGAGCCATACCGACCGTAAAACCCTAGCTTGGGCGTCCCTAGTATATTTTGAAAACTTACTTTCCAAATATCAGTGCTTTCCTGAAAATCTTAAGTAAGTCCTCAGATTTTACTTCTCATCTATCCTAGTTTGCTTATCTCACCTCATTCTAAACTAAATTTGAAAGCTGAGTTTTCTCTCATCTTCTTTCAAAAGATAGTTGTTTATCGAGTAGATTGGTTTTGGGGACATCATGAGAGTTATAAAATAAAAAGTATGGCTGTCTTGAGAAGATTAGGAGCTGCTGGAAGCTGCAAATTTCGGCCATAAGTTGAATGGAGAAATCTGGACAGCAAGCAAGACAGTTTCTGGACAGCTAGCATCTAGGTAGTGAAAGTGCTGAAATGAGAGGTTAATTCCACTAAAAACTTGTAGGGTTAACAGGGTAAGAAGTGATCTGAGTTAGCTTAGTGTCTAACCCTCCTTTAGTATGATTTTCACCCTGTTCCTAGCTGTCTCGAACAGGAGTAGTGCTCTGGAATTTGTCTTCCTGAAAAATTGATTACTCGTTTTTCCATACGAGTTAGTCATAACAGGAAGGTGGTTGTTATCTTTATGACCTTGCTGCAATTTTATGTTGATACTTGAGCCTTTAAAGAGTGTTTTGTTAAGAGGTTAGTAGTTTTCTTTGTCTCCTGTTCCGGAGTTGAGTTTTAACCTATTTTTTTGGAACAGGATGACAAGAACCACCCGCAATCACCGACCCGGTTCGATGAGGAGCTTCCTCCTCCTCAGACCATGGTGAGGTTCGGCTCGAATCGGCGGAATCGCATGGACCGGACCGTATCTTGGAGGTCATTGCGAGAACACCTCCGCTCCCGCTGCCGCCGAGATCTCGGAGGTGGTGGCCACCGGTCTCGTGGTGGGCTTGCGGAGTTTCTCACGCGACCACCCACTTTCTCGATCGGAGGATCCACTCGACGCGATGATTGGTCGCGTCTTGTTGAGCGAAAGCTCAATATCGCTCGATGCGGGGAGCGGAGCGGGCACTCTTTGCATCCCATCGGCTGAGGGTGCGGCACTATCTTGGTGGGAGAACTTTCGCCATGCAGCCCGCAGACACGTTGTCTCGTGGGATGAGTTTCGATCGCTTTCCGTCGGGCCCACATTCCCGATGGCACGATGAAGCTCAAGAAGAAGGAGTTTCTTGCGCTTAGCGGGCGCAAGTCCGTCTCGGAGTATCTTTACGAGTTTAACCACTTGGCTCGTTATGCTCGGGAGAGGTGGCCTCGATGAGGCTAAACAGAGAAGTTCATGGATGGGTTGTCAGAGGAGCTACAGGACAAGCTATCTATAGTGGACTTTGTCGACTTCCGTGCCTTGGTTGACAAGGCCATCGTCGCCGAGCACAAGGCGAAGGCGCTGGGTGAGTCCCGCAGCGCAAGTGGGAGCGCCCGATGCGCGCACAGCCGCCTCACTCGTCCCGTGTTGGGCCCACACCAGGGCTCGTGCTTTGGCTTCACCACCGCCAAGGCCGTCGGCACGATTGCTCGTCCCCGCAGCCGTGTTTGACCACGTGCACTGCGACCAGCGAAGAGTTGCGCCCGCAACCCACCGCGATGTTACTGTTTACTTTGCAACAAGAAGGGCCATTATGCTAGCGATTGCCCTCGGAGGATCGAGCAGCCCTCGTCCTAATGGAGGACGCGGAATGGTCACACACCCGACGTAAGGTGATCCGAAGACCTGTGGTGTCGGGAGTGGTCGAGTCAACCACATCTCGGTGAGGAGGCACAGAGGCGCCCGACGTTGTGTTGGGTGCGCTCCTTGTTAATTTACATCCTCTCTGATTTTATTTGACTCTGAGCTTCGCATTCTTTTATTTCGAGGTCTTTTCTCGTTGATTGTGGACTTCACCGTGTTCCTTTGGGATTCCACTTCGATTCGCTCTCGGGTTCGGAATTGAGAGCTGACCAAGTATGCCGGGATGTTCCTATCCACATCGAAGGAGTGGGATTCTTGGCGAATCTTATCCTACTCGACTCGGCACGCTTGGATGTGATTCTTGGCATGGATTGGCTGTCCCAACACTTGGGGCAAATCGATTGTGCCAGGAAGATTGTCTACCTCACCAGCTCTTCAGGTGAACAGGTTGGGTTTTCGCCACAGTTGCGAGAACCCCATCTTTATGTCCTTGAAGCGAAGCCAGTATTGGAGATTCACGATGTCCCCACCGTGTGTGACTTCGCGGATGTCTTTCCTAAAGATTTACCAGGGATGCCTCCTGTTCGCGATCTGGAGTTCGTGATAGAGTTGCTGCCCGGTACCACCCCTATTTCTAAGAGGCCGTATCGCATGCCTCCTAATGAGTTGGAGGAGCTGAAGAAGCAACTGGGTGAGCTGCAAGAGAAGGGTTTTATCCGTCCTAGCTCATCTCCTTGGGGTTGTCCAGTTATCTTTGTAAAGAAGAAGGACAAGACCCTGCGCATGTGTGTTGATTACCGTCCGCTTAATGAGGTGACGGTAAAGAACAAGTATCCTTTGCCCCGCATTGATGACCTTTTCGATCGCTTGGCCGAGCTCGAGTCTTCTCAAGATTGACTTGAGACGGGCTATCATCAAGTCGATCGGGGCGAGGATATTCCTAAGACGGCTTTTGCTACTCGTTATGGACTTTACGAGTACACCGTCATGTCTTTTGGTTTGACTAATGCTCCTGCTTTATTCATGAATCTTATGAACTCGGTATTCATGGAGTATTTGGATAGGTTTGTGGTGGTATTCATCGATGATATCCTTATCTACTCCAAGAGTGAAGAAGAGCATGTTGAGCATCTTGACTTGTATTGGGCAAGTCTGCGTGAACACCACCGTATGCCAAATTCGGCAAGTGCGAGTTCGTTGAAGGAAGTGGCGTTCTTGGGCCATGTTCTTTCAGTGGAGGTGTGGTCGTGGATCCTAGCAAGGTCGGTGATGTGCTATCTTGGGGTCACCAAGTCGGTCACCGATGTGCGGAGTTTTCTTGGTTTGGTGGCTACTACCGCCGCTTCATCGAGAATTTCTCCAAGATTGCGAAGCCTATGACCGAATTGCTTAAGAAGGACCGAAGTTTGAGTGGTCCGCCGCTTGTGATGTGAGTTTTCAGAACTCAAGAAGCGGTTGACCTCACCCCAGTGCTTGTTCTCCCGATATTCACAAGAGTTTCGATATCTATTGTGATGCTTCTCGTCGTGGTCTTGGTTGTGTTCTTATGCGGGAGGGCAAGGTTGTGGCCTATGCATCGCGGCGATTAAGGCCTCATGAACTCAACTATCCTACTCATGACTTGGAGTTGGTCTTTGTGGTCCATGCACTCAAGATTTGGCGGCATTACGATTGGTAACCGTTGTGAGGTGTATTCCACCACAAGAGCTTGAAGTACTTGTTCACCCAACGGATCTGAACCTCGGGCAAAGAAGATGGTTGGAATTGATCAAGGACTATGACATGGGCATTCGCACCATCCGGCAAGGCCAATGTCGTTGCGGATGCACTCGATCGGAAGGTGTATTGCAACATGTTGATGCTCCAAGAGCAAGAGACTGCTCTCATTTAATTTCAGCGCCTTAATTTGGGTTTGACCGAGCACGGTTCTCTTGCTACATTGGTTGTGCAACCAACCTTGGTGGACCAAATCAAGCGGCACGACAAGCAATGATGTTGGTGTGAGCGGATCAAGCGAACATCAAGGATGGGATAGCCAAGTGCTTTTCGAGGATGAGCATGGCGTTGTGTGGTTTGGGCGCGTCTTGTGGTTCCTAAGGTCATGGAATTGCGGAATATGATTCTCCGCGAAGCCCATGATTCTCCTGTCTATTCATCCGGGCTACCAAGATGTATCAGGATCTTCGCCGAGGTTCCGTGGACCCGAATGAAGCGCGAGATTGCCGAGTTCGTTGCGAGTGCGGCGTGTCTTTGTCATGTGAAGGCCGAGCATCGGCGTCCAGCAGAGTCTTCTTCACCTTTGCCGATGCAGTGGAAGTGGGATTCGGTTGGCATGGACTTCATCACCGGATTGCCCGCTCGTCCAAAGGAATGATGCTATTTGGGTCGTGATCGACGGTGTTGACTAAAGTGGCACACTTCCTTCCCGTCAAGACTCGGCCGTGTGGGGCCTTTGGCGAACTTTATGTTTCGAGGATTGTGAGTCTTCACGGTGTGCGAAAGACGATTATTTCGATCGTGGTGCGCTTTTCACCTCGCGGTTTTGGCATAGTCTGCAAGAGGCTATGGGGACCCGCCTTCATTTCAGTACAGATGACCTTTCATCCTCGGATGATGGTCGACGGGCGAGTCAACCAAGTGTTGGAAGATATGCTCGTGCTTGTGTTCTTTCCTATGGGAAGAAGTGGGAGAAGTGCCTACCATTTGCCGAGTTCTCCTACAACAACAGTTTCGAAGCGCCTTGGCATGGCACCATTTGAGGCTTTGTATGGGAGGAGATGCAGAACCCCATTGAACTGGTCAGAGACTGGTGAGCGGCAGTTTTTCGGCCCAGATTCGATCAATGAGGCCGAAAGTCAAGTTCAGTTGATCCGCGAGCATCTGCGCACGGCCCAGTCCAGACAAAAGAGCTATGCAGATCGTCGTCGCCGTGAGTTGAGCTTTGAGCCCAATGACTTTGTGTATCTCAAAGTCTCACCCTTGAAGGGCCATCAGCGTTTTGGCATCAAGGGCAAGTTGGCTCCTCGATATGTTGGGCCTTACCGTGTCATCGAGAAAGTTGGAGCAGTCGCGTACAGATTGGAGCTACCAGCTGCACTTGAGGGTGTGCATGATGTGTTCCATGTTTCACACCTGAAGAAGTGCCTCCGTGTCCCGACTGAGGAAGCTCCATTGGAGGTTCTCGATGTACGGAGAATTTGACCTACCGCGAGCATCCTGCTCGTATTCTTGAGGAATCGAGCGGAGGACGAGGAACCGTGTCATCAAGTTCCTTAAGGTTCGATGGTCAAACCATTCAAGATGAAGCAACTTGGGAGCGTGAAGATCGCCTTCGTGCAGATTTTCCTTCTTTCTTCTCCGAGTAAATGAATCTCTGCCGAGATTCTTGTAAGGGGAGAGTTGTAACATCCCAATTTTGGGCTTGTGTTTCAAATATAAGAAAATCAGTAGAAATTAAAACTTTTTCTTACATCATGTAATTCTGTGGTGCCAAGAAATTCTTGTACAAGGAATTATGGAAATACATTGTCACAAGTCTTGTTGATCCAAATCTTGTTATTCCAAAACAATCTTGTCAAATCTTATGGTCATCCTCTGGGAATAATTTTCCTAAGTCTCTGATGGTATGTGACCCTCTGAAAAATCTCACAATTTTTAGAAATTGTTTGAAAATTTTAGAGGCGATCAAACTGTTTGACTCTCACCAAACATTAAAACAGAGCCTTGCAGAATTTTGGAGATTTATTCGCAGCATAAAAATCTCTGAAAATTTTACACAAGGTTAATATCTGAGTTAGCAAGCTCCTGTAAAATTTTCATAATTTTGGAGTTAATTTGCTACCTCAAATAAATCTTTCGAGTCTCTGTTCTTTTCAAAGTCAAACTTGGTTTCTTGTTGCTTGGGTTCGAGTCGGACTCGGGCTCGAGCCACTTGATTCGGTCGATCAACTAAACGCACCGAGCCACTCTTTAAAGCAGCGCAATCGATCTCGTCCGTTAGATCTTAATCGCACGGCCCGCGCGCGTGTAAGACTTCGGACTTTCGGTTGCAAGGTTGATTGTCAACCGTTAGATCTCCATCCAACCGTCGAGATGCGCCGAGACTTTCGGACCCTCGGTTGCATTTTTGAATCTGAGTCGTTGGATTAAGATCCAACGCTCGCGTACCCCTTCGTTGTAAATAAGAATTGCGACGTGGGGCAATCTGAGCCATCCATTTCTAATCTGAAGGCTCGCAATCTCCCCGTTGTGTTTTAAACCTGGGAGGCGTGGCGCTATCTCAGCCGTTCGTGTCTCATCCAACGGCCGTGAGTCGCCTGAGCTTTTGCGCTGGTCATCTTCAACCTCCGCCGTGCGAAACAAAGGCAAGGCATGGTGAGGTCATTTCTTGCTCCCTAAAGCCACCCTAGCCGACGTGTTGTGGTATGGGCGGTACATTGAACTAGGCCATGCCCTAAAACACGTCTTCACCTCTTTTCCTTGTCGGCCGCGCCTTGTGTTTTGTGTTTTGCCGCCGAGAGAGGAGTGGTGCAAACCCTAACACTTTCATGACTTTATAAGCACCCTCAATGCCTCCTGGTATGTCTTTAGACCACCACCAAGCTTCACCCACCGTGTTGGAGCTTAATACCTCAAAAATGGCAAACCGCCATTGTTGACCCGTGGAGCTCCATCAGTGTTCTTGGTGTTCCAGTGGTCCTCCTTCATGTTTCTTTGCCCTAACCTCATCTATTCATCACCTTGAACATTTCCCCTCACTTAATTTTGGATTTGATTCTCAGGAATTTTCCAATTTGGGGTTTGTTCAAACTCGGCCGAATTTGGTCATCTTCTTCCTCAGCTCAGGTGAGTGCTCCATTTTCCAATTCTTTGCTCATGTAGCTTCTGTGAATCATTATGAAGCTATATTGAAGCTTTGGTATCACTCATTTGGCTCAGGGTGTCATTTTCGGGTTTTCTTCTCCTAGTCCGGCGAGCTTCCACCGTGGTCAAGCTTCTCCGGCCATCTTTGAAGCTTCTTCTCGCTAAGGTAGCTTCTTATTAGTCCTTAGAAGCCATGGCACCCGCTTCCTTGGACGCAATGAGAGCTTTCGCTATTTTCATGTTTAGCAGTAAAGCTCCGTTTTCATTTTCCGGCTAGCCGGCGTTCGATCCTCGCGCGGCGAATGCTACCATTAGACTCGTTGTGCTATTGCGATTCCATTTTAGTACTTGGTGAGCGCCGCCGCGGCCAGTGTCGCCGGCGATTCGCCGTTGAAGCCACTCGGGTTTTGCCGGCACAGCGCTCCCGTTTTCGTCAGCTCATTAGGACACATTAATTACCAATCATTAGTTATTAATTGTGTCTTAATCATTATTATTGAGCCACTGACCAGTGGGCCCAATATCCTTAAATCGATCTCTGGTTCACTCCGCACTGTTCCGACATCATTAATGTCAATCATTGCTTAATTAAATGAGTCGGCATTTAATCGCTGTCGAATTAACCTGCGATCGATTGTTGGTGGGCAGGGATTAAAATCAAATTCCGAGAGTCATTAGTATCTATTTAATGATCATCATTAGTGGCATTAATTCGTCCTAACCACCACTCTCGATCGACAAGTGGGTCGAGCAGCACCGTGCACGGGGTAAACCAAAGCGTGGGTGACTGAAGTCACCGACATGCGGTCCCACATGTCAAGATCCTGTTTGAACTTCGATCATCACCCACCGCTCATTTTTAGATCTGCGGTCTTGATCGTGAGTGCATTCGGACCATCCGGTTCCTCATCATCTGGGCCGTCGATCTTGCGATCAATGGTCGAGATCGTGTGTGCAATCGGACAATCCGGTTGTTGGTGCGTCTTGGGCCGCCCATCCGCCGATCTGCGGTGGGATTGGCCCAAGCAACCGCACCGTCCCGGCTGCATACACTCGTGTGAGCCGTTGGATCTTGATCCAACGGTGGACCCCGATTAGGTTTGGCGCGCGCGCTATTTCCAGCGTCGTGGGTCGTTGATTTTAAATCTACGCCCACGGGCGTCCCACGTCATTTTCTTTGTTTTGGGTTGTTACGTATTTGGTAAGTATTTATTTAACGATCAAAATGATGTAAAAACTTTAGAAACTCATAACTAATTCATTTTAATCGCTTAGTTAATCCCAAGCGTAATAAATCATGTTATCACTTTAGCTTATTATAAAAATGGATGTAAGCATGTTCCAAAGAGCGTAAAATTTTATAACTAGGAATAACTTGATTTCTGCCATTTTGAATATTCCAAAATGAATAAAACTTTAGAAAATGCATATCTTGCTCTGTATGTCCAAAATGAATGATTCCAACCTTGATAAATTTGTTATTAACCCAATGTTAATATAAAAATGATGGTAGGTCCAAGATTGTATGAAACCTTGATTAATGAGTTAGTACCTATTTTTAGCATTTAGAAAATTCTGGAAGACTTATAAAATGCACAAGTAATTCTCTGTAAATGCAAAATATATTTGATAAATTCTAGAAAACCCCTCTGTTGGTATACTTCTCTGTAAAATTAGTTTTGAACATATTTATGCTCCTGGAAAGTGCACTATGCCAATTTTGCATCTTAGAAAAATCATAACTAAATCACTTTAACTCCAAATGACCTGAAATTTTATATGGGTTACCTATATACCAGTAGGTAGCTACCATAAAAATCCCAGCTTCAAAATCTCTCTAGAAAATATTTTTGCTACAGTGCTAATTATGGCCGAAAATGTATTTTTATGCATTATCTTTTGCACCACAAATCCAAATTAGGTTTTTCCAGTTTCTGTGTCTAGGTATAGTCGTATTCTACCTTATGTGTAAATTTCGTCACATTTGGTTAAGTTTTGCTTGCTCTTTTGTTTATTTGTGGCTCGTCTTATTGGTTGTTCTTGGTTCTTTTTGCCTTTCGCTTAGGATTCGACATTTGCGGTAATCCCGAGAACGATCCTCCGCAACCAATTGAGCAACAGCAAGAAGGCAAGCAGTTTGATCATGTTAATCCCAGTATTTTAAGTATTTATGTTGATTACAAATTCTATGTATGCATTGCTACTTTGTTTTAATAGTTGGCCTAGTAGATGCATTTCCTTAGCAAATGATTATCCTCTACTACCATGAGCCTAGGTTACTTGTCGTGATTAAGAGTTCGTGGAGGGCTCTTGTCACTTAGTAGTTGCGAATTAATTGCTTAGCCATGCCTAGCTTCGGTAGAAATGGGCGGTTATCGACTTGTCGATAACCTTGATCACACAAAACTTATTATGATTTATGATTTCCACCTTGTGCCATGTCTACTTGTGAAAACTAAAACTAAAAGCAAAATGATTTAGACTTGGGCACAATGGTATGTTGGTGTGATTCTCGGTGTGATGGAATGGTGCCTAAGTCAACAAGGACCGAACATCTTGTTACACTAAACCAAGCATTTTGCGTGCTAACCACACTAGAGGGGAATGGGACCTCTCTTGACTAAGTACTTTGGGGGGTGTTAATTAATGAGTCGCGTGGTGGGTTGCATATGGGGTATATGCAACATGGACGTGTTTGTGGGGAGGAGCACCGCCGAGGCGGTGTCTCTGCTCCACGTATGGGTCCTTGTGATCCATATTTCGTCGGCAGATCACTAAGGGTTAACCCCATACGTGCGGCTCTTGATTAGCTCAATCCATTGGAAATGTCTCATAGGACTTAGCCGTGCTGCAGCATACCAAAGGTAGTGTGCTTCATCCGGTGGCGAAAAGGCGATCTCAAGTGTGGGTACATTGGTACACCCTGCAGGTTAAAACTATTCGAATAGCCTCGTCCTAGGTTATGGACACGCTTGGGAGGTCTTTCAAGAGTTAGACTACAACCGCTTAAATTAAAACTTGATGGGTGGTACGAATCGGGATTCGTGCTATGTTGTGGTGACTATTGGGATAGTCACTTCCAGTGGTTACTTGTATGTATCTGTACTTCATCATTACTTTGTTAACTAAACAGATTTGCAAACTTGCTTTTGAAATGTATTACATTATTGCAAATAAAGTTGGCTTCATGCAAAATAAGACATACAACCTCCACCTAAATAAGCTTGCATGTAGTTATGAATAGGTCCGCTATTCCACACGTCGATCTTGCGGGTACAAAGACAATCTTTGTACTCGGATGCTATGCTTAATTGTTTTGTTGCAGAGGAAGAAGGTGAGCAGAAGGGCCTCACTTTGTGAGTCGTGTTGTGGTAGCTATGGGCGACTAGCTTGGCGGCCGATCGGTTGCCTTGTGGGTGTGTGGCTAACCTGGTCGACTTTTGTTCTAGCCATCTTATGACACATTTTGCTTCCGCTGTCATTCTTGTATATTGATCTATTTGGCCGGTCGGCTCTCTTTTGTAATAACTTTACTTTATGTCGTTGTTGAACTTAGTGATATTTGTCATGACGGAAATGATGTGTAATTTTGTGATGATGTGCATATGTTGCAGTGCAGGAAACATATGTCCATCGAGGCTTAGAATGTTTAATTAGTAATGCTAGAACCATTTGGAGGTTAAGTGTTACTAGTTAAATATTCCGGGTCCTCACAGGCTCGAGCTCGGCTCGAATTCTCACTGAGCCAAAAAGTGGGCTCAGCTCGGCTCGAAAATTCACGAGCCGAGCCGAGCCTTGACGATCCCGAGTCGAGCCACGAGCCTCGAGCTATTTTTTCAGCCCTAGGCACGAGGAACAAATGCGAAGCCTTGACTTGGGCACCGGGACCAATGGCAAGTAGACAACAATACAATAGCAGGAAAAGAAATAACATCATGATTTCACTAGTCTCTAACGTATCATATATAGCGAAACACAAAAATACATGTTATTCAATTTGAAAGAAAATTACATATTTATTTGTTTAAATTAAGCTCTGCGTGTAATTTCTCGTGTAGGTGTGAGGTGTCGATCTTTTCGACACTATGTTGCCAAGAATGCGATAATAAAATTGGGTTCAATATGATCAAAGGTATAACTTGCCTTGTTATAGCAATGATGATCTTATTTTATCTTCAATCTTCTACTTGCTTGATCTTCAGCTCATTCGGACGATTCCGGGACTTCGGCGTCTAACGAGAAAGAAAGCGCAAAACAAACTAAATTCAAAAGGCAAATCAAATAAACTCCAAATATAAATTGAATGGTAATGGTAGGTAGATATTGAATTTAGATGAATTTAGAAACTTGAATGGGTTCAATCGGAATTCGGACGAAGAAGATATGGCTCTCGGAAGATTGGAATTCACATGAAATGATGAAAAAGCTCTACGGAATATTCTCAGAATATTCTATTCCGAAAATACTAGAAAAAGAATGAGTGTATGATAGGTGGGACCGACTGGTATTTATGGATTTATAGAATTAAAATAATTCCAGAAATAAGGTAGAGAGAGTGACAAATGGGACCAATAAGAAAAAAGGATTTTTCAAGAATTAAATTAATTCCCGAAAATAGAATTAGAGGTTGACATGTGGGCCACTGGTCTATGGACTAGGTCCACAGAGATATGCTAGTCCACGGTAGACCAAGCTCATGAACAGGGTTGACCAAGAGTTAACTGACATGCAGGACCTGCATGTAAGTGAGATAAAATAAATATGTGTTTAATTGGGTGGATGACATATGGGGTCTACTTGTAAGGGAGAGATAGATAAATATTTATTCTCTTGTATGACATATGGGGGTCCAACGTCATAGACAGAAACAAATAACAGAGCAAGAAATGAAGCTACAGAATGAAGACAAAAACAACAGAACGTTTATGAACGTGAACAGTGCACAGAGGCAACTAGTGATTCTTGCTCACCATGTCGGCGGTGGACGAAAGCGACGCGGCAGTAGTGAAGGGGCAAAACGGAAAGGAAACGACGAGCCGGAGATGATGACGCGGTCCGAACATCAAGATTTTGCTCCATGCGACGGCAGCGACGCGAAGAACGCCGACGACGATGGCCTCACGGGCGCGTAACACTTCCGGTGATTCTCTGCGAAAAGCGAGGTGAGCACGGCATAGAACGCAGCGACGCGAACTCAACGGTGGTGGAGTTGAAGGCAGGGGATCAACGGTTGCGGAGTAATTGGCCGGAGAAGGAAGACGAACAAGAGGCGAGAGAACGCTCGTTTCTCAGCGCACGGTGGATGAAACTTGAATCTACAAGAGGGGAAAAATAGGTATCGACGAGGGGCACAAGATGACGCGATCGGATTTTGGAAAAACTCACCGAGGAAGCGAGGAACGCGATGAACACGTTTCGGTTTTAGGGCTTGACATGGCCGATGGTGCTCCGGTGATCTTTGGGCGAAGAGGAAGGAACCATGACGTAGAACGCGACGATGCGAAGCCAACGCCGCAGACGGTTCGGCCGGGGGACGTCGGATGAAGGCGCAGTTCGCGGGAGAAGAACTTCGGTTGGAGCTCGGTTTTTTGGAGATTGCAACGAAAATAGATCGGTTTGGAGGAAACCAATTCAAGGGATTGGAAGAGGAGATCAAGACGGACGTGTAGGCGCAAACGGCTCGCTTTTATATACACCGTAGAGGAAGATATGGAAATTTGAATTTTTTAGCCCAAAACGTACACATTCTGGACTCTCGGGACGTTCTGGAGCGGGAAAATGAACAGTATTGCACGATTTACTGTAGCACATGGGCAGGAGACAGAAAATACTGACTTTCGGAATTAAAATAAAAGGCCAAAAATCAAGGAGGTCAAATAAATAGCAAATAAATCTGGAAAAATTTCAGAAAATACCCAAAAATTCCTTGAAAGACAAGGAAGCCAAATAACACAGATTTTCATTTAATTAATGTTTAGATTAGTCAAATTAAATATTTTTAATTTAGGAAAATTCCCAATTAAGCTTTATTAATTCAAATAAAATTGGTGAAATTTTCCAGGGACCTAAACTACTCAAAAGATTTTTGAAAAGCCAAATTTTGGGACGTTACAGAGATCACATCTATTAGTAATCAATCTCTATTTCAAATTTTTGAATCGCCCGCACTTTGAACTTTGGTGGCAATTTGGTAGCTCTCCGATTCTACTTTAGCAATTTAGCTCCGGTAGTTTATATGAGCACGTACAATGCAGGTGCTCAGAGAGGTGTTTAGAAAGAAAAAACTGACTTTTTCGGCCACATAGGACAAATAAGATGTTTATTTTGTAGCATTGATGCTTAATTAGGCATCGGTGCTTAACAGATACATATTTATATAACTATATCTAATTAATAGATAATACAATATTTAAACACCTACAAATGAGATGCTTGCATGGTAATAATTTTTATATAGGTTCTTGAAGACATAACTATATTTTATCTCTTTAAACACTTGTGTATAAACATCATGTATTGTACGTGCCCCCAACGCCCCTTCAGTGTAAGGTATGGTCAGATGATCAGCGATTTTCAGCCGCCTTGCTTTGAATTGTGATGGACCTGCACGAGAAGGTAGGTCGTAGGCCACTGCTATCCTAACGTTGGAATGGGTTAAGGGCCCACAAAAAGACCATTATGCAACCTGACCGGCCCAGAGCAAGAGGTCCACCTGCCGTTGGCCCCACGGGCTGTCGTGTACGGCCCACAGGTTGCATGCAACCTCATTACCTCTTATTTTTATTTTTTATTTTTGTTTTGTTTTGTTTTTTTAGCCGTGCTTGCTTTACCTCCCGGTGTGGTCCATCGCAATGGTTTACCAAATGCTGAAGGTAAGAATTACTGCTAACACGCGAGGTGTACAGGTAGGGCTGGAAAAATAACTCGAGGCTCGTCACAGCTCGGCTTGGCTCGGGCTCGACTCGTGAATTTTTGAACCGAGCCGAGCCCATCTTTTGGCTCGCATGATTTTCGAGCCGAGCTCGAGCCCGCTCGCGAGCCCGAACGCTCGGCGCCTTGGCCTTATCCCTTCCGTTCAGTCCACCTCCCAAACGCAAGCACCTCAGAGTCCAGACTCCAGATCCCCTTTCTTTCTCTCCCGCGATGCTCCTCCACCCGCGGGCTCGCCTCCTCCCCCCGCCGCTTCCCTTTCCCCATTCCCCTCGCCCAGCTCCGCCCACCGGCCACCGCCTCCGATTCCCTCTCCAGCTCTCCCCGGCCCATCGCCTCCACTCCTCCACCCGTCGCCTCCCCTCGCGGCTCGCCGCCTCCCCCTTCCTCTCGGCTCTCCCACCCATCGCCTCCACTCCTCCACCTGCCGCCTCCTCGCGGCCGCCGCCGCCGCCTCCCCTTCCCTCTCCGGCTCTCCCTGGCCCATCGCCTCCACTCCTCCACCCGTCACCTCCCCCTCGGCAGCTCCGCCCGCCGCCGAGCCTTTCCCCGTCCAGCTCCACTCTCCCCCTTGTCCAGCTCCACTCCACGCCTCCACCCACCGGCCACTGCCTCCACCTCCTCCACCCGCCGCCTCCCCCTCGCCGCCCTCCACCTTGACCCGTGCTCCACGTCTCCATCTCCGCCTGCCCCGCCCCGCCGCCGCCACCGAAGGCCATCGAGGCGAGGCGACCGTCACCGCCGCTTCCCTCCTCGCCGCCCTCCATCCCGCCACCGCCACCCTTCCATCGCACCTGCCGTGTGCCACCAAAGACCGGTGCGGGAGGATGGAGGAGATTTGCTTGTTTGTTCTTGCGTTGCGACTTGCGATGAATGCTTGCTTTTGTCTTCTTGATCTGTGAATGGATCTATGAATGCTTGATCTGTGAATGCTTGATCTGTGAATGCTTGTTCTGTGAACGAGCTCAGCTGCCGAACTGATGCTGTTTTTGCTTGGGCTCGCGAGCCGCTTGAGCTCCATTCCGAGCCCGAGCCAAGCCCCTCTCCTGGCTCGTTTCCGAAATGAGCCGAGCCGAGCTCACTGTTCATCCGAGCCAGAACGAGCCAGGCTCAAGCCAGCTCGGCTCGGCTCGTTTCCACCCCTTTGTACAGGTGTGGACCATGTCAAAATCAATGAGCGGGGCACAAATAGGCTATCAGGGTATCTCTACTAAATTGAGCGGGGGCACAAGTAATCAGTGTGGATATCATGGAGATATGTTCATGATCTTAGAATGATGATACAATTGACAATGATGTTGAGGATTTATCGAAACACGTGTTTTCAACAAAAATCAGAGTGCTATCAGGTCTCAGGCGGTTAGACCGGTCAGGATGGTGATCAGACCGGCCTTGCTGACGGTCAGACCGATCACCTCATGTGGTCAGACCGGCCTAGGTGACCGGCTAAAAAGGTGTCTTTTGAGCTTTTCGTCGGGCCAAAAATAGAGGGTGTAGGCAAGAGAGATGATTTTTCTGCACTTGGTCTTATAATTTTTGGAGCTTCGAGTTAAAAATTATATTAATTTCGAATTTTCAAAGAGGGTTTGGATTTTCAGGAAGAAAATCTTGCTAAGTCCTTGTGCTGGCGGTCAGATCGGTCCAGATGGCCGGTCAGACCGGTTAGGGGCTGTTCGACCGGCTATAGGTGGCGGTTTGACCAGTTTTACCCTGTTCGCTCGTCGACAAGGCGGTGATGATCGTAGTTTAGGTCAATTTCATGGGTTTCAATGCATATATGTTGTATGATGCATGTCTTGACTAACATGAGTTAAGTTGCGAAGAACTTGTGTTCGGAATCGATTTCTTGGTTTATTGTTGTGCAGGAGGTTTGGAGGTCAACGACGGTAAACGGAAAGGATGATCGGGTCTAGGCTTGGAGAGTTAAGGTCCAGAACAATCGAGGATACTGGGTGAAGTCAGTAGACTCAAGCATGGCGCAAAATGGACAAGGATGACCGAATGAAAAGTTCGGAGCGACGGGTTGCATCAAGCGGCGCAGAGGTTGGTGCAAGTGTCATAGTGGTTTCGATGGGAGCTAGATGGGAGAGACTTGCCAACATGAAGACAACTATTGATCAACCTACATGTGGCGAAGTATGGGATTGCTTCATGGAGTTTGGACTCGGTCTTTAGAGAAGGATCGATAAGAGATATTTTAGTAACTTCACTAAAATACCGCTATTGTGATCTTTGGCTAAACCGCGGCGCAAGATGGTGCAAGGGAAGGCAGTTTAGGTCAAGTGAAGATAAAGATCGCGAAGAAACGGATTCGGGAAGCCCGATTCGTCATTCGATTTGAGAAGCATACATAAGTGTAGATCCGTTTGTGTGTGAGATTAACGGGTGCCCATTAGGGTCTTCTCTCTCAGTCTAGCCTCCGCTATAAAAGGGAATGTCCATATGTGAAGTTCCCAAGTACTTCCAAGAGAAAAACCTTAATTTATGATTTGAGAATTTTGGAGTAGTTGATGCTAGGGTTTGTGAGAGATGGATTGATTGTGTGCTCAAGTGTTGAGTTTTTATCCTTTTGCTCTCATCTAATAAAATGGTGGAATCTTGGCCTCGATCTTCCCAATCGTCGATTGAAATAGATTTTTAACCTTCTTGATGAGCTATGATTGAGATTTGAAGGGATTTGGATCACCGGATCAAAAGTTGAGTTGATTTGTGATTTTAATCTCGTGCTGATTTCACTGTTCATTCATGTGAGAGGTCAGACCGCCCCTGATGAGAGGTCAGATCACCAGCCCATCGGTCAGACCACCCATCCTCAGAGGTCTGACCACCCAACTTTTTTCATTTTGAGTTTTTGTTGATTTTGGTTGTTGTTTCTCGGGGTTTTGATTGGATTCAATACTAGACTTCTGCTGTGCTTCTACATTTAATCTTCATAGCTTCTATGACTATTGGAGTAAGAATGGAATTGTATCCGGTCTAGGTGAAAAAGTAGTGCTCCTATTCAACCCCCCCTTTAGCCACTGTTTTGATCCAATAATTAAATATTGGGTTAATCCACTAAAAACTAAAATTTGAGTGCCTTCTTTGAGTCCTATCTTGAGGTGTATATGGCCACTCCTAATCCACCGCAGTAAATTGAACCACATGAACAGTGTCTACAGCATCATTCTGAACTGACGAGTGACGACCGTGGCGTCCTTCTCTGCAGCTATGCTCACGGAGCAAACTTGTGAGCTACACTTTTTTCCCCTCGCTGTCGATTCACTGAGATTTGTGTGGGCCACAGATTTAAGATGCCTTAGGTGGGGAATTTGTGTCACCCATCAGTCATCACTAGTACTAATCAGTACTGTGGTTGAAGGAGCTAATCTACAGTTCTGCACAGCGGGTCCTAAATGGGTTCACTCTTCCAACTTCCCTAAAAATCCATGGATTTTGGACTAACGATAGATTTGCCTAGTGAGTAGTGACTACTGAGCACAACAATCACCACCCTTCATGATTCATGAGTGCTTGACCTGTTTGCATTCTCCCTGCAGCTAGATAGGATGAAGTTGTGTTAATTATTGCAAGTGCAGCACTGAACGTACTGGTGTTCTCTCCTGCCCTTGTTTTTTTTAAGAATGTACTGATGTTCTAAAGTACCAATTAAGTCAAAGTGCTTGCCCGCCTCCTAGGAGCTAGGAGAAGCAGGACCACGAATCTGCAGAACTTGTAGTTGTGACTTGTGAGACTGTTGTCAAGGTGTTAGAATCAGAACATTCCCTGGTCCTATTACAACAAAGGTGAGGCCAACATTCTTAGAGATCCTAGGACCAAGCCAGGCCATAGGGTAGCCTTGGGGACAATTTGGTACGTTCGGTGCTTTGCAGAAAGTCAGCCGGCCAGTAGCAAGCTTCTCTGTCACATCGATCTCACAACGTTGCATCGCTATGTTTAAAACATGATTCAGTTCCGTTGCACAATCCAAAAGAAAACACGTACAACGCGAGACATGCACGGGTGTTGTTGGTTTTGATCACAACAGTTCTGGTTTGCAACTATCATGGTAATATCTTCAGAACAATCACCAAGATTCTTTCTTTTCTAGAACCTGATTATGCTCACAAATGAAGTGTAACCATCCATGTTTTGCCGGCGGGTTGCGAGTAGTTCTCTTCGTGTTCTTTTCCCCCTGAGTGATACTTAGTTCGCGAACAATCATCAATCTTCTGTTCCCAGGATCAGAGGAAGTGATACTTTGACAATCGACAGCAACTCGAGACTTACCTGCGAAGAAATCAATCTAGGTTTGGAGAAAAAGAACGAGACTTACGTAGCCAACAGGCCGCGGTAGGTGAGCTTATATATCATGCACAGTCTGAATTACACACACATGAAGATGCGAGATTACAACAAACTACAGTTTGATTTACACAATGAGGGATAGATTATAAGATAGTATCTAAACAAAAATCATATCTATGAGATAGTATCTAAATAAGAATAATATCTCTAAACAAAAATTATATCTCTTAACACCCTCCCACAATCTTAACCTGGTGCTATAAGGTTGAGATTGTATCGTAGTTGTTCAAAGCTCTGAGTCGACAGTGGTTTTGTGAAAATATCTGCTAATTGATCTTCAGACGAAATGAACCTGACATCAAGCATTTTGAGGGCTACCTTCTCTCTCACAAAATGAAAATCAACCTCTATATGCTTGGTTCTAGCATGAAACACCGGATTAGCAGATAAGTACGTGGCACCTAAATTATCACACCACAGTATTAGAGCTTTTGATTGAAAAACTCCAAGTTCTGCAAGGAGAGACTGGATCCAAATGACTTCAGCGGCAGCATTAGCTAATGGTTTGTATTATGACTCAGTGCTAGAACGAGAAACCGTCGTTTGTTTCCTTGAACTCCACGACACCATATTTTCTCCAAAGAAGATCGCAAAACCTTTTGTAGATCGCCTATCATCTGAGCAACCTGCCAAGTCAGTGTCTGAAAATGCACTAAGTAGAGATGAAGAGGATCTTCTGATCTCCAATCCAACATCTGTTGTATGCTTCAAATAGCGCATAATTCTTTTCACAGCCCCCATATGTTTTTCAGTAGGTGTATGTAGATACTGACAAACCTTATTCACGGCAAAAGAGATGCCAGCTCTTGTTATTGTCAAGTATTGTAAAGCTCCTACCAAGTTTTTGTAATTTGTTGCTTCATCAGATGTCATCGGAATCACAACATGCTTACAATTCTGCATGTTGGCTCGTTTTAGAAGACCAAGCAGATACTTCTTTTGTGACAGAAGAACTCCATGTCGAGTGGGCACAATTTCAAGGCCCAAAAAATAGTGTAGCTTGCCAAGATCCTTGATTGCAAAATCATCTTGCAACTGTCTCACCAACTGATCTGCTGCACCAGGAGAAGAGCTAGCAATAATTATATCGTCTACATAGACTAGGACATAAATAATCAATTCTTTATTTTTGAGCACAAACATAAAAACTGTCAGCTTTGGACGATACAAACCCAATTTCCTGAAGTTTCATGCTGAACCGAGAATACCAAGCTCGGGGAATCTGTTTCAAACCATAGATTACCTTGTCTAACTTGCAAACATGATTAGGCAATATTGGATCTTCAAAACCCATAGGTTGTCGCATATATACTTCTTCCTGGAGTTGACCATGCAAGAACTCATTTGTCACATCTGCTTGCTGAAGTTCCCATCCTCTTGTTATAGCAACAAACAAGATTAACCGAATGGTAGCAGACTTTACAACAAGGCTAAAAGTATCATCATAATCAACTCCATGCCTCTGTTTAAACCCCTTTGCCACCAGTCAAGCCTTGTGTCTTTCCAGTGTGCCATTTGCTTTGTACTTGAGTTTATATACCCATTTTGAATCTATCAGATTTTGTCCAGAATTCCTTGGTGTGAGCTTCCATGTCTTGTTCCTCTACAGAGCATCATACTCTTCCTGCATTGCCTGTCTCTAATTTGGATGTGACATTGCTTCTAACAGAGAAGATAGCTTGGTTGCTTCTGAAGTTACAACAGTGGCAAGCATTCTGCGATTTGTCGGAAAGGGAACAATACCATCAGTTCTGTGCTTTGGTTGTCAAATGTTATTCTATAGGCGAGTGCGTGGTCGTTCCCGTGCTGGTTCTGAGTGAGTATTCTCCCGAGAATCAAAATTTGCAGTATTGCCATCTGGATTATTAGTATCAACAGGCGAATGTATTTAAGAAGAATCATCAAGATTGCTATTACCAAGTTGGTCACTTTCAGAACAAAGATTGGAAGAGATGTTTATATTTGGCAGAAGCTGTGGCAGCAAAGAAGCAAAGGTGGAGTTTGGCTGATTTTGTGTTTGGGTTTTGGAGAAAGGAAAGATGGATCATCAAACACCACATCTCTAGATATGTAAATCTAACCCGTAGAGATATGTAGATACTTATAGCCTTTATGTAAACCGTTGTATCATAGAAAAACACATGTACAGACCGAAACTGTAAGTTGTGCTGATTACATGGTCTTAAGTTCGGCCAATAGGCACAGCCAAAAATCTTGAGCATGGAATAGTCGGGTTTAGTCCCAAATAAGCATTGAAGTGGTGTGAGGTTGTTGATGACTTTGTTAGGGGTTCGGTTTATGAGATAACAAGTTGTGTAGAACACATCAGCCCAAAATCTAATTGGTACAAATGCATTAGCAAGCAAGTCTAAACCAACCTCAACAATGTGTCTATGTTTTCGCTCTATCGTGCCATTTTGTTGATGTGTGTGTGTGTGGACATGATACCCTATGAGCAATGCCTACACGAGTGAGAAGAGTATGGAGCTGTTGGTACTCTCCTCCCCAATCACTCTGAATGTAGAGGATCTTTCGATCAAGGAGACGCTCAACATGATTTCTGAACTGAACAAAAGTTTGTTTGACATTAGATTTGTGTTTGAGAGGATAAAGCCATGTAAACCTGCTAAAATCATCCACAAAGCTTACATAGTATCTAAAACATCTCACAGATTTTGTAGTTGGACCGCAAACATCACTATGAACAAGTTCCAAAGGAAATGAAGATTTATTCATAGAATTCGAGAAAGGTAGCTGATGGCTCTTGGCCATTTGACAAGCATCACATACTGAGATGGGATTGCTACTAGAAGAACAAACTAAATTATTCTGTTGAATGACATGCTGAAGGATAGTGGAAGAAGGATGACCAAGCCATGAATGCCAATGCTCCTGGGATGGCCTGATGCTAAGAACTGACTTTGGACTAGACTTGGTTGGAACAGAATATGGTGCGATGGGGTATAGTCCTCCTTCGCACCTACCTCGAAGTAGAGGAATCTTTGTGGTTTGATCCTTTACAAGAAAGAAATTAGAATGAAACTCAACAAAGACATTGTTTTCCTTTGTGAAACGATGAACCGAAAGAAGATTTTTGGTCGCCTTTGGAACATGAAGGATATTACAAAGTTTGAGATTCTTTGTAGTAGAAAGAAGAGAGTGACCAACATGGTGAATAGACAAACCTGACCCGTTCACAGCTTGCACATGATCACACTCGGTGTACCTCTCCTTGACAGTAAGCCTGTCCAAGTCACTAGTGATATGATCTGTTGCACCCGTATCATTATACCAATTTGAATCAATATGATAAGAGGGTGTTGAAGCATAGCCAACCACATGATTTTCCTCTGTTTGATAATAATGATTGAAACAGTGGTAGCATTTCAATGCCACATGCCCTGGTTTTCCACAAACTTGACAAGTTGGTCGATTACTTTTATATGAGGTTGAATTATTGTTGTTACCTCTAGAAGAAAACTTCATCTAATTATGCTGAGAATTGATTTGCTTGTTGTTGTTCCACCTACCACAACCACATCCTCGTGGTGCTTGGCCTTGAGCTTGACCTTGTTGCGTAACTTTATTGTTATTGCACAATGAGTACTTGACGCTGTATTCCTCCAGTACCTCTTGATGTTGATCAATTCTCATCTCATGACTAAGTAAATGAGAGAATACGTTGTTGAGAGGTATAGCATCTGACTGGGTGGTGATTGATGCCACCATTGAATCATACTCCGCATCGAGACCTGAAAACAAGAAAGAGATGATCTCTTCTTCGCGAAGAGGCTTACCAGTAGATGCTAGAGTGTCAGCTAGACTCTTGATCTTGTTGTAATACTCCACGATTGACAAGTCCTTCTTTGTGTTAGCAAGTTGCACACGAATTTGCATTGTGAGTGCCTTGGACTCTGAGGAGTATGAGCTCTCTAGGGCAAACCATACTTCGGCAGACGTGGAGAGGAGCATGACCTGGCCAAGGATGCTCTCCGATAGAAAATATAGAAGAGCACTCAAGACCAATTGATCTTGATGAATCCAGGCTGAATATGTAGAATTTGGAACTTGCATTGCGGCAGATTCTGTAGTCTGAGTGATCATCGATGATGGACACTGGATTGTGCCGTCGCATACCCCAGAAGTTGTTGCCCATGAAGGTAGGGCAAGACTTGAGCTTTCCATAGCAGGTAGTTGTCACGAGCCAATTTTACATTGACAAGGTGACTTGTTGGCGCAGGCAGGATGCCGACAAACGTCCCAGCAAAGGAAGACGACGTCATGGCCGAGTTCATGGAAGAACCGGAAGATGAACAAAACATGGTTGCTGCTATGGAATAGGCTCTGATACCATGTGAAGAAATCAATCTAGGTTTGGAGAAAAGGATTGAGACTTGCGCAAGCAAACAAGCTACGGTAGGTGAGCTTATATATTATGCACAATCCGAATTACACACGCATGAAGATGCAAGATTACAACAGACTACAATTTGATTTACACATTGAGAGATAGATTATGAGATAGTATCTAAACAAGAATCATATCTCTAAACAAGAATTATATCTCTTAACATGACCAAATCATAGTTTAATACTACTAGCTTCGATCGGCCGTAAGCTTAGCGTTGACGCCTCGATGGGTTCATTAGATCCAGCAGCACATGGCTATGAGAAGTGCATGTAAGGAGGGTTGTTTGGTTGATTGTTTCTGTTAGGCCAAACTGTGATGAGAAGTTGCTTGGTTGGTTACATTAGGAGGGAGGATGAATGCCTAGATGTAAGAGATGATGTTTGGTTGCCTGCATTTGTCCTGAGTTTGCTCACCTCTTCTAGTGGGCGGTGAGTATACCCCCTTGGAAGGATGTAGGAGTGGGCTTAGAATATGGCTAAGTCAATTGTACTTAATTTGTAACCTTTGAGCAAAAGTATACCTTTTTATCGTTCAGAGAGATTATGCCACGATTTAACCAAGATAAGAATTTTTTTACTCGGCCGACATTCTTTTTTCCATCTAATCAACATTTGAATACTTTGTCAAATCGAGCTATTTGCTGCTCAAATTGTCATTTGTAGTGTATTTTCATGATCGATGCAACCCATTGAAAATCAAATAGTTCTATGCAACGAACCATATTGCAATTTGTTTAACTGATTCGTCAAAACAAGTTGTACAAATAGTCACATACATATGTCAAATTCATTCCATAAAAAAGTTCATTAGTTACATTTGTTTAGACGCAACGGAAGTGAGGGATGGAGAGAGAAGGCATTTGTGCAAATGAGAGGTGGCACTAACTCATCTCGTGGAACCCTCACAACGCCCCGTGCACCCATGTGCACGAGCATATGCAACCAAGTCGCTCACGTCTGCATCAAGCAGGCCTAGGCCTAAGCGAAGCTCGAAATCAATGTTTATCTCGAACAAGCTCTAAGGGAAATTTGCATCAGCGTAGCCTGACCTGGATGTTGGTGCAGCCAACCAAACGTCCACATGTCACACGCGCAGATGCGAACCAAGGGTGGTGCAGGCAACCAAACACACCCTAGTTGGCCGTAAAGTTTTTGTCACATGGAAACCAACTCTAAAATCTTGCTTATCTACATGCAGGTGATAGTGCAAAGTAGTGTAGTAAAAACGGCCGATTAGTTGTCGTCGTATATTCAGTCATTTCGGTGTCAGCAACCAAACCGTCGCGAACACATGATGTGGAGGCATGTTAACGCATCGGTCGCTTAATTGCTCGAATAATGCAATTAGTCAGCCAATTACTGTTTAATCGGGTGATAAATCCGTTTAAGCCTCAATTAGAATGAAAGATTTTTACCGAATCCGAGCACACGAAACAAAGGCATCGAAGCTGGTGCTGCACATCAGGGCCGCCGAAGCAGTCAATATGCCATCTGCCAGTTGCTGCAGCCTCATTTAAGCTCCGTTGAATGCCGTAGCTGAGCTCGACACCCAGCCGCTTTGTGATCTGGAATGGGACACTCGTACACTGCTTGTCCCTTGAGCCAACTGGGGTAGAGTTTTTGTTGGAATGAGCAAAGGGGCGGTGGAGAGATAAGAATAGGAGACTGGGAAGAGATCAAGAGATACATGAAAGGGGACGAGAAAGCTCACCTCGTCAACGGTTCACCCTTCACTATTTCATTATTTTCTAAAATGTCTTTCGGGTAGTAATGAAGATTGAGATATTGAGATATATTAGATTGTTGGAATATATAATTCCCTCGCAAAAAATATAAACAAATTAATGGAATATATAATTGTCTGTATAATTTCGATTAATCATCCGCTTTTGGATTAATCGGTTGGCGATGCCTTTCTGTCCACCAACTGTATTCCATTTTTCACAACAATGGTGCAAACCAAACACTGGTTGTTTCTTTTTTCCTTTTCTGAATTGGAATCCTGGCTAGCCAATAGACTATACATGCGGAAGCTGGCATGTGGCCAGATGGCTAGGTGTGCTGTGTGCGGGTGTGCACACAGTCCACCAGGGTTCAAGTCATAGACTTGGTGCTAGTGTTCACCGATTTTAGGAGTACGCATATGCATGTGCGTTTAGTGGGAAAGCATGTGCTCGCACTCTGTGAGACCTTAGGTGACTCTGATAAATTCTTAGCGTGTGTAGGGGACGCACACGTGCATGTGTGCGTGCGGTGTAAGTGTGAAGTGGATTGGATGCCTAAGAGGGGAGGGATGAATTTAGTATCTTTTCCGAATTAGGCTAGATTTAACAAATTTAGAGCAACTTAGAACCTACCCCCAACCTAAGTGCATATGGTTTGTTAGTGTGCTCAATCAACTTCTAAACATGCTAGTGAAGTTTTGCAACCTAAGTTCTAATCCTGCACGAGTCTAGTAATCTAGGAATTGAAAGAACAAGAATTTAAATGCGGAAATATAAAGTAGACGAGAGACAACCAAATTTTTTTACCGAGGTCTCGGAGATTCGGCGATCTCCCCTAATCCTTGTTGGAGCACTCTCGCAAGAGTATAGCTCCTACTTGAATCCATGCAAGGATCTAAGCAATCAAATCATGGTAGTCTTTCTTTACTCCAGATAGGTGGACTCCAAATCTTCACAACTCTTTCAATGCCTTTTGCAAGCTCCTCTTTAGAAGGTCACCAAGAGTATGCCTCCAAGCCGTCTAGGAATCACCAAATTCAAATAGTAATAAGCCTAAAGATGTCACTTAACCCATCAATATCAAGCAACTAGAAGTGATGCATAATAAAGCCTAATCTACTCTCTCACACTCTCAAAATCTCAACTTCAGCTCTTGAGTACCCTTGAACTCCTCGATATGCAAGCCACAATTTTGGAGTCATAAGAGTGCTAACTTGAACACCCAAGGTTCATATATATAGCCTTTACCTTTTAAACTAGCCATTGGACACAGGGATTTCAAGAAAATGATTTGAGTCGGATTATCCGACCTACTCGAATCATCTAACTTACATGCTTCTAACGGTAAAAAATATAGCCGTTGCACACATCGGATTGTCCGACTCAAGTCGGATTATCCGGCTCACCCATATTATTCGCACGGCTCAGATTTTTTTTGCGCTAGTGCAAAAATTAAAGAGCACCTTCTCTGGAAAATTGATTCGGGTCATTCTCCGACCCACTCGGATCATCCAACTCAGTTGAATTTCATCTCAGACCATGTCTCTGTAAAAATGCTCCGACCTAAGGTCCGACTGCCTCGGATCATCCGGATCACATTGCACTTCAAAAACACGCTTCTCCAGAAAATTAGTCTGGCCCGTGCTCCAGATGACTCGGATCATCCGACTCCTGTTGATTTCCAAAATGCATGCCCTCTGGAAAATTGATCGGATCATCCAACTCCCGTTGAAACTCACTTCGACATGCTCTTTGAAAAATTGATCCAACAAGTAGTTTGACTCAGTCGGATTATCCGGCTTAGTGCAATTTTTTCTGCCCACAGCTGAAATTACATATGCATTGCTAATCTTACATCCTCACTTGGTTTCTTGGTTTCTATTGGCTAGATATGAGCTAGAAACACTTAGTGTGCATCACAACTAGCTACCCAACCTCATTAAGCTCGAGCTACTAGCTTTGAACCCCTTTATAAGTACGGCCAAAATAAAAGCAAAACCTATCACTAAAATGATCCAAACTGGACTTGGATCATTTCTAATCACAATGTCCTTAATCTTCATGCTTAGCCATCATTTGCACCAGCATAGGGATCCATGAATACCAAGAACACCCAAAGGCAATATCAAGCACTAACCCAACTAGACTTCACTTGAAACAAGGCTAATCTTATCTTGGTAAGATAGGATCATTAATCACCAAAACACTAAGTCCAAGAAAATAGGGTCTAGATGCTAACAACGCGACGTGTGTTGAGTGTGTCTGCTTTGTACTCTTAAAAAAAAGACTACATGCATGAATCTTTTCCCCTTCCAGCTGGGTGCAATGACAGAACCAAATCATTAGGAGAGCAAGCCCGCATGTTTCGTTTCATTTCCTTTTTTGATACAGAAACCTAGTGTTAGGTTAAATTTATGACAAGAACATGTACTGAACAAAGGTTTTGCAAGCCTTCTTTTCAAACAAAACAAAACAAAGGTTTAATTTGCCAGTAAGTTTTTCATACTTATTTTACTGCTAAATTAATAACATCGTAGAAATTCTCAAAGGAAAAAATTGCTGCGCTGATGGATTACTTTGTCACCAATAGCATATATACATTGTTACACTAGGGAGTATAAATACGCATTTGAAGGTTATCTCACCTTAAAGCATTAGATTTAGTGTTTATTCAGATATGCACTAGTTGTTGGTTCCCTAACCTCCATGGCCTCCCTTGGTTACTAAGACAGACATAATGGGACGCTTTAACTGGTTCCCAGTCAAAAGATCAGATCAGATCAGATCACAAGGTGGCATGCCCATCCAATCTGGCAAAAGCAGCAGGCTCCACTGCAACAACCCCACAGCTCTAAGCAACACGCCAGCACCATACATACAAGCTTCAAAAAGTTTCTGTTCTAACAGTGAGTTTAAATTTGCTCCGGCATCCCAAGAAGATAGAATAGCAAAAAGAAAAAGAAGAAATGCATTAAAAAGGTCATGGATTTGATCCTGGAGGGCATAGTTAACTTGAGAAGTTCACAAAGGAAGTTGCATTTGCATGCAGGGGTGGTGCAGCAGTAAACTAGCAGTTGTTCTGAAAAAAAGCAGACATAAAAGGGTTGGCGCATACACTGAAGGTCCCATAAAGCTTTCACATGCTTCAGTTCAGTAGTGATATTCCACCACATTGCATTATTATTGTGAAGTAGGGGCACAGCGCAATTATGATATTATCATGTAAGTTCTCAATGATTAATGGCACACAACAGCGTAAGCTCTGGAATTGTCTGACCACATTCAGACGACTGGGAAATTCCTGCATTGACCCACCTGGTCAATCGATCACCTTTGCATGCAATTAATCAGAGGCCATGCGCTACAGTGCTCATGCATATATATATATATATATATATATATATATATATATATATATATATATATATATATATATATATATATATATATATATATATATATATAGGGATGAAAACATTGGATCATTTAATCAACTAATCTTCAGCGACTTTAACATTTCACTGCTCATTCTTTTGCCACTAAGCTTAACTGAAGCTCTTAGCTAGTGAGCACTTTTACCTGAAAACGAAATTGATCTTCCAAGACATGCCTGCATTTTGGTGCACCAGCACAACGCACAAAGTGAGCATAAGCTAGCTGGTGCACAAACATAGCGTGCTTAAATATTCCTCTTCAAGCATCCCCGAGGTTTGAAATTAAAATCTTCCATCAACTTGCATGCACCGATCGACGCAACCACTCCCAGGGCTTATCGATCGATCGATCGCCGGAGCAGAAAGCTAGAGCAAGCGAACAAGGAGTGGTCCGGTCGCATATTTTCTATGTACGTCCACCAACCCAGCCAACCACTATCACTCTGTGACCTCCTACCATGCACGACACCACGAGCATGTGCCGCCGTTTAAATAGCCACTCGACCCCTACTCATGACACTCGCCACCTCGATCGGTCTTGCTTCAAAGATCGATCAAACACAGCTAGCTAGCGAATTGGGGAGACAGAAAAGAAAAAACAATGGGTGCTCATCGTCTCTTTTACGCCTTCGCCGTCCTCCTCGCCATGCCGGGCCTCACCGCTGCCCTCACCCGCCGCTACACGTTCAACGTAAGCACGCGCGCGCGCAGTGTTCAACATCATGTATCTGTCTATCTTACAGTCTATCAGATATAGGAGTATCACACATGCATGCATGATGTATATGTACGTCGATCTAAAAAACTGTACAGCAGCAGCCGATACTTGTTTGTGACCTTCAATTACTCTGCAGGTGACAATGGCGACTGTGACGCGGCTGTGCGTGCCGAGGAGCATCCCCACGGTGAACGGGCTGTTCCCGGGGCCGAAGATCGTCGTGCGGGAGGGCGACCGGCTCGTGGTGAAGGTCAACAACAACATCAACAACAACGTCACGTTCCACTGGTACGATTCGCGCACCCGCCACGCACTCCATGTCACGCGTAACTTAAGAAAATTTCAGACAACTTAAAACTAGTAAAACCGTTACGTTAATGCAACCCGTGAATGCGAGCTAACGATCGGTGGTGCGCGCACGCAGGCACGGCGTTCGGCAGCTGCGGAGCGGGTGGGCGGACGGGCCGTCGTACATCACGCAGTGCCCGATCCGGCCGGGGCAGAGCTACGTCTACGACTTCCGCATCATAGGGCAGCGCGGCACGCTGTGGTGGCACGCGCACTTCTCCTGGCTGCGCGCCACGCTCTACGGCCCGCTCGTCATCCTCCCGCCGCGCGGCGTCGGCTACCCGTTCCCCAAGCCCGACAGGGAGGTGCCCCTCATGCTCGGTACGTACGTGCGCAGCGTCCATCAGGTGTTGCATTTCTCGCTACGGTTTTGTCAGCGTGTATATTAAATAATTGGAATTTCTTTGGGATATAGGTCAATTCAGATTATTCTGAAACCAGATTGTTTGTTTGTTTGTTGCCCAGAAAAAACCCTTTGGTTTTGGATGCTAGCTGCCACTAGAAAATGATCTTGATTTTGCTAAAGAATAAGATTGTACTATGGAAAAATAAGTCTTTTTCTTCAAAAGATGTTTACAAGTATGCTTTTTTTTTTTACATCGAAGTACGTTTTTTTGGAACCGCCATTCAAAAAGGAGATTACTTTTTTCTAGTTGTATGTGAAAGACATCTATTGCCACAAATCAATCCTTCTTTCTGTTTTTTCTTAGTATTTATACTTAGATACTGAACTAAAATTCTGAATTCTTTTTTACTTCATTTTCTCTAATGCGGATAAGATATCATTTTGATGAGCCTCGTTTTGAGGAATTCATGGAATAATCCATTTTCATGGAATAATGAATTAAGGAAGAAAGGATATGAGTGTACCGCTTACAAAAAAAGATCTCATGATAGTCAATATGGGCCCTCAGCACCCATCAATGCATGGTGTTCTTCGACTGATCATTACTCTCGATGGTGAAGATGTTATTGATTGTGAACCTATATTAGGCTATTTACACATATGAATGGGAAAAATCGCGGAAAACCGAACTATTATACAATGAGGGAGATATAAAAAGAGAGATGGTAGAAAAGGGGGGAGATGGGGGGAAGAAGATAAGAAGGGGAATAAGGGGCTCTTTATGCAGGAGAAGGGGAATTCCTTAAGTTATAAAAGGAAAAAAATAAAAACACAGATACATAACAAAAAAAAAGAATAAATAAGACGGTATTCGCCCTCCCCTACGTATTTAATTTCTTCTCCTGTACAAAAACCAACACCTACTCCATCGATAATTCCATCAATGACACCTTTATCGAAAAACTGCTGGCATGAATAATAGCCGGTAAGATCTGACGTGCGATTGAAACGTGAACGAACGGCAGGTGAGTGGTTCAACGCCGACCCGGAGGCCGTGATCAGGCAGGCTCTGCAGACCGGTGGAGGCCCAAACGTCTCCGACGCCTACACCTTTAATGGCCTCCCTGGCACAACCTACAACTGCTCAGCCTACGGTGAGGCTCAGCCGAGAATAGTAAGCCCATGTCAACGGTCCAATGAGGAAAAATGGCATTGATGTTTGCGATTCCTTTTTTTTTTTTGCGTGTCGTAGACACGTACAAGCTCAAGGTGAAGCCCGGGAGGACGTACCTGCTGCGGCTGATCAACGCGGCGATGAACGACGAGCTCTTCTTCGCGGTGGCCAACCACACGCTGACGGTCGTGCAGGCGGACGCCAGCTACGTCAAGCCGTTCACCGCCACCACGCTTGTCATCTCGCCCGGGCAGACCATGGACGTGCTCCTCACCGCGGCCGCCAGCCCGTCCGCCCCCGCCTTCGCCATCGCCATCGCGCCCTACACCAACACCGTGGGCACGTTCGACAACACCACCGCCAACGCCGTCCTCGAGTACTCCCCCCAAAGCCCCGCCGCGCTTCGAAACCTCCCCGCGCCGGCGCTCCCGGCGTACAACGACACCGGCGCGGTGGCCAACTTCTCGGCCAACTTCAGGAGCCTCGCGAGCGCGCAGTACCCGGCGCGCGTGCCGCGGACGGTGGACCGGCACTTCTTCTTCGCCGTTGGGCTCGGCGCGGACCCGTGCCAGAGCCGGGTCAACGGGACATGCCAGGGCCCGAACGGAACCAGGTTCGCCGCGTCCATCAACAACGTGTCATTCATCATGCCCAAGACCTCGCTCCTCCAGGCGCACTACCAGCGCCGGTACAACGGCGTGCTCATGGCCAACTTCCCCGCGGCGCCTCTGCGCAAGTTCGACTACACCGGCACGCCGCCGAACAACACGTTCCTGACCCACGGCACCAGGGTGGTGCCGCTCAAGTTCAACACCACCGTTGAGGTGGTGCTGCAAGACACGAGCATCCTTGGAGCCGAGAGCCACCCCCTGCACCTGCACGGCCACGACTTCTTCGTCGTCGGGCAAGGGTTCGGGAACTACGACACGAATAATGACACCGCCAAATACAACCTCGTCGACCCGGTGCAGCGGAACACCATCAGCGTGCCCACCGCCGGCTGGGTCGCCATCCGGTTCGTCGCCGACAACCCCGGTACGTAGGAGGCTACTAGTTTCAACTTCTTTAATCTCTTCCCCGTATATTAACGTTGACCATCTGTGACTTGGGCTGACTTTTATTGACTTCATCGTAAAACTGTTGAGCAGGTGTATGGATCATGCACTGCCACTTCGACGTGCACTTGAGTTGGGGTCTGTCCATGGCGTGGCTCGTCAATGACGGGCCGTTGCCGAACCAGAAGCTGCCGCCTCCGCCGTCCGACATCCCCAGATGCTCATAGTCTACGGCGGGTTTGATCCGTGCAATGCACGTATGCATACATACAAGTTCAATTCGCGGTGATCTAGGAATCCACTCGACTGGTTTTGACTGAATTAATCGTGTTCCCATTTTGTGATGTCTGGTTTTGTTGCCGATCTGTCTCTCTGAGGCAAAAACAGGATCGATGTAAGAAGTTCATTGGATGGTGATTGGTGTTGTGTAATTCGTGTCATTATTCTTTGATGATTCCACTTTTCCTTCTCATACTGGACATTTTGTTGTTAGTGTGTATAGCGTATACGATATCAAATCCGTTACTGGACCAGCTAATGGTTTATTTTGGCGTTATTTCCAAACTGAGAAAAAGGTTGGATAATTAAAAGAATAACATGTTATCTTCTGGAGGGAGATTAGTGATGGTGAATAGTTGCTTGAGCAGTCTGTCTATTTACACTATAGGTTTTTATCGGTTTAATGGGGATAGTCATAATAGAATGGACTCAATCAGATCAATGTTTTCTCTAGAAAGGGGCTAGTGACAAATTTAAGAATCATATGGTGAATTGGGCGGGCTGTGTGTAGACCTAAAGATTTTTGAGGTTTAGGGGTTATAAACACTAGAGTTATGAATGATTGTCTGTTGTCTAAATGGATTTGAAAAGTTTACGCAGCTAACATTGAGCTATGGTTCAGTCATAAAGGCCAAGTACTTCCCTGGGGTTGTTTTAGATATACTAATCCTTTGATTGGTTCTCAATTTTGGAAAAATCCGTAAAAAGTGAAACATTTATTTTACAGGGGTGCTAGATTTTAGATTGAGAATGGTTGTAATATCTCTTTTTGGGTAGATGTTTGGATTAGTAGTTGTCCTTTGAAGGTCCAGTATGCCAAACTTTTTAAGATTTGTCAAACCCTTGATGCTAGTGTTGCTGATTTGTACTTCTGAAGATGGTTGGAAGATTAAGTTCCTTAGAAATTTTGGTGAGGAGGAGATAATTCAATGGAGTATTTTGAAAAACTATATCATGGATATTGATTTAAATGGGGATGTGGACAAAGCTATCTGGTGCCTGGAGAAAGCAGGTTTATTTTTGGTCAAGTCTCTTTATAGGCAGCTGGTTTTTGGGGGAGTTATCTACAGGAAATTACAAAAATTGTGGAAAATTTAAGATTTTCATGTGGCAATACTATCTTAACAGGGTTCAGACAGCTGATCAATTGAAGGAAAAAGGGTGGAATGGTGATAAGAAGTGTATTCTTTGTGGTTGTGATGAAAGCATTGATCATATTTTGTTTTCTTGTGTGTTAACAAAATTTGTTTGGTTTTGTGTGAAAGAGGTGTTAAGCTAGGAGAGAATCCCCACTTCTTTAGATGATTTCTAGCTTAATTGGCTAGATATGAAGGGGACTAATGACAATAATGTTACTTTGTTTAGTTTTGAAGTATTTGCTTGGAATCTTTGAAAAATTAGGAACAGAATGGCTATTGAGAGAAATTTTCCTAAGCAATTTATGGAAGTGGTTTTCAATATTTGTCTTGTTTGCAGCAATGGCGGGTCCTCATCAAAGGGGTTGAACGAAGTAATCTGGATTGCTTTTCGGCGAGTTTTGAAGAATGGGCTAAACTCTTTTGTTCGGTTGTATCTACCTAATCCCTTGTTTGTAATAGCTAGCGTGGATGCTGCAATAGCTAGTTTGTATGTTTCTACTGCTGTTTCGTTCTTACTTTGTAAGCTAGTGCTCCCAGCAAGTTGGCACTTGCTTTTCCTGTAAGAACCATTTATTTGCTTTCTATAAAAGCTGAGTTTTCCCTCGTAAAAAAATGGTTTATTTTAGCATGCCATGCGTGCTTTTGCTTTGATTCTTTCAGGGAGCAGCTAGCCACAGCAAAATTCATGTAGTTTCAACGGTGCAGCAAGTTTCATATAAGTTTCAAGGACGTCAACGACGCAACAAGTTTTGTGGAAGTTTCATGATTAAAAAGTTGGAGTTTCAAGAAGGATTCAACAAAAGTTTCAAGTAGATTTCGACAAGTTTCCTAAATTTGAACAACATTCAAAAGGTTTTGAGGAAGTTTCAAAAATTCTAGCAAAAGTTACATCCTTGTTTCATCATTTTTCACTAGGTTTAAGAGAGTTTCAAAAAGGTTTCATAGGGTTTCAGTCGTGCAAGTAGCACGAGATGCAAGCGTTGTCGCCCTCCTCCTCCAGGTTCACTACTGGAATGAGGCGCTTTGCCGAGTGTCCCAGGCACTCGGCAAAGGCTTTGCCGAGTGCCACACTCGGCAGACAACACTCGCCAAAGAAACTGTCGGCAAAGCCTTCTTTGCCGAGTGTCTTTTTTCGGACACTCGGCAAATCCTTTGTCGAGTGCCGCACCGACCCTCGGCAAAGAAAAGTTGCCGTGATGGCGAGGGCAATGGTGACGGCAGATTTGCCGAGTGTAAAGTGAAGATACTCGGCAAAGACGTGAACTTTGCCGAGTGTTATGACCATGACACTCGGCAAAGTTGTGACACTCGGCAAACGAGGTTCCCAGGTGCCCAGGATTGGTTACTTTGCCGAGTGCCTTGGTCATGACACTCGGCAAAGGCACCCTTTGCCGAGTGCAACACTCGGCAAAGTGACCAAAAACAGCACATTTTATTTATTTATTACTTTCCAACCAAACAATCATCACATTTATATCACAAACATCACCAACATCACATATATATCACAAACATCACATGTGTCACAATATATCACAATAAGTTCACAAGTAATCCATCATTCACAACCACAAGTCTTGAGTCGACAAATGAAACCACAAGTAATCCACAAATAACAAAGAAACTGTTCATGGCGATCGTCGGGGTGATGAGGCCCAAGGTTCGATCCGCGACTCTCAGGGTGACGAGGCACATCATTCGATGCCGCCGATTGATTCTGCACAAAGGAGAAGAGATTGCATGTGTGAGACAAGATAAATATATACCATACATGACTAAAACATTCATACTCCACTAGGTTCCAAGTAGTGTTATGGTTTGCTCCTAAGCATGAACATACAAACTAAAACATTCATACTCACGGAGTAGTTGCATGAGGAGGTGGAGGTGGAGCGAATAGCCAGTGGCGGAGGTACACCCAGTGGCGGCGCCAAGACTTTGCATGTCTTGAAACATCTCATGACCTCATTGCTCGGCCTCCCGCTCGGCCGCCATCCTCTGCCGGTCGGCCTCCATCCTCACCTCCATCTCCTCCCGTAGCCTCCTCTCTTCTTGCAACTGGGCCTACAATATTTCACCGGTATGTTACAATAATGCAAAGTTAAGGTATGTAAAAATCAATTAACGATTTAATAAAACAGAATAACTGGAGTGCCTCCATCCGGTAGTGTGCGGTGTCCGACCGTGGGCGTATGGCGGGCTCGAGCCGTGCTCCTTGCTCGAATCGTGAGAGAGTGGGAGTCTTTGGGCGTGTCAGTCGCCATCGCCAAGCCGATCGCCCATACTTCTTGCCTCCTCCACCCTCATGACGACTTCTCCATCAAGGTCCCGGTGCTTGATCGCTCATCCCCATGAACCGACCTTGCCATCGATGTGTACTCACCGAGGCGGTGTGGGCGGTCGCCTTCTTTGTCGCCTCGGCGGGTCCTCCGGTTTGTAGTCGGCGTCGGACGTCGCTTGCTCTTGTGGGCCAAAGCAAATGCCTTGAAGCGGGAGCAAGGTGGCCACCATGGTGTGACGATCGCGAAAAACAGCAAGATGATTAGAAATTATATAGAATTGAGCGTTAGAATAAATAAATGAATTCGCGTACCCATCTTTGTGCGTATCCGTCGAGGCTAAGGCTGCCTTGATGGTGTGGTATACTGCATCATCAAATGCCGCTCCGCAGCGTTGTGCGTCTCCTCCCACTCGGGCCGCACCACTTGTCCACCATCTGTGCCAAAGATCGGGATCTTTGGGCGCACCACCACGGAATCGCCTACACGTCATCAAGTATATGGCATATAAGAAGATCAAATTAAGCCTACTTAATCTCAAAAGAAATCGTATTAATGTCCTATATTTACCTCCGTGCATCATTGTTGGTCGGCGTCATGCTTCTTGCGTCGACTTTGGTGACCTTCCTTCCAAGGAAGCTCGCGTTGTAAGTTACGATGGCACGGGCGCGCGCCTCGTAATGCATGTCCTTCACGAGTTTTTACAAACTTTGTTAGCCACCAAAGTCGCCTGTCCTCAAATCCTCCTCGCATCGAAGAAATCCTCGCATATAGGCGCGATGTATCCAGTCATTATTTCAAGAATGTCCAATGAATGCGATGTATTGAGCAATGTATTGGGAGGAAGACTTACCCACTCGGCCTTCACCGCTCCGCCTTGTTGTTGAATACCACCGCCACCGATCTTGACATCGTCTGCGGCGGCGTTGGCTAAACGTGTGGCGGCTCCGTCACTCGGCGTACTCAACCAGGCCGAGAAAGTGTTCCTCGCACGAAGCTCCAGGATGCCATTGACTTGGCGTGTGTGAGCACTGCGACCCTCTTGTCAATTCCACGCCCAAGTGATTAAGAAAAATTATTAGTTTCTATTGTGATTTTCAACATATCATATGAAGTAGTGATAACATCTAAAGTTACTTACTTTTGCCCAGTGGTTGAATCGTGGCGTCTGTGAAGAGGTATCGGTCGGCGAGGAGGCTCGTGGGACCTCGCAAATAGATACCGACGAAAAAGAGAGCGGAACCCCCTGCTGTCGCCTCCTCCTCGTCGCCCTCCTGCAGCGGCACCTCGTCGTCCGACTGCAGAACCTCCTCCTCCACCTCGTCCTCTTGCGGCACCTCCTCCTCCACCTCGTCCTTCTGCGGCACCTCCTCCTCCTCGTCACGCGACGTGGTGGCAGGCGACGACTCCCTCCTGCGGCTGCTCCTCCTCCTCCTCCTCTCCGTCGGCTCCTCAGCTGCAGCGCATGGCCTTAGACGTCGGTAAAGCGACGCGCTGTTCCTCGTACCGCCCGCCATCGTTGTTCAATCACATGCAATTAAAAAAGAGTAAACCAATAAGTACAGATAAACAAGATGTACTTAGAAAGAGATGCAAAATAAACAAAACATAATTACAAAATAACATAGTATTACATGTATTAGAAATAATCTTCATGATCGGGATTAGCTGGATCATAAGTCTCATCATCACTATCAACCATGTCTAAATAATCAACACTATCCGAAGGAGCAATGTTGTCATCATTGTCATTGCCTAAATGTAATCGCTCAAGCATTTGTAAGTCCTTCACATTTTGCACCTCATCTCCAGCGTCCTCGTCAACAACCCTTTCATTGTCTACTTCCATTCAGATCGCCGGTTAAGTCTATCTCAAACCTCCTTCTAGCCCCTCTTCTTGAAAGAACTCTCCGTCATATGTGTTTCGGTCGAAGTTGTAATCTTCATCGTTTGGGACAGGTAGTTTACCGTGTGGCGATACCTTGTGCACAACATACCAACCCTTAAGATGCTCTTTGGTTTGGCACGGGTATGACGTATAATAAACCTGCGTGGCCTGTTGAGCCACAATATAGACATCGTCTCCTGGTAAGACGGAATCCTGTCGAATTTTGACTAGCCCAAGATTAGGAGTCCGTCTCGTTACTTCAGGATCAAACCAATGGCATTTGAATATGACAGGATTAAGAGGTTTGCAACCATGAAACTTGAGTTCGTATATTTCTTCAATTGTTCTATAATACTCGACCCCATCAAGGCCGGGCGTAAAAACTCCGGAACTTGTGGTTCTTCGATTGGGCCGACTCTGCTCGTAGCTTGTTGTGTGAAAGCGATATCCATTCACGTCATAACCGGTAAATGACCTGACCCTATAGGCAAAGCCATCGGCAACCTGTCTCAACTCGGTAGTCATAGACGCATCCCTGCCCTGCAAGCTCCAGCAGGATAGATCGTTATATTATTCGCACGTACGAGGAAGTTGGAATGTCAAACTAAGTACGAGGTAAATTGGACGGTACCTTCTGTTTGAACCAAGAAATGAAATCGGGCATTCCATGTCCCGCACCCTGTCTAAGAAGGGTATCAGATTCCTGCGGGGTAGGTTCCCTTGATTGTAGCCAGAATTGATGAAAAAATTCCCTGTACCAACGAGAAACAAGGGGGTTGGATGCAGAATAGTGACGGCGTATTGAACAAGTTCATTGAGAACTTACCGCATGTACGGCTCCACTTCGTCAAGGTTGGTCAACACATATAGCATGATAGTGCGCCACTGTTCATGTTTCACGGTCTTGGGGGTCGATGCACTTGCGCTTCCGAGTTGCCCTCGGAAAAGGCTGAGGTTCGATTCATTTTCGCCAGCATTGTAACGAGGGGGTGGATTATGCACGCTAGGAAGGTTCTCACTATAGTATGTTGTTGTAAAGTTTGACACCTCCTCCAGAATGTATGCCTCTGCAATGGAAGCCTCAATTTTGCATTTATTTTACATTTCTTTGAAGAACCTTTAGACATCTCTCGATTGGATAGCACCAACGGCTGCACGGGCCCCCATTCGTGCCTCATACGGAGGTGCAAAATCAAATCTTTGCATCGGATTGAAGAAGCCGGGTGGAAAGATCTTCTCCAACATACAGAGCAACACAGGTGCCACTCTTTCCAAGTCTGCAATCACGGTCCGAGATAACTCCTTGGCACAAAGCTGGCGGAAGAAATAGCTCAACTCTGCCAGCACTAGCCAGACATGCTCAGGGACATAGCCTCGAACCATCGCCGAAAGAAGCCGCTCAATCCATATGTGGTAGTCGTGACTCTTCATCTCATTCACTCGTAGAGTAGATAAGTTCACTCCCCTCCTCAGATTCGCTGCATACCCATCAGGGAACATTAAAGTTTGCAACCATTCAAGCACTTCCCTCCTTTGGGGCCTGGTCAAGACGAATTCGGCCTTAGGCCTTCTCCATGTCTTGCCGCCTCTAGGAGGCTGCATTTCTTGCTTTGGTCTACCGCATAACGTTGCCAGATCCACTCTAGCCTTAACGTTGTCCTTTGTCTTATCAGGAATGTCCATGATTGTTGCCCAAAGTGCCTCGGCGACATTCTTTTCAGTGTGCATTACATCAATGTTATGTGGAAGAAGAAGATCATCAAAATAGGGGAGCCTCAACAAGCCCGAGTTATGAGTCCACATATGTTGCTCACCATATCCCAGAAAACCACCTTCTTCTTGGTTGACCTGGAGAGCCTCTATCTGAGCACGAACCGCGGCACCAGTCATCATCTGCGGTGTAGGGTCTGTAACTTCGACACCTTTCGTAAAGTTCTTGATGTCTCGTCTGAATGCATGGTCAAGAGGAGGAATTGGCGATGTTTGTCGAGCGAAGAATACTTGCCACCCTTCGCAACCAAATGAACTTCGAGTGCCTTGCATCTGGGCATGGGAACTTCCGTGAACACACGGCCGCAGAATAACCCATAAGCCGGGAAGTCATGCAGGGAGTAGTGATACCAAACATGCATTTTGAATTTTGTCTTTGTAGCTCGGTCGTATGTCCATACCCCTTCCTCCCAAGCACGGACCAATTCATCAAACACAGGCTCCATGAACACACCCATATTATTCCCGGGTGTTGGGAATTATCAACGACAAGAATACGTTACATCGTTGAAGGAGGACGCCGGGAGATTGAGGGGATAATGAACACGGGCCAACAAGTGTATGGGGCGACCAACATTCTATAAGGATTGAACCCATCATTGCGGTATAACACGTACATTCTGAGCCTCTAGAGCTTTCTCATGATGAATGCCATCAAAGCGGGTCCATGCTTCACCATCGGATGGATGTACCGACTTATCGAGTTGTATCGTTTGCCATTTTGTGCCATGTCATCTGTTTGCGGATTCCTCGGTCATGTATAGCCGTTGGATCCTCGGTATGAATGGAAGGTACCGTAGGATTTTCACGGGGATCCCAAGTGCCTCTTCGGCAATCACGAGTCTACCTCCGGGAACCTAGAGGATTTACACTTTGGGCGATACTTTGCTTAGTGTGTTCTTTCCTAAATAGGATGCACCCTTCGGACAAGCATGTATCGCTCATACGGCATCTTAAGTGCACGAAGTAGTTTTTGTGACTCGTACATGCTCTTTGGCAGAATGTGACCCTCCGGAAGCAGGCTGCCAATAACTGTCAACATACCATCGAAGGCGTCTCGACTCAGGCTACACTGGGACTTTAACGCCATTCGCGTCCAATGGCATCGGTTGAGAAACCGTTGTGCGGCCGTGAAGGGGTCTCGTGCGCAGACATCATGTCGTAGAACGCCTTTGCGGTTGCCTCCATCTCCTCCTCCCTCGTCCTTGTGACGTAGCCGTGATAGTCATCTAACATGTCTCCTACCCCAACATCAGCATCACAATCCTCGACACGTGGTCTCACGACCTCCTCTCTCATACGATCGGCTTCACCATGGTACACCCACCGGGTATAGTCTGCCGTAAATCCATTCTTCCAAAGATGTTGCCCCATGACCTCCCTTGTTTGTCGACGTCTGTTTGCACATCTTCTGCAGGGACACCAAGTTGGACGCGCTCCTTTACTCTGGGGAAATGCTAGTTCCAAGAAAGCATCGGTCTTCTCGATCCATTCATCGGTGGGCGGACCCTGACTTGAGCGGCCCGTGTACATCCACTCACGGTCATCTATCCTCTAACATATATATCAGCGAGTAATATAACCATCTATTAGGTGAGGATAGGTCCTAATCCCACCCGAGGATGCGTAGATGAGGTTAGTTTCCATGCTCTACTCCTATCAGAGGAAATTTGGCGACACCTCCCGTTGCTCTCCAAATACACGTCTGGCGGGGAGTGTGTATCAGGAGAACAACGGAGAGATGATGCGAAACTCGTCTCGGATCGGAGCGAACCATGAAACTAACCCCATCTACGCATCCGCGACGTCAAAAACGTGGACAATTGAAGCGATCGGTTATAGATATGCAAAGATCGCATATTTCCAACCGTATCTCTTTCGAACGAGAGCGCCTAAGCGGGTTCGTGATCTACGAACATGATACAAAAGAGGGTTCTACCTTGGGTGGCGGTGGAGTCGGGCTAGCGGGGCGTGGCGGGGCGGTGCGATGGCGGCGGCGGTGCGGCGGTCGGGTACTCGGCTCGGCTCCGACGGTGTCTTCTCGCAAAAAAGGAACAGAATCATCAATTGAAAATTTCGACAACACCTCCCTGCGGTGAGGTTTCCAAAACTGCAAGAAACCAGCGGCACGATGACCGACAACCACATATATATCAACTCCTCATCCTACTACCGCCGCCGCCACCACCACCACCACCACCACCACCCCGCCACCACCACCACCACCACCGCCACCACCATTCCACGGCAAGAAGGAGGAGGAAGAGAAACCATACCTAGTGGGCGCCGGGCGGGCGCTCGTTGCCGCGGCGGGGCGCGCGCCGGGGCGGTCGCGGCGGGCGTGCACCGGCGGCGGGGCCGGGCGGCGGCGTCGGCGGGCCTCCTCCTCCTCCTCCTACTCCTCCTCCTCGACGGTAGCCTCGCCTCGCGGGAAGCGGTGGAAGCGGCGGCGCGTGGAGCGGCGGTTGAGTGTGCGTGTTCGGGCCCGTGTCGTGCCTCATATTTAACCTCTTTGCCGAGTGCGCGATCGCTTTCGGCAAAGAGTTATATTTAAAAACCTTTTTCTTTGCGAGTGCCCCGATATGGCACTCGGCAAAACTAACTTTCTTAGAGTGTTTCTTGGTGGCACTCGGCAATTTTTTCTTCCTTGCTCCAAACTTTTTCTACTGCCTTTATACAGTTTCTGGAACTACATGTTCAAATTTGGCACATTTCTCGATGTGTTTGCTATATTTAGTTAATTTATTTCATTTAATTGAATTTTTGGGATAAGTCAAATTTGAGCGCAAGTCATTCGAATAATGGAAAAAATGAATGGAAAAATGATATTCATGTTCTTGAGGTTAGAATAATATTGAAATCAAGACAATGAAAGGAAATTTGAACATCTTGTTCACGAAACATGACCACGAACTTGTGGGCGAATTGTTTTTAAATTCTATAAAAGCAAGCGAAGTCGGAAAATCATGAAATTTGTCAAGATGTCATGATATCATACGTGGAGGCTGTGGTAAAAATTTAAAAGGTTTCGCACAAGTTATCACATTCTTGCTTCCAAATCAAAGCGTCTCCAAAGAAGATTCATAGAGTTGAGAAGGATCGATCGGTTTGAAAGCATTGTCGTGACAACATGCGAAACCTTTTAATTTTTTTACCACAGCCTCCACGTATGATATCATGACATCTTGACAAATTTTATGATTTTCCGACTTCGTTTGCTTTTTATAGAATTTAAAAATAATTCGCCCACAAGTTCGTGGTCATGTTTCGTGAACAAGATGTTCAAATTTCCTTCATTGCCCGGATTTCAATATTATTCTAACCTCGATATATGAATATCAATTTTTCATTCATTTTCCATTATTCGAATGACTTGCGATTCAAATTAACTTATCCCAAAAAATTCAATTAAATAAAATAAATTAACTAAATATAGCAAACACATCGAAAATGTGCCAAGTTTGAACATGTAGTTCAGCTATAAAGCGATGAAAAAGTTTGGAGCAAGAAAGAAAAAAATAAAATAAATTTGCCGAGTGCCACAAGAAACACTCGGCAAAGTTAGCTCTTTGGCGAGTGTCGGAATAGAACACTCGGCAAAGACTGATTTGCCGAGTGTCGGATAACCACACTCGACAAACGACTAACGGCGGCTGGCCACCGTTAGCTGCTGCGGTCATTGCCAAGTGGTGACGTTTGACACTCGACAAATCACGGTCTTTGCGAGTGTCTTCTCCGAGACTCGGCAAAGAGCTACCTTTGCCGAGTGTCTGTTATTCGCCGAGTGTTTTATTTTATACACTCGGTAAAAAGTATATTTGCCGAGTGCCCGACATAATGCACTCGGCAAACTTGCGGGCACTCGGCAAAGGAGCCGTTTCCGGTAGTGGTTGCTGGGACGCCAGCTGCGTGTTGCAAGGGCCGCTGCAAAGTTGCTCGTCTGCTCCGCCATGAGCTAAGCTTGATCGGTGCTCGGTGCACTGTTCTTGAACGTGGGCTTCAAGCCGCTTGCTGCTCTTTCAAGCTGGCCACCGCCGCTTTTGAACCCGACTTCCACTCGCTGTCTCCCCCACACACAGCCTCCACTCGTAGGTCCCGCACGATGGCTACCGATTCTAATGGATCCAAAGCCTGAATGGAGGCTAAGAGAGAGGGGAGGCGAGGAATGTGTGTGTGTGTGTGTGGATGTGAGCATGTGGCCTCCAGGTGCGTCTCCCTCCAGCTCCTGGTGGCAACGGCAACCACCGGGTGAGAGAGGAGAGAGAGAGACACTTTGTTTACTCCTTGTGGATGGGCCACAAGCTTGTGGCTAGCTGCAAGCTATGACCGGCTCAAAAAATTTGCCTCAATGCTTAAGGATGGCCATAAGGACGTCGCTTTGTCCCGTTAGTTTGCTATGAAAAGGTGTAGAGTTTTCTAGCTTTTCCTTTCTTTTATCCTCCCGTCTGCACGCCTCCTTGTGGCCGTGAATAGAAACCATCGCTCCTGATTTTGTTTTGAAACCTCACTCTTGGCACATTGTTGTTAAATCTTGCAAGAATAAATTACTACATGTCCTCAAATTTGTGCGGTGCGATCAAGTAGATCCATGAACTTAAGAAATGCGCATATATAATCATGAACTCGGTTAAGAAATCCCGAACCGAGCCAGCCTATAATCCCTTCGCCCGTTCAATTCCACGCCTGCGCAGCACAGGCATGCACCCATAGACCTGGGCACTGTGCCAGGGCCTTTCGGGCTGGCCCGGCAAGACACATAGACTAGGGCTGTGCTAGGCCTGGCTCCCGGCATGCTGGGTGACACGGCACGGAGACTAGGGCCAAGCTGGGTTGGCTCATGGGTGACTGGATAGCACGACACGCCGCCATGGGTCGTGCTTGGGCGGACGGTTCTATTATGAAGCTGTATGTGATATGGTTGTTCCCAAGTTTTATGTTTTAAGCATATTATCATGTATACATTTACATGACATAAACAAATTACATGTTTATATGTCAATTTTGTCATTTAAATATTGTTAAAATATGATTTAACTATGATACATATCACAGACGGATATTTGTTCTATTAAACCGTCTGTGATATATAGTTCAACATATAATATAATAACTTCACCTCCAAACTAGATTTTTTTTTATTTTGGAATTTACATATGGCCAAACAGCATGGTCAGTCGCTTCTTACAAAGATTTAAAAAAGTAGAAACCTAAATAAACAAAGTTTTTCTAGTGGCGGAGGTAGGTTGCTATCTCCGTCTTCAAAACTTCGTAGGCGGCGGCGGCATCGGACGGTTCATGATCATTAACGAACGAAGCCCGAAATACGTCCACCCGTAGACACGCTCGTTCGAGTGTCTACCGAAGACCCTCGGACTGTTGAATCAAGAAGAATTGAGACCCGGTTTTCCTAGTTTTAAGTTGTCTGAATTTTTTTTAAGTTTAAGTAACTTGTTGTGACTATTGGATTTGTGTAGAGATTGGTGTGTCATATGATTGGATATTGATCCAATTAATGTCATATGATTGGATATTGATCCAATGATCATAACAAGTGACTTAAACTTAAAAAAATTTCAAGCAACTTATGAATAGACAATCCCATTGAGACCATAGACTCTCTTCCCTTACTTGAGGGGTCTCGGTATGGTCGACTCAGTTGTCCGTCGTCTCAATTAAGTACTCCAAGTGACGGCAAGTCTCCTCGAGACGTGCAACGTTGTTGTGGAGGACTACGTCGATGATGAGGTTAACTCGCCGGAGTGGAAGATCACCCGGAAGACCCAGAGGAGGAGGATATCAAGACGGCGAAAGGTGGCCGTCGCATGCTCTGGCAAATCCTTGGACAGAGGAGTGAGAACACTGTTGAAACAGTGTCCTTCCGCAGCATCCGCCAACGTACGACTGAAGATGTGCTTGTACAGTATGGTCAGATAGGTCATCAATGTCGGCGATAAAGAAACAGAAGAGGAAGTCATTTCTGCTTTAGAAGTATATGTAGTAGTGTTATATGTGAGGATGATCATCTTCGATGGCGGATGATCCTTTTTATAAAACAAGGAATAAATTTGACGCATGAAATGAAGAGATGCATCGGAGAGCTGAAGCGGTATTGATGCGACGAAGAGACGCATCGGCGACGATGGCAACGAAGAAACTCATCGGGCGACGAAGAAACTCACCGAGGAACTGAAGCGATATTATCACAGACGGTTCATGTTCAGGACCGTCTGTGAAACGAACCGTCTATGATATTACCTCTTTATAGATGGTTTTTAGTGCAGCTGATAACACAGACGGAGTTTAAACCAAAACCATCTATGATTGCATGTAATATAGATGGTTTTGGAAGATTCAACTGCAAAAGGAACTGGTACGGTGTGAGAAGAGGCCTATTCTCCAACCATCTGTAATGAGTTATCCAATATTAGTTTTTTTATAGTAGTGAGCGAAACACCATCAGCGTGCCCACCGCAGGCTGGGTCGCCACCCGGTTCGTCGCCGACAACCCCGGTTAGGCTACTAGTTTCAACTTCTTTCTTCCCCGTATATTAACGTTGTCTATCTGTGGCTTGGGTTGACTTTTGTTGACTTCATCATAAAACTGTTGACTTTTTGTGTGGGGTAGGAAAAATAATCCTATAGGATCTGGTCCACAATTCCATCAGTGTAGACCCATTTCACCGCGTGACACGTGTCTTTTCACGAATCTCAAAGCGCACAGCTCAATAAATCACTGATGTGAATTTTCACGAATTAAATACTGAAGACTAGCATGTCATGCTTTGAGATTCGTGAAAAGACACGTGTCACACCGTGAAATAGGTCTACACTGATGGAATTGTGGACCAGGTTCTATAGGATTATTTTCCGTGGGGCAGGTGTATGGATCATGCACGGCCACTTCGACGTGCACTTGAGTTGGGGACCTGGGGTCTGTCCATGGCGTGGCTCGTCAATGACGGGCCGCTGGCGATCCAGAAGCGGTCCGCCGTCCGACATCCCCAGATGTTCATAGTCTCCGGCGGTTTTGATCCGTGAAACGCACGCATGCATACAAGTTCAACTCCTGGTGATCGAGGAACCCACTCGAGAGGTTTGGCCTGAATCCGTGTGCCCATTTTGTGATGTCTGGTTTTGTTGCCGCTTTGTTTCTGAATTCTGAGACAAAAACAAGCATGATCGATGTAAGAACTAAGAGTTCATTGGATGTGTTGTGTAATTCGTGTTATATATTATTCTTTGATTCCACTTTTCCTTCTCATCCTGGACATTTGCTGTTAGTGTGTATAGTGTTTACGATATCAAATCGAATAGTGGACCTGCTAATGATTTATTTCAGCATGCAATGCATACTTGTTTTGAGTCTTTAATTTCTCCTCCGGTTCATGATCTAAGAGTACGAGACATGCTCTCTCATCACACTTTGCGCACCTCACTCACTCTTGGCACATCTACTGTATAATAAAAGCTCGTGACAGTTGTTTTACAGCCGCTAATAAAAATATAAAAATTCTAAAAATTCTCACAAAAACATATGACCCTTAATTCGGCGGACCCTAATTATAGTTAGTAAACCATGCCCACAACATGTTATTAGAAAAAGGAACAAATATGCTAGAAATTCAAAGAAAAAAGCAAAACATCCGGCCCTTAATTTGCAAAGAAGAAAAACATCTCCTTTAATTTAGTGGACCCAAGTATAAAGAGATACTAGCTGAGTGCCTGTGCGTTGCAATGGCTTTAAAATAAAACAAATTATAAGTTATATACATAGGTAATTATCTCTATAAATGAAAATTTCATACATAATTTGTATCCAATCAACAAAAGGCATATAACCTTATCACAAAACACAAACACAAATAATCTAATTATCCACAAAAGATTCTTTAGTATCTTATACATATGTACACATATTTATCTACAAAAGATCTCACTAACCTAAGAAGGGGTAGATGACAGACTCACCACCACCAAGTCTTTCTTTTATAACAGTAAAGATATTGAATAAGAATTTCTAAATACTATGCGCAATATTTTTCCTATATCTAAATAACATATTAGAAAAAAAAAAAGAATAATCATTAGTAGCCAAGCATGCCTACCTATGTGCGTTTGCATCAAGTGGTTGGTCAGGCAGTGGCAGTGCGGCCTGGGAAGTACAATGGTCTCCAAGGCGCACTTAGAAGTTAAGGTGATCAAGTTTCTCTATTTAGCTTAAATCCAAATGCTTTTTCTATAAACCTAAGCATACAAAAAAAAAACTAATTGTAATGTTTTTTTATTACAAAGCCGATGCACACACATCACACTTACACCAGCCATGAGCACACATGCATGCATATACTCAATACACACTTAGAATTTATCGGAGACGTCCAATGCCTCACGGAGCACGGACACACACTTTCCCAGTAAAGAATAACACTATACCTAAAATAGAAGAAGGATGTCATGCATATCAATCTGATTGGCCCCTTACTTCATGCATACAAACAGAAGGATGTCCGTTTGAACCATTCCTAAATTCTTTCATCAATTGAGATAAAAAAGCACGCACCTCTTATTTTAATAGGGCTAAATTATAATGATTTTGATTAACCAGATATATGTATAGACATTACAGCTGTTATAGTTATATAACAAATAAAACTAAATTTTCTATCATATTTATTAGAGCTGCATGACAAACACAACTGTATTTTTACAACACAAACATATATATATATAGAGAGAGAGATAATCTAGCCATGAAATTGCACAGACAATTCGGTTAGTTGTTGTTAATTCTTGCACGGCAATGCCAAAGTACATGCGAACAAGCCCTGTATACGTATTAAAAAAAAGTACGAAGTGGTATACTCCCCTGGACATCAAGGCCCTACACGCGCGCACACGACACACCACTCCATGGTCTCCATGTATAAGCAGACAAACGCCTCCCCGAGAGCTTCGCCACTTGTCTTGGCCCATCGGTTCTTTTCACTCGCTCTGCTCCTCTCGTTTTCCCTCCACTCAACTGTCGCCAAGCTTCCAGCTCCGGGTTCACGAGTTGATCATAAGAAGCGAAGGGTGGGCACTGAGCAGGAACGTATGAGCGTATCCATGGAGATGCGCGCAGGGGACAAGTGCAGGTTGTCCAAGAAGAGGAGAGCCGGGAAGGGAGCAATGGGCGTGCACGGCCGCGGTGGCAGGAGCGGCGGGCCGTCGTTCCCACGCCGGTGCGCGCGGCTCGTCAAGGAGCAGCGCGCGCGGTTCTACATCGTGCGCCGCTGCGTCACCATGCTGGCGTGCTGGCGCGACTGCTCCTGAAGCGCAAGGAAGACAACTACTAGCTAGGAGATTGCTTGTGTTTTGCTGGAGCACTGTGACTAGCTAGCTACTCCAGAAATGTAAGTACGCAGCACAAGGGAACGTGATGGAAAGGAGGTTTTTTTGTACAGTTTTTTTTTTTCTTCTCCTTGATATGTACTTTTATGTGTGTGGATGAAATGAAAGTGGGAAGAGAAATGTGAAATTAAGCCTCATTCTTCTTCGCCTTTCTTTTGCTTTTCTTATGGGCATTTTACCTACGAAACAATGGCATTTCTCGAAGAATAAATTAAACCGACGTTTGTGGCAACCATCTTAGCCGATTGAGACTTGAGATATGTGAATTTGTAACACAGTGAAGCGATGAAATATGTCTGTTTTTGACATTACAAAAGAAAAAAAGAGAGAGAGCATGTTTTACCACTTCGTGGCAAGTTTGCAACTGAGAAAATCTAAGAACAGAGGACCGGGCACCGTTGCTTTACTGTTCTGACCAGCAATGGCTCTGCATGCAGCCTCTGCACTGTTGAGGCCAGCGCTGACGCCGTGAATCATCACACCCTAAACGACGCATCCGTACCTGAGCGTCCTGTTGCGATGGGTTGCAGCTTGCCAGCCATCGCAGCTAAAGAGGAAAGCCTTATCTCTCCTTGGTCGGTTGGATGGATCAGATAAGAGGTAAGAGGCAGTACTGTACTTGCATGACCTTCGCCTACGCCTAGCTAGCCAGCTACCAGTAGACTGCGGAATTTTTGGCGGATATGTCATGTTTGCAAACAGTATTTGCTGATCTGACCATAACGAAACGGTATTTACAAAAATAGTACCGTTGGTGTATAGTGGTCGTGCGCCAACGCTGGCCCCGCCGCCGCATACCCGCCAGCCGGCCACGTCAGCTGCCACCAACCGCTGGTGCACGGTGGCCACACGCCAGCCGTTGGCAGCCGTAGTTTTAGGCTAAAATTTGGAGGAATTTTAAAATATAGCAAATGAGTTCAAAAAATTATAAAATTTTTTGTGGAGCCTCCTCACACTGTGTACTTGCTTGTGTAAATTTTCTATAATTTTATTCATTCAAAAATTTTATCGCTATTTTGTATAAGTGTCATGTTCGTACGAATCAATAAATGTAGAAAATAAGCTCCAGAAATTATGAATTTTATTTTGAAGGCTTAACACACAGTGGACTTGATTGTGTAATGTTTCAGCAATTTTATATGTGTTCTAGTATTGTCTCAAAAATTTAGGATTTAGGTTGCGAAAATTTAAATTTTAGGAAATTAGGGTTTTATGATTTCATATGACTTGGAATGTATAAAAAAACTGCATTTCATGATTTTAGGCACACCTTTTTTTCATAATTTTTGGAGTTAAAATGAGTGAGGAATGAATTTTTAAAGTCACTCTTTTGAATTAAATCAGATAGTTATATGCATGCGTTGCAACTTGGAAAATCTCAAGTTTGCATTAGAAGGTTAAGATCTCTATGACATGTGGGCCGTATGACTGTTAAGTGGTTGTGTAAGTTTAGAGTTTACGCTTTCGTTAAGAAACACGTAATAATTCAAGCTGTAAAATTAATAATACGTTTGCATGGTTGGGAAGGCGTATTTACGAAAATCGCCTTCGGCATGTGTTCGGTGGCGCGGTCAAAGTTGGCCGAGTCAACACTCGGTCTTGAGTCCCGCCTGTCGATGGACCGTAGCTAGCGTATGCCTCGGTAAGAAAAGTAGTAAATACTTTAGTAAATTCGAAATCAGTTTATTTGCACCTTTGTAAAATAGGAATAACTTTGAAAATGCATAACTAAATCATTTTAAATCCAAATCGCATGAAACCACTAAAAATTTTCACTTTTAGTAAACTTTATATTAAAATTAGTTTCAAACCTGTATCTGTAGCAGAGAGCTTTATTTGGAGATTAATCCATTAAAACCATTATTTTTACAATAGGAAAAGGAATGATAACTTCAAAAATGCATAAGTAAGTGTTGGAAGCTCCAAAAGCAGTGAGACTACTTTTGATAATTTTCATTTTCAGTGAAATTAATTCTAAAATGGTCTCCATATTACTTCATCACAGAAACTATTTGGGAGAATATAACCTTTAACTCTATTATTTTTATACTATGAAAGGTGATAACTTTGAAAATCAATAACTAAATCATAAAAGCTCCAAAAGGACAAACTCAACTGTTTTAACTTATAATAATATTGCCTATTTATCTATGTAACCCTTGTGTTCACCATGCTCTACAAAATTTCACTTCATAATTAAATTGCTTAAGTAAAGGCATATTGAAACCTGAAATTCAAACCACCATAACTTTCACATACTAAGTCAAAATGAAATAATTCTTTCACCACAAATCATTTAAATTCATGACTTAGCTACTGTAGAAAAATCATGCATTTTTTAGCATCTTGATTTTTGGAGTATTTCTCGATGTTTATTCGGTATTATATTTATTTAGATTCGAGCTCATTGATATCGACTCCTCGCAACCGAGAGTGAGAAATTGCTTTACCAGCAAGGCAAGCATCCTTTGAACTTTCTTTTTGCATCATATTTGATCCCAGATTTGTTAGGATAGATGCAATGATAATTGCTTGCATGCTATTTTGATAATGTCGCTATTTTTGTGATGAATAGTTAGACACATCCTATTATCTTGTCATTGTGGCTATCCATGAATTACCCCAGTCTGAATTAATTATGATAGGATGTTTGAAATCTGTTGTTCAAGTTGCTTAGCCATGCAAGTCTAGAACCGGTAGCTCGATTGTCGGAATAGCCCGCCAATTATGGAATAAACATAACTCTCATTATATACTTTTGTTTCAGATCTTCGTATCTGTTTTATAAGTGAAATTTTGTCATTTTAAATGAGCTTTTGGTCGGACAAGTGTTGGTTAGTGATGGTGCCTTCGTGCACGAGATTTGGGTATGTGGTTTGGCTTGACGCAGAAGATTAAGGACCGAACTTTGGGTTGTTGCGATTCAAGCAAAACTCGTGCTATCACGCCTTGTATATGGGTGCCGTATGGTTAAGTAGGGGAAGATTTTATTGTGTTGAGTCCCACGGTGGTGAAATTGTAAGGGCATGGGGCCGTGAAATCGTGTTCCTTTTGGGCCGATAGGATGGGGCGTTAACGTCTTGTGTTTCCTAGGATATATAGGATGGAGGCGTTAACGTCTGCGTGTTTCCTAGGAGCCATGGGTTGAGGACTTGGCTCAATGGGATCTTCTTGCTAAAACGACCGTATCTTGATTTACACGTAGGCATACCATAGGAAGTATGCTATATTCGGAGGCATCCGGAGGCTTACGGGCTAATCAAGTCGTGTGGGTAAAGTAGTACACCCCTGCAGGGTATAAATCTATTCGAATAGTCGTGTCCCGATTCTACGACGACCGCTTGAAATTTGTGGCTGCTTATTGTTAGACTTGAAATTAAAATTGTGGTTATAACTTGGTATCGTCATGAATGGGATGTCATGCTTGTTGTTGTAGCAAAGTGGACCGCCACTTTGTTGTTGGTATGATTCATTTGTTATTGAGTTCATTACTTTTCACATGCTTTATTTCTACTTCAAATCTGATTTTGAAATGGCACGTGAAAAACTAGCATGTGTAGGTTGTTCGATGTTAGCGTCGTTTGCAAAAAATTTAAGCCAATATGATCATCTAACTCCCGATTGGGTTATGAGCAATGTGCTTAACACACATGCAATTCTTGAACATTATAATCAATTTTGGTAAGTATAGAGTACATTTGAACAACATAACACCTATAAATACAAAGATCTTATGAGAAAACATATGCATTCTCATCAACCACCACTTCTGACTTAACACTTCAACAGATGCATTCTTCAAAAGAAAACATGGTAGAGCCAAACACCAAAAATCCAATGGACAATGCTCATATGACGTTGACATCTGAATATGCTTTTGCCAGCCAATTTATACAGTTTTAGAAAGTCCATAATTACATGTTGCATGCGAAACATACATAACAAGAATTCTGATTGCATTGATCTCACGATAGGACAATATCGTGACAATATATATACATATCATATAAATCAGCTACGCAGCATCAACCAAGATCTGCATTTGCATCAACCGATCTGCAATTGGAGGCAACAACGACACAGCTTCCTGGCTTATTGAAACGCATTGTGGCTATATTTCTGAAGAATGATGCTCAGTACATGTCGGGTGGTGGCGGCATTACAAACATCTTAGTTGTAAACATCAGCTTGGGTAGCTCAATATAATTGAGCAGTTTCTCTAGAAATAGCAAAAGCAAGTATTAAGATTGCACTTGTAAATTGTTCAAGCTGAATATTCAAGCAGTGGACTTGATTGTGTAGTGTTTCAGTAATTTTATATATGTTCTGGTATTGTCTCGAAAATTTAGGATTTAGGTTGCGAAAATTTTGATTTTATGTTTCGAAAATTAGGGTTTCATGATTTCATATGACTTGGAATGTATAAAAAAAATCTTCATTTCATGATTTTAGGCACACCTTTTTTCATAATTTTTGGAGTTAAAATGAGTGAGAAATGAATTTTTAAAGTCACTCTTTTGAATTAAATCAGAAAAGAGAAAAAAAAAGAATTAGAAAAGCTGTCGGCGGCCCACGGCTCAATGATTTGGCCCAACCTAGTGCTTTGGGCCGAAACCAGTTCACGTGGCCCATGCCATGGTGTAGAATCAAGGATAACCGACTAGAGGGGGTGAATAGGAGGTTTCTAAATTTAATCGACCAAATTAAACTTAACACTAGAAGTTCTAGCAAATATTTCCTAGCACAATATAATGAAGGAATTATTAAGCAACTTACTACTAAGCAATCTAATTGTCAATACTAGAAATAATTCTAGCTAAGCAATAAAACAAGATATATGCTAGAATTGTAAATGCGGAATAAGTAAAGACAAAACGTAACCACGAATGAGACAATGACGGTTTTTCCCGTGGTATCGAGACTTGCCGGTCTTCACTAGTCCACGTTGAGGGAGCTTGAAAAAATCAAGCCGGCTCCACGAATTAGGCCTTTCCTCGATCACTATTGGTTGTTCTTCCTCCGCTCCGGAGATGGTGAACACCGAACCACTCACAATCTCGGCACCAGGCCTCTTCACAATCTTCTTGAAGAGATCACCGTGCAATCACCTCCAAGCCGTCTAGGAGTTCAGCAAAACTCCAAGAGTAACAAATCAATGACCTTCGCTTGACGACACTCAAGTGCAATAGGATCAACTAGAATGATGAATACACTTGAATGAGCTCAACCACCTCTCAAGAGTGCACAAGTGAATTTGAGGAGTTGAATGAATGCCCAAGGCTCTAAGGATGTTAAATGTGGTCTAGCACTGCGTCCTTGAGCAGGTGAGGGGGTATTTATACCTCCCACCAACAATTATAACCGTTGGAGAAGAAAACACAACTTTTCAGCAAAATGCGGTACTACCGTCATGTACCAAGCGGTACTACCGCACTTCTCCAACCACCTCTGTAACGGCTATAACAGTGGCACTAAATGTTCTGACATAGCCGTTTTAACTCGCACTACGGTACTACCGCCAACAAACTAGCGGTACTACCGCAGATCGGTCATACCGCAAAACAAGTGTGGTACTACCGTTTTCCGAGAGAATCAAAGGGGTGCGTACTTGAAAAAGCATACCGCTTCAAAGTCGGAATGACCAGCATGCGGTAGTTCCGCTCAAGAACTGCGGTACTACCGTAGTCCGGTCATACCGCATGAACACTTGCGGTACTACCGCGTAGAGAGTTTGGCAAAGAGATCAGAAAAAGTGTCTCTCTGGAAAAAAAAACATACCGCCAAGTAACGATCGGAACAACCGGGGTGCGGTAGTACCGCACTACGAGCCCGATCATACCTTTGAGCGGTAGTACCGCATAACCAACGCCGGTACTACTGATTATCCTGACAAAGCAGACTTGGCAAATCAAAATGAAAACCATATGCATGCATGAACCTAAATTGATCCATAAAGCACAAGAACATGCTATCAAGCTACTAGACATGATCCCTCTTAATAGTACGACATTTAACCTATAATCCGGTCTTCCAACCATTTCTCCTAAGACCGGTAAAAAGAGAAAAGATCCAAAACTACTTGTACCTCATCTTTGATCCATATTTGATCTTCATAAGTCCTTTAGCATGCATCCTCAAGATCATATACACCAATGGGACTAAACCTTGTAGATACTCAACAAACCAATAAGTCTCATATTCACATATTATCATTAATTACCAAAACCAATTTTTAAGGGCCTAGATGCTTTTCACATGGGTCTTGGCTGCCAAAAAGAAAGAGAGGGGGAAGGATCGGCCTAATTGCAAAAGGGAGAGGGGAGATGAGGGGGCGGCGCCGCACGGTTGGAGAAGGGATCCCAGGGGGCGTGCGGCAGCGGCAGCGAGCGGCGACGCGCGCGGTGGTGCGGCTAAGGTGAGTCCTCTTCGGTTCCTCGCTCGGCTCGAGGGGAGGGGACGGGGCATGCATGGGAATCCGGCGAGGGAATGCGGGATGGGATGGCTCGGCGGTGACATGTGGGTGCGAGCGGCTCGGAGCTGACGGTGTCGGCGGGCGCGGAGGAACCAGAGCCGGGAGGGGACAGCGCGGCCGACGGAAACGAGGGCGGGGGAGCCGGTTGGGGGGGGTTAGGGGTTAAGCCCAGGAGGATTTTTTTTGGGGGGGGGGGTTGAATCCTTCGAATTTTGAGATTTTTGGAACAAATTGATCTTCTGAATTTTCTTGCAAACTGAAAATTTGGTTGTTACAATTGGCTACATTTTGGTGCTAAAAATTTTAGATGTCATGTGTGGCCCATGTGCCATACTCACAACTAGGGGAATTTTGGTAATCTTTTCAGCTATTGGCATGGTTGTAATCCAACATCTCTACTTTGCCAAAGTTTTGGTCATGTCAAAATAATTTCAGCATCGTCAAAATTTTAGTTTGGCAATTTGGGCCACAAACCAAACAACCCCTAGTCTCAAGTGAGTTCATGATGACACTATAATACTCGAGAGTTAGAAGTTGCAGACGTATCCACATTATAATCTAGTGTGATATTCTGATATTAACACTAAAAAGATTGCTTGCTTCCCACCATAATTTTACCATCAAGTAAGTAATTTTTCTGAAATACATCAATTTGGACAGGGAACTTAAAAAGCAGCGAGACCTTGCTGCTGCTACCAAAGAGGAAGCGAAAAAGAAGAGGAAGCGAAGGCCGCTGCCGCGGCTCGTGTGCAAGCCAAACTTGAAGCAAAGAAGGGGAAGGGAAAAGGAAAGGGAAAATAGATTACTGCGTATATTTGCTGCTGACTATTGTAACCTAGAAGTAATCTGCATAAAGCATCAAATTGCAAGATTGCTTATTGGCTGCAGTGCTTGGGATGCGGTATGCTTATTTTATTACACCTTTGTACTATGGTCCGAGTATGAAAAACACCTTGAACTACAAAACCGTTCACTTTACATACTAGATTGTCAAAACCAGATCAAGTTACACCTTACGTTGGTTTCATTGGTGGTTTTAGCCATGTTGGCAGTCACGTCACTGGTTTTGGCTTACGTGGCATCTGAATCAACTATATATCAGCCTCATCTCTTTCTGCTCTTGGATTTCTTGCTCCTGGACGAACTCCCCATGGCTCCGCCCCTCTTGCTCTTGGCCCGGTGCCTCCCTACCGCCGGCTCCCCGCCGCCACCGGCGGTGGGATTGGCCCTACGCCCGTCCTCTGCCTGGCTCGCTGTCGTGCGCTCGGTCCGCCTCCTTGTGCTTCGGCCGCCCCGTGGCTTGCCGCCGCCGGCTCAGCCTATGTGTGCCTCCCGGCACCTGTGCCTCCCCTCGCCATGGCCGTCCGGTTCGGTTGCCCTGCCCCCTCTCTTTCTTCATTCCTCTTGCATTTCTTGCTCCTAGCAGAACTCCCCATGGTGCCGCCCCTGTCTTCGCCGCCGGCAGGCTGGGCCCTGTGCTCGGCCTCTGCCTGGCTCGTCGACACGCGCTCGGCCCACCTCCCTGTGCTCCGGCTGCCCCGCGGCTTGCCGCCACCGGCTCGCCCGTGTGTGCCTCCCTGCACCTGTGCCTCCCCTTGCCATGCCATGGCCACCCAGTTCGGTTGCCCTGCTCTCTTGCTCCCTCTCGGCTGTGCCTGGTTGCGTCCCGGTCTGCCAGCTCCTCCCTGTCATCGACCCACGGCTGTGCCTCCGGCTTGGGCCACCCCTATGGCGACGTCACCTCCCTTCCGGTTTGGCCCAGTCCCCCCGTGCGCTCATGTGTTTGGTGCTTGGTTCGCGCCCTGGCTCCCCTGGCCGGCCAGCTCGGCCTCCGGCCGTCAGCCGCCTTGGCTCGGTCTGTGCTCCTGCTCTTGCGCCACTGGTTTTGCGGGTGGTGGCCATGGATTCGTTTCCCCCTTGCTTTCCCTATCTGTGATTTTGGTTTTTGTGTGTTGGCTATTTTTGGGGATGGTGGCCAGGAGCAAGAAATCCAAGAGGAAGTAATGAAGAGTCTAGCCAAAGAAGAAGGGCATGAGTCTGCCACCTCAACGAAATATGTACATGTGGATGTCATGTCATCCAAAGCCGGGGTGGTTTAGAGTGAGGGGTGGTTTAGAGCAAGGGGTGATTTGCTCTGGTTTCAATAATTAGGGGGTGTAAAGTGAATAGTTTTGTAATTGAAGGTGTTTTTTGGACTCGGACTATAGTTCAAGAGGGTAAAATGGACCGTACTGAAAGAACAAAATAATTATAGGCTTACAACCATTTTTTTTACACAGAACATCAAATGTTCTCTCTACTGATTGAGGCCTTACCGAGTAGAAATCACATTTTAGTATCTGATAGCTAGTAAGCACAAATTTATGCCTGAATGTTGACCTTTGGAATTATGACCTGATGCTAAAAGATTCTATAAGCAAATTAATACATGTCTCAACCATACTGAGATACAGAAATCGTTGACTCCGGCAGCATCTGCAAATTAACTGTAGGACCCGGATTTTACAATCCATAATCCTCTATGAACAACACCGTGTTATTCCTTGGATCAATAGATAGCGCTCACAGGATACATCACTGAGTCAATTCATACATAACGTAAACTGAACCATTCATAATATTATAAACATCATAGTTCAAATAGACTGCATCGGGTCGAGTTTACGATAGAGCCGACTATGCCAAATGAGTACATTACATAAATCTCAGAAACGGTAGCGGAAGTGAAAAGGGTGAAGGATCTAGACCCGCCATTATGTGTTAATGGAGTATTTTGGTGATTAATGACAAATGCACTTGTGAGACTAACACTCTTATTGTTATATCATGTTTAGTCTCAGCTTGGATATAAAAGCAAAAATCCAAACAGGTATGTATTCATTAATGACAAATCTATTTGTGAGACTAACAATTCTGTTGACTATCTATTGCTTAGTCTCGTTTGGATATAAAGATGAAAAATACAAGAGGTATGCATTCTACTTCTTCTTACTATATCTTGTTGCATTCCTCGGATCCAAAATATAGGTTAAACTCCACCAAAAGGTTAACTTGGATATGTGCATATGTTTCCATTATACATTTGTGTATGCACACATTTAGGAAGAGTTCAATCTATATTTTGTGGTTTCATTAGTATTGATCCATATTCTCTTTCCACATATACTAAGGATCTTTACTTTGAAACATATCCTTGAATATATTTAACTTGTGTAGTTAATATATTCATATGAGTATATGAGAGCATATGAGACTTGTGTAGTTCATAGATGCTCGTATATCCTTGAATATATTTAACTTATGTAGTTAATATATTCATATGAGTATATACAACTTGTGTAGTTCGTATACACTCATATTTAGTATATACAACTTGTAGTTCGTATATACTCATGGTATATATAACTTGTGTAGTTCATATATACTTATATGTGAGTATATATATAACTTGTGTAGTTTATATATACTCATGTTTATCTATATTCAATTATTTGAGATTATGTTGTGGGACTAACATGTGTGCTAAGATGTTTGAAGGCTTAGTCCCAGTTCATGGATGGCGACATGGTAAGGGAAATGCATGACAATAGAGGGATCATGATTAGTAGCTTGATAGCATGTTCTTGTGCCTTATGGATCAAGTTAGGATCATGAATGCATTTGAATTTGAGTTTTGGAAACTCTAAGTGCTTTTGTCAGAAATCGGATGAACCGACGTGTTATGGGCGGTCGACGACGCGCGTTCGACCGATCTTGGTGCGGTATGACTACACATCGGTCGTTCCGATTTCTAGTTGGTGGTTGCATAAAACCAGAACCGATGCATTTTGGCTCGGAGCTATCTTTGTTAATCGGTCGTACCGTATTTGAGAAACGGTTGTACCGCGATGCGGTTGTACCGAATTTTGTATGGCGGTATGAATTTTCCAGAGAGCATGTCTTTTCGGCTTAGTTGGAAACCCTGCAATCGGTAGTACCGCTCCTGCGTGCGGTACGATCGAACAAGCGGTAGTACCGCAACTTGGTTGGCGGTAGTACCGGTCCAGGTTTTTCAACAGCTTGTTTAGAAGCATTTATGCAGGTATATCTTGGTAATTAATGTTAATCATTATGGGACTAACATTTTCCATGAGTTGGATGAATAGATTATGTTCCAGGGTAATGAAGACTTCGGATGGCATCATGAGTTGATCGTCATCAAGTAAAGGTTCAAGAAGGGGATGCATCATGTGTTGATGCATATCAAGATCTCGAAGAAGAGATGATCATGAGTTGATCATCAAGTCAAGAGAAGACTCATCATGTGTTGATTGAGGTCAAGTAAAGAATGCATCATGGGTTGATGCATGTCAAGATGATGACCCGGACTTGAAGTGAAGATGTGCGTCATCAACCTTCAAGAAGATGCTCAAGGCAAAGGTATGACTAGCTAGGGCTAAGGATGTGTTCCTAGTCTTTTACCGGTCTTGGTGTTTGGTTGGAAGACCGGATTGCTAGTATAGGTTGCCGTACTATTAAGAGGGGTCTTGTCTAGTAGCTTGAGTCTCATCATGTGTTAATACCTCAATCTCACTTGCTCTAGCTCACTCTAACATGTTGCCTATATTTGCGAATGCGTTTTGCAAATAGTTGAGGCTCATGGATAATCCTTGTAGCATGTGACTATACTTTGCAAATGTGTTTTGCAAACGGTTGAAGTCCATGTACCTACTCCTTGTGGCATGATCTAAGTTTGCAAATGTGTTTTGCAAATTGTTGGGATTCATGTATCTTCCCTTGGCATGGTCTAAGATTGCTTGTTGCTATCATTTGGACTTAGACCATGGTAGTGGCTCTTTGAAGTTATTCTTTTTTATTTGATAAAATGTGTTTGAGATCAAATCAAATAGGTGGGTTGTGTAGCCCACTGAATAAGCTTTCAATAGAGTCCAAGATCACTCAATTCCGACATCGAGTCAAAAGTTGTGACCTTTTTACCGAGTGTCGTCTGTGCTGATTTTGAGCTGCGGTACGACCGCCATGTAAAGAGCTGGTACGACCGCCCAGAACAGTTGTACCGGCCCTTGTGAGGGCGGTACGACCGTAAAAGGCTGTAACGGCTAGTTTTTGGCTGTTTCATCTCCAAACGGCTAGTTTTTGTTGTAGGGGTATAAATACCCCCTTGGCCGGTTGAGAGACAACCTTTGGCATCCCATTTCACTCTCTTGAGCTAGTGTGAGCTTCTCCTCTCAATTGTGCATGTGTTGCACCTTGTGAGCAAGGAGAGAGGTCTCTAGTTGCATGTGTTGCATCTAGAGGTGGATTTTGTATCCACTTGAGCTTGTGCATTCGTTGCACGTGGTGAGAGTCAAGCAAGGGGCTTGGCTTATTACTCTTGGTGTTTGCCGACACCTAGACGGCGTGGAGGCGTCGTGGTCCGGTGATCTTCTCAAGTGAAGCTTGTGAGAAGGCCCGGTGTTTGTGAGTGGCTTGGTGCTCGCCATCTCCGGAGTGGAGTAAGAGCAACCCTAGTGGAGCGAGGTGTTGATACCTCGGAGGAAGGCTTAATTTGTGGAGCCGGCCCAATTGGTTTGGGTTTCCCTCAACGTGGATTAGGGGAGACCGGCAAGTCTCCGAACACCACGGTAAAACATCGACGTGTCTTTGTGGTGTGATCTCTATTGCCTTACTATTGCATTTACATTCATTGTGTATGAATGCTTGCTTTACATTGTGCAATTTATATACCTTGTATTAAATTGCTTATTCATTGTGTATGATTGCAATAGTATCATTTACATTGCTTAAATTGAATTGCTTACAAGTCCATGCTTGATTGATTATTATCAATAGACTTGTATTGTTGGTGCACTTAGTTGAACCTAGTTGATTTAGACTTTAATTGTGCAAAACCGTATTTGTATTAGCTTCCGCATTAGAAATCGGTTTTAGCGCATAGAAGTTTTTAAAACGCCTATTCACCCCCCCTCTAGTCGGCCTCCTCGATCTTACAAAGGGTAGAGCACATCTCTCCATAGGCAAGCGACTAGGGTGTCATGTGTACAGCCGATATTAACCAAGAGCTTGGATAATATAGGTCGTACGCAAGTACCAGCTGAGCCAGCTAGACTGAGGCGAGACCTAGACTACCTAGACTAAGGAACTAAACTACTCTTCATCATTGTCTTGCCCATCGGCATCTGGGTCCTCGTAGTAGGTGTAATCTCCATGATCCGCGAGTTCTAAGGGTTTGGGGGAAAGAGCGAGGATGAACACAACTTCCGTGCTCACGAGCCAACACACAAGATGCAATAATATACATGCAGAGCTTAAGAAAGGATGGCTCCGGTTCTTTTATTTGCTAAAGCAATATTTTCAATTACCAAATTATATTTTATTAAAAAGAGTAATTGTGTAATATTAATAACGACAAAGGTTAACTCCACCTTATTCTTATTTTTATGGTGGTTACATCCCTCTATTAACATCACTAGGGTACTTCCACCTAGGAAAAACCAAATTCAGGGTTACATCAGCCGGACACATTTTCATCCCGCCCACAAAGTTTTATAAATAGAACTAACTCATGTAAGTTCCTACACTCGCCCTTGACCGTGGGCACGGCTGTTCGAACAGTTTACTTCTCTGCAGAGGTCGTACACTTTACCTATAAGGGATAATCGTCTTGATATACACACACGCTTTCTTAGACATGTGAATCAAGAGTAGATTACCACAAGGTCTTTACACTACATCCCTCAATGTTAGCTGCAACCACTAAAGTTTCATCTGAGGGAGGTTACGCTCACACACCTGCGTCAACCATGCCCCAAAACCCCCTCTTGCACTACATGACAACTTACACCAGCATCCCGACCCATGTCCACGACAGCTTACGCTAGTGACACGACTCGTGGGTCACTCCAATGGTGCAACTCGCATTGGTGGGCACAGATTAGTTGGCCAGGTCAACACCATTATAGACTTGTGGTTGTACTGTTTTACATTGGGAGATCATCACAAGATTAAGTTCTTAGGTTTATCTGGGCGGTTCATACCACATTCCAACATTTCATATACCAATATTCCTTGGCTACATCAGCACCCATCATCATACCATCAACCCAGATGTGGTAACAACAGTTATTAGGGTTTTCGAGTGGTATAAAATACATTAACTCAACCATCTTAGTCATTTACACTAAATGACTGTCCAAAATAATGTTCATGTGTAAAAGATGATGATTGGGGTAGTTATACCCCGATACTTAAGTAACACAAAACCATGTTCATGTGTAAAAGAAGATGATTGGGGTAGTTAATACCCCGATATTTAAGTAAGACTAACATGGCGCTTAAGTACAACCTAAAATTAGTATAGTTACCACATAATTACTAGGGTGATAAAAATCTAAGGAAATTCAATCGTCAAGGATAGTATAATAATTATTTATTCAACAAGTTGGCATTTTAACTACCTTAAAATTATTTGACATACATTTGCATAAGTAATTAAAGCATGTAATTTGATATTTTAAAAGGATATAATGTGTATAAACTATAGGCTCAAAATAATTAAAGTATTGACTCGCTTGGGCCTAAGGCTAGAAGGCCTTGGTAGTATTGAGCTTGATCAAATTGGAGATCTCCCACTTCTTTGAACTCTACTTGGACGATCGTGTCGGAAAAGAACAAACAAGCAAACAAAACAAATAAGTACAAGATAAATATCAAATAAACTCCAAATAAATCAAAACCAATGTCATTAGCAAGATCTTGAATTTATAAAATTGTAAAAACAAAAAATCGATAAAATCCGAGTTCGTACGAGGGAGAACGAACGTCCGAAAGTTCGTTTTTTTTTACATGAAATGATGAAAATCCTGAGAAATGAAAAAGGAATATGCTTTCTGATTTTGTCTTTCAGTTTAACCTAATAGTGGCTGACATTGGGGTCCCACAAGCTAGTGAAAGGGGAGAATGGAAGGGAGACAAGAGCCAATGACAAGTGGGCCATGCATGTCATTGACTTTAAAGCACAAACCACAGGGAGCTTTACTCAGGGCAAGAACAGTGAAGGCTCGGGTGCAGGGAGGAGGGCGGCGGCGCCGACGGTGTGGGTGACGGGGCGGCGGGCGATCCTGGAAAATGGGTTCCCCTGAGGACGGGGACCCCATGGGCGGAGGCGGCGGGGCCGGAGTTGCCCCAGGGCAGCGGCGACGAGACATACGGCGGCGGCGGCGCATTGAGGTGCGGCAAACCGGCGGTGAGGCGGTGTAGAGGGGAAAAGGGAGGAAGCGTGGGCAAGCACACGGCATGGGAGTCTCATCGAGATTAAGAAGGAGGCCGGAGAAGGTCGGTGGGTGGAGAACGGCGGCAGAGAAGGTGTCGGCCGGAGGCGAAGGGGAGGGACGATTCCGGCGGCCTTGGTGGACGAAAGGCCGATTGACTTGGGGGAGGCTTCCTCGGCTCTGGGGGCGCAAGGTGACGGTGGTGGAGCGATGATGACTTCACCGGAGCAGTCGATCGGCGTCGGGCGCAGCGGCCGGAAAAGGGGGAGCTGCGGCTTCTTCGGTTTTTCGCTCGGGGAGGAAGAGAACAAGGTGGGGGGAGGGGAAAGAGAGGTGCGGGGGCGCCTTTTATAACCGGAGGGAGAGGAGAGAGAGAGAGGGCCGTTGGGAGGCCGGGTGGCGCGCAAGGGCCCAGGCTGCGCGGCAGGAGCGGAGCCGGGGGCGCGGTCGCGGAGATGGCAGGGCGAGGTGAGCAGCGGGAAAGAGGGGAGGGAACGGCGAAGCAACGCGGCGCTGCTAGGCAGGCGCGGGGAGCCGGGACGGGACGGTGATGCGACAAGGCGCTGACAGGCGGCAGGCGGGCGCGGGAGTACGTGCGTAGAGCGCGCTCTAGCGCAAGCAGAGGGTGACCTGGGCTAGGAGGAAATAGGGATAGGGGCTGAGCCCAGGAATAGATTGAGGGATTTTTTGAATCTGAAATTTGATAACTAAGAGAGGATTTGAGTTTGAGTTTGAGTTTGAGTTTGAGATTTGAACTTTGAACCTTGAGAGTTTTGAGGACAATTGAGTTGAGCTATTGCAAAGAATTTTACTGTTCATGTTCTGAAAATAGGTTGTTACATTAACTTTGAACTGCAGTGCGGTACCCCATTTGAACTGCAGACGACCTCGGAACAGAGCTATCCAAACGGCACATACTTATGTTCGTGATAAACATATGGCTTGCGTGTGTACACAAATAAATTGCATCAATGTATAACAAATGCAACATACAAATGTACACAAATAATCTTCGCAAATTGCTTTCATGACCTTTCCCCGCAATACATGGCTTTCGAACACGGTATGGACATTAACTTTACAACAGAGTTGACTTGGTTCAAAATTTTGTCTATACGCACAGCCTACTCAAGATTATGAGCGAGGCAACAGCGAATTTTCTCGTAGTATGTTAAGAATAAAAAAAAGTACTAGGTTAACATTTTCATGTCCTAATTCAGAATAGATCCTCGGAGGAAAAACTCCTGGAGCTGTGTTTACCTTCTCCCGTATCTTGAAGAGTTTCTAGACTTACGTACTGACCTGCTCCAATCCAAATTGGTTCAGAAAGGGTACATTTTGGCAGTTGAATGGGAAGCCAAAGCTCCTATCACAAATTAGCAACTACCTATTGTGAATGTAATGCTATCTTGTGTAAATCACATCGGTGGAGTAGATAATGGAATATCATATGGTGTACGGAACCGAAGGCCATTGCTTGTATTGTTCGATGCTGGGCAGAGCCAGCAAAATATGTTAGGTCCCAGCACCTGTATATAACAATCAGGAAACATCAGAACAAATAACAAGTGATGCCTTCCATGGGTAAGAAAGCTGTTGATGTCTTTAAATGGAGGATAGAGGGATTGCCATTAACATTATTTGTCAAAGTCAACTATTTGATTTTTGTTGTTTTGCATTTATATTTGGATACGCGGAACATTTACACACTCAGGGAAGGACAAAAAACAGCAGTGTAGAAAATAGTTCTTATTGAAATAAGATTCTCATAGACACCAAGGTCACATGGATGACGATAAAGGTCCCCACTCTTTTCGTCCAACCGCATTGCTCTAACTCCTTCATGGTGCTGCAACCATTAGTAACAAGCATTGTTAAAACTTCCTATCAACAATAGTGCTGTCCGACATCAAGAGAAACCTAGTCAAATAAACCTCAATTGTAGTTTTATTCTGTAATGTAAGGTAAATATGCCAGCCCAAGAGCACTGCCAATGACACAGCTAACGGGCAAAGAATGGCCCCACAGATAATCCCCGATGAGCAATATATACAGAGAGTATAAGAAAGTACAAATAAGAAAATAGAAAAGACATATATGGAAATAGAAAAGGATTCCTATTCTACCAGATAAGTTCTTCAAAACTTGCACATTTTGAATTGAAATGGAATTCCTGACAATGGTTCATATTAACATGCAACATGCTAGTAACTTCAAAAAACATTCACGGAGTACTTACAATCGATGTTCTAGAAGAATCACTGCCTGAATGTCCATCTTTAGGAACATTGTGCATGACGCTCCCTATAATCAGAATCTGAGAGAAAACTGAAACTTTTCAATGCTCTACCCCAGGAAACCATAGCTGCTAAAGTAAATCAAAGAAACTAAACTACCATAGAATAGAAGCTTGCAATTACAACATACAATACAAAGACCAAGAATATCTTGTAGTTCTCGTGTCCAACACAGTTATTAATCCAAATACAATGATGGTTCTGCACATAAGAAGTTGATGAAAACATGAAACTGGACAGCAAAATAGAATAATGCAATCATATAATTAGTACTAGCCAGCACCATTTTTAGAACACATCTCTTGCAAACACGGCAATGGTGTGCGCGTGGAGGTTGTAGCTAGTGGCAACATTTCTGGCAATATCTCAAATCAACACCTCGCAAAAACAGTGCAGATACAATATCTTGTGATAACAAGCGAGAAGTTAATTTTGTCAGCTACCAGCATGAAAGTGTTAGGCTATGTGGCCAGTTCTAGAATAATTTTGTTTGATGAATAATTGACAATGTTATTTACAGATGTTATTTGAACCGTGTGATGTGTGTGGACTTATGTCGGTCAAGTTGGGAAGAACTTGTGCCGAGAAAATATGATGTTTTGGTCTTTACATGTGCAAGTAACTTGGAGGCGACCGTGGTCTACGGCGAGGACCGGGAGATGCCTTGGTGTGAAGTCATGGTCTAGAGGATCGATGATGTTGGAGGAGACGGTCGAGCTCGAGTTGAGGTGCGTGGAGATCAAATATGGATTATGCATGTTGAAACTACGGAGGTGCGGTCCGGATACTACGACATGTAACAAAAATTGACAACCCGCGTTACGTAAGGGTTTCGGGTCCCTTTTTTTTGTTGGAATTGAATTGGAACACATGATTTTAGGGATAAGATCATGGTTTAGGCCCTAAGCTATAAATAGAGATGGGTTAGGTGCTAACCGGCGTGGCTTTACAGATGTTATTTTTGTCCTAGGGTTTGGTGGATGCTAGGAGGGCACTTTGTAGCCACGAATATACATGATTCAACGATAGAAATTTAGATCTATTCAGAAGAAAAACGAGACGGTGGCGCGTTTCGTTTCTTGCTTCATCCCGAGCGATCGTCGGTGTTGTTTTTGGTCCTCGATCCGCGCGCACGGATCGAACGCATTGTTTCGGCCTCGATCGACATGCGTCCAGCGCGGCATCGCTTCATCCCGCGCGAAATTGTTTCGTCATCGGAGATTGTTTTCCCTCATCTGTTTTTTATTTGGCATTGCCCAGTGAGCCAGCTCGATCATCGCATGGGAGACAAGCACAGCAAGTCTTGTTTTTCCTTCATGCACTGAAGATTGAAAGTGACATCTCCAATTTGGTGCATGCACGAAGAATCAGGCTAAGGGGAGAGAGAAAAAGAGAGAGTATATTACTTCAGGTGCTACAGAATTAAGCCTTAGGTTTAATACGTGATCATTGCTGATTATTTGCTGCGAGAGAAGAAGGGATAATCTGCTAGCTCGTGAGCTGAATATATTATCATATCCATCTGTTTACTCGGTTTATACAGGAACATTAATAAAACCTCTAGGCTTTCGATTTTCAGTACTACTGTTTTTGGTTTTGGTTGTTCTTGTTGTGTTGGCCGGTTGAATGACCAGACAACAGCAGGATTTTGAGAGAAAGCTTTCGTTAGGGATTACAATCATTCACCTCCTCTGATTGTCATTAACGATCATACAGAAAGTATTCTCCAAAGTAAATTGGCAGACTGGCCCATGGTTTTCCCACTTACTTACCGGAAAGATAATGAACCTGCCCACCTCAAATTTATTACCATACTAATGAGTAATGACTAGTCTCCCTTTCATTTTTCTTCATTTTGGTGACAAGCCAACAGCACACTGTAAGGCTAGTTTGGCAGGTTAGATTTATATGGAGTTTAAATATATTAACCTGCTGATAGTGAATTTTTAGTTTGAAATCACTGAAGGCAAATGAGCAACCTTCTGAAAGAAGCAAAACAAATGACAACTACAACGTAACTTGCTTAAGACATTTTAGTGCTTAATCTCTTCAAGAGGAAGCACAGTCCAAAAATATTGTGTTGATAACAGAAGTTGATGAACCGGAGGCTTTGCAAGGTAGTACTAGTATCTAATAGGCAATATCCACCACTAGAAAAGATTAGCAGCGCCAGCTTCTGAATTCAGAGTAACTTTGGTTTTCTTATAGCTTAATGGATAACAGTTTGAAACTTGCAATATATCCTTTTACCCATGATCTCAAACCCATTGAAAATTCAAAATGGTATCACACAAGCGCTCAAACTCAGACTAGATTCACTGATTCGTTGGAAGGTACCAGGGCCAACACTCAGATTTGGATCTAAATTATCTGTGACAAATTATCCAAATCCTACGAACCAAATTGCCTTTAAACCGCATTTCTACTATAGACCAGCACGACATCTAAAGCGAAGCCAACTTTCAAGCGAAGAATGACAAATTTTGCAAAAACCGAGCATCATTTTACTCCACAGATCCAAAGCCCCACAGCAGCTAGCAGCTACCCGAGGCCCGAGAGGGAGAGTGAGGGGGCACGCACCTTGCGCTTGTTCTCATGGATGGGGCTCTCGGCGTCCTCGACGTCGGGCACGAACGCGGTAGGCACGCGCCCCGGGTCCCCGCAGACGGCGACGGCGTAGGTGGCTACGCAGGCGGTGGCGAGGGCCGTGAACGCGGCAGCGTTGGCCACCCCGGCCGCCGTGGCGAGCCCCAGCCACCCGGCGACGGCGACGAACACCGTCGTGTAGTAGACGTACCCGATCGCCGCGAGCACCGAGAAGATGGGCAGCGTCAGGTACCCGGCCGCCCCATCGCGGCGGCTCGGAGCCTCTCGCCTACGCCTACGGTTCCGGCCGGAGGCGGGGGGTGAGCATCCGCGTGCGGGGCAAGCGGGTCGGGCGCGGAGGCGGGCCGGCCCGTTCAAGGGGGGTTACTTTACTCCGCGGGAAGCAGCAGTTTGGTAGCCTAGCTAATCTCAAAACCATTTTTTCTTTATTTTTTTGTTGGTGTGAGAAATCTAAAATTCAGTTTGGTAGGATTAATAATGCTATCAAACAAGTGATGTAACGATCGTTTAGAAGCTCATAAAGGTTGCTTAAGTTAAAAAAAAAAAAAAGAAGCGAAGAAGGTGCTGCATAAAAAGGAGAAATGGTGTGCACTGTACAGTGTAGTATTTGCGTGAAGGAGATTTGCTTTAGTTGCTTGGAGTTTCACGAGTCGTTGAGTGTGTTTTGGTGTATCTTTGGGGGATTAATTATCGTGCGTTATGATAGAGAGAGTAAACAATCGTGGCGTAGAATGTCCGTAGAAGATATGGCTTGTATCGACTTTGCGTGAGGGCAAAACTAGCTAAAAATCTTTTGCTATTTTTTAAAAAGGAAAACAGTAAGGATCAAGTCGATCCTACCGCGCTATAATATATTAATATATGAAAAACAAAACAAAGTACGAAAACCAAAAAAAAAAAAAGAAGAGAAAAAGAAGATGAAACTTAAGGTAGAGTCTCAAGCCATTCTTGAATACAAGGAAAATATTTCTTCTTTGCCCTATAGAAAACCATGGCAAATTCACCCTCAAATTTTCTCTTACAAATTTCCATTGTAGGATCAATCCCTTCAAACACTTTCGCATTTCTTGTCGTAAATCCTTTGCTATTGTGCGGCCAGATTTAATTAAAGAACGCAGATGTCCGTTTTGAGTGTTATAGTGATAATACGTATGACATACAGATAATGAACATAGAGCATCTCTGAGTTTTATAATATAGTAATACTGTTGGTGTAAGTAGGGACTGATCCTTTACTATTTTTCCCAAGAAAAAAAAGAAGATAATACCGTCGGTTGAGCTATGCTTTGGTAGAATAGAAAGCGAGGTCTTCACATGGCTAAGGGCTTTACACATTTGCTCTCGTCTTATACACGGTGCCTGCGCAGTATTTACTGGCACATTTTTTTTTCATCATTACGCTTAATAATGATATCTGGTATGCGTACAGGATGGTATACGCTAATGTGCACATGTATGACTGACAATATTAATATATAGTATTTGTATTTAGTTAACACAACAAGTCAAGATGGCCGAGTTGGTCTAAGGCGCCAGTTTCAGGTACTGGTCCGAAAGGGCATGGGTTCGAATCCCATTCTTGACACGAATACGTATCCTTTTATGTTTTTACATGCTGTCCTTTGTTTTTCTTCTCTTTAGAGGAGTTTACATTGTGTCTTCGTAACCAATCCTTACGCGCGTTTAGGCGTGAGCGGACGCTAGACGCACCCCGCCCGATCGAGACCGAAGTGGCCACCGGGCACCGGCCGGCCAGTCATCCCACCTTCCCATGGCCCGCCCCTCCAAAAAACGCAATGCCGTGTGCTTGGCCTGCCTTGCCTCCTTCCTTCCTTCCCCCGTCGGCGTCGTCGAGCGCGCGCCTTGGAGCGGGCAACAGCTGCTGAGGCGTCGGCGCGTACGTACGTGGAGTAGCTAGGCTAGCTGGAGCAGGACAGTCGGCTGTGCATACTTGCATCAGCATTGTGCAGGTTTGCCGCGGTGTGGCTGTGGTTCATACGCGCACACGTTTATCATGGATTCCACTACCACTAGTGCTCCTCTGCGCCGGTGGCCTGACAGGCTGACTGAACAGTCTTCCGCCAATGCGCACTATCCGGTCACTAGCAAAACAGCGAGGTCACGCATTCACTAGCTAGTATACAAGTGGCATAGAAGTGTACGTGGGTTTCGAGTTGTCATTATGCCAGCTTCAAATTCTCTGTCACGTCGCTATATGGTTTCGTGATGAGAGTTAGCAACGCGAAAACAAATCTGGAGGAGTGAGCCTTTTCAAAAGGAACTAGGATCTTAATTGTCCGCAAGTGCCTAAGTTTCGTACGTTTTGAGTTGGAGTCTTCGCATTATGACCTCTGAAATTAGCCGTCCTTAATGATGTCACATCGCTTTGTGGTTACTGTTTGAGCGGTACAAGTTCTACATCGCCTTGTGGTTACTGTTTGAGCGGTACAAGTACTAGTGTAGAAGTACTACGAATTCTAAAAGTATGTACAATGATATAAACAACTGTTGTCTATATGTGATGCCCGTTTTTGCCCCGAAGTCAACCCTCGCCGGACCCCACCCTCTTCCCCGTCAACCCCTCGGGTTGTCCTGTCAGCAGTCCTCGCGCAAGACGCTACCTCCGCCGCCATCATCACCCCGGCGCGCACGCCGCCCTTCGCCCACCCGACCCCCTTCCCCGAGCTCCTCAGCGGCTTTAAAGCCCTCCCGGTGCCTCTCTTCCTCCTTCCCGCTCCTTCCTCTCCTCCCAAGCAAGAAGCGAACCCGAGGAGAAGAAGAAGAAAGAAGAAAGAAAGAGAAGAAAGCCGAGGGCTTACCTCCGGTTGCCCATTGCGCCGCTTCCCGAGCTCCCGCTCCTCCCGCCGTCGTCGCCTTAATCATCGCCACTCGCCGGTGGGCTCCTCGTCCGCGCGCCGCCTCTCTCCACCTCCGCCGCCTCTTTTCTCCCACCGCGGCGCGCCGCCTGCCTCGCGCCCACGCGCTCGGCTTAGGGGCGAGCGCCGTGGCCGCGCCGCGCCGTGGGCGCGCCCACGCGCAAGATGCTGCTCTTGGCCTGTGCCTTGGGCCGGGCCGTTTGTTTAATCTGGCCGCTTTTGTTTTCTTTTAATTCGTGATTTCAGTTCCTTTTTCTTTTTAATTTAAAAGCTAGACTTTAAATATTATTATCTCTCATTTCAACTCCAAAATCATGAAATAAATTTCTAAAATTTCTAAAATCAAGATCTTGCTAATGGCATAGGTCTTGTTCAATTTGGAGTTCATTTGAGTATTCTTGTGTATTTATTAGTCCTTTTGCCTGTTGTGTCTTTTTTCCGGTACCTCGCCCGCGTAGATTTCGGAGACGCCGGAGACCTCCACGTCGATCAAGGACAAGACTACTCGGACTCTCTCCCTACAACCAAGTAGTCGATACTTTGATCATATTGAGCCTACATTTTATGCAAATTATATCCTTTTAAAGTAGCAAATTGCATGCGTTAATTCTTTAATCAAATGTATGTTAAAGCGTAAGGTAGTTAATACCCATTTGTTGAATAATTAATTACTATGCCATCCTTGACAACTTGAATCCCTTAATTCCATTGTCACCCTAGTAATTATATGGTAATACTAGCTATAGGTTGTACTTAAGCGACATGCTAGGCTTGCTTAAGCATCGACATTAACGTGTCCTAATCATCATCTTTCAAGCATAAAATGATTTGGGCGGTCATTGCGGTAAATGATCGAGATGGTTGAATTGTTGTATTTACATCTCAAAACCCTAAATCGCTAATACCCCGCTCGCGGATGGTAAGATGGTGGGTGCGGATGTAGCACGAGAATGGCGGGAATGTGGTTGAGCCGTCCGCACAACCCTAAGGACTTAATCTTGTCACGACCTCCTGTATAACAGTACAACCACAAGTCCGCAACAAATCTGCGACTTGGCTTAGTACATTTATCAAACCACAAAATCATCTCACCGGAGGGTTAAAGGAGGCACAAGCTCGGGTATGTCGGGCTTGGATGGGACACCGAGTCAAGGGTGAAGTTCGCCGATCGAGAGTGTAGCCACGCCACGCCGGCCGAGGTGGACATCCCGCGCAACGTATGGGCATAACCCCGTATGGGTGAGACGAGGAAGGGCGAGATATTTAGAAAAGTTATTGTGACAACCTCTCGACTACACGACTACGAATCGTGTAGGCAACGAGTTAATTGTCTCTTGTGGGTAAAGTGTACAATCTCTGCAGAGTTATAAATCTGTTAAACAGTAGTGCCTACTGGTCAAAAGGCGACATGGGAACTTAACTTGAGTTAGTTCTATTTCAAAAATCTTGTGGGTGGTATGAAAATTGTGGCGGGCTCACCTAGCCACGAGATCGTTATTCCCGGTCTTGTACCTGTCGTTTAGTGGTGGATGTAACCACAATCAAAATTAAGCATGAAGGTGGAGGTAACCTCTGATACAAATATTGCACAATTTCTCTCTTTATCTAAAAATGAAATTGCTAAAAATGCTAAGTGCTAGGAATTTGTACTTATGATATTTAAAAGTATTGCTTTCGCAAATAAAAGAACCGAGCCATCCTTGTAAGCCTTGCATGTATATCATTGCATTGTGTATTGGCTCGCGAGCACGGTAGTTGTGCTCATCCTCGCTCTCCCCCAAACCCTTCAGATGACGCTGATGGAGGAGACTATGCTTACTACGAGGAACGAGGTTGATGGACAAGGAAACGATGAAGAGTAGTCTAGGATCAGTAGTTCAGGCCTCGACGCAGCTCTAAGTTGACTCGTTGGTACTTGCGTACAACCGATATTACCCGGTCCTGGGTAATATCGATGCATACGGTGCCCCGCTCGCTTACTGTGAAGAGATGAGCTCTACCCTTTGCTTCCGCCATCGCTTCCGTTGTTACGTATTGTAATCAATTTGGCCCGACGCCCTCGTTGTAAAACTCGACCCGACGTGGTCTATGTCACTCGTTGTTTGTAATATTGATACTCTAGTTCACGCCATGTATGAATGATTCAAGAATGCCCGTGAGTGCTATCTATCGATCCAGGAATAGCACGGCGTTTCACGAGGATTCGGATTAGAAAATCCGGTCCGACAGAGTCGGTATCGAGCATACGATCAGAGAGTCTTAGTTAGATTGGTCGTTGCCTTAAGGACTTGGATCTTATTTTCAAAACTAAGAAAAAGCTTTGCTAAAAATATAGAGTATTTATTGCTTCTACTCTTCACTCCTAGTCCTGCACTTATCTTTATTTCACTTGAGTTTTACCTGTGCTTGACTTCCTCTTGTTTTCAAAATTTGTAGATGGCTACCCTGTCGTCGGATGGCCCGTGGGACCTCCTCGTTCACTGGAGAACGAGGAGGCTTCATGACATACTTCGCCACCGATGTCAGTACCTTGGTTTTCCCGTCGACCACGTTCCGTGGTAGGATGACGAGGATCGACTCCGCGAGTCCCGGACGATGGAGGTGTACCTCTCGCCGTGGTTGGCGAGTTCACTTCCTTCCTCTTCAGGCCGAGGCACCCTGCCAGAGCCGCCACGACGCCATTCAGACGCCGCGCGCCGCCTCCACCCGCCCGTGTTGGAAGTACGAGATCTCTTGCCGAGGTCACCCTTCCGCTTCTACCCGCACCTTCCAGATGAGGAGCGTGTCCCAGCAATTTCGACACGAGACGACGACCCGCTGACGCAGCGAGTCCAAATTTACGCAGCGATGATAGCCACCATCACCGCCGCCATGGATGAGATCAGTGCGACTTCGGACACTCCTCACCGGCAGCTATGCCCACTCCGACACCCTTCGAGCAACATGATCGAGTGATGAAGCTCACTCGCCAAAGACAGAGAGGGATGCCGCGTGCAGAGAGGACGCCGCGCTCGTCAGAGTTGGCACGCCTCGAGCCGCTACGGTCCTCGCCCACCCCGGTGCACCTATCGCCGCCCCGCCCTCCGGTCGAGCCGACGTTCTCGCCCGAGAGGACCCGTCTCCGACTCAAAGACGCAGCGTGTGCGCCACGCGCCGTCGGCCGTCGCCAGAGAGTCCACCGTGGACGCAGCCCGATCCACCGCCTGGTTTGACGAGTCGATCGTGGACGCCACTCGCCTGCTCACGCCTCGCTCCCGCTTCACGAGCTTCGCCGAGCCGCCGTGCTCGCTCCCGCAATCAGATCGCCGTGGTCGGGCCCCAGAGAGCATTGCCGATTAGTTTAGGTTAGCTAGCAAAGGCTTGCCGAAAGCGCTCTTTTGGTTGCAAGCACTTTTGTTTCTTTCTTTGTAGACGATGTGTTTGTATTCTCGTGTCATGACTTAGCTTAGTGTATAAGCTTTGTTCGAGAGTCATGTAACACTTAACCCCTTATTATAGTATAGCCGCCTAGGCTTTGTATTGTACTTGCTTCTTCGTTCTTTTTGTTGGCTTTGTTCTTGTCTGTGTGTGCCTTAGAGGGCTAGTGAACCTCATATACTCCTCTAGTTCTAAACTTGAGTTTCTTCAGATGCCGCCAAGAAGAGCCGCGCCCACCGTGGAGCCTTCGCCGCGGTCGAGGAAGAGGCCGTGGCCGTGGTCGTGGCCAAGGCCGGGACAGAACCGCCTCCTCCACCACCAAAGAAACCCGACAATGACCCAAGTCATGTTTCAGCAGACTCATTCTTCAGCGCATTAAACAATCGTGATCGACCACCGATCGCAACTCCAAGCTAGCGGACTTCCTCAGACAAGACCTCTCACCTTTGCCGCAGCCAATGAACCGCTAGAAGTCAAGACCGCTCGGGGACACCGAGAAGAAACTTCGCCTTGCCCGCCGCTCAAATGAAGACAAGGTGGATTTCGCCACCCATCACCAGCGCCACATTGCACGGTGGGAGAATTACCTCGCCGCTTGAGGTGATGAGAATCTAGAGGAAGAAGAAGCAGAATAGCGGAAGTCGTAGCATCTACGATTGGAGCCCCACAAGATCCCGCCGCCTCGCCGCGCGAATGGAAGAAGTTGTGGAAATACAACAAGCCGAAGTTGAACCCGCCGCAAACGATTCTCTGGGAGGAATTCAAGGCCGCTTCGGGGCTAACCGTACATCACCGAACAATGAGATTGAAGAAGAACGAATTCGAGCTCTCAAGCGGTCGATGTCGCAGAATGAGTATCTAACCAAGTTTAACCAATTTGCTCGCTACGCCCCAATGATGTAGTCGATGAAGAAGAGAAAATCGACCGCTTTGTTGAAGGAATGCGTGAGGACATGAGAGGACAAATTATCCTCCATGATTACCTAGCTTCCAAAGCAGCTTAGTTAATAAAGCCCTCATTTGTGAAAATGAGAAGAAGATCTGGAGATTAGCCGCAAAGGAAGATGTCATTTCAGAGGCCACAAGGTAGCTTTCCCTTAAGCCTACATTCCAAGGCGCTCATCTTTCGATCGTCTGCAGCCTCTTCTCGAAAAACTCAAGTTTCCACCCCGCGTCCCCAAGGAAGTGGATTCGGTGCTCTCCGCCCGGCAACCACAGCGAATCAATCCAAGAAGAAACCTCCATCGCCGCTTGGAGAAAAAGGACACTTCGCCAATCGCCCCTACCCGTCGAATGCTCCAAAAAGACTCAACACAGAGTAACGCCAGTTCAAGCGCAGACCTCACCAAGCAAGAGTCGCGGACTTCACGGGCATCAAGGTCTACACCAACACAAAGCCACGGCGCAGTGAACCACGTCACGTACCGAGGAAGCTCAAGGTGCCTCAGAGTACTAATGGGCACGCCTCTTAATTCAAGACACTGCACAAGTTTTGTTTGATTCGAGCTTGCACTCTTTTATTTCAAGAAAGTTTGTCGAAAGGCTTAAGTTGCCAACCTATAAGTTAAAGAAACCCGTGGTACTTAGCTCACCCGGATCCTCTATGCTACCTCAGTCACCCTGTAGAAATTGCTATGGAACATTCCGATTCCTAGCAAACCTTCGGTGCTAGAATCTCAAATGGATATCATCCTAGGGATGGATTGGTTGGCCAAGTATCAAGGATTGATAGATTGCGCCAACAGTAAAAGTGGTGCTCACCAAGAACCAGAGACCACCATAAGAGTTAGTGTGATCGCTCTCTCCTTTGAATAGAACAATCCACCACCTTGGAGAGTTGTCCCTAGAGACAACGCACGTAGTTCAAGCTTACCCGATGTCTTCCCGGAAGAATTACTGTGCATGCCACGAGCGTAGATGTTGAGTTTGTCATCAACTTGAAGCCGTGGACAGCCCCAATTGCTAAGAGATCATACAATGGGCCACTGATTTAACTTGAAGAACTTAAGACACAAATTGAAGACTTGCAAGACAAAGGTTTCGTTAGACCTAGTTCTTCTCCCCGGGTTCGCCGCCTCTCTTTGTGAAGAAGAAAGATGGCACCGCCAGATGTGCGTGGACTACAGAGCACTCAATGATGTGACCATCAAGAACAAGTATCCTTACCTCGCATCGATGACCGCTCGATCAATTGACAGAGCATCGCTTTCCATGAACCTCATGAACAAAGTATTCATGGAATATAAACAAGTTTGTTGTCGTGTTCATAGACGATCTATGTTTTATTCAAAGACCGATGAAGAACATTCAACACTTGCAATTGGTCTTAGAAAAGCTTAAAGAGAATCATCTTTATGCCAAGTACAGAAATGTGAATTTTGTTAAAAAGGAAAAGAAGTATGATTGGACGTAAGCTTGTGAAAAGAGTTTCAAGAATTGAAGAAGAAGTTAACTTCTGCCCCAGTTTTAATCCTGCCAGATATACATCAAGACTTCGAAGTCTATTGTGATGCATCGCGCCAAGGTCTTGGTTGTGTGCTCATGCAAGGAGGAAAAGTTGTAGCTTATGCTTCAAGACAACTCCGTCCTCACGAAGACAACTATCCAACTCATGATTTGGAGTTAGCAGAAGAGTGCATGCCTTAAAAATTTGGCGACACTATTTGATTGGAAATCACCAGTAATATCTACACGCACCACAAGAGTCTCAAGTACATTTTCACCCAATCGCACTTCAACCTCCGACAAAGAAGATGGTTAGAGTTAATAAAGGATTACAACTTGATGTCCATTATCATCCCGAAAGGCTAATGTAGTTGCCGATGCATTAAGCCGTAAATCCTACCGCAAAGAATGTCATGATTCAAGAACACCAACCCGAGCTCGCGTAGCACCCGATCAAGATCCTCGAAAGCGGACAAGACGCCAAGTCATCCGCCTTTGTAAGGTTGATGGAGCCATCATCACCAAAGAAGCCACCGGAGCGAGAAGATCAACTTAAGCGGATTTCCGTCCTCGTTCTCGGAGCGCCCGAATCTCGAGGTCGAGATTCCGCGAAGGTGGGTAGGATTTGTGATGCCCGCTTTTGCCCCGGTCAACCCTCGCCGACCCCACCCTCTTCCCGCTCAACCCCTTGCCGGACCCCTCGGGTTGTCCCGTCGCGCCCTCGCGCGCCACGCTACCTCCGCGCCATCATCACCCCGCCAGCGCCGTCCTTCGCCCACCCGACCCCCTTCCCGAGCTCCTCCGGCTTTAAAGCCCCTCCCGGTGCCCTCTCTTCCTCCTTCCCGTTCCTTCCTCTCCTCCCAAGCAAGAAGCGAACCCGAGAAGAAGAAGAAAGAAGAAAGAAAAGAGAAGAAAGCCGAGGCTTACCTCCGGTTGCCCCCATTGCCGCCGCTTCCCCGAGCTCCCGCCTCCTCCCCGTGGTCGCTGTCTTAATCATCGCCACTCGCGGTGGGCTCCTCGTCGCGCGCGCCTCCTCTCCTCCACCTCCGCGCGCCTCCTCTCTCCCACCGCGCGTGCGCCGCCTTCCTCGCGCCTCGCTCGCTCGGCTTAGGGCGAGCGGCCGCCGTGTGCCGCGCCGTGTGGGCGCGCCACGCGCAGCAAGACGCTGCCTTGGCCCGAGCCTTGGGCGGGCAGTTTTGTTTAACTGGGCCGCTTTTGTTTTTCTTTTATTTCTGTGATTTCAGTTCCTTTTCATTTTTAATTTAAAAGCTAGACTTTAAATATTATTATCTCCCTCATTTCAACTCCAAAAATTATGAAATAAATTTCTAAAATTTCTAAAATCAAGATCTTGCTAATGGCATAGGTCTTGTTCAATTTGGAGTTCATTTGAGTATTCTTGTGTATTTATTAGTCCTTTTGCTCATGTGTCTTTTTTCCTGCCTTCACGTGATTTCTGAGACGCGAGACCTCCACGTCGATCAAGGACAAGACTACTCGGACTCTCTCCCTACAACCAAGTAGTCGATACTTTGATCATATTGAGCCTACATTTTATGCAAATTATATCCTTTTAAAGTAGCAAATTGCATGCGTTAATTCTTTAATCAAATGTATGTTAAAGCGTAAGGTAGTTAATACCCATTTGTTGAATAATTAATTACTATGCCATCCTTGACAACTTGAATCCTTTAATTCCATTGTCACCCTAGTAATTATATGGTAATACTAGCTATAGGTTGTACTTGCGACATGCTAGGCTTGCTTAAGCATGGGACATTAACGTGTCCTAATCATCATCTTTCAAGCATAAAATGATTTGGGCATCATTGCGGGTAAATGATCGAGATGGTTGAATTGTTGTATTTACATCTCAAAACCCTAAATCGCTAATACCCGTGCAGGCGGATGGTAAGATGGTGGGTGCGGATGTAGCACGAGAATGGCGGAATGTGGTTGAGCCGTCTGACAACCCTAAGGACTTAATCTTGTCACGACCTCACAGTATAACAGTACAACCACAAGTCGCAACAAACCGCGACTTGGCTTAGTACATTTATCAAACCTCAAAATCATCTCACCGGAGGGTTAAAGGAGGCACAAGCTCTGGGTATGTCGGGCTTGGATGGGACACCGAGTCAGGGTGAAGTTCGCGGATCGCCGAGGTGTAGCCACGCCACGCCGGGCCGCGAGGTGGACATCCCGCAACGATGGGCATAACCCCGTATGGGTGAGACGAGGAAGGGGCGAGATATTTAGAAAGTTATTGTGACAACCTCTCGACTACACGACTACGGAATCGTAGGGCAACGAGTTAATTGTCTCTTGTGGGTAAAGTGTACAATCTCTGCAGAGTTATAAATGTTAAGCAGTACCGTGCCTACGGTCAAAGAGCGGACATGGGAACTTAACTTGAGTTAGTTCTATTTCAAAAATCTTGTGGGTGGTATGAAAATTGTGGCGGGCTCACCTAGCCTGAGATCGTTATTCCCGGTCTTGTACCCAAGTTGTCGTTTAGTGGTGGATGTAACCACAATCAAAATTAAATACAAATATTGCACAATTTCTCTCTTTATCTAAAAATGAAATTGCTAAAAATGCTAAGTGCTAGGAATTTGTACTTATGATATTTAAAAGTATTGCTTTCGCAAATAAAAGAACCGAGCCATCCTTGTAAGCCTTGCATGTATATCATTGCATTGTGTATTGGCTCATGAAAGCAGTAGTTGTGCTCATCCTCGCTCTCCCCAAACCCTTGGATGAAGGAGACTATGCTTACTACGAGGAACCGTGGTTGATGGACAAGGAAGCGATGAAGAGTAGTCTAGGATCTCAGTCTCGACGCATCTAAGTTGACTTCGTTGGTACAATGTGTTATCCTTTTATATGTCTTTATAGACAACTCTTTTATGTATAATGTGTCTTATTTATCATGTTACACTATGATCCTTTTATATGTCTTTATAGACAATTCTTTTATGTATAATGTGTCTTATTTATCATGTTACAGTCGACTACTGCCTAAGAGATAGTCCAATTCTCTATGCTTCCTCTTCTTCATCCATGTCATCTAATGTCCTATGTAAACTGACGTCGTACTATTGTACGTACTCTTAAGGGTTTTCAAAAATTAATTGCACAGACCGAGTTCACAGTGCAAAAATATAGTGGTAGACCTATTCAAAACGCGCTAAGATCTTAATTGTCGGAGAGAGAACGCGCGCGTAGACTTGTATTGAAGAACAGGTTCGAACACATATGGCAACATACACAGATTTGGCCTAAAAGCAGTCTCTGTTTTGGTAAAGCACACACTTGCGTGCCGAGCAGCCGCCTGAATAGTAAATACAGTTGTGTGCAAAGAACAAGCATTCGTCAAACCATGAAGAGTTCGCTCACCTAATAACTACTACTAATCAATTCAAAATTTATTTTAAATTCCTTGTACAAGGAGAAAAAAATTGGAAAGTGTAGGGAGGAAGCAACTTCAGATCATTAATTACAATACAATAAATTAGCCTAAAAAATAGTAAAAAATGGAATGAACCATGAACAAAGTTGTGCAAAAACTAAAGCAATAAAAATTACCATATACGTCTCTAAAAAAACATATATGGAGCAACGTAAATTGCTACTGGCTGTCTTAATATATTTTATATTTATTTGCGTACGTAAATACATGCATGTATAACTCATCAAATTGTGTGAGCAAAGTATGCTTGAGCTACGTGGCTCTCCATCGATCTAGTGATCAGTGCAGCAAGAACCCGAGGACCTCCTTGACCCGGCGCTGCCATGCTGGCTCCGTCGCCGTCACGGGCTTGGCGTTGACGATGCCATCGTTGCCGGCGAGCACGCGGTACTTGTCCTTCCGCGTGAGGCTGGTGCACTCAAACCCGAGCGTGGCCGCGAGTATCCTCTGCACGTAGTTGGCGACGTCGACGGGGCTCTTCCCCGCCGCGCACGTCGCTTCGGCCGGGAGCTGGTTCAGGAACGTCACCTCGTAGACTGGCCTCGGGTTCATGAAGAAGAAGATGGGGTCCATGGCCTTCCACCCCCTCGCCGTCGTCGGGTGGAAGAGCCCGACGCGGTAGTTCATCGCCACGGGCACGATCCGGTCGCTGAGCTCGGCGAACAGCGCAGAGAACCGGAGCAGGAAGGGCTCCCGGCACGTCGTGCCCTCGGGGCACACGGCCACGTCGCCTCGCGACAGCTCGGCACGCATGCGTGCCGCGTCCACGTCCCGGTCGCGCGTCAGCCGCACCGTCGGGATCGGCGAGAGGATCTCCGAGAAGCGGGAGATGGAGTACGTCACGGCGGCCACGCGGCGGCTGAGGACGGTCGCGAGGACCACCGGGTCCATGAGCGTCCGGTGCGTGCAGACGAAGAGGACGCCGGAGGGCGAGCCGTCCACGGCGCTGGCGCTGGCGGGGGGAGGGGCGCGGCCGTGCGTGATGACAGCGCCGCCGAAGTAGGGCGCAATGCGGGGGACGATGTGGATGGGGACGACGATGCCGACGGCGATGCGGACGAAGGCGACGAGCACGCCGAGGGGGATCCAGAGGAGGATGACGAGGGACATGAGCGGCGTGGGCCGGCACACGAGGCGGCCGTCGTGGAAGATGACCGGCCGGAAGGGAGGACCTTTGGCTTGCCCCGCCACGTCGTCCACAGAGAACGGCGGCTGGAGTTGCTCCTGCATGCACGTGCACACATACGAATTCAGACGAAAGTTACTAGTACTAATTAATACTAGTGTCATTCTGTATATATTTTTTTCATTCTACTCCCTTCGGCCACAAATATATGTTATTTTGGATATTTACATAGTTTCAAAACACAATTTTGATCACTAATCTTAATTGTAATATATTTATAGCACCTAATAAATTATAATATTATGAAAATATTTTTAAGACAAATCTATACATATAATTTCATGTATCAAATCTAAATAGTTAAAAATATATTGATGACCAAATTTTTAAAAATCTGACTACACGTATTCCAAAACGACATGTATTTATGACTAAATAGAGTAAATCGTTCAGCTAAATTAGTGTCGTTTCTGCTTTAAAAATCAGTGTTTTTGAAGCAACAAAATATCTGTGTTATTTTTTGTATTTTTTCCCTGTATTACAAGTTGCATGCTATGGATTTTTTTAACAAGGGAAGTATCTACAAATTAATGTGCTATGACTCTTATGGCTGTTGACTCACATGCATAAATGTTAGCAAATTCTACATAATTAAGGCAATGAGATGTGGCTATGGTTCACTTGTCCTTATTCCATCCATTTGAGATATTCCAAGGAACAGTAGCTCGCACGGACACGCACCTCTACTATACATGCATAAATGGTGCAAATTAATTCCGCTACTGTATTATAGTGCTCCATTGGAAATTTCGAACTACTAAGAATTAATTAATCTTATCCTATCCTAGAAATATTGAAGAAACGCATTATAATCAAACAATATGTCTTTTGGTCACAGAAAGCTAGGGGTTGGCTGGATGAGTTCTGCATGGTGGAATGCGAGGTGCACGAATCAGAGGTATTGGAAAACACCCACGCATAGATGGAAACACCCTAGTTTTTTTTTTTTTAAAAAAGACAATTTGAAAAGTTAAAACTATATCTAATAACCTCTGTTGCGCACCTTGCAGAAGGGCAAGAAGGACCGCGCCATCTCCGGCCGGCCCAGTCCGAGATCCGGCTGGTCGCCGTCGGCGAACAGCGTGCGCACGCGGTCAGCGACTGCCTCCTCGCCGCCGCCCCTGACGACGCCGGTGGATCGCATGAGCCGGCTGTACTCGAGCTCGCTCCCGACCACCTCGTGCGCGCCGAGGTGCTCCCTGGCGAACCGCTCCACCATCACCAGGGGCATGCGGGTCACGACGACGCGCCTCCCGCCACAGGCCCCGAACGCCGCCCACGCCGCCATGTCGACGTCGTCGGCCATGAACTTGGGCAGCACGGCCCGCGCCACGGCCTCGACCTCAGCCCGCGGCACCCCGACCGTTGCCACGAACGCCGCCGCGCACAGCGCCAGGTCCCCGCGCCCCAGCAGCTCCAGCGCCCGCAGGGCCGGCCACAGCGCCAGCAGCGCCGCGAACCGCGGCAGCCCCGACGCCTCGAACGCCACGAGCATGAAGTACGGGAACGTGCCCGCGTCCCGCAGCAGCAGGCCCTCCAGCCCCGCCACCACGGAGCACCGCGCGCGCGCCGCCGCCGCCACCATGGTCACCATGGATCGCCCTTTACCGAGCTGCACCTCGCGTGCTAAGTACTCGAGAGTCGAGACGACGTGAAGTGACCGACGAATTCAAGCAAGAAACCAATCAAGGGATATAGGCATCGCGGAAGAGGTGGGCAGCGTTTGGCTTGACCGCTAGCGCATGGCGATGGTTCGGGTAAGCGGCCCGCAACCACCGCGTCGCGCGCGCGCGAGCTGCCTGGGAGGTGAGACCGTGAGAGTAGCTAGGCGGATGGAGAGGCCGGGGTTGCACGCTTGCACTTGCACTTGCATGCAAAAAGCGCGCGATCGCGCGAGGTGGTGACCTAACTCGCAACAAACCGGATCTATGGGGGATTAAGCGATCGTTTAGCTAATCAGGCAGGCTATCCGTTTCTTTCCCTCGATTTCCTTTTTATGCCCGTGTGATTGCGTCGCGCGTGGTGTGAACTGACGGGATAGCTATGTTTTAAGAGTTTTGCTAGAAAACTTGCGAAACAGTCACATTTTGAACCATTTGATATGCGTTGAGATCTGTGTTGAGTTTCTTTTTAAAAACATGGATGATATATCTGCTCATCCATGTGATTTTCGAAGAAAACGAGCCATATTTTAATTAGTTGCGTGGGGGAATAGGAATTGTGACGACGAGCGAGGCAGACGGCCGCGCTTGAAATTGAGCGCGGGATGCTGTTGACGCGTACGAGAGCGTTTACCAACACACATCGCAGGCTCGCGCGGTCAGCTTTGTGCTGCGCGCGGTGTGTGCGGCTGCAGCAGCGTTTTTTTTTCTCCCCCAGTTGTTGCTCTTCAGTGCTGATGTGGACAGATATAATTAGTCAATGTTGCTCTCTCTGTCCTGTCTACTGTATTTTTTGTAAGATCATCTGTCTTACTCTACAGATTACTTGGCCTGTTAGTACTCGCCCATATGCTGCTGCAGTGCTGCTCACTCACGTGACGTGAACATGCAACTGAGCAAGAATCGGCACGCACAGAACTGAAGTATAACCGTCACAGCATCATACACAGCAAGAAAAGGCTTTCGTAAGAAGAGAATGCTCTGCTTTCGATTTGCACTCTCCATTCCACGCTTTGGGTTGACCGCGTCATGGAAACACTCTTTTTAGTCTCTGTCTTAGAAGAACATCAGCTGCAAATGCAATTGGTCAACACGACACTGTACGAGAAAGGGTCATTTGTGTTGTGCATATCAGATCGCGAGCAGTTAACTGTTCAAACCATTCGTTCTAATATGCAAAAGGGGAAAAAAAAATATGTATGTTGGTCAACACGACAACAACTGTGTAGGAGGGGGTTAGATGTATGATGTAGTATGCAACATATCAGACCAAGCAACTAACGGGCTCAAATCGTACGTGCTAAACATTTCGCAACATCCAGCCCTTCCTGTAAACTAAATGTACACAGCCCACTTGGCAAAATGGCAAGGAATACACACTGCTAATTGCTAAAACGACTTTGTTTTGCCGACTTATCTGAGATCTGAATTATGTTCTTCTCAGCGTCTTCAAACCGGCCGGCTGCTCTGATTCTATTTTGTTTACATGCCAACACGCTATGCTGGAGATAATTCGATAGTTATCTTGTCAGCATCTTAGTAGCACTTCATTATTCTGAAAAGCACTTTAATTAACTCTCCGTCGCAGTTTTCCATCGACCTGGATCAACGAGAGATGTCGCAGCTGCCCACGTGGCGCGGGATGTTTCATGTGAAAACGAAGACACGAGCTGCAGTCTTCCACATTTTTTCCCCGGGTAATTACGCTGATCAGCTGACATGGATGAAACAAAGCAAGTAGAGGTCACCAAATCGCCTTCAGGGTGTTTTCACACTTTGTTTTCCGGGTTTGGAGAGATTAATTGCCGTCCTGTTGATCAACTGGAGCTTTCGATTAGATCATTCTTTTTGGAGAGTTTGAGTACCACACGTCTGGTTTTTTTATGGATGTTAAGGATCAGTGTAATGCATACTTCTATAAGGTTCTAGAGAATTCTCAAATTAGCAAGAGTAAGAAATTTTTCCTAGGAATGCTCTAAAACAAATTAATTAGTCATGCTTCATGACGAAGTACATAATTATCTCTCTACTAATATAGAATTGGTTTTGCTGAAATTTTCTTAAGTTTAAATCACTTGTTGTGACAATTGGATTTATGTAGAGATTAGTGTGTCATATGATTATCATGTGATTAGATATTGATCCAATGGATATCATATGATTGGATATTGATCTAATGGTCACAAAAAGTGACTTAAATTTAAGAAAAATTCAGGCAACTTATGAATAGACAGTCCCTATATAGAATTAGAGACTGTCTATTCATAAGTTGCCTGAAATTTTTTTAAATGTAAGTCATATGATTGGATATTGATCCAATGGTCACAACAAGTGACTTAAACTTAAAAAAATTTCAGGCAACTAAAAACTAACAAAACCGATAGAATTATCTCTCTACTAATAAAAGACGGAGTTTATCCCCTCGCAACGAGATGATGGTCCCACCCGAGGTAAAAAAAAAACTGCTACAAACCTTCTACAAACCCTGTTCTCCCGTTCCAGAGAAAACAACGGGCGCCGCCGCCAGGTGGACCATCAGTCGCACAATTCCTTCCCGGTTGACTCGTTCCTTCCTAGAATGCTACCCTCTATCCCCTCTTCTCCTACATGCATGGCAGCAACTGCCCCTAATTCTTTCTCTCCCGTTAATTCAGCCCCAACATCATATCCTCAAACCAATATGTTATCCTATCATGCTCCTGGATCGCTGCCAAGAGTCATGAGGCGTGCATGTGAGGAGATTGTGGAACCGATGCGGTGAACGCCGGCAGCATCGAGGCTACTGGTCGCGTGGACACGAGGAAACAACGGAATCGAGGTGAAGATGTCAATTGTGTCTCAGCCTCACTGCTTCGCCGCATCTGTGTTCCTCACCCATGCCGTCGCTGTTCGAGGGTGTCAGTGATCTAGAACCGATCTTACGTAAAGATTATTTGATTCGAGGGGGTCTCCAAGATTGATCACGCAGAGAGAGAGCTACACAGAGATTTTTATACAGGTTCAGGCCTTCTCCGGAGATTGTTGTGTATTGTATTGAGAATAGTGGTTACAATCAGGGGAAAGACTAAGGTTTGTGCTACTAGGCGTGCTTGTTCTCCTCCCGATTGTCTGTCGCCCTTTTGTCATCTGACTACAGCCTTTATATAGTGTACAAAGAGATAGTCGTTTCTTCAGGTCAAGAGGCGCCTCATCATTTCATATAACGGGCGCATTGTTGGTAGTAATCACTGCAGTAATAACCCCTCCACGTTGCCTGGCAGTTACTTGTCAGAGATAATAACACATTATGTGCATTTATTCTAGAGAATAACAGCGTATATTCATTGCTTAGATTCCCTAATCAATTAGGTCCTACTTGTCTGCAGTTCCATTGATTATAGGATGGTCGTAGCTGACTTGGTCGTAGAAAGACTTACGAACATGAGGTAGTCATAGAAGAACTTATGGCTAGTACTGGTCGTAGAAGAACTTACGATCGTGAGATAATCATAGAAAGACTTACGACTATACAGGTGGTCGTAGAAAGACTTACGCCATGATTAGAAGTCTAGCTTGGTGGTGGAAACAATGGGGTAATTTTTCTCTTCATTCGCTCAAGATTTGTGCGTCAGTTTTAATTTGGAATCTGAACATGTATCACCTACGAATACTACTTTGTGACTGTAACAGAAAGTTCTCTAGATAATATGACATGTACATTTACTCAAGTATTTTCATTAGCATCAATGTCTTGAGGCTACCCGCACTGATGCAGGTAGCTGTGTGCCTCATCCTCCAAATTAGCAGTTTCTGACTCATTTTCATTGCTTCAGCTACAAAATCAGTTCTTGAATCGTTGATAGAGCGGATAAAACTGATAATGACTTGGTAACTCCATTAGTGATTGGTTTGCATTTGATACTTAAAGCTAAGATCTTAGTTGAGACATTCGGCTGTATCTAAATGCAGGATTACCATTTTGGATGAATATCATAGCTATAGGGAGATGGATGAAGATGATAACATTGTTGAGTCTCATTTGGAGGTAAAAATATTTGAGGGTTTGTTTTATGTGAAGCGTGTGAATTGAATTGCCATTATATTTTGGTGAAATTTTCCAGGATGCGGATGGTTCAAATCATCAATTTTTTTATTGAATTGTAAGTTAATTTGAATTGATCCTTTCTCTTTGTGTCCGCGCAAATGGCCTCAAATTGGTTACTTCAACTAAGCTTGTCTACAATGGTGACACCAAGACGACAGCTGGGAGTGGGGGTGCAGCGCAGGCTAGCCTGGTAGCATAGGCAAGCTTCCACGGGTACAATTAGTACTGCTTGGTAGTTTCTATCGTTTGTGTGTTGGTCTGGTTTTGAGTAGTTCTTCAAAATTATATTTTGTTTAGTAATAAAGACACCATGGGACATAGGAAGATTTATGTGCGACAGTTGTTATAGAGCCTATGTTTTTTTTTTCAGGCAGTGTTGTTACCTTTTGAGTAAAAAGCGTAAAATAGTGAAGTATCTATTTTGCAATTTCTTGATTTGGTCATAATTGTGTTTGATTTTGGTATCTAAAAGCTATCAGACTTATATTAGCTTTATTAGTAAACCTAGGTAAGGCAATAACTTGCGTCTAAAACATGAAGATGAGTGGACAACGGGTGCCAAAAGTCTGAAATATAACAAATTTCTTGCTCAAATCGATAACTTTCATACTCTTCATCCTTCAACTAACAGCATCATTCAGTGTCCTAATCGCCACCGCTGAGTGAGACTGCAGTAGACCTCATCGCCGTTGTGCCATCTTCTTCATTACCGTTGAGTGAGTCCGCCTCTCCAAGTCGCGGTGCAATCCAATTTTGTTCTAAGCGGCATGACATGGTAACAGTAATGCGAGCTAAGCATGGTAGCGAGACCGAGGATGGCTGAAATAGGTTCAGTGTGGTAGTGGAGGTGTGACACTCGCTGCAACAGAGGGTTCGAGGGCAGAGTACATGCTGAGCATGACAGTGGAGTCACAACACGGGCTGGAGTGGAGCTCGATCTGGCGATGCAACGGAGCCGAGGGTGTAATAGAGCGAGCCCAACTACATCAACTCAATGTACTATCATAATATGATCTTTTTTTAGTCTGTAGCAAAGCAAGAGCCTTGAACTAGTAGAGTTAAATATTTGTAGGGATATTTTCTAGAGTTGAGATATTTTCTGGTTGTAGGGATAGGATGTTGACATGTGGCAACAATCCAACGGTCTTGTACAAGTATAAATAGGAGTATCATCCATCTCTAACCATGAGCTACCATAAACCCTTAGGCCACCATGCCATGGAAAAGAGTATGGTGGCATGAGTAGAGAAGAGAGGTAGAAATAGGTAGCCACCAAGAATAGTGAGTCTTGTTGTATCAAGTTTATACTAGTGGATAAAGTGTCGAGTTATTCTCTTGTGTAAGTGTTGGCCTCTCACGGTAAGCTGTGTACTTATAGTACTTAATCCTTGTTAGTTGTGAATTAACGTGAGCGGCTCGGTTGTCCGGAATCACAAGTCTTGGCTTTAACGTGAGTGGCTTGGTTTCCCGGAAGCTTAGCAAAACACTAAGTAGTAAGAAGAAAAGGTTAGCCAACGTAGGATAGTTGGTGTAGTGTGTGTATAGGTCCTCATCAGAGAGGATATTAGGGTCACCTCGATTCCCAACAACTAGTATCAGAGCAGGCGGTTAGGACCCGTCAGAGCGGTAGGAGTCTGTGGTAAGTGCTGGACACTTACATTGGTCAGGGTAGTCTTCAGCAAGCGCAGGATACTTACATTGTTCAGTGTAGCACCGAGAGGTGCTAAGTGGAGATTTTGCAGGAGATCACAGTCTAGGACTATGAAGAACGCTGGTCGGGAACCAAGTGTTGTTGACGTTGGGCGTTAGTGGAGATGCAGATCTCATGGGTGCAAGTAGTGGAATGAAATGGCTCAATAGCCACAACTATGGTTATTGGCAGACCTACATAGAGTCCTACGTAAAGGGTTAGGACTTATAAGAGGTCATTGCAGGCATCGAGGCAACTCCACCACCAAAGGAGAATGTCGAAGTGCGAAAGTGGTGCATCAAGGCGGGCAAGGCTATGTTCGTATTGAAGGTGACAATCGAGGAGGACCTAATTGTTGGTGATATGCCCTAGAGGCAATCAAGAAGTTTTATTTTTACAACTCAAGTAAAATTACTTTTTTGGCTAAGTCAATTTCTGGTCAAACAAAGTACCAGTCAAAAAGACCTTACTTTCGACTATTATCTTACGATATTTTTTCCAAGTACGTCATTTTCACTTGAAGTTGAGGTGGCTAAATGACGAGAATCTAATAATTCTCAATTAATTAAATTATTTATCTGTAATATTATAGATAATAATATCTCTTATACAACCTTCAAAGATACCTCTCAATATTAACAATGAGGAAGATCGTACACACCTAATGATCGTAAGCCATTTTACAACTACCCTATATAGTCGTAAGTTCTTCTACGACTACCTATTAATTGTAAGTTCTGCTACGATCACTTCATAGTCGTAAGTTCTTCTATAACCACCTATTGATCGTAAGTCATACTACGATTAGGGGTGGATAACGAGCTGGCTCGGTTCGTTAAGAAAATGGGCTCGACTCGGCTCGTTAAGCTAATTAGCAGAATACTAGGCTCGGCACGGCTCGTTAAAAAGCTCGAACTCGGCTTGTTAGGCTCGTTTAAACATGATTTTGAATTTTCAAACGAAATCTGGCTGGATTTTTTACTCAAATCATTCAAACGAGTGTTGTTGTGCGGTACTGTGGGGATTGGGGATTAGGGATTAGGGTTGGTACAGCAGAGCACACCACGGCACTGCGCACAGTGGGCTGGACCTGATTTTCTTACCGAGCTAAACGAATAACTCGCGAGCCAACTCGGCTCGGCTCGTTAAGAAAACGAGCTAAATTGCCAACTCGGCTCGGCTCGTTAAGGGACCGAGTTCGAGTCGAGTCCTTAACTAATCGAGCTGGCTCGCGAGTTTTGAGCTTTTTTTCACCCTTAACTACGATCACTCATATGGTCGACCAGATCATCTATGACCACCCTATGATCGATAAAGCCTACAAATATATGGACCCAATCGACTAGGGACATTTGTGCGCTATGTTTAATACACGTAGTAGTTAATATGTGTCGTTATTCCTGAGATAACTGCATGTATTGAACCTCAATCTCTGACATAACCGCAAGACGACTTGAGGAATATGTCTCTGATAATAACCGCTCTTAAACGTGCGCATTGCATCAAGTGTACTATTTATTTGGTACATTTTTTTATAACCCTCACGTCTATCTTCATAACATCCTTCATAATGTCATTACGTTGCAGCACTGTGCTTAACTGTATAAAACTTTACTAATTTCGATATGACTCTGTTGTTGTGTCGTGCTGTGGAATGTATTTTTTAACTAATAAAAGGAGTTTACACCCACACAATGGGAATACCATCCCACCCCTACGTACGTAAAAAAACCAACAAAACCTCCTCGTGCACTAGGACCATTGTATCAGCCACGATGCGTCTCTAACATGGTCGCTCCTCGTATATGTGCTATCGCAGCACCGCTCTTCTTCCTTCGATTCAACACCCCCCCCGCCTCGCACCCACGTTGGTGCCGCTGCCCTTGATTTGCACTCCTTCAACCTCGCTGTCGCTAGAACCACCCACGCCATTGGTCGTCCGCATGTGTCCCCTATTCCTCGGCGCTTGCAAAGCCCCATACGCCACATTCCCCATACGTCCTACGTCACATTCCTCATCTCTCTTTCCCTTGTCCTACGTCACATTCCTCCTCCTCTCTCTGTCTCTCTCGTCCTAGACTCCATCGCTGCCACTCCACCCATTCCCCCGTCCCCATCTCGTGAAAAGTTTGTGTTTCCGTTGTAACACACAAACACTTTTCTAGTAACTATATAAAACTTTACTAATTACGGTATGATTCTGTTGGTACGTCCTTTGGCGTTCCTGAAGAACTCGGTATAGAGCCTGGCCATCGCCGCCGCTCTACGCACTCCTCCGTCCCCATCTGGTGAAAAAATTGTGTTTCTGTGGATATCATGAGGATATGTGCACGATATTAAGATAGTGTTACAATTGGCAATGACATTTTTTGTTTGCTATTTCTCGTGTTTTCGGCAAATGTTCAAAGGCTGTCAGGTTCAGACGGTTTGATCGGCGCTGGGAGCGGTCAGACCGGCCAGGGCGGTTAGATCGGCCATTGAATGGCGGTCTGACCGGTTTTGTGCTGTTCATTGATTTAAATGGGAAAGTGATGTTGGGATTTGTCATATCCATGTTTATCTTTGCATATGTGTTGTATATTGCATGTTTTCACTGACGTGGGTCAAGTTGTGAAAAACTTGTTCCCGGAGACGATTTCTCTGTCTATTGCTGTGCAGGTGTCTTGAAGGTCAATGACGGTCAACGGCGAGAGGATCGGGACTAAGCTTGGAGAGCTGAGATCCAGAACGATCATGGATGCCGGCTGAGGTTAATTGGCTCCAGCATGGCGCAGAATGGACGAGGATGACCGAACGGGCAGTTCGGTGCGACGGGTTGATCAAGCGACGCGGGGGTCGGTGCAAGTGCCTTGGTGGTTCCGGTGGAATCCGGACGGGAGAGACTTGCCGACATGATGAGAGCCGTTGATCAACCTACACGTGGCGGAGCAGGCGAGTGCTTCGCGCTGATGGGACTCGATTCTTGGAGAAGGATCGAGAAGGGTATTTCGGTAATTTCACCAAATACCGCCTTTGTGACGGTTGGCTAAACCACAGCGTGGGACGGCGCAAGATGAAGTGGTTTATGTCAAGAGATGATGGTTTCGGCGCTTTAAAATGCATGCGCAAGTGTCCCGTTCATGTTGGGCCTTAACGGGAGCCCATTAGAGAAACTCTTCTAGAAGCTAGGCCTCTAGTATAAATAGGAGGGGTGCTGCCACACAGCCCCCAAGCACTTCATTTGTAAACCCTAGTTTGGTTTTAGAGACTTGGAGAGAAAGAGAGAGGCTTAGGGTTCTAGGGAGATGAGTTGATTGTGTGCTCATGGATTGAGCTCTTGTCCTCCTTGAGGGAGTGACTGTAACCAGCAACAATCACGAATCAATCCATGGATGATTTCTCAAAGATGTGTCTCTTTGTGTTCTTCCTTCTTGTTTTGTGATTTTGAGTCCATCTTTGATTCTTTGGTTTTTGATTGATCTCTTCTTCTCTTCTACCTTGCTGTGACGTGTGGGAATACATCTAGAATCACCTAGACCATCAATCGTCCACGAGCAAATCTTTAGATCAAATTTTTTGTTTTTGCTCGGTTTTGAACCTTCCTTTAGTAAAACTGAAAAAGGTCTAGACTTTGACGTGGATCTACTCAATCGTTGCTTGGAATAGGTTCCTAATATCCTTAGGAAGGTGTGTTCCAAATTTGGTCAAGTTTGGCCGTGTAGATCAAAAGTTAGATCAATTTTCGTTTTTGAAATAGTGCTGAAATTCGCGTTCTGTGCTGAATTTAATATTCACCGATCGACCGCTACGGTGGCGGTCGACCGCCTCTCATCCGGTCCGACCGCTCTGCTTCATCAAGACTGCTCATCAAATGAAAAATTGTGTTTCTAATTGTTTCTTTTGGGAGTTTGAAGAAAATTCAACATAAGTCTTCCACTGTGTTTATCTATTGATCTTCATAGCTCTCATAGCTATTGGAGTGAAATTTGTGTTGAATCTAATCTTAAAAGAAAAATTTGATTAAGCTTCTATTCACCCCCTCTAGTCATCTTTCCGGTCCTACAGTTTATGTTACAACCCAAGAACACTTTGCTAGTAACTATATAAAATTTTACCAATTCCGGTATGATTCCATTGGTACGTCCTCTGGCGTGCCCGAAGAACTCGGTATAGAGCCCGTGTGGCTGCCGGTTCCTCCCTCCCTTCGCTCCGTCCCCGTCGTATCAGTGCGCGTTAGGGTTTGAGGTCTCGCTCGCTCGCGTGCGCTAAACCGCCGTTGCTGGTGTGCCAGATGAGGCGATGCGGATACTGGAGCAGGGGGCCTCGAACCTGCAGGGCGGCGGGGAGGGCAGCGCTGAGGCCGTGGCGATGCTCACGCCCGCGATGTCCACGCTGCTCTACCGGAGGTCTGACCCGCTGCACTGCGAATCAATTTTGTGATCTGACGCTTTATTTTCAGCAAATTTAGATCGTTGCCCCGTGAACCGGTCGTACGAATTCGTCCTTTAGTTTGGTTAATTTTGGCCTCTGATTTACACGGCCAGTTACAGCCACTTGTTGTTTAGATTTTGTATAGCCGCTGCATTTAGGAAGGATTTAGGTGTAGCACACATTATGAAACGGAAAGAGGATTATCTCACAGGAGCACTACAGAAGGCTGAAGAACAATTTGGTCTGGGCATGCTGAGCTTACTAAATGAATATAAGAAAATGATGGCGTTGAAGTACTTGACCACAAGTTAATAATCATACAACCTTTTAATCCATGCATTTGCAAATCACACAAAGGTTGGGATTGTATTGACTTGTGTAGCTAGAATGTACAAACTGAAAACAAAATCAGAAGGTTCTAGTTCAATAATGGTTCAGGAGGTCGGTAAATCTTTCACTCTTATTTAAGGTTTTTGTGTCCACCAGATCGAACTACGACGGTCGCACTTCCTTGGTTTTATTTCTTTCTCAAAGCAGTTGGGTCACAGTTTTTATTTCGAACTGTTCTACGGACGTTGTGCATAAACTTTATTCAATCCGGGTGGCTCATTCGTGGGCTGTATGCTTATTTAACCAGCCGTTTGATTGCAGCAGCTGTACAGGAAGGCCCTAGAAATTTTGAAAGCCCCTGCCGTTAATTCTGAGGTAAAACGATGATCTTCCATGATACAGTTCTTTTTAACCACTTGAGTGATACATTGTTTATTATTTATATTTTGCAGGTACCAGCCGACTTGGCAGAGATATGGTCTCCTTTGCTAGAGGTAATACTCTGAAGTTTGGGCCGCTAGTGTCCCGGGCGGTACTGTTTATGTGCGTAAACAGTACATATGGTACTATAGTATTATGTGCTGTTCATACCGGCCCGTGGGTGTATTAGTAGTGGAAAATAAAGATAAGAATTGTTAGTTTCCTCGTTAGTTGGGTTTACTTCGTTAGAGATATATTCCGTCTAATAGAGATAAGTTTCTTTAGACATAAAGATTATTTCTCAGAGGTAAAGTCGGGTCGTCCCTATAAAAGCATGTATCCATTATCAAGAAAGCAACAAAGATGAATTAATCTAGTCTCCCTCTCAAGTTTCTATTACCCTACTCTATAGTCTAATCTCTCATCCCAATAAGCCGACGTCGCCTGGTCTTTTTCCTGGCGGTGTTTACCTCGTTATGAACTAAGGTTCATGACATTTGGTATCAGAGTAGTCGATCTATTTCCACGACTTCTGCTACCATAGTTATAGTGACAGATCAAACCATCAAACCTGCCGCCGAGTCGTTGGCTATGGTAAAGACTAACGCCAACAAGATGGCCATGAGTACCAACGATAAAGACAAGAAGATGACGGTCATCTTCCTCAACATGCATGCTACTTTAGAGAAGATGATCGCGGATCAGAAGGAGAAGAAGGTGCAACAAGAGGCGGCGGCGTTTCCAACAACCACAGTGACGCTGTCGGAACTTGCCGCGCCTCTACCTCATCCTGCCATGGTGTCGCCGAAGCCCGTCGTGGCCCTGCCGAAGTACGTCGTGGCCACTGCGACGCCGCCAGAGTTGCTGTCATGCCTGCCGCAGCAACCAGTGAGTTTGCCACAACTATGCGTGGAGGCAATGATCTTCAAGAACTTATGTCATCATCGCAACCACTCATCAATATGGGGTCTCCTAGAGCTTCAGCCGTAGTCGCTACCACAGCTCGAGGACGAGCTGTCGCGAAAGGAGGGGGAGTAATGTCACGGATGGTACTGTTCATGCGAATGAACAACGCATATAGTACTGTAGCACCACGCACTGTTTACACCAAGCCCGGGGTGCGTTAGTAGTTGAAAATAAAGATAAAAATTGTTAATTTCCTTATTAGTTGGTTTTACTTCCTTAGAAATATATTCCATCTAATAGAGATAAGTTTCCTTAGACATAGAGATTATTTTTTAGGGGTCAAGTCGGGTTGTCCCAATAAAAGCATATATCCATTATCAAGAAAGCAAGAAAGATAAATTAATCTAGTCTCCTTCTCAAGTTTCTATCATCCCAGTCTATAGTTTAATCTCTCATCCCACCAAGCTGACGTCGTTCGACCTTCTTCCTAACGGTATTTGCCCCGATATGAACTAAGGTTCATAACAATTAGTCTCTCCACCCCAAATAAGATCAGTCTATACAACTCTTAAATAACAAGTTATTTGATACAACTGTGATGCCATATTGTTTAATCTGTTATAATGATTGACTGGGCATCTAACTTCGCTATACAACTGTTAACAAGCAAGTTAATTGACGCAACAGCATACATTGGCATATCCTCATGTGGAGCATACCAAGGGATGGGCAAAAAGATTTCTAACCCTTTTTTATCCTGGGAAAAAAAAATCGGAGATTTGCCAAATAGGACCTTAGCCTTTTCCCTCGATGCTAGAATAATACGCGGATTTGCTGAGTCCTGCTAAATCTGACTATTACAACAATGTAAACAGCAACCAATCAGAGTAGTCAGAATTATTGCTAGCAGTTGATGTCTATTTGGATATTTCTTATTTGGAGGCTCCTAGGATATTACTTATTCTTAGCGTTGAGGTAATGCTGGTAATACTGAATTTGTCTCGACCCGTTCAACTTGCAGGTGAGTATGCAGAATTGTTGCTTACTCAGTCAAATAGAAAGGCGGAAGGTGAACGAATGAAGGGATGGGCAGAAGACGCTTGGAGGAATCATAGACTAACATTAGCTCAAGCGCTAGAGTATTCAGAACCTTCAAAACCAACAGTTGTTATTGACACCCGGATCGGCAGGGTCATGTAGCTCCCCATCACCATCTGGTGAAAGGTATGATGCAATAATCTTTAAACGCACCTTTAATGTAATATATTAAATTATTGCTCTCCTGGTCTACCTACGTTTTGCATGTGTTTCTGTCTTTCTGATTTGATGCGTCCTTCACCAGAATTTGGTGCCTGTTCATTTTTAAAAAGGAATTCACATGCACAAGTCATCAGTTAACCAAGTAGACAAGATTTGAGTTGTAGTTGCATATTTTCATCTGCTCATTTACATGAGAACCGAAGCGAGTGAATTATGAATTAAGTCGTGGATACTATATTTCTAGTTGTAAGGGAATCAATGGGCTATATACACAGTACGATGAGCTAGGATGCACTAGTTGGATTAGAAGTTATGACTAAATTATTGGACCGTTTCAAGCCTAATTTAAGTTGGAACACAAAATTTACATAGGAACTTTGTAGAAGGTTGTCATATTCGTGATTCTGAATCGGATCTGAGACACCCCGATCGGATCGCATTTTAGGATCGAATTGTAGAATCTAAAATTCTACTTGATTGTACCAAAAATATTTTTTTTTCAATGTGTCGTATATTCCAAGAGTCATATGAGTGTTTATTTGTTCATTTGATATTTAATTTGATTGATAAATATCTAAATTGTAGTTTAGATTTCATGTCATCCAATGCTACAACTAAACTATTGATTTCAACAACCTTGCTATTACCTAAATATTTTACATAAAAATAATAAAAATTATTATTCCAAACCTCCGAATCTTAATGTCTAACTTACTAATTACTTAGTACTTATTACACAAGTTGAATTGAGGGGTATCACACAACCAAACACATAAATCTTTTATGACTTGAGATGGTGCATGATTCTACATGATTCTACCGTGATTCTACTTGATTCTACGACTAGGACGCGATTTTACCATGATTTTACTAGGTGCGACTTATGGTGCGATTTGGATCGTATTCGTGTTATAGGATCGTAAAATCGTACCACTGAGTCGAACAACCTTTTGCAGGTAAGTAAAATTAAACATTAAATGGCCACTCAACTCTGTGAGTGAGAAAAAAAAATAGCACTTTTGGTCAATTATGATCTCGAGTTGAAAGAGAAAAGGGGGCATCAGTAACATAATATGCCATGCCAGGCATTGTTTAAGACATTGTAGCTTCTAGTACAAAGTAAACAGCTGATGTGCAAATGCTCGAGCTCCACTGTTATAGTACCCCCATCGTTGAAATCGTGACATTGAAAGGCACCTTGAGAGTTCCAGGAGTTTCAGGCAAAGGTCTCTCGTATCCGAGAATTGGCACAAGCAGTACATGTCCTTCGTAGCTTCCCTGCTTTGTCACTCTGAATTTAGTGACACCACTAGCCACTAGGACGAGCTCCCATTGCTAGGAACCTGAAAAACAAGCTCCCTCCCAGAGATGCAGCTAGCACAGCTGAAAACCTGGTAGTCTCTTCCTTCACAGCTGCATCATAAAGCATCAGCTCATCTCTAAACCCAGTGCTGCGAGCCATGATCACGACATGATCACCTACTAATTCCCTTGTAATGTCAACTTCAACAACCGCTTCTATGCCGTTCGTGATGAACATGTATTCCATTTCAACTTTCAAGCGCGCCAAACGGGCCATCGATTCTGGACCTCAGCCTCTTGTCACGCTTGATTTTATCGCAAATGAACTCAGTGCATACATCGACGAGGGTGTCATCGGAAGTACTGTCATTGTGCTTAACCTTCAGACAGATTTCAAACGTAGCTTTGTTCCATACACAGATGCCACGAATTGGTGAAACCAATGGCAAATTACGGGAGTCCTGCATGTCGACAAAAAAAAAGGAGTACCAAATTGAACAAAATATTTTGAAGCGTAATTTTAATACTTGCCAAAATAGATCTTCTAAGCAGCCAAGTAACCATTCATAATTATTCGTCTAGCAAACGTAGGCAAAGGACGGTAGAAGAAAACGATTAAGCGGAACACGAGGAAAACCATCAAGTGTAGAACTACTAAGAGGGCTCAGATAAAAAGCCTTCTCTCTTGGTAGGTTGAAGACGTAGTTCCGCAAACTGTCATGATCATCCCTCGCCGCCACAAAACCATATACAGGCAGGCAATGACCGACCATTCGGGAAATCACCAACAAACCTCAGCGAGAAGACCTGCAACATTGTTGAAGCAGAGTACTTCTCTCCAGGTTCAGGGTTTGCAAAATGCTTACATCCCCAAGTGGCTGCCAGTGGGAAAAAACATTCAATTAAACATGCTATGTTTGCGAATAGTTTAGGAAGATGTAATGAACATGAACAACATATGATAAATATTTACTTGGAGAAGTGTCGCCCATGTGAAACTCCTTGAAGATTGGTGTCACGACCCCACATGACAATTTTAGTCCGTGAAGATTGGAGCCCTTGCCTTGATAAGAAGTTCAGGGTCCCGCGGGTGGATCCAGATAGGCAGGGGCGTAGCTGGCTGTGGACCAAGTTTAGGGTTAGTCTAGCTACTTTTGGCCTAAAGTTAAATTATTTTTTTTAGAAAAAATTCATATAGTATTTTGACCCTGCGACTCAGGTCATTGCCCCGGAGGTCCGAGGCACAGCTCAGCCTCTGCAGATAGGGACAAAGTGTTAATGTTGGTAGAGTAGCATTTAGATCTCGGACTTCGCTCCAACAGTCGTAGCTATATTTGCGAATTTGTTTTGAGTACTCTCGAGCGAGTTCTGACATAAACATGCATACATAATTACATATCAGATCATAGACAATGGGCAGATAAAATATGTGCTCAATATAGCGGTAAATAATATTAACACTAGTAGCAGTTTTTGTTAAAGCGACCTGTGTCGTAAAAATCAGTAACCGTCCCTCCCTCGCTCGGTCACACCCCCTTCAATCTTTGTGCTTGGTCATTTAACCCGTTTTCCTATTTAAAATTTGGGTTTATATATGTACGTTCATATAGCACCGAACACAGACAGACATGTAGCCCATCTTTTTATGTATGCATGTAGGCTTGAAAACTGAAAACTAAGCGGTCGCCAACAATGGCTACTAAAAGGATCAACGAGTCACATACACTAACTTCAGTCTAATATATATAGTTATATACACACCAGATGATGGTTGTGTACTTTTTTTAGAAACACCCAGTACAAACACATAGACGCCCACACACACGCACGACACCTACGGAAGACTGAACGAACGGAGCTTGACGAAGAAATAACGAAGTCACCATTGGTGCCTCGCTTGCGACGGGCACATCGTTTTCCACCGAAAGAAAATCCTTTTAAATGAGATACACATGGTCAAACCTGGGGTTTGAACACTGGTGGGATGGAGGTACAACCACCACCACTAGTCACCCAAGCAAGATTTGGTTCTCGATAGTTGTGTACTTGACCAAGTGATGCAGTCATGTAAATCGGCAAATCTCTCTATATAGAGCGCGAAAGGAATGAGGAGAGATCGCCCGTCACCCTTTTTTGGGCGTCCGATTCACTCAGTTCGTCCTCGCCGTCCGTCGGGCTTGGCGGTGAGGCTTTCTCATTTCGCTCGCTCGCCACGTGAGGCTAGCACGTGTTCCTCGTGATTCTTCGGTTTCCTTCGTCCTCCGCGTGTTGTCGCGCATCCTTCCGAACGACCTTCATTCCTTCCGTTGCTTCCTCCTCCTCACGCCCGCGCCGTGCCTCCATTCCCCTCACGAAGGCTGCCTCCTCTTGTTCATCCGCCTCTCTCCCCGTCCCTGCCTCGCACTCCGCTCGTGCCCACGCCAGTGCTCCTCGCCTCCCGCTCCGTCATTGCCTCCTCCCGCCTCCTCGCCTCCCTCCCATCCTTCTACCTCCCTGACCCTCTCCACCTGCCATGCCGCTCCTCCCGCTGCCGCCACCTTGGCCGCCGCCGCGCGCTCTAGCGGCGGCAAGACCCCAGATCCCACCCCCAAGAGGCTCGCTCACGCCGGCGGTCGCCGCCGCCACGCCACCTCGGTTTGTGATTGGGAGGGAAGAGTGCGTCGATGCTCCATCTTGACGCCCTGCGCCATGTGGTTGATGGATATGAAGCCCCCTTCCTCCCTACCTCTATACAAGTGAGATGCACCACATTTCCCCTCTTCTGTTGATTGGCCCGACCTTGGGAGCGAGCCGTGCCTAGGTTGGTGGAGGTGGATCCGGTTATGGTTCCCAGCTAGGGTTTGTGGAGGTGAGTTCGGTATGACCGATTGATCCGTTCTTGGTTCGTTTGTTGGTTGTTTTTCCTTTTTTTGCTCATAGTATTGTTGCTTTGTGCTTTGGCAGGGCATGGCGTTTGCTGCGATTAGCTGTGTTTGGTTGGTGTATATCCGTCCCCGTCCCGGCCGCCGCCGCGCCTCGCCTCCTCCTGCAGTGCCTTACCCGACGTCGTGTGGCCTCTTCCTCTCGTCGCACGCTTGCTTCGTTCTTTCTGGTTGTCGCCATCGCCGTTCGCCGGTCTATTCCTTCGGTTCTCCCACCTCCGTTGTGTCTCCGGTTGCTTATGGTTCTTGGTTGGTCTCACCGCCGCTCCCACCCTGCGATGCCCTCTTCCCCGTCCTCACCCTAGGCTCGCCTAATCGATGCCGCCATCGCGCCCTTTTTTTGTTGTTTGTTTAGGCGTGGTTTGGCTTGGAGTGGATCGTCATCCCTAGGAGGTGTTCCATGTCATGCCTAAGAGGTACTCCACGATTTGCCTAAAGAAGTATCGTTCTTCTGCTTAGGAGGTGCTCGACAAAATGCTTCTCAGCTATCTGAAGATCCAGAGGCAGAGGTAATGTTGTATCATTTCTATTATGTATTGCTGAAGTCGGTTAAAAATAATTACTTTGTATATGTCAATTAGGGTGTGGATATCGATAGGCAAGAGGTAAAGATGAGGAGTTGGAGAAATTGGGAGTGATTTCTGCATGGGCCAATGTAAAGTTGTTCCCTGCCGTTTCCATTTTCTCTTCGCTTACTAGATTTTCTTGGTTTGCCCTTCACCATGTTATGGTGACTTGAAAATTTGTGCCTGATTGTTACAGGGGTTTGAAGGAGGTTCTATTCTTTAGCAGGTGATTCTTTTCTTGCTTGCCACGTATCCTACTACTTTCTGCAAAATACCATTTCCTAGAAGTTGATCACACAGCTTTGATGCAGTTTTTTGGGGATGGAATTCAATGAGGGAGCAGCAATAAACTGCTTTGTTGCTAGCAGAGTATGCTTAATGGAGGGGCTCTTTGCATGATCTTTATCATTCTAACGGAGCCAAATTAAACATAATGGTAAGCATCTTTGTTCACATGTCAGTGTTGTTGTACTTTGTACTTGGCCGTTTAAGTACAGCTTATCAAGTGAACCGTGTTATGTTGGTAAATGCTTTTTCCTTATTTTTTACTCATTGTTGTTGATGGTTGCTTGCATATGTACTATGCTTTGATAGGTTCTTAGTTAAATCACAGCACGATGTACTATAGACTATAAAGTTATTCAGATACATCAGATGATTTCTATGTCCCGATATGACTAGGCTTGCCACTGCGATTATTAAGATGTATTGAGGAACAGCTTTGGAAGCGTTTTCAAACTGTGGGCTAAGTTTGGCTAGGTGTCCTATATAGGACAGATCTATGCCAGTTAAATAGTTTGGTGGTTGCTTAGTGCTTTAGACCTTACTGTTGTCCTTCCTGGCAGCGGAAATTACAAATTATTGTAGCTTGGTTCGTGCCTTATCACATAGGCCATGGTTATCACCTCGGCAAGGTCTACTCCTTCCACAATGTCGAGGAGTTTTGGTGGTACGGAACTTCTAATCAGCCCCTCCTCAGAATGCCCTTACCATGTCTGCTATAATCTACTATTATTAGTTTCGATTCCATTGTTGTTACATTGCAGTGTTGGTTTTGTGTGGCGTGGTAGCTAGATTGCGATCTTAGATGGTATAATCTGCTATTATTGGTTCTTGTCTTGTTCATTCCACCCTCCTCTCTTTCCTCTCGCATCCATCCGTGATGAGTGCTGACTGCTGGGTGGCCGAAAAATTTCTTCCTCTTCTGAATTTTTACTCCAGTCTTGAGACGATTCGGTGCATTTCCATCATCTCCTTTTATCTAATTTGACACCGGCACATTAATCCCCCTACTCTGTTATTTATCTATTCATGCATGTATATCCAAGATTGGCTTCATAGTTTTACTTTGGTCCTCTGTTGTGTTTTTTACTCCCGGTGTCAAAAATGGCAGGTAGGATTAGTTGTATATGACTCAACTATTTCTTCTGGCGCCATGGTTGAATATATGGCTGGACATTACATGGTATCTTCTTTCTCTCCCTATCATTTTGTTAAGAACATAAGATTTCCCCGTTTACTCTCTTTCCATTAACATTGGCATTAATTTCAAAAAATGCGATTCCAGAAACATGGCTCAATTTCTTTCTTACCAGTGATAGCTCTTGCTCCTCAAGAGAAGGACCGAATTGTTAATATGGCGTAAGATGTTTTCCCTTTTCTCTCATATTCTTTTTTTTTCTCCAATAGTTCACTTATTTTATGACTTCAAAATTAAGATAACTGTGTTTTCTTGTATCTAAGCCTTCTCATGTTATTCTAATATATCACGTGTTTGCTTGTAGATTTGATGCTCTCATGTTATTCTAATATATCACGTGTTTGCTTGTAGATTTGATGCTAATCTTTAATTCAATTGTTCATGTGAAACTTGTGGTAGATGTTATGTCCTCATTTCCAAAATTGGAAAGTGTTCTTTTTTTTTTAATTCCAGGGCTGCCCCAGGTGGCAAGACTACATACATTGGAGCTCTTATGAAGAATACTGTCAGTGCATTATGCCTGTTTTGACTACCATGTGCTCTTTCCTTTAGAGTAATTTGGCTATCTGTTATTTCTATCCAGTTGCTTGTCAAATGAAATACAATTTCCCTGTTTTCTTCATCTGCCGTACACAGGAATAATCTATGCAAATGAGTTCAATGAGAAAAGGTTGCATGGACGAACATACATCGTATGGGTGTCACAAATACCACAGTTTGTAACTACGATGGTAAAGAGGTGAGCAGACAGTACACCTACTATTACGTATTGCTTACAGACTTCTATAAAGCATCTGATATGCCGAGGGGTAGTCAACTAATTTTATGCAACAAGTTACTATCATAAGGTTTGTAGAAGTATCAACTGAAAGTGCAAAAGCGTTTAAACGTAAAATCCTGTATATATAGGCACCGTAGCTAATACTTTTTGGTCCATTTCAATCATGGATCCAATTTATGATCTGTAGCCAATACTCTGGTAATTATTTAGTCGCTTCAATTAGGTGTATTGTGTGCTACTCGATAACAATACTGTTTCATGATGACATCCAATTTAATTCAGCTCCCCAAAGTTCTTGGAATGAATTCTGTTGACAGAGTGTTGTTGGATGCACCCTGCACAGGCACTGGGATTAGTATAATCTTATTCAAATAAGCTTCTAGATCCAATATGTTTATGTTGGTTATTTCACTCTTGACAGTTGATTCCTTTTTCTGCAGACCATTTGGAAGGATTCCTACCCATCCACCGTAGCTAATACTTTTTGGTCCATTTCAATCATGGATCCAATTTATGATCTGTAGCCAATACTCTGGTAATTATTTAGTCGCTTCAATTAGGTGTATTGTGTGCTACTCGATAACAATACTGTTTCATGATGACATCCAATTTAATTCAGCTCCCCAAAGTTCTTGGAATGAATTCTGTTGACAGAGTGTTGTTGGATGCACCCTGCACAGGCACTGGGATTAGTATAATCTTATTCAAATAAGCTTCTAGATCCAATATGTTTATGTTGGTTATTTCACTCTTGACAGTTGATTCCTTTTTCTGCAGACCATTTGGAAGGATTCCTACCCATCCATTCCAATTGCAATATTTTTTCTTTAGAAAAAAACAACTACAACGATGAATTGATGTTGGATATGTATGGCTTCAACGATGATGTATGTCTCTGCCACTCCCTGCAAGGGCAATACTACAACTTGACTGCTTTTGTAAGTTCAATTCTTTGCGAATACTAGCTATTTCCGATGTCATTTTTAGTTGTCTATTTCTCATTAGCTATATAAATAGACATATCCGATGCAGAGATGCTAACCTCAACTGCATTGTTTCTTATATGGAGAATCTTTGAATTAGTTTGTGCTATAGATGGTTGTTGATCCAGGGCTGAAGCTATTAAAAGAGCCAACAGTACCCATTTCTCTGAGGAGGTGCAGTTTGTAGCCTTGCTTTCATTTTAACAGATTTAGCTTGTTCTGTTGCATCCAAAAACTGCACATTCACCTGTATTTTCATTTTGCAGAAGCTTTGCAAATGGTTTGTGCAACTTCTCATGGCTCTTGATTATTTGCACGCAAATCACAGTCTTCACCGAGATGTGAAGGTCAGTAACAGTGCTTCATTTGGAGCACATATTGATACTTATCTTTCAAAGGCATCGTGCTAATGTATACCAAGGAGTTGCTAAATTTGTTTCAGTGCTCCAATTTTTTTTATTGCCAAAGACCAAAGCATAAGACTTGGTACGTGGCTTAGTCCTAGAAAAAGCACAACACTTTATGTATGAGTTCAGCAATCCTGATAATTATGTAATTCAAGATCTAAACAAATGCAGGTGACTTTGGGCTTGCAAAAATATTGACTTATGATGATTTGGCATCTTCCATAGGTACTTAAAATATTTTTCAGTTTTCTTGTACATATTCAATGGTGTTCTTTGTAGTATATTGTCCCCAACAAAGGTGGTAGGAACACCAAGTTATAATGCCGAGAACTTTCTCGTTGATATACCATATGGCACCAAGTTTGATATTTGGTCTCTAGGTATGTGTCACTTCTATGAGAGAAATCACTTTCCTGGACCAAGATAGCAAACTTGCTATTGAATACCTAAATTTCTCTGTTTCAGGATGATGTATATACGAAATGACTGCTCTCAAACCTGCATTTAAAGTTTTTGTAAGTCCCTACCTTGCCTTTTCTTTAGATGCCCATGCATGCAATTGGTAACCATACATTGTTTCAGCTTGATGGTCAAAAAAATATATACATGTGTACCTTCTTTTTTTAGTTAGATACATGTGTACCTGGTGATCTGATGATACTCACAGTAGCTGGTGTCATTGTCATCACATTGAATAACATATGCTGTTTCATACAAAAATAAGCTAAATTTTGGCTGTCTCAGCACTGCGAGGAGCTGCAACACTAAAGCAGAGTGCAGCGAGAAACGAGAAACAATGCAAGTGTTCTTCCTTAGGAGAAGGTTCATTCCTGGAGTCCTGATATCTGGTGCAAGGAGGGGAGTTGCTGAAACTCACAATGAAAGGTACAAAAAAGTGATGTAGTTATTTTCTTTATCTTATTAATGGTGTTCTTTGTAGTATATTGTCATGTTATAATGCGAGAACTTTCAGTTTCATATTTGGTCTCTAGGTATGTGTCACTTCTATGAGAGAAATCACTTTCTGGACCAAGATAGCAAACTTGCTATTGAATATGATGTATATACGAAATGACTGCTCTCAAACCTGCATTTAAAGTTTTGTAAGTCTACCTTGCCTTTTCTTTAGATGCATGCATGCAATTGGTAGGCTTGATGGTCTGTACCTTCTTTTTAGTTAGATACATGTGTACCTGGTGATCTGATGATACTCACAGTAGCTAACTGGTAAGAAATGCAATGGTGTCATTGCATATGCTGTTTCATACAAAAAATAAGCTAAGTATTTTGGCTGTCTCAGCACTGCGAGCTGCAACACTAAAGCAGAGAGTGCAGCGAGAAGCGAGAAACAATGCAAGTGTTCTTCCTTAGGAGAAGGTTCATTCCTGGAGTCCTGATATCTGGTGCAAGGAGGGGAGTTGCTGAAACTCACAATGAAAGGTACACAATGGTCAAATAAACTTGCAATAAATTCAGAAGTTATGAATTAAAATCCGTAAACTTAAGCATGACCAAGACAACTAAAGTGCAGAATTTCAACCAAGGGATTTACACAAGACACAGTATCTATATACATCAAGAAGAGATCTCAGGTAGGAAAATTTTCATTGCACAATACCAAATGATTGTCCTACTATCTGCAATTATTGACAAAACATAGCGAAACAATAATAGACCATATTGAGGCTGAAAAGCAAACACGTAGGAGGTGCACTATGCCACAGTATCAAAGAACAAGAGTAAGTTCCAGTAGCTACCCAAATGTGATAGCAAGTTTTTTTGTCACTTTTACAACAAAATGTTGTCCAGATGAAATGGACCTGGATCTTAGGTACTTACTGATAAAATCCTTCATTCTTTGATGAAATTGTGAAAATCAGCTACACTGTGCATTCAAGAATGTGATCCATACAGTGTCTATCCCCAATTAATTTAAAGCAACGTCGCTACATCTCTATAGGTTCTATCCCCGTCATTTCCCATTTTCTTTCTCCTAATCACGATTGCATTTGTTAAACTCCGCGCGCCAAGGCGCGCGCGGGTTTCTAGTACATAATAGAGCACAATGGCAAATAAACTTGCAATAAAAAGAAGAGAGTAAACCAGATGATTCATGCTATATATTGCTCCAACCATGACATCATATGGCAGCAAAAGTGCAATATCACGACACGATCACTACATGGGCCGAGGGTGAGTACAGAACAGATGTTGGTAAGAATGTCGACGAGAGCGAAGAGGTATGGAGCGTATTACGTGAATACCAAAGATGGCTTTTTTCGATTCGTCCGCCACTATCACGCGTGCGTCCCAACGGATATACTGACTTACAGCTGCCACTATCACGCGTGCGTCCCAAAGGAACAGCGAAAGAGCGGCACAGCGGAAGGATTAACTGACTGACAGCTGCCCTCCTCGCCCGGACTCGTCCACGTCTCCGAGCGGTTGCAGCCGTAGCCGCCGGGGACGGTGCTATGGTGCACGACGGCCGGATGGATCACCGGCAGCCGGCTCATGTCCACGAGACCACGAGGTGGCGAGGCTCGCCGGCCATGTGATCCGAGCCTAGCTAGTACGGGGTCGCTTCGTCGATCGGACCGCTGCGTGCGCGTGCGATTGTATTTTGGGCGAAGGGTTTTTATAGGCGGGCTCGGTTCCGGTGGCGGAGTCGTGATTTTTACTATATAGGTGCAAACTTAATTAACATATAGTTCTATCAATTGGTAACGAACTAACTGTTTTACTTCTACATAATACATCATCTATACAATTCTACATACTAACATATAATCTAACACTTACATGTAATCATAAATATCATTGATTGTACCAAAATTTATTACATGTATTTATATACAATATATATCGGAACTGCTAAAAAACAGTCACATGTTTTTTTTAGGGAAAACAATCGAATTTTTGACCTTACAATTTTGCTTGGAGATTCGTGCTTCGGCCGGCAACGTCGTCTTCTCTGGTAGCGGTGGTGGTGGCGGCAGCGGCGGCGAGTTAGGGTTGGGCTTTGCCGGATTAGGGGTAGGGTTCACCGGGGCCAACTATAGAGGGAGGGAGGGGTGGCGGAGGCACGATGGTGGGTGGCGAGGCGGCGGTGGCGCAGCCGGCCACGGGTCGGAGGAGGGCGGTGGGTGGTGAAGGTCGGCGGGGGAGCATGGGAATCGACTAGAAATTAGGCGGGGTGGCGATGGCGGATCCGACAGCGGTAGCCGCCGAAGACGGGGAAGAAGGTGGCGGCGGGGGAGCACAGGAGGAGTAGGGGTGGCGATAGCGGATCCGGCGGCGGTATCCGCCGGAGACGGGCAAGAAGGTGACGGCGGGGGAGCTGTTAGTGATATGCCCTAGAGGCAATCGTAGAGATGATTGTATCACGTCTATGTTTATGAGTTATTGAATAAATATTATTTTGTTCCTTGAATGAATCATTGGTTATAAAGATTAACAAGTATGTGACTTGTTGGTGAAACTCTTTAACTTGTATGTTGTCGTTCTAAATGGTATCCCTGGTCGGATGTCACTGGTAGGAACATCAGTGACTCTACAACCAGCACATGTATTGATTGATAACTATGTTTCACCGGTCATGGATATAAAGATATCGAATCAATAATGTGAACACATGTTAGAGAACATGGGTTGGATAGACCTCACTTTGAGATACTATTGAGATTGTTATGATTTTATGTGTCATTAGTTGGTCTCAAGCAATGATGATGTATAATTCTTAGGCCTGAGATCAATATGGTTCCCAACATATGTAATAGCACTCTTAGGGGTTACCAAACACTACTCGTAACTAGGTAGTTATAAAGATAGATTTCGGGTATGCTATGAAGCATACAGAGGGATATGACTGGTCGAATATGGGATTTACCCCTCCTAACATAACAGGAGATATATCTGGAAGAGGGAAATGACTGGGAGAATTCCACGATAACAATTCTCATTGATGCTCTAGGCATATATGGAGTACAGGGTGTACAAATAAGGCAGCTAATTGTAGAGATTGACTAGGAGCTAATCTAGGAGCTAAAAAAGGCAGCTAGCTATCAATACTAAATATGTACGATCTGCATATAAGAAGCGGAATCAATCTGCCATAAAGGTGAATATATTCCACCAGCCCCCCGCAGTGTCAACTAGGAGAGGAGCAGACGTTGAGACTGGACCGAAAATCAGTGAAGTCGGCAGCCCTTTAGTGAAGATATCCGCATACTGAAGGGAGGTTGGAACGTGAAGCACGTGGACGTCTCCAAGCGCTACGCGCTCGCGAACGAAGTGTAGATCGATCTCAACATGTTTGGTGCGTTGATGTTGTACCGGATTAGTGGAGAGGTAGACTACGCTGATGTTGTCACAGTAGACAACTGTGGCCTTCTTGAGAGGTTGGCGGAGTTTGGCGAGAAGTTGACGGAGCCAACATGCTTCTGCAATAGCATTGGCAACTCCGTGGTACTCAACTTCAGCACTAGAGCGAGATACCGTGTGTTGCCGTTTGGAGGACTATGAGATGAGATTGTCGCCAAGGAAGACACAGAAGCCGAAGGTGGAGCAGCGTGTGTCAGGACAGCCGGCCCAGTCGGCGTCAGAGTAGACAATGAGGTAACTTTGAGAGCCACGGGACAGCTGAAGACCATGCCCCAATGTGTCTTTCACGTACCTTAAAATCCTCTTGACAAGAGAGAGATGTTGTTCCCGGGGATCATGCATATGCAAACACACCTGCTGCATCGTATGAGTGATGCCAGGGCGGGTGAGGGTGAGGTACTGCAGTGCACCAGCGAGACTCTGATAAAGTGTTGGATCAGCTCTAGGATCGCCAGCTGTGGATGACAACTTGGAGCGGACCTCGATAGGTGTGGCACAGGGGTTGCACTGGGTCATTTTGGCACGCTCTAGTATCTTGGCGGTGTACTTCTCTTGTGAGAGAAAGATGCCCCGAGGTGAGCGATGAGTGATGATCCCAAGGAAGTAGTGTAGGGCGCCCAGATAAGACATCGAAAATTCTTGCCAAATGGCTGTAATGACTCGATGAAGAAGAGCCGATGTTAAGACCGTGAGGACAATGTCATCAACATACAACAGCAAGTAGGCGACCTCGGAGCCGTTGTTGTACATGAAGAGGGACGTGTCATACTTGGAGCCGTGGAAGCTCATGGAGAGGATGAAGGCCTCGAAGCGGCTGTACCAAGCGCGTGACACCTATTTAAGTCCGTAGAGCGACTTATTGAGCAGCACACATGATCCGGGCATGTGGAGTCGACGGCCGGGCGTGGCGGCGATACGATCTCGATGAGTGTGATATGCAAGAATGCATTTTTTATGTCCAGTTGATGGACGGTCCAATCGCTGCAGACGGCGAGGGAGAGAACTGTGCGGATGGTCGAAAGCTTGACGACGGGGCTGAATGTCTCGTCGTAGTCGAGGCCGGGCTACTACGAATAGCCACGCAGAACCCACCGCGCCTTGTACCAAGCTAAGGAGCCATCGGAGTTGAGCTTTTGGCGGTAGACCCATTTTCCAGTAACGATGTTCGCGTTCGGAGGAGGAGGAATGAGGTCCCAAGTTTGATTGGCTGTGAGAGCGTTGAACTCTTCAACCATAGCCGCACGCTAGTGCGGATCAGTGAGGGAGCCACGGTGTGTCTTCGGCAGTGGAGAAAGGGAGTCCGTTGTCGACACCATGTAGGTGTGGAGGTCCCGGGGAACCCGAATGTCGTCCTTGCCTCGGGTTTGCATCGGATGATGGTTCACCGTTGGAGGGACATGTTCCACCGGATAGCAGAAGGGGCCAGCGAGTCCGCCGTCGCTGGCCGTGGGAGCCATAGTCGTTGCCGTGGAGTCTAGGCCGTGAGTCGCAGTCACGGTGGCCAGAGCAACAAGTTCCCAGCGGGAATAGATCTGCGTGACAAGTAGGTGCGGTGGCAGAGCTTGGGCGCCGGGCGGAGCGCAAGGTGAGGCAGTGCTAGATTGGTGGAGGACCTGGCATGCTCGCTGCCCGGTGCTTGGCTCCCGTGCGACGTGGACATGTGGGGCGGCCCATGCTCCTACGGGCTACCGAACGTGTCTTCGGGATGGGCGAGCCTTGGGCACCCACCGAACGTGGCAGGAGAGGCAGTAGGTGGCCCGTGCCCATGCAGCCCACTTATGGAGTCGTCGAGGGGAGGGCCTGCCGGTGGCGCTGGTGTGACCGTAGGGGGCATCGGCCAACCAGAAGCCGCATAGGTGGTGCGGCTGGTGCACCGTCGTCCGAGTCATCGAGGAATCGGTAGGACAATTGCAGAGACAAGTGAGTAGCATATGGAAAGTAATTTTCATCAAAGATTACATGCCTGGAGATGATGATACGGTTTGAGAATATGTTGATGCAGCGATAACCTTTGAGATTGGTTGGATAACCAAGAAAAATGCACTAGGTGGAACGCGATGCGAGTTTGTGGCTGGCTGTGGAGGAGAGATTTGGAAAACAGCATCAGCCGAAGACACGCATATGAGAGTAGTCTGGCGGAGAGCCGAACAAGGACTCGTGAGGAGTTTTGTTGTTAAGGACTTTGGTGGGAATTCAGTTTAGAATGTATGTGGCTGTGTGTAAAGCTTCTGCCCAAAAAGAAGGGGGGAGGCCGGCTTGAAAGAGCAGGGAACGCGTGATGTTGTTGGTGGTGCGGATGATGCACTCGACCTTGCCATTTTGTTGCGAGGTGTGAGGGAAGGAGAAGCAAAAGTGGGTGCTGAGTGCGAGGAAGAAATTACGAGCGGCGGTGTTGTGGAATTCCCTACCATTGTCACACTGTATGAAAGAAATAGAAGATTGAAAGTGAGTCTGAACGTAGGCATGGAAATTTTGAAGAACCTGAAAGGTTTCAGATTTGAGTTTGAGAGGAAATGTCCACAAGTAATGCGTGTGATCATCCAAGCATACAAGATAATATTTAATGCCAGAAATACTAGGTAGAGGGGACGTCCATAAATCACAATGGATTATATCAAACGGTTTTGTTGTGCGAGACAATGAAGGGAAAATGGGAGACAAACATGTTTCCCGAGTTGACACGCATGACAAGTTGCGGTGTCAAGTTTATTACAAGAGATAGCACACGACGAAGCTAAGCTAGACAAAGCTGGGGAACCGAGGTGACCAAGGCGGCGGTGCCATATGGTGGTGGTGGAGAAGGCACACGGTGAGGAGGGCAGCCGGAGCGTACAAGTCGCCAGAGCTATTGCAACGAAGAATCTTATGTCTGGTTTGGAGATCCTTGACAGAGAAATCGAAAGGGTTAAATTCCATAGAACACAGATTATCAGTGGTGAATTTGCGAACAGAAACCAAATTTGAAATGAGTTTGGGCGAGATTACGACATTTTGTAGGCTGAGTGGACGAGGTTGGGTGGGAAGAGTTTTCGTGCCTGTGCCGGTGATGGGTAGACGAGTGCCATCACCGACGATGACATGAGAAGAAGGGGAGGAACGGGATAAATGGGACAAGTTACCGAGATCGATGGAGAGGTGAGACGAAGCGCCAGAGTCCATGTACCAAGCGTTTTCGGGCTGCTGCACGAACATCACGTTCAGGGCCTGGGTCAGTGAGGCTTGATCCTAGGACGGCGCGGTGGACGACAGTGTGTACGAGGATGGCCCGATTGGAGCAGGCTGGTATATCGGCCGGGCTGGTACGACGGCGGCACGCCTTGGAAACCACCAGGTGCGATGAAGGCCCGGGGTAGACCGGCGCCAAGAATGCCAGAACCGCCTGGCGGCCAGACCTGGAATTGGCCGGTCCTTGGATTGATTGGGAAGCCGGGACGATACTAGGGAGTGCCGGTGTTGTTTCCTCTGGTGTTCTTGTGGCCCTTGCCCTTGTACTTGGACTTGCGCTGGCCACCATTAGATCCTCGGAGTTCGATCCGAAGGGAGTTGATGAAGACTTGCCTGTGGGGGTGATGAGAGCCGTCGTGGGCTCGGGCTTGCCGATCTTGAGATCGGCTTCCTTGAGCAGGAGCAGAGAGTGAGCCTCAAGGAACAGAGGGAGAGGTGACCTCGTCTTGATGATGGAGGCCATGTGCCTATAGTTCTCATTGAGTCCGCGCAGATAGGGTGAGGACGAGAGTGTCGGAGGAGACCAGCTGGCCGATGTCGGCGAGGGCATCCGCGAAGTTCTTCAAGCCCTGGGAGTAGGCAAGTATCGAGAGGTCACCTTGCGCTTGATTGCGGAAGTCGCCCTCCAGGGAGAGTGCACACGAGGCCCCTATTGTCGAGGAAGAGGCCTTCGATGCTCATCCAAATGGTGCGGGCAGACGCGCCCTAGGTGAGGATGATGGAGAGGATCTCCTCTGAGATTGAGGCGTAGAGGAGTGAGCACATCGTGAAGTCGGTGGCCTGCCACACCGGGTTGGCGCCCTCAAGAGCAGGGGTGTCGTTGATGTGTTTGGAGGCGCTGAACTTGCCGAGGAGACGCGTGAAGAGTTCACACCAGCGGCTGAAGTTTGGAGGGTGCATCTCGAGGGAGAAGGGGATGTGCGTACGCACGTTGATCGTGGATAGTGCGGAAGTTGGATTATGGACGGTGAGGGCATTGGCGGCAACAGCAGCAGTGGCAGCTAGGGATGGGAATTGGTAAAGGATAATCTGTTTATCCGATATTTGTATCCGAGAAATGCAAATATGGTAAGTAAAATCCGCATTCAAATGAAAAACGAGTACTATCCGGGGAAAATGGATAGCAACCGCATCCGTATTCGGTTATTATTTGGGGAAAATGGATAGTATCCGTATTCGTGTTATTCGTATCCGGAAAAAACCGAGAAAAATGAATACGAATGTTATCCATTTTATCCCAGATACGGATACAAATATGAATATATACAATCATTTTTTCCCCGGATATGAATACGAATACTATCTGTTTTTCCCCAGAGCGTTTCTATTTCAACGGGGTCTTGATTCGATGCTGAATCTATGGTTGTTGGGTGTTCTACCGAGATTTGTTGCAAAAGTTGTAGGATATTTGCATTCGATCGAATTGACTACATATTCGATCCGAATTCGTTACAACATATGATTCGTATTCGTATTTGAGAATGTTCGAATTTGTATTTGTATTCGTTTTAAAAATATGGATTCATATTCATATTCGACCCGTTTCCATCCCTCGTGGCAACCTCCCGCTCTGCGGCGGCAGCAGCAGCAACGGCAGCCGCGCCTCTCTAGTGTTGTCGCCCGTGGGAGTAGGGAGGAGGAGGAAAAGGAAAGGCTAGAATCGGTTTTTGGCTGATACCATGAAAGAGGGAAATGATTGGAAGAATTCCACGATAACAATTCTCATTGATGCTCTAGGCATATATGGAGTACATGGTGTACAAATAAGGCAGCTAATTACAGAGATTGACTAGGAGTTAATCTAAGAGCTAAATAAGGCAGCTAATTCCAGAGATTGACTAGGAGCTAATCTAGGAGCTAAAAAAGACAGCTAACTGTCAATACTAAATATATACGATCTACATATAAGAAGCAGAATCAATCTGCCATAAAGGTGAATATATTCCAACAATATCTCTGGACCCCTCGAAGTGATCGAATAAAAAAAAGTGTATGGCCATGCCATTAGTGGTCGAAGAGTTCGACCACATAAGGTTATCCAACACTCGATCGAGAAAGTATTGAACAGTCCATGGATGACATAATATCTCACCTGGAGTTCAACCAGATATCGTGAGGCAAAGGGAGTATGCACGAGTAGGTCGCTTAGTTCGATCAGTTACAGACTAGTCGTATAGAGATACAAGCTGGTCGTAGACTGGTCGAATGCAATCACAGAGTGGTCGAAATCTGATCGTAAGGAAATACGAACTGGTCATAACCAAATACGAACTGGTCGTATAGAGATAAGACCTGGTTGTAAGTGATAAGGAACTGGTCGTAGATCATATTGCATTAAGGTTCGTCCGATACAATTCGTGTGTATTCGGGAATCGTTATGTTCTGCTAGGATCCGCTGACGACTCGTGATCAGAAATGAGTTTCTGAATCACAACCGAACTACGTATGAACCTAACGTGTTAGAACAAAACGTGTTTGGATAGGATCCGTCATAGGCACTATATAAAAAGATGCTTGAGACTGTTGGGACACAGACGATACGCGTGATATACGAGTTTACGTGAGTTGCTCTGCCGAAACCCTAGCCGTCATCTTCCCGAGAGAGCCTTACCATGCGACTTGGTGCTAGCACACCGGCGTACGGTGTTACTTCCCTAAATGTGTGGATACTGTAGAGGCGCTACTGCGGTTGTTGTTGCGCTTGAGCACGATCTGCGATCTTCACAAGGAACTGCATTGGTTGCTGGAGGAGACGATCGACTACGGTGGATGATCGATTACGACCACTACTTCGACGCACTCTTCGTTGGATCAGGCTACTCCAACTCTTCTTTCGCTACACTGCGCGTCTGGTGGTATCGATCTATGATCTCTTACTTGTATGACTTCCTGGTTTGCGTGATAGTTTTTGAATTGTTGCTATCGTAGCCTACCCGTATCCCTTTAGGAGCATGAGAGGAGCAGGGGCGGCGTGAAGGAGCTCCGCTTGGAGACAGGGAAGAAGGGTAGGCTGGCGGCGCAAGCATAGGAGGCAGGAGTAGGCAAGCACCTCGTCTCGTGGATAAGGTTCACTTGGGGCTATGCATACCAACTAAGGGAGATGCTGAGTCGTTGGATTAACATCTAAGGGTGTACAAAGTGACTGTTTTTTGAAAAAAAAAAACATTCAAATGCTGTGTAGTCAATTCCAATATATATAACAGGTATTTTCTGGATAAAAAAAATAGAGTTACGACTGTACCCATGCTCTTGTGCTGCCGCCGTCACTGCTCGGTTCGGGATTTCGCGCCTTTATCTCGGCTCAGGGAAGGAATAGGATTGTAGGACTCCTACACCGTTACGTCCCCGTGTTCTTTCTGGCCGTCCGATCTGGTAGCGGTGGAGTACGATTTGACTAAATAACAGCTTCTTGTTATGGCTCTAATGTCTACCGAACAAAACGATCCAAGCAAAATTCGAGCCATGTGAAGAACCCGTCTGGAGTTCAACACCAACTCACTTTTCTTATGCAAGGATTTTTTTTTTTGGCCTTGATACGTATTACTATTTTTGTCAAACTTTGTAAACTTTAGTTATTGATATTTTTGCTAACTACTTAGATCGGAGACGTGGAATGATTTAAACATATTATACAAGAATCAATCGCATAGGTATGGTACAAATCTACAAGCTTTGCACTGTTCCATGCAGGTGTAATATACTACGCGCCGTTACCGGCGATGAGACCGACGTGGAGACCAAAAACACGCAACTTTTTTGGTAGAAGAAGGAAAAAAGAGTTATTTCCCATTTTCCCCTTTTGAGCGGCTCAAAACCGGAGCGACGCCTCGCGCTGCCGCTCCTCGTACCAGCAGACGCAGCTGAGCGCGACGAGCACCTCCACCACCGCCGCCTCCGCCTTCTCCGCGTCCGCCCACCGCAACGTCTGCAGCGCCCACGCCCGCGCGCCGCCCTGGAACCTCCTCTGCCTGTCCATGCTCCGCTCCGCGTGCCACCGCGCCGTGTCGCGCGCCATCGGCGCCAGCCACTGCAGGATGCGCCCCGCCGCGCACCTCCACCCCTCGGCCAGCCCCGCGTCCAGCGGCGCCGCGCCCGGGCCCCTCTCTCTCCACCACCCGTGCAGCTTCGCCCGCACCGCGGCGCGCAGCCTCGACGGCAGCATTGCGTACATCTCCGCCCGCTCCGCGCGTGCCTCCTCCAGCCGCTCCTCGGCTCCCGTCTCCAGCAGCAGCCGCTCCGCCGTGGCTATCACGTTCGCGTACTGCGAGTCCAGCCCCGCGCCTCCCACCGTGGTCGGGGGCGGCTCAAGGAGCTTCCGCCAGTCAGTTCTCGGCGTCTGGTACGACTGCTGCCACTGCGAGCGTATGATCGGGCACGAGTTGCTGCTCGTCTCGATACGCAACGGCATGTCTCGACGTTGTATGGGTCCAGACGACCACTTGCCCTGCGCCGCCGGCCTCGGGCGGAGCAGCAGCTTGGAGAGGCGGGTGTGGACGGCGTCGGCGGGAGGGAGCGGCGGGGGCAGGCCGGGGACGTAGGCGCCGAAGACAGCGCAGGCGCGGACGAACACCGCGCATGCGGCGCGGGCCATGATTCCCACGGCCTTCTCGTAGCTCTGGCTCCAGAGGGACTCCTCCTTGAGGCGCCGCACCCTGGCGCGCTGCGCCTTGAGATCCTGCCGGAACGAGTCGGACCCGGGCACATCGGCGGCGGGCGCCGGGATGGGCCCGCTGAAGCGGCCCCACCCGCGGAGGGCGAGCTTCTGCTCGGCAGCCTCTAGCTCGTCGAGCGCCTCCATCTCACCGCAGAGCTTGGCCGTGGCGGCCACGAGCCGATTTATCTTCTTGGCCTTCACTTTGAGCCCCTTGGCCACAAGCGGTTCCAGCCGCGCGTCGGGTGCGCCGGCTTTGAGGCTCGCGTACGGCCCCGCGAAGTCGAGACCGCACCGCAGGCCGAACCGCGCGACTGCCGCGGCTGCGGCGTCCAGCAGCGCGACCACCTCGGCGCACGCCAGCTGGAGGAGGAAGGCCTGGTTGGTCGAGGTGAGGTACGCCACGCCAGCCGACCGCATGGCGTCGGACCGTAGCCTAGCCACCTCCTTGTCCGACAGCGACCGGTGCAGCGACAGGAGCTTCGACATGGTGGCCGCCGCCTCGAACGCCAGGATGCCGAGGGCCGCCTGCGGCCCGGCCGGCAGCCAGAGGTCGTCGGCCACCCTCGTCATCTTGGGAACAACCATGGAGGCGCACACACACAACTACGCAGTCTACGCTTGCTTGGCTTTGTCAACATTTACATGGGCATGGCGCGGCGGCGTGGCCGTGGGTTCCTTGGCGCGCGACGTGCTGCTATTCTAATGCTAGTACGTACGGGAGAGAAGAGAGGTGGGTTTGGATGGTGTAATAAGCAGGCAGTTCATGGAGTATGATAAGAGCAGACGGTGGTGGGAATGCCGAGCTGCGAGGCGGGCGCTAACCATATTCTCGCAGCGTCTGGTGTTGGATTCGATCGTTTTATAATGGTGCAGTGGTTACATAGAATATTTTAGAATCTGGTTTTCTCCGAGGATAGTCGATTATTAGAGCCTATTTGGTACAACTCCTACTCCTAGCTTCTCAAAAAAATCAGGAGGAACTGAGCCAAACACCCATAGCTCAAAAAAAAAAGTATTCCTAGATTCTAGAATCTGGTTTTCAACGAGAATCGAGATTAAAGCCTATTTGTACTAGCAAAAATCGAAGGAACTGAGCCAAACACCCATAGCTCAAAAAAATAGGAGCGATCCAAGCGTTGATTCTCACGGGGAGCCGCATCTTCATACATTGGATGTTGATATATATGATTTTTTTTCGTCTTATGTTGCAGGTAAATATTATCTTATCGATGTCGGTTATCCAAACAGGCCTGGGTACTTAGCGTCATACAAGGGGCAAATGTACCATGTTCCAGAATTTCGGAGAGGTGTTGCTCCTAGTGGTGAGAAAGAGAAATTCAACCATTTGCATACGAGTGTTCACAACGTAATTGAGAGATTTTTGGTGTATAGAAGATGAAATGAAGAATTCTTCTTAAGATGCCGAGCTTTCACATGTCCAAGCAAAAGATGATTGTTGCAGCAACCATGAAAATCCACAACTTCATACGTGAACATGCTTCGCCGGACATGCGTTTTCATAGGTTTGATCGGGATCCTAATTATGTGCCAACAATACCATCAAGATATGTCAAATATGTCATTTCTCAGGATGCATCGAATGTGTCAACGTAGCAAACGAGTGCTACATCCATGGATAGTTTCCGTGATAACCTTACAAGTGCAATTGCTCAATCAAGATGATGGACACAATACTTGTGAAATTTTGTGGTCTTTTATTATCACTCATTTGACATTTCAATACTTGTACGTAATAGTATTTAATTATCATTTGAACACTTATACGATATGAATGCAATATCTTCAGCTTCATCTATCGCAGCGTCAACAGTACAAAATTTGCGTATACACAATCAATGATTGTGTCAATTCGTTATTTGCCAATAGTTGTACTTCGTCATGAAGTGTAAATGCAATGTATCCTGGCATTGTGTACAAATATAACATATATACATTCATATGGTTAAACAAATTTGGGAAAAAAATTCTATAATTTGTGTGCAAATACATAGGACAAAGACACAAATACAATTGAAGTATTACAACCAGGAGTAACATGGTCTATTTGCCTCTAATCCTCCCTCAAATGATTTTTGGAGCCAACTTACCAGCCAAACACTTTTAAAAGGCAGCTCTAGATTCTCAGAGAAGTGGATTCCAGATAATCAGGAGCAGAATCTGAAAAATGAGAATCTGGAGCTCTACCAAACAGGGCCTTAGTACTGCTCCCTCAATTTCTCTGTATTTATTCACAACCCACTACATACACACAGATAGAAAACATTAAATCTGAGAAATAGTTAATGAGAAATGATCATACATATCTCTATTAAATGGCATACCATAATCACTTAACATATTCCAAAGCATTTAAGTAGTGACAGAGAATGAAGAAATTATGGATGGAATTTCTGGTAATATCCTTTACGGTCTCAGTCCTATATCTTTTCTATGTTGAAGCGGACTTCGAATATGAATCAGTTCGGATTTCTATCGATGAAAACCCTTGTTCCATCGATGAAAACCCTTGTTCCGTACACTACAATCTGTTAGAAAAGAAAGGTGGTTTAGGGCGATGCCAAATGTTTTGGCAGTGAGAACTGATGGATTTGAGCGGTAAGATAACCCTCTTTTAGCTGTTAGGTCTATTTCTTAGTTCACTAATTGAAATAAAAGAATTAGTAGATTTGTTCTGCCCTAAATTGGAATGGACGCTAGGGTTATAAATTTATAATCATGGAATTGACTTGATCATCAAATTATAAGTTCATTCCATACTGGATTAGACCGTGTACATTCTTATTGTGAGAATGAGTCATTCGAGTCTATAATTATACTCTAGATTCACTCAATGAACAAATATATTGAAACATATACTTTTGATGCTATGGACAAAATATAACGAAACGGAAGGAGCAACTACTCGTGTAAATCTCACCCCTCTCTCTCTCTAGAGCGTATCGTTGACTGGAGTTTATAATTCGTGACTTGTCATCACCTGTGGTGTGCCACCTGTATCCACGATTCGAGTAACCGAGTCTCGCTAGTTACGGCTGTTAATCAACTGCACCCGAAAGAAAACCATCTATCCTAAGTCCTACCTATACTCATCTGGATGGATTAGAATTGTATCAGCTCATGGCCATGGCGGTGCTGGTGCACCCCTTGTCCATTCTAGGAAAATGAAGTAGTTTTATTTTGCCATCTTTCGTCAAATTCAGAACTTCGCTTCGTCCACAGTTTTTACGACTTCTGCTACATGCCGAAACAGTTTTACTTGGTCAATCGTTTAATTGCTCCGTTTTACTGTTTGGGAAGTCGTTGAAAGTTGTGTAGATGCAACGCAAATGTCAACCCAGCATTAAAGCATATATGGATCAGACGAGTTGAGGATTCCAGTTTCCAAGTCTACAGTCTAGGTTCACTATCTCCCGGCTTTTGCTACCCAGTCAATAGTCAATTATCGTTAATGTAGAATAATAGGATTTTTTTATTTTGGCCCCCTGACGTCACTCAATTGTAAAAATAGTTTTGGTCCCGTTTTATTTGCAAATCTAGCCTCCTCTCTCTCTCTTATCGCTGTCGGTGAGCGCGGAAGGTGGGTGACCAGCGCGAATCTCCGCGGGAATGGACGGCGACAGCGAAGCGGGGTTTCGCGCTCGGTCACGCGAAAGGACCTTCGCGCCACGCACCGCGACAAGTGGCGATCGGTAGCCAGGGGCCAGCCTCCCGTGCCTTTCCGCGCTCCCCGAGTGGAGAAAGTGACCTTCCCCACTCCCGACCGCGGAAGGAGAGAGGGGGAGGCTAGATTTTCAAATAAAACAGGATAGAAGCTATTTTTTCAATTGAGTCGCGTCAAATGGCCAAAATAAAAAAGAATTCAATTATCGTTAATGTAGAATAAGACCCTCGTGAAATCACTTAAAGCAGCTTAAATTGAACCTTTTTTAGATAATTACTCTCCCGTTTGGATAATTTTGTCCATCTCTTTTGTTCATATGTGTGAACTTTACGCACCATTGTTCAGACTTGTTGTTCGTCTCAGAAGTCTCAACTCTCACTTGTCAAGGAGAAATTAACATTCAGTTTCATCACGCTTCGCATTCTGAAAGTCTTTATGCACTGTTAGTCCATCTTGTATCCAGTCTGCGACTGCGATAGTCTGAATACGATCTTCTCTTTTTGTCAGCATGCAAGAACAATAATTCTGGAGTTGAGATCTAAATAATTTTTAAATGATTAATAATCTCTGTGCGGAACAATAATTCTGGAGCTGAGTTCTAAATAATTTCTAAATGATTAATAATCTCTGTGCAAAACTGCAGTAGCATTTTTTATGATTAAATAGTTATATCTGCATTGCATGTTGGAAAATGAAAATCGGTCGATGATTGAGTACTTGTTTGGAAGGAGGACCGGAGTAACCGTGTTGACACCAACCGCTGCAGTTGAGTCGGCATTGATACTTTGATAGGATCAACAGCGAACCCCGTTGTTCGATTTCATTGTCAACTCCATAGAAAAATTGTATGGCACACGATATTCTCTTTTCTTTCTTTTTAGTAAACAGAAACCGCAACGGTTCCTACCGCCGCAATTACCTAAAATGGCCCATTGCTACGTTTGGCTGGTGGGAAAAAATGATTATAAATCAACCATGCTTACTAAACAACCATTCGAGGCGTAATACCATAATCTTCACTCATCAAGAACAAGACCAGATTAACATATCCTTCACAAATACAAGCTAGCAAGGCACCAAGAAAGTAGAATCCATTCTCTTCATAGCCGAGATGTGGGCTGCTGCGTACAAAAACTTTGCTGTAGTTCTTCTCTAACGGAAGTGCTCTCAAACCAGGAATGGTTTCGTTTACCAACCAGGGGAAACCATCTAGTTCCATTACAGCATGAACACACCTTTAGCAACCGATATATGCGTTGGCAGAAGTCCAAATAAATATTGTTAGGGTCTATACCAACGCATTTATTATACGTTACCATTGAGGTCGTTGCTAAGGTCTGTGACAACGCATATACAAGTGTTGGTAACATGTAAATACAAGCGTTATAAGGTTACAATGCATATTTTGATATAGTGTCAACATATATATATATATACACACACACGTGTTAGCATTGGACACTAGCCAATCGCTTCCAAGATTGTTTACAACACATCTAACCATTGCAAAAGGTGTCCTTTTCATGTCGGCTTATCAATTAGGGCCCACGGGTCCTTGAGATGACAGCCATCTGGCTAACTCTCCTGACCAACTGATACAGGCTCCCTGAGGTCGGATCAATTAGCTCGGATTTCAGCAGTATCTCCCCATCGGCATGCATCTCTTCCTGAAATGTCAAGAAATTCTGGTCGCTAGGTCACTGCAATAACACCAATAGAGTGAGGTTGTCGTGGAAACTGACCAGAACTTGCGGCAAGCAAAGCAGCGTGAGGCCTCCCAAGCAGGCAAACCAAACACTAGTCACCTACAGTTGTCGCCATCGACGCATCAGAATCAGAAGAGCGAGCAAGCGAACTAGGGCAGGTGGGGAGGAGTGGGGGCGCTTACAAGGTGGGCGGGGGCAGAGCAGAGGCGGAGGGGGCGATCGACGCGGAGGAGGTCCTTCCAGTAGAGGAGCTTGGGCTGGGGCCAGTCGCGGCACTACCCCGTGAATGCCTTGAACCTGGCGTGGAGGTCGGCGCCGTCGAGGTCGTCCCACCAGCCGGCGCCCACCTCCGCCTGCACTGCCGCCTCCCACCCTTCTCCCTTGCCGCCCTTGCCGCAATCCATAAGCAGACACAGGCGCCTCGGCGGCACGCACACAAGATGTCGTTGCGGCGGTGGGCCCATCGAGAAGCAGAATTCTAGTCGTTGTGGTGCCCACGTCGGCGGACACCGTAACCCTAACACGGGCCCTTGACGGCGCGACTGATGGCGGCAAGGGCAGCGCCAGCGCCAGCGAGGAGGAGGGGGCACCTACTGCACCGAGGCTCCCCTCACTGGGTCACCGTCGCCAGCATTGTCCGTCGTGGCCTCCACCGCGACCTACTGCCTCGCCTCCACCAGCGTGGGCCACGACTCGGCCCGCATGACAGCTGCCTTGCCAGCCGCGAGCGGTGGCGTGGTCCTCCTCGGTGACGCGCCGCCGCCGCCAGCCGGATCCACTGCCGCCACGGCCCCTCCGCTGGACCCAAGACGAAGGAAGGAAATTTTAGAGGAAGATGGAGCGGAAGGGACTAAATTGGTTTAGATGGGAGCAGCCGAGTAGTTTTATTTGGATGTGGGAGGTGGTGGGTCGAGGAGGCTTCATGCCTAGTGAATAAGTTGCTTCTGCAACACATGTGCTTTCCTTTGCGAGTTATTTGTAGTTGTTGCGAGTTATTTGTAGTTGTATGCATGTTCTTGTAGTGTTCCAACCTCCTTTTCTTCTAGAAAGGAACTCATACTGATGATCGCTACGCCCACACACGCTTTTACCCTCTAAAAAGAAATGGAGTCCACATTCATTTAATAATAAAAGTCAAGCATGCATTATTAGAACCACTAAAAACGTTTCAAAAACGAACTCATTCCTCTAGAACAACGTTGAAGGCTGATAATCGAATCTTTAAGCAAAGGAGAGTGCCTTTAAGTTGCAACAGAAACACAAACTTTTCACGAGATAAGAGGGTGAGAGATGGGGATAGGAGAGTGGGTGGAGTTGTGGCGACAAAGCCTAGGACGAGAGGGGGAGAAGAGGAATGCGGTGTAGGGGGCTCTACAAGGGACAGGGGACGCATGCGGATGGCCGGTGGCGAGGCTGGTTCTGGTGACAGCGAGGTCGAAGGTGCGCGAATCGATGGTGACGACGCTGACGTGGGTGCGGGCAAGGGGGTGAATCGAAGGAAGAAGAGCAGGATGGCGAGGGCGCAGATGCGAGGAGCAGCCACGTTAGGGACCCGTTGTGGCTGACACGGTGGTCTCAGTGCGCGCAAGGGTTTCATTGTTTTTTTTACGTATATAGGGGTGGGATGATCCTCTCGCTGTGCGGGGTAAACTGCTTCTTTTATTAGTTAAGATAAGATAAGAATTTTGGTAAGGGACATGCAATATTTCTGGGTCTCACGTAGTATAGAATATAAGATTATGCGTCGCCAAAAAAAAGAGAAAGATTACGCCTTTTTATATATTGCTATAGTATTTCTAGAGACGTGAGAACAAATGAGTTCATAAATTCCACCTAAATTTAAGTATTACCTCTGTTCAGGAAAAAGTCACGCTTTGAATAATGTGAATAAAAGATAGATGAATCCAGGCACCAAAAGGGACTCTTTGGATATTAACGCGATCGGCAAAACATGACTTTCGTAACAAATGTGTATTGTCATAATCTATAAAAACATAATACTCGTATCATTCTTAGATGGCCGATCTAAATATTAATACAGATATATTATCAGTAAAAGTTAAAATAGTTTGATTGCATTAGTTCTATGACATTGCTCTCTTTTCTTTTTAACCGGATGCAGCATAAAGTTTAAGCAAAAGCATTGACAATGTATTGGACTTAGTTATCACAATGAAATTTTGATTTACCTCGAGTAGTCCTCGACACTGACCCGCTGGGAAGAACGGCAGAAACGAGCATTGAAGATAGACATGAATCACATGTGTAGTAGCAATACTTAAAGTTCTAAAGTTTTTTAAAAAAGTTCTATAGTTATTTCCGATGGTTATTTGGGAATGGCTAACGATTATTGTACTCCTTTAGTTTTTTTTAAACAAAAACTACGATATTTCTAGTGTAATCCAAATATTTTCCGACGATAAGGATAGATTACCGACTGCAAAAGTTGCCAACAAAGTGAGAGACTAAATGATGGGCGCTTACAAAAGCAAAAAAAAAGCTATTACAAAAAGGGTATCATTGTCGTCAATATACTAATAACCGTCGAGAAAAGTTAGAAATCTTGTAGTGTATACATAACGAGCTGGTTTAGCAAAAGGGTAAGTTTGAGCTTATCTCGTAGCTCTATGCTGGAGCTGAAGCTTCCCAAACAGGGTGGAAGAATTAGTACTTCTCATTTCCGAGGAGAGCACAAAAACACTACTACTTATGACAATTAACGTATGCCATGCATCAAGGGCTTCTCCCTCTGTAAATCCACACTGAACGTTCCATGCGCATGGTTAATACGTGGGCTCAGTATGGAAGGATTTTTTTTAAAAAAATAGCCTAGTTTTTATTTCAAAATACAAAAATAATACGAGCGACTAACTCAAATCGCTCAACTATTGAGCGACTTAGACACTTGTCGCTCAACAGTATACAATATATGCCCTGCTAGCTAAGTGTCTCGTACACTAGGACCAACCGTTAAGCGATAAGTGTCAAAGTCGTTCAACAGTTGAGCGACAGATGATTATTTTTGTAATTTTTTTTTAAAAAAAAGTAGCATTATTTTTATATTTTAGAATAAAAATTAGATTTTTTTTTAAAAAAAAAACCGGTATAGAACGCATGCATACTTCGATCTGATCGAACCTCCGTATACCGCTCTTCGGAGAGTCCTGGACACTATTGGCCCTCCTGTGCACCATAATTCCAAATTTGACCCCTTCACCTTTGAAATTCCGCTTTTGGCCCTCTTCTCCCACTGCTGCGCCACCTAGCCGCAGCAACAAAGATGCGCCGCCCGACGCGCAGAGCCCTTCTGCTGCACTGCCGTACTCAAGCTTCGGTTTTGTTCGTTGGTTCATTTGCTGCTGCGGCTGGGTGGCGCGCAGCAGGTGGGAGAAGGGGGCTAAAAAGGGAATTTCAAAGATGAGGAGGTCAAATTTGGAATTATAGTGCACAAGAGAGCTAATAATGTCCGGGACTCCTCTTCGGATGCGGACCGAGACCGGAGACCTAACCGACCGACAAGCCACCAGGCCCGAGTTCTTCTGGCTCGTGCTCGATGGACCGGTCGGTCGTACGGCCTGGTCTCCCACCCCGTGTGGGCCCCACCAGGCAGCCTGACGAGACGGCCTGGCCTCGGAAGTTGGAACGAGACAAACCGTGGTCAGATCGACGGAGACGGCTCACGTTCTCCTCCTTTCTCTCACGTTCTCCTCCTTCCTGCGTTGCTTCCTTGTTCCCTTGGCCCACTGGAAAAACTGGCCGGAAGACTGCATGGCTGCATGCAGGGTGGCGCCGTTTCGAGCGACGATCTGTGTGCGCACGTGAGAAACAAGTATCTCGTGGGGTATGTTAATTTCTTACTAATGTAAATTTTATGTTCTTAGTATTTATTCATATCTATGTTTGATTTGTCTTTTTATGTTGTCTTTGTAAGTTTTGATTCTTGTTCTGCTATTGACGAAGAAATGGTTGGTTAGGATAGAAGTGAAATCTTTGTTATTTAGGTACTTAAATTGTATCTCTATTATATTATATTTTGGGACTGTCTATTCATAAGGTGATTTAAATTTTTTGAAGTCATGTTTTTTATCTATTGGATCAATATCCAATCATATAACACATCAATTTCTACACAAATCCAATGATCATAACAATTGATTTAAACTTAAGAAAATTTCAGATGATTTAAAAATAGCAAATCTGGTTATATTATTCACTGTTAATGTTTTGTCATGTGTTTTTTATTATATTTTATGTTAAAATATTAAGCTAAAGTTTCATATCAATTATACATTTATGACCGTACTTCTGTCATGCCATGATGTAGGTATAAATTTGTGTTAGTTTTAGGATGCTAGACCAGGTAAAATCTTGGATTCGGCGCTGTGTGTTGGGATCCAATGCTGTCGCGGTGTGCGATTGTGTTTCTGTGCGTACGGTTATTCGTCCTGCCTCCTGATTGATCACTGATTTAGTCATGGGGCTATGGACTAGTAATGCATGCACATCAGCACATCACATGCATGGATTCTGCGTTGATCACGAGTGACGGATTCTGATTGGGAGGTCAAATTTCTGGGGAGCCCCCAGAGCAAACAGCACGCGTACATTTGTCCGTCTGATTAGGTCACTTCCGTCCAAAGCGTTTGAAAGGACGTGTCCCAAGCGAAACAGGCGTACTACAGCTGGACAAGAGCAAAGGACCGAATGGTCAGTGCCAAGGGTCGCTCTATGGAGCCAAACGATGATCGAACGCCTTCATCAGTCTTTATTTTATTTTATTTTTTTAAAAAAGCAGCTCCATGATCCCAACACCGTCGTCTCCTCTCCTACGCCTTCATCTCTGGTGATCACCTTCATCTCTGGTGACCACCACATCCGCCCCACCCGGCAACCACCACCAACCAACATCAGTGTGGCGGTTACCTGAAAAAACTCAAAATTTTGAAATTTGTTCGAAGTTTGGTTCAAATTTGGTTTTCTTGTCCAATTCATAAAGTTTTCCCTCTTTTCCGCTTTCCTCTTTCAGAATTCCGCTTTTCCATTCCGAAAACGTCATTTCCAAATGCCGCCACCACCCTGTTCTTCTTGCTCTCGTGTCATGCTGCCGCTTTGCGCCGCCCTCGCTTCATGCCAAGTCGTCACTAGTGCCACGCCACCTCGTCGACAGCGCTCTCCTCACCATTAATGTGTGCGCCAGCTTCATCGTCGCGCGCCACTGCCAGCATCCTATGCTACGCCCCCTCGCCACCTGCTCATCACTCCGCGCGTGCCACGCCTGGCCTCGCCAACATGCGCCTCGTGCCAGTGAGGTGCCACCACGACACCGCCGCTGTACCACCACCTCCCCCTTACGTAGCACAAAATTCTCCTCATCGTCCACCTCGCGCGTCACGCATCGCGTGCGTCTCGATCGGCCACTACCGCCTCTTCTCGGCTATATAAAGCCATTCCGCTACATCAAACCCTTCATCATCCTCCACACAACCTCACCATCACCTTTCTTCCCCTCTAGTTTCGGCCATCTTCTTCAATTTCACCATCGCCCTCTTTCTTCCCCGATGAGCCCGAAGACCAATCCACAACCACCATCTTGTCCTCTCCTTCCTGACCCCGCCACAACCACCGCCCCATCACCATCAAACCTTTCCCACACATCCTTTGCCCTATCTCTGCTACCACCTCGCCAACACCACCCTCCACCGTCGCGCCGCCCACAGCTCACGTGGCCAGGCCGCCTCGATGAGCCCCAAACCCCGGCACCACTTTCTCCGAGATCCCCTCCACCTATTGTTGCTCAAGCCCTACCCAATTTGGCCAGAGCACTGTCAAACCGCCACCGCCACCTTCCCCTTCTCCGGTCGTGCACCACCATGGCCGCCACCCCATTTTCGAGCCACCTTGGCCCAAGCAAACCCCAAAAATGGGTTGCTCAGGCCACCGCGATGCTCGCCGCACCACCCGGCGCCGCCGCCCTCCGTCGGAGCCACCGGTAGCGCCGCCAGCTTCCTCCTACCCGGCTCGGGTGCCATGGAGCGCGCACCGACTCGAAGCCATGCTCAACTCTGTCTACAATGGGCCTTTAAGGCCTGGCCCAGTAGGTCTAAAGCCCAACTAGGTGTTAGCCTTAGACCAACACTATGCAAAACACTATTCCAACCTAGCCATCATTGTTCACCGAAACTCGTTAGGCCAAGGGACAAGACCTATTACTGTTCATAAACCCTAACCCGCCATGAACAGTACAAAACTAGAACTATTCATTAGCCCATTACTATTCATCTAAACCCATTTTTCAGTATAATATGTCCATTTCAACCGTTTTGACCCCATGGATCCCATTTTCTACTCTGTTTGGCCAAATCAAGTACCAAATAAATCCCAACAACCCCACCACCTTTCTTTTCAATTCTTTCCTAATTTACTTAATTTATGTTGTTTTCAGCTCACCTCCTGTTGAGCTTGTACTTATTTATTTGATTTTCTTCCATGTTAGAACCCAATTTTGTTGATCAAGCTACAGAGAAGATGATCAAGACACAGCAGAGGTAAATCCAGTCAAGGACTGCAGACATGGAGGCAAGTCACATTCATTTGATCATTTTGAGCCTACATTCCATTTATTTGTATTATTACTTTCATTATCATATTTATGCTTGTTATTTTAATATTGAAATAATACTTTTGAATGCCATGATAAGTAGATAAAATCCTATCACCCCACATACAAGCCCACCTATTCTTTGCAGGCCATATTCACCTAGACAAGGTTAAGTTACGTAAAATATTAATAAATACTCAGCATTGTCACAAAATATGTTTTAAAATTCTGAAAAAGAGTATTTGCTAACCGCCAATGATTTTGGTGGAGAGTTAAGGGTTGTGGCCAAGAAGATGGATAACCCAAGACACTTGACAAAAGTGAGTTGAAGGTGAGACCAAGCAGGTGGACAACCACGAGTTGGTGTTGCTCTATTTGCTCACTGGAGACAGGTAAGGACAAAAACCTTATGCCAAATAACAGACACAGATCTCGCTAAACCGCGGGTTTGGTATATCCAACTTGGCTGAATACACTGCTCTTCCAATTGAATATCTATAGGCTGTCAACTGCTCTTATTTGATAGAGCAGCTACGAAATGGGGGTGACTCAGGAGTGGACCGGTCCGGATACTCGCTGAACTACACAACGGCATGAACCAGTCAGCATCGGACCGCGTACTCCAGCATTGGTCAGTGGTTTCCTGACGGCTGTATTGACCTTGAACCTACCGGGTAGAGGCTAGAAAGGTTAAGCAGCAGGAATGCCTTGTTATCTCAACTTAGTCGTATGCTATCAGGTTGCGTGTATATTGCAAGACAGTGTTGTGTGAATTTTGTCGAGGGATTTGGTGATGGTGCATATGCATTGCATGTTGTGTTTATAACTAATGTGGGTTAGGTTGGAATGAACTTGTGCCCGTCTATTATTGTGTAGGAGGTTTCGAAGTCAACTATAGCCAATGGCGAGGAAGACCAGGACTTGGTTAGGAGAACCAAAGTCCAGAGCAATCATGGCGGTCGGGTGAGATAGTTGAACTCAGACAAGGCGCAAGATGGTCAAGGTCGAGCGGGACATGTGGTGCGCCAAGTGACTTGGGCCCATTTGCAAGCGAGGACGGTTCAGTAGGATTTGAACATGTGAGAGGCTTGACGGGGAGTGAATGGGGCCACTTGGAGGATGACGAAGCATGAGCGATACTTCGAGGAGAAGGAATCGGGTAATGACGGTGGAGGGACAATATGATTATTTGCCCAAAACCAGAAAAGTGAGCGGTTTGCAAAACCACGGCGGTGGCCTAAGTGGATTAGGTCAAGGAGACTTCATAGAGGACAAGACATGATAATTTTAGGCTATCGAAGCCAAAGGTGAAGAACGACGCTTTGAAAAGCTTGTGTGAGTAAAAAAACCCGGTTGTGCAATAGGTTAACAGTTCCTATAGGTGTATGTAGTGGATGCGATCCACTTTGTATCCAAGTTAGTGTTTCTTGTTAGTCTCCACTATATAAGGGGCATTAGAGAGAGAAAATTAGGTTTTGCACTTAAGCCTTTAAAAGAGAAACTAGGGTTTGATTGAGAGAGCTAAGTATTGCCCTTAGGGTCGTGTCCTCTTGGTGGATTGACTGTAATACTTCCTCTTCAAGTGATAATAGAATATCAAACTTGATTCTCAATGTCTTATTTGTGTTCTTGTTTGATTCTCTTGCCTTTTCGAGATGTTCTTGATGATTCTTGGCTCTATCTTATTCTAGTATGATTCATACCGAGATATAGCTTGGTAGGGCTTGTAGGAATCCATATAGAATTATCTTGATTGCCTAGATCTCACGAACATAAGTAGATCAAGTTTTCCCTCTTTTGCTCATTTCTTTAGTACTGTTCCCTATGATGGATAAAGGTGAAAATATTGACAACGATTCTTGAAATTGTATAGGTTCTAAACATTCTAGGGTAGCTATGTTTCAAAGTTGGTGTGATTTGAATGAGTAGATCAAAAGTTAGGTCAAATCCTCATTGGAAGTCATGTTGTTTTGAGTTCGTCAGCACGGGAGTGGTCAGATTGTCGGTCCTGCCGATCAAACCACCCACCACCGGTCAGACCAGATGGTGGTTGCCGCCGATCAGACCGCCTGACAATTAGCGGTCAGACTGGCCTGAAGGTGATTGCCTAGTCCTTTGTTTGGGTTGTTTCTTCGTATTTGTAAGCTCAATCTTGATCTTCACAGTTGTTTATAGTTATCAAAGTGAAAAGATTGGCAAATACAATAATACAGAGTCATTCACCCTTTAACGGCCTTAGCCGATCCTACACTAATACAGGGACTACAATACCCGAGTATCGCAGTGCCACACGCGAAGCATGTTTTGGCACGAGTTTCAAAAGGAAGGAAGAGCACGTGCCTCTGACTGAGAGCATGTCGCCTTGGCAAACTAGACAGGGTTACACAAACGTGACAAACCTGTGAGCCGAACGAACAACACGAGGAGAGGGCGGGAGTTAGGCAGCAGTCAGAAGGCCGGCCAGCATGACCAGAGCACTACACGTTGGGTCGGGCCAATAAGCTGAAGGGATCGAATTCTTTGGGACCCCACTAGTTACATGTCCATTTTATTCCCTTTTTCATCTGAGAATTCGGCCCGGTGAAGTGCAGTCTGTACATAGTCCCTTTAACAATGACCTGGATTAATATCCAATGGTTAGTTCGGCAGGAATCCATAACTATGTGCTCACTTTTTAGCAAGCCAGGTCAGTTCGGGCCGGCCTTCACGCCAACGAAATCCACAACGAATAACACTCAGTAGCAGGCTTATCTAGGCTTGCTAATTGAGCTGTGCTCAGTTGACGTGGGTGACCGGTTACATCTAGCCTGTTCGCGCTCGATGCTCGGGTTTGTCTGCACTGTAGATAGTACTATAGCTGAGCTACTGTTGATGGTACTCTAACTGTGTACTGTAGACGGGCGATACTGTTGGTTTCACTAAGGGAATTGCTAAACAGTACCCGAGTATTTTTTGTGGAAGGGAGCACTCGTTTTTTTGTCCGTTGGATCTCATCGGGATTTGTGCGATACATGAGCACGAGAGGCGGACGTAAACGGGTTGATAATGCGGGTAAAAAACGATCGGTTGATCCGACACCTTTTTTTTTGATACCCGTGAAGCATTTCCCATTAAAAACGCTGCCACTTCTTGAATACCGCGCCAGTTCTTCAATACCGCGCCAGTTCTTTTTCCCCTCCTGGTGTCCTCCGCCTCTAGAGTCTTCCTGTATGTTCGCATTTTTCGTCCCCGCATCTTTGTTTCTCATCTTGTTTCTTTCGCTTCACAGGGGATGGAGAGAGGAAGGTGAAGGAGAGAGTAGCAGGAATGAAGCTTGTTCTTCCGCATTTTTTTTTTGCTCGATTTGGGGGTTATTGTCTCGATTGTTTTGGGGTTCCGCATCTTTCTTTCTCATCTTATTTTCTCTCGTTTCACATGAGATGGAGATAGGAAGGTGAAGGATATAGTAGCAGGAACAAAGTTTGTTCTTCCCCATTTTTTGTTTGCTCGATTTGGGGGTTTTCTCTCGGTTCGATTTTGGGGTTTTTCTCATGCGGTTCGTTTTTGGGGTGGGGGTTACAGTGTATAAATGCCGAGTTCTAATGGATCATCGTTTTGTATTAGTAGATAATTTAGTCGTTTGCCTTCTGCGTTTTTAGTTGGTTGTATTAGTAAATAATTTCGTTGCTTTGTTTGTTCAAATATTGGGATATTCGGACACGATTGTGGATATTTTTGTGTTATTTACCGGATCTAGCTGGGATTCCCATGGACATCTGCAACTTCGAGTGTTTTGTTGTTTGATTTTCCAAAATATTTGCATCTCGCAACATAAATGATGAAGTTTCAGTTGTCTATGCTTGCAGATATCAATACTTGCAAGTAGGGTTCCCGATTTGAGGACTTATAGGAGTGTGATCTGCGCCATCTAGTTGGATTTAGAGCTCGGTATTTCTGTTACTAGATCCATTACTCACAGGTATGTCTTACCTTCTAGTATATGCACTAGTTATGTGATACGAGCGGAAGAGATGCAATGTCTGCAGTTAGTGCAAAATGATTTGTTTAGTGCATCTTTATTTTGTTTTTCGTTTTGCTGTAGCTAGTTTTTCAGTAGGAGTTAATGCCAAATAGACAGGTATAGATGTGCAGTTCTGTTTGCACTTTGGGGAAATGCTCTCATATTGTTGTACTAGTGTCTCATCTGTGTCTACACAAGTAAGTTAAACACGTCTCAAATTTATGCGTCTGTGTGTTAGTCTGTTCGTTTTATGTCTTATCCCTGTATCTATCTGAATGCTGGAATTTTTTTAGTTATAGCGAAATGTTTCTGCTCATGTATACACATTTTTACCTCTTTTTCCATGGCTGGTTTTCTTGTGCATATATTTTTAAATAGGCAACTAGCAATGCAATGGGTAATTTGGTTAGTCGGAGAGGTTTTTGATCAAAGGTGTACTTGTTTTTCCAATGTGTAGATGTGCAGTTCTGTTTGCACTTTGGGGAAATGCTCTCATATCGTTGTACTAGTGTCTCATCTGTTTCTATACAAGCAAAAAAAATATTGTTTATGTTTAAATTTTTTACATAATATGGTTTTTGTAAAAACATTTTTGTATCATATATAAAAAATATTGTTTATGTTTAAAAATTGTGTTCATAAAGTTTTCTAATGCCCTAGTGTGTAATGTATGAGTGTTTTGTTCCATGTGTTTTTTTTTGGTTTTTTCTTCAAATTGGTGATAGTCATGTTGTCAATTTTTGTGTTGGCCAAATAACCTCTCAGCATTTTATTTTATTATTATTAGACGAAAAAGAGTTGGTACTTGATTTCTTCATGGGAGCACAATGCATACTTCATTTTTTATGGCATAGCCCTATGTATTTTTCATTTACCGGATCTAGCTGGGATTCCCATGGACATCTGCAACTTCCATTTTTTTTTGATTTTCTAAAATATTTGCATCTCGTAACATAAATGATGAAGTTTCTGTTGTCTATGCTGCAGATATCAATACTTGCAATTAGGGTTCCCGATTTGAGGACTTATAGGAGCTGTGATCTGCTGCCATCTAGTTGGATTTCTGTAGCCTGATATTTCCTGTTACTAGATCCATTACTCACATGTATGTCTTACCTTCTAGTATATGCACTAGTTATGTGATGTGAGCGGAAGAGATGCAATGTCTGCAGTCAGTGCAAAATGATGTGTTTAGTGCATCTTTCTTTTGTTGTTCGTTTTGCTGTAGCTAGTTTAAACACATCATTTGCTGTAGCTAGTTTAAAATAATTTGTGCAAAATGATGTGTTTAAACGAAAAAGAGTTGGTACTTGATTTCTTCATGGGAGCACAATGCATACTTCAGTTTTTATGGCATAGCCCTATGTATTTTTCATCGATTTTTGATTCAAACTGTAATCAACGAAGACTGAAAATTTGATGCAAAAAATTACATGCGATTATTTCAAAATTACATTATAAGTTATATGTAAAAACATTTTTATATCATATATAAAAATATCTTTTATGTAAAAATGTTTCGTAAAGTTTTCATGCCCTATTGTGTAATGTATGAATATTTGGCCACGTTATACATACAATGCAATGTGATTTGTTCAAACATTGTTGTTACTATCATTTATCTATATATATATGTGCTATTTTGTGTTAAGCTTTAATTATGGATAATGTAGCTAATACGACTTTTTTGCAGTGTTATATGATTGTTTAATTTTGGGTTTATTACATATGTATAGTCGGGTTTATTTTTCTGAGGGCTCAAGGTGGAGAAATAAGAAAGTGATCTACTTGAGTATGTTTCGAATGATTTTATCTTTTGTTTAGTTTTCTCCTCATGATAGTAATGAAGCACGCCCCTATAAGTGTAGTTGTTATTGTCTTTTTTATTCGGTGGGCCTATGTTCTACATAATAGTGTTTTTTAAGGAATTTTTAATCAGCAAAGCAACAACACTACCAATTTATGTTTTCTATCTTTTGTTTTTTACTTTTACATGAAAATATGTTTTTGTATTATTTTTGAGGATGCAAATGCTTTTTCTGAAGTCCATGGCGAAACTTGTGACATGTTATCATACCCATCACTTTTTTATATAATGTATTAATACTCTTTGTTATTTTACATTATGTAAATTTTGCCTTTTTTATGTTAAAAATAGATGCATGTAATTTTAGTGACAATACCCTTTTGTGATTTTTGTTTCATGAGAGTTTTGACTTTTTTTTAGTATGATCCCCTGTAGTGTTTTTCCATGTTTTTTTGAAATTGAGTATCCTGCAGTTCTGTAGTGATGAGGAATTTTAGGGTTTTTTTTATATGACAGTATTGTGAAAAATTGGGGACCAGTTGAGAGCTATGAACCAGCAGTACAACAAACTAATAGCAATGCAATGAATTAGCAGTACATTGGGTAATTTCATTTTTTTAATAGTAATGCAGACGATTTTGAAATGCTTATTAGCGGGGGGGGGGGGGGGTGTAGTAGCGACCCTCGTGCTCATGGTGAGCTCCCCAGGTGTTCGGATTTTTTATGGTTTTTTGACTGTGTGCATCGGACATACTTTTCGTCTTTTGTTGTTCTGCGTTTTGGTTGGGTCTTTAGATTTTTAATGAAATGGTTGCTGTCTTTATGGAATTATATGTGCATTTCTGCTTCCATCCCAGGACTGACAATGGTGATTTCTTTGTGTAGTGTGATAGTATTTAGGTTTTTTGAAGACATGCTACTTATATAGGTTGTTTTATATTACTTTTTATGATTGTTTTAAGGCTTTTCAAGGTCCCTAGATGTTCAATCTATTGTTTTCATGGACAAATCTTGCTGTTAGGAAGCAATGTGGTGTCAGTTTGTTTGATTTTTTGTCAATGTGGAATACAACTAGTTATGAGTCTCCTAGCCCTTTTTGTGTTCTTTCTTTTATGAGAGATTCAACTTTATTGAGAATAACGTACATACCCTCAGTTTTTCATATTACAGATGACACGACACCGTAGGAAAACCCACGATGGGTCCGTAGATTCAAGCTCCGATGGTGATAATAGTAACACAAGCAACAATTATAGCACCGGTAGCGATGATGATGTGTATTCGGGGATGGCTACAATGAGGATCCATCATCTTCGATGCGAGTTTGATCGAAAAGAGTTGAAAGTCGTAAGTTTTCGTTATTTTATATTTTCTAATGAGCTATTTTTTATTACTTATTAGTACTTTTCAAAGATCCATTTTCTCAGATATGCTGATTTTTGTAGCTTCTTAAATCTCTAAAGAGGAAATGTGATCATCGTGCAACATCTAAAAGAAAGGCAAAGGTAAATTTTTGTATGTATTTTCATCATTTTTGTGTTTGAGTTCTATGCATGTTGGGAGCGAGAACCATGTGTTTTTATTTTTCGATTTAATATCGTGATATATGCTTTTTTGGGAGAGAGGGTGAGTTATATGCGTCTGTTTTAGTTATATGTATAATTTATTTGATCTAGTATACATGTACCTGTTGCTGGCTTTATGAAATCCAAAGTATTCATTTTTCATTAATGGGTTGTTCATGTAACTTAGTGCATGTAACATTTTTATTTGTTTTGTATTCTGTTATGTGTTTTTAACTTTTTTTTCTTACCCTTTTCCCTGTTCATCAGAAATCTAGACATGAAATAGGGAAGAAAGCATTCACCCGTTTCTCTGCTGGGATGTTTGCTGATGTTATTTCTAGATTGAGCTCACAACAATGAATAGTGATAGAGAAGTACGGTTTTGGGAGTTTACTCCATTTCAGAAATTGTTCTATCCCTAGAGACTTTGTTCAGTGGATTGCTCGGCACGTTCATGTATCTTCATCAGATATTGTTGTGGGTAAGAAAATAATACCACTGAGTAGTGAGTCAATATCAAAAGTTTTAGGCTTGCCAGTTGGAGGTAAAGTTGTCAAGTCAGAGCCAGAATCTGGGAAATTTTTTATCTTGAGGCAATTTGGGGTATCAACTTTACCTAGCATCAAGTACTTTGCAGAGAAGTTGAGTGATATTAATGCAGACAAGCTCAGCGAGGACATGACATTTAGATGCTTCATGATTGTAGCTATTTCTTCATTTCTATGCCCCAATTCATGTCTTCTCCCTAGCCCAAAGTTCCTGACCCCACTTCAAGATGTGGAAACAACCAAGGATTGGGACTGGTCTCGGTGTGTGCTTGATTTTATACTGTATCACATCAACAAATTTGTGCATTCTACAAAGAAAAACGGGGAGCTACCCAAAACATTAGGCGGGTGCATATACTTCCTGGCTGTAAGTACTTTTTTTGTTTTTTTTTTGAATTACACCTTTTTAACCCCTATCATTTTTTTATTGTGTTTTACCTCCAAAATAATTGTTTTTACAGTTTATTATCTTGATTTCTTGGACTATGGTGTGAAAACATTGACGACTCCATACCGCGAACCAAAGTGTGGAGGGATCAAATGGTGAAGGATTTTTCTGCTCGTGATAGATATCGCAAGCATAAATATGGAAAGAGACCAGTACGTATTTTCCTCACTATTTTTTATGTACTCATTTATTGTTTTTCTCTGCTGTAGCATGCATGTGCTGTTAGGATGGTTAATTTCATTTGCTGTTTTTTTTGTACATCAGCAATGTCATGTGTTTACAAATGTGTTTTGCAATAGAATTGACGGTAAGGTATATTGGAAGTATACGTATGTCTTTTGTTTTTACAAATGTGTAGCCATGACATATTTGAATATCTCATCCATGGCAATGTCATGTGTTTACAAATGTGTTTTGCAATAGAATTGACGGTAAGGTATATTGAAAGTATACGTATGTCTTTTGTGTTTACAAATGTGTAGCCATTACATATTTGAATATCTCATCCATGACATATTCAAATTTTTTTGCTGATTTTGAAACATCTGATGCCATTTCAACCATAATTCTTGACATTATGTTGAATCTGAGCAAACTCTCTGCATCTACATTTTTTTTACATGAAACACAAACTAATTTTATATATTACAACATACGTAAAAATTGCTTTGATCTTATGTAAAAAATACCACATTATGTTTTTTAAATACATCTTTTTCTTCTACGTGCAAACCTGTTGGTTGGAACCCATTAACATGTTGTTGTATGTTTTTTGTGATTATGAAACCCATTAACTCTTTTTTTTTTTGCATGCAGGTTAAAGATTTTTCAGCAACATGCTACGCACAGGTATATGATAGTAACTTCCAATGCAAATTTTTTTTACACAGACATGTTTTTTTAATTTCTCTATGAGTTATGGCAAGTACTAACTTGTTGTAACACCCTGGCTATTCGGAAGCCAAGATGTCACCTAAAACATCTAACATACATCCATATTGCGGGAGAATTTGAATAAAATCAACTAATGATAGTATCAAAACAACCAGGACATGATGAAGGTATCCTTCCTTCACCATCTAAACTATTTATTTCAGTTCATTGATAATGAAAGTTCATATGCGATAATAAATCAACCTCAATGTGGAGAAGGTATCCTTCCTTCACCAATTATAATTTAATTATTACAGTTCATCATTAACGAATGTAAGATAGAACTAAATTTAATCTTGAACATGAATAGGGTGATGTGAACGAGTAGTGCGTGTCTACTCCCTCCCAAGTGAGCCAACATCGGGGTTACCTAAAATAAACAAACAACGCAAGAGTGAGTCCATGACTCGGCAAGTACATATATCAATATGATAATCATTCAATATGAATAAGACAATCTCATCATCGTTCGATCACATCACAACCGACTACATATGAAGACATGATATGAATGCTCAAAATCAAAGGAATGGATCGCACACATGCATATACGGTATAGCGGTGAAACACCGTCGGTGTTCACTCAAGCCCGCATCTTAACAAAAATGCGGGATCCACTTCCCGTATGAAGAACGTTTCATACGGGTGTCCAACATTGCCCATCTTGGAGTTAATGGGTCTTACATGCCTATTCTGGAATTAATGGGTCTTTCAAATCCACTCCCGTGGACGGGACATGACAATGTCCAACACTGCCCACACTGGAATGGTGGGACTTGCAATCCACTTTCGTGGAGGAAACATGCATAATGAATGCATAGAATGAAATACGAATATTGAAAGACATGATAACAAAACATGGATTCAACACATATGAAAGAACATAGACAATCCATCTTCTCTCGTATCATACCAAATCACAGCATGACCATATAAACATTCATCAATCACAATCATTAAGGGTGGCAATGTACTTGCCTTCCGCGATGCGACGCGTTAGTCGGCAAAGGTGATACTCCTAAACCCGAGGCTTCACCTCCTAAACAAGTAAAATAATTTCAATAAGGACATAATATACCCAACACTACTAATCGACGTTAAACACTGCTTCCCTGATGACTCTAGTCATTAATACAAAACTTAAAATGAAATCAACAATTTCGACATAACTTAATTCTGGACAGCAGCACGGTAATTGACATATCTATTGGTCTGGAACTCGGAATGAGGTGAGACCAATTTCCATGGATTCTTAACTGACATATCTACAATACTCTAGTTGGGCAAAAGTTCAGATTTTGCCTCTAATAAAATTTGGCCCACGGCTCAAATCTGTTGACTGAATTAATTGACAGAAATATCGGCTAAAATAAAATATCCATAACTTTTGTTGTACAACTCCAAATTGAACATTCTTTATCAATCTGAAAAGGTTATCGAATTATCTACAATAACTTAGTTGGCACGACATTCATATATTGTCTTTAACAAAAAGTGGCACACGGGTCAAAATTAAAGATAGAAACGACATACAAACTGGACAGACTGACATACAATCTGGACAGTCACAAAGAAAAGTGCATAACTTTTGATCTATAAATCCAAATGAGGTGTTCTTTATCAATCCTGAAAGCTAGTGATATCACCTTCAAAATTTGTTATGGGCAAGACCTCTGAATCACCCTCTAACTAGGCCATAAATCAACCTATACAGAGACTGCTATTTCTCGTCAGGATTCTGGACAGCAGATAATAAATCTATCATAACTTTTGACTCGAAAGTCGGAATGAGGTGATCTTGGCGGCCAACGAAAGCTAAGAACAAGACCTACATAACTCCAGGAGATGATCATCTCAGATTCGGCCTCTAAAACCACGAAACAGACCCGCAACATTCTGGACAGAATTGATTTTCTGAATGCAGCAGTTCGATCTAATCAAATATGAACCAAATCGCATCTACCACTAATCAAACGACGAGGATCGGTATTCGTTACCCTTGTAGAACCCTAGGAAGACGCTGATCAAACACCCCGAAGAAGATCCCTTCTCTTCTCTTCCTTTCTCCTTTCTTCTCTTGCCGAAATCCCTTTCTCCCTCTTCCTTTTGGCCAATGGCAGCAGGATGAAGGGGTGTATGGGGCGTGCTACAGTACACTGCGCTACAGTGCACTGGGCGGCGCTACAGACCGTGCTACTGATGTGGGTGGTTGTCTAGGGTTTTAGGAGGAAAAGGGCAGCTTGGGCCATGGGCCTTAGGGCGCCTCCCTTAATGGCCCACTTCATGGCCGGCCAAAGACAGCCCTTAGCTTGGGCTGTAGGCCCAAATTCCCAATTCTAACAGAATCCTTAAATTTAATTTAATTTTTCTCTTCCAAACAAGTTTCTCTCTTACCGATATACGGGATATTACATTCTACCCCCCTTAAACAGGATTCGACCCCGAATCCTCACACAGTACTGCGCGAAAGGACAACCACAACTGAGAACTATTAACGGTAACCACGCACTGAAGTGATCAAACCGGATAACGCTCACGCATACGAAACTCCAACTCCTAAATGGCCTCTCCCGAATTGAGGAGACCACAACACAAAGATGTAAAACGACATCTGTCCTAACACTCAACCCGAACTTTCCAAGTATACTCATCAGAAGAGGATCGAATGTAAGACCTTACTCGATGGTCAACGTTTTTAATGAAAACTCAAACTTTGAATGGCCCACTACTCACTCAAGACGAACACGATAGATGTTGCGTTCTTCGCATATGGACCTTAGACGGTCAAAGCGATACGCCAACTTCTAATTTCGCCATTGTTGGAAACGGCGAATGAACTCGAGACAAACTCCCTTTGGTACGAAAACACACAACGGGCTCAAAATCGAACTCTTCATCTAAGAAAGGACAACTCCGTTAAACAAGAGTGTACAATGAGCTGGTTCCTAAACCACCAATTCTCAAAAAGAAGCCAATCGAAATAGAGTCCTCATCGCAACCACGCAATACTAACTCTTCACCAAAAGTGTAAAATCCCAAATTTGACATTCATCACTAAAACAATTCCACTTTCTAAATAGGCGGTTACTGAATGAACACCACGAAAACCAAAGGAGGAATCATTTTAAATGCCCGAATAAAAACTTCCTTTATTATTTATTTATTTATATATTTTTTTGCTGAATTGGAAAGAAACATACATACTAGTACAGTGCCAACTCAAATTGCCAAGGACATCACCAACAACACAAAGCTCATGTGAGAATAAAGAAAACGCTTCACTACTCAAAAGACATTTTTTCTTAGTTTCACTTTTTGGAATAAAATCTCTCTCGACCTTGGAATTAATTCATCGCATACCACACGGGCTCAAACCTCTTAGTTTAACATCCTCAAATTAGGCTTAAACCGAAATACATCATCCACACCTTTGTAGAGAGACTCTATTGATTCCACTGAACACTCTAGAGAACTCCTTCAACTGATGACATTAATTTGATAGAAGACACCAAAGCACCTCAAAAACCCATGCAATATTATCACCTCCAACTTTCAAGAATAACATGTCAGAATCCTCAGTACACCCGCTCATGAACTACATCAAAAGAGTTCTATCGACAATCATTCCGCTACTCAGAATACTCCAGTTTTCTATCCCCTCTACACGCAAATCTTTGGGCGACCAAAAGTCTAGCATAAAAATGAAAAGCCCAAATTTAACCTCCGAGACCTCTACAACGAATTCCTCTTATAACAAATAGTGAAATCATCGGATTAAATCTCTAACATCCCCACAAATCCGACATACTCACTCATTGACATCATCAGGAATCACTCACACAACATCGCAATACTTTCCAATTGTTTTACTCTATAACATTGATTAAGGTTTCCATACATTTGATAATCCCCAACATTTCAACATGAACCAAAGTTCTGGAACTACACTATACCATAGGTCCTACTTAGTCGAACAATATACGCTTTTACTTGAAACCATACATCCCATCTGAATCAACTTCCTCCAAGAGGCTCAGTCAAAACCAACTCATCTTCTATTACTCCTCCAATAACTGGGTAGCAAAATCTCACCCCTACAATCACTTAACCACCACCAAACCAATTAACAACTTACGATTTGTAAAACTTTCAAAGACAAAACGGTTGATCCTTTCTCAAAAGAAAGAGGCGAACAAGAACAAATTTCACCACACAGGAAAAAAAATATGCTGCTGCTCACAGTGAGCACGAGACCAAAAGAAATAATCTGGTAAAGAAGATCTGGGAAAACAAAAAAATTGAGTTCACAGCGGAGTGCACGCATCCCTCGAAAAGGGAATAGCAAATAACCACCAATAAGAGAAATGACATTGCGATTGAAACTCGACAACTCTTGAGTGTAAAGAGCAAAAGTTTATGAACAATTCAAATAACCACAAGTTACAAAACTTGACTCAAATTCTCAAATATTCCTACTGCACTCTTTCCTTTAACACTGAAATTAATTTTTTTGACTAACATCGCTTTGCCACAACGTACAAGATAAGATCTTTAGTCCAAACCACAAGGACTAATTAAGAACCAATGAAATTCTTCAATACGTCATATTTGTTGAACAGTTCAACTACACAAGAAACATGAGATCCAAATAATCTCACCACCAAACTCGAAACATTTTCAATTACAGGATTTCGCGAAAAGCAAGTAGATTATTCTCCTCTTAAAGGAACCAACATAACTTCTTTGATTGCAACCTCACGTTGCCAACTCAGACCAAAGAGCCTTTAAAATTAAATCACACAAATCTCTTAAGAAGCAACAGGACAATCCAATACCTTAATTTATTTAAAATAATTTCAGCTACCAGATTATTCATGGGCTCAAAGAAAATATCACGAAAGCTAAACTTGAATTATTCTCATCTGAACGATATCACCAAAGGCGATCAAATTACTATGGGTATTAACATCAATTTCACAACAACAATTAGAAAACACTTCAAAAGACCCACATGAAAAGAATGAATTGATTCTTTCTCAAAAGAAGAGACAAATGGAAACGATTTTCACCAACTAGAAAACTCATCCACCACTCGCACTGAACATGGGACCAAGAGAAGAAACCAATTAAGCAATGAACTCACAGAACATAAGTGGAGTCCATAGTTGAACGCATAAGCCTCACAAGAATAGAATATCGAATCTTAACAGATAAGAACAAATAAGTATTCAAAATCAAGCACTTGCATCATCAAGAAGCACTCGCAACTTTGTAACATATCGTTACTCGATAAACTTCATTTACCACATAAAACCCGAACCCCAAAAGATCATGAATACAAATCTTGAAATTTGATCATTTAGAGAATATCACCATGGGTGATCAAATTACCACGAAATTAACCTCATTCTCACATTTTGACGATTTAATAACATCGACAACATACACTAGTACCAAGAATCATCAAACTTTATTACTCCATCCTAAAACTTCCCAAAGGGAATACAAACCACAAGGTTGAAACAAATTTATTATAACCAGATTATGCTAAGCAATAACAATATCACAACGCACGCTATCAAAGACTACTTACGAAATTCATCTACTCAACTGTTGGTGTTGCTCAACACCTTCTTCAGCGCTCATTAACAATTGATGATTGTACTAACCATGTGTATACATACGGTACTAATTCCATTTGCAATCACATAACCAAATATAAACATAGATTCACATTTCACCTTTATTCAGAAATCATTTCAAAACATGATTAAAGATTCACTAACATAATTTCCTATAAACAAGGTTTCATGAATCGATACACCAGCACCCATCTGGTACTTTATACAAGTTTCAACAATTTTTGCATACCAGGAGATAGATAAATCTAGCTCTTATGTAAGATCTATAGGTTCTGAATGGATATGGACAATCTTTATTTAACATACACCAGGTATCAAATACAAGGACATTTCAAATTAATATATTTCAATTTCATGGATGGTAGTTAAGAATAATTAATTTGCACCATGCTAAAAACCCAACTTGGTAACCCACATCATAGCAATTTATTCGTTTAGTTATAACTTCTCATTTTAAGCATGGCAAGTCATCACAAAAGGATTCTAACGTCTTACTTCAGCAAAAGAGAGACTTCAAATTTCAACGTTCGAAGTAATCCAAAAGAAACACATAAAGCAAAAGCTTTTCCATGCAAACGAACTTACAGCGGGAAATTCTCACTAACCAAGCTATCAAACGAGTAAATGAGTCATTTTTTTTTCAATGAGAAAGAAGGAGCAACCATGAAAACATCAATCTTGCCAATTGACAACGATCACAAGTAGTAAAAGCAACTCAACAGTCGAAAAGCAATAATTGTTTGAGAGAACCAAGAGGGATCTATTGAAAACCATAAACTATCATGAACCACAAACCCAGGAGAAATTCATCAACCACCACAGGACAAGAACTGCCAAAATCAGAATTCAAGGAAGAGAACAACTTTCTAAAGCAACTCACGCTTAACACTTGAAACTACGGTACTCGGGGTCACTACTCCTCTAACCACGTACTGCGAACAGTGGTGTAACCTGGTGAATCCCAGAGTAACAACCACGATCTCCACTTCTTATCATCCGTTAACAACACGCTTCACCAAAATACTCAATTATGAATATACAGGACCATCTCATGACAATCATAGTATTAGTTCATATTAACAACAAGAACGATAGTATGTAAGAAATTCAAGAACAGTTCAATATGATGAAACACACCACTAGAAATACGAATACGATGGATTACCCAAACCCCACCTCATCGTACAAGGTGTGTCAATTTAATAACTTAATTACCACGGACCTAAAGCCCGCTCGATACCAATCGTAACACCACGGCTATTCGGAAGCCAAGATGTCACCTAAAACATCTAACATACATCCATATTGCGGAGAATTTGAATAAAATCAACTAATGATAGTATCAAAACAACCGGACATGATGAAGGTATCCTTCCTTCACCATCTAAACTATTTATTTCAGTTCATTGATAATGAAAGTTCATATGCAGTAATAAATCAACCTCAATGTGGAGAAGGTATCCTTCCTTCACCAATTATAATTTAATTATTACAGTTCATCATTAACGAATGTAAGATAGAACTAAATTTAATCTTGAACATGAATAGGTGATGTGAACGAGTAGTGCGTGTCTACTCCCTCCCAAGTGAGCCAACATCGGGGTTACCTAAAATAAACAAACAACGCAAGAGTGAGTCCATGACTCGGCAAGTACATATATCAATATGATAATCATTCAATATGAATAAGACAATCTCATCATCGGGTTCGATCACATCACAATGACTACATATGAAGACATGATATGAATGCTCAAAATCAAAGGAATGGACTGCACACATGCATTTATCGCAGATAGCGATGAAACACCCGTCGGTGTTCACTCAAGCCCGCATCTTAACAAAAATGCGGGGATCCACTTCCGTATGAAGAACGTTTCACACGGTGTCCAACATTGCCCATCTTGGAGTTAATGGGTCTTACATGCCCATTCGGAATTAATGGGTCTTTCAAATCCACTCCGTGGACGGACATGACAATGTCCAACACCGCCACACCGGAATGGTGGGACTTGCAATCCACTTTCGTGGAGGAAACATGCATAATGAATGCATAGAATGAAATACGAATATTGAAAGACATGATAACAAAACATGGATTCAACACATATGAAAGAACATAGACAATCCATCTTCTCTCGTATCATACCAAATCACAAAGATGACCATATAAACATTCATCAATCACAATCATTAAGGGTGGCAATGTACTTGCCTTCGCGATGCGACGCGTTAGTCGGCAAAGGTGATACTCCTAAACCCGAGGCTTCACCTCCTAAACAAGTAAAATAATTTCAATAAGGACATAATATACCCAACACTACTAATCGACGTTAAACACTGCTTCCCTGATGACTCTAGTCATTAATACAAAACTTAAAATGAAATCAACAATTTCTGACATAACTTAATTCTGGACAGCAGCACGGTAATTGACATATCTATTGGTCTGGAACTCGGAATGAGGTGAGACCAATTTCCATGGATTCTTAACTGACATATCTACAATACTCTAGTTGGGCAAAAGTTCAGATTTTGCCTCTAATAAAATTTGGCCCACGGCTCAAATCTGTTGACTGAATTAATTGACAGAAATATCGGCTAAAATAAAATATCCATAACTTTTGTTGTACAACTCAAATTGAACATTCTTTATCAATCTGAAAAGGTTATCGAATTATCTACAATAACTTAGTTGGCACGACATTCATATATTGTCTTTAACAAAAAGTGGCACACGGGTCAAAATTAAAGATAGAAACTGACATACAAACTGGACAGACTGACATACAATCTGGACAGTCACAAAGAAAAGTGCATAACTTTTGATCTATAAATCCAAATGAGGTGTTCTTTATCAATCCTGAAAGCTAGTGATATCACCTTCAAAATTTGTTATGGGCAAGACCTCTGAATCACCCTCTAACTAGGCCATAAATCAACCTATACAGAGACTGCTATTTCTCGTCAGGATTCTGGACAGCAGATAATAAATCTATCATAACTTTTGACTCGAAAGTCGGAATGAGGTGATCTTGGCGGCCAACGAAAGCTAAGAACAAGACCTACATAACTCCAGGAGATGATCATCTCAGATTCGGCCTCTAAAACCACGAAACAGACCCGCAACATTCTGGACAGAATTGATTTTCTGAATGCAGCAGTTCGATCTAATCAAATATGAACCAAATCGCATCTACCACTAATCAAACGACGAGGATCGGTATTCGTTACCCTTGTAGAACCCTAGGAAGACGCTGATCAAACACCCAAGAAGATCCCTTCTCTTCTCTTCCTTTCTCCTTTCTTCTCTTGCCGAAATCCCTTTCTCCTCTTCCTTTTGGCCAATGGCAGCAGGATGAAGGGGTGTATGGGGCGTGCTACAGATGCACAGCGGCGCTACAAGACTGGGCGGCGCTACAGCACTGCTACAGTGAATGGGGTGGTTGTCTAGGGTTTTAGGAGGAAAAGGGGCAGCTTGGGCCATGGGCCTTAGGGCGCCTCCCCCTTAATGGCCCACTTCATGGCCGGCCAAAGACAGCCCTTAGCTTGGGCTGAGGCCCAAATTCCCAATTCTAACAGAATCCTTAAATTTAATTTAATTTTTCTCTTCCAAACAAGTTTCTCTCTTACCGATATACGGGATATTACACTTGTTTTGTTATGTTTTATAACACGCAGCTAACAACTGTGCAGCCTACACTAGCTGTTGTTTTTGAAAATACTAGTGTGCCAACAACTTCAAAATCGACTATCGGTATCACTAAGAAATCATTGGTTTTTAATCTTCAATCATTTAGACAGGAATTAGATGCTATAGTGGGCAATGGGCTGTCTGATCAGGTATATCTCTCTTTTTTTCTCTTCCATCAACTCATTTTTTTTATTAATTGATTTTTTTTGTAGGCCAAGTGTGGTTTGTTGGAAAAAGTAGCAAATTTTCAGCAGCATGAAGAAGACATGTCAAGTGATACATTCAAAGGATTTGTATTAGATTTGATTAAAGACACATACGAATTCACTAGAACCACAATTGTTCGGAATTCCGATCCAGTTGACAGCTTTTCTGGGGGCAAGTGCCTAGGTGGAGATGATAGTGGCAGTTGTCAGGACGGAGTTAAGGCCACTGATCCAAACATGCAAAAAAATGATGAAGTCAATCTTGAAACCAATGACAACACGGAAGGCAAAAAAAATGATGAAGACACAACTCAAAAGGTTGACACTGACCCCGAATACCCTGCAGAGCCTTCTCCACCAGAAACTGTAAATACACTAAAGTTGACCTCATCAACAGGTTTGTTTTTTTGTCTAGCATGAGCACTGAAAGGGTGGAATGCAATAAAATATGTGTACTGCTGTTTTTGCTATAGTTCTATTTAAATCATTTTGACAATTTTTACTGTAGTCGTTGTCTTGTGTGTAGTCTTTTTTTTGGTCTGTACGTTTAATGCAATTTGAAAGTGTGACACATGGATGATCAGTACAGTATTTTTTTTTGGTCTAGCACATATTCACATGTTTTTTTTTCCAACTATAATGTATTTTTTTGTTTTAGGCTATGTTTTTTTTCTCATGTGCTAGGCACTGCACCGTGCAAAGTTTTGTGGAGATGTACTAGAACCATGCATGATCACATTAACAATTAAGTAGTTTTTTTTTGCATTTGTTTAACTGGGTGTATGTGATTAGTTGTCATATGTTTCATGTATACAAGTTAGCACCCCATGTAGAGTAATTTATACACCTTGGAAAAACTGTAAATTTTTTTTACGACATGCAAAATGCAGATAACAATTCAAAAAGTAAGAGGAAGAGGTCATCATGTAGCCAAGGCTCTGGAAGTAGTCCGTCTGTTGCCTCAAGGGTTAAGTGCTCACCCCGGAGTTGTGTTCGCCTATCCCAGAAATCTCCAGTCTGCTCAGTCATCAAAGAAGTGGAAATTCAAGCAAGAAATAATGATTTAGAGCTAAACAACGCAAAGGGGCAAAGCAGCAAAGTTTGTTTGAATGAGCTGAAAGAACAAGGTAAAATATAACGTATTTTACCTGTTAGTAAAATATAACGTTTTTTGTTGTTTGTTATTCTGAACTCCGTTATACCATTATAGATGGAACAGTTTTGCAATAGAATTGATGGTAAGGTAAATTGAAAGTATACGTATGTCTTTTGTGTATACAAATGTGTAGCTATGATGCTTCTGTTTGCACATTTTGGGAAATGCTCTCATATTGTTGTACTAGTGTCTCATTTGTGTCTACACAAGCAAGTCAACCACGTCACAATTTTTTTGCATCTGCTGCACGAACATAGGACGTATGCTTTTTTTATTCAAAGTCTCCATGTATATCAATAATTTCCTTTCTTGCTCATCAGGAGGTATCAAGATGCAAACTAATACAAAAGAAGATAAAACAACTTGTTGGATTGAGGAATCTGATGGCGAAAAACCAGATGTTGTGGTGTGCACGCAAAAAACATGGTTGTGACTACAAGTTTGCATCATGAACATAGTACGTGTCTTACGATATATGTGGATAGTAATACAATTTAGTTTTTTTGTATTGTATTTTTGTGTTCTATTTAATTAGTTTTCACACATTCTATTTTGTTTTTCACACAGATGCTACCACCAGGGCGTCATGGATGCAAGAACCTCTGTATACATGGGATCCTATGTGGGATTTGTTAGCACTTGCAGAACAAAATGACCAGCCATCAAATGAGGATTTAAAAGGCCATGTTTTTGAAGGAAACGGAGAAGAAGATAAATATAACGCTGCCACTTTAGTTAGCGAGGTTTTTTTTTCATTTGTTTGTTGTTCTCAATTTTTATTCCATTTTTTCTTAAGATATCATGTTTTTTTGTATTACATTTTTTTACCTTTGCAAAAATACACAGATTGCAGTTGTCAATTTGGATTCTGAAGAACTAGCACCTCTGTCAGCAGTTGCTCCAGATGGGAATGTCATTGACCTGGTACTATTTTTTTTCTTTCCTTTTCTTTCTTTGTATATGGGAAGTAGTTAATTTGTTATTTTTTCTTTGTCTGAATGTTTTTTTTATCTCCTTTGCTTTTTTTTTTGTCAGTGTTCATCACCTGATGTCATCATACTGCCCAATAAGACAAATGAGCAGGAATGCCACCATACATTCAACCAAGTTATTGAGTCATACAACAATGAGCGGTTTGATCGAAAAATTCGAGATAACTCAAACTTCGATATCGACATAAAAGGACACACGGAACGCATAGTTACAATGAAGCTTTTACCCAACTCCAACCGAAAGGCCACAAATTTGTTTAAATAGTATAAACATTGATGGGGGCACCTCTTCAGGGTGTAAAATGCCAGTACATGGCGCACGTAGACAAGTGAAGCCAAGTGTTTACGCACGCACTCCATACACATCTTTGAAACCAAAATTCATCATCACTGGCTCTGATGTGGCGTACTATCAAGCAATTTGTGTGTTGTCCAGAAGCAAACACAGCATGTAACACATTTTCAAATCAAGTTTTTATTCCAAGTTTGCATTTACCTTATATCTTATTGTCTTTCAATAATTGAAGCATATTATTTGTTTTTTGAATTTTTTAAAACAGCGAGCCGGCAGTATCTTTCAGTGGCGTTTATTGCACATATCTTGCTCTTGGACAATCATTGAAACCAAGAGGATTGGTTTTCAATTTCCTGATGAACGTTTACTCCAAGATGATGTTTGTGGAGAATCGGCCTGATAAAGCCAGATTGCATTTCTTTTTCAGCAACGTTGGAGTGAGGAACTCATCACTTTTGTTAACCTCTATTTTTTGTTTTATTTTTTTTAAAAGTTTAAAACATGTGATAATAGGTTTCATTTTCTTTATGATTAGTTTATCCTAGTTGTACTATTTTTGACACGATGAAAAAGAAAGTTGGGAGAGGGGTTCTGCTATTTAAAGTTTAAAACATATGATAATATGTTTTGTTTTGTTAATGCTGTTCTTTTGTTATACCTGTGTTTTAGGAGAAAATATTTTTTGACACACATTTTGAAGTGTGAAACTGTATTTTCAAAACTTAAAAATGACAGTTATACTTTTGTTTGTTTGAGACACATGGTTTTCAAAAGAGCCACACACACATTCGTTGGAACCTTTTTTCCCCGTTAGATATACTTGTTTGCTTGAGAGAGAATGGTCCGGTGAGACACATGTTGTTCTTCTAATGCAAAACTTAAAACATCCAACAGTAGGGTTTTTTTATGTTTGTACTGGTGCGTGTTTTATATGCAAATATTTTTTTAGGATCATTTTGTCAAGACGGCCAAAAATTTCAAGGTGGACTTTGTAAAGCAGCAATTTACAAAAGCACACAGTGTACAAAAGCTGCACAAGAGCTTCATGGTGGGTTGTTTTGAAATATATTTTAATTAATCAATTTTTTTTTATGAGTTTTATGTATTGTTCAAAAATAATTTTTTTCCTTTCCCAAACAACGCAGCTGTACTTTCCTATATGTGTGGCCAAACACTGGTTCCTGTTCGTTGTTGACATTCTAGACCGGAAATACATATTCCTGGACTCACTTTATGAGGATAATAGCTCTTTCCATAACAATCTGAAACAGAACATTGTAAGGATCTGTTTTTTGCTTTTATCCTCCTATTTTTGTTTTAATTTATTTACTAAGGCACTGCTTGTTATTGTTTTTTGTATGCATTTTTTTACAGGTAAGAAATTTCAGAGTAACTTGGCAGGAATGTGTGAAGGAGACCCCTCCTGAATTCCTCGATCATTTCGAAATAGAGTTCCCCCATGTACCCAAGCAGACTACCAAGTAAGTAATGTTTACATTATTATTATTTTGTCATTTTTACATTATTATTTTTGTCTGTAGGGTTTGCTTGAGTACTTCTGCTATTCTTTTACATTTTTTTCCATGTTATGCTTTAGTACTTCTGTTACATTTTTTTCTCTGTTAGTTTTCAGTTGGTTGTTGTAAGATATTTTTCCTAGCGATGTGAGTATTAGTTCAAGTATGAGTGTGAGTTCTTGGTGCCTAAAATACATGGTCATATCCTCTTTGAATTTTGAATGTTGGTTTGTGCTTGTGCAGTACATGGTAGTTCTACAATTTACAAAATAATTTTTTACATTATCTTTTACTTGTTTTTACTGTTCTCAGAGTATATAACTTCAGTATGACACACATGTATTTTTACTATTACTTGCATGTCAATGTCATTTTTCTTGAATCAAAGTTTCGATTGCGGAGTATTTGTCATTTTACATTATTATTTTTGTCTGTAGGGTTTGCTTGAGTACTTCTGCTATTCTTTTACATTTTTTTCCATGTTATGTTTTAGTACTTCTGTTACATTTTTTTCTCTGTTAGTTTTCAGTTGGTTGTTGTAAGATATTTTTTCCTAGCAGTGTGAGTATTAGTTCAAGTATGAGTGTGAGTTCTTGGTGCCTAAAATACATGGTCATATCCTCTTTGAATTTTGAATGTTGGTTTGTGCTTGTGCAGTACATGGTAGTTCTACAATATACAAAATAATTTTTTACATTATCTTTTACTTGTTTTTACTGTTCTCAGAGTATATAACTTCAGTATAACACACATGTATTTTTACTATTACTTGCATATCAATGTCATTTTTCTTGAATCAAAGTTTCGATTGCGGAGTATTTGTCATTTTACAATATTATTTTTGTCTGTAGGGTTTGCTTGAGTACTTCTGCTATTCTTTTACATTTTTTTCCATGTTATGCTTTAGTACTTCTGTTACATTTTTTTCTCTGTTAGTTTTCAGTTGGTTGTTGTAAGATATTTTTCCTAGCAGGTGAGTATTAGTTCAAGTATGAGTGTGAGTTCTTGGTGCCTAAAATACATGGTCATATCCTCTTGAATTTTGAATGTTGGTTTGTGCTTGTGCAAGACATGGTAGTTCTACAATATACAAAATAATTTTTACATTATCTTTTACTTGTTTTTACTGTTCTCGAGTATATAACTTCATTATAACACACATGTATTTTACTATTACTTGCATGTCAATGTCATTTTTCTTGAATCACGATTTGATTGCGAGTATTTGTCATGAAATTCATTGAACTCGAGCCCAAGAGTTGCCTTGGCTGCCCATTTTACACAACAAGACATGTCAAACATAAGGATGCGATTATTGAACAGATGCTCCAAGACAAAGAAAATGAGATCTCATTGGATCTAGTTAATTCATTTGTGTCAAAGGTAGATATATACATAGCGTTTCTCAATTTTTTCCATGCAACATTTTTAGATATGTGTTTTTAATGATCTTCTTTTCAGTGATTATTTTGTTATTTTTATAGGGGCAAGGAAAGCGTGGTTTGTTCATAGATCCTTAGATGTTTATATTCGGATATCATCATTCGAGAGAGAAAGCTGCATGTATTCGACACTCAAGGAGCGAGAAAATTGGGAGTAGATGTAATGAAGAAAAACAGTACCACTATAGACATCTGTACATAATCATCACCGTGAGACCAAAAACAAAGAAATGTTATGAGTACAAAAATTAGTGCAAATATATGTTATATGGCGACAGTCTCTTTTTGCAACCTTTCATGTTTTTTTCCCCATGCATTGCTTGTTTTTTTTTTTGTTCTCATCTCCTCTGCTATAGGCTTTAGTCTGTTTCCTTTTTTACGCCCTTTTGTGATCGACTTGTCAGGATCTCCTAATTGTTGCCCTTCAGATCTTTTAAATACTGTTGTTGTTGTTGCTGTTTTTTTTTGTACTAGAGCAGAGGTAGGTACATCAACAATGTCATGTGTTTGGAGATGCCTTTGGATGTTTCGCATCTCATCCATGACATATTCAAAATTTTTTGCTGATTTTGAAACATTTGATGTCATTTCAACCATAAATCTTGACATTATGTTGAATCTGAGCAAACTCTCTGCATCTTTTATCTGCGCTGCAACCTGTGCCGGTTCAATGACTATACCTGCTGCTGGCTTAGGCTTCCATCTTTCAATAAAGTAATTGTCTGTGAGAGATGTTTTGTTGAGATGGATCAGAACTTTAAGAATGTGGGAGCGACTATTCCATCTTTTGGAACTTGCCACGAGGCAGTGTATTTCTCATAAGGTATGTTTATGAGCACTAAGTACCTTCTTTTTCTGTACTCGATTATGTTATGGTCATCTGCATGGTACACCCCATAAGTTGTCCACTTTATGATTTCTTCAATGTGCAGTGTCGTCGTATGCTTCAGTTCTTTCTGGAACTTTAGGAAAATATTTCTGTTGTAAGTTTTTGCTGCCACATGCTCCATTTGGTAATCTGACCACATCTGTGGTTTTGTGTTTCTTGTTTTGTGATCTTCTTTCTCTTCTCTGTCCAATATCATGTCTGATATCCTGCTGAACTCTCTTGCAAAGCCCATGATTGTGTGATGTGGCCCAACATCACCCTTGAAGTTTGAGTTCATGCCTTCACTCCTTGAAGTGGTGTGGGCAAATGGGAAGAAGCTGTTTCTGAAGTATGCAGGTACCCATCTCTGTCTTTTTTGCCAAATGTCCTGTAGGTATTTGATGTGTGCAATGTCATACTTGACTATCATGCTAACCCACAGAGTCTCAAATTCCTCAACTGTTAGTGAGTTTACAACCGTGTCCATTATTTCAGCATGCAGTCCTGTTTTTGATTGAATACATTTACCCAATTTGTTTTCTAGCTTGTAAAGTATGTGCCATAAGCAGTTTCTGTGTATTGTATGTGGCAACACATCAGATATTGCATTCTTCATCGCTCCGTCTTGGTCATTATTATTTGTTTTGGTGCCTTCCTTTCATAGCCAGCAAGAACATCTTAAAACCCACTTGAATGTATCGGTTGTCTCATCTTTTAGGAAGGCAGATCCAAACAGGCATGTATGGCCATGCCCTGTTATGCCAATAAATGGTGCAAATGGGAGGTTGTACTTATTAGTCATGTATGTTGTATCAAAACACAAACAATCACCATAATCATCATAGTACTTCCTTGCCCTTGCATCAGCCCAGAAAATGTTCCTAACAGTATTGTCCCCATCTGTGTCAAATGCATAGAAAAACCCAGGGTTATCTGCTTGCTGCTTGCAAAAGTACTCAAGAACCTGCATCATGTCGTTCTCATTGTTTTCTCTTCGGATGCTTGTCCGTAGGTTGCTAATGTCCTTTTTTGTGTAAGGAAGTGATCTTATGCCACCCCTAAGGAATGATAGTATGTATATCATCTTTCTGTTTGGTATGCCACACTCATTCAACGTCCTTACCAATAACTTTTCTTCATTTGTCATGTACTTGTGCGATCTGAAAAAACGTGTCTCATTCTGGGGACTCATGTCATGGTTGTGGGTCAACTCTAGATTCGTGACAACCCACATACCGTTCTTCAAAGTCACAACCATTTTTGCGCTGCACTTTGTTCTAATAATAGTGTTTCGTTTCCTCTTGTTACTGAGAGATGTCGATGCAGAACTTCCGTCCTCTTTGTTTTTTCCTTGTTTGTTGCACCTGACTGTGACTCTAGTGATCTCCCCACTTTTTTTGCTTTGTGTGTGATAGTTGTTGGCTCTTTTCACTGAAAAACCATAAACGAACGCATAGAAATTGTAGAATGCATGAGCTTCTTTGTCTGTAGCAAACTTCATACCAATTGCTGGCTCATGCTTTGATACAGCATACATATCCCCCTGAAGTGGTACAGCAGAAACAATCCTCTGATTTTGTATCAAGTTGTCGATGTCGTCTTCTGAAAGTTCTTCATCCTGATCTGGAGTGGCAGCTGGCTCAGGCTGTGTGACATCTTCCTCACTGCTGTTCTGTTCTGTTGTTGCAGTATATGTGCTGTATGTTTGCATACTGGTAGTCAAGTCTTGGCGTGACGACATCCCATCAGACTCCAAAAATACCTACACAACCATTATTAGTATATTAAGGCAAAGTAAACATTTTTTCTTTCTTTCAAAACAAAGCCATATGTTTCTTTGTCAGTATCTAATTTAAGAAGCACCTTTTTTAATACATCCATACGAAATATATAATATACAAGAGATCACTAAAAAAACCTCTGAATGTGCAGGAAGTGACGCTAGCGGGGAGCAAGGATATGGGAATCTGCTGCTCGTCATAAACATGTTGTTCTGTAACAAAGTAATTTTTTCTTTGTTAATAGTTATTTCGAAGTCTGACATTTTTTTATGAACAATAGAGGTACATTACCAAATGGAGCATGTCAACAATCTAATTTAAGAAGCACATTTTTTAATACATCCATACAAACAAACATTTCACAATGCATAAAAAGTGTAAAAATATATAGCAACATGTAAGAAAAATATAGCGTAGAATTTTCTCACACCAGCGTTGGGTTGTACATTTTGTCATCCATGGGCATTGCTAGCGATGTAGAATTTGTTGGTGGCGGTTGCAATACACTTTTTTCAGTTGTTGCGCTCACAACAACACAGTCTGTTCCAGGTGCAGCTAGATTGCAATCACTAAAAATCTGGAACAATATGAGTATTGTTTTACATAGTAGAATGAAAATTACAAGAAATATATAATATACAAGAGATAACTAAAAAAACCTCTAAATGTGCAGGAAGTGACGCTCGCGGGGAGCATGGATATGGGATTCTGCTGCTCGTCATAAACATGTTGTTCTCTAACAAGGTAATTTTATCTTTGTTAATAGTTATTTCAAGTCGACATTTTTATGCTCTTGAATGTCATGCACATATTTTTGTCAAACATTATACACACACGCCACCTATGTTTTTACAGAACATAGCTTGGGATTTGTATTTCTAATCCGAAACATGTTGCAAAAGACTCGTGAACGAACCAATTCCATGTAGGACGCCATTCGAATTGCATATGTCATCTTCTCCTTCCTCGTGATCGAAGATGTTTTTTTGTGGAAAACAAATGTCGATACATTTTTTTGTTAGTTGCATATTTTGCTTTTCAAGATTTCAGTTATACATCTTGTCCATAATAGCAAGATCTATTCATATATTTTTTTTACATCAACTTTTGATAAGTTTTAGTAGGATTTATACATGTAAATTATGTTTTTTAAAGTGCAGAAAAAGAACACCTGCAGATGAAGAGGTTTGGTCGCATGTTGATACTGTTCATCACAATTAGAAACAATGAAGCCTTGGGTAACCTGCACACGGTAACATGGTAAATTTTTTCTGATGTAAACACAAGTTACATTTATAAACATGATTCCAGGGACACATTCAGAGGTTTACACTACAAGGCGATGCATTGTACATAGATATCTCGTCACCAAAGAATATTGTTAAATTTGTTTTGTCTTGTGTTCCTCTGTGAGCATCCTGCATCAATTTGATAAGGTTAGCACGCAAATTACGTTATCAAGGTTAGTATCACCCTGAGCAAATTCTCTGAGCAAATTCTGCACACATAGAACCAATAGACTTGCAGTCACGAAACCCAACAGAAAAATGCCTTGCAGCTAAGAAGGAAAGAGCACTAGTGAGAAAATAGGAAATGGCTTGGAAGACCAGGCTGATATACCCAGTTTCACCCAATCTACAGTCATCAGTGCTAGTTCTAGTAGTTGAAACAGAATCCAAAGGTATGGTCCATTTGCATGAGAACATTATTGCAAAAATGACAAATCAACGAAAAACAAAGAAATGAAACAAAATAAGCCCTAATACATGTATGGTTCATTTGCATGAGAACATGATTGCAATAATCAACAAGTTAACGAAAACAAACAAATCGCTGGAAAAACATTAACATTAACATCTATCTTTTGTACTTGCGAGTTCGATCATCCACTGGAAAAACAAAAAAAGGGACGATGATTTTACCGTAATCGCAGGGGAAGGGGTTGCGAGGCGAACTGTTGGATCTTTCTTTCATCTTTTTGGACTCACTTGCTCTCGATATGTTGCTTCCATCGTTTTTCTTCTCTATCTCCTTCCTCATTGCATAGTTTTTGCTTCCTCTTTTTATGGTGTTCGTCTCTTTCTGCTCTCTACCTCTTTGTTTCATCAGTGACACAACTCTCTGGTTTTTTGTTTCTAGGTTTTGACGCAGAGGGTTACAACAATTGGGCCTTTCAAAAATTTGTTTAATGACCCAAAAATTTTACTGACTTTGAGCAGATATGGGCTCTTTTGTTATCTTGTGTCTGTATGGCCTTTGTGGCTTTGAACAGATATGGCCTTTTGTTTTCTTGAGTTTCTTGCGGGCATACACGATCGAGCAAAGTAAAGCGGACAAAAAAACAATCGCAATCGTTTTGTTATGTAAACGGCCGCCCACAAAGAGAACATGCAACCCGACCGTTATATTTGTTTTGTTGTGGAGGCTACGATCGTGAGTTTGGTCAATGTGCGCTGGACGCTCAGATTATAATCCAACGAACCAAAATTTGAGTACCCGGAGAGAAACAAAATACTCGACTGTTGCCTAGACACTCCCTTTCACTAATTGAAATCGGGTGAGATAAACACGCCTTTAATCAAAAAAAAATAATCTAGGCTTGTTAACGAGTCTTTCCGAGATTAACGCAGTTGAGCTTTTTTTTCTTGGGCTGGTATATCTCAGCCGGATTTATTCCATCCAGCCTAGTGTAACCTTGTATTTCGTACGGCCCGATCCATCTGGACCCAATTGAAACCGTCCGATCAAGTCCAGTGGTTTCCCACGCAACGTTGTTCCAAGCCTTCAGCCGACTCAACTCTACGTGCCGCTAGCTCAAGCGTCCGAACTGAACACCCCGATCTGCACGTGCTTTACCACACCCGCAACCACCGCCATGTGGGACCGAACAGGTTGCCCCCACACGGCAGTGAGTTACCTACGAAACCCACGGTCGTGAGGACGCGGGCGCCAAATAACGCCCCACGATATTTTTAAGCGCCGAGTGGGGCAGAGCACGTGGTGGGCCCCACACCGCTGTCGCTCGACGCCACGCCGCCAGGTGTACCCCCGTCCCGCTAAATCGCAGGCGCCCCCACGACATGCCAGTGACGCCGCGCCGCTCGTAATCTCAGCTGATAATATCGGCGGACAGGTGGGGGCCCCTCGCTCGACGGCCGGCGCCCCGGTCGCCTCCACGTGTCCGCGCGGCCGGAACGGACGGCGCGTGATAGCTCTGGCCGCTGGCTCGTGATTCCTCCCGCCCCGCCCGCGCGCGAGTGGAGAGCACGGCACGGCAACACCTGTCTCGCGCGGCCTTTTCCGTCGCGATCCGCCTCGCGCTTCGCTTCGCTTCGCTTCGCGGTGGCTTTATTTGCTCGCGACGCACGCGTCTCGTTTTGGCCTCACGGTTGGGTTGCGTTGGTTCCCGAGGGCGACGGCGACGGCGACGCCGACGCGGGTGGCTGCTTAAGGAGAGGAGGGGGCGGAAAAAATCTAGCGCGCGCGACCGGGGCTGTGTTGGCATTACGTCTCGGCCTTTCGTACGTAGGCCGAGCTATTTGCGCGCGTGACGAGCATGCCCGAGATCTGCTGCGAGGAGGCCAAGTCGATGCCGGCAGCGGCGTCCGCGGCGCTCGCCAGGCGGCGCCGCAGGGTGGAGATGGCCGTGGCGGGGGGGTTCCGCTTCGCCGGCGATCTCGAGCCACCGCCGCCAGCTGCCGACGACGGTGGCGCGCTCGCTGGCAAGCGGCAGAGGCTGGCGTGCACGGCGTCGTCCGTCCCGTGCCCGAGGGCCGCGGCGGGATTCGGGTCCAGGTGGTGGCCGAGGTACGGCGTCACCTCCGTCTGCGGCCGCCGGCGCGAGATGGAGGACGCCGTCTCCATCAGGCCGGACTTCCTGCCCGTCTCCTCCTCTGGCAAGCACCATTTCTTCGGCGTCTTTGACGGCCATGGTTGCTCCCATGTATGCGTGAACACGTTGTATACATAAGCTATGACCAATCCTGCAAATGCGTGTCGACTCATGCTAAGCGGAGTTCTTGTGCCATTAGGTGGCAAGGATGTGCCAGGACAGGATGCATGAGTTGGTCGTGGACGCGTTCAAGAAGGCGGCCTCCGGCAAGCAGGCGACATCGGCGGCGTGGAAGGAGGTGATGGAAAAGGGGTTCACGCGGATGGACGATGAGGCAGCCAGCTGGGCCGCGAAACGAAGCGGCGATGACCCCGCCTGCCGCTGCGAGCTGCAGACGCCGGCGCGGTACGACCACGTGGGCTCAACTGCCGTCGTTGCGGCCGTCGGCACCACCCACATCGTCGTCGCCAACGCTGGCGATTCCCGCGCTGTCCTCTCCCGCGCCGGCGTCCCTGTCCCTCTCTCCGTCGACCACAAGGTATGCGTTAGTGCATACGTACACACCCATCACATCATCACAGCGCCGTCGTCGTTTGCTTCTTCGTGTACTTACCTTACCCGTTTGTTTCAGCCGGACCGGCCCGACGAGCTAGAGCGTATCCAGGCGGCGGGTGGCCGCGTTATCTTCTGGGACGGAGCCAGGGTGCTCGGCGTCCTCGCCATGTCTCGAGCCATTGGTGAGCAGCGCGCGCTTTAGTTCGTAGTTTCTGAGTTTATGTCCGTCATCAAGAAAATCTTTTGTCATTCGGGCTGCGGTGCTTAGTGTGGTGGTCGCGCAGGGGACGGCTACCTGAAGCCTTTCGTGACGGCGGAGCCGGAGGTGACGGTGACAGAGCTCACCGACGACGATGAGTGCCTGATCCTGGCGAGCGACGGGCTGTGGGACGTGGTGACCAACGAGATGGCGTGCGGGGTCGTCAGGGCGTGCTTCCGGAGCAACGGCCCGCCGTCGCCGGGGGGAGCGCGGGCGAACGGCGTGCTCCCGTCGACCGCCGCGGGGCGCGGCAACGATGCCGTGGTGATGGGGGTCGACAAGGCCGAGTCCGACAAGGCGTGCTCCGACGCGGCCTTGCTGCTCGCCAAGCTCGCGCTCGCGCGGCGGAGCTCCGACAATGTCAGCGTCGTCGTCGTGGATCTCCGCCGGGGGCTCTGATTCTTGGAGCAAGATTGCATGTTCTGTCATTGATTCTTCTTTTTTTCATCTTGCTTTTCTCTTTTACTACTGCGAGTCTGCGATGCGCATAATTAACGCTTCAATATATGTTATCTAATCTCAAAATAAATTATGGTTCTATCTAGTGAGATTATACGACTCGTAGGATTCGTGGATCATCACAACAAGCAACAACTGAACAAGGTCTAGCACATGCAGAACATCAAAACTTGAAGGATAACTCTGCCTTCGCGACTTTGGACATGGAAGATTATTCCTCGTCTCATTTAAAGAGAGAACAAGAAAGCAATTTGTGACATACAGGAATGGTTGATTGCTTCGTCAGACTGGACTCACTGGGGTGATGTGTCGCAGATAACGCATCTCCATTGTAGAATGCAGACTGACGCGACCATCGAATGATGGTTGGGTCTACGTTCGATCTTTCCGTCTTGTATGCGTTTCTGACAGAACCCGTCATGTCTTCTGTCGGGAAGATTAGAGGTGACGGGCATAAGTATAACATGCGTGATTGGCGCCTAATCATATCGCATTCGTCAACCCATCTTTTATACTTCAACATTCAGAAGCTTATGGGTCTATTTGACAGAGCTCTGCTCTCGAATTTTCAACCGGAACAGCGGGAGCCCATCGGCTCCTCATTTTTTAGAATTAGGAGTCCCTTAGAACTGGAGTGGGATCCCTGTAGAAAACTCAGAACGATTTTTGGGCCACTCCTCACAAAAATAAGCACATCCGTTACAAAAATACCTCTCAAGTTGAGGTGTATTTATCCACCTGTTACCACTGCATATACCAACCCCACCCCACCCCCCATTTCCCCCTCCCACCCACACCATCCCCTCTCCCCAAACCTCCCCGCTGCCTCCTCGCTCTCTGCGTCGGCCTCCCCTCCTTCATGCTGGCTTCCCTCGCCTCCGTCTCCCACTCCACGCTGGCCTCCCTCCTCCGCTCCGGCTTTTGCCTCCGCCTCCCCCCTCCGCAGTTGCCTCCCCTCCTTCACGCCAGCTTCCCTCGCCTCCGCCTCTGCCTCCCCCTCCACACCGGCCTCCCAACTCCGCCTTGGCTTCCCTTGCCTTCGCCTCCCCCTCCGCGCCGGCCTCCCCCATCTCCCTCCACCTCCTCCCCAGAAACCCTTCAAGAACGCCCCCTCCCCTTGGCCTCCTCATCACCACAAAGAACAAATCTTTCTCCCAATCCCCTCGAGAATGCTGTTTCCAAGCCCCCCTCCCCACCCGGGTCCTCATGGACCTCGAACTCTCCTAGGCCTCCCTCTACACGTGCCACCAAGACCCGAACACGTCGCCCGGCACCTACAAGGTTGCATTTCCTAGCTCCCTCCTTTCCGTGCTCACGCTCGCGCCGGTGTGGTGTTTGTTGTTTTGCTCTTGACCGTGAGAGTTATTTGTTGGCTTCTTGCACATTTAATTGTTGTTGATGCCAATTGATTTGGTTTCATTATGTAAGACTATGCCGTCACTTAGCAGCTTTATGCGTCTTCTTCATATTACAGAGCTCTGTCGCATATTGAACAAAGGACTTGACAACCGCCATGCCATGAAATGAGTGAATTCAGGATCTATCAGAAAGAAGTAGTAGACAGTGTGTTGTTATACTTAAATCTGTTGGAAATAAAGACAATATTTTAATTCCAAATTTTATTATAAGGCAAAGATCACATAAAATTAGAGATGCATAAAAGCAATACTAACAACAGGTAACTCATTGCACTTCTAAACATACACAATAATATGATTAGTACTGAATAGTTTGGTCGCACAACCAACTTACAGTCAGGTGTGATGAAGAACAAGAAGCAGCGAAGACTTGAAGCAGTGCAGAACATAGATGAAGCAGCACAACGAGCGGCCGCGTAGATGAGCTGCTAGAAACCTTATTGCCACCCTGTGTAATTGAACTCTGCGACAATGGTTCGGAGATACCACTCACCCTCCTTTTCGGTGCACGCCGAGGAGAAAGGACAGCTTAATTCGACAGCACAACTCTTCAGCACAGTAGAACACAGAGGAAGAAGAAGAAAATTGAAGTGTTTTCAAAACATATCAGGTCTGGATGTCTCCAGATCTTTTTAAGGTCGAGATAATTACTCTCTAGTAACTGCATAATAAAGCACATATTAAACCACTGGTAACTGCTAATTCATAACCAACTAATGGTAATTAAGCAGTGTTTATTGATCTTGATTACATACTGGTCTACAGCTTTGACCAGTGTATTTCGACCACACTAGTCTATGGATCTGATCACTATTTTTTTACCACTATGTTTTGATCACTTTATTTCGATCACAATGTTTCGACCACTTTATTCCGACCACACTAGCCTATGACTTTGACCATAGTGTTTTCGATTACACTGGTCTATGGCTTCGACCACATTATTTTAACCACTGTGTTTCGACCACATTGGTCTAACCAGTCCAAAAGGAGAGAGAGAAATGCATAGTTAGCAAAAGAAAGGTGAACTAGATTCGTGACATATTCACAAGTCATGCGATTGCCACGTGAATATACGCGTGCGCGTGCTTTCTTACGCGCGTGTGTGTAACTTTAGCTATAGTTCTTCTTATGTCATCATATGTCATGTGTCGTATGTTTCAAGGGGTGGCAAGGACTCTGCCTTATAAATTACTCTTCCACCACTTAGCTAGGCAATACGAGATTAAACCGTACATACTTTAGAATTTCAGAAATGAATAGACCTTTACACTTATGAGTCCAATTTTTAACAGAATCTGCCTTAATCTTAACATGTTCATTTGTTTTCAATGGACATACACGATGATGCAGGAAAAGAAAGATTTGATCTTAGAAGGGCGCAATTTTTGTTTGCTTTAAGTATAGATCCATCTAGTATTCGCGGGAAGATAGCGTGTAAAAATTTGCATCTAGTCGCAGAATGACTTAATGGTTCTCTCACTGAATGTGCCGTGTAAGAGCAGCAGGAGACAGGGTATCAGCCTTGCAAGAGTAATGCAATTCTGTAAACGTTTTCTGCACTTTTGTTTCCTTGAATGATGCAATTTGAGGATCATTTAACAAACCAAATGTTTTTCATTGGAATTCTGCTGCAGTACCAAAAACAGTACTCAATGTGCCATGGATGGTGGCTAAGGACTTCTATCTGAACCTTATGGAACATGCACAACAATGACAGAAATAGGCTCTCACAACAATGACAGAAACAGGCTCTCAGGTAATGCATTTCGGTTCAATTTACATCACGCTATCTACTTACTGCATCTGACAGCAATGTGGAGGTGATATTCTTTGATGCTCTTGCGAAGGTCTGCGCATCGGAGTAGAATCAAGAGGCTGCACATTAGATGACAAGAGCACACTGAAGGTGGGAGAAGTATTCTGCAACGAAGACATTTCAAAGGATTCAAATTGCCAATGTGCAGCTTGGCAATTGATCTTTCCTGTTGAATACCAGCAGGAAGAGAAGCTGGAACTTTTCTTGCTCAGAAACTCACTTCTCGCCACTTACTGTAAATTTTACATACATGATTCTTTCAGTGGCCTGTCTGCGTCATGATTCCATTCATTTGTAAATAACGAAAACATTAACCACCTATTGTCCGCTGAAGCACTGACCGTATAGTCTGTAGTTGCCTGTAAGTATGTCCTTAGAGCACTGGAGACAGAAGAATAAAGCCTGTGTAAATGCTGGCGTGATCTGTAAGAATATTAACGGCAACATGACACAAATAGTTTGTGGATTCTTTTGTTTTGATCTCACAGTTAAAATACCGTGCCAGTAATAAAGGATACAAATAGAAAGGAGTAACGAAGTAACGAATACACTGAAGTGTTGAAATCAATGGTCTTTTTTCTCAAATCCTCGCTTTCAAAGTTTTGAGAGTCAACCTTTTACCAAACGCTTCCCTCAAGTAGCTATAAATTCTTAAAGAAGTGGATCATCTAAAAATCAGAAGTTGTGAGCTGAAAAATGAGGAGCAGACCCTACCAAACAGGAGAACACTCTTATTGGCATCCAACACATCTAAATTACATAAAGGTGAACACGCAAGGGCAGAAGGGCTCCCTATGACTGATACACGAGATTTTCCAAATCATGCTCCAATTACAGGCATGTAAGTATATGTAACATCGCAAAGGCTACCACAACATGCAGCTCATTCCTTCTTCCCGATGCCGTGATACATGTTGTAGATCCCGCGACCCTGCGCGTCCACACACCAAACGACAGCACCGCATCATCAACCCAGTGCCCGACTAAAATCTCGCAAGAAAGAAACATTGAAATCGAGCTTCAGATCAGGAATTAGGAGGAGATGTTTCAGTAGTAGCTTACAACGAGGAACATGCTCGAGGCGGCCAGGGCGAGAGGGATGGCGACGGAGGTGATCACGTCATAGCGCCCTTTCAGGTACGTCGGCTTGTGGACGCTCTGGAAGTACCTCTGCTTCTCCACGATCTTCTCCCTCGGCCGGAACGGTGGCTCCGGCTCCGACGACAGCGACGACATCCTATCACAAGGCAAAATTTGCACCTAAGAATACCAATAGCTGGCTGGTTCTCAGTCCCTGCTGTAACTAGATGTACAATAAAGAGGTGTTAGTGTTGCAGCGACATTACAGGAATAACAGGATGATGATCATTTCAGCATTGTTTTTTTATATCATTTCAGCATTGTAACACAGGAGACTAATGTGCAGTACCTGAAAATTAATGGAAGCATCAGATGGGGATGAACGAGAGTGATCTTTTGGAACCAACCGCAGTTAGCAAGTCAAGCAAAGGATACGCTGAGTGGGAGCATCTTTAATAGGTACTGAAAGTCTTCAGCTAGAAGCCTAGAAATTCCCAGAAAGCACGGAAAAGCAAAACTCCAGTCAAATCCAGTCTAACTAGGATTTCCGTCTCAGACGTCGAACCCACCACGACATTCTAGGCCGTTCGGTTCGATTCGATTCGATTGGATCTCACGTCTCCAGAAGCCCAGAACGTTCTACAATGGAAAACAAAAAAGTTGGGAACAGAATAGAACTAGAGATAAATATGGTATGGTATGGTGCTTCACAAATCACAAGCAGTTCGTAGCTCCCATTAGGCACAGAACTAGAATCCGGTGCTACACAAGATGACAAGAGCAATGTGGACGACAAGATCTGGGACTTTGAATTTGATCACAAAATCTGATACTCTAAATGTGAATTCGAATGTGTCTCCTGTTTTGGTGGGGCAATACGGGGCTAAAATTACTATGCGTGGTTATATTCGTCCCTCTAGCGCTAGCTTTGCCCCACTTGGAAGCTTGGCCCAAACGAAAGTATGACGAGTTTGGTTTTGCCGTAGTTGCCTTCACCACCTCTACGAAGGATACGGTTTCATGAACGCCCGACGGTGTCCGGGCTGCTGTTGATTCAACTTCCAGATGCGATTGAAACGGATTCTCGGGCATTGGTTGATCTTTGGAACACCCAACTTAACCATCGGCCTGTATTTGGCCAATCTTGGTCGATCTAAAGAAGCTAAGAAGGAGCTTATTCGATGTTTAAGTTTGTTTTGCACGTAGACAGGCCAAATTTAGCTCACCTACGCGCAAAAGAACGATGAAATAGGGAGCCCTAGCTTCTCAGAATTACGGAACGATGACATTATTTTTCAGTTCGGCCCTAAAGATTTTAGCACCTTTGCCCTTCTGGACAAATGGTTTGAGAGTATTTTTGAATTTAAATTTAAATTTCTAAAAAATATATATCAAGGATTGGTAAGGACCGTGCGAACATATACCCCTCTGCCACAAATTATGACATCCACTTCCCACTTGAGGATATGTTAGACCAGCGCTCCTCCTAAGTGCAATGGAGGTCACTGATCTAGGCGATGGGTCTTCTTGATCACCCGTTGACCCGTCCGGGTAAGTATGGTCTAGGTTAGTAGTCAGGCCCGCATAAGAAGCATGCGCAGCATGAGTTGCTGCACAGGGCTCCCAAAATATTAAGGGCCCTCATTTTCTATCTACTCTTGAATGATTATTTCTTAATCTTTGTATTAGTAAGAGTAAGAATTACTGAATTAATAAGTGAGCATCTTATTTATTCTCTTCTTCCTAAAAACTAGCACCGATTCACATCCATTTTCTCCACCTCCCGCCTCTTTGTTTTCTTTTGCTAAATTCATTCCAAAAAAATATGGAGTCTTGTTGATATTTTAAAGTTTATGAGTGTATAAATTTTCTCAACAACCTAAATCTGAGCATTATACTGATTTATTTTGTTGTAAAGTTCTATCTTTTGAGAATTTTATCTTGATTGATGCAGTACTGATTTGTTGATCTTGTAGTAATATCATTTATTAACGTAGTACTGATTTGTTAATCTTACAGTAATATCATTGATTACTGAAGTACTGATTTGTTGATTTGTTAATCTTACAGTGATGACATTGAGTCACTTACCTTATGCTAACTATGTTTAGTTACATTACATTCCTAGTTTTAGACAAAAAAAATTCAATCAAGAAAATTTTCTTTTGTCTTTTGTTGAAAAGTTTTCATAGATAGCAAGTAAACGAGATGGTGTCCGCACCATCTTTGCCACCATCATCGACATTGCCGAATGCGTCTGGATCTCCGAGGAAAGTGGTACCTAACCGAGATGGCAGAGGAATATCGAAAAGGCCTGATGCTCGAATGACCATCATGGCCGTCAGTACCGCTGGGGTCCCTCTGCTTCCCAAGAAAGCAGTGGCGGCATCCCAGACCACCTGTGGTATACTTAGAAGGGAACATGTCCCCATCACCATAGAGAAATGGAAGTCTCTAACGGACGTAGAGAAAGCGCAACTGTGGACTGAAATTACAACGTCGTTCGAGATCCCAGCAGAAGTCCAGGGGCTCGTGCGACGGTAGACGTTCCTCGCAATGGGAAAAGCGTAGAAGACCTTCAAGAGCAAGCTTGTCACGGAGTACGTGAACAAGGATCGGATGCCCTGCACGAAGTATCGTTTCGTGTCGTCGGATACATGTAACGCTTTTGTGCGGATGAAGATGACGACCGAATTTCAGCAGCAAAGTGCGGCGCACAAGGCTATCCAGACACAAAGCACTCACCCCCACAGACTCGACACCGCTGGGTATGTGGGTAAAATCCCGCAATGGATGAGTGAGGACGATGAGGCAATCTGGTCGGAGGTCTCCCCGCCATTTGCCGGGATCACAAACGAGCGCGCCTGAAACTGGTTAAGAGCGAGGACCTCAACCACATCATCGGGCACCATCTCTTTCACAAACCCGGTAGACGAGTGAATGTCCCAACACCTGGTAAGATATGTCGAACTACCTAGTTGTTAATAAGTTCATAACTTCGTAGGGTCTAAAATAACATGATGGCCTCTTGCAGCAAACATTGAGTGCCCAATCTTTCCATGGATCCTTCGAAGCAGTCAGGGAGAAGGATATACTATCCACGGCCCTAGGAAATAAGGAGTACCTAGGTTGCACGCAAGGCCTTGGGGTTTACGTACCTTGGATGCATGGATTCCCACATGACTTTGAGGCGTATAGGAGTCGGAAGAGATCCAATGCCGAGCGTGAGGAACAGTTCAAAGAGGAGATTAGTGCACAATTTTAAGGACAGATAACATCATTACAGGAACAAATGAATCAACTCATCAACCAGTCACAAGCCACCCCCGTGATTTTGGGAGCTAGTCCCCCTCAACATCGGAGTAGCATCACGCCCACGGCTGCACTTTCTGAACATGGCGATGTCCAATTACCTATCGACGTCATCTAGGTAATGTACATATCTGGAATGCTCCAAAGATAGACCTGTAGGACGCCTTAGCTAAATGTGTATCGTTTTGTAGGAGTCCACGCCTTGCAGGTTCCAAGTGAGGCTGGTTGGGTCCATTTCTCCTGAGGCTAGGCGGGGGATGGAGTTTCCATGCTAGGAAAGGACAGTGTTGCACAGTGCCCAGCTAGCGTGGGGTTACGCCAAGGTCTAGGAGGACATCGTACATGACAGTTTCATGGCCGTCCCGCTAGAGAAGCCTCTGAATGAAGACATCATAACACTAGGGGATAACGTGCACACTTTTGTCCAGTAACCCAAGAGGGACATCGCTCTGGACCCTGTAGTGCCACGATCTCCACACGACCATGCCTTTTGAACAGAACCCTCGATGACTCCACCTCAACCCCCGCTTCAAAAGGCCTCCGTATCAGCTATCGTAGAGACGGCAACGAAGAAACAAGAAAAGTGTGCCGAGTCATATCTTCCTGGAAGACAAATAGCACATGAGGTGCTAAGGCCAAATCGAAGAAGATTATGGTGCCTCACAAGCCAAGGACGTTCTCCCTCGGAATGCCATTGGTCCCTGACACAATATTACACCACGTTGGTTTGGCTTGCGGGACTTTGCATGCTTGGTACATGCGGCAGACCGACGAGGCGAGGGAAGACCGGCCTACTAAATTCATTGTCAGCTACACAGAGAACCATTTCCTCCACAAGCCGGGCTACTTTGTCGTGGGCTTCAAAGACTTATTTGATCTATTCAACCTCGACGTCCTCGACGATTCACTTCTATAATGTTGGACACTGTAAGTGTGTACAATCAAGTTCTACAGTCATGCAATACCGATAAATATCATAACTCATTACTTATGTATAGATACATGATGCAACAAGCCCGGAGATCGCGAGAACTAGTGGGTTTTCTCAACCCACAGTTGATCTCTAAGCAATGCATCAACCAAGATGCATCCTACGTCGAGAAATACATAATGAAGGGGTTGCTTGCTCACCGCGACAAGGACTACATACTAATGCCCTACAACCCGGGGTAAGTACTTCACTACTTGCTATATAAATTTTATTTGTACTTTATACGCAACACGAACTTAGGTTTAATGACTATAGTGACATACATGAGTAGGTGGCACTGGATCTTTTTAGTCATTGTACCAAAGTGGAACACGGTAATATACCTTGATTCCCTAGTCGAGAAAACCCACGACTTCACCCTTGTGCAAAAAGTACTCGACAGGTATGCTCATTTACTCCATACGTACGTAACTCTATTGTAGTATTCCTTTGTTTGAAATAGACGAGAATAACTTTTTGGAATCACGTAGATCGTTTAGCGCCTATGTTGCTGGGGGGAGGGACACACATGGAACCTAGCGCCACACCATGACACAGGATGCGATTTTCGGTACCCGCTGCAGCACAATAATCCTTTATCACACTTCGTAACCTGCCTTCTCGAACTGACTATACATATATATGTAATTCTATTTTTATAGTACCACCAGCAACTACAAGGCAACGTATGTGCATTCTACGTTTGTCATTATATGCTGAAAATCATGAGTTCTAAGATGAAGGATCCAGAGGTTTGTCAATCAATCTCGCAATAATTATTTCCTAATTATGATATATATATATATATATATATATATATATATATATATATATATATATATATATATATATATATATATATATATAGATAGATAGATAGATAGATAGATAGATATGTGTGTGTGTTCGAGGGCATGACAATCGAAGCAAGTGCCTTCGATCTGGACAAATTCTCGGATGTTCGAGGACGGCTCACCACCTTCATCACGGGGGAGATCATTAACTAGAATGGAGAGTTTCACTCCGGCAACACTGATTTATTGTAATTCACTTTGAGTTGTAATTCAATTGTAACTCTAGCGACAAATACATGAACATTCTTTTATAATTGATATTGAGTTTTAAATCACTTTGAGTTATTCTATATCAAATCAATTATGGTTTATCTGTTTTCTGCATGCTTGTTTTCAGAGAGCATGGCAAGCATTACGTGAGGCTAGCCGAAAAACTAAAAAAATATTTAGATATAAAACGAACTATCACAGATGGTTTTGTGGTATAAATCGTCTGTGAATGCATACTATCACAGACGGCTACCACCAACAACCGTTTGTAATATGTAGGATATCACAGATGGTTATTTTTATTAACTGCCTGTGATATGTATCCAATCACAGATGGCAACCACCAACAACCGTCTATGATATATCGGATATCACAGACAGCTATTTTTACTAACCATCTGTGATATATATATCCAATCACAGACGGCTACTACTAACAACCGTCTGTGATATTTATGATATCACAGACGATTATTTTTACTAACCGTCTGTGATATGTATCCAATCACAGACAGTTGGTACATATAACCATCTGTGATAGTTGATCTTCACAGACGGTTTATACCAGAAAACCGCTTGTATTGTTACTTATTACAGACGTCTCAAAAACCATCTTTTATCACAGACACATAAATTCAGGCGGTTCAGAAATTATCTGTGATGACAATTTAGAACCGTCTATGATGACCCTCTCTGTAGTAGTATGGTTTCCTGTTCGTGTGCATCCAAATCAAGAGTTCAGATGCTGCACGCTGGGCTTCGAGATAAAATAGGAATTAATCAGCTTGGAAGGCAAGCAATCGGGACGTGTGCTTTCTTCCGTTGCAGGGCATCAACTAGAGTCAGTGTGCATGTTGTGCGTGGATATCTTTCCTTGCACAATTTGGGTTGGGATCCATCCATCTATGGTCCACTACAACAATATGGCGCACTATGAGTCCAAGTCTATTTACTTTATTTCTTTAGGAAACCGAGTCGGTTATGTAAATCTCTAGAATGTAAAAGGAGTTTACGCTTATTTTTTATATTAGAGTCTAGGTTGAACACGTAATCATATATGTGCATATGAGTCCTAATAGGCCTTAGTGCGTGTGTAGTTTATAAAAGCCGAGGCATTGCAGCCATGTAAGGGCGAATTGAATTATGGATTAAAAACATGTTTGTGTTTCGGCTGTGTGCCGTTAGGGTTTATCTCTGTATGTGAGTGTTCTTGAGGAATTTATCGAGGGTTTTTCTTTGGGTGCGTGGGATTCAGTTGTGACGTCGATTTTTATCCGTTGGATCAATTGATCCTATATCTCTCGTTCACGTGCTATGGTGTATGTGGGTTGAGAAATTCTATCTAGGGTTTCGATTCTAAGCTACCGAAACCATCTATCAGAATCTATATGATTCAATATTATAATTCGTGATCAATCCTTTGTTCACGGTTTGGAAGGCTACAACTGATCGCTTCTACTTCGGTTCCTTCTGATCTAGTGCGATTCAACCACGTTATCAATCTTGTTACTATGCTACGGAAGTCGTGTTACCACATGAAAGATGGAGCGTTACTTTTTTTATCGTCGGAGTGTTACTGCACGTCAGCCAGAGCATTACTGCAATTTTACCGTTGTTCTACCGAGAAAGATCAAGCAGCCTACATGATTTAATCTCATATCGAGGTTCGATATGTGTCATAGACTGTCCGATCGCTTGACTTACACACGGGCCGATCAGACCAAATACCTTAAATATCTGCAGCGGAAGCAGAAATAGAAACAACACCCAGGCGGGACCCTCAGGATATGTCTACAAGCAATCGGCTAGGGCTCACGGCCTAGTTCTTGCCCTCTTTTACTTACGATCCTATCATACATAATTAAGTCCCGGCAGAGTCTTCTTCTCCTCTTACTGAAGGATAGTAGTTGAGCAACAATGAGTACAAAGGTACTCAGCAAGTCACCACACAGAATGCAATTATAATAGATGCAAGGTTGCTCAAAGGAAAGGCTTGAGGTTCTTTTACTTGCAAAAGCCACAAGTGAAATAGATTAAGTAGTAGATGAGACCCGAGACCTAGCATTTTAATTAAACCAGTTTTAATGAAATCGAGTAGTTGTCATATAATACTAGCAAAGGCTTCAACCTCCAAATATTATAGAGTGGCTTCAATCACCAAATACCATAGAGTGACTTCAATCACCTTCAACCTTTTTCATCAGGCTATTACCCGCATTTTTTATTGGCTACAACCAGGACAAATCAAAGCCTCGGGCTACTACCCGTACATTCCACTAGCTATAACCATGACAAATCAACACTCCGGGCTGCAACCCGACATTTCATCCCTTCCACAAATTATTTTATAAAAGTTGAGACTAACCAAGTAAGTTCTTGTGCATCACCCATGACCGTGGGTATGGCTATCATGACAGTTTTCACTCTGTAGAGGTTGTATAACTTTACTCACAAGAGATGATTATCTTGTAATGTTAACACGTTACCGTAGATGGGCGACTAAGAAAATTATCACAATGCCTTAACAATGCACCACCCCTACACAGCTCTACCCGCTAAGGTTTCAACTGCTGGGAGCTACAAACTTGCTGGAGGCCCCCTCTTGCACCGTGTGGACCCCAGTGGATCCAACCACCCCCACATTCCACCAGATGGTGGAACTAATGCTGAGTCAAATCAAATTAATTATCCAAGTCGACGCTATTATAGACTTGTGGTTGCAATGTTAGTGTTCGAGAGGTCATCACAAAATTCTGTCCTTAATTGACTTGGACAGAGCTACCACATTACCAATCCCTGTGCTCTTATCTTAATTGACTTGGACGGAGCTACCACATTTCCAATCCCTGTGCTCTTATCTACACCTCACTCACCATCCGCCCAAATCTAAAATAATTTTTGAGTTTTGCTTCGAACATCTTTGCTAAGTTCAACATACCAGCCATCTCCACCCAATGGCTACCCAAATCAAGTTTTGATGATTGAAATGATGTCGGGCAAATTAATGGCCACATGTCAATGTATCTAAACGAGGCTAAGCATGACACTTTGATACAAAATTAATGACTAATTAAGCTTATCATTATTCCTAAGGCAACAAAGGACAGTGTCCAAGATCAAGGAGGGGAATTTAATAGCTCACTTAACATTAAGGCTTTAACTACGAGCTAATGTTAACATAACTATAAGAAAAGCATAGCATGCAATTTTGTAATTTAAGACAATACAATTTGCATTCAAAATGTAGGTGCAAAATGATCAAGGTGATGACTTGCCTTGCTCAATGTTTTGGTAATCTTGGTCTTATTCTTGCTCTTACTCTAATTGCTGCTCTTGAGGACTTCGAATTCTAATTATGCAAAATACGATTGAATTCAAGAACGCCTGAATACAACCAAATGAAACCAATTAAATTCAAAGTCAATCAAATAGTTCCAAAAGTATTCAAACCAACTCAAATAAATCCCAAAATTAAACTATTTGGTACCACGGTGTGGATTTGGATTTTTGGATCAAGAATTATTTGATTCAGAGTTAGGATGAGAGAGATCGGGCTCTCGGAAGATTTGCTGGTGGAGCAATTACAGAAAAAGAGAGTAATCTCGGGAATACTCCTCTTAGGTCATTTAGAGAGGAGAAATTATGTTAACAGGTAGGATCTACTGATCTTTATTTATTTTATGAATTGTTCTTCTATTGAAAACGGATAACAGTGGGTGATAGATGGGATCAACTTGACTTTGATTTGTTTTTGGTTTACTATAATTTCATCAAGAACACCTCATCAACTTACACGTGAGGTCTAGTTCATTTAATGATTTCCTTCATTAATTCCTATTTATCAAGGAAGTTCCATGAGAGTTAGGCAAGACCTACGGACAGTTACAAGGGTACACACGCGATACATATAATTTTAACTAATTGGGTTAATTATAGATTTCATATCGCTGGGATCCCCATGACATATTACCATTTGAGGTTCACTTATCAGTTAATTGAATGATTAATTTGATGACTAACTAACATGTGGGGTCAGCTATTTAATTAAGCTTCGAATTATGCCTATACTATATATGTACCTAAGACCTAAGTGGCTGACAGGTCCTACTAAGATTGTGGTAATTAGCAGATAGTTTTAAGTATACCACTAATTACTCATTAATCATAATTGACAATTAATTAATCCTAGTGCTTAACTTTCGATTAATCCATATGTTAAATAACAAGCCTAATACTCTTGAGCACTTAAGCCATATATATCAGCTCAATTATGGATCTTAAAAAAAAAAAGCTACCCATGTAAGTGACTGACGGTGTATGGCTGGGACTATATGCCATGCTAATCTTCAACCTATTATTAATCTGTACTTAGTACTATTCCAACACAATTTGATCATTATCTAAGCTAATCTATAACTGGTATGGGTCCACTAATTAATTAGATATTACTAGCATTGTTAAATTACTAATTACTAACTAATGTGGAGCGCATAGGCAAACTTAAGATATTTTGACTAGTTAGTAGTTTTCATTTTACGATTAATTGTGTGGGATCCGACTGTCATATATTATATTTAATTACAATTGAATGGGACATTAAGTAAATTAATTATATTACTTAATCAATTATTAACATGGGCCCACATGTAAGTGACCATCTCATTCTCATATTAAATTTTATTCCTAAGTTATTTATGGGTACACAAGCCATACTAGTGATTGTTAACTAAATATTAACTTTACATGTTAATGTCTGGGTCCTATGGGTCAAAGGCACATCAACAATTCCTAGTTAACCTTCACAAAATTAATTACTTGTGGGGCTCATTTGTCATAGGGAAAATTGCATTCAAATAATTTAAATAAACTCCAAAATTCCAATTTTTGGCACTGTTAGGTATGGTTTGAATTTAGAAAAAAAAATCGTCAAATTTGGAGCTAACACGAGACAGAACGAGTTCTCTAAAGTTTAAATTCATGGAAAATCCCCAAAATAAACAGATGGGAGAGGGTATCTCTCACTAACAGTTGGGACACACTGATTTTATTTTATTTTGATTTATTTTTTAATTATAAATTCTTACTTTGACTAACAAGTGGGGCATAGGATATTTCAATTTTTTTGATTTATTTTTTTTAATTCAAAACTGTTACAATCACTGATAGGTGGGGCACTAGGTTTTTTATTTTCTATTTTAATTATTTTTCATAAAGCAAATTCATGAGTCTTTGACAGGTGGGGCCATAGTCCATGTGGAATCGGTCGACAGAACAGTACCTAGGCTGTGGGCCTACCGGTCTACAGACTGAGTTTAAACATTGTGTTTTAAAGGGGGGCCCGCATATCATAGGCTCATAACTTAAACTAGGTTATAATTAGATTTTCTAATCTCCTCGGGACCACATGTCATACTAACATAAGCTAGTAATTAATCTATATACTAATTACATCATTAACAGCTAATGATGTTGCTATAGTGATCCCCACCACCCCCAATTCCTACCAAAACAGGAGAGGTGCCATGGGCGTGCTCGGCGGTACCGAGAGCTCAGGGATGACCCGAAAGCCCTAAAACGGGTTACAGCGGCACCGACATTCTGGCATAAGGCCGCGGCGGCAAGCCAGCGAATAATCCATTAAAGCGGCGCACGCATGAGTACCAGGGAGGTGGGAGGAACTCACCAATGCAGACTGTGGAGGCAACGACCTGAGGTGGCGCGACGAGTTCCATGCGTCGGCGACGCTGCAAAGAAATATAGCCCAAGTGATGGGAAAGGATGGAGGAGGGTGTGGAGATGCTCTAGTTCAAAGGATTTGGAGAGAGGCTCACCGAAGCAAGAATGGCAGTGGCGGTTTTGGCTGGGCTCTAGGAAGACGAAATCGCTAGCGGGTTGTGGACGAGGAAACTCAAAATCAGTTGAGGTGAGATGTAAAGGAGCTCGGGAACATGTTTCGGCACGAGAGGATGTGGAAGGAGCTCAACGGAGAGGACGGAGCGGCGAGGTTGGGCGCCACCAAAGTTGAGGGAGAAGACGGCGTTCCCGGGGTTCCTATGCAAGAGAGGGGGGAATGGATGAAGAGGGACGAGGCAGTGTTAGAGGGCATGATGGTGTCAGACGAAGCTCACCGGAGCGACGACACGAGCTTGGGGAAGCGCGGTGACTGGAATAGAGGAGCTCGAGCTCCATAGCTCTTCTTCTCACTACGGTGCTGGATGGAGGAGGGGAAGACGGGGAGAATGGAGAGGAGATGGCAAACACGGTGCGTGTTTTGCCTGCGAGTTAAGAAGGGTGAAGTGAGGCGCGAGAGGTTGGCTCGAGTCGACAGAGAGAAGGGCGAATGACGCGTGAGTTGTTGCTATGCGCGGCGACACGGCGACAGCGCAGGGGGTGGGCAAGGCATGCCGAAGAGACGTCGAGGAGAGCGGGAGCGGTGCGCGTGGTGTCGAGGTGAGGACGACGTTGTCTTAAGCGGCGGCATGGCCACAGTGTCAGCGACGTGTGAGCAGGGCGGCGAGGTTCGGTGCGGCCGAGACATGGAAAGGAACGACGCAGGCTGTAGTGTGGGGGGAAGGGGAGTTGGGCTGCACGACCAGGAAAAGAGCAGAAGGGGTGGGCGGATCAGGAGAAAAAGAAAGGAAAGGAAAAGAGGAGATGGGCTGGGCCGGCAAAAATTTGGCCTAGACTGGATTTTGAGGTTTTATTTTTATTTCTATTTTTTAAAACTTTTAAATTCAAATTTTTTACTTGATGACTTAAATTCAGATTTCATTTTAAGTCGCCTTTATAATTTGTTGATTTAAATTAGGTTTGTATTTCGTAAATTGTTTCTTGAAATTCAAAACTTGATAAAGATTCAAATAAAATCTATAAATTCGAATAACACTAAAATGCAACAAAATGTTTTTAAAATTCACTCTTTGAATTTGTTTTACAAAATTTGGGTTGTCACATGGCACAACACAAATAGCAGCAGATGATGATCCGGTATCATATGAACTTCAGCGTAAAAAAATCTGGTATGAACTGTAGTCTGACGAACATCTTCAATCTTCCATATACTATGTAATTAAGGCCCTTTTTTAATTCTCCTACTTTGCGGCTCTCGCTGCCATTTCTCTATTAATATAATAGACAGCCCTCCTACCGGTTTCTTTCAAAAGAAAAAAAAAAACTTTCAGATGATCACATAAACAAACCAACACTGTACTAATTTAATCCGGTCAATCCTATAATCATGCTTCAATGCTTCTACCTTAGCTACACGAGCTGCAATCTTTCCTTTGTTTAATCATCTCTGGTATGCTAACAACTCAAACAAGTGATCGAGAAGTCACCACCTGAATTGACGGGCTTGTCTTGCCCTGGCAGGAGTCGGCTAGAGTAATGCAAGATGAAGCCAAAATTTTCCTGCTAACACTAGGATTTCCAACGGATTACGCCACCGGAAACCTGAATTAAGAATTGATTCCACTGGATGCCCAATCATTTCGAGGTCTGGAGCTTTCTTTTCTTTTGTAGTAGGTAAGCAAGCCGTACGCTTCCAAAGTTCCAAGGATTGAACTGAGAGAATATTCTCGCGCTCCGCACATCGCTGTCCACTTGTAAAACTCGCCTTCTAAGTCTAAACATCCCTTGCGTTCAAGTCTCCTCCCGGCTGGAATTCCATTGCCCAAAATCCTATCCAATTACTATTTTACATTACATGTCCATTCTGCAAGATAAAACCAGGAAGCCATGTGTGATGTGTGAGTCTCTGAAATGACACGTTTAATTCAGAGTTAAGCCCAAGCTGTCATCTCAGAGAACACTAATAGTAGCATATTACCGAGCTATTAGTTAGTAGCTTCAATTGGATCCTTGGCAAGTACTCCATTTGGTCTCTATCCACTCGAAGGCTTCTTCAGTTTGCCTCCCTTTTTAAGCTCACCTCCCCCTCTTTCGCCATCCTGGAAAGCCAAGAGAGAACAAACCTCTCTCACAAGTGTCCTAACTGCTTCTCTTTATCCTCTTCTGCTCTCTGAATCGAATTAAAGCTTCTGCAAATTGTGCTCATGGAAGGCTTCATCCCGTTCATCTACAGGGCCATTGTGCGGTACAGGAAGGAAGGGCAGGTCTGCTTCAGCGACCTCTTCTTCGACGAACCGTCGCCGTCGTCGTACTTCCGTCTCCCGGGGGACTCCGGCCGTTACCAGCTGTTCTCTCAGACGTCGGCTGACTCTGATGCGGTCGACGCGGTGCGGCTGTCTCTGGCGCACCGTCGGCGCCCCCAGGACCATGAATCACGATGATGGAAGTGCAGAGGGTGCAGAGAGGCAGCAAAAGAAATCAAAGGGAAGCAAGTGAAGACTTGTTTTAGGTAGTAGCAATGGAGGTAGCAAGTACATGCAGACTGGTATGCAGATACTGAGCAACTGTGAATATTAGCCTAAGTTGCAGTTTAATTATGTGCATATTTTTCTTTCTTTTCTTTCAGCTTGTTATGATCTGTGAAAGCGTCGTGTTATGTGATGCATGGGTGTAGTGCATGTCCTCCCAAGGAGGCTTGCACCTTAATTAGAGTGGGAATTGTGTACAGTGCCATCGACTAATATGGCAACAAAAGGTGTGTACATGTACAAAGGCTTGTATGCATACATGCATGGGTGCTTAAAAATTGTGAAGTGTCAAGATAGAATGCATCCTTGTTCTTCGATCGAAGTTCCTGCTGTTCTAAGGGAGGCGTCATTAGCATTTCAGCGGTGCTTGATCATTCGTTTTTTAAAAACCAATCTTGGAGAAATTCATGAAATCCTAATGCTTGAATAATACTAGTAAGGATGCATATTGCGACAGCACAGTAAGACTGGGTATATATCATGCGGTTTTCAGTTAAGAGGCCGTCTTGTTCGCCTGTCCGGTTGCTACTCCTTTCGTGCCCGTGTAGTCGTGTGGTGTTCTAGTCGCGTGAGTAATAATAGTAAGCTTGGTTTGCCTCTATTTTCTTCACTTCTTTACCTTGGGAATCGTAGACTCGTGGTGCAGTTTGGAGAATTTGCTCCTCTCTTCTCGTTGAAGCAGTTTTCCCGTTATTTCAATATATTTTTTGGTATTCGGGATTTAACCTCATTCCACCCATATTAAAGAAAAAAAGTACTCTTCAGCTGAGCCCAGCTCAACTTCAAAGTAAAACCCACACTCCCGTGAGAAACGCACATTGAGCCAGGGCTCGAACGTGCGTGGTTGGGTACCGAGCCTTTGGCTCCCACCAACCAGCTGAGCAACCACTCGTTCTCCAATGTGCTCTGAGATTCGTGCTCCATCCTCTCTCCCCTCTCCTCTCTCCTATCTCACTTGCAAGAATCTCAGAGCACAAATGGACGCTCCACGGTAATGCATGATGCATGTACGATCGGTTTTTATTTTTTCCCCATCTCTCTGTTTTTTTAAGACAGGAGAATTTGCTTTGGGGGTTTGGAGACTGTGGGCTTTGATTGGATTGCATGTGAGGAGTGAAACCAAGCTGAATTCACGAACCCAACTAAATTGGATTGGTCTGCAAATATAATTGGAGGCCCGTCCCATACAGATGCCTCACTGTTTACCTTGCATTGGCGGATCAGGGTCCGCCCCAATGCTGCCCAATCACCCTACAGGAAACAAGCGGGTCTGAAGCTGCTCCCAATATTCTATTTTGGCTAGTATTTTAGCTTGCTATGTAGGTAAAATAATGATGTGGCACTATAGTTAATGAAGAGAGAGGGTACCCTAGTATCTAATTTAGATACTACTCCGCTCAAATCCAATGCAAAACAGTCTCATGTATGTGATTAAATGAAACAGCTTAAGATACTACCATATAAGAAATTATGCATTGGGAAGATGATATCATAACGCTTTTCATACATTAAGAAACTATATTAAGATACGGAAAATTATTCTATAGGACCTGGTCCACTGCGTGATACGTGTCTTTTCACGAATCTCAAAGCATGACATGCTAGTCTTCAGTATTTAATTCGTGAAAATTAACATCAGTGATTTATTGAGTTGTGCGCTTTGAGATTCGTGAAAAGACACGTGTCACGCGGTGGAGTGGTTCCACACTGATGAAATTATGGATCAAATTTTATAGAATTATTTTTGTTAAGATACTACCATTAAAAACAACTACATCAAATTGGAATGTGTGCACAGGCATGGCGCCACGGCCAACGGCGCTGACACCCAGGGTGCGCGCGACCCTCCAACTATTCACCGGTTTAGGTAGCAGCAGTGCGCGCGACCCTCCTCACCGGTTTAGGTAGTAGCAGAGGCATCTGTTTCCCTCGCAAGCCCTGCCCTCTCCGCCCGTGGCCCTGTTTCTTGCCGCGAGGAGGAGGACAGGCGACGCTGGGGGCTCACGGTCCCCGAATCCCCGCCCAACCTGTCGCTTTGTCTTTTCTTCAGGTAGTTAATTGGTTTGGTTCTCCACCCGATTCGGATGCTTTTGTTCCAAGATATGGGGGGTTAGTCGCAATCGAGCTGTTGAGTTGAATCCCCTTGGGTTTAGTGTTAGGGCTGCAAAGATTGACAAATGTCAGTGGATTGTAGGGGGCGTAGCGTGAGATCAGATGTTTGTTCTAGGTTGATGCTTCAGATTCTTTGATGATTCTCTATTTATTTATTTATTTGCTGTTTTTAAATGTTTTTCCTTTCTTCAGATCGATTCAGCTATTGTTTGTGCTTCTCTTAACTAGTTAAAAAGATGGAGACGGTGGGAGAGAATAATGTGATTTTGCTTTTACGACTGTTGTTAAATTTCAGACATTGTTTTGCCTTATGCTTGAAATTTACTAGAGAGTAGCAGCAATGCCATGACTTGTTACACTTGTATGTAGTGACCTTCCTAACTATATTGGATATGCCCTCGTAAAGTGAAAGGGATAGAAACTAACTTATAATAGACCAAGAATAACTGTATGTGTTAAAATTTTTGATATTGCATCACTCAGTTCGTTGGTCCTTGCCTCGTCTCAGGACTTTGTTAATTTCTCATGTCAAATTTGGCTTCTTAGCAACTTAGTATTGCTGCACATAAAGTGAGTTTGGTCGTAATGTGATTTTGTCTTCTATGTTCTACTTGGCTTAATTGTCTTTTTATATTTTATTTCTGCCATATCATTAGCAGGGAGGGGGAGTAAATAGTTCAACATGAAGGCTTTCATTCTTGTTGGAGGACGTGGAACTCGCCTTTGGCCTTTGACGACGAGTATCCCAAAGCCACTCGTGGATTTTGCTAACAAGCCCATAATCCTCCATCAGGTATATGGACCCTGTAAATAAATATAAGAGAATCAGAATGCAATTTAGTAGAGTACGTGGTTAGGTTCATTGTTTTGTTAAGTGTTTCATCTTTCTTTCAGTCATCATCTCAAAAGCAACGATTGGCACTCGGCAAAGAACAAAAAAGAAAACTATGGTGCTAACACTTTTCCTTGATCAAACCAAAATACTATATTTTCTTTACTTATGGAGCCATGCATCTATTCATGCCATTTCCATAGCATCTGAGTGTGCTGGGTAAAGTGGACTTCTGGCTATTCTTTGGTTAGTAGAATACTAGAGTCACATACTTTTTGCAAGTCTTATCACGTTATCATTTCCTAGTATTTTTCTTAAATGCATAGTCATGAACAAACTACAAAGAAATTTAACTAAGGTATATCCAAGCGTATAATGTTGGTGCTATGCCAAGTTGCCAACCAAGTGATTCGTTGATCTGATAACTGACCTGTATATCCAAGCCCATAATGTTAGCAACGGAGAAGTGATTCTTTAATCTGACGGGGGAAACATCATTTTAGTTCAAACTGAAATTTTTCATAATTTGAGCAGATTGAAGCTTTGAAGGATGTTGGCGTCACGGAAGTTGTTCTAGCCATCAATTACCGTCCAGAGGTGAACAGTACTCCTATATGAATCTTTTGTCATCTCAACTGGTCGTTTGTATTTTAGTTTTCATGCTGCAAGTGCTGCCACCGCTTTTTCAGATGATGCTCAGCATCTTGAAGGATTTTGAGGACAAACTTGATATCAAAATCACATGCTCCCAAGAGACAGAGCCCCTAGGGACCGCTGACCCTCTTGCTCTTGCCAGGGATAAGCTTGTGGATGGATCTGGTGAACCCTTTTTGTCCTAAACAGTGATGTCATATGTGAATACCCTTTTGCCGAGCTCATAAAATTTCACAAGACCCATGATGGTGAGGGTACAATCATGGTCACCCAGGTAAATCCTTGTTGGCACTGTTCAGGTGAAACCATTTTTATACAAACTGACTGTTCTGTTAATATAGGTGGATGAACCATCGAAGTATGGTGTTGTGGTTATGGATGAAGCAACTGGGATGGTGGAAAGGTTTGTGGAGAAACAGCAAATATTTGTGGGCAACAAGATCAATGCAGGAATTTACCTGTCCCCATTGAACTAGAGCCAACTTCGATCGAGAGGGATGTTTTCCCTCGAATCGCCGATTATGAAATGTTGTATGCCATGGTCCTTCCAGGATTTTGGATGGATATTGGGCAGCCAAGGGACTACATTATCGGCTTGCGACTCTATCTGGAATCAGTTAGGAATAGATCAGCTGCCAGGCTAGCTAGTGGGGCGCATGTTGTTGGAAATGTATTGGTGCATGAGAGCCAAGATCGGAGAAGGGTGCCTGATTGGTCCTGATGTTGCTATTGGACCAGGATGTGTTGTGGAGGATGGTGTGAGGCTTTCCAGATGTACGCCGATCGCAGTGTGCGCATCAAGAAGCATGCTTGCATTTCGAACAGCATCATTGGGTGGCACTACACTGTTGGACGGTGGGCACGGATCGAGAACGTGTCTTGGGAGATGATGTCCATGTAGGTGATGAGGTCCGCATCAATGGTGGCATCGTTCTCCCACACAAGGAGATCAAGTCGAGCATCCTGCAGCCTGAGATCTTGTGAGCCCTAGAATTGCAGTACATACACATGGCATACGAAAGTGCTTTTCTGAACTATGGTATCTTCTTTTTTACCCTTTATTTCTTTCCTGGCGCCAACAAGCTGATGTGTCCTAAAATCTTTAAATTATTGCTCGTGTGTGTAATACTGGCATGTAACCCTGTTGGCGAGTGATTTTTTTAGTGTGCTAGCAGTGACTTAGATCAATCCAATTTCAAGCTTTTGGATTTGTCCATAAGACAGCCTTCAGGTGTAATAGTGGATGTCGCTTCATTTATTGTTCCTTTTTTGCAATAGAAAGTGTAATAGCGTAAGGATACTGAAGAATAAATTAATGCCTATGTAATTTAAATAACCATAGTTCATTTGTCAGAAAGAACAATGGGAAATGCAGCCTTCTGTGGCTGCCATCACTGTGCCGTTCAATGCTGTAATTGCTGCGGCAGTGTTCTGCCATGCAGGGAATTGCGTAGACACTGTACAGAAAAGGAGTTCCCTTGATGTCGTCTTCTCTTTTACATCTGGGCAATGAAGCCTGTCAGCCTCACCTCTGTACGCTGAATGGACCGGAATTTCTCATGCAGGTCTATCACTCAGATGAGTTGGCGGTAGTGGTGTGTAGTCAACACGGCGCAAACTGTTGCTGAAATTCAGAAACAACTCCATGATCTGAAATTGCTTGACTTTTCGTGGACAGCATGTAGCCATCACGTCGTTACAGGTAGAAATATAGGGCAAATCCTGATCAGCTCGAGTAGAAACTGTGGTACATATTTGAAATTGAGAGCTGTTTGATTTCAGCGTGCCTGTGTTGGAACAAACCCGAAGAGACAAGCAAACTGAGACAAAGAACGCCGAAACAAACTGATTTCTTCCGGGAGCACGCCCCTCTTTTTCCTTTTTCTTATTGCTTCTCAACTCTTGCTTCTTAGCTGGTACGGTACTCCACTCGGATTTCTACAGTACTAATACCGAAACAAGATTAACTGTGACAATCACCCCTTAATCTTGTTTCTTCACCTTAATCATACCAATCTTCTCACATATTTGAACTTCCAAGTCTTCCTCTTTTACCTGCACTCCCGTGCGTCGTTCCTTCCTGGGACAATACCGCCCTACCGTCTGCGCTTGCTCCATCCTGAGCCATGCACAAACCAACGCTTGCCGCGCCTCGCAACTGGACTGAACTCGTCCTTTCTTGCACGCCCGCCTGGGTTGGTGCACCTACTCCCACGGCCGCCTGGGCTTCGCCATTACCTAAGCCTCTCGTTCCTCTCTCTTGGACCAAATCTACATGTGTGTGAGGCCTGCTGGTGCCAGCAGCCTTTGCTGCATGTACGCCGTGCCCTTCATGCGCGTGGGACTCGCCGTCCCCTGCGCATCATCTAGACTTTTCGAGGCTCCGTCTGCTGTATCTCCTGCGCCAACTGCGTGCCATCTCTGGGTTCTGCCTTGTCCTTGTTTAATACTCAAATTCCACTCTGGCTCCTCCGGACTGTCCTTCACATAAATCGGTTTACAAGTTTTAAAGAAATTTTGTATAACCAGTTCGGGATTTGTTCACTTTCATCAACATATCTTTGTTCTTGTTATAGACACGCAAGAACTCATTCTGCAGCTCCACCCTGCACCCCCATTCCGCCAACAGCCTGAGGCTGAGTATGTTGTTGCACAAACTCACTATATAATATATTTCATACAACATCTTTTGATCGCCATTCTTGCATTGTAACAACATTTATCCTTTGTCTTTTATCTGCACCGTGGAACCGTCGTCAAACATGACTTTCCCCAAAATCTTCTCGTCAAGCTCATGGAACATGGAGCGATCTCCCGTCATGTGATTGCTTGCTTCATTGTTCAAGTACCACAGATCTGTGTGATCGTGGTTACCTTTCTCTGTGCGTAGTTTATGAATTATGCTCTCCTCGTTTAACATCATCATGACCAATGCCTCTTTAACACGTAAGGAGAGGAGCAGGGCAGGCTCATCATCGTCTTCACAAGCTCGGGTGAGGTTTACCTCCTCGTTCTTCTTCTTGTTTCGGCAATCCGAAGCATAGTGCCCGTACTTGTCACAATTGAAGCACTTTATGTAGCTACGGCACTCCGATGCATAGTGATCATATTTGTCACATTCAAAACACTTGATATGTGACTTGTCACGAGATCTGTCACCACCGTTTTGCCTAGCTCGTCTTCATGTCCTCCTTTGCCACCTCGCCCATGCCCGCATCCACGCTCGCGGCTTCTTAATGAGCCATGACCGTCCTCCTCCGACGGTTCCTTGTAAAACTGTCTACCATCGCTTCTTGTATCTCCCTTTAACAACATCATTTGTTCGTTACGAGATTGATACCTTTGCTTGTTACGGACTGATACCTCTTCAGTAGCTCCTCATGCGCCTTGAGGGAACCGGTGATCTCTTCGATCTTTTTTGTCTCTAGATCCGAGGAGTACATGAGCGTGGTGACAACAGGTACAAATTTTTCTAGTAGCATGCGCAGGTATTTCTTCACTGCCACAGATTCCTCCATCTTGTCTCCGAGAAGACAATTTGATTGTACAGTGAAGTCAGCTTGCCAGCGAACTCGTCCACCGATTGGGTTTCTCCCATCTGGAGATTCTCGAACTCGATGTGCAAATTCTAGAGCCGCACCTCCTTGACGCGATCAACTCCTCGTGCATCTTCTAAAGTGTCACCCAAGCCTCACGTGTCGTCTCCTTGCCAATGAGCTACCCATCATGGAGTCTGGCATCGTTGGTAGATGATGGCTAAAGCCGTCTGGTCTATCTTGTCGTCCACCTTGTCCTTTGCCTTCGGATGGACTGCACCACAGACTCTTTGAGCGCATATGTTTGTCTTCATCTTCATTGGTTACACCGGGTAATTGTCGGTCGTCAAGACAGGATATAGGAGGGAAAATAGCCCATCTCGGTCTTCGCCTTGTCACCCATGATCTTCAGATAACACCAAGATCAACAAGCATTGATACCAACTGTTGGAACAAACCCGAAGAGACAAGCAAACCGAGACAAAGAACGTCGAAACAAACTTGATTTCTTTCGGGAGCACACTCCTCTTTTTTCTTTTTCTTATTGCTTCTTACTTCTTCCAAAATCTGATTACATAGAGCCTTATATAGGCATAACTATTGCTACAGTACTCAGGTTCTGTTCCACCTCGGGCTGCTACAGTTCTCCTCTCGGATTGCTACAGTTCTCCTCTCGGATTGCTACAGTACTAATACTGAAACAAGATTAACTCTAACAGACTGAAACACTTCAAATTCTCAAAGGACGTTTGCAATCACCGTTGAAGAGTAGTAATAGTCCAAAGTGAACGGTTCTATGATATACAGCTCAGCTAGAACGTTATGAGAGGTCACCAACATCACATCATTCCATAACAATCAAAAGATAGTCAGATAGAGGTAGAAAGCTGAATGGCTAACACCAATGTAGTCTTCCCATGAACAATGAACACAAAGATAATGACAAGGCGATTTACGATAATGACAAGGCGATTTACGCATCAGCATCTGGAGCAAAGCTTTCATTCAGTGATTTTTAGGAAATGCTCACTCCATGGACTTTACAAGTCCCAACATTTCCAATTTTTTGGCCGTGTGGTTGTTACATATCTGGAATATTATCCTATATAAAAGCTACAAATAAAGGAAAACAGAAAAAGAGACACTATAAACAGAACTTACGCAAAATCAGAACGAAGCCAAGAGCCAAAACATGATAAGAGCTGATGTACCACTTAGAGCCCAAGACAGAAAAGCAAATGCTGTAGCGAGTTCAAATCTCCCACAAGGGAGTTGGGGATATCTTCTGCAGAATAACACGTCCCTTTCAAAAAGAACTATTACACCACCAGCTGAGCATGATGCAGCGAACGACAGAATTGCAGTAACCTGCATTGCATAGATGGATTCCATTAGTGTTTCTGAAAGCACTGAATTAATTACAGAATGTGGTTAGATGGATGCCATCCTAGTGAACACAGGGCATATATTCACACAATTTGATAGATAACTAATTCAAATAAGACTGTATGTCATGCACAGATCCGATATTTCTTCTATGTCAAATTAGTATGACCATTTGGCTGACACCAGGATGCATTAAGTGGAAAAAATAGAGAGCATGAATAATTTCACAATAAGTACAGCAAGCCAAACTCCCTTGAAGTACAAACTTACATAAATTTAAGTGTGCAACGATAAACTATCCTAAAAAAAGAGCAATAATCAGCAAGAGTTTCCCAATCTACTGTCACTTTAAAATGTCACCCATGTAATATGTGTGCTTGCAGCCGTGCATGCATCTTGAAAGGGAGAGGGAGGGAAGAACAAAATCAGATGATGATCACTAACATAGTAAAACTCGATGTGTAACTGCCTATATTTCCGTAGCATTGCAGCAAAAGAAAAGACGCCTGGAATAATCATTTGATTTGGTTTGTCATATAGTAAGTTTCAATGCTTGTCAGAAAACAATCTAATGATATATGGTATGTTATAGTCTATCACAATTCACAAACAATGAAGTAGAGTACATGTAAAAAAGAAATCGGAGAAAGTAGCTATGTGACCAGAGTTTCAACGGGAGTTTTATCATTACCCAGTCTCCAACGACAAATAAGCTCACTAGAACGGCATTGTTGAGATCCCTTTTGACTTTAAGGGCATATCCATCAAGGCATGCAAGTCCCAAGCTCCACAATGCTTGTAGTCCCATTGACGCAATCAAGTAGCTGAAATTTGAAAGCCACAATAAGCTCATTACAGGACTCAAAAGGCATCCTTTATTAATACCCTACTAAATACTAGCAAATAAGGCATGAATGCACTAAAGTTGTTATAAAATGTAGGGCTTGCTAAGATGCACCACATATCTCACACGACCAACAGGCGACAGCATATCAAACAAAAGGGGATTTTTGGACAGCATTCACCGATGCAAGCGGCATTAAAACCACCATTCCAATCTTCTCGTAAGTTGTAACTTACATATTTTCTCAGACTACATGCATAACTGGAAGTGTAATGATTAACTTGATATCTTATCAATTAACTTGATATCTTCTCAAAACTTCTTAGATTATGTAAACACCCATTCCAACGAAAGCATAGTTACAGTGGAAGGCTGGCATTTCTGCAATTCTACTCACAAATTACCAAAGCCCCTAGTAAATTATCCATCTCTCACTCCACTAAAAGAAAGGCCATCTTGAATTACTTACAACATATCACGGATTCACGACAAATGATTCAGGGCAAAAATGGTACTCCTCACTGCGCCCCAGCCGAAATTCCCCACCCAAGGCGCCATCTGCTACCCGCATTGTTCCATGAGAGTCCAACAGCACTGCACAGATCAACCAACTTGCCGCCTAGGGTTCGCAAGAACAAACCCACCCCCAAGAATCCCCCGCCCCCCAAACCAACAGAGCACGAGGCTATGCGACGACGGTACCAGAAGGCGGTGTAGCTGGCGAAGCCGAGCGCGGACGCCATGACGCTGATGGACGCCGCGGCGAAGGCGGCCTGCCCCACCCGTAGCAACAGCCCGCCCCACGTCCCGGGCCTCCCCGCCAGCTCCCTCATCTCCGCGGCTCCCCCCCTTCCGCCCCACCTCTCACGTCCCGCCGCCGCCGCCCCCTCAGCGGCCGCCCCGATCAGCCATGCTCGCGCGGGTGGATTACTACCGCCGTTAATCCGATCGGGTCGGTTGGTTGGTTGGGTAGGTGTGCCGTGCGCGGATGGGAGGAAATCGCACTTAACCACTGGCTTTAGGTGAGACTCGAGGAGGAGGGGATTTAAGAAAAGTGATGTGGGGTAACGAATATTGGATGGACGCGACGCTGGCTGGCGCCACGGCGGTGGAGTTGGTGCGACGGTGACGCGCGCGCGCGCGGGTCCGGCCGCGGATCCCAGATGCAACGCAACCGCATACGACGCGAAGAAAAGAGCGCGGTTGCTTGCGTTGGTGGTTTCCGAATTCTGTTCGATCTGATGGTTGGGGTTAGCCGAGAAGGTGGGAGTGAGCAATCTCTTGATCAAGTTTTCTAACCGCAGGCCGTACTGCAGGCCTTTGATGGGGAAAAAAGATCGTGCAGTGAGGTGTTCTTGCGTGGATGTGATAAATGGATTGGAGTAGGAATTACGCACGATCAAAATTTCTATAAATGCAACCAGTGAGCAAAATCCGTACAGATTGGGTGACCTCAGCAGCAAACGGAGCTACAGCCTACAGATAGAAATACCTGGTACAGTGACGATATCTGGTTTATACACACGGGACGTCACTACACATGATCTACGAGCCCGCCGCCGCAGCGCTAACAAGAAAGGTTGAGGAAGGATTGATCGGCATATGAATGACAGCTTGAGAGCTTGATCGGGTGTGAAAACCACCGGATCGAGTGTCGTATACAGAGCGATGACATTGTTCCACGGGACCAGTCCGTTGTAAAAATGTATACCAATCACAGTCCGTTGTAAAAATATACTCAAATTTTGGACTCTTAGATCTAGATTCAATAGATAGATCACTTTGGCTCCTCTCCTCTCATCTGAGTATTATTTTTTAGATGTTGGATTTTTACATAAGTTATATACTAGTTTTACATAAATTAAATTATGTAAAAAATAGTGTGATTGTTTGTAAAAAAAGGAACAAAATAAACTATAAAAAACACAACAAAAACTACAAAAAAAACATGCATGTTCATTTATATTGCAGCTCTCGACAACCCTAAACAAATTGATTACTCATCAAGCATAGAATGGATTAAAAAAAATCGAGTACTCCTAAACAAAAAAAACACCTAAGTACCCTTTAGCAAATTCCTATTCGTTGATGCTACAGTGCTGTTCATATACTTAAAAAAATCGTGCAGCGACCATCTACGGTGTGCAGAGGATCCGGAGTTCAAATCTTTTGCATGCTCCGCCCGCACGCTTTGGTGCAGCCTCGACCACCACTCTTGGATTGTATCTGTTGCCGCTGGTTTGGCCCGCTGATTCCTCGGCCACAAAAGCAATGAAAACCAGATTTGCCGAGCAACATTGCACTGAATCAGCAGGTGTTCTATTGTCTCTTGTTCTTAGCTGCACAAGACGCACCATCGCTGGCTTGGCAGCAGGGGAAAAAATCGGTGGTAACCGGTCCGGTAATAAAATACCAGTCCGAAAAATTTAAAATTGTAGCAAAAAGTGTTACTATATGATTGTATTTGAGCTAAATTAACGAAATTAAATTTTATTGAATGAAACAACAACATGAAGGTAGTAGAGGGCACCAATACAAACACATGGTACTTCAGTACCATGGTGTTCGCATTGTCGACGACATCGGTGACATTAAACTTCCTCCTCGACGCTCATCGGTTGTATAAGTAGTTGAATTTTATCGTGTTGTGATGTTGTATTGATTGCTAACTAGCTAAATTGTATCAAATAGAGTTGTTTTCTTGTTCACCGGTAACCGGTCAATTTTGGCCGGTGGAGAATTCAAATGTTCGTTTGACGAAATTTGACTGTTTTAAACCGTCCGATAACCGGTTCAGGGAAGGTCTGATATTTTCTTTGAATCCGATTTTTGAATCTTGCTTGGCAGTCCTATTCTTCACAACCCTGCGGCTGCCCAGCAACGATCCTGTAGAGCTAACCAATTGATGAAATTCGGCCGGGCTACTTTGGAATTGAATGGTGTTTTTGCTCTTGTCCTAACATTACTAAGATTTTGTGTGTTGGAACCTCAAGTATCCTCCTGTTTCATCATTCATTCTGAACTCAAAACTTTCGTTTCTTAATTGATTAGGCAGAGCTCCTGCATCCAAAAAGGAAAACCGCAAAAGTGAACACTGAAACATGTATTGTAGTTATATTCTTGTGCTTTTCCGCGGTTGGACCGACAAAGACGATTAGAGGGGGTAAATAGGAGTACATACTCTTCTTCAACCCTGACAGTATTCAACTTCTTCTTCACTTCAATAGCTATGGAAACTATGAAGATCAGAAACACAAGCACAGTAGAAGTCTTACATTGAAACTAAAAATTCGAAGCAAAATCCTCATGGTCGGTTTGACCACAAAGAATGGGCCGATCTGACCATGGTCCGGCCGATCAGACCGCCTGAGGTAGGGCAAGCAGCCCGCGAAGAACTCGAATCCACCTAACTTTTGATTCTGATATCCAAATCCCCCGAGATTTCAACCATAGATCATAAAGAAGGCCGTGAACCTATTCCAATCAACGATCGAGATGATCGAAGTCAAGGTTCCACGAATTTTTTGGACGAGGACAAGGAGACACAAAAACCGAGAAAATTCAAACTTTGATCCAAAAGCTTGGTCGTGGGTGGAATATGGTTAAGATGACCCTAGATCAATTCCCATAAGTCATAGCAAGCTACATCATAGCAAAAGACCCAAGCAAAACCAAAGGAACACAAAAATCCTAATGATATCAAAGAGAGAGTAAGAACAAAATAGAACTCATCTTGGGGTAAACCTTGCTTGGATTAGTTCAAGATATTATTGGTTTATAACTACTCCACTGTGGAGGACAAAAGCTCAACACTTGAGCACTCAATCAATCCATCTCCCTCAAACCCTAGCCTCATCTATCTCCACTTTCCCAAATTATAAATTAGGGTTTCTTCACATGAGAGGGTTGAGTGCAAATTCTGCACTTATCGGGCGTCCGTTAAGCTCACACACAAATGGATCTACACCCACGCACGCTTCTCAAAGCGGATAACAAACTCGGTCTCCCGAATCCGTCTCTTCGTGAACTCTGTCTTCTCTTGGCCTAAACTGTCTCTTCTTGTGTCGTCTTGCGCCGCGCTTTCTCCAAGGTCTGCACCTGGTATTTTGTCAAAGATACCAAAATACCCCTTCTTAATCCTTCTACAAAGATCAACTCTAATCGTCGTAAAGCAATCCCATGTTTCGCTTTGTGTAGGTTGATCAATGATTCTCTTCATGTCGTCAAGTCTCTCCCATCCGGCTCCCACCGAAACCATCATGCCACTTGCACTGACCTCCAAGCCGTTTGATGCAACTCGTCACACCAAACATCACGTTTGGTCGTTCTTATCCATCTTGCGGCATGCTTGAGTTCAACTATTTCACCCGGTATCCTTAATTGATTTGGATCTCAGTTGTATCCTTGATTGTTCTGGATCTCAGCTCTCCTAGCCTAGTCCCGACCATCCTCGCCGTTGACCATCATTCACTCTAAGCCACCTACAAAACAATAGACCAAAAAATGGATTTCGGGCACAAGTTCTTCGCAATTTGACCCACGTTAGCCAAAATATGCATCATGCAAAACCTATGCACTGAATCCTATGACTTTAGCCAATTCCACGAAATCCACTGCCTTCCTGACACATTAACTATTTCTGGCTGGTCAAACCGCCAGCCAGCCGGTCAGACCGCCCCACGGGTCTGATCGCCAAACAACGGCTAGTCAGACTACTAGGGACTCATGAAATTTTTGTAAGTCTCTAGACTACACTCTCTTTGAAAATTTCAAGCTCTATCTAGTTTTACCTCGAAACTCCATTTTCAATGAGACCAAGTGCAAACTTATCCTCTCACCTTCCTACATACGTGATTTTTGGTTGATTAAAAAAATACAACTTTTCAAATTTGGCCGGTCTGACCATTGTATGTGACCGATTTGACCATCGTGCCTCAGCCGGTCTGAACACCAGCCCAAGGCCGGTCAGCCCACATGGGCAATCAAACCACCAATGACCTCACAACAGCAGGAACTACCCGAAAATGAGGGTTTCTTCAAACACCTGGATGCCATTGCCAATTGTTTCATCACACTAAGATTAGGATCATCTACCTATGATCTCCACAATCTCTCACGCAGCATGGCCAAGCGCGACGACTCCTGGATACCTTCCAGCCAAGTGATCTTCCTCACAGAGACGTGCGAAGGTTGGCTCGCCTTGTCGTTCCTCCTGGCGTAGATCGTCAGGCGACAAATCACTCCACGGTTTTGTCCATTCACCGTCCAGTTGTTGTTGGATCACCGTCATGCAATGTATCACACGTCTTGTATCAGTGGCGGAACCATGGGGGGCAAGCCCGCCCCGGGCGGATCTCCCTCGTAGATTTTTCTTCTCCCACATTCGTTTCGTTTCCACCTTCTCCCCAGTGCACAGTTGCGTGAGGATTTCGGGAAGAAGAGGAAGGGAGGGATGGGGATGGGGATGGGCAACGTGGGCGGCTCTGTGCCCACAGCCTTGATAAGGAAGAGATAGCCAACATAGACGTATCCCAAGAAGAAATATCCCTATGGTCCAAGTGAAAAGGTCGTTCGTTGTGTGTATGCAGTTGTCTTTGTCACCATATAGTGTTTAGCTAGACATGAAGCAAAGTGGAAGTTAGTTGAGAGACTAGCCACGGATCATATGTACGTTGAAGAAACCAATTTAAGTGGGTCAAATCTGCGATTCTTGCTTCACTAGCACATCTCATGATTCAATCCATGAGGATTCGGGTAGGGAAGCGAAAGGCATCAGTGAAGCCGGCGGCCAAGCCAAATGCACATTAGGTAGCTCTAATTCCCCATTCCTCCTGTCGACCGTCACCACTCTTCAACACCCAGTCCCTGTCCGACTGTCCACTCCACGGCTCCACATTCCACGGTGCAGCTGCCGCAACGTGACGCGGGAGGACACTAAGGCTCGGCCACGTGGGGGCTACGGCGTGGCCCGCGCATAGCGAGGCTGCGGCGTGGCGTGGAGCGGCGTGAGGCGGCGACTGCAGCCTGAAGCGCGCGGCAGCGCGCGGCATAGGGACTGCGGTGCTAGCAGGGGCTGAGGCGTGGCGTAGGGGTTGCGGCGTGAGCGGGGGCTGGGGCATGGCGTTGGGCTAAGGTTGCGGTGCGGCACGGGCTATGGCGGTGGCACGGGCAGGGGTGAGACTTGATGCGGCGTAACAAGCCACCAAGCGAGCACAGCAGGTTAGTCCTCGCCCCAGGTCTCCTAATTTCCTGGTTCTTCCACTGTGTGTATAACCAAAAGATACACTACTTTTTCTACAATAGATAGTGCAGGGTCAGCACGAAAAGCCTACCTGGCAAGAACCACGAACCACTGACATATTTCGGAGCTAAGTTCGCGTCTTGGCAAATATACAAAGGAGCTATCTAAGTATGTGTAGGATCTGCTGAGGTTCAGAGAGAAACTAGCTAGTAATCGAGGATTGTTGAAATAAGTAGGATAGTATCTTCTTATGGTCCCCCGATTTTAACCCAGTATTATGGTCGATCAGATTTTTTTAGATAATGGAAGAGAAAAAAAACTCTCACAGTCTCTGTAGCAAGAATGCACACAGTCTAATTTATTATAAAAATCCAAGTTCCAAAGTAGCCAAAAAAATAAAAGTGACTCGAAGCCTTACAACTATAAGACAACTGAACTTTAAATTCAATCATTACAAATCATGTGACTACACCGCCACCCATGATTGTTAATGCTTCGCCACATACTCCAACCTGACACTGCTGCTCAACATGGACTCCATTTGGGTCGGTTTCTGCATATTTGCCCATACCCTCATCCAGTGCCCACTCAATAAGATAACCTGCAAGGGATTAGTAATAGCTTTTTTTTTTATCAAAAATAGCATCATTCCGATATAACTAAATAGACCAACATAAGGCACTAGCTCCACAAGGAGTTGTGTTTTTAAAAAGTTTGGAATACCGGCTAACAAATTCCCAAACATATTGACTATATTCACAGGAGGAGATAAATTAAATGCATATTGAACAGCCCACCAAACAAGATGCGAAAGGGACAGTTAATAAAAAAATGTTGAATTATTTTCTCTAAAATACAGAAACACCACTTTTTGCTTCCCCTCCAATTTCTTTTGAACAAATTATCTTTAGTTAATACTACCCCTCTTTTGAGATATCATAGGAATATTTTTACTTTTAATGGAATTTTAAGTAACCAAAAAGTGTGTCTAATGGGGGCTCGATAATTTCCAATAAGTGCTGCATATAAAGACTGTACTGAAAACAGTCCATACTTGTTCAAATTCCATCTAAAAATATCATTTTGAAATTTTAATTGTAAATTAGCAATTCTTAAAATAAACTCATTCCAAGCCTGTAACTTAGGCCCAATAATAGGTCTACGAAAAGAAATATTTAAAGGAACCGATCTCATAATATTTGCTATTGTATCATCCTTTTTCCTCACCATATGATAAATGATTGGATATTGTCTTTTTAGTGGAGAATCTCCTAACCAAATATCTTCTCATAACTTAGTTTGCATTCTATTTTTAACCTGGAATGAACCAGAGTGAAAAAAAAGATCCTTAAATTTCATTAAACCCATCCAAAAGTGGGAAGTCCCAAGCTTGTTAAACACATGCGAAAGACTCTTCTTACCCAAATATTTCCTTGTTAACAAAGTTTGTCATACCCCTTCTTCATTAAGCAACTTAAAAAGCTATTTCCCTAGTAAACTTGTATTTTTTATGTCTAAGTTCTGAATGCCTAGACCGTCCTGCTCTTTGGGTGTACACACTAAACTCCATTTAGCAAGTCTATATTTCTTTTTATGACTGTCACTTTGCCAGTAAAATCTAGATATATAAAAATCAAGTCTTTTGAGAACCTCTTTAGGAATCTTAAAAAAACAACATAAACATAGGCAAGCTACTTAACACCGAGTTAATAAGTACTAATCGTCCACCAACAGACACATTTTTTCCTTTCCAACTGCTAAGTTTCTTTTCAACTCTATCTTCAACCCATTTCCAATCACTATTCCTTAATTTTCTATTGTGAATTGGAATACCTAAGTACCTGAAAGGGAAAACACCCACTTTACAACCAAATAATTGAGTATACTGCGGTTCAACTTCTTTGACTTTGCCAAAATAAAAGATTTCGCTCTTGTAAAAATTAATCTTTAAACCTGATAATTGTTCAAAGACACACAGAAGAAGTTTGAGATTTTTTGCTTGCTCTATGTCATTATTCAAGAAAAGGATAGTGTCATCAGCATATTGTAATACTGATAGCCTATCATCAATCAAATGAGGAATTACTCCCGATATAAGACCTTCTTTAGCTCTTCAAATAAAGATGGCTAGCATGTCCACAACAAGATTAAAAAGAATTGGGGAAATAGGATCGTCTTGTTTAAGACCTTTCTGAGTTTGAAAAAAAAAGACCTTAAATCATCATTAACCTTTATTACAACACTCTCTCCCTTAATGAAACTCTCCACCCAGGAACACCACTTAGATGAAAAACCTTTCATCCTCAAAGTTTGAAGTGAAAACGGTCATTTTACTTTGTCATAAGCTTTTTCAAAATCAAGCTTGAGCACAATCCCATCCAACTTTTCTTTATGCAGTTTATGAACGGTTTCATGAAGGATAACAACTCCATGAAGAATGTATCTTCCTTGCATAAATGCTGTCTGGGATGGTTTAATAACCTTATGCACTACGTTAGTAATTCTATTAGTTGCCACTTTAGTAAACACTTTAAAAATAATATTTAGAAGACAAATAGGTCTATACTGCTGTACTTGTTTAGCATCCGCTTTTTTGAGAAGCAGTGTAATAATCCCAAAATTCAAGCTAAAAAGATGCATAGAGCAACTATGAAAATCGTGAAATGTGGCCATTATATCATTTTTAATAACTTTCCAAAACACCTAATAAAACTCTACTGGGAAACCATCTGGCTCAGGTGCTTTGTTATGCCCAGGGTCGATCAGATATGGCACCTGAAATAACAGGTTAGTATGAAGTATTAGAAGTTATCTTGAATGGAGGATGCTAAAACAATTTGCAGACATATTGCGCATAGAGGCTGCATTCCAATAAAAGAATACGAGGCAACATGTGTGAGTATCAGATCTTGTCGTCGAAATAATTTAGTTGCTGTTCTAACTTCAAAACAATTCGTGTTTCAAAGTGCATCATGTGGCTCGCTTTACCTGTTTAGAACCTGATCCTTAGAAGCAAATCCATCTTTGAGGATCCCTCTCACACGTTCTGGAGGACATAAGGAAGCTCCAATTCACAGAGGGCCTCGCGGACAATCCTGGCATACTAAATCACCCACATATGAGAAAGAAAAAGAGCCAACTTATGTAAAAAGGGTAGCAAGGAGAGGAGTGGTTCTTACAGTATTGTTCTCAAACGAGAAGAGTTCCAACTTCTCTGCAGGAACCACACCAGCTTTGCTCCGCAATGTCATTCCTCTTCCAGCTCGAAGACGAGTAGGCACCAGGAGAAAGAAAAAGGGCCAACTTATGTAAAAAGGGTAGCAAGGAGAGGAGTGGTTCTTACAGTATTGTTCTCAAACGAGAAGAGTTCCAACTTCTCTGTAGGAACCACACCAGCTTTGCTCCGCAATGTCATTCCTCTTCTAGCTCGAAGACGAGTAGGCACCAGGAGAAAGAAAAAGAGCCAACTTATGTAAAAAGGGTAGCAAGGAGAGGAGTGGTTCTTACAGTATTGTTCTCAAACGAGAAGTGTTCCAACTTCTCTGCAGGAACCACACCAGCTTTGCTCCACAATGTCATTCCTCTTCCAGCTCGAAGACGAGTGGGCACCATCCTGAGAAAATTGTACTGCAAAAATATGGAGATGGCTTGAGAAAAGCATAGGATGACAAGACATTTGTCTAGCATTAGTTTGGAGCAGTAGTTTTAGATATTCCAACATCAACATATCATAGACAAGCATATTAGCTCTCTTACCTATGAGAGGTAAAATTGTCATGGGCGTGGGCCCAGGGGAGCTACGGTCAAGCAAGGAAACGCATGCATGCATATCTTTATATTAGGAATAGTTAAATGCATATATTTATATTAGGAATAGTTAGATACATATCTTCGTATTAGGAATGATTAGATACATATCTTCATATTTAAAAAGTATGGATATTATCTTATCCTTAGTTGATTGGTTGCATTAGATATGATAATTTTCATATTGTTAAGGGCTAACCTCATATATATATATAAAGCGAGGAGTCACACCATTCATAGGAAACAAGCAAGAAAGAAAGAACAAAGTTCATCCTAGTCTTAGTCCCCACTCTCCCCAAGCACGCCACCGCTGCCGCTCGGACATCCTCTTGACAGTGTTTACCCCTATGATCTAAGGACCATAACAACTTGGTATCAGAGTCACCTGCTGCATCTTCATCCATGGACAGCGGTGGTATCGATCTCGCCAAAATTGATGAGATCATCGCATAACTACGACAACTGAAGGCGATCAGTGAAAAGCAAGAGGCACATGGTGCGCAATTGGCCATCATCAACTTCCGCCTTGACAACTACGATGAGCGTATCACACACTTGGAGAAGGCCAAGGCCGGAGAACTGAGGACCGTCACACCAAGTGACGGCTTGCTCAGCGTAGCCCCCGTGATCGCTGCCTCAGGGGCGATGGTTTGCCAGCACGACCCATTGCTGCGCCCGCCGCGCATGGCAATTGTAGGTATGGTACCAAAGCATGTCGTTGTCCCGTCGACGCCTACCATGTGTTGCGAGCTCGCGGCAAGCCAACAAGCGAGATCTGTCGATTCTGGTGGCGGCGCCCACGACTGCCGCCATGCGCCAATGCCTATCGTGTCAATCACAAATTCACAATTATGTCGGAGCTTGGTGGTGTTGCCACGGCTTTCGTAGCCAACTATGGTGTTAGTGGAGCATGTGTGTCGCTTGCCACGTCGTCTACTGAGGCGACCGCAATCTTCACGACACAACCGGCCAACGACGTGCCTTTGGAGGTGTGGTGTGCGACGGGTAATGTGTAGGAGGTTGTGACATCGTCATGTCTCTCGCACATCCATTGCGTCTCGTGGCAGGAAGGGGAACATGAATACCCCACACTAGTGGCCCTCGTCGACAGCATCTTAGCCAATACCAGGCAGCGTTAAGGCCCCCGCACCGTTGCTGTCAACCAACGTCAATAGCCTAGGGCTGCAGCCATGGACACCACCCTGCAGCTCAAAGGACGAGCTGCTTGTCCGAGAGGGATGAAGTGTCATGGGTGTGGGCCCAGGGGGAGCTACAGCCATGCAAGGAGGTGCATGAATGCATATCTTTACATTAGGAATAGTCATATGCATATCTTTATATTAAAAATAGTTAGATACATATCTTCATATTAGGAATGATTACATGCATATCTTCATATTTAGAAAGTATGGATATTATCTTATCCTTAGTTGATTGGTTGCAGCCATGGACACCACCCTGCAGCTCAAAGGATGAGCTGCTTGTCCGAGAGGGATAAAGTGTCATGGGTGTGGGCCCAGGGGGAGCTACAGCCATGCAAGGAGGCGCATGCATGCATATCTTTACATTAGGAATAGTCATATGCATATCTTTATATTAAAAATAGTTAGATACATATCTTCATATTAGGAATGATTAGATGCATATCTTCATATTTAGAAAGTATGGATATTATCTTATCCTTAGTTGATTGGTTGCATTAGATATGATAGTTTTCATATTGTTAGAGGCTAACCTCATCTATATAAAGGAAAGCAAAGCTAGATACCTCTGAAGGAGTCCAAAAGAAGGAAGAAGGGAAAGTACTTGCCTACTTGGATCAACAAGAAGTGTATAAAAAAGACACCAGTTCAGTGACCCTAAGGAAGATATGAACAAAGACTTTATGAACTTTCCAGGTATCTGAATTTCTATTCAACTAAAGCATTGCCACAGCTATATGTAAATACAGAATAGACGAAGACATACTACTCCTTCCCTCCAATTTTCTTGGCCACATCTCTATGCCTCAGTGATCCTTTTGGGCAAGGATAAACATGCATTTAGTTAATATTTGGGGGCGAAGTTATTAACTAACAAAAAGACCACATTAGAATACTACATGGATAATCCAGACAAACAACTCTCCTTGACATATATTGCTTCACAAATTACAAGCTTACATCAGCACAATTCCTTCAAAAAAACTATAATGCAAGCAAAGCTATATTAAATTGCATAATTTTTCTAGTCATTGATTTATAATCTCACAATTGCAAAATTGAAGGAAGTATTTTAAGAAGTAAGAACACCTCTGCAGAAAGATCAAGCTCGGTCATGGCCTCACGAACTCTCCTACAGAAGGGGCATGCCTCTATTTGAAGGACAACAAAGGATTTCATCAGTAGAATATTAAAACTCCTAAAGTTGCATGCCTACAAATCAGAACCAACAGATTGTTTTACCGAACTCATACAGTTGCAGAGTCGGAGCACTCGTCGTTGCATCAATGTTCTCTCTGTTACTAGTAGCCACACTTGATCCCCATGGAAGTCTAGCTAAACTTGAAAGTGAAGATGTAGTAACCTGACAAATAAATGTAACAACCGATGGTCCATGCTTCTTAAGTCGACGACTAGTCGACAAGTTGGTGGAGAAGAACCGACTGGACCAGACGAAGGGCGGTGGCAAGTCGGGCGACTTGGGGGGAGGAACGTGGGGTCCAGTTGTCAGAGGCAGTGGACAGTGAGGGAGGGAGGGCACCGAAGGGAGCTCATGCGCAAGTCCCAGATCCATTCGTCGCCCTCGGAGGAAGCTCCCACCGCGGTGCTGTCGAACCCGGGAGCAAAGGATCCCGAATTCTCTGTGTTCATACACCGGTCCAGGATTTCCAGTGTACACAGTCTCACAAAAATAGATATCACATTCATATCACGAAATCGTAGATGACATTAAATAAATAATTGCTTAATACAAAAGAGTCTGAATAACAATATCAAATGTTAAATGATAAACACAACGGAAACATAATAATAGAGGTGAGCCACACGATGCGCCACAGGCAATCATGCGGGTCAAAGGCCTACTCGTCAGGATCCTCACTTTGTCGGGTAGAAGTCTTCTCTGAATAAGATTTATTCAGCAGGATGAGCACAACTTCGTGCTCGCAAGTCACACCAATATTGAATTAAAATGCATGCATAAGGTAACAAGTGAGTATGGCGGGGTTGTTTTGCATAAACAGCATTTTCAGTGTAAATAATCATAGTAATTTTCTAAGGCAGTTTTATACTAAGACAAAAATCATATTTTGAAATGACAATATTATAATGTGGATAACCTCCAATGATTTAGTGAAGAATCCCCTCCTAACACTTGGCTTCCCCAATTTTTCATAAGGATTGACCATCCTCGGCATTTAATAAAGCATTTAAAACCAAAAATAATTCTAACTTTAAGTGGCCACTGCTAGCATGTCCATGACCGCGGGCCTTCTTATTCGAATAGTTTTGGTGTAACATCCCAATTTTAGGCTTGTGTTTCAAATGTAAGAAAATGAGGAAATTAAAACTTTTTCTTACATCCTGTATTTCCTATTGTACCAAGCGGGTATTGTACAAGAAGTTATGGAAATCTGAAGTCACAAGTCTTTTGATCCCAATCTTGAACTTTCAAAAACAATCTTGTCAAACCTCTTGATCATCTCCTGAAACAATTTTCCTAAGTTCTTGAGATGGTATGTGACCCCTCTGAAAAGTTTCACAATTTTGGAAATTGTTTGAATATTTTGGAGGCAGTCAAACCAATTCAAAATCTAGTCAAACCTTGGGCCAGTGCCTTGTTAAATTTTTGGAGGAAAATCCTTAGCATCAAAGCCTCTGAAAATTTTATGTTAGGTCCTCGTTTGAGCTAGCAAGCTCCTGTAAAAAATTTCATAATTTTTGGAGTTGGTTTGCTGCCTCAAACAATTCTTCAAAGAGCAGCTCCTTCGAAAAAACCCAGAAAGACTAAGTTTGGTTGAGTCAGACTCGGACTCGGACCCGAGCCCAACTCAACCGACTTGGTTGGACCATGACGCCAGCGCCACCCTCGGGCTCGAGCTTTTGCGCGCGCAGCAGGCTGAGCTATTGGATCTCAATCCGGCGCTCCGACCTCTCCAGCGATCGAGGAGCTCTTGGCGCCTCGGTAGCCGAGTGGTCAAGCGCGGGATGTCCATCGTGTGGTTCACGACCTCCCCACTTCGGTGATTCTTGGTCGTCCAGGACCTCCCCGAGCACATCTGGGACGTCCAGGACCTCTCCCTCGGCTCTGTTTCTTTTCCTCTAGACCTCCTCGAGCCCTGGTCATCATGGTTTTTCCCGCACCCATGCGTGTGTCGATGTGAGCGATTGGGAGCGATGGCACATCACTTTGCCCTTCCCAACGTCTCTTTACGCCATGCATTAAATGTGTCGGGAGCTTAGCCTAGAAGTCTTCCCTACCTACTGCTCTTGTCAAATCTAGCAAGTCATGGCGGGGCATGGACTTTGCTCACGGTGGGCTTTGCCTAGCCTTGTCAAGCGCCCGGCTATGTATAGCGGTGGTTCCTTCCTCCTTCTCTTTCCGTCACTTGGTGCCGTTTAGACTCTCTCGATTGTGAGTGTGAGCCCCAAACACGAGCACCGTGAGCCCTTCCTTACCTCCATTGTCACCTTTGGAGCTCCTGCGGCTCGAGCTCGGTGGTTCCATCAACGCTCTTGCTGTTTTTCTTGTCATCTCGAGCACCTCGAGCATTCCCTAACTCGTTGTGTTTGACCTTCCACGAGGTTGACAATTTGGGAGGCGCTTGTCGGGGTCGAGTCGCCTTCGTCTCCATCTCGGCAAGCTCTTCACCGCGGGACTTCATCGACCTCCTCCAAGTCCCTCCGTCTTCCTCTGGACCTTCCCTACACTCGGGTGAGTCCATTTTAGTCCCTTAGGGCTTAGGGTCTAGCTAGCTCATTTCGTGGCGCTCGGCTTGGTCATTTCGGTTTTGCGAAACACTTATCCTCCGTCATTCTCGGCTCGCGGCGTTTAAAACGTCGCCGCCGTCGAGTGTCTCCGCTAGGTCGCGACAATATTGCGAGTATATCGGTGCCCTTGGTGGCGGCGGCGAGTCCCCATCGCGGCGGCAAACCGTTGAGCCCGCTCGGGATTTCTTGGGTTCAAAACCTCCGTTTCGTCACTTTCTTAGGACATCATCAATGCCCCATTTATTGCTAATCATTGGGTGCATTAATCACATCTTAAGCTGTGCCATTGTGTCATCGACAGGTGGGCCATGGGCTTAGAAGTTAAATCCGGAAGTCTTTTGGCGCCCTTTTAGGTTCATTCATTGCCAATCTTCGGGAGCAATAAATTTGTCTTAGCCGCCCCTTTTTGTCATTTGTCAGGTGGTCGCGCCATTAAAAAACCCGGACCTCCTGTGACTAATCTTAGCCGTTCACGACCTCTCCAAGATTAGATATGGGCCTTAGGTTCTTTCACATAAAACCTCGGTGTCTAGGACCTCCTCGAGTTGATCCTAGCCGTCTAGGACCACCTTGGTTAAATCCTAGCCGCTAGGACCACTCTTGCAAAAATGACCTCCTCGAGGTCATTTTTGTAGCTCACCTTCGGGACCTCCACGAGGTCCTCTTTGCAAAGACCTCCCCTTGGTCATTATGCAAAGACCACCTCGGGACCACCCTCGGGTCGTCTTTGTAAAAGCCACCGTGGCCTTTTACAAAGAAAACCACCGCGTTCTTAGGCTCGATCCTAGCCGTTCACGACCTCCCGGTTTAGATCGGCGTTAGCTCTCATTTTGTAAAATCTTTAGCGCTCGGACCTCCCTCGCGTCGATCTGGACCGTTCGGGACCTCCTAGGTCTAATCCGTTCTTCTCCCGTTAGATCACTACCGTTTAGGACCTCCCGAGTAGATCTTGGCCATCCAAGACCTCCTCGGTTAAATCCCAACCGTTCGGGACCTCCCTCGCTTGATCGCGTCAGTTAAAGACCTCCCTCGGAGATCTAGGCCGTTGAGGACCTCCTCCGTTTAGATCCGTAGCTTTAGGACCTCCCCTTGACTCTGGACCGTTAGATCTAGATCTAACGGGCTGAACCTCCTCTGTGAGGCTTAGTCTTAGGACCTTCCCTAGTGCTCGGGACGCGGATCTTGATCGGCGGTCACGACCTCCGATAAGCGCGAGGACCTCCTCTGCGTCTGTTGTGCATGCAGCGGTCGTGATCGTTGGATCGGATCTCAACGATCGGACCTCCCGGTCTGGGAGGAGGTCTTGTGCGCCTTGTGCTTCGAGGCTCGTGGCCGTCGGACCTTGATCTAACGGCCCGACCTCTCCTTGTCTTCGATTCGTTTGGACCTCCAGAGCTCAAAGTTTCCTAAGTCTTTTCTTTGTTTTAAATTTGAAGTGCATAACTTTGTCATTTTAACTCCTTTTGAATGATTCTAGTTGTTGTAGCTTTGTTATAGTATGAACTTTAATCGAGAATGAAATTAGGCCTGTGTTGTGTGAGAAAATGATTTAAATAGCATGATCTTGTTTAATGAAAAATGAGGCCTAGAAATTCATGAAAAATTTGTAAACCACATAACTTCCTCTCTGTAGTTGCAAAGTAAGCAAACTCAACACAGTAAATTTGGCACATAGACATGCTTTAATTTGATCTAGGCTTTGTCTTTATTCATGTCCCTAGGAAATGAGATATGCTAGTTGTAGAACTTGGAAAAATCATAACTAAATCATTTTAACTCCAAATGACCTGAAATTTTATATGGGTTACCACTATACCAGTAGGTAGCTGCCATAAAATTTCAGCTCCAAAATCTTTCTAGAAAATATTTTTGCTACAGATGCTAATTATGGTAGAAAATGAGTTTTTAAGTAATATCTTTTGCACCTCAAATCCAAATTAGGTTTTCCAGTTTCTATGTCTTGGTATATTTGTATTCTACCTTGTGTATAAATTTCGTTGTATTTGGATAATTTTTGCTTGCTCTTTTGTTCAAGTGTTGCTAGCCTTATTGGTTGTTCTTGGTTCTTTTGCCTTTTAAGCTTAGGATTAGACATTTGCGGTAACCAGAAGCGACCCTCCGCAACAAATTGAGCAACGACAAGCGAGCAAGCATTTGATCATGTTAATCCCAGTATTTTAAGTATTTATGTTGATTACAAATTCTATGTATGCATTGCTATTTTGTTTTAATAGTTGGCCTAGTAGATGCATTTCCTTAGCAAATGATTATCCTCTACTACCATGAGCCTAGGTTACTTGCTGTGATTTAGAGTTCGTGGATGGGCTCTTGTCACTTAGTAGTTGCGAATTAATTGCTTAGCCATGCTTAGTCTCGGTAGAAATGGGCGGTTATCGACTTGTCGATAACCTTGATCTATAAAACTTATTATGATTATGATTTCAACCTTGTGCCATGTCTACTTATGAAAACTAAAGCTGGAAGCAAAATGATTTAGACTTGGGCTGTGGTATGATTGGTGTGATTTTGGTGTGGCTGGAATGGTGCCGGGTCATTAAGGACCGAGTTACTTGCGCCACCGTCTTGAGCAATTTGCGTGCTAACCACACTAGAGGTATGGGACCTCTCTTGACTTAGTACTTTGGCGTGTATTGGCTCAGGGTCGCGAGGAGTCGCGGGAGGATGGAGGTGGGAGCATTGTAGTGTCAGAAAGGTTTCCCCGTAGCGGTGGTTGTCTTTCGGCTTGCAATGTAGCGTATGGGTTTCTATCCATCTGAGCGGCTCGTGGTTAATACACAAGATTGGAAATGTTTCGTAGGACTTAGCCGGGCGGCATACCTTGATAGTGTGCTTGCGGCTTGAAGGCGATGCGAAGTGTGGGTACATTGGTACACCCTGCGGGGTTAAAACTATTCGAATAGCCTCGTCTAGGTTATGGACACGCTCGCTCGCCCGTGAGAACTAGACTACAACCTTTTACAACTAAAACTTGATGGGTGAGTGCGAATGCGGGATTAGTGCTATGTTGTGGTGACTATTGGGGTAGTCACTTCAGGTGGTTCTTGTATGTACCTTTACTTACTTATTACTTTGATAATGAAACATATTTGCAAACTTGCTTTTAAATGTATTATATTATTGCAAATAAATTTGGCTTTGTGCAAATGAAACATCGGCCTCCACCTAAATAAGCTTGCATGTAGTTATGAATAGGTGCGCTATTCCACACGTCGATCTTGCGGGTACAAAGACAATCTTTGTACTCGGTTGCTTTGCTTAATTGTTTTGTTGCGAGAGGAGGAAGGTGAGCAGAGGGCCTCACTTTTGTGAGTGTGTTGTGGTAGCTTGCGGCGACTAGCTTAGCGGCCGGTCGGTTGCCTTGTGGGTGTGTGGCTAACAGTCGACTTTTGTTCTAGCCATCTTATGGCGCTTTTGCTTCATTGTCATTCTTGTATATTGATCTATTTGGCGGTCGGCTCTCTTTTGTAATAACTTTACTTTATGTCGTTGTTGAACTTAGTGATATATGTTGTATGGAAATGATGTGTAATTTTGTGATGATGTGCATATGTTGCAGTGCAGGAAACATATGTCCATCGAGAACTTAGAATGTTTAATTAGTAATGCTAGAACCATTTGGAGGTTAAGTGTTACTAGTCAAATATTCGGGTCCTCACAAAGTTGGTATCGAGCCATCTTGACCAAATAAAACCCTAGCTTGGTCGCCTTTAGGATATTTTGAAAACTCACTTTCAAATAGTTTATGAAAACTTAAGTAAGTTCTCAGATTTTACTCCTTATCTATCTTAGCTTGCTCATCTCACCTTACTCCCATTTAAGTTTTGAAAAAGTTGTTCCTCTTTTCCTTTCGAAAATTGGCCGCTATCGATTAACTTGGTTTTGGGAGAACCATGAGAGAGCTTGGAGAAAGAAAATAGGACAGCTAGCTAGTGGTGAGTAATTAAGGTAGGAAATGAGAGATAAATACAACTAAAACTTGTGGGAATAAAAGGGTAAGAAGTGATATGAGATTAGCTAATGCCTATACTCTATTAGGTGGGTATACCTTGAATTTTGGACTGGTTGGAGCTGGAAATTAGTGCTGAAATTTTGGGTCTTCTCAAACGATTACTCGTTCTTCCATACGGGTTAGTCGTTTCGGGAAGTGGATTCGGTGACTTGTGATCTCATGTTCTTTTGTGGCTGTTCGTTGGTCGTTTTAACTAAGTTTGGATTTCGGTGCTCTTGGGTCTTGAACTGTATCTAACTTGTCTTAGTAAATCAGGATGGCTGGTGGGACACGTGGCGGCGGAATCGTGGGTAGTCCCGATGAGGAGCTTCCCCTCCTCAGACCATGGCGGAAGTCCTCATGCAAATCGAGCATGTCGTTCGGAGGACCGCAGGTGTTGGAGGTTATCGCCGAGAACACCTCCACTCCCTCTGGTGCCTCGGATCGGAGGTGGTGGACACGGACGCGTGGGGGCTTGCGGAGTTCCTCGTCGCGACCTCCTACCTTCTCGGTCAGGATCCCTTGGGCGCGAACGGCCCAGCTGCGTCGGTTGGCGAAGCTCAGCGTTGCTCGATGCCGAGGCGGGAGGCGGGCGCACCGCATCCCATCGGTTGGAGGTGCGGCACTCTCATGGTGGGAGAACTTCCTCGCCATGCGGCCGCGGGACACGTGGTCTCGTGGGAGGAGTTCGTTCGACTTTCCGTCGGGCCCATGTTCCGCCGGCTGATGAAGGCGAAGAAGAAGGAGTTCCTTGCGCTCAAGCGAGCGCAAATGCGTGGTGAGTACCTCCATGAGTTCAACCATTTGGCGAGTGCGCTCTGGCGGGTGGCCAATGATGAGGCCAGCGGGAGAAGTTCATGGAGGTTTGTGCGAGGAGCTTGGGACAAGCTCTCTATTGTGGACTTCCCGACTTCGGACCTTGGTGGACAAGGCCATCATCGCCGAGCACAAGGCGAGGCGTGGCGAGTCCATAGCGCAAGTGGGAGGCCCGATGAGTGCGCGGTGGCCTCGTTCGTCCCGAGTTGGGCTGCACGGTGGCCCGTTCGCCAGCTTCACCACCGCCGAGGCCTTGGCACGGCTCCCCGTCCTCCGCGAGCGTGGCTCGATCCGTGTCGCTGCGACCAGCGGCAGTGTTCCCGCAACCCGCGGCGGCGTCACTGCTTCTCTCGCCACAACAAGGGCCACTCGCGGTAGTTGTCCTAAGAAAGCTGGGCGGCCCCTCGTCCTAACGGAGGCGGGCAAGGAGTGGTCACCACGACGAGAAGACCGGGCTTGGGAGCGGCGAGTCAACCACATCTCGGTGAGGAGGCACGAGGCGCGGGCGTGGTGTTGATGCGCTCCTTGTTAATTTGCGTCTGCTACTGATTTTATTTGACTCTGGGGCCTCGCATTCTTTTATTTCGAGGTCTTTTCTTTGTTGATTGTGGACTTCTTTGTGTTCCTTTGGGGATTCCACTGCTGATTCGCTCTCGGGTTGGAAATGAGAGGCGACCAAGTATCTTGGGATGTTCCTATCCACATCGAAGGAGTGGGATTCTTGGCGAATCTTATCCTACTCGACTCGGCGCTTGGATGTGATTCTTGGCATGGATTGGTTGTCCCAACACTTGGGGCCGTCGATTGTGCGGGAAGATTGTCTACCTCACGATCCTTGGTGAGCAGGTTGGGTTTCGCGATTGCGAGCCCCATCTTTATGTCCTTGAAGCAAAGCCGGCATTGGAGATTCACGGCGTCCCCACGGTGTGTGACTTGCGGATGTCTTTCGGAAGACTTGCACGGCATGCCACTGTTCGAGATCAGGTTTGTGATCGAGTTCTTGCCCGTACCGCCCTATTTCTAAGAGGCGTGTCGTATGCCTCCTAATGAGTTGGAGGAGCTGAAGAAGCAATGGGTGAGCTGCAAGAGAAGGGTTTTATCCGTCTAGCTCATCTCCTTGGGGTTGTCGATTATCTTTGTGAAGAAGAAGGACAAGACCTTGCGCATGTGTGTTGATTACCGTCAGCTTAATGAGGTGGCGGTAAAGAACAAGTATCCTTTGCCGGATTGATGATCTCTTGATCGGTTGGCCAGAACACGAGTCTTCTCAAGATTGACTTGAGGTGGGCTATCATCAAGTCGGGATCGGGGCGAGGATATTCCTAAGGCGGCTTTTGCTACTCGTTATGGCCTTCTGAGTACACGTCATGTCTTTTAGTTTGACTAATGCTCTGCTTTATTCATGAATCTTATGAACTTCGGTATTCATGGAGTATTTGGATAGGTTCGTGGTGGTATTCATCGATGATATCCTTATCTACTCCAAGAGTGAGGAAGAGCATGCTGAGCATCTTAAGCTTGTATTGGGCAAGCTGCGTGAGCACCAGTTGTATGCCAAATTCGACAAGTGCGAGTTACGGTTGAAGGAAGTGGCATTCTTAGGCCATGTTCTTTCAGCGGGAGGTGTGGTGTGGATCCCGGCAAGGTCGGTGATGTGCTATCTTGGGGTCAGCCGTCGATCACCGATGTGCGGAGTTTTCTTGGTTTGGCGAGCTACTATCGCGCTTTATCGAAATTTCTCCAAGATTGCAAAGCCTATGGTGAGCTGCTCAAGAAAGACAAGAAGTTTGAGTGGTCATTGCTTGTGATGTGAGTTTCGGGAACTCAAGAAGCGTGACCTCAGCCCAGTGCTTGTTCTCCCGATATTCACAAGAGTTTTGATATCTATTGTGATGCTTCTCGTCGAGTGCAGGTTGTGTTCTTATGCGGGAAGGCAAGGTTGTGGCCTATGCATCGCGGCGGTTGAGGCCTCATGAACTCAACTATCCTACTCATGACTTGGAGTTAGGCTGCGTGGTCCATGCACTCAAGATTTGGCGGCATTATCGATTGGTAACCGTTGTGAGGTGTATTCCGACCACAAGAGCTTGAAGTACTTGTTCACCCATCGAATCTGAACCTCGGGCAAAGAAGATGGTTGGAGTTGATCAAGGACTATGACATGGGTATTCGGTACCATCGGGCAAGGCCAATGTCGTTGCGAGATGCACTCGATCGGAAGGTGTATTGTAACATGTTGATGCTCAAGAGCGCGACCTACCCTCATTTGAAATTCAGCGCCTCAATTTGGGTTTGATCGAGCACGGTTCTCTTGCTACCTTGGTTGTGCGACCAACCTTGGTGGACCAAATCAAGCGGCACGCGCGACGAATGCGGTGTGAGCGAGATCAAGCGAAACATCAAGGATGGGATAGCCAAGTGCTTTTGGAGGATGAGCATGGCGTTGTGTGGTTTGGGCGGCGCCTTGTGGTTCCTAAGGTCATGGAATTGCGGGATTTGATCCTCGCGAAGCCCATGATTCTCCTTTGTCCATTCATCCGGGGCTACCAAGATGTATCGGGACCTTAAATCGAAGATGCGGTGGACCCGTATGAGGCGCGAGTTGCGAGTTCGTTGCGAGTGCGGCGTGTCTTTGTCGTGTGAAGGCGAGCATCGGCGTCAGCGAGTCTTCTTGACCCTTGCGGTGCAGTGGAAGTGGGATTCCGTTGGCATGGACTTCATCACCGGGTTGCCTCGTACTTCTTACGGAAGGATGCCTTGTGGGTCATCATTGACCGCTTGACAAAGGTGGCCCATTTTCTTCGATGCAGGCGAAGATTGATGTGAGTCGGTTGGCGGACTTGTATATATCTCGCATTGTGAGCTTGCATGGTGTACCACGAGCGATTGTGTCGGATCGTGGTTCTCTTTTCACCTCTCGTTTACGGCATAAGTTGCAGAGGCTATGGGTACCGTCTTACCTTGATTGGCTTACCATCCTCGGGCCAGATGGTCGACGGAGGCGAGTCAACCAAGTGTTGGAAGATATGCTCGTGCTTGTGTTCTTTCCTATGGGAAGAAGTGGGAGAAGTGCCTACCATTTCTTTGAGTTCTCCTACAACAACGGCTATCGAGCGATCTTGGCATGGCACCATTTGAGGCTTTGTATGGGAAAGGTGCGAGACCCCGTTGAACTGGTCGAGGCGGTGGCGGCGATTTCGGCGGATTCGATCAATGAGGCGAAAGTCAAGTTCGATTGATCGCGAGCATCTGCGCGCGGCCGATCGGACAAAGAGCTATGCGGATCGTCGTCGCCGTGAGTTGAGCTTTGAGCCCAATGCCTTTGTGTATCTCAAAGTCTCACCCTTGAAGGGCCATCAGCGTTTTGGCATCAAGGGCAAGTTGGCTCCTCGATATGTTGGACCTTACCGTATCATCGAGAGAGTTGGGCGATTGCATCTGATTGGAGCTACAGGCTGCACTTGAGGTGTGCATGATGTGTTCCATGTTTCACACACGAAGAAGTGCCTCGTGTCCCGGCGAGGAAGCTCAGTTGGAAACTCTCGATGTGCGGGAGAATTTGACCTACATGAGCATCTGTTCGCATTCTTGAGAATCGAGCGGAGAACAAGGAACCGTGTCATCAAGTTCCTTAAGGTTGATGGTCAAACCATTACGAGGATGAGGCAACTTGGGAGCGAGAAGATCGCCTTCGTGCGATTTTCCTTCTTTCTTCTCGAGTAAGCGGAATCTCGGTCGAGATTCTTGTAAGAGGAGAGTTGTAACATCCCAATTTTAGGCTTGTGTTTCAAATGTAAGAAAATGAGGAAATTAAAACTTTTTCTTACATCCTGTATTTCCTATTGTACCAGCGGGTATTGTACAAGAAGTTATGGAAATCTGAAGTCACAAGTCTTTTGATCCCAATCTTGAACTTTCAAAAACAATCTTGTCAAACCTCTTGATCATCTCACTGAAACAATTTTCCTAAGTTCTTGAGATGGTATGTGACCCCTCTGAAAAGTTTCACAATTTTGGAAATTGTTTGAATATTTTGGAGGCAGTCAAACCAATTCAAAATCTAGTCAAACCTTGGGCGAGTGCCTTGTTAAATTTTGGAGGAAAATCCTTAGCATCAAAGCCTCTGAAAATTTTATGTTGGGTCCTCGTTTGAGCTAGCAAGCTCTGTAAAAATTTCATAATTTTTGGAGTTGGTTTCTTGCCTCAAACAATTCTTCAAAGAGCAGCTCCTTGAAAAAACCCGGAAAGACTAAGTTTGGTTGAGTCGGACTCGGACTCGGACCGAGCCCAACTCAGCCGACTTGGTTGGACCATGGCGCCACGCCACCCTCGGGCTCGAGCTTTGCGCGCGGCGGTGAGCTATTGGATCTCAATCCGGCGCTCCCGACCTCTCCAGCGATCGAGGAGCTCTTGGCGCCTCGGCGCCGAGGTGGTCAAGCGCGGGATGTCCATCGTGTGGTTCACGACCTCCCCGCCGGTGATTCTTGGTCGTCCGGGACCTCCCGAGCACATCCGGGGCGTCGGGACCTCTCCTCGGCTCTGTTTCTTTTCCTCTAGACCTCCTCGAGCCACGGTCATCATGGTTTTCCGCACCCATGCGTGTGTCGATGTGAGCGGTTGGGAGCGATGGCACATCACTTTTGCCCTTCCCAACGTCTCTTTACGCCATGCATTAAATGTGTCGAGCTTAGCCTAGAAGTCTTCCCTACCTACTGCTCTTGTCAAATCTAGCAAGTCATGGCGGGGGCATGGACTTTGCTCACGAGTGGGCTTTGCCTAGCCTTGTCAAGCGCTGGCTATGTATAGCGGTGGTTCCTTCCTCCTTCTCTTTCCGTCACTTGGTGCCGTTTAGACTCTCGATTGTGAGTGTGAGCCCCAAACACGAGCACCAGTGAGCCCTTCCTTACCTCCATTGTCACCTTTGGAGCTCCTGCCAGAAGCTCGAGCTCGGTGGTTCCATCAACGCTCTTGCTGTTTTTCTTGTCATCTCGAGCACCTCGAGCATTCCCTAACTCGTTGTGTTTGACCTTCACGAGGTTGACAATTTGGGAGGCTGCTTGTCGGTCGAGTGTCGCCTTCGTCTCCATCTCGGCAAGCTCTTCACCGCGGGACTTCATCGACCTCCTCCAAGTCCCTCCGTCTTCCTCTGGACCTTCCCTACACTCGGGTGAGTCCATTTTAGTCCCTTAGGGCTTAGGGTCTAGCTAGCTCGGCTCGTGGCGCTCGGCTTGGTCATTTCGGTTTTGCGAAACACTTATCCTCCGTCATTCTCGGCTCGCGGCGTTTAAAACGTCGCCGCCGTCGAGTGTCTCCGCTAGGTCGCGACAATATTGCGAGTATATCGGTGCCCTTGGTGGCGCGGCGAGTCCCCATCGCCGGCGGCAAACCGTTGAGCCAGCTCGGGATTTTGCGGTTCAAAACCTCCGTTTCGTCACTTTCTTAGGACATCATCAATGCCCCATTTATTGCTAATCATTGGGTGCATTAATCACATCTTAAATTGTGCCATTGTGTCGGCGACAATGTGGGCCATGGGCTTAGAAGTTAAATCAGGAAGTCTTTTGGCGCCCTTTTAGGTTCATTCATTGCCAATCTTCGGAGCAATAAATTTGTCTTAGCCGCCCCTTTTTGTCATTGTCAGGTGGTCCCGCGCCATTAAAAAAAACCCGGACCTCCTGTGACTAATCTTAGCCGTTCACGACCTCTCCAAGATTAGATATGGGCCTTAGGTTCTTTCGCAAAAACCTCGGTGTCTAGGACCTCCTCGAGTTGATCCTGGCCGTCTAGGACCACCTTGGTTAAATCCTAGCCGCTAGGACCACTCTTGCAAAAATGACCTCCTCGAGGTCATTTTTGTGCTCACCTTCGGGACCTCCACCGAGGTCCTCTTTGCAAAGACCTCCCTTGGTCATTATGCAAAGACCACCTCGGGACCACCCTCGGGTCGTCTTTGTAAAGCCACCGTGGCCTTTTACAAAAAAACCACCGCTCGGGACCTCTTAGGCTCGATCCTGGCCGTTCCACGACCTCCCGGTTTAGATCGGCGTTAGCTCTCATTTGTAAAATCTTTGGCGCTCGGACCTCCTCGCGTCGATCTGGACCGTTCGGGACCTCCTAGGTCTAATCAGAGCCGTCGGATCTTCTCCGTTAGATCACTACCGTTTAGGACCTCCCAGAGTAGATCTTGGCCATCCAAGACCTCCTCGGTTAAATCCCAACCGTTCGGGACCTCCCTCGCTTGATCGCGTCAGTTAAAGACCTCCCTCGGAGATCTAGACCGTTGAGGACCTCCTCCGTTTAGATCCGTAGCTTTAGGACCTCCCTTGACTCTGGACCGTTAGATCTAGATCTAACGGGCTGAACCTCCTCTGTAGGCTTAGTCTTAGGACCTTCCCTAGTGCTCGGGACGCGGATCTTGATCGGCGGTCCACGACCTCCGTTAAGCGCGAGGACCTCCTCTGCGTCTTGTGTGCATGCACCGGTCGTGATCGTTGGATCAGATCTCAACGATCGGACCTCCCGATCTTGGGAGGAGGTCTTGTCGCCTTTAACCGAGGCTCGTGGCCGTCGGACCTTGATCTAACGGCCCACGACCTCTCCTTGTCTTCGATTCGTTTGGACCTCCAGAGCTCAAAGTTTCCTAAGTCTTTTCTTTTTTAAATTTGAAGTGCATAACTTTGTCATTTTAACTCCTTTTGAATGATTCTAGTTGTTGTAGCTTTGTTATAGTATGAACTTTAATCGAGAATGAAATTAGGCCACGTGTTGTAGCGAAAATGATTTAAATAGCATGATCTTGTTTAATGAAAAATGAGGCCTAGAAATTCATGAAAAATTTGTAAACCACATAACTTCCTCTCTGTAGTTGCAAAGTAAGCAAACTCAACACAGTAAATTTGGCTGTAGACATGCTTTAATTTGATCTAGGCTTTGTCTTTATTCATGTCCCTAGGAAATGAGATATGCTAGTTGTAGAACTTGGAAAAATCATAACTAAATCATTTTAACTCCAAATGACCTGAAATTTTATATGGGTTACCACTATACCAGTAGGTAGCTGCCATAAAATTTCAGCTCCAAAATCTTTCTAGAAAATATTTTTGCTACAGTGCTAATTATGGCCGAAAATGAGTTTTTAAGTAATATCTTTTGCACCTCAAATCCAAATTAGGTTTTCAGTTTCTATGTCTTGGTATATTTGTATTCTACCTTGTGTATAAATTTCGTTGTATTTGGATAATTTTTGCTTGCTCTTTTGTTCAAGTGTTGCTAGCCTTATTGGTTGTTCTTGGTTCTTTTGCCTTTTAAGCTTAGGATTAGACATTTGCGGTAACCAGAAGCGACCCTCATAACAAATTGAGCAACGACAAGCGAGGCAAGCAGTTTGATCATGTTAATCCCAGTATTTTAAGTATTTATGTTGATTACAAATTCTATGTATGCATTGCTATTTTGTTTTAATAGTTGGCCTAGTAGATGCATTTCCTTAGCAAATGATTATCCTCTACTACCATGAGCCTAGGTTACTTGCTGTGATTTAGAGTTCGTGGATGGGCTCTTGTCACTTAGTAGTTGCGAATTAATTGCTTAGCCATGCTTAGTCTCCGGTAGAAATGGGCGGTTATCGACTTGTCGATAACCTTGATCTATAAAACTTATTATGATTATGATTTCAACCTTGTGCCATGTCTACTTATGAAAACTAAAGCTGGAAGCAAAATGATTTAGACTTGGGCTGTGGTATGATTGGTGTGATTTTCGGTGTGGCGGAATGGTGCCGGGTCATTAAGGACCGAGTTACTTGCGCCACCGTCTTGAGCAATTTGCGTGCTAACCACACTAGAGGTATGGGACCTCTCTTGACTTAGTACTTTGGCGTGTATTGGCTCGGGTCGCGAGTCGCGGGAGGATGGAGGTGGGAGCATTGTAGTGTCCGAAAGGTTTCCCCCCCGTAACGGGTGGTTGTCTTTCGGCTTGCAATGTAAGCGTATGGGTTTCTATCCATACGAGCGGCTCGTGGTTAATACACAAGATTGGAAATGTTTCGTAGGACTTAGCCGGGCCGGCATACCTTCGGTAGTGTGCTTGCGGCTTGAAGGCGATGCGAAGTGTGGGTACATTGGTACACCCCTGCAGGGTTAAAACTATTCGAATAGCCTCGTCCTAGGTTATGGACACGCTCGGCTACGCCCCGTGAGAACTAGACTACAACCTTTTACAACTAAAACTTGATGGGTGAGTGCGAATGCAGGATTCGTGCTATGTTGTGGTGACTATTGGGGTAGTCACTTCCAGGTGGTTCTTGTATGTACCTTTACTTACTGTTACTTTGATAATGAAACATATTTGCAAACTTGCTTTTAAATGTATTATATTATTGCAAATAAATTTGGCTTTGTGCAAATGAAACATCGGCCTCCACCTAAATAAGCTTGCATGTAGTTATGAATAGGTGCTGCTATTCCACACGTCGATCTTGCGGGTACAAAGACAATCTTTGTACTCGGTTGCTATGCTTAATTGTTTTGTTGCGAGAGGAGGAAGGTGAGCAGAGGGCCTCACTTTTGTGAGTTGTGTTGTGGTAGCTTGCAGGGCGACTAGCTTAGCGGCCCGATCGGTTGCCTTGTGGGTGTGTGGCTAACAGGTCGACTTTTGTTCTAGCCATCTTATGGCGCTTTTGCTTCATTGTCATTCTTGTATATTGATCTATTTGGCGGTCGGCTCTCTTTTGTAATAACTTTACTTTATGTCGTTGTTGAACTTAGTGATATATGTTGTATGGAAATGATGTGTAATTTTGTGATGATGTGCATATGTTGCAGTGCAGGAAACATATGTCCATCGAGGCTTAGAATGTTTAATTAGTAATGCTAGAACCATTTGGAGGTTAAGTGTTACTAGTCAAATATTCGGGTCCTCACATTAATTTTGATAATACTTTGCCTATGGTGTCAAGGTGAGACAGGTACAACATTCAAATTGGCCATACAATAACACGTGGAATTAACTATATGTAAAACAGGATATTAAAATATTTATACAAACATATGCATGCGATAAAGAATTTAAAAATTGAAAATAACTTAAAATACTGGGGGCAATATGGTCAATGGTGTAACTTGCCTTGGTTGATGTCTTGGAATTCTAAATCTTCAGCTTGATCGAACTCTCCTGAGTCGTCGAATTCTATCTGTAAAATACGACAAATTCAATATTCAAATTCAAATAAATTCAAAACATAGTTCAAATTAACTCCAAATTGAAATATTTTGGTTTAGTTAGCTAGATTATAATTTTATATAAATTTTGCAATTTGAATCACCCAATTTGGAGTTCATATGCAAAAGTTATGAATTTTAGAAGTTTTAAACTTAATTCTGGAGTTTAATTGAATTTCTGAATTATTTTTATACTGAAAAATCCATTTATTGCGCAATGCTGACGCCAGCGAGGGATTTTTGGAAATTAAAAGAATTAAAATGATTTCTGACATGCGGGCCCACGTGTCATAGACACGGCTCATGGTGGACTCGTTCCACCGGCCGGTGGGACTCGACGTGTTCTGGTGGCGCGCGCGCGACACGCGTGGCGCTAACGCCAAGCGCCACGCGGCTGCTTTGTTGCGGTGGCGCCACAGTGGCAATGCCACGTCGGCGCGGACGAGGCGCTCGGGACCAACGAACCGGCGACGGCGCGCCTCACCGCGACGCAGGTACCAAAAGGGAGAGGTGCTATAGGAACTTGGCGCTACCGGCGACGAGGGCGCGACGAGATGGCGGCGGCGGCGAAGCGGCGGCGGCACGGCGGCGACGAACGGCTCTCGGGGTCCTCCGGCGGCGGAGGGGACGCGCACGGCCAGCGGTGATGAGGCGATGGCGATGGTGTGGTCGCGGTGGCGGGCGACTACGGTGGCGGCGCAATCGGCGGCGAGTCTCGCGGCTTGGCGGCGACGAGAACTCGGATCCGGCGGCGCTGGGCGTGTGAGGAGGAGTGAGTAAGGGAAAGGTGGTGGAGGAGAAGGGGCTCGCGGGCTTCCTTTTATAGGGTGAGGGAAGGCACAGGCGGCGGCGTGGGAGCGTCTTGGCGGCGGTTTGGCGAGGTCGTGGTGCGCGTGCGAGAAAGTAGGGAAAGGGTGGAGATCGGGTGCGGCGACGAGTGCGAGTCGTCTTGCGACGACGCGGTGGAATCGGGCGCGATTGAGGCGCCGGTTTATCGGAGCTTCGAGCGCGAAATGGCGAGACACACGGGAAGAAGGAGGAAGAAGAAGGATAATGGCCGTTGGATTTTGATCCAACGGTCCACGCAGCATTAGAGGCGGCGTGGAAGAAGATGGTTGATTTCGGCGTTAGATTATGATCGCACGCTCACATAACCGATACATTCGGACCTCCGAATGAGAGTATTCGATCCGCCGTTGACCGAGATCTAATCCACGAGAGGAGAGAGATTGAGAGAGATGCGTGGGTGATTGGTAGCCGTCCGATTTGAATCGGACGGTGGGAGAGAGAGAGAGAGAGGGAGGGAGGGCGCGGGTGGTTCAGGCTGAAGTGGGCCGCGCGTGGGGAGGTTTTGGGCCGAGGCCGTTGGGTTTCGGCCCAAAGCTATTTTTGGATTTTCTTTTGCTTTTTTATTTGTTTAAATTCTGATAATTCATTTAGGCTTTAGAAAATAGTAAAATAATTTCAAAAATTATGGAAAAATTCACAGAAATTCTCATACATATTTTGGACTTAATAAAATTATTTTTAACTTTATGTTGGCTTTTAATTTTGCAAATAAATTTGTTTTGACTTTAAAATGTTTATAAAAAGCTTTTAAAATTTCAGAAATTTCACAAAAGATTCATAAATTTTAAGCTGAAATTTGAAAATTGGGCTGTTACAGGTGCCGCCCTTCGTCACCCTCACCCTCGGAGGCAGCTCCCAGATCCAATCGCTCCCGCAGGCCCGCAGCTCGCGTGGGAGGAGCTGAAGTCCCACGAGAGGAGCTGAAGGCCCGCAGATCCCACCGCGCTCGCCCTCTGCCATAGCTCCCGCCGCCCGTTGTCGCCCTCGGCCGCAGCTCCCGCCGCTCCTGTTGCCTAGGTAAGCTCAGCGCCTCAGCTCCTTTGTTTCTTTGTCCCTCACTCCAGCTCTCTGTTTTTCTATGCATAAGGGTGAGACTGAGGAGGGGAGGGTGACATGATTAAAATCTCTATGTATTATCTTAATATATAATTAAAGACTGCACAATTTTGTGGTTGTAACCCCTAAGGCTAACGGTCCCTGTGGTCGTAAGAATTCCAGAGATTACATTGAGGATCCTAGTTGGATAAGGTCCTATACCTAGTCCCCGACCAGATGACTGCTCGTTGAAATAATGAACTAGCACTTAGACTCGATTCCAAGTATATACCTTTCGCGTGATGAATGAAACATGTACCTAATCACTCCAAACCACATGACGTTTCATGGCTTTAAGTCACTGACAATAACCCTCATGTAGTTACATCATTCGTTGATATCAACCGCCGAACGGTTGATACTTCACCAACTGCCGTCTCGCTCCGACCAGTCGCGACACTTCCAACAGGCGTCTCTTCAAGAAGTAAACGCTACCACTTCATCGACTACTTAAAGGAGAACACAAACGGCAGAAAGGGGGGATCCAGTGGAAAAGATCAGCAAACAATTGCATTCCATCGGATTGAAGCATTATAACTAGCATTAGATTCATGTTTCAAGTCTGATTCAAGAGCATAGCAAGCAATACTCTCTGTGTACTGAGAGTTAGTCTATTGCCTTGTCAAGGACACCCCCTGTAATAGCCAGTTCATATCGATAAAGAGCAGTCTCATTCTCTCCCAAGAAGTCTTTGCTATTTTCCTCTATTTTATTTCATAAAATCGGCGACAGCTGGCGCCGTCCGTAGGGTGAATGGCATCTGATTTCTTGAAGATCCTACGCTCAGCAAATCCTCATCCTTTTTACTCCATAACCGCTCATGCGTCTATGACAGGGACTTGAGATGAGAAAAACTGGTTCGATTTGGCGGACTATTCCAATCTCGATATGGACGTATGCATCTGCGCCATGGAACATGATGCAATGTCGTCATCCTCCTCCTCCGTCACAGGTTCAATGTTCGCTGAGAACAATGAAATCAGCTGGATGAAGGAAGACACGCCACCAGTGGCATCCCGGAGAACCAACCATTCGACCGACCGAACGCCCAAGGCCTCTACAAGCCTGGTCCTTCCAACCGGCCAAAAGGGTGACAAATATCCAGCACCGCAACCCTAGGGTCAATGTACTCTCGATACGGTCATGGATGATAGGTATTCACCAATGGCTTCTGGCGATTACAAAGGCCAACCGACACTGGTGACAATATCCATGAAGCTACCACCGATCGAAGGCCAAGTGGGAATGATCAAACTCAGCATACGATCGGCAATCCGTCGGATCAGGCTGAATCCACCACGAAGCCCACAAGAGGTGCTAATCTCCGACTACTCTCCATCATGGAGACTCCTTGCAGAAGCATTGGAAGACTCTCCATTAGTTACGATGGAAGCTCGTCGGAGGATCGTGCGACGCGGGCGTGCGGGACCTCCAGGCGCCGAAGAAAGCTGCGTCGGAGAAGACCAAGCCGGCGCAAGAGCCGACGTCGGGGAAGACTGCACTGGAGGAAGACCAAGCTGGCGCAAATAGCAGCGCCGCTTCGACTTCCAGCGGCGATGGAGATGGTGGAGTGGAGTGTTAGACGCGCCCGCCCTTATCAAGGCGAAGAGGACGCACGAAGGCGAGAGCCGTTTGGCGAGGAGGACGCGCGATGCGGAAGGTGGCGGCCGGCTCTGATACCATGTTACAGTATGAACCTCAAGCTCAAAATGGATGAAACCCAACAGTACATATACTACAGTGAAAACCCTAGAGCTCATGGGCCTTATACGTATGGGCCATATACATATATACATAACAAGTTCATAGTTTATCTTCATCAATCATCATATGCTCATTCTTGTTTTTTTTTAATTTTGCAACATGAAGATCTCAAATCATACTTCAAAGATGGATTCAACAAGTCAAATGAAGGGAGTTTGGACTCAAAACATTTAAGTCATCAATCCTCTCATTAATTCAAGCTATAGATGTACTTTTCAATCAATGTAATACAAGGTATATAATATATACATGTGTACATACATATCAACGCCATATAAATGATATCTTTCAACTAGTCGATGTCTGTAAGAGGGTTGTGTCAACTTGCTAACTTAATAACCATGCAACGGTCATCAAGAAACGCTCGCATTTGCGGGTAGATAAACTATAACATCAAGTGAAAATTCGCACAAATTACCTATCGCCAGCAGTAGTACATCGATGAAAATTTTCCTTTACCCCACAGAATTCATGTTGTAAGAAATGCACTTGTTTTAGCCCCAATTCAGTACCCAACATTGCAGTAAACTCTACATTCAAATCCAAGTTGATTTAAGCTTTGTAATTAAGTACCAATCTATCCAAAGGCCAGACAAGCCGAGAGCCAGAGATTACCTCCACGATGTCATTCCTCTCCTGAGAAGGACCACCTCCCTTCTTGGCAATTCACACAAATCACACTTTTTTTTTAAGCAAATCCATTGTGTAAACAAACCCAAGCTCGGTGAAAAATGCAGCAATTACCCTGAGAAATTTGAGGAGCGGACACAGAAAGTGATGGATAAGTCTCTGTGTTGGCTTTTGCCGCCCTTCAAGGACAGCATTCTTGACTGGCGCTTAGCATCTCTTTTAGACAGAGCATCTTGGACTAGCTTTAGGACTAGCTTTAGAGGACAGAGCATCTAGGACAGAGCATCTAGGACAGAGCATCTTAGACTAGCATATGCTTGGCATATGCTTGGCTGGTTAGCCCTATAAATATGTATCCCCAACCCCTTAGGTTGGTATGGCATTGTGAAGAGAAATATACAAGAGAAAATTGCCCCATCTCCAAGTGTCATCCTCTCCATGAGAGTAAGGATCTTGCTATCACCAATAGTAAGAGTCCAGCGACTAACAAGTGGTATCAGAGCTTGCCAATTCTTTAGCCTGAGCATCTCCTGCTCATCTCCTTCTCCGGCCTCGCAGCAGCCCCACCAGTAGCAGCGGCTCAGCCTCCCGCTCCACGCCACTCTTCCGAGACGGCAAAGCACTCGTCGGCGCCTCTCTCCACGCAACACCCCAAGAGCGCGCCATGTCCGCAGAGCGCCTCGCGTCGGCCGCTCGAGCACGCGGCGTCGGGCCGACGGCCGAGCTTCGCCGCGCAAAGCAGCGCGAGCGAAGCGGCGAGACCGTACGCAGCGCGCGCAGCGGGCGCGAGGCGGCACGCGGAGCTGGCAAGAGCCTGTGGCGGAGGTGGAAGCGGCGGCGGCGCAGATGCAAGCCGCGGCGCCGCAGCAGGTCAAGGTCTGCGCGGCGGCAGCAGCTCCATCTCTGCTGATGACGGCCGGACGCGGACCTTGAGCCTGGAGAGGGAGGCACAGCGAGGGCGGCGGTGCGATGGGCAGCGCAAGCGCCCACGAGCTTGGCGGCAGTCCAGACAGGCGCGGTCGCGCTGATGGCGCTCCTGGAGGAGGCGCACTCGACGGTGGCGCTCCTGGAGGAGGCGCGCTCGGCGGTGGCGCTCGAAGAGGCGCGCGACGACAACGGCGGCAGACGGTCGATAGAGAGCGCGCCTTCACAGCGCGCGGGTTCTCTCCCGGACCGGTACCGTGGTTACCACGGGTTCCAGGCTGTTGTCAGGGACGCCGGCCCCGGCGGTGGGTGGCCTACCCTCACCAAGGCCAACTACGCCGAGCGGGCCGCGTGATGAAGGTGAGGCTCAGTGCACGCACATGTGGGAGGCACCCAGACGGCGACGCCGACACGACCGGATCGACGGCGCCGATGCCCTCATCGCCGCAGCCCGCCCGAGATGCGCTTCGCTCTCCAACAAGCAGATCGCCAGGAGACTTGGGACGCCATCGCCATGGCATGCATCGGCAGCGATCGCGCCAAGTCCACACCGCAGCACTTCGCGAGGGGGGAGAACTCGCCTTCAAGCCGTGTGAGGACGCCGATGACTTTGTTCTCCGCCTCAACACTCTGCTGCGGAAGCCGGTGCAGCGATGACACCTACAGCGAGAGAGTCGCCGAGAAGCTCTTTCGCCAAGGCCCCCGAAAGTACAAGCGCATGGCTCACTCGATTCGGTCTCTGCTGGATCTCTCCACGATGACGATCGAGGAGGCGCGGGTCGCTCAAGGTCGCCGACAATGATGAGCCACGCTGTCTCGACCCGCTACCATTGGCGGAAGCTCCTCCTCACTCGGCGGTGGTCGCGGCCAAGGTGACAGAAGAAGGGGAGCCTTCTTCCACGACAGCGGCCCTCATGCGTGGCAAGCGCGCAAGCCGCGCAAAGACGCCAGTGCATGGGCACGAGGACGCGCCGAGGGTGATGACCGTGAGGCGCCCGTGCGCGGCGGCCGGCAAGCAAGAGCCGCGAGGCGACTTCTTGCTACAATCGCGACAAGCTTGGTCATTGGGTCGAGGATTGTCGATACCACGACGCGCCGCACTCCACGCCGCAAAGCGAGGAGGAGGAGCATCCGGCTGCGCTCATTGCTCAGCGAGCATCGAACTACCTCCACGGCACCGGCCGCAGCGCTCTCCTCTACCTTGACGAGCCAAAGCACACGCCTCTTCGGCGAAAGTTCCGCAACAAAGAAGATCGACGGTGGTGCCTCGACATCGGCGACACCCACCACATGACCAGCGGCGGAGTTCTTCTCCGAGCGTGACTCAGCGCTCGAGGCTCATTAAGTTTGGGGACACCGCGTTGAAATCAAGGACGACGCTCGCTCTAGGATCGGAACGCTGATTCTCCAAAGAGATACACAAGACTTAGGGGATTGATGGATAAGTCTCTGTGTTGGCTTTTGCCGCCTTCAAGGACAAAGATCCTTGATCAAGCGGTTAGCATCTCTTTGGACAGAGCATCTTGGACTAGCTTTAGACTAGCTTTAGAGGACAGAGCATCTAGGACAGAGCATCTTAGACTAGCATATGCTTGGCATATGCTTGGTCGTTAGCCCTATAATATGTATCCCCAACCCTCAAAGTTGGTATGGCATTGTGAAGAGAAATATACAAGAGAAAATTGCCCCATCTCCAAGTGTCATCCTCCATGAGAGTAAGGATCTTGCTATCACCAATAGTAAGAGTCCAAATGACTACGTAAAGGACAAGACGCCTTCTGCCGCTCCGCCGCCGGTCGTAGCTGGGAGCGCCGCGAGTCGGGCTCTGAGATAGAGGACGGAGATTGGGATGGTGGGTGTGGCGCGCGCGAGGGACGATTGCCGCCAGAATCGAGTTACGCGCGCGCCACCGGCGTGTGGTCGCTGTCGGGTGAGGCGGATGGGGCGGTTCTCGCCCCCGGCTTGGGCCTCGGCGCCGTGGACGCGACCCCGCCGGGATGTTGTTGCGGCCGCTTCGCCGACGGGCGCGGCTTGGGGTAACTCGCGCTCGCCTCGGGAGGGGCGGTCGTGTGGACGGCTAGGAAGACGCGCGAGGCTCGCGATGCGACCTTTGTCGCCAAATTTGTACCGCGACGCCGCGCGCATGGTCGCGGCCACGAACCACCGCCTCCGGCGCCAATCGCAGCGGGCCTCTAATTCCGATCATGGGCGTCGCGCCGCGATTGCGCCGTGTTATCTAGAAATCGCGCGCGCCGCGCCGTCTAGAATCCAGACGCCCGGCCGCTGTGCGGTTCCCAAATACCATCGGCATCATGGCGCCAATGCTCGCTATGGTTGCACGGGGCTTGTTTGGCGCCACGAGAACGAGAGGATGTGGGCCATTCCGTGAGGTAATGTGGGCAATGGGGATTTTTTCATGACCGCCCAAGACGACGTGTGGATGTAGTGTGGACCGAAAAACCCTAATCCCTTTAAGATCCACGAGCGCTCTCGTCAAGGAAACAAACTCCCGTCTTCGCAGAGTGAGTCGTAATCGCAGGGTGGAAATAAATTCTATGGGGTGAGGTTCTTTCCACCGCCATCCAATCTCCAATTTCATCAAAGGCACTATAGTGATATCTCACGAGATGGATGACTATGAGAAAGGAACTCACTGAGGCCCTCCCTATAGAATGTATTTCCATGCGACGCCCTGTCACCTCGTGCGCCTAGCTCCACACTCCGCTTGCACCTCCTTGTAGGTGTCGCCTCGCCTCTACTGAGCTGAGGCAAAGAACGGCAAGCCAAATGCCCAAACCGACGCCCATCATATTTAGCTTAGGGCTTTCTTTTTCTTTTAGAATCGGGACTTGTTTGGTCGATACAATTTACTATGCCTAAATGTGGCGAGTTCGCTTGCCACACTTCTTGTGGCGAAGAAATTCTCCGCCACCAACAACGATATTTTCCGATGAGTCAATCCTACAAACTTCACACCATCCTCGATTGGTGGCAACAAGCGTGAAACCCATCCAAAAGACGAGAAAGAGAATTCAATGGAATGGCCATGTACACAAATATGGAATATCTGCAAGGAAAGGAATCGGCGATTTTCCAAAACAAGACAAACACAGCCAACAGTGGCAATTAGAGCGATCAAGACATTAAGAGGCGGGAAAGAGCGTTCCAAGAGATGTAGGTACTAGCAATTCTTTGGGGTAGTTTTCTGGTTAAGCTTGTAATGGGATGTTGTTGTAGTTACCCTCTTGGATTGTGTCCTTGTGCTTTTGAGCCCGCACTCGTGAGAGCTGGTTGGTTCGCCGAGGTTTCGCTTATGCCCGTAACACATTACACTCTTGTTCTCATCTTAACCGATGGGCGGACCTCTTGCCCTCTTTTCAAAAAAAATTCTCTGCTACAACTTAGGCCAATGTTGGCAGAGGAAATGAGTGTCTGACAGGTGTGTCGCACAACTACGGCAATGCCAAGCAAATGTCACAAGAAGTCAAACTTGTCCGACAAGAGCGTGGCAAAGTTTGGCAATGAACCAAACAAACCCTAAAGTATCTGCTATTGTGAAGAACTCCAGAGCCGCGCCACTTATCGTGGATATGAGACTATTACCAAACTCCTCATCGCCATTCATGGTGTGGCACGACCGTGTCACTCATCTTGATCTAAATGGGTCGCCCCACTCGTAGCCATTGGTCGTCTGCAATGACCTTCGACCGCGCCACCGCCCCTCCCCGGCACCGCCTTCCTTTTTTTTTTAATGAGGATGGCTATATGTGGTTCATACATGATACAACTCTTAGCTAGGTACAAAATGTTTTTAAAGTTTTCTTTGATCAACATTTTCTACACCGCTTCAAATTGTAGAATGATTAGCGGATGGTAGAAAAATTACACGCATAATACGTAAATTACATAAACATGCATCATAGTCATTCACAAATTTACATACAGAATATTAGAATGTTTTGTGTGTAAATTTGCGTGTCACACTGACAAACCAAGACTCCCACTTCATTAACTTTTCACAAGTCTCATCCCTAAAAGGACATGTCCAACAAAGATCGATCGCAAGGTCCATCCAACGATTCCAACCAAGCTTTATTTTTGAAGGAAGGCGCAAGAGTTGCCCTTTGCATTGATAAAGTATGAGAAAATAAAGATAAAAACAAAAAGATACACCTCACAGGGAAAATACCCTCTAGCGGGAGGAAACCCGCAACTGAGGCACGCCTTACAACACCTTATGAGCAGCACCAAAACTAGAGACACCAATTAAAACTCCAACTACACTCTAACACCAACCAGCTCTGTCACACACACACATCAAAGCTAAGGAATGACAACACCTCCCATCCAACCCACAGAGCTTGAACCGGTTAAAACTTGATAGAGTAGAGGATCGCCCTAACACCGACTTGAGAGAGAAGAAGAAGCAGGTGCAGGTTAGTCCACTCGCTGATAGGGCCACTGACGAGGAGCTTCATATGAATTAGGCAAGGATCGATGCAGCTTCTTTCTCTCGTTGATAACAAAGTGGACAATGCAGAACGAAAGACGACAACTCCGACTCTCTCCCCTTCACCCACGCAGCTCAAACAAGGTGGACTAGACCAAACTGCTACGAATGGGGCCTCTGAGACAGTCGTCATGCACCTCGAGACAACCCTTTAACATCAACAACCCTCTACTTGGGCTCTTCCAACGGCAACAACCCCTATCCGGGCTCTTCCAACGCCAACTCGCTACTCTCAGACAACACCCTACACTCGAGGCGCCTCGACATAGCAAAGATGGGAGGCCAACCTTCTCCTCTCCGCCTCACGCAGATCGCGAGCGTGCAACGAGCCGGGGCGGGGTCTGGGCCGAGGTGAGAGAGACTTCTCGTTGTGGCAGATCTCGGATGAACTTGCCGACGGAGTGCCCTAGTAGCGGGCGGTGGCGACGGGACAGCGCCACAAACATGGACGCCGCCGATGAAAGGGCGGGATCCACCATGCGCATCAAGACGCCACGACCGATGCCCAACAAGTCCACGGCCGCGTCGGCCGACCGATGGCGCTTTGCAGGTGGACCTCCCGCTTGGAGCACCGAGGCCCACCCCGCATGCAGCTCCTAAGCGATGGGACTCTCCCGATGCGAGTGAAGGCGTTGGCTCTCGCACGACGAGTTCCTCGACGCCGGCACCTAACCGAAGGAAATGAATACTACTACAGGATCTGAGTGTGACTGTGTGAGGAACCGGATAAATGCCACAAGATCCCAGGAAGGGTTAGGAACTAGAGCTCCAAGACAACGCATCCAAGGAGGAAAACGATGCCCAAGGATCGCCGCTCACCGCATCCACTAAAAGCCGAATCAATGATTTTCACCCAAACACATGGTACCACACCAACCCCACAAGCTCATACCATTGCCCTCCATAGCCGCCCCGCAACAGCACCGCTGTAGCCACCTTCTCATCGGCTGTCGTCCAAGAGCCAAACCCGATCCAGTGGAGACGCCAGATCCAGACGGCTCAGCACTCGCCCACCTTTGCCGGGTTACCTCCATCGCCTCTGTAGCGGTGAGCACCATCGCCGACAACCGGGTCATGGCTGCCCTCGCCGCCCTAGATCCGCATTCGGGCCCGGCGCCCACAGATCCAGATCCGCGCCAGATCGACGTCGGCGCGCACCATCAGCGAACCGCACCGACAGCAACGCCGCCCGAGGCCGCACCACGCCCTCGGCGTGTCCGCAAGACCCGCGGGCCTCGCTGCATGCACAGGGGGTGAGGCCATGTTACTTGCTAGATCCACTTGTGCGCCACACCGCCACTCGGGGAGGAGGGCGCTCCGGCCCCGCCTCGGATCGAGCCACCCGTGCGAGATGCCTCACGATGACGCATGAAGCCGCCTCTCCGGGGGAGGGGGGCTTGGGCTACCGCTGGCCCCCAGCCTCGCTCCAGATCCAAAGCGCCCGCCTGCGTCCGCTCAGCTACTCGCGGTTGCCCGGTCTCCCGCGCAAAGCCACCTCCAAGAATGTAGAAGGTCCGTGGGCGGCGGCTACGAAGAGGGATGGGGAGGAGAGGTGGGCTCGAGCTAGAGCTTAGGTCGCCGGTGTCACCGGAGAGCGACACGGAGGCCAGATAGTGTTTTAGTAAGACCCAACCAAGCTTTATCGACCACACAAACAACGCTGTCATGGATGGATTGTAGACTCGTAGTCTTCTTTAATTCGTCGATCCCGCTTAGCTTACTCTTTCAAATCAGATCAACAGCCACATCAATTGTATGCACGGGACCATCAATTGTACAGTTCGTCGTGGTTTTTAGCTGTCACTCGCGGTGCAACCGCGAGCTGCGTGCATGCACGCACGGGCGATATATTATCGATCGACCTCTGGCCATTGGCAGCGATGGCGACTGTCGGCAAAATATAAACATAACAGTAAAAGGAGCCATGCATGCATCGAGCTATCATGGCTATCATCATCGATCGATCTTGCATCAGTTGCTCTCAAAACACACACATCAGGGGGTTGAGGGACCTGGGTTTGGACCCGCGCATTCGACAGCACCATGCGGTCGCTATCTGCCCGGTAGACGCGCGATCAAGACACTGTAGGCACGGTACTTCACGACGACTGTGCGAGCATCCCAACTTTGTACGCACGGTGCTTCGTTACAGTAGTGCCAGCGTGCGTGACTGCGTGGTTGTTAGCTCGCTAGGACCGCAGCCGATCGGCGCGCGTCCATAGAAACACATGACCCAAATAGCAAGCAAAAAGGCGGAGACGACGGAGGGATCGATCGATTATTCAAGGGTGCGGCGCGCGTCCTCGATCCTTTTCTTTGACCGGCCGGTCCGTCGCCCGTCGCGTCCCCAATGATTGATCGAACAGCTCATATGGAGTACGTCCCTGATTGCACGGAGGCCCCGTACGCGCGCACGAACGCACCTCTCACTTCATGCGCGCGCTCGCTCAGTCGCTCACCTCTCAACTAATTTTCCGTCCGCGCGACGTCTACCTCGTCACTTGCACTGCGGCTGCGCCTCTGCGTTGCGCGGTGCTGGGATTCGTGGCGCGCCGCGCCGCGCGCCCGCCCCGCGGGTTCGTGCGAAGTCGATCTAACTGGGTGCATGCATATGATGCATTTGGAGGCTTGTCTCACGTACGGGCGCGCCCATATGCGTGGCCTACATCCTGGCTGGCTCGCTCGACCAGTTGCATCTGTGCCATGGCCCGCGGCGCCATCGGGCTACACAGCTGAGTCAAATCCCATCGACCGATCGACCGAGGTCTCGAGGCCTGGCCTACGCGTGACGCAGTTCGTGCTCCAGCCACAAGCGCGGCTGCCGCCCGCTGTGTGGCTCTCTTTCGGCCGACATATGCATAGGCGGGATTCGCATCGTCTGCTATTCCTACGGGAATGTCACGCGTGAACAATTCGTAATATTCGACAGATCTGAGCTTCTCGATCCGGAAAGAACGAACCAGGGCAACTGCTACAGAATTCATGAACAGTTTTTCCCCGATCTCATCCGTTGTTTTTTTTTTATCCAACCGATATTACGCAATGTCATAGCACTGTTCACCCGTGATATTGCTTAGCAACGTCAGAGGATTCGTTTTCGCATCGGTGGTGGTTCGCGCGCACGGATCTCAAGGTTCGACGGAGCGACCGTGCCTATGGCATCCTGTAGATGTTCACTTCTTCACTCTGCTTAGTTTCATGAACAATTTTGTGGTTTACCGAACAAAGCCGCAACGGCAATGTGCTTCTCTGAATAATTCTCAGAAATTTTTACTCTGATCTTTTGTACATACAAACCACTCTCCATCCCCGACAATGTACTTCACATCTGCGGTAGTTTCAGGCTTTCAGCGAGTAGGCACTTATACGGTGGCGGCAGTACTGTACCATGATTGGACGTACGGTCCGGGCCCAGGGATCTCGGACACGTGTCTCCCTCCGATTGGGGCCCCACACGGATACATGCCCTCCCGGCTCGAGCCCTCCTCTTCAAACCCTACCACCCTTGCTAGCTAAGCTAGCCTTTATGTGCTGCTCCAACCTTGTGCCTGCGAATTGAGTGAGATCTCAATGGCAATGTTGATCACCAGCTAGCTTCCCCTCTCATGTGTCTCCCTCAGGAGTCAGAAATAGTCCAACTCCAGGCTGTTTCTCCATAGACCCCATACCACAAATCACAATGGACCAGCCAAGCTAACCGTCCTCCCGATGCACGTAGTTAAGTTGGAGAAGAGAGCGGCTTGTAACCAAACTAACTAGCTAGAAAAGAAAAGAGCAATGCTAGCTATTCGCACGAACTGGTTCGAGTTTCAGCTGTGGTTGACAAGTTGGTCTAGTTGCAGGAAGAATTCAAGCCCTATTTGGAACGCGTGAATTCCGTAGATATTATTTGGGAAACAGTTAACAAATCTTCTAGAATTCCTTTAGGAATCTACGTTTCAAATGGAGCCTTATGTCACTCGTAGTTGTATGCAATTTCCGCGAGCTCGTTCGTGCGCACAAAGGCTAAAAAAAGAGGAAAAATAAACTGCTTCTTGCTAAAGTTTGGAGCCTCACATATTCTAGCTCCTGTCTCAGCACACACTAGGTCTCAACAATACATTCCAACAACTGATTTGGTGTGTGATATTTCTGATCTTGATCATGCAGCTGCCAATTTCAGTGTTCATGCATGCTTCATTATTCTGCTTGACAGCGCTAGCCTACGAACTAGCCCTGCTAACCTTGGAGTGTCCTTTGCTGTTCTTGCACCTAGGAATGGCAATGGCCTCATTCCCATTCTCCGACGGAAATTCACCAATTAGGAATGGGAATGGGGCTATTTCTTCCTCTACGAGGATGCTAATATGCAAATACAATTTTCCATCGGGTGAAGCGGGGATGGGGCTATTCCCCTACTCCCCGTCCCCGCTACCCGCATGGCCCCCGATAAAACATATAGGCCACTAGCCCACTACCGCACAACCTGATAAGACGATAGCCAGATAACCTCATTTGCATCCTTTACTTTTCAAATGCTAATTAATCAAAAAATATTATCATTTTAGCATTACATGTGGATATTCATACTCATTTTATAATATTATGAATTTTATTTTCTCTTCTTTCGGAATCTAATTTTCAGGTATGACTCCTCGTGGGGCCCCGATAACCCGATGGGGACGGGAACGGAGGAAGAATAGCACCCGAGGACGGGGATGGAAACGGAGATAGGGAATTTTCCGTCTCTCGAAGATAGGGATATTCCACCACTCTCTGACGGGGAATAGCCCCGTTGTCATCCCTACTTGCAACAATATATATGGCTCTCCATCCAAGAATGTATGAACCAACAACCATGAAGTGCCCATAGCAACGGCACATCCACATGTACAAGATCGCCAGGGCGGCATTATTATGACGCCAATCACGAACCAAATGATCAGCTTAACACAGTAGCTAGCATATGAAGTGACATCTTGCGGCACAGTGCTTCTCGCAAATTAGCCAAGAACACACACACTGTTTGTGTGTCACGACTCACGATGGAAGAACCAAGTGAAGAGAGTCAGATGCAATGCAGAATCGGATGTGATCTCGGAGCGCTTTATATAGGGAATGGATGATGGGAACACATTGGTAATTTTCCAAAAATGCAAATTGAGATTGTTTTAAAAAGCTCTCGCTTGTTTTCTCGTAAATGCACAACTTAATCCATATGCAAGAAAAAGGCATGAAAATGACCAAGTTGGCTCGAGGAATATATAAACACACTAGTAGAGGCAATATAGTGCATGAAAGCTTCAAATTTAGAGAGGGTACTAAAAATTCACTCAGGGTTCTTATGAAAGAACAATTGTTCAGTTTAACCTTTGATCATAGTGAGGTATCAAGATATCCAATTCAAAGCAACAATTGAACATTAAGAGCACAAGAATGCATATGAGTTGCCCCCCTCACTAAGATCTACCAAATTTTGGATGTTTTTCCATTTTTTTCCCCTTTTTTCAATTTCTCCTCATATTACCATTTTGTCATATCTTCTCCCCATTTGAAAATGAATTCATTAAGAAATCACACCTTCCTCTCATCCAGATATTTTAGTTCTAAGATGCATGGAAAAAGTATAGGAAGGAACATGCATGAAATGCAACAGAGTGACTTCATTTTTGGATTTTTAGTTCTAAACATATATAGCCAAGCTAAGTAAGATAGCACAAGATGAAGCAATCAAATTGATTACAAGTTATGCAAGCCTTCACAATTAGCAGGTTCAACTAAAGGTATCCAAATATGAGTGAAGCTATGTCAAAAAGTGTATGTGAGACCAAGAAGCTACAATTGAGCATTCTAGTATGCTATGAGTTCCAAAATGAACCATTTTGCCCAATTACGTCAAGCACATATGCTTCTACAAAAGATATGACATTTCATATTTAGATAGCACATGTTGAAGTTGTTTAAAAGTCTATCTTAGTAGAGTATGTCCTGAACTAGGAGCTATCCACAACTGTCCCCTAACCTTCAACCAAGCGACAAATATTGAGATTCATGCCAAAGTTAAAATGACAAGCAATCCCTATGAGATGGTTTAGATCATCAAACTATCTTGAAATTCATGTCAAAGTGCAATGACAAGCAATCTTGTTAGAATAGTTTGGCACAAAATTAAGCACACATGATGAGCAAAATAACTTGCTACACTTGATTCACATTTTGCACAAGATTGTGAGCAAAAATATACTTCTGAGGCCATAAGCAATACTTGAACCGAGCCACAAATGCCTAGGAGAAGTAGACTCATGATTCACGAAAAAACTAGTGTGCTCAACTAAGGTTCAATCTAGATTCAAGATTGAACAAAGCATTCTTGATATGACATGTGTCATAAAAAGATCACTAGAGGAGTAACTAGCCAAAAGATCCATAAATTGCAGTTTTTAGTTCAAGTTGCCTTAAATGTTCAGCTAATCTAGCAAAAACGCTACACATGAAAAGAAATGACAAGTCTTGCTAGTCAATGAACAAGACATGGCAGCGAGTAATAATAAAAATGTTGCATCACATGAGGGTAATAAGTAAAATTTCATCAATTTAGAGGTTTTAAGCGGTAAAGCTTATATTACAATGCATCATTTTTTTATTTTTTATATGAATACAATACGATACAATGAGATGCAGGAAAAACATCAAAAGCCAAGAAAAGATCGTGAAGATCAAAAGAAGACACTACTTGAATAAAGTATCCGAAAAGATTCACTCCCCCTGAAACCAACCCATAAGGGTAAACTACCCATAACTCACTCCTCAAGGTGGCAAACCTAGTAGGATCTAATGATTTGGTGAGGATATCAGCTAATTGTGCTTCGGACTCCACAAATTCTAGCACAATGTCCCCCTTTTCCACATGGTTTCTAAGGAAGTGATACTAATGTCAATGAGCTTGGTCCTAGAGTATTGCACAGGGTTCTTGGCAATATTGATGGCACTAGTGTTGTCACACAAAAACGGTACATTATCATAGGTTAACCTATAGTCCTTAAGAGTGGAAACCATCCACAACATCTAGCTACAACAACTAGAAGCATCTACAGCTTCAGCCTCAGGAGTGGACTGTGCAACATAAGATTATTTCCTAGATGACCAAGAGACAAGAGAAGTGTCTAAGAAATAACAAGTGTCCGAAGTGCTCTTCCTATCAAGTATACAACCCGTAAAACCAAAATCTGAAAACCCTCTAATAGACAATGAAGATGAACAGGAATACCATATACCGTATTGAAGGGTTGACTGGAGGTACCTGAAGATGCGCTTGACGACTTGATGATGAGAAGAACTCAAATATGCTTGAAATCTCGCATAGAGGCACACCGAGAAGTGGATATCCAGTCTCAAAACCGTCAGATAGAGAAGGGAGCCAATCATGTGTGGTACTCGCATTGATCCACGGCTTCACCATCCTCATCTGAATCCAAAGCAGTCGAAGTATCTATTGGTGTGACAATTGGCTTGCAATCACCCATATCAAATCTCTTCAAAACATCCTTAGTGTACTTCATCTGATGGATGAAAGTCTCTTCCTTACATTGTTTGATTTGGAGCCTCACAAAATAATTTAGCTCCCCCATCATATTCATCTCAAATTCACCGAACATGGTCTCAAAAAAACTAGAAAAAAGAGCATGAAAGGAACCACCGAAGATAATATCGTCTACATATATTTGTGCAAGAAGGAAATCATTGCCATGCTTGAGAATAAATACAGTCTTATCTACTTTGCTCATCTCAAAATTATTCTTAAGCAAGAAGGTCTTAAGCCTGTCATATCAAGCTCTAGGAGCTTGCTTAAGGCCATACAAGCCTTTGGATAACTTGAATACATGGTCACGGTACTTAGGACTCTCAAAGCCTGGGGTTGTCTAACATACACTTCCTTCTCTATGTAGCTATTAAGGAAAGCATACTTTACATCCATTTGATACAACTTAAAACCTTTAGATGCAACAAATGCAAGCAAGATGCGAATAGCCTCCAATCTAGCTACAGTAGCGAAGGTCTCATTAAAGTCTAAACACTTTACTTGGCTAAAACCTTGAGCCACTAATCTAGCCTTGTTTCTAATTACGAAGCCATGCTCACTTTGTATGTTCTTGAATACCCATCAGGTTCCTATCATATTATGACCACTAGAAGGCTCTACAAGATTCCACACCTTGTTTCTCTCAAAGTTCTCTAGCATAAGATAAAGCATAAGATACATCTCGGGGCTCAAAAGATGCTATAAATGCAAAATAGGAGTAGAGATTAGGATCATGAAACCTATAGCGAGTAACTTGCTCATAAAGATGTCCAATCATCTGATCCGGTGGATGTAACCTCTGGATGTGAAGTGGAGTGCCGAGAGGAGACATCATATCTTCAACCTCTGTAGGTATTGCTAATGTCGATGTAGAAGTAGCAGGAGCCTCAACTGAAGGTGAAGTAATAGAAGCAGGTTCTTTAGCTGGAATAGGAGGAATGCCGACAAGTGGTAGGCAATCATCATCCGAATCTTCATCTTACTCCACAAAGATGCTTCTTAATCACATGTGAGTCATCTAAAATATCTGATCTAGCTCCAAGGCTAGTCTCATCAAAGGTGATATTGCAAGTCTCTATGATCTTGTTAGTCTCAAGATTGAGAACTCGAAAGCCTCTCGAATGTGCAGGATAACCTATAAACATGCCATCAAAGGTTCTAGACTCAAATTTATCTAGGTTTTTATCTTGAGAATGAAGCACTTAGCACCAAAACTCAAATGAGAGACAAACGCCTTTCTTCCTAACTGAAGCTCATAAGATGTCATGCCCAAAGAAGGTCTCAAGAAGACACGATTGGCAACATGACATGTTGTAGCAATAGCTTCGGTCCAATATCTCCTCGGAGTATTGTACTCACCTATCATCATCCTGGTCTTCTCAACCAAGGTCATGTTCTTCCTTTCCACCACGTCATCTTGTTGAGGGACATGAGGAGAAGAAAACTGATACTCAATACCCTTCTAAGCACAAAAAGAGGCAAATGAAGAATTCTTGAACTCTGTGACATTGTCACTGCTTAAGGCACGAGGGAGTTCAGAAGCTAAGCGAAGAACTAAATCATGAAAATGGCCAAAGCTTCATCCTTACAAGCCAAGAATAACACCAGAGAGTATCTCGAGAAATCATCGACTATGACAAGAATATACCATTTTCCACCAACTAATCGAACCTTAGAAGGACCAATAGTGTCCATATGTAATAACTGTCAAAGTCAATCAGTCATGACCATAGTCAATGAAGGGTGTGCGGCGGCAACTTGCTTGCCATGCCTACAGGGCATACATACAACATCCTTGATATATTTGAGTTTGGGCAAACCTCTCATGAGACCAAGGTTGCTAACTCGTGTCAGATGATCAAAACCAATGTGCTCTAAATGTCGGTGCCAAAGCCAGAACTCAGAAGAAGAAGCAAGTAAACACTTGAAAGAACCCGCAAGAGATTAAAAAAAAGTCAACTCCAAATATCCTACCAACCCTAAAAACCCCAAAGACGAGCTTACCAACTGAATCAAGCACACGACAAACATTCTTATTAAACCTAGTCTCATAGTCATCATCAAGAAATTGAGAGACAAAGAGCAAATTATACCTTAGCTTGTTCATAAGGGTGACGTCCTTCAGGATGAACTTGTCATTCACCCTGATCAATCTGGTTCCTTCAATCCACCCTTGTGTATCATCCCCAAATGGTATGAAGTCATCATCTGATGCACGCGTCAAGGAGGTGAATCATCTTGAATCCTAGAGTCGATGAGCCACGTGTTCTTCCCCCTTTCGTAGTGAATCTAAAAATTAAGGCACGAAAGATTTATGTCTCAATACTCAGTACTGAGACACATGTCCATCAGAAGCATATGAATTAATGCTAGCTTTGACTCTACTTGAAGTTCTAGTATGAAAGACGTTCATGGAAGAATGAGATGTAGCCTATATAGGAGAATGAAGATGAGCATGTGAGTTAAAACATAGACCATGTGTCGGGACCCTGGATCACTAGATCCGAGCCCTCTATGTACTGTGAACTAATCCCAGATCAGTAGCTAGCTTACACAATGACATCATCGATGATAATCATATCCATACAACGAAATATCTAAGAAGTGGACAAATTAATATTACTTAGTAGCAAAAGGACCTTATGGTCAAGTCTTACAGAGTTTGCCACGCAGGTCTTAAGACACAAGTAAACTTGCAGCGGAACCAAAACATCTTGTGGTAGCCATCTGACATGCCCATAGGAAATCGAGTGGAGAACGTGACCTAGTTCGCATAGTCTTCGAAATAATCTTCCTCATAGAACCCGGTACTTCTTGGTTCTTCTTCGACAACTGATCAACAAATGGCGCAAAGTCATGAGTACTTAAAGTACGCAGCAAGTCATAGGGAAATATATGCAAGTAGTATTCATACAAGGCTTAAACAAGGATAGCTCTATAATCATTTTGTAGAAAGCAGCATTTACAGTAAATACAGTAAGTAGATTGTAAAACACAATTTAAAGGAGTAATACATAAGTAAACAAGTTCTTCTGAAACAAGTAGTGAACACCCTGTTCACTTTCCAACCATTCCAACCAAACCAACTACTCAAATCCATCCAATTCATTCCAACATTTTTGAAAAAATCCACCCCTCGTGTGAAATCACCAAGCATTGTCCATAACCAGGGACACGGCTATTTGAATAGTTTTACACTCTGCAAAGGTTGTACAGCTTGACCCACAAGAGATAATCATCTTATAATGTCAAACATTTCACGCTTCCGTAGGTGTGCGAATAAGTGATTATCACAAGACATTTACAAAGCTCTGTTTTGACCTGGTTCTGCTCTCTAAGGATTCGCCACACCGGCCCCCTCTTGCGCCACTTAACAACCCAAACAGAACCGAAACAAAACATTGCTAATTAGTTGGCCAGGTCCACCCCATAAATAGAATTGTGGTTGCATGGTAAGGCCCAGATCAATGACACACAAAGTTAAGTTCTTAGTGACTACTCAAGTGATGCAACCACATCCCAAAATCACCCCCTTTACTGCACGATCAATCGCCTGAGTATGAAATCATTTTTATTTCAACCCGACCAAATGGCAACCCTTACCATGGCACAACAAACTTTTAATAACAGTAGCCGCGCCACAATTCCATATTTCATTAAGTCCAGTTTAAACATTTATGAGCATATGATCAAGAATCCCATCGCACAACTAAAGCATGGCTAAACATATACGATACCCAAGTTAGTATTAAAATATGACTAATTAAAATTAACCCAACCTATGGTGTTCAAGGATATATGTCCACAATTATACAAGGAGGCATAATGACAATTAGGCATTTAACTATTCCCAAAAGCATTTATTATAAAACTAGCAATGCATGTTGATATAAAACAATATAATTTTATAAAATAGGTACGACATGATCAAAGGTCTACGATTTTCCTTCGTTGAAGGGTTGAGATGCTTCGGTCTTCAGGTCCAAGAATTACATGCGAATCTATACGTGTGAAAAGAGCCAAATAAATAAAATAATTCTAAATAAAATACAAAAAATACCAAATTATAACCAAAAGAAAGGTACTGAATTTAGATGAATTTAGAAATTTGAATCACTTGAATCGGAGCTCGAACGAAGGAGAACGGGCTCTCGGAAGGTTGAAAACACATGAAATGATGAAATCACGATTTTTGGGATTTTTGGAATTGTTTTTCTGAAGGAAATTATTTTATTGTGTCATGTTGACACTAGCGGCTGGGATAAAGATTTTTGGCTGAAATATTTTTCAAAAGGAAATTGAGTTGAGTATCTGACATGTGGGCCCAGGTATTGTGGACTGGGTCCATGAAATCGAACCTCGGTCCACGGTGGACCTGGCTCGCAAAACAGCAGAGAGGCTGACACAAGCGCTGATGTGGGTGGCCACGCGGTGCGGACGCAAGCGGGCGGGCGAGGTGGCTCCAACGTGGCGCTGACGCAAGCATGCCACGTCGGCTGGAGGACGACGGCAATGCGATGAAAGGTTCGCCGGTTCTTAAGAGCAAGTAAGGCGAGACTTAACATGCCCCCGCAAGATTGACAAGAGAACAATTAAAAATAACAATAACAATTGTCAACCTGATTGTGTTCTGATAGCTAACACACAGCAAATTAGTTAGCCAAGCCTTCGCCATTATCTCGGCGTGTGGTTACACGTAAGACTTGGTTCATCACACCACAGACCGGTCCTTAAGCACTCAGACAGGGCTACACAATTCCATAACAACAACAAAAATATTTCATGATCACCCTACACCCGTCCAAGTTAAGAACATAAAACCCATACCCAACATGTCCACAAACCCTAGATGCGGAGATCTGGATATAATCCTCAAGTTCAACATAATCCAGTCCATAAAATCCTCAAATTTCATTAAGATTCAATTCAATCCACCAGCCGATGGACTAGCTCCATCAACCGCTTTCAGCTATAACTACTAGTATGGCTAAGCAGCGTTCTACAAATTAGTAAACAAACCCATATAACATATATCCTTAATCATTAAAGGTAAAAGGGTAATCAACATTGAAAGGAGGGCCAATGCAACAATTAGGAATTTAACTACTTCTACCCATGAACATACTTTTCAAAATAGCATGCAATTACGATAATAAAACTCACACAAAACTTTTAAAAACCACTGGGAGCAATATGATCAAGAGGAGGGTGCTCGCACCTTTGCTGGTACCACTTGTTCAATCTCAAGTTACTCACATATTAATCTCACGAATATCGTCGAAAACCTAATCGAAAGACGATATTGCAATAAATATCAAATAAAGTTAAAAATTCAAAGTACCCAAAAATGCATGAAATTTATACAGTAGGTAGTTCATGATTTTATATTAATTTAGGTGAAAGAATTATTCCATTTGAATTTAGTATGTGAAAGTTATGGTGGTTTGAAGCTCACATTTCTGGAAAAATCAAATTTAAATAGAATCTGTTACTGTTCATCTCAATTAAATTCTTTGGTGAAACTTTGCATAACAGTGGTGGGGATAAGGATTGCATGGTTGGAAATATAATAAAAAGTTATGTTCAATAAAAATTGAATCACCCCATTTGGAGTTCAAATGAATTTTCTATCAATTTTTGAAGTTAATTCAATTTCTAGTGTAAAAATAATTCTTTTCTGATTTTTCTAATACATTTAATACTTTTATACTCATTCTAACCTAGCCTCTGCCATTACAAATGAGACCTACATATTTTCTTTTCCATTTAATTCCTCAAGGAAAACATCTACCGACAAATCTAATCTTCTCATAATCATTTACTTAACCGATTCTCCGGTGTTGAATCCAATCACATACATAACACTTTCCGATCATATTCTCATATCTTGATCTAAATCCCGTACTAACCTCCACTAAGGCATAATCAAGGTAGTCAATCTAACAAGTAACACCCGGACTTATGAACTTCCATCTATACAATCCATCCGGTAGTTGTACGAAATCTACCAAGTGATAAGCATATGACCAAGACTAAATCTATCAATCATTCTCCGATATACTGTATAAGCTAATATGAACTATCTAGCTCTACTAGTCTTGCCTCGGCAAATCACATTCGCATACACCCAATTTTCCACCGATCGAGGTTTAATTGACTAACCGACACCTAATGAGCTTTACAATATAAATTCACATCCGATATTTAAAAGCTCAATAATCAATCAACTCATATTTACATCACCGAAATAGCCATGTATGACATCTACCAATCCAATCATATACGTGCCTCTACGATCAACTAATTACTCATTAATCTACTAATCCAATTGAGGGAATGATTCCATCAACTCGGCGCAAATGACTTAACTACTAATCACATAGCAATCCAATCATTTATCCGCACTCAAATAATCTATTGCTGCCTTCTTCCAATTCTAGCATATATGACTCACAAAGCTATTACTAAAATCATCCGATCATTTTGCTCATGATTAAATAACTCACCCAATTCAATCTCTATTTTTCATTGAATAACATCACAAGAGCTATCCACCAAGTAATAATTTATAAACTCCTTATGCGTTCTATCACCGAAAATTACTAATCCAACGTGAGGGAAAATCTCCAATTAATGTGTTATCCAAAGATTACCACTAACTTCCATGCAACTTCAAAATAATATCGTCTGATCAAATAATCCAATCATATTTTTAGTCTAGCCTCTACCGATCAATAATACACACACTTCGCCACAATAATCTAATTATCCGCATTCACAATATTTCATCACATAATCACACCTTCGCACCGATACGACCTAACCGGAGAATTATACCGGTCTTCAAGCTACCAAATCATTTTTACAATTAAACATGCATAATTAGATACCATGCTCATGACTAATATGCAACATGCACAAGTAAATATCGTAAACGCGATTTGACACTAAAGATTTTTACCGCGGCACTAGACGTGCGAAAAATCATCGAACGCCTTCTTGGGTCCACGTCCGCCGTAGTCGTCGCCGTCGAGCTCGTCCGCGTCCGCTATTCCCCGCTTATTAACAGTGGATACAATGGAGTCTTCTCTAGAAGCAATATCATGAAGTTATAAACTTGGCATCATCATCAACAATAACCACATTTGACAAGAGGTAACCAAAATCAGTTAAAATAGAGTAGTGTTGTTTCTACCCACCTTGGTCTTTAGTGCATAACTTCCAAACCACTTATTTAAACTGCGTAAAACTTGGTAGGAATACAGTTCAAGGAATGCAGTTCAAGGAGTCCTCAACATGCTGTCCAAATTTTAGCCCAATCCGACACTATATGACCCCTCAAACGGATCAAGCACCAAGATTGCACACCTCTGATTACACTGCAAACAGAACGGACTAAACCACTCTCAATTCCGGTGCTCAATTAAACCAATCCTCAAACCAACTGATCAAATCGAAGTGCTCTATGTGTAGAACTAACTCACCAAGTTTGGAGCCTATCCAACCACGTTTGAACCTCCGACCATGAGCTTGAAGCAGATTGGGCAAGAGCCACCAAGCTGAACCTACCTTCACTTCTCCTCTCGTCTCTTCCTCCCGTCGGTCAGCCACCTCGGTGCTGCCTTACATGCATGCAGTGCCTCAGCTCCCTACTCGCTAGGCCACCGCCCGGCTGCTGCCGAGTGCCGCTGGACAGCGCCAAGCCTGTTGAATAATCCTTAATGTGTTGTTTATTTTCATGTAATGGCACAATTAGTAGCTAGAAATGTTTGCATGTGGCATGAGGCATTTAGTAGCTAGAAAACATTTGTATGTTAGTAGCTAGAAACGTTTGCATGTGCATTGATGTTTTGGTTTCCTGTTAGTAGTGGCTGAGTAGCAGTAGTGGGCATTGAGGCTAATTATGATTGATGTTGCACGTCGTGGCTTTGACGTTGCACGTCACTCTTCACGTTTTGGCCGTTCAGGCGTTACTAGTAGTGTATTAGCAGTGGGCAGTTACTTTATTTGTTAGTGTTGCTAGTATAAATAAGAGTGAAAAAAATTAGAAAACGTTGTGTGGTTTAGCAGCATCAAAACTTTGTGTCCCCGGTGTTCTCACGTGAGTGTTCCAGTGTGTTCGTGTGCGTAGACACCGACGAGTGGGCTTCACAGGTGTGCGCGCTCACCGAGGCTTCCGTGGGTGCAGGCACTGACGTGGTGCTTAGCGAGGTGCACGCGCAGGTGCATCTAGGGTGCGATGAGGATTCCCAAGACGACGCTTGGTACCTGGACACCGGCGCCAGCAATCACATGTCCGGGTGCCAGGCAAGCTTCGTGGAGATGGACGAGGGCGTCACCGGCTCCGTCAAGTTCGGTGATGGCTCTGTGGTGGATATACGCGGGCGTGGTACTGTCCTGCTCACCTGTCGGAACGGGGAGCACCATACATTGATGGGGGTGTACTACATCCCTCGACTACGAAGCAACATAGTGAGCCTCGGGCAGCTCGGCGAGAACAGTTACGAGACGCTCATCCAAGACGGCGTGCTCACGATCCGCGACCAGCAGTGTCGCATACTTGCGCAGGTAAACCACACTCGCAACCGGCTCTATGCGCTTACCTTCAACATTGCACAAACCGCACGCGCATCGGGCGTGGGACCCGACTGCGTGTGGCGGCGCGCGGTGACGCGGCGGAGTGCAAGCGGCCAAGGGGCACACACGCAGAGTGGCGCGGCGGCTGCCGCGCATGCGACGGTCCGCGTGGCACATGTGGAGGTGGCGCAAGAGCGCGCAACAGCGGCGCAGAGGACAGCGGCGGCTCAGGCATGCGCTTCGGCAGCATGGCGTGGGGCGACGGCGCTTGGCGGCCAGCAGGACCGGCAGCGGCTGCTGGAGGTTCACGCGAAGGCGCCGCGGAACGGCGGCATGCGGTGGGCAGTGGGGCCGGCGATGGCGGCTTTGGCCCCGAGTGGCGCACGACGGCAGCTCGTCCCAGGGCTCACGTGGCGAGACTCCGGGCGCGTTGGCACGGCCTCGGGCTCAGGCAGGTGCGAGGCACAGCGGCTGCGCGAACACGTGGCACGACGTCAGGCCGCGACGGGTGGCGCGGGTGTGGCGCGGAGGGCACGACGAGCTACGCATAAGGATCGACATCGTTAAGAAAGCACATCAAGGATTAGGGGGTGTTTGTTGAATAATCCTTAATGTGCTGTTTATTTGCATGTAATGGCATAATTAGTAGCTAGAAATGTTTGCATGTGGCACGAGGCATTTAGTAGCTAGAAAACGTTTGCATGTTAGTAGCTAGAAACGTTTGCATGTGCATTGATGTTTCGATTTCCTGTTAGTAGTGGCTGAGTAGTAGTAGTGGGCATTGAGGCTAATTATGATTGATGTTGCACGTCGTGGCTTTGACGTTGCACATCACTCTTCACGTTTTGGCCGTTCAGGCGTTACTAGTAGTGCATTAGCAGTGGGCAGTTACTTTATTTGTTAGTGTTGCTAGTATAAATAAGAGTGAAAAAATCAGAAAATTGTGGTTTAGCAGCACCAAAACTTTGTGTCCCCGGTGTTCTCACGTGAGTGTTCCAGTATGTTCGTCGGTGTTCTCACGTGAGTGTTCCAGTATGTTCGTCGGTGTTTCACGTGAGTGTTCCAGTATGTTCGTGTTCGTAGACACCGACGAGTGGGCTGACAAAGCCGCTGTCCTCACGCCACTGCAGCACGCCACCTCGCCACACCGTCCATGGCACCTTGACGTCATCCCCTCGGTTGTCGTTGTCGCATCCGCACCACTGCATTGCCACCGCAGCTCCACGCCGCCGAGCCTCGCCGCTGGGCTCCCTTTGCTGTCTCCTTCATGCTGCCGGCTCTAGAACCTCGACGCTGTCACCCTTGATGCTGCAGCGAACCATGCCATAAGGCTCCCCTTCTTCTTCTTGCTAGCAGCCATGAACACTGCAGCTACAAACCTTGTGTGCACTATTGTTCTTCCTCCCCTCCTCTTCAACCCACTCAAAAGACCTTGCACGTAAAATCTAATTGGATGAATGGGATGTTGGGGTGATCTCGGCTAACCGTAATCCCGAGATTCCCGGGAGACCTCGTCTCCACACGCGCCCTGATCGGAGGCGCGGCCAACCTAATTTTGGTTTGGGTCCCGGTCACCTAGCGCCACATAAAAAGGAAGGGGTTCGGCAGGCATAGAACGTTGGTTGTTCTTGGCAATCAACACCCCGCACAAACCCGATCTTTCACGGCCGCTAAGGTGGACGAAGACCCGACCTCCGCAGTCCCGTCGTCACCGACGAACTCCTTCACCTACGGGCGCTAAGGTGGACGAAGACCGAAGACTGCCGGCCTCGTCCACGACCACCTCTACGGCCACCGACACCTCTACACCGACCCCTCTACACCTCCCGGCCACTACACTATCAGATCACTGCATTCATGGCATCTTCATCTTCGGGTAAGGTCTCACGTTTCCGCATCTAAGTTTCAGTCTAGGTATTCAAGAATGAGCTAGGGTTTATGTCTTTAGATGATGTTTAGTCTTAGATCTTGCACACATTTGGTATCAGAGCGCCCCTAGTTCATCTTGAACCCAAAAATTAGTCAAATCCGAACTTGATTTTGCCCGGATCTATTGATTAAAGTTTTAGATATAAAGTTTTAAGGTTCGGTTAGCAATTTAGAAGGAGAGGACTTAGATTTTTTTTTTTAAGAAACCCTAATGAAATCCTGAGAAATCCCCAAATCAGTTCAACCTGAACCCTCAAAACCCAAATCGGAACCCTATTTTTAGACGCGGCGAAAAAAGACTTACGTTTTTCGGAGACCGCCGAGTCTTCTCCGTCACGGGCACCACCGTAGCTCCATTCAACGGCGCCGCGCGCGACTTAGGTCGCACGCGCCGCGGCGAAGAGGGCTGCGGAGGCGCCGCTTTGTCGCGCCGCCTCAAGAGGCCGCTTCGCGCTCTCCTCATTTGTCGTCGCCGTCGGAGCCGCTTCTGCTCCTCCCACGCGCGCCGCCGCCGACGGTGCATCGCGTGTTCTCCGCGCGCGTCGCTGCTCATCTTTTCGGGGGAGAGGAAGGGGCGAATGCCTTTAGTGTTAGGTTTTCGGCGTTTTTTTATCGCTCGGAACAGATCGTCGGTCGTCCATTTTAGATCCGACGATCGCGTTTTTACGGGCCGCGCAAGGTTTTGGGTTGGATGTTTTTCGGCCGTTCGATCGAGATCCGGTGGCGCGTGAGGTTTTCGAGCCGGCTGAGGGAGGTTATGGGCCGCGCGCGTGTTTATGGGCTGCGCCCGTTTTGGGCCGTATGCGTGGAGGTGGGCTGAATTCATTTGTACAGCCCATGAACAATGGGTTTTCTCTTTTGTTTCTTTTATTTTTAGTGCTTTTTCCTTATGATTATGTCCACTGTTGCTGCACTGTTTTAAATATTGTTTTTGTTGCCCAATTATGATATATCATGTATAATGTATTATTGCCCAATATCATGCTTAGTCTCTGATTAAAATTGAACCAACGAGATATTTTAATTAGAGACTTTTACATTTTATGTTTTGGCATTAGGTATACATACGATTACATTCTGACCAACGTTGATTGTAGTCGTGTGTAGCCACATTAACTGTTTAGTTCTTTTTTATTTTCTGCCCAAAGGTGATATGAATTAGAACTATAGTTTTTGCATGTTATTAATCAGACCAACGTAGGGTTAATTGCATGCAACGTATTCTTATGTTAATTCTAATTTTTGTCTTGTATTTTGGTATTCAGCAATAAATACATCAAATATCGCTGCCACAATCGACAACATTGAGCAGCTTACGGGGAGCAATTTTCCCACTTGGAAAGAGAGGATCCATGTTGTCCTTGGGGTTTTAGATCTCGGTTATGCTTTAAGGGTGCCAGCTCCCATTCCCCCCACCGATGGTGAGGAAAATTATGATGACAAAAAGAAAATTTATAAAACTAATGCTGAGAAATGGGAGCGGTCCAACCGTCTATCACTTATGATTATGAAGACATCCATTTCAGTTGGGATCAGGGGAGCAATCCCCGATTCTGAAAATGCTACAGAGTATCTGGCATCAGTTGAGGAAAAATTTAAGGGTTCCACAAAAGTTTATGCCAGTACTCTAATTCAGAGGCTCTTGACAACTAAGTATGATGGATCCGGCAGTATTAGAGAACACATTATGATGATGACTGATATGGCCGGAAAACTTAAAGGCATGAACATGGAAATATCTGATGGTTTCCTAGTCCATTTCATCATGACTTCTCTTTCTTCTGAATATACAAATTTTAAGATCAATTATAATACTCAGAAAGAAAAGTGGAACATGAGCGATTTAATCGCCATGTGTGTCCAGGAGGAGGAAAGAATAAGGACGAAAAAGAAGGATCTTGCACTTCAAGTTGGTGGCTCCAACAAAAGGAAGTTCCAAGGGGACTTCAAATCTAAAAAGAAGCTGGCGTTCTCCCCCAATGCAGATAAGTCGGGGCCTAAAGTGCACGATGCACCTAAGCCCCATGTGGCTCCCGCTGGAGCACCTAAAGGGGGTGAATGTCATTTCGCAGCGCCGGGGCACTTTCGTAAGGACCGTGTCGATTCCTAAAGTGGCTCGCAAAGAAGGGTAATGATACAATAACGTTTGTTGATGAAACTCTTTATGCTAATTTTTCCATTAATTCCTGGTGGATTGACTCAGTGCAATCGCGCACGCACTAATTCTTTACAGAGATTCCTTACCGCGAGAACACTAAGAAAGGGGAGCGAAGCCTTAGAGTCGCGGATGGAAAGGAAGCCAAGTAGAATCAATTGGATCAATTACATTAGTTTTAGACAATGGCTTCTCGCCGTCTCAATAATGTAGTTTATGTTCCTTCTATTAGGAGGAATTTGATTTCAGTTTCTTTGTTGGACTATGAAGGTTTTAAGTGTATTTTTTGTGATAATAAATGTATTATTACGTTTAATTCTAATGATATTGGTCTTGCTTTTAGACGAGACAAACTCTATATGCTTTCCCTTAATGAATCTCCTGTATCCTTGAATGTGTGTGATGCTAAGGGTAAAAAGAATAATAAGACTTCTTCGAAATTGTGACACTGTCATTTAGGCCACATTTCGAAGGGGAGAATGATGCGTCTCATTAAAGAAGAGATTCTCCATCCATTAGATTTCTCTGACTCAGACCACTGCATTGATTGTATTAAAGGAAAATATGTGAAACAAATAAAGAAGGAGCTACTCGCAAAGACAGACTTTTAGAATCAATTCATACCGATATTTGTGGTCCTTTTCCGTGACATCGCTGGATGGTTTTGATTCTTTTATCACATTTATCGATGATTTCTCCGTTATGGTTATATCTTTCCCATTAAAGACCGATCCGAGTCACTTGACAAATTTAAGATATTTAAGGTCAAGTTGAAAATCAGCACAACCTAAGAATTAAAATGGTAAGATCGGATCGTGGGGAATATTAAGACATGCCTCTTATGGGCAAATTCTGCCCTTTCGCTAAGTTTCTTCAAGAAAATGGCATTGTTGCCCAAGATTCTATGCCGTGAACCTCGTGAGAATGGAGTAGTGAGAGACGCAACCGTACACTTATGGATATGGTACTGAGCATGCTCACCACTCTAGTTTACCAATTAGTTTGTGGATGGAAGCACTAAAGACAGACACATATTCTTAATCGGGTTCCCAGAAATCAAGACCTAAGACACCTTATGAATTATGGACCGGGAGAAAACCGAGTATGAAATATTTACGAGTGTGGGGTTGTCGTGCTGAAGCTAAGATATTTAATCCACATATTGGAAAATTAGACCCTAAAACGGTAAGTTGTAATTTTATTGGGTACCCTGAAAGATCCAAAGGGTATCGGTTTTACTATCCTGATAGGACAACTAAGTTTGTAGAAACAAGGCACGCTGTGTTCTTAGAGAATAATGAGGAGCTGGAACCCAGGAAAATAGATCTTGAGGAGAAGCGGGTTTATGTTCCTTCACCGCTTATCCCAGAGACCTTTATTCCTGTATCTCAGGTGGTTGCACCTCCAATAGAAAATACTGTTGTTGCACCCGATGTTGAGGTCTCTGAACTTCCTAATGTTACACCTAATGATGAGCCTCAACAGTCTCCTATAATAGCTAATGAACCTATTAGAAGATCACAGCGGGAGAGAAGATCTGCCATCCCAAATAATTATGTTGTATATATGAATGAGGATATTAATGATATAGGGAAGGTAGATGATCCCACCTCTTATAAGGAGGCCATGATGAGTGAACATTCTCCTAAGTGACTTGATGCCATGAAGGATGAACTAAAGTCTATGAGCGCTAATGATGTATGGGACTTAGTAGAAATTCCTGACGGAGTCAAAACAGTAGACTGTAAATGGATCTACAAAACCAAGCATGACTCTAAGGGAAATATCGAAAGGTTCAAAGCAAGGCTTGTAGCAAAAGGCTTCTCACAAATAGAGGGGATTGACTATAATGACACATTTTCTCCTGTCTCAACTAAGGATTCATTCAGAATCGTAATGACACTTGTAGCTCATTATGATTTAGAGCTGCATCAGATAGATGTTAAAACGACATTTCTTAATGGCAACTTGCAAGAAAATGTTTACATGGCTCAACCGGAAGGTTTTGTCGTGGAAGGCAAGGAGCATATGGGATGTCGACTTAAGAAATCAATTTATGACTTGAAACAAGCGTCGAGGCAATGGTATCTCAAATTCGATAAGGTCATAAGAAATTTCGGTTTTAAAGAAAATGAAGTTGATAATTGTATATATGTTAAGTTTAAGGGGAGTAAATTCACCATCTTAGTGCTTTATGTGGATGATATCTTATTGGCCAGCAGTGATAAGGATATGCTGTTTGAGACCAAGATCTAAGACTAAACATCATCTAAAGACATAAACCCTAGTTCATTCTTGAATACCTAGACTGAAACTTAGATACAGAAACGTGAGACCTTACCCGAAGATGAAGATGCCATGAATGAAGTGATCTGATAGTGTAGTGGCCGGGAGGTGTAGAGGGGTCTGTGTAGAGGCGTCGGTGGCCGTAGAGGTGGTCGTGGACGAGGCCGGCAGTCTTCGGTCTTCGTCCACCTTAGCGCCCGTAGGTGAAGGAGTTCGTCGGTGACGACGGGACTGCGGAGGTCGGGTCTTCGTCCACCTTAGTGGCCATGAAAGATCGGGTTTGTGCGGGGTGTTGATTGCCAAGAACAACCGACGTTCTATGCCTGCCGAACCCCTTCCTTTTTATGTGGCGCTAGGTGACCGGGACCCGAACCAAAAGAAGGTTGGCCGCGCCTCCGATCAGGACGCGTGTGGAGACGAGGTCTCCCGGGAATCTCGGGATTACGGTTAGCCGAGATCACCCCAACATTCTCCCCTTTGATCGTAAGGCTAACATCATAAGCCCATTCTCAATAAAATAGCATATCAAGATAATACGTCGCATGACCAATGAAGTGTCATACAACCTCAGTATCTATAGTGTACTATCCTATCTTGAAATGGATATTCATTATACTTAATGGGAGTTGGTTTACTTTAAGGTCATTTTATCCAGAATCAGAGGCTTTCCAATAAACCCATGCCGGCAACATGATCACGAAAAATATTGGGTGGTAAGCCTTTAGTAAGCGGATCCGCAAGCATTGACTTAGTACTAATATGCTTGATATTAATGGTTTGATCCTGGATTCTATCTTTCACAACATGATACTTAATGTCAATGTGTTTGGCAGCACCACTTGACTTGTTGTTGCTCGCATAAAAGACTGCGGGTTCGTTATCGCAGTATAAAGTGAGCGGTTTTGAGATATTGTTTACCACTCTAAGTCCCGGGATAAAGTTCTTAAGCCATATAGCCTGCCCGGTGGCCTCATAACATGCCACAAACTCAGCTTGCATCGTTGAAGATGTCGTAAGGGTTTGTTTGGAGCTTTTCCACGAGATAGCTCCCTGAGCGAGTGTGAAGATATAACCCGACGTGGATTTCTTAGTATCAACACATCCCGCAAAATCAATCAATAACCAACAACTTCAAGGTTATCGAATTTTATATGTGAGCATGAAATACTTAGTAGCTTGCATATAGCGCAAGACTTTCTTAACGGCCTTCCAGCTGGTCCGGTCTCGATTTGACCGATATCGCCAAGCATCCCGGTTACAAAAGCTAAATCAAGACGTGTACATACTTGAGTATACATAATGCTTCCGACAGTTGAAGCATAAGGAACCGACTTCATCTGATCAGTTTCATATTGGTTCTTTGGACATTAAAATGTCCCAAACTTATCGCCCTTAACAATAGGAGCAGGCGAGCGAGCACTTATGCATATTGTATTTCTTCATGATCATCAACGTATGCCTTCGAGATAAACCTAATATTCCTTTGGACCTATCTCGGTGAATCTCAATGCCAAGAACGTAAGAGGCGTCACCAAGATCCTTCATATCAAAATTAGATGAAAGAAATCTCTTGGTCTCAAACAGCATATCCTTATCACTGCTGGCCAATAAGATATCATCCATATAAAGCACTAAGATGGTGAATTTACTCCCCTTAAACTTAACATATATGCAATTATCAACTTCATTTTTTTTAAAACCGAAATTTCTTATGACCTTATCGAATTTGAGATACCACTACCTCGACGCTTGTTTCAAGCCATAAATTGATTTCTTAAGTCGACATCTCATATGCTCTTTGCCTTCCACGACAAAACCTTCCGGTTGAATAGTCATGAGATGGAGAATGTGAGGGTATGACATGCATTGAGAGTTTTCTGATTTTTAGTGGTGTTTGGGAGGAGAGAAGTTGTTTTGGGCTTGAGCCGAGGAGGATCAAAAATGGCAGAGGCTGCTGGAGGAAGAAAGGTGGTGCTGGGCAATAAAGAAATATTGGTGAGTGGGGAGGGGAGTGATTCGGTTGGGAGCAGCAAGATAAATGGTTGTGTGCTTGCTCTCTTGGGTAAAGGAAAAGATGGCAGTGGAGAGAGTTGCTCTGTTGGAGGATGGGGAGTGAAACAAGGAGATGGCAGTGAGTGCTTTGTTAGGAAAAGAAATGGCAATGGGAGGTGGAAGAAGAAATGAGTGAATGTGCTCAGTTGGACCACAAGAAGGGAAAAAGGCAAGTGATTGGAAGAGGCAGTGCTCCGTTGGCTGAAAGAGAGTGACAGGAGGGGAGAATGGCTCGGCTGGAGGAACCAAGAAATGGACAGTGGGGTGGTTCGGTTGTGGAGAGAGGAAATGGCAGGGGAGATGCTGTGTTCGGCTGTGCATAAGGTTAGGAATAAAGAATTGAGCATTCGGCTGTGAAGAAAGAAATGGGGAGGTGTGGCTGTGAGTGTTAGAAAGAAAAGGCACTGAGGAGAGAAGTGGATGAACTAGAGCTCAAGTTTTTCTGCTCTCTGAAGAGGAAAGGCACTGGGCAGTGTTCTGTCTTTGGGGATGAGATGATGGTGTGAGAGGAGAAATGAAGTGGGGTGGTTGCTCTGTTTACTAGGCATTAAAGAAATGGGGTGGAGATGACAATGGACAGCAAGGTGTTCGGTTGGGAAGAAAAGGGCTGAGTGATTCAGTTGGGTTGGGGGACGAATGGCAGTGTGGGTGAATAGGGTTCGGCTGGGCAAAACAATAGGGAGAACAGTGGAGTTAAAAGCATTGTATTTCTCTCTCATTTTTTCAACTTGTCCATATGACATTGCATGTGGGAACCGCTTGTGGAAATGAAATGCTTATGTGACGACGAATGCAATGATATAACATGTGTTGTCTGATTCTTGATTTTTTGTGGTGATTACGAGGAGAGAAGTTGGGAAAAAGAATGGACACCCAGACGTCTCGCCTGCGGTCGGTCGGACTAGAAAAGAGCGATGGTACTAATGCATGCATCATAATTTTTGAAATGCATGTGAAAACAAGAAACAAAATAATTTAATTTTAATGCATTCTCTCAAATAATTCGATTTAATATTATTATTATTATTATTATTATTATTATACAACTTTTAAATAACTCGATATAACTTAGAATGCAACCTTTTAATTAATTTGATTTGACTTTAAAAGCAATATTTTTACTTAAACACGAGAAAATTTTAAAACAGAGTTAAAAATTTATTAGATCGCTAACTTAAATACTAACATCCTGATTTTGAAAATTGGGGTATTACACTCTGTCTTCAAAACACGTTGTACACACCGACGCGGCAGGGCACGCTTTCATTCTAGTCTATTCTATTGGCCTTAAGGCTAGGCTGCTCAGAGGCATTACCTGAGAGAGTGGGTTACTTCTGCCAAGAATTCAGCACACGGATATCACCTTGTGCACTCTAGTTTTTTTTCGGTTGCTTTCAGTAGGCTTGCCCCGCTGAAAGTTTTGTACCTTTGTTCCGGTTTCTTCTTAATGAAAATACGCCCATGTCTCTTGCGTATGTTCTCGAAAAAAAAAATCTGCTCTCGAAAACTAGTTAGTCAGCATCTTTATGTTGTTGTATGACTTCCTCTGCTACTCTTTCTATTTATATATTTATTTTCCTCCGTCAAAAACTATGTATAGATTTGCTTTTTCTGTATAAATTGACATGACCTATCCTTACAAAAAAAAAATGACTTGGCCCGGTGTGTGCTAGTTTCTTGGCGTGGTTTTGCCATGCTTGTCCTTCTCTGCAGCAGTTGAGTTGATTGTAGATGGTGCACCAACCCCAAGTGGTGATGACTGGATGAGCTTAGCTATCTGCATCAGGAAATCTCAAGTCGCATCAGCCTCGTCAGATGCAGCTTGCTCAAAGCTGTGGCGCCCCAGCGTCATTAGTTATATAGATTACTATTTATGTAGAACATCGCTCCGATGAATAACAAGCTTTTATCAGAGTTAGCGTAGCAGAACAATAGATAGAAACTATACCACTTTATTACAACATTAGCCACGCAAGCTATGGTCTTACATTACAATTACTTAATTACAATGGGAAAACAGATTTCCCCTCGCTCGCCTGATTTGACCTTCCTGCAATCTACTCGTCCCACGCGTCAATATGGCACCCATTTCGCCCTGGTTCTTATAATCGATGCCCTCGCCTTCTGCAGCCTCATCGGTACCTGCAAATCCCTCATCCCACTCGGGATATCTCCCGGCCGGACTAGGATCTAAGCAAAGGGAGAGATAGCAAGAGTGAGTATTAGTGTACTCAGCAAGCATTAATATCCAAAAATGCAATGTATGACACCTCTGTTCATTATCATAATTTCTAATCAACTCTTTTCTGGAAAATAAACCAACTCATTCAAATCTTTAGGTGGTAAATTTTTAATACTGAAAAGACTACTTATCACACGAATAGAAGATAGACCCCCAGTGGCTCCCGTAAGTTCCAATCCAGGAACAGGCATGAATTCATGATTTTATTTAGCACTGCGCAAGCTTGTACCACTTTACCCACAGCTATTCTGACCCTTACTTAACTGGGTTCCCTGCATTTCCTTTGATGCGGGTTCGAGATCATAATACAGAACGTTTTCCAGGTTACGTGATTAAGTCTCCACCCATTACCTTCTGTCGGTGTTGACCTTGCCACGATGCTGGCCTAATCACCCACCGAGTTTCAGTAATGTTGGTTGGGCCGGCCTCGCCGCACCCAACACTCCACCTTAGCGCTATAGCGCCTTGGATCACCCACTCCCGGACTCTCTCTACCGGCTCTGGGTTCCTCCATCACACTCACACATAATACTTACCCGTTGTGGAGAAAGTAATCACGTAACAGTAGCATTTTCTACTCGTCATAACGGAAAATGGTTGGTACTTAAATTACGCCTCTTATCCGGTGAGAGTTTGTTGGTCCTTATATTATAGCCCTATGTAAAGGGTCCCACCTCTTACCATCATCTCTACACCACGGCCCCTTTACCACCATATAATTATCTTTCTCATCTTTATCATCTTTCTCATCTTTATCACCTGATTTGATTTTTGAGACATAAATTTGATGCAATAGACATATATAGTAAAGCAGTATACAGTGTACATTTGATATAACTATATTTGTGATCAAGAGGATAGCTTGCCTTTGTAGTAGTAAAACTGGTCGGTGCCGATGAGATCAGTATCAGGTACTCCGGGCTGCGTGGTTTCGTTCTCTGTAGCAACGCGATAGCACGAATAATAGATAAACAAATACTTAGTTGAGTTTGAGTGATATTACACATACATAAGTTAGTGGACTTTATTGCTAACACACTTAATTAAATCAACATTTTTCGATTCCCGCTAAGTTAGCACTCCCCAAGGGTAGCTGTTCTACGATCTATACGCCCTAGGGTCTAAGATGCCGAAACACGCGCTTAACGAAAAGAAAAGAAAATACTACCTATACTCACATTCTACTGAGTCTACCAATTTTATTTGTGCACAAGTGACTAAGTGACTTTCTTTAAGTGCGACGCGCTTAAACGCAAGGGAGGTAAAACACTACTCAAGTTGCAACCTACTGAACTTATCAACTTTTAGCCGCACGCAGATTTCTAATTGGTTCCAGAAGTACATACGTGCTTGCTAACTATTCTTAGTACACCCGGTGCTACCAACGTAACTATTTCCTCGCAACGAAGATGCTTCTAACTCAACCGGTTACGTAATTATGTGCGTGCCTACTATACAGTCTAACAACTTACCGCTCGGAAGCGCACTACTAACAACAGTGCCCCAAATCCCCTATCTCCTCTAACCCCTAATCTAACTTCCTAACCCTAATCCTCTCCTCCCCTTACCTAATCTCCCCCTCTCTCCTTTATCCACTCCAGCCGACAGATCCCTCCCCAGGTGCCTGCTATCTCCCCCATCTTCTTCCTCTATCCTCCAACACAACTCCTCCACAAAGCTCTCGGGTCTTCTCCCCCTTTCGGCCAGCTCGGCTCCAGCGCCGCCGCTGCCGACCTGCGGCTCACCTCCATGGCTCCTCTTCCCCGGCGCCCCCTACCTACTCCTTCAGTCCTGGGTCTCCCTCCTCCCGGTTCTATCTCCTCCTCCTGGTATTTCTTGGCCCGGTTCCTCTAATGGCTTCACCTCTCCTTGCTTCCGGTTGCTCAGCCTGGCCCGGCGCCGCCTCCCCTGGTGGCTGCCGACCCGACCGTTGGCCTCCGGCGCCCGACTCACTCTCCTCCCTCTACCCCTCTCTCTCTACTGCTACTGCTACTACTAGTACTCCTTGCTACTGAGGTCTTTATGGTTGAGCAAGAACCAGATTTTTGGGGGCCAATGAGCAACTAGTAACCAGATCCTGCTGTTCTAGGGGGGGTTCAGATCTGACAATGCTAATGTGATGTATGATTGCAGGCCTGTGCATGCATGGAGGAAAATGCAATAAGAAAGATGGGGATGAGACTGCTACTCTGATCTATTGCGGTATGACAAGCTTCCCTACTCCCCTTCTTCCCCTACTGCTCTGTGATGTGTATGCTAAGGGCTGTGGATGATGCTACTGCTATGATCTACTGAGGTATGACTATATTCACCCCCATCCCTTGCTCTGTGATGCTGAAATGATAGCTACTCCTACATGGGTTAGTGCAAAAAGGGGGATTCTGGGGTGTGTTATGAACGGGATGTATGCAGCTGGTTGGCTCAACATGACGTGTTCTTGAGCACAACGATGGTGGGGGAAATGGCTGGATGATGTGGCTTTTGGTGCATATGGAATCTGGGGTTAGTGCTCTGTGATGTGATGAACTGAGGGTTTAGGCCACTATGGGGGTTATGGTTTGCGGTATACGAGTATTTTGGATGTGCCAAGAAATGGATGAATGAAGCAAATGGCTTGAAGTGATGAGTTCTTGCTTGAGCCTAAAAATGGTGGGGCAAAAGGGTGGCTACCTGATGATCGACGGTCGGCTCTATTTTGAGAAGAAGTCGGGGTTGCTTTCGTTGTCGCTTTCTTGGGTGGGTGCTGCAGGCTGGTGGTCGGCTTGAGGGGGTCCCCGGCCGCCTTCTCTTCTGGCTCCTTCTCTTGCCTTCGGGCTCCTCAAGCTCCCGGCCGTCCCCTCTTCTGGCTTCTTCTCCTCTTGCCTTCGGGCTCCTACTCCGGATCTTCAGGACTCATTGCTTCTCTCTTCTTTCTGCTAACGAAGATCCTTGGGGTGGTGGTAGGGCAGTGGAGAAAATGGATCTGGGGTGAAAAGGAAGAGGTGGTTGTGGTGCTCGTGAGCGTTGTACAAGCGATTGGCAGGGGGGAATGGTTTTGGGCTGAGCTCCCTGCGGCGTGTACTTGCCCTTATCTCCTCCTCCCTCACTGGGTACTGTTCGGATATCGCCCACTGGTTAATAGGGTGTTTCTACTACTATTTGGCTATTTTGCAAACGTGGGTGTTGGGTTTTGATACACGCCGAATGAGGAAACCCACGGAAATGATACGGTGCTAACTAACTTAGATCGGCCTGGTATTTTGACGATCAAGGCGCCAACCGACTAAAGTGGATTTGGGAACCTTGACGATCATGGTGCCGGCGGATTTGGGTTGGTTTGGGAACCGACTGAACTTCGGGAAATCTGATGGCACCCTCTTTTTATTCTAACCCATTGCTACTGCCTTTTTGGTTTACTAACTGCACCTCGAGTTTTTGGCGAACGATGGACTGCGGGACGAGAGGTGGCTTAATGGTTCAACGGTATATGGACAAGATGGCAAGGAGGGCTTCCGCAACATGAATGCAAGAATTAGATTGCAAATTAATTAGGTCTTGTAAGATACACTGCGGTTTATTGTAACGCATTTAAGATTGTAACATTGCAAAAACCTTGATGCATTAAGCTTATGCAAATAATATTGAGTTCGCAAAAAGGTTTCAATTACACTTGTAATGTAATTCTTTTGGATAAGATTTTAAGTTTTAGCGTTAATGAGGTATTATTGTAACCACTCCGGTTGATAACAGCGCTGATTAAGCACTCGCTACCCAACTGGGATTACACTTTAACCTCGACTTAATGAATTTTAATTACCGCTTAATTGCCGATTACTGTTGTTTAACTTAGTCTAATTGTTTGGGTTCTCACAAAAGCTTCGCCTCGGGTGACCACTGACCAATGAGGCTAACTAAAATGGATTGTTTTTTAAGGAAATGCAAAAGCTTTGTACATCTTTTTATTTAGTAGAAAGAAACTGAAAACGGAGAGAGAATTTACAGGGAGCCACACCCGAACTAACGCCTTACAAAGAGGGCGAGCGACCGAAAACTAGGAAAAAAAGCCTAAGCTAAACCTGCTCCACCGGTGCTTTCCGACCAGACACCGCTGCTATGCGCCAAAGTTATGCTCGTCATGAATACTAGCAATAACCTGATCGATAGAAGCGGTGAACCTGAAATGGATTGTGAAAGTTAAGAACTACTGGGTTCAGGGCTTCAGGCGTCCAGCCAAACGATCTGGCTGCCTAGCTAAGTTCTTCAGAAAGTGGTGCCTCATGGTTCTCCTCTGGGGCACAGCTAGATGTGGAATCCAGCCCATGGGACCTACCGAGCTCAACTACCACTCTATGCCATGACCTCCTGCCATTGGCTTTCAGTGTGTCTTCCTCACACACTGGGTGAGTCCAAGTCAACTCATTCTCATTCCACCACCACAAGAAAAGGTCTTTGCTGATAGTTTGATTATTTGTTATTATAGCATTAGGCATCTTCAACTTCATCCTGCCAAGCTCCAGCAACTAAGGCCGTCTCTTATTCGCACTTTGTCTGCTTAGTTTCTTGCCCCACTCCAAGCAAGTTCAGTTTGGTCTTTGGAGAGCGCAGATGGCTAAGTCCTCTGTCCTGAACACCGGTGCGCCTATCCCATCAGTTGGCCTCGGCACATGGCAAACTTCACCTGGTGTTGTTGAAGATGCTATCCGTGCTGCTGTCAAGGTCTTGTTACTCCAAGCTTATGTTTAATCCATATGTGATGGTCTTGTTCTCTTTTGTTTGTTTGTCTGTTTCTAATTGTGCATTCATTTGCATATAGCAAATCAGAATTGCTCAACTGGAGGTCTCTGTTGTTTCAGCTACCCAGTTAGCCCAGAAAGTTAATGGACACTCAGAGAGAAAATTTAGTTGCCTTGACTGCTGTATGTTGCTTTTTGTTGCACATGAATGAATGGCATTAGTGTATTCAAGGGTGTGTTTGTGTGTATTTTAAATAAGGGGTATCCAAGGTTTTGAGCGTTGGGAACAAAAAAAATTTACGTCAACTTTGGGAACATATATCATCTGGGATTATTCTGTTTGAATAATTGAATGTAAATGTTTTCTACTTGTAATGATGCAGGCAGGTTATGGTCATATTGACTGCTCTCCGCAGTATGGTAATCAGAAAGAGGTAATTAATTTCGAGTTGCTTTACATCACAAGATTGACCCTTAAACATGTATGCTGCTAGTTTGTATTAATCTTTAGTGTCAGCTTATATGAGATGTATTATTTGGCTGTGGGGTATTTGACCTCTTTGAAGGTTTACAGAACTTTAAGTGTTAAGACATCTGAATTCTGAAGTAACTGTTTCTGATACACCGTTTGAGGTTGATTTCAGTAATAGCTTGATAAATGTTGCACCAAAGTAGAAGAAAGTAATATTACACCGATGGTGTCAGAATCTTTTCAATTTAACCACACAAATTAATTCTCTTTATTGTCAGATCATAACCCCTCCGGAGCTGAAAGTAACTCTTGTAAGTTGCTACTTCTTTTGCAGGTTGGTTTGGCTCTGAAGAAACTATTTGAGGAGGCTATAGTTAAGCGTGAAGATTTATTCATCACCTCTAAGCTGTGGTAATTTGTCAACCTCTATCTTTCCAGTTGCTGAAAGCCTGAAATGTTTAGGAAGAATTCATATCATGTCAACTGATTATAAAAAATGTTAGCTTGTTTCAAAAAATATATATAATATGTTCTGAATTTTCAGGTGCACTCATCATGCCCCAGAAGACGTGCCAGAGGCGATTGATTCCACGCTACAGGATCTGCAGCTTGAATACTTAGATCTTTACCTTGTAAATTCCATATCTATCCAGCTTACCTTCTTAAAGTAGTCCCTCGCAGTTCAGTAGTATTTGCAGTTGCACCAACGGTTATTAGGACAGGCATTCCAAATCCATTAGATTGTGACGGTCTTTAATCCGCCCTACAATTTATCACTTCGCAGGTCCACGGTCCAGTTCGTGCCAAGAAAGGAGCTAAATTGAGCGTGGAAAACTACCTCAAGCCTGATATCCCGGCTACATGGGAAGCAATGGAGAAGCTGTATGAATCAGGCAAAGCTCGCGCCATTGGCGTGAGCAATTTTTCCTGCAAGAAACTGGAGGATCTGCTCGCCGTCACGCGCGTGCCTCCAGCGGTCAACCAGGTGGAGTGCCACCCGGTTTGGCAGCAACACAAGCTCCGTAAGCTTTGCCAGTCAAAGGGCATTCACCTTTCTGTAAGTCTAGTGGTTTGTTTTGATTGTCTGTTCACTATTTACTTCCCATTTCTCTTGTTCACCTTGGCAATTATTTTCTGCCGTCTGAATTACCATTTTCTTGCAGGCATATGCACCATTAGGTTCACCTGGGTCACCAGGGAACGATGGACCAAACGTCCTTAGCCACCCTGTAGTCATTTCTGTTGCCGAGAAGTTGCAGAAAGCTCCTGCTCAAGTCGCTCTTCGCTGGGGTATTCAGATGGGACAGAGCGTACTTCCGAAGAGCGACAACGAAGCGTGGACGAGGGAGAACATTGGCATATTTGATTGGTGCATCCCTGAAGACCTGATGGCGAAGTTCTATGAGATTGAGCAGGCATGGTTACATATTTACTTTTCTTCCAGGAGAGATCTATGGCATATAAACGCGATGAGTTACTAGCTGAAAACTTGGCGCTTAGCTTTTATTTGGTTTACCTGAGATTTATATTATGTTTGCAAAATGCAGGTTAGGCTTTTCAAGTACGAGTTTGTAACTCATCCAACGAGCTTTTACAAGTCTCTGGAGGATTTCTGGGACGGTGAAATCTGAAGCCGCCAACATCTTTCTCCAGGCCAGGTGCTCGTGACATCGCATCCGAGCAGAAAGTTCACTTTGTGAGCGCATCCATCCTGCTTGGAGGTTGTGCAGCCTCTAAGTTGAGGTCCACCGGTGACTTCTAAGCTTAGCACAATTCATTGCCATGTTTAGCACATTCAATTGCCTCTAAGGTGGGACTTATAAATGAATAATTTAAAAGCAAAAATTATTTCTCTCTCATCTCTATTCTCAAACCTCTCACTCTGACAAGTAGGCCAACAAGCTTAGAGGTTGCCTCCAAACCTAGAGGCAGCCTCTAGCTTGGAGGTTGTTGCCACTTCTGTTGCAATGTTTGGAGGCAGTCTCCAAACCATCCTCTCTCTTCTTAGAGGACAAAAATAGACTACATTGTGGATGTTCTTAGATGTTTATAATCAGTAGATAGAGACGTACTACCTTGCTCGATGAAATAATGCTCAAGATGTACGCTTTGTACTAGAGTTCCTTGTTTGGAGGACGCGAAAAATGTTGTTACCATGTTCGTGTTTGCCAAATACACACTAGAAAATATGCCGTTGGCACGACAAAAAAAAAAGACAATGATATCATGTATATGTCTGGAGCGAGAAGGAAAAATCGAACGCCTTGCTCACGTGGACCTGCGAAGACTCATTCCACTTTCCCCACACGCTGGCTTTTTGTGCCATCTCCTTGTGCTGGCTCCTCTACCCATCTCTTTCCCACGCTACTCCCAGCCACCCATTCCCCATCCACGTTTCTTCACCACCCATGGCTCTCCCTCTTGCCTCTTGAGACTCTCCTTGGATTCCACTCCTCTTCTCGGAGCAGCAGGAGGAGGAGCAGTAGTTGCAGCCTCCTCGTCCCCAGATCGGCAGATCCATCCCATCCACCTTCCCCACCCATCCCGGGGATAGTTTCGTAGCATGGGCCAACCCCCCTCCTCCTCCTCCCTCTCCAAGTCCAACCCCTCCTCCTCCCTGCTGCGCCGCAAGTCACTCTCCTCCATGGCGCCACTGACGCTGACACTCGTGCCTCCCGTGCTGGGGAGTGAGAGCAGGAGCGGAAGTGCCCCCTTCGTGACACCCTCGCCCACGCGCAACCACACGGAGGACCTGCCCGACGAGACCCTCACGCTCGTCTTCGTGTCGTTCTCTCCCGTCGACCGCAACACCTACTACCTCACCTACGTGCAATGGAAGGAGGTCGCCGCCGCCTCTCCCTCGACGCGCGGGCTGCGCCAAGGCTATTCACGCGGTTCACGACCGTCAAGAAGCCTGCCCTCGGCTCAGGCGCCAACAGCCTCACTGATAACGGCGTTGTGTCCGTTGCCGCCACACTTCCCTCCCAACGCCTCGTTAATGTTGCAGACTTGTGTACCTCCTCTAAAATTGATGTTGCAATAAGAGCTTTTATTTGTTGCAATAGTCTTTTCAATTTGTTGCTACAACATGTGTTTTTGTTGAATTGGTTATGTTGATTTATTGCACAAGAGTTCTTTTATTGTTGCAACAATTGTTGGTAATTGTTGCAAGCGAGTTCTTCTGTGTTGCATCATGGAGTTGGTGTTATTTTGTGAAATATGAAGTTGTTTTTTTGCACATAGTGTTTATTTTTTTTGCGGGATCGGCTGCTAAGTCTGGAATTTGTTGTATTTTTTGTTACATCGGATGGAGATTTGTTGCAGGCTTACTAAATAATTGTTGCGCATCATCAATTTTTGTTGCGCCCAATCGGATGGCTGATATCGAACATTTTAAGTTATATCTAACGATGGAGAGGAGCGTACGATGGGGAAAACCCCATCATAGGTCCAGACACTAATTGCTCCAAAAATTGTGCATCACCAAGGTTGAAAACTGCGCGGAGTGGTCATCAGGTAGGCGCATGGCACCTAAACGTTTGCCACTTGGATGCGTTCTTGCCGTGTGAGGAGGCGCTGGCACCGGGTGTCGCATCGAACGACACGGTGGGCAACAAAGGTAGTTGCATGGTGCATTGCTTGGGTGTGAGCGTGTGGCTGTGCGGGTAAGGGTGTGTGGCAGCCGATGTAACGGGTGGAGTGGGCAACCGACGCACGCGATAGTAAGGCAATTTATGGTCGTTCAGGGCAGCAAAGGGCCTGTTTGGTACGACTGCAACTTTTCTGAAAAACAGCTTCTGTTGGGCTGAACGGCTGAGCTGAAGAGGTTTGGTATTTGGCTGCTAGCTCTTAAGTAGACTGACTGGAGCTTCTAAGTTAGAAAATGTCTGAAATGCCCCTGAGACAAATGATGACTTGTTTGATGGCGTTTAATGACAATTAATGATAAATTACGTCAATTGACAACAATTAATGACAATTAACGGCAATTAACGACAACTAACGACAATTCGCACATAAGTAAATCTTGATGACAATTAACGACAATAATGACAATTCGCACAAAGTAAATCTTAACGATAATTTACGACAATTGACCGCAAGTAATGATAATTAACAACAAATAACAAAAATAAATGGTAATTAACGATAATTAAAGGAAATTAACGATAATCAGTACAATGATTACATAAATAATTAATCTTTATTAGAAAAAAGGAACAAAAAAATTAAATGGCAGTGGTGGGAGGAGGACAGAGCTGGAGGAGGAGAGGGAGGAGGTTGGGGCCGGAGGCAGCGCTGGCGGGCGGAGGCGCCAAGGGAGGAGGAGAGTGCCGGAGGAGGTCGGGGCCAAAGACAGAGGTGGGCGGCGCCGCAGGCGTGCGAAGACGTCGAGGGAAGGAGGGAGAAAGGGGGAGGTGGAAGTGGGAGAAGGGCGGAGGAGGTGTAAGCATGGGAGGAGGAAGGAGAAGGGTGGTAGCGACGGCGGGAGAAGGACGGAGGAGGTGCAGGCGCGAGAGGTCAGGGGAGGAGGGGCGGTGGTAGCGGCACGGGAGGAGAAGGGAGGAGGGGCGAAGGTGGCGGCGTGGGAGGAGGGGCAGCGGTGCGGGAGGAGGGACCGAGGGAGGCTAGGGTTTCGGTCGGGGGAGGAGGAGGGGATTCAGGGGTTTTGTGGAGTGGCTAATTATCCCTCCTCCCAACTCTAGGGGTAATTGAGGAAGGCAAACCTACCGAAGCCAAGGGAAGCTGTCCTCAGGCGACTTTTGACTTCCACGCATTATAAACAGCTTCCAGCTTTGGGAAAAGCTGCTTGAAAAAGGCGATCGTTTGGGGTGTCTTTCGGCTTTTTCGAGTGAATATTCGAAGTAGAAGTCGTCCCAAACAGGATTAAAGGCTTGCCTGTTTCCCTTCTGCCACGGCCGCTTAAAGTTGGGCCTCTAGGGTGGACAAATAGGTGAGCTGGCCCTTGGCACACTCGACTAGGAAGGGCACTACACAGGAAGAGCAGCAGCAATGCCAGGAGCCATCAAAGAACAGAAACCAGAAGGCGTTCGCCTCTGCTCTCCTCTCCCCATTGTTGTCCTCTCCCGAACTCTCATTCTATTTCCCAGTCTTCGCTTCCAATTCTTCCCAATTTGTATCCCAAATACTTGGTATCCAGTGTTGGAATTGAAAATATATCTATTGTGCTTGTTGTTGACCGGTGATAACCAAGTAGGATTGTAACATTTCATCCTACCGCGCCCACGTCACTCACCAGCGCCAAGACATGGTGGAGGGGAATTCTTGATGGAAGTAGTGACGGCAACACTTGGCGACTGAAAGCAAAATCAACAGTAGCGTTACCGGATCCAGTTTCGAGTAGGGCTTTGTTGCAAAGTGCATTAGACGGATGATCCACCATGTCCGATAAATCGGACTAAGCGGAGGCACGTCCATTGGAAACTTACAAGAGTCATGCATGCGTCGAGTTTTGCAGGCAACGATGAAGTTCTTGTCCCATTTTCACAGGTTCATCGAGTGATTAGCGATGTGGTCGGATCTCATTTTTGGAGGTTGCAAGAGGGCAATTCGTCAGACGATGACGATGAAATTCTTGCAGAGGTATCCAAGGAACTAACATCTTCGCAGCAGAAGCCTAAGACCTCAGATGAAGTTTCTCATGCGTCTCGAAGTAATGGTATTCTGTCCTCCCATCTTGAGTCTTCTCCGATTAAGAGTGAGTTGTATAGAGATGCCATTGCAGCTGGTTACTCGCATTCTGACCTCCGAGTGACGGGGCTATTGCCGGACAAACGGAACGGGCAGTGGGCAGACAAGGGTCGGCCGTGGCAGGGGCCGTTACCTCCTCCACGTGTGTCGCCGCCGGTGACGTTAGGAGATGTCATCGGAAGAGTTAGCCGGAAAAATCAGGACAAGGCAGGACGGGCGGAAGTTCCGTCGATTGGGTTGTCGGTTCAAAAATTGAAAACTCAGTCTACAGCTTAGCGGGCGGAAGTTCCGCAGAAGATTTTGCCAATACAAAATTGGATCGGTACAGTTAATTCGGTGCCTTCTCCAAGTCAGAAAGGGCCGATTTTCCTGCCGGATTTAATGCAATCTCAAAACCGATCGTGCAATGGACTGGACCCATCCAATTGCTTACCGATTATCATTGGGAAGCAGGCCCACAAGCGTGGTTTGCCCTGGTTCCGACGTTTCTTTCAGCGCTCGTGGAGATTAGCTCGGCCAAACGCTCTAGGGTCTTCCGGCGGCTGGTCTAGGGATACACATCGCAGCTGGTCGGGGACGACTCACGGTGATTGCCGCTCGTTTGCTGAGGTGCTCCAGCATAGCAGTGCGATGGACTTCGGAGGGGGTCGTGGAAGGGGTCAAAGAAAGGGACTTGGGGTTGATCCTATGACCGGCGCTGCTGGCGGTGGTGGTGGCCAGGTTGATGACCGATTCCCAGTCATTGGTGGCGCTGGCAGTCAGATTGTGGGCAGATTTGGTTCGGGCAGCATGGAGGCTAGTGGGCAGGGTGCTGGCGGACAGTTTGTAATCACCGATTGTGTCTCCGAGGGTGGCAATGGAGGACCGACTGTGGATAGTCGTTTTCAAATTGTTGGTGATGCTAGCAAACAGGTCAAAGGAGGTGTACAGCCCCAACGATTTGGAGGTGGCCAATTCTCTATCAATGGGGGTGTTGGAGGTCAAGCTGCTGGGCCAGGGTGTGTTCTTGGAGGACAAAGAGATGTTCCAGTCTTTGGGGTTAACAAGTTATTTAAACAGCAGCAGTTCCGAGGGAGGTTTGGAGTTGGTAACTCCAGAGGTAGAGGTCGGTCCGGGGTGGGATCCATCCATACCAATATTGATGCTACAGGTGATGTTTCCAACCTCATTTGCTTTCGATGCAAAGGGAAGGGACATGGCATTGCTAATTGCAAAACGACCTTGTTGTGTGATATTTGTGAAGGAACATATCATTTAGCTAATAAATGTCCACTGTCGTTGCTGCCGAGACCTATCGCTAGCTTATGTGGGTTCGGTGCCGATGGATTGGGATTTTATAATATCCCAATAACTGGGCAGAGGAAGTTGAAGAAAGAAAGCAATAAGATCGGGTTGGTTCGGATCACAGGGGAACATCTATCTGAAGAACTCCTGATAGCTAAGTTAAAAAGATTAATACCTCTCAATTGGCAGCCTAAGGTGGAGAGCCAAGGGGATAACATGTTTTTGGTGCATTTTCCAAATAGAATTGAGATGCTTCGCATGATAGCTATTGGTGAAGTACATGTAAAAGAACAGAAGGTGGTGTTGCATTTTGAAGAATGGACTATGAAGCCCACACCTAGGTTTAAACTCCAGAAGGTATGGGTCCAGGTGGTGGGAGTGCCTTATGAAGTGCGTGACTTTCTAAGTCTGTGTGCTATCGGATCAATCATAGGTATTGCTATGCGTGTGGATATGGAGAAAGTTCGTAAGAACGATCTCGTTCGTATGTTGGTTGGAGTTCTAGATATAGAGGCAATTCCTTCTAATGTAGATATTGTGGTTGGAGAATATGTTTATGACATTTCGTTCAAAGTTGAAGAAGATGGTGTAGATACTATTGATGAAGAGTTTGACCAGAAAGATGATCATGAGGGAGAGGACCAACCGGGCAGGGGAAAGGATGTTAAGATGGAAGACAGAGAGGCCAAGCGACCGAAGAATAATTTAGTCTCTCAATCGAATGTCCCGCTAATGGTGTGGGTGGGTCTCCGCTAGTTATCGAGGAACTACGCTGGGACTCTTGGCCAGATTCCAGTTAGGTTTCTCCAAAGGATCTCGAAATCGTGTACAAGAAGATGGATTACACATCTTCAATTCCCCAGATCTTACTGGTAACTCCAAAAATGAAATGGAAATTAGTGGCACCTTGGAACTCCCTGTAGCAGAGAAGGAGATGACTGAGCCAACTAAAGCAAATAAGTGTGAAGATGATATGAGTGCAATCATGGAAGGTCTGTTGGCGGTTCAAGCAGCAGTGGAGGAGTCTACCGAGCCAGGCGCTGATGTTGCCGATTCTTCTTCCGCGACACATACTTCAGCAATTCTGTTTTCAGACGAGCTACATTCCACGGCAGCTAAGTTCGGCAAGAAGTACTCACCAGTGGATGCGCTAAAAGAATCCAAGCCTGAATCGGATGCTAGTGTTAAGGGGTCCATCGCAGACTAAGTATATTCTTGAATCGAGATTCGCCGCCTTTGGCTTTCATCAACCGGAGTGGCTGTGCGAGAATCCAAAGCAAGCACGCAGGTGTCACGCCAATAGGAACTCGTGTCCAAACTCTGCGATCACACCAAACCAGGAAAAAATGTGGTGAGGATTTTGTGATGGATCAATGTGTAGATGCGACCAGGACCAGTGCATCTTGGGTCAGAATGCAAAATTGAACCATGTATGGGAAGTTTGTGAAGATACTTTGGTAATGGAGCGATGTCACAAAAGTCCAAGGGGCTCAAATAGGGGTGGAGGGACTGATTTCAAGATGTCCAAGAATGCTATCCGGTGGAGCCTAGGCAAAGTGAAAGACTCGGAAGCAAGATCCAAAGCGATGAAGATTTAATCAAGAAGGCTCAGCGGCGTGCGAAAATTCGCAATCTCGAATTGGATCCAAGTAAGTCTAGTAATAAATTTTCAATTTTATCTTTTTCAGATGAGCAAATTATTGAAAAAGTATCTAGCATTGGGATTTCTTTAGGCCAAAATAGTGCAGAGATTGCTAGTTCTGTTAAAAGTATTAAGAGCATTGAGTTAGGAAGAGCTAAAAATAATGGTCAAGTAGAGGTAGAAGAACTGGTAGAGGAGGACCATGATGACTTTAATATCGCGTCCCTTAATCATTTTTGTAATGATTTAGATGGTGATTCTTTAGCGGATGGTGACAATAATTTTACTCTAGTAACTACTAAAAAGAGGTTGTCTCACTCCGGAAAGAAAAAATTTAATAGGTCTCATACTGGGCCAATAACTTTAAAGCTGAAATGAAAGGGCTCTTTTGGAATAGCAGAGGTTTGGGAGACTTGGCTAAACATCGGTATATTTGTGAGGCGGTTAAGGAGCAACATTTGGACTTTGTGGCTATACTAGAAACTGGTAAAAAAGATTTTTCAGTTACTAGTCTTAATCACCTTTGTGGTGGTCAGGATTTTTTGTGGCATTTTTCTCCGCCTCATGGGCGGTCGGGGGGTATCCTTTTAGGGGTGGATAATAGGGTTTATGATATTAGCTCTATTGATGCTGGTGACTTTTATGTGAAGTTTCATCTTAAAAATAAAGAAGATGATTTCCAGTGGATTCTTGTGGCTGTTTACGGTGCAGCCCAAAATCATTTCAAGGAACAGTTCCTCACAGAGCTTGTTCATGTTTGTACGAAAGACTCTCTGCCCATTCTAATTGGGGGTGATTTTAATATCATCAGACATGCGGGGGAGAAAAATAATAGTAATTTTGAATCTAGATGGCCTTTTATGTTCAATGCTGTGATTAATACTCTGGATTTACGGGAAATTGATTTATCTGGCAGGCAGTTTACTTGGGCTAATTCGTTAAATAACCCAACCTTTGAAAAATTAGATAGAGTTTTAATGAGTACTGACTGGGAGCAAAAATTTCCAATGGTCACAGTCAACGCTCTCGAACGGTCTCTGTCGATCACCTGCACACGCTTTTAAATACGGGAGCGGCTTCCCATAGAGGGAATCCGCCTTTATTTAAATTTGAATTAGGTTGGTTATGTAGAGATGGGTTTAGGGAGATGGTGAAAGATGTGTGGAAAAATGAAAATAGAGGTGGTACTGCTTTACATAGGTGGCAATGGAAAGTTAGATCTCTTAGGCGATACCTTCGAGGTTGGGCGAAAAATTGCAGTGGAACTTATAAAAAGGAAAAGATAGCGCTCAACTTAATAATTGACGAGCTAGATAAAAAATCTGAACTTTTGAGTTTGTCCAATGAAGACCTTCATCTTAAAAGATGTGCTAACGAGAGGCTGGCACAACTTTTAAGAGAAGAAGAAATTAAGTGGTATCAAAGATCTAAAGCGAAATTCCTTTTGGAGGGAGATAGGAATACGCGTTTCTATCATTTGATTGCGAATGGTAAACATAGAAAGCAAAGAATTTTTCAGCTCGATTAGGATGAGGGGATAATTAAGGGTGATGTACAATTAAAAACGTATATCACCAAATATTATAAAGATCTTTTTGGACCATCTGAAATTAATCATATTTCCATGATTGATGGTTTTAGAAATGATATACCTCAAGTCTCGATTACTAAAACAACCTTCTTGCCATGCCCTTCTCCGAGAAGGAGGTGGAAGAAGCAATTTTTCAAATGGAGCATAACAAAGCACCTGGGCCTGATGGTTTTCCAGCGGAGTTTTATCAGGTGTTTTGGGAAGTTATTAAACAAGATATGATGGCCATGTTTCATGATTTACATAGTTGCTCCTTGCACCTTTTTAGCTTGAATTTTGGGATTATTACGCTGCTTCCCAAAAAAATCGATGCTAAACAAATACAGCAATATCGACCTATTTGTCTTCTTAATGTTAGTTTTAAAGTGTTTACTAAAGTGGCAACTAATAGAATTAATAACGTAGCGCATAAGGTTATTAGACCATCGCAGTCAGCTTTTATGCAAGGGAGATATATTCTAGATGGAGTTGTTATCCTCCATGAAATTGTCCATGAACTGCACAAAGCAAAGTTGGATGGGATAGTGCTTAAGCTTGATTTTGAAAAAGCTTATGATAAAGTAAAATGGCCGTTTTTATTCCAGACTTTGAGGATGAAAGGCTTTTCGACTAAGTGGTGTTCTTGGGTGGAGAGTTTTGTTAAGGGAGGGAGTGTTGCAATAAAAGTTAATGATGATTTAGGCTCCTTTTTCCAAACTCAGAAAGGTCTTCGGCAAGGGGACCCGATGTCCCTATTCTTTTAATATTGTTGTGGATATCTTTGGCCTTGTTTATTTCAAGAGCTAAAGAAGAGGGACTCATCTCGGAGTAGTGCCTCATTTGATTGATGATGGGTTGTCAATATTACAATATGCTGACGATACTATCCTTTTTTTGAATCATGACTTAGAGCAAGCAAAAAATCTTAAACTTCTTTTATGTGTCTTTGAACAATTATCAGGGTTAAAGATTAATTTTCACAAGAGCGAAATCTTTTGTTTTGGCAAAGCCAAAGATGTTGAAACTCGAGATACGCATTTATTTGGTTGTGAAGTGGGTGTCTTTCCTTTTAGATACTTAGGATTCCAATTCATTATAGAAAATTAAGAAATAGGGATTGGAAAAGTGTTGAAGATAGAGTTGAAAAGAAGTTATGCATTGGAAAGGAAAAAATTTGTGCAGAGGTGGTCGAGTAGTACTTATTAACTCAAGACTACTAAGCGACCTACCTATGTTTATGTTGTCCTTTTGAGATTCCTAAAGAGGTTCTCAAAAGGCTGGATTTTTATAGATCTAGATTCTATTGGCAAAGTGACGGTCATAAAAAAAAGTATAGACTTGCTAAATGGAGTTTAATGTGTACTCCTAAAGAGCAGGGTGGGCTCGGAATTCAGAATTTAGATATAAAGAATAAAAGTTTGCTAGGAAAATGGCTTTTTAAGTTGCTTAATGAAGAAGGGGTTTGGCAAACTATGTTAACAAAGAAATATTTGAATGAGAAGTGTCTTTCGCAGTGGTTAATAAGCACGGTCTTCACATTTCTCGTCAGTCTAATGAAAATTAAAGATCTTTTATTTCGTTTTGGTTCATTCCAGTTAACAATGGGATGCAAACTAGGTTCGGGAAGATATTTGGTTAGAGACTCACCGCTAAAAGACAATATCCAATCTTATATAATGTGGTGAGGAAAAAGTCGATACAATCGCAAATATTTTGAGTTCGACTCCTCTAAATATTTCTTTTCGTAGACCTATTATTGGACCTAAGTTACATGCTTGGAATGAGTTACTGTTGAGACTTATTAATGTTCATTTAATTTCTCAAAATGATATTTTTCGATGGACATTAAATAAGGCCGGGCTTTTTTCAGTTCAGAGTTTCTATGCAGTACTTATTGGAAATTATCGTGTCCCCAATAGGCGAACTTTTTGGTTACTTAAAATTCCTTTAAAAGTGAAAATATTCCTTTGGTATCTCAAAAGAGGAGTAGTATTAACTAGAGATAATCTGCTCAAAAGAAATTGGAGGGGAAGCAAAAACTGTTGTTTCTGTATTGCAGATGAAACAATCCAACATCTTTTTATTGATTGTCCTTTTGTACGTCTTGTTTGGTGGACTGTTCAATGTACATTTAATCTATCTCCTCCGGTGAATATAGCCAACTTGTTTGGGAATTGGTTAAATGGTATTCCAAATATATTAAAAACTCAACTCCTTGTTGGAGCTAGTGTCTTATGTTGGTCTATTTGGCTATGTCGAATGATGTAGCTTTTGATAAAAGGCTATCAATAATCCCTTGCGTTTATCTTATTGAGTGGGCACTTTGGATGAGGCATGGGCAAATCTGCGAAACCAACCCGAAGGAGTTGATGTTGGCGAAATGCCAGTCGGAATATGTGGCGAAGCAAATCTTCAGCAATCATGGGTGGCGGTTTAGTCACAGAATTTGTAATGATTGAATTTAAAGTTCAGTCGTCTTTTCGTTTGGTTGTGTTGTTTTATTTCAAGTCAGTTTCTTTTGTTGGATACTTTGGATCTTGGTTATTTGTAATAAATGGGCTGTGTGCATCCTTTGATGCAGAGGCCGGGAGAGGTTTTGTCTCTTCCATTATCTTAAAAAAACGTCCATTGGAAACTTAAGTTCGTGCGTCTTTGATTTAGTAAAACTGCTTTGAAAAATTGTAGTACCACAAGTAGGCCTGGTAATGGTTTGGGTTTGAATGGGTTGAGTGGGTTGGGTTAAAGGAATGGGTATAATTAGATGGATTCAAATGGGTTGAAGAGCAAAACGGACTGGATTGGGTTGGGTTTGCTTGTCAAGTGGGTTGGTTTGGGTTGGTTCGGATGGAATATTTTCGGTTTCATTCGGTTTGAACCCATGGGTTATCTGTGGTTTGAGACTTTGGGTTGAGTTGATTCCATTCGGTTTGAACCACAGAGTCCCAACACCAGAGCTCGTATTTATATACTTTGTACTTTGCGTACGTACGCCATCTCAGCTCGTGGCGGCCTCGTCGTCGGCGCCCAGGAGGAGCATCTCGATCATCTCGGCGGCGGCGGACAACGGCGCCTCATTGACGATGCTACAGTTGAGGCTCACTTCGCCCTATGCGTTGGTCTTGACCACGATGTTGCCCATCTTAAGCATGGCGGCGACGAAGCGCTCCTTCCAGAGCGTCCCGTTGGTGGCGAAGGTGTTGACGGAGGCGTTGAGCATCGCGTCCCGGATGAGCTGGTCGTTGGAGAAGTGGAGGCCCAAGTTGAGCGGCAGCAGCTTGTAGTAGTTGTTGTCCAACACCATCGGCGTGCTTAGGTCGATCTCCGTCGTCACTAGCTTGTAAGTATGTTAATTTGCATGTACGTACCAGTCTCTCGCGGTTCATGAATAGGAAGGAGTCATAGTGGGAGCGGCCGATGGTGTGGGAGCCGAAGAGGATGACTATCTCCTCGGGGCTGAGGCCCCTATCGCAGAAGCCTTTGACGAGTTCCTCCACCTTGAGGTTCGGCCCAAGGGAGGGTGAGGGCCTTTGACAGAAAAACACAGATTCTGAAAGTTCAGAAAAACGACAATTCTGAAAGTTGAGACCCAGATCAAAACAGCTACTGCTTGGAGGAACAATTTAGAACCAAGATGGGTAGTTTGCGCTGCAACAATTGCAGTCTCTTTGTTCTTTTCTCTGTTATTTATATCCATCTAAAGTTTACACGTTTTCAGAATTGCTACAGACTACTCTGAAACCTCTTCTGCTTCTGATACAGAACAAAGTTCGACTCTGACTCTAACTGGAGACTAACTCTGAGTCAACAAGCTATACTAGCTAACAGCTATCAATCAAAAAAACTAACATCGGAATTGCTTAACAAAATCGCAATCCGACTAACAAACAGAAACTAAAAACGGAATAGAAAAGGCAGTTTTGACACAACTAGTTTAATTCAACAGCCTCGGCACGGATGGAGACATTGCCGTCGAGGCGGCCGGTGGGGACCTGGTAGAAGACGTTGTTTGGTGAGGTCGACGCTGCGCATGCGGCAAAGGCGAGGATGTCGGACACGAGATGGTGCGGCGCAGCTCGCCGATGGCGGCCTTGGCGGTGTCAATCTCCTCGGCCGCGGAGGCTCGAGTTGTTGGGTGGTGCCTCGCTCCTCCGCCTCGCCAGGGTTGGCGGATAGAAGGACAGAGGCATCGCAGCCTGAGTCCATCATATATGTGCACGTTAGTTGTTGTGCTGGATGAAACAAATGAACCATCTGCAGCAGCTGCTTCACATCACACGTATATGACCTGGGGGTGGGAATGGGTTCAAATGGGTTGAATCCATGGGTTTCAATGGATTGAACCCATAATGAGGTAAATGGTTTGAGTTGGTTTGGATTGAAGTTATATGTGGGTTGGGTTGGTTTGGTTTCTGAATATGGACGGGTGGACTGGGTTGGGTTTAATTCACATGCTTCATTGAAGTGGGTTGGTGTGGATTTGAGTTGGTTTCCAGACCATTAGCAGGCCTAACCACAAGTATATTTTTGCACAACTAGGAACCATCGCTCAGTGGGAGAGGGTTGGTGAAGTCGTGGGAGGAGTACCGCTCAACCATGTAATATCAACCCTAGTGTTTAACTTTACAATCAGTAAGTGCATCTAAGTAGGAAAGCACATGTCCGCGTTCTTTGAGATTGTGGATTTATTCCTAGCCTCCGCAATTTGTCATGTGCTTGGACGCACTCACGTATATGCGTACATGGTGTGCATATGTGTCTACCTTGTACTCTTATAAAATAGAGAAAAACTAACCTACCCTATATCGTAAAAACAACTATCAACAGGATAAATGAAAACCATCCGATCAAATACAATGGACAGCATCAGACACACCCACCTTCTCTTCCTTATCTTATCTCTTCCCCTAACTCTACACGTAGCATCGTCTTCACGCATCCCTACAACCGCCCACCTCTCTCTCACTCACTCACTCTTCCTTCACTGCTTTCCCTCCAGAGCAGTGATGGTTGGCGTGAGGGCCCTCGGCAGCGGCGGGCGTAGCCATGGTCAAACGGCGGCAAGTGGGTTTGATGTCGAGAGGTGAGGGGCGCAGCCGTGGAGAGCTTGGGTGGGTTCAACCACGAGAGCGAGGGGCACAGCAGCGCTCTTCCTCAACATAAGTGGGTACGGCCGTGGCTATCGGGTAGTGGGAGGCGGGAAAGCGAGCGGCCACGGTGTCCTGGCTGACGCGAAGACACGACCGGCTCGGTGGCAGGGAGAAAGACCAACGGTCGCGACGTCCTGGTGGGCGCAGAGCTGTCGTGGCGAGCTGTCACAGGACTACAAGTGAAACACTTCGGGTTTTTTTTTTGGTGCTATTTTTGTTGTTTTTTTATGAAACTTATTGAAACTTCTTGAAACTTGGTTAAAACTTGTTAATCTTTTGGCTGATACTTGTTGAAACTTGAGTTTGAGAATTTGAAACTCATTGAATTTTTTTGGAATCTTCTAAAAACACGTGAAACTCACTAAAACAGGTCGCGTCCTATAGAATAATTTTATGGGTATCTGAATTAGTACGTTAATAACTCTGAGCGTTCAATCCGACCAGCCGTCGTGCAATCGGACGGCCCAAACGTCCCGACAAATGCTAGTAGCCGGGGGCGTGCATTAGTAGATCTGTAGATGGGGAAAGGGGAGAAAACCGGAAAACCCCCTCACGAACCCTTGCAGCAATGACCGTCGTCACCTCCACCCTACGCCGCGCTCCCTGGGCGGCGGCCGTGCGCGGCCTTCTCACCACCTGGAGCGGCCGATCTGGCGGCCGTGTCCGTCGTCCCCACCGTCGCGCCGCGTCCGCATCTCCCTTCTCTTCCCTCTCCGCTCCGCAACCGAGCGCCGCCTCCGACGCCCAGCTCCTCCGGATCATAAACTTCGAGATATCCTACGCCCAGCAAGACTGCAAGAACCGCGACTGGGTAAGAGTCTGAGGAAAAACACCATCCGCAACGCCGCCGTCTTTAGACGGTGCTGAGATTAGGCGTTGCTAGAAATTGTATAGTCAGAGAGGAATAGGGTTTGTCATTTTCTTCCCCGTTATTGTAGATGATTCAGGGATAGTAGAAGATATCATCTTTTTATCTGGAGATGTAATACGTGATTATGTTGCGCCAGGCAAAGGAATTAGGGGAAGGCTTCCCTTTTGAGATCCAAGATAAGGAGGGTACCAACAGGATAACACTCACAAGGAGCGATCAGAAGGAGCAAATTGAGGTGGAAGTGTTCTTGCCGAGCCCTGTCGATGCAGCCGTGCAAAATGGCGAGCAAGAGGACCAGGCTGAAGATGGCAAACACCGGAGTCACACTGGTAATGGTGTCCCAAATCAGTACTGTATCCCACTGACAGTGAGAATTCGCAAAGGGGTGGCTTCATGCTTGGAAATTAGCTGTAGCTCTTACCCTGCGGAACTCATCATCGAGAGTTTGGAATTTGGACCGAGTGATGAATCCGGTGGGTCGTTAAGTGGCGGAACTACATTCAGGTTAGCATTAAGCCCTTGATTAGTTGATAGTATGATGGTTTGTTATGTCTGATGTAGGTTTACTTATCATGAATTTACACCCTTTTGCAGTAATATTCCTGAGGGGCTTCAGAAGGCTTTGCATTCCTACTTGAGTAGTAGGGGCATCTCGACAGATTTTACCAACTTCTTACATGCGTACATGATAAACAAAGAGTGCCATGAGTACTTGTCTTGGCTGAGAAAACTCAAGGGCATGATTAAAAGTTTAATATAGTGGAAATAGAAGTTTTTTTCTCTTTAATTTACATGGTTTGGGCAAGTTTCTTTTGCTCAGTTTTTGAGCCTTTCCTCAGTAGGATTGTGTAGGCTGAGTTATGAGTCTTGTGAGTTGTGACCAAGGAGGCAAATGCTGCTACGAAATGTCGTTCTATTTTAGTTGTAGTTTTACATAATGACATGTAACAGTTGATGTGCTCTGCTGCTGTGGGCAGTGGCTATGGGTTGATTTGGTTAAAAAGGTTGTGAATTGACTACTGCAAGATTTCTTCCTTGAATATGTAAACTTTTACTGATACTATATTTGTTGAGCTCCAATCGTGGTGAAAAATGTTTGCTACTCTTACTCTGGCATTGGACTGGAATGTTAAGAATTGAAATTGATTCAGTCTAGAATCATGACTTCTGTTGACAGGACGGATATACGCCTTAAAATAACCAGAAGAAATTCTTACGCTCTAAGCTGACGAGATCCTTTTTTTAGCTTGAGCCAAGGAAATATCGAAGGTAAGTAGTTCATGGAAAACGATTTGGTCGTTGCAAAACATGAGATGTACTGGTACACAAATATTAAATTCTAAATCGATTAGCTATACTGCATACAAACATGAGAAATCTTGCTTGCAGCAATGGATTGTACAAACAAAAAAAATGTGTCCATTCTTACTGACCGCCGTGAGCAAACGCATGCCAGGTATTTGTCACGAAATAGTTATTGTACAGCAAAGTGGTAGAAAGTTCACCGAGTGCAAATTTAGATGGTAAACTCAGTAACTCTGTACTGGAACACACAGTGAAATTCTGTTAACTACAGGAGTCGTCAAAAACCTTAAAAATCAGACGCTTCAAATTCGACAACACTCAAGGTCTATCAATCTAGGGTCAATATGTATGTCGAGTAAAACTAGTCCGCCTGGTCCTCAAAAAGGAGCTTGTCAGAACAGAATGATGGGAACAAAGAACACATCCAGCTCACCTGCCAAAAGCAAAATAAAATGTATTAAAATGGCTTGCCCCACTTAAATAACGAACTATATTATTAGGTCATGTACAATGGGCTTACATCAGCTGTACATAATCTCTGCCACGTAAGATTTAAACTGATATGGATGAAAGAGAATAAAGAGATAGAAATATGTTGTCTATAATCCTGTAGCTGGCTATATCACCAAAACAAATGAGGCTATCCAACCACATTTCTTAAGTCCATGAAAGTATTAAAAGATTGTGTGATCTATAAAGACAAGTAAAAAAACAACCTATTGTATGAGCTGACTTTAGTACTGTCTACAGATGACATGCTTATAGAGTACTCGATAACATGTCATAAAGGTATGGACTGTTGAAAAGGGTGTAACGGAATATTATGGAAGGAGAACTGAGGGATATGCAGTTATACACTAAAAGAGAGGCAGACCTGAGCAACACCAAAAAAGATAATCTCAGGCAAAAAAGAAAACTTTGATGAACAGTGCCAGGGCAAACTGCAGCGCTGCTGCACTAGCAATCAAAACCATCATATCAGCTCCTGCAGTGCATTCCTTTAAGTTTAAAGCGATGAACCAAGATGATGCACCACCAGCAAGAATTATGATGACCCACCGAAGAAATTCCACAGGGATAAGTAACAGTATCTGAAGCAAAGAAAAATAGCAGAGCAATCTGTATTAGACATAAAAAAAGCACCCTTCACGTGCAAAAACAGAAGTGCAAGTCAAAATGCTGACAGCCATAGTAGCATCATGAATTCTTTACATTGAGAGTCGATCTTCAGACTAGAGATTCCAGGAACCATTATATATATTTGCATAAAAGAGACAGTGAAAATTCCTAAGAATATAAACAAAGGTACATATGCATAGCGCTAATGACAAAATAAATAGGACTAGAATACTTACAGATGCTGGTATGAAGACAAACAGAGAATAGCCCCACATACACCAAAACCGAACAAGACTTGGGCGCGATCCAAAATACTGAAACAGGAAAAAGAATGCAGCAGGTACCACGATAGCATAACCGTACATGACTGATGCCGCCCAATTGAAATAGCCAACATCAAAGTTCCATATGTTCAGATCAGTTTTCTTTTGCATCAGATAAGTAGCAAAGTTTCCAAATGCAGCTAGCATGAATATCAGTGTAGTGGTGATCCATAAGGGCCCATACCTGCGGAAATCAGAATGATTCATCACATTGAAAAGTAGACTCCAGGGATCGAAATGATTAAAGTACAAAAAAGTAAAAGATTTACTGTATAATATACAAAAAAATCCAGTTAGGTAATAACCAGTAAGAAGCTAAAGTACAGAACTGGGTGAAAAAGTCCCTTAAAAAAACTGTCTTGTCCTGTTCCCTTAAAAATCATGCTGCTAGCATAACAAACCCCATCTGTTACAACATATGCCTTACCACCATATTTCTGCAAAACTTTTATTTAAACTACCGCACTTTCCCTATTTAAATGCCCATTTCATGCTACTATTACTTCACCACACAATTTTGGCACATTACAACTTACAACAGAGCTCTTAGTATGGCTGCAGCATGTGCATCTGCTACAACTTACAATATCACTTGGCATGTTAACAACACACAGTACAATGTAGCCAATTATTGTATGTTGCCCTTTTTTTGTTACAAAATTGTATATTAGACTTGCCTTGAATCATTTATTAGAAATCATAACATCGATACCGTAAGGTACTTAAATCCATTTTTTGAAACATGGAGGCAGATTGGCAATAGCCTAATAGTCGAAACTTACATGTCAGGATTAGCATCAATCTTCCTGAAAAACCCATCCATGGGATAAACTGAACTGATGAGCCTGTCAATTACGACATCAGTATCAACATTGAAATATGGAGCATAAGATGCAACATTGAAGTATCCTTTCCAGTTTGTCTGGGTTTCTACGTCTCCATCTGCAAAAGTAAAGAGAGACTTCAACATGGAGCAACGCATGCTAAAGAAACATCAGTAACATGCCATTCTAGATGCAATATTGAGCAAAACCCAATCATTTGACTCACTAATACAAAACACTCCCAGGGATCAAAGTTCAAAGTAACAAATAACAACAAGCCATGGTGGTGCTTGCTTCGAATTGGAGATGGTTAGAAGATCATGATTTTTTTTCTGAAGACCTAGAAATGTTGTGCGGTAGGCACAGGCAGTACCATTCATCAAATGCACAAGATTATCATCAGAGTGCTCCATGCAACAGCCCTAATACTCAATGACTCATGCAAACAAAAGTTGCTCTTAGCTATCAACTCCATCTACACGATAAAAATGTACACTGCAAGTATCTACCTATGTAGCTACAAATTTTCAATAGACATTAGTATTTTTGCACATGCACCTTAAACAAAGCAAGACCAGGCTAATACACTAATGTCATATTCTGGAGGAAAATCATGGGGGAAACAGTGTCCTTCATTCAAGATCTCAAATAAGTGACAAGTATCTACCTATGTAGCTACAAATTTTCGATAGACATTAGTATTTTTGCACATGCACCTTAAACAAAGCAATACCAGGCTAATACACTAATGTCATATTCTGGAGGAAAATCATGGGGGAAACAGTGTCCTTCATTCAAGATCTCATTTAAGTGACAGCACTACCACTCAGCTGAGCACATCAAAATATTTCTTTCTAAAACTCAAAATTTTAAGCCATATACACTTGGGCCTTGGCAGTCAAACATAATCACGTATAAGTGAGAAAGAACTCAACAGCACAGCCCACTAGCACCAAAATATATCCACATCCGTAAATCTAATACATCGCGCATCCATAGCTGGACTCATACAAATATTTCAAACAAACTAACATGGAACACGCTGATTGTTAAGGAACAGGCTGACTTGTTACCTGGAGGGGTCCCTGGAGGCTGATACCCTCCTCCATTAGCGCCAGGAACAGGCGGGAACTGTTGCAAACGCGAGGTGGCAGCTGCATTTCCAACCGAAACCTAATTAATGACAATTACAATAACCCCGACCCAGCAACAGCAGCACTAACCTCACCCCACACACACACACACACCACCACCACAGAAACCACTACCTTCGGCGGGGCCACCGGGACCGGGCTTCCTCTCTTCGGGAGTCACAGCCTACAGAAACCATCAAATCAACAACCACCCTAGCGAAACGAGATACACGAAGCGACTAGGGAAAGGAGGGGATCGGTACCGGGACGGAGCCGAGGAGGTGGCTGGTGGGGAGGTTGGCGTAGCCCTCGTCCATGGCCGCCTTCGCGTGGTCGTGGCGTCCCGCGTCCGTCGCCTCTCAGCAACTGCGAATGGCCGCGTCGCCGGAGTCGGGATGGGATTGGAGGATTTCGCTAGGGTGGAAAGGGGGCTCTGCCGTCTGCCGTGGGGAAGTCGTCGTACGTCCTCGTCCTCGGTTTTGCCTCGATAGAAAAGAGGATATGGGAAGCCCGTTAAGGAAACGATCTGCCCAACATTATCGGCCGGCCCATTAAAGCATCTGAAGTTTTTAAAAATTTCGTTGGTGCTACCGAAAAGATGCAGAATATCGATTCTGCTACCGAAAATTGGATCATGTCAATCTTATGTCATTTTCTTTTGCCACTACTATCAGTCAAAGACTTTTGACTATCAAATTGTATGCGAAAAGACTCATTTACTCTTCTTGTTTTTCTTGTTCGCCCCTTCTCTCTCTTCCTCTTTGTCTCTCCTTTCTCTCTCTTCACCAAGGCTGCCCAAGCCTCTCCACCCTGCTGTCGTGCCCCATGCCTCCTCCTCTCCACCTTGCCCGACTCTGCCTCCACCTTGTTGCGCCGCTCTCCTCCCGCCGTCCTCCTCCACCGTGTTCCCCTCCCCACCTTGTCATGTTCCACCTCCTCCTCCACCGCCAACCCCACCTTGTCATGTTCCACCTCCTCAACGTCGATGATGGCCCTCGTGGGCAGCAAAGAGAGAAATGAGGGACTGACAGTGGGGCCCACAAGCTGACAAGGGTATTGGACATCTTTTTGGAAAAACCTAACAATGAAATAACAATCAAACGATCGATCAAACTTCAGGAAGTACTTCTCCCTAAGACGTAGACATATCTAGCTCTATATTGTTTTAGTCAAAATGGGAATGACGTCATTGCATACTTAAAAGACTTTTTTAGATACAAGGTTATATAACATTTCGGTAGTTAAAAAAAAAGCAAAATATCATAATCAAAGGAAGGTCAAAATCTAGAATCTTTCTCTAGACTAGAAAAAAGAGTAGTAGCTTCTCAATCAAACTAATAGATACTGACGATAGTGGTAAAAGCAAAATGACGCAAAAATTTCAGTGGCAAAAATGATATGGTCCAATTTTCGCTGGCAGAACCGATATTGCGCATCTTTCCAATGGCACCAACAAAATTTTTCTTTTTTTAAGATTATGATTGCTTGTTTTTTTTTTTCGGACAACTGTGCTATACAAAATTACAGGCTAAGCACGATTGCATTACGGGGCTACGTTGTTGGGATACAGCACTAAAGCAATATAAAAATTTCTACCGCGTAAACTATGAAGTTATGCGAGTGAGAGTTCATAGATCGTTACCACTAGACGAGCAGTGCAGTGGATCAAGAGTTGGAGCAGCCTAATCCAACATCGTGCACACCGATGTAGTAGAAGTAGTATATCGTCCAACGTCCTTGGCCGACGATCGTCTCTTCTAGCAGCTCATCGTGTTCCTCATGTACGTCGCGGATCATCCTCAATCAGTGCAGCAGTAACCGCAAAAGCGTCTCTACGGTATCCACACGTCCAGTGATGGAACATCGCGCGCTAGTGTGCTAGCACCAATGCGCACGGCAATGCTTTCAGGGGTGACGGCTATAGTTTCGGTGGGTCGTGCAATGTACTCCTAAAAGCCACACGCCCATACGAACGGATCCTATCCGAACTAATTAGTTTCGTCTCTCACAAGTCGATAGCGATCCCTAGTAGGACATAGCGCCCTAAATATCGATAAAGAGCCTCCTAAAAGCCACACGCGCTCCCCTGATAAAGAGCCTCCTTAGAAGAGTCCTACGCTAGGGACCCATTGAGGTGCGAAGCCCATACGAACGGATCCTATCCGAACTAATTAGTTTCGTCTCATTACCTGGAAACTCCTTTTTGATCACAAGTCGATAGCGATCCCTAGTAGGACATAGCGGCCCCTAAATATCAGACAAACTTATATAGTGCTCTTGTGTTGATCCTTTTGCTTCACGATACCAGATCGAACTCAAGGCAAAATCACGAACAAGTCACATCCTTGTTAATCACTATAAATGATAGTTAATTCAAGTGACAAAATAATGTATTATTCAATAATTCATAAATATAAAAGCGATTCAATCATCCGAGACATATTACTAAAACATGCACGCTCCACTCATGATCTCTGCTAAGGCCTATGCGCACTAAACACATTGGAAAAGTATACAAAGCTAGGTCTCACAAGCGACAGCTTTTTATTTGCATAAATAATTGCTAACTATCTGGTACTACACGCGGGTGTTGCCATCAGAATAGATGCTTCTATTTGATGGTCCCTAGTTCGTGGTAGATTTACCATTACGATAAAGTTGCACGACGTCCAGACTTGGTCGTTGCAAATCTTTATAGGTTCCCTGGTCGTACAGAAGCTAAGATGTATTGCAGTTTTTTTAAAAAAATCACGTTCTCTGTTGATTGTAGTTGCATATACCTTTAATTTTGTCTGACATCCACTGTGTCCCAAGTCTTAAAAAGACACAAATAAGTATCCGTTTGATATTGAGATGGATATAATAACCTTGCTTAGTGGAATCGTTTCACATATTTAAGTGTTTCACTAGTTGTTTTTCTAAAGAAAACACACTACAAAAGAAGATATTGCGCCGCTCTAAATAACATAAGATATTTGAGTAGTTAGCTAAGAAAAGTCTATGAAAGAACTACAAGACAACTATACTATTGGATAACAGATTTCGTTAAACTATAATTAGTTGTTTGTCACACATGGCACTAGATCTTTTTTCACATTAGAACAGCACAACAACCGTAAACAGATCCTTAATGTTACATGTAGTTAGCGTGAACATGTGTAAATTTACATGGTAGCTAGACGAACATTTTTCTATTAGTTAACCTATTTTTAATTTTTTTTAATTAATAATCCATCCTCCAACTTATTTACAAAACTAGCCCTTTGGTCATACCATCATCCGTGATGTGACATACGACACTACCACGCCACAACACAAGTACAGCATCGAGCCAAAAGCATATTTTGTCATGCCACCGGTGGTGACAAAACAAACTATCATGCTACCACCAGTGGTGGTAGGGTTTGGGCACGCCTGGATGAATGGCGTGATAGCGGGGTGTGGTGTACCCAAAAGGTTCATATTTAGAAATAAATTAGATAGGTAGTGCGCTACGTTGCGCCCATGCAGTTCTGTGTGAGATAAGAGGTCTGCAAAAATGTTGGCGTGAAGCGATTGTTAATTTAGTGAGGTGTTGTTCTAACTGTGGCATCATGGCTGTTTTTAGCTAAAACACAATAGACATATATAGTGGAGGGAAAAACGAACTAAGTAAGCTGGTTCGATCTAATAGAAATAAGGATATCAAATAAAGCATCACTAACAGTATGACGTGAAACTAGCCAATCACCATAGTTATATTTCCTGACGTATTTTTTGTGTAGGAACGACCATCAAATAGGATATGTAACCATATACAAGCAGTTCCAGTAAATATAAGCATGAGTCGAACTGCACACGCAACAATGCAGTTAAAGCCATAGTAACGATAATAGAGAATGCAGAGTTCAAGGATTACAGGAGGATATCTTAAACGAAAATGTATATGGCAGCGGTACCAAGTACCACTCATCATTAGTTCAAATAATTTCAGAAACATAAAGAGTGATGGTTAATGTATATGGTGCTTGCCCTTGGCCTCTACTGACTACTGGAGAGCTATCTCTCAAGAGATTTCTTGTAGTTCCTCATCAGGTTAAGTGTAGAGGAAGCCCTAAAATAGCAATGCTGTTTCAGAACTAAACTAAAGAAAAATCAAATGGCTTAAGCGGACAGGAGACAATCATTTTAGGCTGTGCAAGAGGCTGATGGGGTGTTGTCCAGTGGTGTAGCTTACTGTGGGTGCTAGCTAACATTTGCGGCATTGACTTCTTGCAATGGTTGTAGCATACATAGTGAACCCACCCATGTCAAATCAGATGAAGCTTCTCCAATTGGATAAAGGGGTCAGTTATAGATGGCACGTGTCATTCCTTCGTACAACTCTGTAAAAACAGAACAACACTCTGTAATTGGTAATAGATAATAAGCATTTGTATAGAGAGCATAACTTTTGATCTCACGCGTCCTGAGCAACATAAGCAGTAATGAACACACACACAATAACCAAAAACCAAGCATAAGAAAGCACAACCGACAGCTAACTCGAAGCAGGCAGTTTGCATCATCCCTGCTAGAGCAAACACAAGCATACAAGTGTGCATATTCTATTTTTAGTCCTATCCGATTGAATATTTCACAAACCGAATCAAAGTCACTAAGACTGAACATCTCCAGGGAGGAAACACAGAAGCTTACCAAGAGTAGAAGGACTGAATAGAATGAGCTCTAGAAAACATCCTATAATGACAATGCCACCTGCTTCAACATCTCCCTCCGAGGAAAAAACACCTAGAACCTAGAATAAATTGATGAAAAGGGAAATGCATAGAAAATTATTAATACAGAACTACAAAAGAGGCTATTAAAGGAGCGTACAAAGAGGCGAATAAAGGAGCAACTCTATTCGCATGGAACTATTAGTTTACAAATATGATTAACCCGGAATATGGGCCTTATACAGACCCCGACAGCAGTAGTATCACAACGATGCCATCCAACGCCATGGCTAGGTAGGGTCACCAGAGGCGAGGACCCAAGGTGGCGGCAGAACAGGAGCAGAGGCATGGCACATCGGAGGCATATATAAATTAATCTATCACCCATCAAAGCGTACATCCTGAACTACTGAACTAGATAACCAAAAGCAGTAGCAAAGGCAACATAATAACCATGCAGGTAGACATATAAGCCAACATGGTTTAAACCAGCAAAAAATCCTCTCATGTAGAGTAATCACTTTCTGTAATGTGTTTGTACCATGAACTGTATACTCCAATACGTCAATTATCAGAAAAATCATAGAATGGGTGGCATCTGTTAAATATGGGATATATTGTGATCCGAATTTCTAATATGGAAGTATCCGGATTAGTTGTCATATTAGCGGATTAGTTTCTTACTTGGACTCTAAGTCCTTTTACCCCTTTATATACCTCTTGTAAACCGCACGGGGAGAGTTGACGCCAAAAGCCTCATTATAATCTCCTGCGTTTTGTAATCACTCCTCATATAATGATCATCGCCGGTTGGCGCCCATGGTTTTTTCCCACAAGGGTTTTCTACGTAAAATTCGTGTCTCTTGTCCCTATTGATCCGTGCATTATTTCTAACAAGTGGTATCAGAGCACAGGAGATTAGGGTTTAAAAAGAGACAAGAAAAAAATTATCAGATCTATTCGGCGGCGCCGCCGGCGCCGAGCGCGCCTGCGTTCTCCATCACGCGCAGCTACGCCTTCGTCTCTCATCGTGCGCCGTCCTCGGTCTCAAGCGAAGCTGCGCAGCCAGACATCATTACGTCAAGCAGAGCCAGCGTGCCTTCATCGCCCTTTCCCGCACCTTCGCCTCGATCGGGGTGTCTGGAGGCCACGTCGCGCAAGCACAAGATCGATCTGAAGCGTCGTCATCGGAAGTAGAGCTGGGAGTCGGGCCGTGCTTTTCCGGGCCAGCCCAAGCACGGCCCGACATGTGGCAGCGGTGGCGCACGGCGCGAACGGTGGCCGGGCCGGGCTCGAAAGCCGCCCGTCGGGCGCGCACGGTGAATCGTCGGTGCTGGGCCGGCGCGGCGCGCAGCGAGCATGGCCGCGCACGGCGGCACGCCTCACGCGCGCCTCGGGAGCCGCCGAAGAGCGGAGAGGCGCGAGCACCGGGCGCGGGCCGGGAGCCTCCCACGGCCGCACGCCGCTCGCGCCTCCGCGCCTCGCCGCTGCTGCGCGCCTCCTCGCCTCCCACGGCTGACCAAGACGGCGAGCGAGCGAGCCACGAGGCAACGAGAGGCCGGCGGCGTCGGGGCACGGGGATCTAGAGAGGCAGGGCGCGGCGAAGGCCACGCCGGCCGAGAGAGGCGGTGCACAGCGGCGCAGGTCGAGCGGTCCGGAGGCGCCGCAGTAGCCACGAGGAGCGGCGGCGGCGGCGCCGGACCACCATGGAGCACCGAGGAGGCGGCTCCAATCCGCGCCTCGGCTCCGCGCGCTCGGCCTCCTCGGCAGGCCTCCTCGCCTCCGCCGCTCCGCATCTCGCTCCACCTCCCGCTCGACTCCGCGCCGCTCGGCCTCCGCTCGCCCGCCGCCCGCCTCCCGCCGCGACACTCCGCCTCCCACCTCCGCGCCCGCTTGGCCACCTTCGCCGTGAGATGGGGGAGATGGGGGAATGGGGGAAGGCCGGACTGCCGGAGGGGGAGGCTCTGGGGGCGATGGGGGAGTGGGGGAGGCACTAGGGGTAGAGAGGAGGCAGTGGGGCCTGGGGGTGGGGGAGAGCCGAGAGGGGAGGCCGGGAGGCGATGGGGGAGGGGCCATGCCGCCGTGGGGGAGAGGGGAGGCCGGAAGGTGATGGGGTATTGGGGGACAGGGGAAGGCACGGGGGGCCGGGTGGGGAAGAGGCCGAGAGCGAGAGGGGAGGCACTCGGTCTGGCCGCCTAGGGGAGATGGACCGTTGAGGGTCACGGGCACGGGGAGATGCCGAGAAAGGTGAGATGGCTCACCTTTTGATACAAAGAAGATGCCAAGCAACGTTAGGAAATCAGGACTTAGGACTTTAGGAGTAACGTTTGGAAATTGGGAGCAACGTTTGGAACTCAAGAGCAACGTTCAGCGCGATTGTGTCTATAAAACGAAGCTCCGTTTTCATTTATTCATTCACTCTCGGTCTCTCAGTTCACCTCATTTCTTCAATCTATCAAATCTCTCCATTTTTTAACAGCCATCTACTCTCCCCATTTAGTCACCATCTATCTATTATGCTGCCAAGGAGTCAGAGCACCAAGGAGCTCCCGAGCGGTATGCTACCGAGGAGTCGGAGCACGAAAAGGATAGCAGGGCGACTTAGTGTAAGCTCGCGCCGTCGCTCCCCTAGTCCTCCTCCGGCTCCGACTCCCGTTGATGCTCGCCAGTTGTCGCCAAGCATGGGAGACTACGGCATGGATGACCGTCATATGGACGGTACGGAGGGCTACGAGGAGTACCAGGGCGGTCCGGAGCCAATGGGGACTCCAGAGTTCTCCCCCGCGTCCACAGATGGCAACATTGGCGGGTCTGGACGAAGGGCGAACTGTTGGAAGCACATGACCTGGAGCCAGGAAATCCATGACGGCCAAACGATGGATATCGCAACATGTAATTATTGCCAAGCTAAATTAATTGCTCGTACAGCTGCAGGGACAGGGCACTTGAACCGACACTACAAGGCATGCTTGCGCAAGATCGGGGCGCAGAGCCGAGGGGGAGGAGTACAAACGCAGCTAAACTTCGAGGCCAATGGCTCTGTAAGTACTTGGGTATACAACCCGCTTTCTGCCCGTGAGGAAATCGCTAGATATATTGTTGCGGAAGATCAACAGATTAGGATGGGTGAAAGTCGCGCGTTCGAAAGAATGATCCAACGCGACTGTTGCCCACAGTACCAACATGTTAGTAGGAGAACCACTACATCTGATATTTTATGAATGTATCATAAGCAACTAGCAGAGCTAAAAGAACAATTCCTACAAGTTCAGTTCTCTTTTGCTATAACTTCAGACATTTGGATATCATCACACCAGAGAAGTGCCTACCTTAGTGTTGTAGCCCATTATTTAGACGATAATTACAAACTAAACAAGAGAGTCATAGGGTTTAAGCCAATTAACGAATCACACACGGAGAGGCTATTGCTGGCGTATACTACACGCTTTGATGATTTTAAGATAGATAATAAGATTGCTTCTATCACTCTTGATAACGCATCACGGACACTCTTGCTATGAACATCCTCACCCCAATATTGCAGACGATATTGGTGGTTATGTTCTCCACCGTGAGATGCGTATGCCATATCTTGAACCTTGTTGTTCAAGGCGGTATGGAAGCGATTGGCGGATATTTGAGCAATGTCCGCGACGCCATTCACTACCTCACAAATTCCCACAAGTGATAGCTAGGTTCGCGAGTATCGCAGACCAATGGGAAGGAGCCAAGAAAATTCGGTCTTGACATGAAGGTGAGGTGAAACTCGACCTACATCATGTTAAAGAAGGTACAAGGGTACGAATATATTATATCTATTTTGTCAATGCTAACTCAAAACAATGAATTGGTAGTTACCAATTCAGATTAGCCATTGCTAGTCATTTTCGATAGTTTTACAACCTTTTATAAAGCAAAAAGATGTTATCCGTGTTTATTACTCTACCTCTTGCTTAGTTATAGAATTTATTTGGTTAATTGCAGACAAGATTGCTAAATCTAGGAAGGATCCCCTTTTAAGTCATGTTGTCGCACTAATGGAGAAAAAATTACTAAATATTTTGAGTCTATTTCACATGTGTATTGCTTTGCTATCATTTTCGATCCTACGAAAAAGTTGTTAGGTTTGCAGATCGGTATGGAGGGAATAGGTGAATGTCTTGATCTTGATTACTCGAAAGCTTTTGCACATGTCAAAGAGGAACTTTTTCGTGTTTTCCGTATGTATTATGATAAATTCGGCAGTAGCGCAGAATCGGAGGCCTCACAACAGACGCAACAAGGAAAGAAAAGCTTGACATCCCACTTGTGGAAGAAGCTAAAGAGCAAGTCCAGCCTGTTGTTGGCTGGAATTTGACTTGATATGATGAAGTCCCTCTAGTTCTAGAAGAACTTGCCGAGTTGAACTTTTGTGCAATCATCCTTCTCTTGCGATTCTCCATCTCGCGGTGCTTGCCCTCTTGACGAATCGCCTTGTCGACTAGCTGCTGGAAGTCTGAAAAGTCCTGGGAAGTCAGCTGTATGGACAAATCATCATTGAGTCCTTCTAGGAATCTTTCCTGCTTGTCTTCATCTTTTGCAACATCGTTAGGTGCGTATCGTGCCAGTTGGTTGAACTTGTGCAGGTACTCATTCACAGAGAGGTTGCCCTGGCGCAACGAATGGAATTCCTTCTTCTTGAGGGTCATCATGCCGGAAGGAATATGTGCATGGCGAAAAGCTTGTACAAATTCGTTCCAGGTGATGCCTTGAGCATCAGCATGCGAGATACTGAAATTGTCCCACCATTCGGAAGCTGGACCCATGAGCTGGTGCGAAGCAAACAACACCCTTTCACGATCAGTGCACTGGGCGATGTCCAACTTCTTACTAATTGCCCGGAGCCAATCATCTGCATCCATGGGCTCAGTACTGCTTGAAAAAGTTGGTGGACGCATCCTCATAAATTCTGACATACTGGTCCTTTGGGGTGGTGGAGTTGGAATTGGAACTTGGGAAGCTGTAGCTTGTCGGGCCTGATTGTTGTTGATGGACTGAGAGAGTAGTTCGATCAGACGGTTTTGATTGGCCATCAACTGCTGCCACTCCGGTTCATTGATTGGGGCACTTCCATTGTTGTTGGCGTTGGCTCCACTTCCTGGGTGACGAGGGTTCACCATCTGCTGTTTACTCGGGGAGCTTAGGGAAGGGAACAAAGGATAGGGGAGAGACAAATAAGAAGAACTAAGGGGATAGAGCAAAACAATACTCTCGAACGAAAGAACCAACTGAAAAACTTTTCGGAACAACTTTATACAACGTTCTATCGATTGAACTCTTAATTTGGTGGAACGACTCAATGCACAGAATGAGTCTTGGCAAAATTATACTATATAGCTGGGCCAACGTCGTATCTTCTGCTCGTGATTTTTGATGACGATGTTTCCTTGACAGCCTCATGTCTTGTGGTCTTGAACGTAAGGGTTAAGAACGTGTTGACCAGCTATAGAAATTTCCAAGGAAAAGAGGATCCATTTAATATTACAAAATTGTGAGGGGAGAGTTAGGTAAGAAGGCTAAAGATAGATAGATGACCCAGATGAGGAGAGAACAAATTTATTTTTCTTGTTTATATAATACAAGTTTTGAAATTTTCAACTAACGGCCATTCCAACTAGGTCACGACCTACAGTCAATATGGCTCTAATACCACTTTGTAAGACCCCGGGATTAACATCCCGGATCTTCTGTGCATAACTGAACTAGTCCCATGATCAGTGGCTAGCTCACACAGTAAACAAGTGTGATAACACAACCATAAACGCTAAAATTTATTAAATGACAACAGAGTTGTTTACAAGATAGCCTTACAGGGCAAAATTAAATAAACACAGCGGAAGATGATGAAGGAGTAGTAGGGTCCAGCAATCTGCCATAGGCAATCGACTGGGGTAGCGGCCTAGTCATCACGATCCACATCGGTAGCAAAGTCCTTCGCCTCTGAAATTTTGTTTGCATAAAGCAAGATGAGCACAACTTCCGTGCTCGCAAGTTACACCCGTCAAATAACAGAATGACATGCATACATGGATGTAACAAAGGATGGCTTACAGGGTTAATTTGCATAAATCAGCATTTGACGTTAAATACCATACTAAGTTCAAAAGCTCAAGTTTTATAAAATCTAAAATTGATCTTGAATTGATAAAGATGGTGCAGGCACCAACCTAACACCAACACGGGCACCAACCCGGGGCTTCAACCCATAACTTTTATCATGGACACCCATCCATGTCAAACTGCTTTACAAAAATATTTTGAAATCGAAGTCTAACTTTGAGTGGCTTTGCCAGCATGTCCATGACCGTGGACACGGCTATTCGAATAGTTTTACACTCTGCAGAGGTTGTACAACTTTACCCACAAGACATGAATTCTCTAGTTGTTTGGCATCCGTTGATACCACCGCTCACTACCTTAGGTAAGCAGCCTAGAGTACATGTCAAGGCCTTTACAATACGCTATCTCACCATAGTCCTCCCTCGCTAAGGTTTCACCCCCTTTGGACTACCCGTCGGGGTTCGAGCCCTCTTGCGCCAAGTGGGACTAACAAAGGTCATGAAAGACCACCCACCGCATCACAGGAACGACCATGATGGAACTTTGCAAATTAATCGGCCAGGTCCTGCCCATACAAGACATGTGGTAGTACGATGTGGCTTAGCAAGATGCGGCTCGAAGACCGGTCCTTAATCGACTGGCGACAACCAACGAACCACAGGCCCCAACCTACCAGTTGAGCCCGTGCATAAACCTGCACCCACCAGATAACCATTTCTCCCAAGTCTAAACCATCAATTTATTTTATTTTTCAAAGTCATTTATAAAACTCTCATGACACACCACTGCCAAGGGTACAATTTAAACAATATTTGACTTTTGGCTGAAATTCCCCAAATGAAACATATGTGATCTATAAGCATGGCTAAGCACAATATTTTCCAAAAGATCCTAGTCCATACTATTGCATCAACTAGGTTTTTATCTAAGGTGACAATATGTTTGATTCGATATCAAAATTGGCCGCACAAAGGATTTTAGGCATAACTATAAATTCAAAAACAGGTATTTAAATTACTGAATATAAATAAGCATGCAGTAATAGTTTGAAACAGAATTTAAATAATTTTAAATAATGGGTGCAAATATGATCAAGAATGTAACTTGCCTTGCTCAAATAGTTGCTCTCAAACGGCGTCGAAATCTGACTCTCCGAAGTCGTCGAAATCTATACGCGAAAATAAGCCAAATTTAAACTAAATTCAAATAAGATTCAAATCAACTCCAAATTGAATAAATTTAGTTTAGATAGCTAGATCTTGAATTTAGATAAATTTAGAAATTTGAATGGGCTCAATCGGAGTTTGGATGCAAAAGATATGAGCTTTCGAAGATTGAAATTACATGAAATGATAGATTTAGGGTTTAAAGGAATTTGTGGTCAAATGAACTCATAATTGAATAATTTTGGTTTAGTTAGCTAGATAATGATTTTATACAAATTTTGCAATTTGAAACACCCAATTTGGAGTTAGGAATCAAAAGATATGAATTTTACAAGTTTATAACCCAAATCTGGAATTAATAGAATCTCTTGATTTAATTTTCTAAAGGAAAAGCCTTTTATTGCGCAATGATGACATCAGCCCTTGGATTTTCGGAATTAAAGAAAATAAAAGAAAACCCTGACATGTGGGGTCACATGTCAGTCTCGTGGTTTACATGGACCAAGTCCACCGGACTTTTGGCTCGGGGCGAGGCTGGGTGGCGCGCACGTGGACGACACGCAAGCGATGACTAGGCGACCACGTAGGCAAGGAGGGTGATGTGGCCGTGAGGTGGCACCCACGTGACGGTGCCACGGCACCTAACCACGGCGGCGGCTCGGCCGTGAGCTCGCCGGCGCTACGCGCCGCGGCGAGCTCCAGCGAGGTGCTTAACGGAGAGAGGAGGGTGTGGGGGTTACGGTGCATGTGGTTTGATCACCTGAGGGCACGGCGGTTGCCGGCGGCGAGGAGTTGGGCGGCGGCGATGTCGGGCTCGCGACGGAGTTGGGGCTGCGGGGGTGCTCCGGCGAGGCGGGCGCGCGCACGGGGTGCGCCGAGACGAGGCGGTGCCGTTGGTGGCGTCGGCGAGGTGAGAGTGGCGACGGTGGCGGCGCTAGAGGCGGCGGAGCGCTTGCGGTCGCCGGCGACCAAAACTCGAATCCCGGCGAGACGAACGCGGAGGGGGAGGAATGAGTGAGGGGGAGGAGATGAGGAGGAAGGGGCGCTCACGAGGCTCCCTTTTATAGGGTCGGAGGGGCACGGGAGAGCGAAATCGTGCTCGGGCGGCGGTTGCGGCATGGCGGCGGTTAGCGGCGAGCGCGGCCGGGTGCGAGAGAGGGAGAACGTGGGAAAGAGGCGGTTGGGGCGGTTCGGTGCGCACGCAGCGATCACGGAAGATGCGAGGTGGTGGGGCGGCGGTTGAAGCCGGCGCGCGGTGATGGCGGAGACGCGCGGGCGCTGCGCGAAGAAGAAGGGGAGGAAGAAGAAGATGGGCGCGGGACCACCTGGCGGCGACGGCGGAGGTCAAGGGTGGGGCGGGGAGAGAGAGAGAGAGAGGAAAACGGGCCGATTGGGCGAGCGCGGGAGAGAGATGGGCCGGAGGAGTTTTGGCCCAAAAGCCAATTCCGGATTTTAAATGATTTGATGATTTTAAATAATCAGTTAATTTCTTTTGGCTTTTAGAAATAGCAAAATAATTCCAAAAATTATGGAAAAATTCACAGAAATTCCTATAGTTATTTTGGACTTAATAAAATTATTTTCAACTAAAGGTTGGCTTTTAGTTTTGCAAATAAATTGTTTTGGCTTTGAAATATTTAAGAAAAAGCTTTTAAAAACTCGGAAAATTCTAGAAATTAAGTAAATTTTTATTTTTCAATTTAAATCCAATAAAACTTCAAGAACTTCAAATAAATTTAATATTTGATTTTTAAAACTTCAGAAATTCAAATAAAGCAATAGAACTCTTTCCAAATTTTTAGAAAATGCAATAAAACAATAACTTTATTTTATTTTATTTTGGTAACATATCCTTGGGATGTTACAGCTGCCATCGCCGCCACAATAGTTACTTAGGGCTGGGCTTGGGCTGGCACGGCACGACCCTAGCATGACGGGCTTTGGTCCGTGCTTGGGCCTGGCCGAATGCGAGGTGGGCCGGCATGGCACGGCACGGCGGGGTGACCGGGCCGAGCCGGCACGGCGCGATGCGACCCGAAGCACGGTGGGCCCGGGCTCCCAGCTCTAATCGGAAGCTTGAAGCCAGCGTCGTTCGCTCAATCCGCAGCCACAAGCAACCCGCACGTGCATGCGGACAAAGAAGGATGCAGACCAAATCCCAAAAGGTGATAGCCTCCAGCAGCATAGTTCCAAGAAATATTATTTTAATCTTTCACCAAAGCAAGTGTTTCTGGTTGCTTCACGTGGAGGATCAGTCAAGAAAATTCTTTCTTTAATAATTCATCTACCACAAGCTTCTGTTTTCATTCACGAGAAGTATTAATTCCTGCAATTTTTTGTTACGTCCACCCGAGAAGGATTCAAAGATTTGATTCGCGTACACAGAAGGTGTATCAAAGAGATCGTGATCTTTGCTAGGTTTACACAGATCAGTACTAGCAATTTTTAGATTTTATTCCTCATGGCGACTTTGAAGTATGATCTTCCACTCTTGGATCGTGACACAAGATTTTCGCTGTGGCAAGTCAAGATGAGGATTGTGTTGGCACAGATGGATTTGGATGATGCATTGGAAGGATTTGCAAAACAACCTACCGTATGGACCGCAGATGACAAACGTAAAGACCGTAAGGCTTTATCTCAGATTCACCTTCATCTATCAAATAATATTCTGCAAGATGTTTTGAAGGAGAAGACAGCTGCTGCATTATGGATGAAGTTGAAAAAAAATTGCATGACAAAGGATCTTACCAGCAAGATGCATCTCAAGCAGAAGTTGTACTCCCACAAATTGCAAGGAGAATATGTGCTTGATCATCTTTCAGCGTTTAAGGAGATCGTTGCCGACCTAGAGTCGATGGAGGTAAAATATGAGGATGAGGATTTGGATCTTATTCTTTTGTGTTCCCTGCCTAGTTCATTTTCAAATTTCAGAGATACCATATTATATAGTAGAGACACTCTCACTCTTAATGAAGTTTATGAAGCTTTGCATGCTAAGGAAAAGATAAAATAGATGGTATCTTCTGAAAATTCAAGCTCGAAAGGAGAAGGCTTGTTTATTTGTGGCAGGCAAAAGGAAAAGAACTCAAATAATAGACCTCGAGACAAAAGTTCGAACGGCTACAAGAACCGATCAAAATCTAGAGGCAAGTACAAGTCGTGCAAATATTGCAAGAAAAGTGGGCACGACATCTCTGAATGCTGGAAGCTCCAAAATAAAGAAAAGAGAATCGCCATTATAAGCCAAAGGTAAACCGGATGATGAAGGTAAAGCCTCTCTTCTGCACGATGATAGTCCTAATAGAGAAATCCTTGTTGCCTTTCTTTGGATGTGCTAAGATCAATGATGAATGGATTCTTGATTACATGCTGCACCTTTTATATGTGTCCTAATAAGGATTGGTTTGCCACCTATAAACCTGTTGAAGGTGGTACTGTGTTGATGGGTGATAACTCATCTTGTAAGGTTGCAGGAATTGGTTCAATTCAAATCAAGATGTTTGATGGTATTGTCAGAACTTTTACAGATGTGAGGCACATTCCAGACTTGAAAAGGAATCTCATCTCTTTGAGTACTCTTGATGCTAAAGGGTACAAGTATTCTGGTGAAGGTGGAGTTTTGAAGGTATCAAAAGGCTCTCTTATTGTGATGAAAGCTGATATTAAAACTGTCAATTTGTACCATCTGCGAGGTACTACAATATCAGGTAATGTTGTTGTAATTTCAAGTTCATTATCTGATTCTGATGCTACTAATCTTTGGCATATGCGTCTTGGGCATATGAGTGAACTTGGTTTGGCAGAATTGAGTAAGAGAGGACTTCTTAATGGACATAGCATCGGCAAGCTGAAATTTTGTGAGCATTGTGTGTTTGGCAAACACAAGAGGGTGAGATTTAATACCTCAGTTCATACTATAGAAGGTATTTTGGATTATGTGCATTCTGATTTATGGGGGTCATCTCGTAAGACATCTCTAGGAGGTGCTCGTTATATGTTAACAATTATATATGATTATTCTAGAAGAGTGTGACCTTATTTCTTGAAGCATAAGTCAAAAGCATTTTCAGCATTTAAAGAGTGGAAGACTATGATTGAAAGGCAAACTGAAAAAAGGAAAAAAACTTATGACCGATAATGAGATGGAATTACATTACGATGAATTTGAATCATATTGCAAGGCTGAAGGTATTGTTAGGCATTACACCGTTCCTGGTACTCCTCAACAAAATGGTGTAGCTGAGCGTATGAACAGGACCATCATTTCCAAGGCCCATTGCATGTTGTCTAATGCAGGTTTGCATAGGCGTTTTTGGGCTGAAGTCGCTTCCACTGCTTGCTATCTTATTAATCGGTCACCCAATATTACAATTAAAAAGAAAACTCCAATTGAGGTATGGTCTGGTTCCCCAGTAAATTATTCAGAATTGAGAGTTTTTGGTTGTACTGCTTATGCTCATGTTGATAATGGAAAATTAGAGCCTAGAGCTGTTAAGTGCATCTTTCTTGGTTATAAATCTGGTGTTAAATGATATATAAGTTGTGGAATCCTGAAACAAGAAATGTTGTGATTAGCAGAAACGTTGTCTTTAATGAATCAACTATGCTTCCTGATAAACTGCCTACTAACGTTCCTGTTGAGAGTGAGCAGAATTCAAGTGTTCAGGTGGAGCACTCTGTTGGTTCAGGTAACACATCAAATCAGGAAAATACCGTTGTTCATGATGCACCTATTGTTGAGGATACTCCTATTGTTGAGCAGCCACTACAACAGTCTATTGTAGTTAACAGGCCTAGGAGAGAGATTAATCTACCCAAGAGTTGATTGAAGAAGCTAATATTGTTGCTTATGCTTTGAGTGTGGCAAAAAAAAATTGAAGGTAATACAGAACTTTCATCATACTCTGAGGCTTTTAGCTCCACTGATTGCAATAAGTGGATAACTACTATGCATGATGAGATGGAGTCACTTGAAAAGAATGACACTTGGGAATTAGTGAAATTGCCAAAGGAGAATAAGCCTGTTCGTTGCAAGTGGATTTTCAAAAGAAAGGAAGGTATTTCTTCTACTGAACCAACAAGGTTGGTTGCTAAAGACTATAGTCAAATTCCAGGTATTGATTTTAATGATGTTTTTCCCCAGCTCAGTATTGTTGTTATGCATGATTATGAACTTGAGCAATTAGATGTTAAAACTGCATTCTTAAATGGGGAGTTGGAAGAAGACATTTATATGGACCAACCTGAGGGTTTTGTTATTCCTGGAAAAGAACACCTTGTTTGTAGATTAAAGAAATCTCTTTATGGTTTGAAGCAATCTCCTAGGCAATGGTACAAGAGATTTGACTCCTTTATGCTCTCTAATAATTTCAAGCGGTTTGATTATGACAACTGTGTTTATTTAAAGATTATTAATGGTCCAACCATTTATTTGCTTCTCTATGTTGATGATATGTTGATTGCTGCAAAAAATAAGTCAGAAATAGCAAAACTGAAAGCACAATTGAGTAATGAATTTGAGATGAAGGACCTAGGTGCAGCAAAGAAAATTCTCGGTATGGAGATTATTAGAGAGAGGAAATCTGGCAAGTTATACCTTAGTCAAAAAAGTTATATTGAGAAGGTCCTTCGTCGTTTTAATATGCATGATGCAAAACCAGTGAGTACTCCATTAGCTTCGCATTTTAGACTATCTTCAGCTTTATGTCCTAAGTCAGATTGTGATATTGAGTACATGTCTAGAGTTCTATATTCTAGTGCAGTTGGTTCTCTGATGTATGCCATGGTCTGTTCTCGTCCTGATTTATCTCATGCACTGAGTGTTGTTAGTAGATATATGGCTAATCCTGGAAAAGAGCATTGGAAAGCAGTTCAGTGGATTTTCATATATTTGTGTGGCACTTCTAATGCTTGTTTGCAGTTTGGGAATTCTAAAGATGGACTTGTTGGTTATGTTGATTCTGATTATGCTGGTGATTTGGACAAGAGGAGGTCTCTCACAGGTTATGTTTTCACCATTGGTGGTTGTGCTGTTAGTTGGAAAGCAAGTTTGCAATCTACTATTGTCTTATCTACCACTGAAGTAGAATATATGGCTATTTCTGAAGCTTGTAAAGAAGCTATTTGGTTGAGAGGTTTGTACACTAAGCTTTGTGGAGATAATTCTTGCACTACTATATTTTGTGATAGTCAGAGTACTATATGTCTTACAAAGGATCAGATGTTCCATGAGAGAACAAAGCACATTGATGTGAGATATCACTTTATTCGATGTGTTATTGCTCAAGGTGATGTCAAAGTGTGCAAGATAAGTACTCATGATAATCCAGCTGACATGATGACAAAGCCAGTCCCTGCTACTAAGTTTGAGCTTTGCTCAAGCTTAGTTGGTGTTACAGTCTAGTCCCAGAGACTAGTTGGCGCACGGTGATTTTTATCTTATTGTGGAGATATTTGGTGATTGATGATTCTTTATTACGCTACAAGAGGAAATTCGTCTCAAGATGGAGATTGTTAAATATGGGATATATTGTGATCCGAATTTCTAATATGAAAGTATCCGGATTAGTTGCCATATTAGCGGATTAGTTTCTTACTTGGACTCTAAATCCTTTTACCCCTTTATATACCTCTTGTAAACCGCACGGGGAGAGTTGACGCCAAAAGCCTCATTGTAATTCCCTGTGTTTTGTAATCACTCCTTATATAGTGATCATCGCCGGTTGGCGCCCGTGGTTTTTTCCCGCAAGAGTTTTCCACGTAAAATTCGTGTCTCTTGTCCCTATTGATCCGTGCATTATTTCTAACAACATCTTTGCATCTCGAACTCAAAAAGGCAAAACTGAAACAAACAAGTCATCAAACATGTACCATGTAGACACTGTGGATGCCCAGGTGAGAAGGAACAAAGGAAGCCTTACTTGTCCTATGCTCGACACATGACCTTGTGGCGTGGTCAGTGCAGCCGCTAATCTAGCAACCGATCAGGTTGCACGAAAATAGGACATCTTGGCTGTTCAAGCCTGCCTAGTAGTGCCCTCTCAAGGAAAGCTAATGTGAAGCACTGCATTGGCGAACAGATGCATGTGTTAGGAATGGTTAGCACACAATGGTAAAAATGCATATCTAACCAGAGTGACAAATGTAACGTCCCAAGGTTCTGTTACTATTTCAAAATCAATAAAATTATTATTTTATCATTTTTTCTAAGTTCTAAAAGAATTTCTATGATTTTTCTGAAAATCTAAAAAGGGTTTTATTGCTTCTCTTGAGTTCCCTAAGTTTTAAAAATCCAAAAAAATAAAATTTATTGAGTTTACTGGGTTTTTTGGGTTTAAAGTTAAAAAAGAAAATTCTAAGTATTTTCTTGGATTTTCTGGATTCTAAAAAGGGTTTTTCCTTTTCCCAAAAAATTTAAAACGATTTATTTGCAGAAGTAAAAGACAACTCTAATTTGTAAATAATCTTATTAAGTTCAAATCAATTCAATGAATTTATGTGTATCTTTCTAGAATTTTTGGACTTTATTTAATATTTTCTAAAAACCTATTTCCCTTTCTCTGTTTTTTCTAAGTTCCCGTCGGCTTGTTCCTTCCTCGCGCGCTGACCCGCACCACCCTCTCGGTTGTCGACCACTATCACGCCTGTGCAATGGGCAAGGGCAAAAGGGTGACATGTGGGTCCCGGCTGTCAATGGGCATATTGTTATAAGGCCCAGGCATTGTACTGTGAAAGGCATCGATGAAATGAAAGAAATCTGAAATTCCCCACCTTGCTCTCTGGTTCCTCACCCCATTCTACTCTCATCTCTCATCCCTAGTTCTTCTCCAAACCTCGTGATTCTGGTTGTGATTTCCATGTATTGTCATCGAAACTAGTATCAGTTCCCTCTCCAATCGACCGGGTTGTTACAATTTGGTATCAGAGCCCGTTCCGATCCGCGATTTCTTCCTCGATTGGATTTGTAGACAAGGGTCGGTGTTCTCCCCAAGCACCGTGATTCCAGCCAAGGTTGATCTTGAGGGACGTGAACTACCATGGCGGTGTCATCAGAGCCATCAATCCCGGTGGATCCTCGCATTGGGACAGCCATGAGTGTAGCAGCGATGCTAGACAAACTACTGGCCAAGATGGACGAGCATGGGAAGAAGATGGATGACATGATTTCATCCCTAGCGCGACCACCTCTCGGCTGCTCGGCGCCGCTGCCAACTCGACCCCAAGATCTCCTTCGACCACCGTCGGGCTCGCCACTGGCTCAAGTTGGGCTGTTGCTGCTCAGCCCATCGTCAACACCTTCGACACCAACGTCAACTTCGCGATGCCCACCAAGTGTTCGACGTCATGCTCCGACCACGATGATGGCAAGCTGATGACTACGACCACCAGAGCTTCAACTTCGGCCATGGCAGCAGCCACCTCCGCAACCGTAGTCAAGCCGCGGTGCCTCAGCGTCAACTCATTCGGGAGCATCATCTGCAAGGCCTCGACCCGGAGGCAGGCGCGTGGAGGACGCAGCTTCCGCAAGGCCTCGACCTCGAATCAAGTGCGTCGACCTTTGAGTACTGTCGGGGTGCAGCAACTCGTCGCACGCCAAGTGTTCGATGAAATGCCTCGTGAGGCCAATAAACCGTCGGCAGGTGAGGAGTTCGCCACCAGCCCACAACAAGCAGAGTCATCCATTGTGATTTCTGACCGTGAGGGTGATGACACCGCCGCATGGTTGTGGCAAGCTTGGGTTGTGGGTGATGACCACCTTGTGTTTGTTGAAATGTCACCAGTCATCAAGTTGCAGCAGTGGCAATCACAAGACCATTTCATGGCGTTGGTTCGACCAATCGTGGTGACGAATTCTCCAACTATGCTAGGTTAGGAATGTACAATCAAGGAGGACCTTGTGAGTAGTGGATCAGCATGGTATGCATGGTGGGGCACCGCGTGTGACGCGACCAGGAGCGGCATCGACAGTGACCAGGACACTCGTGGCATCGATGATAACGGGTGGCCAGTTTTAGAATGGAAAATTAGTTATGCGCATCTAGTGTTTGAGGAAGTACTACCATGGGAGAGAAGTTCTTTTAGTCCCGGGAACTCAGGAATGGAAGTTTCTCACTTGGTGTTTGACAAGATACTTGCATGGACAAGAGGTGGTTTCAGTCCTGGGGAGGGCGAGTTCATAAAGTCTAAGGAGCAACAATGGGCTAATTGTGAGTTTCTCTGGATTCTTCGGAGCAAAAGCATCATCAACGGTGACTTGCATGCTAGGAAGAAGCCACCACTGAACTGCATTTCGCTATCATTGTGTGGGGCAATACATAAGCTATACAAGTTAACTCCTGCTACAAGACAGTGGGATCTAGGTTGGTGGCAGCCCGAAGGGACAAACTGGGACAGCAGAATCGGTGCTCACTAAAGATGGAGTTGATGTCCCTGTTTCTGATGATATAGTTCTGCGAAGCTTATTCGTGGACCAAGATACTTTGATCCTGGGAAAACTATGTTGGAGGTTTGCTTTAATTGTGGTAAGGAAGGCCATGTAGCTGCCAACTGCCCAATGGAAAAGTGGAAGAATACCCAGCAATCCACCATGTTGTGTTTAAGATGTGGAGAAACAGGTCATGATATGTTTGGAGGTGCCAATGGTTATCCAATGGATGGTGTTAAGGAAATGAAATGCTACATGTGTAAGCAGAATAGTCATCTATGTTGTGTTGACTTCTCTGATAATTATCCAAAAGAAGTTACATGTTCTAGTTGTGTCCAAGCTGGTCATATTGGTTTGGGATGTGCCAAGCAACGGAGGGAAAATACTGCTATCCCAGCTACAACCTTGTGCTTCAACGGAGGAAGATCATATGTTGTACTTGGTTTTCATAATGTGCTGGTAGCATTGAATGAGACCAGGAAGGCGTGGGATGACATCAGTGTATCCCCTTCCATTCTTTCTGCAAACCTTGCCAAGCTTAGCGATCAGGTAACAGCTGGGGAGGTGGCACGATGTGACTGGATTCATGTTGATGTCATGGATGAACGCTTTGTGCCAAATATCACGATCGGACCTGTGGTTGTTGATGCTTGGCGTCCAATGACTAATCTTCCATTGGATGTGCATCTGATGATTGTGGAGCCTGAGCAGCGAGTTCCAGATTTTATCAAGGCAAGTGCTGATATTGTTAGTGTTCATTGTGAGCAATCGTCAACCATCCATCGCACCAAACAATCAATCGATTAACGATCTAGGAGCCAAGGTGGAGTTGTTTTGAATCCTGCGACCCCACTCAGTGCGATAGATTATGCACTTGATGTTGTTGATCTTATTGACTTCAAGGGTGAGAGTATCGGCTACAACCAGATGCATATTTCAGATTATGAACATTGGTATATTTTGTTTAGACATGGTGCTTGCAGGCAGTTGCTTGGGGGCAAGCAACCTTTTGTGGGGGTGGTAATGTCACGCCTGTGCAATGGGCAAGGGCAAAAGGGTCACATGTGGATCTTGATTGTCAATGGGCATATTGTTATAAGGCCCAGGCATTAAACTGTGAAAGGCATCGATGAAATGAAAGAAATATGAAATTCCCCACCTTGCTCTCTGGTTCCTCACCCCATTCTACTCTCATCTCTCATCCCCAGTTCTTCCCCAAACCTTGTGATTCTGGTTGTGATTTCCATGTATTGTCATCGAAACTAGTATCAGTTCCCTCTCCAATTGACCGGGTCGTTACAACCACCCTTTGGTTTTGACCAGTCGCTCAGTTTTGACTAGTCTCTCGGCTCTGACCAGCCGCTCGATTTCGACCAGCCCCGTCTGTCAGCATCCTCCTCGCCTGGTCACCATCACGACTGTCGCAAAATTCCTCACGCATTAAATGTCGTTGTATCGTATTAAATGTCGTCACCTCCGCTGCAAGTCACAAGCGCATTGAATGCCTCTGCCCCGTGCTGTTGTCCTCGCCTACCTGCTCCCATCCTGTCGCTCTGCGTCGACTAGAGCTCCGCTCGAGCGCCCCGCCCGTTGATCTCTCTCCCTCCTCCTCATCGACTGCTATAAATAGAAGTCCCGGAGCCTCTCGTCTTCCTCTTCCTTTTCCCCATTGCTCTCTCCCTCTCTCTCTCTCTCCTTCGTTTGTCGGGGTTTCTAGCTCCAAGTACTCCGGTCGAAGTTCGCGCCGCCAGGGAGTGCACCGCCATTGAGGTTCCTCCGCCGTCGACACCTCCACCCCCGGCATCGCCTTGCCGTGCTCTTCACGGTGCCCGCCATCCGTAGCTCATGCCACTGCCTCTAGCGCCACTGTCAGATCCTCTCCGCTGGCATGGTCTTCACCAACGGCTTCGCAAGGTCGTGTTCTACACGGTGCTTGTTTTCTTCTCTCTGGAGACCCGCCGAAGACCCATGCACTGCGGAAGCTCCTCCTCTCCCGGAGCGCCCGCGTTGTCTTCGACCGCTCCGTCGAGCCCCACCGCCGTCCTCCTTCGCCTTTGACTGTGAGCTGCCCCACTACCGTTCACCGTCCGCCGACCTCCCCCAGCCTCTCTCTCTACCCTGGTGAGTTTCCCATGCTCTATCTTCCCTCTTAATTTGGACCTCTCTCTCAGTTTGGACCTCCCTCTCAGTTTGGACCTCCCTCTCGGTTTGAACCACCCTCCCAGTTAACACCACCCTCTCGGTTTCAGTCCTCTTTTCAACCACTGTTGAGTAGTCAAACCCCTCTTTTCCTTCGACCACTGTTGAGTAGTCATATCCTTCTTGTAACCTTCTTTCAACCACCTTGAGTAGTCGAATCCTTGCTTCTTTCGACCGCGTTGAGTAGTTGAAACCTTCTTTCTTCCTTCGACCGCGTTGAGCAATCGAATCTTTCTCTATCTTTCCTACCAGTTGGACCCCTTTCGACCAGGTAGCCAACCTCTTTCCAACCAGTCGAACCTCCTTCCGACCAGGTAGTCCTTTAGACCACCTATAGTCGAAACCTCCTTCCGACCTTGTGATTTCAGGACTTTCGAGAGCACGTTCTCCTTCGTTCGAACTACAACTCGAGTGATTCAAATTTCTATCTTCATCTAAACCCAGTACCTTTCGTTTGGTTTTAGTTTGGTATTTTCTCTTTGATTTTATTTGGATTTTGTCTGATTTTGGCTCGTTTTCACGTGTAGTTTTTTACGATTTCGGAGAACCGGATTTCGACACGTCCCTGCTTTTCGACGTTGTTTAAGAACAACAGCTAATTAAGTAAGGCAAGTTACACCTTTAATCATATTTGAATCCCAATATTTTAAATTATATAAATTCAATTTTAAATTATTATTGCATGCTTATTTCAACTCAAGTAATTTAATGTCTTATTTTAAGCTTTATAGTTATTCCCAATTCCATTGTATAGCCATGTATTGTCAAGATCGACAGTATGGAGAATCGTACCGAATGTGTTGGAGTGAGGGGTTAGGAATTGAAAGGATTGGACTGTAAGAATACATTCCTGTTGGACGTTTGATTATAAGAATACATATTGTTGGATTATAGCAATGTACGATTGATGAAAGATTGGATGATAAGAATGCATGATTCTTGGATATTGATTTTAGAATTATACAATTGTTTATTGATTGGATTATGGGATTGAAGGATCGTTGGAGGTCGAATCATAGGATTAAGCTATTGTTGAATTTTGGTTGGTTGGGGTTAGTGTGAGACCCCGGTTTATTTAGCTTGTAATACTTAGCCTTCCATTGGCTCTAGCATTACAAACAAAATACACCGTGTCTCAATGGACATGTGCTTCCCAGAAATGCAGCACACATACATTCATACAAAGTCATGCATCATTCACATACAACATAATATAACAAGTCTAGCAAAGACATAAGGTAAATAGAGTTATTACAAAAGGTGCCGACCGGCCAAATGATAACGAAAGAGTATAAGACAGCGGAAGCAACAGTGTCATAAGATGGCTATAACAAAAGTCGACCGGCTAGCCATAACCCACAAGGCAACCGACCGGGCCGCCAAGCTAGTCGTCCCAAACACCGCCACAGCACAACTCACAGAAGTGAGACCCTTGGGGCTCACCTTCCTCCTCTGCAACAAGTAACATTAAGCAAAGCAAATGAGTACACTAATGTACTCGCAAGACTGACGTGTAGGATAACAGACCTATACTTATGCTACATGCAGGCTTCTTTAAGTGGAGGTTATATGTCTCATTTGCACAAAGTCAACTTTGTTTGCAATAATGTAATACATTTGAAAGGAAGTTTGTAAATCTGTTTTTATTGTTGAAATAATAGCGAATGATAATAAATACAAGTGACCATCTAGAGGTGACTACCCCAATAGCCACCACAACATAGCACGAATCCCCGATTCGTACCACCCATCAAGTTTTAATTAAAATGTTGTAGTCTAACTCTTGAAAGACTTACCCAAGCGTGTCCATAACCTAGAACGAGGCTATTCGAATAGTTTTAAACCCTGCAGGGGTGTACCAATGTACCCACACTTCAGACCGCCTCTAAGCCAAATAAGCACACTTCCGAAGGTATGCCGGCACGGCTAAGTCCTATGAGATGTTTTCAATATTGTGCATTAACTACGAGCCGCTCGTATGGATCGAAACCCATACGCTTACATTGCAAGCCGAAAGACAACCGATCAATCACGGGGGAAATCTTTCGGACACTACAATGCTCCCATCACCATCCCTCCTGCGACTCGGAGCCAATACACGCCACAGTACTAAGTCAAGAGAGGTCCCATACCCTCTAGTGTGGTTAGCACGCTAAATGCTTGGTTTAGTGTAACAAGATATTCGATCCTTGTTGACTCGGATACCATTCCAGTCACACCCAAAAGCATACCAACATACCATTATGCCCAAGTCCAAACCATTTTATTTTCAGTTTTTAGTTTTCACAAGTAAACTTAGCACAAGGCTGAAATCATAGGTCATAATAAGTTTTATGTGATCAAGGTTATCGACAAGTCGATAACCGCCCATTTCTACCGGTAGCTAAGCATGGCTAAGCAACATACTCGAAAACTACTAAGTGACAAGAGCTCATCCACGAACTCTAAATCACAGCAAGTAATCATAAGCTCAGTAGTAGAGGATAAACATTTACCTACAGATCATGCATCTAATAGGCCAACTATCGATAATAGTTAAAACAAGATAGCAATGCATACGTAGAATTTGCAAATAACATATTATACTTAAAAATACAGGGATTAACATGATCAAACTGCTTGCCTTGCTGGAGTTGCTCACTGTGCTATAGAGGGGAACTCATAGGTTCAATAAACCCTTCGGAACCTAACGCGAAAATACGATAAACCCGATAAGAACGAAGAACACCAAATAAAATTCAATCAGCAAAATTCATCCAAATCTTATGAAATTCATACAGCAACAAGATTATGATTTTACATAATTTTAGGAACAAGAATCAAGTCATTTGGATTAAGTATGAAAAAGTTATGGTTAAAATAATTTCCCTTAGCCTGTTAATTCCGATATTGGTACTGTTCATGGCATAAATTTCTAGAATGATCTGGAATCTAAACTTTTTACAGCAGGTAGATATTGATATTCTAAGAACAGCAAAGTTGAGTTTACTCAAATTGGAGTTAAAATGAATTAATTATGATTTTTCTAAGTTGTAAAACTAGCACATATCATTTTTCAGAAATAAAACCATGACCAAAACCTATTTCACATTAAAGTATGCTAATAGAGGAATTTAACAAGATTGAGTTTGCACATTTTGGAGTTATACCGAAAAAGTTATGCATTTTACAAGGTTCACATTAATTTCTGGAATATCCAAAAATGGCTGAAATCACGTTAATATTGTTTATAAAATTTTCTGTTACAGAAACATATCTAAATGCATTTTTAGATTAAACTTTAGTTAAACATGAATTTAACCCCACTGGAATCATCTAAAAAGGATCTAAAATGAATTAGTTATGAATTTCTAAAGTTTTAATATAATTTTCTGTTGACAAATAACGATTTACCGAAATAAAACAAAGCTTATAAAAAAGGAATCGACGTGGACAAGCGTGGGCCCTTGATTCGGAATCCAACGGCCCACGCGCACGAAAAATAGCGCACGCGCGAGAGCTTAAGGAGGTTCACCGTTGGATCTAGATCCAACAGTCCACGTGGATTGGGCCGTTCGGGCGACGCGAACGCCACCATCAACCACAACCGTAGATCTTGAGATGGAGGGCTCAGGGCGCTGCGCACTTTGGGTGGTCCGAACGGACACCAGATCTGAGCCGCAGATATAAAAATGGGCAGCCCACGCGACTTGGAACGTTGGGGACCCGAAAGTCCCCAGAGATCTGGGCGTTGATCTCCAGATCGACGGTCCACGACATGCGCAAATAACACGCGAGGGTTTAAGTGCGCGGAGAGGTTTAAATGCGTGGGCCCACATGTAAGTGACACCAAGGCCCGGTTAAGACAACCCTTAATTGCTAACCCAATGATTACTAATGATTAACTGATGATTAGCAATGATTAGAACTTAATGGTGTCTTAACGACAACGCACAGCGCAGCTCGTGTCCGACAACGAGACCGAACGCAACCAAAGGCTTGCCACCGGCGACTCCAGCCACGGCGGTGCCCGCAAAGTGCCAAAATGGGTTCGCAATAACGATGCGCACCCAGTAGAGGTGACCTCGACGGCGGCGACGGCCTAGAACGCCGGCGAACCGAAAAACAATGACGGTGACAAAATCGACCGAAAACAAAAATGACTCAAAAAGCTCTGCATTGTCCAAAGAAGCATATGCCACAACGTCTAGAGAATAATAAGAAGCTACCTCAACCAAGATGAGCTTCAAAGATGACCAGAGGAGCTTGGACCACGGTGGAGCTTGCCGGAGCCGAAGAAGATGAAGTGGAAAATAGAGACCTGAGCCAAAGTGAACACTACTGGTGGTCAAAATAGCTGCAATAAGGCCCACAGAAGGTCTATGAACAATTAATTGCCAAAAGAACCACTTATCGGAGCTAGAGAAGAAAGGGGATGAATTCGGCCGAAAAGATCCTAACTTAAAATTGGTCCATTCCTATGAATGAAACCCAAAATTGAGTTAGGGGAAATGCATACGGGGTTAAGGAGTTCAAAAGGGTGCAAGAAGAATTGAAGATGAACCACTGGAGCACCAAGACCATCAACAGAGCTTCACGGGTCAACAATGGTGGTTTTGCTATTTTTCGGGGTTTTGAGCTCCACAAGCAAAGAAGAGCCAAGGGGTGGTGTAAAGCAGTACCAGGAGGGGTTTTGGGGAGCTTATAAAGCTGGAGGATTAGGGTTTGGCAACAAACAAGATTTTCGGGTGAGCTAGGTCCATAGCACAACCATGGACCAAAAAAGAGAAATGATGGGGTGCAGGGTAGGGCATGCCTACGGCCGAAAGCACCTACACCCACTAAATGCCGACCAGGGAGACGTTGCCGAGGGAGAAGACACGACCGAGGCCATGCCGCGCACTGTTCACGCACGGCTCGAGGAAGAAGATGACCAGAGAAAAGCCAGGGCGAGTGTGGGCGGTCCGATTTTAATCCAGCGGTTGAGATTTGCCCAAGGCCCCAAAGGTTTAAAACAAAGGAGGAGATCGAGTGTGTTGGATCTAAAATGGACGATCACGATTGGAGGTGACAACCGGGTGACCCGAACGGCCCAATTTATCTGGACGGTTAGATCTTGATTCAATGGTCCAAATGAGTTGGCGCGATCGCGAGGTCCGAACGTTCTCGCGAACGTGGGTCGTGCGATTTAAATCCAACAACTGAGATTGAATGCACGTTTTAAGTGAGCCCGGGTGCAGTTAGTTGACTGAGCCAAGTCAAGTGGCTCAAGCCCGAGACTGGTCCGCACCCGAGGAACAGTGAAACCTGATTTTGAGTTTTTAATTTGAGCTGAGACTTTGAGGAATTTTAAGGGATAGCAAATTAACTCCAAACATTCTGAAATTTTTACAGGAGCTTGCTAACTAGGATATTGACCTTGCATAAAATTTTTAGGGGTTTTTGTGTTGTACATTTTCCTCTAAAACTTCAGCAAGGTGCTGGACTGAGGTTTGACCAATTTTTAAATTGGTTTGACTTGCCTCAAAACTATTCAAACAAACTCCAACAAATGTGAAATTTTTCAGAGGGGTTCCACACCAACCCTAGGACTTAGGAAAGATAATTCCAGGAGATGATCATAAGGTTTGACAAGATTGTTTTTGAAAGATCAAATTTTAGATCAAAAGACTTGTGACTTTGTATTTCCATAATTCTTTTACAAGAATTTTCCAGACCATACAGGAAATACAAGATGTAAGAATAAGTTTTAATTTCTACACATTTTCTTACATTTGAAACATAAGTCTAAAATTGGGATGTTACAGTTAGATTCTGGAAAGAGACTGATGTTGGATATAGCATTGTTGGATTATAGAAATATACCATTGTTGAATTATTAGAAAAACAATTGTTAAAAGATTGGATGATATAGATCTAGTCGTAGAACCTGGTCGTAGATCCAGTCGTGGGATCTGGTCGTAGTCGTGAGACCTGGTCATAGATCCAGTCGTGGGATCTGGTCGTAGTCGTGAGACCTAATCGTAGATCCAGTCGTGGGATTTGGTCGTAGTCATGAGACCTAGTCGTAGATCCAGTCGTGGGATCTGGTCGTAGTCATGAGACCTGGTCGTAGATCTAGTCATGGGATCTAGTCGTGGAAATTTGGTTGTAGACCTGGTCGTGGCTTTTGGATTGTTGGATGGTTGAAATACTAACCTCGTACTTGACAATTTTTAAACATTGAATCCCTCACACCTTATCACCCTAGATAAAAATCTAGTCTATACACTAGTATGACTAGAACCTATTGAAAAACAATATACTTAAACAAAGCTTAGACCAAAAGCGTTTAATTTGGGGAAGTTCAGCTATGATTTAAATTGATGCTATGGTATTATCTTTACAATAGAAGTTTATAAAATGATTTGACTTGTTAAACAAAATGAAAATTGGTTTGGATTTAGGCGAAATGGATGTTTGGATAGGTGCATGTTCATGCACGGGATCGATTTATTTCTATGATCGAGGCCCAGGTTCTTCTGTAAAGTCGTCCAAGTCAATTAAGGACCAGTCTTCGAACGTATTTTGCTACACCCTACCGTAATACCACATGTCTCAAATGGGAGAGACCTGTCTAACTAATCTGCAACGTGCCATCCGGTTGCGTGTGTGTCTTTTATGACCTACTTTTATGTATTCCCACCTAACGCAAGAGGGGGTCTGAACCCTGTGGGTTTCTATCTAAAGAAGGCGAAACCTTAGCGAGGCAGAACTGCGATAGAATAGCGCTTTGTAAAGGCCTTGTCACGTGCTCTAGACTGCTCACCTAAGGTAGTGAGCGGTGGTATCAACGGATGCCAAACAAATTAGAGAAGTCGTGTCGTGTGGGTAAAGTTGTACACCTCTGCAGAGTGTAAAACTATTCAAATAGTCGTGTCCACCGTTATAGACAGGCTAGCAAAGCCACCCCAAGTTAGATTTTTTGTTTTGTTTTTAAAAGACTTTATCAATGGTTTTGGATTTCTATCCAAATAGGAATTGAGCAGCAGCCATGTGATAGGATGATATCCTTCACCACTCGTTGATGAATGTTATCTGACTAAACTTGAGTTTTAGAAAATAAATTTTAGTTATAGAATATCTGCTTTAGAGCTTAGTACAAGTATTTGGAAAGAAACATTGCATTATGCAAAAATCAACTCGATAAACCTTCCTTTGTTATATCCCTGCATGCATTATAATTCGGTTACTGGGTGTAACTTGCGGGGCATGGTTGTTTGTGCCCATTCTTGCTTAATAAATTGTTGTTCAGAGGAGAAGGACTGTGCAGCTGCTGAAGATCTCAACGACTAGGTCGCTACCCCAGTCGATTGCCTATGGCAGATTAGCTGGGCTCTACTCTTCTTGTTTCATCTTCAGCTGTGTTCTGTTCTGCTGGCTCGTAAGTCTATCTTGTAATCAATTCTGTTGTTTATTAATAAAGTTTTGCGATTATGGTTGTGGTACCATATTTGTTTACTGTGTAAGCTAGCTATTGATCATGGGACTAGCTCAGAAATGCACAAAGAGTTTGAGGTGTTCATCCCGGGTCCTTACAACAAATGGCATACCATATGGTCCAGGTTGATAGTTATGTTGTTCATGGTCTGTAGGTACCGCTTTATTTCTGGCTTTAGTGTTGACGCAATCCGCGCGAACCTGTGTTCCATCTTCCTTATGAAGGCTACGCTGTTTCCGTAGAAACAACAAGAATCATATCCGAACATCAGAGGTAGCCAAGCAGGACCACCAATAGAGCTGTTAAGAAACTAAAGAAGCAACAAGAATCATATCCGCCCATCAGAGGCAGCCAACTAGGACCACCAGGTTGCTATGCAAATAGAGCTGCTAAGAAATTAAGAAACCTAGGTTTTGCTAGCAGCTGAACCTAACATTTGTTCAAATGGGGAAAAGGAAGAAAGTGTTTCGCACTCCAAATTTGGTGCAGGAAAAATACAGAGTAACTATGGTACACTCACTACTAGGAAGTTTGATCAAATAGACATCGGTCCATTTAACCCATTGAAAGGACAAAATAATAAATAAAAATCATGAAGACTAAAAAAAATGGAGGCCAAGCTATCGCAAAGGAGAAAATTTCAATTAAGAGTAGCATGGCATCAACTGGAATACCTTTTCCTTTGAATCACACCTACTCTATCAAGGTTTCATTTTGTCAGCCAATGTGTATCTCCTACTTATTTTCGTGAACTATTTGTATTCGACCATCAAAGTTGAAGGTTAAGAAAACTACCTTTCTTGTAGTATACAACTAAAAAGCCACATATTAGCATGGCACTTCCAAAACGATTCAAGAAGCGCACTTAATTGTTTGGAACCTAGAAAGAATTGCACTAGGAGGCATATTTGTGCAAAGTCACACACACAAAAAGAATCTCAAACACAAGGTAACCATACTTATCGTAAAAATCCCAGAATCGAAGCAAACTTCAAAGATGAAAGATGAATACGAACCTTAGAAAGACTGAACCTCCCATATAGCATCGCCACACTATAAAGTAATGAATCCCTGAAAAAGAAGAGAAACATGTTTAAAACAACATATTATTAAACGTCGCACGTAGCATTGCATAGGTATGATATGTGAAAATTGGTGAATCAGTGCAAACGGGAAAAAAAACCCTGATCCTCTGACACTTGAATAGTTTTAACCCTCCATGCAGATTCCAACGACAGAAATCAAAAGGCACCTACCATACAACAAGTAGAAAGTTCTCTATTAGATGTACAAAAACATAATTTGAAATTCTAAAAATGCAATTGAATTGAGCCTTCGTATCAGCAGATTCAAGAAAATCTAGCCTACAGGTTTGTAAACACATGGAAAACACATAAAATGCTCAAGATTGGAATCCATAGAAAAGGCTCAAATTCAACAGACAAAGTGATTAAATGCTTGGTATCACATTTACAAATTATGGAAGCACAAAGATTAATTTGGCAAACTACATAGCTCCCTTTTCGCAAGTAAACATCATAAAACCGGAAGATAAAACTAAATCCACTGTGGGGCAACTGACTTGAGATAAAAATCAATTCATAGAAATGGACCTAAAACAAAGAAAAAAAAGGTAGTTCTGCTGATCCGATGCTAGATCTAGATGCAGCAGCTAACATGGCCATTCTCTGTTTCTTTATGACTAATTAGAGAACCATAGTACGTGCTTTCAGCGCTACTGAATCTAAAAAAAGAATAGAACTCCATGGCAACGATCGTTGTGCCCATTTGCGAACTGATGGTGCCATACATGCCAATGAGTTTAGAACAATAGCAGCAAACAACTAAAAGCAATCAAAATCAGCAAATCTGTACTGCCTTGAGCATGTGAGAGAGTGGCATTTGGCATTGCCTTCACCAACCAGACAGCACTGGTAGGACAGCTCTTCCTAAACTCCTAAATTCATTCATGCAAACTGAGGGGAAAACCATAAGAGCATAGGAAATCTAAAAACATAACAGCAGATGATACAACGCAAAAATAAATCAAATGACTAATTGTAGAAGCTAATCAATAGCTAGAATCAGGAATGTGTCACCAGGGTCTCCGAACAGCATGACAACCCATGGAGCCAAACCAGTTTTTTGTGCCTCTCCATCCCACATCGCCTTGTTTGCGAAAATTAGCAATAAGCCAAAAGCGGTAGGACTTGGGAGATAAGGTGGCATACAACGGTGGAGGGTGGCTGCGTCGGAGCTAATGCGCGTGGTGTCGGGGTCAGGGCAGAGAGGACGGCGGTGGAGGCAGAGAAGCAGCCGAGGTGGCAGGCGCGGGCGAGCTGGTTGTTATAGAGCACATCCTACTTAGGGCTGGCGGTCGTGAGCGCGACGGCGTCCCATGGCGGCACGCACGCTAACAACCACGCGATCGAAAGCCCCAAACGCATGGAAGAGGAAGAGGCTTAGCCTCTTAGGGAAAAGCCCACGCTGATGCAACCCCTCCCTCGCCCCACCAAGGGCTAGAGGCGTCGCCGCCTAGATCCTGCACGTGCACCGGTCGGATCCATTCGCCCACGTGTGGAATAAGTGGTGGGGGATAGAGAAGGTTGGGACGGGAAGAGGATGGAAGCGGCAGAGGCCGGAGGGAAGCCGGTGAGTAGCGAGAATGTCGGCAGTGGGCTTTTTTTGCCCGTGCACCAACGATGACATCGGCGATAGAGGGGAGAAGGGGAGGAGACGATGGCGGAGTGAGGGCGACAGGCAGTGCTGGCGAAGGTGGGATGAGGGTGACGGCTACGGTGGCGGAGGAGGAGACGATGGCGGGGTGAGGGCGAGAGGAGGAGGGCGCAGGCGAGAGCTTGAGGAGGCGTCGACGGGCTGTGCAATGCGAGGGGATCAGGAGAGACGATAGGGCATGAGGCTTAGAGCGCGCACGAACGGTCGAATCTGGCCCTTGGCGCCGATCGGATGACCAGAAGCGTCTAGGATCTTATCAAAATTTCAACAAATATGAGGGCCTTTTTGCAAAAGAGACGGGCACAAAACTTGTAGCCCGCTTGTTCGGCTGAGGCATGGATGCGATTCTGAAAACCACGAGGGATTTTCGCAAAAAAGGTGATGTAGAGGTTCGCAGTCTCTTTGGTCTATTCGAAAGAAAATATTAATGGAAGAGTTATTAATAAAATATAAAAAAAACATTATTTAATAAAGAATCTAGCTAGCTACACGGTAAACAGTACACACCACGGGCCACGGCACCTCGAGATGCGTCAAAAATCAACGCGGCCCCACCGTATCCACCTCGCCCCCTTCAGTGCTCTCGCTTTCGCCCGCAACCGCACCCCGCGATGCCGTCGCCCGCCACGGCCGCGGCAGCTGCGGCTGCGGGAGCGCCTCTCCGCCACCGGCCGCGCGCACCGCGACGCCTCTCTGCGCCCTCGTGCTCCTCCTCTCCCGCTCTCGTCAAGTCCACGCGCTTCACCGCCCCGCCCCGCTGCTCGTCCACAGGCCTAGGCCGTCTCTGGCGGCGGCGAGGGCGGCGAACCCCGACGCCGCCACTGGCCCTCTGTCGCCCGCCTCCGGCGGCCAGATGCTGGTGCGGATCTGGTTCCTCTCGCTGACGCTGTCTCTGCTTGCTTTGTTTATCCATTTGCACGTGCGCGCTTAGCTGGCCTCGTGTGGTGTGGTGATTGTTTCGCAGGTGTTCGTGCCGCCGCACCCGCTGATAAAGCACTGGGTCTCCGTTCTGCGCAACGAGCAGACGCCCTGCGCCATCTTCAGTGAGTGTGATTCTGAATGACTTATGAGTTGGATAGTAGTAATCGGAAATTTGGAATTACCAACCATTTGGTGCAAATTAGTTGCTGAAGCAAATTTGTTAAGCCATGGGTTAGAGGGCTGCTACCGGTGAACTGATAGCTATATAAACAAAATGCGTTTACAGAGCTATAAATTGAGCTAGTTGTTGTAACAAAACATGAGATAAGATTTCACTGAGTAATCTGTTGTTGTAGAGAGTGCCATGGCGGAGCTTGGTCGGCTGCTCATATACGAAGCCTCTAGAGATTGGCTGGTGAGTGGAAATCTTGCATGACTGAGTGTTATCCGTTAGTCATCTTACATTTGTAAAACTCAGATGTTGAAATTAGCCTGTGAGAGTGAATCAGTGTCAGGCAAAGTTTTGAAATTGTATGGATATTGATATTTTACCTGGTAGAATGGTGAATGCCAGCAATATCTGAAATTCTTAGTAATAAGTCAATGTTTCCATCGACACTTCTTTTGCCACCTTTTTCACAAGTATTTTTTCAAATACCCTTTTCAAATGTATGAAGAATCCATCGTTCCATAAAAAAAAAGTGAAAACTGTAGTCATGTTTACATTTTGTCAAGACACATCAATGAACATTTGCTATAGTGAGAATGCTGCCATGCTAAACTGTTTTTAACCCTTGCAGCCTACAATCACAGGAGAGATCCAAACGCCTGTAGCTGTTTCTAGTGTGGAATTTATTGATCCAAGGGAGCCTGTTATTGTAAGTCTATTTGTTAACACTAGATACTGTATATGACATTTGTAGTGTCTATGAATATATTTAGTCTCTCCATTAGCGTGTCTAACAGGTTGTTCGATACTGAGAGCTGGTCTTGCTCTAGCTGAAAATGCTCCATCAGTTCTGCCAGCCACCAAGACTTATCACCTTGGTAGGTTGATTAGATTAATTAGAGTCAAATGTTGTTATTTTTTGTAAAGTCAATTAGCTTTTTGTTCACATATTGCTTACATAGATTGCACGACCCAGATTCCAGCAATCTAAGCTGATTTGTTTCGCTTCCCTAAATACCAATGCTGGATATTCTAGATTTGATGCATGCATGGCTGGGGTCAGAAGCATAAAGTTTGAAATATGCAGAATACTGTCTATATATTCTCTACTTCATCACCAAGTCACACTTATTCTGCTTCTAAATTATTTGTTTTTTGAGAATATGAAATAAATTATTGTAGCAATTAGAATAAAGAAGCTAATCGACGCTATTTACATCCAATATTGTAGAAGTTCTTTGTCAACTACATACCCAAACTAACATGCATCTTGAAACCTATGCACAATTTATACCTATCTGTTTTGTTTCATTGAATGTGAAGGCTTACGGAGGGATGAAGAAACACTTCAACCTTCAATGTATCTGAACAAGTATGTGCTGAGTTCCTTTCTCTTCTTGCAAACTCTATTTTAAGTTTTTACATGCTGCTTTTGTAATTAGGCTGTCCCATGTTTTAGTTCACACAATCGCTAATGCAGTTATGCTTCACACTAAGCTCTCGAGTCCCTACTGGACTACTTTAATGAACATTTTATCCTGTAATTGCAAACACAGTTCTATATTTGACTATCCAACTAAATTCCTCTTTGTGGTACATAGTAGGATATGCAAGTATTACAAAACAAAGGTTTCATTGCTATTTATTTTGTGCTAAACTTGCGAAAGCAACGCTACCTTGATAATACCTACCAGTGATTTGTAATAGCAAGTATCATGGCTTCTATTAGTTAAGGTCCTTTACTCCTTTTCCTTCCCTATTAAGCTGTTTTGCTCTTTCTTCCATTGATGTGAAAGAATTTAAATATCTGTGCCAATAGGATTAATCACGTAATCTTTGTTTCTTTCCTTTTCTCTTATTTAATGCAGCTTGCCAGACAAGATTCCAGAGGGGAGTCGTGTGCTAGTTGTTGATCCAATGCTGGCTACCGGTAACCTTCTTTCTTGCTAAAAAAGTTATGCTGCCTAGGGTTCTTCATTTGCAAGTACATTCATATATAAAGGAGAAATAAATAATTTGAGTATACCATGCAAATTCAAGACCAAGTGATGAATGTATTCCTAGTTCCCCATCATACATATGTTGTGCAGTCTCATCTCAACTCCGAAGTAAATGAACGTTAGTGTTAGTCTTAGTCCCCTAGAAGGAAAAAAGCAAAAGGAAATTGGTTCGTGTACCTAAGGAGTGTTATGTAAGGAAACTGCTAGCAACATGTCATGTGGGGCTTGACCTATTCTCGGCGCAAGAAGGAAGATGGCGCCAGCAACAGTGCCTTCCAACCAGAGCTGGCGCAAGGAGGGCTTAGAGATAAAGCCTTCCAATTTCTAGTTTCCTTATTTATGGACTTTCTTTAAATTAGAGTTTTGATTAGTTCGTTTCAATTGTGATGCTTGTTAGTCAAGTTTGTTAGGGCCATCTCTATTTAAAGAGACTATACGCATTATTCAAAGATATGAAGAAAATCTGAAAACCCAATCTCCTCTCCCTCTATTCGCGTCCCCCTGCCCTAGCCGCACGACAGTCGTCGCCACTGCTCCTTCGCCGCGTCGTCAGGGTCCAGGGCCGTGTCCAGCCACTTATCACAACTATCCTATTCGCTCCAATCCCATCCGTGACAACTTGGTATCAGAGACGCCCGTTGCCTCTGCAATCATGTCAGAAGGTAACAGTTCGGATGCGGTTAGCAAGAAGCTGGATGCCATGTCGCAGTAGATGGAGCTCGGCTGACTCAAACTCTATGACAAGATTGATATGTTTTCCAACTCCATCCGCGACATCGACAACCAACAACGAGCACGTCATCTCGCCATCACACGTCTGGAGCAAGCCTACCATCCGCCGGCCACCGAATTCGAGCGCGACACAATCATCGACGTCAGACTTCGGGCGGCGGATGGTATGCTCCCTAGTCCACACCGGGCTGCACGTGGACCTCAGGCACCCGCAGGAGGGGCGCCACACGTCGCCGACATGGAGGAGCCACTGATGCATCGTCCCATGGCGGAGGGGGGCGTTGGCGCGTCACAGGTCGAGGAGGCGTACCTCGCTTCCACAAGATGAATTTCCCGACATTCGACGGTCATGAGGATCCATTGCCATGGCTCAATCGCTATGAGAAATTTTTTCGGGGACAACACACCATGGAAGAAGACAAGGTTTGGCTGGCAACCTTTCGTATGACTGGTTCGGCACAGCTTTGGTACCATCGCCTGGAGTGCAACATGGGAACACACCTACTTGGCGCCACTTTGTCGAACCGATCAACACGCCGCCTCCATTGCGTAGCAATCCGTTGGCGAACTCATTGCGTTACGTTAGCGGCACCGCCAGAGTTCTCCAATTTCCGCCTCCGTGCCGCATCGATCCATTGACAGAGCGCCAACAAATCCACTTGAAGCACGGCATGGGCGCCATTGCCGTCCGACCATACCGCTATGTGCAATTGCAGAAGGACGAGCTCGAAAAACAGTGTGCTGAGATGCTTGACAAGGAACTATTCGTCACAGTACTTCAGCTTTCTCCTCACCGGTGTTATTGGTAAAGAAGACCGGTTCTTGGCGCTTTTTTGTTGACTATCATGCTCTCAATGACCGAACAATCAAGGACAAATTTTCGATTCCAGTTGTGGAGGAATTACTTGTTGAACTCTGTGGAGCCAAATTTTTTACTAAACTCGAATTGCGCTCCGGCTATCATCAAGTACTGATGCACTCGACCGATGTTGAAAAGATGGTGTTTTGCACTCACCAAGGGCTTTTTGAGTTCCTTGTTATGTCGTTCGGTCTCACCAACGCACCAACCACGTTTCAAGCCCTAATGAACTCCGTCCTTCACACATTCCTTCGGAATTTCATGTTGGTCTTCTTCGATGACATCCTCATCTAGGGTCCGTCATGGCCCGAGCATCTCCGTCATGTCTGTGCCGTCCTACGCACACTACAGTACCATTGTTTCTTCCTAAAACGTTCAAAGTGTTTTTTGGGGGAGGAGATGGTCGTGTACCTGGGCCATGTTGTGTCTACGGCCAGCGTTGCCGGCGACCAAGCGAAGATCAATGCAATCACCTCATGGCTGGTTCCAAAATCAATACGGGCGGTTCGTGGCTTTCTTGGTCTTGCAGGTTATTACGCAAGTTTATTCGGAATTTCGGCTCCCTCGCGGCGCCCCTTACATAGTTGCTCAAACGCGAAGCTTTTCATTGGACCAAGGCAACCCACGACGCGTTCGAGCAACTCAAGACGGCGCTAACACAAGCTCCAGTACTTCAACTGCTAGATTTCTCTGCGAAATTTATTGTTGAGTGTGACGCGTCAGGCCATGGCTTTGGTGCGGTACTTCACCAGGGCACGGACGCCATTGCATATTTTAGCCGACCCATTGCACCTCGCCATGCTCTCTTGGCGACCAACGAACGCAAGCTCATCGGTCTCGTCCAGGTGGTTCGACATTGATGACCTTACTTATGAGGCCGCAAGTTTTTGGTACGCACCGACCATTACAGCTTAAAGTTTTTGCTTGATCAACAACTGTCTACGATTCCACAGCACCAATGGGTTAGCAAGCTCTTGGGATATGATTTTGGCATGGAATATAAACCGGGCCCGCAACAATGTGGTTGTCGATGCACTGTCTCGGCGAGACACCGAGCTCCACATGGCGGTTATGGCACTCATCTCCAAAGTTTGATGTCTTCGATGACCTACGCCTCGAATTGGCCCAAGATCCTTCCATGACGCAACTCAGTACATCCATCATGGCCAGCAAATAGTGAGGGTCGTGGGCGCTCGTCGATGGCATGGTCACATTCAACCGGCGGGTCTACGTTCCTCCCACGGACACCCTCCTGTCGCGCCTTCTCCGGGCAGCCCACGGCAGTGGCCATGAAAGCGTACAAAAGACGCTCCACCGTTTGCCTGTGGATTTTCACGTACCCAATGCTCGATCGGTGGTGCAGGATTTCGTTCGCGTGTGTGATACATGTCAACGAAATAAGGGTGAGCAGTTACATCCGGCTAGCCTTCTTCAACCCTCGGACGCACGATCCACGATATGGGCTGACATCGCTATGGATTTTATTGAGGGATTGCCTCGTGTACACGGCAAAACAGTCATTCTCACGGTGGTGGACCGTTTCTCGAAGTATGCTTACTTCATTCCTTTGGCTCACCTCTACACAGCACATTCGTTCGCCCAAGTGTTTTCAGTGAGATTGTTCGGCCACATGGGGTGCCTACTTCCATTGTCAACGATCACGATTCGGTGTTCACTAGCACGTTTTGGACTGAACTATTTTGTTTGGCTGGTGTTAAGCTCCACCTCAGTACCGCTTTTCAAAACCCCCCCCCCCCCAGTCGTATGGTCAGTCCGAGGTGGTTAACAAGATCATTGTCATGTACCTTCACTGCATCACTGGAGATCGGCCTAAACAATGGCTTCGATGGTTGCCTTGGGCGGAATGCCGCTATAACACCTCCTTCCAAACATCACTTCACACTTCTCCGTTCAAAGTGGTGTATGCCAGGGAACCGCCGTCTTTGTGCTCCTATGAGCTAGGTAGCACACGTCTTCTAGCTGTGGGGCAACTAGTACGCGACCGTGACGAATTCTTGTTGGAGGTCCATGACCGGTTGGTCCAGGCACAACAAATTTACAAGCGTCAATGGATTTGGCTCCGTCTCTTATCATCATCAAGTGGCATCGTTGTCTCTACCCAATCGTGGGAAGCTGGGACCTCATTATTTTGGACCGCACAAGGTGCTTCTACGTGTTGGTTTGGTCGCTTATCGTTTGGAATTGCTGGCTCGTGCCAAGATTCATGATGTCTTCCACGTCAGCCTGTTGAAGCCGTTTGTGGGTCTTCCCCCACGAGCCCTCCAGCATTGCCGACTTTGTTGCATGGCCGGGTGTGCCCACTGCCGGCTAAAGTCCTCAAGTCGCATGTTGCTCATGGACAACTGCCGCTTCTTGTTCAGTGGGAAGACGCTTCAGCAGCCAATGCTTCTTGGGAAGATTTGGAGCACTTTCAGAAACTCTTTTCTAGCTCGAGGACGAGCTGCTGCTCGAGAAGGCGAGAGATGTCATGTAGGGCTTGACCTATTCTCGGCGCAAGAAGGAAGATGGCGCCGACAGCATTGCCTTCCAACCAGAGCCGACGCAAGGAGGGCTTAGAGATAAGCAGTGGCGTACGCAGGACGAAAATGGAGGAGGTGCTAGTGGAATAAAGTTATCATGAGGTGAGTTAGTAAATACACGTTTAAATGTCATGTGTAATCCAAATTAATACATAAATTATGAGAAACAAAGTTAAAATAGGAAATACATTAAATGTAGTGTCTTAATAATGGATAGTGCGTTTCGAAAGCCAAAAAATGTGCACAAATAGCAATCTTAACAATAAAATTAACTAGATTTGTGATGCAAATAATGACAAAGGTACTGAAAGGTACCAAGGGTGCGGCGAGCGGAGCTGGTGCTCCAACCCCCTCGCGCCCACTTGGTGGATCCGCCACTGCAGATAAGCCTTCCAATTTCTAGTTTCCTTATTTATGGACTTTCTTTAAATTAGAGTTTTGATTAGAGATTAATTTGTTTCAATTGCTTTGCTTGTTAGTCAAGTTTGTTAGGGTCATCTCTATGTAAAGAGACTAGGTGCATTATTCAAAGATATGAAGAAAATCTGAAAACCCAATCTCCTCTCTCCCTCTGTTCGCGTCCCCCTGCCCTAGCCGAGCAGCAGCCGTCGCCACGGCTCCTCCGCCGCGCCATCGGGTCCAGGGCTGCGTCCAGCCACTTATCACAACTATCCTATTCGCTCCAATCCCGTCCGTGACACAACACTTGAGCAGTGTGGCACTAAAGCAATTGTGTTATTTGAGAATTTGAATATGCTTCTTCTTTTTTAATGAAAGTGAGATACAAATTATAGATTACCAGTCCATGTAAGCGGAATGGCATGTTATACTGTAACTTTCAGAAGTACCATGGTCCATGATATGCATTTAATGTAACTTTGTACCTTTAGGTGGGACTATTGTTGCTGCTCTTGATTTGTTGGTTGATCGTGGAGTTACAAGCAAGCAGATTAAAGTTGTAAGTTCATGAAAACTTCCCTGTATTTTGCTGTTGATTATTCATTCTATCAACCTAACACTTATTGTACTTCTGATGCAGGTATCTGCTGTTGCAGCGCCTCCTGCACTCCAAAAGCTCAGCACCAAGTTCCCTGGGTAAGAATAGATAAGCCATGTGTGTGTATAACAAGTTCGTCTTGTTTACTTACTGAATGGCTTTTTTTTATTAAAAAAAAATCCATTCCAGGCTCCACGTATACACAGGAACAATTGATCCTGAAGTAGATGAGAAAGGGTACTGTTCTAAACTTCTTACACTTTTCTAGTTATTGTAGAATGCGTGCAGCACGTATGCATGCTTATATACGATACACGGGTGTACAAAGATAGTTCGTCTGGCCCGAGCTTCAGTCGAGTAATGACTTGCTTGCTGATTTGTACGCACAGGTTCATAATTCCGGGGTTGGGAGATGCTGGCGATAGAAGCTTTGCCACATAATCGGACTACTCAGTTTGACGCAGCAGCTGCTCTACCAGCGAGAATAGTATATTATGGAGTTCGTCAGGATTGGAGTACATGAGAGTTAATATAAGTTCCTTCTTGTTTTGTGTTCACCTGTAGATTTGCCTTCGTTCCAGTTTTTTGTTCCTTCAGTGATATACTTGCGAGCCTACCATTTTGGACGTATCCATTTTGTATGATTATCATGGAATATAGAACTAGTTCTGACGTCTCCCAAAGAACAATTTGTTTTTCAAGGGATGATGTCTGTTGTTTTCTTTACAGATTTGTGGATACTCCATGAGCAAGAATGCCGACCGTGTTCGCTCTAATCAAACTAATAAAGCAATGTGATAGCCAATACTATTCTCCAAAGTCAATCATTTCGTGGACAATGTATTAGTTGTGCTGAAGCAAGCTTAACACATCATGATGAGTGAATAATGGCAAGGGCAGGTATACTGAATGAATCCTAATCTTCTTGCTCCATATCAACATTCTCAGCCTCGAGGGAAAAAAAAGCTCGACCGAAATTAAGTGGCGAATATATCTAGGATGGTTCAAAGTAGTGATGAAACATGAAGCGGGCGTTTAAACAAACAATATATGCTTTTGTTTAGATCAGAATACTTGTTTACATCCTTTACATGCTGTTCTTTGTCCAATGCTTGGTTAGAGAGAAGTACATGAGAACAACTATTGTGATCTGGAGGGATGTATACCAAGGTGTAGCATCACCTACTGAGTCAGTCCAGGTCCAACTCCAAAACGAGCAAGTAATCACAAAGTAGTGCAATTGCGTACCATCTTCGTTCATATCTCCCACAAACACAATCCACAAACAGCAGGGAAGTTTCAGCACTAGGCACTTTTTCTTATCACATGAACCTGCATAGAAAAGTAAAAGAGTGAACAAGCCCCGCTTTAACCTACTCATGACGTGCAATGAGACACGGCGCATGCAGCAGTTTCAGGTATAGATAAACTGAGGTCCTACATGGTCATGAACGCACTTACATGAGACACAGGGGACCTTATAGCTCGCTATAATTCCGCCAAACAGCTCGGAATTCCTCTCTGAATGTATTCAAACGTGCTTTCAGATTAGGTGTTCTGAGGCTGGCATGTAGTAGAGTTGCTGCCAACAAAAAAAAAACTGTAAGGACATTCCAAGATATATACATATTTTCAAATTTTAAAAACCCTACACTGGCCCTACCAAGTAGAGCAATTAGAAGTGCCCATAGAACTGTGAGGAGACTGCAGGAGGTCAACCAGAGAATGCAGCTAACTGCAAACATGAAAACGATTAGTTCACTTTTACAAAACTATGGTATGTGAAATAGGATTATATGAAGAAAGCTAAGTACTCTGCACACCTGCAGAAAATAACAAGACAAACACCCAGCGAGGTCGCCACAAATATGAATTGATCTCTTCGAGCTTGGTCGACCACGAAGAACAGGGCTGCAATGTTGTTGACAATAGTATAAACAACACCCTCTAGTGATCCATGATAAACTAAATAAAGAACATTAGAAATTAAGACCCTCACGTTATTGGTGGTCTCATCTTGGCAGCTAAATGTGGTGAAAATCGTCTGACAGTCCTTGTGACTTTCTCATTGAAAGTGACTGCAAAGCTGAAATATCAAACAAAACAATAGTTGATTAATCATCCTATCAACCAATTAAGTGCAAGGAGAAACCAAAAAAGGAATTAATCACTTATTGACAGTTTGACACAAATTTATGGGGGCGCTTTTAATATTTTGAGAACTGTGTTACAAATAGACATAAGGGAAAACAACCTGCAGGTATTTATGTTTTAATTCCTTGGAAGTAATGCTAGAATCCTTCATCCCTAACAACAATTTCAGGACAGTCATAAGCATGATTTTTGTGTAATTCTGTTGATCTCAATAAGTTGCAGGCATAATCCTACACAATAAGAACTTAAGTGGATCTACAATTGTGTATCTCACTACCATTCAATGATTCCTGGAAATACTTTGCAGATATATATCTTCATCCTATTGCTGGTGCCATAATACAAGATGCTTGATACACGGTAGCTTATGACGGAATGAATCAATGAAGGAACATGGGATTTTACCATTTTAGAAGAACATGACTAGATAAAGATGTCCTTGAATTCCTAAAGGAACTCCTAACATTTCCCTTATGTCACCAACACCGCATCCTGAAGCATTAGAGGTATTAAAGGTCTAATGTTCAGATGGAGTAACTTGCACCATACACCCTTAAACTTGCATGGATATTCCACTTACGCTTGCAGACTTCCAAAAGTCAACATTTAGGTCTAGATTTACAAAGAGATTCGCTTGGACCCAGCCAATGCAAGTTTAAGAACCTTATGCAATATATCCACAAGCCACTTATCCAAGTTCAGGGATCTAGGGCTTGTTTGGATTGGTGCGAAAGTTTGCCTTATAAAATTTTGGTTGTGCCCCCGTATTTTGGCTTGCATTTAAATGACAACCAAAGTTGGTTAGCCCCACTAAGCAATTTACCCCTTTGCATAAAGAACCTAAACTACACAGTTTGTGCAGCTTCGCATAATTCTATAGATAAAAAGACATTGAAGAATATGTTGGTCATCACATAATGACTAAGTAATCGCTACTGAAGCTCATAGGAAAATATTCTTTATGAAGATTTTTGCACTAATGATGCTTACCTTTGTTAGTTCAGGGTAAAAGAGTATTTTTAACATATCTAATTGGAAAGACTCTCAAGAGAAACAAGTTAAAGGCACAAGGCAAGAATGGGCATTAGTTAAGTACTTACATACCTATCATTAAGAAATGCAATGCTGATTCCGGTCATAAAAGCAGCAAGGATAGCAACTGGCTTCCGAAGGAAGCCCATCCCTGCATATACCAAAGGCAGCATTTCAAAATCAACCAAAAACAGGAAGAAGAGAGAATATTCAAATCTTCTTTTGCCTACCGAGGATGAACATGATCAAGATGAAGTAGTTTGTTCTGTAGCTGAGACAAAACAAAAGATGGAAAAGAACTTAAGTATAAGATAAAATGAAATCATACCAACCATATGGCTTTCTAAAAAGCTTGCAAATTGCGAACTTCATGAATTAATACTACTTTGGCATTCATTCAAGTTATTAGTTATAAAAAATGTCTATCCATTTTGTATCTTCTGCAGATCAAGGAAATCAACTCAACCCCATATTTACACCACTTTGCATCTAGAATCCGAGTTCAAAATATCTGAACTACATAAATAAAAAAGATTAACGGATCCCAGCAAGAAATATCCAATACGATGTCTTCAATGCAAGTAGAGAGAAAAAAATATGTGATCCAAGTTACCTACTACATGTACACGCCAATTACGCTCTAACATCACAGTACACAATTCAAATGCATATGCGTGCGCACACAATTCTCCCCCTAAGCCTCTTCACATTGTTGATCGATATTCTGGAGATCTTGATATCATGCATCAGAATCAATAGTAAATGATAGCATGGGAGAACTGAGCTTATCCACGATATTTCAGCAAATCCTAATCTACCATATATATAAGTACACAAACAAGCAGAGGTAAATAATTCCTTTAATTGTCGCCGAACTTGCTGGGATTAACAAATATAGTTCCCCTGCAACTGTGCTGCGCGTTGATAACACACTTACTATGAGCAGACTGAATTATCTGCAGTAACCGAAGGTTGCAACACAATTCCCCCCACCAAATCCGCTCAAATTTGACACGGCCAGGCGAGTCCCCGGCAAATCGTGGGTGCGCCGCGAGACACGGGCGAGGTGGGGCATCGAAATGGTACAAGCGTTAGGGGGAGGAGGCGGATCGTACTAGTAGAGGTTGCACTTGAGGCGGCTGGTCCACTTGGAGTAGGAGCGGGGGACGGTGAAGCGGGAGAAGAACTCCGGGACGGGGCGCGGCGGCGTGGACCAGTCCACCTCCCGCAGCGCGTCCACCAGGTCCTCCGCCGTCACCGCACTCCAGTCCATCGCCGGCGATCCCTCCCCGCACAGCCTCCGGCCACCGAAACCCTAACGAGCGAGCGCACGGCGACGCGTCTGGACTTTAGACGGCTCGGCGAGACGGGGGTGGTTCGGTCGTGCGCGAGAGAGTTTTCTCGCCCTTTGGCTCTCGTAGTCTCGTGCCGCCGTGCGTCTATGCTTCCCTTCGGGCTGGGGGATCTGGTGAGTTTGGACTACGCGTCAAGACTCAGGATAGGAGAGGATTTGAGTTGAGAGGGTTGGAAACTATTGGTCTAACCCTGCAGTCGGTCTATTAGTGGACGCCCCATCTCAAACTCTAGCAGGATCGTAGCCTATAAATAGAGGGTGTTATTCATTGTAAAGGATTGATGGATTGATGAAGGAATAAAGAGAAGCAAGACGTTCCCTACATCTCGTGTTCAATCTCTTATTCTCGCTCTTGTGTTCATGCATTGTTCTTACGATTCTCAGATTTGTTCACGAGCTAATCGCTTGACCGACTCGCCAACGACGGTTCCTCAACACGTTATCGCACGATCGACTCTCATCGCGATCGAAAGGTAACCGCCGATGAACGACACTGTAGATTGAATCATTTTCTAGATTGCTTTCAATTCTGCAAATTTGACTTTCTAGATTGGTTTCCTACGGTGCAAATCCGCTCTAATCTACCGCGAGCCGACTTGAAGTCGCCGGCCAAACCGATCGGTAAATTACATGAAAGAGTAGATGATGATTGTACCGTAGGCAGTATATGCAATTGCATGAAAGGCACCATGTGCACGGCACCGCCTGCAAGCGGTTGTCACTACCTTCGCGATACGTTACCGGTCGGCATAGTCCGCCATCACGTCTCGCCACGGAGGTAACGACAGTGCCACGCCGCTAGCACTCGGCAAGCACGCACATGACGGCATGAAGCCTCGCCTCCGTTGCAATCTTGTATTACATTACATCGCATTGCATCGCATCACATCTACATGTATACACAGTAATCATGTAAAGAAAATCGCGGCCTGAAGCCGCCGCATGGCCTCTGTCGCACACGCCTGTAGCATGCCACCACCCAGGCCCGTAGCCACAGCCGGAGCCGAACGGCTTGGAACCGCCGGCCACCATTGCAGGCCGCCACTACCGCCACTTGAAGCGCCGCGTGCCTTGAGTTGCCGTCGCTTGGAGCCTTGCGCCCGCAGCCGCATGGAGCTGCCGCCGCGCCGGCCTCGGCCACCGATCGAGCCACGCCCGCTCTCACGCGCTTAGAAGCGCCGCCTGGCTGCTACCTCGCCGCATGGTCGCTTCGCATCGCGGCCGACTGCCGCACACCGCGAAACCTAAAAAAACTAGGATTTTTGCAAAAATAACCTCAAGAGTTCATAATTGCGCCATTTTTCGCGAATAAAGGATTTTGCGAAACCTCTGGATTTGGGAAATTTACGAAATTATGTATATTCTTGCAGAATAACCCTCGTAAATCTGAAAATTACGCAAATTTTCTCTCGAATCAAATCTCGCTTTAACCTCCGAAACTTGCGCCACTAAAAGTCATTTTCAGAAAAAAGGGCCTCTGAATCAATTTTGAATCGGCCGATTTGAAGCATATTTATTCTTGTTATTGTTGTTTCTATGCAATTTATTTATTGTATTTACTGCTTTGATTATCTCGTGATTGTTTATATTGCTTTTAATCACTGGAAATAGCAGAAATCATGAAAAATGCATAGAAAATACGGAACACGAACTCGAGTTCAAGAGCATTGTGAGAATTTTGCAACCATTTTATGCGATTACAGCAAGAATCCTTTGAACTTTTTGCATGAATATGAAGATGACTGGCATCACGAATCAGGAATTCGAAGAACTGACCCAGTATGGCCAGAATTTGTATAGAATTTATATCAGTCTCCAATTCTGTGGTAATGTGATCACGGATGAGCAGACGATTGGGAAGACCCTCGCTACCTTTCACCCCAATGCGGTATAATCCATACGCAACTATCGCCAAGATGGCTACAAGAAGTATGCCAATTAATTGACATCATGCAAGTTGCGAAGCTCAAGGTGATGTTCTAGGAAAGAACTTCATCTTGCACCATCTAGTAGCAATGTTGGTCATGAAGCCATCGCTAGCAGCTACAGATGAAGCCTCTCACAAATGAGAGGAGCAAGAAGGGTAAGGTCGTATGTCGATATTATTGATGCTTTACGCCTAAGAAGAAGGGCAAATGATAGCATGAGGCATACCTCGCCATTGCAGTACAGAGGATCCACATCCATTAGCTCGCACTTATGAATGTGAACGGCCCAAGAATGACCCCATCATCCCTCCTTTGGACATCGCAGCGCCACACCGTAGTCGCCAAGAGAGAAGATCGCGCATGGAGCCGATTTAGGCAGAAATTCCTGAATACTTCGCCTATTAGATCCAGTGCACGCATTGCACTCGGACCTTTTATAGAAACTTGCTGTTTGTAATTAAAGCATAACCTTGAATTATTGGATAATGGTTGTAAGCTCTAGCAGAGCAAAGCATTAAATTCTTATTATGAGTCCTGCAAGGCTTATTTTCCCGTCTTTATAATAGCAAGTTATGTTCTGATATTTGAAGTATTTTATTTATGTGTTGATTGCTTTCTGCTACATATTAATAAAGTACATTATATTAGAACGCGTGTGGTGCCCTATGGATGAAGTGTGCTTAGCATGTAGCGGCACAATGAAAACCATCCTAAGAGAAACGGAAATTTTTCCAGTCGATCAGCAAGAATGCTGGTAGTCTTACGACAATCGCAAGCAGCGATACTTGTATAATAGGCTCAGGAAGGGCCACCATTATACTCCCAATGGGCACAACTTTAGTCATTGAAGAAGACTTGTTGTACCCAGAATCGACTAGAACTCTCAAGGATATTTGCGCTAACAGTTTCCATGTAGAGGCTGAAGAAGAGTATGGTATGAATACCGCTCATTACAAAGCGTGAAGAAAGTAAAAAAAAAATAGCATTAGAATGTCTTCCTCCATATGAAACTGGGCTATACTACACTAATATTAAGGCATTTGCAGCTTGTACTGCCCTAAAAAACTATATTTAGAAGCTCTGAACTTTTCTATCTCTGGCATGATAGTTTATGCCGCCTAGGTCTTAAGATAATGAGAGATATAATTAACAATTCACAGGGACATCATATGAATATAAAGAATTTCCCGAATCTGGAAGATTTTGTGTGCTCCGCATGTGCCACCGAGAAATTAATTATTAGACCTTTTGCTCTGAAAGCGAAGGATGAAGTTTCTACATTCCTGGATCGTATCCAGGGAGACATTTGCGGTCCTATATAGCCCCTGTAAGGGTCATTTTAGGTATTTTATGGTGCTCATCGATGCTTGCTCGGAATGGTCGTACATATGTTTATTGTCTATGAGAAACCATGCTTTTGCAAAGCTAAATCTCGCAGATAATTAACAATTGAAAAAAAAAATTCCCTGATCATCACGTGAAGTCCATCTGAATGGGCAACGTCGGAGAATGTACTCCGAAGGCATCTGATGATTATTGCATGAAAATGGGAATTAAAGTTGAGCATTCTATACCGCATATCCGCACCCAGAATGGACTAGCAGAACTTTGAAGAATTGTAATTTACCAACTATATGTTGGGGACATGCACCCGCCGTAGTGAGCTCTCATCAATTTTAGACCGTCGGCCTATAACATCCATCAAACTATGGAACTAGCGCAAGGGTCAGCACTGAAAACTTCTCATCTTCGCAGGTTTGGTTGCAAGGGTTATATACCTATACCACCACCGCAACGAACTGCAATGGGTCTTCTCCGAAAGTCTGGGATATACGTTGGTTATGAAACAGCATTCATAATCAAGTATTTGGACCATATGACTGGAGATTTGTACAATGCCCGATTCGCTGATAGTACATTAGATGATGTTAGTTTCCCGTCATTAGGGGGAGGAAATCAACCCTTGATAATAATGTCGGGAAACAATTGAAGTCTAGAAGACAATTGAAGTCCAGGAGATAATTGAAATCTATGCATATGACCCGCGCACTAGTGAAGCAAATAGAGAAGTCCAGAAGATAATTGCAGTCCAGAAGATAATTGAATTGAAGTCTAGAAGACAATTGAAGTCCAGAAGATAATTGAGAAGACAATTGAAGTCCAGAAGATAATTGATTCGCAAGTATTAGCGAATCAACTGCCAGACTACTTTAGTGATTTGAGAAGCGTGAATAAGTAGCATTTGCCTGCAAGCAATGCACCAGAGAGGGTTGAAATACCATTGAAGGTATCCTAATCCCGCCCGCAGGCCTCGAATAAAGGACAAGAACTCCGGTCCTCGAATCCGGCAACCGGGACGCTGGTGAAAAAGGATAAGAAGGACTTGACACACCGATCACCGGTGCCTCGAACGTAAGAGGAGCCGTTGAGACTCGCATCGGTATGGAACCTTCGGAAAAGGCATACTGTAATTGAACATCCCCATGAAGGGAGACATCGGCATGGATGTGTGCGCACACATCGGAATTGAAAACTAAAGGGACTTGCCCCGCAATTGGAAGCAATGCAGAGCAAGTAAAAGCATTAGAAGAATCGCCCCTTGAAGAAATAAGTTATAAAACTTTATGACCTCGGGAGAACCTTTGAATATTACAACAGCCAATGTCGACACTTACTTTGCAAAGAAACTTGCCACAATCATAAATCTTGATCCAGAGCCTGCATCGCTCGATAAATGAAAGAAAAGATCAGATTAGAAGAAGGCAATAGAAACTGAATTATTCTCTCCGGATAAAAGAAAGGTGTTTGGGCCTGTAAGCCGCACGCCTCCCCTTGTACACCCTGTAGGGCATAGGTGGGTATTTGTTCGAAAGAGAAATAAAAAGAAGTAAGGCTCGTTGAATAAGGTTTCACTAAACATCCAGGAGATGATTATGAAGAAACCTATTCCCCGGTCATGGGCGGAACTCCCTTTTAAATATTTATCTCAATGGCAGTGAACTTGAAGTTAGAAGTGAAATTGATGGATGGAGTACCAGCATACCTTTATGAAATATTGGATTCGGACATTTATATGAAGATACATGAATGTATCACATTCCGAACCAAAACAGAGCAAATAGAAATATGTACAAGCAGAAACTCGTAAAGTCATTATGCGAACTTAAGCAATCAGGCGTGAATGTAGTATAATCGCTAGTTTACTTTCTATGCATGAAATGCTACACTAACAATGAGAATAATCTCTGTGTATTTATACGACGATCCCGTAATGGATTTTGTATAATCTCGATGTATGAAGTTGATCCGAATATCATCTAACCTCAAGGATATTAAGAAAGCAAGCTCTTACCTAGAGTCGGAGTTCGAAATAAAAGATTTGGGTAAAACCAAATATTGCCTAGGCTTGGAGCTTGAGCATGTCCCTGAAGGAATATTAGCATATCAGTCAACCTACACTCAGAAGGTGTCAGAAAGGTTCGACTTTGCAAAAACATACCCTTTGAAAGTGTCAGTGGTCGGGAGATCTTTGCAGCAAGACAAAGACCCGTACAGACCTAAAGAAGAGGGGGAGGAAGTCCTGGGAGCGGAATTCCCACACTTAAGTGCAATAGAAGCACTAATGTATTTAGCAAACTGTACTAGAACAGACATTGTATTTTGCCAGGAACCTACTAGCAAGGTATAGTATAGAACCTACCAAAAGCATTGGCAGAAAATGAAGGACATCTTTCAATACCTCCAAAGAAGCAAAGAATTTAGTCTGTTCTACAGAAAGAACCAAGACTTAACTATGAATAGCAATGCAGATAACGGGTACTTATAGGACCCGCATGCAGCCAAATCGCAAACAGTCTATGAACTCCTATGTGGTGGAACTGCAATTCCATGAAAATCGTCTAAGAAATATCTTGTATCGACTTCGACGAACCACTTGGAGATCATAGCATTGTACAAGGCCTTACAAGAATGTGTTTGGCTTCAATGGATGATTCACCACATCCAGCTGATCGTGTGGATTGAATACCGCAAAACCCTACTTTTGTATGAAGATAATGCAGCTTGTGTTGCACAAGTACAGATGGGTTATGTGAACAATCCTCTCACAAAGCATATCAACCCCAAGTTCTTCTATGCTTATGAATTACAAAAGATGAACGTAATCAAAGTACTGCATACTAAGTCATGTGAGAATCTTGCAGATTTATTCACTAAGTCACTTTCAGCGTCTAACTTTGAAAGATGCATACGTGAATTGGAATGATGAGACTTAGAAGTGCAGATTTCAGGGGGAGAACCTTCACGAACTCATTATTAAAGCTTGATCATGAAGATCGAGTACCCAAAGAATAAATCCAGGAGATTAAATGAAATTGGGTGGATTGTACTCTTTTTCCCGTGACGAGTTTTCCCAAGTTTCTGCTAAGGTTTTTAATGAGGCAATTCGTGCATCACAAAGAGACGTGTATCATGTACTCTTTCTCCAAATTTTTCCCACTCGGGTTTTTATGGAGTTTTGACGAGATATGGACATGAAGGATGAGTGCCCAGGGGGAGTGTTGGGAAACCATGGCTCGACGACCTGCGATGGCCCATTAGTGGGCGCCTCATCCCAAACCCTAGCAGGGTCGTAGCCTATAAATAGGGGGTGTTATTCATTGTAAAGGATTGATGGATTGATGAAGGAATAAAGAGAAGCAAGACGTCCCCCTACATCTCTGTGTTCAATCTCTTATTATGTTCTTGTGTTCATGCATTGTTCTTACGATTCTGTATTTGTCTACGAGGTAATCGCTCGGACTGGACTCGCCAGCGACGGTTCCTCAACAGAGAGATGCCTTCGCTGTTTTGCGTGTGCCGCAGGGCGCAGACGCGTTGTGCTTTCCTTGGTTTGCTTGCTGCCGTAGGGGTTGTGGCGTGCGCGCGGCCGGGTCGTTGTAGTGGGTCGTCGGCTTGGAAAGGCCTAACTTTTCGACAGGATACCAAAGAAGAGCCCGTCAAGGGGCTGCGGTTGTTAGGTTGTTCGGCCGTTTGCCAGCCCAACGTAATGAGGCCCATCCTACAGCTCTGTAAGGCTGTAGCCTGTAAACACATGTCGTTCACTCCATGTGACAGATGGCTGAAACTCTATGTATACTATATTCCTGTGTGAGCGTGTGATCAACGGTATGCCATCTTTGGCGAGATTCACGAACGACTTCTCTCTCCACTAATAAAAGATGGAGTTTACCTGCGCGCAGGGGTGATCAGTCGTCCCACCTCTCTTCTTAGATACGCTACACGGTCGTCCACAGACCGTCTCGTCAAAAAACGTCGTGAACTCACCCTTACCCCAGAAACCGTCAGTGGCTTCATCCTCTCATGTCTCTCTACTAATAAAAGATGGAGTTTACCCCCGCGCAGCGGGATGATCAATCGTCCCACCTCTCTTCTTAGATGCACCAGACGGTCGTCCGCGAGCCGCCTCGTCAAAAACCGTCGTGAACTCACCCTTGCCCCCAGAAACCATCGGTGACTTCATCCTCCCACGTATCTTGGTATTTTGCCATCGTTCCCACTATCTCACCCCTTCTCTCTTTCTATCTCCATCCAAGAGATATAACTACTCGCCGCAAGAAGGTAGCGACGCCGCATCGAGGAGGCAAGAGGACGGGGGGCGCACTGCTACTCGTTCAGTCTGGTGGCAGCCAAGGGCCCTTAAACTTATCGGTGAAGAGGCATAGGCATATTCCGCTGTTGGTGTCCATACTATCTGATGTAGAGACATCCGTTGGGTCATCGGCCCACCTGGCCAATGTTATGCTCACATACATGCCCATTAAGTCATTAACCCTGGTTTCTTCAAATTGCAAGAACTAATAAAGAGATTGTTGTTGTGGTGGAAGTTCTCATGGAAGTGTTGTCTGGATGTGCATGTAGGTTCACGAGATTCATGGAGCTAGGGCAGAGCAGTGTGGTGCTTACGAGGGCATCCCCACGGTGAATCATTGTTTGAGCCAAGGGATGGTCAAATGTCGTTATGATGCTGTCGCTTTTCTTTTAGCCGCCGCCCCGAGCTTCTAAGGCCGCTGCGCTTCTTCTGCACCGCCACCGTGTTGGGCTTTGATTTGCATCGACATGCTTCCATCTACTCCTTTTCGGTTTGATTTGACAGGTTTCTCTATTTTTTTTGTCAGTTTCAACATCTTCTTCGTTATGTTGCCGCGGTCGACTTTGCTCCCGCTTGCCTCTACTTTCTCAGCCACTGCACCTTGTATTTTATGGCCTGTCGCATGACCCCGGATGGGAGGAGATCTTTTGATACTCGGCATATTTTCCAAGAGCTGCATGCTACGATGACATTATCAAGACTCGGACTTTGGATTTTCCCTAGTTTAGTGCCAACCCTTTCTAAATACAATACTATTGCATACACCTTACATTTGAGGGGGGTTACAATAAGGTGTTAGAATAGGAACTCTTTTGTATTTCCTTATTTCCTTTTTATATTTTCTTATTTGTATATAGCATACACCCTTTGTACTCAATATATATATATATATATATATTGTCTATTAGGTCTCTTCAATACATACACAATATTCATAACAGCACGAACACCGCTAACCTCAACATCTTCTAACTTCTTGCCTTCTTGGCATGGTAAGAACGTTTTGTACAAGAATCAATCATGTTTGTTCTTTGCGTTGTGCATTGGCAGTCGTGCTGATCGATCTCAAATCCAATTCGACTTAGATTTGGAGGTGGGCACTCAGATATGGCCAGTTATTTCTATGTTTTTTGTTCATGGTGTACGAGGGTGGTGGTGCATGGATGAATCTTTGTGTTGTTTAGGTTGATTTGGTGCTAATGCCTCCTCAACACCGGCTAGGAGGATGCAGACCGTAGCAACGGTACTACAACCCCAAGCCGGGGGATTTAGTTGTCCGGGTCATCATCTTCGATACTAAGGCCCACCTCGATGTCATCATCGGTGCCAACCACCTCACCACGCTCCTCGCCAAGGAGTTCCTCCCGCTCTTCCTCGTCGAATTCCCCCGTTGGCGGCGCTGAAGCATCTCTACCTCGCCCGGGGAGCGTGGGGCATTGTGGCGAGCCCCTCCTCTGTAGATGAGGAGGCCCAGAAGCATTCATAGAGGTGCTTCGACGCACGCTGAGCGATCGTCCGCTGTTGCCGCCGAGGCGATTCTTCCAACGCCTAGAGTAGAACCACACCATGCACATTAGTCCTCATAGCGTCCTCTTCCATCTGACATTATTTAGTCTGAGTGCATTGCTCCCTTATTAGTGTGGGGAATATGAAAGCATCATAAATTGATGCAATTATTCATGTGTTTTTGTTAGGTATATTTTATGCAACTTGACGAGCCAATTAAGTTCAAAATTTACAAGTGGAATCACGGTGGACTTCTTACAATAATTGAGGCAAGAAATAACCTACTTTATTTCATTCTTGCTCTATTTAAAATCATCAACAGTGGTACACTTGAAATGTTTTAGTTCAAGTCTAGCATTCGTTTTGACTTTATTTCAAGAGCTAATCACAAATTTGAGCTCATGAACATGATAAATACATTCACATACTTGGAAAACAATGAAATGAATATTTTTCGCCTAAAAAGGATAAAAAGAGAAAGGGATATTCGATGATTAATGATTTACGTCCTTCACTCCTAAACACCATTCCTTTTTCCCAATGTTTTATTTCTACGTACGTATGATGCTTGAAGGTTTTTTTTGCTTATTAAGTCTTGAGATTATCTTCGTTGAAGTAATTGGTTGTTTCTGCACACAGTTTGGTCACATTATAGCGAAAAACAATCATAGGTAGGGTGAACCTTTTGAAGAGGAAAACATGTAGCTTGTTGCAGTAATTCGGTTTGACCATGGTTTTCAGGCGCTAGAGGGGAATAAATGGCACATAGTTGAGTGGATGCATGGATGATGATACCAGAGATAGAGAGCAACAAACATTGCAAAATCTAGGAGGCAACTCCTAGCTTCCATGAAGAGATTGTCCTACTACGTCGACTATAGTAGCATCAAGCTATCACTCCACTATGCGTTTTGTACACCTCATAGAGAAAAGCTATCACTCCACTATGCATGTTCTCTTGATATGGTCTAAGATTGCTTGTTGCTATTTTCTTGGACTTAGACCATGGTTATGACTCTCTGAAGTTCTTGTATTTTCTGTATTGATCTAATATGTTTGAGATCATGCAATCAGGTGGGTTGTGTAGCCCTCTAAATAAGCTTTCAATATAGTTTAAGATCACTCAATTCCGATATTAGAGTCAAAAGTTATGACATTTTTTTCCTGAGTGTTGTCTGTGTTGAAAATTGGACTGTGGTAATACCGTCCGAGAAGAGTTGTACTACCTCAGAGCGGTAATAGAGGATTTGTACAGGGGTACTATCACACCAAACTTAAAAACAGTTAGTTTTTGAGCATTTAATGCACTCTTTCTGACCGTTGAGTAGTAATTGTGGTAGTCTGAGAGTTTCTCTGACAATATACAGTAAATACCGATTTTCTTGAGTTTAAGTCTTCAATGGCTAGTTTTTGTGGTGTGGGCTATAAATACCCCCTTAGTCGGTTGTGAGAGCATCCTTTGGCACTCCACTTCATTCTCTTGAGCTAGTGCGAGTTTCTCCTCTCAATTGTGCATGTGTTGCACCTTGTGAGCAGGGAGAGAGGTCTCTAGTTGCATGTGTTGCATCTAGAGGTGGATTTCGTATCCACTTGAGCTTATGCATTCGTCGCACGTGGTGAGAGTCGAGCAAAGTGCTTGGTTTATTACTCTTGGTGTTTGCCGACACCTAGACGACGTGGAGGCGTCATGTCCTGTGATCTCTTCAAAGAAAATTGTGAAGATGCCCGGCGTGTTGTGAAGGTTAGAGCTCACCTACCCGGAGCAGGAAAGAGCTACCACTAGTGTAAAAGAGCTATCCAATTCGTTTGGGTTTATCTCAACGTGGATTAGGAGAGACCGCCAAGTTCCCGAACACCACGGTAAAAAATACTTGTGTCATTGTGGTTTGTTCTTTTGTGTTTTACTTTGTGCAATTTACATTTCTAGAATTAAATTGCTTACATGTATTTGTATGTTTGCTATCATTATCAATAGTCTTAGATTGTTGGTGCACTTAGTGAGACTATTTGATTTAGGCCTTAATTGTGCAAAACCGATTTGATTATTCTTCCGCACATAAACTCGCTTTTAGCCAAAGGATTTTAAAAACCGCTTATTCACCCCTCTAGTCGGCCTCATCGATCTTACACTTTTGAACGAAACCGGTTGTTCCAAGCAGGGCCTTAGAAGTTAGAAATAGGGGTGAAAACGAATCAAATACTGAGATGGATAATGGCTATGCTATATTTGTTTTTTACATTTTTCCACGGATGCGCTTACGAATACAAAATACTTCGGATACAAATACGAATAATATCGAATACAAATACGAATACGAATCGAAACGAACACGATCACGAATATTTTTCAGAACGTGCTGTTCCTACTTCATAATTAATGGATGGTTTGGTGCATTGATTAATTAATTAAACTGAGTTACAGTCCTTACTAGAATGGAATATAGTTGGTGAAGAACATATCATTATCTTTTTTTTTTCTCACCAGTCACCACTATTGCAAGCAGTTGAATAAGTCCAATTAGTATTATCTAAATTTTGATCATAGATCTGCCACTTGCTACAGTCATATGTTTACATGATTGTTTGGTTGCCTGTAGAAACTTGATACTAAATCTTGATCATAGATCTACCACTTGCTATAGTCACATGTTTACGTGATTGTTTGGTTGCCTGTAGAAACTTTTATCCTCTACAACGTGCATGGCGTAGCTAAGCCGCCTCACCACACGGTGAATTTCGTGTAGGGTATGTTAGCACATTGTTGTTTTCTCATCGAGCAGCTCGCTTTTCCCCCGGTTGCGGTGAGGATACGAATGGGGAAATTTTTACTGTTCTAGCCACAGTAGCCCGCTTTAATTACGAAAGTAGCTCTGTTTCGTAAGATTTGGCAAAAATAGCACGTAAAGTGAACATACCCGACACCGCGCGGCGAGGACTCGCCCTCGGCGCCGGCGCGGCGGACCTACCTCGACACCGGCGCGGCTCACCACATCGCCCGCCCGAGCCAACCGATGCCCGCCACCTCGGCCGTCCCCACCCGCCCATGCGCGCGCGCCACGCCACGGCCCCTGCTGCGCTGCGCCGCAGCCGGCCCCTCGACCCTCTCGCCGCGCCACGGCCCTGCATGGCAGACGCCCGCCAAGCCGCATAGCCCCCCTGCGTGAAATAAATAGTAGGTTGTTAGGTTAGTTAATTAGGTAGTTAGTTTAGTTAATTAGTATGGTTAGATTCCGAAAATTTTAAAATATATTAAATGATTTTAAAAAATTATGAAATTTTTGTGCTACCATTTACTTATTTCTATAAATTTTTTAAAATTTTATTCCTTCAATTCTGTTTTCGCTAATTAGTATGACTGTGTAGTTAGTAACATTTACTGATTGATCAAAGATTTAAATCAAGCCTCGAAGCACCAGGTGTTGATTGTACAAAGCTTTGAACTAGGCCCCTCCCTTGTTTCACACCGATTCACACCAGCTATTGATTGTTTGACCCAGCCCTCCCTCCACCCCGCCATGTGTTGATTCTCAGAGACGGCAGCGGTGAGCCCTCCTGCATTTGCACCGAAAGCAGCGATGTCATTTCCCTACATTTATGGCTTAATTTGCGGGGCGCGGGATAAAGATTCGTTATAAATTGGAGAGAGCTTCATTTCATATGTCAGTCAGTCACTTGTTCATTTCAGTGAGCTCGCGGGAGAGTGCAGAAGGGCAGAGCACACAAATTTCATATCGCGTTGATCCCGGCAGCGAGCGAGAAGGAAGCGAGCGAGAGAAGTTGAAGTTCATTTCATTTCGATCATAAGCCGCAGCGCATTCCGATCTTGTCGATGTCATTCGCTGTCGTATTTTTCTCCGTTTATAAACCCGCAGCGCGTTCTGAATCGATCATAAGCTGCAGCGCATTCTAATTAGCAATCTGATTAGCAATCTGCTTAGCATTCTGATTTGGTAATTACGTAATTAATATTTGCTTATTGAAATTTATAGCGTTTAGATTTTGCTAACTACTTACTCTGTATTTGCAGCAATGGCACATACTCTACCACCCCTACTTGAGGAGGCATGGGACGCCCAGCATCGCTGTCATGCTTGGATCGGTGGCGATGGACCACCAACTTTGATGACACGGGGACCGAGGGAGACGTGGCCGTTGGACGAACGGTTTGTTCCGAGGCTTCGTCAATCTGGACTGATTGCGTTCGCCCGCATGCTGAACATGGGGCAGAACCTCCTGATTGATGCTTGCCTTCTTTCCGCCTTGGTTGATCGTTGGCGGCCGGAGACCCACACGTTCCACTTCCGGTGGGGGGAGATGACCGTGACTCTGCAAGACGTCAGCTTCATAACCGGCTGCCGTGCGAGGCCGTCGCTTGTTCCCCGCCGAGTCAGTGGGTGGAAGGCGCGTCTCCATCATCGCCGGGCATCCTATCCCGACAAGTATAAGGGCATCCCGCACGCTTGGCTGCGAAATTTCATGCATTGCCCAGATAACGCACCGGAGGAGGTGGTTCGATGCCACCTAATTGCATATTTGTTATTTTTATTCGGGTGGGTCATGTTCCCTAGCACGCAGGGGGACTCGGTGTACCCGAGTTATATTCACCTTGCGCAGTCCATCGTGGACGCCGGCGATGAGGATGTGCCGCGATGCGATTGGGGTTGGTTCAACAGTGTTGCTACATCTGCGTTCTTTGTGCGACGCCGCGCGCGTCGCCGCGGGAACGCAGCCCGTGCTCGGGTTGCCACGCTATTACGGTGTGGTCGTGGGAGCACTTTGTCAGAGGCGGCGCACTTCCGGTCTCGATCCACCCTTACCCGCACACACAACATTTCTATGGTTGGGCGGACGAGGAGGATCCCGTGGAAGGGCCGACCATGGGATCCCGATGGACTGTGGCAGTCTTGGGGTGGGCTAGAGGCAGAGCGCGTCGCGTATACCCGAATTCCACAACGAATTCGAGGCCACGCACGAGGCGGCGTAATATGGGCTCCTTGGGCGGATGTCTTCGTGCAGGCCACGGCGCCCGACGGTCTGAGCTTGCTATGCCACCAGGATGAGGCGTACTGGAGGACAACTTCTCATCTGGTGTTCTCCCATATGGTTGAGCCCTACAACCCTCAACGGGTGATGAGGCGATTCCGATGCACGAGAGACTCCCCTGCTCTAGGGCGACCGCTTGCGAGGCGTAGTCACTTGTAAGTGTAATGTATTGCTTAATAATATTGTAGGTCGTTTACTCATGTGTTATTAACCTACCATGATTTGTTGATTTTGTTTGACTTTCGTGCAAGCGAAGAAGGCGCAAGAGCGGCGGCGGCTTGAGCGGCGGCAGTGGGTAGATGCGTGGCAAGCGGCCACCGATTCCGTTTGCGGAGGCACGCGGCCATATGATGAAGGGCGTCGACACCTGCTTGGAGTGGTACGTGCGGCACACGCGGGCGAGGTTGTGAGCGTCCCACCGGCCGTCACGAAGATCCTAGCCACGCGAACAGCTTGGGCTTGAGGTGGACCCGCACCGCAAAGACGCGTGCGTGGCGACTCGATGCGTTGAGCACGTGTCTGATAACCACCCTCCGGATTTAGGATTAACTAACACAATTTTGTTTGTTCGGTGGCAGTGGACCGTTTGCGAGTGTTGTGGGCGTGGCGCCGGGAACTCGAGCGGGGTAGTAACAACACAGTAGAACGCCTTGTTACGGTGATTAAGACGATTGTTGACGATGTTAAGAAGGTCGTTCGCAACATGAGCTGTGGAAGGCCCAGCGATGTCGACCTGAGGCATCGGACGGAGTGTCGTCACGTACCCTCACCCCCTCCATCTTCCCGTCCGAGCGAGTCGACCAGTAGCGCGCAGCGCTGACGCGGCGGATCGTCCGCGCAGTTCCGACGCAGGGACTCTACGCTGATGCCGTCGTCGTCACGGAGGGACCGTACGCTGAGGCCGTCGTCATCGCGGAGGGACCCTACGCTGACGCCTTCGTCTTCGCGGAGGGACCTTACGCAGATGCCGTCGTCGTCGCGGAGCGAGAAGAGGACATCGAGCATACCGACGAACGCGCAACCGCGGCGCGGATGTCATCAATTCTCCCTCGCGATCCGACATTCTCGGACAATTTCCGATAAGCGTCTGGCGCCATGGTGCGGTCGGGCTACACATACCCTATGCGGCTCACCCGCAAGGTGAAGCGTACCGAGCGATTACCCAAATCGTCTCTCAAGGTGAGCGAGTTGGTGGCCCTCCACGGATCATACTACGGATCCTAATGCTTGGCTCACCGACTTGTTGTCAACGCCGATCCCGCATGTGCGCCCCGTGTACGATGACACGGGTCTTGAGAAGGCCCGATCGACTGCGGCGAGAACCCACGGTCACCCGATAGGCTCACGTTCCCACGAGGCGGTCGTCGAGACCTATGGGAGAACACGGCGGAAGGGCGTTACGAGTCCTATGCGTAGCGATGGCGAGGCGTGGGGAGTAGTACCAAAAGAAGTGTATTATATGTTGTAACTTGTACTTCAGTTATGTATTTGAAATCCAAGCCGATTGTGGTACATGAGATTGTTTTCTTAAAATTTTTATTCGTTGGAATTTTTATCGGTATTTGGTGTAAGTGTATTGTTTGTACCAATCAATGAACGTAGAAATTCCCCCCCACGTAAAAATAAGAACACATTTGAGTATTGTTCGTACTAATCAATGCAGCGCTACATGTGCAGTACATGAAACAATACATGGCATGTGTGGAACTCTAGCTAGTCCCACCACTAATCCTAACATGCCTTAGAGAATTTAACTTGCTGGGTGTTTTACATTGTTCTCTTTGGAGTGCGGTGTGGTTGTTTTCCCTTCTGTCGCCACGAAGATGGTTAGTGCATCCTTCTTTTTCTTGTGGTGCCTCCCGGACTTTGAGCTCCTGCTCTTGACGCTTGATGGCTGCTTCACGCAGGCTTAACTGCTCCCTCCTCCTAGCAAGCTCATCCTCCTTACCGTTTAGACGGATGTGGTCCACGCTGACGCGCCGCTCTTGCTCCTCCCTGATTTTTCGGACCATCTCGCGCTCCTGAGTCATCTTCACAAAGTATTGGCCTTTGTTTTCCACCACAGTGGGATCTTTCTTAGCCATCTTGGGAACTCTGATCCACCCATTCGATCCACTTGCAAGGCTACGTGCATAGTGGCATATGTCATGGATCGGGTTGAGAAAAGATAACGAGAACCAAAGATTTAGTTGTCGTTCTTACCACGAAGTCGTTGTCGGATCTGGGCACGTGAAGTACCTACAACCGTAGTGTTGGTCGGATCGAACCACACGGACGGGATTGTCCTAAACCCGCAATGGCACTTCGTAGCTCATGCCACTCGGGGAGTTGAGTTGGGTCGGTCCTCGGGGCGACATTGTTTGGAAGTTGAATTAGGATGGGAGGTGAGCGAGATGTCTTGTGGTGAACCCATAGGAGGCCTTTATATGGCGGTTTACGTCGTGCGGTGGACTTAGTCTACGTTGGGGGCGACATGAGAATCTTCGAGAATCGAGAGGACCAATAAATGTTAGTACAATATCATTTATTGCTTCGCGGCATAATCGACCTACACGCGCGCATCCGTACGAACAAGGTGCGCACTCATTTTCTTGTTATTTTCTTACATTTCAAACACAGACCCATATTTAGGTGGCGCCGGGCGAAGAAGGTCTACTCGGGCGGTTTGAATGAGTGCCCATGAGTCTTGCATAGCTTTGCACCTTATTGCTCTTGGCGATCTCCACGTTGGCTCGCGTCCATGTCGTTGCGGATGCGCCTTGGCGGCGTCTCCCACGGCACGGATGCGCGATGCTTCATTCGGTGACCACTTCACTGCGCCCGCCATATGTCCTGTAGTGGCCTTCCACGCCGTGCGAGTTGAACTCCCGTTCCAAGTATCATACGTGTGTCGTATGTCGTAGTACTCCGGCGTATACATGCTACAAGATTGATGAAATCGGCACATGCGGCATATACGTGGGAGCAAGGCTTGTGGAGAGTTGAGGCTTGTTGCGAGAGCAAGCGCCACATCGCCTATGGTGCAAACATGCTTAGGTCACCTCGTGTGGCCACGAGCGTACTTGTCCATGGCGGACCTCGAACTTCCTCCTCCGCCATCCATTGTGATAGCCACATGGGATCGAGCCTTGGTAATCTTCCCGTCCATGTAGGCAAGGGTAACCTCCGAAATCTTGTTTCCCTTCGTCCAAATCTTTGCTAGCCATCATTGCCCGATGTGAAGTAACCGACCGTGCGATTCCATGTCTCCTCGATACGGCGGTGATGGGCGGCGCCACGAACCCCTTTCAACACACCGTTGTAGACCTCGGACATGTTGGTTGTCATGATGCGTCATCGAGCACCATGGGTGTCGTGAAGAAGGACCATTTCTCATAGTCGGTGCATGCGCTTATCCACTCGGCGAACTTCGCTGCGGTGCGGTGGCCGAACCTTCCGTTGCGCTTGGTTTCGACCTCAAGCTCCGCCGACGGCATCGAACTTGCGCTACGTTTGCAGGCGAGCTTATTGAACTTCTTCATGAGGTCTTTGCTTGGCGCGTGTGGAAGTTTGCGGCCACATGCGCATGCACCAACGATGTGCGCATGTCGTTCCATTGATGCGGCGGGCTTGTACTGATTCGCATTGTCGCAGCGCGGACAACAACCCAGCATGATGGTCGGTTATGAGCACACAATTCGGTCGGTCCTTACAACATGTTGCTTTATGTTTAGTAGGAACCACAACCAACTGTCAGTGTTCTCATTCTCCACAATTGCAAAGGCAACTGGGAGCAACTGGTCGTTCGCATCAGCCGCAATAGCGGTGAGAATGGTGCCCTTGTACTTCCCGCAAAGAAAGTACCGTCCATAGTTAGGGCGGGGCGGCGGTGGGAGAAGCCATGGGCTGCCGCCAAATGCCCGAAGACTCGATCAAGGATTAGCGAATGTGGGTTGTTCGATGGGTCGGGCCTGTCTACCCTATTGACGCATGTCCCCGGATTAGCATCCGCAATCTGTTTGAGCATTCTTGGGACTAGGTCGTACGCCTCCTTGTAGGTACCATACAACCCTTCGAGGACCTTACGCCGCGCCATACCTTCATGTAGCTAACGCCATAGCCTATTGTATTTGCTACGTTAGCCATGAGGACCTTCGGCGAAACGGTCAAATCGGCGACAACTACATGGCTTATGGTGCTTGCGATGTACGCGGAGGTTACGTTCTTATGCATTTGCAATGGCTCTTGAAGCTCACATGTGTGATCTGTCAGGACTGTGATGCGGAAGGCTGTTCCCGCCCCAGGGAATCTCTGCGCACGGACTTTGCCAGGGCAAGAGCTAACCACGCACTTAACTACGTAAGTGTCAGGATTAGACCTGCAGAAAGATAATGGAAGGCAGATAATAGTTAGTGCGTTGTGTACATAGTTAAAGGTACAACAAATAGCGTACAAACACACACTGTAAACTCGGTAAGTCCGGCCGGTCTTCACCGCGAAAGTCACGATAGCTTGCTGGGGCGGCCTTGTGTGGGAAATGTTGCCCCTGGCGGGGTGTCCGCATCGAAGGCCCACGAAGACTCGTGCTCTTGGGCAGAACAAGGGAAGAGGCGGCTTGACAATCCAGCGGACTTGGGCGTAGTCGGTGTCGGCGAAACAATGCCACCGCGATACCTCCTCATCGTCGGCTTCCTCCCATTTGGATTGCGAGTTAAAGTTCGCCTCATCTTGGTGGCGGTGCCTCGGATGAGCCCTCGGATATGGCATCGACAATCTCGTGAAAATCAACACGTGCGTCCCCATTTGTCCACACCTCATTCGGTTCGAAACTACGAATCTCCACGATGTGGAGCATACTCCTAACGACATGCAGGGCTGCGGAGAGCTCACTCGTCGTCAACAAACCAAAGAGGGGAGAAGAGCGTCGCGCCTCCACGAACCGCGCCCCCTGCGGATTGAGTAGGATAAACAAAATGTACATACACCATGGGTCGTCCATACATTGGAGCGTGAGGATTGGTAACGATCGCATGTCTTGTGCCCACATGCCTTTCGCTAGTCACCTTAGTAAGGCCCCACCATATATGGCGTGTGGTGGGGCCGTGGTGGCGTGACCGCCTCTATTACTATCTTGTTCCTAGCGGCGTGCGTATCGAGCGATTGCGAATGCACCGTCGTAGATCGAGCAAATCGGCGTGTGCGGGTTGGGAGCGTTGTGAAGGCGCGCTTCGCGGTGGACAAATCAACTCCGTGCGGACCCGCGCGAGCGTTTAGTGGAACACGTAAAGTGTCTCCATTTCAGCGAAAACAAAACAATATTTAAGCCTAAACACACCATTAAAGTAATACGATTGTTGATCAAATTAACTTACGAATTCGCCGACTTGGCGGATGGTAAGTTCGGGAAGCGAGGCACCTCGAAAGAGGGAGACTTTCACGAGAGGAGCGATCGGCCGAGTGTCGCGATCGAGCCTTTAAATAGCCGCACCATAGAGGCGAGTCCCTACCACGCCGCGAGGGGCGAGTCCCTACGCGTTCGCGAGGGGGCGAGTCCCTCCCTACCGCGTTCGCGGGGGGTCCCTCGCGTTCGCGAGGCGAGTCCCTACGCGTTCGCTAGAGGCGAGTCCATCCCTACGCGTCGCGCGAGGGGCGTCCCTACGCGCGTTCGCGGAGCGAGTCGGTCCCTCCCTCGCGCCCGTCGAGGCGAGTCCCACCGCGTCGCGAGGGCGAGTCCCTACGCGTAAGTCCGTCGCGTTCGCGAGGCGAGTCCCTACGCGTTCGCGAGGCGAGTCCCTACGCGTTCGCTAGAGGCGAGTCCATCCTACCGCGTCGCGCCGGGGGCGAGTCCCTACGCGTTCGCGAGGGAGAGTCCTGTGTCCCTCCCTACGCGCCCGTCGAGAGGCGGGTCCCTACGCGTCCGCCCGGAGGGGCGAGTCCCTACCGCGTGAGTCCGTACGCGTTCGCGAGGCGAGTCCTACCGCGTCGCGAGAGAGGCAGTCCACGAGTCCGTCTGCGCGCCCGGTGGGCGGTATAAAGATATGCACGTATACTAACAATGGAAGCTACTCCAAGCTGGATTCATACAAAAATGATCTATAGGAAAAAGATATGCATTTTATAAGTTTGCTACATTTCACGAGAAAGCAGTGTTAAGTTCACTTCTTTACTAATTTTTAAATTGGTTTTGTAGGGTTCATCATGGCCAACAATTATTTATCTATTTAACTTCAAGTTATAAGGAAGCAAACAAAATTGGAATCATGTAATTTGGAGCTAACATGACAAACATATGAAAATGAGAAGACCTAACATATTTACATTTTGGGACAACACCTTACGAGATTTTCTAACTCTCATCCAATTGTAGTAGCTTTTGATTGCTTAACATCTAAGAAAAGTTTAAAATTGTACACATTTTATTACATTTCAAGCGTGAACCTAATGTTATGATACATTTGAAACATACATCTTAATTAAAATTATTTGAAATTTATTATGATTAGGGTAAGCACGACTCTCCAAATGTGGACATGACTACTCTCGCAAAGCACGATGTGACAACACTCCGCCTGCCAGTTTTTGGATCGACATGATAACACTCTACCTCCTCGACTTTTACGTGCGAAAGACATGACTCTAAGCGTTGACATGACTACTTTACGCAAAGCGGACGTGACAACACTCTACCTTGTCGACTTTCCATATCGACATGACATGACAAGACAAGGCGTGCATAAAAATCATTCCATTCCAACTAGGTTGCTTATAAAAGGGTGGAGGATACAGGAGAGAACAATACACAACAAAACCCAACACTCTGGCACAACTTCCTTGACCACGCCGAGATGGACAAGAGCGGAAGAAGCAATGGGACAAGATGGCGAAGCAATGGGGCGAGATCGTGCTGCGGCAAGGCTCTGGGGAGATGGAAGATGAAGCAAGAACTCTGCGGCCGGGTCGGCAGAGAGATCGCGCCGGGATCGCGACTCTCCACAATGAGGCTAAGGCCAAAGAGGCCCAGCGTGGCAAAGAACCCCACCGAACCCTCCAGCGGCGTTCGCGCGGCACCCACGAGAGGGGAGGCGCGCCCTCTGTGGTGCGAGGACCCGCAAGTTCTTCAAGTCCAAGCATCCGCTAAGCCTAGGCATGCGTTCATCGGGTTGTACAAACTACTCCTCGACTATCCCGATCGTCGTTTCGACACGAGAAGTTATCGGCGGCCGGTAAGATCTGTTACGGTATGTTTAGTAACTTTCCTCTTTGAAAGTGCGCACTAACAACCTCTCCCATCTACTCGTAGTCCCGGATGCACTATGTGACTACCGAAGTGGATCGACGAGGAGATCCACCGCATGACGGTGGACTCGACTTCTACGAGTGGAATGACAAAAGATCACACGAGATCCGGGAGGAGGCGCGCCAACGGCGAGCTAAGCGGCGTATCGTCGGGAGGCAGCTCATCTCGAGGCATGCAATCGCGAGGAGCGAGGCTCGCGAGGCGGGCGCGACAAAAGAGGAACTTGCGGCCAAGGCCAAAGAGGCTGCGAGGAGTCCAACAACGAGCGGGCAAAGAAGGAAAATGGCCCCGCTCACGCGATGAGGTCCGCCATTCCGTACTAGTCGCCCATCGAATGTCGAATTTATTTCAATTCCAAAAAGGCGCATATGTATCGTAGGAGTCGGTCGGTTTGTTGCATCGTGCATGATGTTGTTTGTTATGCGTAACCAAACCCTTTGCGCTGCAAGCCCAAGCTTTATTATAAAGTCTACTTTAATTCGCAACTCGCATTAACAACATGATCCCAACTTCAAAACGAGTTATGCAATGTCACGCCGTACCAAATGGCGTGACAAATGTCTAATATGCTTGAAAATCGATATGCTTATCAATCATCATTTCAAATTACTACAAAAATAAAAAGCAAACAAAACTATCACGGAGTTCCACAAAAAGTTTGAAATTTTCCTATATTTTACGATGCGCAAGTACACACGTAGGAACCAAAATATGTGTACAAATATAGTAAAACAAAATCGCATAACACGCGATACTATATGGCTCACTCGTCTGAGCCACTACTCTCTCCCTGCTGCGGTTGCGTCCGCGTGCGCGGCCTTGTTTTGCGCCGAGCATGACCGTCGAATCGTCCACGGTCCGGAGAACGCGTGTCGGTTCGGAGGGTATGGAGATCGTTGAGGTGGAGGTGGACGATGGTGACTCGGAGAAGAGCCCGGTAGGCGTACATGTCGTGTCGTGATCGGCTGGGGAGAAGTCAGAGAATTCATCCACGGTGGAGGCATCAATTCGGTTGCGCGAGGAGCTCGGCACAGGGCGTCGATGGGGCACCGAACCGGAGGAGCTCGGCTGCGACGTGCGATGGGGCACGAACCGGAGGAACTCGCCGAGTCGCTAGAAACCACGGCGCCGCGATCGTCCCCTAGTGTTGTGTCTTGCTCCTCGCCGCGAGTGGGAGGCCCGTATCCTCATCATCGATCGGCGTGAATCGCCGTCACCCCACGGGAATCGAAGGTGCAAGGCGGAGCGATGTTAATACAGTAAACACTGCGGGCGTAAACTAAGAACCCGTACCTCCGGATGTGCGGTCGAGATGACCGGCGGGGCGCCGATTGGATGCATGCTTCCATACCCGAAACGCTATGGCGTCTGCCGGACTCCTAGGTCGTGGTGCCCAGCCGGGTGAGCACGCCCCGGTTGATGGCGTCGTCCCTCGAGCGACCGCGGCTCAAGTTCTTTACAATTTTCTTCATCTCGCCGAGATGTGCTTCAAAACTTTTATACGGTGAGGTTCTATACGAAGCTCTTGAGAGCGTCGTCCGATGCGCTCGACGCCTGCAGCTTCCCTCTCTAGCTGCGACATACGTAACATGTTCATTAATGAAAGTGCGACTCAATGAAACTTGAACGAGTGGTAGGTGTCGTGCTGCGCCGTCAAGTCGGGAAGCACTTTGTGGCGATCGTGCGTCGCGGAGGCTCGTGGTGGTCTTTGCGTCGGCGTGTCACCTCCTCTGCGCTCCGGAGGAAAATGGTCGATCTTGCGCGTTCGTAGCACGTACCACTCCATGTACGCGCGATGCGACTCACGGTCGTCTGGACCGCCACCACGGAACATCCACATGGGCGCGTTCATCCATGCCGAAATCCTACTGCTGCTGCAATGGCGATCCCTAATCGCCCACCCCACCTTGTTTGCTGCATTTCGAAGAGATTAATGTTAGAAAATAAGACGTAGGGCGCAAACAATAGTCCAATTAAGTTTGACTCACGTGTATGCGGCTCGATCCGAGGGCTGCGATCGGGGGCGCGATCGGTACACACCAAGCGTGCGCATTACGCGCTGCGGCGTAAGGCTCCACCATATGCGAGAATACCGGTGACAGTCGTCTTCCACGGTGGTACGTCTGGATGCATTGCGAGGATATCCGTGCGGCGCTATATCGAGCGAGAAAGTAGGATGCCATGGACACGGATGATGTCGCTCGTGCAACAACTCGAACTTCGTTGTGGTACAACGGTAGCACCTCGCCGGTCTTGCGCTGCCCGGCGCAAGCGAGCGTGATCCAAGTAAGCCCATGGTGGCGGCGTCTATGGGGTCATGTGGGCGGTCCGTCTATAGTGTGCGCAGTGCGCCGCTCTCGATGGTCGGTCGCCCAATAGGAAGTGCTCCCAACTCCACAGTGCGAGGAGCACGTAGCGGATGGCGAGTTAGGCGATGCTACTGCGCGCGGCGTCACACAACCCAGTATGTGGCGCAAGGGCGGTGATCCCACCATCTTGAGGCATCGGCCCGACCCGCGTCAACCAAAGATTGGCGATTTGGATGAAGGCGGGTTCATAATATCGCCCTTTGTGGTTGGAAACATGACCCAACCAAAGAGTGGAGAAGGTAAGCAATGAGTGCGTCCTAACGACCTCGTCGGTGCACCTGCGGGCAATTCCTAAATCGCCTCGACCATGCCGGGGACACCACGTGCACCCTCGGGAGAGATTGGCCAGCGCGCTCAAGCACGGCCTTCAGTCCCACTCAGGGTCGGAACAAGCGGCACACCCGGATCGGAGACCGGTCAACACCACACATCTGTAGGGTGTTGTCATCTCACCCACCGAAAGTGGAAGGTGTGTGTCTCGGGCCTCCAGGTCAACAAGTGCGGACGACAAGCTGCCGTCTAGGGTGAACCCGCGTCAGCGGAGACCATCCTGCAAAGGGCAACAAGCCCGTCTCCGGAGGATCGGGGTGCGCTCGTCCAACGCCCACGGTCCCTCCCGCCCGAAGTGTCGGGCGGAGGGCCATCGCGTCGTGATGAGCCACGCTTGCACCGGTGGTCCTCATCGTAGAATTGGTCTAGTAGCTCGGTGGACACATGCCTACCAACACATGGATAAAGAACATTAGTGAGAACTTCATATTCTTTGCAATAACAAACTAAAATTCATCTAATTACACCTAATCACATTGCTAAAATTAGCTAAAAATATAGTCGAAATGAAATGAACTTCAACTTCTCTGCTCTGCTCCCTTCTGCTCTGCCCGGGATCAACTGCGATATGAAATTTGTGTGCTCTCTGCCTTCTGCACTCTCATGAGCTCACTTTGAAATGAACAAGTGGTAGTGACATATGAAATGAAGCTCTCTCAATTTATAGCGAATCTTTATCCCGCGCTCATAAATTAAGCCATAAATGTAGGAAGTGACATCGGCGCTTTCGGTGCAAATGCGGGAGGGCTCTGCTCGTCTTCTGAGAATCAACACATGGCGAGGTGGAGGGAGGGTGCAGCTCAAACAATCAACACATGGCGAGGTGGAGGAGGGCACTGCTCAAACAATCAACACATGGTGTGAATCGGTGTGAAAAGAGGAAGGGCACAGTTCAAAGCTTTGTACAATCAACACTGGTGCTTGAGGGCTGGTTTAAATCTTTTATCAATCAATAAATGTTACTAAGGATACTGATCATACTAATTAGCGAAAACATAATTGAGCGAATAAAATTATAAAAATTAATAAAACATAATTGAGCGAATAAAATTATAAAAATTTATAGAAATAAGTAAATGGTAGTAGAATTCTACACAAAAAATTTCATAATTTTTAAAATCATTTAATATATTTTAAAATTTTGAAATCTATCAGTACTAATTAACTAAACTAACTACTAATTATAATTAACTAACCTAACAACGCATGGTGGCCATGCGGCATGCAAATAGTAGGGGTGGGGTGGGCGCATGGGGGCTATGCGGCATGCAAATAGTGGCGGGGTGGGCGGCGCCATGCGGCATGCAAAAAAAAAGGGTGGGCGCATAGCCCCCATGCGGCATGCGGGGGAGAGAGGTGAGAGGAGAGAGGAGAGGAGAGAGTGGCGGGCGGGGCCGGGGTGGAGTGGCGCCGCGAGGTTGGCCGGGGCGGGGAGCCGATGAGCCGCGCCCGTATCGAAGCGAGTCCTGCCGCTCCGGTCTTGGGGTATGCCCTCCGCGCTTGTTAGCCGCGCACGCGTCTCTGTTCTGGGGCTATTTCCGTTAATTACTTCGACGGAGCTACTTTTGAAAATAAAGTATGTTACGGGGCCAAAACAGTAAAAATTTCACGAATGGGACAGTGGGGTATGTTGGTACAAATGTTCCACGGAGGTAACACGAACTATCTGACACTTGTGCTACCTAGCTGCCTCGTACTTGGGACTCCAACTTTTCTGAGCAATAACACAACACAATGGGCTACGAGTTCCGATGTATGCAGCCTCATGAGTTCATCATCAGATGCATGTACTAGTACTCAGTACTTGCTCACTAGCGAAAAATAAAAATTACTCGCTGGGTCACCCACTTGCTCTCTTGTATTTGGAGCCGGACTCGCGGAGTGCATGGCGCCACCCTCCTCGCTGGTAGCTGTGGTTGCGCATGTGGGCTGGTATGGGAACCTAAGGTCAGTTGGGTCGTGGGCTGAAATATCGGATATTTAGTTTTATTATTATTTGAATAATTCGTATTTGTATGTGACGGATAATAGGTTATCGTATTTATATTCGTTTTTGAAAAAAAAAATCTGTATCTGTTTTTCAACCCGAGACTATTTGAATTCGTTTTCGTCTAGATCGATCGGAAACTATCCGATTTATTTTCACCTCTACTTAGAAACTGAGCTTTGGTGAATGATACTCAAAAAACTAAAAAAAAAAGTCTGAGCGATGAGCCGAAAACCATAACCATTACTTAGTAACTGAGCTGGGGTGGATGGTATTGCCTGAGTCCGTGTCAGGGGGAAAAAGTCTTTTGAGTCGAGGTTCACAGACAAATGGGCACTTGGGCTTCCTTTCGCGACTAGTGCCTATCTGAGCCTGAGCCGTCGAGGCCTGCAATTCTCTCGAGTGACTCGTAAAGTCTTCGAGCGGCGTGCTGGTGCTGCCACGTGCTTCAGCGCGAGCAAGTCCTGCGACTCTTGTCGCGCTTTACCGAGAAAAGCCAACGGCTCTGCCGACCCCCTGCGTGGAGCCCTTTCGGCCAGTGGCAGGGGACATCTGCGAGATCGAGCGCCCGCCGCAGTCCGCACGGAACGGCCTCGTCGGGTTGCACACCTCGGCAGATTCCGACCTGGATCAACCATTTTGAAAGGGAAAAACGTTTGTCGTGTGCACAGCAAACCACGGCAGATCCGACGAGCAACTCGTCTCTGGGTGATCGAGCGCCCGGCGCACGAAACGGCCTCGTCGGGTTGCGCACCGCGGCAGATTCTGACTTGGATCAGCCATTTTGAAAGGGGAAAACGTTTGTCGTGTGCACAGCAAAGCACGGCAGATCCCACAAGCAACTCGTCCATACTTGTCACGGTAACGAATACCAGCGGTGGAGACAGGATTTTGATGGACGGGTGTAAACTTCTTTTGCTATTACAAGACGCACATGCACACACATAATTACGCATGCACATCACACACACGCCGACACGCGAGTACGCATCGTTAGCACACATCTAGAAAGGTAGAGATCGGAGATAAATCCTATGACCTTACAAATTTTTTACTGAAAGCGTATTCGCGTGTGCATAAAGGTGCACTCTTAAATGATACGTTCCAACATAAAAGTTTAAAGACATAGTAATGATTCAAATGGAACGAATTACATATTTCTAGTACATCCGGTATCACAAAATATAGTGTGTGTTGTGGACTACTGACTATTGGTTGCTGAAAATAACACACAGTGTAATTCATTATGAAGCACTGTATGCAAAATTTTTGAGGCATGCATCTCAGGTGCCTCCGTCACGGGCGAATACACAGAAGAAAGCGCATCCCCGTCGATTCAGACAATTAATGTCACCTGCACCATCAATCCGGGTCCAGTTCACCACTACATTGTACTACTTGAAAGATACCGTATATCTAAGCAGCACATGTGAAGGTAGAGCTGCGATAGTAAGTTGCAACGCGGCGCGTTCGTAGCTCGCATTTTTTTGTGCCAACTTTCCACCTAAACCACAAACAGAAGTAAAAACCTGGAAATATTCTAGGACTCTCTCCTAGCTCTCCCGTGCAACAACCCCATTCGTCCGTATCTCGATGCGCAACGACCTAACAAACCACAAGTTCCACCTCGCTTGACGCGCACCCGCCACGCCCGCGCGGATCGGACGGCCAGCGCTAGCGGACCGCGGACGAGCCGCCGGTCCCCAGACCTTCCCTCCGTCCGATTTCGATGACCACGCACACGCGCGCGCAGGTGGCGGCGGCGCAGAGGATCTCGGGGAGTCGTTGGCACGCTAGGTTTTTTGCGCCTGCGTGTCGCTCACCCCATCCCACGGACGGAACCACTTCAAAAGACCACCCTCTCTCATCTCTCCTCTTTCCCTTCCTCGCGGTTGCGGCGACTAGGCGGCGGGAGGGGGAGAGAGAACACATCGGATAAGAGAGGGAGAGGCGGATAGGAGGAGGAGGAGCGACACTAGAAGCGTTGCTTGCTGCCATGGCGACGGCCGACCCGAACCGGAGCTTCATGAAGGACGTGAAGCGCATCATCATCAAGGTGATTAGCTAATTATCTCGAGTAGCCGCCGCGGATTGACCTTCTATGGGTTTTTCCTGCGTTTTTGCAGCTGTTTTTTAATCCAATCGCGGCGCGAGTAATTTTGTAGAGTTGACATGCTCGATTTGGGTTCTCTGTTTCATATTAGATTAGAACGAATGGTGGAGGAGGAGAGTTTTGTTTGGAGTTTTGGGTTTTACTTGATGTGACGGGTTGGTGTCAAAGCTGATACACATGTAACATATCACAAACATTTGCTGGTTCTTTTGTGGTGTCCACGAATCATGTTTTGGGGGCTTTCTGTAACCATTTTCTGGAAAAGATTAGGGGAACGGTGATTTCTACCAGATGGAAATGGATGAGGGAAAATGCAGAGAACAGGGAAAAAGATTGTCTTTGAAGGGAATGTGCTTCGAAATTCATCACATGCGACCGCTCTCACTAGTTCGTGAATGCATTTCATCTGTAACACATCTTTTGCTCAAATCCGTGTACCTTTTCTTGTTCTTTTCTTTTGGGGAATCAGGGGATTTGGAATGTTCAATGGAATGGAAGGTAAGTGGAAGAAACTATGGTGTTTTTTGGAATTGTTTGTAGAAAGGCGAGCACTTCATGTGCAGTTTCATCTCAAAGCTGCCAACTTTTAGCAAGTGTATCACATCTGCTTGAGGAATCTTGTCAACGACGGAACAGAAGAGATAGGGACAGAATTTTGATCTCAGTATCGGTTTGTTTGCGACTAATTCCTTTCTTGCATGACAGGTGGGCACTGCAGTTGTCTCTAGACAGGATGGAAGATTGGCTTTGGGCAGGGTTGGAGCTCTGTGCGAGCAGGTAACAATTCTGACTTCTGAACTTTTAAACTGTTGTGCTATGTAAATATGTAGTGTTAGATCTGTTGGAAGGTGCTTAACCAACGAAATGTGGCAATGTAGGTGAAGGAACTGAACTCTCAAGGATACGAGGTGATTATGGTCACCTCAGGTGCTGTTGGCGTGGGGCGTCAGCGACTCCGCTACCGGAAGCTTGTCAATAGCAGCTTTGCTGATCTACAAAAGCCACAGATGGAGCTGGACGGAAAGGCTTGCGCTGCTGTTGGTCAGAGTGGCCTGATGGCTCTTTACGATATGTTGTTTACCCAAGTGTGTTTACTGTTTATTTAGCCTGACATCAACTTTATTGAAAAAATAGGTACCTTTTGCATCTGATTCTAACGTCAAACTTCCCGTGTTGCAGCTTGATGTGTCGTCATCTCAACTTCTTGTGACAGACAGTGATTTCGAGAATCCAAAATTCCGGGAGCAACTCCGTGAAACTGTCGTCTCATTATTAGATCTTAAAGTTATACCAATATTTAATGAAAATGATGCCATCAGTACTAGGAAGGCTCCATATGAGGTGTGTTTTGTACCATACATTACCATGAAAATTTTGAACTATAGTTTTGTGTGTCGTTGCTCTGTAGTTGTGATATTGTGCTAATACTTCTACACTTAGAGCTTGATCAGTGTATGCACAAACAATCATTATTTTCTAATTTCTAAAGCAATCTCAAGAGTTTTATCATTTGTATGGTGATGCTCACCAACAATTCTGTTACAGGATTCATCTGGTATATTCTGGGATAATGACAGTTTAGCAGGTCTACTGGCATTGGAACTGAAAGCTGATCTCCTTGTTCTACTTAGTGATGTAGATGGCCTCTACAGCGGTCCACCAAGTGAACCTTCATCAAAGATCATACATACATACATTAAAGAAAAACATCATCCTGAAATTACTTTGGAGACAAGTCTCGTGTAGGTAGAGGTGGCATGACAGCTAAGGTGCAGGCTGCTGTTTGGGCTTCAACAGGTGGCACACCTGTTGTTATTACAAGGTAAGTCAAACATTTGCCCTTTCCATATCATGGGAAATATGACTGCGTAGCTTTGCTCGTATATACTCCAACACTATCTGTATATCAAATTTCCTCATCATATGCAACTAGTAATGGGTACCATTTGGTAGTTGGTGATTATGGTTGGATATTGTCACTCTACCAGATCTTATTACATTAGTGTACCACTAATGTTAAAATTATTAAGGCCTATAATTTGACTCCCAAATCACAAAAACTCTATTTGAGTTAGTTTAAACTCTCTTAACTATAGCATCTGAATGATATGAAGTTCAATGTTTGACTGTTAGCTTCTTGACATTAATGGCTGAACAGTTGCGATTATAACACCACTAGTTTTGAAGGAGTTGCTGTTGAGACTTGCCGTGCACCTTTCATGTTATGGCCAAACTTTGCTTGCGATGTTCAATGTTCAAGCATGTTCTGGAAATAATTATTGTGAACTAAAGAAGCTTGCTTGTGCATATATGTTTTGTTTAATACCTATAAATGCTTCAAACCCAAATAATAAGAATGCAAGTAAAGTCCATATTTTGCAAGCTATTTTTGAGGCGAAGTAGTTTAACTTTGTTACTATCCTTGAAGTGGATTTGCGTCTCAGAGCATCGTTAAAGTTCTCCAAGGAGAGAAAATCGGTACTCTCTTTCATAAGAATGCAAGTTTGTGGGAACCATCCAAGGATGTTAGTGCCCGTGAGATGGCTGTTGCTGCAAGAGAATGTTCAAGGCATCTACAGGTATCTTTCTTTGTCAAACCACACTAGATTCTTATCCCTACATTATGCTCACTGGAAGGTACGTACTACCTTTAATCCACTATTTTTGCCGGTTCTTGATACTAATCCATATCATATGGACATTTGAAACAGAATTTGTCATCAGAGGAGCGCAAGAAGATATTGCTAGACGTTGCGGATGCTTTAGAGGCAAATGAGGATTTAATTAGATCTGAGAATGAAGCTGATGTAGCTGCGGCACAAGATGCTGGATATGAGAAGTCTTTGGTTGCTAGATTGACTCTGAAACAAGGAAAGGTAGGCCCCATATCCATATATATTTTCTCACATTTTATGACTGCAGTTGTATAGTACTTTCACCGTTTCACGTTCTTATGAACTAAATTGTTTTGTTGGATATCGACTCTTGCTTTTTTATATATTGTTTCTTGTTTGATTCAGCATATATTCCATCATTTTGTAGATAGCAAGTCTTGCAAAATCCATTCGTACTCTTGCGAATATGGAAGACCCTATTAACCAGACACTGAAAAGAACAGAGGTGAATGCTTGTATTAAAACTACATTCTGAAACTCTCTTAGAAAGGAAATCTTCCATGGCCCCCACCCCAAAAAAAATTGTAGATGATACATCTATAAGGATTTGAACCAATATACTTTTTTCAGGTTGCTGACGATTTAGTTCTCGAGAAAACATCTTGCCCTTTGGGTGTTCTCTTGATTGTTTTTGAGTCCCGGCCTGATGCCTTGGTCCAGGTATTTTTAGTTTTTAGCTCACTGTAGTTAATGTTTTTCTATAATCCTAATGCTTTGTGCATGATTTGTACTTAAGCATATTAAGCAACTTGCTTTAAACTTGGATATCATTGCGTAGATTGCGTCTTTAGCAATTCGAAGTGGTAATGGTCTTCTCCTAAAAGGTGGAAAAGAAGCTACGAGATCAAACACAATATTGCATAAGGTATTATGTTGTGCTATATAGTAGCTAACTATTGACATTGTATGCTGTTTTTAGCCTGAGTGTCTTTAAAAATATTAATTTGTTGTTTTTTAGGTTATAACCAATGCTATTCCTGATAGTATTGGTGAAAAACTTATTGGCCTTGTCACAACCAGAGATGAAATTGCAGATTTGCTTAAGGTGAGCATGCAATACTATTACCAAAATAATGATCCTATCAATCTGCCTAAACTTGTAATACACTGTACAGCTTGATGATGTCATTGATCTGGTCATTCCAAGAGGTAGTAATAAGCTGGTTTCTCAAATCAAGTCGTCAACTAAGATTCCTGTTCTTGGACATGCTGGTAAATTCTCTTTGAACAGTATTTTTGCTGTTATTACGGCTCTTTAGATTCAAGTTTATGCTGAATAAGTTTGTTGAATTTCCACCTCCTTGCAGATGGTATATGTCATGTATATATTGACAAATCAGCTGACATGGATATGGCAAAGCGTATTGTGATGGATGCAAAAGTTGATTACCCAGCAGCCTGCAATGCAATGGTATTTGTTGAATTTGGTACCATGTATAGTATTGGATTCATTTCTTTGTTAGTTTCAAGTTTAAGTACTTTTATAGAGCATCTATCACTAAACAGTAATAACCAAATAACTAACCTTTATACATCTAGAAACATTTTTAAATGCTTTATATTATCTTAATTCTCTTGCTGCGGTTCTTCTGTGGCCTTTAAAAAACATATTTAAATTGTTGTGCCTATCACTGCCCGTCCATATTTCTTAACGTTGTGTTCTGTTGCAAAATATTATTTCACAGTTGATAGTCGCATATGTGCATGTCATCCTTGCCTGACTGTTAACGCTTTCTCTTTTGAAGTTTTTAACTTGATGTGTAATTAAAAATCTCTTGATAGTGTAACGTTTATTACCAGAAACGCACTCTTTTAGTCATCATAACAGAGATACCTACAAAACTTGTTAGTTTTTCTTCTAATGTTTTTAGGATTGGTGATACTATCTCGTTATATTGCTATTTATTTTTCAAACATCTAGAAGCTTATATATAATTGATTAATTAACCTATTTTCCCTTTATTTTCTGCAGGAGACATTACTTGTGCATAAAGATCTTATGAAGACTCCAGAACTTGATGGCATACTGGTAGCACTCAAAACAGAAGGTTTGGCTTTCACTCTTTATGCACAGAAGTTATTACTCCTTATATTGATTCTTATAAGGTGTCCACACGTTTTGAGGGTCAAACTTTATATATTTTGAATAACAGTTAGTCCTGTTAAGGGTAGTAGTGTAATAGTCATGTAAGTGTTAGGGGTAGTTAAGTAATTGTAGTCTAGTCTAGGGTTTCTCTTGTATACTATATATTGCCCCTTGGGCTCTTGCAATAGAATGAATAATTCATCCCCCATTTCTCCCCTCCCCCAAAATCTAACATGGTATCAGCGCCTGGATCTAAACTCTAGTCTCCATATTCTTCCACCGTTTCAGCCCTCGGGAGGAGCAATCTCCACTCCTAGGGGCAACACTTAATCTCGTTTTTATCTTCAATAATTTCTTAATATCAAGTAGCAGCAGTAGCAACTCCCAGTAGCAGCATCTTCATTCGGTTCGGCCGAGCACGACTACTCGCCACGTGGTGATTAACGGGAGGGAGCCAGCCTGGTCGGTCTTTGCTCTGCGGCGCTATTCCTCGCCGTCGGCGGTGCGCCACCTCCCGTCCTCCTCCTGCCACCACACCCTCCCCGTCGACCGCCTCCTCTTCTCCCGGCTCCTGCTTGCCTCCTGGAGCGGCCTCGACGCCATCAATCACCATCAACCAGGCTCGAGACTCGGAGATCTCCCCGTCCGACTCCTGCTCGCCTCCCCGGATACCACTCCTTTTCCGGCCGCCAGGTGGATGCTCCACTGCCCCTGCCTCCGACGATGTACAAGATCTACATCTTCAAGATCCACCATCGCCTTTAGTTACCTAACCAGATCCGGATGGATCTAGCTGTCTGAACTGGATCCCCATTGGATCCGCTGTCGTCGAGCTAGATTCGGACATCCTCATCCTCTGCTCCTCCAGTCCCTTGGATCTGACGACCTCTGCTCTGCGACGGTTGCCACCCCTGCCGCCAGCGTCGACCTCTTCACCAGTGTCTCCACCCGCCGCTTCCTCGGCCACGACAAGAACGCCATCTCCGTCGACAGCAGCAAGATCGTCTGGACCTGGCCATCTTCATCGTCGACCTTTCCTCATCACCGTTGAGTGCGTCTTCGCTACTGTGGCCTTCCTTACCGATGGCGGCGGTCTCTTCACCGACGGCGACTCCAGCGGCGACCTCAATTGCGCCAAAATCGAGCTCCATCATCGTCACAGGCCATTGCCAACCTCCATTCATCTTGGCAGTGGCGGGGAGTAGGTAGAGGTAGCAGCATGACAAAAGCAGAAGTCGACCCTTTGCTTAATCACCGGCCATCGTCACCTCTCTGTATCACTGGATAGCAACCCTTGTTGTTGGTCATTTCTTGAGGGTGGATCTTGGTTACTCTTTGGGTCAGGAAGTAGGTTGTTGTGTGTTGTGGTCGTCGCAATTTGTTCTTTGCTTGGTGCTGTGTGATCACTGCTGCTGCTAGTATGCTAAGTCTATTTTCCTTTGATTTCCATCGAGTCCATGTAAGTCCACTGCATGTCTCTTTGAGTTTGTTGAAGCGTTGCCAGTCCATCATATCCTTTGTCGACCAGTCAATTGCTTCTTCCTTTTCGGGTTGCCGCGATCCGTCCATTGGATCGAGTGCAGTCACCCCCATCATCGTTGTTGATATGACTTTGCTCGCTTGTTCCTCTCTTGTGGCTATCTTGCTATATTTCTTCGCATCATTGCGACTCTTGACCAATGGCCTTCTTTGTCGTCGTCATCAATTGTCTCTTTGTCTTTGTTTTCGTCGGGCGCCAGATTCGACATCGTCACCTCACTTCTTGGGTGGGCGGATCTGGTTCGTGTCTTCGTCTTTATCTCTCTCTTCACCGGCTTGATTTGTCACCTCTCTCTATTTCTCGGTTTCAACATCTCCAAATCAAGACATTCGTGTGTGAAGAGCCAAGGACAATTTTTGTTCAAGAGTTGCATGCTTGACGACATCTTCAAGCCCGGACTTCAGATTTATCTTTTATTTTAGTGTTGTCCTCTTCAAACTCAATGCTATTGCATACACATTGAGTTTAAGTGGGGTGTTAAGGGTAGTAGTGTAATAGTCATGTAAGTGTTAGGGTAGTTATGTAATAAGGTTTCTCTTGTACACTATATATTGCCTCTTGGGCTCTTGCAATAGAACGAACATTTCAGCCCCCATTCCTCGCAAAATCTAGCCCCATTCCTCTCTTTTCTCCCAAAATCTAACAAGTCCAAAAATACATGTGTTTATTGACACAAAATTGATACTGTTATATTCGTATTTGACAGTTTTTTCATCTGATCATGGTTATGTAGTTATAACAATATGTCGTAAGAAATTAATGGTCAAACTTTAATCCTGAAGACCCTGCCAGGTCAAACGACGCCTAAAAAATCAACGGTGGAAGTAATAGAAATGGCTCCTTGTTGATTGACACACTTTAAGTGTATTCTGAATGGCTACCTTGGCATCATTGTTTTACATTTGGATGTGTTGTGGAATCAAGTTAGCTATACTGCTGCAGAGAATCCTTACCAATTCTCGTAAAACACTAAAATACTGCAATGCCAGAAGCAGCCCAAGTAACATGCGATTACGTAACTTTTAGCATAGTTGTTAATAGGTGTCTAGACGATCTGTTGTATCTTGGCAAATGTTTTGGATACATGATTACATCATATTCCATTGAGTTCTGTTAACCTTTATTCTTCCACTTAAGGCATATGAGGGCTTGTTCAGTGTCCACGTTCATGTAAAAGACATAGAAACTTGTGGATATCATCGACATGTTATGATTTTCTCCTTGCTTTTTAAATAATGTTGTATAATAGGAGTTACTATTTATGGTGGGCCTCTTGCGCATAAAATATCGGGGTTCCCAAAAGCAGATTCATTTCGTCATGAGTATAGTTCTATGGCCTGCACAGTTGAATTTGTTGATGATGTACAATCGGCAATTGACCATATACATCGTTATGGAAGGTACCTAAGAATTATTCTGTAGTCTATCTCCCTCTTATCCAATTCTTAAAAACTGAGATTTAGGTGAACTAAATTCTCATTGTTTTGTCTTCTCTTTTCAGTGCACATACAGATTGTATTGTCACTACAGATGATAAAGTAGCAGGCACTTTTCTACGTCAAGTCGATAGGTATTTTAAAACAACTTATTTTTTATATTCAATTTTCGCTGTTGGACAATTTGTGGTAACATATGCTTTATTCAGTTTATTTCTGCTATTGCTGTGGACAAAGTTTTACTCTGATACTCTATGATGATTAGGTGTCTAACAAGTGCTTGCTTCTAAAATTTCAACAGTGCTGCTGTATTCCATAATGCAAGTACACGATTCTCTGATGGGGCTCGTTTTGGACTGGGTGCTGAGGTACTTCCAACTTTATATGTTATTTTAGTGATTGTTTACCTTTTTGTTTTTATCTCTGAACCTTTGGAATATTTTGTATAGGTTGGCATAAGTACAGGGCGTATACATGCCCGTGGACCTGTGGGTGTTGAAGGTCTCTTAACTACACGATGGTATGTGGCTATCGATTTAGTCCTCCAATTATTTGTCCATTCCCATATTTCCTGCTATTGCATAACCCAACCAGCCAAACTTTGGAGATAAATACAATATGGACCATTTCATTTATTCACTAAGCAGGCAAATATGGAATATATTGGCTATTGGACACCAAAGACCTAAAATTTAGTTTTGAATTGTTTATCTATTGTAAGTTGATGTGATCGGTCAGTTCTAGAATAATGTAAGAATATGTGGATTTGAATATTTGTGCTTTCCAAATTTGACAATCTGGTACAAATTTAGGGGACTGCAAATGTGAATGGCATGCTGATTCGAATGGACTAGAACATAGAATCATCTGACAAATAAATCATTAATTTATTGCATTCAGGTTTTAATCCCATTCACGGGATACTACATCTACATGCCCCACCCTTGCCCTATTATTGTTGGCTAAAATCTGTATAGTATTTTATAGACTAGTTAGTGGGTTTTGTATTGAGAGGTCACACTGAGCATTCTATATTTTCGTAGATATCCTAATTAATTTTTAAAAATATCCCATATGTAGCATTCCCTTTTGTGGTTGCTGTACTATGCTATGCTACTCTATGGAATCTAAATAGTTATGGGAATCTTTGCTAGTTTAAGTAATATTTTGCTATTATAGCTGAAAAATGCTTTCAACTACATGTAATATCCAAAAGTAGAAAAAAAACAAGTGCGTTGAAAAAGCAACCACAATGCCATACGGATCCATGGTCTAGAATCAAGAGCATGTGGTTTATCAATTCACCATCTAAACTTTTTGTTAGGAACGTTATCATCTAAACTCTCGTCATGTTTCAGTCGTACTGCAATCTTATGAGACTTATTAATTTCCTCATGAGCATTAGAATAAGAAACCATGATCATCCTGAATACCTTGCCTCTCAATCTCATGTATAGTCAACAGATGACAGTAATGAACAATCATACAGCTAAAATAAACATTTCATTGATTCAATCAATCAAATAGCTTCGTGGATAGCAAAAGATCTGTATATCCCCATTGATGCAAGATCTTTCATTACCTGTTTTCATTACAGGTAATATATAAAAATTTTACTGGATGATCAATGTTGATTGTAGGATCTTACGAGGGAACGGGCAAGTGGTGAATGGTGACAAGGATATCGCATACACCCATAAGAATATTCCTTTGCAATGAGGTTTGCTCCTGAACTCATGTTCAAGTTTTCTCTCATGTTTACCTATTCAATTGACTGATACTTCAATCAACTGAGGTGTCCATTTGCAAGTTTATATAATAAAGCACAGTTTTGGATATTATCATATGGTGCTATATGGTTCTATTACATTTTGTTTATATTGTAGAGCATGATGATCTGATCTTAAGCAACTATTCAGGACATTCCTTGGCCCGATCAGGATTCCGTGAATACCCTGTGAAGTTTGATAGTGTCATCAGACTACAAGAAAAAGACGGCGAATCTTGTCAAGATTGAGTGGGCGTTGAATCAATTTATTGCATTGTTCGGTCATTGTGTACAAACCATCTTATTGCCGCCTTTTGGTAGATCATTTTGTATGAGTTGGAGGCCTCGCTTCTCCAATGTGATAATAAAGCAAAGCAGTGCTAGGAGTAAGAACTAATGTACTGATACACTATGTTGCTTGAAACGAGTGATTCAGTAATATCTGTGATTGCACGGTGTACTGTTGGTTATTGTGTACAAACCATCTTATTGCCGCCTTTTGGTAGATCATTTTGTATGAGTTGGAGGCCTCGCTTCTCCAATGTGATAATAAAGCAAAGCAGTGCTAGGAGTAAGAACTAATGTACTGATACACTATGTTGCTTGAAACGAGTGATTCAGTAATATCTGTGATTGCACGGTGTACTGTTGGTTATTTCTACACTTTTTTCTACCATGGCAGCCAGACTATCGTGGAATAGACCTGAACTTGGCTGTGCTTTTTTTGGACCGGCCCGAGGCCCGGTCGGCATGACACGGTTTAGGCACACCACAACACATGGTGGGTTGGGTTGGGTCTAAGAATACGGTCTGTCAAGCGGCATGACACGGTCAGTTGGGTCGTATTTGAGCCGACGTGACATGAAATAGGCCTAGCTTTCCTGTTCTAGCCCAATCTCTCCTCCACCTCGGTCTGATCCAACCAATCACTCCCCCCATCACCCTGCCTGGCCCAACATCCCTCCCGACCTTTCCCGACCCCCATCTCTTTTCCCGAGCCTCGGCTCCTAAATTTTCAATCCCTAATCCATTCCCTAATTCCCCTCCCTCCAGCTCTAGTCGCCTCCCTCTCCACGCGCTACTGATCGCTGCCCTCCCTTCCTAGGCCCTGTCGGCTCCCCCTCCTTCCACTCCTCCAGCCGCCTCCCTCCCTCTCCCTCCCCACGTGTCGTTGCCCTCCCTCCAGTCGCCTCCTCTCCTCCCTCCACACTCGCCACGCCCGAGCCCCGCCGACACTCCCTTCGCTGCTGCTGCCGCCACCACCACCTCCTCGTCGCCGTCTTTCTCACTCCCTTCGCAAGCGCGCGACGCGGCTGAGGTGGGCGGAGTTTTTTTGTCGGCGTCCAGGAGGAGGCCATGGCGAGGGGGGAGCGGGCGTGGATGGCGGAGGTGGCACATGGATGTCTTTGTCTTCCTGGGCGGCGACGGTTGTCATCTTCTCAGACGTCTTCGTCAATGTCATTGCGTCGCTCAAGAGGGGCCAGCACGTCACAGTGGCGATCCGTCGTGCCTGGGCCTTGCCGGAGGCGAGTCGTGCCGTGTCGTCACGGCACGACGAGGTGGCCATGCCCGGCCGGCACGACACAATACGGCTCGAAGCCTGTCGTGCCTGTGCCATGCCAGCACAGTAGGCCCGACTCCCAGCTCTATTGTGGAAGCAAATCTTTCCCTAAATTTGGAGCCACCTTTTTGTTGCATCTCTTACCCCCGGAAGTTAGATATGATTTCACTATACCACAGCAAATTACATATATTACCATCAATTAAAGTTTATTTGCTTGATTGATATGCTCGTTTATTTGCCGTACTGAGCATGACGGGAACTCTGGTTAATGACATCCGAAGCACGACACATCTTTCAGTGTTTTCTGGAAACACCAGCCTAATTATAATCACCTTCGCAACTTTAACATTAGGGCTGTTACACAGACTGCTCCAATAAGCAATGATCAACCGGAATTTTTATCAGGTGACCCTGGATCATTTTCCACAACACAAGCATAGAAACTGCTACACAATCAGCACCGGAAGTTTTCTTCGGGCGTGTTCTTGGGTCAACTTCTGCAGCACGAGCAAGCTCGATACATGCATCTTGATGAATGGTACCATCATCAATCGATCATGCAACCGGCGGCCAGTGCACGGGGTCCTTGGACGTGTCGAGGGACGTCGGTGGTATCCACTGCCAGAATGCGGCCGACGGCGGGTAGCTGGTGGTGAACGGGACGAACTTGCCGGTCTGCGCAAACGCCGCGGGTGGAACGACGGTGCGGCGGCGGGGTGCGGGATGAACGGCGTCGGAGCAGCTGCAGCGCTGACGCCCTTGAGCATTTGTTCCAGCCTCTCCCTCTCGGCCTTCAGCCTCGTCTTCTCGTCTCGCAGCTCCGACTTCTCAGCCTGCAGCACATTGAACCATACGATCTCTGAACTTAGCTTTGCTGACGAATGGTATCCAGGCGAGTCAATTGGGTGCAATGCGTTATTACCTTGAGGCTCTTGATGGAGTCATGGAGTGACTCATTTGATTTATTGAGCTTCTGAGCCTCAGCACGCAGCTGGCCCAGGAGACGAGCAGCGTCGCTTAGGATGGCGACCTTGTCGGCCTTCGGCGGCTTCCGGGTTCCATGACGGCGCAGAGCTCATTGAACCTGGAGTGTTACATCACAGGGGATGGATCATAGCTCGTCAGATTATGGTGTGGCAAATGCTGAACATGTCTACCACTGAAGCAATGGGAGACTGGTATTGGTCAGTTATAGAGCTGAAATTCTGAACTCTGAAACATGCCTTTCGTTTAGCCTGTCTCGCCGGAGCTTCTCGCGGCAAGCCTTGGTGCCGGGTGGCGCGCTCGACTCTGGCCGGGATCTGACGATAGAAAAAAAAATGTCAAATTAGGCTCGTGGATTCCAGCTCAATAGAATTGGTCCTAAAGTTTGTGAATTGTGATGGAATTTAGCATCAGTGATTAGGACGTTTCCAGAAATCGTGATAACTCTGACCGTCGACTTTAAGCTGAAAACCGGGCTGTAAACCATGAATTGGCACAGGGAGAAGATAGGCACGACTCAAATATAGTTGCCAATGTGGAGTCTGATTACGAGACACCTATTTGTCAACTTATTTCTTATACTCAAACTTGTCTGCAAATAATACTGCATCTTTCTATGCATACAAACGCTATCTTTCTTCTCAATCAAATCTGAGAACTTGCTAACTAATAGGGCAGAATAACTCGAGCAGAACTGCAGAAGGCCATACAAACAAGCAATTACAATACAACCACAATCATGTCACAACGTCTCCTTGACGTGTAAACCAGCAAACTTAGATGTTAAATAGAAAGAAAGAGAGAGAAGAGGAAAAATATTACCTTTTCTTGGAGCCGGCGTTGTCCTGGCCACCGTCCTCTCTTCTGGGAACATCAAACCCCAATATCACGCTGCAAAATCATCCAATCCAATACAATCAAACACACCATACACCAACAGTACCAAGTACTGAAAAACAACAACGCATCAAGAAACGAACCATCCAAATCTCCACAAAGTATAGCAGAATCGACCAAGAAGATAATCACCTGTTGACGGCCGGGTCGTCCACCATGTAGATGAAGTCCGACCCCTGGATCTCCTCCTCCACGAGGCCGTAGTCCAGGAGCCACCCGTTCTGCCCCCCGCAGCTCATCGCAGCCAAGAAAACCGCGCAAGAACTCACACCTACGCCCAACCCGAAGCGCAGGAGATCTTTCAGGGGATCGTTCGTGGGGAGGGCACGAGCCGGGGAGGAGGCGAGATCGGGACGCCTTCTTGTTTCCTTGCCTGGAAATGGACGGATGATTGATTAATCAATCCACCGGGCGCCCCCGCCTTTTGGCGCGACTAAAACAACACGCAACATGGCGTCGTGGTCTGGCTTTTGGCGAATAAAATACGCGGGGGACGTTGGGTGCGTGCGAAAGGCCGGGCCAATGCGGTTGCTTATGCTACGCCGGATGGTTCCCATGGAATCGCTATTTTAATCGGTCGAGGTTGGGTGGGTGCGTCTTTATTCCGTGCTCCGCACTGCTGATTCGCTCTTCGGTGGTGCGTGCGTCCATGCGTGCCTGGCTATTTTTTTCTTCGTTTTTTTGGTGGGGCTGACGAGCATTCGTGGAGTCAAGCGGAGTCACGTGGCCATGTCTTGCGAATTCAGACGGTGGTACAGGCAGATGGCTATAGCGACGTGGCTTTGGACCCTTTTGATCCGTCCAAATCGGAAGATGGATGCCCTATATTGACCCGCCCTATCCATCCCTAGCGGCCACACTGTGTGTTCAATGGATTAATTGCTATAGCGCCGTTAGAGCATATACAGTGCAGGTATACAGAGAAAGTGCTTAGCAAATAAAAATTGATTTTTCTTGCTATACTTATATTATAGCATCGATACTTAAGTAGGCACTGATGCTTAACAGATGTTTATGTATATAACTATATTTAATTAATAGATAATATAACATCTAAGCACCTACAAAAAAATATACTTGTATTGAAGGAAATGAATTTTTCGTAGGCGTTCTTGATGTAACTATATTCTCTCTCTTTAAGCACTTGTATATAAACATCTTATTCGTGGTAGAAAAATCCAATAACAAACCACTAGTTTTGTTTCGTTCTCGCTCTCAAATAGGGAATGATCGCTGATGCTACGGCTCAGCGGTGATCTTACAGGGGCCTCTAGTGCTTTTGACTTGGAGTCGCTTTCATTTTTAAGTAGATTTAACTCCATTCAAACATGGAGTATTTCACCTTGGATAGTTTTTTTCTTCACGAAAGTACAATGCTGTTGTGAAAAAGTAACTGAAAAGAACGCCGAAAGAACTTCGTCGACCTATGCAGATCTTTTCCATTATCTAAAAAAATGAGATCTTTTTCGCCTTTCGTTGCTCTTCTCAAGTTAGGAGAATCCCATCATCCCTCGAAGAGTTGAAATAGAAAAAAGGTTTTGTTCGAACAAGATAGCAATAGATGCTTGCAAAAATGGTCATGTCCACAGTCATAGACAGGCTAGTAAAGCCACCTCAAGTTAGATTTTTGGTTTTGTTTTTAAAAGACTTTATCAATGGTTTTGGATTTCTATCCAAATAGGAATTGAGCAGCAGCCATGTGATAGGAGGATATCCTTCACCACTCGTTGATAAATGTTATCTGACTATAAAACTTGAGTTTTAGAAAATAAATTTTAGTTATAGAATATCTGCTTTAGAGCTTAGTACAAGTATTTGGAAAGAAACATTGCATTATGCAAAAATCAACTCGATATAGCTTCCTTTGTTATATCCCTGCATGCATTATAATTCGGTTACTGGGTGTAACTTGCGGGGCATAGTTGTTTGTGCCCATTCTTGCTTAATAAATTGTTGTTTAGAGGAGAATGACTGTGCAGCTGCTGAAGATCTCAACGACTAGGCCGCTACCCCAGTCGATTGCCTATGGCAGATTAGCTGGGCTTTACTCTTCTTGTTTCATCTTCCGTTGTGTCCTGTTCTGCTGGCTCGTAAGCCTATCTTGTAATCAATTCTGTTGTTTATTAATAAAGTTTTGCGATTATGGTTGTGGTACTATATTTGTTTACTGTGTGAGCTAGCCATTGATCATGGGACTAGTTCAGAAATGCACAGAGGGTTTAAGGTGTTCATCCCGGGTCCTTACAACAAATGGCATACCATATGGTCCAGGTTGATAATTATGTTGTTCATGGCCTGCAGGTACCGCTTTATTTCTGGCTTTAGTGTCGACGTAATCTGCGCGAACCTGTGTTCCATCTTCCTTATGAAGGCTACGTTGTTTCCGTAGAAACAACAAGAATCATATCCGAACATCAGAGGTAGCCAAGTAGGACCACCAATAGAGCTGTTAAGAAACTAAAGAAGCAACAAGAATCATATCCGCCCATCAGAGGCAGCCAACCAGGACCACCAGGTTGCTATGCAAATAGAGCTGCTAAGAAATTAAGAAACCTAGGTTTTGCTAGCAGCTGAACCTAACATTTGTTCAAATGGGGAAAAGGAAGAAAGTGTTTCGCACTCCAAATTTGGCACAGGAAAAATACAGAGTAACTATGGTACACTCACTACTAGGAAGTTTGATCAAATAGACATCGGTCCATTTAACCCATTGAAAGGACAAAATAATAAATAAAAATCGTGAAGACTAAAAAAAATGGAGGCCAAACTATCGCAAAGGAGAAAATTCCAATTAAGAGTAGCATGGCATCAACTGGAATACCTTTTCCTTTGAATCACACCTACTCTATCAAGGTTTCATTTTGTCAGCCAATGTGTATCTCCTACTTATTTTCGTGAACTATTTGTATTCGACCATCAAAGTTGAAGGTTAAGAAAACTACCTTTCTTGTAGCATACAACTAAAAAGCCACATATTAGCATGGCACTTCCAAGACGATTCAAGAAGCGCACTTAATTGTTTGGAACCTAGAAAGAATTGCACTAGGAGGCATATTTGTGCAAAGTCACACACACAAAAAAAGAATCTCAAACACAAGGTAACCATACCTATCGCAAAAATCCCAGAATCGAAGCCAACTTCAAAGATGAAAGATGAATACAAACCTTAGAAAGACTGAACCTCCCATATAGCATCGCCGCACTATAAAGTAATGAATCCCTTAAAAAGAAGAGAAACATGTTTAGAACAACAAAATATTAAACGTCGCACGTAGCATTGCATAGGTATGATATGTGAAAATTGGTGAATCAGTGCAAACGGGAAAAAAACCCTGATCCTCTGACACTTCAATAGTTTTAACCCTCCATGCAGATTCCAACGACAGAAATCAAAAGGCACCTACCATACAACAAGTAGAAAGTTCTCTATTAGATGTACAAAAACATAATTTGAAACTCTAAAAATGCAATTGAATTGAGCCTTCGTATCAGCAGATTCAAAAAAATCTAGCCTACAGGTTTGTAAACACATGGAAAACACATAAAATGCTCAAGATTGGAATCCATAGAAAAGGCACAAATTCAACAGACAAAGTGATTAAATGCTTGGTATCACATTTACAAATTATGGAAGCACAAAGATTAATTTGGCAAACTACATAGCTCCCTTTTCGCAAGTAAACATCATAAAACCGGAAGATAAAACTAAATCCACTGTGGGGCAACTGACTTGAGATAAAAAATCAATTCATAGAAATGGACCTAAAAAAAAAAAGGTAGTTCTGCTGATCCGATGCTAGATCTAGATGCAGCAGCTAACATGGCCATTCTCTGTTTCTTTATGACTAATTAGAGAACCATAGTACGTGCTTTCAGCGCTACTGAATCTAAAAAAAGAATAGAACTCCATGGCAACGATCGTTGTGCCCATTTGCGAACTGATGGTGCCATACATGCCAATGAGTTTAGAACAATAGCAGCAAACAACTAAAAGCAATCAAAATCAGCAAATCTGTACTGCCTTGAGCATGTGAGAGAGTGGCATTTGGCATTGCCTTCACCAACCAGACAGCACTGGTAGGACAGCTCTTCCTAAACTCCTAAATTCATTCATGCAAACTGAGGGGAAAACCATAAGAGCATAGGAAATCTAAAAACATAACAGCAGATGATACAACGCAAAAATAAATCAACTGACTAATTGTAGAAGCTAATCAATAGCTAGAATCAGAAATGTGTCACCAGGGTCTCCGAACAGCATGACAACCCATGGAGCCAAACCAGTTTTTTTGTGCCTCTCCATCCCACATCGCCTTGTTTGCGAAAATTAGCAATAAGCCAAAAGCGGTAGGACTTGGGAGATAAGGTGGCATACAACGGAGGCGACAGTGTGGAGGGTGGCTGCGTCGGAGCTAATGCGCGTGGTGTCTGGTCGAGCGAGAGGACGGTGGAGGCAGCGAGCGCCGAGGTGGCGGGCGCGGGCGAGATGGTTGTTATAGAGCACATCCTACTTAGGGCTGGCGGTCGTGAGCGCGACGGCGTCCCATGGCGGCACGCACGCTAACAACCGCAGTCGGCACCGGCTGCCTTCAAGCCCTAAACGGATGGAAGAGGAAGAGGCTTAGCCTCTTAGGGAAGAAGGAAGGGAAGGGGGAGAAGCCCACGCTTGATGCAAACCCCCCCCCACCAAGGTGGGGCTAGAGGCGTCGCCGCCTAGATCCTGCACGTGCACCGATCGGATCCATTCGCCCACGTGTGGAATAAGTGGTGGGGGATAGAGAAGGTTGGGACGGGGAGAGGATGGAAGCGGCAGAGGCCGGAGGAAAGCCGGTGAGTAGCGAGAATGTCGGCAGTGGGCTTTTTTTGCCCGTGCACCAACGATGACATCGGTGATAGAGGGGAGAAGGGGAGGAGATGATGGCGGAGTGAGGGCGACAGGCAGTGCTGGCGAAGGTGGGATGAGGGTGACAGCTACGGTGGCGGAGGAGGAGACGATGGCGGGGCGAGGGCGAGGGAAGGAGGGCGCAGGCGAGAGCTTGAGGAGGCGTCGACGGGCTGTGCAATGCGAGGGGATCAGGAGAGACGATAGGGCATGAGGCTTAGAGCGCGCACGGACGGTCGAATCTGGCCCTTGGCGCCGATCGGATGACCAGAAGCGTCTAGGATCTTATCAAAATTTCAACAAGCATGAGGGCCTTTTTGCAAAAGAGGCGGGCACAAAACCTCTAGCCCGCTTGTTCGGCTGAGGCATGGATGCGATTCTGAAAACCACGAGGGATTTTCGCAAAAAAGGTGATGTAGAGGTTCGCAGTCTCTTTGGCCTATTCGAAAGAAAATATTAATGGAAGAGTTATTAATAAAATATAAAAAAAACATTATTTAATAAAGAATCTAGCTAGCTACACGGTAAACAGTACACACCACGAGCCACGGCACCTCGAGATGCGTCAAAAATCAACGCGGCCCCACCGTATCCACCTCGCCCCCTTCAGTGCTCTCGCTTTCGCCCGCAACCGCACCCCGCGATGCCGTCGCCCGCCACGGCCGCGGCAGCTGCGGCTGCGGGAGCGCCTCTCCGCCACCGGCCGCGCGCACCGCGACGCCTCTCTGCGCCCTCGTGCTCCCTCCCCTCTCCCGCTCTCGTCAAGTCCACGCGCTTCACCGCCCCCGCCCCGCTGCTCGTCCACAGGCCTAGGCCGTCTCTGGCGGCGGCGAGGGCGGCGAACCCCGACGCCGCCACTGGCCCTCTGTCGCCCGCCTCCGGCGGCCAGATGCTGGTGCGGATCTGGTTCCTCTCGCTGACGCTGTCTCTGCTTGCTTTGTTTATCCATTTGCACGTGCGCGCTTAGCTGGCCTCGTGTGGTGTGGTGATTGTTTCGCAGGTGTTCGTGCCGCCGCACCCGCTGATAAAGCACTGGGTCTCCGTTCTGCGCAACGAGCAGACGCCCTGCGCCATCTTCAGTGAGTGTGATTCTGAATGACTTATGAGTTGGATAGTAGTAATCGGAAATTTGGAATTACCAACCATTTGGTGCAAATTAGTTGCTGAAGCAAATTTGTTAAGCCATGGGTTAGAGGGCTGCTACTGGTGAACTGATAGCTATATAAACAAAATGCGTTTACAGAGCTATAAATTCAGCTAGTTGTTGTAACAAAACATGAGATAAGATTTCACTGAGTGATCTGTTGTTGTAGAGAGTGCCATGGCGGAGCTTGGTCGGCTGCTCATATACGAAGCCTCTAGAGATTGGCTGGTGAGTGGAAATCTTGCATGACTGAGTGTTATCCGTTAGTCATCTTACATTTGTAAAACTCAGATGTTGAAATTAGCCTGTGAGAGTGAATCAGTGTCAGGCAAAGTTTTGAAATTGTATGGATATTGATATTTTACCTGGTAGAATGGTGAATGCCAGCAATATCTGAAATTCTTAGTAATAAGTCAATGTTTCCATCGACACTTCTTTTGCCACCTTTTTCACAAGTATTTTTTCAAATACCCTTTTGAAATGTATGAAGAATCCATCGTTCCATAAAAAAAAGTGAAAACTGTAGTCATGTTTACATTTTGTCAAGACACATCAATGAACATTTGCTATAGTGAGAATGCTGCCATGCTAAACTGTTTTTAACCCTTGCAGCCTACAATCACAGGAGAGATCCAAACGCCTGTAGCTGTTTCTAGTGTGGAATTTATTGATCCAAGGGAGCCTGTTATTGTAAGTCTATTTGTTAACACTAGATACTGTATATGACATTTGTAGTGTCTATGAATATATTTAGTCTCTCCATTAGCGTGTCTAACAGGTTGTTCCGATACTGAGAGCTGGTCTTGCTCTAGCTGAAAATGCTCCATCAGTTCTGCCAGCCACCAAGACTTATCACCTTGGTAAGTTGATTAGATTAATTAGAGTCAAATGTTGTTATTTTTTGTAAAGTCAATTAGCTTTTTGTTCACATATTGCTTACATAGATTGCACGACCCAGATTCCAGCAATCTAAGCTGATTTGTTTCGCTTCCCTAAATACCAATGCTGGATATTCTAGATTTGATGCATGCATGGCTGGGGTCAGAAGCATAAAGTTTGAAATATGCAGAATACTGTCTATATATTCTCTACTTCATCACCAAGTCACACTTATTCTGCTTCTAAATTATTTGTTTTTTGAGAATATGAAATAAATTATTGTAGCAATTAGAATAAAGAAGCTAATCGACGCTATTTACATCCAATATTGTAGAAGTTCTTTGTCAACTACATACCCAAACTAACATGCATCTTGAAACCTATGCACAATTTATACCTATCTGTTTTGTTTCATTGAATGTGAAGGCTTACGGAGGGATGAAGAAACACTTCAACCTTCAATGTATCTGAACAAGTATGTGCTGAGTTCCTTTCTCTTCTTGCAAACTCTATTTTAAGTTTTTACATGCTGCTTTTGTAATTAGGCTGTCCCATGTTTTAGTTCACACAATCGCTAATGCAGTTATGCTTCACACTAAGCTCTCGAGTCCCTATTGGACTACTTTAATGAACATTTTATCCTGTAATTGCAAACACAGTTCTATATTTGACTATCCAACTAAATTCCTCTTTGTGGTACATAGTAGGATATGCAAGTATTACAAAACAAAGGTTTCATTGCTATTTATTTTGTGCTAAACTTATAAAGCAACGCTACCTTGATAATACCTACCAGTGATTTGTAATAGCAAGTATCATGGCTTCTATTAGTTAAGGTCCTTTACTCCTTTTCCTTCCCTATTAAGCTGTTTTGCTCTTTCTTCCATTGATGTGAAAGAATTTAAATATCTATGCCAATAGGATTAATCACGTAATCTTTGTTTCTTTCCTTTTCTCTTATTTAATGCAGCTTGCCAGACAAGATTCCAGAGGGGAGTCGTGTGCTAGTTGTTGATCCAATGCTGGCTACCGGTAACCTTCTTTCTTGCTAAAAAAGTTATGCTGCCTAGGGTTCTTCATTTGCAAGTGCATTCATATATAAAGGAGAAATAAATAATTTGAGTATACCATGCAAATTCAAGACCAAGTGATGAATGTATTCCTAGTTCCCCATCATACATATGTTGTGCAGTGTCATCTCAACTCTGAAGTAAATGAACGTTAGTGTTAGTCTTAGTCCCCTAGAAGGAAAAAAGCAAAAGGAAATTGGTTCGTGTACCTAAGGAGTGTTATGTAAGGAAACTGCTAGCAACATGTCATGTGGGGCTTGACCTATTCTCGGCGCAAGAAGGAAGATGGCGCCAGCAACAGTGCCTTCCAACCAGAGCTGGCGCAAGGAGGGCTTAGAGATAAAGCCTTCCAATTTCTAGTTTCCTTATTTATGGACTTTCTTTAAATTAGAGTTTTGATTAGTTCGTTTCAATTGTGATGCTTGTTAGTCAAGTTTGTTAGGGCCATCTCTATTTAAAGAGACTATACGCATTATTCAAAGATATGAAGAAAATCTGAAAACCCAATCTCCTCTCCCTCTATTCGCGTCCCCCTGCCCTAGCCGCACGACAGTCGTCGCCACTGCTCCTTCGCCGCGTCGTCAGGGTCCAGGGCCGTGTCCAGCCACTTATCACAACTATCCTATTCGCTCCAATCCCATCCGTGACAACTTGGTATCAGAGACGCCCGCTGCCTCTGCAATCATGTCAGAAGGTAACAGTTCGGATGCGGTTAGCAAGAAGCTGGATGCCATGTCGCAGTAGATGGAGCTTGGCTGGCTCAAACTCTATGACAAGATTGATATGTTTTCCAACTCCATCCGCGACATCGACAACCAACAACGAGCACATCATCTCGCCATCACACGTCTGGAGCAAGCCTACCATCCGCCGGCCACCGAATTCGAGCGCGACACAATCATCAACGTCAGACTTCGGGCGGCGGATGGTATGCTCCCTAGTCCACGCCGGGCTGCACGTGGACCTCAGGCACCCGCGGGAGGGGCGCCACACGTCGCCGACATGGAGGAGCCCCTAATGCATCGTCCCATGGCGGAGGGGGGCGTTGGCGCGTCACAGGTCGAGGAGGCGTACCTCGCTTCCACAAGATGAATTTCCCGACGTTCGACGGTCATGAGGATCCATTGCCATGGCTCAATCGCTATGAGAAATTTTTTCGGGGACAACACACCATGGAAGAAGACAAGGTTTGGCTGGCAACCTTTCGTATGACTGGTTCGGCACAGCTTTGGTACCATCGCCTGGAGTGCAACATGGGAACACACCTACTTGGCGCCACTTTGTCGAACCGATCAACACGCTTCGGCCCTCCATTGCGTAGCAATCCGTTGGGCGAACTCATTGCGTTGCACAAGAAGGGCACTGCCAGGAGTTCTCCAATCAGTTTCTCGCCCTCCTGTGCCGTACCGATCCATTGACAGAGCGCCAACAAATCCACTTGAAGCACGGCATGGCGCCATTGCCGTCCGACCATACCGCTATGTGCAATTGCAGAAGGACGAGCTCAAAAAGCAGCAGTCCGAGATGCTTGAAGGAACTATTTGTCACAAGATTTCCGCCTTTCTCTCACCTGTTATTGGTAAAGAAGACCGGTTCTTGGCGCTTTTTTGTTGACTATCATGCTCTCAATGACCGAACAATCAAGGACAAATTTTCGATTCCAGTTGTGGAGGAATTACTTGTTGAACTCTGTGGAGCCAAATTTTTTACTAAACTCGAATTGCGCTCCGGCTATCATCAAGTACTGATGCACCCGGCCGATGTTGAAAAGATGGTGTTCTGCACTCACCAAGGGCTTTTTGAGTTCCTTGTTATGTCGTTCGGTCTCACCAACGCACCAACCACATTTCAAGCCCTAATGAACTCCGTCCTTCACACATTCCTTCGGAATTTCATGTTGGTCTTCTTCGATGACATCCTCATCTAGGGTCCGTCATGGCCCGAGCGTCTCCGTCATGTCCGTGCTGTCCTACGCACACTACAGTACCATTGTTTCTTCCTAAAACGTTCAAAGTGTTTTTTGGGGGAGGAGATGGTCGTGTACCTGGGCCATGTTGTGTCTACGGCCAGCGTTGCCGGCGACCAAGCGAAGATCAATGCAATCACCTCATGGCTGGTTCCAAAATCAATACGGGCGGTTCGTGGCTTTCTTGGTCTTGCAGGTTATTACGCAAGTTTATTCGGAATTTCGGCTCCCTCGCGGCGCCCCTTACATAGTTGCTCAAACGCGAGGCTTTTCATTGGACCAAGGCAACCCACGACGCGTTCGAGCAACTCAAGACGGCGCTAACACAAGCTCCAGTACTTCAACTGCTAGATTTCTCTGCGAAATTTATTGTTGAGTGTGACGCGTCAGGCCATGGCTTTGGTGCGGTACTTCACCAGGGCACGGACGCCATTGCATATTTTAGCCGACCCATTGCACCTCGCCATGCTCTCTTGGCGACCAACGAACGCAAGCTCATCGGCCTCGCCGGTGGTTCGACATTGATGACCTTACTTATGGGGCCGCAAGTTTTTGGTACGCACCGACCATTATAGCTTAAAGTTTTTGCTTGATCAACAACTGTCTATGATTCCACAGCACCAATGGGTTAGCAAGCTCTTGGGATATGATTTTGGCATGGAATATAAACCGGGCCCGCAACAATGTGGTTGTCGATGCACTGTCTCGGCGAGACACCGAGCTCCACATGGCGGTTATGGCACTCCTCTCCAAAGTTTGATGTCTTCGATGACCTGCGCCTCGAATTGGCCCAAGATCCTTCCATGACGCAACTCAGTACATCCATCATGGCCAGCAAATAGTGAGGGTCGTGGGCGCTCGTCGATGGCATGGTCACATTCAACCGGCGGGTCTACATTCCTCCCACGGACACCCTCCTGTCGCGCCTTCTCCGGGCAGCCCACGGCAGTGGCCATGAAGGCGTACAAAAGACGCTCCACCGTTTGCCTGTGGATTTTCACGTACCCAATGCTCGATCGGTGGTGCAGGATTTCGTTCGCGTGTGTGATACATGTCAACGAAATAAGGGTGAGCAGTTACATCCGGCTAGCCTTCTTCAACCCTTGGACGCACGATCCACGATATGGGCTGACATCGTTATGGATTTCATTGAGGGATTGCCTCGTGTACACGGCAAAACAGTCATTCTCACGGTGGTGGACTGTTTCTCGAAGTATGCTTACTTCATTCCTTTGGCTCACCTCTACACAACACATTCGTTCGCCCAAGTGTTTTCAGTGAGATTGTTCGGTCACATGGGGTGCCTACTTCCATTGTCAACGATCACGATTCGGTGTTCATTAGCACTTTTTGGACTGAACTATTTTGTTTGGCTGGTGTTAAGCTCCACCTCAGTACCGCTTTTCACCCCCCAGTCGTATGGTCAGTCCGAGGTGGTTAACAAGATCATTGTCATGTACCTTCACTGCATCACTGGAGATCGGCCTAAACAATGGCTTCGATGGTTGCCTTGGGCGGAATGCCGCTATAACACCTCCTTCCAAACATCACTTCACACTTCTCCGTTCAAAGTGGTGTATGCCAGGGAACCGCCGTCTTTGTGCTCCTATGAGCTAGGTAGCACACGTCTTCTAGCTGTGGGGCAACTAGTACGCGACCGTGACGAATTCTTGTTGGAGGTCCATGACCGGTTGGTCCAAGCACAACAAATTTACAAGCGTCAATGGATTTGGCTCCGTCTCTTATCATCATCAAGTGGCATCGTTGTCTCTACCCAATCGTGGGAAGCTGGGACCTCATTATTTTGGACCGCACAAGGTGCTTCTACGTGTTGGTTTGGTCGCTTATCGTTTGGAATTGCTGGCTCGTGCCAAGATTCATGATGTCTTCCACGTCAGCCTGTTGAAGCCGTTTGTGGGTCTTCCCCCACGAGCCCTCCAGCATTGCCGACTTTGTTGCATGGCCGGGTGTGCCCACTGCCGGCTAAAGTCCTCAAGTCGCATGTTGCTCATGGACAACTGCAGCTTCTTGTTCAGTGGGAAGGCGCTTCAGCAGCCAATGCTTCTTGGGAAGATTTGGAGCACTTTCAGAAACTCTTTTCCAGCTCGAGGACGAGCTGCTGCTCGAGAAGGCGAGAGATGTCATGTGGGGCTTGACCTATTCTCGGCGCAAGAAGGAAGATGGCGCTGACAGCATTGCCTTCCAACCAGAGCCGACGCAAGGAGGGCTTAGAGATAAGCAGTGGCGTACGCAGGAAGAAAATGGAGGAGGTGCTAGTGGAATAAAGTTATCATGAGGTGAGTTAGTAAATACACGTTTAAATGTCATGTGTAATCCAAATTAATACATAAATTATGAGAAACAAAGTTAAAATAGGAAATACATTAAATGTAGTGTCTTAATAATGGATAGTGCGTTTCGAAAGCCAAAAAATGTGCACAAGTAGCAATCTTAACAATAAAATTAACTAGATTTGTGATGCAAATAATGACAAAGGTACTGAAAGGTACCAAGGGTGCGGCGAACGGAGCTGGTGCTCCAACCCCCTCGCACCCCCTTGGTGGATCCGCCACTGCAGATAAGCCTTCCAATTTCTAGTTTCCTTATTTATGGACTTTCTTTAAATTAGAGTTTTGATTAGAGATTAATTTGTTTCAATTGCTTTGCTTGTTAGTCAAGTTTGTTAGGGTCATCTCTATGTAAAGAGACTAGGTGCATTATTCAAAGATATGAAGAAAATCTGAAAACTCAATCTCCTCTCTCCCTCTGTTCGCGTCCCCTGCCCTAGCCGAGCAGCAGCCGTCGCCACGGCTCCTCCGCCGCGCCATCGGGTCCAGGGCTGCGTCCAGCCACTTATCACAACTATCCTATTCGCTCCAATCCCATCCGTGACACAACACTTGAGCACTGTGGCACTAAAGCAATTGTGTTATTTGAGAATTTGAATATGCTTCTTCTTTTTTAATGAAAGTGAGATACAAATTATAGATTACCAGTCCATGTAAGCAGAATGGCATGTTATACTGTAACTTTCAGAAGTACCATGGTCCATGATATGCATTTAATGTAACTTTGTACCTTTAGGTGGGACTATTGTTGCTGCTCTTGATTTGTTGGTTGATCGTGGAGTTACAAGCAAGCAGATTAAAGTTGTAAGTTCATGAAAACTTCCCTGTATTTTGCTGTTGATTATTCATTCTATCAACCTAACACTTATTGTACTTCTGATGCAGGTATCTGCTGTTGCAGCGCCTCCTGCACTCCAAAAGCTCAGCACCAAGTTCCCTGGGTAAGAATAGATAAGCCATGTGTGTGTATAACAAGTTCGTCTTGTTTACTTACTGAATGGCTTTTTTTATAAAAAAATCCATTCCAGGCTCCACGTATACACAGGAACAATTGATCCTGAAGTAGATGAGAAAGGGTACTGTTCTAAACTTCTTACACTTTTCTAGTTATTGTAGAATGCGTGCAGCACGTATGCATGCTTATATATTCCACCCGGCTTAATACTAGGGAAGACGATACACGGGTGTACAAAGATAGTTCGTCTGGCCCGAGCTTCAGTCGAGTAATGACTTGCTTGCTGATTTGTACGCACAGGTTCATAATTCCGGGGTTGGGAGATGCTGGCGATAGAAGCTTTGCCACATAATCGGACTACTCAGTTTGACGCAGCAGCTGCTCTACCAGCGAGAATAGTATATTATGGAGTTCGTGAGGATTGGAGTACATGAGTTAATATAAGTTCCTTCTTGTTTTGTGTTCACCTGTAGATTTGCCTTCGTTCCAGTTTTTTGTTCCTTCAGTGATATACTTGCGAGCCTACCATTTTGGACGTATCCATTTTGTATGATTATCATGGAATATAGAACTAGTTCTGACGTCTCCCAAAGAACAATTTGTTTTTCAAGGGATGATGTCTGTTGTTTTCTTTACAGATTTGTGGATACTCCATGAGCAAGAATGCCGACCGTGTTCGCTCTAATCAAACTAATAAAGCAATGTGATAGCCAATACTATTCTCCAGAATCAAATCATTTCGTGGACAATGTATTAGTTGTGCTGAAGCAAGCTTAACACATCATGATGAGTGAATAATGGCAAGGGCAGGTATACTGAATGAATCCTAATCTTCTTGCTCCATATCAACATTCTCAGCCTCGAGGGGAAAAAAAGCTCGACCGAAATTAAGTGGCGAATATATCTAGGATGGTTCAAAGTAGTGATGAACCATGAAGCGGGCGTTTCAACAAACAATATATGCTTTTGTTTAGATCAGAATACTTGTTTACATCCTTTACATGCTGTTCTTTGTCCAATGATTGGTTAGAGAGAAGTACATGAGAACAATTATTGTGATCTGGAGGGATGTATACCAAGGTGTAGCATCACCTACTGAGTCAGTCCAGGTCCAACTCCAAAACGAGCAAGTAATCACAAAGTAGTGCAATTGCGTACCATCTTCGTTCATATCTCCCACAAACACAATCCACAAACAGCAGGGAAGTTTCAGCACTAGGCACTTTTTCTTATCACATGAACCTGCATAGAAAAGTAAAAGAGTGAACAAGCCCCGCTTTAACCTACTCATGACGTGCAATGAGACACGGCGCAGGCAGCAGTTTCAGGTATAGATAAAATGAGGTCCTACATGGTCATGAACGCACTTACATGAGACACAGGGGACCTTATAGCTCGCTATAATTCCGCCAAACAGCTCGGAATTCCTCTCTGAATGTATTCAAACGTGCTTTCAGATTAGGTGTTCTGAGGCTGGCATGTAGTAGAGTTGCTGCCAACAAAAAAAAAATTGTAAGGACATTCCAAGATATATACATATTTTCAAATTTTAAAAACCCTACACTGGCCCTACCAAGTAGAGCAATTAGAAGTGCCCATAGAACTGTGAGGAGACTGCAGGAGGTCAACCAGAGAATGCAGCTAACTGCAAACATGAAAACGATTAGTTCACTTTTACAAAACTATGGTATGTGAAATAGGATTATATGAAGAAAGCTAAGTACTCTGCACACCTGCAGAAAATAACAAGACAAACACCCAGCGAGGTCGCCCACAAATATGAATTGATCTCTTCGAGCTTGGTCGACCACGAAGAACAGGGCTGCAATGTTGTTGACAATAGTATAAACAACACCCTCTAGTGATCCATGATAAACTAAATAAAGAACATTAGAAATTAAGACCCTCACGTTATTGGTGGTCTCATCTTGGCAGCTAAATGTGGTGAAAATCGTCTGACAGTCCTTGTGACTTTCTCATTGAAAGTGACTGCAAAGCTGAAATATCAAACAAAACAATAGTTGATTAATCATCCTATCAACCAATTAAGTGCAAGGAGAAACCAAAAAAGGAATTAATCACTTATTGACAGTTTGACACAAATTTATGGGGCGCTTTTAATATTTTGAGAACTGTGTTACAAATAGACATAAGGGAAAACAACCTGCAGGTATTTATGTTTTAATTCCTTGGAAGTAATGCTAGAATCCTTCATCCCTAACAACAATTTCAGGACAGTCATAAGCATGATTTTTGTGTAATTCTGTTGATCTCAATAAGTTGCAGGCATAATCCTACACAATAAGAACTTAAGTGGATCTACAATTGTGTATCTCACTACCATTCAATGATTCCTGGAAATACTTTGCAGATATATATCTTCATCCTATTGCTGGTGCCATAATACAAGATGCTTGATACGCGGTAGCTTATGACGGAATGAATCAATGAAGGAACATGGGATTTTACCATTTTAGAAGAACATGACTAGATAAAGATGTCCTTGAATTCCTAAAGGAACTCCTAACATTTCCTGAAGCATTAGAGGTATTAAAGGTCTAATGTTCAGATGGAGTAACTTGCACCATACACCCTTAAACTTGCATGGATATTCCACTTACGCTTGCAGACTTCCAAAAGTCAACATTTAGGTCTAGATTTACAAAGAGATTCGCTTGGACCCAGCCAATGCAAGTTTAAGAACCTTATGCAATATATCCACAAGCCACTTATCCAAGTTCAGGGATCTAGGGCCTGTTTGGATTGGTGCGAAAGTTTGCCTTATAAAATTTTGGTTGTGCCCCCATATTTTGGCTTGCATTTAAATGACAACCAAAGTTGGTTAGCCCCACTAAGCAATTTACCCCTTTGCATAAAGAACCTAAACTAAACAGTTTGTGCAGCTTCGCATAATTCTATAGATAAAAAGACATTGAAGAATATGTTGGTCATCACATAATGACTAAGTAATCGCTACTGAAGCTCATAGGAAAATATTCTTTATGAAGATTTTTGCACTAATGATGCTTACCTTTGTTAGTTCAGGGTAAAAGAGTATTTTTAACATATCTAATTGGAAAGACTCTCAAGAGAAACAAGTTAAAGGCACAAGGCAAGAATGGGCATTAGTTAAGTACTTACATACCTATCATTAAGAAATGCAATGCTGATTCCAGTCATAAAAGCAGCAAGGATAGCAACTGGCTTCCGAAGGAAGCCCATCCCTGCATATACCGAAGGCAGCATTTCAAAATCAACCAAAAACAGGAAGAAGAGAGAATATTCAAATCTTCTTTTGCCTACCGAGGATGAACATGATCAAGATGAAGTAGTTTGTCCTGTAGCTGAGACAAAACAAAAGATGGAAAAGAACTTAAGTATAAGATAAAATGAAATCATACCAACCATATGGCTTTCTAAAAAGCTTGCAAATTGCGAACTTCATGAATTAATACTACTTTGGCATTCATTCAAGTTAATAGTTATAAAAAATGTCTATCCATTTTGTATCTTCTGCAGATCAAGGAAATCAACTCAACCCCATATTTACACCACTTTGCATCTAGAATCCGAGTTCAAAATATCTGAACTACATAAATAAAAAAGATTAACGGATCCCAGCAAGAAATATCCAATACGATGTCTTCAATGCAAGTAGAGAGAAAAAAAAATATGTGATCCAAGTTACCTACTACATGTACACGCCAAACCTACTACATGTACACGCCAATTACGCTCTAACATCACAGTACACAATTCAAATGCATATGCGTGCGCACACAATTCTCCCCCTAAGCCTCTTCACATTGTTGATCGATATTCTGGAGATCTTGATATCATGCATCAGAATCAATAGTAAATGATAGCATGGGAGAACTGAGCTTATCCACGATATTTCAGCAAATCCTAATCTACCATATATATAAGTACACAAACAAGCAGAGGTAAATAATTCCTTTAATTGTCGCCGAACTTGCTGGGATTAACAAATATAGTTCCCCTGCAACTGTGCTGCGCGTTGATAACACACTTACTATGAGCAGACTGAATTATCTGCAGTAACCGAAGGTTGCAACACAATTCCCCCCACCAAATCCGCTCAAATTTGACACGGCCAGGCGAGTCCCCGGCAATCGTGGGTGCGCCGCGAGACACGGGCGAGGTGGGGCATCGAAATGGTACAAGCGTTAGGGGGAGGAGGCGGATCGTACTAGTAGAGGTTGCACTTGAGGCGGCTGGTCCACTTGGAGTAGGAGCGGGGGACGGTGAAGCGGGAGAAGAACTCCGGGACGGGGCGCGGCGGCGTGGACCAGTCCACCTCCCGCAGCGCGTCCACCAGGTCCTCCGCCGTCACCGCACTCCAGTCCATCGCCGGCGATCCCTCCCCGCACAGCCTCCGGCCACCGAAACCCTAACGAGCGAGCGCACGGCGACGCGTCTGGACTTTAGACGGCTCGGCGAGACGGGGGTGGTTCGGTCGTGCGCGAGAGAGTTTTCTCGCCCTTTGGCTCTCGTAGTCTCGTGCCGCCGTGCGTCTGATGCTTCCTTCGGGCTGGGGGATCTGGTGAGTTTGGACTACGCGTCAGGACTCAGGAGAGGAGAGGATTTGAGTTGAGAGATGTCTTCGCCGTTTTGTTTGCGTGTGCCGCAGGGCGCAGACGCGTTGTGCTTGTTGGGGAACCGTCGCTAGCGACTTCAGTTCTAGCGATTACCTCGTAGATAAACTCAGAATCGTAAGAACAATGCAAGAACGCAAGAACAATCAAGAACAGAATAAGAGATTGAACACAGAGATGTAGGGGTTTCTTGCTTCTCTTTATTCCTTCAACAACCGATCAATCCTTTACAATGAATAGCACTCCCTATTTATAGGCTACGACTCTGCTAGAGTTTGGGATGGGCGCCACTAATGGGCCGATCATGCAGGTCGTGCCCATGGTTTCCCAACACTCCCTTGGGCACCCATCCTTATGTCCATGTCTCACAAAATTCCATAAAAACCAAGTGAGAAAAAATTGGAGAAAGAGTACATGATACACGTTCTGCTGTGATGTACGAATTGCCTCATTAAAAACCTTAACCGAGAAACTTCAGGAAAACTCGTCAAGGGAAAAAGAGTACAATCCACCCAATTTCGTTTAATTTCCTGGATTTATTCTTTGGGTATTCGATCTTCATGATCAAGCTTTAATAATGAGTTCGTGAAGGTTCTCCCCCTGAATTCTGCACTTCTCTCAAATCTTATCATTCCAATTCACATATGCATCTTTCAAAGTTAGACGCTGCAAGTGACTTAGTGAATAAATCTAAGATTCTCACATGACTTAGTATGCAGTACTTTAAATACGTTCATCTTTTGCAATTCATGAGCATAGAAGAACTTGGAGTTGATATGCTTTGTGAGAGGATTCTTCACATAACCCATCTGTATTTGTACAACACAAGCTGCATTATCTTCATAGATAACAGTGGGGGTTTGTGCGGTATTCAATCCGCATAACTGCTGGATGTAGTGAATTATCCGCCGAAGCCAAGCACATTCTCGTGAGGCCTCATACAATGCTATTATTTCTGAGTGGTTCGTCGAAGTCGATACAAGACTCTGCTTAGACGATTTTCACGGAATTGCAGTTCCACCACATATGAATTCATAGCATGTTTGCAATTTGGCTGTATGCGGGTCCTACAGGTACCCGTCATCTGTATTGCCATTCATAGTTAGGTCTTGGTTCTTTCTATAGAACAGACCAAGTTTTTTGCTTCCTTAGAGGTATCGGAAGATGCCCTTCATTCCCTGCCAATGCCTTTGGTAGGTTTTGCACTATACCTTGCTAGTAGGTTCCGGCAAATACAATGTCCTGGTCTAGTACAGTTTGTTCAATACATGAGTGTTTCTATCACACTTAAGTATGGGAATTCCGGTCCCAGGACTTCCTCCCCCTCTTTCATAGGTCTGTACGGGTCTTTGTCTTGTTGCAAATATATTCCGACCATTGGCACTTTCAAAGGGTATGTCTTTTCAAAATCAAACATTTCTAACACCTTCTGAGTGTAGGTTGACTGATGTACTAATATCCCTTGAGGGCATGCCCAAGCCGCAAGCCTATGCAATATTTGGTTTTACCTAAACCTTTCATTTCAACTCCAACTTCGTAAGAGCTTACTTTCCTAATATCCTTGAGGTTCCGATAATATTCAGATCATTTTCATACTCTAAGATTATACAAAGTCCATTCTGGGATCGTCGTATAAATACACAGAGATTATTCTCATTGTTCGTGTAGCCTTTCTTGTATAGAAAGTCGCTGCGATTATACCACATTCTACTGATTGCTTAAGTTCGTATAATGACTTTCTCGAGTTTCACACTGCATATATTTCTATTTGCTCTATATTGGTTCTGGACATTGATACATTCGTGTATCTTCAATGTCCGAATCCAATATTTCATAAAGGTATCTTTGGTACCCCATCCATCAATTTCAATTCTAACTTCAAGTTCACTTGTCATTGAGATAAATGTCTAAAAGGGGTTCTCGCCATGATCGGGAATAGGTTTCTTCATAATCATCTCTGGATGTTCAATGAAACCTTATGCAACGAGCCTTGCTTCTTTTCATTTCTCTTCGAACAAATGTCCACTTATGCTCTACGGGGTGCACAAGGGAGGCGTCGACTTCTGACCCCAAACACCCTTCTTTTATTCAAGAGAATAATTCGCCATCTGCTTTCTTTCAATCGATCTTTTCTTTCATTCAATGAGCGTACTGAGCTCGAATCAAGATTGATGATTGTGGCAAATTTCTTTGCAAAGTATATGTCGACATTGGCTGTTGTCATATTCAAAGATTCTCCCAATGTCATAAATTTTATAATTATTTCTTCAAGGGGCGATTCTTCTAATGCTTTTACTTGCTCACCGCTGCTTTCTATTGCGGGGCAAGTCCCTTTAGTTTTTCAGTTCCGATGTATGCGCACACATCTATACTGATGTCTCCCTTCATGGAGATGTTCAATTCTGGTACGCCTTTTCTGAAGGTTCCATACCGGTGCTAGGTCTCAACTGGCTCCCCTTCTGGTTCTGGGGCACTTCGGTGATCGGCTGTGTCAAGTCATTCTTATCCTTTTTCACCAGGCGTCCCCGGTTACTTCGGATTCGAGGGACCGGAGTTCTCGTCCTTTTCTAAGGCCTCTAGACGGGATTAGGGATACTTTCATTGGTATTTCAACCCTCTCCGGTGCATTGCGTACAGGCAAATACTACTTGGTCACGCTCTTCAAATCACTAAAGTGGTCTGACAGTTGATTTGCTAATATTTGCAAATCTATTATCTTCTGGACTTCAATTGTTCTGAGTGTTATCTGTGCTGAAAATTGGACTGTGGTAATACCGTCCGAGAAGAGTTGTGTAACATCCCAAGGTTATGTTACCAAAATAAAATAAATAAAATTATTATTTTGCTGGATTTTCTGAAAATTTGCCAAAGTTTAATTGTCTTATCTGAATTTCTGAGTTTTTAAGTCAAAAAAAAATTAGTTGAAGTTCTTGAAGTTTCATTTGGTTTGATTGGAAAATTAAAAATTTAATTAATTTCTGGATTTTCTGGGTTTTTAAAAGCTTTTTCCAAAATATTTTATTTGCAAAAACTATAGCCAACCTTAAGTTGGAACTATTTTATTTAAGTCCAAAATGCCTCTAGGATTTTTTGTGAATTTTTTTAGAATTTTTGGACTCTATTTGCTATTTTCTAAAAATGTATTTGATTTATTATTTTTTAAAAAAAATTCAAAAATCTAGAAAATTGTTCGGACAGTCTGAACCTCAGGAACAGTAACCTTGTGCAGTACATGATGAACGGTAGTTTCGAAAACAAAAAAATAATTTAAAAATGAAAATTCACACACGGTCACCCATCCATGATCTACTCCATGGCTGTGCACGCTTAACCCCAAGACTCCAATACATGCACTACCAACCATCCACTCTTTATTCAATTGATTTTATACCCATCTTCATTTCTTTATTCCTTCCTTCCTATCCTTTTCTTCCCAAACAGTTTTCTTCTTGCCTTATCCAGTGAACGCACGCGCAGCGCCAACTCCATTAGAAGCCATCACGAAGCTTTTGAAAACCGTGATTTCCTCCCCCAAATCTTCGTGCAATCAAGAGCATTAACACCCCGGCCATCACCTCCCTCATCTTAGGCCATTAATCCTTTCCATAATCTCCCCAATCCCGCTAATCACGCCATGTCCGGCCGTGACACACGCACATTGATCTCTCTCCACGGTCCACCTCCACCCCTATATAAGAAAGCACCGTGTGCCTCTCCTCTCCCTCATCCATCCCCGAAAATCTTAGCTCCTACCTCCCTTTCTCCTCTCCACAATCGAAGTTTTTCCGTCGCCGGCCAAACGCCGTTCATCGGCCATTTGCGTCGCCTACAGTGAAGTCCCGCCACCATCGACCACATCCCCGGCTTTGCCTCGCGACGTTCTACGCCGTGCTCACCCTCTCGTCGTCGGAGCATCGCCGGAGCGCCGCCGCCCCGTGCACCACCGTGCACTACCGTGCTCTCGCCGCCGCCGTCACCGACCACCGTCCGCCGTGCCGCCACCTCCTACGGCCTCGTTGCAAGGTGAGCAATCCATTTATGCCATTCGCCGACCACCTTTCCCTTTTCTTTCACCAGTGCCACCACCTTCTCCATGGCATATGCTTGTTCGGTTGTGTGAATGAGGAATGAAGATGAATACATACACATGTTTATTCTTCCAGAATTTCGTTCTCTCACATACAAACTCCAAATCTGTTGATTCTTCTTCCTAAATTTACCTAAATTCCTCTACTATTTACAGTATTTATTTCGTAATTTTTAGATTTTATTTTTTTTCTGTTATTTATTCGGTCCATTATCCGCATCGTCGCCTTTCTCCTCGCCACCGGCCAACCTTGCGCGTTCCACCCCAACCATGGTGAGCGTTGCGTTCCCCGCTGTTTCCCCTTCAAATCGCCACAAACCTCACCCGTTAACTCCCCTCCGTTTGCCCGGAACGGCGATGTCAACCCGAAGGTCGTCTCCATCGCGTTCCGCCACCATCCGATGTCTTCCGGTCGAACCGTTTGCGGCGTTGAGTTCACCTCGACATGTTCTACATCATACTTCCTAGCCATGGCCATAAAACTCTTTCCTTGTTTCCAGTCAATCTGAAAAACAATTTCTAGTGAATAGTATTTTCGAAATTCTATCATTTCATGTGATTTTCAACCTTCCAGAATTTCGTTCTCCCTCATACGAACTCCGATTCAACTTCCTACATTCATATAAAATCAATACCTTCCTCCCAGTATTTATTTTGGATTTTATTTTGATTTTATTTGAGTATTATTTGAATTCGGATCGTTTACGTGTATAGATTTCGACGACTTCGGACGACCGGATTTCGACGCCGTTTGAGAGCATTGATTAAGCAAGCAAGGCAAGTTATACCCTTGATCATATCGATCCCATTATTTCAAATTATTTATATTCTGTTTTAAATTATTACTGTATGCTTATTTATATCGGTATTTTAAATTCCTGCTTTAAATATATAGTTATGCCTAAACTCCTTTGTATAGCCAATTTTGATAATTGAAGCAAACATATTGTCACCATAGGTAAAACCTAGTTGATACAATAGTATGGACAAGAATCATTTAGAAAATATTGTGCTTAGCCATGCTTATAGACCAAACATGTTTATTTTGGGGAATTTCAGCCAGAAATCGATTGTTGTTTAAATTGTATCCATGGCATAAGTATATCATGGAAGTTTATGTCTTTGAAAAAAATGAAAAAATGAAAATAGTTTGGACTTGGGCATAATGGATGTTAGTGGGTGCATGTTCATGCACGGGCTTAATCTGGTTAGGGTTAAGGCCCAGGGTTAGTCTGGAAAGTTGCCCAAGCCAGTTAAGGACCGGTCTTCGAGCGCATGATGCTATGCCATACCATACCACCACATGTCCTGTGTGGGCAAGACCTGGCCAATTAATTTGCAACGTTCCACTGTGGTCATTCCCTACAGATGCAATGGGTAGTCATGTTACGACTTATGTTGGTCCCACCTAGCGTAAGAGGGGGCCCGAACCCGGAGGTCTTTATTCCAAAGGGGGTGGCAAAACCTTAGCAAGGGGTAACTACGGTGGAATGGCACATTGTAAAGGCCTTGACACGTGCTCTAGACCGCTTACCAAAGGTAGTGAACGGTGGCATAGATATATGTCGGACAAACTAGAGAAGTCTTGTCATGTGGGTAAAGCTATACAACCTCTGCAGAGTGTAAAACTATTCGAATAGCGTGTCCGCGGTTATGGACATGCTGGCCGAACTGCTCAAAGTTAGACTTTGGTTTTTGTTTGAAAATAAACTTCTTCAAAACTGGTTTATCCAGATGGGAATTGGGCAGGAAGCCATGTGATAGGAGGGTATCCTTCACCGTTCATGTGTGAATGTTATCTGACTATAAAATTGAGAATTTTATAAATTTTAGTTATAGAATAACTGCTTTGGAACTTAGTACAAGTATTTAAAGAAAATGCTGCTTTATGCAAATGACCTTATAAGCCATCCTTTGTTACATCCATATATGCATGTCATTCTGTTACTTGACGGGTGTAACTTGCGAGCACGGAAGTTGTGCTCATACTTGCTTTATGCAAATAAAATTTTAGAGGAGAAGGACTTTGCTACCGACGTGGATCTTGACGACTAGGCCGCTACCCCAGTCGATTGTCTGTGGCAGATTGCTGGACTCTACTACTTTTCGTCTTCCGCTGTGGTCTTTATTGTTGGCTGTAAGCCTCTTTTGTAATAAACTCTGTTGATTATTAATAAAGCTGCGATATGAATTTGTTACCATATTTGTTTACTGTGTGAACTAGCGACTGATCATGGGACTAGTTCAGTTATGCACAGAGAATCTGGGGTGTTAATCCCGGGTCTGACAAATTGGTATCAGAGCCATATCGACTGTAGATCGTGACCTAGTTAGAATGACCGTTAGTTGAAAACTTGAAAACTTATTTTATAACAATAAAAATAAAATATTCTCTCCTCATCTTGGTCATCTATCCATAGCTCCTACATAGAAAATTCTTCCTCACCTAATTCTTTCTTCACCAGTTTATAATGTCAAATGGATCCTCTTCCCTTTATAAAATTTATATAGATGGTCAACACGTTCTTAAACCCTACGTTCAAGACCCCAAGACATGAGGCTATCAAGGAAGCATCGCCATCCAAGACTACGAGCAGAAGATACGATGTGAGCCCAGCCATATAGTATAAGGTTGCAAAGACTCATTCTGTGCATTGAGTCGTTCCACCAAATTAAGAGTCTCAATTGATAGAACGTTGTGTTTTTGAAAGGTTGATCAGTTGGTTATTTCGTTCGAGAGTGTTATTTTGTTCTATCCCCTTAATCTTTCATATTTGTCTCTTCCTATCCTTTGTCTTCTTCTCTAAAACCTCTGGAATGACCGGCAAATGGAGAACACCCGTCGTTATGAAGGTGATACCAACGCCAACAAGGATGTCCCTGCTGAAGGCAATCAACCACCGATAGCAGAAACGATTCGGAATTTGAATCAGTTTCTCGTCACCCAGACTCAGCTGATGCAACAGCTAATGCAACAAATGCATGACAACAACATCCCCTCAGCCCCGGTCTCTGCAACTCTTGAAGTGCACTTCTGCGAAGAACTATCCAAGGACAAGCCGCCAGAAGTCCCTCATAATGAAGTGGATCTCGACGACTAGGCCGCTACCCCAGTCGATTGCCTGTGGCAGATTGCTGGACTCTACTACTTTTCGTCTTCCGCTGTGTTCTTTATTGTTGGCTGTAAGCCTCTTTTGTAATAAACTCTGTTGATTATTAATAAAGCTGCGATATGAATTTGTTACTATATTTGTTTACTGTGTGAACTAGCGACTGATCATGGGACTAGTTCAGTTATGCACAGAGAATCTGGGGTGTTAATCCCGGGTCTGACAAGTTGTACTACCTCAGAGCGGTAATAGAGGATTTGTACAGCGGTACTATCACACCAAACTTAAAAACAGTTAGTTTTTAGCATTGAATGCACTCTTTCTAACCGTTGAGTAGTAATCGTGGTAGTACCGAGTTTCTACAGCGGTATTACCGCAAATACTGATTTTTGCTGAGTTTCGTCTTCAATGGCTAGTTTTTGTGGTGTGGGCTATAAATACCCCCTTAGTCGGTTGTGAGAGCATCCTTTGGCACTCCACTTCATTCTCTTGAGCTAGTGCGAGTTTCTCCTCTCAATTGTACATGTGTTGCACCTTGTGAGTAGGGAGAGATGTCTCTAGTTGCATGTGTTGCATCTAGAGGTGGATTTCGTATCCACTTGAGCTTATGCATTCGTCGCACGTGGTGAGAGTCGAGCAAAGGGCTTGGTTTATTACTCTTGGTGTTTGCCGACACCTAGACGACGTGGAGGCGTCATGTCTTGTGATCTATTCAAAGAAAATTGTGAAGATGCTCGGCGTGTTGTGAAGGTTAGAGCTCACCTACCCGGAGCAGGAAAGAGCTACCACTAGTGTAAAAGAGCTATCTAATTCGTTTGGCTTTATCTCAACGTGGATTAGGAGAGACCGCCAAGTTCCCGAACACCACGGTAAAAAATACTTGTGTCATTGTGGTTTGTTCTTTTGTGTTTTACTTTGTGCAATTTACATTTCTAGAATTAAATTGCTTATATGTATTTGTATGTTTGCTATCATTATCAATAGTCTTAGATTGTTGGTGCACTTAGTGAGACTATTTGATTTAGGCCTTAATTGTGCAAAACCGATTTGATTATTCTTCCGCACATAAACTCAGTTTTAGCCAAAAGAATTTTAAAAACCGCTTATTCACCCCCTCTAGTCGGCCTCATCGATCTTACACTTTTTCGAACGAAACCGAAGTTGTTCCAAACAGGGCCTTAGAAGTTAGAAATAGGGGTGAAAACGAATCAAATACAGATGGATAATGGCTATGCTATATTTGTTTTTTACATTTTTCCACGGATGCGCATACGAATACAAAATACTTCGGATACAAATACGAATAATATCGAATACAAATACAGAGCGAATACGAATCGAAATGAACACGGTCACGAATATTTTTCAGAACGTGCTGTTCCTACTTCATAATTAATGGATGGTTTGGTGCATTGATTAATTAATTAAACTGAGTTACAGTCCTCACTAGAATGGAATATAGTTGGTGAAGAACATATCATTATCTCCTTTTTTCTCTCACCAGTCACCACTATTGGAAGCAAGTGAATAAGTCCAATTAGTATTATCTAAATTTTGATCATAGATCTGCCACTTGCTATAGTCATATGTTTACGTGATTGTTTGGTTGCTGTAGAGATTTGATACTAAATTTTGATCATAGATCTACCACTTGCTATAGTCACATGTTTACGTGATTGTTTGGTTGCCTGTAGAAACTTTTATCCTCTACAACGTGCATGGCCGTAGCCAAGCCGCCTCTGCCACACGGTGAATTTCGTGTAGGGTATGTTAGCACATTGTTGTTTTCTCATCGAACTGCTCGTTTTTTTCCCGGTTGCACGGTAGAGGATACGAATGGGACAGTGGGATATGTTGGTACAAATGTTCCACGGAGGTAACACGAACTATCTGACACTTGTGCTACCTAGCTGCCTCGTACTTGGGACTCCAACTTTTCTGAGCAATAACACAACACAATGGGCTACGAGTTCCGATGTATGCAGCCTCATGAGTCATCATCAGATGCATGTACTAGTACTCAGTACTTGCTCACTAGCGAAAAATTACTCGCTGGGTCACCCACTTGCTCTCTTGTATTTGGAGCCGGACTCGCGGAGGAGTGCATGGCGCCACCCTCCTCGCTGGTAGCTGTGGTTGCGCATGTGGGCTGGTATGGGAAAAACTGAGCTGGGGTGGATGGTACCGCCTGAGTCCGTTTCAGGGCTTTGGTGAAAAAAAAACTAAAAAAAGTCTGAGCGATGAGCCGAAAACCATAACCATTACTTAGAAACTGTCTTTCCGAGTCGAGGTTCACAGACAAATGGGCACTTGGGCTTGCTTTCGCGACTAGTGCCTATCTGAACCTGAGCCATCGAGGCCTGCAATTCTCTCGAGTGACTCGTAAAGTCTTCGAGCGGCGTGCTGTTGCTGCCACGTGCTTCAGCGCGAGCAAGTCCCGCGACTCTTGTCGCGCTTTACCGAGAAAAGCCAACGCCTCTGCCGACCCCCTGCGTGGAGCCCTTTCGGCCAGTGGCCGGGGACATCTGCGAGATCGAGCGCCCGCCGCAGTCCGCACGGAACGGCCTCGTCGGGTTGCACACCTCGGCAGATTCCGACCTGGATCAACCATTTTGAAAGGGAAAAACGTTTGTCGTGTGCACAGCAAACCACGGCAGATCCGACGAGCAACTCGTCTCTGGGTGATCGAGCGCCCGGCGCACGAAACGGCCTCGTCGGGTTGCGCACCGCGGCAGATTCTGACTTGGATCAGCCATTTTGAAAGGGGAAAACGTTTGTCGTGTGATCAGCAAAGCACGGCAGATCCCACAAGCAACTCGTCCATACTTGTCACGGTAACGAATACCAGCGGTGGAGGCAGGATTTTGATGGACGGGTGTAAACTTCTTTTGCTATTACAAGACGCACATGCACACACATAACTACACATGCACATCACATACATACCGACATGCGAGTACACCTCGTTAGTACACATCTAAAAAGGTAGAGATCAGAGATAAATCCTATGACCTTACAAATTTTTTACTGAAAGCGTATTCGCGTGTGCATAAAGGTGCACTCTTAAATGATACGTTCCAACATAAAAGTTCAAAGACATACTAGTGATTCAAATGGAACAAATTACATATTTCTAGTACATCTGATATCATAAAATATAGCGTGTGTTGTGGACTACTAACTATTGGTTGCTGAAAATAACACACAGTATAATTCATTATGAAGCGCTGTATAGCGAGTTTGTATGCAAAATTTTTGAGGCATGCATCTCAGGTGCCTCCGTCACGGGCGAATACACAGAAGAAAGCGCATCCCCGTCGATTCAGACAATTAATGTCACCTGCACCATCAATCCGGGTCCAGTTCACCACTACATTGTACTACTTGAAAGATACCGTATATCTAAGCAGCACATGTGAAGGTAGAGCTGCGATAGTAAGTTGCAACGCGGCGCGTTCGTAGCTCGCATTTTTTTTGTGCCAACTTTCCACCTAAACCACAAACAGAAGTAAAAACCTGGAAATATTCTAGGACTCTCTCCTAGCTCTCCCGTGCAACAACCCCATTCGTCCGTATCTCGATGCGCAACGACCTAACAAACCACAAGTTCCACCTCGCTTGACGCGCACCCGCCACGCCCGCGCGGATCGGACGGCCAGCGCTAGCGGACCGCGGACGGCCCGCCGGTCCCCAGACCTTCCCTCCGTCCGATTTCGATGACCACGCACACGCGCGCGCAGGTGGCGGCGGCGCAGAGGATCCCGGGGAGTCGTTGGCACGCTAGGTTTTTTGCGCCTGCGTGTCGCTCACCCCATCCCACGGACGGAACCACTTCAAAAGACCACCCTCTCTCATCTCTCCTCTCTCCCTTCCTCGCGGTTGCGGCGACTAGGCGGCGGGAGGGGGAGAGAGAACACATCGGATAAGAGAGGGAGAGGCGGATAGGAGGAGGAGGAGCGACACTAGAAGCGTTGCTTGCTGCCATGGCGACGGCCGACCCGAACCGGAGCTTCATGAAGGACGTGAAGCGCATCATCATCAAGGTGATTAGCTAATTATCTCGAGTAGCCGCCGCGGATTGACCTTCTATGGGTTTTTCCTGCGTTTTTGCAGCTGTTTTTTAATCCAATCGCGGCGCGAGTAATTTTGTAGAGTTGACATGCTCGATTTGGGTTCTCTGTTTCATATTAGATTAGAACGAATGGTGGAGGAGGAGAGTTTTGTTTGGAGTTTTGGGTTTTACTTGATGTGACGGGTTGGTGTCAAAGCTGATACACATGTCCACGAATCATGTTTTGGGGGCTTTCTGTAACCATTTTCTGGAAAAGATTAGGGGAACGGTGATTTCTACCAGATGGAAATGGATGAGGGAAAATGCAGAGAACAGGGAAAAAGATTGTCTTTGAAGGGAATGTGCTTCGAAATTCATCACATGCGACCGCTCTCACTAGTTCGTGAATGCATTTCATCTGTAACACATCTTTTGCTCAAATCCCGTGTACCTTTTCTTGTTCTTTTCTTTTTGGGGAATCGGGGGATTTGGAATGTTCAATGGAATGGAAGGTAAGTGGAAGAAACTATGGTGTTTTTTGGAATTGTTTGTAGAAAGGCGAGCACTTCATGTGCAGTTTCATCTCAAAGCTGCCAACTTTTAGCAAGTGTATCACATCTGCTTGAGGAATCTTGTCAACGACGGAACAGAAGAGATAGGGACAGAATTTTGATCTCAGTATCGGTTTGTTTGCGACTAATTCCTTTCTTGCATGACAGGTGGGCACTGCAGTTGTCTCTAGACAGGATGGAAGATTGGCTTTGGGCAGGGTTGGAGCTCTGTGCGAGCAGGTAACAATTCTGACTTCTGAACTTTTAAACTGTTGTGCTATGTAAATATGTAGTGTTAGATCTGTTGGAAGGTGCTTAACCAACGAAATGTGGCAATGTAGGTGAAGGAACTGAACTCTCAAGGATACGAGGTGATTATGGTCACCTCAGGTGCTGTTGGCGTGGGGCGTCAGCGACTCCGCTACCGGAAGCTTGTCAATAGCAGCTTTGCTGATCTACAAAAGCCACAGATGGAGCTGGACGGAAAGGCTTGCGCTGCTGTTGGTCAGAGTGGCCTGATGGCTCTTTACGATATGTTGTTTACCCAAGTGTGTTTACTGTTTATTTAGCCTGACATCAACTTTATTGAAAAAATAGGTACCTTTTGCATCTGTTTCTAACGTCAAACTTCCCGTGTTGCAGCTTGATGTGTCGTCATCTCAACTTCTTGTGACAGACAGTGATTTCGAGAATCCAAAATTCCGGGAGCAACTCCGTGAAACTGTCGTCTCATTATTAGATCTTAAAGTTATACCAATATTTAATGAAAATGATGCCATCAGTACTAGGAAGGCTCCATATGAGGTGTGTTTTGTACCATACATTACCATGAAAATTTTGAACTATAGTTTTGTGTGTCGTTGCTCTGTAGTTGTGATATTGTGCTAATACTTCTACACTTAGAGCTTGATCAGTGTATGCACAAACAATCATTATTTTCTAATTTCTAAAGCAATCTCAAGAGTTTTATCATTTGTATGGTGATGCTCACCAACAATTCTGTTACAGGATTCATCTGGTATATTCTGGGATAATGACAGTTTAGCAGGTCTACTGGCATTGGAACTGAAAGCTGATCTCCTTGTTCTACTTAGTGATGTAGATGGCCTCTACAGCGGTCCACCAAGTGAACCTTCATCAAAGATCATACATACATACATTAAAGAAAAACATCATCCTGAAATTACTTTCGGAGACAAGTCTCGTGTAGGTAGAGGTGGCATGACAGCTAAGGTGCAGGCTGCTGTTTGGGCTTCAACAGGTGGCACACCTGTTGTTATTACAAGGTAAGTCAAACATTTGCCCTTTCCATATCATGGGAAATATGACTGCGTAGCTTTGCTCGTATATACTCCAACACTATCTGTATATCAAATTTCCTCATCATATGCAACTAGTAATGGGTACCATTTGGTAGTTGGTGATTATGGTTGGATATTGTCACTCTACCAGATCTTATTACATTAGTGTACCACTAATGTTAAAATTGTTAAGGCCTATAATTTGACTCCCAAATCACAAAAACTCTATTTGAGTTAGTTTAAACTCTCTTAACTATAGCATCTGAATGATATGAAGTTCAATGTTTGACTGTTAGCTTCTTGACATTAATGGCTGAACAGTTGCGATTATAACACCACTAGTTTTACACCCGAAGGAGTTGCTGTTGAGACTTGCCGTGCACCTTTCATGTTATGGCCAAACTTTGCTTGCGATGTTCAATGTTCAAGCATGTTCTGGAAATAATTATTGTGAACTAAAGAAGCTTGCTTGTGCATATATGTTTTGTTTAATACCTATAAATGCTTCAAACCCAAATAATAAGAATGCAAGTAAAGTCCATATTTTGCAAGCTATTTTTGAGGCGTAGTAGTTTAACTTTGTTACTATCCTTGAAGTGGATTTGCGTCTCAGAGCATCGTTAAAGTTCTCCAAGGAGAGAAAATCGGTACTCTCTTTCATAAGAATGCAAGTTTGTGGGAACCATCCAAGGATGTTAGTGCCCGTGAGATGGCTGTTGCTGCAAGAGAATGTTCAAGGCATCTACAGGTATCTTTCTTTGTCAAACCACACTAGATTCTTATCCCTACATTATGCTCACTGGAAGGTACGTACTACCTTTAATCCACTATTTTTGCCGGTTCTTGATACTAATCCATATCATATGGACATTTGAAACAGAATTTGTCATCAGAGGAGCGCAAGAAGATATTGCTAGACGTTGCGGATGCTTTAGAGGCAAATGAGGATTTAATTAGATCTGAGAATGAAGCTGATGTAGCTGCGGCACAAGATGCTGGATATGAGAAGTCTTTGGTTGCTAGATTGACTCTGAAACAAGGAAAGGTAGGCCCCATATCCATATATATTTTCTCACATTTTATGACTGCAGTTGTATAGTACTTTCACCGTTTCACGTTCTTATGAACTAAATTGTTTTGTTGGATATACGACTCTTGCTTTTTTTATATATTGTTTCTTGTCTGATTCAGCATATATTCCATCATTTTGTAGATAGCAAGTCTTGCAAAATCCATTCGTACTCTTGCGAATATGGAAGACCCTATTAACCAGACACTGAAAAGAACAGAGGTGAATGCTTGTATTAAAACTACATTCTGAAACTCTCTTAGAAAGGAAATCTTCCATGGCCCCCCCCACCCCAAAAAAAAATTGTAGATGATACATCTATAAGGATTTGAACCAATATACTTTTTTCAGGTTGCTGACGATTTAGTTCTCGAGAAAACATCTTGCCCTTTGGGTGTTCTCTTGATTGTTTTTGAGTCCCGGCCTGATGCCTTGGTCCAGGTATTTTTAGTTTTTAACTCACTGTAGTTAATGTTTTTCTATAATCCTAATGCTTTGTGCATGATTTGTACTTAAGCATATTAAGCAACTTGCTTTAAACTTGGATATCATTGCGTAGATTGCGTCTTTAGCAATTCGAAGTGGTAATGGTCTTCTCCTAAAAGGTGGAAAAGAAGCTACGAGATCAAACACAATATTGCATAAGGTATTATGTTGTGCTATATAGTAGCTAACTATTGACATTGTATGCTGTTTTTAGCCTGAGTGTCCTTAAAAATATTAATTTGTTGTTTTTTAGGTTATAACCAATGCTATTCCTGATAGTATTGGTGAAAAACTTATTGGCCTTGTCACAACCAGAGATGAAATTGCAGATTTGCTTAAGGTGAGCATGCAATACTATTACCAAAATAATGATCCTATCAATCTGCCTAAACTTGTAATACACTGTACAGCTTGATGATGTCATTGATCTGGTCATTCCAAGAGGTAGTAATAAGCTGGTTTCTCAAATCAAGTCGTCAACTAAGATTCCTGTTCTTGGACATGCTGGTAAATTCTCTTTGAACAGTATTTTTGCTGTTATTACGGCTCTTTAGATTCAAGTTTATGCTGAATAAGTTTGTTGAATTTCCACCTCCTTGCAGATGGTATATGTCATGTATATATTGACAAATCAGCTGACATGGATATGGCAAAACGTATTGTGATGGATGCAAAAGTTGATTACCCAGCAGCCTGCAATGCAATGGTATTTGTTGAATTTGGTACCATGTATAGTATTGGATTCATTTCTTTGTTAGTTTCAAGTTTAAGTACTTTTATAGAGCATCTATCACTAAACAGTAATAACCAAATAACTAACCTTTATACATCTAGAAACATTTTTAAATGCTTTATATTATCTTAATTCTCTTGCTGCGGTTCTTCTGTGGCCCTTAAAAAACATATTTAAATTGTTGTGCCTATCACTGCCCGTCCATATTTCTTAACGTTGTGTTCTGTTGCAAAATATTATTTCACAGTTGATAGTCGCATATGTGCATGTCATCCTTGCCTGACTGTTAACGCTTTCTCTTTTGAAGTTTTTAACTTGATGTGTAATTAAAAATCTCTTGATAGTGTAACGTTTATTACCAGAAACGCACTCTTTTAGTCATCATAACAGAGATACCTACAAAACTTGTTAGTTTTTCTTCTAATGTTTTTAGGATTGGTGATACTATCTCGTTATATTGCTATTTATTTTTCAAACATCTAGAAGCTTATATATAATTGATTAATTAACCTATTTTCCCTTTATTTTCTGCAGGAGACATTACTTGTGCATAAAGATCTTATGAAGACTCCAGAACTTGATGGCATACTGGTAGCACTCAAAACAGAAGGTTTGGCTTTCACTCTTTATGCACAGAAGTTATTACTCCTTATATTGATTCTTATAAGGTGTCCACACGTTTTGAGGGTCAAACTTTATATATTTTGAATAACAGTTAGTCCTGTTAAGGGTAGTAGTGTAATAGTCATGTAAGTGTTAGGGGTAGTTAAGTAATTGTAGTCTAGTCTAGGGTTTCTCTTGTATACTATATATTGCCCCTTGGGCTCTTGCAATAGAATGAATAATTCATCCCCCATTTCTCCCCTCCCCCAAAATCTAACATGGTATCAGCGCCTGGATCTAAACTCTAGTCTCCATATTCTTCCACCGTTTCAGCCCTCGGGAGGAGCAATCTCCACTCCTAGGGGCAACACTTAATCTCGTTTTTATCTTCAATAATTTCTTAATATCAAGTAGCACCAGTAGCAACTCCCAGTAGCAGCATCTTCATTCGGTTCGGCCGAGCACGACTACTCGCCACGTGGTGGTTAACGGGAGGGAGCCAGCCTGGTCGGTGCTGCTCCTGCGGCGTGCGCTTACCTCGCCGTCGGCCGGCGCGCCACCTCCCGGTCCCTCCTTGGCCACCACACCCTCCCCGTCGACAGCCTCCTCTTCTCCCGGCTCTGCTTGCCTCCTCGGAGAGCAGCCTCGACGCCATCAATCACCATCAACCAGGCTCGAGACTCGGAGATCTCCCCGTCCAACTCCTGCTCGCCTCCCCGGATACCACTCCTTTTCCGGCCGCCAGGTGGATGCTCCACTGCCCCTGCCTCCGACGATGTACAAGATCTACATCTTCAAGATCCACCATCGCCTTTAGTTCGACTGATCTGGATCTAGCTTCTCAAGATCCCGATCTCGTCGAGCTAGATTCGACGCCCTCCCCCGCTCCTCCACCCCTTGGATTCTCATAGTCGCTTGGACTCTTACTATTGGTGATAGCAAGATCCTTACTCATGGAGAGGATGACACTTGGAGATGGGGCAATTTTTCTTGTATATTTCTCTTCACAATGCCATGCCAACTGAGGGTTGGGGATACATATTTATAGGGCTAAATAGCCAAGCATATGCATATGCTATGCCAAGCATATTTCCAAGCATATGCTAGTCTAGGATGCTCTGTCCTAGATGCTCTGTCCTCTATGTCCTCTAAGATGCTAAAGCAAAGATGTCATTCCTAGATGCTAGTCAAAAGCTAGTCTAAGATGCTAAAGCAAAAGCAAAAGCTAGTCTAAGATGCTAAAGCAAAAGCAAAAGCAAAAGAAGCGCACAAAAAGCCGACACGAGACTTATCCATCAATCTCCCTAAGTCTTGTGTGTCTCTTGTGAGGAATCGCCATCCCGATCCCGGCGCGAAGATGACGGAGCAATTTCCACGCGATCCCCACATCGACGCTAGAGTCAAGCTCGGCGAAGAACTCCAACCGGCCATGTCGCTTTTTTGGCTCGTCAGTTCGGTCGCCGCCGGAGGTAGTTCAATGCTCGCCGAGCAATGAACAGCCGTGCTCCTCCTCCTCGCGCGCGACGTGGGCTCGGCGCGTCGTGGCCGACAATCCTCGCCCAATGACCAAGCTTGCCGCAGCTTGTAGCAAGAGTCGCCTCGCGTCTTGCTTGCTTGCCGCGCCCATCCTGGCGCCCACGGCCATCACCCAAGACGCCCCGTGCCCATGCTCGGCGATTGCGCGCTTGCGCGCTTGCCACGATCTCGTCCGCCGTCGTGGAAGAAGGCTCCACTTCTTCCTCGTCACCTTGGCCGGCACCACCCTCCCGAGCGAGTGAGGAGCTTCCGCCATGGTGACGGTCCCGGAGGATGTGATCATCATCGCTGACGACCTTGAGGCGACCTATCGCCTCCTCGATCGACATCGTGGAGAGGTCCAGCAGAGACCGGATCGACCGAGCCATCCGCTTGTACTTCTGGGGACGCAATGAAAGAGCTTCTCGGCGCCTCTCTCGCCAGGTGTCGCCGCCGAATCTTTACCAACTTCGCAGCAGAGTGTTGAGACGGAGAGCAAAGTCATCAACGCCCTCTCGGCTTGAAGGCCGTGGTCTCCCACTCCGCGCGGCGCTCGCAGCAGTGGACTTGCGCGCGCGGCCGCCTGCCGTCGCGTCGCAGCCGATGGCGCCCCAAGCCTCTGGCGATCTTCTTGTTGGAGAGCGAATCGCATCTCGCGGATCGCATGATGAGGGCATCCAGCGCCGCCGATCCCGGTCGTAGTCGACGCCGCCGCACGGCCGCCTCCGCATGTGCCGCACCGAGCCTCACCTTCATCACCGTGGCCCACTCGGCGAGTTGGCTTTGGCGAGGGTAGGCCACCCACGCCGGCCGGCGTCCCCGACAACACTGAACCCGTGGTAACCACTTCGCACGGCCCGGAGAGAGCCACGCCGCTCGTGGAAGGCCACGTTCTCTATCGACCGTCTCGCCGCCGTTGTCGCGGCGCGCTTCTCCGAGAGCGCCCGCCGAGCGCCTCTCCAGAGCGCCACCGCCGCGCGCGCCTCCAGAGCGCCACCGCCGGCGTGCCTCCCAGAGCGCCATCGCGCACCGCGCCGTCGATCGCCGCCAGCTCGTGGCGTCGCGCGGCTACCCATCGCGCTTCGCCGCCATGGCCGCCTCTCCTCCGGGGCTCGGCTCAAAGTCCGCGTCGGCGCTGCCATCGCAGCGAGATGGAGCTGCTGCTGCCGCCGCGGCAGACCTTGACCTCTGCGCTGCGCCGACGCGCCGACATCTGCCGCCATCGCGCCACTCCGCTTCGCCGCCGCCGCCGCCTCCGCCGCCGGCCTCGACGCTTCTTTCGCCGCTGCCGCTCTGCCGCCGCTCTGCCGCTTGCTGCGCTAGCTCGCCGCCGTAACGCCGCTTGCTCGAGGCGATCAACGCCGATCGCTTCATGGACATGGCGCGCACGGGGGTGTTGCGTGGAGAGGTCGCCGACGAAGCCGCCGCCTCTCCGAGAGTGGCGTGGGCAATGAGCTGCTGCTGCTCTGCGGCCGGGCCGCGAGACCGGAGAAGGAGATGAGCAGAGATGCTCAGGCTACAGATACACAAGCTCGATACCACTTGTTAGTCGGACTCTTACTATTGGTGATAGCAAGATCCTTACTCTCATGGAGAGGATGACACTTGGAGACGGGCAATTTTTCTTGTATATTTCTCTTCACAATGCCATGCCAACCGAGGGTTGGGGATACATATTTATAGGGCTAAACACCAAGCATATGCCAAGATATGCAGAGCATATGCCAAGCATATGCTAGTCTAGGATGCTCATCCTAGATGCTCTGTCCTCTATGTCCTCTAAGATGCTAAAGCAAAGATGTTTGCCCTAGATGCTAGTCAAAAGCTAGTCTAAGATGCTAAAGCAAAAGCAAAGCTAGTCTAAGATGCTAAAGCAAAAGCAAAGCAAAAAGAAGCCGACACACAAAAAGCCGATACGCAGACTTATCCATCATCGACCTCTGCTCTCCGGGTTTGCCACTTTACCGCTACCACCGCCACCTTCACCGCTTCCACTGCCGCTCTCGCCACGACAAGAACGCCATCTCCGTCGACAATCAGCAAGATCGTCTGGATCTGGCCATCTTCATCGTCGACCTTTCCTCATCACCGTTGAGTGCGTCTTAGCTACTGTGGCCTTCCTTACCGATGGCGGCGGCCTCTTCACCGACGGCGACTCCAGCGGCGACCTCAATTGCGCCAAAATCGAGCTCCATCATCGTCACCGGCCATTGCCAACCTCCATTCATCTTGGCAGTGGCGGGGAGTAGGTAGAGGTAGCAGCATGACAAAAGCAGAAGTCGGCCCTTTGCTTAATCACCGGCCATCGTCACCTCTTTGTATCACTGGATAGCAACCCTTGTTGTTGGTCATTTCTTGAGGGTGGATCTTGGTTACTCTTTTGGGCCGTGGAAGTAGGCTGTTGTGTGTTGTGAGCTGTCGCAATTTGTTGCTGCTTGGTGCCTGTGTGATCACTGCTGCTGCTAGTATGCTAAGTCTATTTTCCTTTGATTTCCATCGAGTCCATGTAAGTCCACTGCATGTCTCTTTGAGTTTGTTGAAGCGTTGCCAGTCCATCATATCCTTTGTCGACCAGTCAATTGCTTCTTCCTTTTCGGGTTGCCGCGATCCGTCCATTGGATCGAGTGCAGTCACCCTCATCATCGTTGTTGATATGACTTTGCTCGCTTGGTCCTCTCTTGTGGCTATCTTGCTATATTTCTTCGCATCATTGCGACTCTTGACCAATGGCCTTCTTTGTCGTCGTCATCAATTGTCTCTTTGTCTTTGTTTTCGTCGGGCGCCAGATTCGACATCGTCACCTCACTTCTTGGGTGGGCGGATCTGGTTTGTGTCTTCGTCTTTATCTCTCTCTTCACCGGCTTGATTTGTCACCTCTCTCTATTTCTGTCGGTTTCAACATCTCCAAATCAAGACATTCGTGTGTGAAGAGCCGAAGGACAATTTTTGTTCAAGAGTTGCATGCTTCGACGACATCTTCAAGCCTGGACTTCAGATTTATCTTTTATTTTAGTGTTGTCCTCTTCAAACTCAATGCTATTGCATACACATTGAGTTTAAGTGGGGGTGTTAAGGGTAGTAGTGTAATAGTCATGTAAGTGTTAGGGGTAGTTATGTAATAAGGTTTCTCTTGTACACTATATATTGCCTCTTGGGCTCTTGCAATAGAACGAACATTTCAGCCCCCATTCCTCTCAAAATCTAGCCCCATTCCTCTCTTTTCTCCCAAAATCTAACAAGTCCAAAAATACATGTGTTTATTGACACAAAATTGATACTGTTATATTTGTATTTGACAGTTTTTTCATCTGATCATGGTTATGTAGTTATAACAATATGTCGTAAGAAATTAATGGTCAAACTTTAATCCTGAAGACCCTGCCAGGTCAAACGACGCCTAAAAAATCAACGGTGGAAGTAATAGAAATGGCTCCTTGTTGATTGACACACTTAAAGTGTATTCTCTCATTGTTTTACATTTGGATGTGTTGTGGAATCAAGTTAGCTATACTGCTGCAGAGAATCCTTACCAATTCTCGTAAAACACTAAAATACTGCAATGCCAGAAGCAGCCCAAGTAACATGCGATTACGTAACTTTTAGCATAGTTGTTAATAGGTGTCTAGACGATCTGTTGTATCTTGGCAAATGTTTTGGATACATGATTACATCATATTCCATTGAGTTCTGTTAACCTTTATTCTTCCACTTAAGGCATATGAGGGCTTGTTCAGTGTCCACGTTCATGTAAAAGACATAGAAACTTGTGGATATCATCGACATGTTATGATTTTCTCCTTGCTTTTTAAACAATGTTGTATAATAGGAGTTACTATTTATGGTGGGCCTCTTGCGCATAAAATATCGGGGTTCCCAAAAGCAGATTCATTTCGTCATGAGTATAGTTCTATGGCCTGCACAGTTGAATTTGTTGATGATGTACAATCGGCAATTGACCATATACATCGTTATGGAAGGTACCTAAGAATTATTCTGTAGTCTATCTCCCTCTTATCCAATTCTTAAAAACTGAGATTTAGGTGAACTAAATTCTCATTGTTTTGTCTTCTCTTTCAGTGCACATACAGATTGTATTGTCACTACAGATGATAAAGTAGCAGGCACTTTTCTCGTCAAGTCGATAGGTATTTTAAAACAACTTATTTTTGTATTCAATTTTCGCTGTTGGACAATTTGTGGTAACATATGCTTTATTCAGTTTATTTCTCCTATTGCTGTGGACAAAGTTTTACTCTGATACTCTATGATGATTAGGTGTCTAACAAGTGCTTGCTTCTAAAATTTCAACAGTGCTGCTGTATTCCATAATGCAAGTACACGATTCTCTGATGGGGCTCGTTTTGGACTGGGTGCTGAGGTACTTCCAACTTTATATGTTGTTTTAGTGATTGTTTACCTTTTTGTTTTTATCTCTGAACCTTTGGAATATTTTGTATAGGTTGGCATAAGTACAGGGCGTATACATGCCCGTGGACCTGTGGGTGTTGAAGGTCTCTTAACTACACGATGGTATGTGGCTATCGATTTAGTCCTCCAATTATTTGTCCATTCCCATATTTCCTGCTATTGCATAACCCAACCAGCCAAACTTTGGAGATAAATACAATATGGACCATTTCATTTATTCACTAAGCAGGCAAATATGGAATATATTGGCTATTGGACACTAAAGACCTAAAATTTAGTTTTGAATTGTTTATCTATTGTAAGTTGATGTGATCGGTCAGTTCTAGAATAATGTAAGAATATGTGGATTTGAATATTTGTGCTTTCCAAATTTGACAATCTGGTACAAATTTAGGGGACTGCAAATGTGAATGGCATGCTGATTCGAATGGACTAGAACATAGAATCATCTGACAAATAAATCATAAATTTATTGCATTCAGGTTTTAATCCCATTCACGGGATACTACATCTACATGCCCCACCCTTGCCCTATTATTGTTGGCTAAAATCTGTATAGTATTTTATAGACTAGTTAGTGGGTTTTGTATTGAGAGGTCACACTGAGCATTCTATATTTTCGTAGATATCCTAATTAATTTTTAAAATATCCCATATGTAGCATTCCCTTTTGTGGTTGCTGTACTATGCTATGCTACTCTATGGAATCTAAATAGTTATGAGAATCTTTGCTAGTTTAAGTAATATTTTGCTATTATAGCTGAAAATGCTTTCAACTACATGTAATATCCAAAAGTAGAAAAAAAACAAGTGCGTTGAAAAAGCAACCACAATGCCATACGGATCCATGGTCTAGAATCAAGAGCATGTGGTTTATCAATTCATCATCTAAACTTTTGTTAGGAACGTTATCATGTAAACTTCATGTTTCAGTCTGCAATCTTATGAGACTTATTAATTTCCTCATGAGCATTAGAATAAGAAACCATGATCATCCTGAATACCTTGCCTCTCAATCTCATGTATAGTCAACAGATGACAGTAATGAACAATCATACAGCTAAAATAAACATTTCATTGATTCAATCAATCAAATAGCTTCGTGGATAGCAAAAGATCTGTATATCCCCATTGATGCAAGATCTTTCATTACCTGTTTTCATTACAGGTAATATATAAAAATTTTACTGGATGATCAATGTTGATTGTAGGATCTTACGAGGAACGGGCAAGTGGTGAATGGTGACAAGGATATCGCATACACCCATAAGAATATTCCTTTGCAATGAGGTTTTCTCCTGAACTCATGTTCAAGTTTTCTCTCATGTTTACCTATTCAATTGACTGATACTTCAATCAACTGAGGTGTCCATTTGCAAGTTTATATAATAAAGCACAGTTTTGGATATTATCATATGGTGCTATATGGTTCTATTACATTTTGTTTATATTGTAGAGCATGATGATCTGATCTTAAGCAACTATTCAGGACATTGCTTGGCCCGATCAGGATTCCGTGAATACCCTGTGAAGTTTGATAGTGTCATCAGACTACAAGAAAAAGACGGCGAATCTTGTCAAGATTGAGTGGGCGTTGAATCAATTTATTGCATTGTTCGGTCATTGTGTACAAACCATCTTATTGCCGCCTTTTGGTAGATCATTTTGTATGAGTTGGAGGCCTCGCTTCTCCAATGTGATAATAAAGCAAAGCAGTGCTAGGAGTAAGAACTAATGTACTGATACACTATGTTGCTTGAAACGAGTGATTCAGTAATATCTGTGATTGCACGGTGTACTGTTGGTTATTTCTACACTTTTTTCTACCATGGCAGCCAGACTATCGTGGAATAGACCTGAACTTGGCTGTGCTTTTTTTGGACCGGCCCGAGGCCCGGTCGGCATGACACGGTTTAGGCACACCACACCACATGGTGGGTTGGGTTGGGTCTAAGAATACGGTCTGTCAAGCGGCATGACACGGTCAGTTGGGTCGTATTTGAGCCGACGTGGCATGAAATAGGCCTAGCTTTCCTGTTCTAGCCCAATCCCTCCCCCACCTCGGTCTGGTCCAACCAATCACTCCCCCCATCACCTTGCCTGGCCCAACATCCCTCCCGACCTCCCCCGACCCCCATCTCTTTTCCCGAGCCTCGGCTCCTAAATTTTAATCCCTAATCCATTCCCTAATTCCCTCCTCCGCCTCTAGTCGCCTCCTCTCCACGCGCTCACGATCGCCGCCTCCCTTCCTAGGCCCTGTCGACTCCCCCTTCTTCCACTCCTCCAGCCGCCTCCCTCCCTCTCCCTCCCCACGTGTCGTTGCCCTCCCTCCAGTCGCCTCCTCTCCTCCCTCCACACTCGCCACGCCCGAGCCTCGCCGACACTCCCTTCGCTGCTGCTGCCGCCACCACCACCTCCTCGTCGCCGTCCTTCTCACTCCCTTCGCAAGCGCGCGACGCAGCTGAGGTGGGCGGAGTTTTTTTTGTCGGCGTCCAGGAGGAGGCCATGGCGAGGGGGGAGCGGGCGTGGATGGCGGAGGTGGCACATGGATGTCTTTGTCTTCCTGGGCGGCGACGGTTGTCGTCTTCTCGGACGTCTTCGTCAATGTCATTGCGTCGCTCAAGAGGCCGGGCCTGGGCCAGCACGTCACAGTGGCGATCCGTCGTGCCTGGGCCTTGCCGGAGGCGAGTCGTGCCGTGTCGTCACGGCACGACGAGGTGGCCATGCCCGCCGGCACGACACAACACGGCTCGAAGCCTGTCGTGCCTGTGCCATGCCAGCACAGTAGGCCCGACTCCCAGCTCTATTGTGGAAGCAAATCTTTCCCTAAATTTGGAGCCACCTTTTTGTTGCATCTCTTACCCCCGGAAGTTAGATATGATTTCACTATACCACAGCAAATTACATATATTACCATCAATTAAAGTTTATTTGCTTGATTGATATGCTCGTTTATTTGCCGTACTGAGCATGACGGGAACTCTGGTTAATGACATCCGAAGCACGACACATCTTTCAGTGTTTTCTGGAAACACCAGCCTAATTATAATCACCTTCGCAACTTAACATTAGGGCTGTTACACAGACTGCTCCAATAAGCAATGATCAACCGGAATTTTTATCAGGTGACCCTGGATCATTTTCCACAACACAAGCATAGAAACTGCTACACAATCAGCACCGGAAGTTTTCTTCGGGCGTGTTCTTGGGTCAACTTCTGCAGCACGAGCAAGCTCGATACATGCATCTTGATGAATGGTACCATCATCAATCGATCATGCAACCGGCGGCCAGTGCACGGGGTCCTTGGACGTGTCGAGGGACGTCGGTGGTATCCACTGCCAGAATGCGGCCGACGGCGGGTAGCTGGTGGTGAACGGGACGAACTTGCCGGTCTGCGCAAACGCCGCGGGGTGGAACGACGGTGCGGCGGCGGGGTGCGGGATGAACGGCGTCGGAGCAGCTGCAGCGCTGACGCCCTTGAGCATTTGTTCCAGCCTCTCCCTCTCGGCCTTCAGCCTCGTCTTCTCGTCTCGCAGCTCCGACTTCTCAGCCTGCAGCACATTGAACCATACGATCTCTGAACTTAGCTTTGCTGACGAATGGTATCCAGGCGAGTCAATTGGGTGCAATGCGTTATTACCTTGAGGCTCTTGATGGAGTCATGGAGTGACTCATTTGATTTATTGAGCTTCTGAGCCTCAGCACGCAGCTGGCCCAGGAGACGAGCAGCGTCGCTTAGGATGGCGACCTTGTCGGCCTTCGGCGGCTTCCCGGGTTCCATGACGGCGCAGAGCTCATTGAACCTGGAGTGTTACATCACAGGGGATGGATCATAGCTCGTCAGATTATGGTGTGGCAAATGCTGAACATGTCTACCACTGAAGCAATGGGAGACTGGTATTGGTCAGTTATAGAGCTGAAATTCTGAACTCTGAAACATGCCTTTCGTTTAGCCTGTCTCGCCGGAGCTTCTCGCGGCAAGCCTTGGTGCCGGGTGGCGCGCTCGACTCTGGCCGGGATCTGACGATAGAAAAAAAAATGTCAAATTAGGCTCGTGGATTCCAGCTCAATAGAATTGGTCCTAAAGTTTGTGAATTGTGATGGAATTTAGCATCAGTGATTAGGACGTTTCCAGAAATTGTGATAACTCTGGCCGTCGACTTTAAGCTGAAAACCGGGCTGTAAACCATGAATTGGCACAGGGAGAAGATAGGCACGACTCAAATATAGTTGCCAATGTGGAGTCTGATTACGAGACACCTATTTGTCAACTTATTTCTTATACTCAAACTTGTCTGCAAATAATACTGCATCTTTCTATGCATACAAACGCTATCTTTCTTCTCAATCAAATCTGAGAACTTGCTAACTAATAGGGCAGAATAACTCGAGCAGAACCGCAGAAGGCCATACAAACAAGCAATTACAATACAACCACAATCATGTCACAACGTCTCCTTGACGTGTAAACCAGCAAACTTAGATGTTAAATAGAAAGAAAGAGAGAGAAGAGGAAAAATATTACCTTTTCTTGGAGCCGGCGTTGTCCTGGCCACCGTCCTCTCTTCTGGGAACATCAAACCCCAATATCACGCTGCAAAATCATACAATCCAATACAATCAAACACACCATACACCAACAGTACCAAGTACTGAAAAACAACAACGCATCAAGAAACGAACCATCCAAATCTCCACAAAGTATAGCAGAATCGACCAAGAAGATAATCACCTGTTGACGGCCGGGTCGTCCACCATGTAGATGAAGTCCGACCCCTGGATCTCCTCCTCCACGAGGCCGTAGTCCAGGAGCCACCCGTTCTGCCCCCCGCAGCTCATCGCAGCCAAGAAAACCGCGCAAGAACTCACACCTACGCCCAACCCGAAGCGCAGGAGATCTTTCAGGGGATCGTTCGTGGGGAGGGCACGAGCCGGGAGGAGGCGAGATCGGGACGCCTTCTTGTTTCCTTGCCTGAAATGGACGGATGATTGATTAATCAATCCACCGGGCGCCCCGCCTTTGGCGCGACTAAAACAACACGCAACATGGCGTCGTGGTCTGGCTTTTGGCGAATAAAATACGCGGGGGACGTTGGGTGCGTGCGAAAGGGCGGGCCAATGCGGTTGCTTATGCTACGCCGGATGGTTCCCATGGAATCGCTATTTTAATCGGTCGAGGTTGGGTGGGTGCGTCTTTATTCCGTGCTCCGCACTGCTGATTCGCTCTTCGGTGGTGCGTGCGTGCATGCGTGCCTGGCTATTTTTTTCTTCGTTTTTTTGGTGGGGCTGACGAGCATTCGTGGAGTCAAGCGGAGTCACGTGGCCATGTCTTGCGAATTCAGACGGTGGTACAGGCAGATGGCTATAGCGACGTGGCTTTGGACCCTTTGATCCGTCCAAATCGGAAGATGGATGCCCTATATTGACCCGCCCTATCCATCCCTAGCGGCCACACTGTGTGTTCAATGGATTAATTGCTATAGCGCCGTTAGAGCATATACAGTGCAGGTATACAGAGAAAGTGCTTAGCAAATAAAAATTGATTTTTCTTGCTATGCTTATATTATAGCATCGATACTTAAGTAGGCACTGATGCTTAACAGATGTTTATGTATATAACTATATTTAATTAATAGATAATACAACATCTAAGCACATACAAAAAAATATACTTGTATTGAAGGAAATGAATTTTTCGTAGGCGTTCTTGATGTAACTATATTCTCTCTCTTTAAGCACTTGTATATAAACATCTTGTTCGTGGTAGAAAAATCCAATAACAAACCACTAGTTTTGTTTCGTTCTCGCTCTCAAATAGGGAATGATCGCTGATGCTACGGCTCAGCGGTGATCTTACAGGGGCCTGTAGTGCTTTTGACTTGGAGTTGCTTTCATTTTTAAGTAGATTTAACTCCATTCAAACATGGAGTATTTCACCTTGGATAGTTTTTTTCTTCACGAAAGTACAATGCTGTTGTGAAAAAGTAACTGAAAAGAACGCCGAAAGAACTTCGTCCACCTATGCAGATATTTTCCATTATCTAAAAAAATGAGATCTTTTTCGCCTTTCGTTGCTCTTCTCAAGTTAGGAGAATCCCATCATCCCTCGAAGAGTTGAAATAGAAAAAGGTTTTGTTCGAACAAGATAGCAATAGATGCTTGCAAAAATGGTCTTTAAATCCAAAGTAATGATCTTGTAACTTGCTTGGTGCCACATTTGATCCAAAATGGGGTATCTATTTTGCAATATGTAGATGATATCATTTTGTTGATGGGAGATGATTTAGAAAAATCTAGAAACATGAAACTGATTTTATACATGTATGAAATTATTTCTGGGTTAAAAATCAACTTCCAAAACAGTGAAAATTTGATGATAAGAGATAAAGAAGAGGAAATTATTCAATATTTTGAATGTTTAATCATGCAAATTGGTAATCGCCCTTTGAGCGATTGGAACTGGATATTTGGGGATTCCAATATTTTGAATGTTTAGTTGGTAACCCCCTTCGATATTTGGGGGTCCCTGTGAGTAGTCCCAGAATACATGTGGCTGATTTGGGGTGATTTGGAAGATCGAAACAGCTTAAAAGATTAGATGGATGGTAGAGTGGGTCTCTGTTGGGACCCGAATCTGTAATCTGGAACCCTCTGTGTTGACATCACTAGTTGCTAGTTCCCACAGTTACATCGTTAAATATCAAACATATATCTCGTAAATGTAAAACTATTGCATAATAAAAAAAACGTAAATATACTTTACGACTTTTGACTTGCAAAACGACTGGTCAGGCCAAATACCTTTAAAAGAACAATAGCGGAAGCGAAATTACAACGTAACAGGTGGGACCAACAGGATATGCCCACAGGCAGTCAACTGGGACTCGTGATCTAGTTTTTGGCTTTCTCGATTTCCAATCTTGACGATCACGATTAAGTGCCATAGAGTCTTCTTCATTATCCCTTAGTGAATGGTAATATTGAGCGAGTGTGAGTACACAGTCGTACTCCGTGAACTAACACACATAATGCAGTTATAATATATGCAAGGCTAATCAAATGACTGACTTATGGTTCTTTTATTTGCATAAAACCACTATTGGAATAGATATCGTAGTAGACAAATCGTGAGACTTAGCATATTGAATAAACCAATTTTTAGTGCAATTGAGTGTTTTTGTATAATAATAGCGAATGTTCCATCCACCTACTAGTGAAGAACAGTACCCGAAGGTTTCATCCATTCACACATAGATATCAGTTCCATTCATCTCATATTATATCATTTTCTAGGCTGCAACCACCCAGCAATTCCGGGCGGAATACTCTTGGTGATTCTGGGTTGAATGCCTCTGGTAACTCTAAGGCTGCAACCACCCAGCAATTTTTAGGTGCAACCACCTGACTCCGTAGGCCGCACAACCCTCGAACCCCAGGCGCACCACCCTTGAGCTCCAGGGCGCATCCCCCCGCTAATCCTAGGTTGCATCTGATCGTGAATCCTAGGCCACATTCCTCTTGCGAATCCCACGACTGCATACACCCGATGCCTTCCACTAGCTATCATCAGGACAAAACAAATCATCGGGCTCCAACCCAGCTTTTCATTCCACCCACAAATCGTTTTGCAAAATTTAAATCAAGCAAGTTCTCGGCATCACCCATGACCATGGGCACAATTATTTGGACAGTTTTATACTATGCAGAGGTTGCACAACTTTACCCATAAGAGACAATCATCTTATAATATCAACACACTACCGTAGGCGCGAGACTAAGAAAATCTTCATAGAGCCTTTACAATGCCTCCACCCCTGTTGGTGATATGCCCTAGAGGCAATCATAGAGATAATTATATCACGTCTATGTTTATGAGTTATTGAATAAATGCTATTCTATTCCTTGAATGAATCATTGGTTATAAATATTGACAAGTATATGACTTGTTGGTGAAGCTCTTTAACTTATATGATGTCGTTCTAAATGGTATCCCTGGTCGGATGTCACTGGTCGGAACACTAGTGACTCTACAACCAGCATATGTATTGATTGATGACTATATTTCACTAGTCATGAATAATATGGGGATATCGAATCAATAATGTGAACGCATGTTAGAGAATATGGGGTTGGATAGACCCACCTTGAGACACTATTGAGATTGCTACGATTCTATATGTCATTAGTTGGTCTCAAGCAATGATGATGTATAATCCTTAGACCTGAGATCAGCATGGTTTTCTACATGTGTAATAGCACTCTTAGGGGTTGCCAATAACTGGGTAGTTATAAAGATAGCTTTCGGGTATGTTATGAAACATGCAAAGGAATGTGACTGGTCGGATATAGGATTTGCCCCCTCCTAATATAACAGGAGAGATGTCTCTGAACCCCTCGAAGTGGTCGAATAAAGAAAGTGCATGACCATGCTACTGGTGGTCGAAGAGTTCGACCACATAAGGTTATTCGACACTCGATCGAGAAAGTATTGAACAGTCTATGGATGACAAATATCTCACCTAGAGTTCAAACCAGATATCGTGAGGCAAGAGAGAATACACAAGTAGGTCGCTTAGTTCGATCAGTTACAGACTGATCATATGGAGATACGAGCTGATCATAGACTGGTCGAACATAATCACAGAGTGGTCAAAACCTAGTCATAAGGAGTTACGTACTGGTCGTGACCAAATATGAACTGGTCGTATAGAGATAGGACCTGGTCATAAGTGATGAAGACCTGGTTGTAGATCATATTGCATTAAGGTTCAATCGATATAATCCGTGTATATTTAGGAATCGTTATTTTCTGCTAGGAGCCACTAACGACTCGTGATCGGAAAGGAGTTTCTGAGTTACAACCGAACTACGCATGAGCCTAACGGGTCACACACTTAATGGGTTGGAACAAAACGTGTTCAGATAGGATCCGTCATGGACACTATATAAGAAGATGCTTGAGGCTGTTGGGATGTAGGACAGGCGAGAGACGTGAGTTGCTCCACTGAAACCCTAGCCGCCATCTTCCTGAGAGCCCCGCCGTGCGACTTGGTGCTAGTACACCGGCATACGATTGTTCCTTCCCTGGACGTGTGGATACCGTAGAGGCGCTACTGCGGTTGCTGTTGCGCTTGAGGATGATCCGCGATCTTCACAAGGAACATTGGAGGTTGCTAGGGGAGACGATCGACTACGACCACTTCATTGATGCGCTCTTCGTTGGACTAGGTTGCTCTGACTCTTCTTCCGCTGCACTGCGCGTCTGGTGGTAATGATCTGTGATCATCTACTTGCTTGGCTTCCTGGTTTACGTGGTAGAATTTTTAAATTGTTGCTATCGTAGCCTACCGTATCCCTTCAACCCCAACGCAATCCCACCCGCTAAGGTTTCATCGCCTTTGGGTTACCACCCTCTGGAGGCCCCGTCTTGCGCCGTTGTGGTTTTTCTGTGCATTATAGCCACGCCACATTCGCGGGATGATGAAGCAACGCTGAGGCGAAGCAAATTAGTGAGCCAGGTTATGCACATGGTAGACTTGTGGTTGCACTGTTAGCGCACGAGAGGTCATCACCGGAACCGGTCCTTAATCGACTTGGCGGTTGTTCCCCATACCCATCTCGCATACTTCTATACTCATCCGCCATGTTTTCCATCCGCCTAAGTCTAAAAACAGTTTTGATTTTCGTTTTTAAATTCATTTCTTGTTTCAACATATCAGCCATGCTCCATCCTCAATTGCCTAAATCCAGTCTTTGTAGTTTGAAAATGATATCGGGGCAAATTAATGCCCACATATCAATGTATCTAAGCAAGGCTAAGTATGGTACTTAGATATAGACCTAGTAACTGGTTATGTATACCATTATTCCTAGGGTGACAAAGGGTAGTGTCTAAGTTCAAGGATTGGAACTTTATATTCAATTAACATCAAGGTGTTTACTATAAGCTAACATAATTATATAAATCATAGCGGCGTAATTTCATAATTTAAAATAATATAAATTGCATTGAAATATAGGTACAACATGATCAAAGTATTGACTCGCCTTGCTCAATGTTCTGATAACTTTGGTCTTGTTCTTGCTTTGATCCGAACTTCCACTCTTCCATGACTTCAGATTCTAATTACATAGAATATGGTTGAACCAAACCCAAGAACATTTTAAAACAATTATATGAAGTCCAATAAACTCAAAGGCACTTGAAATAAAAGGAAATACCGCAGACGAAAGTAAATAAACCCAAGAGTGTTTGAAGCAGGAAATACTTCAAACGAAACTGAATATATCCAATGACATTTCGAACGAAGGAAATACTCCACATGAAATTAAATACACCCAAGGGAACTTGATGAAGGAAATACTTCAGATGAAATTAAGTACATCTGAGGGTATTTTGAAAGAAGGAAATACTTAGACAGACGTAGATGACCCAAGAGTGTTTGATGAAGGAAATACATCAGACGAAATGAAATATATCCAATGGTATTTTGAAAGAAGGAAATACTTGAAACAAAGGTGGATAAATCTTAAGAGTGTTTGACGAAGGAAATACTTCAAACAAAATTAGATAACCCTAGGGTGGTTGTTGAAGGAAATATTTTTGACGAAATATATCCAAGGGTATTTCGAAAGAAGGAAATACTTCAGACAAAAGTAGATAATCCAAGGGTGGTTTGACTTTTTGATGGGCTTAGGATGAGGGAGTTATCTGACTCGGAGTTAGGATGAGAGGGATCGAGTTCTCGGAATGTTTGTTGGGGGAAAAGAATTATGAACAAATGGGGGAGAGGATATTCACAGGAATATTCCTCTTGAGTTGTTTGGATGGGAGCGATCATCTTATTATGTAGGATTCACTGATCCTTATTCGTGTTACAAATTGTGCTCCTATCGGTAGCGGATGTCAATGTGTGATGGATAGGATCGTCTTGACCCTGATTGGTTGATGTATCACTATCATCCCCTAGAGAATACCTTATCGCTACTCCCACGTGGGGCCTAGTTGATTTAATGATTTCTTTTGTTATTACTTCCTATTTATTAAGGAAGTTCCATGAAAGTCAGGTGATGTCTATGTGTAGGTGCGAGGGTTCGCACATGATAAATATAAGTCTCACCGACACGTAAGGTCTAGTTTACTTACTGGTTTTCTTTATTATTATTTTTATTTATCAAGGAAGTTCCATGATCCTTAGCTAGGACTTGCGTATGGTTGCGATGGGCCCCATACGAAGGAGATGGTTTTAACTGGCACATGAGATCTAATTTATTTTATGATTTTTCTTATCAATTTATATTTATCAAGGAAGTTTCATGAGTTAGGTGTAACCTCCAAGTTTTAGCTAGACACCAACCTTACAATTTAATCAGTGGTGCCTACGGGTCTAAGTTCATTATTGAGGTGATCTTTACTTTATTATAATTATCTGGATTATTATTACTAGCATGAAGCCACATCATAGCTATTGCTAGTTTTCATGACTATCTAATAGTACTAATAAACTTACATACCATGAATTTCTATTTTAGCTTCTAGTTCCAATTAAAACCTAGTTGCGTGTGAGGCGTAATTTTCCTATCATGGTTTTAGTTAGCTTGGACCTATTGAACACCTTAATCTTCAAATGGACAGTTGCTAATGGCCTAGGGTTAAGCGATCACCTACATATTCCTTATATTCATATAACTAACTCTTATCGAGGTGCAACCTTATGGTTTGACACTATCTCTAGTTAAATTCTCTTGTCTACTTAAAATATTAGTGTCACATTAACTAACTTTAATAAGATTTTATCCCTACTACATTTTATTTGGCATGTTAAACTAATACACCCTTATGCTAAGGGATCCAAGGTCTATCAGTTGGTGATACACTAATTATCCATGGCTATCATATAGCACTAATAAGATTTGGTCAACCTCTTAATTAAGTGGGCCCAAGATGCATTTGAAATATTTAGCAACATGCTTGTGTCTAACTTAATTACTCAGCCACTTTTAGTTATTAGTGGGGCTCAATTGTCATGTGAACAATTGTATTAAAGTATTTTAATTAAACTCTAAAGTTTAAGCTTTTGGTGTAGTTAGGTACGGTTTGAATTTAGATGAATTTATAAACAAGAATCATTGAATTTGGATTTAAAACGAAAGAGGACGGGCTCTCCAAACTTTTAAATCCAAAATAATTCTTAAAATCATTAAAGGAGAGATAATACTCTCACTGACAAGTGGGGTCCACTAGTTTTTATTTTCTTTTTGATTTATTCCTTAATTAGAAAATTCTATTGTGACTGATATTTAATTTATTTTTTGGTTTATCTTCTAAATGGAAATTACTATAGTGACTGATAGGTGGGCCACGATCAACGTAGACCTGGTCCATGGAATAGTACATGGGACGAGGGCCCTCAAGTTAGTGGTATAGCTGCATGGACCATGTCTACAGTGATTCTTAGAGGGTGGGCCCATATGTCATTAGCTCAGGGTTCAAATCAGCCCCTAATTATATTTTTAGAACGACATCGGGCCTACATGTCATACTAATATTAACATGATTTAATTAAAACTAAGTGCATTATTAACTTAACTTAATTAAATCATTAGTGCTAATGATGTTACTACAGTGCTTCTTCCTCTCTTGTACGAAATAGAGGAGGCGGTCGGCGCCGATCTGCCCGAGCTCGGCGCCGGTGAGCGGGGCCTCGCCTGGGATTGGTGAGCTCCAAAATGGAACCCCGTGACCACGACAATCCTATTGGTGGCAATGGTGTGGGTGGAGGTGGCCCATGGCGGTGGCGCAGTTACGTGGAGTGGTGACGATGCTCGGGTCTATGGCGATAGCGGTAAGGTAGTGGCCTCCTATGGAATTTAACAGGCGCTCGGGCATCTAATAGTTGAGGAGAACTCACTGGTATGGTTGGCGAGGGCAGAGATGAGTTGGTGTCGGTCAGCGACGATGACCCAAGGCAGCGCAGTGAAGTTCACGGGGCGATGGCGACCTGGGGAAAGGCGGTCGGAGTTAGGGGGTGAGGAAAGACTAAGGATAGTCTAAGGATGCTCTAGGCGGAGCGAATTGAAGGGAGGCTCACCGGAGTGAGAATGGCGCCGTCGCCGCCGCCTTTGGTCGGGCGCGAGGAAGATTAAGTCATTGGCGAGTTGCGGCCAAGGAAACCCAGAATCAACTGAGGGGAAATGTGGAGGGTGCTCGAGAACACGAGATGACACAAAAAGGGATGAAAGGAGCTCACCGTGTCGGCCAGAATGGCGATATGAAGGCCGCGGTCATGAATGGGAGGAGGGGGAAGATGACGTGTTCCTAGTGCTCCTACTTAGGGAAGTTGAACTAGAGGTGAGAGATGGGTTAAGGGGGCCGAGGTGGTGTTGGAGGGCATGATGGTGGCGGTTGGAGCTCACTAGGGCAACGACGAGTGCTTCCTAGCAGCTTTGTTTGCGAGGTGGAAGAGAATGGCATGGGGAGATGAGTGGGAATGCAAGAGGAAGATGAGGGGGCCGAGACGCGACTTAAATAGGGAGGAGTGCGAGGTTGAAGGTGGGGCTGTGCGTGGCAACGTGAGCATAGCAGCGTGATAGGGCAGGCGAGAGGTGATGGGCAACGACGTGACGCGAAAAAGAGCAGGTCTTCGGGGCGGTAGTTGGGCGAGGACGATGGTGACGCGGGCGGTGGCGTGGTTGTAGTGGCAACAACAAGATGGGAGTGGGTGGTGCAGCGTGGCGCTAGTTGCATCTGTCGGGCACACTAAGAAGAGGAGGGGAGAAGAAGGACGAGCCAGGCGATACCGAGCCAGGGGATGTTGGTGATATGCCCTAGAGACAATCATAGAGATGATTGTATCATGTCTATATTTATGAGTTATAGAATAAATGTTATTATATTCCTTGAATGAATTATCATTTATAAAGATTAACAAGTATGTGACTTGTTGGTGAAGCTCTTTAACTTATATGATGCCATTCTAAATGTATCCCTGGTCTGATGCCACTAGTTGGAACACTAGTGATTTATCGACCAGCACATGTATTGATTGATGTTCATGTTTCACCGATCATGGATATGGGGATATCGAATCAATAATGTGAATACATGTTAGAGAACATGGTGTTGGATTGATCCACCTTGAGATACTATTTAGATTTTTATTATTTTATGTATCATCAGTTAGTCTCAAGCAATAATGATGTATAATCCTTAGACCTAAGATCATCATGGTTTTCTACATGTGTAATTGTACAATTAGGGGTTGCCAAACGCTACTCCATAACTAGGTAGTTATAAAGGTAACTTTTGGGTTTACTATGAAACATACGAAGGGATATGATTGGCGGATATGGGATTTGTCACTTCTAACATAACAGGAGAGATATATCTGGGCCCCTCGATGTGATCGGATAAAGAAAGTGTATGTCCATGCCACTAGTGGTTAGGTCTGGAAAAATAGCTCGAGGCTCATGAGCCTGCTTTAGCTCGTCACGGCTCGGCTCGGGTTCATGAATTTTCGAGCCGAGCCGAACTTTTGGCTCGCATGAATTTTGAGCCGAGCTCGAGCCGGCTCGTGAGCTTGAGTCAAGGCCTTGACTGCCTTGCCTTATCCCTTATCTCCCTTTCGGTCTCTCTGCCTTATCCTTTTCCTTCCACACCTACGCCTCCCCATGGCCTCCTCCTCCCCACAAACTCCCGCTGCCTCCCCCACCTCCTCGCCCCGCTCGCCCAACTCCACCTCCAGCCCCGCTCGCCGCCTTCCCCTCGCCCTCGCCCTGCCCGCTACCTCCCCCTCGCCCCTGCCTGCCTCGCCTCCTCCCCCCAAACTCCCGCTGCCTCCCACTCGCCCCGCCCGCCTTGCCTCCTCCAGGCTCCACCTCTCGCCCCACTCGCTCAGCTCCACCTCCACGCCTCCACCCGCTGCCTCCTCCTCACCCTGTCCGCTGCTTCAAGCACTGCCTTCGCCTCCGCCTCCTGCGCTCCTTTTCCCTCCGACCGCCTCCCGGCCAACCTCCCCGATGAGTCGATGACATTGAGCCTGTGTGGAGTTGCGGGTGGAGGGCCTGGAGGCTGGGATGTGCCGTGCCGTGCGGGTGAGCCATGTGGCGATGGTGTAGGCCGAGGCGGTGGAGAACGTGGGGCCCTCTACTTCGCTCCCGGCGTCGGCGATGATGTCGATGTGGTCTTTGCTAAGTGGGAGGGCGCGGCGGACCAACGGTGGAGGCCCTCCTGGCTCCTGCTCTGTGAATCTTTGATCTGAATCATGTGATGCTTGCTTGTCCAATTTTATGCTTTTGCTAGTGCAATTTTGATGCGTGATTATCTGAGAATCGGGAGGAACAATTTTGATGCGTGATTGTCTGGGAACTAGGAGGCTCGCGAGCCCGTTCGATCCAGCTCGAGCTTAGTTTCGAGCTGAGCCAAGCCTCTCTCCCACTTGTTACCGAAACGAGCCGAGCCGAGCTCACTGTTCATCCGAGCCCAAACGAGCCTGGCTTGAGCTGGCTCGGCTCGGCACGTTTCCACCCCTACTAGCTAGTGGTCGAAGAGTCGACCACATGAAGTTACCTGTCACTTGATCGAGAAAGTATTGAACAGTTCATGGATGACAAATTATCTCACCTGGAGTTCAACCAAATATCATGAGGTAAAGGGAGAATACACAAGCAAGTCGTTCAGTTCGACCAGATACGGACTGGTCGTATGGAGATACGAGCTGGTCGTAGACTGGTCGAACACAATCACTAACTGGTCGTAAGGAGTTACAAATTGGTTATGACTAAATATGAACTGGTCGTATAGAAATATGAGCTAGTCGTAAGTGATAAGGACCTGGTCATATATCATATTGCATTAAGGTTTGTCTGATATAATTTATATGTATTCGGGGATCGTTATGTCCTGCTAGGAACCGCTAATGACTCGTGGTCGGAAAAGAGTTTCTAAGTCGCAACTGATTACACATGAACCTACAGGATCACACACTTAACGATTTGGAACAAACGAGTTCGGATAGGATCTGTCATGGGCTCTTTATAAAAGGATGCACGAGGCTGTTGGGAAAGATGACGCGAGTTGCTCCATCGAAACCCTAGCCGCCATCTTCTCGACGAACCTAGTGCGCGCATTGGTGCTAGCACACCGGCGTACGGTGTTCCACCCCTCGACATGTGGATACCGTAGAGGCGCTGATGCGGTTGCTACTGTGCTGAACGAGGATGATCCACGACCTTCGCAAGGAACGCGATAGGTTGCTGCTAGAAGAGAGGATCGGTACCGAGGACGTTGGACGATCGACTATGACCACTTCATCGACACGCTCGATGTTGGATCAGGCTACTCCAATTCTTCTTTCGCTGCACTGTGTGTCTAGTGGTAAAAATCTATGATCTCTTGCTTGTATGACTTCTTGGTTTACGTGATAGATTTTTGAATTACCAACTAGTGTAGTCTATCCGTATCCCTTCAGGGGAAAGGAGGGGACGGGAGGAGCTGGTCCGAGGGAGGAAAAGGAGTAGGCCGACCCGAGAGGAAAAGAGAAAAAATAGAGAAAGAAAAGGAAAGGAAAGGAAAGGAAAAGAAGAGAGGTGGTTGGGCCGGTCCGGGTTTCAGCCCACACTGATATTGAAGTTTTTATTTTTCCTTTATAATTTCCTTAGTCTTAACTTTAGTTTTAAGTTCAAATTTTGGTTTGGTGATTTAAATTCAGAGGTAAACTTCTAATTTATTTTCTGGTCTCGTTGACTTAGACTAGGTTTGAATTTCGTTAATGGTTACTTGAAATTCAAACCTTGATAACATCCCGAATAAAATATAGAGGAATTCAAAGATCAAACTGATATATTTATTTTTTTAAAAAATTTCATATTTTCATGCATTTGAAATGCAAGCAAATTTTTGGGATGTTACAGTTAGGGGTGGATATCGAGGCTAGTGCTCGTCTTATCGAGCTTTTCCCAAAATTAGCATAGTTAATATTATTTTATTTGTAGTTTAGAAGTATTTTTTTAGAACCGAACTAACGAGCCAAGCCGAGCCGAGTCAGAGCGAAATTAAGTTTCATTCGAAATCGACTCATTTCAATGTTCAACCAATTAACAAGTGTAATTGGAGCAATTTTGACCGAGCCAACGAACTCCACTAACGAGCTTTTTTCCCACCCTAGTTACAGTCTCTATCCATTGTGGGGGGGGGATGTTTTAATTAATTCCAGTTTAAGTAGTGTGCCCATTTATCATATTGCAATGTATTTGTTACCCAAATATGTTCTTGATAGGATGGATAAAACCAAAAGAAGGTGTTTTTTTTTGGCAAGGTGGAGGAAGAAAAAGAAGTATCATTTAGTTAAATGGTCTCTGATTTGTAGGCCTAAGAAAAAAAAAGGAGGTTTGGTATTCAAAATCTTCACACTTTAAATTTTAGTTTGTTGTGCAAATGGTGGTGGAAATTAGAAAGTGAGGAAGGCATGTGGCAAGAAATTGTTAAAGCCAAATATATGGTAGGCAAGGTTGTTAATCACGCTATGCATAAACAAATTGATTCTCCTTGTTGAGCTGACCTACTTGAAATCAAGAATCACTACGTCAAAGGTAGATGCTTGATGGTGGGTGATGGAAAAAATATTGACTTTTGGGAAGATTGTTGGTGTGGGTCTACCCCTTTGTTGTCCAATTCAAATATCTTTATGAAATTAGCAATGATGTTTGCTGTACAGTAAATGAGATGGCCTCTCTGATGATGGAATTTATCCTTCAGAAGGTGGTTGAATGAAGAGAGATAGTGAGTTGAATCATCTTAGAGATGCTCTTGTGGCTGTTGCTTTGTCCAGTGATAATGACACTCCTACATGGAATTGGAACACTTCTGGTATGTTTTCGTGAGATCTATGTACAATCACCTTAATAACCAGTTACTTGATCATGATCTTTAATTTGCTATGGAAAGCTAAAATACCATTCAAGATTAAGATTTTTATGTGGTTAATGTGGAATAATGCCATCTTAACTAGGGATGTGTTGCTGAAGAAAAATCGGAAAGGTGATCCACATTGTAGTTTTTGTTATGAGAATGAAACAATTAAGCATATTTTCTTTGATTGTGTTGTGCCAAGTATGTCTGGGGGTAATTTGTTGTGTTTGGGGCCGATCGAAGGCCCAGTTCTTTTGATCAGTACCTACGGTGTGCAGAGTTGTACATTTCAGGAAAAACTAATTTTCATATTGTTGGCTTGTCGGTAGTGTGTTGGGCCTTGAAGTTAAGAAAAAGAGTTAAGTTTTGAAAAAAAGCTGATCAGATCTCCTACTGAGATCATTTGCTATATATGTGTATTTCAAATTTTGGACAGGTCTTCAGAAAGGAGAAAAGGAAGAGCTACTGGTTGGAGTGAACGTACTGCAAGAAGAGACGCTAAGATTACACGTGAGCAGAGATGAAGATGTTCAAGGAAATTGAAATCAAGCGGTGGCAGGAAACCTTCTGTTGGCAGGAGATGGTAGTGGTTAAAATTGGACCGGCACAATATGATGGGTGTTGGCTCTTTCAGAGACTAAAGATGTGTGAAATGAGTTCTTTTCAGGGGCGGAGACATGGGGCGAGGCGATTTTTTCAATTTAGCCCTTTTTAGTAAAAACGCTCACTCATGGCGCGCGACCTTGCGCCACAGATCTCGGCGCGAGCTCAGATTATATACTGCCCGAGCCTTCATCTATTTCTTCCTCTCCTCTCTCGGGTTTCACTCAACCCAACCAGCGAACTTTTGAATCACCAATTTTCACCGTGGAAACTTGAATTGATCCATACAACCGAGCAAGGTATCCTCTTTGTCCTCCTCACTTTTTACGCATATGATGGGTGTTGGCTCTTGTTTTGCGAGAACCTCCCCGCTATGTGACTTTGAGCGGTGGATCACAGAGATCAAGGAGGAGGACAAGCATCATATGGAGGGGCGAAGAAGTGGGATGCGGGCGAGGTTGGAGAAGACATGAGACTAAAGATGTGTGAAATGAGTTCTTTTGGTCGCGACCAACAATTTATAATCACGGAAAAATTAGCGAGTTTTCCTGTTTACGACCATCCACATTTAATAATATGACACAAATATATCATACGAGCATATATTAATCAAAATACCACACGAATAGTGGAAACAACAATCCAAAAGTCCAAATAGTCCATAAAAGTCCATACAAGGTACATAAACACAGTCCATGCTTTTCCATACCTTATGTCGTATCAGAACATCTTCGTGTCATCTCCATAATTGTCCTCACCTTCAAATTAGGTTGCCCTTCAGTGTTGAGTATAGTGATCTACAATGAGGGTAGATGTCAGACAAGTGTGTGGGCCAATGATTTTGTGATCTTGAACTTGCTGTGTCCTTCTGCTTCCTAGCACACACCCTCCTATTACAATCGGCCTTCTCACACACCATGTACTTGCTTGCATTGCACATAGGAATGGAAAGGTCTTTTGCGCTTCACGAATACTCCTGTAACCACCTTCTCAATGACAGGTATGATGAGCTTGGTCCCCTCATGGTTTTTAAAGCTACTACCTTTCATTAACGTCATTTTCGGGAACATCTCAACAACATTGGAATTTTACTAAGACTAAGCCCTTACTAATTCAATTTATGTGCTTAAGTAACAATTAGGATGAAACTAAAAAGCATATGAGTTAATTTGTGGCACATAAACCCATCTTATGTAGCATCTAGATTCTATTTTGTTTCTAAAATTTTAAGTTAGTATTGAGTCTAATTTATACAGTACAAGTACATGATATTTCATCTCCCAGCATATTTAGAATTTGATCAAACACTTTTTTTCTCATATATGGCTTCTATCACTATCTTGAAACTAAAAGCATATGAGTTAATTTGTGGCACATGAATCCATCTTATGTGCCTCAGCATATTTAGAAGTGTGCATGTGCACCAAACTCCACTATACTCAAGTTGTCATCCATCATGATTATTATTTGTTTTCTATTGCTTTTTTCATATAAAAAGTTTTCTCCTATTTTTTATAAGGGGAAATTGAGGATTTGCCACTCCTAAGCATCTTGATTTAGGATTTGACACATTTAAGTTTCTTCTTTAATAGGGAGGGGGTAAATGCGTGTTTCACAGTGGATTTTGGTGCAAAAAAAAAAACTGGAATACGCCTAGGGTGTCAAATCACATGTATTTAGTGCTTAGGAGTGGCGAATTGTCAATAAAAAATTTAAATATGACAAATACTAAATCAAGGAACTTAGGAGTGACAAATCCTGAATTTTTCCTTTTATAAGTAGCTTAAATTGAACGATAACAAATCCATGTCTCCCTTCGAGCTATCGCCCCCTTGGTCTAATCCTTGTTCTGCCCTGGTTCTTTTGACCGTATTTTTTTCAATTTAACATTTTTTTTCGTTAAAACTCTACATTTATACCCTGCCGTCTTATTTCGATTTTGGACTCAGGGTGGCGCGCGTGACTCACGGCGCCGAAGCTAACATGCCGGCGCCATGACTCATGGCGCCGAGGTACCGCACCGCCACCGCGTGGCGGCGGCGTGAGTCATGCTCGCGTGGCGGTGACTCGCCGCCATGAGTCATGGCGCCGAAGTCAGAAGAGCTCGGCGCCGTGAGTCACACGCATTTCCTGTCCAAAATCGGAAATAAGACGAGCAGGGGTATAAATGTGGAGTTTTAACGAAAAAAAGGTTAAATTGAAAAAAATTCAGTTCTTTTGAATAGTTTCTTTACTTTGCTTGTCGATCGTGTAGTCTAGTTATTTTGCTGGTTCTTGCATTTGAGTTTCCTATTCTTCTTTAGACGACTCGGTGTTCATTACGAGGAAAAAACAGAAAAAACAAGTTATAAAGAGATAGACTCTTTTGATTATGTAAATAATGGGGTGTAGTAAGACGATACTTTGAGACGCTGATTGTATGACTTCTCTGTTATCTTTGGTAACGAATTCCAGATTTTTATCCGTTTGGAAAAAAAAGATAGCAATAAATGCACTACGTGCGACTGTGCGAGATAACACAACGTTTAAATATGTGCCATACGCGTGCCTCTTGCAAGGTTCGCACGGAGCGTGGCGGCTTTCTCACCTTTCCTTTAGAAAGCAGCACTCCCATGACGACATTAGAGACTCATCATGACCTCACAAATTGATTCAGTGGTCGTCATGGAGACGCGCATGCTTCAAACCTAACGATACCCGCCTACCTGCCCATCTTACGAACGAACTGGTTCCATCTAGAGCGTTGATTTTTATACCTACATCTCTACACATATTGATGGTCATATCGTGTATGAATCATAATTGAAAAATGTGTCTTTTTTCCACGAAACGACTAGGATCGCACCACACGCCTTCCAAGAAATGCAATAACATAATCGTTTGTTGAAGCCTGTGGCAAGAGCACGCAAGCCGCAAAAGCCTCCAACTGGGATTAACATAATCACTTTGCTTGTCTTCCAGAATCTAATTAAGATATATATAGGCACCAAGCAAGACCGTGTCCGCTCTCCTGACTCCCTGCAGAGCTTTTGGAGAAGGGAAAGGCCAGCCTACGTGGCCAACTTGTCGATGCCTGTGATAGGGAAATATCAGAGGCTATAGTAGCGTTTGCTCGTTTGGTCGACTTGCGTTGAGGCAAGCGGCTGGTCGAGGGTTCGACCCTTGAACCTCACGAGCGGTTCGAGCGCTGCTCTTGTGGGCGCCTCGTAGAGTAACATGCTTTTTCTTCTTTAATACGGGTTAGACGAGGAAAATCTTGGACATAAAAAAAGAGAGTAGTAGTAGCAATGCTGTTTATCCAATTATCCATCATTTTACAAAGCTAACTGTGTGTGATGGGTAATAGGGGGAGAGGCTTATCGCTGTCATTGACTTGTGTGGTGGTGGCCAAATTGGGAGGCTGCCTTCTACCCAACAACGCCATTGGGTGATGGCCCGTCGAATGGGTAACGATTCTCTCCTTTGATATTCCATCCTATTATCCTAAACCCCTTTTCATTTGGGAAAAAAAGTCCGTCCTAATCGACCTACAATGATACCCCCCAAGCCTGCAAATTTCTACGCAAGGAGCGCAATGAAATTTTTTAGTCGTTTTAATTTGGAGGTAACTTTTCTCTCGGGAAATTTTGGACCCAACTCGCAAAACAAGTTCTCGGCTTTTCTACGGGAGGATAAGGGAAAATTGAAACAAGGCCATGGACCATCCATCTCTAAGCTTCTCGTGATATGCCATATCGGGGGCACCGCACCGCGACGGCGCTCTTGGGCCGAGATGGATTACTGCCGCGTGGGCCATGACTCTGGCCACTTTTACCTCTTAAAGCACCGATTAGACGACCCAAAGCACGAGCCCGTGGAACCGCGAGGCCCACAGCCGAGCCAGCGCCAAGTCGCGGGCCTGGGGAGCTGAACGCTGAGACGAGGCGGGCGATGGCGCCAGCTCTCGGCGCGCGGCGCGGGTGGCCGAATAATGGCCGGGAGATCACGCGGCGTAGGTGCGGCGCCACGCGTGAGCCGCTACAACAGCACGCGGCGTAGGTGCGGCGTCTCGCGTAGGCGTAGGCGTAGGCGACCGCTTCGGCCGAGCCCAGCGTGTCAGTTGGGCTCGGTATTGGTGTGGAGCGGAGGCTGTAGCATTGGCAGATGAACCGGTGCTTTTCTCTTTGTTGGATCGAGCACGGAGCACTATTATTACAGTTGGGCCGTAAGCCGTGCGGGCATCTGTTGGGCATCCATATTTCTCGTCTTTCTTTGTCCGTTTTGGATTGCCTTCTTTTAGGGCCTTGTCCCTCTTCTTGGACTTTAGTGGAGGTTGAAATTTCCAAGAACCAGAGACGGATGCTACATTTAGCTTCGTCGTGCTTAAAAAAAAGATTGAACTTCGTCGAGGTCCCCCATACTTACATCGTCCATTTCCTGGCTGCAGTGAAAAAAGACGCATACATTTTGTGTAAGGAGAGGTATCCTCTAAACAGTGGTGGGGCAAAAAAAATCTACAGCACTACAGTGTCATGAATTTTGACTTCAGATGTACCCATATAGCCTCGTAGTAAAGCACAATGTAACGTTATTGGTTCAAGTTCAAGCCCTCCCTCACCCCGGACCACTTCTTAAAATCAAAGATGCGTAGTTTCTTGTGCATATTCTCTTTTTTTTTTTTTTTTTTAAAAATGAACTTTGATGTCTATATGATTGAAAACCAATGTTTTCTGATTTTAGTGCCATATTAGTATGGCTGTTTACAAAACACGTCGTTTTGTAATATGTGCAATCAAAATTTTGAAACGTTGACTATCAATATTTTTTTAAAAATATTTTAAATTGGATACATGAAAATTGTATAGGTAGATTGTCTAAAAAATTACTATTATAATATTGCAATTTTATCAGATTTTATAAATATATTACAATAGAAATTTGTGATCAAAGTTACGTGTTGGGAAGCATGTTTATGTCTAAACCACATGTTTGTCGATGATCGGAACATATGGTTCTCTATCGAGTTTATCCAAAAAAAATAATAATACTATCAAAACTGAGACTTTTTTTATTGTTGTTGACATACTTGAGTGCATGTATGAGAATACAATGAGAATGTTACGGAATCGATGAACTTATCTGAACAATGAATGGTGCTATTGACTTATACTTGAACATGTATATCTTACATAATACGTGGGCTATCTGAACAATGAATGATGCTATTGACTTATACTTGAACATGTATATCTTACATAATACGTGGACTATCCCTTTTATAGCTATTGAATGGGTGGCAGTTAATGCCGTTAAAGGCGTATTTAATCTTCACGCATGTTCTTCAGTAGAGTCTTGAACCGTCAAGTCTTTTAGCTGTCGTAAGTTGTCAGATGCGCCAATAACCACTTTCCCGTTAATCACGTGGAAAACTTTTATGTCTCCCAACCAATGAATTGGTTAGGGATTGCCTAAAACCGTTTAGCTGGTTAAACGATGTCTATAGCTGGTCGTCTCATGACTCAAACTGACCGTCGATTATTTTGGTCGTAATCAAGGGTATTAGACTTCATTTAGTTACTGGTTGTAGATTCATAAGCGTTACAAAGTTAGCCTCTCCTATGTGAATCTATTTTGATAGAGATTTTGACTTTAACCAAAAAAATTTGACCCGATCAAGAATTCACGTGAATGTTTTTGTAACGGGAGGGAATACATGATTTCTACTGTGCATATGCAGCAGTACCGTGTGGATCTCATGGGATCTTCTTTGATCCAACGGCTACCAAAATATTGACAGCAGTGAGGCAGCATCGATTTTCTTCTTCAGTAATGACTCATCAATCTGAACAATTTCCTAAACAAAAATGATATACAGTTATACAGTACACCAAAGACTTGTTTATACTCCTATACAGGCAGGCAGTACGGCAACAAGGATTGCGTGCATGGATGCAGAAGCGGGGGTGCCGCTATCCAATACCAATCCGCTTCGACGCTCACTTGCACTGCAGTTCAGTGTGTGTGTGTGTCACTTGCATTTCCCGAGAAAAGCAATTATTCTATGTGAGCAGTAGGGCATGTCATTTCCAAGGCAAAAGCACGTTGCGCCACTGCCATTGTGGGAAGTGATGGGTGTGGTAGCTGACGCAGCCGCGGCAGGGGCAGGAGGAGGCCACTCGGATTAGACAAACAAAAGCGTAGGGAAGATGGAGCACCTCGTTAAAAGTGGCAAATCCAGAGACGGATCATCAAATCGGCCATACCTTAAGAGTGGAAAGAACGCATGCTTAACGAGAACCCATTACCGAATATTAGGTTAAGAAAAGGCCATTGGCCTTTCGCTTGGGCTCTTATGCCCATGGCCCATGCATGCACCCTGCCATGCTCCCATGGTTAATGAAAACGAAAGGGCTTGCTGTAAAGAAGCATGTACTTGGAGAAGCAAGGAAGCAAGCAAAAGTCTTACTATTGCTACTACTAGTCACCAACCAATGTTGCATGCCGGGTGAAAACAAATGTCTAGATACTTGGCTGGTGATTATTACCACTGCAATGTGATTATTTATAGTTCTCCACTCCTACCTTCCTAGACAACTGAAAAGATATGATGGAGTGCTAATTTAAGCAGCCAGTTCTTGACAAAAGAAAATTTGACAACAAAAGGAACAAAGCACATAAACCAGCACACTCGGTTTCCTCCAAAATACACACTGTAGTACTGTACTACCCCATTACCAAACGCGTTTCTGCCCAAGATGCTTAGAGCTCAAGCCTCAAGCTGCGCTGATATGAATTACTACGTGATTTTGATTTGATGAGGGGTGTCTCTGGATTTCACCAGAAGAATTACAACAGAAAAGAGTGCCTTCGCACGCAGCCTTTCCCCTCTCAAACACAGTGATCGATGGAGCTCTGATGAGCTAAAAAAACTCCAGTTCTCCTTCCAAGAGTGGTAATGATAACCCATACTCTTACAACCAGCTTTATCCATGAAGAGCGCATCATATTTCTTTAGTAGGCATGCAGAATCAGAGAGCAATAATATAGCCATGCACCACTAGAGCCTAGAAAAGAAAGTTAGAAGAAACAGTCCCTTTTTAAACAAGAACAGTGGTTACTTTTGGGGAGAGAAGTAGCAGTAGTCAGTGACGTGCACGGATTCCCTCCACGCAAAAAAGAACGTGCATGGAGCCCCCCCGCTGTTGATACTAGTACTCCTCAGTCCTCACCAAAGCGTGCATCAAAACCGAGGGCCATGGATAACCGATCCCAGGTAACATGGCCTTTTACCCTGGGGAAAAAACAGAGGTTCATCATGGCCTTTCCCATGTTGTCACCGTGTAATTGGCCAATTGTTTAGCGCATTGATCAAGGCAATAGCTAGCGTACAATAGGCACAGCTCAGCCCTAACAGATATGGTTAGGGTGATGACAAAGCCAGCGAAAGGTTAGCAGGTGGGCAAATCATGGCTTGTCTAAACTTTAGGAGGCTACTCCATCTAAGGATGCAAGATCTGGCACAAATTAGCTCCCCACCATCTGCTTTCTTAGTTTAATAGAAGTGCATGGAAAGGCTAACTATGCAAGATGAAAGATAAGTCTACCCAGTCTTATTTGTGGATAATCGAACACAGGTACCTAGTCGAATTTATTTGGGAATGTAATGTGACTATACTATTAAATGAAGACCATATATTGTTATGAATATGTTGGATGTTTGTATGAGAATAAAAAGAATATTACAATATAATCGTAATGATTATTGAACTTGTAATTATCAGACTTATGAGATATATCAACTTATATTTATGGAGAACGTGGGCTACTCCTTTATAGTATTTGAAGAGATGGTAGTTAAAACGTTAAAGACGTCTCTAATCTTCACACACGTTCGCCGGAAGAGTCTTGAATTGTCATGTTCGTTAGCCAACTATTGTAAGTTGCTAAATACACAAAAAGTCGCATTCGCGTCAGTCACGTGGTAACTATTGGTGTCTCCCGACTAGTTAAGTGGACGGTGATTGTCCAAGGCCGTATAGTTGGTCGGACGATATCCATAGCTGGTCGGACATAGCCTAAACTGGTTGTCGACTAGTTTGGCTGTAATAAAAGAAATTTAGGCTTCTTTTATAAACTGGTTGTAAATTCGTAACCGTAATGTAGTAGGTCTATGTGTAAGTGTGCCTCCTTTGATAGGAAGTCCGTCTTTAACCGAAAAAGGTTGGCATGGTCAAGAATCCTCATCAGCTATCCCCAAGGCTTTAAAAAATAATATTTACTTAAGGCTTATATGCCTCGAAACGTGCATTGATAGGATTCGACCTTGCATAATCATTCTAATCATTTAATGAAATTGTGGGAGAAAGGAAAATGCTCTGTTTTTTCTTGGAAGTGGTATCCGGAAGTTGCGATAAGTGAGCGAACGATTTATAGTAAAAGGGGATAAATCTACATCTTTTTACCTTCTCCATTATTCGCTCCCATTGCAATCTCCATCTCACACCTTAGCGCCTTTTCATCTCCAATTCATCTTTGTTCTCTTCCTTCTTCACAGTTCTTGTTTGATCTTTGATCGTGGGGATTCTTAGAACTTCAACTCTTTCTGCAAACAAAATTCAAGAACTCGAAGATCAGGTTATATTCCAGCACGATCTTTGATAGCATGGAACCCTTGCGATGATGAGGATACTCTTATTCTGCAAGAAGGTTGGTGTAACACCCGCCTAACACAGAGCCAAAATGCTACTAAACTATACCAACTATCAATTTTAACAACAATTAACACTAAATTATAGCAAACACATCAAAGGTAAAACCCGTCCATGGGTCACAATAACGCAAGTATAACGATAAAACAATCATGGATAATTAATTCATAGGAAGCATGGCAAGATAACAAACAAAGATCAACACAAAACCAATCTAAGCAAGTCTATATAATGAAGAATCAACTTCCAACCTATCAACTAAGGCTAAGCAATAATATCAATTCCTAATTATAATTCATCACACTAATAAACTGTCTCATGATCAATAGTTCATTTAATTGAATAAATGACGTGAATCCAAGTATGCTAGCCGTTCCCATGTGCAACACCATTAACGGTCATCTAAAAACAACAATAAAGCCACTACTACAAAAAGCTAATACTGGACGCCTCATCACAAATGGTTGACTAAAACCGTCTATATTACATAAAATCACAGATGGTTTTGGTTCGTAGATCGCTCGTATTCTTGTTTGCGCTAAAACCGCTCAGAAGAGGTAATATCCCAGACGGTTCATGATGAAAACCGTCTATGAAGTATCACAGACGGTTCGTAAAAATAATCGTCTGTGATATTTAGAACTATCATAGACGGTTTTCAACAAACAACCGTCTATGATACATCCCAGACAGTTATTAATACGAACCGTTTGTAATAATTGTAGACTTCACAGACGGGTCTTATAAGAACCGTCTGTGATAATTAAATGTTTCGGCTCCCACGCAATGCGTCTCTTCGTCTCCTGCGTCGACGGGCGATCGATGCGTCGTCTTTTTGTCTTGCGCGCCGATGTTACGTACGATGCGTCTCTTCGACGTTTTATAAGAATGGTCATCGCGCGCCATGGTGAGCACGCATATGGTATTGATCTACGATGTATACATATGGTGAGCATGCGGAGCATGACGACGAGGACCAAGCGGCGAGGATGTCGGCGATCGCCCCTCTTCCTAACGATGCCATCGTCCACATCGTCGGCCTCATGGCCGTGAGCTCTTCTCAGCCATGGCTGACCTCTACAGCCTACGAGCCACGTACGTGATCAATGATTTTGTTTTGTATCCAATATCCAGTTCTGAAATAAATTTGACTAGCAACAATGACCTTAATTTAGCCTTAATTTTAATTTTCTCTTATGGAGTAATTAATTCTTGTATTAAGATTCTCTCGTCTTGAATTTTAGTTGCAAGACCATGTACAAAGCATCCAAGAAGCGTGCCGTGCAGGGGCGCGTGGCGTTGGAGCGGGAGGAGGCGATGGAGTGGCAGGACAACGAGCGCTACCTCATCGTCGTCAACCACTTTGCCGGCGCCGGCAACCCGGAGGCCTGCTTCATCGGCGGCCTCACGCTTGTCTTCGCGCCCCAAGACATGCAGCGCGGCCTCATGTTCCTTGAACGGGCGGCCGTCGCCGGCCACAAGACCACGGCCTACGTGCTCGGCCTCCTCCTCTAAACGGCCGGCGAGACGCGTGACGTTGCGAAGCACTACATCAGGCAAGGTCGAGGGCGAGCCGGCCGACGGCGGGTGCGAGATGGCCAAGAGGACCAACCGGGAGTGCAGGCGCGCCAGAGGCTCATCGCGACATGGTCCAGGCAGCGGTGTGGAACAAGATCGGGTTGCTAGTGATGAACCCCGAAGGTCTTAATTTTGGCCCAATCTTTCGATGAGAAGATACGTTCGTTGGTAGTCGCTCAACTCCCACGATCTTGGCTATGAACTCGCAAGGCTCGAAACCACGCAATCGCTGAACTGCTCGACAAGTCGTTATCAACCGTGCACAAGTGCCCGGTTGACCTGATCACTTAGATCGATTCTTGCATACACCGAAGAAGCACGCAAGAACAAGATAAATAAGCAATCTGAAATTGCGAATATTAAATTGAATGTATCGATAGGTTGGGTTCCAAATAACAATGTCGCTGTTGATCTCGCCGACCAAGAGGACAAAGAATAAAGTAGCAAAGCTAAACTTCAATCAACAAAACCCGCGCAACCAAAGGGGACGATGACCACTATATATAGGACGAAGAGGGAGGGGGTGGTGGTACTGTTCATGTGTGAATAGTGCCACATGAGCAGTACCCTCAAAACCCTAGGGGGCAGCTATATGGGCCACATAGGCCAATGTGGCCAAATCAGCCCATTTGTTACATAACCTATGGACCAACAATTGGTGACGCAGCACCATGGCATGTAGACGTAGCCCGACACGTATGAGTAGAAGCAGTAGATGTAGCTCGGCATATATGTCTAGAGGCAGCTCGGTCCAACTGGAAAAATATGGCAATGCAGTCACTAAAAGTCCGATCGAGGAAGATGTGGATGCAGTGCAGCGAGTCGAAGCAGTGGATGCATCCTTAGGGTTAATGTCCTCATCATCCTCCCGTTCTTCAATTTGAGTTGTCCTCAACTTAATCGTATTCTTCAAATCATTACTTTCATGCAAAAGGTTAGTAGCAACAGGAGGCAAAGAAACACACAGTTCTTCTAATAGATATAAAGATTCTTTGCAAATCATAGTATAGAATTCATATTCATGTTTTCTATGTCAATGCAATGAGATTTTGTTGCTAACATAACAGGAGCTTTCAATTTAGTTTCACTTGGAGCTATAATCTTATGATCAACTTTTGTCTTCTCATGACTTGTTCTATCAGTTCTTTCTAATTCATCCTTTAATATGGTAGTAGGAGACATTGAAAGCAAAATAATTTTATTTTCTTTATATGTGAAAGTATAATGATTAGATATACCATGATGTTTAGTATATCGATCATATTGCCAAGATCTACCTAATAATAACGAGCATGCTTGCATAGGTACAACATCGCAATCAACATAATCATGATATGATCCAATAGAAAAATACACGCGTACAAGTTTAGCTACCTTCAATTTACCACAAGAATCCGGCTATTGAATGTAGTAAGGATGAGGGTGTTGAGTTGTGGTCAAACCAAGCTTCTCGACCATGACTGTGCTAGCAAGATTGTTGCAACTTTCATCATTGATGATGACTTTACAGGATCGTTCCTTGATGACGAACTTTGATTGGAACAAGGTGTGACATTGATTTTGTTCAGCAAGCTCCATTTGAGCACTTAGCACACGCTGAACAACTAAGCTTTGGTACATGTCAGATGTCTCATGGCTTATATGTTCTTCCTTAGTTTCATCACCTGCATTGTTAGTTGCGACCAAAACATATTCTTCCTCAATGTCACTAGCTGAAGTATACTCACCATTATCCTTTATCAAAAGAGCTCGCTGACTTGGGCAATCACGCATCAAGTGCCCAAATCCTCTACAACGGTGACATTGTACATCTTTAGATCGCCCTGTAGAAGCAACGAAAGAATCACTTTTTGTAGGGATTTGTACCTTTGCTGATTTGCTTGCATCAGGCATATGAGTAGGAGTCAAAGGAGTAGTAGGGGGTGCGCGGCTTGAGGTAGGTGCATCACGGCCATTGTGTTGTTGCTGCATTGGCCGACTAGTAAAAGATCCTCCAATATTGCTCATAGAGCGAGATTGTCGACCCTGCACTTCTCTTTCAGCTTTACAAACAAGATGGAACAAACAAGTGATAGAATTGTATTCGTTATAATCAAGTATGTCCTGAATTTCTCAGTTTAAACCTCCCAAAAATCTGGCCATCTTAGCATCTTCAGTTTTATCTAAACCACAACGTAATAAACCAATTTGTAATTTTTGATAATATTCCTCTACAGAATTAGTACCTTGTCTTAAGTGTTGCAATTTATTAAGCATATCACGAGAATAATATGAAGGTACAAATCTATGTCTCATGGCTCTCTTCAAAGCATTCCATGTTCTAGGTATGTCGTGATGAGTACGACCATATTCACTCCACAAAATAGATGCAAAATCAGAAAACTCACTAGTAGTAGCCCTAACTTTCTTATCTTCAGGGAATTTATGACAAGCAAATTTTTGTTCTACAGCTAACTTCCATGTGAGATAAGCATCGGATCATATTTTCCAGCAAAAGACGACATAGTGAATTTAATTTTACCGACTGCATCATTATAGTCGCGTACCTCACGTTGGTTTCTTCTCATACCTTGACGATTGTGATGAAGCTGACGTTGGTTGCGATCATTGTGAATATTGAATCCATCGGTTTCGGTATAGTAGTGTAGTTGTTCATTTCTTCTTCTTCCACCTCATCGGCCCAAGAGCGAGCAATGGATGGGTTACAGCGCGGTTGTACAACACCGACATCAGCGGGGGCGGTAGCAAGAGGTGGAGCTCTCTCTAGCTGCTCCACACGTGTAGCAATCGCAGTCAGATCATGGATGGTGCAATCTAGAACCCCCTCAATACGCTCCGAATGTTGATTCAACAAGTGTGAAAAGTGCTACATGATGTCTTTCGTGCAAGGCGTGAGGGGTGCATTGTCCTCAACGTAGGGCATGCTATTCTCTCCTTGTGACCTTGAACATGCCATTATTAGTATCAAAGCAAAGAACAAATCACAGTGTATATGTCCCTATGAACTACTAGGTTCTGGAGTTTTTAACAGTCGCTCACACTTAAGCTTTTACCAAGTTCTTACAAGCTCTTACCAATGCAGCAAGGAGGTGGTACAACTGGTGGCTGGTTCGTGATACTCTCACCTGTGAATAGTCCAACGATTGCGAGGAACGACACCTGCTGAGTTAGTAGGAAGTGGAGCTTAGAAGGCTTCAATATGGTAGTAAGGATCAACAATAATCAAATCAGCTAATGCAAGTTGAAAATTTGTTCAAAGTACTAGTCAAATGTTGCTGATCCTAGCCTAATTAGAACTAGCGAATCAAAGCCCTATGAAGCAAAATGTAGGAACACACGTGTAAAGATTAATGTGACTTGATGTAAGGAATGGAAAACCTCACAACAAGTGCTAGGAGAGATGCTAGCCAACTTACTCAAACTTCTTTGTAGGGCACAAGATCGTTCACGCAATGTAGAGCACCAAAACCTGAAAAACGTGCAATGTAAACGACCCTTTAGTTTGAGCAGAAACAACAGCTAGTCTCAAATGATGAAAAAGTAAAGTTTTATATGGCTTATATATGCTCGTTTGAAAGGTTTCGACGAGATCTACAACTTTTCAACTGGATGAACCCCAAATTCCAAAGGGACACTACTACAAAGCAGTAATATCGACGCCATCACGCATTTGTTCCAAAGGAGCCGTCTGTGTTGAACTTATACAGACGGTTCCCTTTGGAACCGTCTGTGATAGTGCCTCATGACAAAAAGGGAACCGTTTGTGATAGTGACTCATGACAGACGGTTCTTATTGCCAACCGTCTGTGAAGTATCACAGACGGTTGGTAATAAGAACCGTCTGTGATAGTGCCTCATCACAGACGGTTCTATAATTGAACCGTCTGTGATACTTCACAGACGGTTGGTAATAAGAACCGCTCGTGATGAGGATGCTCATCACGATGGTTCTTATTAACCGCTCAGAGTATCGCGCATTTGTAATTATAGAACCGTCTCGTAATATACTTCCTATCATGCGGTTCTTTAATAGAGCCGTCGTGATATTATTATCACGACGGTTCCATGATAGAACAATCGTGATATTTCTTTCCTATCTGCTCGCCTCCGCGCGATGTGTCTCTTCATCTCACCATCGCACAACCGCCTCTCATGCGTCTCTTCGTCTCACTTGCCGCCACTCCTAGTTTTATAAGACGGAATAACCAAGATTAAACCTCCCATCGCTCTTCGCCTCACGGTATTGAATACGTCGCGCGGCAATCGCCAAGGTGAGCATGCAGAGCATGACGGCCAGCACCAAGGCGCAGGAGGTCGGTGATCGCCGCTCTTTCTCACGATGTCGTCGTCGACATCGCCGGCCGTGTGTGCGAGTTCTCTCAGCCCATGGAGGACCTATGCAGTCTACGATAACGTACATACATATTTATACCTACAAAATACGTACGTATGTACTACTATTTATTCTAGCATCTTGAATTTTGTATGTACGTATATTGGAGTTGCAAGGCCTTGTACAAGGTGTCCAAGGAACACGCCGTGGGGAGGTGCGTGGCGCTAGAGCGAGAGGAGGCGATGAAGTGGTAGGACAACAAGCGCTACCTCGCCGTCGTCAACCACCTAGCCGACGCTGGCAATCCGGGGGCTTGTTTCATCGTCGGCCTCGAGCTTGTCTTCGCACCCCAAGACATGCAGCGCTGCCTCATGTTCCTTGAACGGGCAGCCGTGGTCGGCCACAAGGCCGCGGCCTACGTGCTCGGCCTCCTCTACATGGCCGGCGAGACGTGCGACGTTGGGAAGCACTACATCAGCCAGGTCGAGGGCGAGCCAACCGGCGGCGGGTGCGAGACGGCCAAGACCAACCGGGAGTGCAGGCGGTGCCAGAGGCTCGCCGTGGACATGGTCCAGGCGGCAGCATGGGGGAAGAAGGCCGGGCCACTGGGCCGGGTGTGGGCGCTGTCGGAGGATGGCCACCGTTGCACAAGCACCGGCTGCGGTGTGGAAGGGTGGGACGACTATGTCGTCTTCTGCAGTGACGACTGCAGGATTAGGCATGAGTATGCTAGTTTCTTTGCAAAGGTGTTGGACTATTTGCCATAAAATTTCAGTTTTTTAGGTTTCTAGAAAGGTGGTGCAACTGGACTATTTTCCAAATTAAATGAATTTTTAATGCACCAAATAACCCTAAACAGGAATTAAATCTATTTTCATATTTTTCTCGCGAACGCTCCCACAGATCTGGGCCGTTGATCCAAGGATGGACGGTCCACAAGGACAGGAGCGATTACAATTCCACGTTGACATAAAAATATACGTACGAGAAATTACAAGTCCATAACACATGATGTTATGGAATAAATTAATTACAATGGAGTAATTTCTTAATTAAAATATTGCCCTTCATGATGATCGACGCGCATATAGCTAGCTTCCTCACTGGGTTCTTCCTCGAGCCTGATGCCATCTCCGAAAGGAGGCAACTCGTTAAATTGATTGTATTCTTCCTCGTCCACTATATTCTCAACTCCGACAATCCTTCTTTTCCATGAAGAACTACGTGGCGCTTCTTATTTGCCGGGTCGGTTACATAGAAGACTTGAACAACTTGGTTAGCTTGAGACGAATGGTTCGTCTTTGTATCCGACACGATCGAGGTCCACGGTAGTGACGCCGCATTTGTCGACTTTCACCGTAGGAGATGGACCCAACGGCACCGAAATAGGGGATCTTGAAAAGCACGTAGTCGAGCTCCCATATCTCCTCTATTTGCCCATAGTACGAGCTCCTCACCTATCGATCTCGAATGCATCTATGCGTACACCGCTGCTCGGATATGCTCTTCCTATCCCGAAATGCCGTATAAAATGTGTACCCATTTATGTCGTATCCTTGCCATGTGACAATTGTAAATTGTGGCCCTTTTGCCAACCATAGCAACGATCATCACTTGATGACCTCCCGATTCGCACTTTAACCATTCGTTGAACCGACGATTGTGCTCTCGTGATCCAAACCTCCGATCGATCCGATTCGTTGGTGTACCATGTCTTTGTACTCGCCGATGTGCGGGGACACTTGGGTCATGTGTTACAAGACCGTGAAATGGGCTTGAGCGCACATATCCGATCGGAGTGATTGATTTCCTTCCGATGGTCCCGATACCATCCACCTTCCCTCATGACGAGATAGAGGCACACCTATCGGTTCCACCTGAGCCATGTAGTCGACGCAGAACTCAATGACCTCTTCGGTTGCATCACCTTCGATGATGCTGCCCTCCGGTCGAGATCGATTCCGTACGTAGGACTTGAGAATTCCCATATACCTCTCGAATGGGTACATATGACGTAGGAACATAGGACCGCATATCTTTATCTCTTTCACAAGATGAACAATGAGATGGACCATGATATCGAAAAATGACGGAGGGAAATACATCTCAAGATGACATAGAGTCGTCACCACCTCGGCCTGTAGAGCATCTAGTCCTTGGGGATCGATGACCTTCTGAGCAATTGAGTTGAAGAAATAACACAGCTTCAAGATTGCCACTCGGACCTTGTTCGGCAAGACACTTCTAATTGCAACAGGAAGCATTTGTGTCATCAGCACATGACAATCATGAGACTTCATTCCAATTAATTTCAAATCTTGCATAGAAACAAGTTTCTTAATGTTAGCGGAGTAACCAGACTGGACTTTGACACCATGCAAGCTTTGGCACAATTCATTTCTCTCAGCCTTGAACATAGTGTAGCAAGCTGGTGGAAGGTATGTTTGTCCTTTATCAGTCTCTTTCGGTGCTAACTCGGTCCTTATGTTCATATCAACCAAGTCACGTCGTGCGTTAACACCATCCTTTGTTTTGCCACTAATGTTCAGTAAGAGACCAATCAAGCTATCACATACATTCTTCTCCACGTGCATGACGTCCGATGCAAATGACGAACTTCTAAGTGCTCCCAATAAGGCAAGTCCCAAAAATTGACCGCTTCTTCCGGATGTTCTTCGACGGGTTTTAATTTATGTCCTTCCTGCCACTACATCGATATCCTTAACCATATCATAGACCTCTTTCCTCTAAAAGCCCTTGAGCCGAATCGTCATCCTTATTTCCGCCGAATTATTTCTTCATCTTGCGGTATAGGTGACTCACGGAAGGAACCTACGGTGACGCATATACACGCTTTCTGCGAGTTGTTCACCATACACTCTCGTAGCATCTAAGCGGTGCGGACGAGCTTTGGCTCCTTTCGCATCAAGCCCGACAGTTACCAAGGGCAGGAAAATAATTGATAGTGCAGAACAACATGGCGCGTAAAGAGAAGTTCTCTCGCTTATGCGCATCCCATACTTGTACCCTTCGCTTCCAAAGGTCACAAGATCATCCAAAGAATGGTGCTAGGTACACATCAATATCGCTCCTAGGTTGCTTCGCCCTTGGATAAGTAGTGACATCAAAATGTACTTCCGCTTCATACACACCAAGGAGGAAGGTTGTACATACATAGATTCACGGGCCAAAGCTATGTCGGTGCTCATGTTACCGAAAGGATTCATTCCATCTCAGACTCAACCCTAACCTTATGTTCCTGCCCAACACCGAACTCTTTGAAGGTCCGATCAAGTTTCTCCACCGGCGTAATCGCAGGTGTCTTAGCTTTCCATCTTTCTTACGCTCCTCCGAGTGCCAACGCAGCAATCTTGCCTCCTTTCGGTTCGCAAATAAACGCTTCAACGTGGGATCACAGGAAGATACCACAACACCTTAGCATGAGGTCCTTGCTTCACCTTAGCAGTATTCTTACGCTTGTATCGGGATGCTTTGCACACGGGACATACATGCAAGTCTGCATACTCTTTACGATATAGGATACAATTGTTCGAACATGTATGTATTCTTTGTACTTCCATTCCCAATGGACAAAGAACCTTCTTGGCTTGGTAGGTGGTGCTGGGCAACATGTTTCCCTCCGGAAGAATGTCCGCTAGGAGACCTAACAACGCCGTGAAACTCTTGTCGGACCAACCATTGCTCGCCTTCAATTTCAGCAGTTCAAGTACGGTTGACAACTTTGTGTATTTCGGCTTGCAGCCAGGGAACAAAGGTTTCCCCGAGTCCTCCATTAAGCGCTTGAATTTACAAAACTCTCTCTCACTGTAGTTTCCTTCTGCATCACGTAGCATCTTATCCAGATTGTCATCGTACGACCTATCCTCATCAAAAGCACAGTCCACATCCGGCATATCGTTGACTTCCTCGGCGATGTCATCATTATTAACTTCCTCAGCGATGTCATCATTATTAACTTCTTGTATAATCTGCTCTTCACCGTGACTGGTCCAACATGTATACCCTTTTTTGAAACCCCTTCGAATATGTTGCCTTACGATCTGCGCCGGGTTGTTAAAAATCTTCAGATTACCGCAATCAATACATGGACAAGACATAAATTCTATCCACTTATTCAACATATCCGCGCTCGCGGCTCTTTAAAAGCAATCACGCCATTAATGTACTCTTCACTCACACAGTTCGACTGTACATCCAGATTCATCCATCTACGCTACGCATGTAACAATTAGTAGTGTTAAATTATATTAATAAACTGCAAATACGTTACTCCTCCTATTAACCAAATACACTAAAATTGATTAAAGATAAACCTAGAGAAAATATAAATAGTTACAGATCGTTACCCTCGGAGCTCACGACGAAATTTCCAAATATCCCGCGAGATTCCTCACTGGTCTTCTCTTTCAGGCCATAGTGCAATGTGAGACTTAAGTGGACAGGGCAAGAGAAGAGCCACATCAAAATGCACCTCCCCATAAGTTTATCCTCTCACAAAACACCCACACGCCGAGAGCTACCACTGTGCCAAGCCTCACAAAGCAAGCATGCGAGCCAAATAGCCATAAGTTGCTAGGGCAACCCACAACCAAGAACAAGGCAAGCAAAATAAGCAAGCTTCTCAAGCCCCTCTGTTCCAAAGAGCAAAGCTTCTCAAGCCCCTCTATTCCAAAGAATAGATCAGAGGCGCTAGGGCAAGGGGGGTCTGTCGAGTCTTGATATTTATAGGGGTGGCATATCACGGTTCTTATTACCAACCGTTTGTGATGTGAATATATCATAGACGGTTCCACGAAAAGCCGTCTGTGTTGAACTTATACATACGGCTCCACGTTGAACCGTCTGTATAAGTTCAACACAACCGTCTGTGATGAGGATATTATCACAGATGGTTCTTCATTGAACCGTCTGTGATAGCGTACGGAGCATGTATATGCGCAAATAATTACTAAAATGAATTGCCTAGTAATAAACAGATGATAAAAAAGACCATATGATCACAAACGATAAAAAAGACCATATTGTTTTTACATCACAGACAATAGATAAAAAGACCATATCATTTTACATCACAGAAGATAGATAAAAAAGACTGGCCATATCATTTTTACATCACAGACGATAAAAAAGGATGAGCGATCCTATCTTAGTCTTCAAATCTTCGTATCGCCTTCGCTCGCTCGGCTTGGTGGGGCGGGATCGATCGCCTCACCAAACGCCTCCACCTGTGACCTTGCACACTCAATTTCCTTTTGTAGATGTTCGGACTCCGTAATCAAGTCCCATATAGCCCAGAGGCCATCAACCTTGGTCTCCACAGTCTCGGCTAGGCGGACCCGCTCTCCCGCAATGTCGAGGTCGTCCTCAACTCTCTAGGCTGCATCCTCGGTGCGGACCAAATAGTACCATAGGACAATCTCCACGACGAGGTTTACTCACGGATGTTTGGAGAGCCTCGCATCGTCTGTTGGAGGAGGAGCTCCAATCGATGATGATCGCCGTTATGGTCTCCGGTAGATGGGAGGGTCTACAACATATTGCATTGCGAACGACGCTTTGTCCGCAGCTTGGCGAGTTGCGACGGAGAGGTGCGAGTACACAACCAAAATGTAGGCCACTACAATGGGACGAGAGAGAAGCCATTTGGAATTTGTGGAGAGAGAGGGGATGATCAAGGAGGTTCGTGAGAAATCCCTTTGATAAGGGTTGTCTATTTATATAAAAGAAGTAGTAAAGCTGAAGCAGGAGACGAAGAGACGAAGACTCGTGCGGGAGACGAAGGGATTGAAAGGCATATCACAGACGGTTCTATCATGGAACCGTCTGTGATAATAATATCACAGATGGCTCTATCATGGAACCGTCTGTGATAATATATCACAGACGGCTCTATTAAAGAATCGTCTGTGATATGGTAATATCATAGACGGTTCTTTAATATAACCGTCTGTGATATCTTATCACAGACGATTCTTTAATAGAACCGTCTGTGATAGCCTTTTTATAAAGAGGCGCACCACTAAGGTTTTGCTCTTTACTCGATAGCCTTTTTATAAAGAAGCGCACCACTAAGGTTTTGCTCTTTACTCGTTACTTCCTCTCCCACGCCCCTTAGGCTCTCGCGTGCTCTGTCGCCTCCTCTAGGGTTTGCCCGTTCACCTCCCCGGCCGTAAGCCCCCGACGCCGCCGACATCGGCAGACGCCAGCCTCCGCCGACGCGCGACCTCCTCCCCGTGTCGGCCTCCTCCCTCTGCACAGGCCTCCTTCCCGCGCCGTCCTCCTCCCCTGCACCGGACTCCTCCCCATGCCGTCCTCCTCCCGTGCACCGGCCTCCTCCCCTTGTCGTCCTCCTCCCCTGCACCGCCTCCTCCCCGCGTCGACCTTCTCCCCTGCACCGGCCTCCTCCTTGCACCGTGAGTTGTTGTGCGACATCCTCTCTGTGAGTATTCCTATATTACGATTTGTCCCGGTGGATATATTGACTTTGATAGTCTTTGATAATATGTGAACTGAATCTAGTACTAAAGATATTGCAAATTGATCAGTGGGCTTTGTTGACATGCTCTGTGATGAACTTTGTCTTATACTGAGATTGAATGTGATAGTTAGTTCATTCTTGAGCTCTATTGTATTACTTGCTACTGTCAATTTGATATACTGTTAATTTGTTACTTTCGGTTGAATGCTAGTTATTCTGATTCTTCTGGTTCGCTCTGTGATGAACTTTGTCTTATACTGAGATTGAATGTGATAGTTAAGATCATTTTTTGTAACAGTTGAGATCATTTGACAGTTAAGCAAAGTATTGTTTAGAGCTCATAGTTTGAATTTATACTATCATATTCATTTAATGAAGAGTATAGACAATAGGATTGAGATGGCAAAGACTTGTTCTTTTGCAACTCTCCTTCTGAGAGTACAAACTATCATCAATCCTTCTTTATATATTATGTTTGTGCATCATTTTGGTTAAGTTGAGTAAATCGCTTGAATCGCAGTCGATTAGAGCTTAAGCATATTGCTTCGTGCATATATAGATAGCAAGTAAGTGACATGGCGTCAGCACCGCCTTCGCCGCCGTCATCAGCGTCGCGAATCGTGCGGATCTCCGAGGAAAGTGGTACGTCTGCGAGATGGCGGAGGAATATCGAAAATTCCTCTAGGCCTAATGACCGTCACGGAGGTCAATGCCAATGGGATCCCTGTGAGCCCCCCCAAAGCAGCGGCGAGATTCCGGACCATCTGTGGGATACTTGGAAGGGAACGGGTCCCCATCACCACACCGAGGTGGGACAACGTGTCGGATGATTAGAGACGCGATGTGGGGACGAGTTTTAAAATCGTTCACTTTCCGGCCATGAGACAGTGCGCGTGGAGCGCAGCGAACATTGCTCTCGATGGGAAAGGCGTGGAGGATCTTCTAGAGCATGCTTGTCACGAAGTACATGAACACGGGTCGAACGCCCTTCACGGCGTATAAATTCTTGTCGCGGGATATATGGGACGCCTTTGTGCAAATGAAGACGACGGCCGAATTTCTTGAGGAAAGTGCGACGCACAAGGCTCTCCAGACACTGAACACTCACCCCCACAAACTCGGCACCGCTGGGTACGCGGGTAAAACCGCGCAATGGGCGGCGGAGGATGAGAACGAAACAAGGCCATTTGGTGAGATCACAAACAAGCGCGCTCTCTCCTGGTTAAGAGCGAGGGCATCAGTCACGTCTTCGGGCGAAATCTCTTTCACAAACCCGGCAGACCGGGATGTGGCCAACCGTTTAGTAAATATGTCTTGAACTACCTAGTTGTTAATAAGTCCATAACTTCATAATGTCTATAATAACATGATGACCTCTTGCGGCAAGAATTGAGTTCCGCATGTTCGAAGGCTCCTTCCAAGCAGATGGGAGAAGGATATACTATCTACGACCGAAACAAGGAGCACCGGTCGCACTTTACGAGGCAAAGGGGTTAACGTATCTTGGAGGATGGATTCCCAGCGACTCTGCGTATATAGGAGCGGGGAAGAGATCCAAGGCCGAGTATGACACGAGTTGGAACATGTGCTTACTACAAAATTTGAAGGAAGAGAGCGGTGCTTCGCAAATTTGAAGAAAAGATAGCAAGATTGTAGGACCAAGTGAATCAACTCCTACTCCTCAACCGATCATAAGCGCCCCGTTGTTTTGGGGCAGTCCTCCTCAACATCGGAGTGGCGTCGCGTCCACGCAAAATTATGAACATGATGACGTCCAATTACCTATCGACGATATCAAGGTAATGTACATCTCTGGAATGCTCCAAAGATAGACCTATAGGATGCCTTAGCTAATTGTGTATCGTTTTGTAGGAGCCGACACACTGCACGCTCCAAGTGAGGATAGTTGGGATGTCTATTGAGGCTGGGCGGGGGGTGGCGTATCCATGCAAGGAAGGGATAGTGCAACACGGTGCCCATGTGGCGCAGGGTTACGCCAGGGTCCAGGTGGACATGGTACATGACAATTTTAGGGCCGTCCCGCAGGAGATTCGCCCGAACGATGACATCAGAACACTAGGGGATGCCGTGTGTAGTTTTATCCAGTGGCCCAAGAAGGACATCACCCTGGACCCTGCAGTGCCGCCTCAACCTTTGATGACACCACCCCAACCATCTCGACACGACCATGCCTCTCCAACAGGACCTAAGAAGGACATCGCATACGACCTGCGATGCCGCCTCAACCTTTGATGACTCCACCCCAACCATCTCGACACGACCATGCCTCTCTGGGACCCTCCATGACTACACCTCAACCTTCGCTTGAAGCCGCCTCATCGGTTCCGTGGAAAGACACCAACGAACAAAAAAGCGTGCGCCGTGACCGGTTCCCGAGTCGTCTCACGGGAAGACGCGCGGCGGGCAAGTCGTTCGAGACAAATCGAAATCGAAGAACATTAAGGCGCTTCGCCTCCTAACCTAAGAAATACTCTTTGAAGTCCGTTGGCGACCACCACGGTATTAGCCTCTGTTGGATTAGGTTGTCGAGTTTGCATACAGGTACTTGCACAAGACCAAAGAGAAAGTGCGCTGATGGAATCACCGTCGATATACGGAGGAGTATTTCCTCCACGAGCCCCCTCAGCCGTCGTGGGCTTGACGACTTATTCGACCTATTCAACCTCAAAGCCCTCGATGCCTCACTTCTATGATGCTGGACACTGTAAGTGTGTACAATCAAGTTCTACATTCACGTAATACCGATTAATATAACAAATCATTTCTTATGTATAGATACATGATTAAAAATGCCCGGCGATTGAAAGAACCGGTGGATTTCCTCGACCCCCATGTGGTCTTTGAGCAAACCATCTTGGCAGACGCATCCTCGTCGAGAAATACATAACGACATGATTGCTTGCTCAAAACGACAAGGACTACATAGTGGTGCCCTACAACCAGAAGTAAGTGCTTCACTACTTGCTATACAAATTTCATTTGTACTTTATACGCAACACGAACTTAGGTTTAATGACTATAGCGACATACGTGAGTAGGCACCACTGGATCCTTTTAGTCATTATACCAAAGAGGAACGAGGTACTATACCTTGATTCCCTAGTCAAAAAAAGCCACGACTTCACCCTTGTGCAAGGAGTAATCGACAGGTGTGCTTATTTCCTCCATACATAACTCTATTGTAGTCTTCCTTCGTTTGAAATGGCCGAGGTTAACTTTTTGGAAACATGTAGGTCGTTCATCTCCTATGTTGCCGAGGAGGGCTATACAAGGAACGAGCCACACTTAACCACGGGGCGCGATTTCGAGTGCGTGCTACAACACAATAATCCTATATCATACTTTGAAATAATGCGTCTCGAACTGACTATACATATATATGTAATTCTATTTTTGTAGTGCCGCCAAAGACAAAAGCGAGAAGAATGTGCATTCTACGTTTGCCATCATATCTGATTCTCATGAGTGCTAAGTTGAAGGATCAGAGGTTGGTCAATCTACGCAATAATTATTTCCTAATTATAAATTTAAATATATATGCTTACTACTTTACTCTTGCTAGCTCTGAGGTTTGAATATAGATTTAGATTCACTCGTTGAAGAGAGATCTCGGATGTTCTAGGAGGCTCTGCACCTTCATCATGGCGAATATCATTGGCGCCGACAGAGAGTTTCACTACTCCAACACCACGAGCGACCTTGAAACAATTGATTCATTAATTGTAATTCACTTTGAATAGTTGTAATTCAATTGTAACTCTAGCGACAATATTTGATACATATTCGTTTCTAATTGATTTTGAGTTATAAATGATCACTTTGAGTTGTCAACGATTGATTCATCGTAATGTATCTATTTTCTGCCTGTTTGTTTTCAGAGGGCATGGCTAGCAATTCATGAGGCTAGCCGAAAATCAAAAATAAATTAGTTAGGTTGAAAGAACTATCACAGACGGTTTGATTGTTAAACCGTCTATGATATCCACATATCACATACGGTTCATAATTAGCACCGTGCGTGATATGTGAATATCATGACGTTCATAATTGGAACCGCTGCGCGATATCCACATATCACGAGCGGTTCTAATTAACAACCGTGCGTGATAAATGAATATCACATACGATTGGTAACTAGAACCGCCTGCGTATTTGTGGCGTATCACGAGCGGTTGGTAACTAGAACCGCTCGTGATATGTGGATATCACGAATGGTTGTTAATTTGAACAAATCGTATTATGACTTATCACAAGCGGTTTTCAACCGTCTGCGATAACCGTTAGTTATCACAGACGTACAAAAATCTGACGGTTCGGCCGCATGCGTGATGATGGTTCGAACCGTGCGTGATAGCGTTTTTACGTAGTAGTGGGAAGACCGAAAGAATCGCCAAAAATAGAAAATTGAAAACTTGCGATGCGATTTCGGAGCTGAAGATGGCCGATTTTGGGGGTCTTAGATGGTGACTAGTGCAAATGGGTCATTGTTTTCGGATGCGCCTCATCGTTAGATTTGAAACGAGCACAAGAACGTCAAATTCCGATTCCATATGCAAAAGTTATGCCCGTTTAACTAAAGGTGTGTCGGAAATGGACTTGAATTCGTTTCGGCCTCAAACTGAAACTGCTGTAACTTTTGATTCCGTGGGCCAAACATGCTCAATTTTTTTGTGGAAGCTTGTGGATGTATCAATAAGGGCTCCATCAATTTTCACTAGATTTGGCAAAGGTTTGGTTGGGTTTTCAAATTTCGGACAGAGGGACTCTTTTTTTTTTTTTCTTCTGTTTCTTTTTTTCTTTTCTTTTCTTTTTCTCTAATTTTTTTCGTCCTTCTTTGGCACAACTGAATTCAAACTCTTCTAGGGTTTTCATTTCAAGTCGTGCTTCTTTCCCGAAACGAAAAACAGAGGCGGGATTGATTGGATTGGTGTGGCAGCAAAATTGCTTGCCACGGTAGAGATAAAGCAGAGGCGGCAGGGCGTAGGTGATTGCCGCGGTAGGGAGTTTCATTGGTTGTCGCGAGAATGAGGCAGTGGCGGCTTGCGCGCTGTAGTGTGATAGAGCGGCGGCAGGAGGCTCTGTAATGTGGGTGGTGGCGTGGCAGGGGGTTGTGGTGGCACGGCAGGGGGCTATGGTGGCATGGCAGGGGGTCGTGCGTGTGGTGGCGCGGCAAGAGAACTAGACTCTAACTAAACTAGAATTCAACAACTAAACACGATGATGCAATCAAAAGTTCAACAAGCAAAATACCAAAAAGAAAATTACAAAGGCATAGAGTGGTTTGGACGATGAACTAAACCTATTTTTTGTGATTTTTGTGGCTTTGTGGACTATAGGTTTGATACCACTTGATGAACCCCGAAGGTCCTGATTTTGGCCCGATCTTTCGATGCGAAGATACGTTCGGTGGTAGTCGCTCAACTCTCACGATCCTAGCTACGAACTCACAAGGCTCGAAACTACGCAATCGGTGAACTGCTCGACAAGTCGTTACCAACCGTGCACAAGTATCCGGTTGATCTGATCATGAAGATCTATTCCTGTATACACCGAAGAAGCACGCAAGAACAAGATAAATAAGCAATTTGAAATTACGAATATGAAATTGAATTTATTGATAGGTGGGGTTCCGAAGAACAATATCGCTGTTGATCTCACCAACCAAAAGGACAAAGAATAAAGTAGCAAAGCTAAATTTCAATCAACAAATCCCGTGCAACCAAAGGGGATGACGGCCACTATGTATAGGAGGAAGAGGGAGGGGGTGGTGGTACTATTTATGCATGAATAGTACCATATAAACAGTACCCCAAAACCCTAGGGGTAGCTATATGGGCCACATGAGCCAATGTGGCTAAATCAGCCCATTCGTTACATAACCTATGGGCCAACAATTGGTGACGCAGCACCATGGCATGTAGACGTAGCCCGACACATATGAGTAGAAGCAGTAGATGTAGCCCGACATATATGTGTAGAGGCAGCTCGGTCCAACTGGAAAAATATGGCAATGTAGTCGTCGAAAGTTCGATCATGGAAGATGTGGATGCAGTCGAAGCAGTGGATGCATCCTTAGGGTTGATGTCCTCATTTGCTGGGCCGGGTGTGGACGCTGTCAGAGGACGGCCACCGGTGCACAAGCATCGGCTGTGGCATGGAAGGATGGGACGACTACGCCGTCTTATGCAACGATGACTACAGGATTAGGCATGAGTATGCCAATTTCTTTACAGAGGTTTTGGACTACTTGCCATAAAATTAATTAAAATTAATGCCAGGCAAAGCTTTTGGAAATCTTGAATGCTACTCCCAGGAATTTTGGTGCATTTTTCTAGAATTTTTGGGCCTTATTAACTATTTTCTAAAAACCTTTTTTGCTTTTCTGTATTTTCTTTAATTCAAAGAGCAATTAAAAACCTCTAATTCGCTTTGGGCCAAAAGCCACCCCGCGGCCCAACTTGCCAGCCCACCTCCACGCTCCAGCCCGCGCGCCATGCCTTCCTCTCTTGTGGACCATCCGATCAAGATTGGACGGCCCGATCAAGATGGGAGGTTCGGACGGTCCGAACGTTCCCAAGTGTTGTGGACCATCTGATGAAGATTAGACGGCTCGATCAAGATGGAAGGTTCGGACGGTCTGAATGTTCCCAAGCGTTGTGGACCGTCCGATCAAGATTGGACTACTTGGCATAAAATTAGCGGTTTTAGCATATATAGTTTTAGAAAATCCATAGTGTCTATGCTTCAGGTGACTGAAATTTCTTTATCCATCAGTCACATTTTCTCACCGTTAGATCAACATTCTATGGCCCAGATTGTCTCTTTCTAAAATAGATAACAAAATGTCCAAGACGGTTCTATTATGGAACTGTCTGTGATACTTATCATTGACGGTACCATAATAGAACCGTCTGTGATATTAGACCATATCACGGACGGTTCTATTATAGAACTGTCAGTGATAAGTTATCACTCTTTATTAGTATGAGCCTTGCTAGGGTTTGCGCCCTTATACTCTCGCCTGTTCCCCTCGCCCCCGAGCCTTGCTAGGGTTTGCGCCCTTACTCTTGTCCGTTCCCCTCGTACCCGACCCCGTAGTCGTCGCCCGAAGCCTCCTCCCTGACCCCATCACTGCCGGTAAAGGCACTCTCCCGGCTACCTCTCCACCGACCTCCCTCCGGTACCTCCCCTCGGCCTAGATCTGCCCCTCTCCCCTGGTGGGGTTGCTTGTTTTGGCTGAGGTTTGCACATGGGGCTCACCCGTGCACCGGTGGCTCGTCCCTTGCTTGGTTGCCGGCCGACGCCGCTCGCTTGCCTCTCCTACGGTTTGATTTTTATGCTTGAGCATTTATTAGTGGTGTTCTGATGTTTGGTTGATTTATGCATAGTGGGTACATGGATATTGGTTGTGCTGCTGGTGGTGTTTGCCGCCGTTTCCGCGTTGCACTGAGGTAAACTACTACTCTTTATTCTCTATCCCATTCCCTCCCGTTTGCTCTGTGATGGTGTTGGTGATGATATGGATGATACTGCTAGTGTGGCATGAGCCCTTGAGCCCCACTCAAAGTGATATTTTGTGGGCTCCTGAATTGCTCTATGATGAATTGATGTCACAAATACAATTGGATGTGATATTGTGTATAGATTGTGCCTTGAGCTGTTATATTACCTGCTGTTATGTATTGTTTCGAGTATGGAATTTATACATTCTGATATACTTGTTGTCCTACATCACAGTTGATAGTATCTTGATTGATTTTGTTCTTGTGTAATAAGTTAATTTTGGTTGATTTGCTAATATATTAGCAAGTTTTAATCTTGTGCAATTAGCCTTCTGAGAGCAATGATCAATCTTCTTAATCTTACCTTTGTCTGTGTAATTAACTAGCCTCTTACCATTCTTAGCCTCTCGCCATTCATTTCACCTTTGCCAGGTATGTCCTATCATTCCATTCTTGACATTTTCTCTATAAAGTCTCTAAGCAATGGCTGCTTGTGCCTTTAAAATCGGCGTCATATATATATATATATATATATATATATATATATATATACATATACATATACATATATATATATATTGTTTGTAGTCACTCAGCCACTTTCGGGGGGTCGTCCACGTAGCATGAGGAGGATGAGACAGCAGCCATGGGCAACTTCATCGATCCCATGAAGTTTAAGAAACATGGCTGTCAGGAGAGAGTTAGGACATCCAATTACTTGGATGTCATCGATAGGTAATTGGACGTCGCTATGTTTAGAAAGTGACGTGGACACGTAGGTACTTCGACTAGGAAGTGGCTTCATGTATCAGTAACTAACCATTCCTTGATGTCAAGTCACCATAGAACTAAGTTCGTTGATCTAAGTTCATGACTTGACATCAAGAATGGTTGGTTGTCAACCAACCATTTCCTTGATACCAAGTCAAGTCATTTTTGAATATAGCAATGTCCAATTACCTATAGATGACATCCAGGTAATTGGATGTCCTGACGCTCTCTTGGCAGCCATGCTTCTTAAACTTGCACGGGCTCAATGAAGTTGCCCGTGGCTGTTGTCTCATCCTCCTCATGCTGCGCGGACGACCCCTCGAAAGTGGTTGAGGGACTACAAACAATATATATATATATATATATATATATATATATATATATATATTTTAAAGGCACAAAGGCACAAGCAGCCACTGCTTATAGATTTTATAGAGAAAAGTCATCACAGACGGTTTCAGCTACAAACCGTCTATAGAGAAAAGTCATCATAGACAGTTTCAGTTACAAACCGTCTATAGAGAAAAGTCATCACAGACGATTTCAGCTATACACTGTCTGTGGTAGGTAACTATTACTGATAGTTCTGAGTTAATAACCGCCTATGATAGTCTGCATCACAGACGGTTCGAAATCCATCTGTGATGACCTCATGTCATTACTGACCTATAAACTCAGACGGCTCACGAAACCGTCTGTAAAAACCTTTTCTGTAGTAGTGAGCAAGAGTGAGTCCACGACTCAGCAAGCACAATAATAAACAATGAACAAGGATTAATCAACGATAAACCATATCATCATCAACATCACTTGTTTTCTTTTCTTTATTCTCATACTTAATCATCAAATTCACTTTTCATTCAATGCATCCCTACACTATATGCCCATATTTACTTCTTTCGCGTATATCAGTATGGCGTGAATGAACACTCGCGATAATGATCACTCTCAATCCCGTCCTCCTCAAGGATCGAGGACCTCCTCCACTCCTGTGGTTTGTGGAGTTGTGATCACCATGATCACCTTCTCATATGCAATGATGCTTATGAATGCACAATTATTCGTAGTTTCATCAATATTACCATCACCCAACATTCTCACATCCATCATACGAATAAAATCATAACAATTCATATTCCTTGCAATTAAATAAAATAAAAGCATAAATAATATAATAGTAATGAGTGATAAAGAATACAACGATCAACTAATGAACATTGTCTACCATGCACTTGCCTCTTTATCCATTGGAAGCTGGATAGCGAAGCGGCGGCAAAGCACTAGAGGCCACATCCCTGGACAAATAATTCAAAATACATCTCAAAATCATAACATCACAGCACTAACACTTTATTCTAATTGTCCTTACACCTCTATGCTAAACCGACCCAATTAATCCAAAACTACTGGACGTCCTACCCACTGTCCCAGTAGTAAAATGGCTCTAACTTATTTATTCAATCTCTAAATTCAACCATCCAAAACTTTTTGGAATCCTCACAAAACAATCTACAACTTCCTAGTTATGACAAACCTTCGATTCTACTGTTTTCTGCCCTGTTTCTTTACCCGAAGACCATTCCAGAATATGTGAGAACAACATGTTTCACAATTTAATATGTTTAATTATAAAACTTCAAATTATATGAATGATACCATTTCTAGAAACTACACAAAATTTTCTACATTATTCAAGTTGTCACCATATTTTAATTTTGCCATCTACTATATGAAACTGACCCATCTTCACGACATCTGTTGGTTATGTCCCAATTCTAGACAGCAACCTTCTTGAGGCCGTATCATTTTGCTCGCTACTCTAATTTTAATGATCCAGACCTTCTTGGAAATCTAACGAGATTATCTAACTTTTCTCTAATTGGACCAACATATGAATCCGAGTCTAAGAACCCCAAATCGCCTGTCGAACCCGGGAGCGAAGGATCCCGAATTCTCTGTGTTCAAACACCGGTCCGAGATTTCCGAGTGTACAGTCTCACAAAATAGATATCACATTCATATCACGAAATCGTAAATGATATTAAGTAAATAATTGTTTAATACAAATGAGTCGAACAATAATATCAAATAACAAATGATAAACACAAATGAAACATATAATAGAGGTGAGCCACACGATGCGCCACGAGCAATAAATGCAGGTCAAAGACCTACTCGTCAGGATCCTCACCGTTGGGAAGAAGTCTTCTCTGAATAAGATTTATTCAGCAAGGATGAACACAACTTCCGTGCTGCAAGTTACACCCAATATTGAATTAAAATGCATGCATAAGGTAACAAGTGAGTATGGCGGGGTTGTTTTGCATAAATAGCATTTTCAGTGTAAATAATCATAGTAATTTCTAAAGCGTTTTATACTAAGACTAAAATCATATTTTAAAATGACAATATTACAATGTGGATAACCTCCAATGATTTAGTGAAGGATCCTCTAACACTTGGCTTCCCCCAATTTTCATAAGGATTAACCATCCTCGGCATTTAATAAAGCATTTAAAACCAAAAATAATTCTAACTTTAAGTGGCCACGCTAGCATGTCCATGATCATGACGCGCTATTCAAATAGTTTCTACTCTGCGAGTTGGTACAACTTTACCCACACGAGGTGACATGCTCGTTATGTCGCCAATACACGCTTAGTGGGCGTGTGGTGAGCAATTACCATGAGGCCTTTACAATGTTCTATCCTAGTGTACTCATGCCCGCTAAGGTTTTGCTCCTTTGGACTAAGCGCCCTCAAAGCCCCTCTTGCGCCAAGTGAGAATGAAGCGTCTAGCAACACCCACATAATCACATGACATAAATACACTAGAACATCACAAATTAATTAGCCAAATCCTGCCCATACAGGACATGTGGTAGTACGATATGGCATAGCAATAAGCGGCTCAAAGACCGGTCCTCAATTGACTTGGACGTCATTCCTACAAACCATGGGCCTTAATCTTAACTAGATCAATCCCGTGCATAAACCTGCACCCACCATTCCAACCATTTCGCCAAAGTCCAAACCCACTTTTGATTTTATTTTGAATAAAACTCTATTTATAAATCCATGTGGTAAGACAATACCACAATATCAAGTTTGAAACAAATTTGTAAGAAATTTGATGAAAACCCTCCCAAATTCTGTAAGTATGAACTAAGCTTGGCTAAGTATATGTTTAATTTCGATAATATTTTGCCTATGGTGTCAAGGTAGTCAGATACAATATTCAAATTGGCCATACAATAAAACATGGGGGTAACTATACATAAAACAGAACATTAAAGTATTTATACAAACATATGCATGCAATAAAGAAAAAAAAACTAAAAATAACTTAAAATACTGGGGCAATATGGTCAATGGTGTAACTTGCCTTTGTTGATGTCTTGAAATTCTAAATCTTGAGATTGGTCGAACTCTCCGGAGTCGTCGAAGTCTAAACGCGAAAATACGACAAATTCAATATTCAAATTCAAATAAATTCAAAAACATAGATCAAAATAACTCCAAATTTAAATATTTTGGTTTAGTTAGCTAGATTATAATTTTATATAAGTTTTGCAATTTGAATCACCCAATTTGGAGTTCATATGCAAAAGTTATGAATTTTAGAAGTTTTAAACCTAAGTCTGAAATTTAATTTATTTTCTCGAATTATTTTTCTACTGAAAAATCTATTTATTGCACAATGCTGACGCCAGCCACAGGATTTCGGAATTTAAAAGCAATAGAATAATTTCTGACGTGTGGGACCCATGTGTCATAGACACGGTTCACGTGGACTGGGTCCACGGTCTTTGGCTCTGGAGGGCTACACAAGATGGTGCCACGTCGGTACTGACTCAGCAGAGTCGCACGAGTGGCGCCGAGGTGGCTCCGCTGTGGCACCGACGTGGTGGTCCCACGTCAGCGAGTGCGGCGCCGCCGTCGGGACCGAGGGTCGCCGGCGTTCTACGCCGCGGCGAGGGGCGTGGGTGGTACCAATCGGAAGAGAGTAACACACTGGGTTAGGTGCTCACCTTGGTTGCAAACGGGCACGGCTAAATGGTCGTGGCGGCGAGGTTTAGCGGCGGCGAGATGAGGTCGACGGGGAAGAAGAGGTTGCAGGGTTCGCCCGGCGAGGTGGAGGTGTGCACTGGCTTCGCGGCGTCACGGCAATGACGAAGGTGGGGACGAAGGCGGCAGAGCAGGCTCGATGTCGCCGGAATCGGGGAAGAAAGGCACTTCAACCTCCGGCGAAGAACTCCAAAATCCGGGCGCTATTGAGCAAGAGGGTGGCAATGAGTGGCGCTGTGAGATTGTGAAGGAGATTGCGCACCCTTGGCTCCCTTTTATAGGCCGGGAGGCTCCGGAGCGGCGTGGAGGAGGTGGGGGTCATGGCGGCGGTTGCGGCGGATGTGGGCGAAACCGTCGCGGAGAAGAAGGGAGAACGTGGGGGAAACGCGGCGGAGATTGACGTGGTCATGTGCAGGTACGCGCGAGGAACGGGGTGGTTGGGATTAGGCCGTTTGCGAAGCTTTTGAGTGCGTGAAAATGGCAGCCTCGGGTTTGACCTCGCGGAGAAGAAGGTGGTAAAGAAGACGATCTGACAAGCGGGGGCCACTTAGCAGTGACAGAGAAGAAAAAGGAAAAAGAAAAGGAAATGGAAAAGAAAATATGGGTGGTTGGATTGTGGCCGTTAGATTATAATTGCACGGTCCACAACGAATGAGCTTTTCAGCACATGTGTTGAATCTGGGCCGTTAGATGTAAATCAAATGGCCCACAACGCTTAGAAACATTCGGAGTTATGATAAGAACGAGGGGTGTCACGTGGGCCGTTGGATTTAGATCGTACGGCTCACGTTGATTGGGATGTTCGGGCCTCCCAAAGGTTCAAAGAATCGTAGCCGTTCATTTTAGATCTAACGGCTCACGATGATTGGGATGTTCGGGCTTCCCGAAGGCTACGAGATCCGACCGTTGGTTTGAAATCCAACGGTTGATGAGCTTCGAGGTGGTTTTAACGCGTGAGTGCATGTAAGGCTGACAGGTGGGGTTAGGGTGAGGGAGAGAGAGAGAGAGAGAGCGCGGGAGGTGGGCTGGTTGGGCGCGCACGCGAGGCGGGTTTGGGCCGGAGGTTTGGGTTTCGGCCCAAACTGAGTTTTAAATTTCCTTTTGATTTTTCTTATTTGTTTAACTTATGATAATTCATTTAGGCTTTAGAAAATAGTAAAATAATTCCAAAAATTATGGAAAAATTCATAGAAATTCCCATACTTATTTTGGACTTAATAAAATTATTTCCAACTTTATGTTGGCTTTTAATTTTGCAAAGAAATTTGTTTTGGCTTTAAAATATTTATAAAAAGCTTTTAAAGTTTCAGAAAATTCCACAAAAATAAATAAATTTTAATTTTTACTGAAATTTGAAAATTGGGCTGTTACATCGCCCCACAATGTTCTGCACCTAACCTTGATGAACTAGGGTAGAGTGAAAAGTAATCTTCCCCTAAGCCAAATGATCCACAAACTTAACAACGACTAATCCAAAGCACGACCTAGGGATTAACATGGTTTACCCTTGATGAATGCGACGGATAACGAGAACCCACAAAAACCTCCTCCTTTTCTCCATTTTCTTCTTCTTCTTCTCCCTTCGTTCTCCTTTCTTCTGCTGACCGAACCCTTGCTGGACTTAATTCCCTTCTTCTCTGTGTAGCCACCACCCACAGATGGAGAGTAGGGCGGTGCGACAAGGAGGTGCGGCGGCACTAGAGCAGGGAGGCAATGGCGGCACGCCTAGGAGGAGGCGAGGTAGGGTTGGTGTGGAGAGCACAAGGGTAGGGGCTCCTCTGCTTTTGAGAGTCTGGGTTGGGTGTCCCTCCTCAAAGGACCCTCTTATGGTCTACCTCCACACTTGGGCCAAGTCTATAACTCTAAAGCACTATACTTAGAGCCCATGGCCCAAGTTTTCCATCTTATGCAAAAACCCCTTTTGAACTCTTTAATTTCCTTCTCTAATTCAATTATCCTCTCTAAAGCGAATCGGGATATTACAGTCGGATTGTCTTTTTTTATTCTTTTTTAAAACTAGGGTTTTGTTTGCATGAGAGTGATTTCTTGGTAGACATCCTAGATTACTTCAAGATTGAACTTTTTCACTTAGGACAAATTCTATCATAATCCTTAGTGTCTTTTTGTATTTTTGTGAAGCTTTCCTTCACATTCCTTCCTTAGTTCGTCTCTTTAGATACTTCTATTAGCTCACTCGGAACAATCGGGGTCAGGGGAATTGTGGGAGTATCTATTTCAAACTCCAAGGCCAAATGTCTAAGAAGTATCCTCTACTTCCTATTAGGGATTCGTGGAAGGATTACCAGAAGGAGTGGTTCTACTTCGAACTTCCTAGAGGGAGCCGTTTAAAGTATACTGGATGTGCCCCTCCATCCTGGTCAACATAGGATTCAAAGAAGGAAAATGCTTCTTTGAAATTGACCACCAAAGAGGAGAAGGTGGTCAGTTCGGTGATCTCCTTTGTGTCTGCCAGACTAACTGGTCGTTGGGTCATCCACAACTTCCTTTACCACAAGATTAGTCCTTTGAAGAAAAGGGCTCACTTCCCGTGGGAGTTGGAAGGCGATAAAGATCCAACCAAGGACAGTCCTGGATGTACATATCTTTTCCAAGTACATTCTTGTCTAAGACTTTGCAATTAAATATTATTAAGTCTATGAATCTTTTGTTTTTTAGTTCTTCTAGAAGAGGTGGTTGAGGAAAGGACCTCGATTATACTCAAGAATGTGAGAGATGGTTTAGAGCCAATCTCTTTTGATGAGCAACTCTCAAGTTTGATTGGGGCATCTGTTGAGTTCAAGAAAGAACGCATGCAAGTATGTATAATTTAGACTTTAGTCTTGAATATTTTGTTAAGACTGTAATTTAAAATATCTATTTTGTTTCTTTTAGATGCATGATAGAAAGAGGAGTGTAGACCAATCTGGGTCTAGCAGTCGGGCTCCAATTGCTAAGAAGGTCAAGATTGTTGTTGCAACATCTACTCCGGTCGTAGTCGGGAGACTGATGACTAAAGCAAAGTTTGCTGCAGTGTCCTCTTCGGGTGCTCTGGTCGCTATTGAGAACACCAATGCTACGACGACCAGTACGTCACCAATCGATGTTGTACCGTTGAGTAGCAAGGAGCTAGAGATGACCAGCACCCCTTCTGCCATTCGGTCAAAGTATATTCACGACCAGCCTCAGGCACAAGAGAAGTTAGCAAAAGTCGCCAATACTTGTTCCCAAGTGCGCAAGAAGAAACAAATAGTTATGATTTCGCAACAATCGTACAATCACCTTCCATTATTCCCATATGTTTAAGATGAGGGAGATGAAATAGAGGAGGAAAAAGAAAGTCCCCTCATCCTGGTATGAAAACGTAGGACTATAAGTCCTAGTGTTAGTATTACTGAGGTTGGCATGTGCAAGTTGGTTGCTGCTGACGGCATGTTTGCATTCGAGACCAACATCAGTCTTCGCTTCAAGTAAGTGTTTAAACTTAAACTTGGTATATATATTTTTGAAATATTTGCTTAGATAAATACTTTTATCTGTGTGTAGCCCCCTGACCACTTCTCTTACTCCTATCGCAGAGGTTGAAGAAGCTAGAGAGGAGCCACTATCCTCTCCTTCCGCCATTGAGTCTATACAGACCAGTTTGGAGGAGGCGACAACACCCAAAGTGGTCATCGAGGAAGTGTTCGAAGAGATTCCGACCTCCTCTGGACAAATCCCTATATAAGCAATCGAGAAGACTTCAACTTTTGGGGAAATGGTGGTCGAGAAGATCCCATCAGTCCAAGAGAAAACCAGGGAAATTGAGGTGGTTATCGAAGAGGCTCCAACCACCGAAGTTTCGCCTGAAGAAGAGGCTGAGATTATCCTCGACCAAAGCTCTGGTCAGGATGCCAATGTTCAGTCTATTAAACAAGTAAGTATTTTTACTTCTTAGCATGTTTTATGACTTGCATTTGCCTTTCTTTCATTTAGTTTTTTTTATATATTTTGCCTTTCTTTCATTTAAGATTTTTTATCTTGGCCTTTTGAATAGAAAACTACTTTTCTCCTCCCCTCAATTCTTTCACCGGTGCCATGGTAGCGTGGAAGCCACCCTATGAGCTCGAAGGTGTTTGCTATCACAGAGGTTCCAACAATTAATTATATCAATTAACAATAATCTCAATATCCAAGATCATTCAAGCATGGAAGATAGTCTAATGAGCATAATCAAAATTTACCATTCTCCTTATTACAATTAAATCAAACATTTAACCAATCATACGCGACTCATGTTTTGTACCTAAAACACATCAAAGCAAGAGTGAGCCAAAGACTCAGCAAGTACAATGAATAAGAGCATTCGAGACCAACATCGAGTGTCCAAACTACCCACATTGGAATGGTGGGACTTCGCATCAAGTAAGTGTTTAAACTTAAACTTGGTATATATATTTTCTCTGAAATATTTGCTTAGATAAATACTTTTATCATGTGTAGCCCATAACTTCTAATTGGCCAACAATCTTTGTGTTCTTTATCAATACCACTTCTCTTACTCCTATCGCAGAGGTTGAAGAAGCTAGAGAGGAGCCACTATCCTCTCCTTCACTTAACTTTGGCTTGGAAGCCCATCCAAAGTGGTCATCGAGGAAGTGTTCGAAGAGATTCCGACCTCCTCCGGACAAATCCCTATATAAGCAATCGAGAATACTTCAACTTTTGGGGAAATGGTGGTCGAGAAGATCCCATCAGTCCAAGAGAAAACCAGGGAAATTGAGGTAGTTGAAGGTGGTCGGAGAGACTCAATAGCACGGATTTTTTTAGGATTTAACCTCAATACCTCTAGAATTAACAAGGAAATCAAGTAATTTGCCAGAAGAAATACGAAAAGTACATTTTCTGGATTCAACTTAATTCCTTTATTATTTAGTTTTACAAAGGTTTCTGCCAAGTCAGATAGATGATTAGAGCTTTTCGTGCTCTTTACAATGAGATTATCTACATATGCTTCTAGATTGCGCTCTATTATATACTAAGACAACAGTCGAACACATCCTTATCTTTCCCTTCCTACACAGATAGATTAATCTATCGAGACCAAATAATCCAATAAGTTTAGCAAACTAAATAATTCTAATAATCAACTATTTTATCAATGTTCCACACTTCTTAATAACTCTATTGATTCCAATTAAGTATAGCCATACTCATAATCATAGTTTGTCAAGAACTACTAGAGGACAACATCAACTAAATCGATTTCACTCCCAAGGATACTCGTTAAAATTTATTATGCACCACGCCATTGACCCAACTTGATACCCATACCATAACAATTAATTCATTTAATTAAAACCTCTTAGTCAAGTATGACAATGTATCACTAAAAGGTTTTAACACCTCATTTCAGAAAAGAGAGGTATTAATCTTTAACACTCGAAATAACCCAAAATAAATACATAAAGCCAAAGCTCTCACATTTTAGCAAACTTGCAACATAAAACTTTCTTTGTCCAAGATATTAAACGAATAAACGAGTCTTGTTTTCCAATAAGGAAAGTGGAACAACCATGGAACTATCAATCTCGCCAATGAACAACGTTCACAAGTAGCAAAAGCAACTCAACAGTCGGAAGAGACCATAATTGCTCCATAAAACAAATGGAGACCAAGTGAAAACCCAACAACTACATTGTAACCAATATCCCAAAAAAAGTCATCGATCGCAACTATACCTAGAATTCACCTAAATCAAGCTTAAGGAAGAGAACAACTTTTCTAAAGAAACTCACCCTCAACACTTGTAATTATGGTACTCAGGGTAACCACTTCGCTAATCTCATACCACGAATGGTGGTGTAACCTGGCAAAGCCCAAGGCCACTACCACGACCTCTACCTTCCAACAACAACTATCATCACACATAGCATTTATAATAATCAAATCATAAGCATTTATAATCAATTCATGACAGCAATGATCAATGCGACATAACAGAAACATAAATGCAATGCTTTACCCATTCCCATACTACTGTGCACCAGTGTGTCAAATTTAAGTTGATTAGTCATTAGCAAATTTTAATTAATCTAATCACTATGGACCTAAAGCCCGCTCTGATACCAATTGTAACGCCCCTGCTTAACAAAAGCCCGAAATATCACCTACAACTACTATCACTACTAATTTTAACCATTAAACAAGAACCATTATTAGCTAGACTCAAATAATGATCATTCTACCAAATGACAAGTCATAAATTTTAGCAGCTTAAATTCTTTAAACCGGATGGAATAATTAACACATAACTACTTACCACTATCAACACTGGCAAAACTATCTAGTCAACAGATAAGCTTAACATCTAAGCATGTAACCAAGAATTAAATAGGTAATACAATCTCCATAGTAAGCAGAACCATACGAAAATAGAAATTCCACAAGTTAACCATTTATTACATTTAAATTTTCTAACTGAACTTTAGCCAAGTGAAATAAATGTCTAGTGATGCGAAGTGCCCAAAATTGCTATCATTCCATGATCTGTTCCCTCCCGATGCATATCGTCTTCAACGATCACTTAAAACAACACATAACAAGAGTGAGTCCAAGACTCAGCAAGTGCAAGTAAGAATAGCCATACACAAGCATCATTTCATCAATAATATGTTCTCATCATAGAACATACAACTTTTTTTCTCATGAGTGCAATGTAATGCAAATCATGCTCATGCCACATCTTCTCTTCTGCATATACTGGTATAGCGGAGTGTTACACCCGTCGGTGTTCACTCATACCCGTATTATCAAATACGGGGACCCATTGCCCATATCTTAAATATGGGGACCCATTGCCCATATATCAAATATGGAGATCTCAATGCCCACTCCCATGGGTATATCATGCCAACATGCATGCTTGATATGAAATGAAATGAATAATCCACATTATGTTCTCATAAAAATATCAATTATCGATCATCATAAACACAATGTGAAACAAATATTTTCATCATTCTTAATCATATTAAGCACGCATCAAATCAACAATATTACCCAACACACAATATCATACTAGAAATTGTACTTGCCTCAACCGTGTGATGAGTGACGACGAGAAGAGGGCTCTAACCCCGGTCTCACACCACCACCTGACATTCGTAAAATAGGCTAAGAATACCATCCAAAATTACACCACATTGCAATAAAACTAGATAGACAAATCCGCTCCTAATCGCAACCCAAAACGATACCATTCCTTCCCGAACACCAATCTGTCCAAAACAGAATAGTCACCTTAGAAAAATCATAACTTTTGATCTTTAGTTCCAAAAATCATGAACTTAGACTTTCCAGAATCTACACACATATTACCACAATTTCTCATGTGATCGAAAGTTCAGATTATTGTGTTTAAACCCTTGTTTTTAACTCCAAAGACAGATCTGCCATCTTCGTAACATCAACTTAGAAATTCGATAACTTTTAATTGGTACATCCAAAAATAGTGATCTAAGACATTTTGGAATCCCGAGAGAATTAGCTTTCATAATAAACTTAGTCTATTCTTTCTATTGAGAAACAAAATTTGCTAACATACCAAATTTTTCGACTGTCCCCAACAGAAGGACAGAACTGCTTCGTATGATTCAAAATCCTATAACTTTCGTTATACTTGTCCAAAAAGTATGAACTTGGGCTTTCTAGAAATCTTTAAAAAATGTCTACAGAAGTCTAGTTGGTCGGATTCTAAGATTTTGCATTTAACTATTTTTAACACACCGATCAAAACAATTGTCAGAATTTGACAGACATTCTAGACAGCAAGATTGAAACATACATAACTTTCATTATAAAGATCCAAACATTGTGTTCTTTAACAATCCTAAAATATAATTGAATTACCTATAAAAGTTGTTTTGGGCAACATCCCTGATTCGGCCATTATCTACTTTTAATCTATTTAATACCTTGACTGCTATGACATGACAGAGGATCTGGACAGCAGCATTGCAAAAATCATAACTCGAAAACCACAATGCCAAATAATACGTACCCAGATCCAGTAGAACCTAACGAAATTTTCCACAATTCTTGAGAGCGAAAACACACGATTTCTCATTAAACTATTTGAATCTACTTGATTAAGCGGAGTGCGATTCATCGATCTATTGACAAAGAATGATCCAAGCGATTATCGACAACAATTCGCATAGAAAAGAATTGTAATAGCTATTGGGGAAAACAAATTTACCCTAGAATACCCTGTTGGATCTCACTGAAGTTCCCACGAGGATCCCCCTTCTTCCCCTTTTCTTCTCCCTCTTCCTCTTTCTTTCTTCTACTTCCTTCCTCTCTTTCCTTTCTCCTCTTGGCATAGTAGTAGGGAAGGGAAGTGCTACAATACCCACGTGCTACAGTGTGGTGGTGCTACAGTACCATGGTGCTAGGGTTTTGTCTCCCCCTCCCTCTTAAGTTGGGCTCCCCCCACTTGGGCTATGGGCCGACGGCCCACTACTCTCCTCAGCTCACTAAATTCTGAAATTTCACTCTTAAATACCTCTTCTAATCCCTCAATTATTTATTTAAGTAAACGAGATATTACAATTACCTTCAGCTTTTCTGCTGTCATAGCCCTATTTGGTTTTAGTGCATCACTAGAATCTCTTAATGGCAATTGATCAACAATTTCTAATGATTTGCTATCGCGGTTAAGTGTAGTAGAATGGTTACCTTGCACAGAAATGATACCTTTTGAACTAGGAATTTTAATGCTCTTATAGGCGTGATGAGTTGCTGCCATGAATTTTGTTAGTGAAGGTCAACCCAAAATTGCATTGTAAGCATACTCAAAATCTACAATTTCAAACGTAATCAATTCTATTCGAAAATTGTGAGAATCTCCTAAGGTTGTTGGTAATACAATTTGACCAATTGGAGTTATTGACAGACTAGATACTATCCCAAAGAAAGGATTTGTAACCGGTGTAATTCTAGAACGAGGAATTTGCATCTCATCTAGAGTACTTATAAAAAGTAAATCTAAATAACTCACTCCATTTACTAGTATTCTTCCTACTTTGCAATTACTAATAATAGGAGAAACGACCAGTGGAAATTTACGGGGAGTAGACATACCTTTTGGACAATCTTCTTTGTTGAAGGTCAGAACAATATCCTACCACTTCAGATAGCTTTGCTTTCCTGGTTGGGTATTAACATTGTTGACCTCCCTACAGGCGGATTTGTATTGCCTCTTGGATGGATAAGCAGCTGATCCTCTGAAGATGACATTGACATGGTCGTTAGGCTTCTGATATGCCATTTGCTCATCTCCATCCACATATTTGGAGTTGCTTGGAATACCACCTTCAGGTACTGTGGGTATTGGCCCTTTTCTTGAGTAAAATTCATCCATGCATTTTTGCTAAATACGACAATTACACAGGTCATGACCAGCACACCATGAAGTGGGCACTAGCGGTCAATTCCACTAGTTGTACTAGAGCCTTTGGAGAAAGATTGGTCAGATGAATGACCAGTGGATTTCTTCCACAAACCCTTGCCTTTGTTATAGGTTGGACACTGCTCTATGGCAACGATCTCCCTTTATACGGGCTTTGGTTTGTTTTTCTTTTTGGCCTTACCTTTGTTAGGTCTGGTCGGTTTCTTGGACTCCTTCCGGTTAGAAAACTCCATTCCTGGTTGTAGGAGCATATGGCCCTTGTCGACCATACAGTTCCATTGTACGACTTTGTTAGCATCTGTATAGCAGTCGACCATGTTGAACAGATCTGACACAGTTCTTGGTGGCTTTATATCGAGGTCTTCAATAAACCTCTCGTATCGCACCGCCTGTTTAAATACTTGAATCACAGAATCATCAGTAATGTTTGGAATTATATTGCACACTTCTATAAATCTCTTAACAAACTGATGCAAATTTTTCCTAGAAATTTGACAGAAACAAAGTAAATCATCTTCTTTTCCAAGTTTTGTGTAGCAACTTTTAAAATTGACATAGATTTTCCCAACTGAAAATAAAATTTTTGGGTTGGTTGAACAACGAAGTCTGAGTAGATCCTTTTAAAATAGTGGGTAAATAGTTTGTCATTACCTTTCATCGCCGCCCGCTGCCTGGACAGCGGTGGTGTAGATTTTAGGGAATTCTGAAGGATTTTGAGTTCCATCATAACCTTCTATATGCCCTGGCTTGAACCTTGTAGGCTAATTGACATCTCCTAGCTTGGGTAAGAAAGCCTTGTACCTTGTGTAAGGTCCCAATCGTCGTAGTACATTATGACCTTCGTTAAAATTATTAGAGGAACGAGGTCGTCTACGACCACGTACGGTTAGAGCGCTCACCTGGGCCCAATATGTCGAATACATTATGTCGGGCTGGAGCATCTTCTTGACGAAAATAGTTGTCGTAATGATGATGTCTAGAGTTAGATTGGTTTGCCCTTGAACTGCTCTGAGCTCTTGATGACAGCGAGAGGCTTTGTACTTCGGCAGCGGCCTCTTGCAGGTCGACACCGAGTGAACGAATGACCAATAGCTCCTATTCACTATCATTTCCTGTTGGGTGGTTGGCAATCACACTTGAGAGTATTCATGCTTTATCAACGAGAGTCTACTTGTGAGGGTGATGGTAACACATTGAGATCTCTTACCGTCGTCCTTGGAGCAACCTGGGGCATGACTAGTAGATGTTGTTCACCAGTGGCTGGCCTTCTAGATGTTTCTGGCACGCTATCGTGGTACTAGCGACAGGCCTCCTCCATTTCCTTCTGCTTTGCTGCATGGATCTGAGTGCATTACTCCTGCGCCAAACGTTCGGCTTGCTCCTAGGCCACATTTTTTCACATTCTGCCTGTCGTTCGTTGGTCTCGTTGGCATTGACGATTACACATTCACAAAATTCAGAGCAAATAGAGAGTGAGAACGTCCCATCCTCATCAGAGGAGGGGTAGTAATTGAGATCTCGGAGTTGATGGAGTAGATGCTTTAGAGATGATTTTTCCATCGCTTCAGCATAGTCTTCATCATCGAGATCATCATCAATTTCCATGGTACTGGCATCATGGTCATTAGTCTTTTGATTTGAGGCAGATGTTGAGACATTGCCACTCTCAAAGTTGCTAGAGAGTGGATTTGACATTCCCACCGCCTTACTCCCAATGGATTGATTTAAGGGCGGTGAGGACTTCTTCTCTAGAATGTACTCATCGAACAAGTTGCTCTTGCACGCCTCTTTTGGGGTGTAGTCCTTCATTGTGAGGTGCGCGTAGTCATTGAGATCGAAAGAATTCTTCTTGTAGTCCATGGGCGAGGCCATGAGGACATCATAGTGAAGACATCTTTGGATTTAGATGACGATCTTCAGAATGATGGTACCCTCCTTCTAGCACCAGTTGTCCATGATCAGAACACAGAGTTCCTAATCGAACTTACTTGGGAATGTAATGTGAGAACGCTATCAAATGAAGACCGTATATTGCTATGAATATGTTGGGTGTTAGTATGAGAATACAAATGATGTTACAATATGATCGTAATGATCATTGAACTTGTACTTACTAGAGTTGTGAGATATATAAACTTATGTTTACAGAGAATCGTGGGCTACCCCTTTATAGTACTCGAAGGGATGGTAATTAATGCAGCTAAAGACACCTCTAATCTTCACGCACGTTCGCCGGGAGAGTCTTGAACTGCCACGTCCGTGGGGACCCCGGTAATTATCTCCATAAGACCGAGATTAGACAAGGTCTTAGGGACATAATCACGGGTCTCGTGAAATGAATTCAATTTAACTCTATCCAAGTGAGAGGCTTAGCGAATACTAGAGCCTCTACGATCATGCGCGCTGCTCCTTTATGCGGCGCTACATGATTGTTGATTCTCTTTCGATTCAAGCACTACACTTAGTGAGTTAAATGAGAATTATCAACAACGAGTATGACTTATATTGGCTCCCAAGATCAACGACCAATATACTCATACTCTCATCCAACGTTGATTACATCCATACAACGCATACAACAAGAGATCAAAAGACATCTTGCATAATAGTCAAAGTCTACGACTTATTACATACGTACCGACCCAAATTCAAAGTAAAGTATCAAGTAGCAATGAAGCAAATAAATAAAGCAAAAGACCAGTGAGTGGTATGCCCATCACCCATCGGCAACCGATCGGGGTTAAATGATAGCACACTACTCGTTAGTGTCACCCAAGTCAACACTAACAAGATCGTCGGACTCATAATCTTCCTCACCGAAAAGGCCAAGAAACATCCGGTGAGTACAAGTGTACTCGCAAGTCTTACACAAATAAAAATAGTTATGCATAAGGTCATTCAAAGGATGGCTCATACTGGTTTAGTTTTGCGAAAGAGACGCAACAATTAACATCCTACACATACTAGTTTTCATGTGCCCATTTTAAAATCAGATTTGAAGTAGAAGTAAAGCATGTAGTAAAGCATTTCAAGAATAAACAATTGAATCATACAAAGACCAAAGTGGCAGCCCACTTTGATGTACTAAACACATGAACATCCCGCTCATGACGAATACCAAGTTCACCCACAATTTTAATTAAAAGTCTAACAATAGTAACTCCGAACTCAAGCGGTTGTCCATAACAGTGGACACGCTATTCGAATAGATTGATACCTGCAGGGGTGTACTACTTACCCACACGACTTGATTTGCCCGTAAGCCTCAGAGGCCTCCGAAATAGCACACTTCCTATGGTATGCCTACGGGTAAATCAAGATACATCATTTTCAGCAAGAAAGCCCTATTGAGCTAAGTCCCCTTGTGAGATGGTTCCTTGCCTAGTACAAGCATCTGATAGCACTTGCTAGGGGCTCACAAGTTATATTGGACATACCGATGCAATCAAAACAAGTAAAATTGGTGCTCCTTGCACACTATAAAGGATTACATCGGCTCCTAAGGAACATAGGATTTCACTACGCTATGCCCTTACACCACCAAGGACTTAACACAATAAAACCCTCCCCTACTTAACCATACAGCACCCATATACCTCGTGTGGCAAAGACGAGTGTACTTGAATCAACGACGTTACCAAAGTTCGGTCCTCAATTGTCCGCATAAGTCCTTCCACTTACCCAATGCTCGTGCACAAAGCACCATCACTAACCAACACTTGTCCGACCAAAAGCTCATTTAAAAATGACAAAGTTTCACTCATAAAGCGATACGAAGATCTGAACCAAAGTATATAAAGAAGGTTGTGTGTATCCCATAATTGTCGGGTTAGCCTAAGCAATCAAACTACCGTATCTAGACTTGCATGACTAAGCAACCCATATTCAATAATCTTTATATCCTATCTTAAGCATGTAGGTACTGGCATAATTCAAGATTAACCTCAAGCATAGGACATAACTAAACTACACATCACAAGAATATTTACATAATCAAAATAGCATGCAAGCAATTATCATTGCACTAACTTAACCAAAACTGGGATCAAATATGATGCAAAAGAAAGTTCAAATGATGCTTGCCTTGCTGGTACAGTAGCTGCTCACTCTCAGTAGCGTAAGTGTCGATATCAATATGCTCGGGATCTATATAATTATAACATCAAATAAATACCGAGAAAACAACTCAAAAACCAAAATACTCAAAAATGCATGATTTTTCTACAGTAGTTAGGTCATGATTTTAGATGGATTTAGGTAAAATAAATATTCCATTTGGAGTTATGAATTGGAAGTTATACTATTTTGAATTTCAGGTTTCATTAAACCCAAGTTATGTAATTTAATTATTTGGCCAAAATTTGTAGAACAGTGGTGGGGTAAAGGATTACACAGGTAAATAGGTAATATAAATACAAGTTCATAATAGTTGAGTTTGTCCCATTTGGAGTTCTTATGATTTAGTTATTGATTTTCAAAGTTATCAGCCTTTTATAGTATAAAAATAATGGAGTTAAAGATTATATTCTCCCAAAAATAGTTTCTGTGACAGAGGTAATATGGAGACCATTTTTAGAATTAAGTTCACTGAAAATGAAAATTATCAAAAGTGGTCTCACTGTTTTTGGAGTTTCCAATAATTACTTATGCATTTTTGAAGTTATCAGTCCTTTTCTTATTGTAAAAATAATGGTTTTAATGGATTAAAATCCAAATAAAGCTCTTTGCTACAGAGACAAGGTTGAAACAAATTTTAACATAAAGTTCATTAACAATAAAAATTACCAGAAGAGGTTTCATTCAATTTGGAGTTGATTTGAATTAGATATGGATTTTTGAAGTTACAACAATTTTCAGTGTACAAATAATTATATTCCGAATTTTCTTAGGTAATAAATACCTTTTCCACCGAGAGCTATCTAGCCTCTGAAACTGATGTGTGGGGTCCAGCACACAGTACCACTTTTCATTTTCCTTATTAATTTTGGTTAAAACTGACAGGTGGGCCCTATTAGTCATTGATTCGGTCTACAAGCATAGTGCGTGGACCAAGAGCTAAGAGCTCGGTCCACGGGTTCACTACCCAGGTTACCAAGCACTTAAAGCGTGGCGCCCGCATGTCATAGAAACTATACGCATTTAACTCAGCAACTAAGCAATGATTGACGCCAACAGACAGAGATTTTGTTAATTAATGCGGTAGCTCGCCTTCTCGCCGGCGCTGTGGTCCACGCCGGTGTCGTCTGAGGACAGGAACGGACTCCTAGCAACCTTGCGGACCTCCTACTGGCGGTGGCGACGGTCGAGGTGCCCTAAAATGGCGGCTAGTCGGCGATGAGCGGCGGCGCCCTACGGCTATCGTGCATGTAGCTTTCCGTCGAGTGTTTAAGCAAATAAAAGCATGCTTAAGCTTCTAGGGTGGTCACTGATGCTTACCAGGGGGAGAAGAAGGTCGGAGAAGCTTGGAGAAAGTCTAGCGGCAGTAATGGCGGTGGCGGCGCCGGGTCTACCGAGGGGAGAGCTCCCTGGGCAACAATACTGAAAAGTGGAGGTAGGATGATCTTAGAGGTTACCAGTAGATTGTTACATGAGAAGGAATTGGGAAAATACATACCAAGGTCGGCAAAAGATGATGAATAGTGATTTCGGCCGAGATTTGGGCAAAACCAAAATCACAAGCTCCTGCGAAAGCATTGTTGGAATTAGATGAGGGGTTTTACTTCTAACAGCCTAGCACAAGGAGTGACGCGCAAATTTGAGAAGCAAACTCACTGGAGTTGATGATAGCCAAAAAGGAGGGCCTTCGGGGCGCGCTCTGAGACAACGAGAGCACGGCGGCGTTCCGAGAGCTACAACCCAAGGCACGAGCTGAGGTTAGGCAAAATGGACAAGGCGAAGAACGAGGAAGAGAAATGATGCCAAATCGAGGAGCTTACCCGAGAAGAAAAATAAGAACAACTTCTTCTCCCTCAGCCACCGAGAGGGAGAATGGTTGAAACGGGAGGAGCACAGAGGGTAATATGCTTGGGGAGGAAACGGAGCGAAGGCGGCGTCACATGCCAAAGCTCAGGGACAGGTCAAGATGGGCGGTGGATTCACGCCATGACTGGGGTGAGAGCAGAGCGTGGCCGCGACGTGGCGCCCGAGCTCTGAGGCTCGCCTGCCCGAGGAAGGAGACGGTTCCGACAGGCGGGCCCGGGATGTCAGCGGCTCGTAAGCGGGCGAGTCGGAGTCTGGCTCGGCCGGTGCGATTAGTTGATCGGGCTCGATCAGTTCCGAGACGTCCGTTCGATCTTGATCGGATGGTCCGCAAGCATAGGTGTGGTTAGGCAGTTTAGTCAAGACAGCTTGCCCGGGTCGGACTTGAATCAGAGCTTGGTCCGAGCCCGAGGAACAGTACCGGTTTGACTGGTTTTGAGTTCTAATGATTCTAGTTTGACTGAGCTACTAAATATAGTAAATAAAATCCTAAAAATTTGAAATTAATCAGAGGGGTTCCTGGGAAGATATAGTCCCCATAAAAATTATGAAACCCCACTATTCATATTAAAATTTGTGACATTTAAATTCAAACTTAATGTATGTCTATGAATGTTGTTTGAATTTTAATTAGGTTCAAACTAGACCCAAAAATTTTGGAAAAATTATATTTATTCATGAGAATTAATGTAGTATTTAAATAAATTGATTCTAGATGATGATCACAACTTTTTATTACAGATGCTAAAAGAAAACCGAAATTTGAAGTGTATGTTTATATGAAATGAGATTTTCCAAGTACAACATATTATGAAGTGATTTGAAATTGATAATGCATGTTAGTGAGATTCTTTATAATCCATTTTAATAGTTGGGGCTGTGACAAACCTCCCCCCTTACAAAATATCTCGACCCGAGATCTGGGTGGAGAAGAATTGGAAGTGTTCATTAGAAGTTATAATTTATGCTGTCTTGATTTCCTTCAAAGATAGTGTTGACATGTTATAATTTACATTGATATGTTTTACCTTTCCTTTCTTGATACGAAGGCACTTCATGTAGAGAAGAGGTCCGGATATGCCGCCGCATCCGGCCTTCACGCTCCCAAGTTGCTTCATCTTCCGTGTGGTTGCTCCATTGGACCTTGACGAACTTGATGTCACGGTTCCTCGCCTTGCGCTTCGGTTTCGTCGAGGATACGAATCGGGCTCTCTCGATAAGATAGATCGGTTGCAAGTCGAGTTTGTCCAACTTCGTTTGCTTCCGCTGGGACTCAAGACATTTCTTGAGTTGGGAGACATGGAAGACGTTATGCATCGCTCAAAGTGATGGTGGCAACTCCAACCGTAGGCCACCGATCCCAACTTAGCTAGAATACGGAAAGGTCCAATATAGCGAGGTGCTAATTTACCTTTTATTTGGAAGCGACGAACTCCTTTCATAGGAGAGACTTTAAGATATACATGATCGTCCACTTCGAAACTCAACTCGCGTCGACGACGGTCGGCATATGACTTCTGACGTGATTGAGCCGTCCTAAGTCGTTCGCGAATGACACGAACTTGTTCTTCAGCATCTTCCACCAAGGTTGGGCCATAGAATGGCCTTTCCCCGGCTTCGGACCAGTTCAAGGGTGTTCTACAAGCTCTCCCATACAATGCTTCGAAGGGTGACATCTAAATACTGGATTGGAAGTTGTTATTGTATGAGAACTCGGCAAACGGTAAACATTTTTCCCAACTATCGCTGTAGGATAACACGCAAGCCCGGAGAAGGTCTTCCAAGACTTGATTTACACTCGCTTGTCCATCCGCTTATGGGTGATAAGCGGAGCTAAAGGATAGGTTGGTCCCCATTGCTTGATGCAAGCAGTTCAGAAATGAGAGGTGAATTGGGGACCTCTGGTTGGAAACAATCACCTTTGGTACACCATGGAGACAAACAATTCTTGAAATATAAAGTTCTGCTAGTTTGGCCCCGGTGTAAGTGGTCTTGACAGGGATAAAATGGGCAACCTTGGTTAAACGATCCACAATCACCCATATAGAATCAAATCCAGTTTTAGTTCTAGGAAGGCGGTGATAAAATCCATGCCAACTTCTTCCCATTTCCACGGGAATGGGCAGGGATCTAGAGTACCATTGGCTTCAAATGCTCGACCTTAACTCTTTGACATAGATCACACTCGGCCACATACGTGCAACGTCTTTGCTTCATTCCGCTCCACCACGCTTTCTTTTTCAAATCTTGATACATTTTCGTACTCCCGGGGTGGATAGAGAATTTTGAGTTATGAGCCTCCTTGAGAATCAATTCTCTCAAGTGGCGATCAGATGGTACCACCCTACGGTTTCCAAACCATAGAGTACCCTGTGCATCTTGCTTAAAACATTTAGCCTTGCCTTGTTTCATTAGTTCTAAAATTTGAGCCACTTCTGAATCAGTTTTCTGGGCTTCCTTAATCTGGTCCTCAAGTGTACAAGTAACACTGAGGGCTGCAAGCGAACCTTCTTCAACTATCTCCAGGTGTAGGCCTTGCAATGCAGCACATAAGCCTGCAGAAAAAGGGGTTACCGACAAACAGTTGTATTGAGATTTTCTGCTCAATGCGTCGGCCACGACATTAGCCTTCCCTGGATGATAATGGGGTCCCATATCATAATCCTTAATCAACTCAAGCCATCTTCTTTGTCTCAAGTTCAGGTCGGCTTGGGTGAAAATATATTTAAGGCTCTTATGGTCGGTGTAGACCTCGCAACGATTACCGATGAGGTAATGTCGCCAAATCTTCAAGGCATGAACTACAGCCGCGAGCTCTAGGTCGTGTGTGGGATAATTGGCCTCATGGGGCCTCAATTGCCTCGATGCGTAGGCCACCACTCGGCCGTCTTGCATAAGTACACAACCGAGTCCATGGCGAGATGCATCACAGTAGATATCAAAGCTCTTGTGAATGTCTGGCAGAACAAGCACAGGAGCCTCCGTCAGGCATTCTTTCAGGGTTTGGAAGCTTTGCTCGCATTCTGCTGTCCACTCAAATTTCTTTTCTTTCTTTAGAAGTTGGGTCATAGGCTTTGCAATTTTCGAGAAATTCTTGATGAACCTACGGTAGTATCCCGCAAGTCCAAGAAAACTACGAATGTCAGTGACGCTCTTGGGTTGCTTCCACTCAAGGACACCTTGCACCTTACTAGGATCAACAGCGACACCGCCCTTAGATAGGATATGTCCCAAGAAACTAACCTCTCGAAGCCAAAACTCACATTTGCTGAATTTGGCGTACAGCTGATGGTGGCGAAGCTTTTCTAACACAAGTCTCAAATGTTGCTCGTGCTCAAGATCAGACTTAGAGTAGATGAGGATATCATCAATGAAAACCACTACAAACCGATCCAAGTATTCCATGAACACCGAATTCATGAGGTTCATGAAATAGGTCAGCATTGGTCAAACCAAAGGACATGACGTGTACTGCATACAAACCGTAACAGTAGAGAAGCGGTCTTCTAATGTCCTCGGTTCTAACTTTAATCTAATGGTAGCCTAATCTCAAGTCAATTTTGGAGAACACGTGAGCTCCACTAAGCTGGTCAAATAGGTCATCGATCCGCGGAAGCGGATACTTGTTCTTGATGGTGACATCATTCAACGGACGGTAGTCAACACACATCCGTAGACTCTTGTCTTTCTTCTTGACAAAGAGAGCCGGACATCCCCAAGGCGAGGAGCTAGGCCTGATGAAACCCTTGTCTTGCAACTCTTTAAGTTGTTCTTTCAGTTCTGCTAGCTCATTGGGCGGCATCCGATACGGCCTTTTTGAGATGGGCGCGGTACCGGGGGCAAGCTCAATGACAAACTCTACCTCTCGGTCAGGGGGCATGCCTGGAAGTTCTTCAGGGAACACATTAGGATACTCACTCACTATTGGTACCTCCTCCAGCTCGAGAGAGGTACTCGCCTTTAAAGCATAAAGGTGAGAACTACCCACTAAAGGTGCAAAGACGACCTAGATGCCGTCCTCGCTAGTCACTGAAATAGACCGCTGGGCACAATCAATCTTCCCCTGATTCTTAGATAACCAATCCATCCCTAAGATAACATCGATGCCCACTGAACTTATCACTATTAAGCTTCTTTGAAAAGTTAATATTTTGTATTTCAATTTTTCGTCCTGCAGGACTTGATCGGTGTAGAAAACCGACCACCGGGACCGAATACGATAAGGCGGTGAAGTGTATGTATCTTGAATTGGTTAATCGCAGCATACTTGTTTTTAATAAATGAATGAGATGCTCCAATCAAATAAAACCGTCGCGAACACGAATTAACAAGTAGTGTACCTAGCACAACGTCAGTGCGTCGGTGCCTCCTCTCTTTGAGGCGTGGTTGACGCGACCACGTGCATCTTTGGGTGGAGTAGGTGCTGCCCTCGTGGTGGTGGCGGTGGCCTTGCCGAGCCGGGCCGTGGCGTTCGAGCGAGTATGTCCGGGCATCCTCGCCGCTGGCGAGGCACTGCGCAGCATAGTGGCCTTGACGGCCATAGTGGAAACAAGTAACGCCGGGCTTGTATGCCCCGCCAATCTGTGGTCTCTGGCCCCCACTGTGCTACTGAGCTGCCGGTGGAGAAGGTCGTGGAGGTGCCGTAGGAAACCTCGATGGTGCTGAAGCCGGGCACGAGGTGCCCGAGGTAGTCTGGCGCGCCCGAAAATCGCCACCGCCATCGCCGCCTCAGTAAGCCCTCCTCCTCTTCCTCGACTCATCCACCGTCATGCTCTCATGCTCCACCACTATCGCCTTGTTGACCAGATGCTGAAAACTCCTGAAATCATATGCAGCCAAAACAAGCCGCAACTCCTCGACAACCATGGAAGAACTCGTTCGCGACGAGCGCTGTCGAGACGTCGTCCGAGCATACCGCCAAGTAGTTGAAATCATGCAGTACTCGATCGCCCTCCGCCGCCTCAAGGCAGGAATCTGCTGCTGCTGATAAGCAAGCCTCCCTCGTATATGGGCCTCTCGGAATCGTCCTCGAACTCGTCCCAAGTTGGGACGTGGCGGCCAGCTGCATAGCGGAATAACTATCCCACCAGCGCTCGCGCACCCGCCAACCGGATAGGCGGCAAACAAGACTCTCTCAACTCCGGTACATCGCGCAATGTTCAGCTTCTTCTCTATGTTGTGCGGCCGCCCTCTGCCTCCATCGGGTCCTTGCCGCCGCAAGCGTCGGAGGTTGGTCCATCGAAACTCAGCAAGACCTTCGGGCGCTCGGTGCGGGCAGCTCCTCTGCCGAACGGAGCCGAGCGCGGTGTTACGTCGATCGCCTCAAGCATCCGGTCCGGTCCATCCGGTTGCGCTCAATCATCATCATAAACTCGACCATGGATGGCGGCGGAGGAGCACCTCCTCAGCGGTCCGCCTCGCCGGGACGGCGGCGAGAGGGCTCACCATGCTCAGACGGCTGCTGGGACGACTGTCCGTAATCGTAGAAATCGCTCGGGGTGCTAGGCGTGGTGCCTGAGACGAGGAGCCTCTGCGCGCAGGCTCCGATCGTAGTAATCGGTCTGTCATCACAGTATTAGACAAGGATGGTTAGTAAATAAGATAAAAGCCATTACTTGGCTATACATGCACAGTCGATATCAAAGAGCATGAAAACTATAATCTCAAATGGAACACCAAACATTAAGCGACGTAAACCAAATCGATACAACTCCGTACATAAGCGCCCACAGGCTTAAGATTACAACTGAAATAGTAGGGTTTGCAACTAAAACATAACCGTTCGACATCTACTACTCTATTACATAATTCTAAGGATACAAGCTCAAACATAGAGCTCCCTGCCCTAAGCCTAGATATTATTCCGGTCAAAGTTCACCGGAAAGTCATCGGCAGGTGGTATCGAGGATCCTGTGTCTTCAGGTCTCCGGGTTGGTGAGGCGTAAGGGGATCCTACGCCGATGATATGGCCTCCTACCAGGAAGACGATAGTCCGGAGGCGCAGAATGTACGATGAAACCTCATTAGCCCCATACAAAGACATCCGGACGAATAAGCCTCATGTCATGCATAAGTGCGCAAATGCTCTGAGCTATAATGAGACGACGACGCGTCTCCATAACTCATGCACTATACAGCGATGCATTTGGTCCATTATGTGAACCAATCTCGCCAATCGCTCGACTTGGGGTCCTCCCAAAGCGGATCCTAGCAAACGAGTTCACGTCCCTAGCGCGCGCGCATCGGAAAGTGATCATATGGGACCGGCTAACTCTGTCAGTCGTAGCGAAGACGACTCATGGCCACCAAAGCCACTTCTTGTAACGCCATGGCCTCGGAAGTACCACGCTGAAGCGGTAAGGTATGCTCCCCGTGACTTGTCTAGCAACGATATCTATTACTGCCATAAATTCCTCCATTCCTGGTGCTCGATCACGGCGGTAGATGGAATAAGTGGGCTGATATGTGAAGTTCGCCCTCCACATCATGTCTCGTAGCAACGCCGGGTATCCATCCACTCCTTCAGCTTGAGTTTCCCGGACAAGGTACTGAGGGTTCATCTAAAGGCAAGAAGGCAAGGTAAGTTAGTTTCATAAACCAAAACAGGATAAGGAGAGAAAAGATATTAAGATGGATAAGGAATAAAAGATATTCTTAACTTAAACTTTCTGAAAATACTTTGATAATTTGCAAAATAATTTGACCAAGGGACTTGCTAACTTAACGCCAGTGCTACCTCTAACCTACAGTAAGTATGGCTCTGATACCAACGCTGTGGGGACCCCGATAATTATCTCCATAAGACCGAGATTAGACAAGGTCTTAGGGACATAATCACGGGTCTCCGGTAAATGAATTCCAATTTAACTCTATCCAAGTGAGAGGCTTAGCCGAATACTAGAGCCTCTACGATCATGCGCGCTGCTCCTTTGCGAGCGCTACATGATTGTTGATTCTCTTTCGATTCGAAGCACTACACTTAGTGAGTTAAATGGGAATTCATCAACAACGAGTATGACTTATATTGGCTCCCAAGATCAACGACCAATATACTCATACTCTCATCCAACGTTGATTACATCCATACAACGCATACAACAAGAGATCAAAAGACATACTGCATAATAGTCAAAGTCTCACTTATTACATACCAGACCGCCAAATTCAAAGTAAAGTATCAAGTAGCAATGGAAGCAAATAAATAAAGCAAAAGACCAGTAGTGGTATGCCCATCACCCATCGGCAACCGACTGGGGGTTAAATGATAGCACACTACTCGTTAGTGTCACCCAAGTCAACACTAACAAGATCGTCAGACTCATAATCTTCCTCACCTGAAAAGGCCAAGAAATATCCGGTGAGTACAAGTGTACTCATAAGTCTTACACAAATAAAAATAGTTATGCATAAGGTCATTCAAAGGATGGCTCATATTGGTTTAGTTTTGCGAAAGAGACGCAACAATTAACATCCTACACATACTAGTTTTCATGTGCCCATTTTAAAATCAGATTTGAAGTAGAAGTAAAGCATGTAGTAAAGCATTTCAAGAATAAACAATTGAATCATACAAAGACCAAAGTGGCAGCCCACTTTGATGTACTAAACACATGAACATCCCGTTCATGGCGAATACCAAGTTCACCCACAATTTTAATTAAAAGTCTAACAATAGTAACTCCCGAACTCAAGCGGTTGTCCATAACAGTGGACACGGCTATTCGAATAGATTGATACCTGCGGGTGTACTACTTTACCCACACGACTTGATTTGCCCGTAAGCCTCCAGAGGCCTCGAAATAGCACACTTCCTATGGTATGCGGCGGGTAAATCAAGATCTGATCATTTTCAGAAGAAAGCCCTATTGAGCTAAGTCCCCCTTGTGAGATGGTTCCTTGCCTAGTACAAGCATCCGATAGCACTTGCTAGGGGCTCAAAGTTATATTGGACATACCGATGCAATCAAAACAAGTAAAATTGGTGCTCCCTTGCACACTATAAAGGATTACATCGGCTCCTAAGGAACATAGGATTTCACGATCGCTATGCCCCTTACACCACCAAGGAATTAACACAATAAAACCCTCCCCTACTTAACCATACAGCACCCATATACCGCGTGTGGCGACGAGTGTACTTGAATCAACGACGTTACAAAGTTCGGTCCTCAATTGTCCGACAAGTCCTTCCACTTACCCAATGCTCGTGCACAAAGCACCATCACTAACCAACACTTGTCCAGACCAAAAGCTCATTTAAAAATGACAAAGTTTAACTCATAAAGCGATACTAAGATCTGAACCAAAGTATATAAAGAAGGTTGTGTGTATCCCATAATTGTCGGGTTTGCCCACAAACAAACTACAGTATCTAGACTTGCATGACTAAGCAACCCATATTCAATAATCATTACATCCTATCTTAAGCATGTAGGTACTGCATAATTCAAGATTAACCTCAAGCATAGGACATAACTAAACTACACATCACAAGAATATTTACATAATCAAAATAGCATGCAAACAATTATCATTGCACTAACTTAACCAAAACTGGGATCAAATATGATGCAAAAGAAAGTTCAAATGATGCTTGCCTTGCTGGTACAGTAGCTGCCCACTCTCAGTAGCGTAAGTGTCGATATCAATATGCTCGGGATCTATATAATTATAACATCAAATAAATACCGAGAAAACAGCTCAAAAACTAAAATACTCAAAAATGCATGATTTTTCTACAGTAGTTAGGTCATGATTTTAGATGGATTTAGGTAAAAGAAATATTCCATTTGGAGTTATGAATTGGAAGTTATACTATTTTGAATTTCAGGTTTCATTAACCCCAAGTTATGTAATTTAATTATTTGGCCAAAATTTGTAGAATAGTGGTGGGGTAAAGGATTACACAGGTAAATAGGTAATATTAATAAAAGTTCAGAATAGTTGAGTTTGTCCCATTTGGAGTTCTTATGATTTAGTTATTGATTTTCAAAGTTATTAGCCTTTTATAGTATAAAAATAATGGAGTTAAAGATTATATTCTCCCAAAAATTGTTTCTGTGACAGAGGTAATATGGAGACCATTTTTAGAATTGATTTTACTGAAAATGAAAATTATCAAAAGTGGTCTCACTGTTTTTGGAGTTTCCAATAATTACTTATGCATTTTTGAAGTTATCAGTCCTTTTCTTATTGTAAAAATAATGGTTTTAATGGATTAAACTCCAAATAAAGCTCTTTGCTACAGAGACAAGGTTGAAACAAATTTTAACATAAAGTTCATTAACAATAAAAATTACCAGAAGAGGTTTCATTCAATTTGGAGTTGATTTGAATTAGATATGGATTTTTGAAGTTACAACAATTTTCAGTGTACAAATAATTATATTCCGAATTTTCTTAGGTAATAAATACCTTTTCCACCGAGAGCTATCTAGCCTCTGAAACGATGTGTGGGGTCCAGACACACAGTACCACTTTTCATTTTCCTTATTAATTTTGGTTAAAACCGCAAAGCGGGCCCTATTAGTCATTGATTCGGTCTACAAGCATAGTGCGTGGACCAAGAGCTAAGAGCTCGGTCCACGGGTTCACCGCCAGGTTACCAAGCACTTAAAGCGTGGCGCCCGCATGTCATAGAAACTATACGCATTTAACTCAAAGAACTAGCAATGATTGACGCTAATGACGAGATTTTGTTAATTAATGCCGTAGGAACAGTAATGGTCGGAGCGTGCCACGCCTTCTCGCGCGGCCGCGCGGTAGCTCGCCTACTCGTCGGCGCTGTGGCCCACACCAGTGTCGTCTGAGGACAGGAACGGACTCCTAGCAACCTTGCGGACCTCCTACTGGCGGTGGCGGCGGTCGAGGTGCCCTAAAGCGGCTAGTCGGCGATGAGCGCGCGCCTACGACTATCGTGCATGTAGCTTTCCATCGAGTGTTTAAGCAAAGAAAAGCATGCTTAAGCTTCCAGGGTGGTCACTGATGCTTACCAGGGGGGAGAAGAAGGTCGGAGAAGCTTGGAGAAAGTCTAGCGGCAGTAATGGCGGTGGCGGCGCCGGGTCTACCGAGGGGAGAGCTCCCTGGGCAACAATACTGAAAAGTGGAGGTAGGATGATCTTAGAGGTTACCAGTAGATTGTTACATGAGAAGGAATTGGGAAAATACATACCAAGATCGGCAAAAGATGATGAATAGTGATTTCGACCGAGATTTGGGCAAAACCAAAATCACAAGCTCCTGCGAAAGCATTGTTGGAATTAGATGAGGGGTTTTACTTCTAACAGCCTAACACAAGGAGTGACGCGCAAATTTGAGAAGCAAACTCACTGGAGTTGATGATAGCCAAAAAGGATGGCCTTCGGCGCGCTCACGAGGCAGCGAGCACGCGGCCCGAGAGCTACAACCCAAGGCACGAGCTGAGGTTAGGCAAAATGGACAAGGCGAAGAACGAGGAAGAGAAATGATGCCAAATCGAGGAGCTTACCCGAGAAGAAAAACAAGAACAACTTCTTCTCCCTCGGCCACCGAGAGGGAGAATGGTTGAAACGGGAGGAGCACGGAGGGTAATATGCTTGGGGAGGAAACGGAGCGAAGGCGGCGTCACATGCCAAAGCTCAGGGACAGGTCAAGATGGGCGGTGGATTTACGCCGTGACTGGGGCGAGAGCAGAGCGTGGCCGCGACGTGGCGCCCGAGCTCTGAGGCTCGCCTGCCCGAGGAAGGAGACGGTTCCGACAGGCGGGCCCGGGATGTCAGCGGCTCGTAAGCGGGCGAGTCGGAGTCTGGCTCGGCCGGTGCGATTAGTTGATTGGGCTCGATCAGTTCCAAGACGTCCGTTCGATCTTGATCGGATGGTCCGCAAGCATAGGTGTGGTTAGGCAGTTTAGTCAAGACAGCTTGCCCGGGTCGGACTTGAATCAGAGCTTGGTCCGAGCCCGAGGAACAGTACCGGTTTGACTGGTTTTGAGTTCTAATGATTCTAGTTTGACTGAGCTACTAAATATAGTAAATAAAATCCTAAAAATTTGAAATTAATCAGAGGGGTTCCTGGGAAGATATAGTCCCCATAAAAATTATGAAACCCCACTGTTCATATTAAAATTTGTGACATTTAAATTCAAACTTAATGTATGTCTATGAATGTTGTTTGAATTTTAATTAGGTTCAAACTAGTCTCAAAATTTTTAGAAAAATTATATTTATTCATGAGAATTAATGCAGTATTTAAATAAATTGATTCTAGATGATGATCACAACTTTTTATTACAGATGCTAAAAGAAAACCGAAATTTGAAGTGTATGTTTATATGAAATGAGATTTTCCAAGTACAACATATTATGAAGTGATTTGAAATTGATAATGCATGTTAGTGAGATTCTTTATAATCCATTTTAATAGTTGGGGCTGTGACAACATCCGTTAGCCAACTGTCGTAAGTTGCTAAATTCACCAAAAGTCGCATTTGCGTCGGTTACGTGGGTAACTATTGGTGTCTCCCAACCAGTTAAGTGGTCAGTAATTGTCCAAGGCCATATAGTTGGTTGGACATGACCTAAGCTGGTTGTCGACCAGTTTGACCATAATAAAAAGGAATTTAGACTTCGTCGACCAGTTTGGTTATAATAAAACGAATTTAGACTTCTTTTATAAACTGATTGTAATTTAATAACTGTAATGCAGTGGATCTATATTTAAATGAACCTCCTTTCTAGCAAATCTGTCTTTGACCGAAAAATATGGACCTGGTCGAGAATCTCGTCAATATTCTGGAGCCACGTTACACGTTGAGGGTTCAGCTGTAGATTACTGTAATAAGCACTTCAGCCTGCTGGCCATAAATGGAGCACCCTTTATTTGCCACTGTGGGAGCACTCACATGTCCAAGTCAATGGAATACAGGTTAACACAGCTTAATCTAGGATCAGAACAAACAGAGAACAACACTACAACAAGTCTTCAAAGGTATAGTCATGCTCTCTATAGCCCCCAGTGTCAAATATTGACAGCATTCCTGAATCTACACGAGAGGCACACCAATGCCCCGCCCCCATTAACTTTCTTCACCGTCCCATTTCTAGTGCAATACATGTGGACCATACCATCTGCATGCATGCTGAGCCTTGCAATCGCCTGTCCTTTATCACCCAACAAAGTCATGGAGCAAATGGCCACCGATCTCCTTGGTGAAATGCCGGTCCTGGCCTCCGAACGAGCCCATCACATAGGCGTCACTCACGTCCTCCAGTCCGAAACGGTGGGCAAGGTTGAGCGGGAGCGCGGATGGAAGCGGCTCGGCAATGTAGGCCCGGTTGTTCTGGTGAAGGCCAAGGGTGAGTGAGACACCACCATTCGCAGCGCCACCGACACCGACACCGACGCCGACGCCTTCAACCTGCTGGGGGTGTGACAGTGCAATGCTGTGGTGCGCAGCCAGCCCGTTGTACGCGAAGCTCACCTGTCCTGGGATGTCATGGGGCATGTGGGGGAGCTCGTTCTGGATGTGCCGAGAGGATGCAGGGGTGCTGTGGTCCCTTGTCATGCTGCTACTTTGCCCTTGGTGCGAGTTTGAAGGATCGGAGGGCTTCCCGCTGCTGTCCGACGAATGCTGGGTTTGCTGCATGGCAAGCTGATTCTTATCGAGAGAAGAGTTCTTCTGCAGCTGCCGCATCTCGAGGTTGTGAATTTCTTCCACCATTGGCTTCCAGAGTCTAACCCTTGCATTGATAAACCAGTTTGATACCTGCCCATGCAATGTTTGATAACATCAGGCACGCAATGTTTTAAAGGTTTTATAGCATTTTGATTTGACCGAAACCTGATCAGTTACATTAACGTAGAAATTTGGAAACATAAAATGGTTACTTACCTGGTTCCTTGTTAAGCCTGTCTGTTTAGCCAGCATCTGCTTGTCACTATCGGTTGGGTACCTGCAAAGTAAGAACCAGACATGAGTAATGGCACATACACAATCGCCCGTGCAGACTTAGCAACACATATAAAGCATGAAAGCAAATGAACAAACTAATCAGCAGATAAAACTCGTTGCACAATGTAGTTAGGCAGTAAAGAATTCATTAGTATAGCGAACTGGAGTAGTAGCTTGTTCCACCACTACTGCATGAAACCTTCTAACCAAAAAGGTTGAGCAATTTCTTGAAGCTACATTAGAACATTTTCACCTGAAGGCAAGTTACCATGTGCTAGTTAGTACATATAGTCAGTTAGGGTCCCATGACAAAAAAAAAAATGTATTCCGTTCCCATAAGGCCTTATTCGGTTTAAAAATTAAGGCACGTCACATTTATCCAGTACAAATTTCCATCTTAATAATTTCTCCAGTCAACCTGTTCAACCAACAGGCGTTTATAAATTATAGTAACTATCAATCTGAAGTACTGAGTACCATGTATTAATGGTTGGTCATACGGGCCAGGAAAGAAGACGACAATTATTGAGAAACAACTATGCATTGAAATGCAATTAGTGAAAACAACAATTAAGATGGTATATATTGCTACAAACTAAACGTACAAAGCCGATGGCCATGCACCCTTATACATATGTAACGAAAGTAGAGGCAATTTGCAGCGCAATCTCATTCAAATTGATGTTACCATCAACCAGAAATGACCACCACTAGCAAAAGCAGCAGATATAATGACAACGTTGTTAGATATCGGTAGGTGCCTAAGATGGTTGCAAATAAATCCCACTTTCAAGTTGTTGCACAATCATCATGAACTAAATATAAAGGGGGACCCATGCTGAAAAAAACAGGCATCTAATGATAGTTCATTGATATCAGACAGTACTGAATCAACAATAAGTATTTAATGTGATGGAAGTTTTTTCTCTCTTTTCCAGAATACATTTTCTTGACTTATGCATGCAACAAAGCAATGGCCAGTGTTCGCAAGCTATCTTCAATCTTAATGCAAGCGCAAGAAAAAAAAAATTAGAAGCTTTCAATAAAGCAAATGGTTTTCAGCCATTGGTTTGCTTGCAACTACCTTAGGCAATTATCCCATGTCTCGGATCTATGCATGATTCTCACACTACCAGGAATATGTTGCACAATCATATCATCATGACATGTCATGTCACTGCTACCCAATGGATAAACAGCTACATTTGCCAATTGCATATATCGCTCTTCTACCGTAGCAATTTCAAAACTTGCAGATCCATATTAGTGCACAGTACACAGTACTCACATTCAGTACTGTGTGCCTTTGTGCCTACGGATTAACGTCTAAGATCCAGCTCTCACCAATTCAGAATTAATTTCAACAGAATCAGATCTGATGATTTCATATACTTACGGGTGCAAGAAGTGCTCAAACAGCCAAGCGCGAAGAACAGACACCGCACGCTCGGGAAGCCCCCTTTGTGGCCGCCAAATGTTGTGAGGCTGGCTGAACGAATTCACATTGTTTCCCCTCAGGAGGGCCGCGCCGCCTCCCATGAGCCCAAAGTTTGCCATGTCTTCCTTGCCAAGGCCATCTTTCGCGGCGACCTTACTCGTGTTGCGCAGCTGGTTCAGTATCATGCTCTTCAGATACTTGAAATGCTTCGACATCGTCCGAAGAGCCATGGAAGCGAATGGGGCGGCATTGCTCAGCCCCGCAACGGTCTCAAACGAGGAGATCACAGCTTGGAGCTGCTGGTAGTATTGCTTGTATCGCTTGCAAACCTACAAGGTTGTTGTAGCTGTATTAGCAATTTAGAATTTAGAACACAACAACGATTGGGCCTAAAATTGTCGTTGCAGTCAATAGACTTATCATGTAGACACTAATTCACCAAAGCACGTCACTTCCTATTTAACGAACTAGCTAGAATGATATTAAACAACTTTGCTTAAATAAATTAAAACCGGTGGACTATATCTTTTTAAAAAATAGAAACTATGGCTATATAAACAGAATCTTTAGACAGCTTGCATTGATGCGTATACCACCAGTTTGAAAGAGGACAAACTCTAGGAATCTTATCAAGTAGCAACTTGAGATTTTCTATGGGGTAAAATTAGAGCATCCTGAGGAATTTAGCTATTCAAATTTCATGTACATGAACTACTCTTTTAGTAATAAACTCCGGATCAAGCTGACAGTTTTACAAGGGAAAATATAAGAACAGAACTGTTCAACATCAACAGTACAAAACATTGATTTGAGAAATATAATAAAGAAAGAAATATATCCAAAAGAACAGATATCATGATCCACGAGACCACGACCATCATCAAATCACGCACAAGAAATAAGCTGTGCAGCCACAGTAAATAAAGATTCACAAGCTGCGTCCATGATGTGACCATGAGGTGTTCGTTAGATTCTTCTCCGCTAAGAAGAAATAATTACGGCATGGAAATAGAATCAAAAGATATATATTTTGTTTTAAAAAAGGGAAACCAAAAAGCAATTTAAGGTTAAGATAAACTCACGTCTTCCATGAGGGAGATGAGCCTAGTCTTCCTCCACTGCTGCTCGGCGCCGCAGACCGTGACAGCCTCAGCGGCAGCGCGGTCACTGCCATACATCTCGTGGTCGACGTCTCCCGCGTCCATCGTTTCCATGTCGAGCAACCCGTCGTCGGAGGCCCGGTCCACCTGCGCCGGCCGGCCGCCCACGTCGCAGATCTCCTCGAGCAGCTTCTGTGCGGGCCCCAGGAACCTGGACCGCCCGAGCACGGCAGCGTAGCCCGTGAAGGGCCCGTACGGCCCTGTGGACCCTCCACCGCCGTCGCCGCCAAGCTGCCTCCGCGGCGGGGGCGGGGGGTTCGAGGACGCCGAGGACAGCGAGAGCGCGAAGTTCTGACTCGGGATCTGGGCCCCGCCCGGCAGCCCGTGGGCCACGAGCTGGGCGTGCGCGTGCGCCAGCGTCGGGGTGTGCGGCGAGTAGGACGACGATGATGACGCGTACGAGTAGAACGGCGCCGGGGGCGGCGGCCAGGAGCAGGGCGGGGGCGAGGAGTCCGCGTGGTCGGGCGGGAACCGCAGCTTCTCGCGCCGGCTGTGCTGCGGCACGTGGTAGAGCTGCCCCGCGGCCTGGCCAAGCAGCAGGTGGTGCTGTTGCTCGGCACCGCCCCCGTATCCGCCCGCGGCCGAGGACATGGCGTCCGGCCGGCAGCGCGCGCCGGCACGTAGGAACGTACCTACGTGCTACCTCGGGGCTCGCGCGACGTACGTGGATGCCCTGGAGAGAGTAAGCACGGAGAGAAAGAGAAGGAGAAGGAGAACGAGGAAAGGGAAGCGCGGCTCCGCACTTTGCGAGCGCCCGGCCGGGACAGGGACACACACACACACACTGGCTTGCTTAGCAGCTGCCGCTTTGCCTGCGCGCGCCGACCTGATCTGATGTATCTTTGCTTTGCGCTGGCTTTCGTGCGTTTTTGGTGGTGGTGTACTGGTGTTCGGCTGTTGGGTTCGGGGTGCCTTTCTTTCTGCAAAGGTTCAGCTGCAGAGGGGGTGAAAAAGAGGAGAGACGGGCCGGGGGAAGGGGGAGGGGGGAGGAAGGACGGGAAATGGTGAGCAGTGAAAGCGAAAGGCAGAAAGGGTGCTGGTACTGGTCTGGTCGTGTGAGAAAGAGGTGGTGGCCGGATGAGCGTGTGAGCTGGAGCGTGCCAATGTGGGTTGAGAGCAGGGGGGTTTTGTACTTCGGCGCCGGGTAAGTTTGCCAGGTTTTATTGGCCGCCGAGGGGAATTGGTGGTATTTTCGATTGCGTGATGAAATAGGAAAACTAGTTTTTGTGAGAAAATTAGTAAAAATAGTAATACAAATATACCAACAGGCAACACATACCTCCTGCCATGCCCCATTGCCCGGATTCACCTCTGTCGCGCCCCCACCACGCGATCCACACGTGGCGCGCTCCCGTTCGCCCAGAACCCCTATCGCACTCCCACTGCACGATAGGCCTCGGGGAGCTATTTTTTCTATTTCGTCGTGCAATAGTGATATTGTAGCTAATAACTCTATTTTCGGTGGTCGAGGTGAGGTTATTTTTATGGATTATGTACGTCTATGTGGAATGTATAAGTTTTATTACAAATCAGTCTGAACAAATTTGTTTTTGATACTGTTTCAATGGTCATACATGTTTTTAATCGACAGTATAACCTATATGTTTCTTAACAACGACAAATTTGGTTTCTAGTATTTCCTCGAGGTTTATACCAGTATTTCATCATACAACAACCACTCGCTACACTCTCTCCACTCCCACCACCACTTGCACAACCTTCCAAAGTGTCGCCTCACCAACACTTGTGAGATCCGAGGCATACCTTGCCCCTCTACCGGGCCAACATCACCCATCCGCCTGTTTTTGATGAGACAATGTGGGTTTCGATTTTCCGATAGGATGATAACTTTGATTTGGAGGAGAACGACTTTGATGATGCAGGCTTCTAACCGGTCACGAACAGAACGCCAAGCAATCGATAAACCACAATTCGAGTCGTTATCAACTGTATCAAGAATGTAGTTGACCTCAACACGAGGTTCTATTCCTGCATGCAATCGAAGAACACACAAGAACAAGATAATAAACAATCTGAAATTACAAATAGAATTGAAATACTCGATAAATTGGGATTCTGAAGCGGTATTATGATTGTTCTAATCGACACAAGCCAATACACGAAGTTGAAATATAGCTAACTTTTAACTAAACAAAATCCAACAAACCCTAAGTGTGGTGGCCACAATGTATATGAGAAAGAGGGAGGGGTGGTAGCACTGTTCATATATGAATAGTAACCACACGAACAGTATGGGCCTAGGGTTTCTATCTGAATTACAAGGCCCACGGCCCAAATAGGTGATGTAGTACTTTCTTTTTATGATTGCGTTACACATAGAAGGAATTTGGAGATGAAGTCAGATCCGTTTGAAAAAGGACGAGATAAGTTTTCAATCAAGTACTCGTGGACCTCAAACTGAGTCCGTATGTGAAAGTTATGCACACTTGAAGTCAGGACTGTCTCCGGAGGCCGAATTGGATTCCAGAACGTGTCTAGCTCGAACTCTTGCTTGGCTTGGACAAAAAGTGACGTGGTGTTGATAATTTAAGTGAAGTGTACGAGCTCTTGTAATTGGAACAACACGCATAGCAAATATAGTTGTATCTATAGGGGTCATATCCTTATCATCACCCCCTACTTGAAAACAAAGCCATCCTCGACTTTTGATAAGCTTAAAATAGGGTAACAAAGAAGCCAAGGTATATGCATGGTATATGTATATGTCATCTGTTTTAACGGTTCTTCGTTGTTGCACAATTAATGTTATAAAATAGCAGCAGCGATCATAAAAACTCATTGTATTATCACCCTAAGAATAATCATATATGTTAATGAGTAAAACAAAAAAATTCACACAATAATTATGACAACTAGTTTTGCAAATGTAAGTGAAGCATTTTTGCAATTCAAATCTTTGAAGTTGTAAACTTATAGTGGTAGCACATATGGACAAATCTACAACTTTTGGAATTAAACAAAGTTCATCCATATAATCATATTTCAATCAAACAATAGCAAATTCATCTAGTAAGGGTGAAAAGATTCGTAAGTTCTTCTATACTTCAACATCATGATGCAGATTGTTAGTACTAGATGATGTAATAAGAGATAAACATATAAGCATTGGATGATCACTAAATTTTAATTTTCTCTCATAATGAACAAGATCCGGCACATAAGAATTGTTGTTCAAAACAGCAAGCTTCAATCCATCTATGTGATCACAAGTTATGCATATTCGGTAAACAAGAAATTGATTGTCTACACCATAATATCCAATCAAATTAAACTTATACCTAGGGGTGTAAGCACTAGACAAGGATTTCGAACATACGATTTCAGAAACTTTCTCTATAGCATGTGATAATTTCATAGGTGAATTCAACATAATGTAACACAAAGAATCAATAGGAGAAATTCTAGTCAAAACTTCTTTATGTCTAACCAATTCCACATGATCATTATATACGATTAACTTATCACATGAATCACTCAAAACAGCAGGCAATTTGATTATTTTATCACATGGTGCACTCAAGTCAGCAGGTAAATCAACAATTTAATCACATGGTGCACTCAAATCAATGCAGTTGGAATTCTCTACTTGAAATATGTGCGTATCAGAATTATTTTTCACTAATTTTTACTCTAAAATAGCATGAACAGTGGATAATTGTAGTCATTCATAAGCATACTCACCTTGAGTGATGATAGCACTATGATCTTTACCTTTTTGGCTCTCCTCAGATAATGTAGGTGCATTCATCTCCTCATCTTCCTTCTCAACCAATGGAGTCGATGGTTCAATCAGCTCATTCTCTTCTTCAACATGGTTCTCAACTTCCTGCAAGCTGTTAGTCACAGAAAAAGATACACACACACAGGTTTGTTCTCATATTTTCTATCATCAAGCATTCTCAATATCTTCTCAAGCTAACTTTCAACCTTACAGGCAAGTATAAACAAATGAGAAAGAGAACCATATTCTTTGTGAATAAGAAGGTCTTGAATTGCTTGATTAAGCCCACTTAAGAACCTATTCTTTGTAGCTTCAGCATGTTTCTCTAAGCCACAACGCAATAAACGAGTGTTCAATTCATGATAGTATTCCATTACAGTTCTACGACCATGTTTGAAACGTTGTAATCTAACTAACAAATAATCAGCAAGATATTTAGGAATAAATTCATCTCTCAAAAGTTTCTTTAATGCATGCCAAGTTTGAGGCACTCTTCTATGTCTACGTAAATACTTCCACCAAAGCATTGCATCCTCAACAAAAAAAACACTAGTGGTAGCTCTAATCTTTTGCCTATCAGACCACTCATAATGTTCAAATTCGGTGTCTAAAGCTATTTCCCAGTTAACATAGACATCTGGATCAAATTTACCAGCAAAAGATGGTAAAGTGAGTTTAATTTTACCAAACGTACTATCACGATCATATACCTCCCGCAGTGGAGAATATTGTCTCAAGTGTGCATCTTCCTTGTGGACTTTTCTACGCTCCCGTTCAATGGTTCGAAGAAGACGTGGATCTATCTTGTAATCATCCTTTGAACCTGACATAGTTAGTAGAAAACAAGGAAATAAATCACAAGTATATATTCCTATCAACTACTAGGATCTAGAGGCCCAAAGTCTCTCACACTCAAGCTAATACCAATTTCTTACCAATTCTTACCAACCAAATAGGCGGTGCAACGGTGGCTGGTTTGTGATACCAGACTCAAGTGATAAGTAATGTGATTGCAAGGGCCGGTTCGACGTGATTTGCTCGGTTAGTAGAAACTGTAGCTTGGAAGGCTAGATATGTAGCAATGGAGAACAATCAATTAAATTCAAAAATTGCCCAGAATTAAATTATAGTTCATATCTAGCTCTTAGCCTATGGTGCTGATCAACCAAGGATGGAATAAGGCTAAAACAAGTGTATAACAATGTATAGGAGTGGTAGACACAAGATAATTCAATAGAATGCAATCTGGAATTGAAAAGCACAAAGATTGACACAAATCTGAAAACTGAAGATTTCTGCCCACTTGATAGTACGTCGGTATTTTGGCCGTAAATTTTTGTAAGATGCTACTTTTTTATGATTATTTTTTTATGTGTTTCCTGACGGCTTTTTCTACAATTTTTCTTTTGGGGCTATGTTCTTAAAATCGGCCAAAAAGTTCGCACAAAAATCACAACTGCTGACTATTGCATATTCAAACCAGAAATTTAGGTCAACGTTCATCGCAGATATCTTTTAACTTTCTGACTGGAATGAAACGAAATTTTACAAGAAGATGGATAATGAAGTTATGAATCTAATGGCGGTGGTTTCACTAAAAAAAGGATAAAGGAAACAAAAGTTATGGTATTTTTTGTGGCGACGGCAGAAAAGAGAGTGTTTTGGCCGAAAATTGAAAATTAGGGTTTGATGTGTTCTAGATGGTTTTGGACGTGGGATTTTTTTTAGTTTATGGAATCAAGGATATGGCCAGCAACTAGACAAAGCTAAAATGGATGCCAATTCAATTTAGCAAACCAAAACTAACAGATTGAAAAGCACAAACAGGTTTGGACAACGGAACTTTGGAAAATAAAAATCAATCTACTAACTAGGGATACAAGAAATCCTAGCGGTCAACATAAGCTCTGATACCACCTGATGAGACAATGTGGTTCCCGATCTTCTGATATGTTGATAATATCGATTTGGAGGTGAATAACTTTGACGATGCAGGTTTCTAACCGGTCATGACCAGAACGCCAAGCAATCGCTAAACCACACTCCAAGTCGTTATCAACCGTGCTAAGAACGCGGTTGACCTGAACACAAGGTTCTATTCCTGCATGCAATCGAAGAACATGTAAGAATAAGATAATAAGCAATCTGAAATTGCAAATAGGATTGAAATACTCGATAAATTAGGATTCTGAAGCGGTATTATGGTTGGTCTAATCGACATAAGCCAACACACGAAGTTGCAATGTAGCTAACTTTTAACTAAATAAAATCCAACAAACCCTAGGTGTGGTGGCCACAATGTATAAGAGGAAGAGGGAGGGGTGGTGGTATTGTTCATGCATGAACAGTAACCACATGAACAGTATGGGCCTAGGGTTTCTATCTGAATTACAAGGTTGGCGACCTAAATAGGTGATGCAACATATTCTTTTGATGATTGCGGCATGCACAGAAGGAATTTGGAGGTGAGGTTGGATCCGTTCGAAAGAGGACAAAAGAAGCTTTCAATCAAGTACTCGTAGACCTCAAACGGAGTATGTATGTGAAAGTTATGCACGTTTGATGTCAGCGCTGTCTGCGGAGGCCGAATTGGATTCCATAACGTATTCAGCTCGAACTCTTGCTTGGCTTGGACAAAAAGTGACATGGTGCTGATAATTTAAGTGAAGTATACGAGCTCTTGTAATTGGAACAACATGCATTGCAAATATGGTTATATCCATAGGGGTCATATCCTCATTAGTTTCTTGCCCAACCACGTTATTGTCGTCCCAAACGTTGGAGTCTATTGACAATTGATGATTTGCCAGCCCGTGAGAGTTATGTATGTTGTGTACATCATCTTCACATCCTGTTGACAATGGCAACCTCACCGGAGCTGCTCGCATGAATTTGGGGCAAATAGAAGAGCAAAAACATGATATTTTAGAGAGAATAGATAGATGCATGTGTTTCCTAGCAAACTCCTTTCGGTTTTTTCTTTTAAATAATATTTTTTTAATATAATTACATAAATAAATACCCATTTAATCAAATTACAAAAATGAGTTTCTGTCGCCATTGCAAATAGCTAAATGGCCTTGTCACCATCTAGATTGGCGACAGGAGCTCTGTCGCTATTAAAATAGTGTGAAAATGTCTTTGTTGCCATTCGAAATGGTGGCAAAGATTGGCAACAAGATCTTATCACCAATTTAATTAGTGACATGAGCTAGGAATTTTTTTAAAAAAACTGAAAGTAACGGCGAACAGAAGGTATAAAATTTGGTTGTTACATTGTTCATAGCAAGAAAAAAACAAAAACAGAAAGTAATAAGAAACAATATTAGTGGTAGTACATAGGATATACATAATAATTCGACGCACAACATTACATCATTACATTGGAGTGCACAACTAAATAGAACATACGTCATCGCATAGTTGTTCGATAAATCACCGTGATAGTAACCAAAACATTTATCACAACATATTTTAAAAGATAAATCATCCACGTGGCCATCACCTCCACAGTTCCCACCTCGAGTGGGGCGGTCAGATGAGGTCCCCGCGGCGCTGTCTGGACTGCCGACCTCTCCTTGATGTTGTTAATTTCTCGTATGGTAATACTTGAAGGTATGCTCGAACTCCCTACAAATAGAGCACTTCTTCGTTCAATGTCCGGCTTCTGCTTCGTCCATGTCGTTCTTAGTATGCTGTCTCTGCCATCGGCCAACCGTTCCCTTCAGCCTATCAACGTCGGCGCCCAAGGTCAGATCTTGCCTGGTAGGATGGTCTTCGTGACTGGCTGCACTCGCAGGTTTGTAGGAGGCAATGGGAAGGCACCGATGGGCCGTCAAGACTAACTTCGTTCAAATCTACCCTTTTTCAATTACAAAAGGTGTACATGTATCCTAGTTGTAGATCAGGTTGATGATTCATGCATGTTGTCATTTGTAATGCACATAACAAAACCTTGTGCGCCATGAAATTCTCAAATACATTCCAAAATCTTATTGCCTCAATTGAAATATGATATTCTAAAGTTAACTCCAAAATTGTTCTATAATTCATATCTAGTTATCTTTTAGAAAATGATCGGTTGCGCGGATACTTAAAGATGTTACAAAAAAACTCAATGAAATCCAGTAAAATTCGAAGCTGAATTCTCTACAAATGTACATATTTTTTTTTAATTTTCAGGTCATGTCGAATTGACGACAGGCTCCTGTCGCCAATGAATTGGCGAATTATGTCTCTGCAACCATTTGGAATGGCGGCAGAACCGTTTGCGTGACGATAGAGATTTTGTCGCCATTTCAGATAGTGGCAGTGACATTTCGCCATTTGTAATGGCGACATAAGCTCATTTCTATAATTTCATTAAACATACATTTATTTTTCTATAATTTTTTCAAACAATGCATTATTTAAAAAATCCAACTCAGGGTAGACTTTCTCCCTCACGGTTAAAATAGATGCTCGGTTACTAGATTTCCTAGCCCATGTTTGACTTTTCGAAAGAATACAGTCAAACAAACAGTGTAATTAAGGCTTCTTCAACATAGTGGTGTGCTGTTAATTCGTTGTCTGATTTGCGTGCAACAAACTTAGTTTGTTGAGTTGTCTTAATTATGATAGTTTCGTAGCAAGAGTAGATGTCAAACACTCGATGCTGGTGCTTTCTTTTAAACACCGGACGGTGTTGCATCAATTTAATACCGTGGTAGTACTATTCTGGTAGAAGGATAACTTGCGTGCGTCAAGCGCGCCTTGCCGCTGAAGCAAAAACTAAGTTATATTTTCCTTGTAGAAAAAACCTACCTAGATTCGACTTGTTTGCTCACCACGAATAGCCGAAGGATGCAGGGGTGCACAGTGATGTTGGTGACAAGAACGGGAACTGTTGGTGAGCACCTGGTGGGTGGGCGGGCCGGGCGAAAATACGAAGTGAAACTGTGAAAGCCCCCAAACGTGTGCGGCTTAGCCTCGTCATCCTCCACCCTCCTCTCATAGTACAAACCCCTGTCACCAGCGCAGATCAGCGCTCCAAGTCGAGATTAGATCGGCAAATCAGACGTACGCCCGCCATTAACACTGCTCTAAAACCCGACCTCCCCATCGGCCGACGCGCGTGCCGTTCTGCCAGCGACCAGGCAAAGCCCACTAATAATTGGACCAGCAAGTAAACAAACATCCCGGCTGCGCCCCATGCCCCCTCGACGCGACCTAACAATGCACAGCTCTGACCGGTGGCACGGCCCATGTCCCTCCCGAGAACCCACTGGCCCCCACAGCCCTTGCGACCCTGACATGTGGGCCCATGTCCCGTCGTCCCTCGGGCTCATTAGAATACTTTCTTTTTTTTTAAAAAAATGACACTCATCGCGCTCAAAATACGTGGCAGATGTCTACTGTATGGTGGGCTATGATAGACCCTGCCGTGGCTTTTGAGAGAGTGTTATTTTTATCTATTCGCTTGTTGGCGAGGATTAAAATATCTATGTATTATCTTTAATACATAATAAAAGACTATACGTATTTATGGTCATAACCTCTAAGATTCACAACCTCACTGGTCGTAAGGATTCTAGAGGTTACGCAATGGGTATCTTGGTCGGACAAAATTCTGTACCTAGCCTCTGACCAGTTAACTGCTCGTAAAAAGTATGAACTGATATCCGAAACTGATTCCAGGTATATTCCCTACCGTGTGACGAATAGAACACATGCGTATATTCCATACCACATGACGTGTCTTTATTCTAAGACACTGATGAACAACCACCATACGGTTAAGTGTCTCACAGACATACAACCGCTGAATGGTTGATACTCCATCAACCGTAACCTCGCTCCGACCAGTCGCGACACTTTACAACAGACGTCTTCTCTAGACGTAATTGCTACATCTTCAAGGGCTATTTAAAGATATAGCATGGACGGAGCAGGGGGGATCAAGCCGCATCGGATTAAAGCATAGTCATTAGTATCAGATTCGTGTTTCAAGCCCGATATTGTAGCGTAGCAAACATTACTCTCAGTGTAAATAGGATTAGTCCATCGCCTGGTCATAGGTATCCTCTGTAATATCTAGTTCATATTGATCAAAGAGCAGTCCCATTCTCTCCCGAGAAGTTCCGAGCTATTTTCCTCTATTTTTCGTAAGATCGGCGACTCGATCGTCGATAGTTGGCGCCGTTCGTGGGGAAGAAGGTGCGGATTTCTAGAAGGAATTCTTGGCTCATCAAATCCTTGTCCGTTGCTCACTCATAAACGCTCATGCGGTTATGTCAGGAAGTTACAACGAGGAGAACTGGTTCAATCTGGCAGACTACTCCAACCTCGACATGGACGCATGCATCCGCGCCATGCAAGAAAATGGAATGTCATCATCATCCTCCTCCTCCGCTGGCTCGCCTATTGCAGATATTAGCGAAATCGACCGGATGGATGAGGATACACCACTATGACCAGTGGCGGTTTCAGAGGAAGTGCTTCCGACCAGTTCGGAACACCCAAAACCTCTGCAAGCCTGGTCCTTTCGACCGGCGAAAAAGGTGACAAAAATTCAACACCGCAACTCGAGGATCAATATACCCTTGATGCGATCATGGTTGATAGGTACTCACCGATGGCTTCTGTCAATTCTAAGAGCCAACCGACATCTGGTAACGATGTCGATGAAACCCCCACTGGTCATAGACCAAGTGGGGCTGATAAGACTCAGTATACGATCGGCAATCCGTCGAATCAGGCTGAGACCATCATGAGAACCTCAGGAAGTGCTAATTACCGACCACTCTTCATCGTGGAAGCTTCTTGCAGAAGCGCTAAAAGGCTCTCCATCAATTACGACGTATGTTCATCGGAAGATCACTGCTGGAGGCACGAGGTCAATGCGATCGAAGATACGGATCAAAATGATGTGTACAGTTCTCCATATGTTGCCTCGTCACCACATAATGATGGAGATGGTACGAGCGGTCAAGCACCAAATGCCAGAAGTAACAGATCTGATGGACGTCCATCAACTAATACGCCTAATTCTACTCCAGCCCAAGTAAGGGACGAGGTAAGATTAACCCGGAGGTCGGGAGAAAGTCCAGGTCATCAAACACCTAACACGAACATTCCAAGACCTTCGGTAACGGTACAAAACCTGCAACGAGTTCAGGATATTTTAAATACCTCTGACACTGTTTTAGCAGAGACTCTGGGTTTTGTCGAACTTGTAGGTCAGGTATCAGAAAGTATACAACAGACTATGCAGCGCACGGAAGCATACCGGGGACGAAGGCATTCGTAAAGTTAGACCATGACTTCATCCCAGTATTCCTCCCGCAGCAGAGGGCAGCATGGTCGCGTTGAAGACTAGTTGATACCAAGACCACCTCGACGATTCCGACCAAGGAGTTATGAGGGGAGAAGGTTGTTTTAAGAAACCTCACCTTCACTTCGTCGAAAAGAGCAATCACTTGGATCTGATGATCATCGACATCATCTGAACCAAGCAGGCGGTCGGGCGTCCTATCAATGTCCACGACCGAATCGGGACACCGAGCACCGACAATCCAATTTAAGGAATCGGTCTTCGATCGATTACAATCCGGCACCTTTTCAAATAAGGCGCCATGAATCGATCACAGGTTGTCGAGCCTTCTCCGCAGGTCTCTAGGTTATGCGTTGGCCAAATAGGTTCCGACCGGCCAATTTGGATAAGTTCAATGGGACTCAAAATCCTTTAGAATTTCTTCAGATATACACCACCACCATCAAAGCTGCTGGTAGTGATGAAAATGTAATGGCTAACTATCTTCCCACGGTACTAGAAGGATCAGCCCGGTCGTGGTTACTCAACCTACCGGTCGGATCAGTATATACTTGGGAGCAACTTTGCGACCTTCTAATTGCAAATTTCTAGGGTATGTATGACCGCCCTGAGAAGGAGGATGATCTCCACCGAATCTTGTAAAAATTCAATGAGACTCTCCGATAGTATATACAATACCAGAGGTAAAACCTGTGAAATATGCCTTCCATGGCATAGTTCCTAGATCTACTGCCAAGCCGATTGGACACCTGTCCCTACCGGTTACGTTCGGAAGGCATGACAACTTCCGAACAAAAAAGAATTCATTTGATGTGGTGGATTTTGAAACCGCATATAATGCGATCTTCGGTCGTTCGGCTTTAGCAAAATTCCTGATAGCCACAAACTACGGTTATCAGAGTTTGAAAATATCGGGACCAAAGGGCGTCATCACAGTTCGAGGCGATCAAAAAATAGCTTACACATGTGATCAGAAATGCTTAGAACTGGTCGATGAGCTTCCGACCAGGGAAACTAACACCACTACCATGCAGGTCAAGCACTCGAGGCCAAAGATGGCACCAAAACCTTCCGATCAGACAAAAGAGGTACTACTCGATAAGGACACTTCTCCAGAAGGCGCCAAAATACTGGCGAGCAGGACTTAACCTCCGAGCAAACCAGGACGTATTCGCTGGCAGGCGTCCGATATGCCTGGAATCCCCAATGAGGTGATTGAGCATAGGCTAGCTTTGCAGCCTGACAAGAAACCGGTCAAGCAGAAGCTGAGGTGTTTTGCACCTGATCGAAAGGAAGCAATCCAGTCGGAGATTGACAAGCTCCATGAGGCTAGGTTTATTCGTGAGGTCGACCACCCGGAGTGGCTCGCCAATCCTGTAATAGTTAGAAAAACAAATGAAAAATGGCAAATGTGTATTAACTTTACAGATCTTAATAAAGCTTGTCCGAAGGATGACTTTCCCCTTCCTCGCATTGAACAACTTGTAGACTCTACTTCCGGGTGTGAGTTGTTAAATTTTTTATATGCTTACTCAGGGTACCACTAGATTAATATGAGTAAAGAAGATGGAGAGAAAACTTCCTTCATTACTCCATATGACACTTACGGTTATGTAAAGACGCCATTTGGTCTCAAAAATGCTGGTGCAACATTCCAAAGGTTGATGCAGAAAACCTTTAGTCCACAGATAGGTCGTAATCTAGAAGCCTACGTTGATGATCTGGTCATAAAGAGTGTCAATGCTGGCGATCACATTCCGGATTTACATGATACTTTCAATAACTTAAGACGCAATAACCTTAAGTTAAATCCAAAAAAGTGTGTGTTCGGAGTTTCTTCTGGTAAGCTTCTTGGATTCCTGGTTTCGGCCAGAGGCATTGAAGCAAACCTAACAAAAATCTCGGCCATCGATCAGATGCGCCCTCCGACCACAAAGAAGGAAGTTCAAAAACTAACCGGCTGCATGGCAGCGCTAAGTCGTTTCATAGCACAGTTAGGTGAAAAATGATTACCTTTCTTTAAGCTTCTCTAGAAACATGGAAGTTTCGAATGAACTAAAGAGGCAAACTACGCCTTCGAAGAACTTAAAAAGTACCTTACGAGTGCCCCAATCTTAGTTTCTCCAAGATCGGGAGAGACATTGCTGATTTACGTGGCTGCAACGCCACAAACAGTCAGTGGTGTGCTGGTTGTAGAACGTGACAATGTCCAACGACCAATTTATTACGTAAGCGAAGTCTTACATGGACCAAAGGAGAGGTATCCACAGGTACAAAAATTGCTCTATGGTCTCCTTATGGCTTCAAGGAAACTAAGATATTATTTTCAGTTCCACAAAGTGGTCGTACCAATTGGGTTTCCCCTTGGTCAAGTCCTTGGAAACAGAGAGTCATCAGGACGAATAGCAAAATGGACGGTTGAGCTTGGGGCGTTGTCGGGACCCAAAAATACAATTCTGGACCCTCTGTGTATACTGCACTAGTCCAGGATCACGCTAGTGCACACAGTGGCAACATCGATGAACTATCATTTCTGTATACAAAGGTGACTAATAAATAGGCAAATAACAATAAGTATCAGAGTAATGACCTTAAGGTCAAAGCTTACAATTAATGCCTCAGAAGGCGAATAGCTCAATGAAGTCGCGGCGAACGAAAGAATAACTTGTGAAGCCCATCCATATGCCCACAGCAATGGTGGGTGCGCGACCTAGTTCTTCTTGATCCTTGAAGTAGACCCTGTTGACCGACGATTCCTTCACTCTGTAGGTTTGGGCGCAAGTTTTACAACAAGCGTGAGTACACAACCGCACTCGCAAATCATACCACAGAATGCAATGTATAGATGCAGGCTTATTCCAAAGGAAATGGCTTATGTGGTTATTTTACAGAAATGCAACATTTGCAATTGAATATGAATAATAGATTGAAAGAATAATTCAAAACAAATAGACAATATTAATTTAACAGTTGTTTTCACAAAGACACATAGCCTAATCAAATTCTTTCACACAGCCATATGACTTAAATCACACAGCTGTCCCTTCCCAATTATTTTATGAAAACTACCCCTCGTGTGAAATCCCCGAGCATGTCCATGACCGAGGACGTGGCTATTCGAATAGATTGTTTAACACTCTGCAGAGGTTGTACACTTTACCCACAAGATGCAATCAATCGGATCGAGCCGATCACAACAAAACCTTTCGTAAACTTCATCTCAACATTGACACTCGATGTGCTTACAAACCGCTATGCCAACCCTAACGGTGCTTTGGCATAACACACATCGTTGGACGAGGCGACGAATCGTCCCGCGATGTGAGCCGCCATCGAGGTCAAACACACCTCCACCCCGCACATAGCCTAACCTACACTGAGTAATCAATGCCAAGAATCCATAACCTACTAAGTTAGGCCCGTCCCATACCAGGCATGTGGTCGTACAGTAAGGCCCAGTTCAATGGCGCACAAAGTTAAGTCCTTAATTGACCAAGGCAAGACTTCTATTTTCTAACTAAGTCACAAAGATTATCATTCCCATCACATAGTCCACCATGTCACACGGTCTCCACCACTTGCCTCACCCAAATCCTTTACCACCAGCTTGGTTTTAGTGCAACACATGCCATCACGAAGTAATAACACATAGCACAGCTTTTACACAAAGTTCCATAGTCACTTAGTCACATTTAATATTTGCAACTTACATGAGATGTGAGACTCGTAGCATGGCTAAGCAAATGTACTCGCATCTAACCAACCCACGTTGCTGCTACAATATTACCAACTAATAAACCAATCTAGGGTGACAAGGAATTATGGCATACAAAGTCAAGGGGTGATAACAAATTGGATAATAACTATGCCCAAAGCAGTTAGATACATAATTAAAATAGAATGCAATACTTTGAAACAAAGTACTTTGAAAACTGGGTTCAAGATGATCAAAGGTATAACTTGCCTTGCTATAGCAATGATGGTCTTATTTTATCTTCACTCCTCTATTTGTTTGATCTTCAGCTCCTTCGGACGATTCCGGGACTTCAGCGTCTAACGAGAAAGAAAGCGCAAAACAAAACTAAATTCAAAAGGAAAATCAAATAAAATCCAAATTGAAATTGAATGGTACTGGAAGGTAGATATTGAATTTAGATGAATTTAGAAACTTGAATGGGTTCAATCGGAATTCAGATGAAGAAGATATGACTCTCGGAAGATTGGAATTCACATGAAATGATGAAAAGCTCTACGGAATATTCTCGAATATTATATTCCGAAAATATTAGAAAAGAATGAGTGTATGATAGGTGGGACCGATTGGTATTTATGGATTTCTAGAATTAAAATAATTCCGAAATAAGGTAGAGAGAGTGATATGTGGGACTAATAAGATAAAAGGATTTTCAAGAATTAAATTAATTCCGAAAATAGAATTAAGGATTGACATGTGGCCATCGGGTCTATGGACCGTGTCCACAGAGATATGCTAGTCCACGGTGGACCAAGCTCATGAACTAGGGTTGACCAAGGGTTGACCGACATGCAGACCCGCATGTAAGTGAGAGAAATAAATAGGATGTTAATTAGGAGTATGACATGTGGGTCTACATGTCGGTGAGAGATAGATAGTATATGGCTTGAATTGTTTGGATGACAAGTGGGGACCACTCATTAGTAGAGAGAAAAGATGTTGACGAAGTCAATAGAGCACCATACCGTAGAAGGATCACGTGGCAGAAAAGCTACGCTCGACACAACACGAGCATGAATAGTACACGTAGGTTAGACGATTCTTGCTCAAGGTGGTGACGACGAACGAGGCGAACCAACTTTGGCGAAGGGGCAAACGAAAAGGAAACGACGAGCCGGAGATGATGACGCGTCCGGACGTCGAGATTTTGCTCCATGCGACGGCAGGCGCGAAGAACGCCGACGACGGCGCCTCACGCGCGCGTAACACTTCCGGTGATGCTCGCAAAAAGGGAGGTGAGCACGGCGTAGAAACGCGGCGACGCGAACTCAACGGTGGTGGAGTTGAAGGTAGGGATCAACGGTTGCGGAGTAATTGGCGGAGAAGGATGACGAACAAGAGGCGAGAGAACGTCAAATTCTCGGTGCGGTGGATGAAACTTGAATCTACAAGAGGGAAAAATAGGTATTGACGAGGGCACAAGATGACGCAATCGGATTTTGGAAAAACTCACCGAGGTAGCGAGGAACGCGATGAACACGTTTCGACTTTAGGGCTTGACATGGCCGACGGTGCTCGGTGATCTTCGCGAAGAGGAAGGAACCATGACGTGAAACGCGACGACGCGAAGCCAACGCCGCAGACGGTTCAGCCGGGGGACGTCGGATGAAGCCGTAGTTCGCCGGAGAAAACCTTTGGTTGGAGCTCGGTTTTTTGGAGATTGTGACGAAATTAGATCGGTTTGGAGGAAACTAATTCAGGGGATTGGAAGAGGGGATCAACACGGACGCGTGAGTGCAAACGGCTCGCATTTATATGCACCGTAGAGGAAGATATGGAAATTTGAAATTTTGAGTTCGTCTCGTGCACGTACGGGACTCGTTGTGCACTAGTTCTAGAATATGAACAGTACCTCGCGTATTACTGTAGCATTGGCAGGAGAGAGAAAACCTGGATTTTTGGAATTAAAAGAAATCTCAAAAATCAAGGAGGTCAAATAAATAGCAAACAAATCCGGAAAAATCTCAGAAAATACCCAAAAATTCCTTGAAGGACAAGGAAGCCAAATAACACAAATTTTTATTTAATTAATGTTTATATTAGTCAAATTAAATATTTTTAATTTAGGAAAATTCCAATTAAGCTTTATTAATTCAAATAAAATTGGTGAAATTTTCCAGGGGCCTAAACTACTCAAAAGATTTTTGAAAAGCCAAATTTTGGGACGTTACAGGCGTTTGACCTCCATTTCATCTCATGAACAGCAATCAAGTCCCAAGCAATAGCAGAATTCATTGCCGAATGGACAAACCCTGAACCCTCCCAAGGGTCCGAGTACGAACACCACGACGAGTGGACAATGTACTTTGACTGTTCCTTGATGCTCAAAGGCTCGGGGGCTGAAGTCGTCTCGATTTTCCCTATTGGCGAACACATAAAATGCGCCATTCAGTTAAACTTTCCTGCTACTAACAATGTGGCAGAATATGAAGGTTTGCTAGCAGGACTTCGAGCAGCTCGTTCGCTCGGGATTCGCATATTACTAGTGAAAGGCGATTCTCAACTAATAGCGAATCAAGTAGGAAAAGAGTATCAGTGCTCTAGTACCAAGATGTCATCATATCTGGCGGAAGTACGAAAATTCGAAAAGCATTTCTTCAGTTTTCGGATCCAACAAATTCCTAGAAAGAAAAACTTTCTGGCAAACCAGTTGGCACGGATGGCCTCCTCTAGGTCATCCGTCCCGCCCGAATTTTTTCTCGAGCAACTCGATTCACCCTCGGTGGTCGAGCCTTCCGAGGACATAGATGTTCACAAGGATATCGTACACCTCGATTTTGTGAACATAGATGCTCCATAGATCGATGATGGTTGGCGCCATCACGATCAAGGTGGAGATTGGATAATGTCGATCTACAATGATCTTCAACATGACCTCATTCCAGAAGATGATGTAGAGGCTGATCGTATAGCATGAAAAGCCAAATCATACACTCTTATTGAAAGTACCTTGTATAAACGAGGATCTCACGGAGTGTTGATGAGGTGTATATCTCAACCGGATGGCATTAAGTTGCTAACCGAAATTCATGGAGGAGTCTGTGGAGCGTATCATTCCTACAGAATGCTGGTCGATAAAGCCTTCAGGCAAGGATACTACTAGCCAACTGCCCTTCATGATGCAAAAGAGCTCGTGACGAAGTGCGTACAATGTCAGTTTCATAGCTGACAAGTACATCAGTCGTCCCAAGCTTTGCAAATAATTCCTCTTTCTTGACCTTTTGCAACCTGGGGACTAGACATTCTGGGACCTTTCCCAAGAGCACCTGGGGGCTTCGAATTCCTTTTCATCATGATTGACACGTTCACAAAATGGATCAAAGCTGAGCCGGTTGTTAAAACGATAACTGAGGCTGCCAAGAGGTTTCTCACAAAAAATGTGATCATACGATTTGGTGTGCCCAGTCGTATAATCATGGATAACGGTACCCAGTTCTCAAGTGGTAATTTTCAAGAATTCTGAGACGACCTAGGTATCAAGATACATTACACTTCTGTCGTTCATCCGCAGAGCAACATAGCAGTTGAGCGCGCCAATGGTATCATAATGTAAGGAATCAAACGACGAGTCTTCGACCAGTTAATCCAACGGTCAGGAGCTTGGCTTCAAGAACTTCCTTCTGTGTTATGGGCCGTTCGTACCACGACTAGTCGTGCGACCGGTGAAACACCATTCTTTTTGGTTTATGGGGCTGAAGCCATGCTTCCTCAGAACTAAAAATTGGTTCTGCTCGGACTGATTGTTTTAACGAAAACGATCAGCATGAACAACGACTTGATGACATCAATTTCCTTGAAGAGCGACGAAATCAAGCCTTGATACGATCAACAATCTACCAACAGGCCATGCGTAGGTACCACAGCCGTAAGGTGCAACCTCACAGCCTTGCTATAGGTGATCTGGTTCTCAGAAAAATTCAGAGCCAAGCAAATCACAACAAACTTTCACCCAAGTGGGAAAGTCCATGCACTGTGGTCGAAGTCACCCGACCAGATCGGTACGATTAGCTATGACCGACGGGCAAATTTTGTTTAATTCTTGGAACATTGATCAATTGCGTAAGTTCTTTGTATAATTTTTATATTCATTTCATTTTATATTTCAATAAAGATGCACTTCCTTTTCAAGATAAGTGTAATTGTTTATAATTATTATCCGTTACTTTTGGTCGCATATCATTATTGTTTACATTTGTTGGAGAAGACACTCATTCTCTCCGATATCCTTTTAAAAACAAAGGGGTCTCCATTACTCATTGGTTGTGACTTAATTGTCAAACGTCAAACCGGTCCTAGTCGTGATCATTGCTTCAATGATTCCCACGTGCGACCACACACTCTTTTCTCAAAAAACATACGAGTAAAAGGAGCAATTTTTTTCTATTTTTTTTTCAAGAGTTTGAAGATTAACTTTCTTTATTTCAACATTCTATTTTACTCTTGTTTGGATATTGGTCGAGACACGGAAAGCCTACTAGTCGAAGTCTCTCTCTCTCTGCATATGGTCCTGCCCACTGGAAGGAGCTTCCTAGCGACGGTCCTTTTCTTACGATCCTCGCTGCCAGTCGGACCTGAGCAAGTTTCGCGAAGTATTTTACATATCTTCAGTTCTTAGGGCTCATTACGATCAGTTTCGGATAATTCATATAAATAAGGATACTTATCGTTTTCTTTCATTTTTGCATACTTTCTTATCATCAAAGCAAGTCTTGTTATATCTTCCGACTATATATGGTATCCCACAGTGATCCGATCATGGCAAACATCTAAACTAGTTGAAATCATATACTGGTTCCGACCAATTGATTTCCTAGTGTTCACTAGTTCATTTTTTACAAACATTATCAACACATATACCATGGTCATAGTTATTACTCATTTTCTTGGTCTACTTCTTCTTTAGTAACGTTCATCTACTAATATCAGCAGTCGGGGGCTAGGGAATATATGAGTATTTAATTGATAAGACAAAACAAGGACTTCATTGATGTTAAAAGGTAAGTTTTTACAAAGTCTAAGTATTACAATCAACTACTTGTCGGAGCCGCCAGATTGGTCGCTGCGTGACGGAGAGCCGACTTCCATTTCCTCCGCAACTTTGTCTCCGAGAGGCCTTACTTCCTCGAGAAACTTGGTTGCTTCATCACCTGTGCAGTCGAAGTCTTCTTCAATAACTCCAAGGTGAATAGAGGGGCCGGAAGCCTTCAATTTTGCTAAGGCAACACTCACTCCGGTCGCGAAAGCTTCTTTCCTTGTCTTGGCGTGGTTCTCTCGAAAGGTTTTCATTATATTCTCAAGGTCTTCGAGTTGATGGCCAAGAAAATTGATCTTCTTGGCAGGATCTCTTAAAATGGGCAATTGCATTCCCGACCCCAGGTCGAAAAGTATCTTGTTCAGAGCCTTGACTTTGTCTTCAAGACTCCGATTGAGTTCATCCCCTTGGCCACGCTCAAACTCAAGAGCTTTTTCTGCTCTTTCAAGTGCTTGAGTTTTCTCTGCACGGGTGGATAAAGAAGTTAACATACACATAAATTAAAGACATGGTATACTAGTCAAGTCTACGGCCAGTTACCTTTGATTTTCTTCTCGCAAGAGTCGAAAACCTCCTTTTGCCTAGTCATCGCGTGCGATCGACCGGTCTTTGTTCTGATTTTCTTCTTTAAGCTTTATTATCATAGTTTCTTTAGCCACGACATCTTCTTTAATTTTCTCCAAATCTATCAAACACGATAAAGAGAGAAGGTTGATTTACAAAAGAGGAACAGGATAGCAAAGTGTAAGAAGACAAGTTAAAGAGAAAAGTTCTTACTTTTCAATTCGGAGTGTTTCTAATGTAGGATTTTTATTCGTTGGGTCAGCCCTGCGACAACAGCATAATTTTCAACCATATGCTACAAAAGTAAGTTCCTTTCCTTATTAGGTTTTCAACAAACTTTACAGGAAGAGCTATGAAGGTGGTCGTAAAATACTCACCCGAATTGCCACGTCATTATATTCGACAAAAATCATATCTGGACCCATCTCGGTTTGACAGTCCGATATCTTTCCCCAGGCCTCGTCAAGTTTCTTATCCTCGATAAATCGGGGAGAAAAATGGAACTTGTTAGCCTGAGAAGTGTTACCAACAGGAGGTAGAACCTGTTGAGGATCTCTAGGGATGACTACCTCCGCAGACGGAGTGAGAATTACTAATGGATCCTGAGCAGATGATGACACCGATACCTACTTGGGGGCTTCCTTAGCCATCTCGTTCTCAACGGCTTTAGCATGAGGAACGTTCTGGTCAGAAACCTCCATGACCACTTCGTCCTCAGGAAGCTTTTCTTGAGGAATGTTTTGGTCGGAAATAACCGGAACACCAGAAGACCTTTACAAGAAGGAAACAAGAAAGTTCAAGGTTCTAACATATCAAAAATATCCAAGGAATGTATTTATATGACTTCTTCGTTTATACATACCTGGTCGATTTCTTTGTTTTAACCTTATAGAGCATCGGAGCAAAATCTGTTGCGCTGGCCTTCCTTTTCTTTTCAACCAATTTCACCGGTTCTGAACCGGCAGGGTTGGTTAGATCCCTCACATCCATTTATCGAAAATCAGAAGCAATGTTCTCGACCAGTTGGTCAAGAATAAGATTCTTAATCATCAGATCAGTAGGTATAGATTCATCGACCTCCAAAACAGTAGCTTCAGTAGCAACTGGCAGGTCCTTAGCGACCTTACTGGAGTGCACGATAACTGCCTAAATAAACCATCAAAGTTAGTTAGGCGACGAAAATTATTCATCACAAATATACATTCATGTTCGGTTACCTACCTCTATAAAGCTAACATCCTATGTGGTCGTAGGGATGGTCGGATCATCAATCGGCTCACAACTTTCAGTGGTCTCATTGATCCTCAACTCAACCGACTACACGTTAAAGAGGATTTATGGTACACCGATCAGAAAAAATATATATAGCAAAAGATAAAACATAGTTGACAGTCTTACTTTAAGTCTCTCAGCCCTTTGTTCGGCGAAAACAACCGCTAGGATCCGAGGGAAACTAGCCTTGTCGTCAGGCTCTCCGGCACATATCATTTTGATCAGGCTTTTGATCTCATCAGAAGATAAAGCTGTAAAGGTGAACAAGAGACTTGAGGATATAGAAGTAATCAACTAATATAGGCAAACTAGTTGGAATCCTTCAGAGTTTACCTTCCTTTGAATCTTTGGTCGCATCATCACGATCAATATACTAGAGCATCGGGTATGCTCGGGCCTTCAAAGAACTGATCCGGCGCATGGAAAAATCCTTCACTACGTGCCAGGAGGTTAAACCCTTGACACTAAGAAGCTTGATGGCTTCAACCCATTTTCCTAATTTTCCGTCCGTCTCCATGGAGGAGCGCCATCTTGGATTCTCGACCGTCTTCTTACCAGAATAATAAAGGCTATCTTTCTTAGTGACCGTCATGTACAACCCAATTTTCTTCCATGACGACCACGAAGATTTTGAGTACAAGGGAATGTACTCATTAGCTTTTCCATCATGGAGGCGCAAGGTGCACTCTCCAGGCATCCCGATCGTCTTCCCAGACTTCGCCATCCTGTAGTAGTACTTGACTAAATCCAGATCTGCGGGAATTCTCAAGTATGCTTCACGGAGATAGATGAAGATGCTGAGATTGGCGATAGCATTGGGAGTAAGATTCACCAGTTCGACTCCGTAATACTCCAAAACTGTAGGAAGGAAGGAGTGAATTGGCAATCTGAATCTGCATTCGATATATGCGAGGAAAACAGGAATTTCCCCATCTTCGTTGCTCAGAGAATGTTCTCCAGCCGCTGACCTCCAAGAAATCAGACTCTTGTCAGGAAGCAACCCGATCTTCTCCATGCTCTCAAGCTTCTTCTCGCCTAAATCGGAAGCCGACCAGTTGGTAATATGGTCAGACATGGTCGGGTTTTTGGATGAGGAAAGAAAAGAGGGTTGAAGACAGAAGGGCCTGAGGCGCTTTTTCGCTCGAGGATGAAGAGGAAAGCGTGGAAGCGTAAAAACCCAAAGCTTACAGTGAAAGGGATTTTTATAGCTTCAGAATTTTTAACTGCAATCGGGAGTTACCCAAAAGTCGAACGGACAAAATCTTTTCTCCAATGGACACGAAACTCTTTTGTTCTCAAGGCAAGTTTTCAACTTTAAAGTGAATACAGACCGCTTCGAATGTCACAACATTAAATGAATTTCTGCCTGGTACGACTTCATCGGGATAAAGTGTTCACACGACCAATTCATTTAAAGTTCGGGGCTAGATGACGAGGATTAAAATATCTATATATTATCTTTAATACATAATAAAAGACTATACGTCTTCATGGTCGTGAACCCCTAAGGTCCACGACCTCACTGGTCGTAAGGATTCCAGAGGTTACACAATGGGTACTCTGGTCGGACAAGGTCCCGTGCCTAGCCTCCGACCAGTTAACTGCTCGTAAAAGGTATGAACTGATATCCAGAACCGATTCCAGGTATATTCCCTACCGTGTGACGAATTGAACACATGCGTATATTCCATACCACATGACATCTCTTTATTCTAAGACACTGATGAACAACCACCATACGGTTAAGTGTCTCATAGACATACAACCGCTGAACGGTTGATACTCTATCAATCGTCACCTCGCTCTGACCAGTCGTGACGCTTCACAACAGACGTCTTCTCCAGAAGTAACTGCCACCTCTTCATGGGCTATTTAAAGATGGAGCATGGATGGAGCAGGGGGGATCAAGCCGCATCGGATTGAAGCATAGTCATTAGCATCAGATTCGTGTTTCAAGTCTGATATTGTAGCGTAGCAAATATTACTCTTAGTGTAAATAGGATTAGTCCATCGCCTGGTCATAGGCATCTTTTGTAATATCCAGTTCATATTAATCAAAGAGTAGTCCTATTCTCTTCCCAGAAGTCCCGTGCTATTTTCCTCTATTTTTTGTAAGATCAGCGACTCGATCGTCGACACTTGTATAACTACTTTGCTATTCCGATGCCATCTACGCATGGAAAAACTCAACACACTGCTACCTAGACTATACAACAGCAGGGGGTTGTTACGTAGATTCCCCAGGATACAGGGGGCTCACTACGGTCATTCGCTTGTAGAACTACTTTTGCTATTTCGATGTTATCTAAGAACAGAAAAACTCGACTCACTGCTACCTAGACTATATAGTAGCAGGTAGGGGTGGATCCAGTATAGGGACATGGGTGTACAGATGTACACCCAAATTTTTTGAAAAAACCCATATTCCAAAAAACCCAATATGTATTAGGTATATATACTAGTGAGTATTAAGATACAGGTACCTGTGCTGCTGTGCATCCCGATTTAGGCATTTGGCTCGTCGCAACCGGCCAACCACTCTCCAGCTTAGTCCCATGCGGCCCACTCGGTCCCATGTGGCCCACTTGATCGAACAAGCGACAACGACTCGCGACTCCATGACCCAAGCGCCCAAGTGCCCAACCCGTGCTTATCGTCTATCCCTTTCCAGCTTTCCTCCCCTTTCTTGCCATTCGCCAGTGCCAACCCTATCGATTATCCCTTTCCTCCCCTTTCTCGCTCTGTGGCGGCGGCAACCTAAGGACGCGCAGCTAGGCGACCAACGGCGGGGCAGGGTTGAGCGCCGAGCCAGAGCCGGGGATGGAGGGTGTGGTGAGCGGCAAGCGAAGGGAAGCCTTGCGGCGCACGGTAGGGTAGCAATGGCAGGGGCAGGAGACGAGCGCTGAGGCTAAGCTCGAGTAGGAACAGCCACCGACATCGGCACAAGGAGTGGCGTTGGTAGGGCATGGAGTAAGCGCCGAGCCAAGGATGGAGCCTGCGGCGAGTGACAGTGGCAGGGCAACCCTGTGATGTGTGGCCAACGACCGGCGGGGCAGGGGCAAGCGCCGAGGCAAAGATGGAGCCTGCGGCACGTGACGAGCGTCAGGGGCAGGGCGCATAGTGAGAAGTAGGGCGGGGGCGAGCGCCGAGCAGGAGCAGCGACCAGCACAAGGAGTGGCGGCCTGCACGGCAAGCTCTGGCTGCTCTACTTCCTCTGCAGTTGTGCTTCATGTTCATGGATTGCTAGATTTTGGAGGAAAAAACCTGTAGGCATGTTGTTATTGGTTGTAGCAATTGAATATGCTTGCTATTAGGTTGAGATATTGAGGGTGAATGGATTATATTGAGTGAGATTTACAAATTACAAATCCTGTAGGATGAATGGATCATTTAGTACAAATATTTCCTGTAGGATGAATGTATCATTTAGTACAGATATTTCCAAATTCCAAAAAAATTCCAAATTGAGTGAGATTTACTCAATTTGTGAGATCATAGTAATAACCTTGTTTGTAGTATTGCTTTGAATACTACAGTGAAGATTAATGTGGGTATCAAAAAATTGTAGAGAATACAATTGCAGTTCTAGATTTCTAGTAGCATGTAATGACTAAAACATGCCACATGTTAATGGACAATATTTCTATAATTCCGAACACCCATCCTGAAATTCCTAGATCTGCCACGGTTAGTAGAGGGTTGTTACGTAGATTCCCCGGGATATGGGGCGCTACGGTCGTGACGTCTATAGGTGTCAGTGAGGAATGACGGGACATGCGTCAAATCTGCATACGGTGCGGCATCATCCGCGAATCTCATGTCAGCACTGTGGAAAGATGACAATCACTCTTCAGGATGTGTTCGTGTTGACACGTCAAGGCCTTCAAAGGATAAGGGGTGGAGGACCATCCCCGGTGATCCACAAGTTGCTATGGTGATGTGCATCATAATTTGGGTATAGTAGCTCAGGTAAAGGAGGCTCATCCCCGCGCCTTCCCACCATGGCCCGTGGAGAGGAAATACCGAGTCAGTTCGCAATAATAAAAATGCAACAAGACATGCAAATGAAGCAGTTGTAAGACCCCGGGATTAACATCCCAGATCTTCTGTGCATAACTGAACTAGTCCCATGATCAATGGCTAGCTCACACAGTAAACAAGTGTGATAACACAACCATAAACGCTAAAATTAATTAATAAACAACAGAGTTGATTACAAGATAGCCTTACAGGGCAACATTAAATAAACATAGCGGAAGACGATGAAGAAGTAGTAGGGTCCAGCAATCTGCCACAGGCAATCGACTGGGGTAGCGGCCTAGTCGTCATGATCCACACCTGAAGCGAAGTTCTTCTCCTCTGAAATTTGTTTGCATTAAGCAAGAATGAGCACAACTTCGTGCTCGCAAGTTACACCCACAAAATAACGTAATGACATGCATAAATGGATGTAACGTAGGATGCCTTATAGGGTTATTTGTGCAAAAACAACATTTGACATTAAATACCATACTAAGTTCAAAAGCTCAAGTTTTATAAAATCTGAAATTGATCTTGAATTGATAACGATAGTGTAGGCATCAACCTAACACCAACATAAACACGGGCACCAACCCGGGGCTTCAACCCATAACTTTTCTCATGGACACCTATCCATGTCAAAACTGTTTTACAAAAATATTTTCAAATCAAAGTCTAACTTTGAGTGGCTTTGCCAGCATGTCCATGACCGCGGACACAGCTATTCGAATAGTTTAACACTCTGCAGAGGTTGTACAACTTTACCCACAAGACATGAATTCTCTAGTTGTTTGGCATCCGTCGATACCACCGCTCACTACCTTAGGTAAGCAGTCTAGAGCCCGTGTCAAGGCCTTTACAATGCGCCATTCCACCATAGTCCTCCCTCGCTAAGGTTTCACCCCCGTTGGACTACCCGTCCGCAGGGTTCAGGCCCCCTCTTGCGCCAGGTGGGACTAACAAAAGTCATGAAAGACTACCCACCTCATCAATAGGAACGACCATGGTGGAGCTTTGCAAATTAATCACCAGTCCCGCCCATACAAGACATGTGGTGGTACGATGTGCTAGCAAGATGCGGCTCAAGACCGGTCCTTAATCGACTGGCGACAACCAATAGAACCACGGGCCTCAACCTACCCGGTTGAGCACATGCATAAACCTGCACCCACCACAACCATTTCGCCAAGTCCAAACCATCATTTTATTTTAGTTTTCAAGCATTTGTAAAACTCCCATGACACACCAATGCCGAGGGTACAATTTAAACAACATTTGACTTTTTGCTGAAATTCCCCAAATGAAACATATGTGATCTATAAGCATGGCTAAGCACAATATTTTCCAAATGATCCTAGTCCATACTATTGTATCAACTAGGTTTTTATCTAGGGTGACAATATGCTTGCTTCAATTACCAAAATTGGCCATACAAAGGATTTTAGGCATAACTATAAATTTAAAAACAGGAATTTAAATACTTGAATATAATTAAGCATGCAGTAATAATTTGAAACAGAATTTAAATAATTTTAAATAATGGGTGCACATATGATCAAGAATGTAACTTGCCTCGCTTGAGGTGAACAGATCAACTGATACTGAGGTGATGTTGTTTTTTCTTAACAGGTCACCTAGTACTCACAAGCACTTCCTCCAGGTAGTCTATGTGTACAATCACGATGATCATACAGTCAAAATCAATCCTCTTATGAGCTCTTGCAACGGCGTCGAAATCTGACTCTCCGAAGTCGACGAAATCTAATCGCGAAATAAGACAAATTCAAACAAAATTCAAATAACAATTCAAATGAACACCAAATTAAATAATTTTGGTTTAGTTAGCTATATCTTGAATTTAGACAAATTTAGAAATTTGAATGGGCTCAAACGGAGTTTGGATGCAAAAGATATAAGCTTTTGAAGTTTGAAATTACATAAAATGATAAATTTAGGGTTTAAAGAAATTTGTGATCAAATGAACTCAAAATTAAATAATTTTGATGTGGTTGGCTAGATAATGATTTTATACAAATTTTCCAATTTGAAACACCCAATTTGGAGTTGGGATTCAAAAGATATGAATTTTTGAAGTTTGAATCCTTTTTAAAACCTAATTTCTGATTTTATTAGATTTTCCGATTTATTTTTCTAAAGGAGAAACAGATTATTGCGCAACGCTCACATCAGCGCACAAATTTCCGAAATAAAAAGAATTAAAATAAATTCTGACATGCGGCCCCCAAGCGTCGGTGACTCGGCTCACGGTGAACCCAGCCCACCGAGTTTTGGAACTCCGGTAGCGGTGGACTATGCCACGCTGGTGACACGTAGGCATGCCACGTGGCGGAGAGTCTTGAGTGGCGCGGCGTGGTGACATGGTGGCGCTGCGTGCGGTGCCACGTGAGCACAGAGCGGCGCGGGCACTGGGACCAAGGGTCGCCGGCGATAGAGGCTCCGGCGACGACCGGTGAGGGTGCGAGAAGGGAGAGGGGAGTGCAAGGAGCATGGTGCGCTCACCCAGGTGGCCGGAGGGGGACGGAGGCGGCCGGCGGCGTGGAAGAAGCGGCGGCGTGGTTCGGGCTCCGGCGACGGAGGTGCTCCCGTGGTGCTCCGACAAGGGCGAGGTGCGCACCGGGACCGCGAAGGCACGACGATGCCAATGGTGGTGGCGGCATGGACGCGGCGGTGGCGGTGGAGGCGCTAGAGGCGACGGAAGAGGTGGCGGCCGGCGGCGGGAAAACACCGATTGCGGCGAGCTCAGAGGGGGAGAGGAAGGGTGAGTGACGGGGAGGAGATGAGGAGGGAGAGGGGCTCACCGTGCTCCCTTTTATAGGGGCCGGAGTGGCCGAGGAGTAGATCGCGCGCGGGATCGGCGGCGGTTAGAGCTGCGCGCGGCCGGCACGAAGAGAAGAGGAGAAGGTGGGGGTGGAGGTGGTTAGGGGCTCCGGGTCGTGCGCGCGAACGCGGGGCAGTGGGAGGCGGCGGTTGTGAAGCTCCGTGCGCGCGGAAATGGTGGCCGGCTCGGGCGCGAGAGGAAGAAGAAGCGGGGGAAGAAGAAAGGGGTGGCGGGACCACCTGGCAGCGGCGGGGTGAGCGACTAGCGGGTGGGGCCGGGGAGTGAGGGAGAGAGAGAGGGAAATCGGGCGGGCCGGAGGCGCGGTGGGAAGGAGTGGGCCGGAGGGAGTTTCGGCCCAAAAGGCATTTCCGGATTTTAAATGATTTGCGTTTTTAAATAATCAGTTAATTCCTTTTGGCTTTTTAGAAATAGCAAATAAAATCCAAAAATTATGAGAAAATTCACAGAAATTCCCATACTTATTTTGGACTTAATAAAATTATTTCCCACTTAAAGTTGGCTTTTAATTTTGCAAATAAATTTGTTTTGGCTTTAAATTATTTAGGAAAAGCTTTTAAAAAGCGAAAATTCTAGAAATTAATTAAAATTTTATTTTTCAGATAAAACCAAATGAGACTTCAAGAACTTCAAATTTATTTTAAATTTTGACTTTTAAAATTGCAAAACTTCAAATAAAGCAATGAAACTCTATCAAATTTCAGAAAATTCAATAAAATAATTATTTTATTTTATTTTAATTTTGGTAACATAACCTTGGGATGTTACAAACTCCCCCCCTTAAAAGGAATCTCGACCCCGAGATTTAGAGTGGCTAGAAAGAAGCTAGGGATACAAGGTTTTCAATTGGCGTTGTTGTCGTCTAGATCCTACTCATCATCTGACAGAATTTGAGTTGTGACATTGTACAGACGTCCTCATTCAGAATTTTGCAGTTTCCTGTTTATTTGCATGATGTTGACTTCTGGGTTGGCTGGGTTTGCTCCCTGTTGCTTCTTTGGACATTTACTGGCGAAATGCCCAACCTCATGGCAATTGAAGCACGTGATGCCTGGAACATAAGGGGATCATACGTGCTCGATCACCATCGATGTGTTGGAGGACTCGTGTTGATGGGTTGTTCTTTGTTGGTGGGATTTGACTTGATATGATGAAGTCCCTCTAGCTCTAGGAAAACTTCCAGAGTTGAACTTCTGTGTAGCCATTCTTCTCTTACGATTCTCCATCTCGCGGTGCTTGCCCTCTTGACGAATCGTCTTGTCGACTAGCTGCTGGAAGTCTGAATAGTCCTGGGAAATCAGTTGTACGGACAAATCGTCATTGAGTCCTTCTAGGAATCTTTCCTGTTTGTCTTCTTCCTTAGCAACATCGTTAGGTGCATATCGTGCTAGTTGATTGAACTTGTGCAGGTACTCATTCACAGATAGATTGCCTTGGCGTAGTGAATGAAATTCCTTCTTCTTGAGGGTCATCATGCCGGAAGGGATATGTGCATGGCGGAAAGCTCGCAGGAATTCGTCCCAGGTGATGGCTTGAGCATCAGCATGTGAGATGCTGAAGTATTCCCACCATTCGGAAGCTGGACCCATGAGCTGGTGCGAAGCGAACAACACCCTCTCACGATCTGTGCACTGGGCAATGTCCAACTTCTTACTAATTGCTCGGAACCAATCATCTGCATCCATGGGTTCAGTACTGCTCGAAAAAGTTGGTGGACGCATCCTCATAAATTCTGACATACTGGTTCTTTGGGGTGGTGGAGTTGGAGTTGGAACTTGGGAAGCTGTAGCTTGTCGGGTTTGATTGTTGTTGATGGACTGAGAGAGTAGTTCGATCAGACAGTTTTGATTGGCCATCAATTGCTGCCACTCTGGTTCATTGATTGGGACACTTCCATTGTTGTTGGTGTTGGCTCCACTTCACGGGTGACGAGGGTTCACCATCTATTTTTTACTCGAGAGTTAGGAAGGAGACAAAGGATAGGGAGAGACAAATAAGAAGAATTAAGGGGATAGAGTAAAACAACCCTCCTAAATGAAAGAACCAACTTAAAAAGATTTTCAGACAAACTTAATGCAACGTTCTATCGATCAAGACTCCTTTAATTTGGTGAATCAACTCAATACACCGAATGAGTCCTGGTAATCTTAAGCTATATGGTTTGGCTGACAAGGCATCTTTTGCTTGTGGTCTTGAATGTAAGGGTTTGACCATCTATAGAAGTTTATAAGGAAAGAGGATCCATTTACTTTATAAAATGGTGAAGAAAAATTAGGTGAGAAAGAATTTTCTATAAGAACCTACAGTTAGATGACCCAGATGAGGGGAGAACAAATTTATTTTTCTTGTTTATATAAAATAAGTTTTGAAATTTTCAACTAACGGCCATTCTAACTAGGTCACGACCTACAGTCGATATGGCTCTGATACCACTTTGTAAGACCCCGGGATTAACATCCCAGATCTTCTGTGCATAACTGAACTAGTCTCATGATCAGTGGCTAGCTCACACAGTAAACAAGTGTGATAACACAACCATAAACGCTAAAATTTATTAATAAACAACAGAGTTGATTACAAGATAGCATTACGAGGCAACATTAAATAAACACAAATGAAGACGATGAAGAAGTAGTAGGGTCGACAATGCGCCATGGGCAATCGACTAGGTAGCGGCCTAGTCGTCATGATCCACACAGCGAAGTTCTTCTCCTCTGAAATTTGTTTGCATTAAGCAAGAATGAGCACAACTTCCGTGCTGCAAGTTACACCCACAAAATAACGAAATGACATGCATAAATGGATGTAACGTAGGATGGCTTATAGGGTTATTTGTGCAAAAACAGCATTTGACATTAAATACCATACTAAGTTCAAAAGCTCAAGTTTTATAAAATCTGAAATTGATCTTGAATTGATAACGATAGTGTAGGCACCAACCTAACACCAACATAAACACGGGCACCAACCGTGGCTTCAACCCATAACTTTTCTCATGGACACCCATCCATGTCAAAGCTGCTTTTACAAAATATTTTCAAATCGAAGTCTAACTTTGAGTGGCTTTGCCAGCATGTCCATGACCGCGGACACGGCTATTCGAATAGTTTAACACTCTGCAGAGGTTGTACAACTTTACCCACAAGACATGAATTCTCTAGTTGTTTGGCATCCGTCGATACCACCGCTCACTACCTTAGGTAAGCGATCTAGAGCCCGTGTCAAGGCCTTTACAATGCGCCATTCCACCATAGTCTTCCTCGCTAAGGTTTCACCCGTTGGACTACCGTCGCAGGTTCAGTCCCTCTTGCACGGTGGGACTAACAAAAGTCATGAAAGACTACCCACCTCATCAATAGGAACGACCATGGTGGAGCTTTGCAAATTAATCGACCAGTCCCGCCCATACAAGACATGTGGTGGTACGATGTGGCTTAGCAAGATGCGGCTCGAAGACCGGTCCTTAAGCGACACAGGCGACAACCAATAGAACCACGGGCCTCAACCTACCGGTTGAGCACGTGCATAAACCTCGCACTCCACTGGACAACCATTTCGCCCAAGTCCAAACCATCATTTTATTTTAGTTTTCAAGCATTTGTAAAACTCCCATGACACACCAATGCCAAGGGTACAATTTAAACAACATTTGACTTTTGGCTGAAATTCCCCAAATGAAACATATGTGATCTATAAGCATGGCTAAGCACAATATTTTCCAAATGATCCTACTCCATACTATTGTATCAACTAGGTTTTTATCTAGGGTGACAATATGCTTGCTTCAATTACCAAAATTGGCCATACAAAGGATTTTAGGCATAACTATAAATTTAAAAACAGGAATTTAAATACTTGAATATAATTAAGCATGCAGTAATAATTTGAAACAGAATTTAAATAATTTTAAATAATGGGTGCAAATATGATCAAGAATATAACTTGCCTCGCTTGAGGTGAGCAGATCAGCGATCGACATCGAGGTGATGTTGTTTTTCTTAACAGTCACCTAGTACTCACAAGCACTTTCTCGGGTAGTCTATGTGTACAATCACGATGATCATACAGTCAAAATCAATCCTCTTATGAGCTCTTGCAACTGGCGTCAAATCGACTCTCGAAGTCGCATTTAAATCTAATCGCGAAATAAGCCAAATTCAAACAAAATTCAAATAACAATTCAAATGAACTCCAAATTAACTAATTTTGGTTTAGTTAGCTAGATCTTGAATTTAGACAAATTTAGAAATTTGAATGGGCTCAAACGGAGTTTGGATGCAAAAGATATAAGCTTTTGAAGTTTGAAATTACATGAAATGATAAATTTAGGGTTTAAAGAAATTTGTGATCAAATGAACTCAAAATTAAATAATTTTGATGTGGTTGGCTAGATAATGATTTTATACAAATTTTCCAATTTGAAACACCCAATTTGGAGTTGGGATTCAAAAGATATGAATTTTTGAAGTTTGAATCCTTTTTAAAACCTAATTTCTGATTTTATTAGATTTTCCAATTTATTTTTCTAAAGGAAAAATAGATTATTGCGCAACGCTGACATCAGCACACAAATTTCCGAAATAAAAAGAATTAAAATAAATTCTGACATGCGGGCCCCAAGCGTCGGTGACTCGGCTCACGGTGAACCCAGCCCACCGAGTTTTGGAACTCCGGTAGCGGTGGACCATGCCACGCTGGTGACACGTAGGCATGCCACGTAGGCGAGAGTGCTGAGGTGGCACCCGCGTGGTGACATGGTGGCGCTGCGTGCGGTGCCACGTGAGCACGGAGCGGCGCGGGCACTAGTACCAAGGGTCGCCGGCGATAGAGGCTCCGGCGACGACCGGTGAGGGTGCAAGAAGGGAGAGGGGAGTGCAAGGAGCATGGTGCGCTCACCCAGGTGGCCGGAGGGGGACGGAGGCGGCCGGCGGCGTGGAAGAAGCGGCGGCGTGGTTCGGGCTCCGGCGACGGAGGTGCTCCCGTGGTGCTCGGCGAGGCGAGTGCGCTGCCGGGACCGCGAAGGCACGACGATGCCAATGGTGGTGGCGGCGTGGACGCGGCGGTGGCGGTGGAGGTGCTAGAGGCGACGGAAGAGGTGGCGGCCGGCGGCGGAAAAACACCGATTGCGGCGAGCTCAGAGGGGGAGAGGAAGAGTGAGTGACGGGGAGGAGATGAGGAGGGAGAGGGGCTCACCGTGCTCCCTTTATAGGGGCCGAGTGGCGGAGGAGTAGATCGTCTGCGCGGGATCGCGGCGGCGTTAGAGCTGTGAGCGAACCGACACGAAGAGAAGAGGAGAAGGTGGGGTGGAGGCGGTTAGGGCTCCGGGTCGTCTTGTGAACGAGGGCGCGAGGCGATGGGGGCGGCGGTTGTGAAGCTCCGTGCGCGCGGAAATGGTGGCCGGCTCGGGCGCGAGAGGAAGAAGAAGCGGGGGAAGAAGAAAGGGGTGGCGGGACCACTGCGCAATGGGTGGCGACTAGCGGGTGGGGCCGGGGAGTGAGGGAGAGAGGAAGGGAAATCGGGCGGGCTGGAGGCGCGGTGGGAAGGAGTGGGCCGGAGGGAGTTTTGGCCCAAAAGGCATTTCCGGATTTTAAATGATTTGCGATTTTAAATAATCAGTTAATTCCTTTTGGCTTTTTAGAAATAGCAAATAAAATCCAAAAATTATGAGAAAATTCACAGAAATTCCCATACTTATTTTGGACTTAATAAAATTATTTCCCACTTAAAGTTGGCTTTTAATTTTGCAAATAAATTTGTTTTGGCTTTAAATTATTTAGAAAAAAACTTTTAAAAAAGCAGAAAATTCTAGAAATTAATTAAAATTTTATTTTTCAGATAAAACCAAATGAGACTTCAAGAACTTCAAATTTATTTTAAATTTTGACTTTTAAAATTGCAAAACTTCAAATAAAGCAATGAAACTCTATCAAATTTCAGAAAATTCAATAAAATAATTATTTTATTTTATTTTAATTTTGGTAACATAACCTTGGGATGTTACAGCAGTGAAATGAATCGAAGTACAAACACAACAATACAAATGAATAGTAGGAACAATCATTAAAAGTGCAAATATTACAACATTGCAAATGTGTACCCAATCCACGTACAAATATCATGCCATGAAAACGAAGCTTCTTGGTTCACATACAAATAGTAGTAGTAAAACATTACAAACATACACAGAGGTGAACTCCTCACGACATACGAACTAGTTATGCCTAGACGAGCTCGATCTGTTGGGGGGCAATCCTTCATGGAGTGCCCTGGGGTCATTGCATACCATGCACTTCTGTGAGCCAGTCTATTTCCCACGTTGGCTGTCATCTATATCATTTCAAAAGCACCACGTCTGCCATCGTCCCTTCCCAACTTGCTTCAACACTTTGTTTAGGACTCATTTCACCATCCCGACCAAAGATCCTTGTAGTTCATATCCACACCATATCAGTTGAACTCGGCACTCCATGTCTTGAAAAGATGGTGCATGTTGTAGTACTCCGAGATGTACGACGTAGATATCTGCTTAACTTGTGTGCATTCCATGTATACATGCAAGCATGGCTTGTGTAGAAGCTTAGGCTTGTTGCACGTGTTGGTAGCCACATCAGGGAGTGTGCACGCATGCTTCCTATCCCCTCTAGCATGGTTATTCAGGTACTTTTAGTCCTCCTGGAAGCCCCTCTTTTGTCCCGTTCTCCCACATGTGGCTCGAGATGAGACTCCCTAGTATACATCACAGTCATCTCATCAAGCTCTTTCTAGATGGTGTCAAACTTGCACCACGGATTTTGCATGCACAACTTCTTGAAGGTCTTAAATAGATCCTTACCGTGGAACCGGCTGGAGAAATTTGCTGGAAGATACCTCATGCACCACCGGGTTTCCCATTCTTCATGGTGTTGACCGCAGACAATAACCCTGCATTACGGTCTATAATAATGAACACATTAGGTTGGTCTCCCACAATGGCCTGCTTGATATTTTTAAGGAACCACAAACAGCTATTTGTGTTCTTGTTTTCGACAATTGCAGAGGCAATGGGAAGAAGCTCGTCATTTGCATCTGCCACCACCACAATGAGTATGGTGTTGTTGTACCTCCTGGTAAAGAAAGTGTTATCCATTATGGGCACTGAACGACAGAACTTGAAACCCTCTATGGCCCGACTGAGTGCCCATAACACATGGTCCAATATGTAGCAATTGGTACCTCTACGAGGATCTAGTTTGTTCAGTTTATTTATGTGCATGCCCAGGTTTGCTTCTACAATATGTTGAAGCATCCTCGGCACAAGGTTGTACGCCTCCTCATATGCCCTGTACATGGATTCGATCACCTTCTGCTTAGCTTGTCGAACCTTGTTGTAGTTGACTGAATAACCAACCCAATTAGCAACATCCGACATCAACATCTTAGGGGAGACAGGCACATCCTTCAAAACTAAGTGGCTGATGAAGCTTGCCACATATGTGGAAGTGACATTCCTATGCTACTACTGCATCCTACTCAGCTCGCAATCGTGGTCGATCAACACCATGATCGTGAAGTCAGTGCCATGGCCCTTCACCTTCTATGCATGGATCTTGCTAGAGCAACCTTCCACTTGACACTTTATTGTGTACTGAGTTGGGTTTCACCTGTGCACCCGGTACACATGGCTAATGGACACGACATACCTTGTTATAGCTTGCTGCACGGCTACCTTTGGGAAATGTCACATTACTAACATGGTGACATCAACAAACCCTCATTGGGACTTGTGGTAACACAACTGACCACACGACAAGTTCATCCATCCTTGAAGACACATAAGCCACCTCCCTTGAGAGAATTTTGCCCACATGAGCAGTACCCCCTACACCCTCAAGTGTGTCTTCTTTGCTACCATCGATCATGAGTCGGCGTCCTCATCAGACACCAACTCATTTGGCTGGTTTGGTAGAAACTCATGGTAGTCAATACGTGCCGACCACTATTCTCCCACCTCCTGATTTTGTACAAAATTATCAACAAGTCTTCTATCAGAGTCTTCCTTCAAATTAACACATTTCATGCTCCCGTCATCACCCACGTCTGCACTTCCCCACTCCCACTGGCACCAGCCTCATCAATGTTTGACAACACCCTTTCTTTGAATTGCTCATACACCATCAGCCTCCCGTATATCCACTACTACAAAAAGGCTAATACTGGACGCCTCATCACAAACGGTTGACCAAAACCGTCTGTATTACATGCAATCACAGACGGTTTTGGTTTAGAGATCGTCTGTATAACTAGATGCGCTCAAAACCATCTGTGAAGAGGTAATATCACAGACGATTCATATTGAAAACTGTCTGTGAAGTATCACAAACGGTTCAAAACTCAAACCGTTTGTGATAATTGTAGACTTCACAGACGATTTTTAATTATAACCGTCTGTGCTAATACCGCTTCAGCTCCCCGATGAGTTTCTTCATCACCGATGCATCTCTTTGTCGCGTCAATGCCGCTTCGACTCCCTAATGCGTCTCTTTGTCTCACACGCTGAATTTATTCCTTGTTTTATAAAAAGGATCATCCGCCATCGAAGATGATCATCATCCCCACATATAACTCCAGTACTCTTCTAAAGCAAAATGGCTCCCTCTTCTGTTTCCTTGTCGTAGGCATTCATGGCCTACCTGGCCATACTGTACGAGAACCTCTCTGGCCGTACGTTGGCGGATGAGATGGAAGGACACTATTTTAACAGTGTCCTCACTCCTCTGTTTGAGGATTTGCTAGAGCATGGTGGCGGCCACCTTCCACCGTCTTGACATCCACCTCCACTGCATCTTCCGAGTGATCTCCCACTTCTGGTGAGTTTACCGCGTCATCGATGTGGTTCTCCACAACAACATTGCACGTCTCCAGGAGGCTCACCATCACTTGGACTACTTAATCGAGGCGGCGGGCGACCGAGTCGACCATGCTGAGACCCCTCAAGCAAGGGAAGAGAGCCTGTGGACACAATTCTTCTTGATTCAACAGTTTAAGGGTCTTCGGGAGACACTTGAATGAGCGCGTCAGCGGGTGGACACATTTCATGCTGATGATCACGAACTGTCTGATGCCGACGCATTTCCACTGGATGTCCACGCGCTCCCCGCCGCCATGCTTCTTGAATTTGCAGGGGCTTGATGAAGTTGCTTGTGGTTGCTTGACGACCCCCTGAAAGTGGCTGAGGGACTACGAATAATATATATATATATATATATATGAAGCCGGTTTTATAGGCAGAAACAACCATTGCTTGGACACTTATAGAGAAAAGTCATCACACACAATTTCAGCTACAAACCGTTTGTGGTACATCATATATTACAGACGATTTCAGCTACAAACCGTCTATGATAGCTTAGTCATCACAGACGGTTTCAACTACAAACCGTTTGTGATACATCATATATCACAAACAGTTTCAGCGATAAATCGTTTGTGATACATAAGCTATCACAGACGATTTAAGCTACAAACCGTGTGTGATAAACAACTATCATAGATGATTCTGAGTTAATAACCGTCTATGATAGTCTACATCATAGATGGTTCAAAACTTTCTGTAATGACCGCATGTCATTACTGACCCATAAACTCAGACGACTCACAAAATCGTCTGTGATGACATTTTTGAACTGTCTGTGAAGACCTTTTCTATAGTAGTGATCATTGCCTCAGGATTCCTCGCAAACTCCATGTACTATCCCCATGCAACACTACCCTTCACCTTGTGTAAGTCCCATACATCCTTCGTTGACCCTCTTAGATTGGTGCATGTTACCGCTTCGATGAAAAGCTTCTCCCTTGATGTCTCCCTGCCAAACTCTCTTCAAATGCAGCTCCTCAATTCTTCAATGCCATCTCCTTCAGGCCCTCCGCCCGTACCACGTTATATTGGCATCTTGATAGGTCCAACCCACTTGGTCCATCCTGTACGACACCGTCATCATAAAACACAAGCAATTCTTTCATGTTGGACGTTACCTATGACCAAAACAACTCAATACACTTTATATCCATGTTTCCAACAATTCATAAATTTTTAGTACCTACGAAATAAACTTATTATCCATGTTTTCAACAAACAACATATTTTCTCTACGTACTTAGTAAACTTGCTATCCACATTCCCAACATTTACCATATTTTTTTACATACGCAACACAATATTATTTGTACACAATATGTGCTAAAGATATTATTTGTAAACGTCACCTAAATAGTTGGCACTATTTAATCTACATTTTCCAACACTACCAAAGCAACTAAATTTTGCTAATCCTTACCTAGTTACGTTACCTAATCATTGGCTAATTAGCAAACTAGTAAAATAATAACGACTATTTTCCAAATCACGCCACGTCAAAAAATATCATAAGCATCAACAACCATGTTTAAGCAACCATAACATTGCCAAATAGTTAATCAAATACCAATCACACAATTAATATACAACATGCATGCGAAAAAACTTTACCTCTTCTCGAAGATCTTCACTTGATCTACAACTTCATCAAGTACTACAACTTCTAAATCCCGCTCTAAATACTCTAAATCGGCTCCAAAACATGATTTTATCACTTCCCTCTCGTTCCCTTTCTCTTTCTCTCGCTCGCTCCACTCTATCTCTCTGCACTGAAGAAACGAGGAATGTCGGCGAGAGAGGCACGGTCGCGTTGGTTAAATGGAGACCACGAGAGCAACCTCTAGCAAGTCTTCTTTCATAGTCCTCCTCAAAACAACACATTCCGTGCTCCCGTCTTCATGCACCGCCTCCACTTCCCTGCTCCCACTGGCACCAGCATCATCAAGGTTTGTTGGCACCCAATGTACGAATTGCACGTATACCATCGCTCTCTCGTATATCGCCGCCTCGGGGTTCACATCACTCTACATGTTCTAGCCCCAGGCAACGGTATCGCAGAAAGGATTAGATTTGTGCAGGCCTAAGATAAGATAAGCTAAAGCGAAGGTACTCCTTCACACTTGATGCGTCTCTCATGTCAGCACTGTGGAAAGATGGAGACCCGAGGCCCACACCTTCCACTTTCGGTGGGGAGAGATGACAATCACTCTTCAGGATGTGTTCATGTTGACCGGTCCGTCGATAAGGTGAGCTGCAGTTGTTCCACCTCTGAAGTCAGCGGATTGGAAGGTCCACATGGAGCATTGATTTGGTCGACCTATCCCAGAGCGGACCCATGGTGTCCCTCAGTCATGGCTTAGGCATTTCTTTCACTGCCTGGATAGTGTGCCCGACGAGGTTGTTTGGACACACCTCGTAGCGTACTTGTTTTTTTGTTTTGTTGGGACTTGTTTCCCACGATACAGAGGTAGATTAGATTTCTGATATGTTTTGATCTGACAAAATTGGCCAGAGTCAGCTTGCTGGAGCACCGCAGCCCACTCAGTGATCTCTGTGCGTTCTCCGCACATAGAGAGGTCCATCTGACCGGTTGACGCACCCCACCGATCAAATTGCACGTATGACTAGGCCACAATGGCAGGCACCACAAGATGACTCAGACGAGTGATCCAGATTGTGTCCAATTTGTAGCTCTCTATATGCACATTGCACTTCTTTGTATGACACAAGTATGCCGTTTGTATCACTTTGTCTCTAGGTCACTTTCCATCTTGTGCATGTTCTTTCCATCCTGTTCGAACAACAGGATAGGTACTACATATTACGTGGTAGTGGGCTTTAAACACTATTGGACAATCGATAAAGTTTTGCACCAAAATGGACCCTACACGCCATTTAACACCATATTTCCTTCATGAATTATATCCAAGAATTGTTCGGGCTTGCAATTAATTGGGTTACTCTGTATTCATGCCTCAAACACACCATAATTCATAGCTATGCGCCTTCACAGTGAAAACGATGTGCCTCCAGCATACCATGTCACCCCACCTTTTCAGACTGAAAAGACCATACCATGTTATGCGACATTTTTAGACTGAAATGGTCACACCATGCCATGTCACCTTTTTAGACTGAAATGACAACACACACCAGCATTTCTTAGTGAATAAACATCACTCACTAGCTTTTCGTAGCAAATTGAAACCTCGCTAAGCTTTTCCGTGCCAAAAGATTCCCTCGCGGACGTGAGTGCACCTCTATTCACAAAATTTTACTCTCTCAACACTATAGTCTAACCGCTTATAAAACCGGGATACAATCCACCACCACATCCAACACTCCACTATACTTAATTTCAAAAATAGAGAGAAAGGAGGGAGAAGAGAGGTAGAGGAGATCACTTCATCGGGTTTGGGGATGTCGGACTATGGGGAGATGATGCCGAAGTGGAGTGTGTTGTTGGGAAGGTGGGAACCTACCCTGACCTTTCTTGCAAGGATGCACTTGTACCATCAAAGTTTCTACACCCACAGTGCGATTGCGATAACCCACCAATGATCATTCAGTCCACACATCGAGAGACTGCCACTCAAACTTACTACATGTGTAGGGATTACCGCATAAGAGAATCTTGCACATCAATATTTCACATTTCATGTTGCATTTTACATATCACTAACTTTATCCGTGCAAAATGATAGGTGTTGGAGCATTGCTACTTCTTCCAATAGATCGACGGTCTGGAGAAGTGCGACGATGCATTCATTTAGCAGAAGTACACGCTGAACTATGTAGTTGCGCCTGAGAACTTTACCCGTTGAAAACTTTACTCAACCGAGAGCGGGAAAGATAAGGGAAAGACACCAATGGTCTTTGCGGAACCAAAGTGGTAATGGAAGCCCAAATGTGTCATTACAACCGACCATGAGGAGGCCCTGACGAAGGCCCGAGCCGAGCGTAGGGAAGACAAGGGAAAGACATCGATATTCCCTGAATCTCCTACTGAGCGGGAGATTATTTCGGACTGGCATACACCTCTAAGTGTAAGCCAAGTACTGGGAAGCCCTCGCAAAGGCTCGTGCCAGTAGGGCTACGGGGAGAAGGGGAAGGCAATGATGGATCCTAATGCATAGGATGTATAGCTGCAAGCCTGACTTCTTTTCCATCACCCAGTGTTTTCGATTCCAAAAGGCACCATGTATTTTACCTTTAGTTCGGGTTGATGGTTCATGTATGTTGTCATTTATATCGTAGGAGTAGCGAGGCAAACATATGCACCTAACCGAACCCCGTGAGCCATGCAATTCGCACATTCATTACGAAGTCTTATTATCAGGGTAGAAATCTTATCTTCATAATTTAATTACATTATTATCCTTTGTTTAATTTTTCGATCTTTCTCTATATAAAAAATCCCTTTTCTAATTTATGTATGTTGTTAAATCATGTTGCAATCGAAATCATCAAAAGTTCGTTCAAATCGGAGAAGGGTTTTATGCCGTGGTACGGCGCCTTGCCACGCTCTGGAAGGACGATAGGCTCCTAGGCTGCTTCCAACGGTCCCAGAGCGTGACTGCTAGGTCCTGCGCTCCCCCTGTGTGGTAGGCCACATGCACTGCGGCAAGACACATGCGGCGCTTCCAAAGCAAAGTACAATGCAGCCACGGTCTAAAAGCATTGTAAGGGAGACATGTGGTCTAACTAACCTACTACAGTGCCAATTATGTATTTACGGACGATCAAAGACCAGATATGAAAAACCGAATCGAAAAGAGGCAGATGGCCCAAAAACTCGAGCTTAGCATCCCATCCCATGGCTAGCTAGATGTAGCCTATAGCTACATGGAGTAAAGCTGGCGATCGAACCCCTTCGGCATCGCGCACAGTAGCCCAACAGTGCCCGGGCACGTGGATGGGCGGGACCCTCGCAGCAGCGTCACTGTGCTAGCCGCGCCGACCACTATTGGATCTCTCGTGCACGGCTTCAAGGGCGCGCCGTACTGGTAGTCAAGCAACTCGGGTCGTCGTCGTTGTAAAGCCGGCCATCATAAGTTCCCCTGTTTCGTGGTACTATAGGCCGAGCCATCTGTACGGCTTCCCCCTGCGGTGGAGTTAACTCACCGCAGCAGCAGAGCACGACAAAGCCGATCCATGAGAGGTCCACAGTATTGTGGCGTATATGGATCGACTTATGATTTTTGGATCGATATCTCTTGATTCGAACCGTACATTGTACGGGTGTTATGTTCAATCACCGCTTAAAAATTAATCGCATTACGTAATTGAAAATGGCTTAGATCCAAATCGATCTCAACAGCTCCCACAGTGATACCTCTCCAATGCCGCTGCTCCCCTCTACCGGGATCCCACCGAATCCTTGGGCTGCAGTCCTACAAGAAAATTTTCCTCAGGCAAGCTAGAAGAGCCATTTTGGGAGTCCATTGGGACAGGGTTTCTAGCTCGATCCATGCGAAATCCCCAGGAAAAAAAATACCTCGCCACCCGAGACAATTTCTCTCCACTGCATTGCATGAGGCCGTGACCTCTCTCCGTCACCACTAAGAGGCACTGAAACCCTCCTCCTCCTCCCCACCCACCTCTCTCCCAAGAATCCACACACCCACACCATGCGGTCACCAAGAGGTGGCGGCCGCCGCTTCGGCGACGGCAGGAGCGGCAGGGGCCACTTTGGCGGTGATGGAGGCAGGGGTCGCGGCGGTGGGTACCACGACGAGGGCCCTCCGGCTGAGGTCGTCGGTGAGTGCCTTCCTCCACCCCACAAGAACCCAAACTTTTGTGCCTCGATTGCGAGATTTCGGTGGTTTTGATGTGGTTTTTGCTGGTTTTGCTCGTGCAGAGGTGTTGAGGTTCCTACATGCGTGCGAGGGGGATGCGGTGACGAAGCTGATGAAAGAGAAGGTGCCCTACTTCAACACGCCCATCTACCTCCAGAACAAGACCCAGATTGGCAAGGTCGACGAGATCTTGGGCCCCATCAACTAATCCGTGAGCACTTCGTCTCCTAAGTTTGTAGGCAGCTCAAAAAAAATTTAACCTTGTTCTTCCTCTTGGTGGCTTAAGGATGCGGTGATAAAGTTGCAGACTTTAGAGGTGAAGTGTCCATGGATGTGGGTTCCCTGTGTAGGACTCTGGAATTGGGTTGTTTAGTTTAGTTTTGGCTTGGTTGGAGCTAGCAATTTATATTGTTCGATCTAGATTTTAGTGGTGAATTTACAAACATTAGCTTAATTTGATTGCTTGGCTTAGATTTTTTTGTGCTAAATTCTGTGACCTTTTTGCGCTGCATATCTTAGAAGTTTGCATTGTCTGTAGTATTTCTCGATCAAGATGATGGAGGGGATTGTATCCCGTGTCGGCCCCTCTCCCCTTCCTCTCTCCGGCATACGCCGGCGTCAAGCGGGAGGAGGACCCTTCCCCTCAGTCAGATTTGTACATAAGCTGTCTCTTTTCCACTTGTACAACTAGTAGTACTTTCGTTCGTCGCCGTACCCAGGGACAGAGCTTCATTGGACCTTGGCCCCCGCCGTACCCAGGGACGGAGCTTCATTGGACCTTGGCCCCCACAACAATTGTGTATTTCTATAAAAAAGCAGTAGTATTTAGGATAATTTAGTAATTAGTCTTAAACATAACCACATCTAGATTGCATAATTCACATATCATCTAGTGATGGCCCCATATGATTTTGAGCTCAAGCTCCGTCACTGGTCATACCGACCCATGGAGTGCCAGTAGCTCCTGATCTTGGTCTTCCTCCTCGGTGCCGACAAGCAGGCGGAGATGTCGACAACGCCGTCCCCCATCCCCTTGTAGATATGGCCATAACTAACTCCTTTTTCCCAACCCGTTGTCCCAGATCCACTAGGTGGTGGCGCCTCCCTCTGACCCGGCGATTCCACGTGCTCCCTTACCCCTAAATAAAGATCCCCCTTAGTGGTGTTGTCGTTTATCATCGGACTTCCTGATGTGTCGTCCATGGTTACCTCGACTCTGGATCCACCTGTCCAAGATATAACCAGTTGCACCTCCTCCGGGATCGTGGACCCTATCATCTTTTGCTCCTGGTGGCCTGTGTTATTTGTTGTAATTCTTAGGGTCATTTGGTAATTTCTCAATTAGAGAGAAGAAGAAATGGAAAAGGAAAAAAAGAATGGTGGGCCCACCAGTGGTGAGAGAAGGGAGGAGATAAGGTTGGAGACTGAGTCTCCAACCCTACCGCACCAACCGTTGGCTGCAGCCGTGCGGCGCCTCTCCTCCTCCTCTTCTTAAAGGCGGCTCCCTTCTTATATTTTCTTCACTTGAAAACCAATGAGCTAATTCCCCCCTTTTGGTTCTTCCTCTCTTCCGATTTGGCTTCGGTTTCGGGCTTTGGAAGCTGTTGTACCGCCGTGGCTGGTCACGATGCCGTCGGCGGTGAGGACCGGCTCCTCCTCCTTGCGCACCCCGGTTCTTCTCTTGCGCCATCTCCTCTGCTGAGGTTGCGGTGAGGAGATTTGGGTCTTGCGTCGTTGGGGATTGGACCGGCCGGTTGTTGCTTGATTTGGGAGTGGAGACTCTAGATCAGTGGTGATTTCTTGCTCTGTGGCTGCATTTGGCCAGTGCATCTTGGTTGGTTATTGTGCGGCATTTCCTGTGCCTCGACTTCGCGAAATTGGTGTGTGCCCATTTGTGAATCGGCATGGTATCTCTGACAACATCGTCTGTTCTTTGTGGAACAGCAGGGCAATGGGTTCTCTGAGTCGGCGAATTAGGTGTGCCTTGCCCGATTTTGACTCAGTGGCTTTGAGTGTCACCCGCATTGTGAATTTGCTATTTTCTATTTTGCATTACTTTGCAAAGTGCGCCGTGCTAGTTGAATTTCATCTTGTACTGTTATCTAGCACAAGGAGACTTTGCTTAGTAATGTTGTGGGTTCGATTCATGCTCGATAAAGATAATTGTCATATATGAAATTGGATTGATAACTAGATCAGACTTGAGCTAATTGTTTGCTTACTATTGTTGTTTCATCTCTAGCAATTTGGTTCTGTCTCTTTTAGTGGTTCGGTTGCATTTGTGCCTACTGAACATGATTAATTTGCGCACTGTGAAACTTCTGTTTCTTTGTTAGCCGAAAGCAGTAAAGGTTGTGATCTCATTTTTGCATTGAGAGATATTTTATCTCTGTTAGCCGAAAGGCTTAAGTGTTGTTGATGTTATCTCATTTTTGCACTGTGACATAATTGATCATCTATTGGCTGAAAGTATAAATTGTTGTTTATTGCTTATAAGATAATTCTTGACATATTAGTAAAGCATTCATTTGGGTCCAAAGTCTGATTTGTTGTTGTCATATCTAATTAGTGAAGAGTATAGACAAATGTGACGAGGAGGCTGAGATGAGGAGTTTACATATTTATTTGTCTATTCTGTCTTTTATATGTTGTTAGAAATATGCTTTAATTATCATAATTACTGCTGAAATTATTTCTAAATATTTAATAAAACCGCTAATTTTACAACATTATCTTTGCTAGGTAGATCGCGGGCGGTTGTCACTGTCGCGGATCCTGCGGCATCCCGTTCAACATCCATTCAAAGGGGCTACTTTACTCTGACCGCCGCCCAAATCAATGGCAAGTGCACAACAGGTGGCAGAGCTGTGGCCAAATATGGCATTCAAGGCGTGGAGTTCTTGCATCGGTGATCTCAGCTTCTACTACATCGTCGTCAGATGTTGTTTAAAGACTTGGATATAATTTTCTTTTCCTTTTAGTCCTTAATTATCAGTTTCAGGGATTGTACTGTTATTTCTTCACTTTTTAAGGTCCCCTTTGTAAACCTCTCGGTGGTTGTACTGAATCCTTAACATAAATCCAGAGTTAATGGCCCTTTGGGCCATATTTGCTTACAAAAACTGACTCAGAACATGTGCTGATGTGCTTGCAGCAGCCTAGCATTCTTGTCGTGGTTACCATTACTTCGACATAACTTTGTCCTACTAGGTAAGGCGGGCGGATTACGTTCCGGTCGGCCGGACGAGAGTTTTATTACATTCACGGCGTAAATGTCCGTCCGTATGTCTGCATGCAATGCACGTACGCACTGTGCGGATCGAGCGTCTCATCAATTCCGCGCGCCAGTGCCTGCCTCGGCGACCGGTCACGAGACGAGGCTGGGAAGCGTCGCACAGCGCAGCGCTGTGCTGCTGCTGCTGCTGCTGCATGCTTTACTGCACGCACACCGTGCACGCCCTGTGTGCCGCTCGATCGATCACAGGGGTGCCGCCTGTAGCCGGCTGGTGTCAGCTGGTCGGTTTGTTCTCTCACCACCGCTGGGCCATGACGCCTTTGTCCTGCGCGGCAGAGAGGATAGAGGGTTAGTGGCTTTTGGACCTCAGAGTGCATGCACACACTGGCACGGGGAGCCTGGCACCGGCAGGCACACGTTTGGACACCCTTGCCCCTTGGATAGACGCTGCGAGTCTGGGACGCAATCTATTGCTTCGATGCATCAGAGCCCAAAGACGACCGATTTCACTGAAAGAGATAGATGGGAGCACAAGGCGCCCGAGTTTCCCGTCGAGCTCATGACACGACTTCCGAGGCGAGCAGGCCATGAGGTACTGCCGTGTCCGCGTCCGTGTTTGTATTTTGTGTGTGTGCATGGGTGGGTCTCTGCACGACAGGACCCACATGTGCGCCGTGTACGGGCGTTGGAGGAGGCTTTAATGATCGGTCTATGGCTGGGGCGGGTGAGCCGGAGCGAGGCAGGCATGGCGCGCGGGTCCCTGGCATTCCTCGATGCGTATAGAGTAGTCCGTGTGCGTGACAGGGACTCAGGGAGGACTGGAGAAAGCTTTGCTGCTTGACATGATATGGGCACCTTTGGTTTTCGTTTTTCACATGTGCGCGCACCACTACCTTGTACTGGTAGCAGTACATTGCAGCTTCCTATATATAATTCGTATTGAGTTCCAGTTTTTAGACCTGTTTGATGCGGAGAATTAAATTTGAAAAAAAAAAGGCAATTATGATTTTTTATAAAATGGGGCCGACTATACCACAGTCGTCTGAAATTTTTTTAAATCTCAGTAATTTTTCAACCGTCAGATCTGCATCCAGTGGTGTCTATGCTTTTGTCCTCTTCTGTTCAGTGCTGAGTTTTAATGGGCTGACTTCTTTATCGGGTCCAAAATTTTCAGATGGGCTGACCCGTTAAGAACCTGCTTGCTTACGGCCCATGTCTGAAATTTGAGTTGTGTTATCTTTGTTGTTGTTAACCGCCATTTTAATTTTACGACCCGTTAACCTTGTTTCAGCCTGTGGACAACACGTTTGGGCTACAACAAGTTTTTGCGGGTAGGATGTACTTTTTAGGCTGATTTGGGCTGCTAATATATTAACTAGTACACAAATGTGTGTAGACACGTTTAGAACAAGAGAGGAAGAGAATGATTTCTTACGGTATCATGAAAAGGCAAGTACTAAAAAACACACTAGATTAACAATGATCCACATTCGTACAAGAACATAACTACTACCATATAGGCAAACTAAAAGCAAACATCAATCATAACAAAAAGGGGACATTTCTAGGTTGTCGCCTATCTACTACCACCAAGATCATCATTGATGGATTTCACAAGAAGTTGAACATCACATTTGTCTACAAAAGAATAAAAACCAATACTAAATTAGAGACAAAAAAATTACAAGGGATAAAGACTATAGATTGATTTCTCTATTTACTAGTTATTTAGCATTTATTCATTCAAATATATGAACTGAAAATAAGTATCAAAATATTCTAAAATTATCTATCAAAATTCTGAATCATCAATTAGGGTGTATTCATGTAGCAACTAATAGAGAAGATTATTTTGGGATCACATACTTGCATATAAAAGGAGTAATGTAGATGAAGCACAATTATGCATTTTGGTCATACAAAAAGTAAACTACGGAAAATGAGCTAAGCATGTTAGAGATATGAAGACACTTGCCTTTCCAGCACCAGTGAAACCATTTTGAGTAGTTTCTTGCATATTTCCTTTTTTTTCTTCTCATAAGTTTTCGCAAACTTATCAATAAGATAATTCTGCCGCACCAACCAAAATTATAACTAACTGAGATATAACCAGGGTCCAAAAAATTATGTATGAAAAAAAGAAGAAATGCTCCAGTAATCACTGTGACTGCTTTCTTCTACTCCTCACATACTAAACATTGCATTCCCATTGGAATTCTATAGCATTACAAATTATGCTGGAGTTAACGTTCCCAGTATAATCCCAGTAAAATAAAGTACCATTTTCTGTAGCATTACATGGATAGGAGTAAGTTTTAGATTTGCAAGGCAATCGGATGGGAAGGGGAACAGGCGAGAGCAAGGGCGTTGGGGAGTGACGAGTTAGGGCACAAACCCTAGCGGTCGAGCTCCTATCAATAAAGGGATATAACAGACGGTTCTATTATGGAACCGTCACACAAACGATTCTATAATATAACCGTCCGTGATATGGTCTCATATCACAAACGGTTCCATAATAAAACCGTCTGTGATAGTTCAACATATAATAGTAACTTCACCTCTAAACTAGATTTTTTTCCATTTTTGAATTTTACATATGGCCAAATAGCGTGGCTAGTCTCTTCTTACAATTATATCTGAATATTTGCTAAAACTATGTTAAAGCCCCTAATTTTAAGGCAAGCAGTTCAACACCTCTGCAAATAACTTGCCATACTCATGCCTAATCCTACAGTCGTCGTTGTAAAAAACAACATAGTCGTCCCTCCCTTCCATCACGCCGCAGTTGGTGCTCGTGCACCGGTGGCCGTCCTCCGACAACGCCCACACCTGGCTCAGCGGCCCTGCCATCTTGTCGGGACTCAAAAATGCAATTCTGGACCCTCTTTGTATAATACACTAGTCCAGATCATGCTAGTGCACACAGTGTCAATATAGATAAATATTGATCCACATAAGTCGAATAATAACATAAATGATTAATTTGAATAACAAATAATAGTTTTGACCTTATAGTCGAGTTTACATCTATTATGCCACACAGGGATAACAATAAAGAAATAAGCAGCGGAACAAAATAAACTCCAACAGAATCCCATCAATTCGTCATAGTCAACCAACTGGGATCAATGACCTAACGATTAGCACCTTTGTAGAACTCCTCAAAGGCAGGCGACGACTCCTCCACTTATGTTGATTTCATTTAGCAAGTATGAGTACACAACCGTACTCGCAAGGCATACCACAGAATGCAATGTATAGATGCAGGCTTATTCCAAAGGAAATGACTTCTGTGGTTCTTTTGCAGAAATACGATATTTGCAATTGAATACAATAATAGATTGAAATGCAATTCAAAACAAATAGACAATAATAATTTAACAGTTGTTTTCACAAAAACACAAAGCTAATTAGTTTAATTCACACAACCATATGACTTAGGTCACACAACTATCCCTTCCCAAAGTTTTATGAACACTACCCCTCGTGTGAAATCCCCGAGCATGTCCATGACCGAGGAAGCGACTATTCGAATAGATTGATTAACACTTTGCAGAGGTTGTACACTTTACCCACACGATATAATCAGTGTAGCTAGCACTAATCATAACAAAATATTTCAGAAACTTCATCTCAACATTGACACTCCCGATGTGCTTATCCGCCAGACAGCCCCACACAGGAAGCCAGTTCGACACACATCGTTGGACAGGGACACGATGAACCGCCCTGTGATGCGACTACCTGGTAGTACACATCTCCACCCATGCAACACAACCTAACCAACCACCTGAGTAATCAATGTCAAGAATCCATAACTTACTAAGTTAGGCTTGTCCCATACCAGGCATGTGGTTGTACAGTAAGGTTCAGTTCAATGGCGCACATGGTTAAGTCCTTAATTGACCGAGGTAAGACTTCCAATTTCTAGCTACTATTCCCTATGCACACAGCTTATTATTGCCATGCACATAGCTCCACCATAACAAAACACAGTACCACTTGCCTCCGTCTAAATCTTTTCTCACCCTATTGGTTAAGTGCAACATATGCCATTCACGAGTAATAGCACATATTACACACAATTTTATCTCATAATTCCATAATCACTTAGTCAGGTTTATAATTGCAACTCACATGAGATGATGACTCGTGGCATGGGAAAGCAATCTACTCGTACTAACCAACCCATGTTGGTGCTACGATAATACCAACTAAATAGTAAACCATTCTAGGGTTACAAAAGATTATGACATATCAATAAGAAAGGTGGATATAAAAATTTGGATTAATAACTAAGCCCAAAAGTATTTAAACAAATAGTTAAAGTAAATGCAATACATTGAATCAAAGTAGTTTTAAAAACTGAGATTTAACATGATCAAAGGTGTAACTTACCTTGGAATAGATCTAGGCACTAGTCTTGGTCTTGTTGGACTCTTTCTTCTCCAAAATCTTCCGAAGTATCAACATCTACTCACAAACGAAGCAAATAAATAAAAATAAATAAAATAGAGACCAAACAAACTCCAAAAATTAAATAAAAATTTCAAATAAATAGATCTCGAATTTAGATGGATTTAAAATTTTGAATGGGCTCAATTGGAGTTAGGATGAAGAAGATATGGACTTTGGAAGTTTGAATCTAAAGAAAATAACCTAATTAGGATTTTCTGGTGTAATACCCCAAGTTTATTTAAGTAAGAAGAATTAATTTAGGGAGAAGAACCAATTAGAAAATAGTTTTAATAGGAGATTAGAGAGAGGTTTATGTATAATTTGGACAACCTGGGCTGTGGGCTTCCGACCCACAGCATTTAGGACCAAGGAGGAAGAGGAGCCGACCACATAAGAAGGAGAGGGGGCAACCCTAAGGGTGCTACAGTACCATAGCTATAATACCACAACTGTGCTATAGTGCTATGTCGTGCTACAGTGCCATCCCACCCCTAGCTTTCACTGCCAGCCAAGAAGGAGGAAGGGAGAAGCCTCCTCGGGTGTTGCCGGCCAAGGAAGAGAAAGGAAGAAGAAGGAAGGGGGAGAAGGGAGAAGAGAAGGGAAGAGGGATCACGTGGTGTTCATCGCATCTGACAGCAAGTTCTTCAAGGGTAATCCCAATTCCCCTTGGATTAGTTGCGTAATTTGATAATTAGACAATTTCGGTATTAGATCTATTTAGGGTAGGTAGGATTGACCGACATTTTTAATGAGGTTAAGTGCGGAATCTGTCCTAGACGCTTCCTAGAGAATTGTAGGCGACATCGATTCCTTTTTGTAGAGTACTAGGTCACATCATTTGGACAAGCGGTTCAAAAGTTATGAATTTCGTAGCGCTGTTGTTTGGTAAATATGCTAGAATTTTGACAGTTATTAGTAATCAGACATAAGTGGATAGTTAAAGGATTGTTTGGACGGTCTCATTATAACGAAAGATGTAGATAATTGACTTAGATTTTGAGGAAGCTAAAGAACGTGAAATTTGGATAACTGTACTGAAAGTTATGATAGTTAATATCACTCTCTAGAAACCCGACGTGAATTAGTTGTTCTATTAATCAGCTTGGTAAGGGTAGTAAATGGCCGAATCTGAAAGGCTCACCAAATAGGTTTAGATGGAGGATTTGATAAGCTTTCTAGAAAATCCAAGAACACCCTATTTTGATCTTTGTACTAAAAGATATGAATTTTTGATTATGACTGTCTGTCGAGGGGACGGACTGCTGTTTAGGATTTTGGAGTTGGGTTGCGCGAGAGAGTATAGTTTTTTCATAAGTGCTTCTAGCTTTATTTTTGGTCCAGTATTGTTATCTTAGAGTGCTTGTTAACTTAATTCAGGTGGGGGATTGGTTCCGAGGGCAGCGCCCTCTTCTCATCCTTCGTTCTCGTACGGTTGAGGCAAGTACATTGATTGATAGATTAATTGTGAATGCTTGATCATGATTGCGTGTATTTGATACATGATAGCAATGCATGGTTGTTGGCATGATATGTGTATTAATAATGGTGAATGCTCAAAGTATGATTAAGTTTTATTAATGTATGATGTTATTGCTATTGCATGTTGATTATGAATAGAGTAACTGTGCATATGCATATTGAGATCATGTTGAGGCTTGGTCACGTGGTGACCAAGCATGTATATCTTTGAGGTCCCTGTCATGTATATGACGGGCTTGAGGTCCCCACACTTGTGGAGTGTGGGCTTGAGGTCCCTATTACTTGCGGAGTATTGGGCTCTTGGTCCTTGTGCTTGCGAGTATAGGCATGGGTATGCAGCGACGGTTGCATACCCTGTATTACCGATAAAATACCAAAAGAGTTAAAGAGAAAGGATGCATTGAGCATTGCATAAGCATGTGGTATGGTTTAATGCAAAGTTTCTGGAAGTGGATGCTGAGGTTATAATTTTGTATTATAATGTGTTTTATTTGTACTTGTTGAGTCTGTGGACTCACTCTTGTTGTTGTTGTTTTAGGTACCCAATACAAGAACGACATGCATGGGAGGGAGTAGCCATATGTCGAACACACACTGCCATGAATCTTTTATAGTTGATTAAATTTTAGATCGTGCCTTATAAATGAGCAAACTGCTTAAAGGATTTGTTATGATTATGCTTTAGTTGATTAGCATATCTTGAATGCCTATTGATTTATGCTGGATGCTGGATTGTTTAATTATGATATTTGTAACTGTTGTAACCTCCGGTATAGTTAGCTATACAAAAGAGGTTATGCCGAAATTTAGTAAAATATCTTAGTTTTAATTTGTTTTATTGTTAGTTTAGTAGCATTCTAGGCTTATGTTGGGCTGGGGTGTTACATCTGGAATTTTTGAATTATTTTCCAAAGGAAAAATTGGATTATTGCGCATGCTGATGTCAGCGAAGGATTTTCAGAATTAAAAGAAATAAAAAGAAATCTGACATGTGGGACCCACACATCAGTGGACCGGCTCACAGTGAACTGAGCTCACCGAACTGATGTAGGGCTTTGGATCTGGAATGGACACACGGCGCTGACATGGCATTTACTGGACTGCCATGCATGCAACACGTTGACACAGGGTGATGTGGTCGCACACGTGGACGTCCACGTCGCATCGACGGTGGAGTGGCTCGGGAACCAAGGGTTCCAGCGAACGGCGGCGATCCACCGGCGATGAGTGGTACCAGGAGGTAGATGAGGTTAATGCGATCTCAGGGGTGCACTCACGGGTGGCTGAGGTCAACTGAGGTGGCCGACGGCGAACTCAAAGCGGTGAAGAAGGTTCAGCTATTGTCGGATGAAGGCTCTGGTGACGCTCCGACGACGCGGAAGGGTTCTAGAGTTAGCGGCTGCGACAACGGACCCAGTGGTGTAGTCGACGATGACGCGGCGATAAGGGAGGCGACGCAATTCAAAGAACTCAAGTTTTGGTCGAAACCCTAATTCTTCCAATCGCGGCGGCGCTAGGGCTTCGGTGAAAGAAGATGGCACCTTTGGGTTGAGGGGGTGCTGGTGAACCTCGGGGGCCTATTTATAGTTCCAAGGTGGTACGGGATAAGGAATCCCCAATTCGAGTCTGAGTTGAACACGAAAGGAAATCCGAATTGGAAGGAGATAGGATCCGTTTCGGGGACGTTTGATTGTAGATATGGATGCGGGATAGTTGGAGAAAGGATTCTACGCGGTTTCTAGAAGGAGTTTAGTTGGAGATTTTGGTTTGTCATACGAGTTTGAGCTCAGCAATAATGGCGGACGAAGCAGCAGCTACGCGTGAGGATGAAGGCTTGAGGAGGACGAAGACCTGATAGGTGGGACCCACCTGTCAGCGGAACTGAGCAGCGCGGGCGAGCGGGCTGGCGCGCGAAGAGGCAGACCGGGTGGGTTGGGCTGAGAATCAAAGAAGATGGGCCGAAGGAGTTGGGTTTCGGCCCAAAGCAAAATATGAGATTTTAAATTGATTTTCCTTTTTAGAAATTACAGTAAATCCAAATAGCAATTAGAAAATAGCAAATGAACTCAAAAAAATCCTAGAAAAATCCAGAAAATATATCCAAGCTCATAGAATCCAAATAAAATAGTTTTGACAATTGTTCATGTTGGAATTATTCATATTAAATTACTTTGATACTAAAAGTCCATATTAAGCTTTTGAATTAAAATTTAAATAAGTCCAAATGGTGAATTTTCTCCCTACTAACTATTCAAAAGATTTTTAGGACTCAGAAAAATGGGATGTTACACATCTTCTTCCACGCCGCCTCTTGGACCGCATCCGCAGCGAGCCTCCAGCACCGCCTGCACTCCCGGTTGGTCCTCTTGGTCGTCTCGCATCTGCCACCAGCCGACTCACCCTCGACCTGGCTGATGTAGTGCTTCCCAACGTCGTGTGCCTCGCCAACCGTGTAGAGGAGGAGGCCGAGCACGTAGGCCGTGGCCTTGTGGCCTGCGACGGCTGCCGCTTGAGGCACACGAGGCCGTGCTGCATGTCTTGGGGCACGAAGACAAGCGTGAGGCCGACGATGAAGCAGGCCTCCAGGTTGACGACGCCGACTAGGTGGTTGAGGACGACGTGGTAGCGCTCGTTGTCCAGGTACTTCATCGCCTCCTCCCGCTCCAACGCCATGCGCCTCCACATGGCGCCCTCCTTGGACGCCTTGTACATGGCCTTACAACTACAATATACGTACGTACAAAACTCAAGACGTCAGAATAAATAGTAGTATGTATTTTTATAGGTATAAATACGTACATATGTGGCTCGTAGGCTGCAGAGCTTAGCCATGGGCTGAGGAGAGCTCGCGGCCACGCAGTCGACGATGACATCGTGAGGAAGAGCGACAACGATCTCCGATCTCCTCGCCTGAGTCCTCGCCGTCATGCTCCGCGTGTTCACCATGGTGATTGCTGCGTACGTATTCAATGCTACTGAGTAGAGCGATGTGACCGCTATTCATCTTTCGGTGGCGAATGATCATTCTTATAAAATATGGAGTAACTTCCAACCAAAGCCGGAGACGAAGAGACGCATCGTAACGTCGGCACCCGAGATGAAGAGATGCATCGCGCGAAGCCAAAGCATTGAACATATCATAGACGGTTCCAACTACAAACCATCTTTGATATGTCATTATCACAAACGGTTCTAAAGTAGAACCATTTGTGATAAGTACACATCATAGACGGTTCTAGTAAATAACAGTCTGTGATAATATATAAATAGCAAATTCAAAACATGACACATAAACATATGGCACATAAACATGCATTACTTGTTTTTCACTAGTCAGTAATGCCGTCATATCGTCATACCGACACTGTTTACTTATATAGAAGACAGTAAATACAAATTCAACCATTTTTTATTTTTTGTATTTATATATATAGCCAAACAGCGTAGCCAGTCGCTTCTTACAAAGATTAAAAAAATTAGAATCCTAAATAATCAAAGTTTTCCTAGTGGCGGAGGTAGCATGCTATCTATGTCTTCAAAACTTCGTAGGCGACGTCGTCAGTATTGGACAGTTCGTGATCATCAACGAATGAAGCCTGAATGCATCCACCCGCTGGCGCACTTGTTCAAGTGTCTCCCGAAGACCCTCCGACTGCTGAATCAAGTCAAATTGAGCCCATAAGCTCTCTACCCTTGCTTGAGGGGTCTCGACAAGGTTGACTCGGTCGCCCACCGCCTCGATTAAGTATTCTAAGCGACGATAAGCCTCCTAGAGATGTGATACTTCGTTGTGGAGGACCACGTCGACGACAAGGTTAGCTCGCTGGAGGGAGGCTTCCCGGAAGACGCGGCGGAGGAGGATGTCAAGACGGTAGAAGGTGGTTGTCACCTGCTCTGGAAAATCCTCGGACAGAGGAGGGAGGACACTGTTGGTACGGTGTCCTTTTACAACATCTGCCAGCGCACGGCCAGAGAGGTGCTCATACAGTATGGCTAGGTAGGCCATCAACGCTGATGACAAAGAAATAGAAGAGGGAACCATTTCTACTCTAGAGTATAGAGTGATCGATGTACATGAGGATGATCATGATCCTCGAGGCGGGTGATCCTTTCTATAAAACAAGGAATAAATTCGATGCGTGAGACGAAGAGACGTATCGGAGAGTCGAAGCGGCATTGATGCGACAAACAGACGCATCGGCGACGACGGCGAAGAGACTCATCGGGGAGCCGAAGTGACATATCAAAGACCGTTCTTATTAAGAGTTGTCTGTGTTAATATCACAGATGGTTATAGTTAAAAATCGTCTGTGAAGTCTGCAATTATCACAGACGGTTCGTATTAAGAACCGTCTGTGAAGTATCACAGACGGTTCGTGATACGAATCATCTCTGATATTAGCTCATGACAGACGGTTCTTAGAGTGTCTTGCAATAGAGATGGTTGCGCTGGTAAAACCGTTTGTGATTACTATGAACACTAACAGTTTTGGACATTCTACCTAGACTTTCTTTGTTTTTCTTTAATTCATTAGTAATGATCATGAGATCAATTGGAATTTAAGCAGCATCCTCCACAGTGTGTCATTCCATCTTTTGATTATCAAGTCCCATTAGACACTCCTACATATAACATTCTAAGTAAATAAAAAAGGTAGACCAAGAAACTATTAAAGAAACATACAAAAATACCTTAAGATAGAATTATACAAAAAGATAGCAAATCAAATAAAATATTCTAAGATAGAGAAAATAATCATAACCTTGGTGAACCGAACAAAAAACAAAAAAAAATCTAACCTAGGTAAAATGATCCTAACCTTGGTGAATCCCTACATAAGACAAAATTTACTAACGTAAATAAAATTATAGTAATCTAGGTGAACCCCTACAGAAAACAGTGATAAAAAATTATAATCCGGACAAAATTGTAGCAACCTTGATGAACCCTAATAAAAGATAGATATAAATTGTAGTAAGTAGTAACCTAGGTGAACCTAAATAGAAAGTAGAGATAAAAATATTTTCTAACCTAGACAAAAATGCAACAATCTTTGTGGACTACAAAATAAGATAAGAACTATAAGAAAAAAAATCAATTGCAGATAGCTTATACTAAAAATGACATGTAATGAAGCACCGCAAATAATGCATGACTCTAATGCAACTTTATATACCAGAGAGAAGGTGTGTGCTACCAAACTTGAAGAAAAAACATCAATACAACAGGGCCAGCAAAGAAAAACAAAGGAAAGCATAATGTAGAGTAAATATAACTAAAATAAAAATTGCATGCAATTTGTACTAAAATTGCATAGTGCTTACCACTACAAATTTATTAAGATTTTTGTGCAAGTTTTTTTATCTAGCATGATTCTTTCATATGTTATTTCTGCAGTAATGTTCATAGGTTATTTCCATGCCATTTCTAATATGTGTGTTATCATAATGCTAATTTTTTCTTGATATGAACCAAACTAAAAGTAAATGCTATAACATTGTGCAGAAAAATCAGGAAGCAGTAGTGGGCAAAAACAATTATGAAGAATAAGGAATAAGAAAGGTGAGGATGTAAAGTTCAAAATCAAATTATGGGGGATAACAAATCACAATGAAGTATTCAATAAAAGTTCTTATTTTGAGTAATGGCCCTTGCAGCTTAAATGCTTAATGATATTTTTAGTTGCATAAGTCAAAAGCAAAACAAATGCCTGACATGAAGAGCTTACCATATCTAAACTCTAAATATACAGCAGTAGATAAATCAATATACAACAGTAAATAAATCAATATATTGAGTATTTTTCCAAATAGGATGACCCTGGAATTTTCCATTAATGATAACGGAAAAGAAACAACATTTTCGTCTCATGATGTAACAGCATGTAACATCTTATCCCGGCTATTTTCCATTAGACGCACCAAGCAACCTTGATGCAAAACAGAGGGAAAGAACCCAACATTCAATACTCATTACAGAACTTGCCCACAAACTAGGTACTAAAAGCTACTCACATAGTATTGTTACTAGCTACTAGCAACTAATAAGCCTAGTTGCTAACTAGCAATTGACTAGTGGCTAACAAGAGGCACATACGTATAGTTGTAACTAGTACAAGAAGCAAAAGTTCAGTAGTTGTCATAGCCTCATAGGTATACACATATGATATAACAAAAAGGTCTACATGTCAAACCAGAAACACGAAGTGTGTGCATACAAATCCTTGTGATCAGATCGATGTAACCATACCTAACTTCAATTCAAAGATAAACAAAAGTGCACAAATAAATCATCCCTAACCTAAAATTTATAGCCCACATTTCATCAACACGTAGAACATTGAAACCCTAGCAACAGATTATGGCAAATTAAAAGATGTATTGATTTGGATCAACGAATCAACTACAAAATTGAGCAGATCTATCAACCTAGAATCCTTTAAACAAACCCTAGCTACAAAGTATGAACAAATCAACCACAAAGTTAAAACAAAATATTACTCTAACCTATACAAATTATTCCCTTGGTGAACCCCTACAAAATATGCTTAATACCAAAAGGAAAAATTAATTACAAAATAGATTGTACTAAAAATGACATGTAAACAAACAATGCAAAAATTGCACAACTTCAATGCAACTTTTTACGTGAGAGAAATACATGCTACTAATCTTCTAGATGTAACAACAAATACCCAAAGTACTTCAAAGAAAATACAGAGATAACTAGAGTATTAGATATATAGTAGTACTATCCATCAAACATATTAAATATTGCAACTATGGAATTTGCACTCAAGTCATACTAAAACTGCACAGTACTTGACACTAAAATTTTAATTAAAATGGTATGCAAGTTTTCACATGGTAGGTACTTTAATAGGACATTTCTATAGGTATGCAACAAAGGAAAAAATACTATAACATTTTGCGACTTTAATATATGGCAGATTTTAAGACAATAGTAAGCAGCAGTAAGGAAAACCATTATGGAGAAGGAACAAAAAAGTTCAGTAGTTGTCATAGCCTCATAGGTATACACATATGAGCTAACAAAAAGGTCTACATGTCAAACCAAAAACACAAAGTGTGTGCATACAAATCCTTGCGGTCAGATAGATGTAACCATACCTAACTTCAACTCAAAGATAAGCAAATGTGCACAAATAAATCAACCCCAACCTAAAATTTATAGCCCACATTTCATCTACACATAGAACATTGAAACCCTAACTACAGAGTATGAACAAATTATAGATGAATTGATTTGGATCAACAAATCAACCAAAATTTTTTAGCAGATCTATCAACCTAGAATCCTTTCAACAAACCCTAGATTCTTGTCCGCCAATTCAACAAAAAGCTGTTAAAAGACATTGGCCTAAGCTACACATGATTGCAATGTGAAATCAAAACACTAATTTAGAAAATAAAAAAGATCAGATGTGGTTTCTAAGCTCTTAAGTTACACATGTTTTGTGCAAGTGATGAACAAAACATAGACATGAAACAAAAAAAACTATTTAACCTAGATAAAAAAAATAAATTAAGGTTGTTGAATCCTTAAAAACATAAAACAAAAAAAATTCTAACCTAAACAAATAAAATCATAAATTTGGTGAACCCCTTACAAAATACAAAGAAATAATAGATAAACAAAATCTATACAAAAAGATATGTGAATCTCTAGATAATTTAAAAGGCACACAAGTTCATATCTACCAAGTAGATTCATTCAGAATTTCCTATGAAAGCATATCGTTTGAAGAAATAGAAGTTGCACACCAAATGAACTAAAATTGCAACACATTAAACATTGAATTTTTCATAAATAATTTATGCAGGTTGAAACATGTTTGGTAATATCATAGAGAGTTTTCCACTTTTCCTTTTAAAAAAATTAATTTGGTGGACTTTTAGCACAAATAAATGGCTTACAAGGCAAAGAAATTGGTACTACAAATTTAATTCAAATGGTATGCACAAAAATGAACACATCAAATGTTGCAGCAAATTTGAACTGAAATTATTGAAACTGGTATTGCAAATTTAATTCAAATGGTATGCAGAAATATGACCACATCAAAAGTTGTACTCGGTTTGTACTGAAATTGCATAGAAACTGGTACTGGAAAGTAAATTCAAATGGTACGCAATTTTTAAGATGGTAATTATTATATCTAATCTAACTTTTGTGTATGTTTAGGAATGTTTCTAACCTAGATAAAATTCTATCAAATTGAGTGGCCCCAACACAATTACCATGTCAAAACTGGCTAGCAATCCTAGGGATAAGCAGATAACTACACTATTAGGCTGAAACAAAGATAGCAAAAAAAAACTGCAATAACATTTTAGTCCAGTACAATTATGTGTCTTTATAGAATAACACTACGATATCAAATACTTTTTTTTGGGGGGGAGCCCTGTTACATATTCATGTAGAGTTTCTTCAATCTGAATAATAGCATCAGTAGAAGATGACCATGACAAAGTAAAAGATTGATATTTACTAGAACAACTTTCTTGCATCCGACTAATCTAGTAATTATATCTAGTAAGTTAACTCATAGACATAAGAGAATACACAAACAGAAAGACAGAATTCTTGAGGCAGGCACTTACCGGTTTCTGATGGATGAATGGTGCCACATCATAGCACGTTAACAATTGAAATCAATTCAAAACCATCTAGCTGCAGTACCCACATTTGGTATTGCAGTATTTTGAAATTTAATAAATAGACTCAACAACATGGCAAGAAACCAAGCACATACAACTTATGTTTTCTAGAAACAGCCAATGCAGGGTGTTGTAGATATACTTGTTTTTATGGGAAAATGTTGCACAAGCAAAATTTAAAGGGGGTAACAATGAATGGTCAGAACAAGTTATTACATTCTCTTATTCTCTAGAGCAGAGCATAAAAAACTTAAGTCCAGGGCACAACTTCATATAAGAATCAACCCAAAAGAAGAACAAAATCGTCAAACATATGGTCAGAACAAGTGGTAGATCTAACCATTCAAATGTTTAGGATCCTAATTCCTAGATCTGACCATACATCCAATCCATCACTTCAATTCATCAACAAAGCAGACATGCATAAACATAAATCCACCCCTAACATTGAGAAAAAAGACAATTCATTGATGTGAAGCAGTACATGAATGAAGAAAGATGTGAAGTGTTAAACATGAATCCACCCCTAACATTCAGGGAAAATACAATTCATTGATGTGAAGCAGTACATGAATGGAGAAAGATGTGAAGTGTTAAACATGAATCCACCTCTAACATTCAGAAACTATGACTAGGCAGTCAAAGATGTGAAGTAGCACATCAATGGAGAAAGGGCGGTGGCATCTTCCTCCCGAGTGATGGGGGCGGCGGTGCCAATCCAGCCACGGCACTTGGGAGCGATTGCGAAATAGCTAGATCACATACCAGCAAAACAAATCGGCTAGAAACTACATACACACGTTTTCAGTTCGACCTGAGCTATATAATCGACGCTGAACTCAATGACCTCTTCGGTTGCATAACCTTCGACGATACTGCCCTCCAACCGAGATCGATTCCGTACATAAGACTTGAGAATTCCCATGAACCTCTCGAATGGGTACATGCTACGTAGGAACACAAGCCTGCACATCTTTATCTCCCTCACAATGTGAATAATGAGATGGACCATGATATCGAAAAATGACGGAGGGAAATACATCTCAAGATGACATAGAGTCATCACCACCTCGTCCTGCAGAGCATCTAGTTCTTCGGGATCGATGACCTTCTGAGCAATTATGTTAAAGAAATAACACAGCCTCATGATTGTCTCTCGGACCTTGATCGGCAAAATACTTCTAATTGCAATAGGGAGCATCTGTGTCATCAGCACATAACAATCATGAGACTTCATACCAATTAACTTCAAATCTTCCATCGAAACAAGTTTCTTCATGTTGGCAGAGTAACCGGACGAAACTTTCACACCATGCAAGCACTAGCACAGTTTAGTTCTCTCGACCCTTGACAGAGTGTAATAAGCAGGGGAAGGTACGTTCGTCCTTTATCGGTTTTTGTTGGTGCTAACTTAGGTCTGATGTTCATATCAATCAAGTCAAGTCGTGCATTGACACCATCCTTTGTTTTGTCACGAATGTTCAGTAAGAGACCAATCAAGCTGTCACATACATTCTTCTCTATGTGCATAATGTCGATGCAGTGGCGAACTTCTAGGTGCTCCCAATAAGGTAAGTCCCAAAATATTGATCTCTTCTTCTAGATGTTCTTCTCACGGGTCCTCAATTTACGTCCCTTACGGAGCATAACATATAAATCCTTAACCATATCATAGACCTCTTTTCCTCTTAAATGCCTTGGAGCTGAACTATCCTCCTTCTCTCCATCGAATTGTTTCTTCATCCTGCGGTATGGGTGAGCCCTTCAGAGGAACCTATGGTGACGCATGTACACGATTTTGCGTGAGTGCTTGAGCCACACACTCTCGGTATCATCTAAGAAGTGAGTACATGCTTTGGCCCCTATTGTACTCTGGCCCGACAGGTTAGTAAGGCTGGGATAATCATTTATGGCGCAGAACAACAAGGAGCGTATAGTGAAGTACTCTCGTTTGTACGCATCCCATACTTGTACCCCTTCGATCTATAGTATTTTTAGGTCTTCCATCAATTGTGCTAGGTACACATCAATATCATTTCCAGGTTGTTTCGTGTAATACCCCAAATGTATTCGAGAGAGAAGAAATAAATTAGAGACAAGGACCAATTAGAAAAGTGTTTTAACAGGAGATTAGAGGGGGATTTACGCATAATTTCGACAACTTGGGCTATGGGCTTCCAGCCCACAGCATTTAGGCCCATGAGGGGCTGGCTACCAATAAAAAGAGGAAGGAAACCCTAGAAGTGGTACTGTAGCATGGCATGCTAAAGTACCCGCCGCCGCTACAGTGCCATGAACAGTAACCACCCCAATTGGAGGAAGAAGGAGATCACCCGGGAGATCGATTGGCCAAGAAGAAGGAGATCGCTGGAGGTGCCCGGCTGTTGGAGGAGGAAGAAGGTGAGGGGAACAGGACCATCTTTGGGGGGAGAGTTCGCTGGTGAGTGCTCATCGTGCCCGGCAATCGTTTTTTCAAGGGTAACCTCGTTTTCCCCTTGTTTAGATGTTTTAGCGCTTAATTGTTCTATGTCGGTAATTCTGTCGCCTAAGGGAAGATCGTGTTAGAGGGACGTTTTGATATAGTTAAGTGCAGATTCAGTCTCGGATGTCTCATTGGAAGTTGTAGAGGACGTCAATAGCTTTCAATGAAGTGCTAGAACGTAATTTTTGGACCCCTGTAGCAAAAGTTATGAATTTAATGGTGCGGCTGTTCTGCAACCCTGTCAGTTTCTGGACAGGTTTTAGTAATCTGACCTTTGCGATCAGTTAAAGAGAGAATTAGAGCATCTCAGTATAACAAAAGTTGTAGATAATTGTCGTAGCTTTCAGGGAAGCACAAGAACGCGAAATTGGATGAACGAGATGAAAGTTATGATAGTTTTAGTGCTCTGTCCAGAAAGTCTGACGTGAAATTGATGTTTTGTTAATCAGCTTAAAAAGGATATTAGATGGCCAAATCAGGAAGGCCCACCAACTAGGTTTAGGTGGGTAATTTGATAAACTTTCAATGAAGTCCAAGATCACCTCATTTGGACTCCTGTACTAAAAGATACGAATTTTTGAATACGACTGTTTACAGAGGGGTCAGTTCAGCATTTAGGAAATTGGAGTCGGGGTCGTGTTACAAGCTTTTGCCATTTCGTGCTTGCTCATATGGTTTATTTGGTCCATTACTGTTGTCTTAGAAAGCTTTTAAATGTATTTTTTAGGTGGGGGATTGGTCCCGGAGGCAGCACCCTCTGCATATCCTCCGTTCTCACGCGGTTAAGGCAAGTACTCTGGTTGACAGAATAATTATGAATGGTTGATAGAGAGTGTTAGTATTTTGATACATATTAGCAATGCATGGTTGATAGTGTGATATGTATGATTAAGAATGGTGAATGTTGGAGATATGATTAATTGTTATTCATGACTGATTGTTCATGTTTGCTAGTATTATGAATATATGTGCTATTCATGGATGCTAGAGTGCTATGAATGTCAACGATGATGAATGCTAGAAGTATGAATAAATGCATTCATGTATGACGTTGTTGTGAATACAAATTTATGGTGGTTTAAAGTTTTGCTCATGTGCATCATGCTATCATATTGGAGGCTTGGTCACGTGGTGACTGAGCATTTTCGAGGTCCCCGTCATGTAGATGACGGGCTTGAGGTCCCCACATTCATGGAATGTGGGTATTGAAAAGAGGTCCCCATCATGAAAACGATGGGCTTATGGTCCCCACACTTGTGGAGTGTGGGCTTGAGGTCCCTTTACTTGCGGAGTATTGGGCAATTGGTCCTCGCGCTATGAGCACATGCATGGGTATGCAAATGACGGTTGCATACTTTGCATTGCCTGGTAAAATACAAAAGATAAAGAGAAAGAGAAAGTGCACTTGAGCATCCTGCATAGCATGAGCATATGACATGTTTATAATAGAGATTGTAGATGGATGTTGATGATTACAGTTGTTTATGTTATTATTGCCATTTATTGTACTTGCTGAGTCTTGGGACTCACTCTTGCTGTTGTTGTGTTTCTAGGAACCCCTTTACAAGAACGACATGCATGGGAGGGAGTAAGACTTAGAGCGTTTGCACAATGGCACAAACTACTCACATTTGAATTGATAGATTGATAACTTAGTAGAAGAGAAACTTGCTTAAAGATTTCTTTATGATTAGTCTCCCTGCTTGGAATAATTTGTAATAGAGTTGATTAGAGGATCATGGATGTCCTTTTGTTTATGCTTGTAGTCGTTTGGCATGCTTTGGAAGATATAGTGATTATTAGCATAGTTTTGGTGGTCTCTTGATTATGCTGGATGTTGGATTACTTAACTATGCTACATTTAAAGGTTGGAACCTCCGGTTTAGTAACTAAACAAAGGAGGTTCTGTCGGATTTTAGAGAATTGTATCAATATTAAAATGGTTATAGTGTCAGTTTAGTAGCATTCCAGGCCTTTGTTAGGCTGGGGTGTTACATTTGTATCGAGCGCGGTAGAGTCCGTGGTTAATAAAACATTAATTTTGACACACTAAGCACAGTAGGTGGGATTGGGTTGTTGCATTGCATTTACGTTTTCGCATGTTGTATTGATGATTTCTGTTATGATATACATACATACATACATACATACATATATATATATATATATTAATGCTATAGTTAATATGTGTGAGGATAACCCATGTTGAGAGGTTGAGGTCGAGGTTGTGGCCATGTGCTGTACCAGGTTAAACCACTGTTCGTGGTATAGCAATAGTGAAGTGCCCACATTGGATATCGTAGTTCAGGATTTAATAGTAAGTATATTTAGAAGAGCTGTTCTCTTCTTTGAAATTTGAATTTGGTCAACTCTTGTCTAGTTGGGGTTGATGAGCTTCTCTTGAGTTATTAGTTTATTACGGTTGATGGGTTGCTTTGAAAAGGATTGATTTGTTTCCATTGGTTTAATTTTGTCCTGTAAAGCAATCATTGTTTTCCCAATCGTTGAGTTATTTTTTTACGGCTGGTGAACTTGGTTGATTGTCAAGCTTGACCTTTATAATGGAGTTTTGTCTTTCTCATTGGAAAACCTTGACCCATTTATTCGCTTGATGTTTTTTTTAGCTAATGAAAGTTTCCTTTTGCAAGTCCTTTAGTATGTGGAGGCTTAAGTATGTGGAGGCTTTGACACAAGGTATCTCTTTTGGGTATTTTGAGTGTGGAAGTTGAATGTTTCTCTTTTATGAAAGGAAACGTTAAACCTTTAGTGATGTCTTGTCATGGTTAAACTAGAGGTTATAACCGAAGAAATTAATGGTTGTGATATGGGTTATCAAGTTGAGTCTGTAGTGTGGTGCATATTGGATCTTAACTAAGATCCTTGGAAGAGAAGTTGTTTAATTTGATGGTGTCTTGTAGTAGTTCTTGTCAAACTGTGTTTAAGGGTATGGTTGTACCTAATTGAGGTTAAAGGATTTATTAATAATTGTGAGATATTGGTGATTTGGTCTGAGCATTAAAATTGTAGAATTTGTTAAATTTATTGGATAATTCGGTGTAATGGGTCCCAATGGAATAATCTATCAATAGTGATGATTATGTTAAGGATATGTTTGATGTTGTCTTAGAGGATTTTAATCCAGAATTTTTCATAAGCTGACTACTTGATGATTATACTTAATTGCTAGATTGAAACATGTATACCGGATTGGATGAATGTTGAGGTAGTACCTTGTGAAACCCGGTGATTTAAGGAAATGATGTTATTAAATCCTTAATTAAAATCTGAGCATAAAGTGGAATATTGACACGGTGTATATAGATGGTTCAGGTGATTACAAATAGACGTATGATCCTATTTGCATACGTGATAGTTACAATTGTCAATTGTTGATGATAGATGAGGTGGGTGTTGAGCACCATTTATGGATTAGTGGATGAATGATTATGTGGTTTCTGATAGTGTGCCTAGCGAAATTATTATTTGAAAGCATGATCTGATTAGAAGAGGTTTGTTTCAACCTTGTGGCTTGTGTTTTTTTTTGGGTAGGTTTATGAGGGGATAAGAGGCTATGATAAGTCTCGTTAAGAGTGTATTATGTCATTGTTATGGCTATGGTCAGTAAGGGATTATGATCATAATATTGAATATTTTGTGTAAAGGAATTGGATTGCTCACCTAATATTGATTAAATGAAAATATTTCTAGTTTCGTGTTTGTGATCTTTCAGACCTCAGGTTGGTGTGGTAGCTGAAATTGTTTTGAGCAAAGTGAAGTGTTGAGAGGTTTTATAAGTTCCTAGGTGGTTTATGTGTTGTGGTCTTCAAATCCCTTTTTGTTGTAGTTGGTATGGTGATGTTGTAACCAACGAAGTCATTTTCTTTGTAAAAGGAAAGAATGAAGTAGAAGTATTTGAGATTGAAGTCAAGTTCTGTAATTTGCAGGTTATTGAAGTTTATCTAAAACTGTTGTTCTTGCCCACAAGAGGTTTTTTTTCCGAATTTCCAAAGCAATGTTTTATTCTCGTTTGAGGTTTGATATTCTCTGCTTGTGGAACGTGTGCCCTCAATTATGATCTCATCTTTTGTTTTCCAATATCATTGTTATTTAATTGTTCTCTTGATCTTGTAATGACTGTAAGTGGTAACGTTTCCCTTTGTGCTGAAATTTACTTCTATTTGCCTCTTCTTCTAAGAAAGGGTTAATCGAATCAGATCGCAAAGTCTTGTCGGATGTGAATTGGCAACTAGATAGTGGTGGTCTAGTAGATGGTCTGGTGAACCTTTAGGTGTTAGGTTGTCTGAGGGGCATTGAGTAATAAATCAATTTATTAGAATAATCCTTGCAGATGATTTGATTTAAAAAGAATGCTTGTCTTTGGAGCTAACAGGTTTCGTTGCTGCAACTAGTAGGACCTATAGCGAGATGTGGTCCAAGATTTTGTGTTCATTTTGACAGAACATTAGAATTAACAAGTATGGAAATCTTGACCAGTTTATTAGAGTATCGCATTTGGGTACTCGATAAGATTGTGTAGAAGAAGTATAATGGAGTAGTTCAAGGAGAGTAGCAGTGTAGAGAAATCTAATAGTCGTGTTAATTAATGAGATAGCAGGGATTATTGAGTTATTGTCAAGTATGACTCGGCCTCAGTGAGTAATCCTATGGGAGTTAGATTATCTCTAAGGGTAACTTGATCAAGAATATATTTATTTATTGACGTTAGTGATTGAGTATGTTTGAATCTTGGTCAATCAGTTAGGGTGTTGTGACAATATGTGTTTATTGTGGTTGAGTAACTGCATTTGATTGGTGTGGGTTAGAGAAGGGCTAAGATTGATGAAATGAATAGCCTTGGGCGGTTACTTGACTAGTGAGGAATGTTGATACTAAGGACTGAGGTCATTGTTGGGCTGTGTGAAATTTTACTCATCAGACCTGAGGGTTACCTATCAAATTTACCAGAAGTTCTGTGTGGGAGTCTTAGAGATTAAATTTGGGCTTGCATTTTTATGCTAGCACCTTGGTTTCCCATGATTAGGATCCAAGAGTTATGGTGATCTTTGATAGAATCCCTTGAATGTAGTAAATGAGTGTGTATGCGGCGAATTTCAAGTTGATTATCCTTACAAGATTGAGGTAACGTGATTGTGGCTAAAATCTATATTGAGGTGTGTTGGGAATTATTTGTCAAAGTAATTCTTTTGGTAGGGAAGTTGATCAGAGTATGTTATGGTGGATTGAAAGAGTCTCACTACATAGGTGTAGATTTTGTGTTCAGTTTGAGCATAACTTTGAGGTTGCCAAGTTTAAAGAAATGAATTATTGGGTTATGCGATGGTTTGAGACTTCATGATTTAAGAGGAAGTTGAATTCTTAACAGAAAGTTTGGGAAAAAGGTGGTATTCTCGGTTAATGAGAAGTACTCTTAGTTTTATTTGAGCTTTGTCTCTAAGACATATGCCAATTATAAACTGTGTTGATTCTTCTTGATAGGTGTGATTCTTTTTGGTTAAGAAAAGAAAGGAAATGGCTATTTTGGGCATTTGAGTGATTTCGCCTCTAGCTTATGTGGTGTTTGTTGGCAAACTGCCTACTTGGAAAGTGGAGGAGTTTCATGATGAATATTTTGGTTTTGGATTTAACTCTCTTTGGTGGGGAGTTGGTAATGCGTGTTTGCAATGAGAATCCTTTATTTTTAGTCGAGTTCTGTTGTGTGTCCCTGGTTAAAGGAGGTACTCCTTGTTAAGATAAAGAGGTCGACTGAGAGATGGAACAAGAGTTCTATATGTTACATGCAAGTTTGGTGGTTTTGACCCGAAGAGATAGATAGTCTAACGTATATTTGGTTGTTCTGGAAGTTACGGGGACTTTGGAAGAAAGCCATTCACTAGGACCGTCTCGAGTCATGGAGCAGGGAATATAACGTGTTGGGTGAACTGGTGTTACGAGAATGCTAGAGCCATTCTGAGTGTGAAGATTCGTTGAAGCCGGTGACCCACGAGTAAGACTATGCCCTCGAGTCATATCCGTTGAGTGACTCTTGAAAGGATGGGGCGAGTAATAAGGCGTAACACGTCAGTTGCATCAAGGTGCGGTGGTTCCATAATTCTGAGAGGAAGACGACTTGGGAATTGAAGTCTCACATGCGCGATCGAATACAAAATTATTCACTCGGTATGTGGTAATGTCGGTATGTTCTTAGCTGTGGTTATTCTTTGGCGTTAAGTGTGAGCAGAATTCGGGGTCGAATTCCATTTAAAGGGGGTAGAATGTAATACCCCAAATGTATTCGAGAGAGAAGAAATAAATTAGAGACAAGGACCAATTAGAAAAGTGTTTTAACAGGAGATTAGAGGGGATTTACGATAATTTTGACAACTTGGGCTATGGGCTTCCAAACACATCATTTAGGCCCATGAGGGGCTACCAATAAAAAGAGGAAGGAAACCTAGAAGTGGTACTGTAGCATGGCGTGCTACAGTACCGCCGCCCTTCTGAGTGCCATGAACAGTAACCACCCCAATTGAGGAAGAAGGAGATCACCCGAGATCGATTGGCCAAGAAGAAGGAGATCATTGGAGGTGCCCTACTGTTGGAGGAGGAAGAAGGTGAGGGGAACAGGACCATCTTTGGGGGGAGAGTTCGCTGGTGGGTGCTCATCGTGCCCGGCAATCGGTTTTTCAAGGGTAACCTCGTTTTCCCCTTGTTTAGATGTTTTAGCGCTTAATTGTTCTATGTCGGTAATTCTGTCGCCTAAGGGCAGATCGTGTTAGAGGGACGTTTTGATATAGTTAAGTGCAGATTCAGTCTCGGATGTCTCATTGGAAGTTGTAGAGGATGTCAATAGCTTTCAATGAAGTGCTAGAACGTAATTTTTGGACCTCTGTAGCAAAAGTTATGAATTTAATGGTGCGGCTGTTCTGCAACCCCGCGGTTCTGGATAGGTTTTAGTAATCTGACCTTTGCGATCAGTTAAAGAGAGAATTAGAGCATCTCAGTATAACGAAAGTTGTAGATAATTGTCGTAGCTTTCAGGGAAGCACAAGAACGCGAAATTGGATGAACGAGATGAAAGTTATGATAGTTTTAGTGCTCTGTCCAGAAAGTCTGACGTGAAATTGATGTTTTGTTAATCAGCTTAAAAAGGATATTAGATGGCCAAATCAGGAAGGCCCACCAACTAGGTTTAGGTGGGTAATTTGATAAACTTTCAATGAAGTCCAAGATCACCTCATTTGGACTCCTGTACTAAAAGATACGAATTTTTGAATACATTTGTTTACAGAGGGGTCGGTTCAGATTTAGGAAATTGGAGTCGGGGTCGTGTTACAAGCTTTTGTCATTTCGTGCTTGCTCATATGGTTTATTTGGTCCATTACTGTTGTCTTAGAAAGATTTTAAATTTATTTTTTAGGTGGGGGATTGGTCCCGGAGGCAGCACCCTCTGCATATCCTCCGTTCTCACGCGGTTAAGGCAAGTACTCTGGTTGATAGAATAATTATGAATGGTTGATAGAGAGTGTTAGTATTTTGATACATATTAGCAATGCATGGTTGATAGTGTGATATGTATGATTAAGAATGGTGAATGCTGGAGATATGATTAATTGTCATTCATGACTGATTGTTCATGTTTGCTAGTATTATGAATATATGTGCTATTCATGGATGCTAGAGTGCTATGAATGTCAACGATGATGAATGCTAGAAGTATGAATAAATGCATTCATGTATGACGTTGTTGTGAATACAAATTTATGGTGGTTTAAAGTTTTGCTCATGTGCATCATGCTATCATATTGGAGGCTTGGTCACGTGGTGACTGAGCATTTTCGAGGTCCCCGTCATGTAGATGACGGGCTTGAGGTCCCCACATTCATGGAATGTGGGTATTGAAAAGAGGTCCCCATCATGAAAACGATGGGCTTATGGTCCCCACACTTGTGAAGTGTGGGCTTGAGGTCCCCTTTACTTGCGGAGTATTGGGCAATTGGTCTCTGCGCTTGCGAGCACAGGCATGGGTATGCAGCGACGGTTGCATACTTTGCATTACCGGTAAAATACAAAAGATAAAGAGAAAGAGAAAGTGCACTTGAGCATCCTGCATAGCATGAGCATATGACATGTTTATAATAGAGATTGTAGATGGATGTTGATGATTACAGTTGTTTATGTTATTATTGCCATTTATTGTACTTGCTGAGTCTTGGGACTCACTCTTGCTGTTGTTGTGTTTTTAGGAACCCCTTTACAAGAACGACATGCATGGGAGGGAGTAAGACTTAGAGCGTTTGCACAATGGCACAAACTACTCACATTTGAATTGATAGATTGATAACTTAGTAGAAGAGAAACTTGCTTAAAGATTTCTTTATGATTACTCTCTCTGCTTGGAATAATTTGTAATAGAGTTGATTAGAGGATCATGGATGTCCTTTTGTTTATGCTTGTAGTCGTTTGGCATGCTTTGGAAGATATAGTGATGATTAGCATAGTTTTGGTGGTCTCTTGATTATGCTGGATGTTGGATTACTTAACTATGCTACATTTAAAGGTTGGAACCTCCGGTTTAGTAACTAAACAAAGGAGGTTCTGTTGGATTTTAGAGAATTGTATCAATATTAAAATGGTTATAGTGTCAGTTTAGTAGCATTCCAGGCCTTTGTTAGGCTGGGGTGTTACACTTCGACCCTTGGATAAGTATTGACAGCAAAATATACTTCTGCTTCATACACAATCAAGGATGAAGGTTGTAGATACAAAGAGTCACCGGCTAAGTGCAATGTCGGCTACTTATGTTACCGAAAGGATTCATTCCATCTGTACTCAATCCAAACCTTATATTCCTCGGTTCCGCACTAAAGTCTACAAACCTCCTATCGATGTTTCCCCACTGGGTGGAATCAGCAGGGTGTCTTACCTTTCTATCCTGTTTACGCTCCTTTGAGTGCCAACGCAGCAGTTTTGCCTCCTTTGGGTTCGCAAAAAACCGCTTCAAACGGGGAATTACAGGAAGATACCACGCCACCTTAGCAGGAGGTCCTTTCTTCACCTCGATTCCCTCGCCGTCATCTGATTGATTCTTACGCTTGTATCGGATGCATTGCACATCGGACATACATGCATGTTTGTGTACTCTTTATGGTTGAGGATACAGTCGTTCGGACATGCATGTATTTTTTCTACTTCTATTTCCAATGGACAAAGAACATTCTTGGCTCTGTAGGTGGTTTTGTGCAACTCGTTTCCATCCAGAAACATGTCCACTAAGAGACCTAACAGCGCCGTGAAACTCTTGTCGGACCAATCGTTGCTTGCCTTCAATTTCAGCAGTTCAAGTATGGATGACAACCTTGTGTATTCCGGCTTGCAGCCCGGGAATAAATGCTTCTCCGAGTCCTCCATAAAGCCCTCAAATTTACCAAACTCTCTCTCACTATAGTTCACTTTTGCATCGCGAAGCATCTGATCCAGATTGTCATTGTGCAGCCTATCTGAATCAAAACCACAATCGACATCATCCGATGGCATATCATTGACTTCGTCAACGATGTCGTTATTACTACCTTCTTGTATAATCTACTCTTCACCCTTTTTAAACCACCTTTGAATCAAGTGTACTTCGATCTGCGCTTGGTTGTTAAATATTTTTAGATTCTCGCAGTCAATGCATGGACAGTACATATATTCTCCCACTTATTCAACATATCCCTCTTGGTAGCTCTTGTAAAAGTACACATGCCATTAATGTACTCTTCACTCACACGGTTCTTAGCATACATCCAGTTTCGGTCCATCACACGGTTCATGTTGAAAACACTAAAAATAAATAAAAGGGTGACTTCGAAAGCGTATTTTCTGAGGCTTACGCTTTCCAACAGACAAAGCGTATTTTTCTCTGAACTAAAGGTGACTTTCCTCATTTTTTATATTTTTCCATATTTTATTAACTTTCATGTGGGCCCTACTTGTCAGTGACTCATCTTTTTATTTTACGATTTTATTTATAAAATCTATGGCAGTCCCACATGTTATAGACTCATTAGTTTATTAACTAAAGGATTAAAAGCAGTGAGATTTGAAGCACAAATTGGGCTCAGGGTGCCATCGCATTGCTAATAGTTATGGATCGGGGCCCTAAGGTCACCTGAGGCGAGCCGACGGTGATGTACTCCCGTGGCGGCGTCATGGGCTTCACTAGAGATTTCGGTGTAAACGCTTGAAACTACTCAAATTAAAGGATGCTTATGCTCCAGTAGCTCACCTCAATCACGAGGAAGGTGTCAATGAAGTCAGGGAAGGTCCAAGGTGGTTGGTCGTCGGTAAACAGAGGCGACGGTGGCAAGCTCCTCGATGACAGGTCTTCTCGGTGGAAATAAACTGAAACGAAGCACATCCACAGCTTTAGGGGGACATATAGGTGGGGAAATCGACCTTGGTGGGGTCGAGGACTCACCAGAGAAGAGATGGCGTTGATGGCGGCGGCGGTGACACAGAGGCCAGTCCACGGGGACAGCTCGGTGTGGGCGACAATAGCTGAAATGGACCACACGATCGAGTGGGCTCAGTGAGGTGAGGCGATATTAAAACCGGGCACGGAGTGGCACCAGAGATGGAGAAGAAGACTGTGAGGACTACACTGCACCGGATGATAAGTAAGCGAGCAAAACAGCGTATCGTCTATGATGGGATAATTATCACGGACGATTTTTTTAAAAAAACCGTCTGTGACATGTAGTAATATCACATACGGTTATTCTTAAGAACCATCTGTGAAGTATCACAGACGGTTTCCAACAAAAAACCGTCTGTGATATGTAGTAATATCACAGACGGTTATTATTAAGAACCGTTTGTGATACTTTATAACAACAACAACAACAATAAAACCTTTAATCACAAACAAATTAGGGTAGGCTAACTGTCTGTGATACTTTACAAACGGTTTTTATCATGAACCGTCTGTGATATTACCTATTCACAGGTGATTTTTAGTGCAGCTAGTAACACAGACGGTCTCTAAACCAAAACCGTCTGTGATGTCATGTAATACAGACGGTTTTGATCAACCGTCTGTGATGAGGCGTCTAGTATTATCCTTTTTGTAGTAGTAATAGCGGATCGGATTTGTGCAGTACCAACCAACAACGCTCACGAGCCTATTAAGCAGAAACACATAAGCATAAATCTCAAAGCAAATAGGAAGACTGAAAAATCGATGGAAACTTAAAGACTTTTCAAGCGCATGTGCACAAGAAAAACTGTTATAAAATTTCTGCGCATTGTTGTTAGGTTGTACTGTAACACGTAAGGCCTAAATATGCACAGTTGTTTGTAAGCTGCAACATGTGATAACTGAGAACAGTGAAAGTACCGAGGCTCAAAAATCTTAAAAACTATGATTCTGACACCTCTGATGCCCTCTCTTTCCTTTGCCTGGTGTAAGAAACTGCTGTATGTATGTATGTGGTTGGTTTCTTCTCCCTCGTGAACACAGATGCCAGCTAATCATATCATACTGTCTAATCTGAGCTCTCTCTCATGCATGGTTGTCCGGAACTGCAGTGGTAATTAAAGCACAAAGTGATTCCCGTAACTCCAACACGTTACTCCACACAGACAGGGGACGTACTGGGGGTAACTGTATTTGACAATTGACATGCAGCAGGGGGTAACGTGAAGTACAAGCGCAAGATCTCTTCGTCGTCGACTCGTCGTCACCTTGCTACACACAGCCGTGATTTGGCCCCGTTTTCTTTTGTTCTCGAACTCCCATGCTTGCACAAAAGAACTTCAAAAGATCGTTCACTGAATACGATCTGAGAGACCTTGTACTGTGTATATGGTAGTGTGATGAGTAGTTTATCTAGCTAGCTCGTTAGCTCACAACACTACCTTCAGGTACCCATGCGTGACTTCTCATACGTACATACGTGCACGACAGCGGCTATTAATTAATTTTGCCTTCTCCGGGTGCTCCATGCCACGTTCTTCTGTTTGCCCTAGCGCCATCGCTATCAGAATTTGTAATTTAGGTCCGGTTTTTGGATTTAATGGAAAAGAAAACTATAGGAGCTACTGTTCTGTTTTTTACATAACTAGCTGGAGCCTGGATTACATTGCAGGGCGACTTGATATGATTATACGATATTTAAAAATAGAGTTTTATTTACTATACAGCTCTAATGGCTATTAAGAGTCGTTTTTCATAGTTCACGGACCTATGTAGGATTTTTTTTTGTCCTTTTCATCTAGCTATCCACGTAACATCTGATGGTTATGGATTAGTTGTAATTAGTGTCTACCATATTAAAAGTAGAGGTCATGCCATGCGTTCGCATGAACCAACTTATAATCACTTCAGATATGAATACCGCCATTGATGCAAATCAGATGCACGCGGCCCTGTAGATTTCTGTTGGGTTGGTCCCCCGATGTATCGGGCCGCACCATCCGGCCAATGCGGCGGCGGCTCCTCTCCGCCGCGGCCTTGTTCTTCAACACGACGTAACCCCGCACCCACCACCCGAGCAAGAACCCAACCAGAGCAAAGATCTACCAGGCCGACCCACTCGGCCGATGCAGCGGCGGCGCGGAGCAGCTCCGCGCCTCCGACGTGTGGCGGCCCTCCTCTTCCGCCGCGGCCTTCTCCTTCTGCGCGACGTAGCCCTGCACCCACCACCGGAGCAAGAACCCAAACACAACGAAGATCAGACTGCACACCAAACAGATAGCCACTACCAGTCATGTATGTACACCTGCAATGCACAGATAGCCACTACCACTCATGTAGGTACCTGCAATGCACTGCTCACTGTCATCATCCTTCTTGTACGCATCACATACCTTTGCACGTATGGCAGTATGAGCTTAACTTGCTCAATTACATCCAATGCATCAGCCGAGCAATCATAAGGTCATTATTCTTTTTTCGTTAACCAACAGCCCGGTCGCATAATTGTCGTACGCTGGACATTTTATTTGTTTTGAATTTCGTAGCAGTAACCAGTGGCGGATCCAGGTTTTCCACGATAGGTGTTCGAAGTTATAAAAATATTATTCAATGTAAAACATAAATATACATCATAGTAAAAATCAAAGTACAAATTATTCATACTAATAACAATATCTCAAATAAGTTAGTAAAAGTACAAAATAATCAAGAAAAAATACAATTTAACTCAATTTTCCTTCGTGCCTTTTAAATCGACAAACTTCTTCATTTTTTTAAGCTTTGATATCTACATTTCACAAAAAAGACAAGATTTACCAATCACAATTCAAACTAATACAAACAAAATTGCTGATTTGGGCTTTTGGATTTGCTTTTTGCTAGTTTGGAAGTTGAGAATCTAGTAATTCAGATTGAACCCACATCTGAGTTGTTGAGAATTTGGGTACCGCGGTCGCCCCATCCCGCTCCGCCGTTCGGCGGCCCAATGGTAACAGCGGCCCGCCCAGCGCCAGGCGCCCGACCTTACTCCTCCGATCTCCGACCTACCGTCGCCGCGTTTGGCATCGTTGTGGTCACGTTGCCGCGTCAAGGAGGAGGGAGAGATGTGGGAGTTGATTGTTGTTTGTTGATTGTTAGGGTTAGAGAGATGAGAGGAATGACCTTGTTTTGGCTAGGTTGAATGGTTCAATGCCCAAAGGGCAAAGGCCAAATGATGTGTGTGACCATGAGCCGACCATCACATGGGTCAGTTTGAGGTTGTGAGGTGTCGGAGAGAGATGTGGATTTGATGAGCTGAGAGGAAGTTGTGGTCTGATTGACCCAATTAAGAGCATATTTCATTATATATGTAATACACATACTTTACTGTATATTTTTTTTAAAAAAAATTAATGGGTGTTCAGCTGAACACCCATGACTTTAGGAGGGACCGCCCCTGGCCGTAACATTATCTTATTACAAAGTTTAAGAGGTTTGGTAACAACATCTAATGTTCTAATGGCTATGATTTACTATCATAATTATGGTCCATCAAATTGAGGGCTTCATGTTTTTATTAATTATGAGAATTTCTAGCGTTTTTTTTTCTTGCCAATATCTCATGGTTAGGGCTTACCATATTGTGAGAATTTATAGCATATTTTTTTTCTTAGCATCTAGAAAACACCTGTCAGTTGTAAATCGAGCTTTTATTATATAATAGATTTCTGCATTACAATGCAAAATAAGCTTCAGCGTGTGTAGATAGGTTCATTTCATAGTTTCATAGCTAAGTATCTTTAAAAAAACGTTTCATAACCAAGGAAAACAAAAAAGACATTTTTAATATAATGGACAAGGAAAACAAACAGTCACAATCAATGTAATAATTTTGCAATCGATTAGATTATGATCAAAATTCAGGAGATCCACACAGTTTTATCATTATTTGATTATATAATTGGATGGTGTTGTCTCTGGGTACTAGAAATCGCCTTGTTAATCTGGTGTACGTGGAGCCCAACATTTTCCTCAATGTTGCTAGCTCGCGAGCAACATTTAGTTATCTTAACATACAGCAACGAAAAGCTACCTGCAATATTCGTCGATCAATTCGGTGCACCAGGCACACGCATGTGCTGGCGCAACAAGAAATAGCAGCACGCACGCGTAATTAATAAGCCAGTAGTTGGTTACGGTGTTACGCCTGAGACGTGTCGAGCATACTTGGCCGCTGGGCATAGCTATCGATCCACCAACGCGTTGCTTCCTCCGGGCACGGCCGTGTCACGTCATTTGCCTGTTTTTGCCGATAACTACTAGGTGCGCGCATGGTGGCCCAGCCAGGCTCGCCGCACGGCATGGGGCACACTGCGGCGCACGAGCGCACACAACTCTCCCGGGTTTAAGCAAAAAAAAATCTCGGCGAAATTAAGATATGCGGGTAGATTATGTGACGTCGAGCAGGGCCACATGTACCTAATCCCTGGTCTTGACAGGAACGGATGATTCGCTGCTTGATCGATACGGCGCCATCAACTTGCTCCATCTGCGTCCGGGCCGACCGGCTTAATAAGCTAACTGTGCGGCTACGGCGCTGCACACGTACGGCTGCGTCGTGGAGAAGGGACTGTGGTGGTGTGGTGGAGGCCTACCATGTCGGAAGAGACACTGTTGTTTCTTTCGCCGAAAAGGGTTTTGAGAGAAGGAAAAATGGCTGCCACCCTAGGCTAGGGCTCCAATCTATAAGAACGACCAGGTCCAACAAACTATGCAGTACTACAACTTTGGGCAAGCAAAAACAATGGTTATATAAAAATCATGGTAAATCTTGAACTGATGCATAATCTTCTGAAAGTCACGGTTAATTTGTGCCACCAATTAATCCCTTTAATCTTATGTACATTGCTTGTGCTAAGAGAGTTGTAGTGGGATGGATTTGTAGTCGGCAGATTGGTAGGGCACGGATCGAGGAGCTTCTTTCGTTGTCAGGGTCACATCGGGGAGGCAAATCCGATCGCCAGGACGAGGTCGGCGTCATGGGTGAAACGGACCGGAGCAGGAGTTTGGTGTCGAGTAGAGCTCGTTTAATTAGATGGCGGGTGCGGGTGGGTGGTGAGGGGTGGTGTCACCTGATGTGAGATCAAATCCACTGTGTGTGTGTGTGTGTGTGTGATTTCGCGTCGCGCCGATGGGGACCTGGACGGCATCGTCGCGATTAACAGTTTAACACCGCGTGGCCGAAGAATAGCCGCGGAGACCGAGCAGCGGCGCATACCGTACGTCAAGTGCTCTCTGCACTACCTGATTAGAAAATCGATTGGAGTTGCGACCAGCTAGAGCGGGTGGATATGGCTTTTTCTTTGTTAGAGTCGTGCATTTCAGATATCTTTGCCTATGTAAATCATAAAGTTTTCTGATTTCCGATGCGATGCATGGTCTAACGCCCTAACGCGAGCCCAGTAGCATGGTGTGCCGGTGCTTCTCTGCGTGGTTGAGGAGTGGCGCCTCTGTCCAAAGTGTTGAACAGCAGTCAATAGATAAAAGTTACACACGTGCCTTCCGCATAATTCAGAGCTCGGAGGAATTGCGCTATTTGAAATTATAAAACTGAAACAAAATTCTTGTTTCACTGACAAAAAGAAGTCACTATTATTTTAGTCAGGGAACATAAACCGAAGGGTAGGCTCAGCAATTGTTGGACATAGAAGAAGGCCCAGCAATTGTTTAAGAGATCAACCTCATAGCCCAACAAAAGCCCATTAGTATAAGAGTCCAGAAGCCAGCTGGTTGTTTAGAAACGTTAACCGAATGGGATTCCAAGGTCCATTTATTTTTCTTTTTCCTTTTTTAAAAGAAATAAGTCTATATTACACCCCTTAACTTTGGTGATAGTCCAAAGTTCAGGTCGGATGCTACAAAGTCGAGCATGATGCACATAGCTTCGTCTTCCTCGTTGCGCAGCGGAACAAGGCGGCTAGGGCTTGACCGGCGATGGTGCTCCTGCGGTGGAACAGAGTCGCAGACGAGGGCACGATGTGTTCTAGGTCTTGGGGATCCGTTTATGGTGGTTTGTGTCGATACAGATGACAGAGACGGCCGAAACAGGCCAAGGTCGACACGACGTCCATGGAGAGAGAAGCAGCGCCGACGGTGAAATCCGGCGACCTAGCTTTTATTGGCTAGATAATGAGCATTGCATGGATGTGGGGAACCTTATGGTGGTGGTGGATTGGGTAAGGGGCATGGCACATGGCAGTGTAGCCCGCTGTGCCCGATGCCGTCATACTCCAGTGGCTAGGTGGTCTGGGAGAAGCCGGATGGGAGTTTAGGAGGTGGTGTCGGACACGGTGACACGGAAGGACACATAGTGGCAGCGACGCATACACGTCAGCAAGGCGGATGGTGTGACGAGCTGTCGATGTTGTCCTGGTGACTATGTCGATGAAGAAGGGGCCTAACAGAATCAGAGGGCAGTGGAAATGATGGGGAGGTGCTCAATTGGGGAGAGGGCAACATGGGTGATGAATTTTGGTAGGTTTTGGTGGTGATTCAAGAAATAGGGACGCTAGCGGCTCACTAGCTTCGGAGTGGCGACAACATGTTACAACCTGGAAGGCAACGCAGAGCTGCAGGCCTGGAGATGACGGTGAACAGGATGACAAAAGGAGGAGGCGGCCAAACAGAAAGTACCCGAAGGAGGTTTGGGCGTGTTGAATCGTCATAGAATCAGATCGCACATAGAAGGAGCCCACCTGTCAGGCTTAGTGTTGGCAGGGGGGTTAAATAGCTTGAGTTGTCGTCATAGATGGGCATGGGAAAAGAAGACACAAGAGGACAGAACTCTTTCTTCCCAATCTGTATCTCTGATTCTCTGTCTAGTTCTTCTCTTGAACCCTTTTCCTCCCACCAAACTCCTGTGTGATTGATATTACTCGAGAATTGCTAAGGGGATTGTAACATTTGGTATCAGAGCTACGTTTCGAGACCCTGGAGATCCCACGCTATCAAACACGGGCGCAACTTCGATCGGAGAGGATGGATCAGCAAATGGCTGAGTTAATGAAGGCGATCCGCGCTCAAAGCGAAACTCTCCAGAAACTTCAAGAGCAGAATGAGGCGATTCAGGCCTCAATGGAGGAGATCAAACCAGCGGTGCTAGAACTCCAGAAGTGGAAACCCGAGATGGAACAAGCAGTGGAAGGGTTGCGATCTGAGGTTGGAGAATTGAAGACACAGGTAGGGCAGATTTCACGCAATCCTGTTCTTACCGTTCGACCGATGCATCTGCCTCCTATTCTTCCTACCCTGGAGATCAAGCCTGAGTCCACACCTATCTAGGACACCGGGAGGCCTGAAAAGAGGAACACTGACGCCTTGGAGATCATGCCCCTGGGCTGCTCGGTAGGCATGATGAACACAAGCACCAGGAGAGGACTGGTGGGGAAAATGTTTCTCCCACACTGTTTCTGGACACTGGTATGCATACTCGTTCTGCTTCTACTCCTTCATTGCATGATTTGGCTGTGTTTTCGGGACGACCACCAGGATCACATTATCATCACCCCGTCCTTCCTAGATTGGATTTTCCTCAATTTGATGGTGAGAATCCCAAGGCTTGGCAACTTAAATGTGAAAACTATTTCCGGATTTATTCGGTACAACCAGAACACATGATTGGTATAGCTATATGTATTTTCTGGGTAGCGCACTATTGTGGTTACAAGCATCTAGAGCATATATGCATTTTGATACTTGGAATTCTTTTGCTGAGGCTGTGTGTGTCCGTTTTGATAGAGAAGAATTTCAATAATTGATTTGGCACTTCAATCGCTTGCGTCAGACAAATTCTGTAGTTGAATATTCAGAGAAGTTCAATGAACTAATGCATAACCTGCTTGAACATCATTCATCTTGGAATCCAGTATTCTTCGTTACCCAGTTCATTGATGGTCTACGCAGTGACATTCGTGCGGCTGTTATTTTGCATCGGCCCCAAGAGTTGGACACTGCTGTTGCATTAACATGTTTGCAGGAAGAGTTGTTGGAGTCGACACGACGAGATTTTTGTCGGATGGAAGGATCTAGGGCGTGTTCCATGCTTCGCACCGCATTACCTTTACCACCACCCCCCTGGGAAGACGAACACAATCGGTGGGGCTTGAGGAGATGATCGGAAGCCAATGGAGGGAAGCAAGTCTACTCCATTCAATGAAAAATTGGTGGCCCTCCGTGCTTATCGGCGGGCGAAAGGATTATGTCATACTTGTGGTGAGCGTTGGTCTCGGGAGCATCGATGTGGTCCATCTGTGCAATTGCATGTGGTGGAAGAAGTGTGGGAGATGTTGCAACATGCCGATACAACATCGTATCATGCTGAGGAGGAGGAGCCCCAACCTGAGGCTGACCTAATGGCTATATCACAGGAAGCTTTCACTGGTACCGAATCTACAAACTCTGAAATTACAAGGTTCAGTACAAGGTCAGGCAGTGATTCTCTTAATTGATTCTGGTAGCTCCTATTGCTTCATCAGTCAGGACTTTGCCGATCGGTTAGTTGGTGCTCAGCTTTCCTCTAGACTAGTGCAAGTGCGCATTGCTAATGGGGATTTAATGCAGTGTACTCGGGAATTTCATCACTATCAATGGAGTTGTCAAGGTAGCATTTTCTATACTGATTTCAAAATTTTGCCATTGGGTTGCTATGATATCATCTTGGGCATGGACTGGTTAGAGCAGAATAGTCCTATGCATATTCATTGGCTCAAGAAGAGTGTGGTCTTTTGGAAGCAAGGGAAGAAAGTATGCTTGCAGGGTATCACTAACAAAACCTCTCAGTGTTGTCTAGTTTGGTCACCGTCATCAGAACAGATGAATTCCGCATCATCAACTGTCTTGCACCTTCTGGATGGAACTGAAGGTAATATTCCCACAACGATAATACCATTATTGAGGGAATTTGTGCATCTCTTTGAGGAACCCAGTGGCTTACCACCACGTAGGGATTTCGATCACGATATACCCTTATTGCCCGGAGCTCAACCCGTCAATCTTCGACCTTATCGTTATAACCCAGCTCAGAAAGATGAAATTGAAAAACATGTCTCGAGATGCTATCACAAGGGATTATCCAGCCTAGTGCCAGCCCGTTCTCCTCTCCAGTGTTACTCGTCCAAAAGAAGGATCATACTTGGAGATTTTGTGTGGATTATCGGTATTTGAATGCGGCCACGGTCAAGAATCGTTATCCATTGCCTATTATTGATGAGTTGCTTGATGAATTGGCTAGATCGCAATGGTTTACTAGTTTGGATCTGCGTGCGGGCTATCACTAGATTCGAATGCGACCGGTGGATGAACACAAAACGGCTTTCAAAACTCATCATGGACATTTTGAGTTCCGAGTTATGCCCTATGGATTGACAAATGCCCCAGCCACGTTCCAAGGTTTGATGAACACCATCCTATCTTCTTTACTGCGACAAGGAGTTCTTGTGTTTATCGATGATATTTTAGTATACAGTCGTTCTCTCTCTGACCATGTGGTCCTATTGAAGAAGGTTTTTGCCCTCTTGGAGAAGCATCAACTTCGCATCAAACGTTCCAAATGTGTTTTCGCTCAACAGCAATTGACTTACCTAGGACATATTATCAGCAAAGATGGAGTGGCGATTGACACTAAAAATGTTGCGGCAGTGCGCAATTGGCCAACCCCCTCGAATGTGAAGGAACTTCGGGGATTTTTGGGTTTAGCCGGTTATTACCGGAAGTTTGTGCAGCATTTCGGTTTGATTAGTAAACCATTGACAGACATGCTAAAAAAGCATGCAGTATTTGCCTGGACGGCTGACAAGGATGCAGCGTTCCAAACTCTAAAAAAGGCACTGGTAATTGCTCCGGTTTTGGCTCTTTTGGACTTTCACAAGATTTTTGAAGTCGAAACAGATGCCTCCGACAAGGGCATTGGTGCGGTCCTGATGCAAGACGGTCACCCTCTCGCATATCTCAGCAAATCATTGGGCCCTCGCGCTCAGGGATTATCCACTTATGAGAAAGAAAGCTTGGCAATTATTATGGCAGTTGATCATTGGAGGTCTTACTTGCAGCACGCAACCTTTGTGATTCGCACAGATCAGAGAAGTCTAGTCCATCTGGAAGACCAACGTTTATCTACACCCTGGCAGCAGAAGGCAATGACCAAATTATTGGGTTTGCAATATCGTCTTGTCTATAAGAAAGGGGCTGATAACAGAGCTGTCGATGCCTTGTCACGACGAATAGATACTTCACGGGGTGACTTATCAGCTATTTCTACTTGTGTGCCAACTTGGTTATCCGAAGTAGCGGAAGGATATGCCCGAGATCCACAGGCCAAGCGCCTATTATCGGAACTGAGTCTGGACGGAACATCTCATTCCAAGTTTCAGTTACGGGACGAAATACTGAGAAGGAATGGTCGCATTTGGGTAGGGGCCAATACTCCCATGCACCAGAAAATTATCAACTCTATGCATTCTAGTGCGCTGAGTGGACACTCCGGCTTTCAAGTCACATATCATCGCATTCGTAAGCTCTTTGCCTGGTCAGGGATGAAACATGATATTCAACAGTTTGTGTCCTCATGCGCCGTGTGTAAGCAAGCCAAAGTGGAGCATGTGAAGTACCCAGGGCTCTTACAGCCTTTGCCCGTCCCAGAACATGCATGGCAGATGGTCACTTTGGATTTCATCGAGGGTCTACCATGGTCCTCCTATTACAATAGCATCATGGTGGTGGTCGATAAGTTTTCCCGTTATGCTCATTTCGTGCCCCTGTCACACCCATTCACTGCATTCCAAGTAGCTCAAGCATACCTCAAGAACATCTTTAAGCTTCATGGACTGCCCCAATCCTTGGTTTCTGATCGAGATCGGATTTTCACTAGCACTTTATGGAGGGAGTTGTTCCGCTTGGCTGACACCCAATTGCGCATGAGTTCATCTTATCATCCGCAAACCGACGGTCAGACGGAGCGGGTGAATCAATGTCTGGAGACATACTGATGAGGATATGACCACTATGGATACAACCATATTTGCTATGCTTACTGTTCCAAGTATAAGAGCTCGTACGCTTCACTTAAATTATCAACGCCATGTCACTTTTGGTCCAAGACAAGCAAGCAGTTCGAGGTGGACCCGTTTTGGAATCCAGTTCGGCCTCCAGAATCAGCCTGACAACACCAACTTAAAACAGGCATAACTTTCACATACGAAGTCCGTTAGAGGTCCACGAGTACTTGATTGAAAACTTATTTCGTCCTCTTTCCAACAGATCCGGCCTCACCTTCAAATTCCTTCTGGACTGATCGCAATCATCAAAAGAAGACGTCATATCACTTGTTTGGGCCAATCTAGGCCTTGTAATCATACTGAACTTAGCCCATCTGCCGGTGGACCACCTGGGGGTGCTGTTACTGTTCACGTGAACAGTAATCTGTGAGATTAGTCCCACCCTCTTAGTTCTATTAGATGTGTGGCTCCTCATCTTCTATTTAAGGAGGTCGCACCCCCTCTAGTTTTCTTGGATTTTGTTTATGTTTAGTTTGCCTTCGTTGCAACTTGTATCTTTTGCGTGTGTCGACTAGACCATCCAATTAAGATCCTTATTCAGAATCCCAACTCAATTCAAATATTTCAATTCCTATTTGCAATTTCAGATTGCTTTATCTTGTTCTTGCGTGCTTCTGCGGTGTATGCAGGAATCGACCTTCGTGCTCAGGTCAACCGGGTATTCGTGCATGGTTGATAACGACTTGTTGAGAAGTTCAGTGATTGCATAGTTTCGGGCCTTGCGAGTTCATAGCCAGGATCGTGAGAGTTGAGCGACTACTACCGAACTTATCGTTCTCATCAAAGATCGGGCCAACAATCGGACCTTCGGTTCATCAAGTGGTATCGAGCTTGATTGATCGGTGAGAATTTCCGCTTTCTAGTAGTATATTCATTTTCATACCTAGAGTCCGAAAATTGCCCAAAAAATTATTGCATCTATCATCCCTGTCCGAACCCCTTTGAGCCATTGCAATTTTCTTTTCGGTATTTTGCTTGTTGAATCATTGGTTGCATCGTCGTGTCTAGTTGCTGATCTTTAGCTCTAGTTATTGTCTAGTTGGTCATGGTATAGATTGCTTCTTGTGTTTTCCTTCGCGTTGCTTGATCGTTCGTTTAGGGTCTTAGGTTTTACATCTAAAACAGAAAATTCGTGGGTTAGAACTATTCTAATCCGCACCAAAAACTAGAAAATCCTTACTGTTGTTCATCTGGAAAAAAAAAAGAGGGTTGCTGTAATCTTTTGGGAGAATTGATGTTATTTATGACTTACGACAAACCTTAGGGCCGACCAAATATTAGAAGGAAAAAAGAGGCAGCCGCATAGAACAAAAGCCTCGGTAAAAAAAGAGAAAAAAAGAAAAGAAAAGTGCATGAAAATTGGTGGAGACCTTCTACATATAACCAAAAGCTTCCACAAAAAATTTCAGCAAGTTTGGCCCACAGGTTTGAAAGATATAGCAGTTTCAAATTTAAACCCGAGACGGATTCGAGTCCGAGTAGAATTCCGTATCCGAGACACCTTCAGTAAAACAGGCATAACTTTTGCATACGGTGTCTGTTTTTAACGTTCTTGTGCTCGTTTTGAAGATAATGATGAGGCGCATCTTTTCTACCTAAGCCACTAGTCTCCCTACAGGTGCCCCAAAATCGGCCATCTTCGGTCCCGAATTCGCGTCGCAAGTTTTTCGGTTTCTGTTTTTGCCGTTTCTTTCGATCTTCCTTTCGGAATTTGGAGTTCACCTCAACTGCAAAGTTGTATATCTCGTCGAAACCTTTCAAACAAGCATATATAAGCCATATAAAACTTTGCTTTGTTTATCGTTTGAAACTAGCTGTTGTTTCTGCTCAATCTAGAGGGCTATTCGTGTGCACCCATATCGCTGTTTTTGTGCTCTACATCGCGCGAACAATCTTGTGCTCTAAGAAAGAAGTTTGAGTAGTTGGCTAGCGTCTCTCCTAGCACTTGTTGTGAGGCCTTCCCTTGCTTGGATCAAGTCACATTGATCGTTGCGTGTGCGTACATACACTTCTTTGCATAGGGCTTTGATTAGCTAGCTTTGATTAGGCTAGGATCAGCAACATTGGCTAGTACTTTGAACAATCTTTCAACTTGTATTAACTGTTTTGATTATTGCTGATCCTTGCTACCATATTGAAGCCTTCCAAGCTCCACTTCCTACTAACTCAGCAGGTGTCGTTCCTCGCAATCGTTGGGTTGATTGCAAGTGAGAGTATCACGAACCAGCCACCGGTTGTACCACTTCCTTGTTGCATTGGTAAGAACTGGGTATAAGCTTGAGTGTGAGTGACTTGGTTAAGCCTCCAGAACCTAGTAGTTGATAGGGACATATATTTGTGATTTGTTTCCTTGTTTTCTACTAACTATGGCGAGTTCACGGAATGATTGCAAGATATATCCACCTCTTCTTGAATCGTTGGACGGGAGTGCAAGATAGTGAACGAGGAAGATGCACACTTGAGACAAGTTTTTTCACCACGGGAGGTATATGATAGTGATAGTATGTCTCATAAAATTAACTTCACGGTACCCTCGTTTGCTGGGAATTATGATCCTGATGCTTATCTCATATGGGAATTAGATGTACAACAATTATTTGCATGCCATGAATTTTCTGATCATCTAAAAGTTAGGGCTGTTACCCGTGAGTTTTATGATTTTGCATCTATTTGGTGGAGTGAATATTGTCGTACTAATCAGAACATACCTAGAACATGGAATGATTTGAAGAGAGCAATGAGACATAGATTTATACCTTCATATTATTCTCGGGAATTGCTTAATAAATTGCAACGCTTAAGACAAGGTAGTAGTTCTGTAGAGGATTATTATCAAGATTTGCAAACTGCTTTGTCTCGTTGTGGTTTAGAAGAAACTGAAGATACAAAGATAACTAGATTTCTAGGAGGATTAAACCATCAAATTCGGAATAAACTTGTTTATAAACCTCCCACTGTCACTCGTTTGTTTCGTCTTGCTTGCCAAGTTGAAAAAGAAGTACAGGGACGACAATCCAAGACCGTTCGTGCTCTTTCGTCTACTTCCACTACACCTTCACGTGTACATGAAACAAATAAGCGCACGGTACAAACCTCTACATCAAGATCATCTTCGGTTGCTTCTCCTGCTGCTGCATCTACCATGATGACCGTCCCTACTGCTATGGGCGTTACTCTGTCTCGTTGTCTTGTACCCATGGCTCACTCATTGTTAATTGAGCTGGAGCAAGAAGAGGAAGGAAAAGCTTTTAACTACTCACCAATTTCAGTATCAACATCATCTGAGGCGATCCTACAAGGTAATACCAAAGGTACTGATTTGAACACTCAACCTAAGAACAATAACCATGATTTCATGCCTAGTATCATTGAGCAAAGGGAAAACCAGATTGTAATAGAAACCACTGCATCACATGAGGTGGATGAATCTAGTGCTGAGAAGGTAGAAATTAATTTCCTAGCTACAGAATCTGATATTATGGAGAATTTGCATGAATCCTGTGATAATTTGATTGATTTGCCAACAGAGTTGAGTGCACCATGTGCTGAAATAATTAAATTGCATGCTGTTTTGAATGAGTCATGTGATGATTTAATCACATACAATGATCATGTGGAATTGGTTAGACATAAAGACGTTTTGACTAGAATTTCTCCTACTCACTCTTTATGTTATATTATGTTGGATCCACCTGTGAAATTGTCACATGCTATGGAGAAAGTTTCTGAAATCGCATGTTCAAAATGCTTGTCTAGTGCCTACACCCCTGGGTATAAGTTTAATATGATTGGAGATTATGGTGTAGACAATCAATTTCTTGTTTATTGAATATGCATAACTTGTGATTACATGGATGAATTGAAGCTTGCTGTTTTGAATAACAATTATTATGTGCAGAATCTTGTTCATTATGAGAGAAAATTAAAATTTAGTATTCATTCAATGCCCATGTGTTTATCTCTTGTTGCACCATCTAGTGTGGACAATCTGCATCAAGATGTTGAAGTATGGAAGAATTTACACATCCTTTCACCCTTGCTAGATGAATTTGCTATTGCTCCATTGAAATCTAATAATATGGATGAACTTTGTTTGATTCCAAAAGTTGTAGATTTGCCCATATGTGCTACCACTGCAAGTTTACAACTTCAGAGAGTTGAATTGCATAAATACTTCACTTATATTTGCAAAACTAGTTGCAATAATTGCTATGTGAGAAATTTTGTTTTGCTCATTAACATATATGATTATTCTTGGGGTAATAATACAATGATATTTTATGATCACTGCTGTCGTCTAACATTAATTGTGCAACAACGAAGAACCGTTAAAACAGATGACATATACATATACCATGCATACACTTTGGCTTCTTTGTTACCCTATTTTCAGCTTATCAAAAGCCGAGGACGGCTTTGTTTTCAAAAAAGGGAGGATGATGATGACATGGCCTCTATGGATACAACCATATTTGCTATGCTTACTGTTCCAAGTATAAGAGCTCATACGCTTCACTTAAATTATCAGTGCCATGTCACTTTTGGTCCAAGATAAGCAAGCAGTTCGAGGTGGACCTGTTGTGGAATCCAGTTCGGTCTCCAGAATCAGCCTGACAACACCAACTTAAAACAGTCATAACTTTCACATACGGAGTCCGTTGGAGGTCCACGAGTACTTGATTGAAAGCTTATTTCGTCCTCTTTCCAACGGATCCGGCCTGAGCTTCAAATTCCTTCTGGACTGGTCGCAATCATCAAAAAAAGACGTCATATCACTTGTTTGGGCCAATCTGGGCCTTGTAATCATATCGAACTTGGCCCATCTGCCGGTGGACCACCTGGGGGTGCTGTTACTGTTCACATGAACAGTAATCTGTGAGATTAGTCCCACCCCCTTTAGTTCTATTAGATGTGTGGCTCCTCATCTCCTATTTAAGGAGGTCGCACTCCCTCTAATTTTCTTGGATTTTGTTTATGTTTAGTTTGCCTTCGTTGCAACTTGTATCTTTTGCGTGTGTCGACTAGACCATCCAATTAAGATCCTTATTCAGAATCCCAACTCAATTCAAATATTTCAATTCCTATTTGCAATTTCAGATTGCTTTATCTTGTTCTTGCGTGCTTCTTCGGTGTATGCAGGAATCGACCTTCATGGTCAGGTCAACCGGGTATTCGTGCACGGTTGATAACGACTTGTCGAGCAGTTCAGCGATTGCGTGGTTTTGGGCCTTGCGAGTTCGTAGCCAGGATCGTGAGAGTTGAGCGACTACTACCGAACTTATCGTTCTCATCGAAAGATCGGGCCAACAATCGGACCTTCGGGTTCATCACATACCTTCGTTGTTTTGTCCACTCTTGCCCAAGCAAATGGTCTGATTGGATATCCTTGGCCGAATTCTGGTATAACACGTCTTATCACTCGACGTTGGGCAAATCCCCTTTTGAGGTATTATATGGTCATAGCCCACGGCACTTTGGCTTAGTGGATTCTTCTTCATGTGCTTCCTCTGAATTGTCGACTTGGCTTAAAGACCGGGAGTTGATGACCAGCCTCCTGTGTCAACACATACACCGAGCGCAACAACGTATGAAATGGCAAACTTATACTAAGTGCTCTTAAAGGAAGTTTGCAGCTGGAGATTGGGTTTATCTGAAATTACAACCATATGTGCAATCGTCGGTGGCAAACCGGGCTAATCACAAACTTGCTTTTCGCTATTTTGGTCCTTTTCAGGTGGATAATGTGGTGGGTGCTGTGGCGTACAAATTACTTCTACTGGCCTCTTGCAATATTCACCCAGTCGTCCATGTGTCTTTGCTGAAGAAGTCTCTTGCGCCTAATGAAGTGGTACAACCAGCAGTCCCTGATCCGAAGAGCACCAGAGTACCAGAACAGGTTCTGGGACAACGATTGCATCGCTCTAGATCTTCTTCCAATACTCAGTTGCATGTCCAGTTGTCAGGCGAATCGCCTGAGACGGCGACGTGGGAAGACTTCACCGAGCTGACCTCTCGTTTCCCAAACATGACGGCTTGGGGACAAGCCGGATCTGAAGATGGGGATGTTACAACCTGGAAGGCAACACAGAGCTGCAGGCCTGGAGATGATGGTGAACAGGGCGACAAAAGGAGGAGGTGGCCAAACAGAAAGTACCCGAAGGAGGTTTGGGCGTGTTGAATCGTCATAGAATCGGATCGCACATAGAAGGAGCCCACCTGTCAGGCTTAGTGTTGGCAGGGGGGTTAAATAGCCTGAGCTGTCGTCATAGATGGGCATGGAAAAAGAAGACACAAGAGGACAGAACTCTTTCTTCCCATCCTGTATCTCTGATTCCCTGTCTAGTTCTTCTCCTGAACCCTTTTCCTCCCACCAAACTCCTGTGTGATTGATATTACTCCAGAATTGCTAAGGGGATCGTAACACAACACTAGCATATTCCCGACGGAGAGGAGGTGAGTTCGCACTGCTATAGTTCCTTGATTTGGCTTGCGCAGGACGACAGCCAAGGACACAGAGAGTGCATGAGGCATGGAGGGGGAAGGATACGACGATCGCGGCTCACAGGCAGACGCGGCGTGCAGGCAAAGGCGAAAAACATCGCGGCTCACAGGCAGACGCGGCGTGCAGGCAAAGGCGGAAAACGGAAAGGTCTCATTCAGTGTGCACTACAAAGAGCATTCCCTAAAATTCATTAAATTCAATATATTAATTTGTGTCAGATCTGGGATTTAACCGGGTGGTTTCGGCTCTGGGGGTGGGGGTTGACCTAGTAATGATAGTTCGGGGGTGTAAACAAAGCGGTATTGGAGTTCAAGGGTTTTTTTGGACTTTTGTCAAAGTTTAAAGGTATAATATGAACTTATTTCTTTTAAAACCCTATTCATTAAGTAGGAAATGAGGTTTAACAAAAGTAACAAAATAATTTTACAGAGTTATGATCGCTATACATCAAGCTGTCGGTAGAAGTAACCGGACCACCTCGACAGGAACTAAACAAGTCCTAATGCTCCGTGCCTATTGCCGACATCCTTTGTAATGAGATTGAAAATATTCTACACCAGCTGGTAGTAATTGTGGAAAATTCTCATGTTCCTCTCCTTCCATATATTCCAAAAGGCGTATATTAAGATTCCGTCAACTTCCTTCTTCATTTGTTTTGGTATTCTTCTGCGGATACGCACCCACCATTCAAGAGTACCTGGCTGTTGTGTTGCTGATTGCATTGTGATTTGTGGAAGTCTCACACAGTTAGCTACTTTTGCCCAAACCTACGTAGAAAAGGGGCAACGCAGAATCAGATGATATGCCGTTTCAAGCTCACTGCCACAAAGGGGGCAAATGTTACTGTGTGGCCATCCTCTTATCACCTATTTGTCTGTTGTTAGGATCTTGTCTTGAACTAAAAGCCATGCGAAGAATCTGCACCTGTTCTCAGTGTTTGCTTTCCAAATAATGTTATAGTTGGTTGCAGCATAAGAACCTTGGAATTGTATTTCATATGCCGTCTTTGTTGAGTAGTCACCATGTGCCGTCCGCTACCAAATAATTTCGTCTTGGGCATTATGGTTTAATGTTGGTCTGGCCGATGGCCTGCCAAAGCTTGATGAATTGGTCGAGTTGAGTTTCATTGGTGATTCTTCGCAGCGGTTTAAGCCAATTCCTGTTGGTGAGCTCTGCCCGGTCTGTCATGTTTCTTCTCTCACTAGCTTGGAACAGTTTGGTGATATCTCCTTTGGACGTCCAAAACCTCGTCTTGGACCGTCCCCTATCGCGATTTCGGTGCTTGCATCGAACAACAGGCGATCCGTATCATCACAGAGTACTTCCATTCCCACCCATGACCTGTTTGGTTCTTTCCACCCATGACCAAAGCCATCGTGTACGATTCGTACACGACCGAACTTGGTTAGATCCTTTATACCAAGACCGCCCAACCGTTTTTGTCTACAAACTCTTCTCCAATTCGCCAAACAATGGCCTCCATGGCAATCTTAGTCGCCTTTCCAAAGAAGCTTCTGCGGATCATGTCCATCTTCTTTACTGCCCACTTGCGTCCATTTCTTTTTTTCACTAGGCCCAATGCCCAGTTCTCTCTTTGTTCTTTTTTGCACACATTTTTACAGATCATCCTCGCTCTTTCTACACTACACGTCTACACATTTGTCACAGTCGTCAACCTTCATGTATTCCATTGGGATTCCAACTTCCATATGCTATTTTCCATATGCATCTACTGAAACGCTATTTTCTGCATCATTCGTATTCTGTTGGGTCATTTTTTCGGTGACAGAATCAATCTTACAATCTACTTTATTAAATTGAGTACAAACAACGATGTATCAGTGCCACATCACCACATTTTCTCCTTATCATCTAATCTCCATCCAATAGACAGAAATGCACCTAGAAAAGGCAGCAATGCACAATAAAAAAGCCTCAATACTTACAATATATGATGCATATATAATATTTACTCCTAACAATTTTTTCACAATCAAAGCTTTTTTCCTCTTCTAATTTCTCAAGTCAATGCATTCTTAAAATTTCCTCAGCAAAACACTAGCTCCTATTGGTCTAGTTTTTTTCGTAGTGTCTGGTTCAGAACTCTAAAGTCCCGATATTTTTATTTAAGCATGCAGCAGTTCGGAATTTCGGATGTAGAATCGCAAGACTGGATTTTCTAGTTGTAAGCAGGACACTTCAATTTTGAAGCACCTCGTTCATCTTGTTAAGAAATCGGGTCTAGGCCGGCAGAACTGGCCCAAGGTTGGCTCCTCATTCTTAACCCTAGCAGGGTCGTAGTCTATAAATAGGGGGTACTAGTCATTATAAAGGTTGATCGCTTGATGAAGGAATAAAGAGAAGCAAGAAATCCCCCTACATCTCTGTGTTCAATCTCTTATTCTGTTCTTCTAATTCATGTATTGTTCTTACGATTCTAAGTTTGTCTACGAGGTAATCGCTCAGACTGGACTCGCCAGCGACGGTTCCTCAACACGTTATCAGCACGATCGACTCTCCTCGCATCGAAAAGGTAACCGTCGATGAATGACACTCGTAAATTGAATCGTACTTTCTAGATCGCTTTAAATTCTGCAATTTGCTTTCTAGATTGGTTTCCTACGGTGCAAATCCGCTCTAATCTACCGCGAGCAGACTTGAAGTCGCCGGCCAAGCCGATCGGTAGGTTGCATGAAAGAGTAGATGATGATTGCACTGTAGCTTGTAGATGCAATAGCACGAAAAGCACCATGTGCATGGCACCGCCTGCAAGCGGCTGTCACCACCTCGCGATACGTTACCGATCGGCTAGTCCGCGATCACGCATCGCCACGGAGGCAACGACAGAACCACGCCGCTAGCATGCGGTAAGCATGCACACGTTGACCTGAAGCCGCACCACAGATGCAGTCCCGCATTACATTACATTGCATCGCATCACATCTGCATGTATAAACGATGTCGCATAAAAAATCGCGGCCGGCCGCCGCATGGCCTCTCGCCGCGCGCGGGCACAGCGCGCCGCCGCCGTGCCCGTAGCCACAGCTGGAGCCGCGCGGCTTGGAGCCTCCGCTTGACCGCCGCTCGTGTGCGGCTCCGCCACCGCCGCTTGAAGCGGTCGCCGCACTTCGGGTCGCCGTCGCGTGGAATAGCTGCCGCCTCGGGTTCAGGCCACCACTGCCGCCGCTTGAAGAGGCCGCGGAGCCTTGGGTCGGCTGCCGCACCTTGCCACCGGCAGCGGCACCGTTGGTCTCGCATCGCCCGCAGCGGCTCCGCCGACCCCGCGCACCTCGCCTGCGCGCGTGCGCGCGCGCCGCCGCCGACCTCTCGCCGCCCGCGCACGGTCTGCGCGCGCCGCCTCGCCGCCTCGAAGGTGTCGTGCGCTCCTCCGGCCCCGGGCTCCGCGCTAGTGTCGCCGCCGCCGCCTCGCGATTGGCGGAATCGCCGCGCCGCTCCTTCCCCGCCGCGTCGCCCGCTCGCGTCGCCGGCTCGATCCGCATCCGCACGGCACCACCTCCCGCCCGCCCTCGGTCGCGCGTGGCGCCATCGCCCTCGCCGCCGCCACGGCGTGCCTCGCCTGCACGCGCCGGCCGCCAAAGCGGCGGTGCCACCGCCACTTGAAGCACGGGGGTAGGGGAAACCCTACCCCGCCCTTTTGACCCGGGAGCGCTGGGCCATGTGGGCTGAAAGGAGAAGCGGTCGGCCCTTTAATCGGGTCAAAAATTGGGCCCGGTCGAAAGAAAGGAAAAAAGACCGGCCGGTGGAAGAGAAAAGAAAAGGGGGGTATGGTGGAAAAGTTCTGATTTTTTTGCGAAAAACCCCTCGAAGCTTCTGGAAATTACACAACAAATTTCTCTGAACTTAAATTTTGCGTTTTAACCCCTCTGAATTGCATATTTCGCCGAAAAGTCACTTTTTCAGCAAAAAATGACCTCGGGAAGTCACTTATTATTATTTCTATGCAATTTATTTATTGGATTTACTGTTTTGATTATCTGTAATTGTTTATATTACTTTTAATCACCAAAAATAGCAGTGAATCATGAAAATGCATAGAAAAATACGGGATCACGAACCGGAATTTCGAATATCATTATGAGAATTTTGCAACCATTTTTATTACCTGCGGTAATCTTATGAATTCTTTGCATGAATATGAAAATGACTCGCATCACGAACTAGGAGTTCGAAGAACTGACCCAGCATGACCAGAATTTGTGCAGAATTTGCACAAGTCTTCAATTCTGTGATAATATATTCACGGATGAGCAGAAGATTGAGAAGACCCTCGCTACCTTTCACCCGAATGCGGTACAATCCGCACGCAACTATCGTCAAGACGACTACATGGAGTATGCTGAATTAATTGACATTATGCAAGTTGCGGAAGCTCAAGATGATGTTCTAAGAAAGAACTACATCTCGCAACCACCTAGTAGCAATGTTGGCCATGAAGCCACTGTTAGCAGCTACAAGGTGATGAAACCTCTCACGAAAGGGAGGAGCAAGAAGGGTAAGGTCGTGGGTCGCACGTTATTGATGCTTTTCAGTCTAAGAAAAAGGGCAAATGACAGCATGTGGCATACCTTGCCATTGCAGGCATAGAGGATTCACATCCATTAGTTGCACTTATGGATGTGGACAACCCAGTAGCAGCCCCCACCACCCCCTCCTTTGGACATTGCTACGCCCGCAGTCGTAGTTACCCAAGAGGAGAAGATCACCATGGAGCAGATTGAGGCAGAAGTTCCTGAATACTTCGCCGATTCGATCTAGTGCACGCATTGCACTTGGATCTTTTATGGAAACTTGCAGTTCGTAATTGAAGCAGAACTTTGAATTATTGAATAATGGTTGCAAGCTCTAGGGGGGCAAAGCATTAAATTGTTATGATGAGTCCTGCAAGACTTTTTCCCGTATTTATAATAGCAAGTTATGTTCTGATATCTGAAGTATTTTATTTATGTGTTGCTTGCTTTCTGCTACATATTAATAAAGTACATTATATTAGAACACGTGTGGCACCCTATGGAGGAAGACTCGCTAGCGTGCAATGCACAACGAATACCATCCGAGAAAACAGAAATTTTTGATCAATCAAGGCAAGAATCTTTGGTAGTCTTACGACAATCGCAGGCAGCGATACTTGTATAATAGGCTCAGGAAGGGCCATAATGGGCGCAACTTTGGTCATTGAAGAAGACTAATTGTACCCAAAATCGACTAGACCTCTCAAGGATATTCGCACTAACGGTTTCCACGCAGAGACTAAAGAAGAGTATGGTACAGAATACCTGCTCATTACAAAACGTGAAGAAAATGTAACAATGGCATTAGAATGCCTTCCTTCATATGAAACTGGGCTATACTACACTAATATTAAGGCACTTGCAGCCTATACTACCCTAGAAATCGAATTTAGAAGCTCTGTACTTTTCTATCTCTGGCATGATAGATTATGCCGCCTAGGTCTTAGGATGATGAGAGATATAATTAACAATTCCCAAGGACATAATATGAATGTAAAGAATTTCCTGAATCAGGAAGATTTTGTGTGCCCCGCATGTGCCACCGGGAAATTAATTACTAGACCTTTCGCTCTGAAAACGAAGGATGAAGTCCCTATATTCTTGGACCGTATCCAAGGAGACCTTTTGCGGTCCTATACAGCCCCTGTAAGGGCCATTAAGGTATTTTATGATGCTCATCGATGCTTCCTCGGAATGATCGCACGTATATTTATTGTCTATGAGAAACCACGCTTTTGAAAAAGCTAAATCTCGTAGATAATTAACAGTTGAAAAATAATTTTCCTGATCATCACGTGAAGTCCACCTGAATGGACAACACCGAGGAATGTACTCCAAAAGCATTTGATGATTATTGCATGAAAATGGGAATTAAAGTTGAGCATTTTGTACCGCATGTCCGCACCCAGAATGGACTAGCAGAACTTTGAAGAATTGTAATTTACCAACTACATGTTGGGGACATGCAGTCCTGCTCGCAGAAGCTCTCATCAATTTTAGACCATCGGCCTATAACATCCATCCACCTATGCAACTAGCGTAAGGGTCAGCACAAAACTTCTCATCTTCGCAGGTTTGGTTGCGAAGTTTATGTACCTATACCACCACCGAAGCGGACTGCAATGGGCCTTCTCCGAAAGTCTGGGATATACGTTGATTATGAAACATCATCCATAATCAAGTATTTAAACCCTATGACTGGAGATTTGCATAATGCCCAATTCGCTGATAGTATATTAGATGAGATAAATTTTCCATCATTAGGGGGAGGAAATCAACCCTTGATGAAAATATCGAGAAATAACATGGCAAACCACAGGAAGTCCAGAAGACAATTGAAGTCTAAAAGACAAGAGAAGTCCCGAAGACAATTGAAATCCAGAAGATAATTGAAATCTATGCATATGACCCGCGCACTAGTAAAGCAAATAAAGAAGTCTAGAAGATAATTGAAGTCTAGAAGACAATTGAAGTCCAGAAGATAATTGATTTGCAAATATTAGCGAATCAACTGCCAGACCACTTTAGTGATTTGAAGAGCGTGACCAAGTAGCATTTTCCTGCAAGCAATGCACTGGAGAGGGTTGAAATACCAATGAAGGTATCCTTAATCCCGTCCAGAGGCTTCAGAATAAAAGGACGAGAACTCCGGTCACTCGAATCCAAAGTAACCGGGGACACCTGATGAAAAAGGATAAGAAAGACTTGACACAGCCGATCATCGAAGTTCCCCAGAACCAGAAGGGAGGCAAGTTGAGACCTGGCATCGGTATGGAACCTTCAGAAAAGGCATATCATACTTGAACATCCCCATGAAGGGAGACATCAGCATGGATGTGTGCGCACACATCAGAGCTGAAAAACTAAAGGGACTTGCCTTGCAATTGGAGCAGCGGTGAGCAAGTAGAAGCATTAGAAGAATCGCCCCTTGAAGAAATAGCTATAAACTTTACGACCTCGGGAGAATCTTTGAATATGACAGCAGCCAATGTCGATATTTACTTTGCAAAGATACTTGCCACAATCATCAATCTTGATCTAGAGCTTGCATCGCTCGCTGAATAAAAGAAAAGATCATATTGGAAGAAGGCAATAGAAACGAATTATTCTCTTTGAATAAGAGAAAGGCGCTTGAGCCTATAAGCCGCACGCCTCCCCTTGTGCACCTCGTAGGGTATAAGTGGGTATTTTGTTCGAAAGAGAAATGAAAAGAAGCAAGGATCGTTGCACAAGGTTTCACCGAACGTCCAGGAGATGATTATGAAGAAACCTATTCTCCGATCATGAGCGGAACTCCCTTTAGATATTTATCTCAATGGCAGTGAACTTGAGTTAGAAGTGAAATTGATGGATGGGGTACCAGCATACCTTTATGAAATATTGGATTCAGACATTTATATGAAGATACCTCAATGTATCCCTGTCCCGAACCAAAACAAAGCAAATAGAAATATGTACAGTGTGAAACTCAGGAAGTCACTGTACGAACTTAAGCAATCAGGCAGAATGTGGTATAATCGCTTGAAGAGACTTTCTATGCAAGAAAGGCTACACGAACAATGAGGATAATCTCTGTGTATTTATACAATGATCCCAGAATGGTTTTTGTATAATCTCAGAGTATGGAGATGATCTGAATATCATCGGAACCCTGAAGGATATTAAGAAAGCAAGCTCTTACCTGGAGTCAGAATTCGAAATAAAATGTTTGGGTTGCAGCTTGAGCGTGCCCCTGAAGGGATATTAGTGCATCAGTCAGCCTACACTCAGAAGGTATTAGAAAGGTTCGACTTTGAAAAAGCATACCCTTTGAAAGTGCCAATATCAGGAGATCTTTGCAGCAAGACAAAGACTCGTACAGACCTAAAGAAGAGGGGGAGGAAGTCCTGAGACCGGAATCCTCATACTTGAGTACAATAGGAGCACTCATATATTTATCAAACTATACTAAAACGGACATTGCATTTGCAGTGAACCTACTAGCAAGGTATAGTGCAGAACCTACTAAAGGCATTGGCAGGGAATGAAGGACATCTTCCGATACCTCCAAGGAAGCAAAGAACTTGGTCTCTTCTACAGAAAGAACTAAGACCTAACTATGAATGACAATGCATATGACGGGTACTTGTAGGATCCGCATACAACCAAATTGCAAACATGCTATGTATTCCTATGTGGATTGAATATCGCACAAACCCCCACTATTATCTATAAAGATAATGCAGCATGTGTTGCACAAGTGAAGATGGGTTATATGAAGAGTCCCCTCACAAAGCATATCAACCCTAAGTCCTTCTATGCTCATGAATTGCGAAAGATGGACGAAATCAAGGTACTGCATACTAAGTCATGCGAAAATCTTGCAGATTTATTCACTAAGTTACTTCTAGCATCCAACTTTGAAAGATGCATACGAGGAATTGGAATGATGAGACTTAGAGAAATGCAGAATTCAGAGGGAAAACCTTCACAAACTCATTATTAAAGCTTGATCATGAAGATCGAGTACCCAAAGAATAAATCCTAGAGATTAAATGAAATTGGGTGGATTGTACTCTTTTTCCCTTGATGAGTTTTCCTGAAGTTTCTTGGTTAAGGTTTTTAACAAGGCAATTCGTGCAACATAGCAGAACGTGTTTCATGTACTCTTTCTTCAAATTTTTTCCACTGGGTTTTTATGGAGTTTTGACGAGACATGGACATGAAGGATGAGTGCCCAAGGGGGAGTGTTAAGAAACCGGGCCTAGGTTGGTAGACCTGGCCCAAGGTGTGCTCCTCATCCCTAACCCTAGCAGGATCGTAGACTATAAATAGGGGGTACTAGTCATTGTAAATGTTGATCGCTTAATGAAGGAATAAAGAGAAGCAAGAAGTTCCCCTACATCTCTGTGTTCAATCTCTTATTCTGTTCTTGTGATTCATGCATTGTTCTTACGATTCTAAGTTTGTCTACGAGGTAATCGCTCAGACTAGACTCCCCAACGACGGTTCCTCAACACATCTAACCGGACGCAACTAACTCGGAGCATTCTTGCAACTCGTTCATCTAACCGGACACAACTAACTAAGAGCATTCGCACCATTTGCACGTCATCATTTTATAGCGTTCCGAGAGTCCCAAACCCTTCGAAGCCTTCCGCGACCAATAGTTGCACAAACAACGCCATACTTTGTGCTCGAGTGCAACGTGCAACCTCTGGGCCATTTGGCCCATCACACGCAAAACTATATGCTTGAATGATGTAAATACCTTTTTGTTCTATTCATTTTCAACCTTACGAAACTAGCCATTGAGAAAGATGACTTATGTGAGGATAAAACATTCCTATACTAATCATACTCGGATAATCATTTATACTTCCTTTGGAGGAGAACATGTGGTAGACTATATAAAGATATGAGGTGCCGATAACAAACCCAGCCCAAGTAATCAAATAATAGGCAACGTCATCCAAAGCAATTGGACGCACACGAAAAAAAATTAAAGAATAAGTTACTCTTTAACACTAGATTGTTGTACAATATTGTTGTGGGAGTGGCCCCCACCGGGCCCCTCTTCACCCTTGGGAACTGATAAGGATTAAAATCTCTATGTATTATCTTTAATACATAATAAAGAACCATACGTCTTCATGGTTGTAACCCCTAAGATTCACGACCTCACTAGTCGTAAGGATTTCAAAGGTTACACAATGGATACCCTGGTCGGACAAGGTCCTGTGCCTAGCCTCCGACCAGTTAACTGCTCGTAAAAGGTATGAACTGATATTCATTTCGTAAGATCGATGTCTCGATCGTCGACAGCTGGCGCCGACCGTGGGGATCAAGGCGCGGATTTCTGGAAGAAGTTCTTTGCTCACCAAGTACTTGTCCATTTCTCACTTGTAATCGCTCATGCGGTTATGGCAGGAAGTTGGAACGAGGAAAACTAGTTCGACCTGGCGGACTACTCCAACCTCGACATGGACGCGTGCATCTGCACCATGCAAGAAAACAGAGTCTCATCAACATCCTCCTCCTCCGCCGGTTCGCCCATCGCAGATATCAGCGAAATCGACCGGATGGATGAGGATACACCGCTATGACCAGTGGTGGTTTCAGAGGAAGTGCTTCCGACCAGTTCGGAACACTCAAAGACCTCTGCAAGCCCGATCTTTTCGATCAGCAAAAAAGGTGACAAAAATTGAACACCGCAACTCGAGGATCAATGTACCCTTGATGCGATCATAGTTGACATGTACTCACCGACGGCTTCTGGCAATTCCAAGAGCCAACCAACATCTGGGGACGATGTCGATGAAACCCCCACTGGTCATAGACCAAGTGGGGATGATAGGGCTCAGTATACGATCGGCAATCCACCGGATCAGGCAGAGACCATTACAAAAACCTCAGGAAGTGCTGATTACCGACCATTCTCCACCATTAAAACTTCTCGCAGAAGCGCTGAAAGGCTCTCCATCGATTACGACGGAAGCTCAACGGAAGATCACTGCTGGAGGCACGAGGTCAATGCGATCGGAGATACAGATCAAAATGCCGTGTACAGTCCTCTATACGTTGCCTCGTCACCACATAATGATGGAGATGGTGCGAGTGGTCAGTCACCAAATGCCAGAGGTAACAGAACTGATGGACATCCATCAGTTAATTCGCCTAGTTCTGCCCCAACCCATGTAAGGGACCAGGCAAGACCAACTAGGAGGTCGGGGGGAAGTTCGGGCCATCAGACACCTTCTTCTGGCAGAAATCCTCTGAGACCTTCGGTAATGGTACAAAACCTACAACGAGTTTGAGATATTTTAAATACTTTTGACCCTGTTTTAGCAGAGACTCCGGGTTTTGTCCAACTTGTAGGTTAGGTATCAGAAATTATCCAACAGACTATGCAGTGCACAGAAGCATATCGGGAACAAAGGCATTCGTAAAGTCAGACCATGACTTCATCCCACCATTCCTCCCGCAGCAGAGGCCAGCATGGTCGTGTTGAAGACCAGTTGATACCAAGACCACCTCGACGATTCCGACTAAGAAGTCATGAGGGGAGAAGGCTATTTCAAGAAACCTCACCTTCACTTCGTTGAGAGGAGCAATCGCTTAGACATGATAATCTTCGACATCATCTAAATCAAGCAAGCGGTCAAAGGTGTCCTATCAACGTCCACGTCCGAATTGGAACACCAGAGCACCAGCAATCAATTTAAGAAACCGGTCTCTGACCGATTATAATCCAGCACCTTTCCAAAGAAGGCGCCATGAAACTATCACAGGTTGTCAAGCCTTCTCCGTAGGGCTCTAGGCTGTGCGTTGGCCAAATAGGTTCCAACCGACTAATTTGAATAAGTTCAATGGGACTCAAAATATTTTAGAATTTCACCAGATATACACCACCGTCATCAGAGCCGCTGCTGCTGATGAAAATGTTATGGCTAACTATCTTCCCACGGTATTAGAAGGATCAGCCGGTCGGGATTACTCAACCAGCCGGTCGGATCAGTGTATACTTGGGAGCAACATTGCGACCTTCTGATTGTAAATTTCCAGGGTACGTACGACCGCCTTGGGAAGGAGGACGATCTCCACCAAATTAGGCAAAAAACCAATGAGACTCTCCAGCAGTATATCAAAAGATTTAACCAGGTTCGTAATTCAATACCAGAAGTTGCAGAATCTTTTGTCATTCAAGCCTTCAAAGCAGGACTAAGAAATCGTACGTTTACGGAGGATTTAGCAATACATCCTCCACAAACAACCATCGAGCTCTTCGATATAGCCGTCAAGTACGCAACCGCCAGCGAAGCGGTTGAGTAGAACGAGGCCATTGATCGAAAAAATAAAATCCCTCAACCTGGCATAGATAAGACAGAAAAGAAGCAAAGGAAGGCTCTCAAGAAAAAGAGACACCGCAAACCCGACGATAAGGAGGTTCTTGTGGTTCCTGAAAAATTCACCAAGGGAAAGAAAGATTATGCTGGTCGTGGCAAGGTAAAGGTCCTGACCAATGAATACAAGAAAAACAAGAAGTGGTGTCCACTTCACCAGCAAGCAGGACATGATTTGCGCAACTGCCTTGCCTGGCAAAAGAAGCTGAAAGATTATTATGTAGGTAAAGGTTCACTCCCCTCGATACAGGAACTCAGAGAGACAAGCTCCAAGAAGGACAAAGACGGTGACGAAGAAATGGAGTACCAAGAGCCTCAACACACTGTCGACGTAATCTTTGGTGGATCTTTTCCATACGAGTCCAGACGTCATCTAAAAGCCATAGAGCGGGAGGTCAATCTTACCGAACCTTCGATCGCCGCTAAACCATCAAGGTGGTTGGAGACGATAATCTCCTTCAGCAAAGAAGACTGCCCCATTCCTTCGACTCAACCAGGTAGGTTCCCTATTGTCATTAAGCCTACTATTAATAACTACAAGTTTAATCGGGTCTTCATAGATGGAGGTAGTTCTTTAAATATTTTATTTGCGGGCGCATTGGAAGACACGCAAAATTCCAAATCCAAGGTAAAACCTGTAAAATATGTCTTCCATGGCACAGTTCATGGATCTACCGCTAAGCCCATAGGGCACCTGTCCCTACCAGTTACGTTCGGAAGGTCTGACAACTTCCGAACATAAAAGATTTCATTTGATGTAGTGGATTTCGAAACCGCATATAATGCAATCCTTGGTCGTCTAACCTTAGCAAAATTATTGATAGCCACGCATTACGGTTATCAGAGTTTGAAAATGCCTGAACCAAAGGGTGTCATCACAGTTCGAGGCAATCAAAAAATAGCTTATGCATGTGATCGAAAATGCTTGGAACTGGTCGACGAACTTCCGACTAGGGAAACTAACACCACTACTATGCAGGTCAAGCACTCGAGGCCAAAGATGGTACCAAAACCTTCTGACCAGACAAAATAGGTACTACTCGACAAAAGCGCTTCTCTAGAGGGCGCCAAACTACTGGTCGGAGCAGGACTCAACCTTTAATAGGAAGACTCGCTCGTCTCCTTCCTCCGAGCAAACCAGGACGTATTCGCCTGGCAGGCGTCCGATATTCCTGGAGTCCCCAGGGATGTGATCGAGCACAGGCTAGCTTTGCAGCCTGACAAGAAACCGGTCAAGCAGAAGCTGAGATGTTTTGCACCTGATCGGAAGAAAGCAATCCAATCGGAGATTGACAAGCTCCTCAAGGCTGAGTTCATTCGTGAGGTCGACTAACCAGAGTGGCTCGCCAATCCTATAATAGTTAGAAAACCCAATAGAAAATGGCGAATGTTGTGGATATCATGGGGATATGCTCATGATCTTAGGATGATGTGTCAATTGGCAATGACGTTGAAGGTTTGCGGAAACACGAGTTTTCGGCAAAGTTCGGTTCTGTCGGTCTCGGCGGTCGACCGGCCACGGTGGCGGTCGACCGCCCATGCCTCGGTGTTCAGTGATGGCGATCCGACCGCCGTGTCGGCGATCGACCGATTTGGTAGCGATCCGACCGGCATCGCTGAGCGGTCGGACCGGCAAGTTGAGTGGCATTGGAATTTGGGTGGGCCAAAATAGAGGTGTAGGCAAGTGAGGAGATTCTCCGCACTTGGTCCCATAATTTTTGGAGTTTCGGTCAAAAGTTCTATTCGTTTTAAATTTCGGAGAGATTCCGGATTTCAGCGTTGAAATTTCGGCTAAGTCCTTTAATGGCGGTCGGACCGCCATACATTGGCGATCGGACGGCGTGCGGCGTACTCGACGGTTTTCACTTAAGTCGGCGCCGTGTGTGCGGCGATGGTTGCTGTTAGGTCAAGTTCGTGGTTTTCATGGCATATGTGTTGCATGGTGCATGTTTTGACTAACGTGGGTCAAGTTGTGAAGAACTTGTTCCCAATTCGATTTGCTTGTCTATTGTTGTGCGAGTTGCTTGGTGGTCAACGACGGTCAACGGCGAGATGATCGGGACTAGGCTTGGAGAGCGAGGTTCAAAGCGATCGGCGATGCCGGGTGAAGTCATTGGACTCAAGCATGGTGCAAGATGGACAAAGGTGACCGAACAGGCGCCGGTGCGGCGTTGAATCAAGCGGCGCGGGTCGGTGCAAGTACCATGGTGGTTTCGGTGGGAGCGGATGGGAGAGACTTGCCGACATGATGAGAGCCGTTGGATCAACCTACACGTGGCGAACAGCGAGTGCCGCACAATATGAACACGGCGCTTTAAAAGGCGTGCGTGTGTCACCCGTTTGTTTTGGGCCTTAACGGGAGCCCATTAGGGAGACTCTATTAGAAACCCTAAGCCTCCACTATAAATAGAGGAGGGAGGTGGCAGCACCCCCTTCGACCCTTTCATTGTTATTGAAACCCTAATTTGCTTAGGGAGAGGAGGAGCGGAGGTTAGCGTTCTAGAGAGTTGGATTGGATTTCGTGCTCATGTATTGAGTCTTTGTCATCCATTGATGGAGTGGCTGTGAACCAATATCATATCAAATCAATCCAAAGAAAGTTTCTTCAAAAGTGAGTTCATGTGCTTTCTTTCTCTCTTTTGATGAATTGAGTCTTTGTTTGATCCGCGAGTTATTGCTTAGTTTCTTGACGTGATTTAGCTTGCTGTGACGTGTGAGAATACATCTAGGATCATCAAGATCATCAATCACCCACGTGCAAGTCTTAAGATCATATTTTCGTTTTGACTCGGTTTTTGACCTAACTTCGCTCAAGCGGTAAAGGTCTGAACCTGAGCAAGAATTATCACAATTGTTGCTTGGAATAGGTTCCTCGACATCTTTAGGAAGTTGTGTGTCAAGTTTCACGAAGTTTGGACGCACGAATCAAAAGTTTGATCAATTTGCGTTTCGGTTGGTCGGGCTGATTTTACTGTTCATCGAACGAGAGGTCGACCTCCGTGAAATCGATCGACCGCCGAGGTAGCGGTCGACCGCTTGGATCGATCGACCGCCCCGTGAGAGGTCGACCGCCCGAGCCTCTCGTGTTTTGGTTTTGTGTTGATTTTACTTTGGGGTTTTGAGTTGGTTCAATACAAGTCTTCCGCTGTGCAAGCCCCTAGAGCCTGGTATGATAGACTTAAGACCTTTCTGCTTAAGAATGATTTTGAGATGGGTAAGGTAGACAAGACCCTGTTCATCCTTAGGCGTGGCAATGACTTCCTGCTTGCTCAGATTTATGTAGATGATATTATCTTTGGTGGTTCTTCTCATGCTCTTGTTTCCAGTTTTTCTGAGACCATGTCCAGGGAATTTGAGATGAGTATGATGGGAGAGCTCAATTATTTTCTGGGGCTTCAAATCAAGCAATGCAAGGAAGGGATCTTCATCCATCAGACGAAGTACACCAAGGATCTGCTGAAGCGCTTCGAGATGGGTGACTGCAAGCCGATCGCCACTCCCATGGCGACTTCGACTGTTTTGGATCCAGATGAGGAAGGAGAAGCCGTGGATCAACGCGAGTACCGCAGCATGATCGGTTCACTTCTGTACCTGACGGCCTCAAGACCGGACATCCACTTCGCTGTTTGCCTCTGTGCGAGGTTTCAGGCGTCTCCGAGGACTTCCCATCGCCAAGCCGTTAAGCGCATCTTCAGGTATTTACACTCTACCCTCCAGTATGGCATTTGGTATTCCTGCTCTTCGTCCTTGTCCATTCGGGGGTTTTCTGATTCTGATTTTGCGGGCTGTCGGCTAGATAGGAAGAGTACCTCAGGCACTTGTCACTTCCTAGGCACTTCTCTTGTCTCTTGGTCTTCTAGGAAGCGGTCTTACATTGCACAATCCATCTTTGAAGGCTGAATATGTAGCTTGCTAGTTCTTTGTAGTCGATTTTGTGGATGATGTCCACTCTTAAGGATTTTGGGTTGGCATTTGATGTTGTTCCTCTTTTATGCGATAACACTTCACGATTAACATTGCTAAAAACCTGTGCAACACTTTAGGACCAAGCACATAGACATTCGCTATCACTTTCTTAGAGATCATGTCGAGAAGGGTGATATTGTGCTACATTTCGTGAGTCCGAGGCTCGGTTGGTGATATCCTCACCAAGCCTTTAGATCCAACTAGGTTTGCCACCTTGAGAAGTGAGTTAGGGTAATTTATCCCTACGGTTTGGTTTGAGGAGAGTTTGATCTTTTCTCGATCTTACCTTGTTCATTTGATCTTTCTTGATTTTCTTTTGATCTTTTGATCTTTTATGCTTTTTCGCTTTTGTGCATCTCATCATATCATCTTGCACGTATATGAAAATCCAAAAGATATCGCATTTATATGAAAATCCAAAAGATATCTGCATTCATATGAAAATCCAAAAGATGCATTTTTATATAAGTTTTTCTCGCTTATCTTTTAAAATTGATGAAGCTTTGCTTATTACCCTTTTGAGCTTTTAGTATTTCAATTCTGCTCAATGCAATGTCTAGTTCTTTAACTTGCTAGAATTATCATGCTTTCACATGTGTAGCTAAGTCTTTCTTTGAATGAGCGAACTTTAAGACAACTTGAACTAAGAAACGCAATTTGTGGATGTTTTAGCTAGTTGCGCAATTAGTGATCCTTTTGTGACATTGGCCCCACAAAATTGCGGTGTTAGCTCTTGAATCTAGTATTGATCATTACTTGAGCTTCTTGTTCTTTTAAGAATCTAAATCTGCTCTTGTGAACAAAAAAGGGAGGTCTCTTTTGTGCGAAAAAACTGATCTCACCAATTCTTTCTTATGAGACGGCTTGCCATTGCACTAGGCATGAACTCGGGGAGTTTTGGATGATCTAGATCATTCTTTTAAGCTTTTTGTGCTTAAGATGGTCGCAAGGCTTGAGATCTAGCACGTGGATAAGAAAATGAATTATCAAATGGGTAGAAGCTTAGGAAGAGTTTGTGGATGGCTCCTAGTCCAGGATCTTCTTCACTAAGATATACCTTTCATCAACTTCAATATTTCTTTGCAAATGAAAATCTGTTGAAAAAATGGGCGTTTGAGACAATTTGAGCAAAATGATTCAATTTAGGACTTGTTTGTCTCTTAATGTGGTCATTGTTAGCGTCTTGGTCTCACATTGACATTTTGACATGGCCAGTATCATCTTAGGATCCCTGTTGATGGACTTGCTAGATTTGAAGCTTTGCTTAAAATGCTACAATTCATTGCTTTATATTGAGCCTTCTTGCTTTAGCTTTGTTATATATGTCTTATCATGATCTTGCTAGCGCATTCAGGCTGATATGGTGTTTATGCAAAATTTGAGATGCTAGCTTGTTCTTTTGGGTAATCTCCAAAGCTTCTTGTAATCCAAAATTGAAAAATTCAAAAATATGAAGCCACTTCATTGCATTTCATGCATGCTCCTTCTTATGCTTTTTCCTCATTCTGCATTTGTTATCTCCGGGCGAGAGGAAGGCGTGATTCCTTGATGACTCCATTGTCAAAGGGGAGAAGATATTTCAAAATGTGTAAAGGGGAGAAGTTTTAAAAACATTAAAAAGAGGGAGAAAATTGGAGAATTTGAAATTTTCTGAAATTTTGAGGATCATAGTGAGGGGGAGTTCTTTATTTGCATTCTTATGGTCTTATTGCTCTTTCTGAACTTGAATTGCAATTCTTGATCCTCACCATGATCAAAAGTCATTTCGAACAATTGTTCTTTCATATGGACCTTAAGTGAGATTTTTTACCCTTCTTTGGAAATTGAAGCTTTCTTGTTTTCTTTTGCCTTATCTCACTTGCCGATGCCATTCTGAAGCCAGCTTGGTCATTTCCTTTGCTTTTTCTTGCATATTTTTTACCCTTTTTTACTTTTCAAACCTCAAAACTTGCATTTGTTGGGAATTGCCAATGTGATCATCAAGGGGGAGATTGTGGATATCATGGGGATATGCTCATGATCTTAGGATGATGTGTCAATTGGCAATGACGTTGAAGGTTTCTTGAAACACGAGTTTTCGGCAAAGTTCGATTCTGTCGTCTCGGCGGTCGGGCCGGCCACAGTGGCGATCGACCGCCCATGCCTGGGTGTTCGTGATGGCGGTCCGACCGGCGGTCGGCGATCGACCGATTTATAGCGGTCCGACCGGCATCCGCTGAGCGGTCGGACCGCAAGTTGAGTGGCATTGGAATTTGGGTGGGCCAAAAATAGAGGTGTAGGCAAGTGAGAGATTCTCACGCACTTGGTCCCATAATTTTGGAGCTTCGGTCAAAAGTTCTATTCGTTTTAAATTTCCGAGAGGTTGCGGATTTCAGCGTTGAAATTTCGCTAAGTCCTTTGTGGCGGTCGGACCGCCTTCATTGGCCGATCGGGCCGGCGGTGGCGATCGACCGCCAAGGTGGCTGGTCGACCGGTTTTCACTTAAGTCGTCGCCGTGTGGCGCGATGGTTGCTGTTAGGTCAAGTTCGTGGTTTTCATGGCATATGTGTTGCATGATGCATGTTTTGACTAACGTGGGTCAAGTTGTGAAGAACTTGTTCCCGAATTCGATTTGCTTGTCTATTGTTGTGCGGGTTGCTTGGTGGTCAACGACGGTCAACGGCGAGGATGATCGGGACTAGGCTTGGAGAGCGAGGTTCAAAGCGATCGGCGATGCGGGTGAAGTCATTGGACTCAAGCATGGTGCAAGATGGACAAAGGTGACCGAACGGCGATTCGGTCGGCCGGTTGAATCAAGCGGCGCGGGGTCGGTGCAAGTGCCATGGTGGTTTCGGTGGGGCCGGATGGGAGAGACTTGCCGACATGATGAGAGCCGTTGGATCAACCTACACGTGGCGAGCAGCGAGTGCCGCACAATATGAACACGGCGCTTTAAAAGGCGTGCGTGTGTCACCCGTTTATTTTGGGCCTTAACGGAGCCCATTAGGAGACTCTATTAGAAACCCTAAGCCTCCACTATAAATAGAGGAGGAGGTGGCAGCACCCCTTCGACCCTTTCATTGTTATTGAAACCCTAATTTGCTTAGGGAGAGGAGGAGCGGAGGTTAGCGTTCTAGAGAGTTGGATTGGATTTCGTGCTCATGTATTGAGTCTTTGTCATCCATTGATGGAGTGGTCTGTGAACCAATATCATATCAAATCAATCCAAAGAAAGTTTCTTCAAAAGTGAGTTCATGTGCTTTCTTTCTCTCTTTGATGAATTGAGTCTTTGTTTGATCCGCGAGTTATTGCTTAGTTTCTTGGCGTGATTTAGCTTGCTGTGGCGTGTGAGAATACATCTAGGATCATCAAGATCATCAATCACCCACGTGCAAGTCTTAAGATCATATTTTCGTTTTGACTCGGTTTTTGACCTAACCGCTCAAGCGGTAAAAGGTCTGAACCTGAGCAAGAATTATCACAATTGTTGCTTGGAATAGGTTCCTGACATCTTTAGGAAGTTGTGTGTCAAGTTTCACGAAGTTTGGACGCACGAATCAAAAGTTTGATCAATTTGCGTTTGGTTGGTCGGGCTGATTTTCGTTCATCGAACGAGGTCGACCTCCGTGAAATCGGTCCGACCGCCCGAGGTAGCGGTCGATCGCTGGATCGATCGACCGCCCGTGAGAGGTCGGACCGCCCGAGCCTCTGTGTTTTGGTTTTGTGTTGATTTTACTTTGGGGTTTTGAGTTGGTTCAATACAAGTCTTCCATTGCATGATTGATTGATCTTCATAGCTTTCATAGCTATTGGAGTGAGATTCGTATTGAATTGATTTTGGGAGAAAAGAGATCGTGCTCCTAATCACCCCCTCTAGTCGCCTTTTCGGTCCAACAAGTGGTATTAGAGCCGGTTAGTTCAATCTTGATCTTAACCGGTCACCAACTTTGGCGATGGATAAGTACTCTTCCAAACCGCATATCTTCGATGGGCACGACTATGCCTTTTGGAAGAACCGCATGCGTGTCTTTCTTGAGAGCGAACCACGAGGTATTTGGGAGGCGTTCGAGGTCCGCTAATCTTGCTGAGGTTGCTACGCAAGCCTCAAGCCCTTTTGGCTAATGACCGTAAGGCAAAGAATTTTCAGTATGGTGGGCTTGGTAGACGAGAATATGGCAGATTTGCAATCTCGAGATCGCACATGAAATTTGGAAGACCCTCGAAACCTATCATGAGGTTCTTCCCAAATCAAACAAGTGCGTCGGCGGTGTATAAAAGAGAATATAACAAATTCGAGATGCGTCTGGTGAGAGCATCGATGACATTTTCGATCGCTTCAACACGGTGATAAATCGGATGAAGTCTATTGGTATTGAATTTACTCGATCCAAAATACCATCCATCTCTGGCTGCAATCAACACCGTGGAGTGGGAGATAAAGGCTACCGCCATTCAGAAAATGTCAACTTCTCGATCGACTTTGGAGCTGCTCTATAGCAAGCTCAAGACTCATGAGATCGAGTGACCATTCTAAGAAGGGTAACATGGCTTTGGTAGCGCACCGCTCAAGAGAGCCTCGATGGGTCGTTTGAGTCCTCTTCAGTTTTTCACTTGCTTCTTTATCGCAATTCAAGAAGAGGATCTTGAGAGTATTCTGAGCACGAGATGGCGCTTTTGATTAAGAAGTTCACACGGGCCTACAACAATATGAGAAACAAAAAGAGAGGCGGCCCTGTGACTTGTTATGAGTGTGGAGAGCTTAATCACATCAGTCGGCACAAGCTTTGCAAACAATGGCCCTATCGTGGACTTTTGCAACCTAGGGACTAGACATTCTGTGATATTTCCCAAGAGCACCCGAGCTTCGAATTCCTTTTTGTCATGATTGACATGTTCACAAAATGGATAGAAGCCGAGCCAATCGTTAAAACAACAACTGAAGCCGCTAAGAGGTTCCTCACAAAAATGTGATTACACGATTTGGCATACCAAGTCGTATAATCACAGATAACGGTACTCAGTTCTCGAGCGGTAATTTTCAAGAATTCTGCGATGATCTAGGTATCAAGATACATTTCACTTCTGTTGTTCATCCATAGAGCAACGGAGCAGTTGAGCGAGCTAATGGTATAATAAAGCAGGGAATAAAACATTGAGTATTCGACCAGTTAACAAAACAGTCAGGAGCTTTGGTTCAAAAATTTCCTTTTGTGTTATGGGCCGTTTGAACCACGACCAGTCATGCGACCAGGGAAACACCATTTTTCTAGTTTATGGTGCTGAAGCCATGCTTCCTCTTGAACTAAAAATTGGCTTTGCTCGAATCGATTGTTTCAATAAAAACAATCAAGAAGAACGAAGACTAGATGACATCAATTTCCTCAAAGAACAACAAAACCAAGCTTTGATACAATCGGCAGTCTACCAACAAGTTATGTGAAGGTACCACAGTAGAAAGGTGCAACCTCGCAGCCTAGCTGTAGGAGATTTGGTTCTCAGAAAAAATTCAAAGCCAGACAAATTGCAACAAACTTTCTCCTAAATGGGAAAGTCCGTATACTATGGTCGAAGTCACCAAACCTGGTTCAGTACGACTGGCTATGTCAAATCGGCGTGTTTTGTCTAATTCTTGGAACATTGATCAATTGCGTAAGTTTTTTTTGTATAGTTGTTCTTTTCTTTCTTTCAATTCAATAAAGATGATTTTCCTTTCAAATGAGTTAATATTGTTTATATGTCTGTTATCTATTATCTGATCACATACTATTGTTGTTTCAATTGGTCGGAGAAGACACTCTTTCTCTCCAATATCCTTCCAAAAGGTCTCTTTTTACTTTTTGGCATTGGCTTAATTGTCATAAGCCATTCAGGTCCTAGTCGTGACCATCTCAGCCATGGTTCTCATGCGCGACCATACACTCTTTTCTCAAAGAAGCAAAATGAGTAAAGGAGCATAACATATACAACTTCATATAGTTTCCTACATGCTTTAGAATTCAAAGACTAACTTCTTCATTTCAACAATATGTTTTCACTTGTTTTGGCTTCTGGTCGGGACACAAAAAACCTCCTAGTCATAATCTCTTCTCTCTGCATGTGGTCCTGCCCACTAGAAGGAGTTTCCTAGCGACGAACTTTTTCTTATGATCCTCGCTACCAGTCAGAACTTGTGTACAAACATGTTTGGCGAAGTGTCTATCATGTCTGCGATTCTTAGCAATCTTCACAACCAGGTTGGATAGTAATTATAAATAATAACACTTATTGTCTTATTGTTTTATCTGCAAACATCATTGCATAAATTTCTTATCATCACGATAATTCTAATAAACCTCTTCTGACCACTCTGTGTACTATACAGTATTTAGATTATGGCAATGGATCTCAAGCTAGTCGAAATCATACACTGGTTCCGACCTAATTGATTTCCTAGTGCTCGATTAGATCATTTTATAACATAAACATGGCATACTTTATACACTAGTCGTGGATTTTTGCTCTTTACCTTGGTCTACTGCTTCTTTAGTAAGTTCTTCTATTAATACAAGCAGTCGGGGGCTAGGAGACATATGAGCACTTAGCAAAATTGAGAGGATAAAACACAGACTTTGTTGATGGTAAGAGGTAAGTTTTTACATTCATAGCTTTAATTTACATTAATGTACTTCTTGGAGCCACCAGACTAGTCGCTGCGAGACGGAGACCTGACTTCCATTTCCTCAGTGACTTTGTTTCCAAGAGGCTTTGCTTCCTTGAGTAGCTTAGTTGCTTCATCATCCAAATAGTTGAAATCTTCTTCAACGGCCTGGAGATGAATAGAGGGTTTAGAAGCCTTGAGCTTTGCCAAAGCAAAACTTACTCCGTTCGCAACAACTTCTCTCGTTGTCTGCGCATCGTGCTCCCGAGTAGTCTTAGTAAACTCTTGAGGTCTTCGAGTTGCTAGCCAAAATAATTTATTTTCTCCGTGGGATCTTCTAAGGAGGGCAGTTGCGTCCCTGACCCCATGTCGAAGAGCATCTTGTTGAGAGTCTTGACTTTATCGTCCAGACTCCACTCAAGATCTGCCCTCTGGCCAAGCTCAAACTTCAAAGCTTTCTCTGCTTTGGTTATTCTTTCAGTTTGCTCTGCACGAGTATACTAAGAATAAATACATATATTTAGAGAAGATAGTATGCTAGCCAAGTTTATGACCAATTACCTTGATTCTTCTTCTCAAAAGTCTCAATGACCTCCTTGTGCTTGGTCGTCAAGTATTCGATCGACCGTTCTTTTGCTTGACATCCTTTTTCAAGCTTGGTTATTACGGCTTGCTTAGCCACGACCTCTTTTTTATTTTTCTCCAAATCTATCAAATATGATAAGGGGAGAAATTAATTAACAGAATAGAAGCAAAATAGGCAAAACGAGAGAAGGAGTTAAGAAGAAAGTACTTACTTTCTAACTCGGAGTTTTTCTTCTCCAAAAGTTTTATTCGCTCGGTCAGTCCTCCGAGGCGAGCGCAGGCAAGGCAGCCGACGGAGCGTGGGCAAGGCAACCAATGGAGCATGGGCAAGGCGGCCGACAGAGCGCGGGTAGGGCGAGGCCGCGAGAGATGGAGCGTGGCAGGCTTGGTGGCACTGCTCCCAGGAGGCCAGGAGCGTAGGCGGGTGGTGTGGCATGGGCACATCAACACGTGGATGCATGGTGACGCTGGTGCCGGGCGAGGCGAACGACAACCGACAGAGCGCGGGTGGCTCTACTCCCGAGCGAGGGGCGGCACTGCTCCGTAGCGTGGGGCGCAGGCGGCTCTGCTCCCGGAGTCCCGGGTTCACCATTGGCCAGAGGAGACAAGGAGTGGAGCTGCCAATGGGGCCAAGGGGCAGACTAGCAGGGGGCAACATTCAGCGGCCGACGTCCGTGGCTCGTGGGCGGCGGTGCGGTAGCAATATCAAAATCTAAGGCTAGTAACTGTAAGTACTCTATCCGGTATCTAGATTGTCCTATTGAAAGTAATACTAGTTGACTCATAAAAAAGGTATGCCCACATTTCTAACCATGGGAATAAAACCAAAATCATATGCATATACATCAATACATTCTTTTAAACTTTTTATCAATATTATGATATAAATTAGTTGTTAAAATTGTCACACATTGGCTGTGACTATGTATTAAATAACAAACATGTCAACAAAAAGAGTACCACTCTTTCCTAGCAAAAAATTGAATTGGTAGCAGGGTTTATGATATCATGTTTGTTCAAATTATTATGTTCGATAACTTGGTGGCAAGTTGTTAAGTAAGCTTCATTAATGAGATATTTCTCGATGTCCTACATTTCTCTTCACTTGTTGATTCCATTTAGTGTTATATACTCATATTGGTGCGATTGTAATATAGTTTCCATGTGTGTTCTTTTGTTTTGGGTAATACTCTTTGGTCCACGCTTGCGATTCTGTCATACCTAAAATTTAATTCTAGGTCCGCCACTAGGACGTAGTAAAATTTGAGCATCCAGATCTCTACTACGACACCACAAAAATCATGCGACCACTGGCCAAACAGTTTGGTGCATGCCACCAAATGCCAACGACCATGTGAAACAGGGACGGAGCCAGAAAATTTTTTACCTATGGGTCATATGGTGATAACTAAATATCGAGGGGTGCCAAGTAGAAATATTTTGCTATTCTATATAAGCAAATTAAGAATCCATCAACCATGGGGGGACCAGGGCTCCTATTAGTCCACCTGTCTCCATCCTGTCGTGGAAGGCTTGGTGCTATAAATTGGTAACTTCCTGCTTACCGCTAGAAAATCCAGTTTTGCATGCCTACATCTGAATTCCGAACTGTTGCATGCTTAAATAAAAAAAAATCTCGACTGAAGTCTGAACTAAACCAAAAGGAAAATTTTGATATATGCCACTGCTTAGTGCCCTTATTAGAGATATGCCACTCCTCAATTGAAAATTCGAAATATGCCACTGCCAAGCTAGGGTATGGACATGAATGCCCCTATGGAGCTTTTTAGCCATTTTCCCTCAAATAAACCCCTGTACTACTGCCAAGCTATTTGGTATGGACATGAATGCCCCTAGCTTCAAGTGGCATATCCAACTCCCGATCCAGATCAACCCCTTGTATGCCTCCTCTATGCGCCGCCATGGAACCTTAGCCTGGGCCAGCGCCATCCAGCCGGCTCCCGTAGCCCCCCACACTCCACCGCCCATCCCCCCAACGACCGCAATCCGCACCCTCCGCCGCCATCCCGCACCCTCCGCCACCATCCCTTGGCCATCCCTGCGCCATCCTAGCGTTGCCGCCTAAGGAAGCTAAAGGAATATGGATGTGCTGGTCTGTCCCAAGTCCTCCTTGTGGTAAGTAACTTGAACTCGAGCCAGTACCTATCTTGGTAGTACTTTTGGAGTTGGTTCTTATTTCCTGTTTTTTCTGAATAGGATTGATCCAAATAACGCGTTTAGAGTAGACATTAAAGTTGAAGCATTTTGCATGAAAGAACCGGTTGTAGGAAATTGTACACCAAGGGCAGAACACTTAATTGGGTCGTCGAATCCAACTATTTCACCATGCAATCGTTGATGGTGTCCTTGTCTAGTGAGGCTTCCTGGGGCGAATCACAAACTCCTACTGTGTGGTTCTTTGACAAAAAAATAGGGAAGGATGTTAGGCTTCTGTCTGACTCACAGGTTCATAGTATGTTTGAAATATACATGGATGAGAGGAATTTGGCACTTATAGTAGTAATGTTCAACGATGGTGTAGCACTAACATATGGTGGTGACGTATAGTTGAACCACAATTCAGATAACTTAGTCAAACCAATTTGAATGCTATGCGGACATACCCTTCCACCCCAAGTCAGCATGCACCATGTCTTGCAAATGTCAGCCTAACTTCACAATATGAGAACTCTCAAGCCAGTGGTAGCCAGTTACTACGAGAATCAATTGGTAGTAAGAGCTCTAACAACATTGAAGCCCCGCCACCTGATGATCCATGTGATGATCCAGATGAGTACGTAGGTGTCGATGATGAGCACATGTATGATGTTCCTTTTAATGCAGCAGTACAATAGAATGATATTGTTCATGATGTGGCCAACGATAATGAGGTTGTTCCTGTTGAGGCTGAAATAACTGATGATGTTGCCTACGAGGTAGTCGTCGCATATGACTGTGAGAACCCTAACATATAGGAGAAGGCTATGTTTCCTACTATGGTTACCTTCAGGAAAGCGGTTAGACACTACGCTGTCAAGACAGGCTTTGAGCTTGGTAATGTTAGGAGTAACACTACAAGATTCATAACAAAGTGCAAAGCTGAAAACTGTAACTGGCGCATACATGCTTCTAGGCTTTCGGATGGGCGTACTATAATGGTATGCAGCGTATACTTTGTTCGTATACCTACTTTTGTGAATGACCTATTATCTATTTTTGTGATTCGTTTCCCTTCCAAATTTTTTTGTGTTTTTTCATTTGCGATAAAGAAGCTTCCCTTTATGCATGAGTGTTCAACTACCAAGCTTTTAGACGGCAAGATGGATACTCAGGGCTGGGTTGCGGATAGACTTGGGGACTGGCTGAAGGACAACCCAACTGCTAGTGCTAAAGAAGCTCAAAGCAAGCTACAAGGAGATTACAGCATCAAGCTAAAGTATTCCAAGGCTTGGGCAAGCATGAGATTGGCTTTTGATCACATCCATGGTAAGTATGAAGAGAGCTTTCAGATGTTGTTCAATTTCAAAGATGAGCTAAAGGAAAAGTCCTCTGATAGTATAGTGGAGATTGATCTGAAGAAGCACACCAATAAGATGTGTTTCCATAGAGTGTTTGTTGCAATCGAGCCGTGTATAGATGGTTTTCTAGCTGGGTGTAGACCTTACATTGGAGTGGACTCAAGTCACATCCATGGTAGGTACAAGGTCCAATTGGCATCTGCTACATCCATAGATGATCACAACTGGTTGTTCTATGTGGCTTATGCAGTTTTGACTTAGAGACTATTGAAAACTGGGAATGGTTCATGAGGCAGCTGCATAGAGCCATAGGTTCCCCGCCGGGACTTGTTTGCTATTGTTTTTCCAGAAGCTGAACATAGAGAATGCATGTGGCACTTGTACTCAAACTTCATGAAAAAGTTCCAAGGTCCAGTGTTTGTTGATAACTTGTACCCAGCTGCAAGGGCATACACTAAGATAGGTTTAAGTTCCACATAGAAAACATATATGGAGCAAGCCCCAAAGCTATATAGTACCTAGAGATACTATTATTCTGTTGCAAAATTCAGTGCAACATATGTTGGTGTTATACCCCCTATGACCGATAAATCCACCTAGAAAAAAGTGGATTTGGGATTCATAGTACACCCACCTAAATAGAAGAAGCAAGCTGGTAGGCCAAGAAAGGTTAGGATCAGGGGATGTCTTAAGCCTGGCAGAACAAGGGTTAGGTGCAAAAGGTGCAAGCAATTTGGACACTGGGAAAGGAATTGCAAACTTCCACCTCCTGGTGAAGAAGAGGCTACTGCACACGACAATCAGCAGGCCCCAAAACAAAGAAAGAGATTATTTCTGTACTTAAACCTGCCTTTAGGATTTCTTCTGTGATAGCCAAATAACTTTCATTAGAGTTAGGATTTCTATACTTACACTTGTATTGCATATTTATTTTAGGAAGAGATTCCCTATCAATAAGGCTACAACATCTATTAAGAAGGCACCCTCCAGGTCTACAACTAGCAAAAATCATTTTGTGTCAAAGGGGAAGTCATCAAAGGGTCCATCTAGGCCAAGCAGGAATGGCAAGAAAAAAAATGAAGAAGTTGTCAGACATGCTTGTTTAGCTTATGCATGGTTAAGTGTCGAACCTGTTTATGTATGGTTAAGTGTCAAACCTATTTATGTATGGTTAAGTATCGAACCTGTAGCTATATATTTTGTTCTGTTGCTGAATCCTGTTCGGTTCTAACTAATATGTATGGTTATGTATGTTTACATATTTTGTGATCTTGATGTATGGTTCTGTTCTATGCTGGTTCTGTTATGTGATCTTGATTGGTGTTACATATTCTGATATGTTTTGTGATCTAGCTAATATGTATGGTTATGTTTTGTGTTGGTTCTGTTCTGTAAAATTACCCTCTGATGACAGAACCAGCCACATATTCTGATATGTTCTATGATCTAGCTAATATCCATGGTTCTGATCTTGTTCTGTGATCATGTATTGCTCTAGCTAATATGTATGATTTGTTCTGTGATCTAGAATTACCTTGTGATGACAGAACCAGCTACATATTCTGATTTGTTCTGTGATCTAGCTAATATGTATGATCTGTTCTATGATCTAGAATTACCCTCTGATCATGCTGGACTCTTGCGCAAACACTAGAATTTCTCTGTTAGCCACAAATAGAATAGTTCTTGCTATTCTTTCACTTTGCACTTTGTTTTTGTGGTTCCATTTAGCTTATGCATTTTGTTGTTTTTGACATGAAAAATGTATCAGTCAGTCATTGACTTATTTAGCTTATGCATTTTGTTGTTTCTGGTTGCACTAGCAGTAATAACCTGCTTCTTCCATCCCACAGGACGGGCAAGAACAAAATCATAAGCTACAATAACAAACATTTCTGTTGTAACATCAAGCCTTCCTCATCAAAGACAAATATGCAAAAAAAACATTCAGTTGGCACAAAACATAGCTTACAACCATAATCTACTTGCAAATTATAGCTACAAGCAAACAAAACATGCTTATTACAATGCAAGCACCTAACCCTAATAGCTTATCATCACGAGCCCTTCTAGATTCATTCAATGCTTCAATGACAGCAGACATCTGAGCATCATGTTTCTTTATTTCACACACAACTTGAAGCAGCTCGTAATTATGCTCCTTCATTTCTACCACGAGAGACTGCACACCATCCGAAGCTTGATTCTTCATGCCAATTGCGCCCCTCTCTAGCAAGTATTGCTCATAAGCACACTCCCACTTGAAAAAAGAACACTAAAAATCATTCTGCACAAAGAAATTCAGTTATAACTAACATAAGAAATTTCACAATAAGGGAGTATGTGAGAGATCACACTAGCATCACACAAACAAAGACAAAAACTCAAGGAGAGATCTAAGGCAATTTGATAATTTACATATGATGCTGAATATAATCACACCAGCATCAGTATCTGGATCTTGCACGATGGGCAATCGACGAGTGGAAACTCTTTGCCTTCTATATTATTGCCGCTTGAGACTGATGCCTTCATGGGACTCCCTGCTGCCTTACGCATCGCCATTGCTTGAGGATTGGGGGAGCTCGATGTGGAGCAGGGGATCTTACACGATGGGCAATTGACGAGTGGAAGCTCTTTGCCTTCTATATTATTATCGCTTGAGAATGATGCCTTCATGGGACTCCGTGCTGCCTCACGCATCGCCATTGCTTGAGGATTGGGGGAGCTCGATGTGGAGTAGGGGATGGGACGGGGGAGTAGGTGAGGGTTGTGGGAACCGGAGGAGTCGTCGGAGGGTGGGAACGGCAGGATGGCGCAGGCGACGGCCAGAGGAGGAGGCGGAGGATGGGAACTAGAGGAGGACGCGGAGGGTGGGGCCGACAGGATGGCATAGGCGGCAGCTAGAGTAGTGGGAGGAGGGAATAGGGAGGACGCGGGGGCTGTGGGAATCAAAGGAGGAGGCAGAGGAGGAAGGAACCAGCAGGGATGGTGCAGGCGGCCGAAACTAGGGGTCCATGGCAACACAGAGAGGAAGGGGATGGATGGGGATCGATTCGATCGGGAGTCGATCGGGATCAGGCTGGATCTGGTGTTTTTAATCAGACAAAGCTAAGGAGGCATTCATGTCTATACAAAATTTTGATTAGTAGTACAATGATTTATTTGAGAGAAAATGGCTAAAAAACTCTATAATGGTATTTCTTGGACTGCCTTAGTTTGACAGTGGCATATTTCGAATTTCTAACTGAGGATTGCAGTATCTCTTAAAAAGGGCACTAAGTTGTGGCATGTATCGAAATTTCTCTAACCAAAAATCTTAGACCTGATCAACTTGGCTCCGTTTCTTTTCTTTTTAAACCAAGTTGCTTCTTCTTTTTCAACGGAACTTGGTTCAATTCCGATCATTGGCTCCTGGCAAGTGACACAACCTCGGGCCATCTGAAGTTGACCCACCAAAGACCAGCACTGCTGAGTGCTGACCACGCCATCGCCAACATCTCCGAACTCCCAGGCTCCCAGCCCACTTGACCGACGAGATTACCCGCCCCTCCGCGACGCCAAGGGACGCCGCCCTGCAAGCGCAGTACAGTGCAGTGCGAGTGAGAGGTCCTTTCCGTCCTCCAATCCGCAACGACCACCAGACATGACTTTCTGGCATGGCTTTACAGCATCTACAGTAATATAAACAATTGTATATGCATAATCTAAAGATAACTTTTGTAATAAGTTATCTATTTATCTTTATGAGACCCTGGAATCTTTTAATTATAGCATTAAAAAGTATTTGTTATAGACAATAGCTCATATAATGATGTTTTGTGCTATTTTGTGTTCTAAATTCATGGGCTTAGATTATGCCTTCCCGAAAAGATAATTGTACTCTCTCATCCTTCTCTCCTCTATACGGGCAAAAAATTATATATGACAAAGCTTCTAGAGAACTCGTATCATACCATTGTACATGTCTCAGTAGCTTTGCTTATCCTTGGTCACTTGGTGGTGACACGGACACCGACACATGTGCACGCATCAACTACCGATCAGCTCAGCCGTGAGCCTCCACCTCCGGCACGTCGAACATATCAGGATAACACTGCGGCGCATAAATTGACTTATCCCTAAGCCATATCGCCGTAGCTTTACCCAATAGGATCAGCTGTCGCGATACATATCCCAAATGGCAGATTCTTCTTTGGAGATTTGATGGTGGGGTATCGGAGGCTTTTCTTTCTCAACCCAAATCTGAAATCTCTCTCGGGTTCAGGAAGCCACCACGCAGCAGGAAGATAGGGACGGATGCTAATCCCGTCATCGTGCAGCCGCTTTGGACGGCAAATGAGTAAAAACATCCGGTCGCCGTGGGCTCTACTATGCTCGGCTACTTGTTTCGGAAAAACGGTGAGATAAGGATGAACACGATCGACATGGATAATTATTGGTGCGCGCTTGTGTGATGCGTGTGCTCTCGCATAGTTGGACGAGATATCTGCGACTGCAAGAATCGCCACTTGTGATAATATCTAGATTGGGTTTAGAAGTAGAACCTTCTTTTCCCCCCGGTGAATAGTTCGGTTTCCGTTGAGATCTTAGCAATCTTTTAGACCGGAGCAAAGATGCCTGCATCAATGCCGATCGAGACGTGCGATACGAATCATTATGGGAATCGAAGCGGGATTGAGACGAGGAAATTGAAGGGGAGACGAGGTTGATGATACATAGAGGCCTCGACATGCCCAAAGCTGAACAGAACAAGTCAATGGGGATAAATAATTTTGCGCCTCCTGATGGACTGATCTCCTTGCTTGTAGATGAAAGCAATTGGCATCTTTGTGTGCTGCTGATACGCTCGCGGAACGAACCTCTCTTTTTTTGTGTGTACAAGAATGTACAGGACAGAGAGTTGGAAGCAAAGTGATGGTACTGGTACTTTCCTATGCAATCGACACGTACTTTTTGCAAGTGCAGCAGTCAATGTTGTTAATGAAACCGTGCAATGAATTTAATCTACAAACAAAGGTGAACAACCAATTTAAAATGTAAGATTCTTTTGGATATAAAAAATTGTAGGAAAAAAGGGGTAATTTTACAAGAATTGTGGGAAATTCTAACATATCGAACGGGCCTCACTTATGGCTCTTCTACCTTTCAATTATGCGTGATCAATATCTTTGTTTTCCTTTTATAGAGATCATGTGTATGATCCTAATCTTAGTGTTGAATAATTGGTATCAGTATAGAGATGTTTGGAGTTCAAACCCTCAGTTTAGCAAATTGTCAGATTTGCTTTCAGGTGGCAAGCAGTTTGATCGGCCCTAAGGAGCGGTCTGACCGACCAAGGGTGACGATCAGAATGGCCGTGGCCATTGATGAGAGGTTTTGAGGATTGCACACCAAATACATGTGTGAGAGTGTTTGTGGGAGTATTTGAGAGTGTCTTTGCACCAAGTTCTATTGAAAATAGAGACTAGACGTGAAACTAGATAGAGATTTGCAAAATAGTCCAGAGATGAGTGTTTTTGGTTTTGGGAAGCGGTCTGACCGGTCATTGGTTGGCGGTCAAACCGGCTCTGCACGGTCAGACCAGACCAGGCGAGAAGTCCAAAGTCATGAACTTGTGGATTCAATGGCTTGCTTGTGTGGTGAGCTGTGATGAACTTGTGAATTTGGCCAAAGTCAGGGGTTTCAGTGCATAGGTGTTGCATGATACATGTTTTGGCTAGCATGGGTCAAGTAGCGAATAACTTATTCTTGGAATCGATTTCTTGGTCTATTATTATACAGTGATGCTTGAAGTCAACTACAGTCAACGGCGAGGACGATTGGAACTATGGTAGGAGAGTTGAGGTCCAAAACGATCGAGGATGTCAGGTGAAGTGGCTGAACTCAAACACGGTGCAAGATGGACAAGAACGACTAAACGAGAAGTTCGGTGCAACAGGTTGCACAAGTGGCTTGGGGCTAGTGCAAGTGTCATGGTGGTTCTGGTGAGAGTCGGATAGGAGAGACTTACCGGCACGTGAAAAGCCTTGATAAACCTACGTGTGGCGAAGCTAGGGATCGCTTCACGATGATTGGACTCGGACATGGAAAAGGACCGAGAAGGAGTATTTTGATATCTTTACCAAAATACTGGGTTGGTGACCTTAGATAAATTGTGGTGCAAGACGGCGCGAAGGAGAGAAGGTTTAGGTCAAGAGAAGATCATGAAGGGACGAATTCGGAAGACCCGGTTCGTCATCCACTTTGAGAAGTGTGCGTGAGTGTAGACCAGTGATCCCCTAGGCGGCGCCTAGGCGCTGGGCGCAAGGGCACCGCCGCGACTTGGCGCCAGTCGGAGCTCTAGGCGGGCGGCGCCTTCGGGAGCTGGCGGATCTGGCGGCTTCAGCGGCGGCGCGGTCCGAGCGGTCGAGGCGGCGAGGGGCGGCCCGCGGATCTGGGCGGCCCGAGACGGATCTGGGCAGAGGTTGGTGCGGCGGGAAGAAAAACAGTAGCGGGAAGCTCGGCGGGAAGAAAAACAGTAAACTAGAAGAAGAGCGGGAAGAAAAACAGTAAAGAGGTAAGTTGCTCTCACCTTCAGTCAGAAACCCTACTGTGCTCGGCTCGGCTGCTCCCGTCGCGGTCACGCGCCGCCACCTCCTCTGCTTCTCCGTCGCCGTCGCGCAGCTCCTCCCGGCTCCCCGTCGCCGTCGCGCAGCTTCTCCCGGCTCCCCGTCGCCGTCGCGCAGCTCCTCCCCGGTTCCCCATCGCCGTCGCGCCTCCAATCCTCCCCGTCGGCCGTCGACCGTCGCCCCCCAGGTCAGCCGCCTCCCTCTGGCCCTCGCCTCCCCCTGCGCCCTCTCGCCTCCCCTTGCGCGTGCACCTCGCCACGCGCATCGCCTCTTGTGCCGTGCGCTCTGCGGCCGAGTAGTAGTAGTGCCGTAGTGGCCGGCCGAGTAGTAGACTAGTAGTAGAGTAGTTTAGTAGTTTAGTAGTAGTGCCTGTAGTGGCCGGCCGAGTAGTAGTAGTTTAGTTGTAGTGGTCGAGTAGGAGTAGTTTAGTAGTAGTTTAGCACTTTAGCAGTAGTACTTAGTAGTTTAGTAGTAGTGTAGACTGTAGTACTAGTGCGCAGCAGAGTAGTTTAGTAGTAGTTTAGGGTTTAGCAGTAGTACTAGTACTAAATGTGTGATTTATTAGTAGTTTCATATTTAGTAGTAGTACTGTAGTAGCAGCACTTCATTAGTCAATTACTCAATTAGCAAGTAGCATTGTAGCTATTACGATTGTAACTTACAATTTATAAGTTTGTAACAATTGTTCATCATGAATTGTAGAATGTCATCCGTTGCGTCGGCCACGGTGGAGGTGACTACGGATACCCTTAAAAGGAAATCCGAAGATATAGGGTGGGAGTATGGAGTGTTGATTGATCCAAATAATATGGATAAAGTAAAGTGCAAGTTGTGCAATAAAATTATTTTCGGAGGAGTGTATAGGATAAAGCAACATATTGCTCACATTAGGGGCAATGTTGCTAAATGCCCTTTGTCCACAAAGGAAGATCAAGAGAAGTGCATCAAATCAATTGAGGAGGCACAACTTAAGAGAAAGACTAGGAAAGAAAAAAAACAAGAAGTTAGAAATGAAGTTATCATTGATGAGGATGCCACCGGTGATGGTGATGAAGATCTTGAACTTGCAGATGTAGGATCCTCGGGACGTCAAAAGTTGGGTCCTATGGATAAGTTTGCAATGCCTATTGATCCTAGTACATTGAGCTCCAAAGAACTACGGCAACAAGCAATTAGTGTCGCTATTTGGAAAGAAAGACTCCATAAAGTAAGGCAATATGTTGCTAGGTGGATTTATGAATCAGGTATTCACTTGCAACTCTTGTAATGTCTACTAATAATATGCGAATAACATCCTGGTGTTGTTTACTAACATAAGTAACATTGTATAATTATTGCATGTTTCAGGTGTACCTTTCAACTCCATCAACAATGATGCCTTTGCGCAAATGTGTGAAGCCATTGGCCGCTTTGGCCCTGGCTTTATTCGCCCTTCTCAACACGATGTGCGGGAGAAGTTGTTGTATGAGGAAGTGGATAGAACCAAAGGGTTGTTGAAGAACCATGAAGAAGAGAGGGCCAAGACTGGGTGCTCTATTATGACTGATGCATGGACTGATCAGAAAAGGAGGAGCATCATGAACATGTGTGTGCATTGTAGCCTGGGGTCATGTTTCCTAGAATCAAAGGAGGCATCTGAGGAGTCACACACCAGAGAGCTCATCTTTCAATATGTGGATTCTTGCATTGAAAAAATAGGTGTTGCCCATATTGCCCAAGTTGTCACCGATAATGCTTCAAACAACATGGCGGCGAAGGCATTATTGAAGGACAAAAGGCCTAACATATTTTGGAGCTCATGTGCAACCCACACTATCAACTTGATGCTACAAGGAATTGGAAGCATTGCAAGGTTCAAGAAGACACTTGATCAAGCCAAGTCACTAACCATTTTTTATCTACTCGCACCATAAGACATTGGCCTTAATGAGAAAATTTACAAAGAAGAGGGATATAATAAGGCCCGGGGTGACTAGGTTTGCTTCCTCCTTTCTCACTTTGCAAAGCTTGATTGGGAAGAAACAACAACTAAGGTCGATGGCGCTTAGCCAAGAATGGGAAAATTGCATACATTGTAAAAAAAAAAGAGGCAAAGGCAAGGCATCCACGGCTACATTAGTGAGTAGAGCCTTTTGGAATGGTGTTTCTCTTTGCTTGAAGGTATTTGAGCCATTAGTAAAGGTTCTTCGAATGGTTGATGGGGATGTTAAGCCTTCTATGGCCTTTCTTTATGGAGAAATTCAAAAGGCAAAGAAAGAAATCATGGAAGCCATGAACAATATAGAGAACAACTACAATCTCATCATAGATATTATTGACAAGAAGATGAAGGATAGGCTTGATTCTCCATTGCACTTGACGGCATACTTCTTGAATCCATATTATAGTTATTGTGATGGCTCCATTTTTTTTGGATGATGTTATCATGGATGGGATATTCACTTGTGTGGAGACTTTTTACCATGGTGATGATGACAAGCAAAGTCAATTGCTAAATGTGGAGTTGGGTATATTCAAAGATTAAGAACGCCACTTTGGGAAAACGGCAGCAAAGGCCGGATGCAAAGACTATGAATTTAATCCAGGTTTAATAATTACTAGTCAATGTAAATACATGCATGATTGAAAATTTGTCATATACTAATTATTTTATTGTTCCTAATTTTATGCAGCTAAATGGTGGTCTACTTATGGATGTAAAGTTCCCGTGTTACAAAAAATGGCCATGAGGATCCTCTCATTGACATCTAGTTCATCCGGTTGTGAAAGGAATTGGAGTACTTTTGAAGGGGTTAATCTCTAAACTTCTCTAAAGAGTGAAGTCTCAATTTTCAATATCTACGTTAGTACATTACATTTAGCTAACTAGTAACTATACATCACTTTGCAATTTGTAGATACATACAAAGAAAAGAAATAAACTAGATGTCCACCGCCTTAACCATCTAGTCTATGTTCAATACAATGCCAAATTAAGGAACAAAAAAGAGAAAAAAGAAAAGAAGAACATAGATCCCATTATAGGTTCCGAAGCTAATGAAGCTCAAGGGTGGTTAATTGAAGGCGGAGATGATGATCAAGATGTTGAGCCAGCTACGGGGCTTACATGGAAGGTAATTGAAGAAGCATGTGGAGCTAATGAGGTCTTAGAACTTCTTAAGAGCGTAAGAGTGAGACAACTTCATGAAGAAGATTTCAAGTCCGATACCGAAGAAGAGGAGGAGGTCAATGAGGAGGAGGAAATTGAGTATGAGTCCGATCAAGAAGAAGTACTTCCAACCAAAAATTATGAGGAAGAAGATGACTAGTCAATAGTCATTCACTCATTTGATCATCAAATTATCATATGACTCTATTTAATATTTATATTTCGCGTACTTGTTTTATTTGTGAGACCTTAATACCTTATGACTCTATTTATATTTGGCTAGCTTGTTTCATTTGTGACTTGTTTCATTGTTTGAACTATTTGATGTTACTTGTTTGAATTATATTTTTATTGCATCAAGTCATCAACTCATGAAGATCATTACATCAAGTCTTCAAAATTCAAATATATTTGCATCACCGAGCCACCAAGGTAACATCTCTTCTTACATAATTACACATATACTGATATACATATATGCATGTAACATATACATAAACTTGCTATTCTGTATTCATCTCACTTGTTTGGATTGATGCTAGAGGCGATTATACTTGCAATTCTGTTCGGCCGCCTAGGCCCCGCCTAGGCGCCCTATGCGCTAGGCGACCACCCACCGCCCGCCTAGCGCCTAGCGCCTAGGTGAACACTGGTGTGGACTCATTTGTATGTGGGCTTAACGGGTGTCCGATATGGTTTTATCTCTAGACTAGGTGTCCATTATATAAGGGTTGATGCAAGATTTGCCCAACCAAACCTTGAAAACCCTAATTTGTGATTTGAGGAAATGTAGGAAATATAGGAGACTAGGGTTTGAGAGGGATATATTGTAAGATTGGGTGCTTATGAGTGGGTTTTTATCCTCCATGATGGAGTGACTGTAAATCTACAATCCCTCTAATCAATCTAAGCAAGTTTGTCTCAAGATGAGTTCTCTTTTGTTCTTACTCTCCATCTTTTGTGATTTTGTGATTTTTGTTTTCTAGAGGTTTTGCATTATTCTCTTGTTGTGATCTAGCTTGTTAGGACTTGTGAGATCTGATCTAAGGTCATGTGGATCATCTTTCACCCACGAGCAAGCCTCTAGATCAAGATTATTTCTTCGGTTTTGAGCATTTTTGCCCTCAATCAAGAAATTCGTGGAACTTTGGCAATAATTGTCTCGGTCTTTGATTTGAATAAATTCATGACCTTGTTGAGTTTTGTCTGAAATCTCAGGGGATTTGGATCACAGGATCAAAAGTTAAGTCGATTTTTGGATTCTTCGAACTACTGTTTTTCAACCGACGGTCAGACCGGTGCGGTCAGACCTACACTGACAATCAAACCGGCCAGTCTCGATGGTTAGATCGGTAGGGAGCTTTGTGCTGAGGGTTTGTTAATAACTCAAGATTTCCGTAGTGATAGTAAGCCTTTAATTTTTATAGCTTTTATAGTTATTAAAGTGAAAAATAAAATTCAATACCCGAGATGAGAGGTTTTCCTATTCACCTTTCTGGTCGCTATCTCGATCCAAAACCTTTCAGACGAGTCACGAGTTTTCAGTAATCAACGGTGAGGGAAATACTTGTGCACAACCGCGACAAGAAATTGAGAACACGTGATTAATTTCTGCGCTCCACATGTACGAATACAAGCAACGCGGGCACACATGTGCAGCATTATTTGACCCCCTAGGGACAAACGAAAGGCGAAAAACTCCAAATGAGAAGAAAGCTCATCATCTTCAATCATTACACCAGCAATCACAGACCTACCATGCATCTGTCGCTACCACATACTGACGAGTGCTGGGCGGTCAGTTTCCAAGATGGTTTTGATAAACCGCGTGTCCTTGCCATCCTGTCACCGTCTTGGCACGCTAGGGCCTCGATTACGAGAGGTTCCGTTGGTTAAAAAAAAAAAAAAAAAAAAAAGCCTTCTACCCCTTAACCGCACCCCTCTAGCTCTCCAAACCTGCCTTGGCTTGCTTCGAGGAACACTACTATTTTTTCGGCAGCTCCAAAGAGCTTGGACCTGGGTCTCCTTTAACATTTCATTGGCGCAAACCCCTCCACCCCATGCACCAGCTTGCTCGTCGACAACCAAATACACCACGTAACTCAATCTCTCTAATTGAGTTATGCTAATCGAGAGCACCTTCGATAGTCATACCTAAATACTGTGGATGGTGGCACAAATTTTGATTAGAATCTACGATCGGATCGGAACATGTATCTCTGTAGTTTGAACTACAATTATTTTTAAAATAGAATTACAGAAATAAATATTCGTTTAATAAAATTACAAAAACAAGTTTCTTTGACCAATTCAATTGGCAACATAGTCCTATCGCCAGCAAAACAGTGTCAAAGTTCCCTGTCGCCATTCAAAATAGCAACAGAGACTTAAGTTGCTATTTCAAATGGCGACAAGTTCTTGTCGCCAATTCAAATGACGACAAGAGTATGTTTTTTTATTTTTATTTTTATTTTTTGGCAAAGAATGCAGAGCTGGCCTTGGATTCTGCTGGCACCAACATATGTGTCATTTCGGTGGGGTATACTCGTTTGTTTGGTCTACACAATGTGTAGAGTGTCGCAATGCTGAGTCTCGCACAAGGTTAGTGTACGAGCAGCAACAACAAATGAGATCAAAAATGGACACAAGCATAATGTTAGTCGTACAAAAATTAATATTTACATAATATGGAGTCGTACATCTAGTCACGGGCCCTCTTCGGGTGTACTCAAGGGTGGCCCCTGCTCTTGTCCGGCGGTCCTGCGGCTGGTGGGAGTACGTTAAGGGGTCCGGCGCCCAAACTACCCTTGAGGGGCAACTAACCTCCGCAGGTGTGACCAACCCCGATTATGTTGGCTGGGACGGTGGAGGCGCACTATGGATTGTGAAGCCCCAACGAAGATATGGCTAGCACTGCCCTTCGGCTAACCACACTTCTATAACTATAGTACGCACGCCTAATAAAGATGTACTACACTGAACTATACTAAATAATCATACATCTAAAACTATATAATCCATTAAATTACGTACTTACTAGTTTCGGTTGCTAACCTACCAGGGTTTTGAATTTAAATGTAAAGATACAAAAAAAAATTACCTGCAATTTTGGTGGCCGAATCTACTGCTCCCCCTCTTCACTCCACGGCTACGGACGGACAAGGCTTTGCAACCTCTTCTCCCTTCTTTTCTTTTTTTCGGAATAAAAGTGAATTTAGACCGGATTTTGGACCTTTTATAGCTTAGCCTCTGTCGCCACCTTTGACACAGTATTGCTGGTGACAAAGCTTCTTTGCCATTTGGATTGGCGTCAGAAACTATTTTTATAATTTTATTAAATGAGCATTTATTTTTATAATTCCATTTTAAAAATTAAACGAGCATTTATTTTTATAATTCTATTTTAAAATGTATTATTTTTAAAAAATCCTCATTCGGAATGCAGAATATAGGAATTTTGATTCTGAGCTGGCCGTCAAACTATTCAAGGGAAAGCAAGCGCACTTTTCCAGTCCAGTCCCTCGGGATCTACGAAACAACGGAGCACGGACGCTCCGTCGAGCCTTTATATGCAGGCACAGATGTAGGCCGGAGCAGGGCGCCACGAGGCGAGCCAAGAAGTGTTGCTTCCCCTCGAGCCGCGCCGCCGCCTATAACGACCACTTCACGTGCCCTATCTTTGTTCCCTTTTGTTCACAAGTACATACATCGTCTAGAGTCCAGACACCAAAACCACCACCATGGAGGCCGAGAAGAAGTCGCCGCCCACCCCCGCATCCGCTGGAGCCGCGCCGGCAGCGGGGAACGGATACTTCAGCTCCTTCTTCTCCGCTTCGCCTGTGGTATTTTCTCTCCACGCCGTCTTTGCGATCTATTTGCTGTTAGGTTCTTGGTTTTTAGGGATTGTTTCTACATATGTGGCGCAAAGGTGCCGCCTTTGGTGGCGAACTTGTGATGCGATTCGATAATTCTTGTGCTTTATTATTTCTAGTGATAATTTGATGGTTTTTCCCCTGGGTTCATTCCGTGGATTCTTTTGGGGGTAATTTTTGTGATTGAGGAGTTCCAGGTTTCTTTAAAATCTTATTTGGGTATCCCTGTGATATCGTTGCTTTTGTTTTACCTGAAAGGCAAACGCAAAAGACGCAAAGCAGATGGACCTGTACACGATGCTGAGCAAGCAGAACTCCAAAGGTCAGAATGGCGGTGGCATTGCAGGTTGTTGCGGGATCTCCTGTCTATTTGACATTGTTATGTAATTAAGGTTAAATTTGTGAACAGCAGGGGGGAGGATATTTCGAAGCATTTTCATTTGAAGGGAAACAGTACGAAAGGATCCTACTTTGTATGTATTATATTAAAAAACATATAATGTACAGCAGAAAAGGCAAAAAATGTTACTGTAAACTATATAGCCACTCAACAATACTAGGGAATAGGGAGATAATTCTTCTTTGCTCTATGGATAACCATGGATTATTCCAAAGCATTAGCCGGCCTAAAATTTGGATTTAGGTGAAGTGAGCATGTGAACACTCATGTGTGCAGCTTGCGTTGATCTTTGAAGTAGTATTACTCCCTGGTTATAGGTTTTACTACCATGTTGATGAAAACCTTAGTTTGGAAACAATTGGTCATTGATATGTGATCCAGCAGCGAATTAACTGCGCAAAGTTATTCGTCCTCCAGATGGCAAATGCCAAGGCAGCCCCACTAAAGGCCGTGCGGCATACAAGGATGGAAAACAAGTTTATCCAAACGAATCATCAGAGTCGCCTTATTTTGGCTCGTCTGTGCATTACGGTGGTCGGGAATTCTATGGCAGCTCGCCACACAAGCAAGCCATTGAATCACCAAGAAATGTATGTAGAAATGACTATTATTAATAATACAGTTCGTGGTTGATTATATCACTTATTTTCAATGTTTACTTTGTATGTCCAATGCAGTATAAGGAGGACAATCCGGATGGATCCCTCGCTACCAGAGGTGATTGGTGGCAAGGTATCGCATGACTGCACGATTGGATATTATCTAAAGAAGATGAAATAAATATGTACTGACTATAATCTACTGTCAGGTTCACTTTATTACTAAATAATTTGCTGAGGAGTGAGGACTCTCCTTTTGTGAACAAGGTATAATACAGCAATGTGCTTTATATTTAATCGCTTGCTTAATTGTTTGATTCGTCTCAATTTTGTGCCCTTATGCTGTGTACGCTATGTCTGCATCATTGGTGTCATGCAATATATTTCATTCCAATTTGAGAAGTGGTAAGCTGGCAGCAGTATCTTACAGTGTAATTAATTAAATTTCCATGTTATGGTCTGTCTGTCAGAGGTAACTTGAAATTGTTCTTTCTCTGGTAGAACCAGCTCACAATAGATTCTCTTCATTTGTTTCAAAATAGTTATAACAGAGAGCTAGCAGATTTCTTAGTCTTTTATATAAGGAACATGAAGTATATATTATGTATTATGTAACATGAGATATCTGAAGTTGGGAAGCTGCAATCAACTAAGGTTCATTCAGTTTCGCTGTCTCTGGGGTGCTTCACTTAGCCATAGGTTCACTGTTGATCTTCTTTCCTTTCCTAATACACAAACATTAAGAACTTCAAAAAATATCTTTGTTTTTGTTTGTGTCCTTGTCTCAGTTCTGGTGTCAATAATTAAATCCTGAAATTTGCACAAGATTTACTTCACATCTACGCACAATGATTGCATGGTTGACAATGATAGCTCCAAGACAAAAATGGTTAATTGTCCTCAAGTAAAAGTTCAGTTAATCTGCAAAATTTTCTCGAGAGCTTGTAATAAGCTGCATTCCATCATCAGTATTATCGTATATTTAATAAGACGGGATGTATAGTGTGTTAATCTTTTGAGAACCTTGTTATTAGTGTTGCTCCTAAGGACTCCATACATTTGGTATATTTTGATGTTTTAGCATTTTACTCATGTTTATCATGATACGAACTTGTGACACTGATAATGGTCATTTCTTAAGCTGTGAACAACCTTTACTTAACACCCGGTTGGCATTATACTATTTTGTTAATCCCCAAAGCATTCCTAGATTCCTCAACGACTCACCTATTTGGTTGGTTTTGACTGAAATACTCACAAGTCACAACCATAGTTTGTCAGGTCCTCCATTGCCAGAAAATCGAAACTGAAAATATAGTTGACCATTGTTAAACATCTAAGCAGTTTGTGCATATTCTTGTTCTTTTATGCCTGGTGTTGGGATTGTGAATATTCCAAATCATTAATAAGATATATTAAGCTGACAGTAGCTGATAGGAGCCTAAGCTATTCCGAGTAGCTAACCAGGCTATGTCCTGTAACTTGCTACGATCATCCACCTGCAACCTCTGTTACTTAATTTTGTGAACATTGAAATTTCATTGAATTTTGAGGTTTTTCAAAAACTTTTGATGAATTTTGTGAATTTACAAAAACTTGGTTGCATCTCAAAAGTCAAATCAAAATCCCTGCCTCGAATTGAACTAATAAAAATCTACAAGAAACGTTCAGTGCTAAAACCTCTCTGAAATTCAAATTCAATCATGAAAAATTCCAAATCAAAGTTCAAAGCTTTCTTCCCTCTCTTTTCCCCTCAGGCCGCCTTCCTTACGACCGGCCCAATCTTCTCCCCTCTCCCACGCCCACTCGCACGCCAGCGCCAACCGCCTCCCTTCCTCTTTCTTTTCCCCCGCGCTAGCCCGCTCGCCTGCCTGCCCTCGTGCCCACACTCGTTGCCCGGTGGCCTCGGCCCCACATGTAGTCTCGGGCACAATTTTTCTTCCTCCCCCCCCCTCTACGAGTAATCAAAGCAAGTGCACTTGAGTACGTCTGCTATGGCAAGCATCAAGCACACCATCGCGTCGCGACCTTGTCCTATCGATGCGCTAGCTCGCTGACCTTAATTCACGTGCATTTGCGAGAAAACGTCGAGATAGCTACCACATCTCCGCCTTCTCCTCCCCTTTAAATACCGCCACGAGAGCGTCACTGAGAATGCCCCCACCATCCTCTGTATTTCCCCTCCAGCCATCATCTCTCGCTCGCTCGCTTAGTTGCCGGGAACGCTCCGACGGCCGCGCCCTGGATCCGTCACAGTCTTCGTTGTTGCCACCCATTCCTCATTGTTTCGGTGGGCTTTGACCTTGAAGGTCATGTTCCTCGGGTTCGCCTCGTTCCCCTCTTGTTGATGCTCTCCTTCTTCTTCTAGTTCAAGCACCAGAGCAGTCGAAGCCCCTTTCGTCCTCGCCGCCAATACCGTGCCGCCGTCGAGCTCCTTCTTCCTTGCTCTGTCTCCGGTAAGCCCCTTTCCCTTCTCTTAGCGTCATATCGTGTTCCTAGTGGCCGCAAACTAGTTAGGCTAGATGTTTTTTGGTCCTATAGGCCGTAGCCTATGTTACGTCGTCGTCGCAAGCATCTTCTTCCTCACCGCCGGTCGCTGTAGCCTGTGTCATTCCCAAGCCCCTTTTCGTGCGTCGTCGTCATGGATAGCTTCCTCGTAGCGCGTGATTGCTAACCCGCACCTCGTTCGCTAGCTTTTGGCTTAGCATCGTAATTCCCTTTGTAGCACAGTAGCGCCACCGTCCTTGCTGCCACGTCACCGCCACATGCCACCTCTCGACACGCCACCGCAGCCGTTAACTTCACCCGAACCGCCATGTTCCATTTTGTCGGTCCTAGGAGTTCGCCAAGCCCCATCGAGCGGCCGTGGCCTTACCTTATGCGCTCCTATGTTCTGAGGATGTGATGCTGCCATGTGGGCCATCATTAGATTAACCCGCAATTAGTTAACAATAAGTACTTAGCTAATGCGTGTATGATAATGGCCCGACGCCATTAGCAAATTATTTAATCCGTATAATTATGAAAATCAGTGCATAGACCGAGTCTGTAGACCCTAGCCACTGACTAGTGGGCCCCGGCCTGGTACGCCATTGAGTGAGTGGACAAGGGTCAGTGAACCATGGCCCCACCTGTCAGACTCTCGGGACTTTCTCGACTAAAAATAAATAGAAAATAAAATAAAATCCCGATGGACCCTACCTGTCAGATTTCCTTCATAAAGATAAATTAAAAATAAAAGAAAATCCCAGCGGGACCACCTGTCAGGATTTTCATTTTTTTTTTTTGGAATTTCCTCTCGAGTCAAAACTTTGGAGAGCTCATTCTCCCTCATTTTAAATCCAAATGATTTGATTTTTGTTTCTAAATTCAAGATCTTTCCAACAGAACCAAAACCATAATTTTTAGAGCTCATTTGAATTTAATTTGGATTTTTTTTATGTTATGAGCATTTATTTGAAGTAGTCGTTTTTGCGTTAAATAGTTCTGATATCCCTATGACCAATTCTATTCGGGTACATGGGGACAAGGTGAAGCTAGTCGCAAGACGAGCCAGAAGGAAGCGAGATCCACAACCAGTTTCAGAGGGTCTACAACCACTCGGAGGGTCTACGACCGATTCAAAGAAGATCTCGACCGGCTCGGATGGTCTACAACGGCCGCAAGGTCTACGACCAGTTCAGCAAGATCTACGACCACTCGGCGGAGGGAGTACTCATTGGGAACAGTACTCGGCGGGAACAGTACTCGGCGAGAACAGTACTTGGTGGGAAAGTCCACGACCACGATCAGGTGGTTCACGACCACCACCAGATGGCCTACGACCACATTCAGGTGGCCTACGACCATTACCAAGTGGTCTACGATCACGTTCAGGAGGCCTACGACCACATCTAGAAGGGTTATGACCACGATCAGGTCTGCGTCCAGGTCTTCGACTAGGTCCACGACCATGTGGTCCGAATCTAACATGGTAAGTAAGAAAGGGGGTGGGAGGTGAGGTCGGCCAAGGAAAGCAAACTCTGTTTCATTAACCACACGAGGAAAGGTGCATGAAGGCTGAGCCAGGAAGGAAACCAAAGAGGGTAACCGTGCTCTATAAGGAAGACCCAACCCATGGTTTCTATGTTGGTTTAGTTTGGATTGAAATCAATCTGTGATTTAGTTTCTATCTTCAAAATTGTTTCCATGTAAAGAGTCCAAGATGTAACATGCCATATGAGCACGAGTTAGAGATAGAATCGGTCTTGTGTCATGCGTGTGTAGGTTTCGGCCTTAGGTCGTGTGTGTGAGTTGGCCGCACCTTTAGGTGCCAATATAAGGCCAGGGCTTTGCCCATTGTAAAGGGGGGAGAATTTTTAGAAAGAAATACAGAAAAGTCATAGCGACTTTGTGTCGTAATATCTTGTGTGTTTGTTGAGGTTTTCCCATCTAGTGTTTGTTGAGGTTTGTGCAAGGCAAGAACACCTTGTTCTTGAGATTGCCTACCGAATTTATACGATTCAACTCGTCTAATTCGTGATCTTTGCCGTTCACGGTTGGAGAGGCTTCAAGTTTATGCTCGTAATCTTCCTTGTGATTGATTAGTGCGTGAATATTTGGATATCCATCTACATCGCTACGAGGAAGAAGGCGCTGCTGCCATCATCTTCTTCACAAGATTCAAGGAGGATTGAACCCAAGACGCAAGGAGAAGGAGAAATCCATTGATCGTACCGTGAAAGATCGGGCCACCCTCAACGCATCAGCTAGTTTACTAGTTGATCCGTATCATCGTGGTATAGAGTGTGGTTGATCGCGGTACGGAAAAAAATTTCTTGCTGATTTCAGGATGTTAGGGGCAAGCAAAAGGGGTTCGAGTGGTTACCCCAGCGACGACTTGGGAGAACTGCTCGATGATGAATTGCCACTCGCTGTACGAGCACGATTCAAGGTGATCCCCGGCCACATCAAGCGCCGAGAGGATGTCATTCGTGCTGATTTCGATGGAAGCATCCATAGGGTGAATGCGCTGATCACCGAAGTGCAAAATACGTTGAACGCTCGCCTCACGGAGGGCTTCAATAATCTGGCCGGTACTCTTCGTCGCTTGGAGGAGATGTTACTGTTGCCTGAAGGGACCGGCGCCCAGCATCAGGCACCAAACTTGGTGCGACGTGCGTAGTCGCATGACAACGCTCGTTACTATGGTGCTGATGATGATGACATGTACGATGGCCATGGAGGCTATCCACGACCACCACCGCGTGATCTTTTTGACCACTGACCTACTTCCCATGGAGGACACCACGATGATGGTGTGCAATGCGAGGACGACGGTATTGAACGAATCAAAATCACCATACCGGAATTCAAGGGAAGAGTTGATCATGAAGCTTATTTGGAGAGGGGGATGTGTGTCAATCAAATCTTCGACAACCATAACTACTCCGAAGAAAAGAAGGTTCATGTTGCTTCAATTGAGTTCACCGAATATGCTATTATTTGGTAGGATCAATTGAACTGTGCAGGAGATCGTCCACACACTTGGGAGGGGTTGAAACAAGTTATGAGGACTAGATTTCTTCCAGCGTACTATATCAGGACGCTGCATACAAAGCTATGTCGCCTATCTCAAGGCTCTAAGTCCGTGGATGAATACTATCAAGAGATGCAAGTGCTCATGATTCGTACTAATGTTCTTGAGTCCACAGAAGCTACCATGACACGTTTCTTTGAAGGGTTGAACGACGACGTGTGAAATCGTGTTGATTTGATGCAGTATCACACCGTTCAAGAGTTGCTTCACCAAGCAAAGCATGCTGAACAATGGGTGAGGGAGAGTTGCTTCACCAAGCAGAGCGTGCTGAACAATGGGTGAGGGACAACCATCCAAAGGTTGGCCGCACTAATCCATCGAGTTGGAGGCGTCCAATTCAACAAGATGGTGAAGGTGGTTCAAGTTCTAAGCCGGTTGTATCCACCAACCCGGCGAGCCTACAATTGCAAGAAGTTTCAAAGGCCATAAGTACAGCAAGCAAGGAGGCATCTAAATCTGATTCGAGTGCCTTCTCTACTGCTCGAACACGTGACATTGAGTGCTACAAGTGCAAGGGCAGAGGGCACATGAAGAAAGATTGCCTAAATTCAAGACAAGTGCTACTCGTACAAGAAGGATATGCATCGGAGAGTGACAACGATGATGCTGATCATAAAAAAGAGTCATCCAAGGATTCCGACATCGAAGTCGTGTATTGTGATCCCGAAGTGGGTCCAATGTTGATGACTTACAAGGTGAATGGTGACAATACGCTGATCGTCGAGAAGGGACAACGACGTGGAGTCTTTCAAACCCAATGCATGATCAAGGGCAAATGGTGCAAGCTGATGATCGATGAAGGAAGCTACAACAATGTGATCAGCAAGGATATGGTTGATGCACTCTCATTAACCACATGGCATCGTCCTAAGCCATACTATATGCAATGGCTTCACAATGTTTGTAAGCTGAAGGTTACCCATAAAGTTTCAGTACCGTTTTCAATTGATGGTTATGAAGATAAGGTGGAGTGTGACGTTGTGACGATGCACATATGTCACATATTGTTGGGGCGTCCATGGCAGTTCGATCGCAACGTTACACACCAAGAGAGGGCTAATCGTTTCACGTTGATGTATAGAAATGTGTTTCATTCTTTGCTGCCCAAAAGAGATGATGAGATCAATTCTAACATTGTTATAAAGAACAAGGATCTTCTGAAGAATACCTCGAAACCGAGGACGGTTTCGCTTGAAGGGGGAGGGGATGATGCAGGCATCCCTACGACCAGTTCTGATATCCCTATGACTAGTTCTGTTCGGATACATAGGGACAAGCGGAAGCCAGTCGCAAGATGAGCAAGAAGGAAGCGAGGTCCACGACCAGTTCCAGAGGGTCTACGACCAGTTCGGCAAGGTCTACGACCACTCGGCGTAAGGAGTACTCATTGGGAATAGTACTCGACGGAAGTAATACTCGGCGGGAACAGTACTCGGTGGGAACAGTCCACGACCACCACTAGGTGCCCTACGACCACGTTCAGGTGGTCTACGACCACGTTCAGAAGGGTTACGACTACCACCAGGTCTGCATCCAGGTCTTCGACTAGGTCCATGACCATGTGGTCTGAATCTAACATGGCAAGTAAGAAAGGGGGTGGGAGGTGAGGTCAGCCAAGGAAAGCAAACTCTATTTCATCAACCGCACGAGGAAAGGTGCATGAAGGCTGAGCTAGGAAGGAAACCAAAGAGGGTAGTCGTGCTCTATAAGGAAGACCCAACCCACGGTTTCTATGTTGGTTCAGTTTGGATCGAAATCAATCCGTGATTTAGTTTCTATCTTCAAAATTGTTTCCATTTAAAGAGTCCAAGGTGTAACATGCCATATGAGCACGAGTTAGAGATAGAATCGGCCTTGTGCCGTGCGTGTGTAGGTTTCGGCCTTAGGTCGTGTGTGTGAGTTGGCCGCACCCTTAGGTGCCAATATAAGGCCAGGGCTTTGCCCATTGTAAAGGGGGAAGAATTTTTAAAAAGAAATACATAAAAGTCACAGTGACTTTATGGCATAATATCTTGCGTGTTTACTGAGGTTTTCCCATCTAGGGTTTGTTGAGGTTGGTGCAAGGCAAGAACACCTCGTTCTTGATATTGCCTACCGAATCTACATGATTCAACTCGTCTAATTCGTGATCTTTGCCGTTCACGGTTGGAGAGGCTTCGAGTTCATGCTCCTAATCTTCCTTGTGATTGATTAGTGTGTGAATATCTTGATATCCATCTACATCGCTACGAGGAAGAAGGTGCTGCTACCGTCATCTTCATCGCAAGGTTCAAGGAGGATTGAACCCGAGACGCAAGGAGAAGGAGAAATCTGTTGATTGTACCATGAAAGATCGGGCCACCCCCAACGCATCAGCTAGTTTACTAGTTGATCCGTATCACTCTCAATAAAGATGTACCTGGTCAAAGGGCATTCTGTGAGTGCCCCGTAATAGGCATCGTCCCAATCATTGAGGGGTTTTACTCGTCGAAGTGGGTTTAGTGTCAGTGCTGGACATTGGAAAAGCTTTGTGATAATCACTTAGTCGCACCTATAGAAGTGTGTCAGATGAACATTATAAATGGATTATCTCTTGTGGGTAAAATTGTACACCCCTGCAAAGTGTTTAAATCTATTAGAATTGTTGTGCCTCCTGTTATGAGCATTGTGAAGAAAGTCACACTGGTTAGTTTATTAAAATAAAATTATGAACTAACATGATGAGTAAACATGATAGTTGTAATTTGCGACATGCTAATTAAGAATGGTCGTTGCGAACGAGACATACTGGTTAAGCATGGTCTCTAGAAGTTATGACATGTTGGTTAAGAATGGTCGTTTGAAAGTTGGGACATGCTGGTTAAGCATGGTCTCTAGAGTTTGCGGCATGCTGGTTAAGCATGGCCGTTGGGTCTATGATATGCTAGTTAAGCATAGTCGAGATAATAAGTGCTTATACAAAAAAAAACTTTGGTTTTGAAGTAAAACAAGTAAGTCATAGGTTTGAAAAATAATTATAGTGTTTGAGCAAACTGGCTTTGTGCTAAAATAAATATACAACCCTTCACTTGGAATCCTTGCATCTATATAATTGCATTTGCGGTGAGGACTTGCTGAGTACCTTTGTACTTATAGTTGTTCAAATATATGGATTCAGACTATAAAATCGAGACCAGGTGCATGGATATTTCTATATGCATTCGGACGTGACAATGATGAAGACGGCGATAACTAGGTCCTAGCCCTAGTTAGTTGCATGTGGCAATGCATGGAGGCCCCACTCTTTTGATGTTCTTTCCGCTGCTAATCTGTTACGTCGAACTATTTGGCATGTCGGCCCGTTCTGTAAACTTTGGTCTTAAAACCTATTTACCATGTTCTGTAATAATTAATTACTCGTTTATGTATGTGTTGTATAAATGTGATATTTATCGATATATGTATTGTGTGTGCTAGCCACTAATTATGGTACTAGCTCAGAATATACAGAGGATACCAGATACAAATCCGGATCCCCACGCTTCATCATTTATTCGCATCTTGTTCGGTTGTTTGTGCCAGAAATAAAAGGAGTGGTCCGAGATGGTTTGCTGTAGAGTTGATATGAGCCATCAGGCATAAAAAAAATCGTAGTAGAACTACATCCGTTCTGCCTATGGGAATTTTTGGCGGATACGGCAAGTTTGTAAACCGTATTTACACTTCTGATCATGCGCAAACCGTATTTGGCAACCGAGCGCCACGGCCACCCGCGCCTAACGCCGCCGTGCGCGCCACGTCGCGCGCGCGCATGCCCACCCGCGCCGCCGGTCCCACCACCGCGGCGCCACCGGCCGCCACGTCGCGTGGCGCGCACGCCACCCTACGCCGCGCTTTTTCAATTTTTTCTTTTTTCCCAAATATTCGTAGCAAATTTTTTTTTTAAAAAAAAATCATTTATGCATATTTTTTGTAAGAATTTTTAAATATAGTAAATAGGGTCCCAAAATTATAAAAAAAAATTATGGAGCCTTATGACACCGTGTACTTGCTTGTGTAATATTTTCAAAATTTTATCCATTATGATTTTTTCTCGAAAATTCATTTAACTATATTGTAAATAGGGTTTTCGAGAAAAATTCATAATGGATAAAATTTTAAAAATATTACACAAGCAATGAAATGGTATCAGAAGGCTCCATAAAAAAATTCATAATTTTTGGACCCTATTTACTATATTTAAAAATTCTTACAAAAAAATATGCATAAATGATTTTTAAAAAAACAAAAAAAAATTGCTACAGTAGTAGGCGCATCTAATTTTTTTAAAAAAAATGGTACAGCACGGGCGCAGAGTGGGCGTGCGCCCACACAACGTGGCGGCCGGGTGGCGCTGCGGTGGTGGGACTGGGCGATGCACGGGGTGGCGTCGCGCGACGTGGTGGCGGCCAGCCAGCCATGGCGCGGGTGGTGGCCATGCGCACGCGTTGCTATTTCTGCAAATACGCTTTGCGTATGGTCAGAAGTGTAAATACGGTGTGTAAACTGGTCGTATCCGCCAAAAACTCCTGCATGTGGAGGCAGTATTTAGGGGCATCATCTTATGTCTCTTTTTTTTTTTTTGCCTTTGCCCTTTGTTTTGCTGTTTACCTGATTTAGCGGAATGTAATGAACTGGTAGGGCAACCGGAAGCAGGTTCTATAAAAAAGTAGCTACTCTTTCGCAACCGGGAAGATCACTTGCTGTATCCTTGTTCGTGGTGTGTTTTGGAAAGATTTGGATTTGCACATCTGTTTCAGGACACCATTTCTCTCGTAAGAGTAAAATTCAGACTCATTTACAGGGACTCAAGGAGAAGGTTTTCCTGACTCCTGAGTTTGAGCTCCATATAGATTGTAGGTGCAGCCTTGTTAGCCCACCCTCATGGGAGGGCGCCGAGCGGAATCCGTAGCATAAGACAATTTTCTTTGGCTGCGCGCCCCGCGCGGTCGGTGTAATGCGTGTAACCGGTGTTTGCGTGCACAGCACACCCCCGCGTACGGCCGGCGGCCGCCTCTGGCTGAATCCCGGAGTGTAGAGAATGTTGTGTTGCGCCCAAGCGGCTGCACCACTGCGCGCCGTGGAGCACACGGCCGGCTGGGCTGAGTCGTAACGTTGGGTGCTGCCGTCTGCGCCCGAACACCGCCATCCGCGCCCGAGCGGCTGGAGCCAGCGGGCGCTGTGAATTCGCGCGTGAGTGTGCGTGCGGGGAGGCGCCGCAGCGAGGTGGTGCCGTGGTAGGGATGGGGGGGGGTTTGAGCGTGCGGCTCGCGCGCCACGGCACCGCAAGGGTGCGCGGGCACGGTGCGTTGCGGCTTGCACTGTGGCAGGATGGGACGCCGCCCTTTTCGTACTTGGGCCGTAGCCCGTAAGCCGAGGCCTTTGGATGCTCGGGCCGACGCAGTAGAGTGCCTGCCGCGGCTTAGGTGGAGCTGGTTTACTTGCCGACGGGGAATATGAGATGGTCTTCCGGCCATTTAACGAATCAAGGCCGAACGATGATGGGTAGCGATGAGTGGGCCGGTTGTTTACCACGCTTTCCTTTATTAGTTATGGGGCTGCTGTTGTGTTGGCGTGCCGGCTTAGATTTCCTGACCATCAGATTCAGAAGCATCATTTCACTTTCTTGCGATGCTCCGTCATTTGCAGAAACGCGGAGCTCTTTGATCGATGAATATCGAATTAAACACACTCTCAATACCGGTAAGTCTACAAGGCACTGCCACGCATTACAAACTGAGGGCGGCAAAAGGCAAAACAAATCGCCCTCCCATGCTACCAACATGCGTTACACGCGACAAGAAATCAGACACACATACACGAGGTAGAGTATGCACAGAGGCCTCTCCAGGCCTGGATTCACAGCTCGGTGTCCATCGGGACGTCGAACACCATCCCCTTAACCTCCACGCCGCCGTGGTCCGTCAACGCTGATACCTTCGCGCCGATCCCCTTGCCGTGGTCCGTCAACGCTGATACCTTCGCGCCGATCCCCTTGCCGTGGTGCGACCGCCGGTCGACCAACAGCGCCCTCCCGATCTTGGACGGGCTCGACAGCTGCGCCGGCGAGAAGCTCGGCGTGGCGTACGCTGTCGCGTACGCCGTGCCCGAGGAGGGCACCACCGTGAACGCCGACGACGGCACCGTGGCCTTGCTCTTGCAAACTATCTTGCTGTCTGCGCCACCGACGGGGAGCTGATCTGACTGCTTAATCATATCATCAACGTAGTGCAGGTCGTCGATCCGTGCTATGATGTTGGAAGCAAGGCTCTCCAGAACCCTTGAGTAGCTCTCAAGGATCGATTTCCCCACATCCTGAAGTAACGTTCAGCAAAACGACTACATGAGTTCACCAAACTAAACGCACACGACGCTTAATGGATGGAGACTGCAAAGGGATTTACAAACCATGTTGTACTGAATCTTGCTCATGTCCAAGCTCGTCTGAGTCAGGCCGGGGAACCTCTGCTTGAGGGATATCAAGAGGCCCTCGGCGCGCTCGGCGAAGAGATCTGTCTTCTCTGTGTCCACTATCATGTCCTTGACGACGCCCCAGGCCGATTTGGTGCCCGCACGGTTCGTGCCGCTCGCTGATTTCGCGGTGCCCCTCCGGCGCCACACGTAGACGGACGCCTCGACGCGGTTGGCGATCTCCAGGGCCTGGTACTCCGACGACAGGTCGAGGCAGTCGAGGAGGCATTCGGGAGAGAACTGATCCGACGTAATGTAGCGGTATATGATGTCGCCGAGTGCGGCTCGTCCATTCTGAAAATCCAACGTTCATGAAAGCAGCATGTCAGAATCAAGAAATGCACATAGCAGATTAGCACGTGTGAGAACGAGCAGGCAGAGTCCGTGCCGTGGTGCACCTTTGGTAAGGAGTCGTGGTACGAGTCGGGGACGTCCATCTCAGCCAACGCATTGCTGTTGATGGCCATGGCGGCCTTGAGGATTTGGTTGGCGCAGTCGCGCTTGTGCTCCAGCTTCTTCCTCGTGGTTTGGTGGAGGCCGCCGGGGGGCATGCGGGGCACCGGCAGCCACCACTTCTCGTCGCGGCGGTGGAACGATCTCCTGGTGGAGGCGGAGGCGTCGCAGTCCGGCGCGCATATCCCCTGGTCGACGTACCAGAATTCAGTGTCTCTGAAGCTCTCCAGTATTTCCTAGAAGCAGAGGGTTCGTCAGGAGATTTGATTTTGTATTGCTCAGTTTTTCAGAAGAATCAACAAGTTTGTCAAACTAACAAGGAGCATGTGGTCTAGCTTCCGAAGTGCCGGTAGATTGATGTATAGATCGGACCGTGGCCTGCTTGTCATGATCTGAAATAGGCAGCTCATAAGTACCAAGCAGTTAGTACTAATGTTCTGTTTGTAAAAGCACATATTGCAGTGTACTAGCAATGTTCAAGGCAATTATTATTTCATAATTGTTACTCGCGGCTAGATATTATGTCTTTGTTATACAGCTTTAATATCTATATATTATGAATCTACACCTTTATAATTTAGCTCTACCTAAATAAGCGATGTAGATCCTTCTCTTTTTCTCTCGATTAATGAGATAATTTATAGGATCTTTTATTTTTCAGGATTATTGTCGGATATGAGGTGGCTTGAACCTCACCGGTTGTTTTTGTAGATATAGATAGATAATGATACCAGATATACTCTACTCTACAATTCGTAAAACTTTTCACTTAAGTCTGATGTACAATTCGTAAAACTTTTCACTTAAGTCTGATGTACAATTCGTAAAACTTTTCACTTTTGATGTTTAGTGCATATATCGTGGTGTGTACTATACAGATGCGACAAGCAACTGCTAGTAACATTTGAAATTTGATGAAACGCGCAAAAGTGGACAACCAAACGGACGGCACATTGATGCAGTCTTCACTCTTTGGACCTCAAAAACACCACGCGCCCAACGTATTAATAAATGGGATTAGGTACCAAACGGCTAAGCGCGAATTTAATGGCTATTTGCAGTGGTCCATGTCCAAGTAAATTCAAATTATGAGCGGTTTTGCGCTCGATTTTTGCTTCATCCGTAGAACGCCAAATTAACTCTGTATTTGCCCATGAACAAAAACACACTGATACTAAATTCTAAGTCACCATTTTTTATAACTGAACTTGTTTAATAAATTCTACGATTAGTCCATGTTATTAAGATCAGTAGATTTTACCATGGCGGCAACTGGTCGACTCATAAGAACTTTTGCTTATAGAAATGTCTACTGAAAATTTTAATTTGACAGGGGAATTATTACTGGTTGGTTATTAGCTCTCGGTTACCTCAAGCCTTGTCCCGTCAGGGAACGGCTGCCATGTCGGCACCAGCTCGACGATGTGGTCGCTCACGCACAGCAGCCAGTCCATCTCTCGCTGCCACATCGCCTTCTTCTCCGGCGGCAGCGGCTCCAGCCTCCACAGCTGCCCAAATACCGTTGCTGCAAGAACGGCATAATTAACCGCAAGAACTTGATTACCCCCATTGTTGTAGTTAATTCTCGTCCAAGAAATTAAGCAGCTGCACAACATTTAACCAACGAATCGCACGCCACGTACGTACCGCAGAGGTTGGTGATGGCGTTGGAGATGGCGAGCGCGGTGCAGACGCCCTTGCCGCTCCCGGACATGTCCTCGCCCAGCAGCAGCTTCGAGAACCTCTCCTTCATCATCTCCATCTCTGCCAATCAATTCAAACCACACGGTGAATGAGAGACCCCACTCATTCTGAATCCAAATTAATTACACGTTCCGAAATTAAGGAAGGATTTGCCGTGTGCGTACGTATGTACCTGAGACTTTGTGCTTGTCGGCGCCCGTGTCGTCGACGGCGCCTCCGCCGCGCGGGGGCAGCTTCTCCTTGCCGGCGGGCTCGGCCGTGACGACTTCTTCGATCACGCAGGTCTTGATGGCGACCTGCTGCCACTCGTCGGGCGGGCAGTAGGACTCGCTGGAGGCGGCCTCGGAGCTGGCGCTGGAGCTGCTCCCGCGGCGGCACTCGTCGTCCGCCGAGTCCGACACCGTCAGCGCCTCGCTCGACTCCTCCTCCTGCTCGGCCGCGCCGCCTCTCGCCATCCCTGGTCGCCCAGCGCCTCGGACCCTCCTCACACTCGTGCCGGCAACGGGCCGGCTCATCCCCTGTTTCTTGGCTGCCGCGGGTTTGACGAGGAGCGCGAGGGCGGCTACTACGCAGAGAAGGCGCTTGCTACTGCTGCTACTTCTAGTGCGCGACGAGAGGGGCGTCGCGGACGTGGCATGGCTGTGTGCTCTTGTGGTCTTTGCCTGTGGGGCAATGCATGAGACGGTGAGGGGGAGTAAAGGCTTAAAAGAGGCGAGGCGAGGTGAGGTGAAAGCCGGACGAGGAGTGACCGTTGGGCTTTGAGTTGGTCTCTGTTTTGGTGGGTTCTTTTCTCGACCGGACATTGCAGCAGCAACGGTTAGTGGTAATAACAAAGGCTGCTTAATTGGACGGCGTGGCAGCTACGCTCGACGGTGATCGTCTTGCCGTTGTATGCTGTCGAGAGACCCGGCATGTGCGGGGAGAGGTCGACAGAAAATGCGTGGGTTGCAGGATCTGCACGTCCAGGAGACAGAAATCTGAAGGGCCGTTTGATTCCTCGTTGCAATTTGGCTTAGTTTATTGGCGTTGAAGAATAATGATCAAACGGTCAATTTCAGGTTCCCAGTGCGATTCTCGGAGTACAGTTTATTCAATTCGTGGCGGTGATGTACTTGTGAGGCTGTACAAAATTTCATAAAAACCCAAATGTAATAATTTTTTTTTAAGAAATTGACCCCACTCAACATACACATACGTGTATCTCGAAATTAACGTACATTTCGTGCTGGTAGGAGTTGTGTAAGTTGTAAGTAGCTCGAGCTCGCAGTTCAGACCAAGACTTCAAACACAATCTCGTCAGTAAAGCAGAGTATGAGCCAGAGTGATTTCAAAACCTGAGTTTGAAAACACAGAGATAAAACAAAAGGGGGAAAGGTTGAAAACGGATAGGGGGAAAAAGCGCCTGCGGTTTGACTCGGTAGTCGCGGCAACAACTCCTTTTTGCGGCGCATGAAAAATCTAACCCGAGTCGCTGGCCGCTGCCACCACCCCACAGCGGCCCCACAAAAGCGACGTCGATTACTCATTCCTACTCATCTATATTAAAAAGGAGAGCAACTCATCAGATCAAGAAACTGTGAGTAACTACTACCTACTTCCTCTTTATTTATTACGGGCTCCAAAGTTAAACTTAATTCTTAATTTTATATTAATATATTTATAAAATATTATAGGAGTATAATATTATAAAAATATTTCTTACTACAAATCTAACTATACAAATTTAATACAACCAATCTAAATATTTCAAAAATATTATTAATCAAAGTCAAAGAAGACCAAACATTCTGAAACAGAGAGAGTACCATTTTTAAATCATCGGATTTCGCTAGTGGGAATAATCGTGCACGACTCACTTCTACTGGAAGCAGAGAGTTCCCAGGAGTTCAGCACAGTGCGCGGCAGGGTTTTTTGGCTGCAAGTAACGGGCCGGAATGATATCCACGTAGGGCCACACGTCGCCGGTGGCTTAATTCGATACACGCGATCAGCTAGCTTTTTCTGGCAAGCATTGATCGATGCGCATGCAGAAGCTTCTCAACTTGTGCCGATGTGCTTGTACGAAACAAGATCTACGTCGACCAATTGGCATCGTCAAGGAAACAGCGCATGAAGAAAATTAATGGGATGCAACCGTTCCTTGGTCCAAGCGGCGTGGCACCTTTGATTGTTCATTTAGTGGCTAAAAATTCCACTTTCACCGATTACGTTCGAGTGATGTTCGAAAGCACTCGAGCCTCCAGGTATGAAACCCATCAGTCATATGCGGATTTACTATGATTTGATTATTTGACTTCTGAGTTGTTACGGTAGTAGTTATATGGAGTACTAACCAGTCGATTCAACCACACCCACATAAAAGCATGAAAGCTATCAGATCCGGTAACCATACAGAGGCTAAGTTACTGTGCATAGGTTCTCGCAGCTTCCAGCTTGTTTTCCTCTAAACAAATTACCTCTAATTAATTTGCTTCCCCTCCAACTACTAAGAATTATAGTACCGGTCCAATGTGTATAGCCCGTACGTAGCAAATTAAACGAACAAAATTAAGCACCTCATTGTTAAGAAACCGGCTCAATCGGGAGTTCTGGTCTAAGGTGGACTCTTCATCCATCCAATAGTCTATATAATGGAGGGGTCCCCAACAATTGTACTACGGTTTTAAGAAAAACAATAAAGAGAAGCTTGAAGTCTTCCTCATATCTCTGTGTTCAATTTACTGTTATGTTCTTGTGTTCTTACATTGTTCTTACGATTCTGAGTTTATCAACGAGGTAATTGCTCGGACTGGACTCGCCAGCGACGGTTCCTCAACACGTTATCAGCACGATCGACTCTCCTCGGATCGAAAGGTAACCGTCGTAGCACGACGCTCGTAGATCGAACCATTTTTCTAGATCGCTTTTAATTCTGCAGTTGTTGCTTTCTAGATTGTTTTTTTCACGGTGCAAATCCGCTCTAATCTACCGCAAGCCAACTTAAAGTCGCCGACACAATGCCGATTGGTAGATTACATGAAAAAATAGATGTCGATTGTACTGTAGATTGAAAGTTGCAAATCCGTTCTAACCTACCGCGAGGAAACTTGAAATCGTCGGCCAATCCGATCGATGGTTGCATGAAAGAACAGATATTGATTGCACTACATTGCATTGCATGAACAGTACACACAAAAAATCGCTCGGCCCAAAGCCGTTGGCCACCGGTCTGGAGCCACGACACCGCCGGAGCCCAACATGGCCGCCGGCCTCCCACCCGCAAGTGGCGGCACCACCACCGCCGCCGGCAGTGCGCCCTGAGCCGCACCGCTCCACACATCCCAAAGCGCCACCAGCTTGAAGCCGCCGCACCGCCCGAAGCAAAGAAAAAAGGGGGAGGAGGATGAGTAGCACCCGCGCATACGGGATGCGTGTAAGATCGAGAAGGCCGACTAGAGGGGGTGAATAGTCGTTTTAAAACTTTTATGCGCTAAAACCGATTTCTAAAGCGGAAGCTAAATATCAATTTGGTTTAGCCTAAATCAACTAGGTTCACTAAGTGCACCAACAATACAAGTCAATTGATAAAAATCAATTAAGCATAGACTTATAAGCAATTCAACTTAAGCAATGAATATGGCACAAAGCATGGTAAGTATTCATACACAATGAATAAGCAATTTAACACAAGGTATATAAATTGCGATAAGTAAAGCTCAAAAATGCAAATCACAAGATGACACAACGATGTTTTACCGTGATGTTCGGAGACTTGTCGGTCTCCCCTTGTCCACGTTGAGGCAAGCCCAAACCAATTGGATCGGCTCCACGAATTGAGCACCCGCCTCCAAGGTAACCAATACCTCACTCCACTAGGGTTGCTCTTACTCCACTCCGGAGATGGCGAGTACCAACCCACTCACAAACACCGGGCCTTCTCACAAGCTTCACTTGAGAAGATCGCCAGATCACGACGCCTCCACACCGTCTAGGTGTCGGCAAACACCAAGAGTAACAAGTCTTAGACTTTCACTTGAACCAATCAAGTGTCAAAGCTCAAGTGGATACTCTATCCACTAGGCAACACATGCACTTAGGGTTTGCCTTCTAGCCACACTATGTGCAACACATGCACAAATGCTAGAGAGGGCTTGCTCTTAGCTCTTGAGAGTGAATAATAGCATCAGCTGTGTTCCTTCATTTTTCTCTATATTGCCAAGGTGGGTATTTATAGTCTATACACACAGGCTAGCCGTTAGGAAAAGGAATCAGCACAGTAACGGCTATAAAACTAGTCGTTGCGAAGAGGTACGGTACTACCGCCAACCAATGCGCGGTAGTTCCGATAAACGGTGGTTCCGCACAACACATTGCAGTATAACCGCAAAACCGAGAGAGCAACACATGCTCGAAAACGCGGCTAAAGACCAAAATGCACACGTTCTGGAATTTACGTACCGCCATCAAGAGATCGGTCATTCCGCGATCCGGTCATACCGCGCATAAAGCGCCGGTACAACCGTGCTTCCGAGCAAGCAACAAATCCCTCTATGAAAAACACGTACCGCCACTTAATCGGTATAACCGATGTGCGGTAGTTCCGCTCACACAGAGTCGGTACAACCACCACACGGTAGTTCCATTTAAGACACGCCAGGACTACCGTTTTACCAGAGGAACAGCTACAACCTCAAGGATCAGCTATGCCACGTGGACCACTCATATCACTTAGATCTTTTCGGACCACTAGACTTAACTGCACAATCGGAACAAACAATTGGATGTCTAAAAGTGTTCCAAGGAACATGCAGTACTACCGCAGCGCGGTAGTTCCGCTCAGTACATTGCGGTACTTCCGATGTTCCTGAAAAAGGCACAAACTGGCTTTCAAAAAATAACTCAATTGCAAAATACATTTGCAAATTGATGTGAGATGCACACAAGGCATGAATGCAAGATTCTCAACAAGTTGCAAAACACATTTGCATACTTTTAGAATCATGGCCACAAATTGCACTCCGCTTCAACTCAATTTGCAAAACACACTTGCACAATTGACAAGCGATGCAAACTAGGGTTAAAGTGAGATTCTCAACAAGTTGCAAAACACATTTGCACACTTTTAGAATCACACCACAAGGAATAAGGTACATGGACTTAAGCCATTTGCAAAACACATTTGTAAACTAAAATCACATGCAACAAGGATTATCTATGAGACACAACTATTTGCAAAACACATTCGCAAATATTAGCAACATGTTAAGATGAGCTAGAGCAAACACGATGAGCTATCAACACATGACTCACTCAAGCTACTAATCAAGACCCCTCTTAATAGTACGGCAACCTATACTAGCAATCTGATCTCCCAACCAAACACCAAGACCGGTAAAAGACTAGGAACACATTCTTAGCCCTAGCTAGTCATACCTTTGCCTTGCACATCTTCACTTCAAATCTGGGTTCTTGACTTGATGATCAACTCATGATCATCTCCTCATCTCGATCATCATCAACTCATGATGATTTTCGTCTTCGAGATCTTGACATGCATCAACACATGATACACTCTTCTCTTAACCTCCATCAACACATGATGGATCTTCCAGACTTGATGATCAACTCATGATCATCTCCTCTTCAAGGTCTTCATATGCATCAACACATGATGCATCATTTACTCCAAGCTCTTCACTTCGATATCATCAACACATGATGATATTCTTCTCTTCGAGATCTTGTCTAAAATATTATCAACTCATGATGATTTCTCTTCATCCCGAGTCTTGACTTGATGACTATCAATACATAATATCATCCAAAATCTTCAACTGCATGGAACTCAACCTACACATCCAACTCAAAGAAATAGTTAGTTCCATAATATGATTATCATTAGTTACCACAACAAACAATCAACCCATAATGGTTGGGATAAGATAATACAATCTTTTCCTCTTTGGTAATCGATGATAATTACTTCAATTGTAAGTAATTGAATAGAGATAAACATGAGTATATATAATCTACACAAGTTATATATACTATGAGTATATACGAACTACAAGTTGTATATACTAAATATGAGTGTATACGAACTACACAAGTTGTATATACTCATATGAATATATTAACTACACAAGTTAAATATATTCAAGGATATGTTTCAAAGTAAAGATCCTTAAAATATGTGGAAAGAGGATATGGATCAATACTAATGAAACCACAAAATATAGAATGAACTCCCCCTAAATGTGTGCATACACAAATGTGTAGTGAAAACATATGCACATATCCAAGTTAGCCTTTTGGTGGAGTTTAACCTATATTTTGGATCCGAGGAATGCAACAAGATATAATAAGAAGAAGTAGAATACATACCTCTTGTATTTTCATCTTTATATCCAAACGAGACTAAGCAATAGATAATCAATATAATTGTTAGTCTCACAAATAGATTTATCTTTAATGAATACATACCTATTTGGATTTTTGCTTTTATATCCAAACTGAGACTAAACGTGATATGACAATAAGAATGTTAGTCTCACAAGTGTATTTGTCATTAATCACCAAAATACTCTATTAACACATAATGGCGGGTCTAAATCCTTCAATGCGCCGCACTGCCACCCGGGGCGCCGCACCCCCACCGGCCTCACCCGCCTCCGACAACCGGCCTCCTCCCGTGGAGGCGCCGTCCTCCCGCTCGGATTTTTCCCAACGGCCCGAAGGCGCTGCCCCGCATGGTCGCCCAAAGGCACTACCTCCTCGTGTGCCCGCATGCACTGCCGACACCAACCGCCTGCCGGCCGTTGCCCTAGAAGCCGCTGCTAGAACCGTCACGCCCGCAGCACCGTCGCCCTGTCCCCGGCCGCCACCGGCCCCATTGGGCTTTGCCCGCCAGCATTTACCGCCCCCCTCGCCTACTCTTCAAACCAATGAGTGGGCCAGGGCGCGCGTGGGCCGGGTCGGGCCCAAAAGGCCAATGAAAGAAGGCCCAAGAAAAGGGCCCGGTCGGGTGAAAGAAAAAAAGGAAAAAAAGGGGGCGGTGGAAAATCCTAAAATTTGCAAAAGGGACCCCTGTGATTCTGAAAATTACAAGGATAATTACGCGGGTGAGGAAATATTGCAAAAAGAGAATCGAACTCTCTTAAAATTGCGTGAAAAATTTCTCAGAATTGAAATTTAGCGGTTTACCCCTTGGAAATTACAAAATTCGCCGAAAAGTCATTTTTCCAGTAGAAATGGGACTTGGGAGTTCAAATTTTTGCATTTTTTGATCTTTTGAAGCATGTTTTACTTTGTTATTGTTATTTCTATGCAATTTATTTATTGTATTTACTGTTTTGATTATCTGTGATTGTTTATATTGCTTTTAATCACTGAAAATAGCAGTAAATCATGAAAAATGCATAGAAAAATACGATAACATTATGAGAATTTTTGCAACCATTTTATGAAAATTACCAACAGTAATCTTATGCACGTTTTGCATTAATATGCAGACAACTAGCATTATAAACCGGGAGTTCGAAGAGCTAGCTCAGTATGGTCATAATTACTTAACTTGGGCATGAGATGTCAAGATCATACTTGGAGCCAAGAAGCTCCGTGTTGCTATCGGACTTGGCACCTTGAAGGACGGCACTCCAACTGCTGAGGAGAATGATCAAGCACTCTATTTTCTCATATGTCATCTCTGCCTAACACTAAAGAATGAGTATATAGCGGAGAAGAACGCACTAGCTTTATGGATCGCACTGAAGAAGCGGTTCGAGAAGCTGAAGTACATCATTCTTTCTCGGGCAAAGCAGGAATGGAACCGACTACGTTTTACTGACTATAAGACTGTGGGGAGTACAACTCTGCTTTGTACAAAATTTGTACCATTTTTAGCTATGTGGTAAGGCAATCACAGATGCGGAAAAGATTGAGAAAACGCTCTCTACTTTTCACCCGAATGTGGTGCAATCTGCATGCAACTACCGTCAAGATGGCTACAAGGAGTATGCTGAACTGATTGACATTATGCAAGTTGCCGAAGCTCAAGATGAGGTTCTAAGAAAGAACTACATCTCACGGCCGCCTAGTAGCAAAGTTGGTCATAAAGTCAATGCTAGAAGCTACAAGGTGAGGAAGCCTCACTCAAAGGAAAGAGACAAGAAGGGTAAGGTCATGGGTCACAAAACCAAGCAGAATGCTCAAGCCAAGAAGGACGAACAAAAGAAGCACAATGAGAAGTCCTATGGTCAGTAGGACCAAAGTTGCTACAAATGTGGCATATGGGGACATTGCTCACGTGTTTGCCGTGAGCCGCAAGACGTGATTGATGCCTTTAAGGCTAAGAAGAAGGGCAAAGAACAACATGAGGCACACCTCACCATTGCAGGCACAGAGGATCCATAATCATTGGTTGCACCCATGGATGTGGACAGCCCAATAGCAGTCCCCATCACACCTTCTTTGGACATCACAGCGGTCACAGCCATAGTTGTCGAAGAAGAGAAGATGGGCATGGAGCAGATTCAGGCAGAAGTTTCTTCATACTTCGTTGATTCAATCTAGTGCATGCATTGCACTTAGATTTTATAGTCATTTGTAGTTTACGGTTGTAATAGAACATTGAATTATTGAATAATAGTTGTAAGCTCTAGAAGAACAGAGCATTAAATTCTTATGATGAGTCCTGCAAGACTTTTTTCTATATTAATAATAGTAAGTTATGTTCTGTTTTGGAGTATTTTATTTATGTGTGGATTGCTTACTACCACATATTAATAAATACTTTATATATTAGAACACATGTGGCGCCCTATGGAGGAAGTGTCCTTAGCAGATAGCAACACAACGAATACGATCTTTAGAGAGACAAAAATTCAGTCGATCAGCAAGAATGCTGGTAGTCTATTGACAATCACAAGCAATGATACTTGTATAATAGGCTCAGGAAGATCCACAATTATACTCCCGATGGGCACAACATTAGTCATTGAAGAAGCCTTATTGTACCCAGAATCGACTAGAACTCGATTAAGCTTTAAAGATATCCACGCTAACGGTCTCCATTTAGAGACTGAAAAAAAGTATTGTAAGGAATACCTGCTCATTACAAAGCGTGAAGAAAATAGAAAAGGGGAATTGGAATGACTTCCTTCATATCAATCTAGGTTATACTACAGTAATATTAAGGTACCTGCAGCCTATACTATCCTAAAAACAACTTTTAGAAGCCCTGAACTTTTCTGTATTTGGCATGATAGATTAGATCACCCCGGTCTTAGGATGATGAGAAATATAATTACCAATTCTCAGGGACATAATATCAATGTAAAGAATTTTTTGAATCCAGAAGATTTTGTGTGCCTCGCATGTGCCACTAGAAAATTAATTACTAGACCTTCTACTCTGAAAATGAAGGACAAAATCCATGTATTCTGGACCATATCCAGGGTGATATTTTCGATCCTATATAGCCCCTGTCAGGGCCATTAGGTACCTTATGGTGCTCATCGATGCTTCCTCGAAATGGTCGTATGTATGTTTATTGTCTACGAGAAACTATGCTTTTGCAAAGCTGATCTCAGAGATAATTAAAATTAAGAATAATTTCACTGATTATCATGTGAAGTCCATCAGAATGGACAACGCCGGAGAATTTACTTGAAAAGTATTTGATGATTATTGCATGTCAATGGGAATTACCATTGAGCATTTCGTACCACATGTCCACAACCAAAATGGACTAACAGAGGTATTAATTAAAATAATTAAATTTATTGCCCAACCACTTTTGTAGAATTGTAATTTACTAACTACATGTTGGGGACACGTAGTCCTGAACGCAGCAACTCTCATCAATTTTAGACCATCAGCAGATAACATCCATTCACCTATGCAACTAGCGCAAGGGTCAGCACCGAAAATCTTTCATCTTCGCAGGTTTGGTTGCAAGGTTTATGTACCTGTACCACCACCACAGCGAACTGCAATGGTCCCTCTCCGAAAGTCTGGGATATACGTTGGTTATGAGACAACATCCATAATCATGTGTCTAGACCCTATGACTGGAGATTTGCATATAGCTCACTTCGCTGAAAGCATATTTGATGAGAATAGTTTTCCGTCATTAGGGGGAGGAAATCAACCCCTTGATGAAAAAAATTAGGAAATAACATGGCAAGCCACGAGAATCCATGCACATGACCCGCGCATTAGTGAAACAAATAGAGAAGTCCGGAAGATAATTGATTTGCAAGTATTAGCGAATCAACTGCCTAACCACCTTAGTGATTTAAAGAGTGTGATCAAGTCGCATGTGCATGTACGCAATGCACCAAAAGAGTTGAAATACCAAAGAAAATTAAAGGTATCCCTAATCTCGTCCAGAGGCCTCAGAATAAAAGGACGAGAACTCCAGCCCCTCGAATCCCAAGTACCCGGACAAGAACTTGACACAGCCGATCACTGAAGTTCCCTAGAACCAAAGGGGAACCAGTTGAGACCTGACACCAGTATGTAACCTTCAGTAAAAGGCATACCAGATTTGAATATTCCCACGGAGGGAGACATCAGCATGGATGTGTGTGCACACATCGAGCTGAAAAACTAAAGGGACTCGCCCTTGCAATTGGAAGCAGCAGGGAGCGAGTAGAAGCATTAGCAGAACCACCCCATGAAGAAATAACTATAAATTATGTGACTACGGGAGAATCTATTAATAGAACAATAGCCAATATCGACATTTATTTTGCAAAGAAAATTACCACAATCATTTATCTTGATCTAGAGCCTGTATCGCTCGCTTAATGTAAGAAAAAAATCAGATTGAGAAGATTGAAAGAAGGCAATAGAAGCAGAATTAGTATCTCTGAATAAAATAGAGGTGTTTGGATCTGTAAGTTGCACGCCTCCCCATGTGCACCACGTAGGGTATAAGTGGGTATTTGTTCGAAAGAGAAATAAAAATAATAAAATTGTAAGATATAAAGTAAGGCTTGTTGCACAAGATTTTATTTAACGACCAGGAGTCGATCATGAAGAAACCTATTCCCCAGTCATGAGTGGAACTACCTTTAGATATTTAATCTCAATGACAGTAAACTTGAATTTAGAAATGAAAATGATGGATGTGGTAACTGCATACCTTTATGGAAACTTGAATTCAGATATTTATATGAAGGTACCTGAAGGTATCTCTGTCCCGAACTAAGACAGAGTAAATAGAAATCTGTACAATATGCAACTCAGAAAGTCACTGTATGGACTAAAGCAATCAGACAGAATGTGGTATAATCGCTTAAGTGACTTTCTTTGCAAGAAAGGCTACACGAACAATGAGGATTATCCCTATGTATTTATACGATGATCCCAGGATGGATTTTGTATAATCTCAGTATATGCAGATGATCTGAATATCATCGGGACCCTGAAAGATATTAAGAAAGCAAGCTCTTACCTAGAGTCAGAGTTCGAAATGAAAGATTTGAGTAAAACCAAATATTGCCTAGGCTTGCAGCTTGAGCATACCCCTGCAGGGATTTTAGTATACTAGTCAACCTACACTCAAAAAGTGTTAGAAAGGTTCGGCTTTGAAAAGGCATATCCTTCAAAAGTGCCAATGATCGGAAAGTCCTTGCAGCAAGACAAGGATCCTTATAGACCTAGAGAAGAGTGGGAGGAAGTCTTGAGACCAGAATTCTCGCACTTGAGCACAGTTAGAACACTCATGAATTTAGCAAACTGTACTAGACCGGACATTGCATTTGCCGTGAACGTGCTAACAAGGTATAGTACAGAACCTACCAAAAGGTATTGGTAGGGGATAAAAGACATCTTCCGATACCTCCAAGGAAGCAAAGATCTTGGCCTGTTCTACAGAAAGAACCAAGACCTAACGGCTATGCAGATGCCGGGTACCTGTCGGACCTATATACAATTAAGTCACAAACATGCTATGTATTACTATGTGGTGGAACTGCAATTTCATGAAAATCGGCTAGGCAAAGTCTTGTATCAACTTCGATGAACCACTCGAAAATCGTAGCACTGTACGAGGTCTCGTGAGAATGTTTTTGGCTTCGGCGGATGATTCATCACATCCAACAGCCATGTGGATTGAATACAGCGTAAACCTCCACTATTATCTATGAAGATAATGAGCTTGTATTGCACAAGTGTAGATGAGTTATGTGAAGAGTCCTCTCACAAAACATATCAACCCTAAGTTCTTTTATGGTCATGAATTGCAAAAGACGGACGAGATTAAAATACTACATACTAAGTCATGTGAAAATCTTCTAGATTTATTCACTAAGTAACTTCCAGTGTCTAGCTTTGAAAAATGTATACGTAGAATTAGAATGATGAGATTTAGAGAAGTGCAGAATTCAGAGGAAAATCTTCACAAACTCATTATTGAAATTTGATCATGAAGATCGGGTATCCAAAGAATAAATTCTGGAGATTAAATGAACTTGGGTGGATTGTACTCTTTTTCCCTTACGAGTTTTTTCCTGAAGTTTCTCGGCTAAGATTTTTAATGAGACAATTCGTGCAACACAGCAGAACGTGTTTTATATACTATTTCTCTAAAAAAATTTCATTGAGTTTTTATGAAGTTTTGATGAGATATAAACATGACGGATGAATACCCAAAGGGGAGTGTTAAGAAACCGAGTCGGAGTCCTAGCCTAAGGTAGGCTCCTTATCAATCCAGTAGTCTATATAAAGGAGGGGGGTCCCCAACAATTGTACTATGATTTTAAGAAGAGCAATAAAGAGAAGACTAAGTCCCCTTATATCTCTGTGTTTAATCTACTATTCTGTTCTTGTGTTCTTATATTGTTCTTACAATTTTGAGTTCATCTACGAGATAATCGTTTGGATTAGACTCGCCAGCGACAGTTGCTCAACACTCGACGGCTGCGGTGCCACTGTTTTTAAAATTCTCTCTTGGGCAGGGTGTTGCGGTGTTGCCATTGTCTCGCTAATCTGTCACATGAGGTACTCACCATAAACTACATCTTGAATGGCTAAACCGTGCATGGACCAACAGGTCAAACCATAAAAAAAAAAACAGCTTGGGACAGTAAAAATGTCAGAGAGGGGTCGCATTTGCTCCATGCGAGAACTCCAAGCCAGGGGCCCAAATGTCAAAAGACAAGACGGCCTCTTCCTGACTTCCTGTCCTCTAACGAAGAGAATGTTCCATGCGATGTGATGCTAGTGGTCGTAGTAGTAGTAATAGCGTGCAGCACATCCCTACGTGTTTTTCCCCTTAAAATAGCAATATTTACACGTACAATAGCAAAACTAGTCGTTTCTGGAGATTAATGTCAAAAATAGCACCGTAGAGCTACCGGTAGGCAACACATCGCTGAGTCCGCACGCCGAATGCCCAGAACACCTGGAGATTAATGTCAAAAATAGTACCGTAGAGCTACCGATGGGCAACACATTGCCGAGTCCGCACGCCGAATGCCCAGAGCACCTCGTCCGCGTGCCCTAGGCACAGAGCTACCTCGTCCGTGAGTTAGGGGCACGGACTCATCCTTGTGCCGCGCCATGTTCTTTGCTCCGCATCGCATGTTCGTGTCCTTGACGTACGGACGAGCTTTCCGTGCCCTTAGCGTACGTACAAGGCAGCTACATGGCCGGGCACAGGGACGAGAGGCTTCGGACGCTCAGCGTGCGGACTCGTGACGTATGGCTACACGGTATTATTTTTTAGAGAGAGAGAGGGATGCAGATTTGTTATTGCCCAGGCCTGCAGTACGAGAAGTCAATATTTGAGAACCGACGACTGGTTTGTTTGTCACCTGTCACCTGTGGCAGCGTGCGACTGCCACTCTCTGCGTGCCGTGGCTCGGCGACCCATAGATGGACGGACGCGTCGCGTCGCTGGGCGGTCGGTGAGGGCAAAAGTCGCGATCTGCTGCTACGTACTTCTAGCCCGGAATCCGACTCGTCGATTTCTGTGGCGTCGGGGGCAGATTGGTCGTAACGGGGTTGGGGAGATTGAGCTGATGGGAATCTTGGGGTGATTGGTCCTTTGGTTCTCGTCTTTTTGCAGTGCTGCACATGGGTGCCCCCGTACCTGGTGCCGTGATACAATGCGATAGTCCTTGCTTAATCCTGGTACGAACTTCGGCGTTTGGGACGGCAATCCCGTCCCGTCCAAAATGGACGGCTTCTTCCACCGGTTTTTCTGAAATCGGAAACCACATATAACACGAAAAGGTTAGAAGTTAGAAGTTACCGTATAGTAATTTTCTGCGTTCTGCATTTGTTCTTGAAGTTCAGAGGTTTTTACCTGCTTTTACTATTGCACAAAATCCCCACCCGACCGATCCAAACCCTAATCCTAACCCCTGCGCCCCTAACTCTGCTCTCCTCTCCCGACCCGCTGCCCCTCCCTCTTCCTCCTGCGCGGCGTTGCCGCCCCTCCTCCTCCACCCGCGTCGGCACCGCTACCCCTCCTCCTCCCGTGGCCACGCTGGCCCCCTCCTCCCCCCGAAGCGACGCAGCCCTTCCGCTTTCGCGTCCCTTCCAGGCTTCCCACTCCTTGTCGCCGTTGTGCCGCCAATCGCCACCACCAGCACCCCCCCTTCTTCCTCCTATTGGCGATAAACCAGTGCCTCCAGAATGGAGCTCTGCCTCTTCCTTCACTTCCACGCGCAGCTCCCTCCCACTTCGACGCCACAGAATGGAGATATTGGAAAGGCTTTTGAATATTTCACGAAAATCAAAGAGAATGGTCTAAAACTGGATGTGTACAATTACGAAACATTGCTCAGGGCCTGTTGCAAATCAGGGAGGATGCAGAGTGCTTTAGCAGTCACACGTGAGATGAGCTTTCATAATATACCAAGGAATACATTTGTATATGACATTTTGATTGATGGGTAGGTGCTCTAGATAAGCTCTTTTGCCAATGTAGTTAACCTTATTCTTCTGCAGTCCTACCAGGTCAGATTTTATGGCTTACTTAAAAAAACTTGTTATAATTTTCCTTTTGCTTGTTTCATCACTAATCGATTGTGCAGGTGGGCTCGAAGAGGAGATGTTTGGGAGGCAGCGGACTTGATGAAGCTGATGAAAGAAGATGGAGTCCCTCCTAACATCCATACATATACGTCCTTCCTACATAAATGCATGTTGCAAAGTAGGAGACATGCAAGTATGAGAATTTTGCATTGAAATATATATTTAATTACCTTATTGTGACCGCACAGTGGAGATAGCCTGACAGTGATATACAATTCAATGTGATAAAAATGAGTTCACATTTTTTTAAATGCAGTTAGCAAAAAAATTGTAAGTCCGTATAAAACCAGCTTTACGAATTATTTCGGCATAATGAACTTTATCACACATTGCTTCATCTTATTATAATTTGAGAATCGCAAATGGAGAAGTATTTCTCTTGGGCCCTTCTTTGCACGATATCCTTTTATTTATTTCACTAAATGATTTATTTGTAGAGAGCAGAAAAGGTGATTGAAGAAATGGCAGATTTTGGACTGAAACCGAATGTCAAGACATATACTATGATTAAAGGTTAGGCAAGGGCGTCACTTCCAGACAGCGTTGAAATGTTTTGAACAGATGAAATTGGCTGGGCTGACGCCTGATGAGGCTACTTATCATTGCTTGGTAACATCATTTCTCTCAAGAGCAACTGTAATGGAGGGAAGCACCTACACAGGAATCTTGAGTGTTTGTAGAGAGATGTTTGAGAATGATTTGACTGTTGATCTGCGCACCGCTGTATGCGTGTTTGATATATCACTACCTTTTGATGATGTTTTTAGAAGTACACTCAATGTCTCTTTAATTAGGTTAATTGTGTTGATTGTTATTAATGACGATATATTGCGTTAATTAGGGTATGTTGTCGTTAATCATCATTACATGCGATCAATTGTGGCAATCATCGTTCATTACAATCAATTACGTTAATCGTCGTTAATTGCAGTAGTTGACGTCAATTGCATTAATTATCGACAATTGCATTAAATGTTGCTAATTGCGTTAAATGACATCAAACAGGTCGTTACTGTCCTCAAGGGTATTTCAGATATTTTCCATCTTGAAAACTGCAGCCAGTCTACCTAAAAATCTGATATTCAAACACCAAACCTCTTCAGCCTAGTCGTTCAGCCTTACAGCCGTTCAGCTCTACAGCTCAACCAGAAGCAGCTTTTTAGGAAAGCCACAACCGTGCCAAACAAGCCCTGAGGCTTTGAGCTGCGAAATCTTGAGGTTAAATCTTAAATGGGACGGGATTTTCTAGCCCAGAGTAATTTAAGCCTGCTCTGATGGTTTAATAGGCACTTGTTGCGAATTTAAGCCTGCTCTGATGGTTTAATAGGCACTTGTTGCGACATCTTGAATTGATAGTTGGATAGTACATGCGATGGTTCAAGTAATAGCTAAAAAAAAACTACGGTATTCCGAATACAAATTTTCGAATGTGCAGTTGGCAAGTTGCAATATGGTTATCCTGAGCTCTAGAAGTTAGAGCCGGTGATTAGCCGTTCCATGTAGAGGGTTCGTGAGCCAAGTTTGCGATTTTTTTTTTTTAAATAATACTCCCTCTGTTTTTAAATACATGACGTTTGACCAAATATACAGTCAAACTTATATAACTTTGATCATTACTTTTCATATGATTTTGTTAGTAAAAAATTACAAAATTATTATATTATAAAAATATTTATCACGACAAATCTAATGATACTATTCACTCATGATCAATCTAAATAGTTTTTCATATATTATTAGTCAAAGTTAGATAAGTTTGACTGCATGCTTGGTCAAACGTCATGTATTTAAAAACGGAGAGAGTATTAATTTTAAAAATTACAAAATTAAATAGTCAAAAAATAATAATTACAGTTCTAGGCTACCGCCACCAGCTGAACTGACGATAGGCCGCTGTCGCCAGTTCAACTGGTGGCAGGTGGCTCTTTTTTATTTTTGTGTGAAGAATTGAGGATAAACATTTAGTAATTTTCAGGGAATTTTTTGGTAATTTTTTGAAGTGCCCGTGTAGTTCAGGATCCAAATTTAGAGAAGATTAGGGTTGCCATGCTCGTTGTTGACCTGATTGTATTGTTTGTGAAATTGATTCCTTTGGGAAAAGATTATGTAATATTTAATAGTTAAAATATTTGGGAAAAGATATTTAAGTATGAAAGACTTCATAATTTAATTGTGAATTATATGGTGGGCCGATTTTGGTTATGTGCATTAGAAACAACAACATGCACAAATCAACAAACCAAAATACACCTATGATACATGTGCACATTTTTGGAATCAGAAAAAGGTTGATTGGAATAAAGTCGATTAGTTCTGGCGGCCCATCGGTCCCTTCCCATTGTCTTTGGACTGCCCACATGGCGGCCAGTGTCGAAGTCAGCTATGTTCTGCAAGATGGGCTGAACGATTGAATGATGTTAGAATAGCAAAACATATGGTCAAATCAATAATCATGAAGCGAATTGAACCTAACTTACCTCTTCAATGTGGAGTGTACCTAGGACAACTACCGGTCACACTAGCAGTAGCCTCCCCCTTGTCCGCTGCGTGCTCGGTCCAGTCATACTCAACTTACTCTTCGGGAGTCCTCCACCACAACCCAGCAGCTTTCTGGGGCTCCTCCGATGCCTTTTCAATAGGGGCGGGTATGTAGGTTTCTAGCGTTCGAAGGTCTCCGCTCGCTTCGCGTAGTTGAACATGTACTTCTGCTCGATGAATAACCTATCGTACATGTCCGGGTCATCGATCCATTGAAAGAAGTTGCATCGCATCTCTGGCTGCCATTTTGCACCAATGAAGTTAGGGATATGTGGAATGTAACGTAACATGTGAAAGATCTATAAGATTTGCTTACGATGATGTTTCAGCACGGGTAGTACTCCCGGGTGGTGGTCGTCGGGTGCTGGACTGAATGATCTTAGCCGGTTCTTCGCATACATATTGCAACCGTGAGAACTCAGATGGTACCGACACATCCTTCATAGAATAATCGGGGTAGGGTTTAGCCCCCTCGGTAAGCTACTTGCGCTTCTGCAACATCTTTGTGTAGAAGTTCGACGACGAGTCCAACATCTCCTTCCTCTCTGTTGTGAGGACCAAGTTAGAGTGAATTGTTGGGTATGGTGTTGTAGTGTTGTCCTCTAGCTTTCTTCTCCCTCCTTTTATGAGCGTATATGGTGTAGTACTAAGGGTGGAAGGAGAAGTGCGAAGACATCTGTCTGAAAAGTTGATGTGGCGGAGTATGGTCATTTTGGTACGAAAAGGTAGCGTCGCATTGTATTGTCTTTTCGTTCTATAAAGGTGTCGTGGCAGAGTAGTCTTTTCGGTCTGAAAAGGTAGGGTTCACAGTGTGCTGTCCTCTAGGTCTGTAAAGGTGGTAGTGTGTGCCCTAAGAGTATGCGGGTCATTTTTGTCTACAAAGGTGGAAGTGCATGGCCTGACAGGTGCGCGTCTTTTCAGTCTGAAAAGGCAGCGTGACTTATTGTTGTCTTTTCACTCTGAAAAGTTGTCATAGCAGAGTGTGGTTATTTCGGTCTGAAAAGGTGGCATGGCCTAGTATTGTCTTCCCGTTCTGAAAAGTTGTCGTGGTAGAGTATGGTTATTACGGTCTGAAAAGGTAGCGTCACAGTGCGTTGTTCTCTCAGTCCGCAAAGGTGGTAGTGTGTGCCCTAACAGAGTACGGTCATTTTTGTTTGCGAAGGTAGCGTGCAGTCTTTTCGGTTTCAGAAAATGGCATGACAAGTGTAATACCGAAGTTCATATGTGAATATTATCATGCTACGTTCGTACAGACCTAATTGCCAAAAGTTAAAGACTTCACATAATTCATAAAAAGTATACAACATCGTTCCAGATATTTCACTAAGGAAAAGGTGATGTACACTTAGAATGCAGAGCTGTATGGCTATGGTATAGTTGGCCATTTCATTGGCCATCCGACTTGGGAGCAACTCATCTAGGCAATAAACATCGCTAGGCTAAAGGGAAAAGTTAGCCAACAGCTAGTACGACGTATCAGAAACGACATGGATGAAGGAGAAGCGAGGTGTTGCATGAAGAAGTGCTCAATTTGTAGGGAGCCCGAGCATACCTATAAGAAATGCTCTACGCGAAGTGCATGGGATGAAGGAGATGTCGACAGTCTGGACGGCAGCCACTAGAATAATTTATCTTCTTGAATTATGTTGTGCTGAATATTTTGTATTGTCATTGTAATTTGTTCAAAAACTATGCAACAACGTCTTGTTGGAATGCATTGTAACATCGTTGTGATTTATCGAAAAACTATGTGATGTCGTTGTGTTGGAAAGTTATGTAACATCTTTGTGATTTATTAAAAAACTATGTGATGATGCTTTGCTTTCAAATATATTATGCTACTATTATTTTTCTTATTACTTTCTTATACTTTTTCTTATTATGTCATGCGTCCAACTGTAATGTGTAACTTATCTTCTTCCTGAAACCACCACCATTGTCTTTGCTAGCGGCTCCGTTTGTGACGATAGTTTAGTTGGTGGATGTTGTGTGCCGGTTCAGACGCTGAAATAATGGTATAAATTTAAATAAAATAGTAATAAATGTTTATCTCCAATTCTTCACACACACACAAAAAAATTCAGCCTCCTACCACCGGTTGAACCGACGGACAGGGCTAGATCTGCCATTATTTTTTGACCATTTAATTTTGTAATTTTGTATTTTTTTTAATATTATTAAAAAATTCCTAAGTTTGCGACAGAAGAGGATCTCTGCATTAAAAAATTAATATTATTACAAAAATTCCAAAGTTTGCGACAGAAGAGGATATCTGCGTTAGTACTTACTCATGCAGTGGGTTACACTACCCTTACGCAGAGGGTTACACTACTCTGTAATCAGACCACTTTGGACTATTTGATCAAAGCTTGAATGGTTAGGATTAAGCCGCTGTAGGACTATGCTACAGTGCCAATCTATATAAAAAAGGCAGCTACATGAGCCATGCTATAATACTCCATAAAATCTAGACCATTCGTTTTGAATCCAATAGCTAGAAAATTAATGCAAAACACTATAACAATGTGTATTTAGTGAAGTAATACAGAGGATCCGAATCATAGCGTCGGTTCTCAATTCTCATGATTCATGAGTACGTGGACCTAATTAATAAGGTTACGAGAAAAGACATTCTTCAATGGAAGGCTTAGATATAGATTAGAAGTATAGATTTAACACCTAGTCCTTGTCATTGTTTGGCTACGTAATCAGCAGTTCATGAGAAGCATGTAACCATCATGTCATGTCTTTTGTGGCCGGGGACCAACCTCCAATACATGTGGTGCAGATCCCAATCCTTTACAGTACCACAGTGTTTCACTGGTGAATAATGGTTCGTGAGAGAGCAAACAGCGTCCCGGTGCAGCACTGTAGCAACAGCGGAGCACTTGATCTCAACCTTCGATGATCAAGCCTTTGATTTTTATTGGACAATGAAAATCGTTCTTAATGCTCATACACTATAGATCATCTGTATTAACTCTTTCAATACAGAGGGGCACATTTAGTACCATGGCCTACTAGTTAGTAGTACCGAACAACACCACCTCCAAAAATAGGGGGATATGAAATAAAGTATATCTAAGATTTGAAGTTTGCTACTTGGTAGGCATATTTTATATAACACCTTGCGGTCCAAAATCCGCTAAAAGCCTAGCCCCCACACGGGATAGGCATACATACGTAGCACCTCATTTAGGCTTTTGACCCGCTTCGCACAAAGGGTTAGCCAGAAAATGCTATGATGTAGGCCAATATGTATTATATGATATAGCTCAATGTGAACTGGCAATTTGATACTACATGTTGGAGTGTTACATGCTGTGATACCATTTGAAACACCCTACAACCCAAAACCTGCTAAAAGTCCAGCCTCCACACGGGACGGGCGCACATGCATAGGACCTCACTTGGGAATTCGCTCGCTTTCGCCAAAAATGATTAACCTAGAAGTGCTATGATTTGAACTAATATGTATTATATACTAGTGTAACCTAACTTATGTAAACCTAGCAATATAGTACTAAAGGTCGGAGTGTTAAATTCTAAGCTCGCAGTTTGTACTCCTAATTTACAAGGACCGCAATTAGAGCTTAGCTTTTGACCGTACCAGCATAACACATTACAGGAATTCAACTTCGGAAGAAAATGTTTCAGCAGCTATACTTATCCTATCCGCGCCAGAAAAGAAATAAGAACCAGGTAAAGGAGTTGTAGAGTATATAATAGCAAGAGTTTGATCATTGCCAATTGCCAAAGTATTCACCAAAAGAAAATCAGTTCCTTAGTGAAACTACAAATAGCCATACCGCAAAGCATCGTTCGTAAAAACATTAGATAATAACGAGGAAACGAGTTCGAATTGTTTTCATAAGGGGTAGTACTGTAGTAGGCTTGGGAATGATTTATGGTCCTGCGGAGTAGGTTTGGCAGGTTGTAGTAAGTAGCTAGCATTCGAACCATGTCCTCGTTAATACTCCCTCCGTTCATCAATACTTGACGTAGTATAAAGTTAGAAGAAACTAACCAACGTCAACCTTTTAAAAACAGAGGGAGTACAAATTTTAAACACCTAACTAGGATCAGCAACCAAATGTGAAGCTCAGAAATGGTAAGATAGTAAGTCGTGAGTTTCAGACACACACAGCCAACCTCATCTGTTCAGCGAAAAGACTCAGAAGACAAAGCAATACATTGGCATTGTAACTGAGGGTGAACAGAATTGTTAAAAGCGGCTTGACTAAAGATTGTAAAAACGTTCCAGTCTGATGCTTGTACTTTGTACATGCAACTGTTCTGTTTAACTATCACAGCAGAGCAATGCTCTAAATAACGGTAAACGGTTAACAAACAATCACTCCACCTTTTGGTGTTTATACGGTAAGTGGTCTTGTAAATGGCATTGTAAACAGTTTTACATTTAAAATTCAGAAAAATATATACATGTGTTTGTATTAACAAAATAAGCATCTAATTCATCTTCTTTCTTTCGTGCATATAGAATAGAATTACCAGGCTATCAACAATCGTCCACAACAGTGACATGAAGAAAAAAGATGACATGATGTGAATGTAATTAAAGAATCATAATTGAATGAATGAACAACGCAAGTAGCAATGAAAAGCAAAGCTAGCATTCATCTCATGTATGTCATAATGTTCCAATGTTGCAACTTTACCCACTAAACAGGCCTGTTAAATGAGCCTATTAAACGTTAACGACCGTTAAACCGAATAAATGGCCCGATAAAACGGACAAACCTTAAAATATCCATAAACGTAACGAGCAGGGACCTTTACCATTTTAACGACCATTTACAAGGCCTTAACGGCTGTTAATTAGAACACTGCAGCAGAGTTTTTTAGCATATAAATCCTGCGTGCATACAAAAGCATAAATTACGGCATGAAGAACATTTCAGGTAACTATTAAAAGGATTTTAAGTCAGGAACAACGAGAAGACACTGCATACTTAAAACAAATGCACTGGTACTGTAAGTATCATGCAATCTGAATGTGAAAATTTGTGGACACTGAAGGCAACTATAAGTACATCACTAGTAATCTATGGTTTTATCACAGATAATTTACCACTATGCAACTGTGTAGCGATAGCCAGGCCAGTGTGCAAGTTAAGTTTCTATGAATAAAAGCATCTCAAGAAACTTGTGGTGACTAAAAGGAGATACAAATCTTAACTAAGTGATGTTCAGTACACCTTTACACAAGTGCAGAAAGCAGGAACCTTCCTGCTGGTAGGGAGTCATTTGTGACAGTAGTACAATAAACCTGAGTTGTTGCTTCTGATTAAAAGTTAAAACAAGTAGAGTTCAAACTCTGAAAGTCAGAACTGTGGTTGTAGCAAAAAGAGCACAGGAGTGAATCAAACTGAATTTATCAGCAAACATTATGATCCTCCAGGCCGAGCATGTCATTAGTAAACAGAACTTGTCATCTTCCTACTGCAGTGAATTTCAGGAAGATTACTCATGCAATTTTAAAAAGTTTGAAATTCTATTATGAAATAATACATGCAAAGAATTGTCACATCAGCAAAGCTAGAATAAACTTGATTCGTTCATCTAAAACTACAAGTCATCACTAACAACAACTAGTTAGGAGCTCTCCAGTTCACAATCCCTCACATATGCATCGTGCCTTCAAATCTGAGGCAGCATATGGTGTTTCCTTTTCGCGCAAAGTCTGTCAGAATCCCGAAGAGTATCAGACAGCAGCTATGAAGAAAATGTTGTAGGTTATATCCTCAATTATGATCTGCAGCTCACGCATGTATAGTTTGAGAAATCAGATCCAAATGCAAAACAAGAGATTCAAAGTTGGTAGCTATTAACACCCCTAAAATTGAATTTATGTGCGTAGCAGTGATAGCAATTCAGCAACCACCAAGACTTTTCTCATCAAGACAGACTAGCTTTGGTCATTATGAAAATTGAAGCATTACAGCACTATTACACAACAGCTGAAAGTACATTGTAAGTAATAGATCGTAGCATGCGTTTCAAAAAGTAATAAGATCATAGCGAGGAGTAATACCTATTGTACATATGTGATCCCTAGTCCAGAAATTCTTCCATAAGACCCTATATAAGTTCAACATATTATTAGCAGATGAAATAATGACAGCAGGAAGATCAGATAGTAACAGATAACGAACCTGTGATATAAATTGCTCAGTATCTGTGCGCCTTAGGAAATGGAGTGAGTTCTTGGTTAATGATATGGAATGGTCACCAAGAGATACTTCACCAATGTCCTCCAACACCCGAACCTGGATGTAAGGATCCTTGGGAGGCACCATGTCCTATAAAAATGTACATAAAGTCTGGTAAACGCAGTTCATCCCTAAGAAAGTAAATGAAATTAAAAAAATACCATACCACTGTTAAATCTATATCCATCTCTGATATGTATGACTTAATGGCTGCAGAGTGATTCTTGAAGTACTCTTTCTCCGAAAAATGGAGCTTTTCTTGTATTTCATGAGGAAGCACAGGACCAATTTTCCATCTAAAACTCTGAATAACCTCTGCTCGGTTATACCTGGTTGGATACAATTCTTTCAGCTAGCGTGTACACCCAACATCAGGTTTATGCATATGCAATTAGGATAAAACAGCGAGAAAGTACATGTAAGCCATGAGGCATCTTTTGTTACGGAGCAGCGAAAGATGGTGGATAGCTGCACCATAGTGGTCCTCATTTCTGGTTGTTTCAATATCTAAGTTTTGCTCCACCATTTTCCTGTCACAAGCACAGAGCAAATCAGGCTCTCGAAAAGTTAGTAAACTGTGTTACTGATGAAAATAACAAACGATGATCTTGATTTGATGTAGCTCTGTATTGTTTTGCTGATGAAAGACATTCTGGAAATTGATCAGGACTCATAAGGCAAAGGTAGATGAAGATGATCAATATTCTGATAGGATACAAGTTACCTGATCAATGACTGAAATTGTGCATTGTGCTCATTGCACTCTCTAATGACCTGATCAAACACGTCGCTCTGCGCATTCCATAAGACAGCAAGTTAGGGATGAGCATATTACGCAAACTAAAAAGAACTAGTATAGCTACCAGTCATATTGCCCAAACAGTATCAGACTATTATACAGTGCTGTGGTAGCCGCCTTAGTTTCATTCTAAAGATTTCACAACACTATTAATTTATCATCGCATAAATAATAAATACTTTAATGGGCGATACCATGGACCTTGGGATCATGAGCGTGACAATATAGCTGGCACATGTTGGCTCACACTATCAAAAGGAAATGGCCCGATGCTCTTCGGAGTAAACACATGCTGGCTCACAAATTGAATGTAACTTTGCAAGCTATACCGCAAAGCCAAATCGCTAACATTTGCACTACAGGTGTCGGCATATAACACTTTCTATTAAGTAGTAAAATACACTGTTTATAAACTCAATTGCTCCCATAGACACCTAAGAAACCAGATCAAACAAAATTGCGCCCTAATACACAAACATCCAGGAAACTGAAGCACCGGCCACTCAGATTCCGAACGAGTAACTGCGAGTGCGTATGGAGAAGAGAAGAAATTACATTGAAAGGCGCGAGTTGGCCGGCCTCGCAGGAGTCGAGCTCCCTCAGCAGCTGCGACGCGCGCCTCCCGTACATCCTCCTCCTCCCCCACGCCCACCTGCCGCCGCCGCGCGCGACGTGTTCGACGGAGTGGCGCTGCGGGCGAGGGCCGGATCTGCCACGACCGGAGGCTGATACTGGCAAGGAGACGGTCAAGGAGCGTACGGCGGCAAATCGCGCGCGGCCGCTCGAGGGGCAGCGGTGGTAGTGGTGCGCGGCGCGAGCGGTGGTGGTGGGAGGGGAATTTGGCGTGGCCGCGCGGGATAAATTTTGGGGGCTCGGTTTGGGAGGCGGGGAGGGGGGAGAGTCAGGAGAGGGCGTGGTTTGCGTTTGTGCGGGGCTGCGGGGCGTGTCACGTGTTTGGTGGCTGCGGCTTGTGAGATCCAACGGCCAGCATCGCTCCTTACCTTGGACGTGTGGTCAGGCCTGGGTTACACGTAGCTGTCGAATCGGCGATCCAACGGACTGGACTGTCACTGATCGAAAGGTGGTTTTTGGACGGCCCAGCCTAAGAGGTAAGACCAGCCCAAATGCCCAATCACGTGATACCAAAAAGAAAATTGGGCCGGACCAGCAGCATAATCGAACCAGATCTGCTTCAACTAGGCAAACCGTGCATTTCTTTTCCCTGAGAAAACATAGGCAATCTACACACTGTACAGGAAAGAAAACATAAGCAATCTAAACACTGTACAGGAACAGGGCAAATCCTCCGGTTGTTCCCGAATGACCCTCATAGTTGGTTCCCGAATAAGCAGATACAAGGAATGCAGTTCAAAAGCACCTAAAATCAGCTAGGCCAATCGAGACATTACTGTAACAGTATGCTTTGTTCGTCTGAATCGTCAAATCTGGTCTAAATATAAAGTGATTCCCATAATTGAGCATATCAGCATCGAATGTCCACAAACAGACTCGGCTAGAAGAATTTGCGAGGGCTGCAACATTACAAACACGAGAAGATCCATAGTTTATTCAGAAACAGTAACAACACAGAACAACGCATGTTGCATCCTCACAACAGTGGTAGGCTGGCGGCTGCCCGCTACTTTCCCTTGACGACTGTCACGGGGCACGATGCGTTTGACAGCACGTAGTTTGTCACGCTTCCCAGCAGAATCCTGCAGTATATTTCCAGACAAGAAAGTCGTCAATAAAATGGGAATAAGCTAAACTGTTACGGGTCATATTGTGTATGCATCAAGTTCCGATTTCTGAATGTAACATTTGCATGTTATAGGAATGTAATGCAGTTTGCATTACTACGGGAAAATAACGATGTCACATATTGTTAGTCCCAACTAACAGAAATCCAGCAGAGAGCTTCGTGGAATTTATGATCCACTCGATCAAATTTAGAAGCCGGCATATCACAGTACTGGTGATTTTCATTGTAACAATCACAAACTAAGCATAAACTTGATAAGTCTATGGCGCCCCCCAAAAAATAAAATACCAACAGTCCCTCAAAAGCGTTTTGTTGTACCAAATTCAGAATTATTCGCGGGTAACATAAGCATTAAAACCTCCCAAATGTTTGCTCTGACTTCTAGATGAACAATTCTAGGCATTCAAGCCATCAATGTATCATAGGCACCAAAACTTTCATTGACTAGTGCCCAAATAATGTTCTTTTTAGAAAGTAAATAAATAATGTCCTTGTACCAAACATTACAATTTAAATACAATCACCAATCAAGAGAGTTTATTGTGACTTCAAATAAGCAGTATTTTTTTAACAATTGGCAGGAGCACTGCCGTTTCATAATAAGCAGTTTAAATTCGACCCAAGCGAACTAGGTACACAGGATGTCATCATCTATGAGTTTAGCTTCTGTTAGGCTATATGTTATGCATAGCAACATAAACCAGAATAGGCCTCCTTTTCAGTTCAAGCCTACAATCAGTAGTAGTAAAGACCAAAAAAAAATTTGTTCTTCTTGACACTAAAATTGTCGAAGGACCACTTCAAATGGATTAACAAAATGGTTTAATTAATGTGAAATACGATGACATTTGTTCTGTTTTAAACTTCATAGTTATAATCTTTGGGTGCGGACACTCACCTTATCAAGATAACTGTAAAACAAGTTGTCAATATATTCAACTGAAGTAGTAGTTCCAGAATTCTTTTTTTAAAAAAAATAAAATAAATAAATCACGTTCTAGTAATACTTCTTTATTCCGGACCTTGAATAGCACAAACATTGTAGTTGTTGAGTCTCTATCTACAACATTCTCATGCTCGAACTGTTATAAGAGCATTTGAATATCGAAGGCAGTTTCACATGACAACATAAACAATTCGGCAATCACGATGTACATGTCTCAATGACAGTGATTATACCTCGTGCAAGTTAATAATTCGCAAGGCAACAACTTGATGGTCCCCTAAAAAACAAGTACAGCCCAATATTCCAATCTCACTGGATGCAATAATGCAAGGTACAATCAGATAAGCATCGACCCAGGTGTGCATTGTTGTAACGGTATTCCAGCGTAAGGTTATGTATGAGGTATTGTGATTTAAAAAACTGTACCACAGAAATTGAGTCAGTATGCAGCTTATCGATTCAAGCAATGCCTAACAGATTATAACCCTTTATTCCGACACTCCAATGACGCAGAGATTGCCCATCTAAACAAGAATACTAGCAACAACCAAATGCGGGCTCTATGATCAAGGATTGCACATTCGATTCTTGATGAGGCATCAAATGTAGTAATGGTATACCTTTGGATCGGGCCAAGGCCGCGGCTTCCCATGATGAGCGTGTCGATCTTGAGCTCCTCTACCGCATCGCAGAGCTTCTCCCTGGCGTCGCCCCAGTACAGCTTCGCCACCACCGTTAGCTGAGCAGAACAGGAACGAATAACAGCTAGTTGGTTAGTTATCTCTTCCTCCATGTTTGATCCATCAAGGTCGTAACACGCCTACGGCAGCACAGAAACACCACCGACGTACCTCCATCTGGCGCGCGGCGGTGTCGAGCATGTCGAGAACCTCGGCGTCGGAGCGCACGTCGTAGTGCTCCATCACCGCCGGCTCCCGGAACTCGGAGAGAGGGATCAGCGCTGCGGGGATCGAACACGCGACGCCTACATTAATTTGAGCCGACCAAGACAAGAACTCGAAGCAAATCGAGAGCACTAGACGAGGGATATGTTAGTGCTTACGGGATCCGGACTTGGACCAGAGAGCGTGCTTGGCCTCCTCCCCGCCGTGGTGCAGGACGTGGAGGACGACGAGGGTGTCGCCCCTGCGGAGCAGGTTCTGGATGGCCCACTCCAGCGCCCTCTTGCTGCTCGCCGAGTAGTCCATCGCCACCCCGATCTTGCGCTCCCCGTCCCCGCTCCCGCCGCCGGCCATCGCGCTCCTCGCCCGAATGCCCCGATCCGATCAAAACCCCTGCGCTGTCGGTCTCTCGCTCACTACCTGCTCTTCTCACGCCGCGAGGTGGTGGGATGCGAGAGTTGGTGCGAGCCGAGAGAGAGAGGAGTTTATAAAAGGAGTCCTGGGTCTGGGTGTGGGCGTTTGGAAGGAAACGAGCCTGATCCGGGGCGCGGCGGGCGGCACGGCGTTTTTCACTGCGTGCGTCGTTTTCGGCTGGGTGTTTTTGGTTGGGGCACCAGAGCGTCGTGGGGGAGCGTGCACTCCAGCGTTTGTTGCCTCGTGCACTCGAATCTTTGCAGGTAACGTGGTCGCCTTCGGCACGGCACACGGAGGGCGCCACGGCGCTTCGTCATTGCCTCGTGGCTTGTGCACTCGAATCTTTGCGCGTACCGTGTTCGCCTGCGGCACGGCACGGCACGGCACGGCACGGAGGGCGCCTCGGCGCTTCGTCATCGCGCCGTGCGCGACGCGTCTCTACACTTCAGTTTGAGTGAAGGGGAACGTTTCTTGCCCGGGTCTTCTCCATGTGACGGGCCACGATTTCTGTCGGTTTCCCTTGTGCTCGCCTAATGTTAGCTCAACGGACTTTCTCGCTTTTGCTCAAACAAGATAAGCACTACCCTTTGTGTCCCACTGAGACTGCTACTCACGTCACTTATCATGCAGATAGTAACAGCGCTGGGACAGACTTTAGTGCCTTTTTATCTCCTACGAACGAGTCCTCTAGAACGCACAGCACACCTGTGTAAGCTTGGGTATTCATGATTTTGTATTCACCACACAACAAACGCTTGTCAGTGTGTCAATTGCAGCGTAGAAGACAGCCACATGCCCGGAGCAACAGGACATGCTTTTTTTTAGTGGAAGCAGATCATACAAAGATCAGTAATAACTTGCACCGATGCTCGCGAAGCTCGCGGGCTTTTCACTTTTCTGTCCTAAAGCCTTTTCGGGCAGGCCCACGCCATCGTGTCCGCCATATCTAGTACGGCCCAACACGTTTGGTCGTAGTAGGCTCCAACTTTGAGAATTGACCGTTAGCCAATGCCAACATTCAGACACTCTTATTAATTAGGGAAATTTCCATCGTAGCCCAAGATTTTGGCTGGTAAAAAAAACACCGCAAAAATTTCTGGGTACCAATTAATACCAAAACATGTAACATGTGGTAAAACTTTTTATATATACCACAAAAGCTAGTTTTCTCTTATAAAAACTCTTTCGTAAATTCCTTTTTATCTAAATTCCACCTTTACCTTTCATCTTCTCACCTTCACATCCAGAAACAGAGCATGCCACCACCGCCGCCGCTCACCCAATTCCGCCACCGGAACCTCCCATGCCCTCGCTGCTCAGGAACCTCTCTTCCTCGCGTCGAAGCCGGTGCCGCTCCACAGTTGTCACCGCTCGCCCAATTCTCGGCCACCGGATGCGGCGCTGTAGGCTTCCTTCGGCACCGCCATCTACCACCACTCACCCCGACCATGCCAGATCTGGGTGGGTTTGAGGTGGATCCGTCTTCGCCCGTAGCCGCCACTCTTGCTCCGGCGAGATGGCGATGACCATCAAAGGTGAGCGTCCCATCCCCAAAATCCGCCTGATTTGCATGGTTCATTGGTCAAGAAATGCTTCCGTACCAGGCGTTTTGGGGTTTGGGGATCAGTCTCCTCTGTCTTCCTCTTTCCTCCACCTCCTCAAACCCCTCCGCCTCCTCTCTGATCTCTATCAACACCTTCACCGGCGAAACCAGCAGAGATGGAAAGGAGGGTTTTCACCATGCAATGAGGAAGCCGATGGCATCGAGGAAGCTAACAAGTCTTGCAAGGAGAGGAGCATAACGAGGTAGCCGAGCGCCATGGGCACAACGAAGAGGAGGTTGGAGGTGAGCCCCGTGTAGAGGTGTCGTCTCGTGGTGTCGGGCACTGCGCACCGAAGGAGGCCTGTCGGGATGGTGGCGCACGAGCACCAACCCGCCGATCAACGTCGTCATCAGTCATCACCTCCATCTCCAGCCATCGCCACCACAGGGGAGGAGGGCGAGCAGATGCGAGCGAGAGGACAAAGAGGAGGGGAAGGGAAGAAGAAAGGGACAAAAATATCAAAGTGGTATAGATGAGAAGTTTTGCCACAAGTTGTGGTATTAATTGGTACTTGGAAATTTTTGTGGTATTTTTTGGTACCGTCTAAAATCTTGTGCTATGGATGAAATTTTCCCTATTAATAACAACAAAACATCTGTTTGGTCGTCGACTCGTCATTCTCTAGCACAGATCAACCTCCACAAATTGGGTTATGGTTTGCCAAGTTTATCTCATCACAAGATGTCGCAAGTCATAGCTAACGCCAACCAGCACTTATTAGGAGTTTTTTGGCTGATATGACACTATTGTTGGGTGTAATGCCAAATTTAGCCCCCTCCTGACCATAATGCTAAAAATGGCATCACAGAGCTACTGACGGCCGACACGTAGCCAAGTCCAATCCTCAGGGGACTAGACTCTACCTCCACCATGCCCTAGGGGGCCGGACTTCCCCCGCGTGCCACATGCTAAATCCGGTCCCCTGGGGTCGGACCTAGTGCATTTATGCCCTTGTGTAGGATCAAGGATAACCGACTAGAGGGGGGTGAATAGAAGGTTTCTAAATTTAATCGACCAAATAAAATTTAGAAAGATAATTCTAACAAAGTTGTCTAGCAACGGGAGGATAGAGCAATTTAAGCTACTCAAGACAATAAAGAACTAATATCAATACTAGATACAATTCTAGCTAAACAAAACAAGCATACTAGAGTTGCTGGAATTGTAAATGCAAAAAGTAAAGACAAGAAATAACCACAGTGAAGACAATGAAGTTTTCCCATGGTATCGAAAACCGAAGTCTTCACTAGTCCATGTTGAAGAAACTTGAACCAATCAAGTCGGCTCCACGAATTAAGCCTTCCATCGATTTCAATAGTGGTTATTCTTCCTCCGCTCCAGAGATAGTGAACACCGAACCAATCATAAATGGCACCGGGCCTCTTCACAAACTTCTTGAAGAGATTATCGTGCAAACTCCCGCCAAGCCGTCTAGGTGTTAGGAAACACCAAGAGTAATGAATCACGATTTTCGCTTGACAGCACTCAAGTGTAATGGATCAAACTAGAATGAATGCACTTGAATTCTTGCTCAACAACCTCACAATGAATGCAATAGAGAGTATGGGGTGTGGAGTGAATGCTCTTGGCTCAAGGATGTAAATGTGTAAGCACTAACTCTGTCCAAGAGAAGGTGGAGGGGTATTTATAGCCCCCACAACAAATATGACCGTTGGGACCAGATTACAGAAAAAAATCAGCACAATCGGTATTACCGCCATTGAACGGTCGGTATTACCACACCACGCCAAAACAGTCAATAACGGCTAGCGCAGATGCGCATTAACTGCTTTGACATAACCGTTGAAAATTCAGCGCGACACTACCACCAACTATCATGCGGTGGTTCCGTTTTATCAAAGGTTCCGATTAAGAGCCGGTACTCCTGTTCAACTTTGAAGTCCAAAAACATAAGTACTGGAAATAACGTACCGCTACTTATATTCGGATGTACGGGGTTGCGGTAGTTCCGCGAGTTGCACTCCGGTACTACCGCTCCACGAAAGATCAAACCAACTCCGAAAACACACATTCTGTAAAAAACGTATCGCTAAATATTTCGGAAGAACCGGGGTACGGTAGTTCCACTAAAAAGCATCGTGGTACTACCACTCTTCGAGAGAGCAAACACCCTCCGAAAAACATGTGTTATGGAAAAAAAAACGTATCGCGTTTTAAGCGGTGCTACTGCAAAAAAAGGTAGTTCCGTAGAAACAACGTCGGTACTTCTGTTAGCACAAGAACGATCAAAATAACTCACTTAAAGAGGAGTGTCCACATGAACTCCCAAAATCATTTGAGCTTTTCAGAACAGGGGTTTTTACCACACGATCTTGAACACTGTCGGACAGTCTAAGTTTCACGGTAGTTGCGCCAAAGGAACTTTAGTACTACCATTGAGAGGTAATTCCATCAAGTACATTACGGTACTACCGTTTCTACTGAGAAAAACAGATTGGCAACCAACACAAACTCCAAATGTATGCATGATCCTAGATTGATCTAATATGCAGCACTACAGTCCGAGCCATCGAGGAGACGAGCACATTATGGCAATATATTTGCTAACAGTACTCGAGGGATGTACTCGATCATGGTTGCTAAACCAACCAGTGAGTCGATGTACTCATGTCAACACTTATGCAATCTATTATTGGCAAACTTCCAGGGCACGTATAAGCATCCTAGAAAATAAAATGGCCTACACCGAATGTGACCACATTCTCAAGAGACTTTGCGTCAATTTATAAGGCGTTTTAGTCAGGTTCGTAATTCAATTCCTGAAGTCTCTAACTCTTCACGAGGAGTAGTTGGAGCTTCTTTTGCAACCTTCTCTTGGTGGTCGGAATCGATTTCGACCACCTGAAGGGTGTCATTTCTCTCGACCACGGGCTCTGCTGGATCGGCAGTAGTCTTCACAAAAGAAATGTAACTCTTTCAGTTTTCCTTTTCGACTCACTTGATAAGAGCAGAAGAAGGGAAAACTGAGAATGTTTTATCATAATAATAGAAGGGTACCTTGGCCTTAGGAACCTTGTGTTTAAGGTCTATGACCACCTTCTATATCTCCTTGCAGTCAAATTTGCTAGGAAGCGACCCACAGAAGAGGTCGGTGGAGGAGCGGAGCTCAAACTCCCGTCGTGCTTCCTCTTCTTTTCGACCGCCTTTACAAGACAACATCTCTTACTTAGAGGAACTTGGTCTTCCTATGAGTCATCTTCAGCTAACTCCAAATCGATCTCAGGGACATCTTGAAGATCTGTCGCGCTGACTTGTTACAAAAGATCATGAAACAAGAGTTAATAAGTGTCAGGACCACCTCGGGATGTACTAAGAAGAACTCATAGGACCTCTTAGGGAGGTCCGATAGGACCACCCAGAGGTCTTGTAGGTCCTCCAAGAACACCCCCGGAGGAGGTCCTCCAGGACCTCCCAGGAGATCTCAAAGACCTCCCGGAGGTCTTGGCTTTGTGCACTGAGTTAGTCCTACGAGTCGAAGCTAACTCGCACAAATCAACGTAGGTGAAATCACAACCACACAGTCCAACAACGGGAACAACAGATAAAGCACAACTTATATTAAGCAAGGGCCTTATGGCTAAGATTGTTTACTGCGGTTGCCAACAAGGGCTTACAAAAACTGACAATAGAGCTTTACAGCAAAAACACCGAAAACGCATGGAGCCAACCGACAAACCCATAGGCTATCGAGTGGAGGACGTCACTAGAAGGCTGGGTCATCAAAGAACTCCTCCTCGAAGAGGTCTGAGCCACCAAGACGTGCTTCATCTTCAACCACTGCTCAAACAGAGGGCTTAAAGCCATGAGTACGTTGAATGTACTCGACAAATCGCAGGGAACAAGTATGCAATTAATATTTATGCATTGGCTTTGATAAAGGAGAGGTGCAGGGTTAGTTTGCAGAAAACAGTACTTGACAGGAAATAACATAGATAGATTGAAAGCTCGAGATTAAAACAAGGACACACAAGTACAAAGTTTTTAAAGGAGGTCGTGAGCACCAACTCATTCCCAAGACCACGTGTGGGAGGTCTTGGTCGTACCCACATCCAGGACCACCCCCACGACCACCCTGGAGCACCAACTCCAGAGCACCCCAAAGACCACCCTAAGGCTTCAAGACCTCCCTGAACACCAACTCAGGAGCACCTTAGACCACCCTAGGGTGCACCAAACCTCTTTCGAAAAGCTACCCTTTGCGCAAAATCACCAGACAATGTCCATAACCAAGGGTTTGGCTATTCGAATAGATTTTTACACTCTGCAGAGGTGTACAACTTTACCCACAATTCACGACCTCTCTAGCGGGGCGGGTTCCTGTCGAAACTTTTGCTCATTTCCAAAGATGAGTAGTCTAGAAAGCGCGATAATGCCTTTACAAAGCTTGGAACTGGCTCAGAGCTGCCCGCTAAGGTTTCGCTTCTAATGGGCCTCACGCCACGCCAAATTCGTGCCCCCTCTTGTGCCAGCTAATCATACGCTCAACCACAACAGAACTAAGCCAGCTCTTTGCTAATTATTTGGCCCAAATCACCCCCATAAAATGATCTTGTGGTTGCATAAAAATACCCGGATCCTTAGAACACAAAGTTAAGTTCTTAGTTGTTGCTCAAGCGAGATCATCCACAACCCAATGTGACTCTAGGTCACCACCCTAGAGCACCCACTACTCACTCCCGACCTTCTCGCCCGAGCATAAAACAATTTTGGGTTCAACCAAGCCAAAAGACCACCAAGTCCAGGCACACAAGTTTTAACAAAGGTGGTATTACATCACAAATGACACAACGGTGGCATCTCACCATGGTCGCCCAAAAGTGGCATCTCACCACAGTCCTATAGTTCATTAGTCAAGATTATTAAAAAAGGAAAAACAAAGTTCTCAAAACCCGCGGTTCTAAACTAAGCTAAGCATAACTACGGTCTCACGTTGGCAAAAACAAAGGGTGCCAACAAAACCTGCCCAACTAAGGCGTCCGAAGGAAATCATGTCAACATGACGGGTACAAATATCCAAGGAGGTATAATATCAAGTAGGTTAAGCTACTGCCCAAAACCTTTACTATAAAAGTAGCCATGCATGATAGAGTAAAACAATATACGTTTGAAATGCTAGGTTTAATAATGATCAAAGGTCTGCGACTTGCCTTTGTTGAGCAATGGGGAGGCTTCGGCAGAGGCTGCTGGATCCAAGGATTCCTCTTTGTACACGGACCTACATGATTGCAAAAACTAAATAAACAAGACAAGCTCGGGCAAAAGGACTTAAAAGAATCATAAGAACTCAAACAAATCCAACTTAAAACCAGAGGAATGGGAGGTCCTGGCTCGAGGGGAGGTCCAACTTAAGGGAGAGTGAAACTTCAAATCTCAAGCACGGAGAGAACAAGGTGAAAGCAAAGAAGCTAGGAATGAGGAAAAAGGTGATGGAGGGAGGCTCTCTCGGCTACAAATAGCAGGAGTTGGATGGGAAGCTCTGAGGCTCAGGGCCAACGTGTCAAGGGTAGGTGAAAAACATGACAAGGATATGACAAGGCATTACCATCAAAAGGAGGAACAAAGTACCTCAGATGTGACCACATTCAATGTGCCGTAGCAACATTAAATGTTCAGAAACTTTCTGTTGCAAGGCGTGCAGAAAGGAGAAAAGGGGATATGGCTGCCTCAAACAAAGAGGTTGGTCAAAGCAATAAGAGAAAGTCGTGACCAAAGGAGAGGTCCAACAACTAGGTGGTCCTAGGAGGAGGTCCTGAGGAGGAGACTCCGCAGAAGGCAAAGGAGGTCCTGTTCCACCAAGGTGGTATTTGCAAAAAGACCAGGTCATGACCACATAGGGTGGTCGTGACACAAGAGGGTGGTATTTGCAAAAAGACCACAGGGTCATGATCACATAGGGTGGTCGTGACAAAAGAGAGTGGTCTTTGCAAAAAAAACCAGAGGTCATGATCACATAGGGTGATCGTGACACAAGAGGGTGGTCTTTGCAAAAAGACCACGGGGAGATCCTAAGAGCAAGAAGGAGGCCCAAAGGATAAAGGGAAAGGCACAACGAACTAGAGCCACACGATCTTGATCGGGTGGTCCAAAGGGGAAAGGATCGTTCGGAGCACCCAAACGCACACTTACATCGGGCCACCCAAACTCAATCGGACGCACCACAGTGCAAGGGTACGTTCGGACCATACGAACGCTTCTTCTCAATCGGACCATCCAAACAGGATCTAACAGTCCCAGAGAGGGGAAGGCGCGCACAGGGTTTGGACTTTAGGGAGGTCCAGGAAAAAGGGAGTTTCAGCGGGTAAGATTTAGAAGTGAAAAAAAGGATCTAACGGAGGAGATCCAAAGGAGAAGGTCCAAAGAGGTCATAACAGTCAGGATAGAACCAAGGGGAGAGAATCTCAAATGAACACGGAGAAGATCCAAATGAGAGGAATTCAACTAGAGCTTGAATCTTAGGAAAACAAAGAGGTTTGAAACACAAACCCGAGCTTGGAACAGCTCGAGGGTGGTTGCGACCTAAAAGGAGGTCAAAACCCAGGGAAGGTCTTAACAAGAAAGAGGTCCAACACCAAGGGGGTCCAGACCTAAGGTGGTCTAAACCAAAGAGAAAAGGTTTGAATCTAGGAGAGGTCCTAACCAAAAGGGGGATTCAGGGCCAAGAGGAGGTCCAGGAGAGGGAAAACTAGGCTAAGGGGCACACAAGACAATCAAAGAAAATGGGGCCAAAAGCCAAAGAATACCAGAGAACTCTAGCAGCGAACAAAGAGCTAAAAGGCATTAGTTGGAGTTAAGTTAGTTCAAGTTAAACCTCCAAGATTTTCAAAATCTCAAGTTGAGCTTGAGCAAACCAATAAACCAAATGGTTCTTTTTAGGTTTTGAAATCTGGCAAGAACTCTAAGACAAACGGGACGTTACAAACCTTCACCCCTTAAAGGGAATCTCGACCCCGAGATTCGGGCTGGCTAAGGAATAGGTGCGAAAACTCCTTCTTGAGGTCCTCTTCGCGCTCCCAAGTTGCTTTTGTCTCAGTGTGGTTGCTCCATTGTACTTTGCAAAGTCGGCTGGTCTTGGTCCTTGTGACTCGTTCTGATACATCCAAGATCTTGATAGGCTGCTCTTGATATGAGAGGTCCTCCTGGAGGTCCAGGGCTTCATAAGGCATCTGTTCTTCGGGCACTCGCAAACACTTCTTCAATTGAGATACGTGAAAGATATTATGCACTCCAGCCAGTTGAGGAGGGAGGTCTATCTTATAGGCAACTTCTCCTCTTCGGGCAAGAATTGAAAAAGGTCCAATGAATCTTGGTGCAAGTTTTCCATTGACTCTGAAACGGTGCATCCCTTTGAGAGGTGACACTTTAAGGTACACTTGATCTTTAGGAGTAAAAGCTAGATCTCGACGTTTATTGTCGGCATAGCTTTTCTGTCTGGTTTGAGCAGTTTTCAACTTCTCTCTCATTTATTTTACTTGATCTTCAGCTTCTTTTAAGAGGTCTGGTCTAAGGACTTGTCCTTCACTAGTTTCTATCCAGTACAAAGGTGTTATACACTTTCTCCCATAGAGAGCTTCAAAAGGAGACATTTGAAGACTTGCTTGGTAGTTGTTATTGTAGGAGAACTCAGCATAGGGCAGCATCAGATCCCAACTAGCTTGCTTTTCCAGAGCACAAGCTCTCAACATGTCCTCAAGGACCTAGTTAACCCTTTCGGTTTGGTCATCAGTTTGTGGGTGATAAGCTGTGCTGAAGTTGAGGTCTATGCCCGGGCATCATGCAACTTTTGCCAAAACTTGGAGGTGACTTGAGATCCCATGTTCGACACAATCTTCTTAGGCACCCCATGTAAACATACAATTCTTGCCATATAGAGCTCTGCTAACTTGTCTCCAGAATAAGTGGTCTTAACGGGGATAAAATAGGCCACTTTTGTCAAACGATCCACGACCACCCAAATGGAATCAAAACTAGCTTGGGTCCGGGGTAGACCAGTTATAAAGTCCATCCCGATCTCTTCCCATTTCCACTCAAGTATGGGCAAGAGTACCAAAAGTCCTCCAGGTCTTTGGTGTACAGCTTAACTCTTTGACAAGTATCACACTAGGCTATATACTCCACAATTTCACGCTTCATGCTAGGCCGCCAGTACATCTCCTTGATGTCTTGATACATCTTTGTGGCTCTAGGATGAATGGAGTATAGGGCTTCATGGGCTTCTTTGAGAAGCACCCTTTTGAGATCTGAGTTATTTGGTACACACAGCCTTTTGTCAAACCAGACAGTGCCTTGTTCATCTTTCGAAAACCTTAAAGACCTCCCTTTTCTTATGTTGTTCTTGATTTCTTGAGTGTCAGCATCATTGACCTGAGCTGTCCTGATTTGACCTTGTAGGGTAGGTTGCACTTCAAGAGCTGCTAGAAACCCTTCTTCAACTATCTCCAGCCTAAGCTTTTGAAATTCTTCATGCAGAGTTGGTTGACTCTCCTTGACCATCAAGGTGTTGCCATAAACTTTTCTGCTTAGAGCATCAACTACTACGTTGGCTTTGCCGGGTGATAATGAATTCCCACATTGTAGTTCTTGATTAACTCTAACCACCTTCTTTGCCTCGTGTTCAAATCAGCTTGTGTAAAGATATACTTTAAACTCGATCGGTGTAGACCTCACAACGATTTTCAATGAGATAGTAGCGCCAAATCTTCAAAGCATGCACTACGGCAGCTAACTCCAAATCATGAGTAGGGTAATTGGCTTCATGAGGTTTCAACCGCCGAGAGGCATAGGCTACCACTCTCCTTTCTTGCATCAAAACACAACCTAACCCTTATAGTGATGCATCACAATAGACCTCAAAGTCCTTTCGGACATCCGACAAAATCAGAACTGGGGCAGAGGTCAAACGTTTCTTGATCTCTTGGAAGCTTTGTTCACACTCAGAGGTCTAGGAGAACTTCTTCTCTTTCTTCAACAGCTGAGTAAGAGGTCTTGCAATGCGAGAAAACCCTTCAATAAACCTTCTGTAATAACCTGCCATCCCAAGAAAGCTTCGAATTTGAGGCACTGATTTAGGAGACTCCCAATTGAGCACGTCTTGGATCTTGCTAGGGTTGCATAAACTCCTTTTTCGGACAAGACATGTCCCAAAAGACCAATTCATTTAACCAGAACTCGCACTTACTAAACTTGGCAAACAATTGGTGATCTCTGAGCTTTTGCAGAACCAAACTGAGGTGTTTTGCATACTCTTCTTCACTTTTGAAGTACACAAGGATGTCATCAATGAACACAATGACAAACTTATCAAGGTACTCTATGAACACTCTATTCATCAAGTTCATAAAGTAGGCATGGGCATTGATCAACCCAAAAGACATGACAGTGAACTCAAACAACCCATATCTAGTTGAAAAAGCTATCTTGGGGATATCTTCTTTGCGGATCTTGAGTTGATGGTACTATGATCTCAAATCTATCTTTGAGAACACGCCTGCTCCCTTCAATTGGTCAACAGGTCATCAATCCTTGGTAAAGGATACTTATTTTTAATGGTAACCTCATTTAGAGTACGATAATCTACACACATTCTTTGTATACCATTCTTCTTGGCAACAAAAATCACCAGAGCTCCCCAGGGTGAGGAGCTAGGTCTAATAAAACCTTTGCTCAACATATCTTCAATCTGCTGTTTCAGCTCTACTTGATCATCAACTGTTTCAGCTCTACTTGATCATCAACATGCAGCATATAAGGTCTTTTGAAAATGGGGAAGGTCCCTGGAACCATATTTATGACAAATTCCATGTCCCTATCAAGTGGCATCCCTGGGAGCTCACTTGGAAACACATCTGGGAAGTCTTGGACCACTGGGACATCTTCCAAAGAAACCACTTGAGCACTACAAGCTAGAGCTTCATCAGGCTTCACTTAGGAGGCCTCAAATTTCACTGTGACTCCACTGGGGCTGGTCAAGGAAATACTTCGGCCATTACAATTCAACAATACATGGTGGTCTGCAAGCCAATCCATTCTCAAAATCACTCTAGGGACTTGGTGTCCAAGAGGACGAGGTCGGTTAGAAATTCTACCCCCTCTATGACCAGCTAGCGGTGGCACGGTCGGAGGAGGCGTAGCTTGACAGCGAGGTGGTGGGGTGGCTCGTTGCAGGGGTCAAAGAGGCGGCGAAGCCGGTGGAGCAGTCGTGATTCGTGGCTGAAGGAGGAGCAGACAGCGGCGCGGTCGCGGCAGGGGAAGGTGGCGTTGCTTCACGGAGAGGCGACGGTGCGGCTCATCACCGGAGGCGGAGGCAGCGTGGCAGGAGTAGCCCCGCTCACTACCGGAGGCGGAGGTGGACTTGTGGCTCCCAGCCGGCGGTGATGGCACACGACAGCTAGCTGGGGGGTGGGGGGTAAGTGTGCCTCTGAATATGTTTGGAACTTGTTTGAATTTTGAATTTTTTTATGAAACTTTGTTGAAACCTGTGAAACCTTTTCTGAAACTTGTTTGATTTATTTTTTGAAAATTATTGCAACTTGTTGAAACTTGCATGTAACTTCTTATGAAACATGCTAAAACCTTTTTGAAACTCTTTTCACAAAACGTGAAACGTCATGAAACCTGAATCCCCATGAAACCTCATGAAACCTGAAACCCCATGAAACTTAGAACTTAAAACATCACGAAACCTAAAACCCCATAAAACCTTATGACACCCCATGAAATTGCTACAACGTTAGAATGAATTCCAACACTGTAACGTGAGCTAGCAGTACTCCATAAATGGAGAGGGATGAGAACGAAGGAACAGATGAATCATTGGCGCGATCGCGATGCTGTAATGGGCCGTTCTAGCACTTCTATAGGTGGGTTAGGGTGAACTCGGTTTTTTTATGATAAGCAATGATTGATCAACTATCTAGTCTAGGACACCAAGTCAACATATTAACTTTAACCAATTTTGACAAACGATGAATATGCTAATTGTAGGGGTGGTTTGCTGACTAGTTAAACAAGCATAGTAGTTTGGAAAAGCCCAAATAAGCCGAAGAAAGTTTGTACTCCTTCATTCTTTTTTCTCATTGTTTTCGACATTAACACGATCTAATACACTTATTTGGCCACTACTTTTTTTCTTCTAATTATATGCTAGTAAAAACTAGTAAAAATATAATGATATGAAAGTACTTTTGATGACGAATCTACCAAAATGAGTGTAGTTACTCCCACATCTGATATACCACCCAAACGAACTTGATATACTCATTTATCACTTTAGGTATACTTATCTACTAATTATAGGACATTCGAACGCGAACCACATGAAAAAATTGCAAATAAATCCATAGTTTCTAGCATATTTTGCTGATTCCTTCATATTCACACATATAAAGGAAATTGTACATACCACCACTAAAAAAGTATACATGTCACCTGGGTGGTATTGTATACTCGTATACTCTATGTACACACCCTCCATTGTGCGAGATACCCCTACGTTGTGAGATACGGAATATGGAGTAACTACACCCAATAGTATGAAAAAGGTTTCCTATTATGTGTGTTAGAGGTCAAAGTTTTAATTTTTTACTTCACGCATTCTTAAAACATCTATATGAAACACAGAGAGGATATCTTTAACAATTGTTTTGGATGGTAAAAAGGTAATATAGGCACTAGTAGTATTTGGAACAAGCTAAAGGGAATCAAGATAATCTACTCGTTTGAGGTACTTTGATACGTGTCATCCAACTCAAACCCAATGTTCAAAGGTTTTACGAGGTACGTTAATGAACTATTTGAAATGCACGAATTTTACGTGAATTTCACAGAAAATTTACATATAGAATGCTGAGCAACCTGAGAAAATACCTGTATTAGAAGGTCTAGCGGGGTGGTCCAAATTGAGCAAAACTAACCCACTTATTAGCTTCAAAAAAAAAAAAACTAGTCTGCAAAATCTAGAGTACCCCACCCTTCTCCCACGCCGGCCCCACACGCCAGCCCGACCGGATCCTCCCACAGGCCAATGGCACGCATCGCCCAACTCCGGCCCAGCACCACCAGCCAACTCGGCGGCTCGGCTCAACCGAGAGTTAAACATGCGCCCGTATCCCGGGCCCCAACCTTGGATCCAGCGACCAACCACCGCATGATTGCCATTGCGGCAGCGCGCGCAGACGCCGCGCTGTGGTAGACGAGAACGGCACAGGCACGCGCCTCCAACGACGCCAATTCCCCCCTTCCCCTCCTAGTCCTCCTCCCCAATCCCTATCCTCTCTTCGCTTCGTCTCGCTTCCCTCCAACTTGGCCTCGCCTCCCACCACACCGATCGCAGAAAACACCTAAAAAACACAGCAGTTTCTCGAAGCAAAGGCCCTACTTTTAAAGGCGCCGCTCCCATCCCACCGATTGTTCTGGTGCCGCGTCGCCGTATTTTAATCATTCCAACCAACCAACGAGCCAAGCCCAAGCCAAATCACTCGGCCATCGCGATTTCTCTGTTCCGTCCCACCACGCTCTCTCCCTCTCTGTTCTTCCGCTGCTCTTCTTCCTCTTCTCCTCTTCCGGATTCGAGCGGCGAGGAGAGTCGTCGCCTAGCCTGATTCTTGCTTGGTCCGACCGAGCTGCTGCCCAAGAACGCGCTAGGGGATTTGGCCGTGTTCTTGCGGTTGATGATGTCATGTGGCCCCTCTGCTTCATCTCCGACAAGCTGTTCAAGGTGGCGGGAGATGGCGGCGAGGGACCGGATGCGCCGCCGCCTCCTGACGGGCAGATTCCTCTAGCACGCCGATCTTACTGCGTGGATGTCAGTTCCTCCTCCTCCTCCTCCTCCTCTCTCTATTTCTCTCTTTAGCACCCAATTATTGCCTCACTGTGCGGTTCTGTATACGTATAACAATTATTGTCTCACCGTGCGGTTCTTTGTACATGTAACGATCGTTGTCTCACTGTGCGTTTGTCTCGTTATGTTAGTTTTGTTTGACATTTGGGTTCGTTTGCTGATGATGCTAGGTTCCGCATGTGCAGCAGGCCTTCACCTGGGACTGCGGCCTAGCTTGCGTGCTCATGGTGCTCAGGACGCTGGGGATTGATTGCTGCGACGGTATTCCCGATCTCGAGAAGCTCTGCCGCACCACAAGGTTTCTTCTCTCTACGAGTGGAAAATTAAAATTTATAAGTAAGATTAGCTGTTGCAGTAGTAGTAGTACTGAAGAAATGTGTGTCCTACTCAGTTACCAATTTAGGTACGATGGGCTCATGGCACAGTTTATTTAATTAGATTTGGTTCTAAACATGTCCATTTAAAAAGTCTAGGCACAAAACTGATTATTAACTGTTGGATTGTTGTGGAATATATGGTCGACAAAGGTGGAGTAATCATAGAGAGTTTATAGAGACAGGCAGGGGCAAAGGAATCCTGAAAAATGTGAACCACTGTTAAGTGGTAGGCTGCTAAGCCACCTAGCTACAAATATTATATCTGGATTAATAATAATCATCATTTTGTGCTTCAGATTGAAGAAAAATGACTAATGGATTGACATGGATATTAATAGAAAAAAGCCCAATGATGTATATGTTGTTTCAAAATAACTGGAATGCTTAAAGAACTGGATTGAAAATCATACCCGCGTTTGAAAGATGGAAACCACAGTTCAATATTCTGCTGTCATATAGCAGATCATGTGGCTGTTTCGGTTTTATAGGATTTTCTCTTGCTGATGTATAACACGATTATATGAGCTGTATGATTATTGTAATGGACGTTATCTGGAATGGACATGTAATTGGTTTTATTGCTGCACGGAATTTGTTAATAACCTTAGGCATGTCAACTCTGAAAATATGCAAAACAGTAGTGGTTATTGCACGATTCCAACCATACTTCCTTTCTAATAAGTTCACTCATTCACAATGTTGACAGGAATTCATGATTCATGCCGTGAATTAGCTGAACTGATTATTTAAATTTCTAAGATTTCAACCTATTGAAAGAATGTTAATAGCCTGATGTACTAAGACTCTTGGTTTTTGCAGCATTTGGACAGTTGACTTGGCCTATTTGTTACACAAGTTTTCAGTTAGTTTTTCTTTCTTTACTGTGACTCTTGGAGCAAATCCACAATATTCTGCTGAAACCTTTTATAGGGTATGTATTATGACCTACTGCTGGTACAGAATCTTCTAAAGTTTACCGTAATGTTTTCAAAATGATCAATGTTGATAGGAGCAACTGCAAGAAGACATTGATCGAGTGGATGAGCTATTTGGCAAAGCGCTTGATGCTGGAATCAGTATTCAAGTATGCTCGGAACACCTAGCTTCATGAAAATTATCTATCCTATGTACTTCTCACTTTGGTTTTTAAGTTTTTGCAATTTATGATTTTTCTCAGTGCAGATCCATCAGTGCATATGATATTGCTTTTCTACTGTTATCCGGGCACTGCATTGCTATCGCGCTAGTGGACAAAACAAAGTTAAAGTAAGGGGAAATACACGTCCTTGTAGTTTTACTTTTACTCAGAAACATCACCTTCTTATATTTGTCTCGTCGCATTTGGAAATCATCAATGGGGCACGAGATGTTACATAAGCAATTTATGCAAAATAAGTATTCTGGGTGGACAAAAACTTACTCTGCTTGTGTTTAAAAATGACTTGACCATTTCAGTATTGATTCAAGGAATCAATCAACCCAATTTCTGATGTTACTCAAATGTCCCGTGTTCTTTTGATTAATGATCAATGGGTAACTGTTAGCTTATTATTATTTTGCAACAGTGTCCCAAGTTCTTTTGATTAAGTATCAACAGGTGCCTGTTAGATTACTATTTTATGCAGTAGAATTAAATTATGTAGTAATAATGATGATTAAGCAGTTGAACAATGTAAATTTCCGGTTGGTACTACTCCCTCTGTTCCCAATTTTACTTGGGAATGAGGGGGACTGGGGGAGTATATCAGAGCAGACTATAGTTTGTCCTTGGAAATGGTTTAGAATGAATATACTTTTTTGTGTGGTGATAAAGATTATTTATGTATCCATGCGTGTATGCACATATTTTCTTTTCTGCAAATAAAACAATTTGTTGCTTCATTTTCGTTTTTGAAGCGCATAATTATTGGAAGTCCAACTGAGAAAATAAGTGTTCCTACATTATTTGAATGCAACATATGCTATGAAATCATGCTTGGGGTGCAATCATGGTGCAATCAAACTAAAACATATCATGAAAAATTCCAAAAAAAAATTTATAGATGATTTTTAGTTTGATTGCAGTATGATTTCACCCCAAGCATAATTGCATAGCATACTTCCCCTTATTTGAAATGGACAACGACAGAATGTAATAATAACTGGATTTTGGTATGCAGTTCTTCTTGGATGAATGATGTACATGATGTGCAACAGTTCAACGAAGAGTCAGATTACATGGGTGAGTCATTTTATGCTCCTCTTTTGGAACATTTACTTTGTCTTTCAAAAAGGAGTTACTTCTGTATTCTTGTTTTTGGAACAAGAACCAAGTCTAGTGTCATGTATTTTTGTGCTCATGGTCTTGATTGTTTGCTTATTTAGATTACAAACATTACTGTTGTCTCATCTCGTTATGTTGTAGCAATGCAGAATTCCTGCCGATCACATGCAAGTCTTCAATTTCAGTAGTTTAATTCGTGCTAATATGTATTTATGCAGCAAAAAAGAAACTAAATTTGTGCTTACCATGATGTAAATTCACATACCAATATATCATTACCATATACTTTGCAATTGGAGGCTAAAATCTGTTCTTTCCCTGGTAGAAATATGGAGCTCAAATTACGTTGAGGTCCATTTTGCATTCCTATGCTCCTGCACAACTATAAACATAAGGTAAAAGTGCTTGTAAGACTTGAAGGCAAGGACAAAGGCACTGCAGATTCCAGATAGAAGACCGTAAACTTATTAGCATGGGATGCTGCTGCACTTGTAGAGCTTACTTTTCGTGGCTTTTGACTACCCTAGTACTCATTTTTGAACAGCTTCAGGTTTAATAGGGTATGTATTTGGTAGCTAACTTGGTTGATACTTGATAGGGTGGCTTTAGTACCTCATCAACAGCATGGAATGCAACAAATATTCATTATGTTTCCTGTAACTACTAATTTACTAGTATAGCTCCTGTAAATGTTATTAACCCGGGGAGTAATGCTCCCTTTTGCAGGGCATTATGTTGTAATATGTGGGTATGATGCCGATGCTTGCGAATTTGAGATAAGGGATCCAGCCAGTTCTAGGTACCTAATATTGACTCTGTAATCTGAACTCTTCGATGTATGATTTTGCAGCTTTCTTTTCCTTCAAAAAATGATTTTGCAGATTTCACATATGGATGTTGGAATGAATCAATTGTGTGCTTTATAAATATGGATATTACTTGTTTTCTTCTCCATTATTGCATAACTCATATGCCTAGTATGTAAATAATTAATGAGTTCTGTAAAAGTAGCTTCATACTGAGCCGGGATACAAAACTACTAGTGGTGAGGATCATTAGCTGTCTTACAAGTTGCAACAAGAAAAAGTGTGTGTAAATTGAGAGGTTCCACCTTCTGCTATGAGCTGATACTTCATGGTAGCGTCTGTTTGTATTTGTACATTGGCTAATAACAGTGGCAAAATTTGAATCAGAAACTTAAGGCTGTACTGTTTTCCACTTGAGCTTTATGTGCATGCCTCCATGTATCTATTTATAAATTAAAATTCCCCTCAATTCAGCTATTTGTTGGTTCTTTCAGAAAGCGCGAGAGGGTGCCAATGAAGAGCTTAGATGAGGCTCGCAAATCCTTCGGGACCGATGAGGATATTCTCTTGGTAGGAGTTACCTAGGATATGTTCTTTACCTTCAGATTTCAGTATTTTTATTATGCTCCATGCTTTGCATCTTCCCAATTTCAGTCTGTTATAGTTCATGCTTGCATCCTTCATATCTCTTCAGGGAGAATAAGAAAATTATGTATACCTGACTTGTCACTTTGAGTTTGCTTTAACCTTAATCATCTAAGCATACTGCATGTTATACGTTCCTGGATGCAGTTCGCTGCACATGTTAATCCAATCACTATCCATCTATGCTCATTTGATGCAGAAGCTCACCAGCCCAAGGTAAACGTGATTTCAACACTGACTGGTGGTATTCCATACAATATATTGCAGGTCTCCTTAACTGGAAAGAACGGAATGAAGCTCTCGCGTAGGCTCCTGGTCGGTTCTCTGTAAACTGCTCACCAGCCTCCCGGTTCCTTGTGTATATGCTGTACATGTCCCTGTAATTATGATTGCCATTTGTGAAGTCATGTATGTAGTGTGAGAACATTCTTACGGCCGACAGGAACAGTGTGCTAGTGAAGTTAGCACCCGGTAAGGTTTGTTAGCTCATGGCTCACCACACTGAAGCTGCGAAGGGGCGCGGCAGCAGCGGCGACACTGCGCAGCAAGAACTGCTTTTGTAAACAGGCAGTTTGTAAACAGGAACTGCCTCTGTAACGAGCAAAAGTTACACGACCATTGCTGGACAGAGATGTAGCATATGTACAGATATCCTTTGAATAAATTGTGCCCTTTTGAATCTTTTTCCTCGTTCTTTCTGCTGAAAATCCCACAGCTTCACTCGCGTGCATCGTCGAGTTATCGGCTCATTTGTGTCTGTTCGGGGACGCAATAGTAAATCTAGTTCCGGTGAGCGAACTGGCAAACCATACTGTTCATGTAGTGACACTATTCGGTGGTACTATTTATATACTGTGCGGACACTGGCAATGATTTTGCCGAATCTGTTTGTTGGGTGAGCGGAAATGCAGTGTAGCAGCGTTTTTTCGCCGAATTTGTGTGGGTGCGTGGGCATGCACTGTACCAGTGATTTTTCGCCGATTCCGTGCGGTGGACGCGGGCATACACTATAGCGGTGATTTTTGCCAATTCCATGCGGTAGACACATGGTAAGGGATATGTGTCGTTTATTTTTACCAATTCGTTCGTTGATAAACTATTTTTGCTCTGTTAGATTGATAGATACCTGAACCGTGAACTTTTAGAAGTGCAAGCAGTAGCAGTGGCGAGCCGCAAATTGTTGTTTGGTGTACACTGCAACGCCGGCTGGCGCGTTGTCGTCTGCTCGGCAGGATCTGAATCTCCCCAGTGTGGTTTTGTAAAAACTCAATTTTGTGGTCATTTGAAACTTGGTTGAATTTTGTGGATTTTCAAAAACTCTTGTTGCAATTGGTGTAATTACAAAAAAATGGACGCCCTTCAAAAATCAAATCCAAATCTTAGCCTTAAATGGAATTAATAAAAATTTACAAGAAGAGTTAAGTCCAAAAATCCCTCTGAATTATTCAAATTCATCCATAAATTAATTCAAACAAATGCAAACCAATTTCTTTCCCTCTCTCCTCTCCTCGGGCCGAAACCCTTTCGACCGGCCCGCTCGGGCCCGCGCCAGCTTTCCATGCGCGCGGCCCACTCTACGCCATGGCCTAGCCGCATGCACGCCGCGCCTCGCCCTCGTCCCTTCTCTCTTTCCTTCGCCCGCGGCCCAGCCTGTCCTACCTTGCGCTCACCCACTCGCCAGCCCACTTCCTCACGCCGAGCCACTGCCTAGTGGCCTCGTGGCCCACCTGTCGGCGCGCACACTGTTCTTCTCCCCGCGCCAGCTCGCCCCCTTGTCTCTCTCTCCTCTCTGCTCCCATTAATGCCCAGCACTCAGTGTCTCTGCGCGGCAGACATCGAGTGCAACCCCCTTACCACCGCGACTTTGTTATCTTTTTAGTAAAATCGATAAATAGATGGTATTTCATCGATGTTTCACTTTGTAAAATAGCTACTGATATGGGACTAGTTCAGAATACATAGAAGATTTTGGATATGTAAATCTAGGTCCCGACAGAGGTGGTATCAAAGCCATATCGACTGTAGAATATAACCTTAGTTAGCATGGTAGTCTTAGTCAAAAGTTTTAAAACTTATTTTCTAAATCAAACCAACCTAATGGGCTTGAGTATCTCAGTCTATTATATTCTTATCCTCTTCTATTCTTTTCTCATCTTATTCTGGAGATCTTGTCTCTTGTCTTTGCTGAATTTCGCTTTAGAATCTTAATTTGACCGTCTTGTCTCGTTAATTTCTTTAGATGGCTTAAGTGTTATGTGATCAAAGGGGAGATTGGCATGGAGTTCTTCAGTATTTGTTGCAGAGCTTGGGAACAAGCAGGTGTCCAACTTATTTCACTAAGGAAGAGAAAGTGATGGGGCACATTATTGGATTCAAGACAAGTGTGTACTTCATCGTGAGAATTGGAAGTGAAGCCAATCATCATAGTATGAAGTGTCACAACAAGCTTAAGGACTTGTCGGTGCTCAGGGTTGCTCGTAAAGCTATCCGAAGGATTTGCAAGTTGCACAAGATCAGTTTGTCAAAGTTGATTCAGAAGTATGTGATGCAAGTAGCGTCTGTGCCAGTTGTTCCTAAACCAGAGGAAGAGTTGGGTGAGTTTTTGGTTCCGTCGCCAGTTTCGTTCCATCACCTACTCCATCCAGTCTAGAAGAAAGGCGTCGAATCACCGACAATTGTCAGGAGTATCTTCATTGTTTTGTTCCAGCTATTTCTCAAGAGTCTTCGTCGTCTTAGCTTGTAGTTCGCAATTCGTGGGTGTTCTACAACGATTCAGAGCGGGAGTTTGAAGAGTCTTCGTTGTCTAGTCCAGAGTCGGAGCCGTCTAATTAGAGTTTTAGTAGCGTTATTAGATCGTTGTTGCTTTAGGCCTTATTTGGGTTAAGTGTAAGTGGGAGCTGTAGTTTTTCTGTCAAACATTATGTTATAGTCATACTAAGACTTTAATTTGAAGAGTTTATTTATCTTTTTTTCATAGCCTTTCAGCTATCCTTCTTTATCTTTTTTTCTTTGGGTGTAATCTATTTCCCCTAATTAGTTGTTTCTATCTGTTCCTTTGTTCTTTCTCGTCTATTTTGCTTTTCCCTTTTACCTATCATGCTTTTTTCCTCTTATCTATTAAACCTATGGAAAATCGTCGTAGATGGTTAATCCTCGCAACACAGCAAGTCATCCTCAGCCAGAGAGTGCCGATGCCAATGTCAATGCTAGTGGACAATCGCCAATTCCTGAAGCCGCAGATCCAAACATGGGACAATTTTTAGCAACTCAAACTCAACTTATGAATGCAATGATACAGAGCATGAACAATATGATGACCCAGCAGAATCAGACTGCCGTTGGCTTAGTCAATTTATTGAATTAGAATAATCAAGCAGTATCCGTACCACCACCAGTTCATCAACATTTTAAGTTATTAGAGTATATGAGAATTCGTTCACCTACGTTTTCTCATTCGTTAGAACCTTTGGAACCAGAGGATTGGCTTCGATCTGTTAAGAAAAAGCTCATCATTGCTCAATGCAATGATTGTAAAAAAGTTCTTTATGCCTCACATCAGTTGAAAGGTACAAATTCATAATAGTGGGAGAACTACAGTACATCTCATCAGAATTCGCAAGCTATTACCTGGGGAGAGTTTTCAGTAGCTTTTCTCCAAGCACGTGTTCCAGATAGTATAGTGGAGATGAAGAAGAATGAATTTCATGATCTACAGCATGGAAACATGTCATTGAGTGAATATCTCAATAAGTTTACTCACTTTTCGTTATGCTCCAGAGGATGTTGCTACAAGCAATGCACGTCAGAAGCGATTCAACTGTGGACTTAATCTCAGTCTAAAGGTGCAAGTTGTCGGTCATGACTATGTAGATTTCCAGCATATGGTTGATAAGGCCGTACTTATAGAAGATTCTCATCGTGAGTTAGAAGAATCTCGCAAAAGGAAGATGATACAACATGGAGTTCATCATAATCATCTGCAGAGAGTCAGAACCAACGCACAACAGCCTGTTTGTTTCAATAACTCACCTGTTGCATTCAGAACTCCTGCACTAGCATCTCATTCAGTAATCTCAGGATCTCACAGTGTCAACAATAGCAACAATCATCAAACTCAGAGGACCAACAATCCAGCCACAGAAGTTACATGTTTCAACTACCACAAGACATGCCACTATGCCAACAAATGTCCGAATAACCAAGCCCCGACGCCAATTTCTTTCAATTTGGGAGCTATACCAGCTAGGACTTCTTTGTTAGGAGTAGGGAGAGGAATGGCTCAGACTCCAAGTCAAGCCGTCAGGACTCCGACACCTTCGGCAAGAGGACGACTGAATCATGTCACTACAGAAGAAGTTCAATCAGGAAATGACGGTGAACATGACCTTTTGGTCATTCATTCACTCGCTTCCATCCTGCAAGAGGCTGCTGCTGAAGTGCAAAGCCTCTCACTGTCATCAAGAGCTCAGAGTAGTTCTAGAGCTGACCAGTCTTACTCTAGACATTGTCATCATGATGGCAATATTCATCAAGAAGAAGCTCCACCTCGTAAGAACGTATTCGATAGATTGGGCCCAGGTGAGTGCCTTAACCGTGGTCATAGACGACCTTGTTTCCCTAATAATTATGATGAAAGTCACAAATGTACGACCACGATTGTAACACCCTGACTATTCGGAAGCCAAGATGTCACCTAAAAAAAAGTGACATACAACCATCAAGCGGAAGTATTTAAGCTATAACTCATCTAAGGACATAAAGAGTTCAAACTTTAATAGTACAATGGCAGAAATAAAGACTGAATCTAAATAATCATATCAATGGGGTGATCAAGGATCACAAGCAGAACTTAAGCAACCTTAACATAGAGAGAGTTATCAACCACATCTGACTTTATTTGTTACAGTTCATCAATTAACGAATGAGAGACATAACCAAGTCCTATTATTGAAAAAAATGGAGTATGATGAAATGATTGAATAGTGTGTGTCTACTCCTTCCCAATAGAGCCATCATCAACGATCACCTAAAATAAACAAACGAAGCAAGAATGAATCTGAGAATCAGCAAGTACAGTGAATATTTGGATATACAACAAATATGAACACGACAACAACATTAAAGAACGTGAACATAACACGGCATGTATATATATGAATGAATAGAATGAATGGATTTAATGGAATGAAAGGACTGCACTCCTACTTATACCGATATAGCTAGTGACACACCCGTCGGTGTTCACTTAAGCCCGCATTTAACAAAATACGGGGATCCAAATCCCGTATGAAGAACATTTCATACGGGTGTCCAAATTTGCCCACATTGGAATGGTGGGGGTCTTACGTGCCCATACTAGAATTGATGGGTCTTTATAATACACTCCCGTGGATGGAACATGACAATGGATGCATGTAATGAACTATGAATAATGAATGACATCATCTCTAATCATGGGAATAACACATATGAAAGGAACATAAATATTGAATCTTCTCATGAATCATATAAAAACACAATACAAACATCAAGCATTCAGTGTTCACAAAGCTTAAGAATATCAAAGTATTTGCCTTCCGCGTTGCGACACGTTAGTAGGCAACGAAGGTGCTCCTAAACCCGAAGTCTCGCCGCCTACACAGGTAAGTACTCGAAATAAGAACAACATGGTACAGGATGCTACCAGCAACGTTCTACAACACCTTCCCGATAACCCAAGAATTAACTAATAGACCTATTCTGAAAACAGATAACCCAAACACAGAAACGAATCTGGACAGCAACACGGAATATCTCATATCTATTGATTCGGGACTCGAAACGAGGCGAGCCCAGATCCTATGGAAACTTAACAAACATATCTACAAAATTCCAGTTCACAAGACCTCCCAATTTGGCCAAAATGAAATGCTAACCGGTAGACGAAAGCACAAGACAGATTCTGTCTAGACGAAAAGGACAACAGTAAAGAATAGATCACAACATTTGATCTACAACTCCGATTAGGGCGTTCTTTATCATTCTGGAAAATTCATAAAAATTGCTACAATAACCTAGTTGGGTGAAAACCCTGAATCCTCCATTATCATTATCATAATTTAAAAGGCAACTTGACAGCTCAATCTCGTCAGGAAATCAGGACAGCATGGAAAGATCAGACCATAACTTTTGATCCGTACGTCGGAATTAAGTGTTCTTGGTGGATACCGAAAACTAAGAAAATTACCTAAATATCTATAGGATATGGACATCTCAAATGCAGCCTCTAAGAACCAAAAAGTGGCCACACAATCTACCGGACAGAATTGAACTACAACAGAAAGAATTCGATCCAATCAATTCTAAGCGAATTCACATCTACTACTAATCAAACAATGAAGAACTACATCCGTTACCCTTGAAGCAGCCAGGAAGACGATGAATGATCCTTGAATAAGATGATCCTCCTTCTCCTCACCCTCTCCTTCCCTCCTTTTGGCCGACTCCACTGCTGTCCTCCTCCTCTTTTCCTCGTGAAGACCGACAGTGGGGAGCTTCGTTGATGAGACGGGGAGGCACCATGGCAGGGACAACAACCAGGGGTGAAGGGGCGGCACCAAGGGAGGACGAGATGGGGCGACACCAAGGGGGAGGGCTTGTGGCGGCCAAGGGGTGGGAAACGGGGGAGGAGTGCAGCCGGCCTAGGGTTAAGGGGTCTAGGGGCGCATGGGCTTGGGCCTTGGGGCGTCTCCCCCTTCTTGGCCCACACATGCCGCCACCAGGCTGATCCAGCCTGGGTCGGAGGCCTAGGTTCCAAAATTCCCCCCAAAACCTTGAATTTTCAATTAATTCCTTCTCCCCATTAACAATCTCTCTCTAAACGATATTCGGGGTATTACATTCTACCCCCCATAGCAGAATTCGACCCCGAATTCTAACCGTTGAAACAAATACAAGAACAAAATTGCCAAAGAATTGGAATCAACGAATTTAACACGTACCAGAAGTAAATAAGTCTGGATATTGCTCGTGCATGCGAGACTCTAGCTCCCATGTGGCCTCTCTCTTAGTCTGATGAGACCAACGAACCTTGACATACTTCAAAGTCTTGTTCCTTAGAACCCGCTCTGACTCTTCTAGAATTTTCACTGGCCAAGACTCAAAAGTAAGATCCCGCTCAATACTCAACGGCTCCAGTGGAATAGCATGCTCTGGGTCTCTCAAAAATTTCCTCAACATTGATACATGGAACACATTATGAACTCTGCGCATGGACTTAGGAAGATCCAAGCGATAGGCCAACTTCCCAATTCGTGCCACGATTGAAAATGGTCCAACGTACCTCAGGCTAAGCTTCCTTTGGTACCAAACCACACTACGCCTTTGGTAGGCGATACTCTCAACAGAACCTCGTCCCCCACTTCGAATTCTAAATCTTGCCTTCTGACATCTGCATAGCTCTTTTGTCGGCTCTGAGTGGCTAACAAATTCTTCCAAATCTCTGCTACTTTGCCACGGTTTGCTGAACCCAATTGGGTCCCAAAACTACCTGCTCTCCAACTGCATCCCAGCACAACGGGGATCTGCACTTCCGCCCATAAAGAACCTCAAACGGAGTGGCTCGAATGCTGTAGCACCCTAATTTTCTGAGCTTCAAAAAATCTTTTGAATAGTTAGTAGGGAGAAAAGTCACCATTTGGATTAATTTGAATTTAAATTAAAAGCTTAATATTGGACTTAGGAATCAAAAGCATTTAATGTGAATAATCCCAACATGAACATTAGCCAAAACTATTTTATTTGGATTCTATGTGGTTAGATATATTTTCTAGATTTTTCTAGAATTTTTCTGAGTTCATTTATTATTTTCTATTGCTTATTTGAATTTCTAGTATTATCCAAAATAGAAAATCTATTTAGAATCTCAGAAAAGCTCTTGGGCCGAAACCCAGCCCAAACCCTCCTTGGCCCAGCTCTGTTCAGCCCACACCCGCGCGGGTGAGTCCGCCTCTCTCTGACAAGTGGTCCCCGCGTGTCAGCCTCCCTTCCTCTCTCTTCGCGCGAGCGCGTTAAGCCTCAACCGTCCGATCCTCCTTGAACGGGGTCTGATGGAGTTTAGCTGTTCGGGCGGCCCGAACGTCATCAACGTTTTTGAGCCGTTCGATCAAGATTGAATGGTCAGATGTGGCTAAGGCGTTGGAGGTCCGAACATTCCTTTGTTTTGGACCCTCCGATCTGGATTTGACGGCCAAATCTTGTTGGAGCCCGTGTGCACACGCGCCTCCGTGCTGCTGACGTGTGGGTCCCACGCGTCAGGTCTTCGTCTCCGAGTCGGCTTCGTCCCCGCGACGCGCCCGCCTCCGTCCGCCATTGCCGCCTTCTAGAAGCCCCGTCGGACAACGGACTCTCCCAAATAAAACCTTCCCGATTTCTTCACCAAACTCTATCTCTTTTCTTCTCGCACCCGTATCTACCCTCAATCGGGATCAAAACTAACTCTATCTCTTTTTTCGTTTGAAACTGAGAAATCCCAAATTAGGGATTCCTTATCCTCTGCCGCCCCGGCCCTATAAATAGGCCCCCCAGGTTCGCCCTTGCTCCCGCAACCCAGAGCCGCCATCCCCTTCGCCCCGTTTGCATTAGCACAGCCGCAATCGGAGTTTTAGGGTTTCTCGTGGCCGGTCTTTTTCTCCGGTTTGCGCCACCGCCGGTGACGCTCCGACCCCATGGAGTACACCGCTGTCATCGCCGTCATCCGGGCTACCTCCAGGAGCCTTCGCCGTCGTCGGAACTTCACCGGAACCTCCGTCCGACAAAAGCCGAACCTCTCCACCGCTCAACCCTCACATCTCATTTGAGTTGCAAATATTAAATCTAACTAAGTGACTATGGAACTTTGTGTAAAACTGTGTGCTATGTGTTATTACTTTGTGATAGCATGTGTTGCACTAAAATCAACTGGGTGGTAAAGGATTTGAACTGAGGCAAGTGGTGGATACTGTGTGATATGGTGGACTTTGTGAATAGGAATGATAATCTTTGTGATATAGTTAGAAAATAGAAGTCTTACCTTGGTCAATTAAGGACTTAACTTTGTGCGCCATTGAACTGAGCCTTACTGTACGACCACATGCTTAATGGGATGGGTCTAACATAGTAGGTTATGGATTCTCGGCATTGATGTTCAGGTGGATAGATTAGGGTGTGTGACATGGTGGAGGTGTGACTACCTGGTAGTTGCATCGCGGGACGGTTCGTCGCATCCCTATACAACGGTGTGTGTCGGACTAGCATTCTTTGTGGACTGGTCTGGCGGGAAAGCACATTGGGAATGTCAATGTTTGAGATGAAGTTTCTGAACTGTTTTGTTACGATTGGTGCTAGCTACACTAGTTGTATCTTGTGAGTAAAATGTACAAACTCTACAGAGTGTTAAATCAATCTATTCGAATAGCCACGTCCGCGGTCATGGACATGTTCGGGGATTTCACACGAGGGGTAGTTTTCATAAAATGTTGGGATGGGAGCTATGTGATCTAAGTCATATGGCTATGTGAAATAATCTGTTTAGGTTTGTGTCTTTGTGAAAACAAATGTTAAATTATTATTGTCTATTTGTTTTGAATTATGCTTTCAATCTATTATTGTATTCAATTGCAAATATTGCTTTCATGCAAAAGAACCACAAAAGCCTTTTCTTTTGGAATAAGCCTGTATTTATAAATTGCATTCTGTGGTATGATTTGCGAGTACGGTTGTGTACTCACACTTGTTGTAAAACTTACGCCCAAACCTACAGAAGAAGATGAGTCTACGCCTGCTTTCGAGGAGGAGTTCATCAAAGGTTGCTGATCGTTAAGGTCTAGATCCCAGTTGGTTGCCTGTGGTGAATTGATGGGATCTACGCTGAAGTTATTTCTGTTCCGCTGCTATTTTATTCTCTGTTAGCCATGCGTGGCTCAATAAGTGTAAACTCGACCATAAGGTCAAAACCCTTATTTGTTATTCAAACTAATCGTTTACTTTATTTATCGCTTGTGTGGACCGATATTCACCTATGTTGACACTGTTTGCACTAGCGTGATCCTGGACTAGTGCATTATACACAGAGGGTTCCAGAACTGTATTTTTGGGTCCCGACAGAGGTGGTATCAGAGTCATACTGACTGTAGGTCTTGACCTTAGTTAGATCGGCTGTCTTTAAAGTGTCCAAATTATTTTCTAAAGGAAAAAATTAACTTGCAAGACTAATTAATTGTTTAACTCTTCTCATATCTCTCTCGACTCAACTATTGCTATAATCTTTTCTCTTCTCGCTATTTTAAGTTGCTCTTACCCCCTTCGTCTGTCTTGACAGATGCCTCGTCTCCAGAGCTATGGTGAACGCACGGGAGGATACGCCACTGAGCTTTGGAAGCTGTTATAGGTTCTTGGAGGCTTTGATCGTCCATTGTACGTCGGCAACAACTGGATAGTGAATGGACAAAACCGTGGAGTGATCTGTCGTCTGACGATCTACGCCAGGAGGAACGACAAGGCAAGCCAATCTTTGCACATCTATGTGAGGAAGATCACTTGGTTGGAGGGCATCTAGGAGTCGTCACGCTTGGCCATGCTACATATCTGCAACATCTACGCACATGAACTTCAAGGCACCGTCTTCCGTTACCACCCCAGAGCTGCAGCCGTGGATTTGCCAACACGCTACCCGTCTACCGAAGAAGAGAGCAACGCTACAGTCGTGCACCTCGCCCAGTTTGCAGCTGCCCAGGAGGAAGCATTGGAGAGGACTATCACAGAGTTGGATCATGTCTATGAGGCCTTACAGCGAGCTGAAGAGAAGGTCGCTACTCTGCAAGAGATTCTCTACGACCAGGATGACGAAGAAGAGGAAGACCCTGAGGAGGATCCCGAAGAAGATCCAGAGGAAGGTCCAGTTGAGCTAGAAGGAGCGCAGAGCGGAGGAGCGGTGAGCGATTGCACGAGAACGCTGTTCTGCTGCACGATCCCGAGACATCGGATCGGTTTGCGGGATGCTGGCTCACTTTGAGTCTGGCCGTCGAGGAGCGCCGCGCGCTATGGAGGCTTTCTCGAGTAGTTTGTCTTAGTTTCAGTTTTTCAGGCTTAGCCAGTTTCAGTTTAGTAAGTCGCCCTTTAGGTGGTAGTTTTGTTTGCTTAGGTCGTTGTTTCTTTTGTGTGCGAGTATGAGCTACAGAGGCCCTTAGGCATTTGTTGCAGCCATGCTAAGACCTTAATTAATAAGAATATTTCGTTTGAGTTCTTGAGCTGTGTTTGATTGGGTTTAACCTACCCCCTGCTTAGTTCTTAACTCATCTTGTGCTTGCTACCTTATCTAACCCATGGAGTTTTATCAGATGGTTAAAACTCGTCGAGGCTATTGCAAGTGGTTCCGTACCCAGTCACGGAGGCAATGAGCAACCACCGCGAGAGCGATTCGCCACAAGCACCCCCGATTGACTTGCAAAACTTTGGAGCTTTCATGGCAGCGCAGACTCAACTAATGAACATCATGATGAATCAGATGCAGTCCATGAACAATCAGAACAACAACAACAATCATCAGCATGGAGCCCTAGCTGCTCATGGTCACCATGGACCGTCTAAACTTGCGGAGTTTATGAGGACTAGTCCATCAACATTCTCTGGACACGTCTCCCCAGTAGAAGCAGATCATTGGCTTCGGGTTATTGAAAGGAAGCTGCTGATCACCCAGTGTAGCGACCGTGAGAAGGTTTTGTACGCTACTCATCAGATAGAGGGCATAGCCGCTGAATAGTGGGAGAACTTCTGTGCCGCTCATGAGACGTCACAGAGTATCACCTGGGAAGAGTTTTCTGCAGTATTTCGCCAATACCATGTACCAGAAGGTATTATTGACCTGAAGAAGGATGAGTTCCGCACTCTCAAACAAGGAGCTATATCAGTGTCTGACTATCTCAACAAGTTTTCTCAGCTAGCTCGTTACGCAGCAGAGGATGTCGCCACGAACAAGGCTCGCCAGAGTCGCTTTCTAAAAGGGCTAAACACTGGACTGCAAGTTAGTCTGATCGCCCATACTTTCCCTGACTTTCAGGAGTTGGTCAATAAAGCCTTTGTTCTAGAGGACAAACGCAAAGAACTAGAAGATAACCGTAAGTGCCGGATGGCTCAGCAAGGGAACCATCAGTCACAGCAGAAGATAAGGACAGTTCCGCCACAGTTTAACCGGTTTCCACCGTAAAATTCGTTCAGGGCACCTGCACCAACTACAACACCCCATCCAGTTGCCCAGAATTTTTGCAACCCTGTACCTGTCAACCCCAACCTGGGGAGCAATCAGCAAAGCAGACCAAGAGTCTGTTATACCTATCGTCAGCCAGGACACTTTGCCAACCAGTGTCTGCAGAAGGGAACAATCACTCCAGCACGCTTCAACCTTGGAGCTACGCCATCCAAGACGCCAGCGCCAGGCATCAACCAAGGAGCTTCACAAAATGCTGGTCAAGCCGGAGGAGCACCACAGTCGGTGATCAGAGGCCGTGTCAACCACGTCACTCTGGAAGGAGCCGAAGAAACACCGGACGTTGTACTGGGTAAGTTTTAGTTAACTCAGTACCTACATCAGTTTTGTTTGATTCTGGAGCTTCGCATTCGTTTGTTTCTGGAATTTTCACAACCAAGAATAAACTGGAAGTTGTTCATCTTAAGCATACTCTGTTAGTCCAGTCGCCTGGAGCAGAGCTAAGCACTAAGGTGGGATGTTTAGGAGCTAAGTTACTCATAGCTGGAGTTGAGTTTCTAGCTAACCTGATTGTCTTAGATACCCAAGTTTTAGATGTCATTATCGGCATGGATTGGTTATCCAAGCACAAAGCCGTGCTAGATTGTGGCCGAAGAGCCGTAACAGTCGAGGATACCAAGGGAAACAAGGTAGAATTTCTAGCCACCTCAGTTCGTGATGGACATCTATTAGTGAACAACCTGAAGACTCTTTTCTTAGAAGAGGTACCAGTCGTCAGTGAATATCTAGATGTGTTCCCAGAAGAATTACCAGGAATGCCACCGGGCCGTGACATTGAGTTTGTCATCGATCTAGTGCCAGGGACAGCACCAATTTCAAAGAGACTCTATCGGATGCCAGCCGATGAATTGGTAGAGATGAAGAAGCAGATAGAAGAACTTCTTGAGAAAGGTTTCGTGAGACCTAGTTCGTCGCCATGGGGAGCGCCAGTGTTGTTTGTCAAGAAGAAAGATGGAAGCATGAGGATGTATATTGATTACCGTTCCCTCAACGAAGTTACCATCAAGAACAAGTACCCACTGCCCCGGATTGATGATTTGTTTGATCAGATGAAAGGAGCTGGAGTGTTCTCAAAGATCGACCTGCGATCAGGTTACCATCAGTTGAAGATTTGTCCTAATGATATACCAATGACCGCTTTCTCAACGCGGTATGGACATTATGAGTTCCTAGTTATGTCCTTTGGTTTGACTAATGCCCCTACATACTTTATGAACATGATGAATAAAGTTTTCATGGAATATTTGGACAAGTTCGTAGTTGTGTTCATTGATAATATTCTAGTTTACTCCAAGATAGAGGAAGAACACGCCAAACATTTAAGGATAGTCCTGGAAAAACTCAGGGAGTATTGGTTATATGCCAAGTTCAATAAGTGTGATTTTTGGAAAAAGGAAGTTGATTTCCTTGGTCATGTGATGACAGCCGAGGGAGTAGCAGTTGACCCCGGTAAAGTTAAAGTAGTGTTACATTGGGAGCAACCCAAGACTGTAACTCAGATTCACAGTTTCTTGGGAATGGCAGGTTATTATCGCCGTTTCATTGAAGGATTCTCATCGATTGCTAAGCCTCTTACGCAATTGTTGAAGAAGGAGAAAAAGTTCACTTGGACTCCAGCCTGTGAAGAAAGTTTTCAAGAGTTGAAGAAGTGTTTGACTTCATCCCATGTTGATTTTGCTAGATATTCGCAAGGATTTTGACATTTACTGTGATGCTTCGCGTCAAGGATTAGGATGCGTCCTTATGCAGGAAGGAAGAGCTATCGCTTATGCGTCAAGGCAATTAAGACCTCATGAAGAGAATTACCCTACTCATGATCTGGAATTAGCTGCCGTAGTGCATGCTTTAAAGATTTGACGTCATTACCTCTTTGGTAATCGCTGTGAAGTCTACACAGATCATAAGAGCCTGAAGTACATCTTCACTCAGTCAGATTTGAACATGAGACAGAGGAGATGGTTAGAATTGATCAAGGATTATAATCTTAGAATCCACTACCATCCCGGAAAAGCCAATGTAGTTGCAGATGCTTTGAGTCGCAAGAGCTACTGCAATGCTTTGGAAGTAAAGGAAAGTTGCCCAAAACTTTATGAATAATTTCAGAAGCTAAGGCTAGAAGTCGTATCTGAAGGATTTGCGGCCAGTTTGGAAGTACAGTCTACCCTGGAGAAGCAGATTCGTGAAGCACAACCAAAGGATCCTGTATTGTTAGACATCAAGCTCAAAATGGCAGAAGGAAACTTCAAAGATTTTACCAAGGATGATCAAGACATACTCTAGATAAATGGTTGTATCTGTGTACCAGATGTGGATGGGCTAAGGCAGCTAATATTAAAGGAAGCCCATGACTCAAAGTATTCGATTCACCCTGGAAGTACTAAGATGTACCAGGATGTTAAGAATAAGTTCTGGTGGCCAAATTTGAAGCGAGAAGTCGCAGAGTTCGTTGCTTTGTGCGACGTTTGCCAGAAAGTGAAAGCAGAACATTAGAGACCAGCAGGTTTGTTGCAACTGCTGAAGGTTCCAGAGTGGAAGTGGAAGAGATCGGAATGGATTTCATTACCGGTCTACCCAAGACCCAGTCGGGTTATGATTCGATTTGGGTAATAGTCGATCGTTTGACCAAGGTTGCCCATTTCCTGCTAGTCAAAACCACTTACTCAGGAGATCGCCTTGCGGACTTGTACATGGCCATAATTGTTAGTTTACACGGTGTGCCTAAGAAGATAGTGTCAGATCGAGGATCTCAGTTCACCTCTCATTTTTTTTGGCAAAGTTTGCATGAAGCATTGGGTACCCATATGAATTTCAATACCGTGTATCATCCACAGACAGACGGGCAAACTGAAAGAGCTAATCAGATATTGGGGGATATGCTGAGAGCATGTGCTCTAGCTAATGCTACCCATTGGGATAAAAGTTTACCATATGCAGAATTCTCGTACAACAACAGTTATCAAGCTAGCTTGCAAATGTCACCATTTGAAGCTTTGTATGGCCGTGCCTGCAGAACCCCGTTGAATTGGTCAAAAACAGCTGAACGTTTGGTATTCGGTGCAGACATCATTCAAGAAGCAGAAGAGCAAGTGGCCATGATCAGGGAAAGACTGAAGATAGCTCAGTCCAGGCAGAAGAGCTATGTTGATAATTGTCGTCGTGAACTCAGCTTTGAACCCGAGGATTTTGTTTATCTTCTAGTTACGCCGCTCAGAGGTGTCAAAAGGTTTCATGCCAAAGGGAAGCTTGCCCCTAGGTATGTTGGTCTGTTCAAGATTTTGGAACGCTGTGGAGAAGTTGCTTATCAATTGGAGCTACCGCAGTCATTAGCAGGAGTGCATGATGTCTTTCATGTTTCGCAGTTGAAGAAGTGTCTGCGTGTGCCAGAAGAACAAGCCCCGCTAGAATCAATTGACTTGAAGGAGGATCTCACCTACGAGGAGCAACCAGTCAAGATTTTGATGTCGCAGAGTGCCACACAAGAAGCAAGACTGTTCGTTTTTGTAAGGTTCAGTGGAGCAACCACTCGGAAGCAGAAGCAACGTGGGAGCGTGAAGAAGAGCTGAAAGCCAAGTTTCCTAGCCTTTTCTCTAGCTAGCCTGAATCTCGGGGTCGAGATTCCTTTAAGGGGGGGGGGAGGTTTGTAACACCCCAATTTTCTGAGCTTCAAAAAATCTTTTGAATAGTTAGTAGGGAGAAAAGTCACCATTTGGATTTATTTGAATTTAAATTAAAAGCTTAATATTGGACTTTGGAATCAAAATCATTTAATGTGAATAATCCCAACATGAACATTAGTCAAAACTATTTTATTTGGGTTCTATGTGCTCAGATATATTTTCTAGATTTTTCTAGAATTTTTCTGAGTTCATTTACTATTTTCTATTGCTTATTTGAATTTATGGTATTGTCCAAAATAGAAAATCTATTTAGAATCTCAGAAAAGCTCTCGGCCGAAACCCAACCCAAACCCTCCTTGGCCCAACTCTGTTCAGCCCACACCCACGCGCGCGAGTCCGCCTCTCTCTGACAAGTGGTCCCCGCGTGTCAGCCTCCCTTCCTCTCTCTTCGCGAGCGCGTTAAGCCTCAACCGTCCGATCCTCCTTGAGCGGTCCGATGGAGTTTAGCTATTCGGGCGGCCCGAACGTCATCAACGTTTTTGAGCCGTTCGATCAAGATTGAACGGTCAGATGTGGCTAAGGCATTGGAGGTCCGAACGTTCCTTTCTTTTGGACCCTCCGATCTGGATTTGACGGCCAGATCTTGTTGGAGCCCATTTGCACACACGCCTCCGTGCCGCTGACGTGTGGGTCCCACGCATCAGGTCTTCGTCTCCGAGTCGGCTTTGTCCCCGCGACGCGCCCGCCTCCGTCCGCCATTGCCGCCTTCTAGAAGCCCCGTCCGACAACGGACTCTCCCAACTAAAACCTTCCCGATTTCTTCACCAAACTCTATCTCTTTTCTTCTCGCACCCGTATCTACCCTCAATCGGGATCAAAACCAACTCTATCTCCGTTTTCGTTTGAAACCGAGAAATCCCAAATTAGGGATTCCTTATCCCGTGCCGCCCCGGCCCTATAAATAGGCTCCCGAGGTTCGCCCTTGCTCCCAGGAAAATCGGATTCCTATGCTGACGTCATGCTTGCGCAATAATCCGATTTTTCTTTTAAGAAATAATTCGGAAATCCCAGAAAATCCAGAATTAGGGTTTCTTTTATATTGAAACTTCCAGAGCCCATAACTTTTGCATCCGAACTCCGATTGATCCCATTCAAATGCAAAAATTCATCTAAATTCGAGCTCTATTTATCTAAGTTTTTTATTTAATTTTTGGAGTTTTTTCCTCTGTTATTTATTTATTTTTGTTTATTTATCTCGTTTGCGAGTAGACGTCAATTCGTTGGGGAATTTTGGAGAAGAATGAGCACCTCAAGATGAAGACCAGTACCTAGACCTTTTACAAGGCAAGTCATACCTTTGATCATATTGAACCCAGTTTTCAAATTACTTTGTTTCAATTATTGCATTCTATTTTAATTATGTATTTAAATACTTTTGGGTATAGTTATTATCCAATTTGTTATAACACCTTGGCTTTGTATGTCAAGATCCCTTGTCACCCTAGATTGGTTTATTAGTTGGTAATATTATAGCACCAACGTGGGTTGGTTAGATTCGAGTACAATTGCTTAGCCATGCTACGAGTCTCACATCTCATTTGAGTTGCAAATATTAAATCTGACTAAGTGACTATGGAACTTTATGTAAAACTGTGTGCTATGTGTTATTACTTCGTGATAGCATGTGTTGCACTAAAATCAACTGGGTGGTAAAGGATTTGGACTGAGGCAAGTGGTGGATACTGTGTGATATGGTGGACTTTGTGAATAGGAATGATAATCTTTGTGATATAGTTAGAGAATGGAAGTCTTGCCTTGGTCAATTAAGGACTTAACTTTGTGCGCCATTGAACTGAGCCTTATTGTACGACCACATGCCTGATGGGACGGGCCTAACATAGTAGGTTATTGATTCTCGGCATTGATGTTCAGGTGGATAGGTTAGGCTGTGTGACAGGGTGGAGGTGTGACTACCTGGTAGTTGCATCGCGGGACGGTTCGCCGCATCCCTGTCCAGCGGTGTGTGTCGGACTAGCATTCTTTGTGGGCTGGTCTGGCGGGAAAGCACATTGGGAATGTCAATGTTTGAGATGAAGTTTCTGAACTGTTTTGTTACGATTGGTGCTAGCTACACTAGTTGTATCTTGTGGGTAAAGTGTACAAACTCTGCAGAGTGTTAAATCAATCTATTCGAATAGCCGTGTCCGCGGTCATGGACATGCTCGGGGATTTCACACGAGGGGTAGTTTTCATAAAATGTTGGGATGGGAGCTATGTGATCTAAGTCATATGGCTATGTGAAATAATCTGTTTAGCTTTGTGTCTTTGTAAAAACAAATGTTAAATTATTATTGTCTATTTGTTTTGAATTATGCTTTCAATCTATTATTGTATTCAATTGCAAATATTGCTTTCATGCAAAAGAACCACATAAGCCTTTTCTTTTGGAATAAGCCTGCATTTATAAATTGCTTTCTGTGGTATGATCTACGAGTAAGGTTGTGTACTCACGCTTGTTGTAAAACTTGCGCCCAAACCTACAGAAGAAGAGGAGTCTACGCCTGCTTTCGAGGAGGAGTTCGTCGAAGGTTACTGATCGTTAAGGTCTGGATCACAGTTGGTTGCCTGTGGTGAATTGATGGGATCTACGCTGAGTTATTTACATTCATTGCTATTTTATTCTCTGTTAGCCCTGCGTGGCTCAATAAGTGTAAACTCGACCATAAGGTCAAAACCCTTATTTGTTATTCAAACTAATCGTTTACTTTATTTATCGCTTGTGTGGACCGATATTCACCTATGTTGACACTGTGTGCACTAGCGTGATCCTGGACTAGTGCATTATACTGTAATACCCTGTTTTTGTGTCAAGCGTCTAGTCGGGAGAGATTATTTGTTCGGGAGAGGATTAAATGGGTTTTCGGGAGGGACCAAATGGAAAATGCGCAAATTTACCAGTTAATGAGGGGGAGAATCGCTATTTGTCTCGCAACTTGGGCTTGGGCCGGCCCATGTGGGCTCTTGGGGTGGCCGACCAAAAGGGGGGGCGCCACTCCCCCTCCCAACCCTAGTCGCTGATGTGTGGGTCCCACGCGTCAAGTCTTCGTCTCCGAGTCGGCTTCGTCCCCGCGACGCGCCCGCCTCCGTCCGCCATTGCCGCCTTCTAGAAGCTCCGTCGGACAACGGACTCTCCCAAATAAAACCTTCCCGATTTCTTCACCAAACTCTATCTCTTTTCTTCTCGAACCCGTATCTACCCTCAATCGGGATCAAAACTAACTCTATCTCTTTTTTCGTTTGAAACTGAGAAATCCCAAATTAGGGATTCCTTATCCTGTGCCGCCCCGACCCTATAAATAGGCCCCCCAGGTTCGCCCTTGCTCACGCAACCCAGAGCCGCCATTCCCTTCGCCCCGTTTGCATTTGCACAGCCACAATCGGAGTTTTAGGGTTTCTCGTGGCCGGTCTTTTTCTCCGGTTTGCGCCACCGCCGGTGATGCTCCGACCCCGTGGAGTACACCGCCGTCATCGCCGTCGTCCGGGCTACCTCCAGGAGCCTTCGCGGTCGTCGGAACTTCACCGGAACCTCCGTCCGACAAAAGCCGAACCTCTCCACCGCTCAACCCTCACATCTCATTTGAGTTGCAAATATTAAATCTGACTAAGTGACTATGGAACTTTGTGTAAAACTGTGTGCTATGTGTTATTACTTCGTGATAGCATGTGTTGCACTAAAATCAACTGGGTGGTAAAGGATTTGAACTGAGGCAAGTGGTGGATACTGTGTGATATGGTGGACTTTGTGAATAGGAATGATAATCTTTGTGATATAGTTAGAAAATAGAAGTCTTACCTTGGTCAATTAAGGACTTAACTTTGTGCGCCATTGAACTGAGCCTTACTGTACAGACCACATGCTTAATGGGATGGGCCTAACATAGTAGGTTATGGATTCTCGGCATTGATGTTCAGGTGGATAGGTTAGGGTGTGTGACATGGTGGAGGTGTGACTACCTGGTAGTTGCATCGCGGGACGGTTCGTCGCATCCCTATACAGCGGTGTGTGTCGGACTAGCATTCTTTGTGGACTGGTCTGGCGGGAAAGCACATTGGGAATGTCAATGTTTGAGATGAAGTTTCTGAACTGTTTTGTTATGATTGGTGCTAGCTACACTAGTTGTATCTTGTGAGTAAAATGTACAAACTCTACAGAGTGTTAAATCAATCTATTCGAATAGCCACGTCATGGTCATGGACATGTTCGGGATTTCACACGAGGTAGTTTTCATAAAATGTTGGGATGGGAGCTATGTGATCTAAGTCATATGGCTATGTGAAATAATCTGTTTAGATTTGTGTCTTTGTGAAAACAAATGTTAAATTATTATTATCTATTTGTTTTGAATTATGCTTTCAATCTATTATTGTATTCAATTGCAAATATTGCTTTCATGCAAAAGAACCACAGAAGCCTTTTCTTTTGGAATAAGCCTGTATTTATAAATTGCATTCTGTGGTATGATTTGCGAGTACGGTTGTGTACTCACACTTGTTGTAAAACTTACGCCCAAACCTACAGAAGAAGAGGAGTCTACGCCTGCTTTCGAGGAGGAGTTCGTCGAAGGTTGCTGATCGTTAAGGTCTAGATCCCAGTTGGTTGCCTGTGGTGAATTGATGGGATCTACGCTGAGTTATTTCTGTTCCGCTGCTATTTTATTCTCTGTTAGCCCTGCGTGGCTCAATAAGTGTAAACTCGACCATAAGGTCAAAACCCTTATTTGTTATTCAAACTAATCGTTTACTTTATTTATCGCTTGTGTGGACCGATATTCACCTATGTTGACACTGTGTGCACTAGCGTGATCCTGGACTAGTGCATTATATTGTAATACCCTATTTTTGTGTCAAGCGTCTAGTCGGGAGAGATTATTTGTTCGGGAGAGGATTAAATGGGTTTTCGGGAGGGACCAAATGGAAAATGCGCAAATTTACCAGTTAATGAGGGGGAGAATCGCTATTTGTCTCGCAACTTGGGCTTGGGCCGGCCCATGTGGGCTCTTGGGGTGGCCGACCAAAAAGGGGGGGCGCCACTCCCCCCTCCCAACCCTAGCCGCACCCTTCCCCACCTCCCCCCATTGTGGCCGCCACCTTCCCTCACCTCCCCTCCACCCCCTTGCGCACCTCCTACCTCCTCCACCCCATTGCTGCTGACCAAAGGAAGAGGAAGCCCCATTGCAGCCGGCCAAGGAGGAAGAAGAAGGGGAAAAGAAGAGAAGGGAGAAGAAAAGGGAGAAGAGAAGGAAGAGAGGAGAAGGAGGATCTTCTTCGGGGCCTGTTCGTCGTCGTCCAGCACGTCGTCAAGGGTAACGATGGGTTTCTTGTGATGTGTGATAGTCATTAGAAGCGATTGCTATTTGATCGATTGGATCGGATTAATTATGTTCAATGTTCAATTATGTCCAGAATGTTGCACGACCAGTTTCTTATGTTTAGAGGCCGAATTAGGAGTTTTGGTCTCCTAGAGATATGTAGATTATGTCCTTAGCTTTCAGTGGCCACCAAGATCACCCAAATCCGATTAACGGTCAGGAAGTTATGAATTTTTTAGTATCGCTGCCTAGCAAATCACAGTCGACCACAGCGATCAGTAGGAATCGTTTAAAGCGCTATTTAAAGGAGAATCGGGGATCTCGGATAACAAAAAATATAGGTAATTTCCATACCTTTTCAGAGAGATCAAGAACGCAAGATTTGAGCGTTCGTAGCAAGCGTTATGGAGGTTTAAGTGTCTTGTCCGGAGGGACCGACGTGATAATTGTTGTTCGATAGATCGTGTTGGTAGGGGCAGTTAATGGCAAAATCAAAAGGGCTCCCCAACTAAGTTTATCTAGGTAATTCAATTACCTTTTCAGAAAGTCTAAGAGCACCTTAGTTGGACTCCTGAGCAGAAAGTTATGAATTTTAGAATTTGGCTGTCCTCAGTGATCACCAAAGCGATCGCTAGAAATTGGAGGATTTGATATCACTTGGGCGGTTAGCGAGTTCGTTTGTGTTGTTTTTATGCTTTTGGTCCAGTATGTTGGTCTCAGATTGGGATATCTTTATGTTCAGGTGGGAGCGTGACCCCAGGGGCAGCGCCCTCTTCGCATCCACCGTTCTCGCACGGTTGAGGCAAGTATTCCGCCTATTGCACCTTTATGTTGTATGATGAAAATTGTGATGGGTCTTGTTGGTATTAGCCATGTATACTTGTTAATGAGATGAGTAACCATTTATCTTGATGACTGCTAGTTATGGTTAAAGAATTCTTCTGCATGATTTTAGTACTTATATGTTTATGTGGACACTTTGAATTCTTACATGTGAAAGTTGTTGTCATGGTGCATATGCATATTTTGAGCATGTTGAGACTTGGTTATGTGGATACTAAGTTTATATAGTTGAGGTCCCCGCCATACAATGACGGGCTTGAGGTCCCTACATTCGTGGAATGTGGGCTATTAGTAAAGAGGTCCCCATCATTAAGATGATGGGCAAATGTCCCTATACATGTGGTGTATAGGCTCTTGGTCCCTGTGCCAGAGGGCACAGGCAAGGGCTTTCATTGACGGATGAATACCCCGCATTACCGGTAAAAATGCGAAAAGAGATAAAGTTCAAGAGGAGCATTGCATGGGTTGCATTTCTTGAGTTGAAAGGCTATGTTCAGTGTATTGTTATCGTGGTTTATCAATGCTATGTTTGTACTCTTGTTTATAGCCTTGTTGGTACTTGCTGAGTCTTTGGCTCACTCTTGCTTAATTGTGTTTTAGGTACCAATGGCAGGAACGACATGCATGGGAGGGATTAGATGTTGGACCCGCACACTACCTCACGCTTTTAAGGCGTTTACCACATAGCTTCAATTTAGAAATAAATAAACTGCTTGGTTATCACCCATAGATGATTTTGGCTTGAGTAACTGTTTATTTGTAATAATGATATTGCCAGGTCTTGGTATGTTCATTTGGTTATCATGCTTGTTTATGAGAATTTTGATAAATGCTATGTTTCATTGTTGAACTCTCGATATAGCTGATTAAACAAAGGAGACTCTCTCGAAATTTTGTAGATTGTGCTAGGTTAGTTTATTTCCAGTAGCATTCCAGGCTCATGTCGGGCTGGGGTGTTACATATACACAGAGGGTTCCAGAACTGCATTTTTGGGTCCCGACAAATGCTAGCGTGGTAACTGTTGTTATAGGCGAATTCTGCCAAAGCTAGGTGATCTTCCCAACCGCCCTTCCAAGATATAACACAACATCTGAGCATATCCTCCAGTGTCTGAATGGTGCGTTCAGACTGACCATTTGTTTGGGGATGGAACGCGGTGCTAAGACGAAGCTGTGTGCCCAAAGCACTTTGTAAACTCTCCCAACTTGGAGACAAATTTTGCATCTCGATCAGAAACAATAGTCTTGGGTACCCCGTGCAACCGCACTATCTCTCGCACATAGAGAGGGGCCAAATCACTCGCTGAATTAGTCGTACGAATAGGAATGAAATGTACAGACTTACTGAACCGGTCCACTATGACCCAAATAGCATCCTTCCCTCGCTGCGTGCGAGGTAAACCAATTACGAAATCCATGGAGATATCATCCCATGGCCAAACTGAAACCTCCAATGGTTGCAACAAACCTGCTGGTCGCTTATGCTCAGCCTTGACCTGCTGGCAAACTCCGCAAGATGCTACATACTGAGCGATATCGACCTTCATCCTTTTCCACCAGAAACTCTTCTTTAAGTCCTTGTACATCTTGGTCTCACCAGGATGTACGGTATACGAAGTACGATGTGCATCCCTTAGAATCTCATCTTTGACCTGAGCCTCTTGTGGCACACAGAGGCGGCCTTTAAAACACAACGCATCAGAATCATCTACACTGAAGTGGCCTCGTTTGCCCTCAACGAAGCGCTTCCTCACTCGCTTGAGCATCTAATCATGTTGTTGTGCTTCCCGCACTCGATCTGGAATGGCTGACTCAAGAAGTAACTGAATCTCAGTCTGGGTGGTACCCGCAAAGCAAAAGAAGATATCCATACGCTCAAAATCAGCAATAAGACAACTGAGAGTAGGAGGTGTCGCCTTGCGACTCAGAGCATCTGCTACAACATTCGCCTTGCCAGGGTAATATTGAATGGTGAGATTATAGTCTTTTATCAACTCTAACTATCTCCTCTGTCTCAGGTTCAAATCTTTCTAGGTAAAGATGTATTTCAAACTCTTGTGATCAGTGAATATATCACAAGATTCACCGTACAAATAATGGCGTCAGATCTTTAAAGCAAGAACCACTGCGGCAAGCTCTAAATCATGAGTAGGGTAATTCTGCTCATGTTTCTTCAACTATATCGATGCATAGGCAATCACCTTGCCATCCTGCATGAGCACACAACCAAGTCCAACTCTAGACGCATCTAAATAAATTGTGAAATGCTTTCCAGGCTCAGGAAGAGTAAGAATTGGAGCGGTCACCAACCTATCTTTCAAAGTACAGAAACTGTGCTCACACGCATCAGACCACTGAAATTTGACACCTTTCTGTGTCAATTGAGACATGGTCTAGCAATGGTTGAAAAACCCTTCACGAAGCGCCGGTAATAGCCAGCTAAACCCAGGAAACTCCTCACTTCCTTGACATTGGTTGGCCTTTTCCATTCTACCACTGTTGAGATCTTGCTAGGATCAATTGAAATGCCCTCTTGATTGATTACCTGGCCCAGAAACCCAACCTCAAAAATCCAGAATTCACACTTCTTCGGCTTGGCATAAAATTGGTTCTTTCTTAAAGTCTCAAGAACCAACCTCGGATGCTGGACATGACCCTCTTCCGTCTTGGAATAAATCAGGATATCATCAATGAATACCACAACAAAATCATCAAGGTATCGGTGCAGCATACTGTTCATGGCTTCCATGAAAACTGCAGGAGCATTTGTTAGCCCAAAAGACATAACCTTATACTCAAAATGACCATACCTCGTAGAGAAAGCCGTCTTCTCGATATCTTGCTCCCGAACTCGAATTTGGTTATAACCTGACTAGAGGTCAATCTTGGAGAATATTTTAGCTCCCTTCAGTTGATCAAAGAGATCCTCAATGCGGGGCAAATGATATTTATTCTTCACAGTAGCTTGATTAAGAGCTTGGTAGTCCACACACATACGCCAACTGCCATCTTTCTTCTTAGTGAATAGAACATGCGCTCCCTACGGCGAAACACTATGCCGAATCATATCTTTGGACAGTAGATCGTCCAATTGCTTCTTCAACTCCTCCTGGAAGGGTCGTGCCAAACGGTATAGAGACATTGAAATAGGTCGAGTTCCCGCTTTGGAGGCATCACAGGAAGCTCCACAGGAAAGACATCAGGAAACTCATTCACCACAGGAATCTCCCCAATATGCAGTGAAGAATCAGTCTTCTCGCTGAGAGACCAAAGTAACCCAATGGTTGAGGCCCGACAATAGGGAAACAGACTAGCCAACACGAACAAGGAATCAGACGGTGCACTACCCTGAAACACCAATTCTTCACCGGACGGGGCTTGCAAAGTCACCATCTTCCAGAAACAATAAATCCTGGCACGGTAACTGAATAACCAGTCCATGCCCAGAATAACATCAAAAGGTGACAACTGAATTACCATAAGATTAGTAGTGAAGTTCTCATCATCAATAGTGATAGAACAACCCAAACATGTTGTAGAGCTAGAAATAAGACCCCCTGGAGAGCTGACTACCACAGACTCCGAAATACACTGCAAACTCAAACCCGCCCTTCTAGCAAACTCCAAAGACACAAAAGAATAAGTAGCCTCTGAATTAAAAAGAACGAAAGCCTCATGTGAATCGACTAGCAAAGTACTCGTCACTACGTCAGGACGGCCCATAGTCTCAGGGGTGGGCATGGCATAGACTCCCGGTGGTGCCGGAGTAGGGGACACACTGACACTCTGCGAAGGGTGAACAGGAACTACTGCAGGTGAAGCGAACGACGGCGATGCAGATGGAACAGGGTTCCAGTAGAACCCCGCAGGAGGTGCAGGAATAACTGTTGTAGGAGGAACCCACCCTGAAGGAAACTGAGGTGCAGGAACAACAGCTAGGGTCTGAACTGAACCCCTAAGAGCACTAGAAAAAGACGCTGCTGGAACTGAGTCCCACTTGATGATGCTCGCTGGGTTTTGTTTGCATACAGACAACTTGTGGCCTTCTCGACCACACTGACGACATGTCCCTTTGAAAGAACACTCTGAAGCCTGGTGCCCCTCACCACACCTGAAGCATTTCATACCTTGACCTGGAGTAGGACGCATCTGTGGTGTGGATGATGAAGAACGTGGCGCTGATGAAGAAGACTGCCATTGCTGAACAGGACGAGTGTGATGACTCCCCTGAAACCTCTTGGGAGCAGGTCGCTGAGAAGACCCACAAAAACTCCGCTTCTGGCCACCGCCAGAACCACCAGTGGGGCAGGGCCACTAGCAGACCGCCTCTGCGAAGAAAGATCCCTCTCCAGCTCCATTCCCCTGGCCTATTCGACCACGGAGCTGAAGTCACGCAAGCCAATCACCCCCAGAACATGGCGATACTCCTGATTGAGGCCCTTGCGGAACCTCTTGGCCTTCTCTCGATCATCATTAGCCACTGCTGGTACAAAGCGTACCAGATTGTTGAATCCAGTCTCATACTCCGACACTGACATCTTTCCTTGAACAAATGTCAGCAGTGACTGCTCCATCCTCTCAAGGAAGGAATCCGGATAGAATTTTGCCCTAAACTGCTCCACAAATACTTCCCAAGTGTCTGGTCCCTGCACTGGGGTCCTAGCAGATAGAACCCCTTCCCACCAGATATCAGCTTGGGTCTTCGGTTGAAAGGCCACAAACCGCGCCTTCTACGTCGAAGTCATCTCTAAGGCACCAAACTGCCTCTCCATGTATCGTAACCAATCTGCAGCCTGAACCGGAGTACTCGCTCCGTCAAAGGTGTCCAGACGAAGCGACATCCACTCGCAGAGGCTCATCCTAGCCTCGGGTGGAACTGTTGCAATAACCGGCTCCGCAACAAGTGCAGCTGCCGCAGGAGGGGCTGCCTGCACTTGCTGACGGAGTTGCTGAACCTCCCTTTAAAGATTTTGAATGATAACGGCTGACGCGACCTAAGCTTCTGTGGCTGGGTGAGCAGCTGAGGCAACCTCCTCAGTGGCAGCACCGACAAACTCCTCAGACGAAGATGAAGACATAGTCGGACCGCGTCCACGACCACGGCCATGGCCTAGCAGACGACCACGGCCACGACCCGCTCCATGACCACGACCTGCACCTCTCGCCATCTAAGAACACCACAGCAAATAAAACTAATCATTTAGCTTAACAGTCTAATAGAAGCACAAAAACAATTTAACAACTGTTCATTAAATGAGACATATCAATGAAAATGCGAAAGCAAAGAATTACCCAACCCCACCTACTGTGCAAAGTGTGTCATTTTAAAATATATCTATTAACCATGGACCTAAAGCTCGCTCTGATACCAATTGTAACACCCTAGCTATTCGAAAGCCAAGATGTCACCTAAAAAAACTAACATACAACCATCAAGCAGAAGTATTTAAGCCATAACTCATCTAAGGACATAAAGAGTTCAAACTTTAATAGTACAATGGCAGAAATAAAGACTGAATCCAAATAATCATATCAATGGGGGTGATCAAGGACCACAAGAAGAACTTAAGCAACATTAACATGGAGAGAGTTATCAACCATATCTGACTTTATTTGTTACAGTTCATCAATTAACGAATGAGAGACATAACCAAGTCCTATTATTGAAAAAATGGAGTATGGTGAAATGATTGAATAGTACGTGTCTACTCCCTCCCAATAGAGCCATCATAAACGATCACCTAAAATAAACAAACAAAGCAAGAATAAGTCCGAGACTTAGCAAGTAGAGTGAATAATTGGATATACAACAAATATGAACAAGACAACAACATTAAAGAATGTGAACATAACACCGAATGTATATATATGAATGAATGGATTTAATGGAATTAAAGGACTGCACTCCTGCTTATACCGGTATAGTTAGTGACACACCCGTCGGTGTTCACTTAAGCCCGCATTTAATAAAATACGGGGATCCAAATCCCGTATGAAGACCGTTTCATACGGGTGTCCAAATCTGCCCACATTGGAATGGTGGGTCTTACGTGCCCATACTGGAATTGATGGGTCTTTATAATCCACTCACGTGGATGGAAAATGACAATGGATGCATGTAATGAACTATGAATAATGAATAACATCATCTCTAATCATGGGAATAACACATATGAAAGGAACATAAATATTGAATCTTCTCATGAATCATATAAAAACACAATACGAACATCAAGCATTCAGCGTTCACAAAGCTTAAGAATATCAAAGTACTTGCCTTCCGCATTGCGACGTGTTAGTAGGCAATGAAGGTGCTCCTAAACCCGAAGTCTCGCCACCTACACAGGTAAGTACTCGAAATAAAAACAACATGGTACATGATGCTACCAGCAACGTTCTACAACACCTTCCCGATAACCCAAGAATTAACTAATAGACCTATTATGAAAACAGACAACCCAAACACAGAAACGAATCTGGACAGCAACACGGAATATCTCATATCTATTGATCCGGGACTCGGAACGAGGTGAGCCCAGATCCTATGGAAACTTAACGAACATATCTACAAAATTCCAGTTCACAAGACCTCCCAATTTGGCCAAAATGAAATGCTAACCAGTAGATGAAAGTACAAGACAAATTCTGTCTAGGCGAAAAGGACAACAGTAAAGAATAGATCACAACTTTTGATCTACAACTCCGATTAGGGCGTTCTTTATCCTTATGGAAAGTTCATAAAAATTGCTACAATAACCTAGTTGGGTGAAAACCCTGAATCTTCCATTATCATTATCATAATTTAAAAGGCAACTTGACAGCTCAATCTCGTCAGGAAATCAGGACAACATGGAAAGATCAAACCAGAACTTTTGATCCGTACATCATAATTAAGTGTTCTTGGCGGCTACCGAAAGCTAAGAACATTACCTAAATATCTCTAGGAGATGGACATCTCAAATTCAGCCTCTAAAAACCCGAAATGGGCCACACAATCTACTGGACAGAACTGAACTACAACAGAAAGAATTCGATCCAATCAATTCTAAGCGAATTTACATCTAATACTAATCAAACAACGAAAAACTACATCCAGTACCCTTGAAGCACCCCGGAAGACGATGAATGATCCTTGAATAAGATGATCCTCCTTTCCTCACCGTCTCCTTCCCTCCTTTGGCCGACTCCACTGCTGTCCTCCTCCTCTTTTCCTCTCGAAGACCGGCAGCAGGGAGCTCCGTTGACAAGACCGGGAGGCACCACGGCAGGGAAAGCAACCAGGGGTGAAGGGGCGGCACCAAGGGGGAGGGCTTGTGGCAGCCAAGGGGTGGGAAAAGGGGGAGGAGTGCAGCCGGCCTAGGGTTAAGGGGTGTGGGGGCGCATGGGCTTGGGCCTTGGGGCGCCTCCTTTCTTGGCCCACACATGGCCGGCCACTAGGCTGATTCAACCTGGGTGGGAGGCCCAGGTTCCAAAATTCCCCCCAAAACCTTGAATCTCTGACCCAGGTTCCAAAATTCCCCCCAAAACCTTGAATTTTCAATTAATTCCTTCTCTCGATTAACAATCTCTCTCTAAACGTTATTCGGGGTATTACAACGATTGGGACCTTACACAAGGTGCAAGGCTTTCTCACCCATACTAAGGGATATCAATTGGCCTGAGAAGTTCAAGCCAGGGCATTTAGAGAGTTTTGATGGAACCCAGAATCCTTTGGAATTTCTTCAAATCTATACTACCTTTGTCCAAGCTGTGGGCGACGATGACAAGGTAATGACAAATTATTTACCCACTGTCTTAAATGGATTTGCTCGTGGACCCTACCTGTCAGTCACAGTAGATTTTTGTAATTAAAAATATTAAAAGGAAGAAGAAAATCCCAGTGGGACCCACATGTTAGAAATTTTAGAATTTCTGGAATTTCTCTCAGGTCAAACTTTGGAGAGTTCGTTCTCCCTCATTTTTAAATCCAAATCAAATTATTTTTTCCTAAATTACCTAAACTCAAGATCTTTCCAACATTACTAAAATAATAATTTTTGGAGTCCATTTGGATTTATTTTGAATGTATTTGTGTTATGGGTATTTATTTGAAGTTGTCATTTCGCGTTAAATAGATTCGAACGTCGTTAACGACTGCGTCACAGCTTCAAGTCAAGACCAAGACCCATTCATGTTTGAGCAAGGCAAGTCCTTACCATTGATCATGTTGAACCTACATTTGAAATGCAATGTATTTCAATTTTAATTATTACTTGCATGCTTATTATTATTTATGAAATGCTATGTTAAATGTTGATGCTTAGTTATACTAAAGTTGATTATCAATATGAATACCCTCCTTGTTTATTGACTCCAACTGATATCTTGTCACCCTAAGGATATGTATTACATGAAGTAAATTTCCCCCGTTGAATAAATGAACTTGACTATTGGTTGTTCTTAGACACTGCTTAGTAATGGAATATGAATAGGACATAGATATTGCTACAACAAGAACTTGGATATATTAAACTATAGTGTGGTAACATGGGTTATCACTAGAAACAAAAAATATATTTATAAATGGTTGAGACTTTGTCGAATGATTGGTTGAGATCGATGCTATGTACACGCATTGGGTTGGTAGTTTGTCTCGCATGAGTCGATTAAAGACTGAATCATGTGTTACCTTCCAAACTACTGAGCCGTGTAACCACATGTCTAGTATGGGATAGACTTGGCCAATTACTTTAGTTAGCTTCGGTATGAAACCTACGCCCCTATTATTTACTATGAAGAAGGGTCATAGACCCCCTAGCAACGGAGGGTCCCTCTTTGAAAATGTGAACTGTCATAAAGAATCATTCTAGGTAGTGACATGGTCTAAGGCACGCCCCAGCTTTGAGGGAGTTCCCCACTGAAGCAGGTCTAGTGTCGGGGATGGGTATTAAAAAGCTTTGTTATGATTGCCTTTGTCGCACATCCAAGGAAGTGTGTCATGACCGATATTATGAGATTGATCATATCTTGTGGGTAAAGCTATACAACCTCTGTAGAGTGTCTTTAAAACTATTCGAATAGTTGTGCCCCTGGTCATGGGCATTGTGAAGAAAGTCATACTGGTTAGTTTTATTAAATTGAAACTGTGAACTAAAACATGTTGGGTAAACATGGTGGTTGAGACGTGCGACGTGCTGGAATATGCACAGTCATTGTGTCGGGGACATGCTGGATTTAAGGATGGTCTATGTGGTTTGTGACATACTGTATTTAAGCATGGTCGCCGGAATTGGGACATGATGGTATAATCATGTTCCCTGTGGTTGCAACGTGCTGGTTTAAGCACAATCGTTGGGAACACGATTTGCTGGTATAAGCATAGTCGCTGGTAAATTAAGACTTATGGGTGGAATTGTGTCGTGTTGGTGTAAGCATGGCCGTTAAGGTTGTGACACATGGGTAAGCTAGTCGCCAGGACGTGGTCATGCTGGTTTAAGTATGGTTGTGATAACATTGCTTATACAAAATAACTTTTGGATTTAAAGTAACATTTGCTAAGTCATAGGTTTAAAAAATAACTATAGTATTTGAGTAAATTGGCTTTGTACTAAAATAAACATACAACCCCTCCCTTGGAAAGCCTTGCATTTATATAATTGCATTTTGTGGTAGGGGCTTGTTGAGTAATTTTGTACTCATGATTGCTCAAACATGTGGATTCAGACTATGAATCTGAAGACTCAGTGTATAGATATTTCTATACATCCAACTATAGAGACAACGTTAACCATGTCCTAGCCCTTGTCGGTTGAACTATGGCGTAATACATGGAGGTCACACTCTTATGAAGTCTTTCCGTTGCTATATTGTTTACTTTCCATTCCTACTCCGCAGTTTTGAACTATCTGGTCTGTCGGTCTGTTATATAAACTCTGGTCTTAAGGCCCATTTACCTTGTTCTGTAAGAATATTTAATTATTGTTATGTATGTGTTGTATGGATGTGATATTCGCCAATATCTTTATTGTGTGGGCTAGCTACTGATCATCAAACTAGCTCAGAATACACAGAGGGTCTAGATAAAAATCTGCATCCCCACAGGTTTTGAGTTCACGTTGGTTAGATTGCATCAAATGGTAGATCAGATGAACTCTTCTAATTTGTCCCCTCATGCTGCTGCTCTGAAAGATTGGAAATTTGACCAAGAAGTCTCTCGACAAGAACTTATAAAGTTGATTATCCTGCATGAGTTGCCCTATAGCATAGTTGAGTACACTAGATTCAAGAGCTTTGTGACTAGTCTAAATCCATTATTTAGACTTGTTTTTAGAAATACCATCAAGGGTGATTGTATTAGTGCGTATAAGCAACAAAGATTAGCTCTACGAGAGGTTTTGATGGCCTCAACTTCTAGGATGTCTCTCGCAGCAGATATATGGACATCTAATAAAAAATTGGGTTATTTGTGCATCACATGTCATTTTATCGATAATAAAATGGAAGATGCAAAAAAGGATCATAAGGTTTACTCTCGTAGATGCACCACACGACGGTAGAACTATGTTTAATGCAATATTGAAGAGTATCCAAGATTGGCAAGTAGAAGATAAGCTCTTTAGTATTACGTTAGACAATGCATTAGTAAATGACTCTATGGTGAGTTCTTTGCAAGAGAATCTTGTCGCGACAAATTTGCTACTTGCAAAGGTAAACTATTTCATGGTCGTTGTACTGTGCAGTCTTCAATCCTATTGTTCAGGAAGGGTTTAAGGCCATGAGTGGTGCTACTAGTAGTATCAAAGATAGTGTAAAGTATGTCAAGAGCTTGCAAGCAAAGGTTTGAAGAGATGATTGAGCGAGTGGGCATATCATGTGAGAAGCGCCCCCCTGATGTATCTACTCGTTGGAATTCAACTTATCTCATGCTTAATTCAGCCTTGCAGTATAGGAGGGCATTTGAAGCTTTGGCACGAGAGGACACTCAGTACATACATGTGCCTTCAATTGAAGAAAGGACAATAGCAGAGAAATTATCACTACTACAAAAGGGCTAATACTGGACGTCTCATCACAAATGGTTCCTTTGGAACCGTCTGTGTTGTAATTGTCACAAACGATTCCAAATGAACCGTCTGTGATACGTCACTATCACAGACAGTTTATAACAAGAACCGTCTGTGATAATTCACATACAATTCTTAATAAGAACCGTCTGTGATAATCACACTCATCACAAACAGTTCTTAATACGAACCGTCTGTGATATGCTGGCACTATAAATATCGGCTCCCGACAGACCCCCTGCCCCCTAGCGCCTCCACCCCTGGCCCAATTTCGGTTTGAGTTGTCACCCCCATTGCGCCACCTTAGAGAGGAGAAGGAAAGGAGGAAGCTAGAGAGGAGGAAAGGAGGAGAAGGAGATCTGGAGGAAGGGAGGAGAAGGTGAGGAATCTCGCGTGTTATTTGGAATTTTTGTCGTGAGCTCCGAGGGTAATGATCTGTAACTTTTTATATTTTCTCTAGGTTAATTTTTAATCAATTTTAGTATGTTTGGTTAATAAGAGGAGTAACGTATTTGAAGTTTATTAATCTAATTTAACACTACTAATTTGTTACGTGTGTAGATGGACCGAAACCGGATGTACAGTGCGAACCGTGTGAGTGAAGAGTACATTAAAGGTGTGTTTGCTTTTAAAAGAATCGCCGAGCAGGATATGTTGAAGAAGAGGATAGAATTTATGTATTGTCCATGTATTGATTGTGGTAATCTGAAGATGTTTAACAACCCGGCGCAGATCGAAGTGCACTTGATTTGAAGGGGTTAAAAAAAGGTATATATGTTGGACCAGTCACAGTGAAGAGCATATTATATAGGAAGTTAATAATGATGACATCGCCGAGAAATTCAACAATATGCCGGATGTGGACTATGCTTTTGATGAGGATAGGTCGCACGATGACAATCTGGATCAGATGCTACGTGATGCAAAAGGGAAATACAGTGGGAGAGTTTTGTAAATTCGAGGGCTTAATGAAGGACTCGGGGAAATCTTTGTTCCCTGGCTACAAGCCGGAATACACAAGGTTGTCAACTGTGCTTGAACTGCTGAAATTGAAGGCAAGCAATGGTTGGTCCGACAAGAGTTTCACAGCATTGTTAGGTCTCCTAGCGGACATCCTTCCGGAGGGAAACGTGTTGCCCAGCACCACCTATTAAGCCAAGAAGGTTCTTTGTCCATTGGGAATGGAAGTAGAAAGAATACATGCATGTCCGAATGATTGTATCCTGTACCGTAAAGAGTATGCAGACATGCATGTATGTCCCGTGTGCATAGCATCCCGATACAAGCGTAAGAATACTGCTAAGGTGAAGTAAGGACCTCCTACTAAAATGTTATGGTATCTGCCTATGATCCCACATTTGAAGTGTTTATTTGTGAACCCAAAGGATGCAAGATTGCTGTGTAGGCACTCGGAGGAGTGTAAGAAAGATGGAAAGATAAGACACCCTGCTGATTCTACCCAGTGAAGAAACTTCGATCGGAGCTTTGAAGAGTTCGGTGTGGAACCGAGGAACATAAGGTTAGAGTTGAGTACAGATGGAATGAATCCTTTTGGTAACATGAGCAGCCGACATAGCACTGGCCCGTGAATATATGTATGTACGACCTTCCTCCTTGGCTGTGTATGAAGCGGAAGTACATTTTGATGTCACTACTTATCCAAGGGCCGAAGCAACCTGGGAACGATATTGATGTGTACCTATCACCATTGCTGGAAGATCTTGTGACACTATGGATTGAAGGGGTACAAGTATGGGATGCGTACAAACGAGAGAACTTCTCTTTACGCGCCATGTTGTTCTGCACCATCAATAATTTTTTTTGCCTTTTCTAACCAGTCGGGGTTTAGTACAAAAGGAGCCAAAGCCTGTCCGCACTGCTTAGATGGTACGGAGAGTGTATGGCTGAACAACTCAATAATATCATAGACGGTTCTATTATATAACCATCTGTGATATGTCTTTATTAAGCGCCAGAACCACTAGGTTTTCTGTAACATCCCAATTTTCAGGTTTTTAAAAAAATTTGAAAATTTAAAAGTAACAATTTGATTTTATTGAATTGCCAAAGCTTAACTTACAATTTTAGAATTAAGAGCAATTCAATTCGAATTAATCCAACTTCATTTAATTCAAATTTGGTTTAATTGGATTTCCTGGTATTTAAACTCAAAAATATTATTTTAAGTATTTTATTGGATTCTTATTCAAGTCGGTGCTGTTTCTTGCAACCCGGTCTGCTTTAATTCTTTTCTGTCTTCCTAAAAATTATTTTATTTATTGTAAAATTTAATTTAAATTATCTAATTTAAAGTGGGTATTTATTTTGAAGATTTAAAAATAAAAATAATCATTTGGATTTTATTGGTTTAATTTAAAGATTAAATTGAATTTCTGAAGGAAAAATATTTTAATTGGCTAAAATAAACTTGAAGAAAATCTAAACTACTTTATTGGGTCCGTTTAAGTTCCAAAGTATTTTATAAAATTTTCTTGAAACTTTTTTATATATTTTTTTTGAAATTTTTCTTTATTCCCTTTTATTTTTCTCTCTCCTCCCTTTTTCCTTAATCATCTTCCTCCCGTGGTTTTCTTTCATTTCTCTCTCCTACTCTCGTCAACTCCAGCATGCCCTGCTGTCCCATGCCCTGAACCCGGGATTCCCGCTGCTCTCCCCCGTCCCATCCCTCTGCCGCCCCATCCCCCGCTCGTCCGCCCCGGTCCCGGCCACGCCGGCCCGGCCTGCCGCTCCCAGCGCCAACTGCTCCCTTCCTCTCCTTTAATACCAGCAAGCACCTCCCCGGCCTCCCCCTTTTTCTTTCTCAGCCGAAAGCCCACAACAGAGCCCTCCTCCCCACCTCGCCATGCTCCATGCCCTGGCCTCCCATAGCGCCCCAATGCTGCTGCGCCGTCGCCCCAGGTCACTGCCCCGGCCATGTCGCCCCTACCAGCCGGTCATCTCCATTTCTCCCCACTGCCGAGCTCCCCTTCTCCCTTCCTCTACCTCATGCTCCTTGCTGTCCCTTGCCCAAGCTCCATCAGCCGAAGCCCCCACTGCATGCTCGACCTCCCCTCCTCCCCTCTCTTGCTCCCCCACTGCCAAGCTCCCTCCTCCCTTTCTTCCTCCCTAGCCGAGCAGCCAGCAGCTTCCCTCGTCGCCTGCTGTTGCTGCTGCCAGGCCAAGCCGCATGCCCCCCATGCTGCTCCCTACTCCATTCTTTTCCCAACCGAGTAGCCAGGAGCTCCCCTTCTTCCCTTCCCCCCTTAGCTCCCTCCTCGCCTCCATTTCTCCCTCAGCCGAAGCGCCTGCAGCTCCCCCTCCACTGCCGAGCTTCCCATTTCTGCTTCCAGTCCATGTTGGAATTAGTAAAGTTTTATGTGTGTGTACGTGGGTTGTGTACTTACATGTAGTTAGCTAGTAGAGGTAGCCAAGTGCATGTAGCTGGTTGCTACAAGATGTGTGGAGTCAGTGCAGGAAAACATGTCATTAGCGATTGCATGTAGGAGTTAGTTTGTGTATAGCATGCATGTACGTGTATGTAGCTAACTAGGATCTTTTGTCCAGCCACAACTAGCTAATGCATACTCAACCACATTCAATGACTAGATAACATGCAGAACTCTAACTCATGCACTAACTCACTAACAACCACATTTCTAGTCATGCATCAAACCTTTTGTACATATTCATTTCACCTTCCTTCTCTCCTTCAAATCTCTATAAAAAAAATGAAGAACCGAGCTATGCATGTTACGCAGCGTTCATCGTCTCAAGAGTAAGCTATTCCTCTAATTAGTCCCTGCATGCATTGACCGGAGCTCCCTCACCACGGTTCTCCATCTCCGGTCGTCCGTTCGCCAAGCCACCCATGTCACGATGAGCCCCTTGGCTTCCTCTTTCTATCCCCAGAATTCGCCCCACTCACTCGCTTTTGTTTCTCTGCAATCGAGATATTTCTGTTGCGGGCTGAACCGCCTTCCGGCGCCGTCGACCATCCCCCGGTGGTATCATCACCACCGTTGGCTTCACTTCGCGACATTCTACGCCATGCTCCCTTTTCTTTTCTCCGAAGCACTACCGGTTCACCGGAGCTCCGTGCGCACTGATCGTGTACGCCACCACGAGTTCCGCTCGCGTTCCTCGTCAAACCGTGTGTCACTTTCATTTATATAAGTGAGCACCGTATGTTCCCAACCTCCCTCTTCAAATCGCCGCCAACCCCACTCTCTAACCTCTCCTGGTTTGCTCAGATTTCGTCGATTCCTTGAGCCTCGACACTGTTTTGCGCGCCGCCGCCGCACCATACCTCCGCCGACGACGCGACCACCACCATTGGATCCGCCTCACTCCTGAGATTCTATTTTGCTAGTTCGTCGGCCATCCCTCCCTTTTCCTCACTGACACCATCATTTTTTTTGCCTAAGCCTGCACTATTCATGTCCAATGATTTTCTATATTTCATGTGAAGTCAAACTTCCGGATATTCGTTCTCCTTCATACGAAATCCGATTCTGTCGATTCTTGGTTCTAAATTCATATAAATTCAGCCCCTCTCTTTCGCTTCTAATTTTGTTTTTTATTTTATTTTATTTGGAGTTGTTTTATTTATTTGGCTTCGTTCAAACGTGTAGATTCCGGTATTTCGGAAGATTTCTCGGACCCGACGACCGAGGCACCTCAACTCTTCAACGAAGGCAAGTCATAGACCCTTGATCATATTGAACCCATCTTTATAAAACTATATTGTTTTATTTATACACGCATTGCTATTTCATATATTAAATTGTTTCAGGAGTAGATAAATGCCTAATTGCTGTATACCTCCTTGATAAGTTGCTATCGACATGTATCCTTGAAAGACATGAACCCTTGGTCACCATAGGAGAGTTTATTTTAGTTGGACATTGATAAATCACCAACACGGGTGTCGTATTATGCTTAGCCCTGCTGTAGTTGTACGTCGGGACTCATGATCACATGCTCATAAGAATAAACATGACTAAATGGATTATGGAATTGTGGTGCGATGCCACTCTTGTTAAAAGATGTTGTGCCAAGGCTAGGGTGGTCTTTGGCCTAGTTGAACCAAAAATGTTTTATGCTCGGGCGAGTGGATGGTGGTAAGTGTGAGTGCCGTAACGCACATTGGGACGTGGAAAGCCTCGTCTGAGCAGTCAACTAAGGACTTAACCTTGAACCATTGATCTGGGTCACATCGTGCAACCACATGTCCAGGATGGGGTGGACCTGACCAACTAATTAGCAATGAGCTGGCTTGGATCTGTTGTGGTGGAGCGTGCTGATTCGCTGGCGCAAGAGGGGGCACGAATCTAGCGGGTGCGAAGCTCGTTTGAAGCGAAACCTTAGCGGGCAGCTCTTAGCCAGTTCAAAGCTTTGTAACGGTCTTGTGATAATCTCTTAGTCACACGCCTCGGAAGCGTGAAAAGCCTGACAGTATAAGATGATTATCTCTTGTGGGTAAAGTTGTACAACCTCTGCAGAGTGTATAAAAACTATTCGAATAGCCGTGTCCCCGGTTATAGACATGCCCGGAGATTTCACGCAAGGGGTAGATGTTTTCTTTAAAATGGTGGAATGGATGGTTTGGATGGAATGGTTGGGTTGATCTCTTGTCGTTTCAAAGAACTGAACTACTTATGTACTAATCTTTTAAATTGTGCTTTCAATCTACTTATTGTATTTACTGTCAATGCTGCTTTCTGCAAATTAAACATAAGGCTATCCTTGTCAAGCGCCGCATGAATAATAATTGCATACATTTCCCTATGACTTGCTGAGTACATTCAAAGTACTCACGGCTTGCGCCCTGTGTGATTTAATCCTCACAGAAGAACTAGGAAATTCAGAATTTTATGAAGAGGAGTATCCTGAAGACTTTGCGAACTAGGTCACGTCCTCCACTCGATTGCCTGTGGGCATGTCGCGTGGCCACCACGAGATATTATGCTTCCGCTGCAAGTTGTCTTTTGTTGATAAGCCATGCGTGGCGCACTCTGTAAGACTTGACCATAAGGTCCCTTTTGCTACCTATTAATATTAATTTGTCCGCTTCATCGTTATTTTGTTGTATGGTCGTGATTACACCGATGTTGTAACTGTGCGAGCTAGCTACTGATCTGGGACTACTTCAGAATGCACAGAGGGTCCTGGGGTTGTATACCCGGGGTCCCGACAGAGGTGGTATCAGAGCCATATCGACTGTAGGACGTAACCATAGTTAGCATGGTCGTTTAGTCAAAAATTTCAAAAAAATATTTTATAAATCAAACAAAAATTATCTTGAATAGTTATTATTCTCTTACCTTATTCTATTCTTTTCTCGTCTATTCTAATCTTTTCCCCCTTCATTCTTAGATTCTTACATCTTACCTTTTCTGAAACTAGTTTTCAAATTTAAAATTGATCTTTCTTACCCCAGTAATCTCTATAGGATCGAGTCTTGTTTTTGGTCGACCAACCCTAATAGGTTAAATTATAAGTGCTTTAGTAATGTTGCCCTTCTTAGCTTTAGTATCGTTTAGTCCGAGTAATAGGGCATTCGGATTGAGTTTTATCGATCGCTTCTTAATAGATTTCCGGCTATTTGTTCTTCGGGTTTAACCGACCTTTCCCTAGTTAGGATGCTTCTGTCTTTCCCCCTTGTTCTTTCTCGTGTATTGTGCTTTTCCCTCTCACCTATTGTGCTATCTTTCTTTCATCTATGAAACCTATGAAGAATTGTTGAAGATTGTTCAAACACGCAAGTCTTTTGGACGCTACTCTTGTTGGGGATAACTAGTGTGTTTGGGTGCCAAGCTAGGTAGCTTTGAAGAATCATTGATAAGACAGATTCTGGGAATTGAAAATTTTAGGATTTGCTGGTGTTATATGAAGTGATTGTGAATACTAGAGTTCGATGATGGATATGACTTGATTATGAATGGTTAAAGGGATAGCAGATCGGTGGATTATATACGATATGAAGAAAGAAAATGATTGTAAAAGAAAATTTTGATTGATCATGAAGGATATAGGAATCTGAAGTACTGATTTGATTATTAGGAGAAATAGGATTTTCATCGAATCTTGAGTTGATTTTAATTTTGGTTGAAAACTTGGAACTGAGATATGAGTGCAGAAAAGGTAGAGTTGGTTGAATCTTGGTTGGATTATAGAAATACATGATTATTGGGTTATAGAAATAGATCTCGATTGGACTATAGAAATATGACTGTTGAGTGTTGGACTATAGAATTATATTATGGTTGGATTCTTGATTAAAGAATTATATGATTATTGAAGATTGGATTATAGGATTACCAATTCATGATGTTAATTTTGATGGATTAGGTTAAATCAAGAAGTATGGAATTAATTGGGTATGTTGGTCATATTGGATTCAATTGGATATGATTGAATAAAGAAGTTGGAGTATTGAAAAAAAAATCTTTGATGGATTAAAGAAGTAAATCTTGTCGGATTATAGAGATAGTTGGATATTGAATTAATAGAAATATAATTGTTGAAGATTGATTATAGAAAATAGATTTTTGCTGGATATTGGATTTTGGAAATAGATTATCATTGGATTGTCGGATATTGAATTATGATTCTAATATTAATGGATATCTTATTGATATTGGAGTTGGTCTAAATAATTATTGGATTGATGGTGATAAAATAATTTGATGGATTAAGTTTGAATTTATGGATTACAAGCAGTCTTTTGGAAGGTTCTATAACGAAGATATTGGATTTATATAAAGAAATTCTGGAGGATTGCGATTGATAAATATGTTTGAGAAGTTAAGTGAAGGATGTTATAGATTTAGTTGAGAATTTTGGAGGAAGCAATTGCGCGATTATAATCTTCAAAAAATTTCGTTTCAAAAATGGAATATAATGAATTTAGCATGATCTTGGAGTTTATCGGATTAGAAGATGCGATTGTTGCTACTAAATTTTTATGGACTTGTGCATAGAATAAATCATGTAATCAAAGTGGTGAATTTGTTGGATTATTTAAGCTTAAGCCCAGGAAAGATTGTGAATTATGCGGTCTTATCAAGAAAATATGAGATTAAATGATTGGATTTTTAGTTGAGTGACTCTATGTTATGTGGATTGGTGGATTTCAATAATAATAAGATTTGGATCCAGCAAAAATTGGGAGACAGAATCACGGCTTTTTAGTTGGCACCCCAACACATGGTTGAGGACCAATAGTTTGGCATTAGTTACCAAATTGGAACTACCACTGCAGCTGTTCGAGGTGCACAACGTTTTCCTTTGTGTCGCAATAGAAGGAAGGCCTCGGGATACTAGAAGAATAGTTGCATCTGAGGAGAGCCGAGTGAAAGAAGGATCTCGCCAACCCGGAGCATCCCATCAAAAATTTCGAAGAAGTTGAAAGTTCTACCAGCAGCAAAACCTTGAGATTGCACGAAGAACAATGAAGCAATCGATCAGAGAAGGAAGCGACATGGAAACTAAGAGTCGAGTTTCCCGACCTTTCTTTCTAGTTTGTCCGAATGTCGGGGTCGAGATTCCCTTTAAGGGGTGTAGGTTTGTAACATCCCAATTTTCAGGTTTTTCTAAAAAAATTTGAAAATTTAAAAGTAACAATTTGATTTTATTGAATTGCCAAAACTTAACTTACAATTTTAGAATTAAGAGCAATTCAATTCGAATTAATCCAACTTCATTTAATTCAAATTTGGTTTAATTGGATTTCCTGGTATTTAAACTCAAAAATATTATTTTAATTATTTTATTGGATTCTTATTCAAGTCGGTGCTGTTTCTTGCAACCCGGTCTGCTTTAATTCTTTTCTGTCTTCCCAAAAATTATTTTATTTATTGTAAAATTTAATTTAAATTATCTAATTTAAAGTGGGTATTTATTTTGAAGATTTAAAAATAAAAATAATCATTTAGATTTTATTGGTTTAATTTAAAGATTAAATTGAATTTCTGAAGGAAAAATATTTTAATTGGCTAAAATAAACTTGAAGAAAATCTAAACTACTTTGTTGGGTCCGTTTAAGTTCCAAAGTATTTTATAAAATTTTCTTGAAACTTTTTATATATTTTTTTTTTGAATTTTTTCTTTATTCCCTTTTATTTTTCTCTCTCCTCCCTTTTTCCTTAATCATCTTCCTCCCGTGGTTTTCTTTCATTTCTCTCTCTACTCGTCAACTCCAGCATGCCCTGCTGTCCCATGCCCTGAACCCGGATTCCCGCTGCTCTCCCCGTCCCATCCTCTGCCGCCCCATCCCCGCTCGTCCGCCCCGGTCCCGGCCACGCCGGCCCGGCCTGCCGCTCCCAGCGCCAACTGCTCCCTTCCTCTCCTTTAATACCAGCAAGCACCTCCCCGGCCTCCCCCTTTTTCTTTCTCAGCCGAAAGCCCACAACAGAGCCCTCCTCCCCACCTCGCCATGCTCCATGCCCTGGCCTCCCATAGCGCCCCAATGCTGCTGCGCCGTCGCCCCAGGTCACTGCCCCGGCCATGTCGCCCCTACCAGCCGGTCATCTCCATTTCTCCCCACTGCCCCTTCTCCTTCCTCTACCTCATGCTCCTTGTTGTCCCTTGCCCAGCTCCCTCGACCTCCCCTCCTCCCCTCTTGCTCCCCAACGCCAAGCTTCTTCCCTTCCTCTACCTCATGCTCCTTGCTGTCCCTTGCCCAAGCTCCATCAGCCGAAGCCCCACTGCATGCTCGACCTCCCCTCCTCCCTCTCTTGCTCCCCACTGCCAAGCTCCTCCTCCCTTTCTTCCATCCCTAGCCGAGCAGCCAGCAGCTTCCCTCGTCGCCTGCTGTTGCTGCTGCCAGGCCAAGGACCGCATGCCCCCATGCTGCTCCCTACTCCATTCTTTTCCCAACCTTTAGGAGTAGCCAGGATAGCTCCTTCTTCCTTCCCCCCTTAGCTCCTCCTCGCCTCCATTTCTCCTCAGCCGAAAGCGCCTGCAGCTCCCCCTCCACTGCCGAGCTTCCCATTTCTGCTTCCAGTCCATGTTGGAATTAGTAAAGTTTTATGTGTGTGTACGTGGGTTGTGTACTTACATGTAGTTAGCTAGTAGAGGTAGCCAAGTGCATGTAGCTGGTTGCTACAAGATGTGTGGAGTCAGTGCAGGAAAACATGTCATTAGCGATTGCATGTAGGAGTTAGTTTGTGTATAGCATGCATGTACGTGTATGTAAGCTAACTAGGATCTTTTGTCCAGCCACAACTAGCTAATGCATACTCAACCACATTCAATGACTAGATAACATGCAGAACTCTAACTCATGCACTAACTCACTAACAACCACATTTCTAGTCATGCATCAAACCTTTTGTACATATTCATTTCACCTTCCTTCTCTCCTTCAAATCTCTATAAAAAAAATGAAGAACCGAGCTATGCATGTTACGCAGCGTTCATCGTCTCAAGAGTAAGCTATTCCTCTAATTAGTCCCTGCATGCATTGACCGGAGCTCCCTCACCATGGTTCTCCATCTCCGATCGTCCGTTCGCCAAGCCACCCATGTCACGATGAGCCCCTTGGCTTCCTCTTTCTATCCCCAGAATTCGCCCCACTCACTCGCTTTTGTTTCTCTGCAATCGAGATATTTCTGTTGCGGGCTGAACCGCCTTCCGTCGTCGTTTCCGGCGCCGTCGACCATCCCCCGGTGGCATCGTCACCACCGTTGGCTTCACTTCGCGACATTCTACGCCATGCTCCCTTTTCTTTTCTCCGAAGCACTACCGGTTCACCGGAGCTCCGTGCGCACTGATCGTGTACGCCACCACGAGTTCCGCTCGCGTTCCTCGTCAAACCGTGTGTCACTTTCATTTATATAAGTGAGCACCGTATGTTTCCAACCTCCCTCTTCAAATCGCCGCCAACCCCACTCTCTAACCTCTCCCGGTTTGCTCAGATTTCGTCGATTCCTTGAGCCTCGACACTGTTTTGCGCGCCGCCGCACCATACCTCCGCCGACGACGCGACCACCACCATTGGATCCGCCTCACTCCTGAGATTCTATTTTGCTAGTTCGTCGGCCATCCCTCCCTTTTCCTCACTGACACCATCATTTTTTTTGCCTAAGCCTGCACTATTCATGTCCAATGATTTTCTATATTTCATGTGAAGTCAAACTTCCGGATATTCGTTCTCCTTCATACGAAATCCGATTCTGTCGATTCTTGGTTCTAAATTCATATAAATTCAGCCCCTCTCTTTCGCTTCTAATTTTGTTTTTTATTTTATTTTATTTGGAGTTATTTTATTTATTTGGCTTCGTTCAAACGTGTAGATTCCGGTATTTCGGAAGATTTCTCGGACCCGACGACCGAGGCACCTCAACTCTTCAACGAAGGCAAGTCATAGACCCTTGATCATATTGAACCCATCTTTATAAAACTATATTATTTTATTTATACACGTATTGCTATTTTATATATTAAATTGTTTCAGGAGTAGATAAATGCCTAATTGCTGTATACATCCTTGATAAATTGCTATCGACATGTATCCTTGAATGACATGAACCCTTGGTCACCATAGGAGTGTTTATTTTAGTTGGACATTGATAAATCACCAACACGGGTGTCGTATTATGCTTAGCCCTGCTGTAGTTGTACGTCGGGACTCATGATCACATGCTCATAAGAATAAACATGACTAAATGGATTATGGAATTGTGGTGCGATGCCACTCTTGTTAAAAGATGTTGTGCCAAGGCTAGGGTGGTCTTTGGCCTAGTTGAACCAAAAATATTTTATGCTCGGGCGAGTGGATGGTGGTAAGTGTGGGTGTCAAAGCCTCGTCTGAGCAGTCAACTAAGGACTTAACTTTGAACCATTGATCTGGGTCACATCGTACAAGCACATGTCCAGGATGGGGTGGACCTGGCCAACTAATTAGCAATGAGCTGACTTGGATCTGTTGTGGTGGAGCGTACTGATTCGCTGGCGCAAGAGGGGGCACGAATCTAGCGGGTGCGAAGCTCGTTTGAAGCGAAACCTTAGCGGGCAGCTCTTAGCCTGTTCAAAGCTTTGTAACGGCCTTGTGATAATCTCTTAGTCACACGCCTCGGAAGCGTGAAAAGCCTGATAGTATAAGATGATTATCTCTTGTGGGTAAAGTTGTACAACCTCTGCAGAGTGTATAAAAACTATTCGAATAGCCGTGTCCCCGGTTATGGACATGCCCGGAGATTTCACGCAATGGGTAGATGTTTTCTTTAAAATGGTGGAATGGATGGTTTGGATGGAATGGTTGGGTTGATCTCTTGTCGTTTCAAAGAACTGAACTACTTATGTACTAATCTTTTAAATTGTGCTTTCAATCTACTTATTGTATTTACTGTCAATGCTGCTTTCTGCAAATTAAACATAAGGCTATCCTTGTCAAGCGCCGCATGGATAATAATTGTATACATTTCCCTATGACTTGCTGAGTACATTCAAAGTACTCACGGCTTGCGCCCTGTGTGATTTAATCCTCACAGAAGAACCAGGAAATTCAGAATTTTATGAAGAGGAGTATCCTGAAGACTTTGCGAACTAGGTCACGTCCTCCACTCGATTGCCTGTGGGCATGTCGCGTGGCCACCACGAGATATTATGCTTCCGCTGCAAGTTGTTTTTTGTTGATAAGCCATGCGTGGCGCACTCTGTAAGACTTGACCATAAGGTTCCTTTTGCTACCTATTAATATTAATTTGTCCGCTTCATCGTTATTTTGTTGTATGGTCGTGATTATACCGATGTTGTAACTGTGCGAGCTAGCTACTGATCTGGGACTAGTTCAGAATGCACAGAGGGTCCTGGGGTTGTATACCCGGGGTCCCGACATTTTCCACCCTTACTCGTCACTCGCCCTTACTCTCGCCCATTCACCTCCCCACCCGAGCACCTCCGTACTCGACGCTGCCACCCAAGGTACGCCTCCTCCGGTCCTCACACCGCCGGCTCCAACTGAAGGATCTAGACCCGCTATTATGTGTTAATGGAGTATTTTGGTGATTAATGATAAATGCACTTGTGAGACTAAAACTCTTATTGTTATATCATGTTTAGTCTCAGCTTGGATATAAAAGCAAAAATCCAAACAGTCTCAGCTTGGATATAAAAGAAAAAATCCAAACAAATATGTAATCGTTAATAACAAATCTATTTGTGAGACTAACAATTCTATTGATTATCTATTGTTTAGTCTCAGTTGGATTTAAAGATCAAAGAGGTATGCATTCAACTTCATATTATTATATCTTGTTGCTTTCCTCGGATCCAAAATATAGGTTAAACTCCACCAAAAAGGTTAACTTGGATATGTGCATATGTTTAGGGTTTAGGGTATATTTGTGTATGCACACATTTAGGGGGAGTTCACTTTATATTTTGTGGTTTCATTGGTATTGATCCATATTCCACTACTACAAAACAGGCAATAGCAGACACCTCATCACAGACGGTTCCAAAGGAGCCGTGCGTGTTGAATTTCTCTGACGGTTCCCTTTGGAACGTGGGAACCGCTCTGTGATATGTCCTCATCACGAGCAGTTCTTATTACCAACCGTTTGTGATACTTCACGACGGTTCGTAATATGACCGTGCGTGATGAGGACATATCACGCAGCGGTTCATATTACCAACCGTCAGGTGAAGTATCACGAGCGGTTGGTAATATGAACCGTCTGTGATGAGGACGCTTATCCGAGCGGTTTGGAAATAAAACTGTCGTGAAATATCACGAGCGGTTCAATTGAACACATGCGTAATATACTAGTATCACGAGCGGCTCTATTAAATAACCGTCGGTGATATTATTATCACGAGCGGTTCCCATATAGAGCCGTCATGATATCGCTCCCGCGCGATGTGTCTCTTCACCATCGCTGCCGTCTCTTCGTCTCGCACGCCGACGATACATGCGTCTCTTCGTCTCACGTGCGATTACTCTAATTCTTGATATAAGGCGGAATAATCACGAAGATTAAACTCCTCCCATCGCTCTTCGTCTCACGGTTTGAGTACGTCAATCGCCAAGGTTAGCATGCGAGCGATCGAGGCCGGCACCAAGGCGAGGAGATCGGTGATCGCCGCTCTTTCTCACGATGTCGTCGTCGACATCGTCGGCCGTGGTGGTCGCGAGCTCTCCTCGGCCATGGAGGACCTATGCGACCTACGATTAACGTCACGTACATCTTTATGTCTACAATATACGTGCGTACATACTACTATTTATTCTAACATCTTGAATGTATGTACGTATAGTTGTAAGGCCTTGTACAAGGTGTCCAAGGCAGCGCTGCGGGGAGGCGCGTGGCGCTGAGCGAGGGAGGCGATGAAGTGGCAGGACAACGAGCGCTACCTCGCCGTCGTCAACCACCTGGCCGCCGCCGGCAACCCGGGGGCTTGTTTCATCGTCGGCCTCGGGCTTGTCTTCGCGCCCCAAGACATGCAGCGCGGCCTCATGTTCCTTGAACGGGCGGCCATGGCCGGCCACAAGGCCGCGGCCTACGTGCTCGGTCTCTCCTCTACAGCCGGCGAGGCGCGGCGTTGGGAAGCACTACATCAGCCAGTCGGGACGAGCCGACCGGCGGCGGGTGCGAGCGGCCAAGACCAACCGGAGTGCGGCGGTGCGAGGCTCGCCGCGGACATGGTCCAGGCGGCGGCGTGGGGGAAGAAGGCCGGGCCACTGGGCCGGGTGTGGGCGCTGTCGGAGGATGGCCACCGGTGCACGAGCATTGGCTGCGGTGTGGAAGGGTGGGACGACTACGTCGTCTTCTGCAGTGACGACTGCAGGATTAGGCATGAGTATACCAGTTTCTTTGCAAAGGTGTTAGACTATTTGCCATAAAATTTTAGTTTTTTAGGTTTCTAGAAAGGTGGTGCAGCTGGACTATTTTCCAAATGAAATGAATTTTTAATGCACCAAAATATACGGTCCACAAGGACAGGAGCGATTACAATTCCACGTTGACATCAAAATATACGTACGACATATTACAAGTTCATAACACATGATGTTATGGAATAAATTAATTACAATGGAGTAATTTCTTAATTAAAATATAGTCCTTCACGATGATCAAGTCCCATATAGCCCAGAGGCCATCAACCCTGGTCTCCACAGTCTCGGCTAGGCGGACCCGCTCTCCTGCAATGTCGATGTCGTCCTCGACTCTGCAGGCTGCATCCTCGGTGCGGACCAAAGAGTTCCATAGGACAATCTCCACGGCGAGGTTTACTCGCGGGATCTTTGGAGAGCCTCGCACAGTCTGTTGGAGGAGGAGCTCCAATCGACCGATGGCGCCGTTATGGTCTCCGGTAGATGGGAGGGTCTACAGCGGATTGCATTGCGACGGACGCCTTGTTCGCGGCTTGGGCGAGTTGCGATCGAGAGGTGCGAGTACACAACCAAAATGTAGGCCAGATCACACGGGACGAGAGAGAAGCCATTTGGAATTTGTGGAGAGAGGGATGATCAAGGAGCTTCGTGAGAAATCCCTTTGATAAGGGTTGTCTATTTATATAAAAGTTGGAGCGAGAGACGAAGAGACACTTTGCGGAGATGAAGGGAATGAGATCCATAGCACAGACGGCTCTATATGTAATTCTATTTTTCAGTGCCGCAACAAAAGCGAAGAATGTGCATTCTCGTTTGCCATCATATCAGATTCTCATGAGTGCTAGGTTGCGGATCCCGAGGTTGGTCAATCTCGCAATAATTGCTAATTATAAATTTAAATATATATGTGTAACACTTTACTCTTGTTTGTAGGTTTTGAATATAGATTTAGATTCACTCGTTCGAAAGAGATCTCGGATGTTCGAGGAGGCTCGCACCTTCATCACGACGGATATCATTGCGGCCAATGGAGAGTTTCACTCTTGAGCGACCTTGAAACAATTAATATATTTGATATAGTTGAAATTCACTTTGAATAGTTGTGATTCAATGGTAAACTTTGGGTTGTCACTTTGGGTTGTATGACAATATTTTACGAGCGAGTTGATATTACAATATTTGTTGTATTTGATATATGTTCGTTTGTATGACAATGATCACTTTGGGTTGTCAACGATTGATATCCGTGATGTATCTATTTTCTGCTTATTTTGAGAGGGCATGGCTAGCAATCCCGAGGCTAGCGAAATTTTTTAAAAATAGTTATCTTTGAAATAACTATCACAGGCGGTTTATCAATCAAACCGTCTGCGCGATATGTATAATCGAGCGGCTCTATTATATAACCGTCACATGATATACACGTATCCCGAGCGGTTCGTAAATATAACCGTCGAGATATCCTTTTATCACGAGCGGTTCTATTTACAACCGCAGGATATGTGTATTATCACGCACGGTTATATAATGGTAACCGCTCAGGATATGTGTATATCATAGACGGTTCGTAAATAGAGCGTGCGTGATATGCGTCTATAACGACGGTTCTTGAATAGAGCCGTCGTGATAATTAGATATCACGAGCGGTTTTATAATTAGAACCGTGCGTGTTGTGACTTATCACGACGGATGTTTAACCGTGCGTGATAACGCAACTTATCACGAGCGTATAAAAACACAGACGGTTCGGAACCGTCTGTGATGACTGTTCGGAACCGTCTGTGATGAGGCTGTGTGTAGTAGTGTTCCTTCAACCACATATATTAAGGATCTTTACTTTGAAACATATCTTTGAATATATTTGACTTGTGTAGTTAATATATTCATATGAGTATATACAACTTGTGTAGTTCGTATACACTCATATTTAGTATATACAACCTGTGTAGTTTGTATATACTCTTAGTATATATAACTTGTGTAGTTCATATATACTTATACGTGAGTACATATAAAACTTGTGTAGCTGATAGATACTCATGTTTATCTCTATTCAATTATTTGCTATTAAAGTAATTATCATCAATTACCAAAGAGGGAAAGATTGTGGTATCTTGTCCCAACCATTATGAGTTAATGGTATGCTGTGGTAATTAATGACAATCATATTGTGGAACTAACTTTTTTATGAGTTGGTGAAATAGGTTATGTTTCATGAGGTTGAAGACTTTGGATGACATCATATGTTGATTGTCATCAAGTCAAGAATCGGGATAAAAGGAAATCATCATGTGTTGATGATGTTCGAGTCAAGATCCTCGAAGTGAAGCTTCATCATGTATTGATGAGGGTCAAATGAAGAATGCATCATGTGCTGATGCATATTCAAGTCAAGAACCCAGACTTGAAGCGATGATGTGCGTCATCAAGCTTCAAGTGGTTGCTCAAGGCAAAGGTATGACTAACTAGGGCTAAGGATGTATTCCTAGTCTTTTACCGGTCTCGGTGTTTGGTTGAAGATCGGATTGCTAGTATAGGTTGTCGTACTATTAAGAGGGGTCTTGACTAGTAGCTTGAGTTTGTCATGTGTTGATAGCTCATTGTGTTTGCTCTAACTCATCTCAACATGTTGCCTATATTTGCGAATGTGTTTTGCAAATGATCGAGGCTCATGGTTAATCCCTGTAGCATGTGACTTTAGTTTGCAAATATGTTTTGCAAATGGTCTAAACCCATGCACCTTATCCTTGTGGCATGATGCTATTTGTTTGCAAATGTGTTTTGCAAATAAGTGAGGCTCATGTTTGTTCCTTATAAGCATGGGACTTTAGTTTGCAAATGTCTTAAGTCCATGTACCTTTTAGTTGTGGCTTTGACTCTAAAAGTTGGCAAATGTGTTTTACAACTTGTTGAGAATCTTGCCTTCATGCCCTGTGTACATCTGGTGTCGATTGGCAAATGTATTTTGCAATTGAGTTATTTTGTTGAAAGCCAGTTTGTCCTTGTCTCAGGTCTGTCGGTAGTACCAGCATGTGTTGCGCGGAACTACCGCTGGGCGGTATGACCGGTGGTTCCTTGGCGGAACTACCACACTTGTTGAGCATGAGTTTCTCTGAGGTGGTGTGGTAGTACCAACGTTGATTTGGGCGGAACAACCGCTTGTGCGGTAGTACCGCAGTTCCTTGGCGGAACTATCGGAGTTCGTTCAGGACTTGTTTGATTCTTTGGTTCGATCGGACTTTGTGTCTGGTCACTCTTGTGCTTACGGTAATACCGGTGCCTTTGTGGAGGTACGTGTTTTCCAGAGAAGCATTTGTTGCTCTCTTGAAAGCACGGTAGTACCGGCGCTTTGTGCGCGGTATGACCGGACTCGAAACTACCGTTCATATGCTAGCGGTACGTAAATTCCAGAATGTGTGCTTTTTGGCCCTTAGCCGCGATTTTGAGCATGTGTTGCTCTCTCGGTCTTGCGGTAGTACCGCAATATGTTGAGCGGAACTACCGATTATCAGAATTACCGTATATTAGTTGGCGGTAGTATCGTACCTCTCTCCAACGGCTAGTTTTATAGCCGTTACTGTGTTGATCCTTGCTTCCAACTGCCAGTTTGTGTGTATGGACTATATATATACCCACCTTGGCCGTATAAGGCAGGTGAGTGGGTGCCATTATACATTCTCCAGAGCTAAGAGCAAGCCTTCTCTAGTATTTGTGCATGTGTTGCACTTAGTGTGGCTAGAGAGCAAACCCTAAGTGCATGTGTTGTCTTAGGTAGTGGATTGTGTATCCACATGAGTTTAAACACTTGATTGGTTCAAGTGGAAGTTGTAGACTTGTTACTTTTGGTGTTTGCCGACACCTAGACGGCGTGGTGGCGTCGTGGTCCGGTGATCTTCTCAAGTGAAGCTTGTGAGAAGGCCTGATGTTTGTGAGTGGCTTGGTGCTCGCCATCTTCGGAGTGGAGTAAGAGCAACCCTAGTGGGGCGAGGTATTGGTTACCTCTAAGGAAGGCTTAATTTGTGGAGTCGATCCAATTGGTTTGGACTTCCCTCAACATGGATTAGGGGAGACCGGCAAGTCTCCGATCACCACGGTAAAACATCACCGTGTCTTTTGTGGTTTGCATTCTATTGCTTTACATTGTGCAATTTATATTTCTTATATTAAATTGCTTATTCATTATGTATGAATGCTTGCCATACTTTGTGCTATTTACATTGCTTAATTTGAATAGCTTACAAGTCTTTTCTTAATTGCAACATTCATTATTTGACTTGTATTGTTAGTGCACTTAGTTGAACCTAGTTGATTTAGACTTTAACTGTGCAAAACCATATTTGTATTAGCTTCCGCATTAGAAATCAGTTTTAACCCATAGAAGTTTTTTTGAATTGCCTATTCACCCCCCTCTAGTTAGCCTCCTCGATCTTACACCAACGCCTTTGGTCCTCCCTCATGTCGCCGACTCCAGAGCCTCCTCCGGTCCTCGCGCTGCCGACTCCAACGCCTCCTCTGGTCCTCACTCGCGCTGCTGACGACTCGACCTCCTCCATGCTGAAGCCACGCCACTTGGCCTCCTCCTCCACGCCTGAGCCACGCCACTCGGCCTACTCCTCCACGTCGGAGCCACGCCGCTAGGCGTCCTCCTCCACGCCGGAGCCACTCTACTAGTTTTTTGGGACAGCGCTTCCCAGTGTGCCTTGTCGGTTGTTCTTCTAGATAGCTTTTAGTGCTACTGACTCAGTGAGTATTTCGTCTTTACACAATTCGGTTGATCCTTTGCATTTGTGTAGTACTAGTTGTTCATTCATTCAGTGATAGTTATACTCTAGTACTGGAAGAAGTGCAAATTGATAACAGTGGGTTTACAATCTGTTCTGTGATGCTCTGTGATGTTCTTAGCCATATTATGATAACAGTGGGTTTACAATATGCTCTGTGATGTTCTTAGCTACCTGCTGTCATTGTCTGTTCCTGTTATTACTTTCGGTAGTAGTCAAGAGCATTGGATCCTTTTGTTTAGTGGTTTGATTAGCTTCTAATCTGTTCTGTTTGTCTGATCTTGTGTTGGCAAAAGGCTGAGTAGAGAATCTATACTCTATTTAGCTTCTGCTAATCGTAAGGTAGTCTGGTTTAATATGTATATGTTGATTTGGTCATTTAAACGCATGCTGGATTATGCTTCAGTGTCTTGGTTTTTTGCTGGAATTAATGTGGATTATGCACATGATGATTGTATTGAGCATATTATTCTTTATGTGGGATATTACGTTTCCAAGAGAAATTATCTTCGAAAATGCCTAGTGCATATACACATGCAATCCATGTTCTAAAATTTTAGTTCATTGCGTATGTAACTTATATAGATAGCAAGTAAGTGAGATGGCGTCCGCACCGTCTTCGCTGCCTTCATCGACGTCATCGAATGTGTTTGCATTTCCGAGCAAAGTGGTATGCACGCGAGATGGTAGAGGAGCATCGAAAATGCCTGCGGGCCGAATGACCATCACGGAGGTCAGTGATGGTGGGGTCCCTCTAAGTCCCAAGAAAGCAGCAGCGAGATTTTGGACCATCTGCAGGATACTTGGAAGGAAATGGATCCCCATTACCACACTAAGCTGGGACACTTTGTCGAAAGATCGAGAGGCGAGCTGTGGACAGAAATTTCAAAATCATTCACTATCCCAGAAGCAGACAAGGCACGCGTGGAACGGCAGGCGTTGCTCGCGATGGGACACACGTGGAGGACCTTCAAAAGCATGCTTGTCACGGAGTATGTGAACACGGGTCGAACGCCCTTCACGAAGTATAAATTCTTATCGTGGGATATATGGGACGCCTTTGTGCAAATGAAGACGACGATCGAATTTCAGGTGCAAAGTGCAGCGCACAAGGATCTCCAGGTACGAAACACTCACCCCCACAAACTCAGCACAGCTGGGTACGAGGGTAAAAAGGAGCAAGGGTGGTGGAGGATGAGAACGCAACATGGCCATTTGCTGAGATCACAAATGAGCACACTCGAACCTAGTTAAGAGGGAAGGTATCAGCCACGTCTTCGGGCGGCATCTCTTTCACAAACCCGGCAGACTAGGAAGTGTCCCAACGTCTAGTAAGATATGTCAAACTACCTAGTTGTTAATAAGTCCATAAATTCATAGTATCTATAATAACATGATTACCTCTTACAGCAAGCATTGACTTCTGCATGTTTCGAAGGCTCCTTCGAAACAGACAGGGAGAAAGATATACTATCTACGGCCCTGGGAAACAAGGAGCACCTGGGTCGCACGCGAGGCATTGGAGTTTACATACCTTGGAGGGATTGATTCGTAGACGACTACTGCATGTATAGGAGTAGGAAGAGATCCAAGGCTGAGTATGACTATCGGTTGGAACACGTGCTTACTGCAAAAATTGAAGGAAGGCTAGCAAGATTGCAGGATCAATTGAATCAAGTACTCCTCAACCAGTCGCAAGCTGCCTCCATTATTTTGGGATCCAATCCTCCTCAACATCGGAGTAGTGTCGCGTCCACACATCCAATTAACTGACGTCCAATTACCTATCGATGACATCAATGTAATGTACATCTCTAGAATGCTCTAAAGATAGACCTATAGGACACCTTAGCTAATTGCGTATCGTTTTGTAGGAGCCGACGCCGTGTACGCTCCAAGTGAGGATGGTTGGGTCCATGTCTATTGAGGTTGGGCGGGGGATGGCGTATCCATGCGAGGAAGGGACAATGTAGTACGGTGCCCAGGTGGCGCAGGGTTACGCCAGGGTCCAGGTGGACATGGTACATGACAATTTTAGGGCCGTCCCGCTGGAGATTCGCCCGAACAATGACATCAGAACACTAGGGGATACCGTGTACAATTTTATCTAGTGGCCCAAGAAGGACATCACCTGGACCCTACAGTGCCACCTAAACCTTCAATTCAGAAGGCCTCTCCAATAGGACCCTCGATGACTCCACCTCAACCATCTCGACACGACCATACCTCTCCAACAAGACCCTCGATGACTCCACCTCAACCTTCGCTTCAGAAGCCCGCCTCATCGGTTCCCGTGGAGAAGACGTCGAAGGAATAAGAAAAGCGTGTCTCTGTATAGATTCCCGAGTCGTCTCACAGGACAACACATAGCGGCCAAGTCGTTCAGGCCAAATCGAAATTGTAGAACGTTATGGCGTCTCCCAAGCCTGGGAAATACTCCCTTGGAAGTCCGTTGGCCACCGAAACAGTATTAGCCTACGCTGGAATAAGTTGCTAGTCTTTGCATGCCTGGTACATGCGAAGACCAAAGAGAAGGGGTGCGATACTAGAATCACCGTCAGATACACGAAGGAGCATTTTTTCCACGAGCCGGCCCCCTTCGTCGTGGGTTTCGACGACTTATTCGACCTATTCAACCTCAAAGCCCTTGATGCCTCACTTCTACCATGCTGAACAATGTAAGTGTGTACAATCAAGTTCTACATTCACATAATACCGATTAATATAACAACTCATTGCTTATGTATAGATACATGATGAAAAATGCCCGGCAATTGAAAGAATCGGTGGGTTTCCTCGACCAACACGTGGTCTCTGAGCAAACCATCATGGCAGACGCATCCTATGTCGTGAAATACATAACGACAGGATTGCTTGCTCAGGATGACAAGGACTACATAATTGTGCCCTACAACCAGAAGTAAGTGCTTCACTACTTGCATACAAATTTCATTTGTACTTTATACGTAGCACGAACTTAGGTTTAATGACTATAGCGACATACATGAGTAGGTACTACTGGATCCTTTTAGTCATTATACCAAAGAGAAACAAGGTAATATACCTTGATTCCCTACTCAACAAAACCCACGACTTTACCCTTGTGCAAGGAATACTCGACAGGTATGCTCATTTTCTCTATACATAACTCTATTATAGTCTTCCTTCGTTTGAAATGACCGAGAATAACTTTTTGGAAACATGTAGGTTGTTTATCGCCTATGTTGCCGAGGGAGGGTCATACAAGGGATTGAGTGCCACACTGCAATACAGAACACAATTTTTGGTACGCGCTACAACACAATAATACTATATCATACTTCGTAATAATACGTCTCGAACTGACTATACCTATATATGTAATTCTATTTTTATAGTGCCGCCAGCAAAAACAAGAACAATGTGCATTCTACGTTTGCCATCATATGCAACAAATCATGAGTGCTAAGTTAAAGGATCCCGAGGTTTGTCAATCTCGCAATAATTATTTCCTAATTATAAATTTAAATATATATGCTTACTACTTTACTCCCGCTAGTGAGAGGGCTTGAACATAGATTTAGATGCACTCGTTATGAGAGAGATCTTGGAGGTTCGAGGAAGCTCCGGCTTCATCAAGACGCAGATCATTAACGCCGACAGAGAGTTTCACTCCGCCGACACCACTGAACGACCTTCAAACAATTGATTTAATTGTAATTCACTTTGAGTAGTTGTAATTCAATTGTAACTCTAGCAACAATACTTGATACATATTCTTTTGTAATTGATTTTGATTTGTAAATGATCACTTTGAGTTGTCAACGATTGATTCATCTGTAATGTATCTATTTTCTGCCTGCTTGTTATTTTCAGAGGGTATGGCTAGCAATTCTTGAGGCTAGCCGAAAATCAAAAAATTTAATTAGGTTGAAAGAACTATCATAGACGGTTTGATTGTTAAACCGTCTGTGAGGATCACAGATAGTTTAACAATCAAACCGTCTGTGAAGGGACACTATCACAGACGATTTCCACTAACAACCGTCTGTGATATGAGGATATCATATACGGTTCTATTTACCAACCGTCTGTGATATCTTTTACATCACAGACGGTTGGTAAATAGATTCGTCTGTGTTGTGCTTTATCACAGATGGCTCAAAAACCGTATATAATAATCTCTGTTATCACAGATGTAAAAATTTAGACGGTTAGAAAACCGTCTGTGATGACGGTTCTGAACCGTATGTGATGAGGCTTTCTGTAGTAGTGTATTCAACATGTTGATGGTATTCTATGATGCCACTCTAGTAGTTTCAGATTCAAAATACCCTACTGCCAGCTGCTACTTCCATGAGATTTGGGAAGTGAAGAAAATGTTGGAAAGGGAGTCTTTGAATCCAGACATTGTCATTACATGTATGGTGGATGAAATGAAGCAGAAATTTTAGAAATTGGGACCTATCATTCTTGAAAATATGTGTTTATGTTGTTCTTGATCCTAGGTTCAAGTTGGGCTTTCTTGAGTATCGCTTGAGCCATGGATTTGGGGATAGAGCATATGATACCTTTCCAAAGTGAAGAAGGCATTAGAAAACTCTTTGATGAGTATTCCTCACAAATAAGAGACTCAAGCATTAGGAATGCACAAGAAGGCAGTAATGATGAGATAATTGTTGATGAAAGTAACCCATGGGCTGATTGGGGGCAATATCTCAATGCACAGCAAAGGAATAGTGTATGTGAGCTTGACAAATATTTGAAAGAAGAATCTATCCCCATAACAGTTGATTTTGACATCTTACAATATTGGATGATGTTTTCCACCAAGTATCCTGCACTTGCTCGCATGGCGCATGATTTGTTGGCAGCCCCTATATTTACAGTGGTATCAAAGTCTGTATTTTCTACTGGAGAGAGAGTTATAAGTGACTATAGGAGCAATCTGACCAGCGAGACGGTTGAAACTCTTATTTCTCTCCAAGATTGGATAAGAGCAGATGGTACATGTACTTTTCTCTCTACTAAAAATTCTAGATTATGTTATGCTAAATGCTTTTTTAGTGTAATTGCATATTGATTCGTTTTCAATGTTTCAGACACTAATGACAACACAACAAATGATATTCGGGATGGTGATGATCTCCTTTAATTTATAACTTTGTATGATCTCCTTTAATTTATTACTTTGGGTAATTCCCTTCTTATAATGTCCACTTTTCTTTGGGTGTGGGACCTTGATGCAGCCTACACCTGATGGTAATATGGCACCAATTTCCACAATAGAATATTAGAATGATAATGATGTTAGTGAGATTTCTTACTACACTGAGTAGCAGTCAATTTGCTGCCAGTAGGCCCCAAAAACATAATTTGTAGATTGATAGTATCTTGTGAATATGTGCTATGTTGTAGCTGCAAGGCTCTGTCCATATGATATTGTTATCCTCTGTTAGCAATTTGCTGCCTGGACAAGCATAACATTCCATTGTTCTAATCAATTGTTTGTGCCTTCTGGAAAGGTATGGGACAGCGCAGACGAATTTGTTCCCGAGAGATTTGATTAGAGGGATCCGGTCCAAATGAGACAACTTGCATGCATGCTAACCTTCATTAATTGAGAGAAAATTTGCAACTTGCATGCATGCTCACCTCCATTAATTGCTTTCAAGTTGTGAGGTTTATATACTAATCAGACATGCAAGTGTGTGTGTCCATGTTCTCCTTCTCCCTTCTTCAGTGGTCAGTGGTCAGCTGATCAAAAAAGTAATAATAATTCAAGCAGCTAGCTATCATTATAGCTCCCTCTGATGATCTGACCAAACATCACAGACAACAGTTTCCCTTAATATGGTCCATATGGATGTCTCTTTGTTATGAATTTTTTTTTGCCAACCTTATGTGTGTGTCATGAACATCAAAGGCATTTGGTTCTGTCTGATGCATGAAAATTCAAAGTCTGATGCCTGAAAATTCAAACTAAACCGATCTTAGCATTTTGTTTTGGTATAGTTCTCAAATTTGTGTCCTGACTAGCAGTTAAAACCTTTATATTGGATGAATTGTCAGGTTGAACGCTACAAGGAAGGTTGTGGTTGGGTGAAATTGTTAACTGTTTGGTTCTTCGTCGTCTTCTTTTGGCTGAATTGATAATGAAGCAATATCTGATGCAAAGTTAAATTCTATTGGGGAAATCTGAGAACTTGATGGATGAAAATCCTGCCCACAAAGCACCATTCTGTCCTGAATTGCAGCACAGAGTGTCATTTAATTGCTTAATAGAGGTTGATCAGTAGCTATCTTCTGTTACTTTTATTTGAAGATTTCTAGCTTTTGTGATGGGAAGTAAGACCCTGACTGAAGAAATACCTGACTGAAGTGGTACTAAGTGCTGGTATAATTTGTTCTAAAGCACAACTAAGTGCTGAAGTAGTAGTTTTTTGTTGAATGTTGGAGGCACTCATGTCATCCAAGTGCTTGTGTAATTTGCTATGAAGCACATCCAAGTGCTGATGTAGGTTTTTTTTTGTTGCATATTGAAGTATTCATATCAACTAATTACTTGTTAAAATGCTTTTACGAGTACAAATGTTTTTTTAGTTTTTTTCAAAATTTTCAATGTTATGTTAGGATTTTTCTAAAGCATTACTACTGCTAATAGCGACTAGTACTAAGCAAAAACAACGTATTCGTGCGGTCTGCATTGTGCTTGGGCTTTGTGGGCAGCCGCCGAGCCCACTAACATATTCGTGCGGACTGCATTGCAGGTTTGTGGCATCCGCAAATGGCTCGGCAGCCAGCGCGAGTTGGCGCGGGCTGTCCGTAACCCACACCACTTGCAACACTAGTTGGCCGGCGTCTGTCGTATCACGTATGCAGTATGCTCGGCGGGATCTGAATTGCCGCATGATTTGAGCTCGAGTTGGCCGAGCGGTCGTCAGTGTTAGGTTGCAGGAAGCAGACTCGCACCCGCCTGCTCGCCCGCCTGCACGTTGCTCTCTAGCGGTTGGATTTGGGGGGAACAATCACGAACTGGTGATCCGGGAAGGGCGGGAACAACCGTCGCACTGTCGACGGTTAGTCGCACCAGTTACGATTCATTCGTCCAACACGTAAACACACCGTGCGAAGTGCATCCAATCATTTGTCGCTCAGTAGGTACAGTGTTAGTGATTACATGACTCGATAGAATCAGTTTACTTTGCAATGTGCTATACCTGTATGTATGACTGTGGCTGTCCATTTAAGTTCTGAAAATAGTGACATCGAAGTTTAACTCGAACACGTAAGCTGATACTACCAATTCGAGGTTTTTAGTTGCTGTCGAACTTAGCGTAACGATATCTCTAATCTCCCTAAGGTATGCACAGTAAGCTGATATCAATCGTCTATAATCTTTATCATATAAGATTTTTTATGATACGGATGAAAGAGAAAAGGAGAGAGATAGAAACCGTTTGACATGCAATAGATAGATTACAAGATTTTTATAGACATCATTTTTGCTGTTGTATCTATACCGTCTGTAACTCATATATTTTGTGGTCTTATTTTATGGTCATATATACACAACTTAAAGATAATTCATTGTATAAGTTATATTTAGTTTTATTTATAAATAACATAAAAGATAGTACAGACAATCACTGAACTACTGGATGCACATGCCCCAAGCGATGCTTACGAGAACGTGATGGGAATAATACGGAATGCTTAATTTTCGGTTTTCTGCCTCCTGATTGATTCAGTAAGCAAGGTGGTAATCGAAAAGTCGCTGCACCATGGCTTTTCGTGAGCTGCTCCGATTCGACGATTCACTCACCTAATGCGGACGCGCAGCTTAATTTCTCGGGAGTTGTAACCGCGGAGGAAACCGATGTAACGGATCACCCTCAGATTGCTGTGCGAGTGACATCACAGACAAGGACGTGAGTTCAGGCGGCCATGAATCCATGATGGATTGGTTCGTCCAGCTGTGCTTGCCGCGCGGGATTGCGCCTTCAGAACGAACGCGTCAGCGCATGAGGGGAAACCAAAACTTGAATCGCACTTCAGAAGTAGGGTAAAGTGATGAAAAAGCTGCGCAGCGTATCGAATTTCCTCACTGTTTGGTGATTAATCTTGGTGCCAAACGTAATCTGGAAGTAACAAGAACGTTTATCTTGGGTTTTTTCTCAACTGTTTCTTGATTAACCAGTCTCCAAGTGAGTTGCTGGCTTGCTGCTACAACAGAAAGAATCGTTTAGAAAGGGTAACTTATCTTCCACAGATCACAGAAATTTTGGCCGTATTGGCATTTTTCTGCCGTGTATTTGCAGGAACGACTGTTGCCTAATTTTTATTTTTATTTTTTTGCAAAAATAACCGCCTTCCGCACGGCCACCGTGTGGTGGCCACCTCCATGTCATCGCCTACCGCACGGCCACCGCGCGATGGCCGCCTCCCACACAGCCGCGTGCTCTCCCTTGCGCTCTCCTGCCGCACGGCCCTCCCTCCCCTTCTCGCCACGTGGAAAGCGGTCCGGTTCGGTTCTCCGGAGAAACAAAAAACTAGAAAAAAAAACGTCAACGGTCATTGGGAGATGCTCCGAAGCCAGGCCCCTCCCCCTAATTCCACAGCCCGACATCTTCTGTCACATCCATCGCTGTCGTCGCTTTATTCCCCATCGTTGTCACTTCACAGCACTGTCTGATGCATGCATGCGAAATTTAATTAGCGCGTGCGGGGGAACGATTCCCTCGCACAGCAACTACAAATTAGAGAGCGAGCGAGCGCGATTTTATTTCACAATCGCTCGCTCTCTTGCTCTGTCGATTATATTTTCTGGGACATTTTAATGTTATTAACCGTCGTCATTCGCAGGTAATTTGTATCTCCATCGATTTTTTGTCGTTCGTAAATTCTTTATTAACTGCATACTTGAGTAGTTGCAATTTTCTAGACACACCTATTATAGGTGTTCTGAAATTTTCGTAGAAAACTCTGTTGACTTTATTAGTCGCATTTAATTAGCCACAGTTGAACTTATGCTTCGTAATTAATTAGTTTTAATTCTTGAGGTCTCGTTAATTAGTTACCAAATAATTAGTTGTAATGAACAGTGTATGCAAACACAAAACTACATTGCAGAGAGTGAGGCCATTATTTTACAATGGATGTGTACTTAAGTAGTTGTAATTTTACAGGCATTTATTTAGTGCGATGTTGTTAGTTCCATGTAATTAGCGTTCTGAAATTTTTGTAGGAAAATCTTTTTGACTTTAGAAGTCCCATGTAATTAGCGTTATGTAAATCATTCTAATTCACTCTCACTTAAAAAATTAAAATTGAAATATACTTTAGGTATGGATCAGTAAATTATTGCATAGTCTAGTATTTTAGTGGTGGCACGCACGCACTTGATACTTTGATTAGTATGAACCCTTGGACGGGGCTTTATTTATTTAGTTTATAGAATTGATTAGTGGTTACATCACGTGAATTTGGTTGCAGATGTATGCAAGATGTTTGTTACTTGCTAGAGCCTTGTTTAATATTAAATGATAGGTTTAATCTTAAAATTGTATTTAGGCTCATTTACAAAATAAAACAAATCTTGAGCCAAGGAGTTGAACTACCTGTGGCTTGAATTGTTTGTATGGTCATTCTAGCTATCATGTTGATGGTACAATGTTGAAGTGACAACTGGGACTAGAATTATTTGTATGGTCATTCCCCGTCGTTGTCACTTCAACAATATCTAAATTATGTAGACGTTTAAAAGAATTATGTTGTTGTTTGACATGTTGTAAGTTTAAGCTATACATTCAGTAAATTATTGGAACAATATGTGCATGCTTTTTTAATTGTCAGTATGTAACACAGAGTATTTTGCTACATAAATTAGTTTTAGCCCTAATTAATTTAGTCATGTTTAAATAGTCGTATTTAATTTTGTACTAGTAAATTAGTGTACATTAATTTATAGTGTTAATTTGGTTCTAGTAAATTAGTGTACATTAATTTGTAGTGTTAATTTGGTCATAATTTTTGACTTGTAGTATTTTATTGTCATTACCATTTTTTGTACTAGCAAATTAGTGTACATTTGGTCCTAATTTTTAATTTGCCGTATTTTATGGTCATTACCAACATTCTCACTAATATTCCATCTGTTGCAAGCTATGTCTCTACCGGCGCTTCTGGAACACTTCTACGATGAGGACCACCGGTGCAAGCTGTGGATCGCTGGCGACGCAAATGGCCCTCCGCCCTTGTTGCTTTGATCGGGGAGGGATTACTGGGAGCTGGACGATCGCTACATCCTGATCCTCCGGGACATGAACTTGTTGCCCCTTGCGAGGATAGTCTCCGTTGGATGCCAGTTCACCCTAGATGCCATCTTGCTGTCTGCACTTGTCGACATGTGAAGGCCCGAGATGGACACATTCCACTTTCGATGGGGTGAGATGACAACCACTCTGTAGGATTGTAATACCCTGTTTTTGCGATTAGAGAGTTTGGCGTTCGGGAGAGGTAGTTAAAATTAAAATTCAAGAATTTGTGGAGGAATTGTGGACTTGGACCCCCAGCCCAGGTTATGGCAGTATGTGGTGGGCCTTGTGTGGGCCAAGAGAGGAGGGAGAGGCCCCCAAAGGCCCAAGGACAAGGCAGCCCAAATCTGCCCCATCCCCCCTCCTAACCCTAGCCAAACTCCCACTTTCTCCTTTCCTTACCCCCCAGCCGCCACCAAGCTCTCCCTGGCCGAATTCTCCTGCCCCTTCTCACCCTTGGCCACCTCCCCTCCTGCCCTCTTTCCCCCATGGGCGCCCCCATCTCCCTCCCTCAAGGTAAGCCCCTCTATTGCTGCCCTCTTGGAGCTTTCCAGCTGCTGGCCGGCCACAAGTAAGAGGAAAAGAGAAGGGAAAAGAGGGGAGAAAGGAGGAGAAGAAGGATCTTTGGGGGATTTCTCAGTTTTCTGGAGGTATTCAAAGGTATTGAGAGATTTCCTCAAGGTTTTGTTTGTTTTAGGTTCATATTTTGGCTTAGATTTGTAGATCGAGTTCCTACTGTGTTTTGAGCAGTTTCTGTCCAGATTGTTGTGTGGCCAATTTCGGGTTCTTAGAGGCCGAATTTGAGATGTCCATCTCCTAGAGTTCTGTAGATATTGTTCTTAGCTTTCGGTGGCCGCCAAAAACACTAAATTCCGACATACGGATCAAAAGTTATTATAGTTTTCGTCTCTGATGAGAATGAACTGTCAAGTTGTCTTTTAAAATATGATTGTGTTAATGGAAAATTCAGGGCTTTCACCCAACTAGGTTATTGTATGCCTTGGTCTTAGCTTTTGATATTGATAAATAATGCTAAGTTTGGTTTAGCCAATTAGAAGTTATGGCATTTACCGTGCTGCGGTCCAAAATTGCTTGTAGTTACGGCGAAAGTGTTCAATCGGTCTTTGGAGTTAGATACATATAGAATTTGGGATTTTCACCAACTAGGTTGTTGTAGATAATTTCATTACCTTTCAAACAAGCCTGAGTTTGCCTTTTTACGAATTTCAGAGCAAAGGTTATGTTACTTTTATTATTGTTGTCCGTTACGAATTTCTGCTAGAATGTAGTTCAATTGGACTAAAGTGTATAATTAAACATTGGGGGTTTTGCGGTATGAGTTAGGAGCGTTGCAAGTGGTGTCTTGATGTCTTGGTTCTTATTGAAGTAACTTATTGGTGTAGGGGGTGAGGCGCCGAGGTTAGCGGCATCATCGTTGCCTCCCAATGCATCGCAATGCTAAAGGCAAGTACACTGATGTTTGTATGAATTGTGTATGTTGGATGCCTGATGCTCGTACTGTGTTTTCATTTGATACGTGAGAAGTTCCGATGATCATGTTCATGTTCCGTCCACGGGAGTGGAGTCTAATATGTTCGGAGATGATACTAGTCCTTATTCATAAGTTCATCGACAAGCATATTTTTGTGAATAATGGATGCCTACTGTTCGTGTTGTATTTTTATTTGATATGTGACAAGCTTCAATGATATATTCTTTTCATATGTGTGGATATGATGTTAGTCATAATACATAAGATCATTCATGCATCCATGTTCATGGTCCGTCCACGGGAGTGGAGTCTAAAGTCCCATCAATTCCAGTATGGGCATGTGAAGTCCCACCATTCCAATGTGGGTAGTTTTGGACACCCGTATGAAACGTTCTTCATACGGTACTTTGGATCCCAGTATTTTGATAAATACGAGATTAAGTGAACACCGACGGGTGTGTCACTAGCTATACCGGTATAAGAAGGAGTGTAGTCCAATCAGTTCATGGCATCCATGCATTTCATTACATTCTTTCAGATAATCCTTTAGTGTCATGTTCTTATTCTTCAATGCCGCTGGCTTATTCTTATGTGCCGTATGTCCTCTTATTCGCTGTACTTGCTGAGTCCCGGATTCACTCTTGTTTTGTTGTTTTGTTCTAGGTGGCCGTTGATGATGACTCTTTTGGGAGGGAGTAGACATGCACTAAACTCACATCACCATATTCCAGTTTCAATAATAGAGCTTAGTTATTTTCTTTCCATCGTTTAGTGAAAAACTATAATAAATGAGGTTGCTTGTGGTTGATGACTCCCTATTGGTTATACATGTTTATTTCCCGCTATGGTACTTGACTTACATTGGATCAGATTATATTTCTGCTATTGTGCTATTAGGGTGGACCTCCTTCCTTTTGTTATAAATTGGAATACTGTCTCAATTCTCTTGATTATGGTTGTATGTTAGATTCTTTAGGTAGTATTTTGGCTTCTGAATAGCCAGGGTGTTACAAGGATGTCTTGTTCTTGGCCGGTCTCCCGATCTGGGGTGAGCCACTTGTTCTAGGCCCTCCGTCGGTGGACTGGAAGGCCAGGCCGGAGCATCAATTCGGCGTACCTGTCCCAGAGCGTCCACGTGGTGTCCCCCAGATTTGGGTGAGGCACTTCAGTCAATGCCCGTAGGGTGCACCTGACAAGGTTGTTAGGACGCACCTCGTTGCTTACCTTCTTCGGCTCTTTTGGTTGGGTCCTGTTTCCAACCACACAGGGCAATTAGTGCTATCCCAGTTTCGTCCGCGTTATCAAGTCTTTGGTTGATGCGGAGGATGGGTCAATACCTCAATATAGCTGGGGATCAGCCATCCTTTGCACCACATACTAGGGGTTGTGTGACGCTTTGCGACACGGCACCGGTGGTACCCTAACTGGCTGTTTGCTACGTGCTCCTGCAGCTATGGAATTAGGAGCACTTCCCTGTTGGTCGGTCGTCCATCGAGAGAGCAATGCACCCGTACGTCGAGTTGGACGACCTGATAGACGTAACCAACACGGGCTTACGATGGACTGCTGCCCGTCTACGCTGGGTCAAGGACAACCGGCGAGGTGCTACTCATTATTCCACAACGAGTTCGAGTCGTTGCACGACAATGACATCATATTGACTACATGGTATCCAGAGTTCGTGCATACAGTAGCACCGCACGGACTGTCCGTGGAATGCATCCAGGACGCAGGACTAGGGATGATGGCCTATCACCTAGTGTTCGTACATAAGGTGGAGCCTTACGCGTCATAGCACGTAATATGACAATTTGGTGTGTACCAAATCGTGCCCCCCAGACGACAGGCTCCTTTCACAAGCCGTACACCTGTGAGTCAAACTTCATTTGAGTAATGTTTACACTTCTTACATCTTCTTTTGTAACATCAATCCTTTCGGAAATACAGGCAATTGAGGGTGGGTTGGTATAATGAGGACTGGCGCCAAGTCCAGCACGAGTGGACTATAGTATGAACGGAGAGGGCGCACTTCGAGATCTTGCATGAGTAGCGTCCGTACAACGTTCAGACGTACGGTGAGTACATGGAGTGGTACGTGTCACGGTCGTGCGTAAGACTCACCCTTCCTCCACCAGAGTGCCCAGAGTAGGTGATGCACCAGCAGAGCCTCCGCCGCTCGTTTGATTTTCGCAGCGCTTCGTGGCGTGACGACACTGTAAGACACTTACAACCTCTAGTTATTTCATTGATGATATTTGTACTCTTCGTTAATGAACCTGTTATGTATGTCATTACAGTTGGAGCAAGCACAGCGCATCGCAAGCGCATCAGAGTTCGCCATCCGTAGCCCAGACACAATACTGGCGGGGATGCTGAAAACTTTGAAGTACATCTTCGCAGAGTCAAAGAAGATAATAAAAAAAGTTGAGTTGCGGTCGTTCAACAGACGACGTCCCGCATCGGACACCAAGTGGGGCGTGCTCACCCGCTAGGTCACCACGACCTAATGAGTTTGGCCAGCGTCGTAGTGTTCCCCGTCGGTCATCCTCGGGCCAGATCGGCGGGGAGGTAAGTTATGTACAAATCTTTGTTCTGTTTTTTGGTTATGCCTTACATTCCGCTAACATCATGTTGTTCTCCCGCCGTAGGTCTGTCGGGATGAATCACTTCTATCATTCGCGTTCGGTACATAGACTAGCGCTCCCCCTTGATCATCTGCACTACACATCCGGAAGGTACGAGATTCTTAGTTTACGTCCAAAGTGTTTATTTGTACTAACATCATTCCGTCTTGCAGCCTTCAGTTGACTATCGGGGTGACGGCCAGTTCATTTAGACTAATGATGATGATATGGACCTCCCTGCTCCTACCAGGGAGCAGTACACACCGTCAAGGATTGGAGGATGGCAGCCAGGGTTTGAAGCGTACGCAGGGTAGAGCTCCTCTGGGTTGGCTGACAGTCCAAGGCCAGAGCTCATCCGCACAACCGGAGAGTGCATTTATAGAATCCGTCGTTCATGAATTCGTCGGAGGTGGGCCTCCAAGTCGGCATGTCTTATCAGGATGACATTTTGTAACATCCCGATTTTCAGGATCAGGATATTAATATTTAAGTAGGCGATCTAATAAAAATTTGACAATATTTTAAAATTTTTCCCATGTTTAATTCAAATGTTGCCTTTAAAATCGAATCGAGTTGTCTAAAAGTTGTATAAAGATAATAATAATAATAGCAAACAATATTAAATTGAATTGGTCGAGAGACTACAAATGAAAGAAAATTATTTTGGTCTCTTGCTTTCACATGCATTTCAAAAATCATACCGTGGTGCATACATTAGACCGCGCTCTTTTCGGTCAGTCCGACCCATGCAGCGAGGCGTGCGTGTATCCATCTCTTTTCCTAACTTCCTCCTCGCAAACACAACCGAAAACCAAAAATCATGCGACGCATGTTATAGCGTTGCGATCGTCGTCTCGAGGGCGTTCTGTTTCTCCAATCGGTTTTCGAGTGCGAGCCCTTTTGCGTGGCATGCAAGAAGGAGGAAGAATTGCTGCTATTTATTTCACTGTCCATCAATTTTCCCCACGCCATTCTCTCTCCCCAACAGAACACCACTTCTAGTCATCAAGCTAGCACTTTTGTACATATTCATCTCACCATCCTTCTCTCCTTCAAATCTCCATCAAAATGAAGAACTAAGCTTTGCATGTCACACCGCGACATTCATCGTAGCGAGAGCAATCCATTCCTACCTCTAGTTCTCGCATGCAAGATAGTTTGAGTAAATTAGAGAAGAGAGAAGGAAATGATACACTGTTCATTGCAGCTATTTTTTTTCCTTCCACAGCACACAGCCGAACCACCTCTCTTCCCACTGCCTTTTCTTTTCCCATCTCCTAATGAAGTCATTTCCTTTTCAAGCCACCACCAAAAGTTACATGCCCTCTCCTTTTCTTTGCCCAGTCGAACAGCCCCCTCAACATGCCACTAGAGAGCATGCGCTGCCATCTTTTGTCCCAGCCGAAACACACACTGCACTCTTTCATTTCTTTATTTAGCTGTCAAAGCAATAGCTCCCTCCTGTCATCCCGTTGCTTTTCCCAAGCAAACATCATAGCTGCCATTCCTTCTTCCCAACCAAAGTACTCCTTGCCATCTTTTCTTTTTCCCAACCGAGAGGCATCACACCGACCATTTCTTCTCCACGACTTTTCCCCTCCCAACAGAACACACCTCCATTTCTTCTCCTCCTTGAGGTCATCTCCACACTTCTCTCCTCACAATCCAAATCAAAAGATGAAAAATCTCAATGCATGTCACACCTTCATGTTCCTCATCTCATTAGCTTTCCATTTATCCAAGTATTTTTCACATGCATCACCATTTGAGCGATTTCATGAGAAGAGGAGAAGTGATGGTGGTCTTTCGGTTTCGACTGCGGCGGCGAGCACGGCGAGGCCATTGTGGCACGTCGCGTCGGGCGTGGGGTGTAGCAACCCTGCCATGGCACCGTCCAGCGACAATGCGTCGCGGCGTCGACAAGAGGCGCACGGCGGTCCCATGCTCGGCGACCCAACACATGCATGCGGCATGACGGCGAGGGCGAGACCGACGCAGTGCATGCATGCGGTAGGCATGGCAACTTCGGTGTGGCGATGGTGCACACATGCGGCGCGAGAACACGGCGTCAAAGCGGCAGGCGCCACGACATGTCTGATGGCGAGTGGCGTGGTGGGCGCGAGCTCGGCCAAAGACGGTGGCGGCGCGTCGGCGTCGATCGTCGTGGCGAGAGAGGAGGCGCTGCGGCGCGCGGCCCACCGGCGGCACTTGTCGAGCGAGCCGAGTGTCGGCGCTGCGGCGGCAGCCCGGTGGTAGCGGTAGCCGGCACCAAGACGGAGGATGGCGGCGCGGCACGGCGGTGAGGGCACGGCGTCGGCCAAAGCGGCGCAAGCGCGCGATGGAAGCGGCGGTGCGACAATGCCAAGGTGCTGCAGCGGCAACCCGACGTGAAGAGCGCGCGGCGAGGACGCGGCCGGCCGGGAGCGGCGGCGGCGGCGGTGTCGGCGCGGCGGTGGTCGGCTGAGGCACTGGGCGGCTCGGGGAGCGGCATCGAGGCGGGAGCCATGCATGCGGCGGCCGGCATGGCGTGGTGGCTCGGTGAGCGCACGAGCATGGCACGGCGGCCCGATGCACGCACGCGACGCCGGCGGCGAGGCAAGGCGGTGTCAATGCGACGGCGTGGCGCATGCGGCGGCACTAGGATGATGGGCGTGGGCGAAGGCCGAGTGGGCGCGACGAACTTCGGCGGCGACTACGACGACGCGACCGAGAAGGCGTCCGGTGAGATTTTGCACGCCTATTGCCATGGTAGAAATCTTTAGTATCATATCGCATTCGATATTTACTTGTGCATGTTGCATCTTAGTCATGTGCATGTCATCTATTTATGCATGTTTAATTGCAAAAATGATTTAGTAATTTAAGACCGGTATAATTCTCGGTTCGTTTTATTTGTGCGTGGCGTGATTATCTGTTGATATATCGGTGAATGCGAATAATTAGATTATTGAGGCGAAATGTGTGTATTGTCGATCGGTGGATGCTAGATTAAGTATATTTTTGGATTGTTTGATCGGATGCCTTAACTGATTGTTATGCGAATCTTATATGCTAGAATTTGGGAGATGGTAGAATAGATTATTTGATTGTGGATAAATATTCGGATTGCCATGTAATTAATAGAAAAGTCCTACATACCGAGTCGATGGAATTGTGCCTCTATTGGATTAGTGGATGAATGATTATTAGTTGATCGTAGAGGCGCATATATGTGATTGGGTTAGTAGTTGTCGTACACGACTAGTCTGATGAAATGGATGTAAGTTGATTTATTAGTAAACTATTAGACGTGGGATGTGTTATTAAAATTGTTAAGCTCATTAAGTATCGGTTGGCCAAATAAACCTCGGTTGGTGGAAATTTTAGTGTATAGGAATGTGATTTGCCGAGGCAAGACTAGTTGGGCTAGATAGTTAGTATTAGCTTAAATATATATCGGAGAACGATTGATGGATTTAATCATGGTCTTATGCCCACGAGTCGGTGGATTTCGTGCAATTATCGGATGGGTTGTTTATTTGGAAGATCGTGAGTTCGGGCATCACTCGATGGATTAACTAATTTGATAATGTGTTAGTGGAGGTTAGTACGGGGTTTAGATCAAGATATGAGAATATGATTGGAGAGTGTTATGCATGTGATTGGGTTCAACACCGGATAATCGGTTAAGTATATGAGTATGAGAAGGTTAGTTTCGTCGGTAGATGTTTTCCTTTAGGAAATAAATGGAAAAGAAAAGAAAATATGTAGGCCTCACTTGACATGGCAGAGGCTAGGTCAGCCTGTGTTCAAAAAGGATTCAATTCCATTTAAAATTCAGAAAAGAATTATTTTTACACTAGAAATTGAATTAACTTGGAAAATTCATATGAACCCCAAATGAGATGAATCCAATTGGGTTACTCGTAAAATATTATTATCTAGCTAACCATGTAATTTTTATCTCCACTAGTATTCTGCAAATTTTCACGAAATAAATAAAATGGGATGAACAGTAACAGAAGTGAATTTTTCAGCATTTTTCATGAATCTGAATTTCAAACTACTATAACTCTCTCACATAAACTCCAAATGGAATAATTTTTGTACCTAAATTCATCTAAAATCATGATCTAGCTACTATATAAATTTCATTCATTTTTGAGTACTTTGAGTTTTTGGCTATTTCTCGGCGTTTATTCGGTATCGTCTTTTCTATAGTTTTCGGGCTGCCGAAAGTAAGCGAGTACGTAACCAAGAGTGAGAAAGTGGACTCCCTGAAAGGCAAGCATCATTTGAACTTTCTTTTGCATCATATTTGATCCCAGTTTTGGTTAAGATAGTGCAATGATAATTGCTTGCATGCTATTTTGATTATGTCAATATTTTTGTGATGTGTAGTATAGTTATGTCCTATGCTTGAGGTTAATCTTGAATTATGCCAACTCCTATATGCTTAGGATAGGATGTGTGAATTATGGGTTGTAGAATTGCTTAGCCATGCAAGTCTAGATACGGTAGTTCGATCGTCGGGAATAACCCGGCGGTTTTGGGATACACACAACTCTTACGTTATGTTTTACTTCAGATCTTTGTAGCTGTTTTATGAGTTAAACTTTGTCATTTTTAAATGAGATTTGGTCGGACAAGTGTTGGTTAGTGATGGTGCTTTGTGCACGAGCATTGGGTAAGTGGAAGGACTTGTGCGGACAATTGAGGACCGAACTTTGGGTACCTCTTTGTTCAAGCAACACTCGTCTTTGCCACACGCGTGTATGGGTGCCGTATGGTTAAGTAGGGGAGGGTTTTATTGTGTTAAGTCCTTGGTGGTGTAAGGGGCATAGCGACCGTGAAATCCTATGTTCTTTGAGGAGCCGATGTAATCCTTTATAGTGTGCAAGGAGCACCAATTCTTTTGTTTTGGTTGCATCGGTATTTCCAATATAACTTGTGAGCCCCTAGCAAGTGCTATCGGGCGCTTGTACTAGGCAAGGAACCATCTCACAAGGGGACTTAGCTCAATAGAGCTTTCTTCTGAAAATGAGTGTATCTTGATTTACCCAGTAGGCATACCATAGGAAGTGTGCTATTTCGAGAGGCCTCTGGAGGCTTACGGGCTAATCAAGTCGTGTGGGTAAAGTAGTACACCCTGCGGTATTAATCTATTCGAATAGCCGTGTCCACGGTTATGGACGACCGCTTGAAGTTTGTGGTGCTTATTGTTAGACTTATAATTAAAAATTGTGGTTGAACTTGGTATTCGTCATGAGCAGGATGTTCATGTGTTTAGTACATCAAAGTGGGCTGCCACTTTGGTCTTTGTATGATTCAATTGTTTATTCTGAAATGTTTTACTACATGCTTTACTTCTACTTCAAATCTGATTTTAAAATGGGCACATGAAAACAGTATATGTAGGATGTTAATTGTTGCGTCTCTTTACGCAAAACTAAACCAATATGAGCCATCCTTTGAATGACCCTTATGCATAACTATTTTTATTTGTGTAAGACTTGCGAGTACACTTGTACTCGGCCGGATGTTCTTGGCCTTTTCGGTGAGGAAGGTTATGATTATGATGATCTCGCTAGTGTTGACTTGGCGACACTAATGAGTAGTGTGCTACCATTTAACCCCGATCGGTTGCCGATGGGTGATGGGCATACCGCTGCTGGTCTTTGCTTTATTTATTTAATTCATTGCTACTTGATACTCTACTTTAAATTTGGCGGTCGGCCGATTGTAATAAGTGTAGACCTTAACTATTATGCGGTATGTCTTTTATCTCTTGTTGTATCGTTGTATGGATGTAATCAACGTTGGATGAGGGTATGAGTATATTGGTCGTTGATCTTGGGAGCCAATATATGTCATACTCGTTGTTGATAATTCCCATTTAACTCACTAAGTGTAGTGCTTGAATCGAGGAGAATCGACAATCATGTAGCGCTCGCAAGGAACAGTAGCGCATGATCGTTGAGGCTCTAGTATTTAGCTAAGCCTCTCACTTGGATAGAGTTAAATTGGAATTCATTCACGAGACCCGTAATTATGTCCTAAGACCTTGTCTTATCTCGGTCTTATGGAGATAATTACAGGGTCCCCACAACGTTGGTATCGAGCCATCTTGTTGTAGGTTAGAGGTAGCACCGCGTTAGAGTTAGTAAGCCTTACGAGTCAAAATATTTTGGAATTATCAAATTACTTTCAGAAAGTTTAAGTTAAGAATATCTTTTATTCCTTATCCATCTTAGCATCTTTCCTCTCCTGATCCTGTTTTGGTTTATGAAACTAACTTACCTTGCCTTCTTGCCTTTAGATGAACCCTCAGTACCTTGTCCGGGAAACTCAAGCTGAAGGAGTGGATGGATACCCGACGTTGCTACGAGACATGATGTGGAGGGCGAACTTCACATATCAGCCCACTTATTCCATCTACCATCGGGATCAAGGACTAGGGATGGAGGAGTATTTGGTAGTGATCAATATCGTTGCGGACGCGTGACAAGGAGTATCCCATCAGATTCGGGCTCGTGGCACCTCACGGCCACGGCATTGTAGGAAGTGGCTCGTGTGGCACCGAGCCATCTTCGTCATGACTTGACGGAGTTAGCTCGACCTCCATACTACCACCTTCCTATGCAAGCACGTGGCGTGAAGTGAACACTATTGCCGAGGATCGATGCAGGGAAAGACACTCCGTCGACGGTGGCAAGATTGATACACATCGAGGATCAAATCTATAATTGCTCGTGCATGAGTTATGGGAGACACGACTTCATCTCACCGTGGCTCAAGGCGTCTACACCCATACGCAACATGGGACTTGTGGACCGGCATGTGCTTTATGGGGAGAACGAGGTCTCTCCATATGCGTCTGCACAACCAGAGTCCGTCTTCCTAAAGTAAGAGGGCAAGTACTCAATCGAGAGCGTGACAAAGGACAAGAAGACGATGCCTTGCTGCAATTTTAGGAATAAAATTAGGGTTTATTCTTAGATTATATGCGCCCTAACGATAATATTACTTAGCTTGTAGACACTGGATTTTGTAGTGATCATTTGCTCTCTTTTGTTCCAAGTAGTTGTGCATCGCCCACGGGTGGGTTGTATCGCAACTATGTCGTAAAACTAACCGTGTTTTATTTGTATCGTGTGCTAGCCCTACTGCTTTCTTTTCATTTGTTTTGAGTTGGTTCTTGTGATTTTAAAGCTTAAAATCCCTAAAATTAAATAAAGAACCTTACCCTGTTGTTTTCCCCTACCTTATGCTTTTCCCTCTCGTCTCTTTAATGGAAGTCGCATGTTGATTAAGAGTTGATAGCGGAGTCGGTGAAGAGAAGGATATGACTGAATAACTGCTGTTTTATCTTTAATTAGATCTTTTATGTTTTGTTGATATTGGTGGTTGTGCATTGTCAAAGTGATTTATGATAATTGAGAAATAGAATTATTACTCATGATCTCTGAATATGATCTTAGAAGTGTTAATTAGATTTTTCGAATTGTGATATATTAACCTTGTGAGATCAATTGTGGATTAGGGTAATTATGGATTATGGTAGGTGTTACCATTAGAGGTTACGATATGAGTATGAATGAAATTATTATAGTGAGGTGTAGGCTTGCCTGCGGGTGATGTTGGATTTATATCGGAGAAATTTGCAAGTAGAACTCATAGAACACCTGTAATAGGTTTGAATAATTAATTTATGGGTTCATTTGGAGATTTAGATTAAAGATGTGTCTTGATCAAATATGGCAACAAGATTGTTAGTCATATTTTGGTTTAGTATGATAAAGTTACAATTTGAAACGGTGATGATATTATAAATTTTGGTGGATACTTAAGATTATAATTGAGATTTGAGAAGTTGTACTTGTGTATATAACCAGATCGTAATACTTTTAGAGATGAGAAAATATTAGTTGATTGAATAGTCATGTAGTGGATGACTATGAGGATTGAATGGGAGATTTATCTCTTTGGGAATAGTTGTCCCAAGGATGATATAATTGAATCAGTTAGGGATGATTAAATGTGGCGGTTGGAACTAACTAATACTTGAGCATAAGTAGATTGTGGAAGACATCGAGTTACTCTTGTTTAATTGAGCTAAGATTATTGTGGATAACTTGATTTGTACAAAGTTAGCGATTCAAACTATTTGGATTATGGATGGATTACAAACTCATCTTGGATGGATGATCTTTTTGATGATTTGATATACCTAGGTCGGAATTGATTCTAGATAAAGGAGGTATACCTTGGATAATTGCGTTGGTTTTGATGATTGATTAGATCCTACAATAGGGACAAGTGGATTATACTTTAAAAGATTGATTTGAAGTAATTGGTGGATTGATTAGTGCAAGTAGATTGACCACGCTAACAAAAGGATTGATAAACAAAAATATAGAGACATTGCTTGAAGATACAGTTGATCTTGCATAGATATCCTTTCTTTTAGAAATTTAATTGTTGTGAGGAAAATTTCTGGAAACAACAATTAGTTGATAAATGGTTGATAATATATGTCAATTGGTAAATTGTTGGCCTTGGAATACTGCTTTTAGCGCTCATGAATTGGGAGTTATATTGGAGATACCCTATGGTAGAAATTTATAAAGCCAGCGTAATGGAATATGTGAGCAATATGGTGATTTCACTTAGGATTATAGTGATCACGATAATGTAATCAAGATTGGAGTTAAACCATGATTTATATTGTGGGACTGGATTAATAGATGCTTGTCCTCACTTATGCATTGTGAAAATTTAGAAGTAAGTCAGCACCCTCATTATAAATCAAATCAAACCAATAAATTTTTAGTGGTTTGGAAGAATACATCAAGTAAGTGATTTCGGAGGTTAACATACACATTGTGGAACAATATATTAGAGTGTGTTTGCCTTAGACCAAATATGATTGATGGATTTTAATTAGATGTTACCGAACCAAAAATGCTGAGATAGAAGTGGTGTTGGTTGAAGATCGAATCATTTGGTCTTTAAAAAAAAAAATGGGATTTTAACAAAGTGACTAAGTTTTTACGCTATCCTTTTCTACCCAATCTCGGGGCGAGATTCTTTCTAAGGGGAGGTTTGTAACATCCCGATTTTCGGATCGGGATATTAATATTTAAGTAGGCGATCTAATAAAAATTTGACAATATTTTAAAATTTTTCCCATGTTTAATTCAAATGTTGCCTTTAAAATCGAATCGAGTTGTCTAAAAGTTGTATAAAGATAATAATAATAATAGCAAACAATATTAAATTGAATTGGTCGAGAGACTACAAATGAAAGAAAATTATTTTGGTCTCTTGCTTTCACATGCATTTCAAAAATCATACCGTGGTGCATACATTAGACCGCCGCTCTTTTTCAGTCCGACCGACCGCAGGCGAGACGTCTGTGTATCCATCTCTTTTCCCTAACTTCCCTCCTCGCAAACACAACCGAAAACCAAAAATCATGCGACGCATGTTATAGCGTTGCGATCGTCGTCTCGAGGGCGTTCTGTTTCTCCAATCGGTTTTCGAGTGCGAGCCCTTTTGCGTGGCATGCAAGAAGGAGGAAGAATTGCTGCTATTTATTTCACTGTCCATCAATTTTCCCCACGCCATTCTCTCTCCCCCAACAGGAACACCACTTCTAGTCATCAAGCTAGCACTTTTGTACATATTCATCTCACCATCCTTCTCTCCTTCAAATCTCCATCAAAAATGAAGAACTAAGCTTTGCATGTCACACCGCGACATTCATCGTAGCGAGAGCAATCCATTCCTACCTCTAGTTCTCGCATGCAAGATAGTTTGAGTAAATTAGAGAAGAGAGAAGGAAATGATACACTGTTCATTGCAGCTATTTTTTTTCCTTCCACAGCACACAGCCGAACCACCTCTCTTCCCACTGCCTTTTCTTTTCCCATCTCCTAATGAAGCCATTTCCTTTTCAAGCCACCACCAAAAGTTACATGCCCTGTCCATTTCTTTGCCCAGTCGAACAGCCCCCTCAACATGCCACTAGAGAGCATGCGCTGCCATCTTTGTCCCAGTAAACACACACTGCACTCTTTCATTTCTTTATTTAGCTGTCAAAGCAATAGCTCCCTCCTGTCATCCCGTTGCTTTTCCCAAGCAAACATCATAGCCTGCCATTCCTTCTTCCCAACCAAAGTACTCCTTGCCATCTTTTCTTTTTCCCAACCGAGAGGCATCACACGACCATTTCTTCTCCACGACTTTTCCCCTCCCAGCAGAACACACCTCCATTTCTTCTCCTCCTTGAGGTCATCTCCCACACTTCTCTCCTCACAATCCAAATCAAAAGACTGAAAAATCTCAATGCATGTCACACCTTCATGTTCCTCATCTCATTAGCTTTCCATTTATCCAAGTATTTTCACATGCATCACCATTTGAGCGATTTCATGAGAAGAGGAGAAGTGACGATGGTCTTGCTCGGTTTCGACTGTCGAGGCGAGCACGGCGAGGCCATTGTGGCTGCGTCTCGGCGGAGTGTGGGCGTGGCAACCACGCCATGGCCTTTATCGGCGACAATGCGTCGCGGCGTCGACAAGAGGCGACACGGCGGTCCCATGCTCGCGACCCAACACATGCAGCGGCATGGCGGCGGCGGGCGAGACCGGCCAGTGCATGCATGCGGTGGGCATAGCAACTTCGGTGTGGCGATGGTGCACACATGCGGCGCGAGACACGGCGTCAAGGCGGCGGGCGCACGACATGTCTGATGGCGAGTGGCGTGGTGGAGCGCGAGCTCGGCCCGGCCACGGTGGCGAGCGCGGCGGCCGTCGCCCGGCGAGGAGAAGGCGCTGCGCCGCGCGGCCCGGCCGGCGGCACTTGTCGGCGGCCGAGGTGTCGGCGCTGCGGCGGCAGCCGGTGGCGCGTGCGCGGCACCAAGACGGAGGATGGCGGCGCGGCGGCGGTGAGGGCACGACGTCGGCCAAAGCGGCGCAAGCGGCGCGATGGAAGCGGCGGTGCGACAATGCCAAGGTGCTGCGGCGGCAACCCGGCGTGAAAGACGAGGGCGCGAGGACGCGGCCGGCCGGAGCAGCGGCGGCGGCGGCGGTGTCGGCACGGCGGTGGTCGGCACGAGGCACTGGGGCGGCTCGAGGAGCGGCATCGGGCGGGAGCCATGCATGCGGCGGCGCGCATGGCGTGGTGGCTCGGTGGCGCGCGAGCATGGCACGGCGGCCCGGTGCGCGGCGACATCGAGCGGCGAGGCAAGGCGGTGTCAATCGCGACGGCGTGGCGCATGCGGCGGCACTAGGATGATGGGCGTGGGCGAAAGGCCGAGTGGGCGCGACGAACTTCGGCGGCGACTACGACGACGCGGACGAGAAGGCGTCGGTGAGATTTTGCACGCCTATTGCCATGGTAGAAATCTTTAGTATCATATCGCGTTTACGATATTTACTTGTGCATGTTGCATCTTAGTCATGTGCATGTCATCTATTTATGCATGTTTAATTGCAAAAATGATTTAGTAATTTAAGACCGGTATAATTCTCCGGTTACGTTTTATTTGTGCGTAGGCGTGATTATCTGTTGATATATCGGTGAATGCGAATAATTAGATTATTGAGGCGAAATGTGTGTATTGTCGATCGGTGGATGCTAGATTAAGTATATTTTTGGATTGTTTGATCGGATGCCTTAGCGATTGTTATGCGAATCTTATATGCTAGAATTTGGGAGATGGTAGAATAGATTATTTGATTGTGGATAAATATTCGGATTGCCATGTAATTAATAGAAAAGTCCTACATCCGAGTCGATGGAATTGTGCCTCTATTGGATTAGTGGATGAATGATTATTAGTTGATCGTAGAGGCGCATATATGTGATTGGGTTAGTAGTTGTCGTATTACGACTAGTCGATGAAATGGATGTAAGTTGATTTATTAGTAAACTATTAGACGTGGGATGTGTTATTAAAATTGTTAAGCTCATTAAGTATCGGTTGGCCAAATAAACCTCGGTTGGTGGAAATTTTAGTGTATAGGAATGTGATTTGCCGAGGCAAGACTAGTTGGGCTAGATAGTTAGTATTAGCTTAAATATATATCGGAGAACGATTGATGGATTTAATCATGGTCTTATGCCCACGAGTCGGTGGATTTCGTGCAATTATCGGATGGGTTGTTTATTTGGAAGATCGTGAGTTCGGGCATCACTCGATGGATTAACTAATTTGATAATGTGTTAGTGGAGGTTAGTGCGGGTTTAGATCAAGATATGAGAATATGATTGGAGAGTGTTATGCATGTGATTGGGTTCAACAGGATAATCGGTTAAGTATATGAGTATGAGAAGGTTAGTTTAGTGGTAGATGTTTTCCTTTAGGAAATAAATGGAAAAGAAAAGAAAATATGTAGGCCTCACTTGACATGGCAGAGGCTAGGTCAGCTGTGTTCAAAAGGATTCAATTCCATTTAAAATTCGAGAAAGAATTATTTTTACACTAGAAATTGAATTAACTTGGAAAATTCATATGAACCCCAAATGAGATGAATCCAATTGGGTTACTCGTAAAATATTATTATCTAGCTAACCATGTAATTTTTATCTCCACTAGTATTCTGCAAATTTTCACGAAATAAATAAAATGGGATGAACAGTATCAGAAGTGAATTTTTCAGCATTTTTCATGAATCTGAATTTCAAACTACTATAACTCTCTCACATAAACTCCAAATGGAATAATTTTTGTACCTAAATTCATCTAAAATCATGATCTAGCTACTATATAAATTTCATTCATTTTTGAGTACTTTGAGTTTTTGGCTATTTCTCGCGTTTATTGGTATCGTCTTTTCTATAGTTTTGGGCTGCGAAAGTAGCAGCACGTAACCAAGAGTGAGAAAGTGGACTCCTGAAAGGCAAGCATCATTTGAACTTTCTTTTGCATCATATTTGATCCCGTTTTGGTTAAGATAGTGCAATGATAATTGCTTGCATGCTATTTTGATTATGTCAATATTTTTGTGATGTGTAGTATAGTTATGTCCTATGCTTGAGGTTAATCTTGAATTATGCCAACTCCTATATGCTTAGGATAGGATGTGTGAATTATGGGTTGTAGAATTGCTTAGCCATGCAAGTCTAGATCTGATGTAGTTCGATCGTCGGGAATAACCGGCGGTTTTGGGATACACACAACTCTTACGTTATGTTTTTACTTCAGATCTTTGTAGCTGTTTTATGAGTTAAACTTTGTCATTTTTAAATGAGATTTGGTCGGACAAGTGTTGGTTAGTGATGGTGCTTTGTGCACGAGCATTGGGTAAGTGGAAGGACTTGTGCGGACAATTGAGGACCGAACTTTGGGTACCTCTTGTTCAAGCAACACTCGTCTTTGCCACACGCGGTGTATGGGTGCCGTATGGTTAAGTAGGGGAGGGTTTTATTGTGTTAAGTCCTTGGTGGTGTAAGGGGCATAGCGGCCAGTGAAATCCTATGTTCTTTGAGGAGCCGATGTAATCCTTTATAGTGTGCAAGGAGCACCAATTCTTTTGTTTTGGTTGCATCGGTATTTCCAATATAACTTGTGAGCCCCTAGCAAGTGCTATCGGGCGCTTGTACTAGGCAGGAACCATCTCACAAGGGGACTTAGCTCAATAGAGCTTTCTTCTTGAAAATGACTGTATCTTGATTTACAGTGGCATACCATAGGAAGTGTGCTATTTGAGGCCTCTGGAGGCTTACGGGCTAATCAAGTCGTGTGGGTAAAGTAGTACACCTGCAGGTATTAATCTATTCGAATAGCCGTGTCCACGGTTATGGACGACCGCTTGAAGTTTGTGGTGCTTATTGTTAGACTTATAATTAAAATTATGGTTGAACTTGGTATTCGTCATGAGCGGGATGTTCATGTGTTTAGTACATCAAAGTGGGCTGCCACTTTGGTCTTTGTATGATTCAATTGTTTATTCTTGAAATGCTTTACTACATGCTTTACTTCTACTTCAAATCTGATTTTAAAATGGGCACATGAAAGCAGTATATGTAGGATGTTAATTGTTGCGTCTCTTTATAAAACTAAACCAATATGAGCCATCCTTTGAATGACCCTTATGCATAACTATTTTTATTTGTGTAAGACTTGCGAGTACACTTGTACTCGACCGGATGTTCTTTGGCCTTTTCGGTGAGGAAGGTTATGATTATGATGATCTCGCTAGTGTTGACTTGGCGACACTAATGAGTAGTGTGCTACCATTTAACCCCGATCGGTTGCCGATGGGTGATGGGCATACCGCTGCTGGTCTTTTGCTTTATTTATTTAATTCATTGCTACTTGATACTCTACTTTAAATTTGGCGGTCGGCGATTGTAATAAGTCAGACCTTAACTATTATGCGGTATGTCTTTTATCTCTTGTTGTATCGTTGTATGGATGTAATCAACGTTGGATGAGGGTATGAGTATATTGGTCGTTGATCTTGGGAGCCAATATATGTCATACTCGTTGTTGATAATTCCCATTTAACTCACTAAGTGTAGTGCTTGAATCGAGGAGAATCGACAATCATGTAGCGCTCATGAGGGAACAGTAGCGCATGATCGTTGAGGCTCTAGTATTCGGCTAAGCCTCTCACTTGGATAGAGTTAAATTGGAATTCATTTACCGGAGACCCGTAATTATGTCCCTAAGACCTTGTCTTATCTCGGTCTTATGGAGATAATTACCGGGGTCCCCACACATTTACACTTATCAGCCTCTGCTGGGCCAGACTCACCCTACTAGTGCACCTTCGCCCACTCAATGGTCTCCATACCCCCTCCGATCTAACACGCACTCTCCGGACTGGCTCATGTATCTCACGGGACATACTCGACGCAAAACATCCAAGCGCACGTGGAGGCAGCCGCAACGAGTAGAGAGTAGCGGCTCAGACGAGTGAGCCATATTGTATCCCGTGTTATGCGATTATATTTTGGTATATTTGTATTTATATTTTGTTTTGCTATATTTGTATAGTTGTTATGTGTGTACTCCTACGCCATATTGTATATCAACATCTCCAATAGAGTTGCAAGGTACTTTTTTTCATACATTCCAAGTCACATGAAATCATGAAACACTAATTTTTGAAACCTAAAATCTAAATTTTGGAGACCTAAATCATTAATTTTTTAGACAATTTCAGAACACATATAAAATTATCAAAACATTACACTATCAATTCCATTGCGTAAGGAGCCTTCAAAACAAAATTTATAATTTTTGGAGCTCATTTTCTACCTTTACAAATTCCTACAAACAATACACTTATATGAAATTACGAGAAAATTCAGGATGAATAAAATTATGAAAAAATTACACAAGCAAGTACACTGTGTCGGAAGGTTTCACATAAATTTCATAATTTTCTAAACTCATTTGCTATATTTTAAAATTACCACAAATGGCGCTAAAACCTTAATCTAGAGAGCGCTGAAACCCTAACTTGGGAGAAGAGAGAAACGACAACCCACCGCACGATGGCCGTGCGGTAGGAGGAGATGTGTCTGGCGGGGAGCACCTCACGCACGGTGGCCCTGCGGCAGGATGTCATTTTTATAATGAAAAAAGTATGACAACGGTCATTCTTGTAAATACGAGATGCGTCAATAAGCCCAAAAATTCCAGATCACATGCAACCGTACCAGGTTTTATATCAGTTACTAGCAGTCTAGCACAAGAAAAGCAGCAACTTTGGAGACAGGATGTGCTCTCCTGCAAACAAGAGAATGAAGCTTTCGAGCAGGCGTTCATACCTTCGACAGGTCAGGTAGCCTATCGGCTAGTCCTAGCCCAATCCGAGTCACGTCGTACTCCGACCTTACCTTGAGCTAGTGGCTACAAATCGAGCCCAAAATCAAACACTGGAAAAGGCAAAATCCGAAGGCTCTCTCGGCTTATCAGCCTCTAAAGCAAAAGGAGACTAATGAGTAATGACATGTAGTAGGGGTCCAATGTAGGAGTATTTGCAGGAGGTAACGTCGAGATTAAGCGCCATAGAAACCCACTTTTCTCTTGCTTTTCTTCCTTCAATTGATAATTCGGTGCGTGTCCGGTCGAACTTTTCTGCCGGTGACGAGATGTGATATGGACGTGTGGTACGACGCACACACGCACGCATGTGTAGCGTACGTAGCACCGGGCGGCCACGTCCGGCGTCCAATGGTGGCGAGCCTAGCTTGGCGGTGCGCCGTCCCTTGCGGTCGCCATCGGTCGACCGATCGGCCGCGCCAACCACGACCACGAATTTATTCCGCGAAGCGTGCGCTCCGTTAACTTCTTTCGCCGCCTGCAAGACATCGCCTCCGCCTTTTTTACGTCCGCGCGCGCGCGTGCGCTGGTTTCTTTGAGCGGAGCACGAGATTGTGATGCCATCAGTCGTGCGGGCGTGCCACCGTATCGCTGCCGGATGCGACGGCTTCGGATCTAACATCCAATAGAGTAAGGTGAGGGGGAAAAGAGTCACGTTATATGTTCTTGCATTGCAAAATTCATAAATCAAATTCAGTCAAACTGAGTTGATAAGGGTGTGGGAATTCAAGCTTTTTCTTCTTCATTTTCTTCGTCTTATATTTAAACAAATCGCTCGAAAAAGAACAATGCTCATTCAATATTTCAGTGCCCGACAGAATACAACTAGTTTAGTGGGGATAATACAACTAGTTTAGTGGGGATGACAAGAAATCAGAGCGCCCTACGGACTACAGCAACTCATGAGCACGCAGCCTGGCACCATGCGCTCTACAACTAGTAGCAGCATCAATGCGTCGTCTGAATATCACACCGAGCAAAAACGGCCACACGAAATCAGTCACTCCAGATAACCTTCGCATGAAGCAAATCTAGCTAGGATCCTGTTCAATTTACGACGCCTATCTCAGCTGTGCCGTCCCACTCATTAAAGCTAGCTCGACTCGTCACTAGTCCGACACTGAGTTTTTGTCATAAATGATACTGCTGCGGTCGCTTTTAACAACATAGCTCTTCTCGTGCCGTTTGGCAAAAATTGGTAGTACGGATGTACCTTCTCCCACTATGTGTCTTCCACCGCTCACGGAAACACTGGACAGTCTTTGTCCGTGCGCTGCATGTTTGGACACGCAAAAACCAATGTGCCCCTAGCTCGGTTTCTTCTGCACCTGAGACGTGGCTGCACCGAGCACCCCTAGCCCGGACGAGGGCTTGTCCATGCGGCTCTAGCCCGGACGCCGCTATGCCAATCCTCCCTCGCCTGAACGCCATTCTCTCCCGGCCCCTCCTTGCTCGGACGTGCCACGTGGGTGCATTCGCTCCCCCCACGCCTGGTAGCCCTTCTGCTGTGCCACGGTGGCATGGTGTTGCCCAACAAGCCGCCAAACCGTGCCCTACCACTACGGCACGGGCGTGTTTTCTTCTTTCGTCGAAAGCCTCACGTGCCCCCTCGTTCTCCCCCCCCCCCCCGTCCCATCCATCACCTCGTTGTCTCTGTCCGCATGCATGCGTAATCGCAGCGCACAACACGCGGGATTCTCTTTCGTTGCCTCGCGGTCGCGCGAAAAGACTTCACGCGGCTATAAAAACCGGCGTCGTGCTCGCTCTCATTCTCATTCTGGAAGTCATTCTCATTCTCACACTCGTCGCTGAGAACACAGAGAATTGAACTCAAAATTTATTCAGATTACGCTGTGAATTAAGTAGTGTTTAGAGCAGTGCTTAGGACCGTATAAGTATAGTGAGGTTGACATCAAGACGAGATAAAAATTTTGTCCTATGCTTTAGTTGTAATAATTTCAGTCGTAGTTTATTAGTGGTAATTTAATAGTCATAGTTAGTTAGTGGTAATTTACCCGTAGTTTATAAGTGGTTATTAAATTATTGGTAATGAAGTAGTCGTAATTAAATACTCGTAGTTAATTACTCATAAGTAATTTATTGATAAATAATCAATTTATTGATAATTAATTAATTACTCATATTTAATTGCTTACTTGTATGTAATATGCTATAATTATTCCTGTCATGGGTTTGTAGTGGCAAATAAATTACTCGTAATTAATTAGTTTAGTCTATTTAATTAGTTGTAAGTAATTTGGTGGTAATTAGTTAGACATAATTAATTTAGTGGTAATTAACTAGTCCTAATTAATTTGTCATAATTAATTTAGTGCTAATTATTTAGTGGTAATTAATAAACCATAGTTATTTGAGTTGTAATTTATTAGTGGTAATTGCATTAGTGCAAATTAAGTGATCGGATTTACGTGACCATAATTAATTTATTGGTAAGTAATGACTTGTAGTTAATAAGTGGGAATTACTTAGATGTAGTGAATTACTCTTAAGTAATTTATTGATAAGTAATAATTTTTTTGGTAATTTTTTTTTGTATTTAATTACTGGCATTTAATTGCTTACTTGTATGTAATATGTCGTAATTATTTGTGTCTTGGGTAATTAGTGACAAATAAATTACTCATATTTAATTAGTTTAGTCTTTTTAATTAGTGGTAATTGAAGAAATAATCTCATGTAAATAGCCGTGGACAGTTAATTAATTAGTGCTAATAACATACCTTGTTTGTTATATTGCATACCGTAAACCGGATTGTTGTGGTTTTCGGTAATTTCCAATGTGCAAGACGTGGTAGTGTGTTTTATGGTGACGGTCTTGTACGGTTGGACCCGATGGGTTTGACTTGTCGAGATGCTAGTACAAGGTGGTTCGGGCAGAGGGCTCGATGCGATGAATATTCATGAGCTTATAAGTTGCATTTGGAGGGAGTTCGACAATGACAAGGATCTAATAATCCTCAATTAATTAAATTATTTATCTGTAATTGTTATTATATATTGCAATATCCTCATGATAGTCTTAAGTATACCCCTTATCATTCATAAGGGAAAAGCTTAAGATGGTTGGTTGTAAACCATCCTACGATCACCTTGTATGGTCATAAGATGTTCTACGACCACCTGGTTATCGTAAGCCTTTCTACGACCACCGCGTGGTCGTAAGCCTTTCTATGATCAGGTCAATTACGACTACCCTATAGTCAACAAAGCCTACAGATGTGTGGGCCCAATTAACTAGGGAATTTTATGCGATGTGTTTAAGACACAAAGGAGTTAGCATACAATGTTATTCTTTGGGATAACTGCATGCATTACGCTTCTGTCTCTGATGATAACTGTCAGGCGACGTGGGCTGTTATCACTCTGACAATAACTTCTATCAACGTGCATATTTCATCAAGCGTTGAGGCGCCTCTTGGCCTGGAGTAACTGCCACCCCTTTATCACTATATAAAGGCTCAAGTCAATGGACACTCGGGAGATAAATAGGAGATTACAGGAAGAAGACATTAAGCACTAGTGATCTTTTTCCGATTGTAAAAGCATATTCAATACAATAACATAGGAGTAGGGTTGTTGTTCTCCTTAGAGAAGGCCTGAACCTATCTAAATCTTTGTTTCTTTCTCTACGTGGTTCTACTTCTAGGAAGCCCCCAAATATTCATTCGTAAGATCGATACTAGATCATCGACATTTGGCGCCATCCATAGAGAGCTTTTCGGTGATTACTTTTTGGCAAGTTCTCTTGATTTCTTCAACTCTAATGCTTTCATGGCAGGAGAGTGGAATGAGGAGAACTGGTTCGATTTGGTAGACTACACAAAACTCAACATGGATGCCTGCTATAAGTATGAGCAGAGCTTTATTTCGTCCGATGGTAATGCTGTTTCCAGGTATCTTTCGCCAGACCCCAGAGACCATCCCGCAGACAAGGTTGATGAGGGATCCTATTCCCCCACAACATTGCGTCCAGATAAGGAACTAGATTCCTCAGAGGGCAAGGGTCTATCCGACAATGATCAGGACTATACCAAGATAAGTACAGAACATAGTGAGGGTTCCTCCTCCAAATGTTCAAGTTCGTCTGAGGCCGTCCGATCTAGCACAGCAAGTCCTGGAATCCATCATTCTGAGACTCAACCAACATCTAGTGATCATCACCCTTCGGCTACCCCCACGAGGTGCATGGTCAAGCCCCCTTTTCTTGCGAATTCATCCGTACCCTCGCAGGGTTCACCTTCCATTGGAGACAGTTATAACCCAAAATTCCCCTTTTTAGAGGGGATTGCTCCAAGTCATGAGGTGTTGTCGTTCGACTACTCCTTAAGTCAAGAGGACTCAAGCGCAAGTGGAAATGATATCTAGGAGGTCTCTGTCCTCCCCTCAGATCCTAATCTCTCTCCGAGAGGCAGGACTGGGGATGCTTCCCATCGCTTACTCACTTTGGGCTCTCGTGGTGATGGCGAGCACGCCTCCAGCGATGAATAGGATCACCACCTTCATGAGCGTGGGCGAAATCCTAGAAATGATCGCTCTCCACTGAGGCAAACTCAGGTAAACTCATATGTAGATGATCCTGAGACCATCCGAAGGAGAAGAATGGCACCCCGAAGAAATTTAGTTGGACACATTTAATATCAGTTAGAGGAAGATCAAGAACTTCAACGCATAAATGACCTGATCGAGAACCCGACTCAAGAGATCAGACGAGCGTCGGGTTATGACCTCTCTGCTGAAGAGATCGCATGAAGGCTTCGGGGCACAATGGTCAGGCTTGAGAAAACTCGCTGACATCATTCTGGTAGTTGTACCGGGACTACTCCGTTGAATGCTAGTCGTTCGAATAACTCCCCTCATGGAGAACGACATGACAACATATCTGATTGCTCCCCTAATCTCAACTCCAGTTTGAGAAGAGTTCTCCAGACATCCGATGATCGACAAGCCCCTATGGGAGGTGATTGTTCACCACTTCTACCTAGGAATATGCAACAACAGATGGAATACGAGGAGTATTACCCTCGTATGGCTGAGACCTATGGTAGATCAGGTCCACCTGCTGCTCGGTATCATCGTGTACGATCACTTGGTGACATCAACCCTTCTTTCCCGCAAAGAAGGCATCATGATATTATAACCGGATGTCGGACGTTCTTGCCTAACTTTCGAGCAGTTCACTGGCCGCCATGGTTTCGACAGGTGAACATAGAGAAGTTTGATAGGTCACAAACCCATCGAATTTCTTCAGATCTCTACGACTGCTATTCGAGTAACAGCATGAGGACATCATGTCATCGTGAATTACCTTCTTGCTATGCTCGAAGGACCTACTTAGTCATGGTTGTCAAATCAGCCATGGGAGTCGATCTTTTCATGGCAGCATCTCTGCGATCTACTACTGGCCAATTTCCAGGGTACCTAAAACCGTTCCGGAAAGGAGGATGACTTGCACAGAGTGAGACAGAATGCCCATGAGACCTTACGCTAGTTCATCAGGCATTTTAGTCAGGTTTGCAACTCAGTACCTAATGTTTCTGATTCTTCTATTATCAAAGCGTTTAAGTAGGGAGTCTACAATAGAAGGATCATAGATGACATCGCTTTAAATCCTCTGGCTACTGTAGCCGAGTGTTTTTAGATGGCCGATCGATATGCAACTACTGCGAAAGCTATCGAGTGGAATAGAACCCTCGATCGAGATGATAAAGATACTCAAGAAGCTAGCGAAAGTAGTAAGAAGATGGATAAAAAGGCTAAGAAATCCAAGAGCAAGACTAAAGGCCTAAAGCTTCAAGTCAATAGCTCCAAGGAGGTCTTGGCCGTAAGTGATAAGGAGTCTCGAAGCTCCAAACTATACTCTGACCGGGCCAAAGGAAAACACTCCGAATGGAAGAATGACAAGCCTAGGTGGTGTCTTTTCCATTAAAAGGAAGGACACAATATTCGCAACTGCCGAGTTTTTCAACAAAAACTCGAGGACTACTGCACCAGCAAAGGACCCTTTCCTACACTCTACGAGGTAGGGCAAACAAGTGGTCGAAAGCAGTCGGACGACGATGAGGAGATGCCGTTTTAGGATCCAAAGCACACCATCAATCACATCTATGGAGGATCTTCGGTGTACGAGTCAAAATGATAGCTCAAGGCTGTCGAGCGTGAGGTAAACTCTATTGACCCGCATCTTGTCAATAAATTACCAAAGTGGTCGAAAGTCACCATCTCTTTTGAGAAGGGTGATTGTCCGATCCCTTCTACTCGACCATGATGATTTTCGATCGTGGTCGAGCCCACCATCAACAACTGTCGAGTAAATCAGGTGTTAGTTGATGGTGGGAGCTCACTGAACATTTTATTTATGAGTGTCTTGGATGAGATGCATGTGACCAGGACAAAGGTAAAGCCCGTAAGATAGTCCTTTCATGGGATCATACTGGGATCTTCGGCCAAACCCATTGGCCAAGTTTCTCTTCCTGTAACGTTTGGTTCTCCAAACAATGTCAGGATAGAAAAAATCTCTTTTAATGTGGTCGATTTTGACACGACGTACAACGCCATACTCGGATGACTAACCTTGGCACGATTCCTAATGGCTGCTCATTATGGTTATAAATCTCTTAAGATGCTAGGTCCTAAAGGAGTAGTCACAGTCTGCTGTGATAAAAAAAATGGTGGTTACATGCGACTACAAATCCCTCGAGATGGTTGGCCAGATACCAACTCGAGAAGCAAGCAAGGGACAACCTTCGACCAAGCAGTCGAAGCCTAAAGTTACACCAAAGCCAAATGATCAAGTCAAAGAAGTTCCACTGAACCCAGAGGACCTTCAAAGACTATTCGCATTGGGGTTACTTCCGACCCTGCATAGGAAGACATCCTCGTCACCTTCCTTCGAGCTAAAGCAGATGTCTTTGCGTGGTAAGCATCCGACATGCGCGGGGTCCCCAGGGAGGTGATTGAGCACAGGATAGCTCCACGGCCTGACAAGAAACTCGTAAAACAAAAATTACGGATATTTGCACCTGATTGACGAGATGCTATCATATTAAAATTGGACAAGCTACTTAAAGCATGCTTTATAAAAGAAGTCGATCACTCAGAGTGGATGGCTAACCCTGTAGTGGTTAGAAAGTCTAATGGTAAGTGGTGCATGTATGTAGACTTTACTGATTTCAATAAAGCTTGTCCAAAAGATAATTTTTCTCTTTCTCATATTGATCAGTTGGTTGATTCTACTGCTGGTTGTGAAATATTAAATTTTCTAGATGTATATTTTGGTCATAATCAGATTAGTATGTGCCTAGATGATGAAGAAAAGAATGCATTCACTATGCCATTCGGAATATTTTGCTATGTAAAAATGTCATTTGGTTTAAAAAATGCTGGCGCTTCTTTTCAATGCATGATGCAAACGACCTTTTCTATTCAATTAGGCCCAAATTTGGAAGCCTATGTGGACGATATGGTCGTAAAGAGCATCAAGCACCTTAATCATATTTCCAATCTACAAGAAACAATCGACAACATCAGAAAATACCATTTAAAACTCAATCCTGAGAAATGTGTATTCAGGGTCTCTTTAGGAAAATTGCTTGGATTCCTTGTATCTACATGAGGAATCAAAGCAAATCCTGAAAAGATAAAAGCCATTGAACAAATGCGCCCTCCGAACACAAAGAAAGAAGTCCAGAAACTCACAGGATACGTGGCGGCTTTAAGTCATTTCATCGCACGGCTGGGAGAAAAAGACTTCTTTTCTTCAAACTTCTAAGGAAACATGAGTGTTTCGAATGGTCAGAGGAGGTGAACAAAGCCTTTAAGGATGTCAAGAGGTATCTTACGAGTGCTCCTATTCTGCTTTCTCTGAAATCAGAAGAGACGTTCTTAATATATCTAGTTGCCACGCCACAGGCAATGAGCACAGTGCTGGTTGCAGAATGTGAAAACGTTCAACGACCAGTTTACTACATAAGTGAAGTTTTACACAGGCCTAAGGAGCGATACCTTCAAGTCCAAAAACTCCTATATGCTTTCCTCATGTTTTCAAGGAAACTAAGGCATTATTTTCAGGCACACAAGATCATTATGTTGTCTGAGTTTCCCTTAAAAGAGGTCCACCACAATAGGGAAGCAGCGGAACGCATGGCAAAATGGTCGGTAGAACATGGGGAGTTCGACCTCTATTTCATGTCCCGAACGGCCATTAAATCCTATATCTTGGTAGACTTTGTTGTCAAATGGACAAATCTTGAACCTGTTCAGGATCCCAGTATGAATCCCACGACCAGTGGACAATGTACTTTGATGGGTCACTTACACTAAGTGGTTCAAAAGATGGGGTGGTCCCGGAATCTCCTACAAGAGAGACCTTAAAGTATGCTATTGAATTACTTTTTGCCACTAACAATGTGGAAGAATACAATGGTTTGTTGGCTGGTATACGAGCAGTGAAAGCACTTAGGATTTGACGACTACTCGTGATAGGAGACTCTCAACTAGTCGTGAATCAGGTCAGAAAAGAGTACTAGAGCTCTAATCCAACCATATGTCTCGGTACTTATCGGAAGTTAGGAAGCTTGAAAAGCATTTTTTCGGTTTCGAGGTACAATATATCCCTCGAAAGGATAATTTCCTCGCTAACCAGTTAGCTCGCATGGCTTCTTTCCGATCACAAGTACCACAAGGATTCTTCTTGGAACAGCTCCACAAGTCGTCTCTAGTTGAAACACCAAAGATATCTCCTATTGAAATGACCTCTCTAGAATACGAGAACACCTGGATGGATCCCATCTACAAGTATCTTCAGAATGCTACAATACCCAATAATGATCTTGAGGCGGATCGTTTATCCCGCAAGGCCAAAATATATACTTTGACTAAAGGAGTCCTCTATAAACGAGGTACTCAAGGGGATCTTATGCGATGCATATCACAAAGAGAAGGATTAAAATTCCATGACATACACAGGGGCATCAGTGGAACTCACGCTTCTACAGAACGCTGGTCGAAAAAACCTTTCGATAAGGTTTTTATAGGCCAACAGCCCTCCATGATCCTAAAGAGTTGGTTAAAAAGTGTGTACAATGCCAGTTTCATAGCAAACAAATACATTAACCGGCCCAAGCATTACAAACCATACCTTTCTCTTGGCCTTTTGCAACCTGGGATCTTGAAATCCTAGGAACATTCCCAAAAGCACCAGGAGGCCTCGAGTTCTTTTTGTGGCTATTGGTATGTTCACAAAATGGATTGAAGTCGAACGTGTTATTAGGATAACAATGGAAGCAGCCAAGAGGTTTACGATGAAAAGTGTGATTACTCGATAATGGTACATAATTTTTTAGCATGAAATTCTAAGAATTTTGCGAAGAGTTGGGTACCAAACTGTGTCATACCTTTGTCACCCACCCACAAAGCAATAGGGTAGTCGAAAGAGCGAATAGCCAAATTATGCAGGGAATTAAAACTCGAGTCTTTGACCAGCTTATAAAGGACTCGGGGGGCTTGGGTAAAAGAATTACCCTCAGTATTATGGACAATTCGCACAACTGCTAGTTGGGTAACAGGTGAAACACCCCTTTTATAGTTTTTGGGGCTGAAACCATGCTTCCACAAGAACAAAAGATTCGGTCGACAAGGGTCAAAAATTACAACGAATCTGACCAGGAATAACTTCGAGTAGATGACATCCACCTACTCGAAGAAAAAAGGAATCAAGCCTTAATCCGTTCAGCAGTCTGCCAACAAGCCCTGCGTAAATACTATGATTGTAAGGTCTAACCTTGCAGTTTTGCTGTAGGTGACTTGGTATTGAAAAAGATTCAATCCTAGTCTAATCGGAATAAACTTTCACCCAAGTGGGAAGGTCCTTACACCGTAGTATTAAAAAAGATTCAATGCCAGTCTAACCATTACATGACAATCGAGATCGATAACAAACGTCGAACAACTTTTTACATAAATACTTTTATCGCTATTTACTTAATTTATATATATAAACTAAGCAAATAGTTCAAGGCTAGGATAAAGTTATTCATATGACTTCAATTCTTAGTCTTAAGTTCAATTTTCTTTTCTATTTATTATCTTATGAGTTACTAACTACTTGGTGAGATAATTTGCAAGAAAATGAAGGTTTATATTCATAAACAAGAGATTGTCTTTACAATAATGTGCCCAATTACAAACTACTCTGATGAAGGAGATCCGATTTGCATCTCCTCCGCAACCTTCTTGCCAACTAGCTGCACCTTTTTAATCAGTTATGCTGCCTCTACCTCAGGACAGTCGAAGTCGGCTTCGACTGGTTGAAGACTAAGACTATGATCATGTACCTTAAGCTTTGCCAAGGCATAACTTACTGCACATTCGACCGCCTCTCTTATTGAGTCGGCTTGATTGGTCTTCAGAGTTATTATCAACTCCTGCAAAGTCCCGACTTACTGTCCAATGGTACTCGTATGGGCAATCATGGTGTTTTCAGGAGGAGTGACCTCCTTAGCACCAAGTCCACAGTGCACATTGTTAAAGAGTAAAATGTTGTCTTGAAGGTTGTTCTTCGTTGCCTTCATTTCCTCCTGACAACGAGTCGAAGCTTCTTAGAGTCATTTTGTTTCGACTACTTGCTATGAAAATAGAGTATGACCAGTTAGAAAAATGCTTCATGAATACCAGTAAATGAGACTGGTCGTAGGTAAAGAAATTCTTATCTACTAATTGAGAATTAAGCTTCATGATCTTGTTGTCATGGAAGGCAGCATCCCTTGTGTACTGCTCCTCCCACACCTTTATACTCTTGTCTTTTTCTTTGGTCATACAGGGGAGCTCATTGATCACCAATTGACCTCGGTTTTGAGCATGCACATATCGACCTCTTTTTCTAAATAAAGAAAAAGTGTTAGAAAAAAAAGTCATTAAAATAAATAGTCTTAAGTTCAAAACTTACTATTTATTTCATTATACAACTCGCAAGCTGTAGAATTTGCCTCCAAAAGGTTCTTCAGCAGGTCATCTTTTTCATACATTTTGATCCTCCTTACACTGGTCAGAAAATGGGGATGTCACCTAGTCGAAATCTCTCCTATCTGCATGTCGTTTTTTGCGCACTGGGAGGAACTTCCTAGTAATGTCCAAGTCCTCGTTCTTTCTACCAAGTTAAGGAATTAAAGGATGTGATCGAAACAAAGCTTTATTTTATAAAGTCCAAAAGATACATATTACATGTTGGGAAAGTAAAAAAAATCTGGTTACATCTCTTCTACAACCTTTCATCTAACTGGTTAGTCTTTTCGACCAGTTATTCGGATTTCTTCTTCAAAATGGTCAAAGGTTATTTCCATCAAAACAAAGCAGAAGATATTTAAATTGGTAAGCGCTTGTCCAATATGTTTTCTCCCTCCGATATGAACTTCAGTCTTGATCGAAAGTTACACATCATAGACAGTGAAATGCTCACCTAGTAATCGGGATTTTTTTACCAAATCCCTAAGGATATCAATCCATAGAACAAAATGACTTTTCGACCACCTTGAAGCCATGTTCCATAGATTTTCTTTTTCCACGATCTTACTCACAATGGAAGGATACCAAAGCGATCTGAGTTCACACTCATAAAAAGCTTTAAAGATAGAAATCTAACCTTTCTCTTTTAGAAACCACTATCCATCATCTACCCTTTTCCACTTCAGCAAAAGTTTCAGACAAGTTCTTCTAATATTATAAAAAAGATTGACTTCTTCATGTCCATCCTTGATTCTTCCCATTCAAATTTAGATCTGACTATTTCTTCTAAAGAAATCAACTCGGACCTAAGAAGTTTAGGGATAGAATATTGAGAAGCCGAAGTGGAAAAGATAGAAAGATGGTGAGTGGCTTTTTCTTAATTCTGCCCTTCTCATGGTTATTTATAGCCATCAATGTGCAACAGATTTCAATGGATAAGGACGAAAGTCAAGTGATTATGATGAACTATTCCCGATGAATCGTTGGAAACCAAAGCATCGTCGTCTCTTCGAAAACCGTTTTTCATAAATAGAATTATATGAGATGGATGGCATTCCTTTTCCTGTCTGTTCAAGAAAATGAGTTTTTATAACTCAAGTGAAATTACCTTCTTGACGAAGTCTATTTCTAGCCAAATGAAATGTTAGTCGGAAAGACTTTGCTTTCGACTACTGTTCTACGACCTTCTTTCCAAGTAAGTTATTTTCACTTGTAGATGGGTGGGGGCTAGATGACGAGGATATAATAATCCTGAATTAATTAAACAAAATGTGTTGCTTTGGAGGAAGTCCATGAGAGAAAACTTGCGCATAATTTTGTAAAAAAAAAGTGAGGGCGAGACTGTGGTGGTCGACCCACATTGACTGCCACTAGTATCTACCGGACCAGCCTCTGGGTTAGAGTCCAATGTGGACACCGACGCAGGCTCGGATGGTGGCGAGGAGGATGCACCCAGGTTGGTGGTCCAATTGGCAGAATTGTGTCATCGAAGGTGCCTTACGTGCCATCCAGACTAGATGATATCGTAGTGTGGTCGCTCGTATTGCTGCAAGAAGAATGTTCCCAATGGAGGTTTGATGCTGACATCCTCTTAGTTGGGCAGCACTTCCCTAGCAAGGTGGCCATGCAGCAAGTTGTCGGGACCCAAAAATGAAATTCTGGACCCTCTGTGTATAATGCACTAGTCCAGGATCACGCTAGTGCACACAGTGTCAAAATAGATGAATATCGATCCGCACAACGCGATTAATAGAATAAACGAGTAATTTGAATAGCAAATACTTGTTTTGACCTTATGGTCGAGTTTACACTTATTAAGCCACGCAGAGCTGACAGAGAATTAAATAGCAGCGAGAACAGATAAACTCCAGCGGAGATCTCATCAATTCACCACAAGCAACCGACTGGAATCCAGACCCTAACGATCAGCAATCTTCGTTGAACTCCTCATCTTCTGTCGATTTGTTTGCAAGTTTTATAACAAGCATGAGTTCACAACCGTACTCGCAAGTCATACCGGACAATGCAATTTATAGATGCAGGCTTATTCTAATAGAATGGCTTATGTGGTTCTTTGGCAGAAATGCAACATTTGCAATTGAATACAATAATAAGTTGAAAGCATAATTCAAAACAAATAATAGACAATAATAATTTAACAGTTGTTTTCACAAAGGACACAAAGCTAATCAGTTTAATTAACACAACCATATGACTTAGATCACATAATTGTCCCATCCCAATTGTTTTATGAAAACTACCCCTCGTGTGAAAACCCCGAGAATGTCCATGACTGCGGACGCGGCTATTCGAATAGATTAATTAACACTCTGCAGAGGTTATAAACTTTACCCACACGATACGATTAGTGTAGCTAGCACTAATCATAACAAAAAAATTGAAACTTCATCTCAACATTGACACTCCCAATGTGCTTTACCGCCAGACAGCCCCACATAGGAAGCCAGTCTAACACACACCATTGGACAGGGATGCGGCGAACCGTCCTGCGATGCGACTACCTGGTAGTACACACCTCCACCCATGCAACACAGCCTAACCTACTACCTGAGTAATCAATGCCAAGAATCCATAACTTACTAAGTTAGACACGTCCCATCAGGCATGTTGTCATACAGTAAGGCTCAGTTCAATGGCGCACAAAGTTAAGTCCTTAATTGACCAAGGCAAGACTTCCATTTTCTTTCCACTACTATTCCCTATGCACACAGCTTATTTAGCTCGTGCACACAGCTCCACCATAACAAGACACAGTACTACTTGCCCCAGTCTAAAACCTTTTACCACCCTGTTGGTTAAATGCAACACATGCCATCACACAGTTTTATCACTTAGATCAAAATCACTTAGTCAAGTTTATAATTGCGACTCACATGGAATGATGACTCGTAGCATGGCTAAGCAAACTAATCGTAACTAACCAACCCACGTTGGTGCTATGATAATAACAACTAGTTAATGAACCAATCTAGGGTGATAAAATATTATGACATATAATAGACAAAGTGGATATAACAAATTGGATTAATAACTAAACCCAAAAGTATTTAAATACATACTTAAAGTAAACGCAATAATTTGAAACAAAGTATTTTGAAAGCTAGGATTCAACATTACCAAAGGTATAACTTGCCTTGGAAAATGTCTAGGTACTGATCTTGATCTTGAGGCACTCCTTCTTCAACAAAGCTTCCCGAAGTATCAACGTCTACTCGCAAACGAAGTAAATAAAAAACAAAAAAAAAATAATAGAGGAAAAAAATTCAAAAAATTAAATAAAAAACTCAAATAAATAAATCTCGAATTTATATGAATTTAGAAATTTGAATGGGCTCAATCGGAGTTCGAATGCAAAAGATATGAGCTTTGGAAGTTTGAATCTAAATAAAAACCCTAAAAACTGAATTATTGGAATTTTCGAATTATTCTTCAGCAGAAAAATCAGATTATTGTGCAACAATGATGTCAGCGAAGGATTTTTAGTAATAAAAGAAGATACTAACATGTGGGCCCACATGGTAGTGACACGGCTCACAGTAGACCAAATCCACCGAGCCAATTAGATCTCGACAGAGATGAGTTGGCACGCACGCACACGTCGCGCTGATCTGGCGCTGATGTGAGACAACACGTAGGCGCGGGTGCTGAATTGGCGATGCACGTGGCTGACACGTCAACTGGTGACGTCAGATCGGCGGCGACGTTATTGGTTTCGCCTGACAACAGCGAGCGGCGGCAGCTCGTCGGCGGTGAGTGCACACAACAGCTAGAGAATGCTATTGTGCATCTTCTGGTACTGAGTTTGGCTCTAGAAGATGACACGGCTAGCCAGAATTGGCGATGGAGCGAAAGACGAAGCACAGGTGTTGTCGGCGAAGGGCTCCGGCGACGATCTGAGGCAATGGATGGTCGTCTGAGGTAGCCTAGGTGACGATGAAGCTGCTGGTGTGGTCAACGTCTACAATGCACCCACATGCACCCGACGCTTGATGGCGGGCTCGAGGGACGAAATTGATCGGGGCTTGAAGAAACACCGCTATCGATGATGAAAAACCTAACATAAATAATGCTTGATTGTGGCGTTATTTAATTCGATCATCAGAAGGTTCTCGAGGGTATCGAAATTGATCGGGGCTTGAAATTGATGTGATGGGTCTTTCAATCCACTCCGTGGACTGGACATGACAATGTCCAAAATTGCCCACATTGGAATGGTGGGACTTACAATCCACTCCCGTGGACATAACATGAATAAAAGGATGCATGATATGAACATGAACAAAGATAATACCATCTCTCAAGATATACTCCACATAATGAAAGAACATAACCAATTCAAAGATCTCGGTAACACAATATGTCACACTATATTCATGAAAACATTCACAATCATAACACTCAAAAGCAACAAAGTATTTGCCTTCGCTATGACGCAAGTTAGCAGCAACGATGGCGCCCTAAACCGTAGCCTCGTGGCCTAAACAATTAAATAACCGAAATAAGAACAACATAGAATCCAACCTGAATTAATAGTCTACAATACCCCCTTGAAATCCCAAGGAATCACCATAAAACCTAATCTGAAAAACAGGCTGCAACCCAAAACGTGTCGGGACAGCAGCACGAAAATGACAGTAGTTAATGACGTGGGACTCAAATGAGATGAGTCCAGATCCTACCTCATCTTAACGAACATATCTATAACATTCAAGTTGATGAGATTTCCAATTCGGCCAATAAACTTCTAATAAAGAAAACAAAACAGCAGCACAGCTTCTGTCTGAACAAACAGGACAGCAATACTAAAACAACCATAACTTTTAATCTACAACCCGAATTGAGCGTTCTTTAACAATCTGAAAAGTTTATGAAATTACCTACAATAAACTAGTTGGCACAACATTCAAATTTTGCCTTTAACAAAAAGTGGCACACGGGTCAAAACTAAAGATAGAAACTGACATACAATCTGGACAGACTGACATACAATCTGGACAGTCACAAAGAAAAGTGCATAACTTTTGATCTATAACTCCAAATGAAGTGTTCTTTATCAATCCTGAAAGCTAGTGATATCACCTTCAAAATTTGTTATGGGCAAGACCTCTGAATCACCCTCTAACTAGGCCATAAATCAACCTATACAGAGACTGCTAATTCTCGTCAGGATTCTGGACAGCAGATAGTAAATCTATCATAACTTTTGACTCGAAAGTCGGAATTCAGTGTTCTTGGCGGCCACCGAAAGCTAAGATCAATATCTACAAAACTCTAGGAGATGGACAACCCAAATTCGGCCTCTAAGATCACGAAACAGGCCACGCAACATTCAGGACAGAACTGAAATTCTAACGGCAGCAATTCAATCCAATCAAACTAATCAAATTCGTGATCCAAACAACCTAAACAGCGAGGGAAATCGATCATTACCCTTGTAGAACCATCGGAGATCGCTAATCAAATCCCACAAAGAAATTCTCCTTCAATCCTCTCTTCCTTCCTCTTCTTCTTCTTCTTCCCACGGCCGCCACAAGCAGCAGGAAAGATGGCGCCGGGAGAGGAGGAGCAGCAGCGGCGAGGCAATCGAGCACGGGCTATCAGAGCACGGGCCACTGTAGCACGGCGGCTACTGTAGCAAATGGGGCTAGGGTTTGGTCCTCCTCCCCTTGCCTTCTATGGGCTGCCGCCCACTCATGGGCCTTGGGCCACTATGGTCGCTCCTCTTCTCGAATATGGGTTGGCGGCCCATACTTCTCCTAAAATTCTGAATTTTAACTTATTTCTCTAATCTTACAGCATTCGATATCGAATAATCGGGTATTACATTCTACCTCTTAAATAGGATTCGACCGAATCCTCACACCGACTCCACGCGAAAGGTCATTGCAACTAAAAATTAATAACAAAACATGTACTGATATGAACAAATCTGAATAATGCTCGTGCATGCGAGCCTCCAGCTCCTAAGTGGCCTCTTTCTGATCGAGGACACCACAACATCTTGACGCAAATCGACGTCTGTCTTAACACTCGTCCCGACACTTCCAGCTATACTCATCTGACGACTCAAGGTAAGATCCTACTGATGGTCAACGTTGTTAACGAATAACAAACTCCGGATCTCCTGTACTCACCCACACCAAATGAAACCAAAAGTGAGTACAACGTAGGAATCCGAGACGGTCTTAGCGAAACGACAATTATCGAAACAACCCAATGAACTCAAGTTAACCTTCTCCTGAAGTCGAACCACACAACAAGCACATAGAGCACGGAAATCTTGTTCCACCTCTCCATTGAACTCTTCACCGAACAAGGATCACCCTCTTTAACCGAAACATACAATCGAATTCTTTTAAGCAAACTCTTTACCGCAAAAACACATCCGAATAAGAAAAATTCACATCACAACTATACGTTACCAATCGAGTAATCAAGAGTAAAATCCGTAAATCAAATTTCATCAAGAAAACCTTTCCACTTTCCAAGTGGCAAATTGCGAATAAACGCCACGAAAGCCAAAGGGGAGATCACTTGAACGCTCAAACCAAAACTTCTTTTGTTTTGCCTGAATTGGAAAGAAGCAAACATGCCAACACAACACCAACTCACCATGTAAGACACCACCAACAACATAAAGCTCAAATGAGTAACAAGAAAACGCTTCAATACCCAAGGTAACATCTTTTTTTCAATTCCTCTTTAGGAATAAAATTTCTCTCAGACATTGGAATTGAATTCATCGATACCACAGTGGCTCAAACCTCTTAATTTAACAACCTCAAATTAGGCTTAAACCGAAATACATCATCCACACCTTTGTGGAGAGACTCTATTGATTCCATCAACACTGACCACTCCTTCAATCGATGACATTAATTTGATAGAAGGCACCAAAGCCCTCAAAACCCATGCAATCTCATCACCTCCAACTTTCAAGAATATCACATCGAATTTTCAGTACACCCGCCATGAACTACAACAAAAGGGTTATATCGACAATCATTCCACTACTCAGAGTACTCCAGCTTTCTATCTCCTCTACACACCAATCTTTGGGTGACCAAAAGTTTAGTATGAAAACGGAAAGCCCAAATTTAACCTCCGAGACCTCTACAACGAATTCCTCTTATAACAAATAGTGAAATCATCTGATTAAATCTCTATGATCCCCACAATTCGATATACTCACTCATTGACATCATCAGAATCACTCATACCACATCGCGATACTTTCAATAGTGTTATCAGATAAAATTGATTACGATTTCCATACATTTGATAATCCCCAACATTTCAACATGAACCAAGGTTCTGAACTACACTATACCATAGGTCCTACTTAGTCGAACAATATACGATTTTACCTCGAAACCAAACATTCCATCCGAATCAACTTCTCCAAGAGATTCAGTCAAAACCAACTCATCTTCTATTACTACTCCAATAGTCAGGTAGCAAAACTCACCCTACAATCACTTAACCACCACCAAACAAACAACAACTTACGAGTTGTAAAACTTTACAAAGACAAAACGGTTGATCCTTTCTCAAAAGAAAGAGGCGAATAAGAACAAATTTCACCACACAGAAAATGTTATCGCCACAAAGTGAGCACAAAACCAAAAGAAATAACTGCAATAAAGATCCGAAAACGAAAGTTGAGTTCACAATGAGGGCACGATCCTCTAAAAGGAATAGCAAATAACCACTAATAAGAAAAGAAAATGACATTGCGATTGAAACTCGACAACTCTTGAGTGAAAAGAGTAAAAGTTTATGAACAATTCAATAACTACAAGTTACAAAACTTGACTCAAATTCTCAAATATTCCTACTGCACTCTTTCCTTAACACCAAATTAATTCTTTGACTAACATCGCTTGCCACAACGCATAAGATAAGATCTTTAGTCCAAACCACAAGGACTAATTAAGAACCAATGAAATTCTTCCATACGTCATATTTGTTCGTAATAAATCAACTACACAAGAAACATGAGATCCAAATAATCTCACCACCAAACTCGAGACATTTCCAATTACAGATTTCATAAACGCAAGTAGATTATTCTCCTCTTAAAGGAACCAACATAAGTTCTTTGATTGCAACCTCACGCTGCCAACTCGCACTCAAAGAGCCTTTAAAATTAAATCACACAAATCTCTTAAGAAGCAACAGACAATCCAATACCTTAATTTATTTAAAATAATTTCAGCTACCGATGATTCATGGGCTCAAAGAAAATATCACTAAAGCTAAACTTGAATTATTCTCATTCGAACGATATCACCAAAGGCGATCAAATTACTATGGGTATTAACATCAATTTCACAACAACAATTAGAAAACACTTCAAAAGACCCACGTGAAAAGAATGAATTGATTCTTTCTCAAAAGAAGAGACAAATGGAAACGATTTTCACCAACTAGAAAACTCATCCACCACTCAGACCGAACACGGACCAAGGAAGAAACCAATTAAGCAATGAACTTATAGAACATAAGTGGAGTCCACAGCTTGAACACTTAAGCCTCACAAGAAGAGAATATCGAACCTTAACAGATAAGAACAAATAAGTACTCAAATCAAAGCACTTGCATTATCAAGAACCATTATAACTTTGCAACATATCGCTACTCGATAAACTTCATTTACCACATAAAGCTTGAACCCCAAAGGATCATGAACACAAAACTTAAAATTTGATCATTTAGGAAATATCACCATAGGTGATCAAATTACTATAAGAGTTAACCTCATTCTCCCATTTTGACGATTCAAAACATCGACAACATATACTAGTACCAAGAATCATCAAACTTTATTACTCCATCCTAAAACTTCCCAAAGGGAACACAAACAAAAGGTTGAAACAAATTTATTATAACAAGACTATGCTAAGCAATAACAATATCACAAGGCACGATATCAAAGACTACTTACGAAATTCGCCTACTCCATCGTGGGTGTTGCTCTACACCTTCTTTAGCGCTCAAAACAAATGATGATTGTATTAATCATGTATGAACATACGGTACTAATTCCATTTGCAAACACATAACCATATATAAACATAGAAATCATTTCAAAACATGATTAAAGATTCACTAACATAATTTTCTATAAACAAGGTTTCCGAATCGATACACCGCACCCATCCGGTCCTTTATACAAGTTTCAACAATTTTAGCATACCATGGAATAGATAAATCTAGCTCTTATGTAAGATCTATAGGTTCTCAACAGATATGGACATTTTTATTTAACATACAAAGATGTATCAAATACAAGGATATTTCAAATTAATCAATTTCACCTTCATAGATGGTAGTTAAGAATAACCGATTTGCACCATGCTAATAACCCAACTTGATAACTCATATCGAACAATCTATTCGCTTAGTTATAACTTCTCATTTTAAGCATGACAAGACATCACAAAAGGATTCTAACACCTTATCAGCAGAAAAGAGAGACTTCAAACCTCAACGCTCAAGTAATCCAAAGAAACGCATAAAGCCAAAGCTTTCCAGTGCAAACGAACTTACAAAGCAGAAACTCACTAACCAAGCTATCAAACGAGTAAATGAGTCATTCTTTTTCAATGAGAAAGAAGGAGCAACCAAGAAAACATCAATCTTCCCAATTGACAACGATCATAAGTAGTAAAAGCAACTCAACAAATAAAAGCAATAATTGTTTCAGAGAACCAAGAGGGATCTATGGAAAACCATAACTATCATGGACCACAAACCCCGAGAAATTCATCAACCACCACAGACAAGAATTGCCAAATTCGAAATGAAAGAAGAGAACAACTTTCTAAAGTAACTCATACTTAGTACCAAACGATGATACTGGGTAACTACTCCTCTAACCACGATCGCGAACAAGTGGTGTAACCCGTGAATCCTGAGTAACAACCACGACCTCCACTTCTTATCATCCGTTAACAACACGCTTCACCAAAATACTCAATTATGAATATGCAGGATCATCTCACGACAATCAAAGTATTAGTTCATAGATAATGAATATCATAGTAGATCATAGATTAACAACAAGAAAGATAATACAAAAGCAACTCAACAATTGCTCAACGAATGAAACATAACAATAGAAATGCGAAGCAATAGATTCACAACCCCACCCATCAGGTACAAGGTGTCATTTTAATGTTCTTCTATTAACCACGGACCTAAAGCCCGCTCGATACTCAATCTGTAACACTCGCTATCCTGGCCAAGATGTCACCTAAAACATCTAACATACATCCATAATGCGAAGAATTTGAAACAAGTATATCAACTAAAGACAAAGATTAAGTTAAACAGATATGATGAAGGTATCCTTCCTTCACCTTTTAAGTTATTTAATTCGATCATCAATAAAGAAGGTTCACACGCAGTAATAAATCAACATCCATGTGGAGAAGGTATCCTTCCTTCACCAATTATAATTTAATTATTACAGTTCATCATCAACGAATGTAAGATAAAACTAAATTTAATCTTGAACATGAATAGGATGATGTGAACGAGTAGTGCGTGTCTACTCCTCCCAAGTGAGCCAACATCGGGGTTACCTAAAATAAACAAACAACGCAAGAGTGAGTCCATGACTCAGCAAGTACAAGTGAAAGAGAAAGAACACATATACAAACAGACATCACCATTTAAGAATGCGAACCTTGCATCGAGTGAACACTTATGAAAACATGAAATGAATGAATGTAATCAAGGATGGACTGCACACATGCATATACTCAGATAGTGAGTGACACACGCCGGTGTTCACTTAAGCCCGCACCTTAACAAAAGTGCGGGGATCCAAGTCCTATATGAAGAACGTTTCATATAGGTGTCCAAAGTCGCCCATACCGGAATTGATGGGTCTTACGTGCCCATACCGGAATTGATGGGTCTTTCAATCCACTCCCGTGGACGGGACATGACAATGTCCAAAATTGCCCACATTGGAATGGTGGGACTTACAATCCACTCCCGTGGACATAACATGAATAAAAGGATGCATGATATGAACATGAACAAAGGATAATACCATCTCTCAAGATATACTCCACATAATGAAAGAACATAACCAATTCAGCATCTCGGGTAACACAATATGTCACACTATATTCATGAAAACATTCACAATCATAACACTCAAAAGCAACAAAGTATTTGCCTTCTATGACACAAGTTAGCAGCAACGATGGCGCTCCTAAACCGGTAGCCTCGTGGCCTAAACAATTAAATAACCGAAATAAGAACAACATAGAATCCAACCTGAATTAATAGTCTACAATACCCCTTGAAATCCCAAGGAATCACCATAAAACCTAATCTGAAAAACAGGCTGCAACCCAAAACGTGTCGGGACAGCAGCACGAAAATGACAGGGACGCTCGAAATGAGATGAGTCCATGCGGGAGATGTTGGCAGAACCTGTCGGGACAGCACCTATTTATAGGGAATTGAGCGTTCTTTAACAATCTGAAAAGTTTATGAAATTACCTACAATAAACTAGTTGGCACAACATTCAAATTTTGCCTTTAACAAAAGTGGCACACGGGTCAAAACTAAAGATAGAATCATACCTGGACAGACTGACATACAATCTGGACAGTCATTTTCTATAACTCCAAATGAAGTGTTCTTTATTTGAAATAGTGATATCACCTTCAAAATTTGTTAGGGCAAGACCTCTGAATCACCCTCTAACTAGGCCATCGAGACTGCTCTCGAGGATCCAGCAGATAGTAAATCTATCATAACTTTTGACTCGAGCGGAATTCAGTGTTCGGATCCTACAAAACAGGAGATGGACAACCCAAATTCGAAGATCCGAAACAGTTGGACAGAACTGATTGAGCTTCTCCAATCAAGGGCTTCAATGGCGGATGCTAATCAAATCCCACAAAGAAATTCTCCTTCAATCCTCTCTTCCTTCCTCTTCTTCTTCTTCTTCCCACGGTGGACTCGTGAGAGAAGCAGCAAGCGGAGCACGACAAAGATGACAACAGGTTTGGTCGATGCCCACTCATGGGCCTTGGGCCACTATGAGACAAATCTTACAAAGATTCGATATCGTAATCGGCGTGTTTGATTCCTATTTATAGGGTCAGCGACATTTGCAATAAGATCCCCAAATCGACCATCCAACCTCGATTGGACGATCCAAATTGATATCAATGTTCAATGGCGACCACTCGAAGAAGACAAGGACAAAGACCCAACTCCATCGGGCGTTCGATTCCAATCGATCGACCATCCAACCTCGATTGACGATCCAAATTGATATCGTTCGACCACCGAACACCTAACTCCATCGGCGACATTCGGACACCACACGAACATCCCTTTCCATCGAACCATCCAAGCACGATCGAACGACGGTGGACTTAGCGCGTTTACGCGAAGAGAGAGACAGGGAGAGACTGACATGTGGGGCCCGCATGTCAGTGCAAGGTGGCGGTACGCACGGGTGCTGGGCCGCACAAAACTGGGCCGAAAGCAGAAAGGGTTGGGTTTTGCCCAAGGAGTTTAACTGAGATTTCAATTAGTTTTCTATTTTAGAAAATACTAAAAATTCAAATAAGCAATAGAAAATAGCAATGAACTCAGAAAAATTCTAGAAAAATATGGAAAATATATATGAGCACATAGAATCCAAATAAAATAGTTTTAACAATAGTTCATGTTAGGATTATTCATGTTAAATGATTTTGATACTAAAAGTCCAAGTTAAACTTTTGAGTTAAATTCAAATAAATCCAAATGGTGAATTTTCTCCCTACTAACTATTCAAAAGGTTTTTAAAGCTCACAAAATTAGGATGTTGCACAAGCTATATCACGATACGCCTTGTCCATCAGCTGTGTGTACCGAGTGCACCGTACTAACCCAGGGCATTACATAGTGAAGTGCGTAGTAGAAGGCTACCCTAGCAAGGTCAGCATTCACCAAGCAAAGTTCTTCCGCTCGGTCTTCACGGTCAAGGCGGTGACCGACCACACTTGCGAGCTTAGCGAGCCGCTGCGGCAACATTGTAATGTGACTTCCGCATATGTGGCAAGCCTCGTCAACCACCTAGTTGTGGAGGATGTGTCCATCTCCCCCCAAGATGCTGGTATCAGAAGTCGTCAATATGGTTGGTTATCTAGTCAACTATAGCAAGGTCCGACGAGCCAAGCAGAAGGTTATCGAGTCCATTTTACGACTTAATTAATTATGACTAATTAATTACCCACTAATTAACTATGACTAACTAACTAAGAATAAATTAATGATGAGTAAATACTAATGACTACATCAATAATGCTTGCTTAATTATGCCTACTTAATTATGACTACTTTGCTACGACTAAATTAATTACTACTAACTAATTGCGTCTAATTAATTACGTCTAAATAGTATTGACTTATTTATTTAGGCCCAATTAATTATGACAAATTAATAATGACTAAATTAATTACATGTTACTAATTATGACTAATTAATTATGAATATATATTTACTTAAGAATTATTTAATGGCAACATATCTAGTGCAAAAGGCATTTGAGTGGTAAAGTGCAAATGGCGTCTATGGCCGTCGGATCTGGCACGTTCGGCTCAGATCCATGCAGGCAGAACCCCCTTCCCACTTAAAACCATTTTGCAAAACCCCTTGTGTGGACTGAATTTCTTGCGAAAAGCGCCAGTGCCCGTCGTCCTTGCCCAACTACGCACTCACTCGATCCCAAATTCCTCTAGCTGAACCGCTCCAAGATGAAGCCTCTTGTGCACACGTGTATCGGGCCGCTGTGTAGTAAATCACACAAACTTCGATCCTATTTACTAGCATCTTCCATATCTGTTGGGGTTTGTGGTCTTTTTCCCCATATTCTGATGAATCAAGGCATTTACCTGTTGAATGGATGCATGAATTTAGAGTGAAATGCATTTGCTGCCATGAAATAAATTGCTAGCAGTGGAAACTAGCAGGAAGCAGGGCATACATGCATCACCATGATAGCAGGCTAGCAGCAGTAGGGTATTGGCCCAGCGATAGTGGCATGCCCAACTGGGAGGCAGGGGAGTGAATCAGAGTGAAGTCCCTGTGATTCGTGTAGACGGCGACCCAATCCACGTGTTGCCGGTGGCTGCGGTGGCCATTTAGGGGGGAGACACAGCTGGAGGAATTTGGGATCAAGTGAGTGCGTAGGTGGGCATGGACGACAGGCACTGGCGCTTTTCGCAAGAAGTTCAGTCCACACGAGGGGGTTTTCGCAAAACGGTTTAAGTGGGAAGGCTACTCCGCCCACATGGATGTGAGCCGAACGTGCCAGGTCCGACAGCCATGGACGCCTTTTGCACTTTACCACTCAAATGCCCTTTTGCACTAGATATGTTGCCTTATTTAATTACAACAAAAATAATAATGACTCACTTAATTATGGATAATTAAGTATGGCAATAATTACGACTAAGTAATTGCGCCTAATTAATTATGACTATTTAACTACAAATTCATTAATTATGACTAAATAGTAGTGACTAATTTATGTAAGCCTAATTAAGTACAACTAATTTAGAACGAATAAATTAATTATGAGTAACTAATTAATTTATTCATGGCATAGCATTAACGGATCCTAGTAAGTCTAAATCCTAGGAATGATGAGCTAGGCCAGTACACTAGAACTAGCCACTAGCCTACATATGGTATTGTACTGTGTGACCTTACGGAAGTATATCCGTCCGATTGGAAATCGACGCTCGAGATGAAAGCAACAGAAAAATTGATGGCTGGAAGGCAGAGGATACAAGCCCACGCCCCCCTGGGGACATTGTAAATGATCATATCATCGTAGTACTCCACTAGGACATGGCCCATCAGGTTTTGGATTTTGACATAGCTGACACATACAGTGTTAAACTAGCTAGCCACTAGGAGTATTACAGTTAAGAAACCTAATTGATAGTCAAGATACTAAATTGTCCCATAAAGGGCTTGCGGACCTCATGTATAATGACACACATAAATAAATATATTGAATGCTTCTCTATATTTCGTCTCTCTATCGTGTGCACTATTGTGTGATTGTGATTGGATTGCGATTTTCTACCGTTAAATTATATTGTTCAACACGTTAATAGCACCTTTGCTCTTCAACATCCGAATCGGTATGATCACTCCTAATCTTTTTTGTTGTTAGATTAATCCTGATGATTAATTTTTGCTAATTACCGAGATTAAATATGATTACTGTTCACCATTTTTATCGATCTCATAACACAATCCATGTTACTATATTAATTATTCATGGTTACTATTCATTCATACAACGCGAAACATAAAAAATGAAATATAATTGGCGTCGGCCGAAGCTTCACAACCCACTCGCCGCCGTCATCGCGTTCTTCACGATGGCGAGGCGAGGTGAGACCCCAACGGTCATCCACGACGCCAGGGGTCTCGCTAGGTTGGAGTTGCAGCGTCATCGCCCCAACCACTACACCTAACGCGCACACCATTTTCGCCTCCCGACGCTCACGACAACCCTTGTGCGACCCGCTGTCGCCATTGCCCGATGTCGTGAGCCCACAACCGCTGCGGCCCATTGTGCAACCGCCGCCAGGAACCACCTCGTGCACACCCACGTGTCATAGGCCTATCACCGCCGTGCGCACCCGCTGCGTTGCATCACCGTCGCGTCTACCTTGTGGTGAAGCATAGGATTACCTCATGGCGATTGTACTAGATCTTCAAAGAATGATTGAGAAGGGGTTTTTTAGTATCTTCACCAAAATATCGGGTTGATGACCTTTGCAGAAACCACGGCGCAAGACGACACACGGAGAGGCGATTTAGATCAAGTGAAGATGAAGATCATGAAGAGATGGATTCAAGAGACCAGGTTCATCATCCTCTTTGAGAAGTGTGTGTGAGTGTAGACCCGTTTGTGTGTGGGTTTAACGGGCGCCCGATAAGGTGTTATCTCTTGATCTAGCCTCCACTATAAAAGAAATGGGTGCAGGATTTTGTAACGTCCTGTTTGTCCAGAGTTTTTGGAAGTTTTCAAAATTAAAAAGAACCATTCGGTTTTGTTGGTTTGCTCAAGCTTAACTTGAAATTTGTCACAATTTGGAGATTTAACTTGAACTAATCAAACTGTAACTAAACCTTTTTGGTCGATCTAGAGTTGTTGGTGTTCTCCGGCTTTTAGTCCCTTTTCTCTGTTTTCCCAGTGTCTCCTTCGGCCTAGCTTTCCTCCTTCAGACCTCCCTTGTGTTTGGATCTCGTTGTAGGTTCAAACCTCCCTTGTGTTTGAGCCTCCTTGTAGGTTCAGACCTCCCTTGTGTTTGGGCCTCCTTGTAGGTTCATACCTCTCTTGTGTTTGGACAACCCTATAGGCTTGTTCCAAGCTCGGGTTTGTGTTTCAAACATCCTTGATTTCCAAAATTCAAATTCAGATTGAATCCTCCCTTCTGGACCACCCTCATTCATTCGAACCTTCCTTGTGTTCGCTTGGACCTCTCCTTGTAAGATCTTGACCGTTAGGACCACCCCTTTGGTTTAGAAATCCTCGTCTCCTTTGGACCTCACCGCCTGTCAACCCTTTTCTGTCTCCTCGCATGACCGTGCCCTGTCCAAGCCATCCGATCAAGATCTCCTTGTGGTTTAGACCTTCATTGAGGTTTAGATCTCTTTGTGGTTTAGACCTCCTTTGAGGTTTAGATCCCTTTGTGGTTGAGACCTCCTTTGCAGTTAAGATCTCTTTGAGTTTAGACTTCCCTGCTGGTCTAGACCTCCTCTTTGAGTTTAGACCTCCCTGCTAGTCTAGACCTCCTCTTTGAGTTTAGACTTTCTCTGTTGGATCTCTTTGTGGTTTAGACATTCGTTAAGGTTTAGACCTCTTTGAGGTTTAGACCTCCTCGTTGGTCACAACCGCTTCTTGGTCTCGACCTTCCCTTTTGGTTAGCACCTCCTTCTCCTTTGATCTTTTAGTCTTTGGACCTCCTCGTGGTCTTTTGCAAATACCACCCTCTTGGTCTTTTTTTGTAGAGACCACCTTTTGTTCACAACCTCCCCTTGGACCTCCCCGTGGTCACGACCTTCCTGATGGTCACGACCATCCCTTTGGGTCCCCTCCTCTGCAAGACCTCCTTTGACTTCCATACGACCCCCTCCTATTTTCAACCAGTCCCATTTGTCAGTCCTGACAATACCTTGCTCACCTTTTCCTACCTCTTGTCACCTCATTGGTATTGCAAAAGTCTGTGCCCATTAAGTGCTGTCACCTCTACCCTGACTTTCCCTTCTCTTGTCCCCCTCCTTTACCTGCACTAGTCCTTTTTCGTACCTGCTAGCAGTGTACCGCTACCTTGAATCTGGTCACTCCCCTTTGGTGGTGTTCTTTTCTCCTTCACCATAAATAGAGCACCACAGGGCACCCACTTTCTCTTTGTTCCTCACTCAAACCTCTCCTTCAATCTCTCCCTGTCCTGGTGAGCTCTCCAAGCTCCTCTGGTTTGGGCCTCCTTGCAATTAGACCTCCCTCTTAGTGGACCTCTTCTCCTTCGATTCCACGTTATGTTCTTTCGGTTTTCTTGGAGTCGCTTTATTCATTTGGTTTCTTTTCGAATGTCTAGATCCCGGTTGTTGTTGAGGAGTTCGTGGATCCAGTTACCTCGACCAAAGCACTGCCCATTAACCGAGGCAAGTCATGGACCTTTTTCATCTTGAACCCATTTTACAAAAGTATCTTTTTTTATATAACCTGCATGGCTATTTGTATAAACTGGGTTGGGAGTAGTTACTCATCCACTTGCCAGCAAGGCTCCTTGATTATTTGAGAAAGAGACATATTGACATGTTTCCCCTTGGTCACTATAGATGGATAATTTTAGTTGGTCTTGTTTGATACTACCAACATGGGATCATATTTATGCTTAGCCTTGGTTTAGAAGCGCTGGTCTTGAGAATCATGCTTCATTATTAATAAATTTGACTAAATGAGCTATGAAATCGTGACAACGCTAGTGCTGCTAAAATTTGTTGTGCCAGGACTTGGTGGTCCTTTGCTTGGGTTGAACCCCAAAACTTCTTTATACTCGGGCGAGTGATCATGTAGTAAAAGGGGTGCTATACGCACATTGAGATGAGGTTGTCTCGCTTGAGTAGCAACAAAGGACTCAACTTTGTGTTCTATTGAACTAGGTCTTACCGTGCAATGAGATGGTTCAGTTCTGTTGTGGTGGAGTGTGCTGACTTGGTTATGGACATTGCCTGGTGAAATAGCGCAAGGGGTAGACTTTCTTAAAAAAATTGACACCCACGAGAGGTCGTGGTGGTCTCTCGAAGAGACCTTGGCCGGCTCCCGAAAGGTCGTGACTGGCTCGTGGGTGGTTGTGGGTGCTGTCTTGGATGTCCTGGTCGTTGGTGCGACCTGGTCGTGGGAGAGGTCCTGGCTGTTGGTGCGGCCTGGGCTGTTTGGGAGTGGTCTTGGGTTTGAGTTGGTGCTCACGACCTCCTTTCAAATAAATGTACTTATGTATTACTCTTTTATCTTGAGCTTTGCAATCTATTTATGCTATTTACTCTCAATCACTGCTTTATGCAAACTAACCCTACAGCTCTCAGTTGGCAAGCCTTGCATGAATGTAATTGCATACTTTTTCCCCACGGCTTGCTGAGTACATTCAAAGTACTCATGGCTTGCGTCCTCTGTTTGATCAGCAGAAGAAGGAGCTCTTTGAAGGCCGTGCGTGCTAGGGAACGTTCTCCACTCGATAGCCTATGGGCTTGTCGCTTGGCTCTACGCATATCGGTTTTGGTTTTTATTTCTGTTGCAAGTGTTCTTTTGTTGTAAGCCCGTGCAGCAAACCCCTGTAAGAAGCTTGATCGAAAGGTCCTTTGTTAATATATGTTAAGTTGTCTATTGCTTCTTCTTGGCCTGTTGTATGGATTTCATCACACCAATGTTGAGTCTGTGCGAGCTAGCCAATTTGATCCTGGGACTAGCTCGTTGTGCACAGAAGCTAGACCTTCAGGTGGTCTTGGAGGACCACCGGGTGGACCTTCGAGTCCTATTGGGTGATCCTGAAGACCCCTAGTTGGCTCTGGGAGACCTCCTCGGGTGCTCGTGGAGGACCTCCCAGACCTCCGGGTGGTCTTGTCGGACCTCCTGGGAGGTCCTGGGAGATCTCTCCAGGTGCTCCTGTGTCAGGTCCTTACAAGGTGGTATCAGAGCTCCATATCGACCGCAGGACGTAACCTTAGTTAGCATGGTTATTTTAGTCAGTTTCAAAGGTTATTTTCCAAATCAAACCAACCTGAAAACCTGATTAGTAGTTCTTCTCTTGTATTGCTCTATTCTATTCTCATCTTGTCTCACTCTTTTCTCCTCTTATTCTATTCCTTTCTTATCTCCTTCTCAGGTTCTTGCATGTTATCCCTTCTGGAACTTTGTTTTCGAACTCAAATTGATCTCCTTATCTCAGCAATCTCTATAGGATCGAGCTTTGTTTTAGCCGACCTTTTCCCCTAAGACTAAGTTAAAAGTGCTTCAATAGGATGGTCCTCCTCGGTTGCGTATCGTTAGTCCGTGCAATGAGACTCTAGTAGGAGGTTCTATTGCATCTTTTTGCCTCTTTTGGCCCCTCGGCCGCTTGCACTTTTGGATTTAACCTACTTTTCCCCAAATTAGGTTGTTCCATCTTTCTTCCTTGTTCTCACTCGACTATGGTGCTTTTCCCTCTCATCTTTTGTGCTTTCTTATTCTCATCTTTTAAACCTGGGAAGGTTTGTTTCAGATGGACCAGACCAGCACCTCGGCAAGTCTCAGCGGATTAGTGGACCCCCAACGTTTGTATTAATCCCAATACACCACCTCCACCGGCCTCAATATCAGACCAAGGTTTGGGTCAGTTTTTGGCAACTCAGACTCGGTTACTGAATGTCATGGTGCAGAATATGAATCAAATGATGACTCCATAGAATCAAGCTGCTGCAGCCCTAGTCAACCTGATGAACCAGTAGAACCAGACTTTTGCTGCTCTTATGGCAATGGTGAACAAGAACCATCAGATTGCTGCCATGCCACCACCACCTCCAGCAACTTTAGCTTCAGAAGCCAGATCAGAGGAGCCAAATCCCAGAGAAGTTCACCCCGAGGCACTCAGCTTAGAAGCTACCTGCTATCAACGGGGCATCTGGCACAAAAGAAAGATGATGGATCAAGAGCAAGAGGCTCTAAGAAGCTCCAAGACTCGGGTGATTCAGTCTCAACCCAGCAAAGCTCCAGCAACTGCCGCACCTAAGATTTCAAGATTAGCACCTTGTCCACCGATGCCGATGTTCCATGACAATCTTGGTGGTCGATCTCTGCAAAACAAGACATCTAGGGTAGGAATTCAGTGTTTCAAGTGTCAGGAGTCGGGCCATTTCGCCAGAGAATGCCCGCTAAAGCACCAAGTAGTTACCCCGGACAACATTCCAGAAGCCACTTTGATTGCAACCATAACACCAGTAGTAGGAGGTAGAAATAACAGAAGGTACTTGTCTCAACTGCATCAATACAGAAGCATGGATCTGCCAGTGCCTCAGGAAGCAACCGTAAACCAGTCGGCTAGCTTGTTGCTCCCCAGCACATCCATTAGAGTCCTGTCACGAAAGAACTCATCCCATGCCGAAGGAGTCCAGTGTTTCAACTGCCATCAGTGGGGTCATTTCGCCAGCAACTGCCCCCAAATCCACCCACAGAAGCAAGCTCCTCCCCGAGTTTCAAGTCAAGCTACCAACCTCCAGCTCCTCCTACAAGAGGTCAAGTGAACCATGTTGCTGTGGAGCAAGCCCAGCCATCTCAGAACTCCAATCCTGGTAAGGGTGCAGTGTCAGTGGTGGTTTTGCCTCACTCAAAAGAGAAAGTAGTTGGAAAAGTGAGCCACACACGAGTACCCCAACCTATTCTCTAGTCAGCCTGAATCTCGAGAACGAGATTCCCTTTAAGGGGAGTAGGTTTGTGTAACATCCCAAATTTTGTACTTGTGTTTCAAGTGTAAGAAAATGAGTAGAATTTAAAACTTTTTCTTACATCATGTATTTCCTGTGTATACTAAACAATTATTGTACAAGAGTATGGAAATACAAAGTCACAAGTCTTTTGATCCAAATCTTGATCCTTCAAAAACAATCTTGTCGAATGTTTTGATCATCTCCTGGAAATATTTTTCCTAAGTTATTGGGATGGTTTGTGGCCCCTCTGAAACATTTTACAATTTTTGGAAATTGTTTGAATAGTTTTAAGGGCCAGTCAAACTTGTTTGACTTGTAGTCAAACCCTAGCCTAGCACATCTGTATGATTTTTGGAGAAAAATGCTCGGCATAAAACCTCTGAAACTGTACACAAGTTCCATCTCTAGGTTAGCAAGCTCTTCACAAAATTTCGTAAAACTTGGAGCTAGTTTGCTATCTCTAAAAGTCCCTTCAAGATCTCAGTTCAAAATAAACCTTAAGCCCTGGTCCGAGTCAGACTTAGACTCAGACTTCCAGGTCTCGGTCGCACCGAGCCGCTTAGCCGTGTCGGGCTCGGGCAATTGGCCACGTGTGGTCTGGACCGTTGGATTTCAATCCGACGATCAAAGACCTCCCACCCGCACGACCTCCTCAGGTTCTATTTGCAAAGACGACCCTCGAGGACCTCCCCTAGGACCTCCTTTGCACCTTTTGCAAAGACCACCACAGGCGACCTCCTCAGCCCTCCACGACCACCCCTAGCACTTGGGTGATCGTGGGCCGTCCATCTTGAGATCTGTAGCTCGGACCTCCCCTAAGTGTTAGGACATCTAACACATAGTTCTAAATCTGAACCCTTAGATTTCAATCCAACATCTCACGACCTCCCTAGTGGAGCTCAGCGCTAATTTAGCCGTTGAATTCTTTGATCAGGTCCTCCCTAGTTCTCTCACTGACTGGTGGGGCTTGTCATTATCAATTTTTGTGCATGGCAGTAGAGAGCAGTGCCTTGTCAACTCTAGGGCTGACAAACGGCTATGTGCTGCCAACATTAAATGTTTGGCAGCCCCTTTTTGCTCAAAAGTCTCTCTGACAACCTACTCCCATCATTTCGAGGGTGCCCTAGATCAGTGCACATGAGCTGGCCCGGGTTCCTTTTTGCAAATGGCTATAAGAGGAACCCTAGCTTCTCCCAAAAGCTTCTTTTGAATCTCTCTTGCACTTCTAGTTCTTCCCCTCCTCTTTTGCTCAAAACACTCGAAAGCTCTTTGCCTCCATTGCTGAACTTTGGAGCTCTCCGGCGACCTCCGAGCTCCAGTGGTTCAATATTGCAGTTGTTGGCTGTCATTTGTTCTCTTGGTCACCTCCAAATCTCCCTAATTTGCTTTGTTTAAACCTTCACAGAGGTTGACAAAGTGGGAGCCTGCTGTTCGTGGCCGGGAGCTTCGTCTTCTTCACCTCCGGCGACCTCCACCGTCACCGGAGCTCCTGCGACCACTCCCAGTTCTCCTTCAATCCCTGGTGAGTACTTCAGTTCCAAAAACCCAATCCTCTTAGACCTCTTCGGTTTTTGTTTTCGGCCGCATTTGGTCTCCGGCGGTTATCTCCGGCTAGCCGCCGGTAGGGTGCGCTTTAGCCCTAGCTGTTGGCACCTTTTGGTTCTCCTCCCTATTTGGGACTCATCCGTGTTCTTGGTTTCCGCCGACGAGGTCCACGTCGCCGGCGGCAAGTCAGTGGAACATGCTCGGTTTTGTCACCAAAACCTCCGTTTTCCATGTTCTTCGGACAACTTTAATGCTCAAATCATTGCTTATCATTTGGTGCGTTAATGGTGTCTTAATCTGTGCCGTGGAGTCACTGATGTGTGGGCCATGGGTTTAGAATTAAAGTCCGAAAGTCTTTGAGTGCTCCTGTTGGATTCATTTATTGTCAATCATTAGATGCTTTTAATTTGTCTTAGCCGCCACCTTTTTGTCGTTGTCCGGAGGTCCTGCGCCATTAAAACCACTCTAGGACCTCCTCGGGCTAATCTTAGCCGTTCACGACCTCTCCAAGATTAGATATGGGCCTTAGGATCTTTTCCGAAAAATCCTAAGTCTCTGGACCTCCCCTTGGTGGTGATCCTAGCCATCTAGGACCACCTGTTAAATCTTAGCCGTATAAGACCACCTCTGTGTTTCCGTAAAGGACCTTCCCCGAGGTCCTCTTTGCAAAAGATCACCCCAGGTCTTTTGTAAAGAGAACCTTCAAAACTACCTTTGGGGTCCTCTTTACAAAAAGACCACCTCTGGTCCTTTGTGAAGAAGACCGCAAGACCTCCATCCGCTGGATCCGGACCGTTCGGGACCTCCTCGCGAGATCCGAACCGCCCGGACCTCTCTCTATTAAACACTGTCTCATAGGACCTCCCCGCGAAGATCATGGCCATCCATGACCTCCTCGGTGAGATCCTAGCCGTCCCGACCTCCCTCGTTTTCATCTTGGCCATTCACGACCTCCCCCTGGATATCGTGACCGTCTAGGACCTCCTCCATTAAGATCCGTAGCTTTAGGACCTCCCCGTCAGCTCTGGACCGTTAGATTTAGATCTAACGGGCTAGACCTCCTTAGTCTATTTACAACTCTATCGCTTAGTTTCTCTCTTTGTCGTTCATCTCTAGATCTACGGCTCAGATCGGGAGAACATTCGGACCCCTCCGGATGCGATCTTGATCTTGCCGTCTAGGACCTCCTCGTTAGATCCAGACCGTCAAGTCTAGATCTAACGGCTAAGACCTCCCCTAGGCGCGATGAGGTCTTTGCGCCCAGGTGCTCGTGTGGGTTTTTGCATCTGAGCTCGTGAGCCGTGCGATCTTTGATCAACGGCCCACGACCTCCCCAGTTTCGTTGGTTTTTCAGATTTAGTTCCCAAGAGCTTTTATTTGCACTTATTAATTGTTTTAAACTTCAAAAATACATATCTTTTTCTCTGTACTTCCAAATTTAACAAACTAAAGTTCTATAATTGCATCTGTTAAAGTACTTTAGCATAGTATAGGTTTTACAGTAGTCTTTGATCCCGAAATTAAACATGCCTTAGATTTATAACTTAGAAAAATCATAACTAAATCATTTTAACTCCAATAAATATGAAACCACTTGTGTTAGCCTTAAAATGTCAGTAGCAACCTATCATAAAATTTTCAAGTCCAGAAAACCTCTAGAAAATTATTTATGAACAGTAACCTATTTAATTTTAATTTCGTAGAACTGCGAGTGTTTTGTCTATATCTTTGCATAGAAAGTCCAAATCAGTTGGTTCTTGTTTCTAAATTTGTTATAAATCTTGCTCTTGCTGTAAAACTTTCAGCATTTGGAGCTTTGGTTTTAGAGTTTTTTGTTTTCGATTATCGGTTCTTTTCGCTCCTTGAGAGTGATCCTCTGCAGACATAGTGAGCAACAAAGAACAGCAAGCGGTTTGATCATTTCCCATTTGATCCCATTACTGTTAAAGTCTAATATTTTGTTTAACTTCTATGTATACATTGCTATTTTGTTATTAAATTGATTAGTTAATCCTCTAGTTGCATAATCTGTAGGTAAATAATTATCCTTTACTACCTGAGCCTAGGTTATTTGTTGTGATTAGAGTTCATTGGATGAGCTCTTATCACTTAGTAGATTTCGAATAAATATTGCTTAGCTATGCCTAGTTATCGGTGGTATTGGGCGATCATCGACTTAGTCGATGATCTTGATCACACAAATACTTATATTATTCCATTATGTCCAATCCTTGTGTTTTATTGATTTACAAATCAAAAACTGAAAACAAAAACTATATCTTGACTTGGGCACAATGGTATGTTGGTGTGATCTGTTGGGTGTGAATGGAATGGTGCCTAAGTCCCTAAGGACCGAGTTACTTGTGCCATTGATCCAAGCAATTGTTGCGTGCTAACCATACGAGGGGGATATGAAACCTCTCTTGACTAAGTACTTTGGGAGGTGTTAATTATGAGCTGGTCGGTGGGTGTGTTGAAACTGTGTGTGTGTGTGTGTGTGTGTGTGTGTGTGTGTGTGTGTGTGTGTGTGGTGTTGGAGGGGAGCATTAGCAGACCGGTTAGGCTGTCTAATGTGTCCTTCTCCCGTGGGTTGCGGCTCTTAATTAGCATCGTCCATTGGAAAGTGTCTTGTTAGACTTAGCCGTGCCTGCATACCAAAGGAAGTATGCTAACCGTGGCTGGTGGAAAGGTGGTCTATCGTGTGGGTACATTGGTACACCCCTGCAGGGTTAAAACTATTCGAATAGCCTCGTCCTAGGTTATGGACACGCTTGGTTATTTCCCACAAGAACTAGACTACAACTTTTAAAAACTTAAAACTTGACATGGGTGGTATGAAGGGGTACTTCATGCTATTGTTGTGGTGGCTATTGGGTTAGTCACTTCCAGGATGTTGTCATCTACCTATCGCTATATTTGTTTCTCTCTTATTTGAACAATCAGAATTAATTGCAAACTTGCCTTTAAATGTACTACATTATTGCAAATGAAACTTGCTTTATGCTGAAAATAAGTCCAGAGCCTCATCCACTTAAATAAAGCTTGCATGTAGCTAATTATAGTTCTGTTATCTCACACGTCAGTCTTGCGAGTACAAAAATAATTTTTGTACTCAGATGCTATGCTTAATTGTTTTGTTGCAGAGGAAGAAGGTGAGCCCCAAGGGCCTTACTTTGCGAGATGTGCGGGTTAGGGACGACTAGCTTGGCGGTCCGGTTGGTTGCCTTGTGGGTAAAGGCACACTGATTGGCTTTTGTTTATCGCCATCTTATGGCACTTTTGCTTCCGCTGTGTACTTATCTAGTTGTATGTCTTTTTGGCCGGTCGGCCTCTCTTTTGTAATAACTCTTTATATTAATTTTGTCTTTCAGCTCGTTGCTTGTTCGGTTCTATGTGAATGAATGGAATTGATACATGATTTTGTAATGGGGTGTGTATACTGCAATTTTGGGAATATACATATCTCGAGGCTTGGTTTATCTAATTTGTGATGCTAGGACCAATGGATGGTTAAGCATTACAAGCCAAATAAACCAGGGTCCTCACAGTTTGTAAGGTCCTATTTGTCCAGAGTTTTTGGAAGTTTTCAAAATTAAAAAGAACAATTCGGTTTTGTTGGTTTGCTCAAGCTTCACTTGAAATTTGTCACAATTTGGAGATTGAACTTGAACTAATCGAACTACAACTAACCCTTTTTGGTCGATCTAGAGTTGTTGATGTTCTCCGGCTTTTAGTCCCTTTTCTCTGTCTTCCTAGTGTGTTCTTTAGCCTAGCTTTCCTCCTTCAGACCTCCCTTGTGTTTGGACTTCCTTGTAGGTTCAGACCTCCCTTGTGTTTGGACCTCCGTGTAAGTTCAGACCTCCCTTATGTTTGGACCTCCCTATAGGCATGTTCCAAGCTTGGGTTTGTGTTTCAAATGTCCTTCATTCCCAAAATTCAAATTAGGGTTGAATTCCTCCCTTCTGGACCTCCCTTGTTCATTCAGACCTTCCTTGTGTTCGCTTGGACCTCCCCTTGTTAGATCTTGACCATCAGGACCTCCCATTTGGTTCAGACCTCCTCGTTCTCCATTGGACCTCACCTCCTATCAACCCTTTTCTCTCTCCTCGTGTGAGCGTGCCCTGTCCAAGCCATCTGATCAAGATCGGACGGCCTCGCTTTGCTGTGTGTTTTCCCCTTGTCCCCAGGACCTCCTCTTGGTTGTTTTGCATGGACCACCTTCTTAATTAGTCTTTGCTGGTCTTTTTGTAAAGACTACCCCCTGGTCCAGATCATTCCCTTGTGGTCAAGACCTCCCCTTAGGGCCACGACCTCCCCTTTTGGTTGCGACCTCCGTTTGATTCTTTTGCAAAGACCACCCCTTGGGTTGGACCCTGTGTCCTAGAACTCCTTGCCCGCAGGACCTCCTTGTACTCTGGATCTCCTTGTCCACAGGACCTCTTTGTCCTTCGGACCTCCCCTTTGTCCTTTTGCACAGACCACCCCCTGGGTCATTTTGTAAAGACCACCTCCTTGGTCTTTACAAGGGCCATCCTCCTGGTTACGACCACCCTTTGGTCTAGACCTCCCTTTTGGCTTGTGACCTTACGTTTTGGGTTTAGACCACATTATGGGTTAAACCTTCCCTTTTTGGGTTTAGACAACCCTCCTGGTCTAGGACCACCCCTTTCGGTTTAGACTTTCCTTGTGGTCATGACCTCCTCTAGGTCGCAACCTTCCTTAATGTCAGGACCTCTTTTCCCTCAGGACCTCCATGTCTTTGAGACCCCTTTCTCTTCCCTTCTTAACTTGTCCCGTGTTCCCCTCGGCTCTGCCCTTTGTGATTTAGACCTCCTTTGAGGTTTAGATCTCCTTGTGGTTTAGACCTCCTTTGAGGTTTACATCCCTTTGAGCTTTAGACCTCCATTGAGGTTTAGATCTCCCTCCTTTGAGGTTTAGATCTCCTTGTGGTTTAGACCTCCTTTGAGGTTTAGATCTTTTTGTGGTTTAGACCTTCTTTGAAGTTTAGATCCCTTTGTAGTTTATACCTCCTTTGTGGTTTAGATCTCTTTGAGTTTAGACCTGCCTGCCGATCTAGACCTCCTCTTTGGGTTTAGACCTCCCTGCTGGTCTAGACCTCCTCTTTGGGTTTAGACCTCCCTGCTGGTCTAGACATTCTCTTTGAGTTTAGACCTCCCTGCTGGTCAAGGCCTCCTCTTTGAATTTAGACTTTCTCTGTTAGATCTCCTTTGAGGTTTAGACCTTCCTGTTGGTCACAACCTCCTCTTGGTCACGACCTTCCCTTTTGGTCAGGACCTCCTTCTCCTTTGACCTTTTAGTCCTTGGACGTCCCCGTGGTCTTTTGCAAATAACACCCTCTCGGCCTTTTTGTAGAGACCACCTTTTGGTCACAACCTCCCCTTCGATGTCCCCGTGGTCATGACCTCCCTGATGGTCACGGCCATCCCTTTGGGTCCCCTCCTCTGCAAGACCTCCTTTGACTCCCACAGGATCCCCTCCTGTTTTCAACCAGTCCCATTTGTCAGTCCCGACAGTACCTTGCTCACCTTTTCCTACCTCTTGTCACCTCATTGGTATTGCAAAAGTCTGTGCCCATTAAATGCTGTCACCTCTACCCTGACTTCCCCTTCTCTTGTCCCCTCCTTTACCAGCTCTAGTCCTTTTTCGTACCTGCTAGCATTGTACCGCTACCTTGAATCTGGTCACTCCCCTTTGGTGGTGTTCTTTTCTCCTTCACCATAAATAGAGCACCACAGGGCACCCACTTTCTCATTGTTCCTCACTCAAACCTCTCCTTCAATCTCTCCCTGTTCTGGTGAGCTCTCCAAGCTCCTCTTGATCGGGCCTCCTTGGGCTTAGACCTCCCTCTCGTTCGGACCTCCCTCTCAGTGGACCTCTTCTCCTTCGATTCCAAGTTAAGTTCTTTCGGTTTTCTTGGAGTTGCTTTATTCATTTGGTTTCTTTTCGAATGTGTAGATCCCGGTTGTTGTTGAGGAGTTCATAGATCCAGCTACCTCGACCGAAGCACTACCCATTAACTGAGGCAAGTTGTGGACCTTTGATCATCTTGAACCCATTTTACAAAAGTATCTTGTTTCGATATAACCTGCATGGCTATTTGTATAAAATGGTTTGGGAGTAGTTACTCACCCACTTGCCAGTAAGACTCCTTGATTTTGAGAAAAAGACATGTTAACATGTTTCCCCTTGGTCACTATATAATGGATAATTTTAGTTGATCTTATTTGATACTACCAACATTGGTTCGTATTTATGCTTAGCCTTTCTTTAGAAGCGCTGGTCTTGAGAATCATTATTCATCATTAATAAATTTGACTAAATGAGCTATGGAATCGTGGCAACGCCACTGCTTCTAAAATTTGTTTTGCCAAGACTTGGTGGTCCTTTGGCTGGGTTGAACCCCAAAATTGCTTTATGCTCGGGCGAGTGCTCGTGCAGTAAAAGGGGTACTATACGCACATTAGGATGAGGTTGTCTCACCTGAGCAATAACTAAGGACTCAACTTTGTGTTCTATTGAATTGGGTCTTACCGTGCAACCACAAGACCATTTTATAGGGGTAGTCTGGGCCAATTAATTAGCAATGAGATTATTTGGTTTTATTGTGGTGGAGCATGCGTTTCTCGCATAGCGCAAGTGGGGGCACGAATCTGGCAGGTGTTTAGCCCATTAGATGCAAAACCTTAGCGGGCAAAACTGAGTCAGATCAAAGCTTTGTAATGGCCTTGTCATGCTCTCTCAAACCTTTAGCAAGGGTTTACCTAGTAATCGTGCACCTTAAAAATATATTCGAATCAAGTACTTGGTTATGGACATTGCTCTAGACTGCTCACCTTTAGAAGTGTGCAAGGGTTTACCTAGGAAGCAGCCCCGCTAGAGAGATCGTGAATTGTGGGTAAAGTTGTACACCTATGCAGAGTGTAAAAATATATTCGAATAGCCAAGTACTTGGTTATGGACATTTCCTGGTGAAATAGCGCAAGGGGTAGACTTTCTTTAAAAAAAAGTGACGCCCACGAGAGGTCGTGGCTGTCTCTCGAAGAGACCTTGGCCCATCCACTACCCTTCGGCTCAGAGGTTGTGATTGGCTCATGGGTGGTCGTGGGCTCCGCCCCGCGAGCTTGCTTGGGCGTCCCGGTCATTGAAGCAACTGGGCTTGAGTCGTGGGAGAGGTCCTGGTGTTGGTGTGGCTTCTAGAAGCCCGACGCCTCCGCCGTGGACCGTGCTTTCTCCGCCTCCGGCCGTCGTGTCATCTCCGGCTTCGAAGTTCGCTAGGTTCTTGCGAACCCAAGGTGCCTAAACCTCCCGGTTGGGAGTGGTCTTGTCTACCTTGAAGTGAGTGGGTGCTCCATGTTGTCGACCTCCGCATTTCAAATAAATTTAGGCGGTGCGCTGCTCGTCACCTATGATTTATGCTATTTATTGTCAATCACTGCTTTCTGCAAACTAAACCTATAGCTCTCAGTTTGCAAGCCTTGCATGAATGTTAATTGCATATTTTTTCTCCACGGCTTGCTGAGTACATTCAAAGTACTCATGGCTTACGTCCTTTGTTTGATCAGCAGAAGAAGAAGCAGCTCTTTGAAGGTCGTGCGTGCTAGGGGATGTCCTCCACTTGGTAGCCTATGGGCTTGTCGCTTGGCTCTGCACGTGTTGGTTTTGGTTTTTATTTCCGCTGCAAGTGTTCTTTTGCTGTAAGCCCGTGCGGCAAACCCCTGTAAGAAGCTTGACCGAAAGGTCCTTTGTTAATATATGTTAAGTTGTCTATTGCTTCTTCTTGGCCTGTTGTATGGATTTGATCACACCAATGTTGAGTCTGTGCGAGCTAGCCAATTTGATCCTAGGACTAGCTCATTGCGCACAGAAGCCAGACCTTCGGGTGGTCTTGGAGGACCTTCGGGTGGACCTTTGAGTCCTCCTGGGTGGTCTTGAAGACCCCTAGTTGGCTCTAGGAGACCTCCTCGGGTGCTCTTGGTGGACCTCCCAGACCTCCGAGTCATCCTGTGGGACCTCCTGGGAGGTCCTGGGAGATCTCTCCAGGTGCTCCTGAGTCAGGTCCTTACAAGGTGGTATCAGAGCTCCATATTAACTTCTGGAAGTAACCTTAGTTAGCATGGTCATTTTAGTCAGTTTCAAAAGTTATTTTCTAAATCAAACCAACCAGAAAACCTGATTAGCAGTTCTTCTCTTGTCTTGCTCTACTCTGTTCTCATCTTGTCTCACTCTTTTCTCCTCTTATTCTATTCCTTTCTTATCTCCTTCTCAGGTTCTTGCATCTTATCCCTTCTAGAACTTTGTTTTCGAACTCAAATTGATCTCCTTATCTCAGCAATCTCTATAGGATCGAGGTTTGTTTTAGCCGACCTTTCCCCTAAGACTAAGTTAGAAGTGCTTCAATAGGGTGGTCCTCCTCGATTGCGTATCGTTAGTCCGTGCAATGAGACTCCAGTAGGAGGTCCTATTGCATCTTTTTGCCTCTTTTGGCCCCTCGGCCACTTGCACTTTTGGGTTTAACGTACTTTTCCCCAAATTAGGTTGTTCCATCTTTCTTCCTTGTTCTTACTCAACTATGGTGCTTTTCCCTCTCACCTTTTGTGATTTATTCTTCTCATCTTTTAAACCTGGGAAGGATTGTTTCAGATGGACCAGACCAGCACCTCGGCAGTCTCAGAGGATCAGTGGACCCCAACGTCAGTATTAATCCCAATGCACCACCTCCACCGGCCTCAACAGCAGACCAAGGTTTGGGTCAGTTTTTGGCAGCTCAGACTCAATTACTGAATGTTGTGGTGCAGAATATGAATCAAATGATGACTCAATAGAATCAAGTTGTTGTAGCCCTAGTCAACCTAATGAACCACCTGAACCAGACTATTGCTGCTCTTATGGCAATGGTGAACCAGAACCATCATATTGCTGCCATGCCACCACCACCTCCAGCAACTTTAGCTTCAGAAGCCAGATCAGAGGAGCCAAATCCTAGAGAAGTTCACCTCGAGGCACTCAGCTTAGAAGCTACCTGCTGTCAACGGGGCATCTGGCACAAAAGAAAGATGATGGATCAAGAGCAAGAGGCTGCAAGAAGCTCCAAGACTCGGGTGATTCAGTCCCAACCCAACAAAGCTCCAGCAACTACCGCACCTAAGATTTCAAGATCATCACCTTGTCCACCGATGCTGATGTTCCATGACAATCTTGGTTGTTGATCTCTGCAGAACAAGACATCTAGGGTAGGAATTCAGTGTTTCAAGTGTCAGGAGTTGGGCCATTTCGCTAGGGAATGCCCGCAAAAGCACCAAGCAGCCACCCGGACAGCATTCCAGAAGCCACTTTGATTGCAACCATAACACCAGCCGTAGGAGGTAGAAATAACAGAAGGTACATGTCACAGCTGCATCAATACAGAAGCATGGATCTGCCAGTAACTCATAAAGCAACCATAAACCAGTTGGCTAGCTTGTTGCTCCCCTACACATCCATTATAGGCCTGTCACGAAGGAACTCATCCCATGTCGAAGGAGTCCAGTGTTTCAACTGCCATCAGTGGGGTCATTTCGCCAGCAACTGCCCCTAGCGCCCCCCGCGGAACCAAGCCCCTCCCTGAGTTTCAAGTCAAGCTGCCAGACCTCCAGCTCCTCCTACAAGAGGTCAACTGAGCCATGTTGCTGTGGAGCAAGCCCAGCTAGCTTAGAACTCCAATCCTGGTAAGGGTGCAGTGTCAGTGGTGGTTTTGCCTCACTCAAAAGAGAAAGTAGTTGGAAAAGTGAGCCAAACATGAGCACCCCAACCTATTCTCTAGTCAGCCTTAATCTCGGGGATGAGCCCTTTAAGGGGAGTAGGTTTGTAACATCCCGTTTGTCCAGAGTTTTTGAAAGTTTTCAAAATTAAAAAGAACCATTCGGTTTTGTTGGTTTGCTCAAGCTTAGCTTGAAATTTGTCTCAATTTGGAGATTTCACTTGAACTAATCGAACTGCAACTAACCCTTTTTGGTCGATCTAGAGTTGTTGGTGTTCTCCGGATTTTAGTCTCTTTTCTCTGTCTGCCTAGTGTGTCCTCCGGCCTAGCTTTCCTCCTTCAGACCTCCCTTGGGTTTGGACCTCCTTATAGGTTCAAACCTCCCTTGTGTTTGGACCTCCTTGTTGGTTTAGACCTCCCGTGTGTTTGGACCTCGTTGTAGGTTCAGACCTCCCATGTGTTTGGATCTCCTTGTAGGTTCAGACCTCCCTGTAGGCTTGTTCCAAGCCCGGATTTGTGTTTCAAATGTCCTTGATTCCAAAAATTCAAATTCGGGTTGAATTCCTCCCTTCTGGACCTCCCTCGTTCATTCAGACCTTCCTTGTGTTCGCTTGGACCTCCCGTTGTTAGATCTTAACCGTCAGGACCTCCCCTTTGGTTCAGACCTCCTCGTCCTCCTTTGGACCTCACCGCCTGTCAACCCTTTTCTCTCTCCTCGTGTGAGCGTGCTCTGTCCAAGCCATCCGATCAAGATCGGACGGCCCTGCTTTGCTGTGTGTTTTCCCCTTGTCCGTAGGATCTCCTCCTGGTTGTTTTGCATGGACCACCTTCTTAGTCTTTGCTGGTCTTTTTGCAAAGGCCACCCTCCTGGTCCAGATCATTCCCTCGTTGTCAGGTCCTCCCCTTAGGGCGACGACCTCCCCTTTTGGTTGCGACCTCGTTTTGATCTTTTTGCAAAGACCACCCCTTGGGCTGAACCCTGTGTCCAAGACCTCCCTACCTGCAGGACCTCCTTGTCCACCAGATCTCCTTGTCCGTAGGACCTCTTTGTCCTTCGGACCTCCCCTTGGTCCTTTTGCAAAGACCACCCCCTAGGTCGTTTTGCGGAGACCACCTCCTTGGTCTTTACAAAGGTCATCCTCCTAGTCACGACCACCCTTTGGTCTAGACCTCCCTTTGACTCGTGACCTTCCCTTTTGGGTTTAGACCTCTATGGGTTAAACCTTCCCTTTTTGGGTTTAGACCACCCTCCTGGTCTAGGATCACCCCTTTCGGTTTAGACTTTCCCTGTGGTCACGACCTCCTCTAGGTCGCGACCTTCCTTTTTGTCAGGACCTCTTTGCCCTCCGGACCTCCTTGTCTTTGAGACCCCTTTGTCCTCCTGGTCTTTTAGCAAAGATTACCCTCTTAGTCTTTGCTGGTCTTTTTGTAAAGACCACCCTCTTGCAAAGACTTCTAATTGCCTAAACCAAACTTAGCGTTCTTTATCAATATTGAAAGCTAAGACCAAGGCCTACAATAACCTAGTTGGGTGAAAGCCCTGAATTTTTCATTATCATATTCATTTTTTAATAGACAACTTGATTGTTCATTCTCGTCAGGATTCTAGACAACAGTGACGAAAACTATCATAACTTTTGAACCGTAAGTCGGAATTGAGTGATCTTGACGGCTACTGAAAGCTAAGAACAAATCCTACATATCTCTTGGAGATGGACATCTCAAATCCTCAAATTCGGTCTCTAAAAACCCAAAAATGGCCGCGGAATCTACTAGACAGAACCAAACTACTAGCAGCAGCAAAACGATCCAACCAAACTAATCAAATTCGCATATAATACAACTCGAACAACGAGGAGAATCCATCGTTACCCTTGAAGAAACACCAGGAATCGCTGATCAAAACTCATGAAGAAGATCTCCTTCCTCTTCCTCTCCCTCTTCCTCTTCTCCTCTACCATGGCTGGCAGCGCAAAGAGCTTCTTCCTCCTTCCTTTTGCCGGCAACAATAGAGAAGCACCAGAGGAGAGGGGGCGTGCTACAGTAACCATGCTACAATAATGGTGGTGCTACAGTACCGTGCTACAGTAACAAGGGTGGTTGTCTAGGGTTTTAGGGGAAAAGGGGGCGGCTTGGGCCATGGGCCTTAGGGGCACCTCCCCCCTTAATGGCCCACTTCATGGCCGACCAAAGACAGCCCTCAGCTTGGGATGGAGGCCCAAGTTCCCAATTTCCAATAGAATTCCTGAATTTAATTTAATTTCCCTCTCCCGAACAAGTTTCTCTCTTATCGATATACGGGGTAATACATTCTACCCCCCTTAAACAGGATTCGACCCCGAATCCTCACACAACTTGCACGAAAGGACAACCACAACTGAGAACTATTAACAGTAACCACGTACCTGAAGTGATCAAACCCGGATAACGCTCGCGCATACGAAACTCCAACTCCTAAGTGGCCTCTCCCGAACTGAGGAGACCACAACACAAAGATGTAAAACGACGTCTATCCTAACACTCAACCCGAACTTTCCAAATATACTCATCAGAAGAGGATCGAAGGTAAGACCTTGCTGGATGGTCAACGTCTTTAATGAGATGGTCAACGTCTTTAATGAAATCTCAAACTTTGAATGGCCCAGCTACTCACTCAGCACCAGAACACACCACATGTTGTGTTCTTCGCATATAGACCCGAGACGGTCAAATCGATACGCCAACTTCCTAATTTCTGCCACTATTGGAAACAAACGAATGTACCTGGGACAAAACTCCCCTTTGGTACAAAAACACACAACGTGCTCAAAATCGAACTCTTCATCTAACAAGGGACACCTACTTTAAACAAGAATGTACAACAGAACTGGTTCTTAAACCACCGATTCACAAAAAGAAGCCAACTGGAAAAAGAGTCCTCATCGCAACCACGCAATACTAACTCTCCACCAAAAGTGTAGAATCCCAAATTTGACAATTCATCACGAAAACAATTCCACTTTCTAAATAGACAGTTTACGCATGAACACCACTAAAGCCAAAGGAGAAACCACTCGAACGCCCAAATCAAAATACTTCTTTTATTTTGTTTGAACTGGAAAGAATCATACATGCCAACACAACGTCAACTCAAAGTGCGGAAGACATCAGTCAACAACACAAAGCTCAAACGAGAATCAAGAAAAACGCTTCAATACTCGAGAAAACATCCTTTTTCTCAGTTTCTCTTTTAGAAATAAAACTTCTCTTGAACCTTGCAATGCGAATTCATTGCATAGCACACGAGTTTAAACCTCTTAAATAAACATCCTCAAATTATGCTCAAACTGAAATTCATCATCCACACCATTGTGGAGAGGCTCTATTGAATCCATCAAATACTCTAAGCAACTCATTCTACTGACGAAATTAATTTGATAAAAAGCACACAAAGCACCACAAAAATAGGTCCACGTAATCACCTTACCTCCAATTTTTAAGAACAACAACTCAAAATCCTCAGTACACACACTCATGTACCATATCAGAAGGGTTCTATCAATGATCATTCCACTGCTCAGGAAATGCCATGATTCCACTTTCTCTACACACAATCATTGTGTGACCAATGGTCTAGCATAAAAATGCAAAGCCCAGATTTTACCTCCAAAACCTCTACAACAATTTCCTCCTATAATAGATAGTGAGATCATCGGATTAAATCTCTAACATTCCCACAATTCTAACATACTCACTCATTGACATCATCAGAAGTCACCCACACAATCTTGCAATACTATCCAATTGTGTTACTCTATAAAATTAATCAAGGTTTCCATACCTTCGATAACCCCCAACCTTTCAACATGAACTGAAGTTCTGGAATTTCATTATACTATAGGTTCTACTCAATCATAACACTATTCAGATTTACTTCGAAGCCAAACATTCCATGTGAGTCAAATTTCCTCCAAGAGGTACAGATCAAAACCAATTCATCTTCTACTACTCCTCCAATGGCTTGGTAGCAAAATCTCACCATTACAATTTCTTATCCACCACCAACTGTTGCCAAACTTACACTTTGCCACAACGAACAAGATAATGGCTTTTAATCCAAACCAGAAAAACTAATTAAGAACCAAATACAATTCTTCAACACGTCATATTTGCTCGAAACAGTTCAACTACACAAGAAACATGAGATCCAAATGATCTCAGCCACCAAACTCGAAACATTTTCAATTACGGGATTTCGCGAAAAGCAAACAGATTATTCTCCTCTTAAAGGAACCAACATAATTTCTTTGATTGCAACCTCACGTTGCCAACTCAGACCAAAGAGCCTTTAAGATTAAATCGCACAAATCTCTTAAGAAGCAACAGGACAATCCAATACCTCAATTTATTTAAAATAATTTCAGCTACAAGATGATTCATGAGCTCCAAAATATCACGAAAACCAAACTTGAAATATTCTCATCTGAACGATATCACCAAAGGCGATCAAATTACTACAAGTATTAACATCAATTTCACAACAACAATTAGAAAACACTTCGAAAGACCCACGTGAAAAGAATGGGTTAATTCTTTCTCAAAAGAAGAGGCAAATGGAAACGATTTTCACCAACTAGAAAAACATTTACCACTCGTAATGAACATAGGACCAAGGGGAAAACCAATTAAGCAATGAACTCATAGAACATAATTGGAGCCCACAGTTGCAAGCATAGACCTCACAAAAGGAGAATATCGAACCTTAACAGATAAGAATAATCAAGCATTCAAGATCAAAGCACTTGTATCACTGAAGAACCATTATAACTTTGCAACATATCGCTTTACTCAACAAACCTTGTTTACCACATAAAGCTTGAACCCCCCCCCCCAAAGATCAAGAACACAAAGCTTGAAATTTGATCATTTGAGAAATATCACGAAAGGCGATCCACTTTCTTTTTCTTTAACAGAATCAACATTATCCTCACATTACTGAACATTTTATTAAGATCAATAAAATACATCCTGGCAACCATCGATTTACCTTACTATCACATCAATAAATCTTCTAAAGGAAACATGACAAATCGTGCCATAGAAATCTCCAACGTCAAATGGGATTGTAATAACAACTTATTATGGAAAATAAACCTAGTGCGAATGCCGCAAAGCTGAAACAAACCTCTTGTTAACAAGCTCATTTACCCCTTACTGACGCTCAATGTCAGTATAGCACACACTAATCGTACTCTAACAATTAATACTAACAACTGATGATTATCTAACCATGGAAGCATTCATAGTCCTACCTTTACTCAGAAATTGGAATGAAATTGCTTTAAACTTCAGCAATGGAATAATTATAGGACAAGGTTTTGTAAGTCAATACAACAACCCTTATCCTTTTCTTCATACCTAAAACAACAATTTAGCAAGGCAAAAACAGGTGAATATAGCATTTGCACAAATTCTTCAGGTATCCAAATAGAAAACAGATTCAAGGTGAATATTTACCAAGGCAAAGATAACTCCTACCATATCGAATAATTCCTTTAATTAAAAATTCTTAGGTAAGTATGACAATACATCACTAAAGGGTTTGACATACTCTTTCTCATATGATACACATAAAATTTCAGCTCTCAAATTAACCCAAAAGAGATAAGCAAGGTCAATGCACCCACTTAAAAAAAACATGCAAAAGAAATCTCCCACTACCCAAAATTCCAAGCGGACCATTGAGTTACAATTTCCAACAAAGGATAAAATAGAACTTCCGTGAAAAGATTAATATTGCAAATTAACTACGTTCATAAGTAGCAGAAATATTGCACTAGTCAAAAGAACAAATAGAGACCAAATAGAGCTTGCCCACTTTATTAAAAACCACCATTCAAAAGAAGCTCATCAACCGCAAGGGACTACCACTAGGAAACCAAATACAAGCTCAAGGAAGACAACAACTTTATCAAAGAGCTCATTCTCAACACATAACTTTGGATTGGGGGTAGGTACTTCACTATTACCCTACCACAAATGGTGGTGTAGCCTGGCGAAACCCAAGATAACAACCATGACCTTAACTTCTCAATGTCCGTTACCAACACGCATGAGCGTTATAACCAATTATGAATACCTAGGATTATCTCATGATAATCATAGAAAAAATCCATAGATATAGGGTATCCCATCTTATCATAGATAGTACAAAAACAATTCGATACAGTACAGCATAATGAAACGCAACACTAGAAATGCGGATGCAATGAATTACCCAAACCCCACCTATTGTGCATAGTGTGTTATTTTAATAACTTAATTACCACGGACATAAAGCCCGCTCTGATACCAACTGTAACATCTTAGCTATTCGAAAGCCAAAATGTTACCTAAAGAATCTAATATACAACCATAATGAGAAAAATTTAAACAATATCTCATCTAATGACATAAAGATATCAACATTTAATAGAACAATGGCAGGAAAATAATCTGAATCCAAATAGTTATATCAAAGGGGATGACCAAGTATCACAAGCAGAAATAACCAATCACAACCTAGAGGAAGTCATCAACCACATTTAACTTTGTTTATTACAATTCATCACTAAACGAATGAAAGACAGAACCAAGTCTAATTAATGAAACTGGGATATGGTGAAATGAATAAATAGTGCATGTCTATTCCCTCCCAATAGAGTCATCATCAACGGTCACCTAAAATAAACAAACAAAACAAGAGTGAGTCTGAGACTCAACAAGTACAGTGAATAATTGGACATACAACAAATAAGAACAAGCCAACAACATTGAAGAATAGGAACATAACATCGAATGTTTATCTGAATGAATGAAATCAATGGATGTAATGAAATGAATGGACTGATGTTGGACCGAAAAGGCGACTAGAGGGGGGGTGAATAGGAGCACGATCTCTTTTTCTCCCAAAATCAATTCAATACGAATCTCACTCCAATAGCTATGAAAGCTATGAAGATCAATCAATCATGCACAGCGGAAGACTTGTATTGAACCAACTCAAAACCCCAAAGTAAAATCAACACAAAACCAAAACCACAATGGCTCGGCGGTCCGACCTCTCACGGGGCGGTCGATCGATCCAGCGGTCGACCGCTACCTCGGGCGATCGGACCGATTTCACGGAGGTCGGACTCTCGTTCGATGAACGATAAATCAGCCCACCAACCAAACGCAAATTGATCAAACTTTTGATTCGTGCGTCCAAACTTCGTGAAACTTGACACACAACTTCCTAAGGATGTCAGGAACCTATTCCAAGCAACAATTGTGATAATTCTTGCTCAGGTTCAGACCTTTTACCGTTTGAGCGAAGTTAGGTCAAAAACCGAGTCAAAACGAAAATATGATCTTAAGACTTGCACGTGGGTGATTGATGATCTTGATGATCCTAGATGTATTCTCACACGTCACAGCAAGCTAAATCACGTCAAGAAACTAAGCAATAACTCATGGATCAAACAAAGACTCAATTCATCAAAAGAGAGAAAAAAAGCACATGAACTCACTTTTGAAGAAACTTTCTTTGGATTGATTTGATATGATATTGGTTCACAGCCACTCCATCAATGGATGACAAAGACTCAATACATGAGCACGAAATCCAATCCAACTCTCTAGAACCCTAACCTCCGCTCCTCCTCTCCCTAAGCAAATTAGGGTTTCAATAACAATGAAAGGGTCGAAGGGGTGCTGCCACCTCCCTCCTCTATTTATAGTGGAGGCTTAGGGTTTCTAATAGAGTCTCCCTAATGGGCTCCCGTTAAGGCCCAAAACAAACGGGTGACACACGCACGCCTTTTAAAGCGCCGTGTTCATATTGTGCGAAGCACTCGCTTGCTCCGCCACGTGTAGGTTGATCCAACGGCTCTCATCATGTCGGCAAGTCTCTCCCATCCGGCTCCCACCGAAACCACCATGGCACTTGCACCACCCCGCGCCGCTTGATTCAACCGATGCCGCGCCGAATCGCCTGCTTCGGTCACCTTTGTCCATCTTGCACCATGCTTGAGTCCAATGACTTCACCCGCATCGTCGATCGTTTTGAACCTCGGCTCTCCAAGCCTAGTCCCGATCATCCTCGCGTTGACCGTCATTGACCACCAAGCAACTTTGCACAACAATAGACAAGCAAATCGAATTCGGAACAAGTTCTTCACAACTTGACCCACGTTAGTCAAAACATGCATCATGCAACACATATGCCATGAAAACCACGAACTTGACCTAACAGCAACCATCGCGCCACACGCGCGGCGACTTAAGTGAAAACCGGTCGACCGCCACCTTGGTCGGTCGATCGCACCGCCGGCCCGATCGCCAACGTAAGGCGGTCCGACCGCCACAAAAGGACTTAGCCGAAATTTCAACGCTGAAATCGCAACCTCTGGAAATTTAAAACGAATAGAACTTTTGACCGGAAGCTCCAAAATTATGGGACCAAGTGCGGTAGAATCTCCTCACTTGCCTACACCTCTATTTTTGGCCCGCTCCAAATTCCAATGCCACTCAACTTGCGGTCCGATCGCTCATCAGATTCGGTCGGATCGCTACCGTCGATCGGACCGCCGACACGGGCGGTCGGACCGCCATCACAGTAACACGAGGCATGGGCGGTCCGACCGCCACGTGGCGGTCGACCGCCGAGACTGACAGAATCGAACTTTGCCGAAAACTCGTGTTTCCGCAAACCTTCAACGTCATTGCCAATTGACACATCATCCTAAGATCATGAGCATATCCCCATGATATCCACAACTGCACTCCTGCTTATACCGGTATAGCTAGTGACACACCCGTCGGTGTTCACTTAAGACCGTATTTAACGAAATACGGGGATCCAAATCCCGTATGAAGAACGTTTCATACGGGTGTCCAAAACTGCCCATATTGAAATGGTGGGTCTCCCATGCCCATACTGGAATTGATGGGACTTTAAACTCCACTCCCGTGGAAACTCCACTCCTGTGGACAGAATATGAAAATGGATGCATGAATGAACTTATGATTAATGGCTAACATCATCTCCAAACACGTGAATTTCACATATGAAAGGAACATAAATATTGAAACTTCTCACGTATCAAATAAAAACACAATACTAACATCAAGCATCCAGTATTCACAAATCATACGAAAGTCAATGTACTTGCCTTTAGTGTTGCGATGCGTTAGGAGGCAAAGACGATGCTGCTAACCTCGGAGCCTCACCTCCTACACCATTAAATTACTCAATAAGAACCACGACATCAAGACACTACTCACAACGCTCCTAACACATACCCCAAAACCCCAACGTTTAATTATTTATTTTACTCAAATTGAACTACATTCTAGCAGGAAGCCTTAACAGACAACAATATTAAAAGTGACATAACTTTTTCTCTGAAATTCGTAAAAATGTAAACGCAGGCTTGTTTGAAAGGTAACGAAATTACCTACCACAACCTAGTTGGTGGAAATCCCGAATTCTGTATGTATCTAACTCCAAAAGACCGATGAATACCTTTTGTTAGAACTACCGATAATTCTGAGCAGCAGCACGATAAATGTCATAACTTCTAATTGGCTAAACCAAACTTACCGTTCTTTATCAATATTGAAAGCTAAGACCAAGGCCTACAATAACCTAGTTGGGTGAAAGCCCTGAATTTTCTATTATCGTATTCATTTTTTAATAGACAACTTAACAGTTCATTCTTGTCAGGATTCTAGATAGCAGTGACAAAAACTATCATAACTTTTGAACTGTAAGTCAGAATTGAGTGATATTGGAACCTACTGAAAGCTAAGAACAAATCCTACATATCTCTAGGAGATGTACATCTCAAATTCAGCATCTAAGAACCCGAAAACGGTCGCGCAATCTACTGGACAGAACCGAACTACTAGCAGCAGCAAAATGATCCAACCAAACTAATCGAATTTGCCTCTAATACAACTCGAACAGCGAGGATAATCCATTGTTACCCTTGAAGAAACACCAGAAATCGCTGATCAAAACTCATGAAGAAGATCTCCTTCCTCTTCCTCTCCCTCTTCCTCTTCTCCTCTACCATGGTCGGCAGCGCAAAGAGCTTCTTCCTCCTTCCTTTGGCCGGCAACAATAGAGAAGCACCAGAGGAGAGGGGGCATGCTACAGTAACCATGCTACAGTAACAAGGGTGGTTGTCTAGGGTTTTAGGGGAAAAGGGGGCGGCTTGGGCCATGGGTCTTAGGGGCACCTCCCCCCCTTAATGGCCCACTTCATGGTCGACCAAAGATAGCCCTTAGCTTGGGGTGGAGGCCCAAGTTCCCAATTTCCAATAGAATCCCTGAATTTAATTTAATTTCCCTCTTCCGAACAAGTTTCTCTCTGATCGATATACAGGGTATTACAAACATGGACAAGCGGCGCGCGAGACGCTGTTGTGCACGATGGCACAGGCATTGGGGCGACGACAGGATGGGAGCAGGCACGAGGTGTGGGCGACACGACGGGCGAGGATGGCGATGACACGGGTGGTGGCGCAATAGGGCCGGCGAGGTGGCGCGCAAATGAGTACGGTTCGCGTGACTGATGGTGGGTGATGACGATGAGGATGTTGCGACAGCGTAGTTGCAGTGGAGAGGATGGTTATGGGGGCAGGTGGAAGGCGACAGGGTGGTTGGTGTCGTGGGCTTGCGACGGGAGTAGGCTGCGCAGTGTGCAGGAAAACAGGGAAGAAGGAAGGAGAGGGAGTGGTGGCGGGTTGGCCTGGGTAGGAGTAGGGGAAAATAAAAGGAAGAGGAAGAGGAAAGAAAAAAGAGAAAGAGAGAGAAGAGAAAAGGAAAAGGGAAAAGGGAAAAGAAAAGAAACAGGAAAGGAAAAAAGAGAGGTTGTGCTGGGTTGGATCGTTTTTGGTCCAGACAGGATTATAGAGTTTCGTTCTTCCTAAAGTTTCCTCGACATCTATCTTCAAAATAAAGTCCAAAAACACGAATATCAACCAAATGCATTAAAAAGGTTTAAAATTTTCACATTTTTACTCTTTTTGAACTGAAAGCAACTTTGGGAGCGTTACATCGATGGCGCTGTGTTGCGTCACGCTGCGTGCCACTAACATGGTCACACTGCCCGCCCGCGCTCTCGCCAAGCACCGTGCCCTGCATCGCACGATGCGTCGGCCTAGCCCAAAGCGACGTCGCTTGTCCAAGGCCACACCAAGCGCCTTGTGTCGTCGTGCCGCATGTCGCCAGCACCGCTGAACCATGCGCCACCAAGGTCTCTGGCCCGAAATCACCTCGATGCTGCGCTGCGCCTGCCGTGTGCCACCGTGAGATGGCTGCCGCGCCACATGCGATCCCGCTGAGCCGTCGAGCCTTCGCGTGCCGCCTGCGCGTCGAGCACACGTCCGCGTCACGGTCGCACCGAGCCTGTGAAGTTACAAAAGGGATCTTGGTAATTCTGAAAATTACGAAGAAAGTCTGTAGATAGGAAATTTTCACGAAAACCCCGTGGAGTTTTGGGAAATTACGGAGGATTTCGGGTTTTCATATATTCATGCAGAATAACCCTTCGGTAATCCAATTTTTGCGATGGATCAATATGTTCCATGGTCATTTTATAATCTAGACCCTAGGCTTATGGTTCTTTGCTTTAATACTATTTATTTTTATGCAATAACCTTAAATTAATCCTGGAAACTGAATTTCAAAGGTACATGAGCTTGCATAAATTGTGAAACCTTACGCCTAGTACACCTTGGAAGCATCATATTTTTATGGTTTATTTTCCTAGTATTATATGTTTTGAGAAATTAATTAATGGGTTTAATAATTCTAAAAATTACTTCTAGACCATAAAAATTATCAAAAAAATCTTTAAAAATACTAGGAAAAATATGGGAAATGTATACAATTATGTACTGAATAGATAAAATTAATCTTTACTATTTTGCACTTATTTCATGCATTTGAAATATTTTAGCAGTTGTAAACATATAGAAAATTGCATGAATTATGTGTGATATGTTAGACATCACTAAATGGAAATTTGCATGCCCTAGATGGTAGCAACTATGTCACCTTGGTCTATCTCTATGTTATACTTTTGTGGAGCCTGCCGCTGGCACGCCTGAACCTGCTGCTGCTGAAAAGGCAAAAGCTTTGCAGTTTATGAGGTACCACCACTACTCTGCCATTAATAATGACTACGTGGTGAGTAAGTGTGATTCGTTGGCTCTATGGTTTTGTCTAAAAGAACAACCGTAAAAGCCAAATTGTGCCCCTAGGACTAGAAGTCCGTAAATGGGTGTAACTCTACCCTACACCGTGTTATCTCTCGACTAAGGCTATGTAATCATAAGTTACTAAATATTGGTTTGATTGATAAGTAGGCGCAATCAAAGGCAACGATAAGCACATCGTATGTTCTATGGAGACTTATTGAAATTTCCTAGCTATCCATTAGCTTTGTAAAGATGTTAATTTCCTACACGAGTCGCATTAGTAGTATAGATTCAGCTCCTATCGAGCTTAGTCCTGGTCACAATGAGTATCTCTTATATTTTGTTTTAGGTTGAAATCTTATTCATTAGATTGTTATTTCTGAGATGTCAAAAATAAAATAATAGTCTAAGTTGTTCTATTAAAGCCTTATCTTCTGCTGAATAGTTGATTAAATCTGCTTAATAGAACATATTATCAGTAGCATACTTTACCTATAGTAAAATAATTAATCTTGCATGGAATAAATTTTGTAAACAGTATGCCTAGAAATTGAAATATGTCATCATGCCTTGCTAACAAAATATTGGACATGTATTCTTGATACCTAATAAGACTCAATTCACTAGCTTGTACTGCACGGATTCCCAGATGGTAAAAGGAAAACTATTTTTCCGAGTGGCACCGGAACAAGTCTACTCATATGTTGATCTCTGATGTATCACTTTGGCTACAAAACACTATATTCCTAAAATAAGTACAGAATAACTTAAGCCTAAGACTTAGAGTTAATATAACACTATCCTCCACCACACTGATTTCTTAATTGAAAAACATTGTAAGAAGAATGTTACAGAGTATATATTGGTATCACGCTAACAAAATTGTACTCATATTGAAGTATGATTGCAAATCTTTCCTAAAACTCCGAGTTGATTTCAAGCCAGAAGCAAAAAAATTAATCTAGTTTATTTTGGGAGATAATAAAAGTAAATTGCATGATTATTATCCTTATCCAGTTGATATGGATAATGGTATTTACGCCAGTCTCGTCGCTCATGCTATTGGCAACCACAATCATTACAGCCCACAATAGAAAATTGATTTGTGCTTTTAGCAATATGTTAACCGTCAATATGCGGGAATGCACATGGCAAACTGACGACCGCTTGACATAGTCACACAAATGTCATATTGGATACACACCAAAGCATGACATACTCATCGAAAATGATACATGCATATTGGTAAATGCGATCTGCAACTACATCACCACCACAAGCCATATCACTTGCTTGAAGCAAATATAACTCCCAAAATAAAATATAATGGCATATTGGATTTTGTTGATCCTAAATTATCTAAATTTGGCCATGTTGATCCTAGCATCACAGGTTAAAATCATGCGTACAATTTATCACCCATAATTAAATATGGTGTTCCTGTTGAACAATAAATATTTTCGTCGAATAATTATACTATTTAGGTGATTCAACTACATTTGAAGTCCAGAATAAAAGCTATTATTTCCGTGCAGATTAACTATGGTCAAATATTTTATATTCGAGCATTATATTTATGTTCCTAAAGAGAATCTTGTAGTTTTATGCTATTAGAGCATCTTACTTATGATCATAAGAAAATATGTTGCGTAATTATAAACTTGAAGTTCAATGATCCAAATTATTTAAAATATGGTATGAGTAATTGCATCAAAAATTAGCCAAATAATAAATAAGCAAGTCTATAGAATAAGTCTGCCAACTATCAGACTCGTATATGCGACATTTGTCGCAGATTAAAAACCAACTAGAAGTTGGAATATCCTACAAAAAATTGGGATCATGCAGTTTTCTTGCCACTGTACTAATAAAAGTCTTGCTCACTAAATATAATTATCAAACCCCTTGTTAAAATTAGTGCGGGTTGGAGGATTCAAACATTTTTCATATTTTATCACCACTATAGCATACACCTTTTGGCCCCCCATCAAGTTGAATCAGAAATTTAATCAATCATATGCCCATGATAGGGGAATTTTGTAGTATGTTATTTAATAAAGATCGAATCTCGGCATTAGGGGCAGAGAAATGCCCAAAAGTTTGAATGCCGACATATTTTTTCCAGAAAGAAAATGAACATTAGTACTAAGATACACGCACTAGTCAACCTAAACTTAAGGTTTAGTTTATACTCCTATACGCCAAAAGTGGGGAGCCTGCCAGATACTTTCCAATTATGGAGGAGTTACCACGGTGTTTACTTGCAGTAAATACGTCACTAAGTGGAATACCCCGAGTTGAATAGTATATCCACCTATGCGAAATTGACTTATTGGTTCTTGGTTTAAAATCTATGGGGACACCAACGGATGTAAGATCTAAGGAGACTAGTCAAAACAATTATAGTCACTTCTTTAACAACCTTGAAGAGAACTCACCTTGAAGGTGAAATAACTCATGAAGAGGTTCATCATGAATATGAAAGCTCCAACAACTTGATGTGCACATATTACCATGCTGGAAATGCGAAACAACCAAGAATTTTTTTTTGTTTGGGAAATGACAAAAATATGGTTGACACTGAGATACCCACAATTTGGAGCATATCGAAGAAAAGTTGTCGACAACCACTTTGCCTCTACAATTGCTAAAGTTTCTCTAATAGGAACACGAATCTGGAACCAAAATCCATGGCCGAGCATTTGAAGCATTCATATGGGGTCACATAATGAAAGCATATGAGGTTGAACTATTATTGCTAAGTAAAAGTCTTGGAACCAGTTAGTTGAGACTTCATGGGTCATTATGAATATAATAAAGTGGTGAAAGCTATGGTTCAAAGGTCCCTGTATGTCACATCCCCAAATTAATAAAGAGGTTTATTATGCATTTCATTACCATGCATCATGTTTTGAAACTTTTTATTTTTAATATTGCACTTGGAAAATCTCAAAATGCTTATGAAACATCCACTTTAAATTGAACTCCAATCATAAAACTAAAATAATTGCTACTGAAGTATCTCTGGAAATAATTTATTCAAATACTATATTAATTATCACGAATTAATATAATTTTTCCCAAAATTTTTGGACTGTTTTGAACCCTAAGGAAATTCAAACACTAATAAAAGATCTAGTTTAAGTTTGAATTTATATATCACAGATTATATCTTGAACAGTAGAGTTCAATAATTTTTATGGGCACTAGGTTATCCCAGGAACCTCCACAAATTATTTCATTATTTTAGGAAATTTATTTCTATTTTTAAACCCCTGGTCAAAGTAGGGATCACATTTTAATTCTCGCCAAGCCCTTGACCCAAACCAATCGCATCGCTCATTGGGCTCGAGCCCGACCTGGCGAGCTGACTCGGGCGAGTCGACTAACTGCACCGTGACATGCAACCCTTGGATCTCAGATCAACGGCTCAGATCGCCTACCCCTTCGACCGGTCCGATTGCACACCGATCTCGTCCCGCCCACTCGCAATCCAACGGCCGATCTAAACCACTTACTCGCACCACGCCGTGAGACCGACGCCGGGCCCGCTTGTCGACCTTTCTTCTTCCTTGGGCGAGGCGCGCGCAGAGCCGAGCTCCACGCGCCGCGAATCTCTTCACGCACCGGTGACGCCACAATCCACCGCCTCCATCCACCACTCCTAGAGCTTCTTCGCTTCACACCGCCTCTACTCAGTCTTCTTCCGGGCATAACACCCCTGCACCCTCCTTCTCCTCACTTCTCCTCTGCAACCGAGGAGAGGAGGCTCGTTCTGCTCCTCACGCAGTAAACTCCCACCGAGGGATGCCATTCTTTCTTTGTTCCATGCCTTCTCCATTTTTGCTAAGCCCACTCCTACCTTGCATTGTAGGTCTCGGTTCATCCTCGTGCTCTAGCTCACGTCCGAGCACGCACTGAGACACTCTCGTGCCATCTTCGTGTCCCGAGGTATTATCATCAACTGCGCGTCACCCTCATGCTTTAGTCCACCGAGGAAACCCCTAATCTAATTTTGGTAATGCAGGCGCAGATCTGGTTGAATCGAGGTTTGCACCATTTCTGACCGTGAAGCAACTTTTCGCCTCCCACCTTGATCCGGTAAGCCATTGTCCAATTCCTTGCTCCTATGGCTTGCTATTAAGCTCCTTGAGCTAATCTAAGCATTTACTTTGCTTCATTTTGCTCAGATCTTCCTCTCCGCGTGCGGCCGTGTTGGCACCACCTCCTTCTCCGTCGCCGTTGGTGCTCCAACTGACTTCTAGCTTCCCCGAGCGTCCACCTAGCTCAGGTAGCCTCCAAGTAGTCTTTTGCTATTTTCGAGTTTGCCGTATTGGCGCGCTGCCAACTCCGCTAGCCACGTCATGAGCCACCTCGCGCGAGACCACTCTCATTAGGAGCGCCACACTATTGTGATTCTGTTTATGCCCTTGGCTGGCACCGCCATGGCCGGATTCGCCGTCGAACCGCCGGGCAACCCCGCGGGAGTATTTGTCGTATTCGACCAAGACGTAGGCCGGAGGTTACGCAAATGACCCCATTAATTAGCTAATGATTGGGTACCATTTAATTACCGTCTTAGTCGCAGATGATTGAGTCGCCATGTGGGGCCCTTGTACGTAAATCGTAGGTTTAAATGAAATGCGGCACCATCGCAAGTGACCACCGCCAGAGCACCGCGCACCGCGCGCATGCACGGTGGACCGAGTCCTGTGGACCGTGTCGCCGACGGGACCCACCGTCGAACGCAATTAAATCTGAGTTAAATGAAAATGCACTATTCTCTCCGGCCACGTCGCTGACCGCGCTAGAGGTACTGTAGAAAAAGTAGTAAGTACTTTATGAAATTCGAAATCTGTTATTTTGAATAAAAATTTGTATAACTTCTAAAATGCATAACTAATTCGTTTAACTCCAAAATGAGTGAAATCATTTCTCGTAATTTTCTTATTTAATGAACTTTATATTAAAATATGTTGCAAATATGTCTCAGAGTAGAGAGCATTATTTTGGAAAATGAGCTATTAACACTATTATTGTTACAAAAGAAAACACTCGATAACTTTGAAAATTCATAACTAAATCATGAAAACTCCTTTTGAGCAAACCCAACTGTTTTGAACTTATAATAATATTGCCTATTTACCCATGTAATCCATGTACTCACTATTGTTCTACAAAATTTCACTTCATAATTAAATTACATAAATAAAGGCTTATTGAAATCTGAAATTCAAACCACCATAACTTTCACATACTAAATCAAAATGAAATAATTCTTTCACCAAAAACCACCTTAAATCATGACTCAGCTACTGTAGAAAAATCATGCATTTTTGAGCATTTTGAGTTTTGAGGTATTTCTCGATGTTTATTCGGTATTGCATTTATATAGATTCCGAGCCTATTGATATCGACTCCTACGCGACCGAGAGTGAGCAATTACTTTTCCAGCAAGGCAAGCATCCTTTGAACTTTCTTTTGCATCATATTTGATCCCAAATTTGTTAGGATAGATGCAATGATAATTGCTTGCATGCTATTTTGATAATGTCGCTATTTTTGTGATGAATAGTTAGACACATCCTATTATCTTGTCATTGTGGCTATCCATGAATTACCCCAGATCGAATTAATTATGATAGGATGTTTGAAATCTCGTTGTTCGAGTTGCTTAGCCATGCAAGTCTAGAACCGTAGCTCGATTGTCGGAATAGCCCGCCAATTATGGGTTAAACACAACTCTCATTATATGCTTTGTTTCAGATCTTCGTATCTGTTTTATAAGTGAAATTTTGTCATTTTCAAATGAGCTTTTGGTCTGGACAAGTGTTGGTTAGTGATGGTGCCTTCGTGTACGAGATTTGGGTATGTGGTTTGGCTTGTCCGACAATTAAGGACCGAACTTTGGGTTGTTGCGATTCAAGCAAAACTCGTGCTATCACGCGGTATATGGGTGCCGATGGTTAAGTAGGGGGAAGATTTTATTGTGTTGAGTCCCACGGTGGTGAAATTGTAAGGGCATGGGACCGTGAAATCCCGTGTTCCTTTTGGGCCGATAGGATGGGGGCGTTAACGTCTTGTGTTTCCTAGGATATATAGGATGGAGGCGTTAGCGTCTTGTGTTTCCTAGGAGCCATGGGTTGAGGGACTTAGCTCAATGGGATCTTCTTGCTAAAAATGATCGTATCTTGATTTACCCGGCCGGCATACCATAGGAAGTATGCTATATTCGGAGGCATCTGGAGGCTTACGGGCTAATCAAGTCGTGTGGGTAAAGTAGTACACCCCTGCAGGGTATAATCTATTCGAATAGCCGTGTCCACGGTTATGGACGACCGCTTGAAACTTGTGGCTGCTTATTGTTAGACTTGGATTTAAAATTGTGGGTGAACTTGGTAATTATCATGAATGAGATGTTCATGTTTGTGTAGTATCAAAGTGGGAAGCCACTTTGCCATTGGTATGCTTTATTTGTTACTCAGTTCATTACTTATTCATATGCTTTACTTCTACTTCAAACCTGATTTTGAAATGGCACGTGAAAAACTAGTATATGTAGGTTGTTCGGTATTGCGTCGTCTTCGCAAAACTAAGCCAATATGAGCCCTTCCTTTGAATGACCTTATGCATAATTATTTTTATTTGTGTAAGACTTGCGAGTACTCTTTGTACTCGGCCCGGATGTTTGCCGGCTTTACAGTGAGGACTAGATCGAAATCGACGAGCTTGTTGGTGTCGATTTAGGCGACAACCGATGAGTAGTTTGCTATCATCTAACTCCCGCTTGGTTGCCGATGGGTTATGGGGCATACCATTGCTGGTCTTTGGTTTATTTATGTGTTTCGCTGCTACTTAATACTCTCTTTTAAATTTGGCGGTCGACCACTTGTATTAATTGTAAACTTGGAACTATGTTGTATGCCTTTTGAAATATTTATGTATGGATGTTGTATGGATGTGATCAACGTTGGATGAGAGTATGCTTATATTGGTCGCTGATCTTGGGAGCCAATATAAGTCATATTCGCTGTTCATGGCTTCCTATTTAACTCACTAAGTGTAGCACTTGACTTGTTGGGGAACCGACAATCATGTAGTGCTCGCAGAGGAGCGGCGCGCATGATCGTCGGGGCTCTAGTTTGAGTTAAGTCCCTCATTTAAATGGAGTTAAGTTGGAATCCATTCTCTGGAGATCTAGAGTTATGTCCCTAAGACCTTGATTAGTCTCGGTCTTATGGAGATAACTCCGGGGTCCCCACACTGTAGAGATCGTTATTCTCCTATTATGAACGAAATAATATTCCATTGCATAATAATTCTGGCAAATGACATCGATGAATAAATAAAATATACAGTCAATGGGTTCTGAAAACCCTTGTCGAGAACCCCGAAGGACTCAAAATTCCTAGTAAGAAAGGAATCAAAATCGCAATATATATAAAACTCATACCCTATAGTCTTTTACATGTAGTAAGAGCATCTCCTGGAGGAAAGAACATCTCCCTGAAGAAAAATTATCTAACCTGCTGGTCTCTTAATCACACCAATGATCATATAATACCTAGAAGTGGACAAGGACCCATCAAGACATGAAATAATGTAATGAAGAACCTAAAGACCAGAATGTGCCACATAAGCACTTATAAAGTGCATCTTCCACCATAAGTTAATGGAATTGTTGTTTCATCTAGTACCATGAAGGTAGGACATACTGAAAGGTTTTGGTCAGATATATCCAAAAGGCATGCGACTTTGCAACTAGTATTACCCACATATCCTATGCAAGGATAATATTCGGGACCCAAAAATGCAATTATGGACCCTCTGTGTATACTGCACTAGTCTAGGATCACGCTAGTGCACACAGTGGTAACATCGATGGAATATCATTTCCATATACAAAGATGACTAATAAATAGGCAATAATAATAAATATCAGAGTAAAGACCTTAAGGTCAAAGCTTACAATTAATGCCTTAGAAGGCGAATAGCTCAATGAAGCTGCAACGGAACGAAACGGAATAACTTCAGTGAAACCCATCCATATGCCCACAGGCAATCGGCTGGGGTAGCGCGACCTAGTTCTTCACAATCCTTGAAGTAGACCTTGTTGACTGACGATTCCTCCACTTCTGTAGATTTGGGCGCAAGTTTTACAACAAGCGTGAGTACACAACCGTACTCGCAAGTTACACCACAGAATGCAATTTATAGATGATGGTTTATTCCAAACGAATTGGCTTATGTGGTTATTTTGCAGAAATGTAACATTTGCAATTGAATACAAATAATAGATTGAAAGCGTAATTCAAAACAAATAGACAATAATAATTTATCAGTTGTTTTCACAAAGACATATAGCCTAATCAAATTCTTTCACACAGCCATATGCCTTAAATCACACAGTTATCCCTTCCCAAAGGTTTTATGAAAAATCTACCCCTCGTGTGAAATCCCCGAGCATGTCCATGACCGCGGACGTGGCTATTTGAATAGATTAATTTAACACTCTGCAGAGTTTGTACACTTTACCCACACGATACAACTAGTGTAGCTAGCGCTAATCATAACAAAACAGTTCAGAAACTTCGTCTCAAACATTGACATTCCTAGTGTGCTTTACTGCCAGACCAACCCACAAAGAAAGCTAGTCCGACACACACCGTTGGACCTGAAGATGGCGAACCGCTCATAAATGTGTACTACGTGGTAGTCCACACCTCCATCCTGTCACAGAGCCTAACCTATCAACCTGAACATCAATGTCGAGACTCCATAACTACTAAGTTAGGCCAGTCCCATCAGGCATGTGGTCGTACAGTAAGGCTCAGTTCAATGGCGCACAAAGTTAAGTCCTTAATTGACCAAGGCAAGACTTCCATTTTTTAATTATGCCACAAAGATTATCATTCTCATTCACGAAGTCCACCAAATCACTTAGTATCCACCACTTGCCTCAGTCTAAATCTTTTACCACGCAGTTGGTTTAATGCAACATATGCTATCACAAAGTAATAATACATAGCACATAGTTTTACACAAAGTTTCATAGTCACTTAATGAAATTTGTAATTGCAACTCAAAAGATATGTAAGACTTGTAGCATGGCTAAGCAATCTACTCGGATCTAACCAACCCACGTTGGCAATACCATAGCACCAACTAAATATGAACCAATCTAGGGTGACAAAAGATCAAGGTAATACAATAGGCAAGGTGGTTATAATCAAATTGGCATAGCTAATCCCAAAAGCATTTAAATAAATACTTAAAGTAAATACAGTAGTTTGAAACAAAGTATTTTGAAAACTGGGATTCAACATGATCAAAGGTATAACTTGTCTTGCTATAGCAATGATGATCTTATTTTATCTTTGATCTTATACTTGCTTGACCTTCAGCTCCTTCAGACGATTCTGAGACTTCGACATCTAACGAGAAAGAGCGCGCAAACAACAAAATTCAAAAAGACAAATCAAATAAAGTCCAAACTGAAATCGAATGGTACTGGAAGGTAGATATTGAATTTAGATGAATTTATAAACTTGAATGGGTTCAATCGGAGTTCGGATGAAGAAGATATGGCTCTCAGAAGATTTGAATTCACATGAAATGACAATTGGAGCCTACGGAATATTCTCAGAATATTCTATTATGAAAATATTAGAAAATAGCTGAGTGTATGACATGTGGGACCGACTGGTATTTATGAATTTCTAGAATTAAAAATAATTCAAGAAATAAGGTAGAGAGAGTGACATGCGGGACCAATAAGATAAAAGGACTTTTCAAGAATTAAATTAATTCCCAAAAATAAAATTAGGGATTGACATGTGGGCCACTGGTCTATGGACCAGGTCCACGGTGGACCAAGCTCATGAACTAGGATTGACCAAGAGTTGACTGACATGCGAGACCCACATGTAAGTGATAGAAATAATTTAGGGTTTTTAATTAGGAGGATGACATATGGGGACCACATGTAAGAGAGAGGAGATATATATATGGCTTGAATTAATTGAATAGCAAGTGGGGCCGATTCAATAGAGCCAAAGAATCAACAGAGCAGGTAGCCTGCGTTGGATGCCAAGAGAAGAAAACAAAAGACAACAGCTCTCAGGCTGATCTAGCGCATGGAGAAGTAGATGTTGGTGTTGGATGGCAAAACAATTGGCAGAGAGATATTTGACAAAGAGATATTGGGACCCACATGGAAGGGAGTCAACCACAGAAGCATCAGCTAATAGAAACGCTTCAACAGAGAGCCAAGAACATGGAGCATTAGCTAGTTATGTAGCATGGAATTGGCAATGAATAGAGGAAGAATTATCAGGAAAGGATCAACGAAGACACATGCTATTGGATTGTTGGATCACAAGTGAACCACACAACAGAGAAGAAACAACGAACCAGAGAACATCACAGAGAGGAAAGTTACGAACTGGACACAGGCATGAACAGTGCATGGCTGATTCATGCACACAGGGTGGACGGAGGCCAGAGGCGACGCAGCGGTGGCGAAGGGGCAAAACAGAAAGCAAACGATGAGTCGGAGATGATGACACGGTCTAGACATCTAGATTCTGCTCCATGCGACAGCAGCGACGTGAAGAACGGCGACGACGGTGGCCTCACGGGTGCGTACCACTTCGAACGACATTCTGTGAAAAGGGGAGGTGAGCACGCCGTAGAACGCGGCGACACGAACTCAACGGTGGTGGAGTTGAAGGCAGGGGATCGACGGATGCGGAGTAATTGACCGGAAAAGGACGACGTACAAGAGGCGAGAGAACGCCCGATTCTCGGCGCACGGTGGATGAAACTTGAATCTACCAGATACGAAAAATAGGTATCGACGAGGGGCACGAAATGACACGATCGGATTTTGGAACTCGCCGAGGAAGCGAGGAACGCGATGAACATGTTTCGGCTTTATGGCTTGATATGGCCGATGGTGCTCCAGCGATCTTCAGGTAAAAGGGATGGAACCATGATGTAGAACACGACGACACGAAGCCAATGCCGCAAACAATTCGGTCGGGGGACGTCAGATGAAGGCGTAGTTCGCCAAAGAAGACCTTCGGTTGGAGCTCGGTTTTTTGGAGATTGCGACGAAAATAGATCAATTTGGAAGAAACCAATTTGGGGGATTGAAAGAGGAGATCAATACGGATGTTTGGACGTGAACGGTTCGCTTTTATACGCACCGTGGAGGAAGATATGATTTTTGAAAGGTTTGGTTGGAAACGCGTACAGGTACTGGACTCTCTGTTCGGTTGGAAACGATGATGAACAGTGTTTCACGATTTACTGTAGCACATGGCAGGAGAGAGAAAAAGGCAAATTTTCAGAATTAGAATAAAAGGTCAAAAATCAAGGAGGCTAAATAAATAACAAACAAATCCAAAAATACTCAAAAAATACTCAAAAAATCCTTGAAACACAAGGAAGCCAAATAACACAGGTTTTTATTTAATTAATTTTTATATTAGTCAAATTAAATATTTTTAATTAGGAAAATTCCCAATTAAGCTTTATTAACTCAAATGAAATTGGAAAAAAATTCAGGGACCTAAACTACTCAAAAGATTTTTAAAAAGCTAAATTTTGGGATGTTACAATAATCTACTTGTATTGCACAATCAAATAGTTGTATTTGATAGGTTAATCATGTTACTCCCGAGTAGTGTTTATCCTGAAAATCTCTATATGAATAATAGGATATTTGTATGTAAGACTCCATATTGTGATAATCCAGTTGATTTTATCACAATATACTTGCCTATATTTATTTTCAAAAAATGTATGAAATGCATTAGAGCAACAAGACTTCAACAGAAGTTGTCTTCAGGGGAAGCAAATGCTAAACACTGATCATCATACTTGAGATTTTGAAAATCTTAATCAAGCCTGGAAGGTGTTGTTACAATGATTACTGCTTAAATTCACCTTGAAGGTTTTACCACTTAACTGTTTATAAGCAGTTGGTCGACAATGAAAAGATCATGAAGATCAGGCATAGATCCTGATGATCATTACTAAATCCTGAAGATATGCTGGCTATCTATCAAATCCCTTGCCGATGATCTAGTATCGATCTTACGAATGAATATTTGGGGTTTCCCTATAAGTAGAACCACATAGAGAAAGACATAAGGATTTAGATAGGTTCAGGCTTTCTCCAATGAGAATAACAACCCTACCCCTATGTTGTTTTATTGATTATATTGTTTACAATCGGGAAGATCACTAAAAGTAATCCTTAATGTCTTCTTACTACATTCTCTTATTTTTCTTGCCCCAATGTCCATTGACTTGAGCCTTTATATAGTGCATGAAGGGGTGATAGTTACTCCAGGCCAAGAGACGCCTCAACGCTTGATGAAATGTGCACGTTGATGGAAGTTATTGTTAGAGAGATAACACCCCACGTCGCCTTTCAGTTATCATCAGAGACAGATGTGTAATACATGTAGTTATCCTAGAGAATAATAGTGTATGCTAACTGCTCTATGTCTTAAACACAGAGCATAAAATTCTATAGTCAATTGGGTCCACATGTCTGTAGGCTTTGTTGACTATGGGTAATCGTAATTGACATGGTCGTAAAAAGGCTTACGACTATGAGGTGGTCGTAGAAAGACTTATGACCACGAGGTAATCATAGAAAGGCTTACGATCACTAGGCGGTCGTAGAATATCTTATGACCATACAGGGTGGTTATAGAATGGTTTACGATCAATTATCTTAAGCTTTTCCCTTACAAATGATAAGGGGTATACTTAAGACTATCATAAGACTCTTATCAAATCTTGATGATTTATTCAAAATCTTGAAGATTGGATCACGAAGATTAAACGTTCTACTCTTTTCTTTGGTGAGTTTCTCGAAGTTTTCTCACATGAGGGTTTTTAGTGAGGCTACAAGTGTATGGCAACTTACGAAAGTAATGTACTCTTTTCTCCTTTCCTTTTTTCCCAACAGGTTTTTGGAAGGAGTTTTTGATGAGATATTTGCATATCGTTGTCTATTCCCTAAGTAGGAGTGTTATGAAACCTAATTATCAGCAAAAGATTAAACTAACCCTAGAGGGCTTTCACCCCATTAGGCTATAAATATGAGGACGCCCCATGTACAAAGGATAGATAGATGAATAAAGATATTGGATCTCCACTATATATTGTGTCTCTCTTTGGTGTTTATTGTGTGATTGGATTAGTTCTCCCAACTACGACATCGATTATCTAACATTTACTACCTTTCATTAGCATGTAGGAGTGTTGGAACTTTACTAGGACTAAGCCTTTACGTAACATCCCAAAATTCTATTACCAATTTTTAAATTAATAAATTTATTATTTTATTAATTTTTCTTCGTTGTAAAATACTTTTCTTGATTTTCTGAAATTTAAAAGAGTTTTATTGATTTTCCTCAATTTCCTGAATTTTAAAAGTCAAAAATAAAATTTATTTAGTTTGCTAGGTTTTTATTGGAATTCAAGTTAAAAGGGGGAATTTAATTTATTTCTTGATTTTTTTATTTTAAAAAGGTTTTTTCTATTTTTTAGAAATTAAAAATAATTTATCTAAAAAAAATTAACAGCCAATTTAAGTTGGAAATAATTTTATTAAGTTAAAAATGATTCAAGTAATTTATGTGAATTTTTCTAGAATATTTGAGCTCTATTTGTTATTTTCTAAAACCCTTTTTTGTTTTCTCGTATTTCTATAATTCGAAAAATATTTAAATTTTCCTTTTCCAGTTTAGGGCCGAATCTCCCTCGCTGGCTCATTTCCTTTCTCTCTAGCCCATGGCCCCTTTTCTCTTTCGCTCGGGCCAAAGCACATTTCACCCCGCACCCGGCCACTCTCCCTCTGTCTCACTTCCAGGTGGGGCCCGCGAGTCAGGCCGCCATCTCAAGTCCCAAGTCTCTCCTTTCTTCTTCCCTAGCGCCCCAAGTCTCTCCTTTCTTCTTCCCTAGCGCCCCAAGTCCGCTATTTGTGCCAGCTCAAGCTCCTCAATGCTCGCCGCGATTCACTCCTCCTTTCTCCCGTGAATCGTGCGCATTTAATCCCCCGATTCCAGACTCCCCCCATCGCCCAGCTGTTACGCCGGAATGCGCGAAAGCCGTTGTGACCTCCGCTACGTCATCTTCTCCCTCCTTCCTCCTCCACCCCTATAAACGGAAGCCCTCTGCACCTATAAACGGAAGCCCTCTGCACCCCTTCTCTCCCTCCTCCCATCCCTCAATTTCCCTTTCTCTCTCGCCCTCTCCTCGCCGCAATCCACGTTTTGCCGCCGCCGGCCTAAGCCCTCTTAGCCACCTTCAAGGGGTCTCCGGTGACATGGTCCACACCACCGGCTTAGCACAGCCGTGTTCTACCCCGTGCCCCTCTCCTCTTGACCGAAACTCCGCCGAAATCCCAGCGTCGCCTCCGACCGTCGCAGCTGCCACTTCTTCCTCTCGCCGCCGGCCGCTTGGTCGAGCCGCGCCGCCTAGACCATGTGCCTTGGGTTCATCTCGCTTACCTCTCTTCGTTGATGTCCTTGTTGCCGGCCATCTCGCCTCCGTTCGCCGGCAACGCTCGATCCCCGTGAGCCGCCCCGCCGCGTGGCTGCCACCCAAGCGCCACATCCTCTCTCTCTCTCTCACGTGTGGCCGCACAGTCAGCGCCACGTGGCATTTGTCTCTTTTCTTCAAGAAAAATAATTCTGTAAGAAACCATTTCTTGCGCTGATGTCAGCATTGCGTAGTAAAGTGATTTCCTTAGAAAAATAAATCCTCAAATTCCAATTTCTACCATTTCACGTGATTACAAATTTTTGGACGTTCGTTCTGCTTCATACGAACTACGATTTTGTCGATTCTTGTCCCTAAATTCATCTAAATTTAATATATTTATCTTAGAACCTACATTATTTAATTTGAAGTTTATTTGAATTTTGTTTGAATTTGGCTTATTTTCGTGTATAGATTACGACGACTTCGGAGAACCAGATTTCGTCGCCGTTTAAGAACAACAACTAATTGAGCAAGGCAAGTTACATCATTTTATTATGTTTGATCCTAATATTTTAAACTATTTAAATTCTATTTTAAATTATTATTACATGCGTATTTATATTCAAGTATTTTAAATTCAAGTTTTAAGCTTTATAGATATTGCCAATTCCACTTTTATAGAGATTTATTGTCAAGATTTGCAGTATGAAGAACCATTCCGAGTGTGATATATTTTTCAGTTAGAAATTGGAAGGATTGGATTGTAGAAATACATTATTGTTGGAGATTAGATTATAGAATTATATTATTATTGGACAATGGATTGTTGGAGATTGGATTATAGTATTATATTATTGTTGGATGATAGAAATAAATCTTGGTTGGCTTATAGAAATGCATCTTGGCGGATTTAAATAGATTTTACTAATTGTTGGAGAATTAATATTGAGAAATTGATCCAGTAAAAGTGGTGATTGAAATAACAAAAGATGGGTTTTCATAACAATTCATGATGTTGATTTTGGTGGATTAGTTGAATCAACAAGTATGTGTAAACTTTGTGGAATTAATAGGATAATTTGGATATATTGGATGTATGGGTTATGATTGAATAATGGGATTTAGAAGAAATCTTAGAGGAAAAGAATGTAGTATTAGTGATTGTTGAAAGTTTAGTTTTGACAAAATGATCAGGTTTAGGTGATGAATAAAGAATGAAGTTGGATTATTATAGTAAGTTATGAATAGAATTCAGATGCATTGGTTGAATTATAGAGAATTGATGAAATTGGTAGAGATAATTAAATAGTAGTGTTTGATTGATCTGTAGTTGGCTGTGGATTAATGTAAACAATAATATGGTGGATCAATAGACATAATAGATTGATTCGGAGAGTATTATTCTAATATTGACGGTTGACTTACTGATGTTGTAGTTGACAATTCATGGACATCAAGCACTCACACCTTGTCGCTCTAGATAAAACTCTGGTTAATACAATAGTATTGAAAAGATACTTTTTTTGAAAAACTTTATGCTTAGACAAAGAATAGACCAAAAATATGGAAATTTGAGAAATTAGTCAAATGTTCAATTATGATTTAAAATAGAGCTATGGTATTGCTTTTACCAAAGAAATTTTGGAAAATGATTTAACTTGGAAAATAAATGAAAAAATGGTTTGGACTTGGGCAAAAGGAATGTTTGGATGGTGCGAGTTATTGCATGGGCTCAATTCGGGAATAGTTGAGGCCTAGGGGTTTTATTAGAAGTCGCACAAGTCAGTTAAGGACCGGTCTTCGAGCCGCATCTTACTAAGCCCCTCCGTACTACCACAAGTCCGGAGTAGGACATATTAGGCTAAATAATTTGCAATATTTCACCGTGGTTGTGCCATCCAGTTGTGTGAGTGTTAGAATGACCTACTTTTATATGTTCTCACATGGCGCAAGAGGGGGCTTTCGGCGGACTGTTCAATCCAAAGGAAGTGAAACCTTAGCGGGCACAACTATGTTGGAATGATGTATTGTAAAAGCCTTGTGATAATCACAAATTTAAAGAAAACATTGCTTTTATGCAAATTTAACCATATAGTCCTTCCTTTGATATATCCCTGCATGTATTATAATTTAGTTATTGGGTGTAACTTGCGAGTATATTTTTGTACTCACTCTTGCATAATAAAATATTGTTCAGAGGAGAAAGACTTTGCAATTGTTGAAGATCTCAATGACCAGGCCGCTACCCCAACTGGGCTCTACTACATTTTCTTCGTCTTCCACTGTGTTCTTTATTGTTGGCTCGTAAGCTTTTCTTGTATTAAACTCTAATATTTATTAATAAAGTTTTAAGAATTATGGATGTTACCATATTTGTTTACTGTGTAAACTAACTACTGATCATGGGACTAGTTCAAAATACACTGAGGATTTAGGGGTGTTACTCCCAGGTCCTTACACTTTACTAATTCAATTTATGTGATTAAGTAACAGTTAGGATGAAACTAAAATGTCTAGGAGTTAATTTGTGGCACATGAACTCATCTTTTGTAGCATCTAGATTCTATTTTGTTTCCAAATTTTTAAGCTAATATTGAGTCTAATTTGTACCGTACAAATGTATGATATTTCATCTCCCTGCATGTTTAGAGTTTGATCAAGCACTTTTCCTCGTATCTGTCTTCTGTCACACCTTCCGCAGCTCGGTGAAGTGTGCATGGGCATCAAACTCCACCAAGCTCAAGTTATCATCAATCATGATCATTATTTATTTTCTATTATTTTTATATATAAATTCTCCTAAGAAAACTTCTATTTTATAAGGGAAAATTAAAGATTTCTCACTCCTAAGCACCTTGATTTAGGATCTGACACCTTGAAGTTTCTTCTTGAATAGGAAGGGGTAAATGTGTCTTTTCACAGTTGATTTTGATGCAAAATAAATAATAAAAATACTAGAATACGTCTGGGGTGTCAAATCACTGGTATTTGATGCTTAGGAGTGATTAATTATCAAGAAGAAACTTAAATGATGCAAATCCTAAATCAAAAAACTTAGGAGTGACAAATTCTTAATTTATCTTTTTATAAATAGCTTAAAATAAACGATAACAAATTTATATTTCTCCTCGAGCTATCAGCCCCTGTAGTCCGATAGTGGCTCGGCCCTGCATGGGAGGTACGTCGCCAACGGCATCGATGTGACTTTGCGCCTTAGCGGCGGCCGTCCATGCGATCGAGGAGATCGCAAGCATACGAGCCTCAATGGTTGACGTCTTTCATTCATGGCTACGAATGATTTAAGACGGCCGGTAGTGGCGTTTGATTGCTAGTTTGACGAGCCGGAGCTAGCGAAACACAACGCACAGTAACGTGGAGAATAGGCTTTTTGGAAGGTTTACTCCTGCTAAAACTTGGAGTGTTGCCTTTTCGGATAACAGGGGAAAAAACCATCCGGCTCTTTAATCCTCCACCGTCCTTCTAATATATTTTTTTGTCTTGCGGTGAGGTTACTTGTGAAAACTTTTTTCTTTTTTGGAGACAGCTATATCTTATCTTTTCTGAGGTCAAGATCGAATTGATAATTCAGTGACTTGCATCAAAATCTTATTAGCAGTAGTTTATCGTGTGTTTTAGCTTCAAGGTGCCCTCCACACTATGAATCACGGTAATTAAGACTTCAAAATAGTTTCATTACACTGACGAACTAGCCAACTATAAGTAACAATCTTGTGTTGTGCTAGTGGGTTGCTGACGGTGGCAACTGGCAACCGAGGCGGTTCCATTTCTTTGCCACCGAGGTAAAGGAGCGTGCTGGCTGCTCATTCGGGCCAACCAAGCGGCAGTGAGGTGTCGAGAAACCTGGATTAGGGAACCATAGATATAATACCAAAACTATCTTAAGTGGGCTTTAGTTTTTAAATAGGATTTTTCTATATTCAGAAAGAGATCGATCAATTAATAAAGAGATTCCTCCATATTGTGTCTCTATCTATTGTCTCTTGTTGATTGTCTCTTATTGATGACTGGTTGATTTCTTCCGACGACTATGTTCTTCAACAGGAGGGAGCGTGGCAAATCATTAAACTTCAAGTTTATAAGTACGTAACATATTTTTTTATGATCATAAGCAGTGTGTTCTAAGAGCATAAAACTATAGGACTCTCTTCATGAACATAAATATAATACTGGAACATAAATATTTGACCATAATTAATCTGCACAGAAATAACAGATTTTGTTCTGGACCTCAAATCTATTTGAATCACCCAAATAGTATAATTATTCGACGGGAATATTTATTGTTCAACAGGAACACCAAATTTAATTAAGGGCGATAAATTGTATGTCTTATTTTAATTCGTAATGCTAGAATCATCATGGCCAAATTTTGATCATTCAGGATCAACACAGTGCAATAGGTCATCTTTCTTTCGGGAGCTATATTTGCTTGAAGCAAGTGATATGGCTTCTGGTGATGATGCAGTTGTAGACTGCACTTACCAATTTATGCATGTTTCATTTTTGATGAGTATGAAACGCTTTGGTGCATACCAAACATGGCATATGTGTGACTGCATCAAGTAGCCATCGATTTGTTGTGTGTGTTCCCACATGCTGGCGATTAACATATTCCTGAAGACCCTTCGTGGGCAGCAATTACTGTGGTTGTCAACAGCATAGGTATCAGCAATGGCGTAATTCATTTTCTATATCGACTGGATAAGGGTAGTAATCATGCAATTTACTCTTATTATCTCTCAAAATAAACTAGATCAATTTTTTGCTCCAAGCTAATTTGCTTCTGGCTTTGACCAAGGATATGCCACTATGTCTACTACAACTCTTATTTTGAATATTTTTTCTATGCCTCTTAGATTTCAATATCCCATACAAGCCCAATATCCTCCCCCTTTTCACGTCAACTATAAAATCCCGAGTGATGGCGTGTGCATCAGGCATTTGCTCGAAATCAACTCGAAGTTTTAGCAAAGATTTGCAATCATACTTCAACAGGTGTACATTTTTGTTGGCGTGAAACCAATATATACTCTGTAACATTCTGCTTACAAAGTTTTTCACTTAAGAAATCGGTGTGGTGGAGGATAGTGTTATATAGATTCCAAGTATCAGAGCTTAAGTCATTCTGTACATATTTAAGGAATATGGTGTTTCCTAGCCAAAATGATCCATCAGAGATCAACATGTGACTAGGCTTGTTCCGGTGCCACCACGAAAAATAGTTTTCCTTTTGCTATCTGGGCATCCGTGCATTATAAGATAGTGAATTAGGGCTTATTAGATATCAACAGCACATGTACAACATTTTGTTAGCAATGCATGGCAACGTATTTTCAATTTTCAGGCATATGGTTTACAAATTTATTCCATGCAAGATCAGTTTACTATAGGTAAGGTATGCTACTGGTAATACGTTCTATTAAGCAAATTTAATCAACTATTCAGCAGGAGACAATACTTTAATAAAACAACTCAGACCATTAATTTATATATGGTATCTGGAAAAAAAACGATCTAATGCATAAGGTTTCATTCCAAAGTAAAAGATAAGAGATGCTCAGCAGGAGCAAGGCCAAGCTCGATAGGAGCAGAATCTATACTACTAATGCAACTTGTGCAAGAAAACGACATCCTTACAAAGTTAAGGGATAACTAGCAAATTGCTACAGGTCTCCATAGAGCATAATACTGGCTTATCATTGCGGTCATTCAACACAAACGAATATCCCAATTAGTGATGTCAAAATGTCCCACATGATTCACATAAATTTCTATGATTACAGCTGGTAAAGCATTTTAAATTCTTGAAACGAGTGCAAAATAGTAAGGGAGAATTGGCTACAGAGCATCGTCCATTGTCTACCTTTGCCAACGGACACCCAAAATACGTTGTTTAGCCAAAATGCACTGCCAAAAGCTGTAATTTTGCCGTATGACACTGATGCCATTATTATATTATTATTCGTTGTTCCGGAGAGAGAAACACTACCAAATGACCTTTATACCCTTCCCTCTTCCCTCTATGACGAGTGGGGCCCGCGGTCAGTGAAAGAAAACAGGGGGCGTAGGGAGGCGGCCATTTTCAACTGCCGAGGCCGCTTGTCGTCGCTCCAACTGCACCGGCGACCTCCGGCCCTCCCCGACCGCATCACGGCGAGACCTACACCACAAGGAGGCCTTCTCCTCGGTTAATTTGGAGCTACCGCCACCGAGGAGCTGCGTGCGCTTCTTCTTCCTCGGTTCCGGCCGAACCCGCTTCCACTGCCGCCGCGTCGCCCATGGTCGAGAAGGCCAGCCCAAGTCACCTCTACGCTCTTTCCATCTCCCCCAAGCAACCACACGCACAGAGACATGCAACCACATGCACAGAGACATACAAACACAGAGAGAGTACAGTAAATGTGGCAAGGCCGAGGCGGCTGGGCATGCCTTGTCGCCGAGGGAATGGGCGGTGGTGATGGATGGTGAGGTTAGGAAAATGGAACCGGGTGGCATGGTGGTCCTATGGGCGGTGGTGGTACCGCCGAGGTGGATTGTGGTGGCGAGCGACTAAGTCTCGCGGCCGAGCGAGGAGGAGAAACGGGCGACGGCGCCGGAGGGGAAAAGGAAGAAGAATGGAAGGAGCACGAGCACTGGCCGGGTACCTTGAGCGTGTCGAAGGGGTCGGCGAAGTCGGAGAAGCACCGAGGCGATCTGACGACGCGTGCCGACGGCGGCAAGGCCGGGTCAACGTGGAGGCAGCACTGCAGAGAAAGAGAGCACCAATGAGTGGTCGGGGATGGTTGAGGGAGTTCATGGGACACTCATAGGGGAAGGAATCGAGCTGGGGCTCTTCGAATCAACGGCGGCAATGGTGGAGGCGGTTGCAGCTGGACTTGGAGAAGGAGGCAGGTGCGCGGCACTCCGGTGGTTAAGACCCAAAATGTCTTGAAGGGTTTTGATGGTGGTTGTGAGGGGCGCGGCGTGACGCGGTCAGTCCGGGAAGAAGGTGCTTTGGCTAGCCGGAACGGCGGCGGCCGAACAGGTGCGGCATGGCTAGAGCTCCACGGTGGAGAAGGGTGACGAGGATTAAAACCTCTATATATTATCTTCAATATATAAAAGACCATACGTCTTCATGGTCGTAACCTTTGAGGTGCACGACCTCACTGGTCGTAGAGATTCCAGAGGTTACATAATGGGTACTCGCCTGACGTAAGGCCCAAGCAAGCTCCACCGGAGAATCGCCGTAGAAGGTAAGAACCGATTCCAAGGTATATTTTCTACCGTATGATGAATGGAACACGTGCATATTCCATACAACGATCTTATCCAAGACACACCGTGAACAACCTGCAATGCGTTATATGTTTCATAGACATATAACCGCCAAACGTTGATTCAGTATCAACCGTCACTTGACTCCGACTGACGCAACGCCGCATCGAGCGCTTTCTCCGAAGAATCGTCACCTCTTCGAGGGCTATTTAAAGATGGAACTCAGGCGGATCAAGGGACAGAGAGGAAAAAGACAATAGAAGAAGGAAGACAAAAGCACAAGCTATAGATTCGTGTAATAGTTCGAGTTAGCAAGAGGGCAAGCGAGTCCTTAGGATATACCTTGTAAATTCCAGCTCATATTAATAAAAGAGCAGTCCCATTATTCACGAGATTTCACGCCATTTTCTCCTTTCTATTTTCGTAAGATCGACGTTTGATCGCCGATACCGGGCGCCGTCCGTGGGGAACGCGGCGTGGAATCTCGTAAGATTTTTCTCGCTCATCAAATCTTTGTCCATTCCCGTCGTGATCGCCGATGCGTTATGGCGGAAGTTGGGATGAAGAAAATTGGTTCGACTTGGAGGACTACGCCGACCTCGACATGGATGCATGTATGCGCGCCATGGAGGAAAACGGAATCTCTTCATCATCCTCCTCTGCCGGCTCGCCCCAGGCGTAATCGCGAAGACAACCGGATGGATGAAGACACACCGCTACGATCGATGGCGGTCTCGGAGGAAGTGTTTCCACCAGTTGGAACACCCCAAATCTCGACAAGTCGGCCCTTTGGACCGTAAGAAAGGTGATGAAAATGCAACACCGCAACCCGAAGTTCAACATACCTTTGATGCGATCATGGTTGATAGGTACTCACCACCGGCTTCTAGTAATTCCAGGATCCAACCGACACTTAGTGACGGTGTCAATGAAACCTCCATTAGTCGTAAACCAAGTGGGGATGATAAAGCTCAAGATTCGATCGATTCGCCGAATCAGGCTGAGGTCCTTCCAAAAACCTCAGGAGGTGCTGATCACCGACCTCTCCGTCCGTGGAAGCTTCTCGCAAGCTCGAGAGGCTCTCCGCTTGATTACGATGGAAGCTCATCGAGGACCGCCTTTGGAAGCACGAGGTCAATGCGATCGGAGATACGGATCACAATGCCGTGTCACGGTCCTCCACACATTGCCTCGCCACCACGCCCTAATGGAGATGGTACGTGGTCAAGCACCAAATGCCGAGGTGACAGAACCGGTAGATGTTCACCGCTTAATACGCTTGATCCTTCCCAAACCAATGTGAGGACCGGGCAAGATCCACCGAAGGTCGGAGGATGTAAGCCATCAAACACCTTCTTCTCGCAAATCCTCGAGACCTTCTCAGAACTATACAAAACCCGCAATGCCCAGTCGGGGATATTTTAAATACTTCGACCGCCCCAGCAGACTCCGAGTTTTGCCCAACTCGCAGTCAAGTATCGGAGATTATCCAATGCACAATGCAATGCACGAAGCTTATCGGGAACGAAGGCACCCGCAAAGTCGACCATGACTTCATCACAAGATTCTTCCCAAAGCGTAAGCCTACATGGTCGCGTTGGGGATCAATTGACACTGCGACCACCTCGGCGATTCCGACCAACCACCACGAAGGAGAGATTATTTCAAGAATCCTCACCATCACTTCGCCGAGACGAACCATCGCTTGGACTCGTGATCTCGGCATCATCTCGAGGCGAACAAGCGGTCGGCGTTTTACTAACGCCCACGACGGATCGGGACATTGGAGCATCGACAATCTATTCCTAGAAATCGATCTCCAACCGACATAATCCAGCGCACTTTTCAAAGAAGGCGCCACGAAACTATCACAGTGTCGAGCTTTCTCCAGAGGCTCGGTCAGTTGGCCAAATAGGTTCCGGCCGCCAATATGGATAAATTCAATGGGACCCAAAATCCCTTAGAATTTCTCGGATATACACCACCGCTATCGTAGTGCAGTGGTGATGAAAATGTAATGGCGAATTATCTTCCTCTGATATTAGAAGGATCACCGATCTTGGTTGCTTAACCTTCCGATCGGATCCGTATATGCTTGGGAGCAACTCTGCGACCTTTTAATTGCAAATTTTCGAGTGCGTATGATGATCGCCTGGAAAGGAAGACGATCTCCATAGGATACGGCAAAAATCAAACGAGACTCTCCTGATATTAAAAGATTTAGCCAAGTCCGTAACTCAATACAGAGGTCGCAGAATCTTCCGTTATCCAAGCCTTCAAAGCGGGATTAAGAAATCGAAGGTTTACTGAGGATTTAGCTATACATCCTCCACGAACAACCATCGAGCTCTTCGACATGGTGACAAGTGCGCTACGCCGATGAAGCGGTCGAGTGGAGCGGGTGTTGATCAAAGGATAAGATCCCCAACCCGCTTAGATAGGGGGAAAAAGAAACGAAGAAGACTCTCAAGAAAGAAACACGGCAGAGCCAATGACAAAGAGGTTCTCACTGTTCTGAAAAATCTACAAAAGGAAGAAAAGATTATCTTGGTCGTGGCAAGGCCAAAGCTCCACTAATGGTTACAAGAAAAACAAAAATGGTGTCCTCTTCATCGATAAGCGGGACACACGATTTGCGCAATTGTCGCGCTTGGCAAAAGAAGCGGAAGATTATTATGCGGGTAAGGACCACTCCGTCGATTCAACAAATCGGAAACAAGCTCCAAGAAGGACAAAGATGGTGACGAAGAGATGGAGTACCAAGAACCTCGACACCGTTGATGTGATCTTCGGCGGGTCTTCTTCGTACGAGTCAAGACGTCACCTGAAAGCCATGGAGCGACAGGTCAACCTTACCGAACCTTCGATCGTCGTTAAACCTTCAAGGTGGTCGGAGATAATAATCTCCTTCAGCAAAGAAGACTGCCCTATTCCTTCAACTCGACCAGGTAGGTTTCTAATTGCCGTTGAGCCTACTATTAATAACTGCAAGGTTAATCGGGTTTTGATAGATGGGGGTAGTTCTTTGAATATTCTATTTGCAAGTGCTTTAGAAGATATGCATATTCCCAAATCCAAGGTAAAACCGGTGAAATATGCCTTTCACGGCATAGTGCACTGGTCTCATCGCTAAACCAATAGGGCACTTGTCCCTACTAGTTACGTTCGAAAACCAGACAACTTCCGAACGAGAAAAGTTTCATTCGATGTGGTAAACTTGAGACGCATACAATGCAATTCTCGGTCGTCCGCTTTAGCAAAGTTCCCGATAGCCACGCATTACGGTTATCGAGTTTGAAAATGCCGGATCAAAGGTGTAATCACGGTCCGAGGTGATCGAAGATAGCCTACGCATGCGATCGGAAGTGTTTAGAGTCGGTCGATGAACGTCCGACAGAGAACTAACACCGTTAACATGCGGTCAAAAGTTCAAGGCGAAGATGACACCAAAACCTTCCGACCAGTTGAAAGAGGTACAACACGATGGAAGCGCTTCTCCAGAGGGTGCCAAGATACTGGTCGGGACAGGACTCGACCCTAAATAGGAAGAGTCGCTCGTCTCCTTTCTCCGAGCTAATCAGGACGTATTCGTATGGCAGGCGTCCGACATGCCCGGAGTCCCCAGGGAGGTGATCGAGCATAGGCTAGCTCTACAGCCTAACAAAAAACCGGTCAAGCAGAAGCTACGGCGTTTCGCACCTGATCGAAAAGAAGCAATCTAGTCGGAGATCAACAAGCTTCTCAAAGCTGGGTTCATTCGTGAGGTCGACCACTCAGAGTGGCTCGCCAATCCTGTAATGGTTAGAAAAGCCAACGGGAAATGGCGAATGTGTATTGACTTTACAGATCTTAATAAAGCTTGTCCGAAGGATGACTTTCCCCTTCCTCGCATTGATCAACTTGTAGACTCTACTTCTGGGTGTGAGTTGTTAAGTTTTTTGGATGCTTACTCAGGGTACCACGAGATCAATATGAGTAAACAAGATGAAGAGAAAACTTCCTTTATCACCCCATATGGTACTTACTGTTATGTAAAAATGTCATTTGGTCTCAAGAATGCTGGTGCAACATTCCAAAGGTTGATGCAAAAGACCTTTAGCCCTCAGGTGGGTCGGAATCTTGAAGCCTACGTTGATGATCTGGTCGTTAAAAGCGTCAACGCTGGGGATCATATTCTAGACCTGCAAGAGACTTTCAATAACTTAAGACGTCATAACCTTAAGTTAAATCCAGAGAAATGTGTGTTCGGAGTTTCGTCGGGAAAGCTTCTTGGGTTCCTAGTTTCATCTAGAGGCATTGAAGCAAATCCAACGAAATCGCCGCCATCGATCGGATCGCGATCCAACCACAAAGAAGGAAGTCCAAGTTAACCGGTTATATGGCAGCGTTAAGTCGTTTCATATTAGATTAGGCGAAAAGGACTACCTTTCTTTAAGCTTCTCCGAAACATGGGAGTTTGAATGGACTAAAGAAACAAGCAATACTTTGAAGAATTAAAGCGGTACCTTACGAGTCCCCAATCTTAGTTTCTCCAAGATTGGGAGAAACATTACTAATTTACGTGGTCGCAACGCCACAAGCGGTTAGTGGTGTCTTGGTCGTAGAGAACGAGACAATATTCAACGACCAATATATTACGTAAGTGAAGTCTTACATGGACCAAAGAAAGGTATCCGCAGTACAAAAATTGCTCTATGGTCTCCTTATGGCTTCAAGGAAACTAAGGCATTATTTTCAGGCCCACAAAGTGGTCGTACCTACTGGATATCCCCTTGGTCAAGTCCTGGGAAACAGGGAGTCATCAGGACGAATATCAAAATGGGCGGTTGAGCTTGGGGCGTTCGATCTCTATTTTGTCCTGACGACAATCAAGTCCCGTGCAATAGCGAATTCATTGTCGAATGGACAAACCCGAACCCACCCAAGGGCCCGAGTACGAGCACCACGACGAGTGGACAATGTACTTCGATGGTTCCTTGATGTTGCATGGCTCGGGGGCTGGGGTCGTCTTGATTTCCCCTACTGGCGAACAAATAAAGTACGCCATTCAGTTTAACTTTCCTGCTACTAACAATGTGGCAGAATATGAAGGTTTACTGGCCGGACTTCGAGCAGCTCGTTCGCTCGGGATTCGCAGATTGCTAGTGAAAGGCGATTCTCAACTAGTAGCGAATCAAGTAGGGAAAGAGTATCAATGCTCTAGTACCAAGATGTCATCATATCTGGCGGAAGTACGGAAATTCGAAAAGCATTTCTTCGGTTTCCAGATCCAACACATTCCTAGAAAGGAAAACTTTCTGGCAGACCAGTTGGCCCGGATGGCTTCCACATGGACATCCGTCCCGCCCGGAGTTTTTCTCGAGAAACTCGATTCACCCTGTGAGTCGAGCCTTCCGAGGACATAGATGTTAGCAAGGAGGTTGCCCACCTCGATTCTGCGAACATGGATGCTCCACAGGTCGATGATGGTTGGCGCCATCACGATCACGATAGAGATTGGATGACATCGATCTACAATTATCTTTAGCATGACCTAATTCCAGAAGATGATGTAGAGGCTGATCGCATTGCACGAAAAGCCAAATCATACACTCTCATTGAACGTACCTTGTATAAGCGAGGATCTCACGGAGTGTTGATGAGATGCATATCTCACTCGGATGGCATTAAATTGCTAGCGAAATTCATGGAGGAGTCTCAGGAGCACATCATTCCTACTGTAACTTTGGTTGGTAAAGCCTTTAGGCAAGGATACTCTTGCCAATCGCCTTCATGATGCAAAAGAGCTCGTGACGGCGCGTACAATGTCGGTTCATAGTCGACAAGTACATCACCGTCTCAAGCTTTGCAAACAATTCTTCTTTCTTGGCCTTTTGCAACCTGGGACTGGACATTCGGGACCTTTCCCAATAGCACACGGGGCTTTGAGTTCTGTTCGTTATGATTGACACGTTCACTAAATGGATCGGCCGAGCCGTTGTAAAACTACAACCCAAGCGCCAAGAGGTTCCTAACAAAAAGCGTGATTACGGTTTGGTGTACCCAATCGTATAATCATCGATAACGGTGCCCGCCACAGCGGCAATTTCGAGAATTGCGAAGAACTAGGTATCAAGATACATTTCGCCGTTGCTCATCCACGAGCAATGGAGCGATTGAGCGAACCAATGGTATCATAATGCAAGGGATCAAGCGACGAGTATTCGATCGCTTAATTCAGCGGTCGAGCTTGGGTTCAAGAACTTCCTTCAGATTATGGGCGTTCGTACTACGACTAGTCGTGCGGCCGGTGAAACACCATTCTTTATGGTTTACGGGCCGGCCATGCTTCCTCCGAGCTTAAAATTGGTTACGCTCGAACTAATTCCTTTTCCGAAAGTGATCGGTGTGAGCGGCGACTTGACGACATCAATTTCCTTGAAGAACGACGAAACCAAGCTTTGCTATGATCGATCTATCGCCAAGCCATGCGTCGAGACTACGATCGTAAGGTGCAACCTCGCACCTTAATCAGAGGTGATTTGGTTCTTAGAAAATTCGTAACCAAGCGGTCGCAACAAACTTTCACCTAAGTGGGAGGTCCATACACCGTGGTCGGTTACGGCCGCCAGATCGGTGCGATTAGCTATGACCGATGGGCAAGTTTTGTCTAATTCTTGGAATATTGATCAATTGCGTAAGTTCTATGTTTAATTTCATGTATTTCATTTACATTCTTTTTCAATAAAGATGTTTTTCCTTAAAAACGATAAGTATGGTTGTTTATGCTATTATTTGTCGATCCGTCGTATGCCATTCCCGTTCTTTGGTTGGTGGAGAAGACTCTCATTCTCTCCGATATTCCTTTCGAGAGGATCTCCACTACTCATGGTTGCCGACTTGAATGTCACCGACCACACCGGTTTTAGACGTGATCATTGCTTCAATGATACACACGCATGACCAGATATTCTTTTCTTAAAGAATCATACGAGTACGAGGAATACCAACTCGCATTTGTTTACTTGGTTTCGCTTCTTTCTTGAATTTGAAGATTGTTATTTTATTTCAACATTCTGTTCTAATCAAGTTTGGCTCTTGGTCGGGACACGAAAGCCTCTGGTGAAGTCTCTCCTCTCGACGTGGTCCCGCCCTTCGGAAGGAGCTTCGTGACGGTCCTTTTCCTACGATCCTCATTGCCACCGGATTTGATCATGAGCACGTTTTCGACATATTTTAACAAATCTTTAGTTCTTGAGATTCGATACGACCGGATCCAAATATTTTCTAAACAACGGTACTTATCTCTTCTTTTCTTTTTCTTTGCATACATTCTTAATGCATATCTTCTTATCGCAGAAAATCCGGTCTTTATTATGTCTTACGACTACAAGTGGTATTTCATAGTACTTCGATAATGGACAAGATCTAGACTAGTCGAAATCGCCACCGGTTCCGACCACATGATTTCCTAGTATTTCCTAGATCGTTGTTATAGACACTATCAAGACTCTTACCATGGTCATCGTTATTACTCAATTTCTGGTCATCGCTTTCTTTTAGTAACATTCATCTACTAACATAAGCAATCGGGGCTAGGAGATATATGAGTGTTTAACAACATTGACAAAGCGGGATCTTCTTTGACAAAAGGTAAGTTTTCATTTTACATAGTCTAATGTTACATCTGTTTACATATTAGGACCTCCGTCGTCGCTATGAGATGGAGATCCGACTTCCATTTCCCGCAACTTTCTCTCAGAGGTTTTACTTCCTCGAGAAGTTTTGTTGCTTCACTCTTAGAGCATCAAGTCCTCTTCCACGCCTTTAAGGTTAACAGAGGATCGGAAGCCTTTAGTTTTGCTAAAGCAACACTAACTCCGATTATAATAGCATCCTTCATTGTCCGGTATGGTTTTCCTTATAGTTTTGAGCGGACCTTTGAGATCTTCCTAAAGTTGACCAAAGTAGTCCATCTTTTCCGTTGGATCTCCTAAAGAAGGCAAGCTTGATCCCGATCCCATATCGAAGATCATCTTGTTAAGAGCCTTGATCTTCTCATCAAGGCCAAATACAAAAGCTTCCTTTGGCCACGCTCAAAATCGAGGTCTTCTCCGCTGTTCAAGTGTTTGAGCTTTTTACTCACGAGTAGACAAACAAAATTAATGTACTCTTTACAATTGGAGTTATGGAATCTTGGTTAGGTCTACGACCGATTACCTTTGATTTTCTTCTCACAAGAGTGAAAACCTCTTTTGCCCGGTCATCGTATGCTCGATCGATCGGTCTTTACTCTGATTTTCTTCCCTTAGCTTTATTATTAGGGCTTCCTTGGCCTTGATCTCTTCTTTAATTTTCTCTAAATCTATCAAATATGATAGAAAGAGAAGGATAATCTATAAGGAGAATCAAGATAATAAACCTTAGGAGATCAAAAGAGAAATGTACTTACTTCTCGGATCGTGTTTTGCTCCAAAATTTTTATTCATTGGTCAGTCCTCAGATCACGATAGTTTTCACCAAATGCTACAAAACAAAATTCCTTTCTTTCGCAAGCTTTCAAAGAAACTGCAAAAGAAAGAGTTGTAAGGATGGTCGTACAACACTTACCCGAATTGCTATATCACTATATTCGGAAAAGATGGTATCTGGACCAATCTTGGCTTGATGGTCCGATATCTTTCCCTGTGCTTCATCAAGTTCCTTATCCTCGATAAATCGGGAGAAAAAGGAATTTGTTAACTCGAGAAGTATTTCCTAGAGGAGGTGGAACTTGTTGAGGGTCTCTGGGATGACTACCTCGGAGAAGGAGTAAGGATTACTAGAGGATCTGAGCATCTTTGAAACCCGCTCGGGGCTTCTTTGCTACTTCATCCTCGGTAGTTTTTGCCTTAGGAGTATCACGGTCGGGAGCCTCCACGACCACCTCTACCTCAGGAACTTTTCCACGAGGGTGCTCGTCGACACTGGCCGAACACGAGAAGATCTAAAGCGAGAGAGAGAGGTAAGGAAGATCCAAGGTATGTGTAAATCGACTTCTTCATTTTATATATATACCTTGTTGTTTTTCCGATTTACCTTGTAGCGCATCGGTGAAGTTCGTTCTGTGGCCTTCCTCTTCTTATCAATCGATTTCACGGTTCTAAAGCGGTAGGGTTGACTACATCTTGCACATCCACCGATCGGAAATCGGAGGCGATATCCGCGACCATTTGGTCGAGGTCACGATCGCCGGTCGGTAGATGTAGATTCGTCTACCTCCACAACGATGGCCTCGATGAAGCCGGGAGGTTCTCGATGACCTTCTTTGGAAGGCACGACGACCGCCTAAATTCATCATCAAAGATAGTTAGGCGATAAACATAATTTATCCAAAATATTATTTGTGTTGGTTACCTACCTCGGAAGGCTTACATCCCGTAGTCGAAGGAGATCGGATCATCAAATGGCTCACATCTTTCGATGGCCTCGTTGATTCTCAACCCAACCGACTACACATCAAAGAGGATTTATGGTATACCGATCAAAAATAAATGTCGTCAATAAGACAACAGTTGATATTTTTACCTTAAGTCTTTCAATCCTTTCTTGGAAACAAACCGCTAAGATCCGAGGGAAACTAGCCTTATCGCGGGCTCTCGGCGCAAATCATCTTGATCCGGCTTCTAATCTCATCGAAGATAGAGTCAAAGGTAAAATGAAAGAGTTAAGAAATAATCAAGTCAAATAGGTAAACTGGTCGGAATCATTAAAATGGCTTACCATCTTTAGAGTCTCTGGTCGTATCATCACGACCAATGTACGAGCATCTTATGTGCTCGGGCCTTCAAAGGGCTAACCCACAAGTGGAAAAATCCTTCACCACATACCAAGATGTTAGACCTTTGACACTAAGAAGCTTGATTGCTTGACCCATTTCCCTACATTTCCTTCTTTCTCAGAGAGGAGCGCCATCTCAGATTCTCGACCGCTTCTTACCGAGAATAATAAAGGCCGTCTTTCTTCGTGATCTTCATATAGAACCGACTCTTCTTCCACGACGACCACAAAGATTTTGAGTACATAAAAATGTACTCATCGACTTTCCATCATGGAGACGCAAGGTGCACTCACCAAAGCGTCCCAATTGCTTTTCCTGGACTTTGTCATCCCGTAGTAGTACTGAATAGATCCAGATCTGCTGGAATCCCCAAATGCTTCGCAGAGATAGATAAAAATCTTGAGATTGGCGATGGCATTGGGGCAGATTCACCAATTCAACTCCATAATACTCCAAAACTTGAGGAAGGAAGGAGGAATTGGTAGCGAAATCCGCATTCGATATATGCGAGAAAAACATGAATTTCTCCATCTTCTTTGCTGGGAATGTTCCCAAACGGATCTCCAAGAAATCACATTCTTCTTGGGGAGCATCCCGATCTTCTCAGTTCTCCAACTTTTTCTCATTTAGGTGGAAACCGACCAGTTGGTCATTTGGTCCGACATGGTTCGGTTCTTTTGGGTGAGAAAAGCAAAGGAGGTCGGAGGTAGTTTTTACTCGGAAGATGAGAAAAGAAAGGAGGAAGTGAAAAAACCCTAAGTTTACAAAGAGGTTTTATAAGCTTTCGAAATCCTAAACCGTAATAAGGAGTTACCCAAAAAGTCCAACGGACACAAAACTCTTCAAATCCCAAGGCAAAGTTCTCAACTTTAAAGTGAATACAAACGCTTCAAATGCCATTGTATTTAATAAGCGTCATCCGATCTGATTTCATCGGAAGAAAGGTGTTCACACGACCTATTCATTTAAAGTTCGGGGCTAGGCTGCGAGGATTAAAACCTCTATATATTATCTTCAATATATAAAAGACCATACGTCTTCATGGTCGTAACCTTTGAGGTGCACGACCTCCGGTCGAGAGATTCGGAGGTTACATAATGGGTACCTGCCTGGGACGAAGGCCCAAGCCAAGCTTAGGCGGGAGAACTACTCGTAGAAGGTAAGAACGATTCCAAGGTATATTCTCTACCGTATGATGAATGGAACACGTGCATATTCCATACGGCGTATCTTATCCAAGACACACCGATGAACAACCTCCGTGCGGTTATATGTTTCATAGACATATAACCGCCAAGCGGTTGATTCTGTATCAACGATCACTTGACTCAGGCAGCACGCAACGCTTTGCATCGGCGCCTTCTCGGTAATGCGCCACCTCTTCGAGGGCTATTTAAAAGATGGAACTCAGGCGGATCAAGGGGCGAGAGGAAAAAGACAACGTAAGAAGGAAGACAAAAGCACAAGCCATAGATTCGTGTAATAGTTACGAGTTAGCAAGAGGGCAAGCGAGTTCTTAGGATATACCTTGTAAATTCCAGTTCATATTAATAAAAGAGCAGTCCCATTATTCCCTGAGATTTCCCACGTCATTTTCTCCTTTCTATTTTCGTAAGATCGACGTCTTGATCGTCGACAAAGGGATTGGAGGGAGGGGGATTGAGAGCGATGGCGGCGCAGTGGCGGAGATGAGGATGGCGGAGGCCTGCGGCGTCGTCGGGATGGGAAGGAGGGGAGGCAACTGGCGGAGGCTGCATGGTGGGATGGGGATTTGGGGAAAGAGCTAGTTTGGGTGAGAGAAGAGAAGACAAGTGGGAATAGGAACGAAGGAAGAAGATGAGGGTAAAATGGACTTTTCGCCGTCTTTCTCTCTCCACTTCAGCCCGAAAATGATAAAATAATACCTTCGATGTCCTACGGCAAAATTACATATTTTTACAGTATCTTCTGGCGAAACCACATTTTTTGGATGTCCATTGACATTGCGTGACAAATTGCAATGTCTTGTAGCCAATTATCCCAAATAGTAAATATTAATTTTATCTATTTAGTAGATAATTTTATACATTTTTCATAATTTTCCTGGTGTTTTTAGGATTTTCTGATAATTTTTAAGGTCTAGGAGAAATTTTTAGAATTACTAAACCTATTAATTAATTTTCCAAAGACACAATACCATAGAAAAATAAACCATTAAAATATGATGCTTCCAACGTGTACCGGCTCTAAGGTTTCACAATTTATGGAAACTCAGAGACCTTAGAAATTCAGTTTCTAGGATTAATTTAATTCAAGGTTATTGCATTAAAAATATAAAATATAAAATAAATGACCATAAGTCGAGGGTCGGGATTATAAAATAACCATAAACATATTGATCCGACACAAAAATTAGATTTCTGAAAGGGTTATTCTGCAAGAATATAAAAAAATCCAAAATATGTCGTAAACTCCCCAAACTCCGGGGCTTTCCACAAAATTTCCTTATCTGCAAAAAAAAACTCCTCGTAATTTTTAGAACTCTGAGGACCCATGTGCAATTTTCTAGGATTTTTCCTTTTTTCTTTTCCCGATTTTTCTCTCTACTTTTTCAGTGGGTCGGGCTGGCCCATAAGGGCATCAGGCTTGTTTGCAAAGGGGTGGGGGGTTTTAGGATTCTCATGCCCTCGCTCGATGTGATGGCGGTGGCACAAAGGTCTGTAAGCGCGGCGCGGCGGCCATGGCGTCGCGCCCGTGGCGATGGCGCAATGGGCAGCATAGGCGGCATGAGCAGCGCGATGGGCATGCGCAGACACGACGCGGAGGGCGCGTGCTGCCAGCGGGGCAGCGGTGGGAGCAGCTGACACGAGCGTGGTTCGTCTAGCAATGCGTGGGCATGGCTCTACCAATGCGGCAGCGGTGGTGCGTGCCAGTGTCAAGCGGCGCAGCGATCGACCACGAAGCCGATGCATGGCGGCGCAGCCACTAACGACAACAGCCGGCGGCGTGGTGGCGGCTTCGGCGGTGCATACGTGGGCACCACCGGTCGGCGGCGGCGAGGCGAACGACCGGGCCATGCAAAAATTTTTCTTTTTATTTACGATTGATGAGCGATGAACGAACAGAGAACAATGCATATTCGATCTAATTGTGACTATTAACAGAAATTAATCATAGATATCGATTAAATATATCTAAAACCCTAATTTGCAATTAACGAATCTAATCGGGTTTGAGCAAAATTAATCTACCAAATTAATTCATAGCGAAATTAGAGATTGAAAGATGAAATCTCGACGACATACCGATTCGGCCGTGTGGAATGATTCGTGCTGATAACATGTTGAATAACGTAGTCGTCACAGGAAGACAATTAGCCAATCATCAAACTATAGAGACAATAGACAGAGAGACAACACATATAAACACAATATGGGCAACCTCTTTATTCATTTATCAATCTTTTATGTGTATAGGAATGTCATATTTATAGACTAAAACCCACCAAAAACAGTTTCAGCATTATGCCCATCAACCCTTAATCCAGGATTTCTTTAACACGGTCAAATTTTAAAGCTGGGTTGAACCCCGCGCGTCTGTGCCATGGCTCTCTCCGCTGCAACATGGATCAGGGCCCACATCCAGAGCCTAGAGTGGAAGCAGCGCAACACTGCCACGTGGAGCACGTCCGTCGCCGTTGGTTTTGATTTCGCCAAAGCATGTGTGGCATGGTTGTTGTCGTACTCTACTCAGATCGAGCCGGCTCGCACCGACAATCATCGTGCAAACCGGCAAAATTTTCACAAGGGAAACTCCTCACATTTCCAAATGTTTTACTGCTGGGTTAATTTCTTATATAGGATTCGCTGATCAACTCTATGAAAATCTAGAAGTATTTTTATCAAGCTCCTGTATCTCTCAATTGATGCCAACCGCCCGACTCCACCTTCCACTTTCTCTCTCTGCGGCTCAAGCAGCAAGGCTGCTGGCATGGCAACGTGGGACCTGGCTAGGTGGCGGCGGCGGCACAAGGTGGCCAAGGCCGGGCAACCGAGGCGAGGTTGCAGCAAGGCCAGCGGCGCCGAATCCCCGGGCACAGCAGAGAGGGAGGAGAGGGTGGAGTCGGGGACACGGGGCAGAGGGAAAGATCGAGGCAGGAGGCAGAGCGGTAGCAGGCGAGTGCAGTGGGGAGGAGGTCAGCGCGGAACGGGCAGAGGATGTGACGGTGGCGCGACTCAGCGACGTGGCAAGCACGGGAGGTGAGGGCGAAGGACAAGAGGGCGCGTGGGTCGGCGACGACGACGCGGTCGAGGATAAGGAAGAGGAACTCATCGGCGAGGCCCAATAGCAGCGGCGACGCCTGAGTGCACGGCGGGGCGACGGCAGAAGGGAAAAGGGGAGCCTGGAGGAGACCTGGTGAAGGAAGAAGAAGGGAGAGGGGATGTGAATGAAAGAAGAGAGAATGAGAAGGAAGGAAGAAGAATGTGATGTAGAATACATAGTCAAAAAAAAGCACAGGGCGTATAAAAGATAAGACAAAATATCAATTACATAAAACTTAATGGCAAATTATCAAAACAAACTATAAAGTGTGGTAAAATAGTAAATTTCCCGTGTTATTTTGAGGTTCTGTACACTTGCATCTTATGAATTTCAAAGTACGTGGAATCTTTTATACGAACTTCGGAAGTTAGCTGGTCAGGAAAGGTTAGATCAAGAATAGTACACCAATTTGAGCAAGTTGATCGAGATACGGGCTTACGTTGAAAATCACCTTTCAAAGTTTTTCTGGTTTTGCATTTAAATGAGGCAAGTAGGGTAGGCTACCCCTGTAGCGGTACTACGTTAGCAGGAGTACTAGCGGTATATTTATGAGTCACATTTGGAACCATAAATTGCCATGGCAATGGCTACAGGAAATCCCAGCAACCAGCTCGTGATCCTTAGGTGAAACATTACCATGCGGTGGTAGGCAGTACCTTCATGGTACACGCATGTGATTAGTACCATCGACGGAAATTCAGTTCTGTTTTTTTTTTACTTCTTTTTCTTGGACCAGTTATAGTTTTATTACCCTGAACGTACACGGGCTGGTACACAAATAATGAGTTTTCGTTCATTTAACCTCTTTTTTAAACTTTTCACTCACCTCCTATCTCTTCTCTAGCAATATATTATATTTTAGGATAGGCAAAGTATCCTACAGCAAAGAGTCACTAAAGTTTAGTATCTTTCAGCAAAAACATAAAAATTAGTGTCCTAAAGCTCGTTCACCGCCGCGCTCGCTGCGGCCACGCTGCCATCCCGCCGCTCGTCCACGTCGAGCCGAAGCCGAGCGCCGCCTCCCACCAGCGTGTCCGCACCATGCCGCCTTGGCCCAAAGTCGCTAGCACGCCGGCTACCCCGCGCCCGCGTAGCCACGCCACTCCCACGTGAGAGACGTGCCCCACGCCACGGCTCCGCACGCCCCGCGCCACACCGCCCTGTACCCTGTTCGACGCATGCGCGCCCACACGCCGCTGCCTCCGCGCCTGACGCGCCACCTCACGTTGCGCCGTGGCCAAGCTGGGCCTTCGCATCGCGCCACCGCCGCCATCGAATGGCCAGCATGGGAAACCCTAAAGACCCCTTTTCTACTCCCACCAAGTCCCATGTGGCCCGACACATTGGTTTTTTTTTTGAAAAAAGGGGAACCCCGACAATCTTGCAAAAAGACCCTCGGGTTGCTGGAAAATCACGAGGACATTTTCCGATTAAAGTTTTCTTGCAGAAACACCCCTGTATTTTTAGGATTTAAGGCGCTTTGCAGATTTTTGGCATTATTACGAAAAGATCTTCGGGTTTCCAGTTTTTGCGTTGGTACAATGAGTTCTAAGGCTCTTTTGCAACTTAGACCATATGGTTTTGGTTAATCACCTTAATTATTAAGTAAATTGTGAAAATTTCAATAATTTATAGAAACTGAATTTCTAAGGTATATAAATTTCCATATAATTTGTGAAACCTTAGACCTAGTACACCTTGAAAGTATCATATTTTTATGGTTTATTTTTCTGGTATTGTGTGTTTTGGAAAATTAATTAACGGATTTAGTAATTCTAAAAACTGCTTTCAGACCTTAAAAAATTATCAAAAAATCCCAAAAATCCCAGGAAAATTATGCAAAATGTATAAAATTATCCAATGAATAGATAAAATTAATCTTTACTATTGTGCGCTCATTTCATGCATTTAAAATGTTTTACTAGCTGTAAAAATAAAAAAAATGCATGAATTATATAGGACATGGTTGACATCACTAAGTGGATATTCGTTTGCCCTGGATGACAACAATGATAAGCCCATATTATGCTCTATGGAGACCTATACCAATCTCCTAGTTATCCCTTAACTTTGCAAAGATGTCGTTTTCTTGCGAGTTGCATTAGTAGTATAGATTCAGCTCCTGTCGAGCTTGGTCCTGCTCCTGTTGAGCATCTCTTATCTTTTGCTTTAGGCTAGAACCTTATGCATTAGATCATTATTTCCCAGATGCCATAAATAAAATAATGGTCTAAGTTGATCTATTAAAGTCTTATCGCATGCTGAATAGTTGATTAAATCTGCATAATAAAACATTTTACCAGTAGCATATTTTACATGTAGTAAAATAATTAATCTTGTATGGAATAAATTTTGTAAACATATTCCTGAAAATTAAAAATACACTGCCATGCCTTGATGTCAAAATATTATACATGTGTTCTTGATATCTAATAAGCCTCAATTCACTAGCTTGTAGTGCGGATGCCCAAATAGCAAAAGGAAAACTATTTTCTCTCAGTGGCACCGGACCAATCCTAGCCATATGTTGATCTTTGATGGATCACTTTAGCTAGAAAACACCATATTCCTCAAATAAGTATAGAATAACTTCAGCAATAACACTTGGAGTCTTTATAACACTATCCTCCATCACACTGATTTCTTAATTGAAGAAATTTGTAAGCAGAATGTTACAAAGTATATATTGGTTTCACGCTAACAAAATTTGCAAATCTTTCACTCCAAGTTTATTTCAAGCAAATGACTGATGCACATGCTATCACTTGGGATTTTTATAGTTGGCATGAAATGGGAGAGAATATTGGACTTGTGTGCAATATTAAAACCTAACAGACATAGAAAAATGTTCAAAACAAGTCATGGTAGGTATAGTGGTATATCCTAGGTCAAAGCCAGAAACAAATTAGCCTGAAGAAATAAATTAATCTAGTTTATTTTAGGAAATAATAAAAGTAAATTGCATTATTATTATCCTTATCTAGTTGATATGGAAAATATCATTTACGCCATTGCCGACACTCATGCTATTGGCAACCACAATCATTGCAGCCCACAAAGGGCAATTGATTTTTGCCTTCAGCAATATGTTAACCGCTAGCATACGAGAATGCACATGGCAAACCGACGGCTACTTGACGTAGTCGCACATATGTCATGTTGGCTATGCATCGAAGCATGTCATACTCCTCGAAATGACACATGCATAATTGGTAAATACGATCGGCAACTGCATCACCACCAGAAACCATATCACTTGCTTCAAGCAATATAACTCCTGAAATAAAATAGAATGACCTATTGAATTTTGTTGATCCTGAATTATCTCCAATTGGCCATGTTGATTCTCGCATTACAAATTAAAATCATACATACAATTTATCACCATTAATTAAATATAGTGTTCCTGTTGAACAATAAATATTTTCATCAAATAATTATACTATCAGGATGATTCAACTAGATTTGAAATCCAGAATAAGATCTATTTTTCCGTGTAGATTAACTATGGTCAAATATTTTGTGTTCCGTCATTATATTTTATGTTCCAGTGGTTGGAGATCATGTTGGGTCTGAAATTGAATCAAACATGTGCCCATGATAGGGGAAGTTTGTGGTATGCTATTAATAAAGATCGAATCTCGGCATTAGGGGAGAGAAATACCCAAAAGTTCGAATGTCGTTGTATTTTCCAGAAGGAAAAGATATTTAGTACTAAAATACACGCACTAGTCAAGCTAAATTTAAGGTTTAGTTTATACTCATGTACGTCAGAAGCGGTGAGCTTGCCAGAAACTTTCCAATTATGGAGGAGATACCACAGTGTTTACTTGCTGTAAATACGTCGCTAAGAGTGGAACACCTGTAACAGCCCTAACTTAGGGTTTGTATTTCCAATGTAAGATTTTGAGGAGAAATAAAAACTTTTGTTGTCTCTTCAAATCATTTGGAAGCTTTCCAAATTTTCCCTAGCAATTTCCATTTTCTAGAATTAAAATTCTTGTGTATGGAAATTGTTGTCAGCAAATTCTTAGCCTTCAAACTTATGATCATCCTCTGAAAATATTTTTCCTGTCATCTTGACCATCCTAACTACCTCTCTGAAAAATTTCACAATTTTTAGATTTTGGTTGCTATTTCAAATGGCCAAGTCAAACCAGTTTTGAAATCTGGTCAAACCTCTGGACAGCAGCTTGTGAATTTTATTGGGAGAAATATAGTGCATGAAAACTCCTGGACAAATTACACAAGGTTGTCCTCTGTTCCAGTAAGCTCCCATAAAAATTTCGGAATTTTTGGAGCTCAGGAGATACCTCTAAAAATTCCCCAAACCTTCTCTGTCTTTCTAATTCAAATCTGGAATCACTGTTCCTCGGGCTCGGATCCAGCTCAGACTCGAGTCCGACCCGCGCTGTAACAGCCCCAATCTTATCAACAGTAATAATCTGTATTATGAACAGTAATAGACTACTGTTCATATCATTACTGTTCTTAATCTCAGTTGGGAGTTGCTGTTACCAAATAAAACCTTCCTTTTTGCCAAAGTCCAAAAAAAAAAAAACCTACTTAGAATATTTAAAGGAATACAAGGTAACACTTGTATTGTGACTGGGGAGTATTTTTATTAAAGCCTAGATAAATTATCTTGGCTAAAAATATTTTCGTTGCATTTTTAGAAATTATTTGGACTTAAAGAAAATTTATGGTCTTTAAATAAACATTTTCGGCCTGAAATAGATATTTATGTATTTTATAAAGTGAAAATGTGGTTTATGAAATTTATCTGGGAAATATATCATCCCAGTAGCTTACAGTAAAAATTTCATGATTTTATGAATTTATTTGCTATTTTTAAAGTCCCAGTCAAACCTTTTAAATATTTGAATAAGGTTTGGTCAACCAAACCGGTCCAAACCCAAGTCTAATCACTGTAGCGACCCAGTCTCATGTGGACTTGGTCCAATCGAATCTTTTGGTCCGGCTCGGTCACGTCCCAACGCGAGCCCAAAGCTCACGCGTGATGCGGGCCGTCGATTTTCAATCGAGCGGCGAGCTCACGGTGTCACGCGCGAGCTGTCCACGTGTACACTTTAATCTCCACCGTTGGATATTGATCTAACGCGCGAGATCGGTGTATGCAACCGGACAACTCCGGATCCATGTTTGATCTCCACCGTTCGTTTCTAATCCAGCCGTGCGCCTTTTCGTTTTAAACTTAAAGGTGCGCTTTTATCTCGGCCGTTAGATTCAAATCCTCGGCTTTTCCCTTTTCGCGTGTTATAAAGCCGCACTCCTGCGGGCGTTGGATCCTCATCGTATGGACTAGATTTGTGTATGCATTGGACGACTCGGATCCCCGCACAATCGTGGCCGTCCATCCTTGATCGGTAGGTATCGCTTATTTCTTTTGAAACGAGGCGCATTAATGTGGGCCTTTGGATTTCAATCCTACGGCACTCCAATTAGATCGTGGACCTTTAAAGCCCAAAATAGGTGGATCGTTGGATTTCAATCGTGCGGACCACATGGGTGTATGCAATCGGACCATCAGGTTCCTTTTACATCCCGATAGTGAAATCAAATCCAACGGTGTTAAACCATCGCATCTAAAAGGGTGGCGTGTATATCCTTTAATTGATCGTTGGATTTTGATCCAACGTCTATCTTTGAAAGCGGGCCCGCGGCACCATCGGGATTTCGTTTTAATCTCGTTCGGTCGATCTTGATCGTGCGGTCCATATTAAATGATCTGATTCAAATCATTTAATCTCTCTATTTATCATAGCCGCCCATTTCCAATCGGACGGTGACATTTGTTGAGCCTTTACGAGTGCGCGGTGAGGATGACAATGGGGCCCACATGTCGGTTGGCTCTTATCTTCTTCCTCTCTCTCATTGCATGATTTCTCTGGAAATCAAGAGAGGATTATCCCAAAGTTTTGCAACTAATTTTTTGGGATAATTAGCCTAAATGGACACCTCATCAAGCTCTAGACTTTTCCCAATTGCCTGTAGCTCAACATCCATATATAAACCCTAGCCTTTTGGCGCGCCATTGTTGACCACTGAAGCTCATTTTCTTCCTTCTTGATGGTGGAGTTCTTACTCCTATCCTTGCTTATCCATCCTTAAGCCCTGGTTTTACCTTGCATTAAAGATTTGATGTCTTTTGCGAGTTAAATCGATTTGATCTCTCTGTCAAGCAACCTCAAATTTTCGGGGTTCTTGGTGTTTTTCCATACTGGTAAGCCAAAAGCCCTAGTTTCGATATCTTAAGCATCCTAGGAACCTTAGGAGCTGCTGTGAATCATTCTTTTGAGCATCAGTAGCTTGATCATGCTTCAAACTGAAAAGTTGATGTTATGCCTTTTCGGTTGTTCCTGTCATTTTCAAGACTTAGGGTTCTCCCTGTCAACCTATCATCTTATCTAGGTTTTGACTAAACCCTAGCAGCATGACAAGTTGATTTTTCAATTCTTGTCATCATCTATTTTGACTCTTAGCTGAAATCGCCTCTGTTTTCTTGTCGGCTCAGCAGACAAAATAGGTCTTTGCTTTAGCTTTTGTGTCGACTAGTTAGGGTTAGACTAAGGTTGGTTTGGGATGTTAATTACCTAAAAGATCATGCTAAGATTCGTTTATGAACTTTTGCATGATCTATACTTCTATTCAGAAAATTTGCAATCTGTCTGTTTTGGCTCTTTTCAAATCAAACGGAACTTTGCACTAAAATCTAATTTACATCTTTTGAAAGCAGTGAGCTATATAATGGGTTATTATCATTATTATGGTAGTTATGACTTAAGCATCTGTGAATCATGCATTTCTAGATTGATCATGCATATTTCTTCTATGTTGGACTTATTGTCAGTTTTGGTATTTATTGGATTTTATTGCTTCTTTTAGAACCCGGTTCTACTGAAGCTTTTGAATACACTTCTGAACAATCTGAGCCTGCAACAGAAGTTTACTATTACCAAGGCAAGCATCCTCTTTGCACCATATTGAACCCAAATTTTGTACAATAGCTTTTACAAATCCAGTGGTAACTGTGCATGCTATGATTCTGAAAATACAAAATATGATCTGTTAGTAGTTAGTTATGACCTAACGTGATGGATTACCTTAATCATGACCATACACTCAACTCTAGTGTAGTACTGTATACTATATGGTCTATTTTCAGATTTGGCTTAGATATGCAGTCTAGAGATTTTAGAGTTTGACAAGCATATCTTGTCAAACATGGGAATTACAACTGAACTATTGTCATTTCAAACTCTTTGTCGGCTCGTAAATCAGTTTGTATTTGAAATTCAAATTGATCTGGACAAGAGGAAGTTAGTGATGGTGCTTTCGTGCGAGATTGGGTTTTGTGGTGGACTTGTCAGGGTTAATTAAGGACCGAACTCGATTATTCAATTCAAGTCCCCACGTACTTCCACATGCAGTGTATGGCGCTGTTTGGTTAAGTAAAATGTTGAGACTATTGAGTTGGAAACAGGAGAGTAAGGATATGTGTATTGGCCTTGCATGGCATAGATGCTTTGGTCCGAGGAGTTGCGTTTTATGCCATGTGAGCTTTGTATGTCGATGTCGATGTTCTTAGGAGGTGAGGCGTATATGTGCCTCGTCGCATATCACGATACCTTAATGGTGCCGATAGCATTCTATTATGGGTGGTGAGCCCAATTTGTTTTTAAATTGTTTGGATCGGCATTCTTGACACAACATGTGTGCCAGTGGTTAGTAGGTGGTGTAGCCTACACTATGGGATTAGTTCACACATGGGGTCCAACTCAATAGTGTTAACTTGTTGAAAAATACCAAATCTTAGTTTCCCGGTCGGCATACCAAAGGAAGTGTGTCATCATTCGGAGGCATCCGAAGGCAGCGGGCTAACTAAGTCATGTAGGTAAAGATGTACACCTGCGGGGTATAAAGCATTCGAATAGCCGTGTCCACGGTCATGGGCGATAACTTGAATTGGTGTCATCAGTATAGAAGTTTTGATTTTCAAAAATCTGGTTTTGGTTTATTTCGGTTGGCATGAGGAATCATGCAATGTCTTTATTACGTTTATGTCATTTATTATCTGTTTTAAGCAAACTTTGATTTATTAAATTGCTTTATCAAAGTTTAACCTTTGTAGGTTAAGATATATCGCTTTATGCAAATTTGAACCTTTATGCCTTCTGTTGTAACCTTATGCATGTAAAAACTCTACTCCTTTGATTAGGCTCTAATAACCACTTTCTTTTATTAGTTTGTGTAAGACTTGTCTTGAGTACCTTCCGTACTCAAGGTGCTACCACCTATTGTTGCAGGTGAGGACGGTTTTACGTATGAAGTACCCGTTAGCGCCGATCGGTGGCGCTAACGAGTAACGCTACTTCTTTCCTCCACGCAGCCTGCTGCGGGTGAATGGGGCCATTGGTGGACATTTTCCGTTTATTTTGCTTCCATTGTATCTTTGTTAAAGTGACCAAGTCACTTAATATTGTATTACTAATAGAATGATGTAACCTTATGTTTAATTATATCAATGTATGACTCGTATGTGTTGATGCAATGTTGATGAAGGATATATATGCAATGATCGTTGATCACGGGAACCATTGTGAATCATATATATCAGAATCTGTTTCTTTGGATCATCACTTGTTAAATTTATATCTTTAGCATGATTTTTAATGAAAAGAGGCGATCTTGTTCTTTCATTAACAATTGTGCTACTGATATGAATTTAATTAGTAACATTTCCAATAACAGGGGACCTCACGGCGTTGGTATCGAGCATCGTTGCTGTGAGGTTAGAAGTAGCATGGTCGAAGTATTAGAGAGTCTTACGATAAAATTATTTTCAAGCAGATAAGGTATTTTGAAATATGTGACATGACATCTTTTATTTCTTATCTTCCTTCTGTCACTTCTTACCCAACTTTACTGTTGGTTCATTTAAAAGTGAATTGTTCCTTATCTTGTCTTTTGTCTATAGATGAGTGGTTGGTATTTGGTCAAGGAGACTCGAGCGAGGATGTTGATGGGTTTCGACCTTGCTACGGGACATGATGTGGCGCTCAACTTCACCTATCAGTAGGAGTATGCCATTTATCGGCGAGATCGAGGACCAGGGATGGAGGAGTACGAGCCTTCATCAATGTCATCGCCGGGCATGTAGTAGGCGGTATTCCCTCATCGTGTCCAAGCACTTGCCACCTCGAGGCCATGGCGATTCGGGAAGGCTGCGAGTAGGATGATGAGCCTTCTTCGTCATGATTTAACGGAATTGTCTCAACCACCCTATGACCACTTCCGAATCAAGGTCCTACCTCCGAAGTGAGCACGTTATTTGAGATACGATTTGGTGAAGACCCAGTGCGACGGTTAGCGAGGATGGTCCGCATCATGGACCAAGTCCATCATTTGTCTTGTGAGGAGCTATGGGAAACTAGGCATCGCCTTAATGAGGCCAGGACACCTTCTTGAGTCAACATGAACGCGTTCCTCGCGTGCTTTATGGTGACAACGAGATCTCCCTGCTTCTTCTTTGCACCACCTCTTCTGAGCTTCCGGCGGTAGGAGTGCGTACTGTTTATGGACAAGTGCGCCAAGCCCGGATGATCGAGCTTTCCTCGCACTCTGCGGATGCACCTCCGGAGGTCATCGACCATTGTTGGGTTCTCAGGCGTCTCATTAGCCCTTTGGATCCGGTTGACACAGTTCCCCGGGCTCATCTTCTAAATGAGTTTCGGTGAACTTTAATCGGGATCTTTACGCTAGCACCTCGACGATGAATCCTCGTGGTTGAGTGCCTATTAGTCTACTAGTTGCCCTTAAATAAATTGTATGTAATAGGGCGTGTAGTATTTGTACAAAGTATGTAAGCCTAACTTTCGGTTTGTAATGATATTATGGCCGACTATGATGTAAAAATGGGAACAGAAATTTTGTTGTGTATATATGAAGCTTTTGGATTGGTGTTAACTTGAATGCATAACATAACATGATGCATTATATATGCAGATATGTGCTTCTTTTCTAATAGTAACCTTGTTTGTGTTTGCAGAGTATGTCCTTGTTGTGTTGTTAACCATGTTGTAGTAACAGGATGGCAGACCTACTACTCGTCTTGCAAGCGCAACAAGGGAGGGTCATGTCGACTTCAGTACCTTCTTCTCGGGAGGTCCTCGAACCTTCCAGTTCTCGGGGCCGCAAGGTGGTCCTCGGAAGAGGAGCTTCCTCCACCACCTTCGATGGCGATGTGCTCATGCAAATTGGCGCAACAGGATGGACCAGACAGCGCATCTGGGAGCGGTGCGCGCAATACCTCCTCTCTGTTGCATCGTTTAGGCGAGGAGAGTCACCATGTGCGAAGCGGTCTCGCGATTTTCAGCGGACTAACCCGCGGTGTTCTCGATTCTCGAGATCCCATGGAAGCGAGGATTGGCCGGACCATTGAGAAGAAGCTTACGATTGCTCAATGCTCGAAAGGAAAAAGTCCTCTTTGCGATTATCGACTTGATGGACCAAACGGCATATGGTGGGATAATCTTCTTGCCATTCAACTGCTGGACATGTCCCTACTTGGGATGAGTTCGTGGAAGCTTTTATGAGCTCATATTCTGAGGAGTTATGATGATCAAGCGACAAGAGTTCCTCGCTCTCAAGCAAGGGCGAAAGTCTGTGACCGAGTATCTGCATGAGTTCAACTTCCTTGCCAGATATGCTCCTGATGATGTTTCGACTGACCTTCGTCGTCGAAACCGGTTCTTGAATGGGCTATCTGAAGAACTGCAGATGGCTGTAGCTTTGCATGACTTCCGGAACTTTTCTCATTTGGTCAACAAAGCTATTGTGGCCGAAAGCAAGAGCAAGGCATTGGATGAGTCACGCAAGCGACAGCGGACTTCTCAGTTTGTTCCTGGTGGCAGCTCACCAAGGCCTCGCATGTGGTTGTCTAGACCACCACGAGCACCAGCTCCATTTTCACCAAGGCCAGCGGTGTTTGCCCCTCGTCCATCTCCTCCCACCAATCAGTCAGGGCCAAGTGGAAATCAGCCCCGTCCTGTTAGCAACGCTAACCCAGGGGTTATTTGTTATCATTGTGGTCGTCCGGGGCATTATGCCAACAAGTGTGTGGCAAGCGGCAAGGATTGCCTCTGTTCGACCATATCCGATTATGCGTGCGGCAGCCCTTCGCAAAGACCTCCTATTAAAGCCGATCCGGCTCGGTCGAGAGCATGTGAATGGATCAACTGCTTGAAGAAGCGTGATACACACGAAGTTGTTATGGGTATGCTCTAGTTAATTTCAGTCCGACTCTTGTTTTATTTGACTCTGGAGCATCTCATTCTTTATTAGCAATCATTTTGCTGTTCAACACCGATTAGACATGCATACACTCCACCCACCTTTTATTATTCAATCACAGGTCGGTTTTCAAAACCGTCAGATTTGTTAATGAAGTCAACATAACAATCCTTGGGGTGAAGTTTTTAGCGAATCTAATTGTGATTGACTCTAAAGGGTTGGGCGTCATTTTGGGTATGGATTGGTGTCCAAGAACCGAGGTCAAATCAATTGTTCCCAACGGTCTATTTCTATGACCAATCTGAGACGGCATTCGGGTTGTTTATCATTCCAAAGCAATTGGCTCTCATCTTTGTGCTCACCAAGTTGATACCACTCCTTCTTTGGAGTCGGTACCAATTGTCCGTGAGTATCTTGATGTTTTCTGAAGACCTTCCGGTTTACCACGGATCGGAAGTGGAGTTTGTTATTGAACTTCGTTCTGGGCGCTCCGATATCCGAGAGTCCTTATCGAATGCTGTCAGCGAGTGGTTGAATTGAAGAAGCAACTCGGAGAATTGCTTGACAAGGGTTTCATTCGACCGAGTTCCTCACCTTGGGATGCCCGGCAATCTTTGTCAAGAAGAAAGACAATACTTTACGGATGTGTGTGGATTACCGTCAGTTAAATGAGGTCACTATCAAGAATAAATATCCTCTACCTCGAATTGATGATCTTTTTGATCGGTTGGTTGGTGCCGTGTCTTTTCAAAGATTGATTTGCGATCGGGCTATCATCAAATCAAGGTTAGAGCCGAGGACATTCCTAAGACAGCTTTCTCTACTCGTTATGGTTTATACGAGTATCTTGTTATGTCCTTTAGTCCGACCAATGCTCCAAAGATATTTCATGAACCTTATGAATTCGGTGTTCATGGAATTCTTGGATAAGTTCGTTGTCGTGTTTATTGTGACATCCTTATTTATTCAAAGTCGATAAGGATCATGAACAACATTTGCGACTTGTCTGGAAACACTTAGTCGGCATCAATTGTATGCCAAGTTTAGCAAGTGTGCTTTACGGCTCGGAGAAGTTGCCTTTACGGGGCATGTGTTATCCGAAGGAGGTATCATTGTCGATCCAAGCAAGGTACAAGATGTGCTAAATTGGAAGCCTCCCAAGAGTGTCCCAGATTGAGTTTTCTTGGACTTGCGGGTTATTACGGAGGTTCATTGAAAATTTCTCCAAGATTGCTAGACCTTTGACTCGGCTCTTGCGAAGGAAGAAATTTGAATGGTCAGCTAAGTGTGAAGAGAGTTTTCGACTTTTGAGAACTCTCTTGACCCAAGCTCGATTCTTACTCTTAGGATGTTCTTAAGAGCTTGATATTTATTGCGATGCATCTCGCCATGGACTTGGTTGTGTGCTTATGCAAGAAGGCGAGTTGTGGCATATGCATCCGGCGATTCGCCCTCATGAAGTTAATTATCCTACTCATGATTTGGAATTGGCACGTGGTCCATGCATTAAAGATTTGGCGACATTACCTTCTAGGTAATCGATGTGAGATCTACACGATCATAAAGCACGAAATACATATTCACTCAATCGATTTGAATATGAGGCAAAGAAGATGGCTTGAATCGATCAAGGACTACGACATGGGTATTCATTATCATCTGGTAAAGCCAATGTTGTGGCGATGCTTTGCGAAAGTCACAATGCAATCGCATATCTTTTACACTGTAGAAAAGACTTGTGTCTGATTTTGGTAGCTTAAGTCTTGAATTGGTGGGAAAAGGATTCTCGCGGCATTACATGTGGAGCCTACCTTAGAATCTCAGATTAGGGCCCGAAAGCGATGCGAGGTAGCGAAATCAAGGAGAATATGAAAGCGAGTAAAGCCAGCGAATTTTACGAAGATGATCGCGGTATGATTCGATATCGCAATCGTTTGGTAGTACCTGTGATTACGAATTGAAGAGTCTAATTCTCAGAGAAGCTCATAATTCCAAGTTTTCTTTGCATCCTGGGAGTACCAAGATGTACCAGGATTTGAAGAAAATATTTTGGTGGAGCCGAATGAAGAGGCAAATTGCTCAGTATGTTGCTGAATGTGATATTTGCCAAAGGGTTAAAGCTGAACATCTGAAGCCAGCTGGTACCCTTCAGCCTTTGCCTATTCCACAGTGGAAGTGGGAAGAGATCGGTATGGATTTTGTTACTGGTCTTCCCAAGACTTCCAAGGGATCTGATGCCATTTGGGTGATCATTGATCGTTTAACTAAAGTGGCTCATTTTATTCCGGTCAGGACCGATTTCAATGGCAAGCAATTAGCAGAGCTTTATATTGCTAGAATTGTTTGTCTTCATGGTGTTCCTAAAGTCATTGTTTCTGACCGTGGTCCTCAGTTTACTTCCCATTTTTGGAATAGCCTTCATCAGGCTATGGGGACTGAACTCTCTTTCAGTACTGCTTACCATCCTCAAACCAGTGGTCAAACTGAAAGAGTGAACCAAGTAATGGAAGATCTTCTTCGAGCCTATGTGCTATCTTATAGCAAAGACTGGGAGAAATCTTTGCCATATGTGGAATTTTCCTACAATAATAGCTACCAAGCAAGTATTCAAATGTCACCTTTTGAAGCCTTGTATGGGAGAGCTTGTAGGACTCCATTGAATTGGTCCGAGTCTGGTGAAAGATCATACTTTGGTCCAGACTTGGTAAAGGAAGCAGAAGAGCAAGTTCGACTGATTCGAGATTGTTTGAAAACTGCACAGTCTCGTCAGAAGAGCTATGCTGATCATCGTCGTCGTGAATTGAGCTTTGAGGTAGATGACCATGTCTATCTTAAAGTGTCACCCATGAAGGGTACTCATCGTTTTCAGGTAAAAGGAAAGCTCGCACCTCGCTATATCGGACCCTTCCGAATCATTGCCAAGCGAGGAGCTGTAGCTTACCAATTGGAATTACCTGAATCACTCTCAGCAGTACATGATACTTTTCATGTGTCTCAATTAAAGAAATGCCTTCGTGTTCCTATTGAGACAACTGCTTATGAGCATCTTGATCTCCAACCTGATCTTTCATATCAAGAGCAACCAGTACGTATCCTCGACACAATGGAACGCAGGACAAGAAATCGTACTGTCAAGTTCCTGAAAATTCAATGGGCTAATCATTAGAGGATGAAGCCACTTGGGGCGCCAAGATCCGATGCGATTGAGCACCCCATCTTTTGTTGCTTAGAACTTTTCTTTGAATCAAGAAAGGAAAGTTTAAACAAAGCTATGTAAACAAAGATGTAATAATAACACTATGTTGTTATGTAAGAATCTTCTTTGTTATCCTTGAAGGAAACCAAAACAACAGATGTTGAGTTTCCTCATAATTCATTTCCATTTCATTTCTTCTTGATCTCCAACTTGTTCCAAATCTCGGGGACGAGATTTTTCTTAAGGGGGGTAGGTTTGTAACAGCCCCAATCTTATCAACAGTAATAATCTGTATTATGAACAGTAATAGACTACTGTTCATATCATTACTGTTCTTAATCTCAGTTGGGAGTTGCTGTTACCAAATAAAACCTTCCTTTTTGCCAAAGTCCAAAAAAAAAAAACTACTTAGAATATTTAAAGGAATACAAGGTAACACTTGTATTGTGACTGGGGAGTATTTTTATTAAAGCCTAGATAAATTATCTTGGCTAAAAATATTTTCGTTGCATTTTTAGAAATTATTTGGACTTAAAGAAAATTTATGGTCTTTAAATAAACATTTTCGGCCTGAAATAGATATTTATGTATTTTATAAAGTGAAAATGTGGTTTATGAAATTTATCTGGAAATATATCATCCCAGTAGCTTACAGATAAAAATTTCATGATTTTATGAATTTATTTGCTATTTTAAAGTCCCATCAAACCTTTTAAATATTTGAATAAGGTTTGGTCAACCAAACCGGTCCAAACCCAAGTCTAATCACTGTAGCGACCCAGTCTCATGTGGACTTGGTCCAATCGAATCTTTTGGTCCGGCTCGGTCACGTCCCAACGCGAGCCCAAAGCTCACGCGTGATGCGGGCCGTCGATTTTCAATCGAACGGGCGAGCTCACGGTGTCACGCGAGCTGTCCACGTGTACACTTTAATCTCCACCGTTGGATATTGATCTAACGCGCGAGATCGGTGTATGCAACCGGACAACTCCGGATCCATGTTTGATCTCCACCGTTCGTTTCTAATCCAACCGTGACGCCCTTTTCGTTTTAAACTTAAAGGTGCGCTTTTATCTCGGCCGTTAGATTCAAATCCTACGGCTTTTCCCTTTTTCCCGCGTGTTATAAAGCCGCACTCCTCTGGGCCGTTGGATCCTCATCGTATGGACTAGATTTGTGTATGCATTGGACGACTCGGATCCCCGCTGTCGTGGCCGTCCATCCTTGATCGGCGGTATCGCTTATTTCTTTTTGAAACGGTAGCGCATTAATGTGGGCCTTTGGATTTCAATCCTACGGCACTCCAATTAGATCGTGGACCTTTAAAGCCCAAAATAGGTGGATCGTTGGATTTCAATCGTGCGGACCACATGGGTGTATGCAATCGGACCATCCGGTTCCCTTTTACATCCTGACCGTAGAAATCAAATCCAACGGTGTTAAACCATCGCATCTAAAAGGGTGACGTGTATATCCTTTAATTGATCGTTGGATTTTGATCCAACGTCTATCTTTGAAAGCGGAGCCCCGCAGCACCATCGGGATTTCGTTTTAATCTCGTTCGGTCGATCTTGATCGTGCGGTCCATATTAAATGATACCGATTCAAATCATTTAATCTCTCTATTTATCGTAGCCGCCCATTTCCAATCGGACGGTGACATTTGTTTGAGCCTTTACGAGTGCGCGGTGAGGATGACAATGGGGCCCACATGTCGGTTGGCTCTTATCTTCTTCCCTCTCTCTCGTGCAGATTTCTCTCGAAATCAGGAGAGGATTATCCCAAAGTTTTGCAACTAATTTTTGGGATAATTAGCCTAAATGGACACCTCATCAAGCTCTAGACTTTTCCCAATTGCCTGTAGCTCAACATCCATATATAAACCCTAGCCTTTTGGCGGCGGCCATTGTTGACCACCAAGCTCATTTTCTTCCTTCTTGTGATGGAGTTCTTACTCCTATCCTTGCTTATCCATCCTTAAGCCTGGTTTTACCTTGCATTAAAGATTTGATGTCTTTTGCGGGTTAAATCGATTTGATCTCTCTCAAAGCAACCTCAAATTTTCGGGTTCTTGGTGTTTTTCCATCTTGGTAAGCCAAAGCCCTAGTTTCGATATCTTAAGCATCCTAGGAACCTTAGGAGCTGCTGTGAATCATTCTTTTGAGCATCGTAGCTTGATCATGCTTCAAACGAAAAGTTGATGTTATGCCTTTCGGTTGTTCTGTCATTTTCAAGACTTAGGGTTCTCCCTGTCAACCTATCATCTTATCTAGGTTTTGACTAAACCCTAGCAGCATGACAAGTTGATTTTTCAATTCTTGTCATCATCTATTTTGACTCTTAGCTGAAATCTGCCTCTGTTTTCTTGTCGGCTCAACCGACAAAATAGGTCTTTGCTTTAGCTTTTGTAATCTGACTAGTTAGGGTTAGACTAAGGTTGGTTTGGGATGTTAATTACCCTAAAAGATCATGCTAAGATTCGTTTATGAACTTTTGCATGATCTATACTTCTATTTCCGAAAATTTGCAATCTGTCCTGTTTTCAGCTCTTTTCAAATCTGAAAACTGGAACTTTGCACTAAAATCTAATTTCTGTCTTTTGAAAACAAATGAGCTATATAATGGGTTATTATCATTATTATGGGTAGTTATGACTTAAGCATCTTGTAATCATGCATTTCTAGATTGATCATGCATATTTCTTCTATGTTGGACTTATTGTCAGTTTTGGTATTTATTGGATTTTATTGCTTCTTTTAGAACCCGGTTCTACTGAAGCTTTTGAATACACTTCTGAACAATCTGAGCCTGCAACAGAAGTTTACTATTACCAAGGCAAGCATCCTCTTTGCACCATATTGAACCCAAATTTTGTACAATAGCTTTTACAAATCCAATGTGTAATCGTGCATGCTATGATTCGAAAATACAAAATATGATCATTAGTAGTTAGTTATGACCTAACGTGATGGATTACCTTAATCATGACCATACACTCAACTCTAGTGTAGTCTTGTATACTATATGGTCTATTTTGATTTGGCTTAGATATGCGATCTAGAGATTTTAGAGTTTGACAAGCATATCTTGTCAAACATGGAATTACAATGAACTATTGTCATTTTCAAACTCTTTGTCGGTTTAGTAAATCGGTTTTGTATTTGAAATTCAAATTGATCGGACAAGAGGAAGTTAGTGATGGTGCTTTCGTGCGAGATTGGGTTTTGTGGTGGACTTGTCCGGTTAATTAAGGACCGAACTCGATTATTCAATTCAAGTCCCCACGTACTTCCACATGCATGTATGGGCGCTGTTTGGTTAAGTAAAATGTTGAGACTATTGAGTTGGAAACAGGAGAGTAAGGATATGTGTATTGGCCTTGCATGGCATAGATGCTTTGGTGCGAGGACTGCGTTTTATGCCATGTGAGCTTTGTATGTCGATGTCGGATGTTCTTAGGAGGGTGAGGCGTATATGTGCCTCGTCGCATATACGATACCTTAATAGTGCCGATAGCATTCTATTATGGGTGGTGAGCCCAATTTGTTTTTAAATTGTTTGGATCGGCATTCTTGACACAACATGTGTGCCCCGTGGTTAGTAGGTGGTGTAGCCTACACTATGGGATTAGTTCACACATGGGGTCCAACTCAATAGTGTTAACTTGTTGAAAAATACCAAATCTTAGTTTCCCGGTCGGCATACCAAAGGAAGTGTGTCATCATTCGAGGCATCCAAAGCAACGAGCTAACTAAGTCATGTGGGTAAAGATGTACACCTGCGGGGTATAAAGCATTCGAATAGCCGTGTCCACGGTCATGGACGATAACTTGAATTGGTGTCATCAGATAGAAGTTTTGATTTTCAAAAATCTGGTTTTGGTTTATTTTCGGTTGGCATGAGGAATCATGCAATGTCTTATTACGTTTATGTCATTTATTATCTGTTTTAAGCAAACTTTGATTTATTAAATTGCTTTATCAAAGTTTAACCTTTGTAGGTTAAGATATATCGCTTTATGCAAATTTGAACCTTTATGCCTTCTGTTGTAACCTTATGCATGTAAAAACTCTACTCCTTTGATTAGGCTCTAATAACCACTTTCTTTTATTAGTTTGTGTAAGACTTCTTGAGTACCTTCCGTACTCAAGGTGCTACCACCTATTGTTGCGTGAGGACGGTTTTCACGTATGAAGTACCGTTAGCGCCGATCAGGTGGCGCTAACGAGTAACGCTACTTCTTTCCTCCACGCAGCGCTGCGGTGAATGGGGCCATTGGTGGACATTTTCCGTTTATTTTGCTTCCACAGATATCGTTAAAGTGACCAAGTCACTTAATATTGTATTACTAATAGAATGATGTAACCTTATGTTTAATTATATCAATGTATGACTCGTATGTGTTGATGCAATGTTGATGAAGGATATATATGCAATGGTCGTTGATCCGGGAACCATTGTGAATCATATATATCAGAATCTCATTTCTTTGGATCATCACTTGTTAAATTTATATCTTTAGCATGATTTTTAATGAAAAGGGCAGTACTGTTCTTTCATTAACAATTGTGCTACAGTATGAATTTAATTAGTAACATTTCCAATAACCGGGGGACCTCACACGCGCCACTTGACTCGGTCGCACCGCCTCAGTCGCACATGAGCCCGATGGCTATCGGCCGTCCGATGGAGATCGCACGGTCCACATTGCTTGTCTCGTCGACTGTCCGAATGCATACACAAATCTCGGCCGTCCATTTTCGATCGAGCGGTCGGCATAGTCTTGGTCGAGTCAAACCACCTAATCGCACCGCGCAAACTCGGCTCGCGCTGCCACGCTATCAGCGGCGAGTGGGCCTCCTTGTCGATATCATCCTCGTCTTCTCCGCGGCTCGCGGGAGTTCGCTAACAAGTCGCATGCGTGCCACGCACTCGTCGCCGCCACGTCGTGGGCGCGTGTCCTTCTCCGTGTCGCGGACCTTCATTACCTCACCGCGATCACTCACATCTCGTTTTCCTCGCTCTGCTGCTCTCTCGCCCACTTCGGTTTGGTAGGAGAAGAAGGAGAGAACAGCGCCACCACCTCGTTGCGCTTGTGCTCCGCAACCCTCTCGTCGCCTTCCTTGTTCCTCGCCGCATCCATTTTTCCCATCCCGAGCTCGTGGCATCCGGTGAATCGTCCGAGCCACTTCTTCGTCTCCAACTCCGGTTCTTGCGCCCCGCGAGCTCGCTTTGTGCTCCAGTGAGTCTCTTACCTCAACGTCGATCCTTTAGGATCGCCCGATCCACCGAGTCTAACGGTGGCTTCATTTTCATCTTTGGTGCATCGTTGCGGGCGTGCGACCGATTCTTCTCCAAGCTCGGTGGTTCGCCGCCGCGGCGATTCCGGCCGCCTCGGACCTCCTTCGTCGCCATCGTGTTAGGCTTTCTGCTCCTGGGATCAAGGCGGAGCTGAGGCGCACTTTCCGGAGTCTTCTAGAAGCCTGTAGCGTCCTCACCGTGGGTGCCGCATCTTCTTCTCCGCCTCGTTCGCGCCACCGCCGCGGCGTCCTCGAGTCGCGTCGCCGTCATCGAGTTCGCGAGGTCGTGGTGAACCTGAAGGTATAAATCACTCGCCTTGAGACCTTCTGGTTCGCGAGATCAATTGTGCGCCCGCGCCGCCGTCCTCGTGAACACCGGTGAGCCGTCGGTGTCATTAGTTTAGTGCTAATCCTGTTTTAGTTGTGTCGCTGCCCGGTGGACCCCTCTCGGGTTAATCGCGTTTAGAAAACTTTAATCTAACCGTTATGTTTTACCTCTGAGTCGCTGTCTTGTGGGCCCATGCTGTCAGTTAGGTTCGTGTAAACTTTGTTAATGTGTTTTCTCTGTTGGGAAGCGTATTTCTCTGGGCGTATGTGTTAGGATTACGTTTTTGCTAAGCCGAAGACGTATTCTTAGAATACGCCTTCGACGTCACCTTCAGTGAAAGTGTTTGTCTGGTCGGTTCATGAGCCATTGTCGATGGTCGTAGCTAGCTGTGCACCGGTAGAAAAAATATTAAGTGCTTTAGTAGAGCTGAAATGTATTTTCTGTTGCACTGTTAATTCATTTAAACTTATAAAATTCATAACTAATTCAATCTTTCTCCAAATCGCATGAAACCAGTTCTGTTATTTTTTGTTTTTAAATGTATTATTTACTAAAATCGTTTTCACCCTTGTCTCTGTTAGCAAAAATATGGTTATTGATTAAATGGTGTATTATGTATTTTCCAAATTAGAAAATTCATATCTTTCTCAATAATTGTCCAAATCCAATGAATCCAATTTTGTAAATTTTCATTTTTAGTGTACTAATTATCAGGATAGGTTTTAGATATTGTTCCTGTTTATGAAAATTTGTTAAGTAATTGACTAGTGCTTTAATGTGTATTGTTAGCTTAGAAAATTCCTAGAAAATTCATAACAAATCAAAATGAATTGTTCTCTGTTTCTAAAATTTTGTTAAAACATGTTTAGGCTGCTGTGTAAAGCTTGGAATGTTTTGATGTTGTGCATGTTTGAGTTTTGTCGGTGTTATTCGTTCTTATTCGTTGTTATTTGTTCAATCGTTAGGCTTCGACATTTGCGGTAACCCTGAGAGCGATCCTCTGCAACAGGTTGAGCATTCTGAGCAACAGCAGCCAGGCAAGCAGTTTGATCATGTTTATCCCAGTATTTTAAAATCTAATATTTTGTTTCAGCTGTATGTATGCATTGCTTAATTTGTGTTAAATTGATTAGTTAAATCCGTAGCTGCATATCCTGTAGGAGAAATATTGATCTCTACTACCTGAGCCTAGGTTATTTGCTTTGTGATTAGAGTTCGTTGGATGAATTCTTATCACTTAGTAGATTACGAGTTCGATTGCTTAGCCATGCTTAGCTTCCAGAATTGGGCGATCATCGACTTAGTCGATGATTTTGATCACATAAAATTATTATTGTCCTTATGATCCATCGTGTGCTATGTTCATTGCAAAACTAAAACTGAAAACAAAACGATTTAGACGCGGGCACAATGGTAAGATTGGTGTGATCTGTTGGGTGTATCGAAAGGTGCCGGTCAATTAAGGACCGAACATCTTGTGAGTGAATTTTTATCCAGCATTTCGTGCTAACCACACTAGAGTATATGGGACCTCTCTTGACCTAGTACTTTGGCGTGTATTGGCTCGGGTCGCAGGAGGTCGCGGGAGGGACGGTGTTGGGAGCATGGTAGTTGTCCAAAAGCTTTATCCGAGTGGGTAGTTGTCTTTTGGCTTTACCATGTAAGCGTATGGATTTCTATCCATACGAGCGGCTCGTAGTTAATACACAATATTGGAAAAAGTCTCGTAGGACTTAGTGTGCCGCATACCTTGGAAGTGTGCTTTGGCTTAAAGGCGATCGAAGTGTGGTTCTGATGGTACACCCTGCGGGGTTAAAACTATTCGAATAGCCTCGTCTAGGTGATGGACACGCTTGGGTAAGCTTTTCAAGAGTTAGACTACAACCTTTTAAATTAAAACTTGCGGTGGTACGAATGCTGGGATTCGTACTATGTTGTGGTGACTATTGGGATAGTCACTTCTAGGTGGTTACTTGTATCTATCTTTATTCATTGTTATTTCAACATTAAAAATGAATTGCAAACTTGCCTTTAAAGCGTATTACATTATTGCAAATAAAGTTGGCTTTATGCAAATGAAACATACGGCCTCCACCGGATAAGCTGCATGTAGCATATGAGCAGTGCGCTGGTTCACACGTCGGTCTTGCGAGTACAAAGACAATCTTTGTACTCATTGGCTTTGCTTAATGTTTTGTTGCAGAGGAAGAAGGTGAGCCCCAAGGGCCTCACTGCGTGAGTTCTCACGCTTCCGTGTTCGACGACTAGGTTTGGCGGTCCGGTCAGATGCCTTGTGGGTGGAAGGCACCCTGATTGGCTTTGTTCATAGCCATCTTATGGCACTTTTGCTTCCGCTGTCTATCTTCTGTTATTTTTGTATCTTTTGGCCGGTCGGCCATTGTCTGTAATAACTCTACTGTTGTTACTTACCGCTTAATAGTGTTATGTTTGGACTCTATGTTTGGAATGGAGTTGATGCATAATTTTGTGGAGAGGTATGTATACGGCTTTCTGGGAAGTATACATATCTCGAGGCTCGGTTTATTTGACTTGTGATGCTAGGACCAGGTGGTTGGTTAAGCATTACAAGCCAAATAAATTGGGGTCCTCACAACACCCCAGGTTGAATAGTATATCCACCTCTGTGAAATTGACTTATTGGTTGTTGATTTAAAATCTGTGGAGACGTCTTTGGGTCTAAGATCTAATGACACTAGTCAAAACAATTATTAATCACTACTTGAACTCTTTTGAACAGAACTCACCTTGAAAGTGAATACCTCATGAAGAGGTTCATCGTGAAGATGAAAACCACATCAACTTGATCTGCACATATTACAATGCTGGGTATGCGGAACGACTAAGAATCTTTTGTTTGGAAAATGACAAAGATATGGTTAACACTGAGATACCCTCAATTTGGAGGATATCGGAGAAAAATTATCGACAGTCATTTTGCCTCTACAACAGCTAAAGTTTCTCTTATGAGAACACGAATCTGGAATCAAGGTCCATGGTCTAGCGTTTGAAGCATTCATATCGGGTTACATAATAAAAGCATACGAGGTTGAATTATAATTGCTAAATAAAAGTCTTTGAACCAGATGGGTCAGACTTGATGGGTCATTATGAATATAATGAAGTGGTGAAAGCTATGGTTCAAAGGTCCCCGTAGAGACCATTGCTTTCCTATTATAAATGATATAATGTTTTGTTGAATTATAATTCTGGCAAATAGCTTGAACGAATAAATAAAATATGCAGTTATTGGGTTCTAAAAATCCTTGATGAGATCCTCGGGTGACTCAAAATTCCTAGTAAGAAAGGAAACAAAATCACAATATATATAAAACTCATACACAATAGCCTTTTACCTGTAATAAGAGCATCTACCGAAAGAGAGCATCTCCCTGAAGGATAGTTATCTTATCAACCGATCTCTTAATCACACCATCAAGGTACAACATACATAGGTGATATTGGCAATTAATCCCCTAAACGCTAAAACTAAGACTAGTTATATTTTACTCTAGACTAGTACAACCATACTTTATAGTTCTCCAGAACATACTATTTGTTGTAACTTTAACCACCCAAAGATAACTACAAAATATTAAGAGCCTAAAAGGTTTTGATAAATCGTATCCAAAAAGTATACGACTTTGCAACTAGTATTCCCCTATATCCTCTGCAAGGATAACCTACTTGTGTAACACAATCGAATAGTTGCATTTGATAAGTTAAGCATGTTACTCCCAAATAATGTTTATCCTGAAATCTCCAGATGAGTAATAGAATATTTGTATGTAAGACTCTACATTATGGTAATCAAGTTAATTTGATCACAATATACTTGCTTATATTCATTTTTGAAAAATACATCAAAGGCGTTAGAGCAACAAGACTTCAACAGAAGTTGTCCTCACGGCAGCATATGTTAAACACTGATCATCATACTTGAGATTTTGAAAATCTTAGTCATGCCTAGAAGGTGTTGATATGATGATTACTACTTAAATTCACTTTGAAGGTTTTACCACTTAACAATTTAAATCTAGTTGGTTGACAATACAAAGATCATGCATGTATCCTGATGATCATTACTAAATTCTGAAGATATATGTCAAATCCCTATATGCAAAATCTCAGAATGGATTTATATTACTTTGTGTTGGTATAATCATCTTTTGACAGTCATGTAAGCAGGCCTTGGTAGATATTTCTACCAACCACTTAGATATTATAGTATTATATAAAACCTCACTTGAATGTGTTTGGCTTAGACGTGTGATTAACCACATTCAGAAGTATTGTGGCATTAATACCGTCAATACCCCCTCAATTATCTATGAAGATAATACTGCTTGTATTATACAAATGAAAACGGATTATGTCAATGGCAACATCACGAAACACATTGCTCCTAAATTTTCTATTCTAATGAAATCTAGAAGAATAGTGAGGTAAATATCCTACAAACAAAGTTTTGTGAAAATCTAATTGATTTATTCACTAAGTTTATGTCTGCATCCAGTTTCTAAAGATGCATTCATGGCATTGGAATGAGATGGTTTAAATAGTTCCAAAGTTCAAAGTTCAAAGGAGTAAATCAAATGTCCAACAAATCCCTATATCATACAAATCTTGAGGATTTATCTAAAATCTTGATTATTGTATGCCGAAGATTAAACGTTGTACTCTTTTTTCGTGATGAGTTTTTCTGAAGTTTTCTCACATGAAGATTTTTAATAGGGCAACAAGTGTAATACAACTTACGAATGTAATGTATTCTTTTCTCCATTCCTTCTTTCCTAATGGGTTTTTGGAATATGTTTTTATGAAACATTTGTATATTGTTGTCTATTGATCAAAAAAGAGTGTTACGAAACATAATTGTACGTGCAAAAGACTCAACTGCTCCGGTAAGGCTCTCACCCCTATAGATTATATATATATGAGGACCCTATATGCAACACAAATAGAGATGAATAAAGATCTTAGATTCTCCACTATATTATATTGTCTAATTAGATTGATCCTCACGACTACGACATCAATTATCAAACACAGCCAAGCCGGCGGGAGGGAGGGAGGGTGGCAATGATTGTTCTCGGCTGGCTGGGCTACCAGCATCCGAGTAGGCGCCGGCGTGCTTCAAATTTTGAAGCCGGAGCGAACCCCACGCGTCCCTGCCACGGCTCTCTCCGTTGCCACGTGGATCGGGGCCCACATACGAAGCCTAGCGTAGAAGCAGCGCAGAACGGACACGTGGAGCACGTCCGTCGCTGTTAGTTTTGATTTCGCCAAAGCATGGCTGTCGTACTCTGTTCAGGTCGGGCCGGCTCGCTGACTCGCTCCAACAATCATCATGCAAACCGGCGAAATTTTCACTAAGGGAAGCTCCTCACATTTCCAAATGTTTTACTGCCGGTTAATTTCTTTATCTATAGGATTCGCTGATCAGCTCTCTGCAAATCTGAGAGTATTTTATCGGGCTCCTGTATCTCTCAATTGATGCAGTTGACTTCTTTTTGTGTTTGTTTTTTCGCGGTTCTGTACACTTGCATCGTGTGAATTTCAAAGTACGTGGAATCTTTTATACGAACTTCGGAAGTTGGCTGGTCAGGAAAGGTTAGATCAAGAATAGTACACCCTATTTGAGCAAGTTGATCGAGACACGGGCTTACTTTGAAATTTGCATTGAAACTTTTGTTTCAGAGGTAAATAGGCTAGGCTACCCCTATAGCAGTACTACATTAGTAGTACTACGTTAGTAGGAGTACTAGCAGTATATTTATGAGTCTATAACATTTGGAACCATAAATTGCCTTGGCCAGGCCTACAGGAAATGCCAGCAACTAGCTCGTGATTGCTGGGTAAAACATTACCATGCCCATGCGGTGGTAGACAGTACCTTCATGGTACACGCATATGATTAGTATCATCGACGGAAATTCAATTCTGCTTTTTTTACTTCTTTTTCTTGGAACAGTTATAGTTTTTACTTTGAACGTACACGGGCTTATACATGAATAATTCGGGCACTCCTCATTTACTCGATCTTATCCGTTGTACCGCTCACAATCTTGTACTACAAAGTGAGATGATGGGCCTTGTTCGTGTACTAATGCTAAATTATATTCTGTCCCCAAATTGATCCCATTTGCGTATAGTTCCACTACTCATCGTGTACAATCCTGCTAGCCATACATAGCATACGCGTACCACATTGCTGAACAATACAAACGGGCTCATGAGAGATACGAAGTACAGGTACATACTTGGTATTATGGGTGTAGTGCCTAGCAAGTGAAATGAACATCGCGCGCGCCCCGCTGCCCCTGCAACCGCAAGCAGGGGGCCTTCATTTGCGCGGGAAAGCTCCCATGTCCTCCACAGATGGCGGGAAAGCGATGTACGAGGCGCCAAACCAAGTTTAACCGGGGACAACTGGCTCTCTGGCTCTGCGACCGCAGCAAAGACGAGCCGCAGTGAGATGCCATATGCATGTCCATGGCTTATCTAGCGCTGACATAAATAACCAAAAATCGGGCACTCGCAATTGCCACTTTGCCCGCCATCGTCTGATTTTATTTTTTTCCAACCCGCACATTGTCAACAGAACACACACACGCACAGAGCCAGATTCTGCTCCTACGACTGCGAGCACACTGCACAAATATTAGAGGCCAGAAAAGTTCGATACTGTCAGTAAAGCTTCCTTAACAACGCCCATTTGGTACTAACACCAGCAGTACTACGTACATTAGTACTCTGCTAATCTAATGTGATTTACATCTAGACTAGCGTTGCTGCATTGTCGGACTTGCGCACGCGCATGCCGTGTAAACTGTAAACGCTAGCTAGCTAGCCAGCTAGGTCACGAGGCGGCAGCAGTGTGCTTTCTCTTCTCTCAAAGATCATCCATGCGCGCGGTGCGTGGTTGCAAGCTTGCTAGTTTTTTTCTCTTCTCTCGTTTAAGTACGTTTTTAAATGAAATAGTATAAATAGCCCTTTCAAAGACGAAATGGCACTCTGCCGTGTGAAAACACCACGGCAGGGAGAAACCTGTCACGCATCACCTGCCGCTAACCAATTACGCGGCATGTTGTGAGAGCCCCGTCTGCATATACAAGGGTGGTTTACGGAGGGTTTTACCTATAGCACGGCTCTTAGCTAATACATTTCATTAAAAAAAATGCCGGTATGACTTAGCTATGCCGACACACCTTAGAAAGTGTGCTAAATAGCTTGGCGAAGGACGTGTGGGTAAAGTTATACACCCTTGCAGGGTATAATCTATTCAAATAGTCAAGTTCTTAATTATGGACACGTTTGGAGAGGTCTTTCAAGAGTTAGACTCAAACTTTTTGATAAAACTTGATATCGAGTGGTACAAATGGGTAATTTGTGCTATTATTGTGGTGGCTATGGGCAACCACTTCTAAGTTGTTATTTATGTCCCTAATTATTGTTTCATTGTTATTTAAACAAATAAAAACAGATTTGGTCAATTGCCTTACAATCTATTACTCTATTACAAGGAAAATGCCTTATGCTGAAAATTGCTTAGTGTAATAGCCTTCTTGATACTTGAATGCATTTATTATTATTCCGTTGTTTGTAAGACTTGTGAGTACAACTTTGTACTTAACCGAATTGTCCATGCTGCAGAGGAGGTTGACCCCCAAGAGGTTAGCCAACGTGAGACTAACTTCGACGTTGACGACTAACTCGGTGTTTACCGGTCGGTTGCCTTGTGGGTAAGGGCAGCCGATTGACCCCCAAGGGGGGCTGCTTGCCTTGCTGGGGATAGTCCAGATGCTGCTGAGGATCACTCTCGTAGACACTCGTATCTCCGAAATCTATCAATCGAACGAGAAGAACGAATAACACCGAATATAACCAAAAAAATCAAATACATCCAAAATGCATGAAAATTACACAATAGGTAGATAATGATTTCAGATAAATTTAGAGATAAAAATCATTTGATTTGGAGTTTGCATGTGAGAGTTATGCCCTAAACAATCTTTGTTAGGAGAGAAAATGCTGAGAAAAATAGCTTCAATTACCGTAGCCGAAATTAATTCTTTTTGTGAAAATTTCTAGGATAGTGGTGTAGATGAATTTTACATGACACAAAAGAGAATAAATGATTATGAGCAACAAAATTTGAATCACCCCGTTTGGAGTTCAAATGGATTTCCTATGAATTTTCCAAGTTAATTGAATTTTCAGTGTAAAAATAATAATTCATTTCAGAAATTAATTCTAATTCCAAAATTTCCTATGACAACAACATGTTTTAACCCTATGCCATCTGAAAGTACATTAAAATTGAAAACCAACAAAATTGGTTTCACTCAATTTTGGAGTTGATTTGAATTCACTACTACATAAACAGTCATCACAGACGGTTCGGAACCGTCATCACAGATGGTTTTTGAACCGTCTGTGTTTTGTTACGTCTGTGATAACAGCGGTTATCACAGACGGTTCAAAAACCGTCTGTGATATATATAATATCACAGACGGTTCTAGTTACCAACCGTCGTTGATATGTCTGTGATATCGTACATATCACAGACGGTTAAACTATCGAACCGTCTGTGATTGTTCTTTAATCCTAACTAATTTTTTTTATTTTTGGCTAGCCTCAGGAATTGCTAGCCATGCCCTCTGAAAACAAGCATGCAGAAAATAGATACATATCACAGATGAATCGATCGTTGACAACTCAAATTGATCATTTACAACTCAAAATCAATTACAAAAGAATATGTTCAATTATTGTAGAGTTACAATTGAATTACAACTACTCAAAGTGAATTACAATTGAATCAATTGTTTGAAGGTGGTTCAGTGGTGTCGACGGAGTGAAACTCTCCGTCGGTGTGAACGATATCCATCATGATGAAGCTGCAGAGTCTCCCTCGAACCTCCAAGAGCTCCCTCGTAACGAGTGAATCTAATTGTATATTCAAGCCCTGTAGCTAGCAGGAGTAAAGTAATAAGCATATATATTTAAATTTATAATTAAGAAATAATTATTGCGAGATTGACAAACCCCAGAATCCTTCATCTTAGCACTCATGATTTCGTGCATATGATGGCAAACGTAGAATGCACATTGTTCTTGTTTTTGCTGGCGACACTGCAAAAATAGAATTACATATATATGTATAATCAGTTCGAGACGTATTATTATGAAGTATGATATAGGATTATTGTGTTGTAGCGCGTATCGGAAATCGCGTCCTATGTTGCAGTGTGGTGCTCGATCCCCTGTATGCCCCTCCCTCGACAACATAGGCGATGAACGACCTATATGTTTCCAAAAAGTTAACCTCTGTCATTTCAAATGAAGGAAGACTACAATAGAGTTATGTATAGAGAAAATGAGTATACATGTCGAGTATGTAATATCCCGTTTTTGTTTAGGATGATAAACAATGTGGTTTTAATTCGAATTCAACTTAAAAGGAGAAATTTCTGGCGTTTCGCCTGTTCTTCCAGCTTTGGGCCTGGGCCTTTGGCCAGCAGGCCCAAGAGAGGGCCTTGTAGACCCAAGAGGGGGCAGCCGCAAGGCCTTTGGGGGGGGCCAAAGGCCCATTAGCTGGCCGGCCAAAGGGGGGTGCACAAACCCTAGCACCCCCACCTCTCCCACTTCTCCCACTCCTCCCTCCTATGGCCGCCGCCCCTATCCCTCCCTCTCCGTTGCACCCCTGCCTCCTCCTCCTCTTGGCGCCTCCCCCCATTGGTGCTGCACCTCCCTACCTCTTGGAGCCATCTCCCTCCTAGTGCCGAACCGCTTTGCCGCCGGTTTTTGCAAAGGAAGGAGGGGTTTTGCGGAGCTGCTGTTCAAGAAGGAGAGGAGCTTCTTCAAGGATTCTTCGTCGTCTCCCTGGGTGTTCTCAAGGGTAACGAATGTTGTTTTTGTTGTTGGGTTAATCGTAGAGGTGAATTTGATTGGGTTTGATCGGATCAAGTTCTGTCTGCTGTAAATTCAATTCTGTCCAGTTTCTTGCGTGGCCTGTTTCGTGTGCTTAGAGGCAGAATTAGGGATTTTGATCTCCTAGAGTTATTTATATAATGTTCTTAGCTTTCGGTGGCCGCCAAGAACACCTGATTCCGATGTACGGATCAAAAGTTATGATCGTTTTAGTTTCTGCTGTCCATAATTCTGACGAGAATTACCTTTTAAGATGTCTCCTAAAATATGTTTATGATAATGGACGAATCAGGGTTTCCTCTCAACTAGGTTGTTGTAGAGAATTTCATAACCTTTTCATATTTTTAAAGAACGCTCAATTTGGAGTTGTAGATTAAAAGTTATGATCTATTTAGTACTGCTGTCTTAATTCTTTGGGCAGTTTCTATTCTGTTATTTCATCTAACTGTTAGTAAATTAAATTGGCCGAATTGGGTTATCTTGTCAACTAGAATTTTGTAGATATGTCAGTTAAGAATCCATAGAAACTGGTCTCACCTCATTCCGAGTTCCAGATCAATAGATATGATTTTTACCGTCCTGTTGTCCAGTTTCGGTTTGTACCTGAGTAGTCTATTTTCAGATTAGAGCTAACTAGTTAATTGTGGGTTGTCGGGAAGGCGTTGTAGAACGTTAATGCAAGCGCCCTGTTATGTTGTATTTATTTCGAGTACTTACTTGTGTAGGCAGAGAGGCTTCGGGTTTAGGGACATCTTCTTTGCACATTCTGCAGCTTCCGCCAAAGGCAAGTACTTTGATGTTCATATGTTTGGTGTATGATGCATGCTTGATGACTGTATTGTGTTTTTCTGATATCCACGAGAATATTCAAAGTTTATGTCCTTTTCTTATGTGTTATATCCATGAGTACATATATGATATCTTTCATAATTCATACTTCAGTTCATGCATCTTGTTTCATGTGCCTTCCACGGGAGTGGATTATAAGACCCATCAATTCCAGTATGGGCACGTAAAGAGATGTTCTCTCGTTTGTACGCATCCCATACTTTTACCCCTTCGTTCCACAGTGTCACAAGATCATCCAGTAATGGTGCTAGGTACACATCAATATCGTTCCCAGGTTGCTTCGGCCCTTGGATAAGTAGTGACATCAAAATGTACTTCCGCTTCATACACAGCCAAGGAGGAAGGTTGTAGATACATAGATTCACGGGCCAGGTGCTATGTCGGCTGCTCATGTTACCGAAAGGATTCATTCCATCTGTACTCAACCCTAACCTTATGTTCCTCGGTTCCACACCGAACTCTTTGACGATCCGATCGAAGTTTCTCCACTGGGCAGAATCAGCAGGGTGTCCTAGCTTTCCATCTTTCTTACGCTCCTCCGAGTGCCAACGTAGCAATCTTGCCTCCTTTCGATTCGCGAATAAACGCTTCAAACGTGGGATCACAGGAAGATACCACAACATCTTAGCATGAGGTCCTTGCTTCACCTTAGCAGTATTCTTACGCTTGTATCGGGATGCTTTGCACACGGGATATACATGCAAGTCTGCATACTCTTTATGATACAGGATACAATCGTTCGGACATGCATGTATTCTTTCTACTTCTATTCCCAATGGACAAAGAACCTTTTTGGCTTGGTAGGTGGTGCTTGGCAACACGTTTCCCTCCGAAAGGATGTCCGCTAGGAGACCTAACAACGCCGTAAAACTCTTGTCGGACCAACCATTGTTTGCCTTCAATTTCAGCAGTTCAAGTACGGTTGACAACCTTCTGTATTCCGGCTTGTAGCCAGGGAACAAAGGTTTCCCCGAGTCCTCCATTAAGCGCTCGAATTTACAAAACTCTCTCTCACTGTAGTTCTCTTCTACATCGCGTAGCATCTAATCCAGATTGTAATCGTGCGACCTATCCTCATCAAAAGCACAGTCTACATCCGGCATATCGTTGACTTCCTCGGCGATGTCGTCATTATTAACTTCCTCGGCGATGTCGTCATTATTACCTTCCTGTATAATCTGCTCTTCACCGTGACTGGTCCAACATGTATACCCTTTTTTTAAACCCCTTCGAATCAAGTGCCCTACGATCTGCGCCGGGTTGTTAAACATGTTCATATTACCGTAATCAATGCATGGACAGTACATAAATTATATCCCCTTATTCAACATATCCTGCTCGGTGGCTCTTTTAAAAGTAAACACGCCATTAATGTACTCTTCACTCACACGGTTCGCACCATACATCCAGTTTCGATCCGTCTACGCTACGCACGTAATAAATTAGTAGTGTTAAATTATATTAATAAACTACAAATACGGTACTCCTCCTATTAACCAAACACACTAAAATTGATTAAAGATTAACCTAGAGCAAATATAAAGAGTTACATATCGTTACCCTCGGAGCTCACGACGAAAATTCCAAATATCCTACGAGATTCCTCACTGGCCTTCTCTTTCAGCCACAATGCAATGTGAGAGCTAAATGGACAGGGCAAGAGAAGAGCCACAGCCTAAATGCACCTCCCCCATAAGCTTCTCCCTCTCACAAAACACCCACTGCGAAAACAAAACACTCATTCACAACACCCAAACCGAGAGCTACCACCAAAACCAAGCCTCACAAAGCAAGCATGCAAGCCAAATAGTCATAAGTTGTCAGGGCAACCCACAACCAATTAACAAGGCAAGCAAAACAAGCAATCCTCCTACAGCCACCACAGAGCAAACCTTCTCAAGCCCCTCTATTCCAAACAACGGTCGAGGCGCTAAAGGTGGGGTCCAGTCGGTCCATATCACAGACGGTTGGTAATAAGAACCGTCTGTGATGAGGCACATATCACAGACGGTTCTAAAGTGAACCGTCCGTATAAGTTCAACACAGACGGCTCCTTTGGAACCGTCTGCGATGAGGCGTCTGGTATGACCTATTTTGTAGTAGTGATTAGTTATGAATTTTTGAAGTTATTTGCATTTACAGTGCAAAAATAATTCATTTCGAAAGTTCTAAATGTATTAAATACTTTTTGTACCCTGCTTGAGCTAACTACAGTCACTGGCTAGTGGGACCGCAGTCGTTGTTGACCTAGTCAACACTGACTTGGTCAAATGGCCACGGGCCCACATGTCATGGACTTGGCTTATGGAATAGCACATGGACCTTATGTCCAAGAGCACAGCGCTTGGTCCATGGACCATGCAGTGGTTTACTGTGCACTTAAAGCCCTCATGCCTATATGTCATACTTTAGAGCATCATTAACTCAGCCATTAAAACAGTTAATCATTTGCTAATCAATGCTTAAAGCCCTAACGACAGCAATTTGCTCTAATCATTGTGCTACAATGTGGTCGGCTCTTCCGACAACAGAGGAGCTCCCAGGTGCATTCAAGGTTGCGCTCATCGCCGATGGTGTGGACCTTGGCGGCGCAGGGAAATGCTAAAAATGGGATCCTTGAAGCTAGACGGTCCTATGGGTGGCCGAAATATGGCCAGAGATGGCTGGAGCAATGGCGCGACGAGCGTTGGTGGTGGTGGTGTTCGCCAAAATGGCATTACGCAACCCAGTGATGCTTCGAACGAACTAGCATGCGCAAGCACATTAGGAGGGGTCAGGGATCTCACTAGAATGATGCGGAGAGGAGGAGGTCGCCGGAGTAGGGCTACGGCGAAGACAAGTGGCGGCGGCGGCGCTTCAACGTGGAGAGGAAAGCGTGGGGAAGGAGAATGGAATTGGAAGATTGGGGAAGCATTAGTGAGCCCAGAAGATGGTGTCAGAGCAATGAATTGGAAAATGAACATCTTACCGGACTCGGGGAAGAAGAGGCAAGATTCCGGTCGAAATTGATGAAGACACAAAATCCAGTGGCTCCTGAGGAGGAAAAGACGAATTAAGTTAGGGGAAAAGTTCCTTGTGCTCTGGAACATGATAAGATAGGGATAGAGAGGTGAGAGTGGCATTGGAGCGGTTGGAATGCTACGGCGGCGTGGCGGCTGTGAACTAGAGCTCGCCCTTTTGCGCTCGGTTCGGTGGAAGTAAGGGAGAAGGGTGGTGATGGGTTGCTCGGGATGGCGAAAGGAGGGAGATGAGGAGCTCTAGGGCTTTAAATAGGGAATGGCGGAGAGATCGCGAGGAGGGTGAGAGAGAGAACCCGGCAACGCACTCAGTGCATGACGCATGGGCGCACGAGTGACGGCGAGTAGATGGGAGTAGGTGAGGGGCGCGGGAGATGCGGCCGAGGCAGGGAAACTGTGGGCGCGTGGTCACAAAACGGTGGCGGGGCAGTTGGCTCGGTGGAGCTGGCAAGCCTACCATGGGGGGGGCGCTGGCGTGGTTGCGTCATGCTCTAGCCGCGTGGAGGAGAAGGGCTGACCAGTGGGGTCCGCTGACCAGTGGGAAAGAAGGTGAACTATTAGGTTTTCTGGATTTTGGAAAATGGTTGAAAGCTTTAAGGGAATTTTTAGACATGGTTGTTTAGCTCAAAAAATCCTGAAAATTTTAGGGGAGGTTCCGGACACTAAGTATATCATTTCATAATTTTTATAGGGTTTTTAATGTAGTGCATTTTTCTCTAGAATTATTTTAAGTTCTTGTTTTTGTTGTTTGACTTTTGATTTACTACTTTGACTGGTTGTTTAAAAATAGCAATTAAATTCCAGAAATAATGAAATTTTGCGGGTGAGTTTCTAAGTTGCTCCAGAACCGAGGAAAAATACTTATAGGCACTGTTCACATTATTTGTTTTGTATATCCTAAAGGGTTATGCTTCTAGTAATTGATGCTCTAGGTTTTCAAAATGCACAAAACCTTTGAATGAAAATCCAGAGAATTCAACTGGCAACAAGTTGCATCAAACGTTTTAGAAGTTCATATTTTTTGTACATTTGAAACACAAACCCATATTCGAGATGTTACATGGGTGTCATGACGACCTGCCGCTCTCTGGGTTAGCAGCAGGTGATCTGTCGTGATCTAGGATGCACGGCAGACCGTCTGCCGCACATATCGCCACATGTCTTACCGCAAAGGTGTTCACATGAAGATATTTTTACTATTTTATTTTAGAAACGTGGTAAATAATCCAAAAACTCGCAACCTTGCAACCTTTCTCCGCGGCGGCAAGCGGTTCAGAAAGGCTGGCAGGAGCGAAGCCCAGGAAAAGAAGCTGCCGTGCATGCCGCGACCAGTGGGAGCGTGCAGGCCGGTCTGGAGAGAAACGCCAAAAACCCTCCCACTCCGCTCGAATATTTCCTTTTTTTTTCAAACTTTCGTGTCTTTGTTTGAGCATTGCTTTTCTTTTTGTTTTCTTTGCTGTCCGGGTTGGAGTACTGCATGTATTGGCAATGCAGAGACACAATGGGCGAGTTGATGTGCTGATGTTCTTTTTTTTATGAACTGTGCTTGTTTAATTGCTCGGGCCGCCGAGCAATCCGGGGCCCTACTTCTTCTTCTTCACTCGAAGCAACGAGGCTGCTTTTCGAAAAGATACGTCCCGGTCTCACCAGCGCGGCAAAGACCGAAGAGCATCCAATGCGCAGACGATTTTTCAATTTTTTCCTAAAAAGTAAATCATGGCGCTCATCTCATACAAAAAAAAAAAACTGTACTGACAAGTACTAGGAGTGGTCGAGTGGAGTGGTACCAATCCCAACAATACGTCGCGCTTGATCCTAAACCAAAAAAGCACGTCGCGAAATAGGGAGCAGCCAATGAGGACGAATGGTAACGATACAAAGTAGTCTTACGTATCGTACCGATCTCAATACCAATAAATATCAGTCAATACTAGTTATACCGGTGGAATTGATAATACCGTCTATTAAACTATATGTTATATTTGATAGTACTACCATGTATTTGAAATAGTACTACAAGTGATATTTGGTGTGCATGTAATTAAACAAATATATACTTATAAATATATATACTCGTATTATTATATTAAATCCAAAACGGTACGTCGGTATGGACCGGTACTGAAACGTACCACTCTAAAAACCAAACCGGTATAACCTCCGGTACAGTATTGACAATTATGCCCGACACGTAGGCGTGTGCACTCATCACTAGTGTTTCTGAGTTTTCGCTCGAGCTAATAGTTTTTGAGGTTTCGCGCGAGCTAATATCTCTATATCACCGGTGCCATACCTGACATTTTATGAGTCATGTGCTAAAATTAAAATTAGGTCATATACTTATAGAAGTCAACTATAAAAATAAAAGATATTATTTTTTATATTACAATTGTAATATTTTTTCTTACGAGTGCAAAGGATTTGGTCCCGATGAAAATAAGTCTCTAAACTAGCACCATAACTTTTGAAGTGAAAAACATCATTCTTCCTATATGCCTTGAAGCAAATCTTCAATTAACTTTGTAATATTCATCGAAATATTAAACATCAATTGGAACTGCTACCGTTAAGTCTTTCTTGAGTCATTATAGAAAGCAAGTTGAAATTTAACAACCTTGATTTTTTTTTATTTGCTCTTTCTTGCCGATGCAATATTCATCGAAATAGTCAACAAAATTATATAAACAAGTGCATTACGAAAACAATTTACACATTCATAAATTTTAAAATATCAACAACCCCCTATTTTCTTAGGAATGAATTTAGCAAAAGAAAACAAAGAGGCAAGAGGTGGAGAAAATGGATGTGAATCAGTGCTAGTTTTTAGGAAGAAGAGAATAAATAAGATGCTCACTTATTAGTTCTTACTCTTACTAATACAAAGATTAGAAAATAATCATTCAAGAGTGGATAAAAAAAGGGGGCCTAATATTTTGGTGGCCATGTGTAGCAGCAAATATTGCGCATGCTTCTCATACGGGGCTGATCACCGGTGATCAACGATGCTAGCTTACTGCAACGCGATTGGATAACATAGAATATTGCAGTAGCAGACGCCACACTTTCTCTATCAAACATTTAGGGACCTAAATATGTAAATCTGGACCATCTGTATACAATGCACTAGTTCAGTATCACGCGAGTGCACACAATGATAACATCGATGAAATACCATTCCATGCGCAAAGATAACTAAGACATAGGCAATTAACAATAATATCATAGTAACGATCTGAAGCTCAAAGCTTGCAATTAATGCATCAAAATGTGAATATCTTAAATAAGCTACAACGGAAGGAAACTAATAACTTCAGTGAAGCACATCCATATGCCCACAGGCAATCGACTGGGATAGCCCTAGCTAGTTCTCCACGATCCTTGAAGTAGACCTTGTTGATCAATGATGAACCGATGTAGCCTTCTTCAATTGAAAAATATTGTTTATAGCAAGGTGAGTACATAGAGTACTCAGCAAGTTGCACCATAGAATGCAATTATAGATGATGACTTATTCCAAAGGATATGACATCTATGGTTCTTTTGTATAAAAGCAACAGTTGAAGTTGAATGTGAATAATAAATTGAAAATATAATTTAAAACAAAAAAGCAATAGTACTTTAACAAGTATTTTCACAAAGCTCACAAAGTCTAATCAATTTTTTTCACACAGCCACATAAGTTAAACCACGCAGCTGTCCCTCCAAATAGTTTTATGAAAATCTACCCATCGTGTGAAATCTCCGAGTATATCCATGACCGAGAACGTGGCTATTCGAATAGATTGTTAACACTCTGCAGAGGTTGTACACTTTACTCACAAGATGCAATCAACTTGTACGGTGAATATCACAACAAAACCTTTTAAAACTTCATTTAGACAATGACTCTCCCAATGTACATACTGTCGACCCCAACCTCATTCGTTGGTCCAACGCACACATTGGACCTAGAGACAACGAACCGCCTATAAATGTGACCCTACAGAGTAGTCCACACCTCCACCCATCACAGAGCATTTAACCTACTACCTCAGTAGCCAATCTCAAGACTCCATAACTTACTGAGTTATGCATGTCTTATAGTAGACATGTCATCGTACAGTAAGGCTCAGTTCAATGGCGCACAAAGTTAAGTCCTTAATTAACCAATGAGAGACTGCTAATTTCTAACTAAGTGACCACAATTCACATTTCCCAATCATAGAGCTCTACCATATCACAAATCCTTCCCACTCGCTTCACTCTAGATCTTTTTCCCGCCTTATTGATTAAAGTGCATCATATACCATCAACAAGTGACAACATACAATATACAGTCTTTTCAAAATATTTTTCATAATCACTTAGTCAAGTATGATATTAATATTTTAAAATGATATCAATGACCCATTGCAAAGCTAAGCATACTATCATCTCTAACCAACCCACGTTAGTGCTATGTTAGTACTAACTAGGAATTAACAAAGCTAGGGTGACAAATGATCGTAGTAATACAATTATCAAGGTGAGCATAATAAAAAAGATTGCACAGGTAAACCCAAAGTATTTAAGACTTTAATAATTGAAAGATTGCATAGGTAAACCCAAAGTATAAGTCCAGATTACTCCCTCGAACTATCAGAAAAGTCTGGTTTACCCCCTGAACTACAAAACCGGTTATTTAACCCCTGAACTTACTCAAACCGGTCAAAAAAACACCTCAAACCGGTTTGGAGGGGTGGTTTTGCACACGTGGCAGTAGTTTTGTTGACGAGAGAGAGATCAACAAGAGAGACAGAGCAGAGGAGAGGAGGCGTCGAGCTGCTCACGCCATCCGCCTCTCCCGCGACCTCCCCGTCCCCACCGCCGCCGGCGCGCGCTCTACGCCTCCCCCGTCGCACTCCGTAGGGGTTTCTCCACCCAATTCGCCTTCATCGTCGCCACCCCGGCTCGACCGCACGCCTCTCTGCTGGCTCACTTCCCTGGCTCGGCCCACCCAGCTCCTCCCGCCTCCTCTGGCAATTCGTCACTCCGGCAACGTCATCGCCACACCGACCCCGTCACCAAGAGCCTCCCAAACCAAGGAGTACTTCCCCTCAAACGGAGTTGCTTTGGGTTCACCGTTGTCGCCACATTTGCCTATCTTCATCGGCTCTGGCCACTTTCTTCTTCCCCGTCGATCTCCCTCCACCGTTCTTCTCCGACACCCATTCTTGGCTTGGTAGGTCCCCTGAGCTTCACTCTCACCTATGCTTCCACGATCTCTCGTCAAGAGTCGGCCGAACGCCGTTGTCGGATTTGGCTGAGCGCCGCCGCTCCGATGACGCCACCACCGCACCGACCCCGTCACCAACAGCCTCCCGAGTCAAGGAGTACTTCCCCTCAAATGGAGTTGCTTTTGGTTCACCGTTGCCGCCGCATTTGCCCATCTTCATCGGCTCCAGCCACTTTCTTCTTCCCTATCGATCTCCCTCCACTATTCTTCTCTGGCCCCCATTCTTGGCTTGGTAGGTCTCTTGAGCTTCACTCTCACCCATGCTTGCTTCCATGATCTCTCGTCAAGAGTCGGCCGAACGCCATTGTAGGATTTGTCCAAGCGCTACCGCCGCCCCCTTGTTGTTGCGCCGCCGCTCCGGCGACTCTCCGCGTCGCCACCACCGTCATCGACTCCGCATCGCCAAGAGCTTCCCATCCTTGCCCTTGCCCGGCTCCACTGCGCCCTCCTCCGCCGGCGGTGAGCCCAAGCCGCGCACCTCCCTCCGTTGTCCGTAAATCGGACAGTATTGTTCCCTTGTCATTAGGGCAAATCCCCTTCGATTAGCGCCAAGGCAATGATTAGCCGGTGTTAATGATGCCTTAACGACCGCTTTGAGTCACCGCCACATGGAATAGGGAGGAGAGAGACAAAAGTGGCCACGTTACATGCTGACATGGACAAAAGTTGCCACGTGTGCAAAACCACCTCTTCAAACCAGTCCAAGGGGTTTTGTGTCTGGTTTTCGTAAGTTCAGGGGGTTAAATAACCCGTTTTGTAGTTCAGGGGGTAAACCAGACTTTTCTGATAGTTCGATGGAGTAATCTGGACTTATTCCAAGTATTTAAGACTTTAATAATTGAAATAACATGCAATACTTTGAATCAATGTAATTTTGGAAAATTGGGTTCAACACGATCAAAGGTACAACTTGCCTTGCTATAGCAACAATATTATTCTTTTATCTTTGATCTTCAACTTCCTTGACCTTCAGCTCATTCGAATGATTCTAGAACGTCAACGTCCAACGAGAGAGAAAACGCAAAAACAAATAAAACTCAAAAGGACAAATCAAATAAACTCCAAATTGAGATTGAATAGTACTGGCAGGTAGGACTTGATTTGAGATGAATTTAGAAACTTGAATGAGTTCAATCAGAGTTCGTATGAGGAAGAACGAGCTCTCGAAAGTTTGATCGGGGAGAGAATGATGAAAAGAAAAAAGGAGAGAGAAACTAACATGTGGAGTCGAGGGAATATTCCCAAATCTTTATTTTTAGGAATATAAGAAAAATGATTGAGAGTATGACATGTGGAACCCACTGGATTAAAAGAATTTCAAAAAAGATAAAGAGAGTGACATGTGACGCCACTTGTCTATGGACTATGTCCACGGAGAGATGCTAGTCCACGGTAGACCAAGCTCATGAAACTAGGGTTTGACCAGGGCTGACTGACATACGGGGTCTGCATACAAGTGAGAGAAGATAGAGTTAGGGTTTGGATTGGTTGGATGACGTGTGGGACCCACACGTCGAGAGAGAAAGGGAGATAGATCTGGTCTAGCACGTGGATGATGACCAAGCTAAGGAAGGTCATGTGGCAGCAAGGTGGCAGGTGACAAGGCGACATGTGGCGAAGTAGCTAAGGTAGTAGCGAAGCGAACTCAACACGTGTGTGGCTTTGACATGGACGACACACTCAGGGGCGGAGCCCAAGAGCCCCACCCGGTGTCACACGACACTAGGTCCAAAAATAGTAGAGATCAACTTATATGTACCATATGTGCACTCCTGAGCCCAAAAACTATGCACTGGGCCTCCTTCCAACCCACGCGCTAGCAGCCCACACAGCCACGCGGTCCACGTGGCGCAAGCAAGCGCACCAGTGGCCAACGCGCCAGCTCCCTCTTCTGTCTTCAAATCGGAGGCCATAAATAAAGTCCATTCTCTAGATCATGTAGAAACCAAGGGCACAATTAGCCTTCATGCCCCAACTAAAGTAACTCTTGATGGAGGCCCACGCGTGATGCGCCCCAGTGGCCCATTGACCTGGTCGATTGGCACTTGACATGCTCGAGGCCTGATGCAGTTACGCACCGCTGCCCCTTTGCTTTTTGAGTTCTACCGAATGCATAGCTTTTGTCAATTGCCTCTCGCCTCAACGCAGTCAACGCCAAAGGCATGGCCACAGGGCACCGCCTCTCGCTTGGACGTCACCGCTCGGTTGCCAGTGATCTTGCTGGTCACCTCGACGTCCTCATCCGTCGGCCGTCGGAGTTTTCTCCCGGCTACCGTCGATCGTCTTAGGCCAAGGGGAGGAAGGAACAATCGAACAAGCCTTAGTTAGGTACTGCTTCTTTGTTCTAACTTGATGATTGTGTTTTTTTTCATCATATGTTAGGGGATTTTTCAATTTGACGATTGTTGTTTTTTCATCATATGTTAAGCTTATAAACTTAAAATTTAGGGTTTCAAATTAGGGTTTTTCGAAATTGGAATACTGGCCAACGGCCAAGTTGCATATCGTAGGAAAAAATTACACGTGATCGTGACTCGTGTGCAGTGTCCTATTGTGCTCAACCAATGTCAACTAAGTAAAAGCACATATCTGCATGTATGTTTGATCAATGCTTGTACTTTATTGTTCTTATTGTTGAACATGTCATTTGACAAAATGTTAATCGAAAAATGGCAAGCAAACTTATGGAAAAGTTTCTGAAGAGAAAAGCACCAGATAGCGCTACTAATGCTAGGAATTCACCTACAGATGATATCAATTGGGAAGAGGGAATTCAATTTTATCCAAGCAAAAGGAAAAGGTTATATGACTACCATCCTAATTAGAAAGATGTGGTAAGAAGAAAGTACTTGGATAATGGGCCTTGTCAATCTCACACTTATGATTTTCCATATACACAGTTTGTGGATAAAAATAGAAGGTTTAATCCTGAATGGTTTGATGAGTTTGGGAGTTGGCTTGAATATAGCGAGTCCAAAGATAGGGCATATTGCTTTTATTGTTTCTTGTTTAGGGACCACAATAAGAAAGAAGCTGGATATGAGGCATTTGTTATAAATGGTTGGAATGGTTGGAACAAAAAAGCTAGACTAAAAGAGAATGTAGGTGGTGTAAATAGCGTTTACAACCAAACATTGAAAAATTGCAATGATTTGTTAAAAAGAGAACAACACATTGATGTTGCTATCTATACACAAAATGAAGTTTCGAAGATTGCTTATTTTGCTAGATTAAATGCCTCAATTGTCGTTGCTAAAGTGTTATTGAAGCAATGATTGCCTTTCCGGAGCTATGATGAGTCGAAGGAGTCCTACAACAAAGGGAACTTCTAGGAATTTTACGAGTTCTTAGCAGAGCATGATCCAGCTTTAGGCAAGGTGGTGGGTAAAAATGCTGCAGGTAATTGTCTTATGGTGTCTCCCATCCAGAAGGAGATTGTTCATTGTTTTGCAAATGACATACTGCATTCTATTCCTAAAGAAATTGGATATGATGTGTTTTACTTGCTTGTTGATGAGTCCAGAGATGTCTCTTGCAAAGAACAAATGGTAGTAGTCTTGTGGTATGCTGATAGTTGTGGAATTATAAAGGAGAGTTTTGTTGGTCTTGTTCATGTGAAAGAGACAACTTCTGCCTACCTTAAGTCTTCTATTGATTCTCTATTTGCAGAATATAAGCTAAGTTTAAAGCAAGTTAGAGGCCAAGAATACGATGGTGTTAGCAATATGCGAGGTGAGTTCAATAGCTTGCAATCATTGATCATGAGAGAAAGTAGCACAGCTTATTATGTCCATTGTTTTGCTCACCAACTTCAATTAGTTGTTTCTTTAGTATGATTTCTCTCCTGTTGAATGTGGTGGGTGGATCTTTGAAGAGGAGGGACATGGTTCGAGATGTCAAACACGAACAAGTGCATAAGGTTTTAGGTTGTGGGCTACCTCAAACTGGGACAGGATTAAATCAAGAGCAATGTCTTCAAATACTCGAAGATACTCGTTGGAGTTCTTATTATAAAACTCTTAAGAGTTTGGTTGACTTGTTCCCAACAGTTATCGTTATCACAGTGTTAGAATTTGTGAAAGAAGAAGACAAGAACATAACAAATAGAGATCAAGCATTGCGGCTACTAGTGTACTTTCAGTCATTTGATTTTGTCTTATATTTGCATCTCATATTGACTATCTTGATAATCACAAACACCTTGTCACTAGCATTGCAACGAAAGGATTAAGACATTGTGAATGCCATTAAATATGTGAAATCAATTAAGTTGCATTTGGATGAGCTTAGAAGAGATGGGTGGGAGTCTGTCCTAGGTAAAGTGTATGCCTTTTGTGAGAAACATGGCATCTCTAAGTTGGAAATAGGAAAAGCTTACGTTAATCCAAAGAAGAAACGACAAATAACTGGAATTACCAACAAGCATCATTATGAAGTGGATTGTTTTAATGATGTTCTGATTGGCTACTTCAAGAGCTTGATAGTTGTTTTAATGAGACAACCTCTAACTTGCTTGTTTGGTTGGTTGCTTTGAGTCCAAGAGACTCATTTTATGATTTCAATTTGGAGAATTTGATGTGCATAGCTAAACTTTAGCCCATTGATTTTGATTTTGGGGAATTGAGGGACCTTAACCATCACATTTGCCTCTACATTGTCGATGTGCGAGCAGATGATAGATTCTCTAGCATACAAACTATTAGCCAACTTTCTCAAAAAATGGTGGAGACAAGAAAACATCTTTGCTATCCTTTGGTTTATCGACTTTTGAAGCTAGTACTAGTATTGCCTGTCGTCACTGCCACAGTAGAGAGGTGTTTTTTAGCCATGAGAATTGTGAAAAATTATTTGCGCAATCGCATCAATGATGATTTCATGAGTGATAGCCTAATTTGCTATGTGGAGAAAGAAGAAATGAAGAAAGTTGCCAATGACGTTGTGGCTCATCATATCATGAACTTGAAAGAACGTAAATACTAATATATTTTCTTTCATTCAACTATTCTACTTTTTACTAGATAATTTAATTCATTTTGTTCTTTTTTATAGGCCATTGAAGTCGGATGATATATTTTGCCAATGTCGACTATCTTTACCCATGATTTCACCCTTAGTTGCTTCACTTTGCTAAAATTAATAATATTATTAGTGAGTTTCTTTATGTTGGTAAGCATTTTGATCGCTACTTCTTTATCATTGTACATTGCCATTGATTATGTTGAAATATTGATGCTAAAACTTGCTGGATATATTACTATTTAGTATCATATTGCTTTGAAATTATATATGTTGTTATATGTACAGTGAAATGGTGAACCCTGGTCATTTCCATTCTAGTTCTGCCCTGGACACGTTGGCACGACGCTGAGGTGGCAGCTGACACGGACGACAACGTGGCACAACGACATTGGTGGCACTTGGGACTCCAAGGCTCGTCGAAGCTAGGGTTCTCGGTGGTGGAAACGAAGTGGCAAAACAGAAAGAGGACGACGAGGCAAAGGTGGTGACGCGGGTACGGTGGCGAGGAACAGTGGCAATCACTGACGGCGAGGGAAAGAACGGTGGTGGCTTGCTCGACGGCGACGACGAGGAAGGACACACCAACGATGGGAGGGGAAGTACGACATAGAACATGGTGCGAGGATAAATATGGTGGGGTCAATGAGCGATGGGGCTCACCGGTTACGATGAATCGAGGCGGCAAAGGGCGATGGCTGGAGAGGGAGAAGAAGGCTTGGATCTCGGTGCACGGTGATCTAAATGTGAAATATAAAGATGGGATGGATAGATCGGGAAGTGAAACACAAGGTGACGCGAGTGGATTGGCAAGGAACTCACCAGAGTGGCGAGGAATGCGGAGGAACGATTTCGGCGTCACGTGATTTTGTCGGAGTTGAAAGATATGAAGATGGCGTCGGCAATCCAGAGCTCGGGAGCACAAGTGGGTGGGCACGAATGCAAGAAGACGTCAAGGCAAATTCGGTGACACAGTTTTGGCAGCTCGAGGATCGTCGACGGAGGAGAATAAGCGAGGACAGGACGGCGCCAACGCTTGAGAAGATGACCGAGCGGCGGTGCTTCACGGCGTCTCGAGTGGAGAGGGTTCGGGCACAGAGGCGGCGGAAGGAGGCAAGGCTAGGGCGCATGGGGCAACAGCTTTATAGTCCTGGGAGGTGTGTGGGAGGCGGACACTGAGATGGCGGTGGTGGTGCAGACATTGTCCAGGGTAGACATGGTTGCGACGCGCACACGGGAGCAGCGGCACGGGCGAGCGAGAATGACAAGTGAGACCGGTGCACGGGCGGTGACAGCGGGCTAAGGGCGCGGATGGGGAAGGAGACAGAAAACTAGGCGGCAAATGGGCTGGCGGCTCGAGAAATGAGAGAGAGGGGAGGGGGTGGGCCAAGCCAATTTGGCCCACAAAGATAAAAGAAAAAGGAATCTGGTTTAGGAATTTAGAAAAGGTTGAAATTCAAATGTGCTCAAATAAATACCAAACGTACTCCGAAAAATCCAAGAAAATTCATTGGAACACAAGGAAGCCAAATAACAATGGTTTGATTAATTGAAGTTTACATTAATCAAGTTAAATTGTTTAATTTTAGAAAATCTCATTTAAGCTTTATTAAACCAAGGAAAATTGGTGAAATATTTTGAGGACCTAATCTACACAAAATATTTGTGAAAACTCAAATTTTGGAACGTTACAGTCGGCGTCGCCTCTCCCTGGCAAAATCCGACTGGATGTCGTTGGCCTATCCAAATCCGATCTCGAGTTCCCATGCCATCGCCCTACCCTCCACCCACCTCTTCTTGCCCCACACCGGCGTCGCTGCCCTCATCCGATGCTAGTGTCACCCCCGCTCCTCTCAGTTGCCACCGCATGACTGCCGCCGTCATTCACGATTGGTCATCGCCGCCATTCGCGCTCGGTGGCTGTCATCCCGTTGCTACCTTCACTGGCCACCCACGTGCAGGGAGATGGAGGTGCGATGCCTTTTCCTCTCTCCTTGTCTTTGTGGACAACCTCCTCTCTCCCCAAGCCACTGTAGCTTTTGTAAGGCTCTCTCACACTTGCGAGACACCCATCTTGTGCACACCGTTGGCATCCAAGCCTATATGGCTCTACGAGGCACCTAGTTGGGTCATCACATTATAGATCCCTTAACTCGTGAGGTTTCTTTTGCCGTGTAGACTTTTTACGCAAAGATAATAGCAGGTGGGAAAAACATTCATTTTCAGGTTGGAATGTAAGTCCCCACGTTCACCACCTGAACACCTATCACTCGAGTAATCCAAAGTACTTGCCCCTTGACCTGGCCAAATGGCGCGGCCTGGTCTGACGTAGGCCTATGATGGTAAGGCCCAACTAACCTAGCTAACTAAATAGGATGTGCCGTGTAGGCCCTAGCACACTTAGCCAGACATGCCGTGGTAGGCCCGTGTAACCCATCTCGGTCAAACAAAATTGAAAAATTCTAGGAAAATTCCAGAAAATGTATAGAATCTGAAAAATGTAAAAAAAAAAATGAGTTCTATACCCATAAAAATAGACAACTATATTACAAATATCATAATGAGATTTATTAATGTTTACATGGCTGACCCATTAAAAATTTTGCCAAGTAAAAACTCAATATGAGAAAACTTTAGCAAAGAAAAAAGAGTACAACCTATAGCTCTGCATACATCCATATTCTATGTGCTAGGTAAAGATTTTCAAACACGGCCACCAACTTTGGATTTTCTGTTGAGTGTTGATCTTGTGCATCAGCTTGTTCCTAGTCTTTCATAGTTAGAAGTATCTCCACAATCTCAGTCGTGAGAGTTGTTCTTCTCTCTTTCTATATTATTCTAGAAAGGCTGAAAGCAGACTCGAAAGAAACCTTCGAGTCATAAACAATTAACACTTCACACGTCAATATGGATAGCACTGGATATATTACCTTATGGTCAAGCCACCATCGCAAAATTTCGAAGCAATATTAATAGTAATCTACGGTATCACTGTCCAGAAACCGCCGAGTCCTCAGGCTTGGCGGGCGTTGTTTATTGCTTCAAAACTTGATGTTGTAGATCCTGTACCCCTAGATCCGGAGGAAGAACATGCCCCCATATTTAGCACCACGCAGCTCTCTTCTTACCTGTAGTGGGTGGTATTGGAGGTCGTTGCAATCGAACTTCTTGGAACTTATGTTCATACTTTTGATAAACATCAGAAAGTTTAGTATGTATATCTAAAAAATAGTTAGAATAATAATATATGCTTGTAGCATAACTCAGAAGTTGGAGAACATTTGCAAATCCTCGAAGTTTAGCTCGGGATCTAAAATAAATACAAATGAATAACATAATGAGATTTCTTACCAATATTTAAAGTGTTTAGCTTTAATAGCAATTCTATTTTTTTTTCATGAGCGTTCAAGTGACTAGCAATTTCAAGAATGTCAGGCAAAATTAAAGAAGATGTTTGATAATACACAGCGAACAAAGCAATAGTGGAATAAAAAAAGATCTAAAAAAAGATAACAACTTCTCAATAACAAACCAATGCTGCTTGGTCAATAATGTACTACCGCCATAGTTGTGATAGTGTGTGAATAAAACAGAAAATATGCTCTTATATGGTAAAAGGCTCTTAAACATTAAGTAGAGTTCCAACTTACTCGTATATCTAAACCAAATTTTCTTAGACGTACATTCATTGTCGTGCAAAAGTTCTTATATGCTTCTATTCCTTGGTTAGAATGACTAAGGAAAGATATCGCCTCGCGGAAAGCTTTAATATACGGTTCCAACCTATTTAAACCACATCTAACTATAAGATTAATAATATGATAGGTGAATCGCTGATGTAGCCAGAAGGATTCAGCGTATGTATTAAATAACTAAGTGAGAATATCTATTAGCCTAGAGTTTGCGGCGACATTGTCTAAAGTTATTGAAAGTTTTTATTTGTAAGAATTCGTCAGTAAAATAGACTTATAATTAAGGAAAATTAAACCGAATAATACCAATATTAAATATACGAACGGTTCGTAATAAATCTACCTTAACTGGATACGATAAGTCTGGCGTGGTGTCGGCGAGGTGTAGGGCTGTTGCGTCGGTTGCCTAGCTCGGCCCCACGACGCGACAAGTGCGCCATTAGAGCATGTATAATGCAGGTGCTTAGAGAGGTGCTTAGTACATAAAAACTGATGTTTCTTGCCAGGTAGGATAGATAAGATGCTTATTTTGTAGCATCGATGCTTGATTAGGCACTGGTGCTTAAGAGGTTTTTATGTATATAACTATATATAATCAATAAATAATACAATCATCTAAGTACCTACAAAAGAGATGCTTGCATTGGAGAAAATATCTTTTACATAGGTGCTTGATGACGTAACTATATTCTCTTTCTTTAAACACTCGTATATAAGCATCTCGCATTGTACATGCCCTTAGAGTAGATGGAGAGGGACGGGGACGTGTGCCATCGGGCCCACGCGACAGCGACATGGGGGCAATGCGGATGCGGGAATCTTCGGCGTCGTGCGTTAACCATCAGCCTGGCTCGCGGAGATTCACATGAAATCGAGGATTTTTTTGATTTGGGCCCCTGCTGCCACCTTAATTGCAAAATAGCATCTCTAGCATCGTATTTGCAAATCTAGCCCCTCCCGAGCGCAGAAGCACCTGACGATGACACATGGCACTTCATGCGGTTGGGGAGTGCGGGAAGCAAGCGGCCAGCGCGGGAGGTGGTGGGCCCGGCCGCTTTTTGCACCACCGGAGCGCAGGAGGTGGCCGCCACCTTCCCGTGGTTCTCGAGCACGAAATCAGCTTAATGCAACGCTTTGCATCAAGCATTTAATGCAATGCTTTGCATTAGCATTATTTAATTTGGCAGCATTGCATTAGCATTATTTATTTCAGCATTTAATGCAATGCTTTGCATTAGCAATTTGTTGATGCGTCGCGCTTTTGCGCTCGGGCACCGCGGGAAGGTGGCGGCCACCTCCTGCGCTCTGGTGGTGCGGAAAGTGGTCGAGCCCACCACCTTCCGTGCCGGTCCGCATGCTCCCGCGCTCTCTGACCGTATGAAGTGCCACGTGTCGCCGTCCGGTACTTCCGCGTTCGGTAGGGGGTTAGATTTGCAAATACGATGCTAGAAGTGTTATTTTTGCAAATATAGTGACAGCAGGGGCCTAATCAAAAAAGAACTAGAGAGGCACTTTCGGCTGGGGCCACGCGTGGTGCCCCGATCAGGCGAGTGACAGGCGGGGCCCGGACGGGATTACATGGCACAGCAGTTTGCTGCTGTTTTGCCTGCGCCGCTCTTATCCAGATTTCCAAAAGTGATGGGATTCTGAATTTCTTGGACACTAGGATTTTCTGTTGTTTGAAACAGCAAGTTTGTGAATTTGATTATGCTCAGGTCCACAAAATTTTAACATTTCAGCCGAACCACATTCAACTTCAGGTTATTGCATGAGGTATTCAAACGCTGCAAGTGTACAGTTCTTTTTTTTTTTTTTAAAAAAAAACACTGCATGTTAACCGTTAACCGCCTACACGATTCACCGAGCGGCGGATGGACACTCCTCGGGATGGCCCCACGCACAGCGGCAGAGCATGGTGGAACAGGGTGCCCGGTATGCCAGACATACCAAAAATAAAAAAATATTGTAAGATCAGTTTTGCATTTAGACTATATTTTTAGTATTTTTTTGATGTGCATCCTCTTAGAAAGTCAGCCCATAACTTATGACTCGCTCGTACCCTAACCAGCCCACAACCATCTCCATCTGCAATATTCTAACTCCTCTCCAATCTCCAACCCTAAATACATGATCCTCCCCTCTCCTCCCCACTTGGTCCTGCGGCTCGGTGGCTCAATAGCTGGCGCAAGGGTGGAGAGCAGTAGCAGGCGACGCAAGAGCAGCAGGTGGCATGACACTCACCGACGTACAGCCTCACTAATTCAAAGCTTAATTTATAGATTTTGATTAAAAAATATCTCTTCTTAGAGAATGAGAGAAAAACCCATACTATGATGGCATACTTTGAGTCCTTCAAAAAATATCTCTCCTAAAGAACGAGGCGTCGAGCTCACCGAGTTCCCGCGTTCCGTCTCACCTCAGTGGAGTTCACGTTAAACGGGTCACCGGGTTCCGGTTTTCATCGGTCTCATCGCTCAACTTATAGCGGGTTACCGGGCGCAGCTGCCATTGCTACTCGGGGTCGGGGCAGTGCGTTACGGGGCGCAGCATTTTCTACGTGACATGTACCCGACACCACCCCCATCATCCCAAGCCCTTTCCCTTTTTCCGCTCCGTACTATTCCCGCCTTTAAAGTGCTCAAAACTTTAAGGCGCTGTAAAATTAACACTCCCCAAGCCTATCAAAAAATCGCGTCCTGATGCAATTCTCGTGACCGTATGACACACCCTCGCCCCCTTCTTTACTCGCGGCAGCATGGCGTATTCAACGATTTAAGCTCTGTACTTGTTCACTGATCAGCAGCCACTGCCCGGCTGCTCTCCCGGAAGAAAATCTGACGGGCCTCGCGCGAGGCCTACCCTCTTCCGCAGTTGATTTTTGCCGATAGGAGAGCAAGCAATCAACGGATGAGGCCCAGCAAATTTCCTTCCTGCTCTCCCCTCCGTTAATTTTCACACGAGAAATAGTGCCGGACCTAAACTATCGTGTGCAATCTAAAGGAAACTTTGCTGTCCCCATTATTTTGACATGGTTTTTCTCCTAAATCGGTTGAACCACCATTTGACAATCCGGGGAGCGGGTGGAATGCCCTTGACATGACGCATCACGCACACAAAAATTCAAAAACAGATCTAAAAAGAATTCGTCCTACTCCATGGTAACTGCTCTCGCCAGCCAGGGTGCCAAAATACGCGCAATAAATCGGCGTGCTGAACAGGGAAGACGCATTTGGTGGCCAAGCCTACGGTTCACCCATCGTCACTCAACTCCCAGTTGCACCCAAAAGAAAAGAAAAACAATTTATTTTCCCACAAATCAAATTTTAATCCCCGTTTCTCTCTCCTCGCCCCCTCGCTCGCCTCTTTTACAACCCCACGCACCGGGGCGAGCAGCTCTTTGACCCGCCGAGCCGTTTTTAATATATAGATATCCCCGTCGTCCGTCGACATTCCCCTGCCTCTCCTCCGTCCGTCCCACCTCACGCCTCTTTTCGGTGATAAGCACCGCTATTCTCCCCTCCTCGCGCGCTTTGCTTTCCACCTCCTTTGTGTCGGGGACCCGGCCGGAGCAGGCAGGGAGTGGTTGCTGCCTGGTAAGCTCGGGGCTATTATTACTTCTTCCCGGCCCGGGCGGCAGATTTCCGCCCACCCAACCGGCCCGCCATAACTCTCAGAGGGAGGGAGGCAGCGGTTTCTTGGAGAGTGGAGGAAATGGCGACTGAGTGGTCGGACGGCGGCGAGGAGTTCTGGTTGCCGGACGAGTTCCTGGACGACGACTTCTTCTCCGAGGAGGAGAAGGCGGCGGTGGCCGCGAGGAGCGAGAGCGACGAGGAGGGCGGTGTGTCCGGGCTCTCGCGCCGCCTCGCGGGTCTCCTCGGCGACGACGGGGAGCGTGCTCCTCCCAAGGTTCGTTGGTTTCTTGTTTCTTTTCATGTTTGGGCTGTCTGGTTCTTTTGGTGTGTGTGCATGTGCGGGAGTTTCTGATTTTTTTTTTGTTTGGCAGGCGGAGGTCATGCCGGGGTCGCCGCAGTCGACGCTGTGCGGGCTGCCCAAGTCTGGACAGGAGAGCCCCAACGGCATGGGGTCGCAGGTGAACTCGCCGCCGTCGTCGCCGCTGGAGCAGCAGCCGGCCGACCAGTGGGACCTCCTGTATGAGGCCGCCGGCCAGGTGGCGCGCATGTGGGTGACCACCAGCATCCCAGTGCCGAGCAACTCTTACGGCTTCCACGGCCACGGTGGCTTCGTGCCTCCGGCGCGCAAGCCTTCGCCGCCGCCGCTCGCGGCAGCACCGGCGCCGAAGGCCCCGGCCGGCGGGTACTACCACCCATTCTCTCACTTGGTCACGCAGCACCAGATACAGGTCGCTCAGGTGCGTTGTTCTTGCCAAGATTCCTCAGTTGTATGTTTCCTTTTTGTTGCGTTGCTCTTGGCTGATGTTTTTTTGTTGGTTTCGTTCGTTGTTTCGCAGTTTCATCTTCTCAAGCAACAGCAACTCCTAAAGCAGCAAAGGGAGCGGCAGCTGGCCACGGTCGCCGCGTGGGGCGCGCGCCAGAGCGCGGTAGCCAAAGGCGCCGCGCCTCTTGACCTGAGCCCGGCGGCGTGGCCTCCGCTGCAGAAGCCGCAGCAGCACGCGCCTGCGCCGCCCGCTGCCGGCATGCGCGCCTTGTTCCTCACCCCGCCCGGCGCCAAGCGCGAGCGCACCGGCACCGGCGTCTTCCTCCCGCGCCCGGCCGGCAGCCCGGCCGAGCCAAAGAAAAAGCCAAGTGCGTCCCTCGTAACACTTATTTGGCCGTTTCTTTGCCTATGGATTCCTCTCAAGTGGTGTTCCTAGGCTAAATATTCTTCTGTTCGGTGTTTTCCGCGACATGCAGCCTGCTCGACGGTGCTGGTCCCCACCCGCGTCGTGCAAGCTCTGAATCTTAACCTCGACGACCTCGGTGCCCAGCCTCGGTACCCCGGCGGCTTCGTTCTTGATCACGGTAACCATCTCAAACTCCAGGTATGGCGTTCTATTGGAAAATGGCTAGCTAAGCTGAAGCTAATGGCGTGTTCTGTTGGTGCGCAGATGCCTTGATTAGTCGGAGCAACGCCATGCTGGCGAGCCAGAAGCGGCGCGTGGCGGCCACCGTGCCGGCGCAGGCGCTCTGCCACAGATCGTGAGCTCAGTCACCGGCCGGAGCAGACGAAGGGAGCCACCAAGATTGCGGCGACATCCTTCATCTGTTCTTGAGTCCAGTGTAATATTAACAATTAAAATTAGTACTAGTACTTTGTGCTAGTTAGTAGTATTAGCAATAGAGGTAGGAGGCAGTAGTAGCATCAGCGTTAGGTTTGTTCATTTTGGATTGGCGATATATTGGTTTTTTTGGTGTGGACGGAAAGCGGCGGAGATGGACGAGCAGAGAAGAAATCCATGTCTCGGTTTGGTGGTTTGGCAGAGTAGTTTGGAAGAAATAATAAGTGGTTCTTTTGGAGATGAGAGAGAGATGTTAGCTGCTTGTGGCAAAGCAAGAAGGTGGTGCGAAGTGACAAGATCAGGTGATTTAGATGGGGGTTATCTTGGAGAAGCAAAAATAAGAGAGCCCATTTCTCCATGTTATCTCCATCCATCCATGTCTTTGCTTGCTTTGGGTGCTTGCCAAGAAGTACCAGCACACACCCAGCTAAGGTGTCTCTCTTCCCTCTTTTTGCAGCCTTTTTTTACTTGCAAAAGAAGCTTGCCGTGGGCTCCATGAATAAGGGCGTTCGTTTCTTAATGATAAGAACAAAGGATTTATTAGGTATTTAATTTCCCCAAACTTTTCTGTTTCGGTTTGGCACAAGAAGATTATCAGCAGTAGGAGAGTAGTAGTTCGTTGGTTGCTCAGCAGCAGCAGCAAAGGCGGGCTGGGTATCATATATTGTACTTTGTTCCTTGGAACCTTATTTAATATATGAATGAATGGTGTTATTTTATTGTTTAATACGGTGTATCATGTCTTAATCAACGGTTCTTCATGATTGTGGAGTACATATGAGATGAACAGTTTGTCTGGTGCCCAACCGCCTAAGAATCTGCCCTGGGTGTGGGTCATGGCCTCATGGGATCTGCATCTCCACTCTCCACAGCATTCCCTCCCTGAAAACGACATATTCATATTATGTCCTGTGAATTGTTAATTATATCTCTCATTAGCCTAAGACCTAGCGGCATAATCTATCATGCTAGAGATAGAAAAGTTCGAGCTTCTAAATACGGTTTTCAAGGCATATAGGTGCAGTGCCTTAATATTAGTGTAGTATAGCCCAATTTCATATGAAGAAAGATATTCTAATGCTATTTTTCACTTTCTTCACGCTTTGTAATGAGCGGGTATTCTACCATACTCTTCTTCAGCCTCTACATGGAAACCAAGAAGCGCAAATATCCTTGAGAGTTCTAGTCGATTCAGGTACAACAAGTCTTTTTAATGACCAAAGTTGTGCTCGTTGGGAGTATAATTATGGCCCTTCCCGAGCTTATTATACAAGTATCATTTGCATGATTGTCATAAGACTACCAAGATTCCTCGCCGATCGATCAAAAACTGCTTTCTCAGATGGTATTCGTTGTCGCTACATGCTAAGCACACTTCCTCCATAGGGCGCCAGTCTCTGGGCGCTCCCAAACTTGGCTAGCTCATTTGCGTGATCCAGCGCGGGTATTAGCTGGAACAGGTGGCTCCGGCGCTGGCCCCATCCCATGGAGATCTTGTGCTCAGTAGCCTCAGAGACGGTATTCGGGCTTGCGTGAGATCTTCTGCTCTGCTTGCATTGCATGCAAAATCATGTCTTGTTATGTTCTGCTTTGCGTTTCATGCGTCCTTGTCTCTCTGACCGGTCAAAGTGCTGGCTTCGTTTTCGTCTCGCTTGGAGTGCACTACCTTTTGTTTTTATTTTTGAACTCTTGCATCGCACATCCATCGATCGCCGCAAAAGGCGTGTTTCCAAGAGAAAGCGGAGTCCTCGGGTTCCGTCGTCTCGAGCCCAAAAGTAGCCTCGCCCTCGGGCCTTGTTAGGATGATCCTGTGCCTTTTCCGGTAGGGTAAACTGCACGGTATCCCACCCACATTTTTAACCGCAGTGCTGAGCGGGGGTACTTGAAACGCTAATCTGGATAGATCATGATTCACATGCAACTTCGCAGTTTGCATCACCCCGTTTCAGTAGCAGTTCGGCTGGTGTGTTTGGGTGGTTGGCACGACGACGTTGGTGTGCTAATTGTGGGTGGTGGTGTGGGTACATACGGGTACGGACCCGCGGGGGTGGGGTGTGTTCTGGTTGCTGAACGGTGGAGTTGAGGCGTCGTGATTGGCGGAAAGGTGGTTGCACGCACTGACGCATCTGAGCTGGTTTGTGCGGGGAGGAGAGAGCAACCCGCGCCCATGTGGCTGTCACGTTGGGTCGAGACGGGGAAGGAGGCTGAGGGTGTTGTGATGAGGACCACCGCCGGCCGGTCTCGGCCTCGTTGCGTGATAGCAGCAATGCAGCACTGCATCGTGGGTTGAGTTCCAAGGAAAATTCAATTGGCGAAATTTTGCCGGTAACCGACAGTTACTGACGTTATCGGTAGAGTTCGATAAAATTTTATACCGGGCAAGAAATTTTGGATTTATCTAATTTTCATCAAAATTCAAATTCTAATTCAAAAATTAGATCAATTTCCTTTTACAACTGAAAAATTCAAATTTCAATTAAAAAATTTGCCTAAATTTTGCCGAAATATCCGGTAACCAACGGTTACCAGTTCTATCGGTGGGATCTGAAAAAATTTCTAAAACGATAAAGTTTTCCCTGGGGTTGACTGCAACTCAACTTTTCTACTGGTACCCTTTTTAAGCAGTACTGTATCCGTTTCGCTATATTTATCTACTGCCTATCATACACACAAACTATTTCACTATATTTATCTACTGCCTATCATGCGCACAAACTAAGGAATCACTATATTTAACTAATACTTAAGAGAAATAATCATACATACTTCTATTAAATTATATACCAGGACCAGTTAACCTCTTCCAAAACATTTAAATAGAGATAGAGAGAAAAAAAAATACAATACCTACACTTTAGATTATCATAATAGACAAATATATTAAAATAGATACTTCTGAGGCCATAAACTAATATACAAACTAGTACTATATCATTCCTACTCTAGGCTCGCCTTGGAGTCCTTTATAATCAACTTCCTGTGAGCGAGTGGTTGTAAGTGTGACCTAAGAAATTGTTCATTTGCTTCAAAATTGCTGGTTATAAGGGCATGCACAATGGTATAGATAACTATTGTCTATAATATCCCTCTATGTCATCTATAAACAACACTAAAAATAGCTTCTACAATGAGTTGTTTTTTACATGTCTCTATAAACAGCTTCTCTATGTATAATGTGTTTTATTTCTCGTGTTACAGTCAACTACTGCATAATAGACAGGCTAATTCTCTATGCTCTCCCTCTCTTCTTCACATCATCTCGTGTTCTACGTGTTAAGACTTATAGATAGCTGATGTTACACCATTGTACATGCTCTAAACGGGCTACGTGGCTTGTAACGTAACTTGTAGATATTTTTCGACTCAAATGTCGGACAGAGCGAGTAATCAAGATTATCCGTCCTATTGCATAGACGCAATTTCACCGTCGAAACTTATTGGATGCAAACTACGAGTACTGTATACAAGTAGAAGTAATTTTTTTCGCGAGTTACGTAGGGCCCAATTCAGTTAGGGAGCTTCCAGAGGGAATTGACGAATTTTTGGCCAAAATGGTACTGTTTCCGCACGTATTAGCAAAAATGGCTATCTTCCCATCGTCTTTGCGAAAATAACCGCCTAGACGAGTTGAGAGAACGACACATGTGAATTCCGCACGGCCACCGTGCGAAGGAGCCACGTCCACACGGCCACCGAGCAGAGGAGCCTCGTCCGCACGACCATAGTGCAGACGGCCCACTTTTCCATCGCCCGACATTTCACTCCCTCCCGTCACCTCCATCAGTCGCCATTACCTTTAGCTTTATTCCCCTTCCCATCATTGTCTGCAGCAACTGCATGCACGCAAGAATTGCCCCGCATCGGCTATAAGTAGCGAGCGAGCGCGATTTTGTTTAGTCATCTCGCTGGCTTGCTCGCCCGCTCACTCTCTCGGTCGCTATCTGGCCCTCTATCGATTTCATTTCCGGGGACGTTTAAGCGTTATTAATCGTCGTCATTAGCAGATACGTTAGCAGGTAGTTTTTTTTTCCTTGTTTGTATTTTTTTAGAACATCGTTGCTTGTAAATTAGTCATAGTGAAATTTTTGTACTTAATTAGTTGTCATTTTCTAGGCGTACCTAATTTAGGCGTTTTGAAGTTTTGGTAGCAAAATTTGTTTTTAGAACATCGTTGCTTGTAAAAGCCTAGAACAAGCAGTCCAGCATGAAGCAGTTGTGGCCTCCATCAGCATCTTCACTTACATGCTTGTTTATGTATGTACCGGTTTGCCTCAGCTATCTGGTGAAGCATTCTTGGTACAAGGTTGTACCCCTCTTCGTATGTCCCATACATAGACTCAATAATCTTCTGCTTCGTTCGTCGAACCTTGCTATACCTGATTGGATAACCAACCAGATTGGCGACTTTTGATATTAGCATCTTGGGGGAGACAGAGACGTCCGCCACAACCAGGTGGCTGATGAGGTTTGCCATATATGCGAAGGTCACATTCCAATGCTGCCGGAGTGGCTCGCTAAGCTCGCAAGTGTGTTCAGTCACTGCCTTGACCGCGAAGACCGAGCTGAAGAACTTTGCTCGGTGAGCGCTGACCTTGCTAGGGTAGTTTTCCACTACACACTTCACTGCGTAATGTCCTGAGTTAGGTCGGTGCACCCGGTACACACAGCTGATAGACAAAGCATACCATGCTATAGTTTGTTGCACGACAGCCTTACTAGGGAAGTGCTGTCCAACTAAGAGGGTGTCGGCATTGAACCCCCATTGGGACTTTTCTTCTTGCGGAAGTATGAGTGAGCGCACCTCGATATCATCAAGTTTGGAAGCCACATAAGGCACCTCTGATGACACAATTCCGTCGGTTGGACCACCAGCCTGGTGTGTATCCTCCTCGCTACCATCCGAACCAGGGTCGGTGTCCTCATCGGACTCCAACCCGAGAGGCTCACCCAGGAGATATTCGTGACAGTCAATGTGGGCCGACCACCACAGTTCTGCCCCCACATTTTGCAAAAAAGTTATGCGTAGGTCTTCCCTCCAAAATAGCACATTCTGTGCTGTCGTCTTCAAGTTTCGTTTGTGGTTGCCCGCTTGTAGAGGCACCAGTATCATCAAGTTTTCCCAGCGTCCTACGTACAAAATTCATGTACACCATCGGCCTCCCGTAAATGGCCATCTTAGGTTGGGAGGTAATATACATGTACGGGCTCCATGCTACGCTTTCATTCACCTTGACCAGCTCCCACACGGCATCCGTACAAGTGATCCTCTCGATCATAAATTTCTTCGTCATTGCCTCCGTGATGAACTCCCTCCGGATGCAGCTTCGAAACTCGTGAATATTCATCGTATCGAGTTCGTTCGCCCGAACCACCTTGTACTAGCATCTCGATAGGTCCAACTCATCGGGTTCGGCCCGCACGAGACCATCGCCATAAAATAGTACTAAGTCTTACATGTTCAAAATTACCTAATGCCACAACAACCCGATCCGCGATACGCGATATAACAAACCTGGTATGTAGTAAGCACAAATTTAATACGATTGAACTAATTAATTGTAGATAACTACAAGTAATCTAATCGTCAATAATTACCGACAGCACAAACAATAACAACAAATTGCATGCAAGTAATTGATTACACACGAGTAATTAAATATGAATAATTAATTAATTACCAAGAATTTGATTAATTTTCTAAAAATTAATTACAAGTAATTCATTACTACGATAGTTACCACTATTAAACCACGACTCAAAGTAACATGATATATTAATTACCACATGTTCGTTACAAGTAAATTAATTACGACAAACTAATTTGCACTAAATTAGTTTTGCCAAACTAACTATGACTCATTAATTACCATTAAATTAATTATGAGTAGTTAATTTCTACTAATTTAATACGCTAGACTAATTACCACTAAACTAATTATGATTGATTAATTACCACTAAACTAATTACAACTGTTTAATTTTCACTCATTTTCAACCACTAACTAATTCATACTGAAATAACAAAGGCTAATTTATTACGACTAATTAATCATCACAAATTATCATGCACTAATAAATTATGGATACAGTACCTACAACTATATTATGAACAATAAAAAACTACGGCTAAATTACTAGTACCTACTTACTTCATAATACAATCTACATTCATTACGACTAGCTGACTAAGACTGATTAACTACAACTACGGTAATAACGACAAAAGCATCCAACAAAAATTACCCACCCTTCGGGGGAAGCAATCAAAACTACTACAATCCTAACGACTGCTCCGAACTTTAATCTCCAAATTTTTAATTATATTATGTTCTTTAAGTTCTCAGCAACGAGAATGAGAATGAGATTGAAAACGCAATCGAGATGAGCGATGAGCGACTGTGAGAGTTTCGGAGGCGTTGTTGGGGCGCAGCATTGCGGGAAAGGGGGGACAGCAGCGGCCGAGCAACAGATGGTCGAAGGAGGGTTGTCCGGGAGGAGGTCACGCGGATGCGGCTGGTCCGCACGGTGGCCGTGTGGTACCAGCTTCGTCCACACGGTGGCCATGTGGTTAGCCGCTAGTCCGCATGGTGACCATGCACACATGTGTACGTGTCAGTCCAATAGTTGTCCGAGTGGTGGTCACGTGGTCCAAACTCCACTTCTGCAAATCCGGCACGACGAGAACCAGTTTCGCCGATATGATGGAGAACAGTGCTATTTAGGGCAAAAAAAAACTCCGAATTGACATGGACAGGTGTTGGGCAATTGGGCATGCATTATTTGTTCCCCGCTAGCCTATGCCACGTGGCTGGGGCAACCTACCAATTCTTAAATCGTGGTGATGTTTCTGTCGTCTTGTAAACCTTGCCTCAACTAGCAAAAGGCTGACGGAAAATCATAGGGGGCAAGTGGAGGGCTAGTGTGTTTAGCTTGCGTTCTTGGTCACATTCTCTGAAGATTCTATAGCCCCTTAACAAATCATAGGACGGTAGGACCCCCGTTCCGCAGCACCCTTTGACACTAATTGAGCCCAATCAAAGGAACTCGTTCGCCTTAGCACGCACTTGCGACCGGCCTACGTTTTTTTTGCTGCAAATTCATTTCAGCGTTGTTCGGCGACAGCGATGTTTTAAACATTTTTGTTAGGACGTAGCTCTTGTGCTCGGTGGTGTTCACCCACCAAGCTCCCCCATGTCCGTCTCAATAATCTAACAATAGGATGGTACCGACCGCTGAGGTATTTTGCTCAATTAGCTGCCGTTTGGTAATTATCATACGTGTTTAACACCAGCAAGATCACAACTACCTGGCAAATGTCGCCTCGACATGCTTGCACGCCCGTATCTTGTCCATTTGTCGGCAACCAATTCTCCAGTGCAATCATACATTAAGTTGAACCTGAAACATCTCCCCCACCGGCGGGGGATCAGTTGCAGTCGTGCAGCGACTGCATAGACATCCAGACCCGGCTGCACTTGATCGAACGTCCCATGTTAAGTGCAATGATCCAACGGGCGAGGACATGTTACTACATATGAACCGTGCGATGCAGAGGAAAAATATTTGCCCAGCTTAACCTACAGTACTACCTTCGATTCCAAATATGTCGTTTTAGAATATTTGCCGCAAACTTTTTTAGTTTTGATCATCAATATATAAAAAATTACCAAGATCGATAATATGCAATTGGTATTACTAGATTCATTGTGAAATATAATTTTATAATGTATAATTATTTTTATTTGAAGCGACACATTTTCATAGAAATTGATGGTCAAAGTTTAACCTTGAAGACCATGTCAATATACTTATATGTACATAGAAATAAGTCCATTTTACCCATCAAAGTTTCCAAAAGGTTAGCTTAACCCTTAAATTACAAAACCGGTTTTTTAAACCTCTAATCTTTCAAAATTGGTTTAAAATACACCCTGAGGACGTTTGACAGGGTGGTTTCGCTGATGTGGACCCAAATCAGTGTGGTTTTATCGTGTTTGCATCCACGTCAACAGATATTTGCCACCATACATTGTCTTCCCGTCCACACACTCTCCTCCCCTGTGTCAAGGGCACCAACGTCGGTCGGCTGCTCCACCGTCGGACTCCCATCTGCCAGCAATAGAAAAAGAACCTCAGGCTCAAGCATCGCCGGAGTTCACACAACATGTGGTGTTAACATGGGTGGCGCCTGGGCCCATCTAAGAAAGAGGAAGCGGAGTAGCTGCGCGTCGCCCTCAAGGGGATCTCCACAGGAAATGACGGAGCTTGACAAGGAGATCATCCGTCAGTGGGACCGCCTCGAGAGCGGTTGTGTCCAACATGAGCTCCTCGTAGATCTCGTTGAAGGGATACGGGTAGGCTACGATAGCGGGCAATTCAAAAGTTTCTATCACATAAACCAGGAAGCCAGATAAACAAGAGATCATAGATCGTTACCACCAGATGCACAGTGCAATGGAAGAAGAGTTAGAGCAGATCGATCCAACAAAGAGTGTGTCGGTGAAGTGGTCATAGTCGATCGTCCAACGTCGAGCACGTCGATGCAGTGGTTGTAGTCGATCGTCGAGCGTCGAGCTCCAGCAACCTCTGTAGTTCCTTGTGAAGATCGCGAATCGTCCTCAAGCGCAACAGCAACCGCAGTAGTGCCTCTATGGTATCCACACTTTCGGGAAGGAACAACCGAACGACGGTGTGCTAGCACCAAGTCACACAGTGGGGCTCTCAGGAAGATGGTGCCTAGAGTTTCGGTGGAGCAACTCAAGTCACGACTTTCGTGTCTCTCATCTATCAACTCACCTCCTCTCCCAATAGCCTCAAGCATCTCCTTATATAGTGCCATGACGGATCCTATCTGAACACGTTTTGTTCTAACCCATTAAGTGTATAACCCGTTAGGTTTATGTGTATTCGGTTGTGACTTGGAAACACCTTTCCGACTACGACTCGTAGTGGTTCCTAGCAGGACATAACGATTCCCGAATACACACAAAATATATCGTACGAACCTTAATGCAATATGATCTACGACCAGCTCCTCATCACTTATGACCAGTTCGTATTTGGTCACGACCAGTTCGTAACTCCTTACGACTAGATTTCGATCACTCTGTGATTACGTTCGACCAGTCTACGACCAGCTCGTATCTCCATACGACTAGTCTGTAACTGATCGAACTAGGTGACTTATTCGTGTATTCTCCTTTTGTCTCACGATATTTGGTTTGAACTCCATGAGAGATATATGTCATTCATGGACTATTCAATACTTTCTCGATCGAGTGTCGGATAACCATATGTGGTCGTACTCTTTGACCACCAATGGCAAGGTCATGCACTTTCTTTATCCGACCACTTCGAGGGGCCTAGAGACATCTCTCTTATTATGTTAGGAGGGGCAAATCCCATATCCGACCAATCACATCCCTCCGTATGTTTTATAGCATACCTAAAAGCTATCTTTATAATTACTCAGTTACGAGTAGCGTTTGACAACCCCTAAGAATGCTATTACATATGTAGGGAACCATGCCAATCTCAGGTCTAAGGATTATACATCATCATTGCTTGAGACTAACTAATGACATATATAATCATAATAATCTCAATAGTGTCTCAAGGTGGGTCTTATCCAACACCATGTTATCTAACATGTATTCACATTATCGATTCGATATCCCTATATCCATGACCGGTGAAACATGGTCATCAATCAACACATGCACTGGTCGATAAGTCACTAGTGTTCCCACTAGGGACATTCGACCAGGGATACATTTAGAACGACATTATATAAGTTAAAGAGAGCTTTACCAATAAATCACATACTTGTTAATCTTTATAATTAATGATTCATCCAAGGAACATAATAACATTTATTCAATAATTTATAAACATAGACGTGATACAATCATCTTTATACTTGTCTCTAGGACATATCACCAACACTTGTTGAGGGTGGCGAGCGACGAGAGGACAACATCTTCGCCATAATAGCTCTCGATTCACCGGCACGGCTGCGGCACGGCCAGAAAAAAGAGACAACGACAGCGAGGGGAAGCACCATGCTCGAAATGCTCTTGTGCCTGGACTCCCCACCTGAGTTTGCTCCCACAATGGCGAGAGGGGTGGAGGAACGACGAGAAGGGGCGAGCACCACGTGTTTCTGGGAGAGAGGAACCCATTACTAGCGTCTAGGAGGACAAGATCCTCAACCAAGTTGGCGACGACAGCAGCCATGGCGAGAGAGGCAAGCTTGGCGGTTGCGCACTGAGGAGGGAGAAGAGAGGGGAGGGAGAAGAGAGGGGAGGATACTGGGGAGAGCTTCACTGTGATATAGAACACCTTGTGACACTGTTTTCTTGGTGGTAGGACGACGACAGCGATGACTCACTGGAGACGTTGAAGACAGCAGTGGCGATTCCGGTGGCTCACTGGACATGCTAAAGACAGCAGTGGCGGTTCCAGTGGCGGTGATGATTCCGGCGACGACTCGGCGCTTGGAAGTCATCTCTAAGGTCACAAGAGAGGAAGGTGGTTGTGAGGTCAAGTTTGGATGAGGGGAGATGGATTTGACGAATTTTTTTGGTCTAGCTCAGTTTGGGAGGCGGGGGAGGCAGAGGAGGCGAAGGTGAGGGCGGATGGGGAGGCAGAGGGAGAGGAGGGGCTTTGAGAGCGCCATGGCGGCGACTAAGCAATGGTGAAGAAGATAGGAGGAGAGAGAAGAGAAAGAAAAAAAGAGGAAGAAGAGTAATATAGGTGTCACCTAGGCACAACCTTCCCATGTCTAGCGTTGATACGGAGAAAACCTTACACGTATGCAAAACCGTCCAGCCAAACCTCTTAAAGGGGTTAAGTGACATGGTTTCTAAAGATTAGCGGGTTTAAAAACCGGTTTTGTAGTTAAAGGGTTAAACAGATTTTTTTTTTTGAAAGTATGAGGGGTAAAATAGACTTATTTCTATATAAATATCCCGGTCTCTTCTTCTTGGTCATGGCTGCAGCTGAGAGGCAAATGTGTATGAACAGTGTATACGCCGACAGTGAAAAGAGAAGGTGGTTCCGAGGTATCTGTCCCTGGGTCTGGGCTGGGCATGACAGTTCATCCCTAGCGAGCGGTTTGGGGGTGTTTCGTTTTAGCTGTTGCACTAGCGAGCGAGTGGGGAGAGTCGCCATTTTTTTCTCCGAGAGTAGACCACACCATGCAGCGCCGAGCCGAGCTGCCGAGGGGACCGACCGAGATAGCAGCGGTGGCGCGCGACACAGCAACAAAAGAACAGCTAGAATCTAGTAAGACAACCAGTTAATTGACTCTGCTGCTTTTCACACGAAGAACCCGTGCAGGGCCCACCCTTGTTACGTTTGGGTGACCGAAAAAACCTACAGGATGGGCATAGGAGTAATTCTTCTCTCTCTCTAGTGCGCATCAGTACATGCTCTTAGTCTTAAGGGGGCAGCTATGCGTACTGAGGGATTTCTTTATGTCTTGGATAGTGATTACTGCTACTAGGACAGCTATGCGTAGTAGTAGCTGTGTGTGTGAAGGATTTGTTTTAAGCTTTTCTGTGGATGGTGATTGACAGCCTGGCCCTGTTGATGGGGATAATTCTGTGAGGCCCACCTGTCGGTGACAGTGATGAATAGCCTGTAGCGATATTCTGTACAGGGTGTTTCTCCGTGTTCTTAGTTGGATTGCTGTTGCAGAACATGGCAAGCCGCGCCGACTTTAAGATCTCGGCTGGTGAGAGTTGAGACGGTGCTGTTTGCTAGCAAAAATGCGAAATGTACGTGTCAGGGCATGTATCATAGTTTGTTTCGTAGAGTTGTCTGTAGAGGCTATAACTCATCTACAATCAATCTTAGAGACAATATTTTTAATAATTTATCTACAAAATAATTTATTTTCACAATAAATTCTCTCCTTACATACTCACTATTTGCGACGATTTGCATGCTAAGTTTATCTCTTATATAAGAGATGATATATTCTCTCTTTTCACATTCTCTCCTTCAATTACAATTTTAAATAATATGATAGATAAGAGACGACTGAGATGAGCTGTTGTCGACTCTGCAAGTTGGCTCTTAGCACTAATCAACACTTCCATGTAATAATTGCATCAGTATGGATGGATCATAGATGATGGGTGCATGGGCTCCAGTAATTATCATGCAGCCTGACGTGCCAATGGAACACCTGTCAGCATTACTTACTTAAACTGCCCTCTGCTCATATGTACTCCTACCAGGCTATCTGAAATGGATGCCTCGATCCAAAATTCTATTGCCACACACAACTAATCCCCTCCATTCAATCCCGGGGGGGCCCAGAGCTGCTCGATTGAACTAGAGTACAAACCAAGAAGGCTGTCGTGGTGGAGCCCAGAAACAGATTACAGGGGAGCCGAATAAATACTACTACATTTTTATACTATACACTAAATAAGAAATTTAATACATATACTTAGAAGATGTTGTATATGTGCTTCAAGTTTTTTATGTTATACATTAAAAAAGATTAGTTCAATGCTCGTGTTTTGCTATGAATTAAAACAAAATCATAGTATCATCATGTTGGACTGTCAACCGTCATTATACTCAGCAACGCGATCTGAGCTGTCGGTGCCCTGCTCGCCGATCCAATGGACACTGAAAAAGGTAAGGAGTACGGATGACTACCAACTCTAATTTTTAAATAGTAGAGAAATTTAATACATATACTTAGAAGATGTATATGGACTTCAAGTTTTAAACACGCACGTCTTATAAGAGACTGTATGAATGTTTAAAATTATTTTAGACTGAAGTTGACGAGGGGTAGAACACTTACCGCTGGATGAGGCTTTAAGAAAACTAGCAGGGTGGCCCGTGTATTTGCGCGACTAGATTTGTTTTAAAGTTTATAGTGACAAATGCTATAACTTAAATACTGCAGAATATATTTACGTATCTTGTAGTTATTTGGATTTTTAAGATATCATAAACATTAGAAAATGGCAATAGAAGATTGAAGGAAAATACAACTTGAGTAACGTAATTGAAGTATGAGCTTGAATGAAAGAAAATCATGAGTATTGTGGAGATCATATGGATATGATCCTAATCCTAGTGTGTTGAACAATTGGCAATAGTGTCGAGGTGTTTGGAGAAACTCTCGTTTTCGGTGAAGTTCTTGTGCTGTCTGGTCTCAGGTGGTTTAACCGGCCTTGGTGGAGGTCAGACCGGTCTTGTCTCGGGTTGTTTTGCATGTGAGAGGCTGGCGGTGCGGCCGTCGAGCGGTGGTCCGGCCGACGATGTCACGGTTTGACCGCCTCTGCGTGGCGAAGGCCAGACCGCCATTAAAGTGGCTTTGGATTTTTGAGCTGGGCCAAAAATAGAGGGTGTAGGCAAGAGAGGAGGTTATACTGCTCTTGGTCCCATAATTTTTGGAGCCTCCAGGCAAAAGTTCTATTCGTTTGAAATTTTCAGAGAGTTTCGGATTTCCAGGGAGGAAATTTTGGCTAAGTCCCTGGGGGCGGTCAGACCGGCTTTTGGTTGGCGGTCAGACCGGCTAGTGGGTGGTCCGACTGCCAAGGGTGGCGGTTTGATCGGCTTTGGTTTGTTTCGTCGGCCCTTGTGGCGACAATGTGTTCTAATTAGGTCAAGTTCATGGGTTTCATGGCATATATGTTGTATGATGCATGTTTTGACTAACGTGGGTCAAGTTGTGAAGAACTTGTTCCCGAATCCGATTTGCTTGTCTATTGCTGTGCAGGTGGCTTGCAGGTCAATAACGGTCAACGGCGAGGAGGATCGGGACTAAGCTTAGAGAGCTGAGGTCCAGAACGATCGAGGATGCCGGGGTGAGGTCAGGTGACTCAAGCGGGGCGCAAAATGGACAAAGATGATCGAACGGGCGATTCGATGCGACTGGTTGGATCAAGCGGCGCGGAAGTCGGTGCAAGTGCCTCGGTGGTGCCGGTGGGATACGGACAGGAGAGACTTGCCGATATGGAGCCGTTGATCAACCTACACGTGGCGAAGCATATGATTGCTTCACGATATGTGTACTCGGTCTTTTGGAGAAGGATTGAGAATGGGTATTTTGGTAATCTCACCAAATACCATCTTGGTGACCTTTTGGCTAAACCGTGGCACGGGTTGGCGCATGGTGAAGCGGTTTAGGTCAATCGAAGACGAAGACGACACTTTAAAATGCATGCGTGTGTTAACCCATTTGTGTGTTAGGGTTTAATGGGTGCCCTAATGGAATATTCCCTAGATGCTAGCCTCCACTGTATAAAGGAAGAGGTGCTGTCCAGCGGCCTCTAATCGTGCCATTTTTAATGCCCTATTTTGTGTTTAGGGTTTTTGGGAGAAAGGTGGAGAGTTAGGGTTCTAGGGTTTGGATTGAGTGTGTGCTCATGTGTTGAGCTTTGTCCTTCTAGATGGAGTGACTGTAAACCAATAATCATCTATCTCAAATCAATCCAACCAAATCTCTTGAGATGAGTCTCTTTGTGTTCATTCTCTCTATTTGATGATTTTGTGGTTTTCTTTGATTCGGGAGTTTTTACTTGGTTTTTTCTCCTAATCTTGCTTGCTGGGATATGTAGAAACCCATATACGGCCATCTTGATCATCATCCACCCACGAGCAAGCTTTTGGATCTAAGTTTTGATTTTGCCCGGTTTTGGTGAAAGAAAGGGTGATTTTCGGGGGTTTTGCCCTTGAGAGCTTTTGGCTTGATTCTTCCTGTGATTTAGAGTGCTAAGACATATGGGAGACCATCCTTAGCTATCTTGGAATGATTCCTCCCACGAAATCCTCTCAATCACCGTTTTCGTAATTGACCCGGTTTTGGAGCAACCTTCACTCAAACGGAAAAAGGTCAGAACTTTAGCATAGATCTTCACGATTCTTGATTGGAATAGGTTTCTGACATCCTAGAGAAGGTATGTCTCAAGTTTGATAAGGTTTGGAGCTACGGATCAAAAGTTAGACTTTTTTGTGATTTTGAGCTCGAGCTGAAATCACTGTTCGTTGACCTAGAGGTCAGACCGATTTCTAGTTGGAGGTCAGACCGCCAACTAGCTAGAGGTTAGACCGCCAACTACATGTAGGTCAGACCGCCCAACTTATTTGAGTTATAGTTTTTGAGATTTTAGTCTATTTACTTTGGGGTGTTGGTCAGATTGATACAAGTGTGCTGCTGTGCTTGTACTTTGATATTCATAGCTTTAATAGCTAGTGGAGTGAAAATCATATTGAATCCGATCATTGTGAAAAAGATTTTATGCTCCTATTCACCCCCTCTAGTCGCCTATTTCGGTCCAACAAGTATAATAAGTTAACCACTCTTCATTATGTATGCATCATATAGTTGCATGCCTTTAACTTTTTTTCAAAATATTTGCATGTACATGTACCTCTATTAATATCAAGCAATACATGGATTATGTGTGAAATAAAATTATCTTATTAGTTTACATGGTATTAGAGTACTTTACCCACGTATACACCGATGCACGATGGGCGACCTACTTTACACTTATCTTCTCTTACGTCGGTTGCCCTACTGAACCGTGTGTCTTCTATCTTTTTTCGCCGCAACAATTTTTCTACTTCAACCTCCAAGAGCAAGCCCAATTCTTGATCGATATCTCTCAGCTGCTACCTCTTCTAATGCAATATTCTACCACGTAGTTATGTTCTACTTTTCTCCAATTATCGCTTAATGATGATCATTGTAACATCTACACGTATATACGTGCAAATATCGTGGATCCCTGCCGGAACACCCGTCGTGCTCTCTCTAGTGGCCCCAAGTCTAGTCCTTACTGTCACGCTATCTCTACTTTGAACTCTTTGCTCCTTTGTTTCTGTACGTCCATGATGTCTTCTTCTCTTGTATTGGTCGCTCCTCTTCTTCGATGTTGTCCAACTCAACGATGTAGCTTCCTCACTAACTGTGACAACCTCCCATCTTCACTGATGTTGATATGTCCTCCTTAGTGGTTGTCTAACGATAGGGAGAATCTTCTCGCCATCGCCGGTGACACCATGTCACTCATCAACGATGGTATGCTCCTAGCAACCCGATGATCACATATTGTCGATAGTTCGTCTTTAATCCAAAGCTTCATCTCCTCTCTGCTATGTCTTCCCCATTATCGAGTTTCTTTGGCTATTAACTTCTTCAACAACGCTGATGCTCACCATTCATCGTCATAGCACTTGGCTCCTTCGACTCTGGTCTTTCTCTTCAACGGCTCTAGCGAGCAGCACGACATTGTTCTTGTCGAACAGCTAAGGTGAGCAGTATGGAATTGTTCTCATCTTTGTCACTACTGCCTCGACTATTCGCTTTCTTATGAATCAATGTCTTCTTGTAGGATAGATTGACGCCATTACACTCTTTCGTGGTATCCTTCGACACCATTCACGATATCCTTATTATAATTTATATTTAATTTATTCAAAATTTTAGTTATTAAGAGATTTTACTTTGAATCCGTATGGAATTCAAATTGTAAATTTTCTTTTATTGGTTGTCCCTAATTTCAATTATTTTTGTTGGAATTCGTAAACTAATCCAATTGTTAATTTATATTTAGTTTTTATTCCGAATTATAGTTATTTATAGATTTTGCTTTGGAATTCGTATCAAAATCAAACTGCTTATTTTATTTTAATTTTATTCCAAAATCAATTTATTTTTTTTGTCAAAATTTGTATACTAATCCAATTGCTATTTTTTGTTTAATTTTTATTCAGAGTTATATTTATTTAGGATTTTACTTAGGAATGCGTATGGAAATCAAATTGATGATTTTTTGTTCCGAATTTTATTTATTTAATTATTACACTTTGTTATTCATATGGAAATCAAATTACAAATTTTATTTTATTTTTATCGTTATTTTTAATTAGTTTTTGTTGAAATTAGTATACTAATCCAATTGCTATTATATATATATAATAAATAATGAAATAATTCCAATTATTTTTTGTTGGAGTTAGTATACTAATCTAGTTACTATTTTTAAAATTTTATTCCAAATTATTTTTATCTAGTAATTTTACTTGGAAATTCGTATCAAAATTAAAATTAAAATTTTATTTTATTTCTTATTCCGAATTTTAATTATTTTTGCATTGTACTTGACATAGACTCTTATTTCTATATTGTATTTGACATATATACTCTTTCGTTTAATCTATATCGTTATAATCTGGACCCACTATAATCAGCGCTGTAGATGTTTCTCTTTTTTCATTGATTAACATAATAATTTATAGCCTTTAAAAATAAGCGTGGTGATTTTTTTTCTCTATCGCTTTAATAATATATTAGATCGTGCGCACGAGAGGAAACGCGCCCCACATGTCTGCTTCGGGCGCACACGAGGGAGATCAGCGTGAATTCGTCTGCTTCACGCCTCGGCTATCTCGATTGGATTCCCCTCGGAGCGCATGGCATTGCATGGCATGCATGAATGACTCGTCGCCATGTTAATTGCTGTACGCCAATGTCCACACTCCACAGGCGATTGATAATAAAAAGCGACGTCGCCAAGCACGCTTTTTGTGAGAGTAGCAGTAGTGGTGGTGAATTGGTGATTGCCGTAGGAACGCAGGTGGTGAGATGCTATTGTGCGATGGCCAGCATTGTTTAGCGCTTGAGTAAATGGACCGCAGGAGCACATTTCAGCTTGTGAAAAGGAAAGAAGCATCTGGGCTACAAGCCCAAGTCCGCCAGAAATAAGCCGCTTTCTCTAGCCTAAATTAAAACCACAATCTGTTAATCTGAATGACAACCTACGAACCGCTGATGTGACTCGGGTGGTGTAGAGAGCTACTAATAGACATGATCACATGAGCTCTGTTTTTAGGCACTCGTCTCGTGAGCATCAATCACTCTGGACGTGTTCGCCAACCGCATCATACCGGCCAAACCTCTCCAACGCTTGCTGTCTGTTTCTCCATGTATGTGCACATGCACGTACGTACGCTCGTAGCTAGGAACCACTGGTGCCTTAGCGAAAAACCATCCATCTAGAAGAGACCGAGACAGTCGATCGGGTCCACTACTCCACTACACGCGAACATGTATGCATGCATGCGTGCCTTTTTTTTTTTTTTTTTTTAAACTAGGTCACTCCCGCACGGGCATGGCAGTGGCACGATGAGCCTGCCTGCTCGAATCCGTGAGAGTGCGCGGCGGGACGGCTACGACAACGTACGTACGTGCCACAGCCGCCGGCCACCGCGCGGCCCGCTCGATCGGCCGGCCGCGCGCATCGATGTCGACTTGACGAGGCAGAGCGGCGTGCGACTTGACAAGTTCCGAGCGCGCTCGTGCTCCTGAGCACACCCATAACCCGCATGTGTTCGCGTGGTAGTGTCCGACGGCGGGCCGAGACGCCAGTTAGGCGGTTACCACTTATGACCGCACCGACGAATCTAGTGAGTGGTGCCTCCGCGACGGCGTCACACCCAGTCACCCACCACCCCCTGTCGATTGGCATGCACTCGGCAACCTCCTCTTGCCTCTCGCTGTCGTGCGCAAGATGGTAGACGAAGTTTTGCCACAGGCCCACAGCTCCCTCAAGCAGGGGCCGCCTGTCTTATGATGATTTACTAGTATCAAGGCCCGTCACTGGAAGGGAAGGCCCGGTTGTTGAATGAGTTGCTTTTCAGTGAACGCGAGTATCTACTATCTAGTTAGGTTTGTTGCCTAATAAGGTACCGTAGTAGTTTTCCTCACTGTTACGTCGACGGCACCTACGGCTTCTTCGTTTTCACGGCCCAGCTGGCCCAAGAATACTCTAACCAAATACAGGGCCTTATATGTTACACTTAGGCATTGTTTGGTTGGATTAAAATATCTGTTCATTCATGTGGATGGACCCCGGCCGGGAATATACTTCCCAAACAAACCCTTACACCCGTCCGTTTGAGAAAATTAGAAACCCAACAACTAGCTAGTATACTTGCTAACAATTCCTCTATTAGACTCAAGAGTAAGGGTGCAAATGGAGCGGATAGTTCCCAACCGACCGAATAAATTCGGATCATATTCGGAGCAAAATTTCGGATATCCGGGGTTCTTTGTCGGATTCGGATATTTTTTCTCCTGAATACAGAAACAGATTCGGGAAGGAGATATCCGGTGGATTCAGAGTTACTCGGGAAATAAATCGGAGCTATCCGAATAACTATCCAATTGCTATCCAGCTAATGCCAGCCTAACACACACCGCGGCCCGCCCACTGCCCAGGCGCTCAGAGCCCGAGACTCTGCATCTCCTAGTCCCAATCCCATCCCTACCCATCCTGTGAGTCCCCACCACCGGCCCTAACCCTAACCTCACCGTCGTCGCTATCGCCGTGTCCCTCCTCCCTCGTCGCTATAGCTACCTCCCTCCTCCCTCGCTGCTGTAGCCGCCTCCCTCCTCCCTTGCCACTACAGTCACCTCCCTAAGTCCCCCCTCCCTCGCCGCCGCAGTAGACTCATTGGATCTAACTTGTCGTCATCAACAGCAATATCGGTGGGCTTTACTGCGCCGGGCTCCTGGCTAGGTACATGTACAACCAGGACGTGCTGGTGCTCGAGAGCCATGACTGCCCAGGAGGCACCGCGCACTCGTTCGACGTCAAGGGCTTCAATATCGACTTGGGGCCGTCCTTGTTCGTCAGCTTCAAATCCAGAGGCCCCCAGGTCAATCCCCTCGTCCAGGTGAGCTCATGTGGTCCTTGATGAATTCTGCATAATACACAAGCTTAAATTTTGGCATTTACGATATGTTACCTATGTTAATTAATTTGTGGTGAGAACTTGAAGTTGATGTGATCATTCAACTGACCACCCAAGTCGTTGACGCGCTAGGCGAATCGGTACCATGTGCTTCGTGTGACTCTTGGTTGGTTTATGTACCTAAAGCTCAATTCCTCTCACGGATACGACCAACTGATTTCCTCAAAGTAACTATTAGATTATTTGATTTAATTATAGTGATTATGATCTCCATGCTTGCTTGTTTTGTTGGTTTAGAAGTTTACCTGTTGAACAATTACACGATGGTAGCTTAAAGGCATAAATGATGGTTTGAATTGTTGAACAATACTCAAATTCCATGTTATGTGCAATCTTTCCTTCTCATCTTTCTTCTAGTCTGGTAATAAATGACAATTTTCTAACTTCACATTGCATGCACACGCCCAATGAAAACTTTCATATGATCACCTATGGTTTTTAAATTTTGTCTCTAGTTTACTTCTATTGGTAATTGGTGGTTACTTTTGTTTAGTTCTTGATGTGCAATGATGGATGGTTGATTAGAGAATGAAGTCAATACACAATGCAACATAACAATTGACTCGGCTTGGTGAGACTACTCGAATAATTGCTTTGTTCACTATTTTGCTCCCTCATCCATTTTGCATGTTATAACCAATAAGCCAACATTAGTCAATTCATTATCTTAGGACATAGCTTTTGACCACATTAACACCTTACACTTACTACAAATTATTTTGACATCTTGTAATTTACAAACGAGAGAATGTTTGACACCTTACACTTACTACGTTTGTTGGCTTTGCTGCTATTTGTAGGGTATTGAGAATTTGAGATGATTGCTGCAAGTGGAAGTGCGGGCATTTGTGCAAGCACAGGAGCATCCTCTGCTACTGCTAACACAACAGTTAGTACATACCACTCGGCGCCAACACCAACGCCACCGAATGATGGTGCATCAGTGGCGTGTGAGACAACCAAAACCATGGGAGGTGTAGGACGTGTTGAAGTAGATGAAGGGACTTGCACGGGAGAAGTTGAGCCTACTATGAAGAAGCAGAAGAAACATACCTCTAAGGTTTGGGAGTACTACTCTAAGTACTCGATAACCGTCAAGACAAAAGATGGTGGGAAGGAGAAACAAGTTTGGACGAAATATAAGAAATGTCCTCACAAAGCTCGAGCTGAGACCTAAGGGGAACGAAGGTATTGTGGAATCATGTGGGATTCAAGCATATTGTAAAGCAAGACCAACAATAACTGCAATTTGAGAATAATGAAGGTGAAGAAAATAGTGCAACTGTTTAGACTTATAGGTATGATCTTTGAAGCTGGCAGGAAGTTCATTTGGCACTAATTATGCATGAATATCACTTTGTTATGGTTGATCATGAGTACCTTGTTGATTTCATCAAGTCTCTGCATCTGTTTTTTCGTTCAAGAGATGCACAACTATTAGAAAAGAGATATTGGAAATGTTTGGAGATGAAAAGAAGTTGTATGAACAACTAAAATCTCTTTCTTGTCGATTTTCTGCAACTATGGTGTTGGGACCCCGAGTAGCAACCTCAAGACCCTCTGTGCATTCCGAACTAGTCCCATGATCAGTAGCTAGCTCGCACAGTTGCGACATAGATAAAATTATATCCATACAACAAACTATGGAAGAAGCAGACAAATTAATATTTATAGAAGTAAAAGACCTTATAGTCAAAGTTTTACAAAGCTTGCCACGCAGGGCTAATCACGACTAGGTCCACGACCAGATCTACGACAAGAGTAAACTTGCAGCGGAACACAACCAACTCATAGAGGCCATTCGACGTGCCCACAGACAATCGAGTGGAGGACTTCTCCTAGTCCGTATGGTCTTCAAAGTACTCCTCTTCATAGAACTCTGAGCTCCCTAGGTCCTCTTGATCGATCAACGGAGGAATAAAGTCGTGAGTACTTTGAATGTACTCAGCAAGTCGTAGAGAAATGTATGCAAATAGCATTCATACAAGGCTTGAAAAGGATAGCTTTATCGTTATTTTGCAAAAAGCAGTATTGACTGGAAATACAGTAAGTAGATTGAAAGCGCAAGTTGAAAGATTAATACATAAGTAACAAGTTTCTTTGAAACAACTCGTGAACATATAGTTCACTTTCCAAACCACTCGTGAACACCCAGTTCACTTTCCAAACCACTCGTAACCAACCAAGACACAATTTTAAGAAAATCTACCCCTCGTGTGAAATCACCAGGCATTGTCCATAACTAGGGTCACGGCTATTCAAATAGTTTTACACTCTACAGAGGTTGTACAGCTTGACCCACAAGAGATAGTCGCTTGATAAAATACACGTTTTCACAGACATGTGAATCAAGGAGAGATTATCACAAGGCTTTTACAAAGCTCTGTTTTGACCCGGTTCTGTTCGCCAAGGTTTCGCCTCCTACTGGCTCCACAACTCCCAACATCCACCTTACAAAACAACACCCCAGTCGACCGGCCCCCTCTTGCGCCAAGTGTGAATGTCAATCCTAGGGTTCGCACTTCCACCAAAACAGAACCGAATCAAAGCATTGCTAATTAGTTGGCCAGGTCCACCCCATAAATGGATCTGTGGTTGCACGGTACGACCGAGATCAATGGTGCATAAAATTAAGTCCTTAGTAGTTCTTGGCGAGACTACCTCATCCCAATGTGCTTCTGCGCGACCTTTACCACAGACCACTGCTTGAGCATAAATCATTTTGGTTTAACGACCAATTGGCAACCCATGCCATGGTACAATAAATTTTAATATTAGCAGCAACACATGCCATAATTCCATAACCACTTAGTCAAATTTAACATCACTGAATCAATGTGATCGAGAGGCATCGTATAACTAAAGCAGGACTAAGCATATTACGCACCTATGTTGGTATTGCAATAATGTCCAACTAAGATTACCCAACCTACAGTGTCCAAGGGTGCATGTCAACATGTCAATCACAATTATTCAAGGAATCATACTGTCGAGTAGGTATTTAGCTATTTCCCAAACCATTTTTATACAACTAGCCATGTATGTTGATATAAAATAATATAATTTTGTAAACTGGGTACGACATGATCAAAGGTCTACGACTTGCCTTCGCTGAAGAGTTGGGATGCTTCGGTCTAGGTCGTTGGGTCCAAGAACTCTTCGGAAACGCCAGAATCTATACGTGCGAAAAGAAAGTAGATAAAACCAACTTAAATAAACTCCAAAGAAACTTCCAAACTAGAGCCAAAAGAAATGTACTAAATTTAGAAGAAGTTAGAGATTTGAATCACTCGAATCGAAGCTCGAACGAAGGAGAATGAGCTCTCGGAAGATCTGAAATCACAAGGTCGGAAGGAGGCTTGAATACAGGTGGTCGGAAGGAGGCTCGATTACAGTCGAAGGGGGCTTGGTGGTCGGAAGGGTATCGACTACTCAACGTGGTCATAGGGGATACAAGAAGGATCTGACTACTCAGCGTGGCCGTAGGGGATACAAGAAGGATACGACTACTCAACGTGGTTGTAGGGAGGATACGACTACTCAATGTGGTCGTAGAGAAAAGAAGAATTCAACTGCTCGACGTGGTCGAAAGAAGGAGAACAGGGTATGGGAAGTTGACCAAAAGAATAAGAGAAAGCGAGTGCAGGGAACTCACGAGGTTCTAGAGAGGGTCGGAGGGTCGACGGGCGACGAAATGGCGACGAGGAAGCTCGCGACCAAGGGTGAAGGAGGTGGCGGCGAGCGGGATGGGAGGAGGAGGGAAAGCGGCGGCTCTGTGAAACAAAACTTATAAAAGCAGTAAGGCGGGGATTGCTTCAAGGAGCTGCAGGTTGCAAAGATGCGAGGCGAAAGAGGGCTGCACTGGTGTGGTGAGAACCGGGAGGAGGTGCACGGCGGCGATTCTGAGCTCGGGGCTTGGAAAACCGCAAAGAGCTGGAGCTAGAGAGGCGGTGGGAAAGAACAAGAGGAGGGCGAGGCTCCCAGGTGCTTTATATAGAAAGGAAGGATAAGGACCAGGTGACAAGATGGAGCGGCGGGATTCATGGCGGCGTGGCATGGGCGCACTACCGGCAAGTGAGGAAGGGGATTGGGGCAGGTAGGGGAGGAGACCAAAGAGGGAATGGTCACAGCGGAGGTGACAACATTTAATGCAACACAACAGCATTTAATGCGCGAAGACTTTTGTGACAACCATGATGCGACGAGAGGGAGAAAAGGTGAGCGGGTGTCTTGGCGAGGGGCGATCGTGACCTAGGGGTGGTCGTGGACCGAGAGGAGGTCGTGACCAAGGGGGTAGTTGTGACCGAGGGGGTGGTCGTGACCGAGGGGTGGTCGTGACCAAAGGGGTGATCGTGATCGAGAGGGTGGTCGTGACCGAGAGGGTGGTCATGACATCAGGGAGAGGTCGGAAGGAGGAGGTCCTGAGGAGGTCTTAAGGAGGAGGAGGAGGTTCTGAGGAGGAGGAGGGGAAAACGGAACAGACAGGGGAAGGAAATTCCAAATACCAGAGAACTCCAATAAACTCAAGACAAATCAAATTTTGAATTAATTGAAGTTTGATTAATTCATATTAAATTACTTTTAACTTCCAAAATTCTCCAGGTTAAGCTTTAGCAATACACAAAACCAAATGGTTATTTTTATTTTTGAATTTTTTTTAAAAAGCCCTGAAAATTGGGATGTTACATATGGACATGTGGATATCTAATCAAAATAAAGGTTATATGTGCATCACTGTGCACTGGATTGATGATGGCATATGCAAAAAAAAAAAAAGAATAGTAAAATTCATTCATGTGAAAGGGAACCATACATGAACTAATCTAGCAACTGAATTTGTCGGGGTGTCATGTCTTGGAAAATCGAGAAGAAGTTATGTGCTCTCACTCTAGACAATGTATCATCCAAAGATAAATGTGTTAGAGAAGTTGTAGTGGAGCTTAATAAGCGCTCTCCTTGATATGTGTGCGTTTTCCATGTGAGATGTTTATGTCATATACTAAACCTTGTCGCTCAAGATGGCTTGAAAGTAATTGCATCTTTAGTTCAGAATATTAAAGCTACTATTGTTATTGTGAAGAATTCTCCAATGCAATGGGAGGAATTTCAGAAGTGTTCAACAGAATGCGACTTGAACAATAAATCCGGTCTTCCATTGGATGTGCCTACAAGGTGGAACTTCACATATGAAATGTTGAGCCATGCTATTTAGGAGAGCTTTTGAAAGGCTATTGTTTTTGAACGAGGGTAAATATGAGAAGTGTTCTCCGACAAATGAGGAATGAGATATAATGAATGCACTATGCAAGTGTTTACAAAAATTCAATGATGCTACTGTGATATTTTCTAGAAATCAATATCCAACAACAAACCTATTTTGATGGAAATTTTGTGAGATTAAGATGGCACTTGCAGAATGGTGTGAAAGTACTTATGTCAATATTTCTTGTATAGCAGAGGCCATGAAAGTCAAATATGACAAGTATTGGGACAAGTCCAACATAGCTCTTGTTGTGGAATGATTTCTTGATCCTAGATACAAGATCTCAAAGCTCGGATGTTCATACGCTATGAGAATAAGTGGTCAGTTTTTATAGACATCGATTGACTATTTAGCGAGTTGGAGGTTAATGAAGGATTGGGTAGGAGTCAATGTGTTCAATCACCACGAGTTGTGACAAGAAGTGACAACATTCTTTTGTTCGGTTTTCATGTTCTTAATTAGCTTTGTCAGTCAAAATTCAGATTGTTAATTGAGGGCCAATGCGCCCTTCTTAATTTAGCAAGTGAAATGGGCAAACTTTGGTATTTTGAATGTATTTTTGTACATTGACTCTAAAAAAATATCTCATAAATACTATCAACTAAGTTAATATCATGCAACATAGAGTCGTGTTCAATTTACTCCACTGTTTGGACACAAACTTTAACATTTCACACTATGGCAGGGATTACCAAGTTCAATTATTCTTAACAAAAGTTATAAATAATTTAACATTAGCAAGTTGGATGCAATAATCAGCATAAATTTAGTGCATGTGCAAGACTTCATTGGCATTCATGTTGCTTTGTGTGCCACTACTGGTTTGCCAGATAACGAGCAAAAAGTGATCATCCAACTGTCCATCTGCGACCTCCTGTACAGCTTGCATTATTGCCTTCCCAATTGTCGGATCAAGGCCATACTCCATATTCACCTTCAAAAGTCAAATGCCTCCAGACATACATGATACTTAAGCATCCTACAAACCACCTAGATGAAATGTAGGAAATACTCAGAAGACATCAAATTGCACTAAATAAGATTTCTAATTGTATTGTTATTGACAGTGCATTTGAAATTAGGCTAAAACAAAATGTGAAGCATTTATCTAAAATTTGCATATAGCATCATATATGAACTTTGAGTTTTTTTTAATGTGATTAGTTAAGTGCAGAAGGCTACTATTTTTTTTGTTAATCTGAAACTTGAAAGATGTTTATTCTATTGCGGAATTCTTAGGTGCTGCATCTTCACATAAGCCATCAGATTACTTCATCTTCAGATTTATTGAAAAATTATACAAATCGACATTCTACAAATCTATTTTTGTAGGATGAGATGATGGTGAGTGAGATTGATTGAGGCATGGTCATAGAGATGGCTCACTCTTGGTGCGCTAGACAAGTCTTTTGTGTGGTCAACGAGCTACCAATTACTTACTTAAGGCGTATTAGTTATTACTTGGCTACATGCTTTGTGCTACTATCCTGTGTTGTGAACTTCTGATGTATGAACTAGTGACTAGTGATGCACTTGGCTATGGCTAGTTGAATTTTGGACCGTGTGAGGTGTGAGAGTTGTGAACTTGTGACTTGCTACTTGCTAGTTAATAGTTACTACTTGATTAACTAGCCCCTATCATGTACTTGCTAGTTACTACTTGCTTAACTAGCCTCTGTTATCTTGTGTTTTATTTAAATTTGCTTGTTAAGCTACTAATCTAGTTGCGTTTTGTACATGTAGTATGGTTGATTGATCTTTATTTGTGTGACATATATGGTTTCTGTTTTCACGCAATATCCGAATACGTATTCGTGACTGAGATAATCCATATTTGGTTTGACATGTATTCGCTTCGTATTCGTGATCGAGACTATCCGTATTTGTATCTAACACTGTCCATGTTCAATTCCGAATCCGAGAAAAAAAATATGGAAAAGGGTACGGGATGAGCGATATCCGCTCCGTTTGCACCCCTACTCAAGAGCCTACTTTGAAGTGGTAGATAGGGCTAGGTGTTTGGGCCTTCAACAAGAAAATATCAAAATTATTTTTAATATGTAACGTAACAACCCCTATCCACAGCAATAAGAACTTTGCATGTCAATCATCACGTGGCCACCTGAAATAACTCTAGCAATACCTTGATTCCGTGAAATTCACCTAACCCTGCGTACGTGTGTTTGATAGCGTACATGGCCTTTTTGGGTGCCTAGGGGCACCACATACGCTAGGCGCCGATTGAACTGGCACAAAGGGGAAACACAGCAATGTTGCCCAGGGTCGGGGCCCACTAACAGCGTTCCTTGGTCCATGGTTGTCCGGACATTTCTATCTCCACGGGAGCATTGTGCCAAGCCAGTGTTGGTTTGGGGGGTCACGTACGTGATTTCAGCCTTCATGAAGGTGATTCGTGCTGCGATTCTGCTGATCCAGTTAGCTGGCTTATTTTTTTAAGTCATGGGAGAAATTTCTCTGTAGCCTCATGTACGTGCGTTTGGACACTTGCGTAGCCTTTTCGGGCGTCTATATGGCACCGTGGACACTCGACGCCGATTGAATCAACACGAAGGGGCTAGCACAGTAATGTTGCCAAGGGTCGGGGTTCGTCGACGGTTTTTTGGGCCAACATCCGTCGCGAATTTTCTACCTCCTCGGGAGCTTCGGGACAAGCCAATATGAGTCTGAGGGGTTACGCACATGATTTCTACTTTCACGGAGGTGATTTGTGAGGTGATTATGTCGATTTTGTGTCGTTGGCTTATTTTTTAAGCGAGTTGATAAATCCACGTCGGTAGCTCCACATACGTGTGTTTGGCATCGTGCGTGTCCATTTTGAGCACCTAAGGGACACAATAGACGCTTGCCGCCGTTGAATCAACAGGAAGGGGCCAACACAGCAATGTCACCCCGGGTCGGGGCTCGCCAATGACGTTTGCATGCAAGTGGCCGTTGGGGCATTTCTATATCCATAGGAGTGTCACACCAAGCTGGCGTAGATTTTGGGAACCATGCACACAATTTCAGATTTCAAGGATGTGATTCATGCAGTGATTCTGCTGATCTGGGCCGCTGGCTTATTTTTTTAATCCAGGGGTGAAATCCTCCTCTATAGCCACAAGCACGTGTGTTTGGAATTGTGCAAACCATTTCGGGCGCTTAGAGGGCACCATGAACATTCGGCGCTGGTCAAACCAACATGAAGGGGCCAGCACAGTAGTCTCGCCCAGGTTCGGGGCTTGTCGACGATGTTTTTGGGGTCAGCAGCCGTTAGGACCTTTCTATCTCCAAAGAAGTGTCGGGCAAGCTGGTGTCGGTCTGGGGACCACACACACAATTTTGTCCTTCACGGAGGTGATTCGTGCAGTGATTATGTCGATCCTGACTACAGGCTTATTTTTTAAGCCAAGGGTTAAATCCACCTTGGTAGCCCCCTCATATGTCCGTTTAGCATCATACGTGCCCATTTCGGGCGCCTAGGGGGTACAGTGGATGCTCGACACCAGTTCTGACATACGTGCGTTTGGCATCATGCATGTCCATTTCAGGTGCCTAGGGGGCACCGTGAACACATGACGGCTGGTAGAATCGACACGAATAGGACAACGCAACTATGTCGCCAAGGGTCGGGGCTTGCCAACAGTGTTGTTTGGGCCGATGGCCGTTTGAGCGTTGCTATTTCCACCGGAGCGTCGGGCCAAACCGGTGCTGGTCCAGGGGTCTGTGCACGCGATTTCACCAATCATGGAGGTGATTCGTGCGGTGATTCTATCGATATGGGAGGTTGGCTTATTTTTAAGCTAGCGAGGAAATCCACCTCTGTATCCCCGCGTATGTGCATTTGGCATCGTACGTGTCCATTTTGGGCACCCTGGGGGCACCACGGACACTCAGCGTCGATCATATCGACACGAAGGGAGATACACAACAATATCACCCAGGTCCGGGGCTCGCTGATGGTGTATTTTGGGCCAGCAACCGTTGCGACATTTTTGTCTCCACAGGAGCATTGGGCCAAGCTGGTATCGGTCTGAGGGGGCGTGTACATGATTTCAGCCTTCATGAAGGCAATTCATGTGATGATTTTGTCGATCGGGCGCGACTTATTTTTAAGCTAGGGGTGAAATCCACATCTGTAGCCCTGCATACATGCGCTTGGCATCGTGCATGCCCATTTCGCCACCTAGGGCACAACGGATGCTAGGCTTAGGTCGAACCAACACGAAGGGCTAGTGCGGCAATGTTGCCGGGCGAGGCTCGTTGACTGTGTTTTTTTGCTAGCGACCGTTGGGGCGTTTCTATCTCCACAACATCGTCGGGCCAAGCGCGTCGATCTGAGAGCCGTGCATGATTTTGGCCTTCACGAAGGAGATTCATGTGGTGATTTTGCCGATCCAAGCATCTTGCTTATTTTTTTTTAAGCTAGCGATGAAATCCACCTCTGTAGCCTTGCATAAGTGTGTTTGGCATCGTGCATAGCAATTTTGGGCACCTAAGGGCTAAGGGGCACTGTCGATGCTCGGTGTCAGTCGGACCAACACATAAGGTCAGCGCAACAATGTCACCAAAGGTCTGGGCTCGCCAACGGTGTTTTTAGGGACAACAGACGTTAGGATGTTTCTATCTCCACAGGAGCATTAGGCCAAGCCAGTGTCGGTTCAGGGGATGCGCACAGGATCTTGGCCTTCACGGAGGTGATTTCTGTGGTGATTCTGTCTATCTAGTCCGCTGCCTTATTTTTTAAGCTAGTGGCGATATCCACCTCCTTAGCCCCATGTATGTGCGCTTGGCATTGTGTGTAGCTATTTCAGGTTCCTAGGGGGCATTGCGGATGCTCAACACCGGTTGAACGGGTAGAAAGGGGCCAACACGATAATGTCTTCCGAAGTCAGGGCCCGCCAATGGCCTTTTTTTGGGCCAGTAGCGTCAGAACATTTCTATCTCCATGAGAGCGTTGGGCCAAGTAGGTGTCCATGGGGGGCACACGATTTCGGCCTGCGCGGAGGTGATTCATGCAGTAATTATGCCAATCCAGGCCGCTGACTTATTTGTTATGCAAAGGGCTAAATTCACCTATGTAACCCCGTATCTATGCGTTTGGCATTGTGCGTGCCCATTTCAAACACCTAGGACGCTCGATGTCGGTAATTTAATTAGGTCTGTTTAATTACATCGAATTTTTTGAAATAACATTAATTCAAAAAATAATTACAAAATTAAATAATCGGAAAAATTACAAAAGCAGACGCCTGTCGTCATTCCAATTGGCGATAGAGACCCTATCGCCAATTGAAATGGTGGGGGAGGTTCCTGTCGCCAGTTCAATTGATGACAGGACCCTGTCGCCAATTTAACTGGTGACAAGGACCTCTGCACTGCTTTTTTTATTGACTATTTTCAAGCACATATTTTATCAACAAATCACATTGATATTACATAACATTCAGCACAACGTCATAACATCTTTTGTCGATAAATAACAATGATATTACATAACATTCAACGCAATATCATCACATATTTTATCGACAAATCACAATAACATTACATAATATTCAGCGCAACATCATCACATATTTGGTGGACAAATCACACTGATATTATAAACCATTCACTACAACGTCATCACCTAGTTTTTCGACAAATCAAAGTGATATTACAAATAATTGGGCACGACATATTACAATAGGACGAACCTTTCCCGTAGCCGCGACCTCAACGTCCGCCATGTGGACTGCCTCGAGTGGGGCGGCCATATGAGGTCCCCGCGGCGACGTCCGGATTGCCGATGCCTCCTTCGTCTTGTGTATTTCTCATTGGGCATTTCTTGAAGGTGTGCCCAGACTTCCTGCAAATGGAGCACTTCTTCGTACGACGCCCGACTTCTGCTTCGTCCATGTCGTTCTTGATGCACCATACTTGTCGCCAGTCAACCTTTCCCTTTAGCCTATCAACGTCCGCGGCCCAAATAAGTTTCTCCTAGATCGGATGGCCAGTGAAATGTCCAACCACGCCGTAACCATACATCTATGCACTCTAGGTTTACATCACCTCCCCCTTGTTGAAATAGTAAGAAAGGTACTGGCCGGGATGCTGCGCCATCGTCGAACATGCAGCCATGACATGTGAGTAGGGTCTATGCAGAAGAAGAGGCTTGTTGCAAGTGCATACGCAACTAACCTGACGTGGCGATGCACTCGTGGGTGATCCTCTCGCGATTCGTCTGTGGCGTCCTTTATCTCTATAGAGTATCTCGAAGCGAAGCTCCATTGTGTGTATCTTGAATGCTCAGTGCATCTCACCCTTCTTGATCTTCTCCTCTATGTACTTGGTGATCATGGCAGAGTAGAGTACTCTGTCATTTGCTATAGTGAGCAATGTGTTGTTGCTTTTATCAACAAAATAATTTGTGGTGCCGCGAAGAATTGCGTCCATAATACCAACCAAAAGGAGGCACCTTGTGCCCGGAATGACCCAGTTGTACACCTCGGCTAGATTGGTTATCATGACACCATATCGAGCACCACCTGTCATGTAGCGACAACCACTTCTCCTTAGACTCGTGCTCAATTCGGTCAGAAGCATTTCACCTCGCCCTCGTCTTCCTCACCACACTAGGACCATCAGTAGGTAGCTGTGGCAATGATTCGAGGGCCTGTGAACGTTTGTAGTAGCCTTTTTCACTACCACCCTTCTGTGTGTCTGGATCCGCTCATCCAGAATCTTCTAGAGTGCTTCAAACTTTCGCTACTGGTTCTAGTTGTACAACCGCTTGAACAGGTTCAAGTCCTTGTTGTAGAACTGCTTGTAAAAGTTTACACCCAAGTGCATCGTGCACCACCTGCTCTACAGATCCACCCATGGAAGTGATTCGTTCTCTCCTTGTTGTAGCTGAGTTATTGCACTCAGCAGGACCGAATGCTGATCATGTATGACACATACGTTAGGACGGCCCTGTGCAACAGAAATCCTCAAATCCCTCAGGAACCACAACCAATTGTCCTTGTTCTCGCTTTCAACGAAAGAAAATGCCACGAGAAGAACTTGATTGTTCCCGTTCGTCGCTATTGCAGTCAGTATCTGACCCTTGTACTTTTTAGTCAAGAATGTGGCATTCACGCAAAAGATTGGACGACAGTGCCAGAATGCATTGATTCATGGACCAAAGGCGAAGAATGCTCACTTCAATACCCTCTTATTAGCCCACTTCGGATGCGTGGAATCTTGAATGTTTACATGAGTGCTGGGATCCTGTCTTGTATGACTCGGAGTAGCCTGGGGAGGTTGTGGTAGGATTCCTCGAACATACCGAATATTGATTCCAATACCTTCTGTTTTGCCCTCCACTTCTTGGCATAGCTGACTGTGTACTGAAACTCTACCTCAATCGTCCAAATGATGGATCGTGGCTCAAAATCTAGATTGCCATGATCTCACCGTACATGAGGTTTGTGATGAAGCCTGATGACAGCTTCCTGTAGGACTACACTGACTCAGCGACGACACATGTGTAAGGGATCACTATAGATCATTTCTAGTAGGTGTCCCACTTAGGATGAAATGCGTGCACTGACCAAGGGCATCCTTTATGTCGCACTTCACGTCATAGCATCTTGGGTTAGACTTGACGATTTGTGAATGTACACGCACAATTAAAAAAATAGTGCATCACGATAGAAATGACCTCATCAAGAAAATATTCAATTGATGTCAAACTAACTCCGCTAAAGCGACCGCTAAACACTTCTCTAAACACCCTCAAGCGCGGTGAAATCTAAACTAATTTCAGCCGATCGCGTAGCCTCTCGTTCGCTCGATCCTCTCTCTCTACGCAGAGCGAAATGGTTCTGGTGTGGGGGAATGAGAGCGCGTCGTTGCATTTTACAGCGGTGCTAAGGCCGACCGCAAAGTGACGGGACGGAATCACGGGTTTTATCGCATCGACCCCTTAGTTTTTGCCTCAGCGCGGGGCAGCGAGAGTTCGAGGATGCCGAAAGTAAGATTTTAGTTTAAAAAAAAGAGAGGGGCTACCGCACCCTTGGGGACCGATCGAGGGAAATACCGCACCCCTAGGGCCGGACGAGGGAAATATTGCGCCCCAAGGGTTATAACAAGGCAAATCCAGCCCCTAGGGATGCGGATGAGGCCACGTGTCGTGTCTGCGCGGATCCACAGTACTATTTTTGCCTATGATACGCGCAGGGGAGCTGACTTTTTGCCGTGCCATCACAATCTGCCAACGTCAGATGGTGAACTTTGGCATTTCAACTTGACCCAAGGGCCTATCTCCTGCCTGTCACAGATTATAAGCGCTAACAAGTCAAAGGTGAAACAGAACCTCACATCTCATTGGTTCTTGCGAGCGAGAGATGTAAGTGGCCTTTATATTATCTTACACCACAGCGACGAAGCAATTAACCAAGACAACAACTTGTCAGTATAACTCTCCAACATAAGCGCATCTCGAAACGTGCTGTGCACATCGAGCACACGACCCAGGCTAAATTCATATACACTCCAGGTTAACATGGACGATGGATCACCCAGCAGACCTATCCCACAGTTTGCAGATTCATGGCAGCCATCGGGCACTCGATCACCGCAGGCCCATAGATGCATGTTACATAAAACGCAAATGCATGTAGCGAGCAACAAGTGCAGAGATGACTAACCCTACGTGTGCAAACAAATTCTATCATTTGCAGGAATTTTGAGGAGTTTTATATGAAATAATTCAATTACTATACAGAAATGGAAGAAAATTCCCGTGTTACGAGCGATGGTTCAGCAAGTTCAGCCTATACAAACTGGCTGCATCTATCATTCTTTGCACTTTGTAAGCGTCTTCAATGACTGTTTCAATGCACAGTACTGTTGACTAAAGTCATTTCTGGTGTAGAGATGTATGTGTGTAGATAATGGTGTCACTGCTGTGTCCACCTCTGCATCACTGCATGTGGCAGACATACGGTAGTGAAGTGTGGCATGCCACCGTTTTTGTAGCCAAGAATTTCTTAGCCACAAGTTCGATAAATTTTGACTAGGATATATGTCTACGACATATGGTTACGAAATTGTGACACATCATAAGTACGGCAACCATGCAACTAAACATTAACCAATAAAAATCAAACCGAACTAATTCAAGTATGGCATGTGACTGAATCGAACACCCCCCTACATTGCAAGTCTGCAACTGCATGGGTCGCAGTCGCAGCACAAATCTTTTTTTCGGGGCAGGTCGCACTCACCCGTCACTTGGGTCGGCATCCGCAACAAAGACAGGGTATGTGATCTGGACCTCTACAACGCCGTGGGGGCCCGACCAAACGGCCAACTCCGCTAGCATGGGGAGGTTTGCATCTGAATCCTCCAAACTGCGAGGTTAGTTTTGTTAATCAGATGGCCGGGTTTTAAAAAGATATGACGAAGGCAGTGTTTTTCTATTGTGTTGCTACGCGAACGGATCCGGTTACTAGTTCACTACAAAATGTGATGTATCTATTTACCCTCTACGCCCACTTTTGAAGGGACTTGATTTATTAGTGCAACTATTCCAAATACACAGAAAATAACTCGAAGAGAGACTACCAAATGACATTTCGATGTGGTTGAAGATTAAACTTCATAGTCCACCAAACCTTCGCAGGTCGATGGGTTGCAATTTTTCGCCACCTAAATTGAGGTACGCGCACTAAAGTTAACATAGTCACTGCAGTTGTTTTAAGTCTAGGGAACATGAAGAAATAGTACATTCTAAATTCCTAACTTACCAAACTAATCAGGACAAAATTGAAGAAATTGTGCATTATAAACGACCAATGAAAGCTGTTTATTTTATACAATATACTCAATGAACACATAAACTCTATATATCATTGGGTGAACAGTTGAAAAGATCATTTTCATGCTTTAGGAGAGCTAATTTTTTAGCGTATCATGGAACCATCACGTAGACATATACTACTACTCCTATGGGTTCGCTGAACAATTACAAAATAATTAAATTGGATTTGATAAAAAAAGTACATATTTTCTCACTCCAATTCTTTCTGTAAATACACTAATCACATAGAATATCTGAAAAGTGCTAAAAAATGATTACAAAATGTTATAGAACTTGCATCATGATTTGGCTATGAAAAACTACAACCTCTCTCCTTTACTATTTCTAACTGGGTTGCCCAAAAGGTGAGCTAAAAACCTCACAACCTACGTACGATATTTGTCCATTATTGTAAAATAATAATCACAAAAATCCACCCGGTTAAATGGAGGCAGAAAGGGGGCGCGGAGAGACGGGCCACGTCCACAGGAAATCGTGGACCGTCCGATGCCACGCGCCTCACTGCTGCCGTCCAATCGTGTCTGGTGGTACGTTCGCATGTCCTCGCTCCGCCTCATCGTGTGTGCCTTGCTTTATCGTTTCCTGTGCGCTTTGTCTACTCTCGTTCTCCATCACGCACCACAGTTCTTCCTTCTCGTTCTTGTCGCTTCCGTCGGTTTCGTCTTCCTTCTCTCGTTCATAGCACTTCTCCCTCTCGGTTGTCGCTGCTCGTTCTTCTCCTCCTTCCTTTTTGCGCTTTCCTTCTCCTCGGCCTCGACTCTTCTTTCGATGGTTCTTTGTTGGTCTCTGGTTTTTGCGTTCGCTCTTTTTGTTGTAGGGAGGGGTTCTCTTACCATGGATCTCCCTCTCGGTTGTCGCCACTCGCTCTTCTCCTCCTTCCTTCCTGCGCTTTCCTTCTTCTCGGCCTCGCCTCTTCTTTCCTATGGTTCTTTGTTGGTCTCTAGTTTTTGCGTTCGCTATTCTTGCTGTGGGGAGGGGTTCTCTTACCATGGTTCTAGTTGTGCGTTTTCTTCGTCTCGATTGTCACCGATGGCCGGTCCAGCAGTTTTCTTACCCTCGGTTTAGCCTGTTCTTTGAGATGCTTCTCTCTCGGTTTTGTGCGTTTGTTCCTACTGATGTGTGCATATGTACTTACATAGCTTTCTTTTGGTCCTTCTTTTCGCCGTTCCTGCGGTTTAGTTACAATAAATACTCCCCTCTCCCTCTGCACCTCTCTCGGAGCCTCGCTACAGCAGAGCCCCATCCATTCCTTCTCCCTCTTTCCTTTTGATTCTCACTGATTTACGTGGTTTGTTTGCCGTCAACCTCCTCCCCTCGTGCGGTTTTCTTTTCTTTGGTTTCACCTATTGTTGTGGGTTCTCCTCCATTGGTTCGTGCTTCCTTCACTCAATTTTTCTTTGTGCCGAAGGGTGCCTGTCTTCATGGATCTGTTGCCTTTTGGTTTGCTGCCTTTTGGTTCTCACAGGGTCTTGCTCTTTGCATTTAGCTGGTTTTCGTGTGTTTTTCTTTTCTTTGGTTTCACCTGCTGTTGTGGCTTCTCCTCCATTGGTTCATGCTTCCTTCCCTCGATTTTCCTTGTGTCAAATTTTTCTTCATGGATCTGTTGCCTTTTGGTTGCTCGAACACTGTGAGGTAATCTGTCTTTTTTTTGCCCCTCTTTTTTGGGGATTTATGGTTGGGATTGTGTTGGGGTATTTGAGGATTTTTGGGAGTAGACTGGTGCCGATTCCTCCAATGCAGCGCGAAAATTCTGTTCTTGCTCGTGCTCTTGAATCTTTTGCTCAGCTTTTCAATTTGGTTCGACGTGAGTTTGGCTAGGGTTCTATCCGCTCCTGGAGAGTAAAGATTTAGGGATTTTTATCATGCTACTCTGCTCCTCCTCACGGCATCACTTAATCTTTTTGTCTTGTGGAATAATCCCATAGCATACTGGGAAGCTGATTGATGAATATTTTGCACCACGAGCACGAGAAAGATGGTCTGTGTCATCATATGAGAAAAGATGTAATTCTTCAGGTGCTATTCGACAGACAGCTCTGGTCAGTTCACGGTTCACACTCGCATTTTACCTATGTTTGTAAATTGGATATTCTTCAGCTTCTTGGTCTGACATCACTTTCAGCTTGATGTTCAAAACAATATTGATTAGCATGCCTTTTAAGTTCTGCTAGGATTATTAGAGACTATATGTGATTATCAAGTAGTATTTTTTTGATGGGGTTGAGAAACAAAATTTATAGGTCTAGCTTCTATACAAAAGATTTCCTATTGTAGCCTGTAATAGCTAATATTGTATATATCTTCATTTCATGCGATGAATCTATTAATAACTGAGAAAGCTAATTCTTTGTCTTTTGTGCATGTATGGTCAATATGAAGGGAAGTTATTCTTTGATGTTGTATAAGGTCTATAAAATCATACTCGTACTTCACTCAATTTTATTTTCTCCATGTTACAGGATGCATGCCGTTGCGACATTTGTAATACGCATGCACGGAAAGGATATGGTTAGTGGATTCCTGGCAACCTGGCATATGTTACTATTGCTTCTTTCATTTGTTAAGTTTTTAAATACTTATAGTTTGCTCAGTTCCTCTTCATGACTTCTTGTGGATGATGAATTGCTTAATTTCTTTTATGCTTACTCATATATTAGCCAAACTCAATATTCTTGGTACATGTCTTGTGCTTTATAGAATACCTTATCGTTTAGGGCTAGAACGAAAATGCAAGTATATATATAATATTATAACATCACAAATCGCAATATTACATTGTGCATAAGCAACTAAGCATTAAGAGTGCAATTTAAAACTATCTTATGAAGTTATGTTACGCAAATAAACTTTTACCCTCTAGACCAGTATAGAACACCTTATTATTAGGAATCATCATTCAAACAGTCACAAACTTACTCTACTATTTTTTTTAACATGATCGCTTAAAGAAACTTAAGTTGGAGCATGGAAAGGTCCAGCTCTAAAGCATAATTGTGGACATGGTATGCATTTAGTATCAATTATCTATGGATAACACTATTACTTTTTTCATGGTGCTCTTTAGCTTATTGTGCCAAAATCCTGAACGATGTTCCTCCAGGTCCTCGGTGGGATGAGAGGGATGATTGGAATGATTTGGGAAACATCGTTACTTGACGCGGAAGAGGTATGCAATAAACTTGGGATTTTGGCATGCTGTGCAAAACCGCCATTGAATAAATAAAGCAATTTTGAGGCAGTATGAAGCCCAAACATACTTGGATTTTGGCATCCCTTTGTCACAGGTCTTTTGAAATTGACTATCAACCTGAAATAGAGTTAAAATAGAAGAGCTATATTAACTCGCTTTGGAGACTCTAAAAGAGTTCCAAACACCAGAAAAAACATGATGGATTTATTGGACCGATTTCAAGGATTTTTTTTTATTTCTTTCTACTAGAATCAATTCTGCACTCAATACACCTAATAAGTGGCAACAAAATGTGTCCTTACTTCAGAAGGATGATATGCTAAAAAAATAGACAGTGAGTCAAAATGAAAAGGGCTTACCTGAAGTGCCATCACTCCAGTGGTAAACTGTCCTTGGCTTCCCGTGAATGTTTCACCGCCATCTTGCCTTCCTCAGCTTCCCGTCTTAGTTTGTGTGGGGACCCCGGAGTTATCTCCGTAAGACCGAGACTAATCAAGGTCTTAAGGACATAACTCTAGATCTCCAGTAAATGGATTCCAACTTAACTCAGTCCAAATGAGAGGCTTAACTAAAATCTAGAGCCCCGACGATCATGTACGCCGCTCCTCTGCGAGCACTACATGATTGTCGGTTCTCCAACCAGTCAAGCACTACACTTAGCGAGTTAAATAGGAAGCCATGAACAGCGAGCATGACCTATATTGGCTCCCAAGATCAGCGACCAATATATTCATACTCTTATTACAACGTCGATCACATCCATACAACGCTCAAACATAAATAGTACAAAAGTTATACATCACAGTTTCAAGTTTACAACTACATAAGTGGTCGACCAGCCAAATTAAACAAGTTCATAGTGGAAGCAAGTAAATAAACCAAAATGCCTGCAGTGGTATGCCACATAACCCATCGGCAACCGACTGGGAGCTAAAGATAGCACACTACTCATCGGTGTCGCCTAAATCGACACCGACAAGCTCATCGGTCTCAATATCCTTCTCACCTGTAAAAGCCAGCAAACACCTGGCTGAGTACAAAAGAGTACTCACAAATCTTACACAAATAAAAATTAGTTATGCATAAAGGCTGTTCCAAGGGATGACTCGTATTGGCTTAGTTTTGCAAAGAGGCGCAACAAGTTACAACCTACACACACTAGTTTTCAAGTGTCATTTCAAATTCAGATTTGAAGTAGAAGTAAAGCATGTGAGTAAGTAATGAATTCAATAACAAATAAATCATACGAATGGCAAAGTGGCTGTTCACTTTGATACAACACCAAACATGAATAGTCTATTCATGACGATACCGAGTTTAACCACAATTTTAATACCAAGTCTAACAATAAGTAGCCACAAATTTCAAGCGGTGCGTCCATAACCGTGGACACGGCTATTCGAATAGATTTATACCTGCGGTGTACTACTTTACCCACACGACTTGATTAGCGTAAGCCTCCGGATGCCTCCGAATATAGCATACTTCCTATGGTATGCGGCGGATAAATCAAGATATGGTCGTTTTTAGCAAGAAGATCTCATTGAGCTAAGTTCCTCAACCCGGGCTCTAGGAAACACAAGGCGTTAACATCTCCATCCTCTCGGCCCAAAAGGAAACATAGGATTTCTCGGTCCTATGTCCTTACAATTTCACCACCGTGGGACTCAACACAACAAACCTTCCCCCTACTTAACCATACAGTACCCATATACCGCGTGTGATAGCACGAGTGTTGCTTGAACAGCAGGTACCCAAAGTTCGGTCCTTAATTGTCCAGACAAGTCCACCATTTAACCAAGGCTCGTGCACAAAGCACTATCACTAACCAACACTTGTCCAGACCAAACACTTCTTTAAAATATCAAAATTTAACTCATAAAATAGATACGAAGATCTGAAACCAAAAGTATATAATGAGAGTTGTGTTTATCTCATGATTGTCGGGTTATTCCCGACAATCAAACTACTGTTTCTAGACTTGCATGGCTAAGCATACCCGAACAATATAATTTCACACATCCTATCATAAACATTTCAGTACTGGAATAATTCATGGATAGCCACAATGACAAGAATATAGGATATGTCTAACTATTCATCACAAAAATAGCGACAATATCAAAATAGCATGCAAGCAATTATCATTGCATCTATCCTAACAAAACTGGGATCAAATATGATGCAAAAAGAAAGTTTAAAGGATGCTTGCCTTGCTGGTAGGCTAATTGCTCTCCCTCAGTAGCGTATGTATCAATATCAATCGTCTCGGAATCTATTAAGTGTAACACCGAATAAACATCGAGAAATACTCAAAAATTCAAAGTGCTAAAAAATGCATGATTTTTCTACAGTAGTTAAATCATGATTTTATATGAATTTAGGTAAAAGAATTTTTCCATTTTGATTTAGTATATGAAAGTTATGGTGATTTGAATTTCAGATTTCAATATGTCCTCTTTGAGTAATTTAATTATGAGGTGAAAATTTGTAGAGTAGTGGAGGATACAAGGATTATATGGATAAATAGAGAATATTAATACAAGTAGAATTTTTTTTAAAATATTATTATTTTTAAAGATATTTACAAAAATAAATAGTCATTTAAAAAAATTACAAAAATGTATCCTGCTGCGCGATTCAGCGGCGACACGAACTGTCGCGATTCAAGCGGCGACACGAACCTCGCTGATTGAATCGGCGGCGAGGCTATCGCCACTCGCTGGTGGGCGGCTACCTATCGCCGATTCAACCGGCGGCGAAGATAGGCGATTTCTGTCGCCGATTCAGCGGCGATAGGTTCTGCTCGCCGATTGAGCGGCGATATGTTCTGTCGCCGATTCAGCGGTGATAGGTAGCCCCCGGCCGCGAGTGGCGGCGAGTTCCTGCCGCGATTCAATCGACGATAGGTTCGTGTCGCGGTTGAACTAGCGGCGAGAACTCATCGCCACTCGCGGCTGGCTGCTACCTATCACCGATTCAACGGCGGCGAGAAAGTTGGCGATTTCACCGCGCGGCTTGAGTGGCGATAGGTTGCTATCGCCGATTGAGCGGCGATATGTTCTGTCGCCGATTCAGCGGCGCAAGCGCGTTATAAAATCCCGAAAAATCAATCCATAATTCATTTTAATTCCGAGAAAAAACAAGAGAGAGTTGGAGAGGAGAGAAGAAATTGCAGCGAAGCCACATCGGTTTGTCGCGGTGGAGAGAGATTGATAAAGCATCGGTTTGATCGATCATCTCGTGTTGCGTAAATTTTTACAAAGCTGTGTATGTTCGTCCAAACCTTGTAGGTTAGCAAGCGACAATAGCGACATAGAATTGAGTAGGTTAGATACATGTAGTCGAACTCACGTAGTACATATTTTGAGTTGTGTAGCGACATAGAATTGCGAGTATAGCGACATAAATTGCGTAGGTCACATAAATTTAGTCGAATATGCGGTACATATTTTGAGTTGTGTAGCGACATAGAATTGCGACTATAGCGACATAGAATTGCGTAGGTCACATAAATTTAGTCGAACTGTGCAATACATATTTTGAGTTGTGTAGCGACATAGAAATGCGACAATAGCGACATAGAATCGAGTAGGTTACATATATGTAGTCGAACTGTGTAGTACATATTTTGAGTTGGACATGGAATTGCGGCAATATCGACATAGAATTGAGTATGACGCTGGTTGACCGCTGTAGTAACATAATTAATGCACGATACATTTCTGTTTTAAAATAGGAGAATTGCATGATACATTTTTGAATTGTGAGAAAAACAGATAGTAGCTGTGTAGGTCTAAAAACAATGAGAATATTTGTGCGCGGTTATTATTTTGTTAGTATGTTGTTATTAGTTGTGTTAGTGCGCGGTCAATATCTTATTCTTCTTTGAAAACACCGTTTAACTAGAAAAGTAGCATGACATGTATTACATTTGTAAAGAAAATTTGTAGTTGCTACATAGGCTATGTAAAGATGCATGAAAAAATATGAACTTTCTCTCTTCTTTGCATTTTGGTATGGCGGGCGAGTCGATCGAGTTTCTTGACCCGGTGATTGTGAGCGTCACCGTAGCCGCCTCGATGCCGTGCTCCCTCGGGAGGCGGCGCCGATAGAGCTTAGGCGTTTGACTCGCACTTCATCGGGCATGGAGGCGCACCGCAGGCGGATTAGAGGTATGTGAAGTTCGACCTTGATGCACTCAATCGCGATGCTTATGTGGCGTTGACTCATGTTTGTTACGAATCGTTTCGCGCGAGTTGAGGCGGTAGGCCTCCTTCCACTAGCGAGGATGGTGGAGGCGGCGACGGAGGGCGACTAGGACCACCGTGCGGTCGTGCGTCTGGCGGTTTCCATCGGCCCAGGCCCTCGGCGGCCCGGTTGACGGCCGAGGCGAGAGACCCATCGTTCCATCTCCGTGCGGGAGATGACGCCGACAATGCGAGGATGTGAGCTACGGCCCGGGTTGCCATGCGCGCAGCGCTCCGATGGTGGCGCCGACGTCCCGCCACGTGGCGCACGACCTCTAGTCGGGTTCGCGATATCCGCCGCCGAGCGGCAGCGTGCGTGGAGTTCGGCGACCGCGCGGGCCCACGGCGAAGTGGATCTGCGGTTCTACGTAAGTGTTTTCCTAACTATTTTTCTCGTAACAATTCGTTTGTGAACCTGCGGCGTTTATGTGTCTTCTTGCGGCCGGCGTATGGCTACGGACGCGGCGCCGCGTCGGCTGATTCGAGCGCGGAGGCCTACCTGCGTGGTTGTTGGGTGGGTGATGTTCACGAGCTCCCACGGCGGCGGCGTGGACAAGCACTACATCCGATGCGCGCATGAGGTGGCGGTGTCACCGTCGGCGGATCCGCGATGCGCGTGGGGTCGGCCGTCTTTGTCTTGCGATGTACTGCGCGCCGCGTGCGGCAGCGTGCGGCGTTAGCGTGGCGGCTCCATCCTCTCGGGATGCCGCTCCTCTGCGGTGTGGTCGTTGGAGCGTTTCGGATCGGACGACCACGGTGGACTTGGCGGCGTCTGAGGGCGGCTTATGCGTCCGCGGGGCGACTGAGACCGGCCGACCATGGGTACTTTGTGGTGCCGCCGACGGGTTAGTTTCGTAATCATTTATTTTTCATTTTGCAATCATTATTTTTGTGTGCTTAGTTTGCGGTGTTGTATTGCACGGTCACCTTCACGCCGATCACCTTGCGGGGCTCCTACGAGTGCGTTGCGATGTTCGACCACCGGCCGATGATCGCGTCATCGGACCCGTCTGATGGCGACAAGGTGATCGCGCGCCCCAACGATCTGCCGGTGCGTGCGCGAGACTACACTGCACGGTACACGCGAGTGCCTTGGTGCACGACATCTTCGTGGAGGAGTACGGATCTGACGGATCATGCCCGATTCGATGCGGCGGGAGGTCCAAGCCCCTTGGGGAGGCGGTCTTGGCGCACGTACACGCGTAAGTTCACTGTTGACTTTTATGTCCGTACAATATGTGTTACATCGCAACCAAATATTTTTTTTTGCCGTCCACAGGTACACTAGGAAGGGAGTTCGTGCACGATGTCACGGTCGGACAGGATGGCCCTTGGGTGGGCGGTTGGAGTGCGCGCCACGAGACCCTCGTCGAGGTTGGGGGCGAGGCCTCGACCCGAGGCGTCTGAGCACTACATAGAGTGGTACTCAGCTCAGACGAGGCTCCGTTGCGTCTGGGTCATGGTCGACCCTGGTCGACATGTGGCCGCGACGTCGGACACGTACCCCACCCAGCCGGACTCCATTTTCCACCGCAGCGTACGTACTCAATATTACATATTTCATATTTAATTTGACATACTTACGTGCACAACTTGTTGATTACCAGTGCAGGTGGATCTTCACCGGGAGGTCGTCCAGATGGTAGACTCCACGCAGCACATGGCAATGCTGGGGGAGATCGGAGGGCTCTGCACGGATCGGGGAGGCGGCGATGCGCGAGTGCGGACGCGGCCCGTCGCCGCGCGACCGACCGGTGGACCGAGCTGTCAGGGCGAGGTCGGCCGAGGTGGTAGGACCACGACCTCTGCTCGCCGCGTGGCGAACGCGTCGGCGTGGCGAGGCGGGGAGCACCTCGGACATGTGGGAGGTGAGTTCGACGCGCGACATCGCTTCTTCATTTCATTTGAACCTCGTAAGTTTGTAACGATGATCTTACATTACGGGTCCTCGGCTCCACCGTGCGCGGGCGGGACTATGCGCGTCGTCGGAGCACATCTTTGGGCCAACGGTAAGTTCCGTTTGCTTGCGTAGCGTACTTTTAGTCATGACTATGTTTGTAACCCAATTCTTGCGAGAGCGGCAGGAGGGCGATGCATTCTCGGCCGCGATGTAGACCTATCGGCACCCATCGAGGACTTCTTGAGGATCGCGTGACACGCGATTCTCTTTGGGCTTCTCGGTATGCGGTGCGCGAGTTTGACCAGGCGGCGAGACTCGGCCGACGCGACTCGAGCGGCGGGATCGGCCGACGCGAGCGGCCCTGGCTACACCACCGCGACTACTCGCGGGTCGGGTAGTCGAGCGACTGACCCTCGGCGTACTCGGCTGCGGCGGCGAGAGACACAGGACGACACGCGAGTGCGACCTAAGAGGGCGCCATTAGATTTCCCTTTATGTAATTTTTTCATTATGCCAATTGTTGTTTTGTGACTTTTGAATATGAGTAATATGCCTTTCTTTACGATCAAGCGTTATAACAGCGTGACAAAGCGAGTGGGTTTCTTGGGCGTCACGAGAACACGGGCTACCTTTTAGGGCGTCGCGACAAGGCGGTCGACTTTTGAATGATAGCACGAGTAGGCGACTTTTGGGCGATGTGACCACACGGTCTAGCTTTTCAGGCGATGTGACCACCGCGGCCTGGCTTTTCATGGCGATGGAACGAGTAGCGACTTTCGGGGCGATGTGACCACCCGGCCTAGCTTTTCGGGCGATGTGACCATACGGGCTGGCTTTTGGGGCGATGTGACCATGCGGGCGGCTTTTCAGGGCGATGTGACCACACGGGCTGGCTTTTGGGGCGATGTGACCATGTGGTGACTTTCAGACGATGTGACCACGGGCTAGCTTTTCAGGGCGATGTGACCAAGCGGACCAAATTTTACGGGCGACTTACCAAGGCGAGCCCGGCAGCGGCTCCTTCGCTCTAACTATAAATCTGGCGTAACTCGTCCAACTAGTCCACAAGCGGCACCACCAAGTAGAAAACATGGACAAGGAGAAGGAATGGGAGAAAATCCGCAAGCTTTTGAAGGGTGGGTGTCTCCCCATGAGACCACCGCTTCGCTATCATGCCGCTAGTTAGGAGCCTTTCACACACCAAACTTTTAGGAATCGGTGGATCTGAGGAAGCGCCTCGTGTACGCCCAACGATTCAGGTCAGTGCGACCCACCTCCTATGCTGCGAACGTCCTCGGAAGGACCCCGATGGGGTGGCACCCTCTATCTTTGGTGTAGGGACGCTGCAAGTCGTCAAATCAGCCGATGAGTGGACCATTGGGCGCGCTGTGGTGCTTGCCCAAACTACGCCGTTGATCGCAACAACATGCATCCGTAATGAAACCGTATTTCATGGTACAATGCTTTTTTATTCGGACAACGGGTAACGAACTCTCTTTACCCACCGCGATCTCGCCACCACTATGCGACTTGGCGGTGGATCGGCGACAAGATCCACCCCTACGACATGTGGTCGTTGCTTAGACGGAAGAGTCTGGGCGAGGAGCACATCAAGACCGTGGCGCCTCAAAGAGTTGAAAGTCGAGCGGCCGAGCAAGGTAGGCGGGACGAGCGGCGCGAGGAGCGGGAGCGTGAGCATGCGAGCGACGGGAGGCGAGAGGGAGCGAAAGAGGGTCATCGCGGCGAGCCAAGGCGCAAGGCGAGTACAACGCCGGTGGGCGCAAGGGTAAATGGCCACGTTCGACTCGGTAGTTCTACCCTATTCCTCCACATGTCCCATGTATTTCAATTTCCTAAAGGCATGCGTGTGCGAGTCCTCGGTTCGTTGGCTGCGTGCCATGTAATCCCCTTGTCCGATGAAATGTCGTGTGGTTATCGTTCGTCATTTCCCCAAAGTTGTCCAACGGAGTTGTGCGAGATTCGAGCGCATTGTAATATCACCTGCCTTGCTACATACGAATCATTAATCCCTCAATCGTCCTCCAAAAAATCTTCCAACAATGCACAACAACAAATAGCCGGCGCAACAAGTTGCATAAATTAATCCCTGTCACCAGTTGAACCGCTAGTTGCTGGTTCACCTATGTATCGCCGATTCAACTAGCGGCAGAAGGTATCGCCATTCAATGGCGGCGACAGAAGGTATCGCCGATTAAGCGGCGGCGAGTCGACCTCTACAAAACCCTCTTACAACCGTCGAAATTCCACACAGGACTCAGTCTTACTCAACAAAAAAAAGAAGGACACAACAGAGAGGACGAGGAGAAAAGCTAGCTTCGTCAAGTTGCCCACCCCTCGGGTAATTTTCTTACCGAGCGGATTACATGATTCTTGATGTCTTTATTACGTAGTGAAGTCCGTTTACATACTTTTTGGTGGGATATTTAGTTGTACATATGTAGTTCATCGTGTAAATGTTCTTCACACTGCAAAGACGTCAAATATGTCCGCGTCGTCAATTTCAAATTTTCCTCGACCGAGGGACTATTATGGAGGTCAGGGAATTGATTTGAGTTATTTCGGTCATGGACGTGCCTACCAAGACACGAGCAACGTACAATAGGCGCTGATGCGGTGGTTGTTCCACACGTTCCAAGTGGACCGTGATGTCACGATCGACATTGGTGCCTCGCCCGGGCGGCAGTCCACGTGGGAGTTAGTGCAACTAAAGGGAACAAATTCATGGCGGTCGTATGCGCATGGCGAGGAGAGGATGGAAATTGGTCCTTCGGTTGAAAGCGTATGCTAAACCCACTCCGGCATCCGCGTAAGAACAAGTAGGACTTGCGACACCGGGAAGAACTAGGTGACTCGGTAGCGCGCAAATGGCGTAAGGGCAAGAGGTTCGCGATGTCGTCGATGAAGACTACGCCGAGTTACCTCATTCGGTGAGAGCAGGTAGTGGGCTTGGCGGCGAGGGGAGGAGCTGGAAGACCTAGTGGAAATGATGGGCTCAAGACCAAGACTACATGGCATTGTCAGAAGATGAAGGTTCTTATGGCGGCGATGATGCGGACCGGCGAGCGGTTCCGTCCGAGTGGAACACATACGATTCGAGAACCTCGTGCGTCAACGAAGGCTCCCATGTACCATGGGAGTACGACGAGCGAGTCGGACTAGGAGCTACGTACAAATGCAAGGAGGCCGTGCAAGATGCGGTCAAATTCAGGCATTGTCGGTTCGGCGCACATTCACCGTCGTCAAGTCTACCCCAAGATGCTACGACGTGAAGTGCGGCATAGAGGATGCCCTTGGCGCGTGCACGCATTTCGGCCCAAGTGGGACACCTCACCGAAGTGCTCCATAGTGGTCCCTCACACATGCGTCGTCATTGAGTCGTATGATCCCCACCGGAACTGTCACGGGCTTCATTGCCAATCTCATGTATGGTGAGATCGTGGATAACCTAGATTTTGAGCCACGATCCATCATTCGAACCATTGAGGCAAGGTTCGATGCACTATCGGCTATGCCAAGGCTTGGAGGGCAAAACAAAGGCATTGGAATCAAGGTTCGCGCGTTCGAGGATTCCTACCACAACCTCCTGGGCAACTCCGAGTCATACAAGGCGGGAATCCGGCACTCATGTCGACATTCAAGGCGCCACACATCCGGTGGCCTAATAAGAGGGTACTACAATGAGCATTCTTCGCGTTTGGTCTATGCATCAATGCATTCCGCATGTCGTCCAATCTTGTGTATCGATGGCACATTCTCGATTGGCGGTACAAGGGCGGATCGACCGCAATAGCGACGGACGAAAACAATCAAGTTCTTCCCGTGGCATTCGCTTTTGTTGGCGAGAACACGGATAGTGGCTGTGGTTCTGAAGAATGTGAGGATTTACATTTATGCGGGACCGTCCCCACGTATACCTCATACATGGCCGCGCGCGGGCTGCTGCGTGCAATAACACTTCTGACGAGGAGAGAACGTTCCATTTCCATGGCGGATCTGAGCGGTGGTGCATGAGGCACTTGGGTGCAAACTTCTATAGCGATTCCGCAACAAGGACTTGATGAACATGTTCAGCGCTGTGCAACCGTAACCAGCGGCGTAAGTTCGACACACTGCGGAAGATTCTCGGGCGGCCGGACCCAAACCCACGAAGGGAGGCATCGACTAGGCGCCCAGCGCCGACCAGGCCCCAAGCATTGCCACGGCTACCCACGGGCGCTCCTAGTGTCACGAGGAAGACAGGGCACGCAGGTCAAATGCTTCTCGGTCGTATTGAGCACGAGCCTAAGGAGAAGTGGTGTTGCTACATGACGGGTGGTGCTCGATATGGTATCATGACAACCAACCTAGTGAGGTCTACAATCGGGTCATGCGCGCGCGCGGTGCCTCCCTTTGGTTGGTATTGTCGAGGCAATTCTCGCGGTACCACAAACTACTTTGTTAACAGATCGCACAATCGTCGCTCACCATGGCAAATGACAGTACTCTACTCCGCCATGATCACCGCATACATGGAGGAGAAGAGCAAGAAGGGTGAGATGCAGGGCATTCAAGATGGGCACGAGGAGCTTCGCCGAGATAATGTGCGAGGATAAAGGCGTCGCGGGACTAACCACGAGAGGATCACCCATGAGTGCACGCTACACCGCGATAGTTGCGTATGCACTTGTAACAAGCCCCTTCTTACGCATAGGCCTGCTCCCATGTCATGGCGCTGTTCGACGGTGGCGCGACATCCCGGTCAAGATACCTCTCACTATTTCACCAAGGAGGCGGTGATGCAAACATGGAGTGGAGAGATGTATGGTGCGCCGTTGTTGGCCATTTCACGGCCATCCATCACAGGAGCAACTAATGCGGGCGCGGACATTGGTAGGCTCAAGGAAAGGTTGGCGGCGGCAGTGCGACGCTCGAGAGCGATATGGGCGAGGCGGCGGGCGTCACACGAAGAAGTGCTCCATTTGCGGGAGTGCAGGCACACCTTCAAGACATGCCCCACGCGAAATGCTCGGGACCAAGGAGACATCGGCATTCGGACGTCACCACGGGGACCTCATCCGGTGCCCGACTAGAGCGGTGCACATGAGAGGCGTTGGCGTCGCGACCACGACAAAAATATTATTATCAATGTTGTCAATTATCATTTTAGTTAAGTGTTATGGCGTTCTTACGCAAGTTACGTAATATCGAGTGTATGAATTCCGATCGAATGGCAATATCACTTATCTTCTTTTTCCAAACGCGTTCATACCTCAAACGTCCTCGCTAAATTCTCAGAAAATTAAGCGTAGTAGAACAACATCGATGATGATAAAATGTTATTACAAGTCTAACAGATTTGCATCGTTTAAAATTTATGAAAATCACAAACCGTCTAAGTGAAATAGGAAAATAAGGGTTGGGGAATGGCAATATCACTTATCTTCCTTTTACGAATCGTTCATACCTCAAGCGTCCTCGCTAAATTCTCAGAAAATTAACCGTAGTAGAACAACATACGATGATGATAAAATGTTATTACGAGTCTAACGATTTACATCGTTTAAAATTTATGAAAATCACAAACCGCCTAAGTGAAATAGGAAAATAAGGGTTGGGAATGACTTGCAGTTCAATCGGCGATAGGTCTGTCGCGATTCAGCGGCGATTCATTCTGTCGCGATTCAGCGGCGATAAATACCTCAATCGGCGGCAGTCGGAGGCGGGGTCCTGCCGCTTGATTGAATCTGGCGATTCATTCACATGCGCGATTCAATGGCGACAGAGATACATTTTTGTAATTTTTTTAATCGACTATTTATTTTTGTAAATATCTTTAAAAATAATAATATTTTTTTAAAAAATTCAATACAAGTTCAGAACAGTTGAGTTTGCTTCAATTGGAGTTTTCATGATTTAGTTATGAATTTCTAAAATTATCAGCATTTTCTTTTGTAAAAATAATAGTGTGAATAGCTCAATTTCCAAAATAATGCTCTCTGTTATAGAGACATGTTTGAAGCCAATTTTAATATAAAGTTCATTAAATATGAAAATTATCAAAGTGGTTTCACTCATTTTGGAGTTGAGATGAATTAGTTATGTATTTTTAAAGTTATACATATTTTCTGATTGCATAAATATATGAGTTTCAATTTCTTAAAGCATTTATCACCTTTTCTACCGAAGCGCTTCTAGCGCGGTCAGCGACCCGGGTCCGAGTCGGGTTGATGGTCAAACTTGACCCGACCAAATTAAACTATCTTTGAAGCGCATTTCATGAAATGTGTTTTCCAATTATGAAAACGTACTATTGATTACGCAACTAAAGTATTACGTTTTCCTTAACGAAGCGTAAACTCTAAAAACTCACACAACCACTTAGCGGTTATCTGACCCACTTGTCAACGACTCAAGATTCAAAACAAATTTCTAATCGTTTTCTTTAGTGGTGGGCCCTACATGTCATAAGGACACTAAAACATCACTTAACACTTAGCGGCGTCATTAGTCTTAAGCGCCTTGCTACGGTGTCTTGGACGGCCCGACACACTCCGTTCACTTGCGGCGGCTCACCGGCGATTCCGGCACGGCGGCGCGGCCAAGGGCATGTACGAGTGCACAATAGTATGGCGCTCCCGAGAGTAGTCTCGACGACCGGCCGCTTTGCATCGGCTAGCCGAGTTGAGCGGCGGCGGTTCTTCGGCAAAAGTGCACAAAGCAAAGGAGAGCTCATGGCGACATACAAGCGGTGCCTGAGGTTCTAGGGGCTAAATAGAAGCTACCTGAGTAAAAGAGGGTGCTCGAGGAGGCTCGGAGCTGCTGGGGCTGCATCGGCGCCGGAGAGGAAAGATGGCGGCAACACGGCTTCACGAGGAGGAAGCGACTGGAGCAAAAAGGTGACAAATGAATGGTCGGAATAGCTTAAGTACCCTATGAGGATGCTAGAAGAGCAATGAATCGACATAAGTCTTACCGAATCAAAGTGGGAGATGAAGGGTTGGTTCCTCGGCCGAAAACCCAATTTCTTCAAATCTACAAAGCCCTGTCGTGCATTGGCGAAATAAGTTTAGGGTTTCTCACAACCATGCTATAAGACACGATATGACGCGAAAGAAGGTTCGAGTACCTCACCGGAGACGAAGATCCCCAATGTGATGTCCTCGGGAGTGTGCTCTGGAGCTTGCAATGGCACCACGATGGTCCAGGTTCTACAAGCAATGAGAGAAGCCGAGATTAGCAAAAATGGAAACGAGATGAATCACAGAGCAGGAAGGAATCACGCGGAGATAGCTCACCCGTGAAGAGAGCGAGAACAAGCCCCCCTCTCCTCGGTCAACAGAGGAGAAGTAAGGGAGAAGGAGGGGGTTGCGAGGGGTATTATGCCCGGGCGATGACGGCATTGGAGGCGGCGTCGAGTGTCGAAGCTCCAGGAGTGGTGGACGGGGGCGGTGGATTGACGGCGTGAGCCTCGCCATTGCTGAGCATGTCGGAGCAGCGCGAGCGCGTGGCGCTCGGCCTCTGCGCGAGGTTGACGAAGCAGCTGACCGGTGGGCCCCGCTTTGTCAGTGACACGAACACGTGCGCGAGAGTCAGAGTTAGTGAGTCCACGTGGACCGTTAGATCTTGAGCGAGCGGCTCAGATCGAAGGAGAGGTTCGGACAGCCCAAAGGGGTCGCAAGATCTGGGCCGTTGATTCTAGATCCTAAGGCCGACATGCTTTGGTGCATTTAGTTGACTCGCCCGAGTCAGCTCGCCTGGTCAGGCTCGAGCCCAAGGAACAGTAGCATGGTTAGGTCTGAGGGTTTGACTGAGATTTAAATTAACTCCTCTACTTTGATCAGGTGCTTAAAATTAGAAATAAATTTTCTAAAAATGTGAAATAAATCACAGGGGTTCCTGGGTAGGTCTAGTGTCCATAAAAATTATTGAACCTTACTGTTCATGATATAAAGTGTACAATTTAAATTCAAACATAATGTTGGCCTTTAAATTGTGTTTGAATTTTCATAGGGTTCAAACCAGTCCCAAAAATTTAGGACAAATTATATTAATTCGTGATAATTAATATAGTATTTAAATAAATTATTTCCAGATATACTTTAGTAGCATTTATTTCAGTTTTTAGTTTGGAGTTTGAATTAAAGTGTATGTTTCATATGTGTTTTGAGATTTTTCAAGTACAATATTAAAATAAAAAGTTTCAAAACAGATGCATGCTAATGAAATGCATAATAAACCTCTTTATTAATTTGGGGATGTGACAGTTTGCATGTGTTCGTCACCCTTGCTCTTTTCCTGTTCTTAGGCCTTGGTGTTTACTTCTGCTCTCCCGGCTTCATTTGTTGTCTTCTTTGATTTATGTGGTTTATTTTCTACTGCACATCTGTTTTCCCTCTATCTTCTTTCTCCTATTTCTCCTTGATCTACGTCTATTCCTGTCTTCTTCCGCCTTCCTTGTTCTTTCAATTTTTTGCTTACTCGTGTTTTCTCGGTGCTTAGTTGTTTTTCCTGCCTTGGAGACCTTTCCGCCTACGTTCTTCCCTGCCGTGTTTATTCACCATACAAAAGCACTTGTGCTTATTTTTATTGCTTCTATTGTACCGATAGCAGTGTGCAGTTCCCTAGATAGCTTTCCATCTATGATGTCCTACACATTTCTTCACTATCGTTAATCCTTATCTACCAGACTTTGCGGCCTGTGTTTGCTTCTCATAATATGTGTCTCGTTGCGTGTTTAGGCACCAAAACAAATACCGCCTTCTCCATGTCACTTGGTTACTACTGAAGCAAAACAAACACTGCCTTCTCCATGTCACTTGGCTATTACCGAAGTAGAGCGATGTCTACAGTACATCACTTATATCTCACTCTCGCTGTTATTTTCCTGAAGTTTCACATTTGCATGGGCACATTTTCGTATACTATCTCTGCTGTTTCGTGCTAACAGATTCAAAGAAACACACGATGCGATGTCCTCTGCTCGAAAAAGACTTTTCGAGTCATCATCTACTTCAGAGCAGGTTATTAGCATTACCATATTTCCCTTTTGTCCTTTCATGCTAATTATACCGCATTCACATACACGCATTTCATGATTACAGCTGAACACATAAATCAGGTTGTACCTTATATTGTCCTGATGTCTATACACATTTCCTGCCTATTTACATTACATATATAGATATACATGTGCATTGCTTACGGGATATGGAAAGTGCACATTACACAGAAGAAATTGTTTTTCCCAATACTAAGGACAGTTCTGTGTGTCCTCGAGAAAAAAAAAAGGCACAAGCAGTGTAAGGAGCTGCTACCATTAAGCTGTACATTACTATATTTTGTCTTTCTGCTTTTGCTTACGCTTTTGCTGGCATGTGTCACTATGGATATCTACCAACTGCTCTCCCTGTTATTTGACCTTATTAATGGAGCTGTGTTGGTATAGTTAGAAGATAGTTCATATATGGTCCATACCAAAGTTTATGACATTGGTTTACCTATCTCTTAGTATGATACTTTTATTAAATACATGCATGCTTACAACATTGGGTGTAAACCCGTTTCATAGCTTGCAGCATTTATGAGTGCAGAAAGTGTCGTCATGGTAAATAAATTTGTTCTAGTGTGCGCTGAAATCTAATAAGGATCTGTCGCCGTCTTCATAGGACTGTAGCTATGCGATACCATCTTTGTATGCTGGCATGCATCTCTATTGCCTATCTGATGCTCTCGCATATATAGCTGCACTCATATCGTTCAAGAGGCACCGATTCAGCAGATATTTGGCTGATTCCGAACAAAAAAGGTAGAGAGCTAAATTATTATTTGTTTCTGTTCTTGATGACCACTGTTTAGTTCCTGTTCCACAAATTTCGTACTACCTGTCTTCACCTGTCTATAGCACGTATTTACAGATCTCACAATATTTTTCAGCTTATCATACATGTTACATTGTTACCCGACGACGCAAACACTTCTACAACTGTCAAGAAGGGTTTGTGTAGATACAAAGGGCGAGAATTAGCTAGATTCAAGTATATTTCCTGTTCTCATATGTTCATTCCTTGCCATCCAATTCCCATTCCACACAAATGTACTAATTCCTTCCCTATTCCCTTACATTGTTCACCTATTGATTTACCTGCGTTCCACTCTTTCTGCAGCAGCTCCTACGCCCTACTCTACCGATGACCAACATCGTTAATGTTTGTTTTATCTTACGTACTCTATAAAACATATTATCTGGCTTATCTTAGTACTGTACTGGTGTATGTGTTTGTACTATTAAACCTACCCGAAGACCTTGTATACTCTATGTCCTCTTTAGCGTTGCTACTGCACGCTCTCTACTTTTTGGCTGTTCTGAAGAGTCACGGCCGCACTTAGCTCAGCATCAGCAGTTGTCTTTAATGCTTATCTATGATGTATCTGCTCATGTGTCGTGCTTACCATTTAATCCTTCCAGTTGACTCTTTCAATAGACTTTATATAAGCTCATACAACATACTACGGACTGTCGTTTGTAATCTTTGCTGCCTACTTACATTCCAGGATGCATACCTTCAGCTTCGCATATATTTGCCTAAATCTGTAGCTTTGCTTATGTATAGTTAGAAATCTGCTGCCACTCAACTAACGCGTGCAAATGCTACATTATATCTCTGCAAGAAACTAACAAGAACTCTGTGCAACAAGTCTGTAAAGAGGAAATTGGTAATATACCATCCCTTTAGATGTCAATATAACATATACCCCTCTTCCCAAGGTAATTAATAATAGGTTTTGCTAGTTTTAAGTTATTTGAAATTTTCTTAAGTTTAAGTCACTTGTTGTGACCATTGAATTTGTGTATAGATTGATGTGTCGTATGATTAGATATTGATCTAATGGATGTCATATGATTGGATATTGATACAATGGATGAGAGATGTGACTTATACTTAAGAAATTTTCAGGCAACTTATAAATAGACACTCCCATTAATAATATACTCATCTTTAGATGGAAACCTTGATTAAATACCATGTTTGTATTATTTTATTATTTTCCTTTGTTTCTCCTATTTTGGTCAGGCAATGGGACGATTTTGCCCTTACTCGGGTCCGCTGCTCCACCCGCTCGCCTGTCACCATCTCCTCCCACACCGTCCGCACTGCCATCGCTTCCTCCTCGCACCTTGCCTTTCCTTGCCTCCTCCCTATCCCCTCCTACATTGTTTGAAGTAGTGTGGAAAGATGCAACTGCCCAGCGCACACGCTCATTATTGCTTTCAACCGCTGTGCACTCAACCTGGGCGGTTAGCAAGGAACGTGTTGTGCAGTCAAGATGGGTGGTTGTAGAGGAAGATGGGTGCAACATTGTGAGCTCGGCGGTTGGATACGCGTCATCAGTGTCGATAAATGGGGGATGATAGCTAGATGTAGGGCAGCGTGGCACTCACGGTGGCGCGATCCTTAGGGAGGGGGCGGAGGCGAAGGCGGAGATGTTGGGGTCGGTTTCGCTAGGTGGGGGCCAGCACAAGATGTTGGGTAGTGGCAGGAGGTGGGGATGATTAGGGGCAGGGGTGGAGCAAATGAGAGGAGTGACAACATTAGGGGGTGGGTAGTGTGTATGCAAGGAGCGGCTGGCATGGAGGGGTGTGGGGCTTCGCAGATGCGGCGGTGTTAGAGGCAGATGTGAGGAGAGGCGAGCACAGAGGGGTGGGATCCGTCGTGGATACGGTGGTGTTAGAGGCGGATGCGAGTGCACAAGACAACAAAGATGCACCAACCCGCGTCCTCCTCGCCGGAGGAGGATGACCAGATTCGTCTGATGGAGGGTTGGACGGCGCTGGATCTAGCCACCAGAAGGGTGGAGACGATAAATCCAAAGCCATTGTGCCCAGATCCGGGGTCGCCAACTGCCGGAGGGGTGGAGACAACGGATCCGGATCCACCGTACCCAGATCTGGAGTCACTGACAATGGAGAAAGGTAGGGCCTCATCGGTGAAGGAGGTGGCCGCCGTGAAGACATCAGGAGTTGTCATCGGTGAAGAAGTGCCGCCTCACTCAGTCGCCCTCCATGGCCAGTCACCACCGCTCGTCGTCGGTGTGTGTGGGTAGAGAGAGATGAGAGAGGATGATGGGTTTGATACAAAAGATGGAAGGAGCAGAAGTGGATGCGAGGAGTAGATGTGGTGGTGGGGATGCAGAGGTGCACGCAGTAGGGGTGGGGCAGGGTGGGGTATGTCTGACACAGTGGTCCCACTGCATGGGTTTGTAGCATTTTTTTACGTAGTATGGGTGGGGCGGGGCGGGGTGTGTCTGACACAATGGTCCCACTGCGTGGATTCGTCTCGCTGTGCAGGGGTAAACTCCTTATTTTATTAATTAAGATAAGATAAGATAACCAGTCTAATGCTATATTTAGGGGTGCAAGTAGGGCGGGCCTATTCGCTAAGCCGCCGGCCTGTCCCGCAAAAGCAGCCCACTTAAACTCCCGCAAAAATCGCTTATGATAGAAGTTTCTAGTAGGCTGGCACACGTACCCCGCCAAGCCACCGCGCACCGCATAGGCGCATAGCTGAACCAACGACTCGCCCGGTCTCCCCCCAGACTCGCTAAACTAATAACTCGCCCCCCACACTCACATGTCTCTGTAAACCCTAGCCGCCTCCGCCGTCACCCGGCGTAGCTGACTCCTCTGCCATCGCTCCCATCTTCCAGTGTTATGCCTCTCGGGGTCGAGCATAATAGAACATATCAGGGACTAGGAGACACAAGAAGCCACAAAATTCACTTCGCTTTGAGCACGACGAGCCTTCAAGATCCACCCCTCCCTTGAGAGTCCAGGATCTCTTCTCTGATCTCCGCTTGCTTCTCTGTTGTAAGGTTCATTCGATCAAATTGAGACCCCTTTAGATGCATCTGCGTCTCCTCTTCTTTAGGGATTTCCTTCCTCGTCAATTCTTCTTCGTCTTGGTTTATTTATTCGATTTCTTGCAGCTCGTTGGTTGTTGGCACGAAATAGTAATGGCAGGGAGGGCCAACATCCCAACGAACAAATTCGCGCTCATCACCATCATTGCTGACAAGGTGATCTTATCTTCTTTTTTACCCTAATTTTTTGCTTGATTTTTTGCTATTAATTGAGCACTTTTTTGCTATTTTCCGATAGTCATGCAATCTGTTGGGCATCACCAATCTGTGCTGTAAATCTGCCCTATTTGGTGTCTGAACATGATGCATTTTGTGTTTGTGTGATTAAACCTAGAATATATTTGCCATTTGAAGTTGTGGATATAGACACACAATATGCTACTAGATCCCCCCTCCTGATTCCATTAAGAAGAAGTAAGCCTTCTTGTCCCCTATTTGTGCTCTGTCTGTTTTTGACTTGAATGAGAAAGGATGCCTTCTTTTTTTTCTCAGAAATCGTGAACTCTCCTTTCATCTACAACTATGAGTTGCAATCTCTTTTTGACTTGAATGAGAAAGGGTGCCTTCTTTTTGCCCTTGTGTGTACTCTTAGTTCTTTAGTTAGGGGACAAGAAACAGGGGACCCTTCTTGTGCTCTGTTTATTTAATTAACACTCTTATGTATATGATTATTGAAATAGAAATTCTATGATAGAATATGTGTTCCAGTATTCTACTGTTAGTTTAATTGAATCCTGAAAGCATATTTTAACTATGTCTTCTATTTCTTGATACTCTGCACTATTCACTACTACAGAAAACGTCATCACAGACGGTTCGGAACCGTCATCATAGGCGGTTGGGCAACCGTCTATGTTTTTGCACGCCTCTGTGATAATCGGCGGTTATCATAGGCGGTTAAAAACCCATCGTGATAAGTCACAACACGAGCGGTTCTAGTTACCAACGTGCGTGATATCCACATATCACGAGCGGTTCTAATTAAGAACCGTCTGTGATATGTGGATATCACAGACGGTTGGTAACTAGAACCGTCTGTGTTATCTCACATTCAACAATCAAACCGTCTGTGATAGTTCTTTCAGCCCAACTAATTTTTTTTTGATTTTCGGCTAGCCTTAGGAATTGCTAGCCATGCCCTCTGAAAACAAGCAGGCAGAAAATAGATACATCACAGATGAATCAATCGTTGACAACTCAAAGTGATCATTTATAACTCAAAATCAATTACAAACGAAGATGTATCAAATATTGTCGCTAGAGTTACAATTGAATTACAACTATTCAAAGTGAATTACAATTAATGAATCAATTGTTTCAAGGTCGTTCAGCGGTGTTGATGGAGTAGTGAAACTCTCCGTCGGTGTCAATGATATCCGTCATGATGAAGGTGTAGAGCCTCCCTCGAACATCCGAGATCTCTCTCTGAACGAGTGAATCTAAATCCAAGAGTAAAGTAGTAAGCATATATATTTAAATTTATAATTAGGAAATAATTATTGCGAGATTGACCAACCTCGGGATCCTTCAACTTAGCACTCATGAGAATCTGCATATGATGGCAAGCGTAGAATGTACATTCTTACGCTTTTCTTGGCGACCTTTGCAAAAATAGAAGTACATATATAGGTATAGTCGATTCGAGACGCATTATTACGAAGTATGATATAGGATTATTGTGTTGTAGCACGTACCGGAAATCGCATCCTGTGATTAAGTGTGGCGTTAGTTCCTTGTATAGCCCTCCATCGGCAACATAGGAGATGAGCGACCTACATGTTTCAAAAAGTTAACCTCGGCCATTTCAAACGAAGGAAGACTACAATAGAGTTATGTATGGAGGAAATGAGCACACCTGTCGAGTACTCCTTGCACAAGGGTGAAGTCGTGGCTTTTGTTGAGTAGGGAATCAAGGTATAGTACCTGATTCCTCTTTGGTATAATGACTAAAAGGATCCAGTGGTGCCTACTCATGTATGTCGCTATAGTCATTAAACCTAAGTTCGTGCTGCGTATAAAGTACAAATAAATTTGTATAGCAAGTAGTGAATCACTTACTTCTAGTTGTAGGGCACCATTATGTAGTCCTTGTCGTTTTGAGCAAGCAATCCTGTCGTTATGTATTGCTCGACGTAGGATGCGTCTGCCAAGATGGTTTGCTCAGAGACCATGTGTGGGTCGAGGAAACCCACCGGTTCTTTCAATCGTCGGGCATTTTTAATCATGTATCTATACATAAGCAATGAGTTGTTATATTAATCGGTATTACGTGAATGTAGAACTTGATTGTACACACTTACAGTGTCTAGCATCGTAGAAGTGAGGCATCGAGGGATTTGAGGTTGAATAGGTCGAATAAGTCGTCGAAGCCCACGACGAAGGGGGCCGGCTCGTGGAGGAAATACTCCTCCGTGTATCTGACGGTGATTCCATCAGCGCACCCTTTCTCTTTGGTCTTGTGCAAGTACTAGCTATGCAAACTCTGACAACCTAATCCAGCGTAGGCTAATACTGTGGTGGTCACCAACGGACTTCCGAAAGAGTATTTCTTAGGGTTAGGAGGCGGAAGCACCTTAATGTTCTTCGATTTCGATTTGTCCTGAACGACTTGCCCGCTACGTGTCTTCCTGTGAGATGACTCGGGAACCGATACGGCGGCACACTTTTTTTTGTTCCTTTGGTGTCTTCTCCACGGGAACCGATGAGGCGGGCTTTTGAAGCGAAGGTTGAGGTGCAGTCATGGAGGGTCCTGTTGGAGAGGCATGGTCATGTCGGGATGGTTGGGGTGGAGTCATCAAAGGTTGAGGCGGCATTGCAGGGTCCAGGGCGATGTCGTTCTTGGGCCACTGGATAAAACTGTACACGACATCCCCTAGTGCTCTGTTGTCGTCGTTCGGGCGAATCTCCAGCGGGATGGCCCTAAAATTGTCATGTACCATGTCCACTTAGACCCTGGCATAACTCTGCGCCACCTGGGCATCGTGCTGCACTATCCCTTCCTTGCATGGATATGCCACCCCCCGCCCAGTCTATCTTTGGATCATTCTAGAGATGTACATTACCTTGATGTTGTCGATAGGTAATTGGACGTCATCATGTTCATAAATTTGTGTGGACACGACGCTACTCCGATGTTGAGGAGGACTGGCTCCCAAAACAACGGGGGCGGCTTGTGACTGGTTGAGGAGTAGGAGTTGATTCACTTGGTCCTGCAATCTTGCTATCTTTTCTTCAAATTTTGCAGTAAGCACCCGTTCTCTTCCATCAAATTTTGTAGTAAGCACATGTTCCAACACTGTGTCGTACTCGGCCTTGGATCTCTTCCTGCTCCTATACGTGTAGTAGTCATGTGGGAATCCATCCCTCCAAGATACGTTAACCCCTTTGCCTCGCGTGCGACCCGGGTGCTCCTTGTTTACCAGGGCCGTAGATAGTATATCCTTCTCCCTGTCTACTTGGAAGGAGCCTTCGGAACATGCGAAACTCAATTCTTGCTGCAAGAGGTCATCATGTTATTATAGACATTATGAAGTTATGGATTTATTAACAACTAGGTAGTTCGAAGACATATTTACCACACGGTTGGCCACATCCCGGTCTGCCAGGTTTGTGAAAGAGATTTCGCCCGAAGACGTGACTGATGCCTCGCTCTTAACCAGGAGAGAGCGCGCTTGTCTGTGATCTCAGCAAATGGCCTTATTTCGTTATCGTCCTCCGTCGCCCATTACACGGTTTTACCCGCGTACCCTGCGGTGCCGAGTTTGTGGGGGTGAGTGTTCAGTGTCTGCATATCCTTGTGCGTCGCACTTTCCTTAAGAAATTCGGTCGTCGTCTTCATTTGCACAAAGGCATCCCATATATCCCGCGACAAGAATTTATACGCCATGAAGGGCATTCGACCCGTGTTCACGTACTTCGTGACAAGCACGCTCTTGAAGGTCCTCCACACCTTTCCCATCGAGAGCAGCGCCTGCCGTTCCACGCGCTGATGCGGTACGAAAGTGAACGATTTTAAAACTTCATCCCACGACTCACGTCTCGATCATCCGGCCACGGTGTCCCAACTCGGTGTGGTGATGGGGACCCGTTCCCTTCCAAGTATCCCGCGGATGGTCCGGAATCTCATTTGCTTTGGGGGACTCACGAGGATCCCATTGGCATTGACCTCCGTGGCGGTCATTAGGCCCGGAGGAATTTTCGATATTCCTCGCCATCTCGAGTCGTACCACTTTCCTCGGAGATCGGGCGCATTCGGCGACGTCGATGACGGCGCGAAGACGGCAAACGCCATGTCGCTTACTTGCTATCTATATATGCACGAAGCAATATGCTTAAGCTCTAATCGACTGATTCAAGCGATTACTCAACAACCTATCTTTGGACCACATGTATAATCAAATATAAATCATTCAAGTCATTTAAATTGATTGAAATGCAAAACATGTACCACATGTATATGAATGAAATTAGCACTGAGCTTAACTAGAACCAGAGCCCATCTTTGCAGAGCCTACTTCATCGAGCGACACACTTGGAATGTACCATTTGCTTCATGCCGTGGAGGATTGGCATGAAGCAAAGGTACACTCAAGTGTGTCGATCGATGAAGAAATGCTAAGCAAAGTTTAATGCTTCATGTACAGAAGACATAGAAACAAAATAGAATCAAGTAATATTGTAGAGCTCAAAATTTACTTGTTATCTATATAAATAACTAAAATTGCGTTGTAAACAAATTAATTATATAAAGAAGGATTGATGATAGTTTGTACTCTCAGAAAGAGAGTTGCAAAAGAACAAGTCTTTGCCATCTCAATCCTATTGTCTATACTCTTCATTAAATGAATATGATAATATAAATTCAAACTATGAGCTCTAAACAATACTTTGCTTAATCGTCAAATGATCTCAATCATTGCGAAAATGATCTTAACTATCACATTCAATCTCGGTATAAGACAAAGTTCATCACGAGCGAACGGAAGAATCGAATAACTAGCATTCAACCGAAAGTAACCAATTAACAATATATCAAATTGATGATAGCAAGTAATACAATAGAGCTCAAGAATGAACTTACTATCACATTCAATCTCGGTATAAGACAAAGTTCATCACGAGCATGTCAACAAAGCCCATGATCAATTTGCAATATCTTTAGTACTAGATTCAGTTCACGATTATCAAAGACTATCAAAGTCAATATATCCATCGGGACAACGAAGGCACTCTGTTATGAAAAAGCGAAACGAGCAATGGTATCAAGACAATCATAATATCATTTCAAAGAATAAGCCTTATATTAAACCAAAAGGAATAAAGCTATATATTAAACCTAACAACAAAGCCAAAGTGATGCATAAACGTAATATTAAACCAAAAGGAATAAAGCTATACTCACGAGAGGATGCCGCACAAGAACTCACGGTGCAAGGAGGAGGCCGATGCGGGGAGGAGGCCGGCGCGGGAGGAGGAGGCGCGGGGAGGAGGCGGTGCGGGGAGGAGGCCGACACGAGGAGGAGGGCGGCGCGGGAGGAGGCCGGTGCAGAGGAGGAGGCCGACACGGGAGGAGGCCGCGCCGAGGCGGCAGCGGCGTCGTCGATGTCGGGGGTGGCGGCGTCGGGGCTTACGGCCGGGGAGGTGAACGGGCGAACCCTAGAGGAGGCGACAGAGCACGCGAGAGCCTAAGGGGCGCGGGAGAGGAAGTGACGAGTAAAGAGCAAAACCCTAGCGGTGCGCCTCCTTATAAAAAGGCTATCACAGACGGTTCTTTAATAGAACCGTCTGTGATAGGGAACGTATCAGCCTTTTTATAAGGAGACCACCTGTTTTGCTCTTACTCAACTCATAACATATTTGACTTCAAAAATTCATATCTAATCCAACTCAACTCCAAATCAAGTGAAACTAATTTTGATACTTCACATTACAATGAACGTCCACATTGACATCACGTACATTAACACATGACAATTCCACGTTGACATCAAAATAGACGTACGAGAGATTACAAGTCCATAACATATGATCTTATGGAATAGATTAATTACAATGGAGAAAATTCTTAATTAAAATATAGCCCTTCATGATGATCGACGCGCATATAGCTAGCTTCCTCACTGGGTTCTTCCTCGAGCCTGATGTCATCTCCGAAAGGAGGTAACTCGTCAAATTGATTGTATTCTTCCTCGTCCACTATGTTCTCAACTCCGATAATCCATCTTTTTTCCATGAAGAACTACGTGGCGCTTCTTATTTGTCGGGTCGGTTACGTAGAAGACTTGAACAACTTGGTTGCTTGATCGAATGGTTCGTCTTTGTATCCGACACGATCGAGGTCCACGGTAGTGACGCCGTGCTTGTCGACCTTCACTGTGGGAGATGGACCCAACGACACCGAAATAGGGGGATCTTGAAAAGCACGTAGTCGAGCTCCCATATCTCCTCTATTTGCCCATAGTACGAGCTCCTCAGCCCATCAGTACTGAATGCATCTATGTGGACACCGCCGTTCTAGACTGTGCTCTTCCTATCCTGAGTTGCCGTATAAAATGTGTACCCATTTATGTCATATCCTTGTCATGTGACAATTGTAAATTGTGGCCCTTTTGCCAACCATAGCAGCGTGTCATCACTTGATGACCTCCCAGTGATTCGCACCTTTAACCATTCGTTGAACCGACGGTTGTGCTCTCGTGATCGGACCTCCGACCGTCCGGATTACGTTGGCGTACCATGTCTTTGTGCTCGTCGATGTACAGGGACACTTAGGTCATGTGTTGCAAGACCGTGAAATGGGCTTGAGCGTACGTATCCAGATCGGGAGTGATTGATTTCCTTCCGATGGTCCCGATACCATCTAGCCTTCCCTCATGACGAGATAGAGGCACACCTATCGGTTCCACCTGAGCCATGTAGTCGACGCAGAACTCAATGATCTCTTCGGTTACATAACCTTCGATGACGCTGCCCTCTGGTCGAGATTGATTCCGTACGTAAGACTTGAGAATTCCCATATACCACTCAAACGGGTACATATGACGTAGGAACACAGGGCCGCATATCTTTATCTCTTTCACAAGATGAACAATGAGATGGACTATGATATCGAAAAATGACGGAGGGAAATACATCTCAAGATGACATAGAGTCGTCACCACCTCGGCCTGTAGAGCATCTAGTCCTTGGGGATCGATAACCTTCTGAGCAATTGAGTTGAAGAAATAACACAACCTCAAGATTGCCACTCGGACCTTGTTCGGCAAGATACTCCTAATTGCAACAGGAAGCATTTGTGTCATCAGCACATGACAATCATGAGACTTCATACCAATTAATTTCAAATCTTGCATAGAAACAAGTTTCTTAATGTTAGCGGAGTAACCAGACGGGACTTTGACACCATGCAAGCTCTGGCACAGTTCATTTCTCTCGGCCTTGGACATAGTGTAGCAAGCTGGTGGAAGGTATGTTCGTCCTTTATCGGTCTCTTTCGGTGCTAACTTGGTCCTTATGTTCATATCAACCAAGTCACGCCGTGCGTTAACACCATCCTTTGTTTTGCCACTAATGTTCAGTAAGAGACCAATCAAGCTATCATATACATTCTTCTCCACGTGCATGACGTCGATGCAGTGACGAACTTCTAAGTGCTCCCAATAAGGCAAGTCCCAAAAAATTAACCGCTTCCTCCAGATGTTCTTCTAACGGGTTTTTAATTTACATCCATTCCCAAGCACAACATCAATATCCTTAACCATATCATAGACCTCTTTCCCTCTAAAAGCCCTTGGAGCTGAACTGTCCTCCTTATTTTCGTCGAATTGTTTCTTCATCTTGCGGTATGAGTGACTCCTGGGAAGGAACCTACGGTGACGCATATACACAGTTTTGCGCGAGTTGTTCAGCCATACACTCTCCGTAGCATCTAAGCAGTGCGGACAAGCTTTGGATCCTTTCGTACTGAAGGCCGACAGGTTACCAAGGGCAGAAAAATCATAGATAGTGCAGAACAACATGGCGCGTAAAGAGAAGTTCTCTCGTTTGTACGCATCCCATACTTGTACCCCTTCGTTCCACAGTGTCACAAGATCATTCAGTAATGGTGCTAGGTATACATCAATATCGTTCCCAGTTGCTTGGCCCTTGGATAAGTAGTGACATCAAAATGTACTTCCGCTTCATACACAGCCAAGGAAGAAGGTTGTACATACATAGATTCACGGGCAGTGCTATGTCGGTGCTCATGTTACCGAAAGGATTCATTCCATCTGTACTCAACCCTAACCTTATGTTCCTCGGTTCCGCACCGAACTCTTTGAAGGTCCGATCGAGTTTCTCCATTGGCGAGAATCGCAGGTGTCTTAGCTTTCCATCTTTCTTACGCTCCTCAGAGTGCCAACGCGCAATCTTGCCTCCTTTCGGTTCGCAAATAAACGCTTCAAACGTGGGATCACAGCGATACCACAACATCTTAGCAGAGGTCCTTGCTTCACCTTAGCGATATTCTTACGCTTGTATCGGGATGCTTTGCACACGGGACATACATGCAAGTCTGCATACTCTTTACGATACAGGATACAATCGTTCGGACATGCATGTATTCTTTCTACTTCCATTCTCAATGGACAAAGAACCTTCTTGGCTTGGTAGGTGGTGCTGGGCAACACGTTTCCCTCTGGAAGAATGTCCGCTAGGAGACCTAACAACGCCGTGAAACTCTTGTCGGACCAACCATTGCTTGCCTTCAATTTCAGCAGTTCGAGTACGGTTGACAACCTTGTGTAGTCCGGCTTGCAGCCAGGGAACAAAGGTTTCCCCGAGTCCTCCATTAAGTGCTCGAATTTACAAAACTCGCTCTCACTGTAGTTCCCTTCTGCATCGCGTAGCATCTGATCCAGATTGTCATCGTACGACCTATCCTCATCAAAAGCACAATCCACATCCGATATATCGTTGACTTCCTCGGCGATGTCATCATTATTAACTTCCTCGGCAATGTCGTCATTATTAACTTCCTGTATAATCTGCTCTTCACCGTGACTGGTCCAACATGTATACCTTTTTTTGAAACCCCTTCGAATCAAGTGCCCTACGATCTGCGCCGGGTTGTTAAAAATCTTCAGATTACCGCAATCAATGCATGGACAATACATAAATTCTATCCCCTTATTCAACATATCCTGCTCCGCGGCTCTTTTAAAAGCAATCACGCCATTAATGTACTCTTCACTCACACGGTTCGCACCGTACATCTAGTTTCGATCCATCTACGCTACGCACGTAACAATTAGTAGTGTTAAATTATATTAATAAACTGCAAATACGTTACTCCTCCTATTAACCAAATACACTAAAATTGATTAAAGATTAACCTAGAGCAAATATAAAGAGTTACATATCGTTACCCTCGGAGCTCACGACGAAAATTCCAAATATCCCACGATATTCCTCACTGGCCTTCTCCTTCAGGCCACAGTGCAATGTGAGAGTTAAGTGGACAGGGCAAGAGAAGAGCCACAGCCGAAATGCACCTCCACCATAAGCTTCTCCCTCTCACAAAACGCCCACTGCCGAAACAAAGCACTCATTCACAACACCCAAATTGAGAGCTACCACCAAAGCCAAGCCTTACAAAGCAAGCAATATGCAAGCCAAATAGCCATAAGTTGCCAGGGAAACCCACAACCAAGAACAAGGCAAGCAACACAAGCAAGCCTCCTATAGCCACCACAGAGCAAAGCTTCTCAAGCCACTCTATTCCAAACAACAGATCAGAGGCGCTAGGGCAGGTCTGTCGGGTCCTGATATTTATAGGGGTTGCATATCACAAACAGTTCTTATTAACAACCGTCTGTGATGTGAATATATCACAGACGGTTCCTTTCTACCGTCTGTGATATCCTCCATATCACAGACGGTTCGTAAATAGAACCGTCTTTGATATACTCACATCACAGACGGTTATTATTACAAACCGTCTGTGTACATCATAGACGGTTCTATTTACAAACCGTCTGTGATATGAGTATATCACAGACAGTTCTATTTATGAACCATCTTTGATATAGAGGATATCACAGATGGTTCAAAAGGGAACCGTCTGTATAAGTTCAACACAGATGGCTCTTCATGGAACCGTCTGTGATGAGGATATTATCACAGATGGTTCTTCATGGAACCGTCTATGATAGCGTACGGAGCCTGTATATGCGCAAATAGTTACTAAAATGAATTGCCCAGTAATAAACAGATGATAAAAAAGAACATATCATCACAGACGATAAAAAAGATCATATTATTTTTACATCACAGACGATAGATAAAAAAGACCATATCGTTTTACATCGCCGACGATAGATAAAAAAGACTAGCCATATCGTTTTTACATCACAGACGATAAAAAAACGATCAGCGATCCTATCTTAGTCTTCAAATCTTCGTAAGCCGTCTCGTCGGCTTCAGTGGGGGCGGGATCAACGACTGTCTCACCAAACACCTCCACCTGTGACCTTGCACGCTCAATTTCCTCTTGTAGATGTTCGGACTCTGTAATCAAGTCCCAAATAACCCAGAGGCCATCAACCCTGGTATCCAGAGTCTCGGCTAGGCGGACCCGCTCTCCTGCAATTTCGATGTCGTTCTCGACTCTCTGGGCTGCATCCTCGGTGCGGACCAAATAGTTCCATAGGACAATCTCCACGATGAGGTTTACTCACCGGATGCTGGAGAGCCTCACACTGGTCTATTGGAGGAGGAGCTCCAATCGACAGATGATGGCCGTTATGTTCTCCGGTAGATGAGAGGGCCTACAACGGATGACATTGCGAACAGACGGCTTGTCCGCAGCATGGGCCAGGTTGCGACCAGAGAGGTGCGAGTACACAACCAAAATGTAGGCCAGTACAGCCGGGACGAGAGAGGAAGAAGCCATTTGGAGTTTGTCGAGAAAGGGGAACAAGGAGCAGGAGCAAGTACTAAAGCTGGAGAAAGCCAAAATGTAGGTTCGTGAGAAATCCCTTTCATAAGGGGATGTCTATTTATAAAACAAGTACTTAAGCTCAGGAGACGAAGAGATGAAGAGACACATCGCGCGGGAGACGAAGGGGTTGAAAGGCATATCACAGACGGTTGTATAATGGAACCGTCTGCGATATGTAATTATCACAGACGGTTTGTAAATAGAACAGTCTGTGAAATATGTCCCATATCACAAACGGCTCTATTAAATAACCGTCGGTGATAATGACATAACACAGACGGTTATATCATGGAACCGTCTGTGATATGTAACTATCACAGACAGTTTGTGAATAGAACCGTCTGTGAAATATGTCTCGTATCATAGACGGTTCTATAATAAAACCGTATGTGATGATAGTATATTACAGACGGTTCAATGATAGAACCGTCTGTGAAGTATCACAAACGGTTTTATTTACAAACCATCTGTGATAATGACATATCACAGACGGTTGCAAAGACGGTTCCTAAGTAACCGTCTGTATAGGTTCAACACAGACGGTTCCTTTGGAACCATCTGTGATGAGGCGTCCACTATAGGTTGTTTTGTAGTAGTGATTGTCTTGTTAATATGCTTATCATTGTCCTTTTCTTATATGCAGGTACCTTGTCCCTATTGACCTCACGGTTGCTCTTGGATTCTAAAGTTGTTGATAAGCAACTGAATTACCATCTGCAAGCTGTCTATGGAGGCTCAAGAGGGAGGGCTAGGAGCTGGCCAAGAAGAACATGATCGAGGTCATGTGCCACCACAAGTCGCACAAGGAGGACATGTTCATGAATAAGTGAGAGCTTCTTGAGCACTTGTCGCATGGCGAAACAGAAGCCCCTATGATGAAGCGGCAAAGCCCTCGCGGTGAAGCGGTTAAGTTCACTGGTAATGACAATGGTGAGGTCTCCAGGGATAAGGTTCATGATGTCTCCAAGGCTATTATCCCCATCTACATTGTCCCCGGCTCTTGAGGAAACAAGAAGTGGTCTTGGGCATGTTAAGTTTTTCAATCTACTACTACTAGTTTGTCATATAAGTTTAGAAAAATAAATGTCAGAAATTATAATTGATCAGAAGTTTATACATTCATATTGTCCCATTAGCATTATACTTGATCTTGTCGTAATACATGTTTCCATGCTAATGATTTAGGATCTTCGGGTAGAACTAGAAGACGAAAACTTAAATAAGATATCTAGAGTGATTTTGAGCTTATATATGTTGGTACGAAACTTATAGAAGCTCAATGCATTCACAACAACAAATTGTTTAAGGCTACACGTGATGTTGGCACAAGTAGTTGTCGTAGGCATTTGGAAAATTGTGAGGAAAGAGCTAGATTGCATCAGATGGTAGATCAGATGAACTCTTCTAATTTGTCCACTCATGCTGCTGCTCTGAAAGATTGGAAATTTGACCAAGAAGCCTCTAGGCAAGAACTTATGAAGTTGATCGTCCTGCATTAGTTTCCCTTTAGCATAGTTGAGTCACCTAGATTCAAGAGCTTCGTGGCTAGTATAAATCCATTATTTAGACTTGTTTATAGAACTACCATCGAAGGTGATTGCATTAGTGCGTATGAGCAACAAAGGTTAGCTCTACGAGAGGTTTTGATGGCCTTAACTTCTAACATGTCTCTCACAGCAGATAATGTGGACATCTAATAAAAAATAGGGCTATTTGTGCATCACATGTCATTTATCAATAATAAATGGAAAATGCAAAAAAGGATCATAAGGTTTACTCTCGTAGAAACACCACACGACAGTAGAACTATGTTTAATGCAATATTGAAGAGTATCCAAGATTGGCAAGTAGAAGATAAGCTCTTCAGTATTATGTTAGACAATACATTAGTAAATGACTCTATGGTGAGTTCTTTGCAAGATAATCTTATTGCAACAAATTTGCTACCTTTCAAAGGTAAACTATTTCATGGTCGTTGTGCGGCGCATGTCTTTAATCTTATTATTCAAGAAGGGTTTAAGGCCATGAGTGGTGCTACTAGTAGTACCAGGGACAGCGTAAAGAATGTCAAGAGCTCACAAGTTCGCAAACAAAGGTTTGAAGAGATGATTGAGCAAGTGGGCATATCATGTGAGAAGCGTCCCCCCTTGATGTATCTACTCGTTGGAATTCAACTTATCTCATGCTTAATTCAGCCTTGCAATATAGGAGGGCATTTGAAGCTTTGGCACGGGAGGACACTCGGCACATACATGTGCCTTCAATTGAAGAATGGACAATGGTATAGAAACTATGCAACATGTTGAAGGTATTCTATAGTGCCACTCTAGTAGTTTCAGGTTCAAAATACCCTACTGCTAGCTGCTACTTCCATGAGATTTGGGAAGTGAAGAAAATGTTGGAAAGGGAGTCCTTGAATTCAGACATTGTCATTGTATGTATGGTGGATGAAATGAAGCAAAAATTTCATAAATATTGGGACCTATCATTCTTAAAAATATGTGTTCATGTTGTTCTTGATTCTAGGTTCAAGTTAGGCTTTCTTGAGTATCGCTTGAGCTGTGGATTTGGGGATAGAGCATATGGACATCTTTCCAAAGTGAAGAAGGCAATTAGAAAACTCTTTGATGAGTATTTCTCACAAATAGAAGACTCAAGCATTGGGAATGCACAAGAAGGTAGTAATGCTGAGATAATTGTTGATGAAAGTAACCCATGGGCTGATTGGGGGCAACATCTCAATGCACAACAAAGGAATAGAGTAAGTGAGCTTGACAAATACTTGGAAGAACAAATTGTCCCCATAACAGTTGGTTTTGACATCTTACAATATTGGATGATGTTTTTCACCAAGTATCATGCACTTGCTCGCATGGCGCATGATTTGTTAGCAACCCCTGCATCTACAATGGCATCGGAGTCTGTATTTTCTACTAGAGAGAGCGTTATAAGTGATTATAGGAGCAGACTGACCAGCGAGACTATTGAAGCTCTTATTTGTCTCCAGGATTGGATAAGAGCATATGGTACATGTACTCTTCGCTCTACTAAAAATTATATATATTATGTTATGCTAAATACTTTTTTAGTGTAATTGCATATTGATTCGCTTTCAATGTTTCAGACACTAATGACAACACAACAACAAGTGATATTCGGGATGGTGATGATCTCCTTTAATTTATAACTTCGTATGTTCTCCTTTAATTTATTACTTCAGGTAATTTTCTCATAATTTCTCAGATACTAGCATATGTTTCAGGCTCTGTTTTGCTGTCTTGTAACTTGTTATGACCCTCCACCTGCAAAACTGCTCCTTGATATAGTAGTAGCACCCAAAGATACAAAACCCGGTACCAGAGGAATTCCCGATTGGCCGGCGGTATTGGTAACCGGCCAGTTACCAAAAATCCCGGGGGGGAAATCGGATGGAATTTGCTTGAATTTGCTTAAAAATCGGTCAAAATTCAAAATTTGAATTTGCTAAACCGGAACAAAACCGGCCGATTTTGTGATTCTCGGACCCTCACCGGTAAGACCGGTTACCGGCGGTAACCGGCTTAGTTTTTTTTTCCCTGGTAGCACCTACAATCATGGGCTCGTTTAGGAGTTTAATTTAGTTCTGTTAGGCATGCACTGCTAGCTACTAGTCCTTGATATAGTTCATTACAATTGGAGTTATACTTACTTTTTTTTATCAAATTGTCAAAGCTCATCATCCTATATATGACTATGTCTTATACCTGCTGCATCTTACTTAGCAAACCATCAACAGAAAAATGTACAGTTGTTCTTGATCGCTGGTAACACAAGGAAAGATTCAGATTCAGATTCAGATTCAGTAGCACACAGAACTTCAAGTGAACTGCTAAGTATGATACATCAACAACTGGATGTATCGGCAGATTCATGCCTGGCTACAAATGTACTATATGTACACCATTACACATTCCTACTAATTAACTCTCACATACCCTTCATTTCTTTCCTGAGGTCCTAGAGACAGGGTAGATCTTGCTGACAATCAAGGGAATGCCGCATCCGAGCTTCTTCTCTTTGGTCACCCGATGCTGATGACCTGTTGCACTGCCCTTCTTCCCTCTATGCAGCTGGCCTTTCAGAGCAATCGCCTCAGCGGCTTCGTACACCATTGCCGGCTGCAGATGCTGCTTGGAGCAGAGAGACAAAATGGTTTTGATGTTATCAGTTTAAGGCTTCAGAATGCATCAGCTTGCTTGCTTCAAGTGACTGAAACCAGATGAAGGACAAGTATTTGTAGGGGTCACTTCAGCTTGTTTGGCCATGCATCAGCTACGTAGGAAGGTTGTTTGGCCATGCATCATAGACATGCAAACAACCAAACCGGTTTCAGAAGGTTGTTTGTATCTATATATTTACTGTCTACGATGCATGGCCAAACAATGCTAGTGACACTTACAAACAACCGGTTTTTTAATTGTCACTATGTAGGAAGGTTGTGGAACTTTTGATATATACATTCACATGCCCTGCGAATCCAAGCGCTAGTCAACCAATTAGAGTTTAATTGCATTTGGTTTGCACTACATACTTAAGAAGTATTACTGTGCCGCACTTGCCGATATAGCATCATTTGGCAGTTGTTTAACATTCCATCGTATGCTTTTTACTTTTGCATGAACGAGTTAGAGCCTTCGTTGAAGATACCAGTGATAAAAGTGTGCTTGTGCTAAATGTCTAGGACCCATTTCAGAGGCTGCATTGACAGTATTGATGTAGTTTTTTTTTGTTGAATGTTGATGTATTCACGTCAACTAAGTGCCGGTGTAATTTGTTCTGAAACAAATCCAAGTGTTGATGTAGTTTTTTTTTTATGTTGAAGTATTCATGTCAACTAATTACCTGTTAAAATGATTTTTGAGTATAAATGTCTTTTTTGAGGTTTTTATTTTTATGATATTTTTTTGTATTTTTTGAGATTTTTTCTAAAGCATGAGTGTGTTGCTTGCTAATAAGGACTAGTACTAACTACTAAGCTGCATGTTGCAATACGGGCTGCCGCCAAACCCACCAAACTGCTTGTGGCATTGCATTGCGGGCTAGCAGCACCTACAAATGACTTAGCGAACAGCGCGGGTTGGTGCGGGCTGTCCGCAGCCCGCCCCACATGCACCCCTAGCAATATTGAACCACCATAAATTCATGATGGTCCTACAAGCTTGCACTTGCCTCAGCAAAACTGACAATCGTACACCTAGTATACTCATCGCCTTTGCATTCCCCCCACACGCCAAGGACTTCCAACACGATGCAACTTTCAGGCCAGAAAATTTCTTAACTAATAAAAAAGGGGTTTACCCCCGTGCAGCGGGAGGAATCGTCCCACCCACGCTCGAGTCCTTTTCCACTGAAAACCACCTCCTTCTCACAACTGTCTTCCCATCTGTCCCTCGATCTAGCGAAGAAGCAATCTAAGAAACCACCCCATCCCAGTGGTTGCCATCTTCTTGAATAGCTCAAATCCCCGCTCCCTCACATCCAATTCCCAGCCTCCCCACCCTGATTCCATACCACACTGCGGATCCTGGCCATCGTCGCTCGAATCCCCACGCTGGTAGTCAATTTCACAGCAAGCGACCACCGCGGCAGTGGGAGCAGCAACGGTGATGAGGCCAAGGTCAATCTGGACTCACAACGTCGACCGATCAGCGACGGAGCCTCCAAATTCAAGTGTCGAGCGATGGTGGTGGTGAACCTAGATTCCCAGCAACCTCTAAGGTGCGTTAGACCCACTATCCCATCTCGATCCATCGAGTGGCTAGGGTAGGGAGCCGCCGGCTGCAATGCACGTGAAGATCTCCATGGCGGCGCCTTGGATCCGGTTTGTCATGTGGGGTGACTAAATCGTGCTATACCAACCACAATTTTATAAATCAAACCAACCAACATGAATAGTTATTCTTCTCTCATCTTATTCTATTCTTTTCTCATCTTATTTTAATCTCTTCTCATATTATTCTCGGTTCTTACCTCTTGTCTTTTCTAAAACTTTGTTTTAAAATTTAAATTGACCTTCTTACCTCACAAATCTCTATAGCTGACTTGAGTTTCCGTGATAAAAGCAATGGATGGTTTGGAAGTTTCAAGATCTGCCGATTATTTCAAGTCAACCATCCATATAAATTAGATTAGTAGTGTTGTACCAAAGTTGCCCTTCTCAGTTTTAGTATCGTTTAGTCTGTGTAATAGGATCTTTTTGATTGAGTGTCACATTTTATTACTTCTTAATAGCTTTCTGGCTATTTGTTCTTTGGGTTTAACCAACTTTTCCCAGTTAGTTTGTTTATGTCTTTCTCCCTTGTTCTCTCTCGTCTATTGTGATTTTCTCTCACACCTATCGTGCTTTCTTTCTCTCATCTATTAAACATGTGAAGAATTGCTGAAGATGGTTCAAACACACAACTCAGCAAGTCAAGGTGAACCCATGGAACCCTACACCAGGAGCTGGACAAGTAACACCTCAGACTTCAAGTCAAGCCACCAGGACTTCACTCCCTTCTACAAGAGGATGGGTGAATCATGTCACCACAGAGCCACTAGCCCAATTAGCTCAGAATGTTGTTCCTGGTAAGCCCTTAGTCAGTACAACGTCTGTTGCAGTTTTATTTCGCTCAAAAGAGAAAGTCGTTTGTAAGAGTGAGCAAAATCCAAGTTCTCACACCTATTCTCTAGTCAGCCCGAATCTTGATTTGTAACATCCCAATTTTCGGGTCTTTTTGAAATTTTCAAAATAAAAGGAACTAGTTGAAATTTTCTTGATTTGTTTAAAGCTTAATTTGAAATTTTAGTAATTAAAACAATTTAATATGAATAAGTCAAACTTCAATTAATTCAAAATTTGGTTTATTTGGTTTTCTGGATTTTCTTGGATTTCTCCAAGTTCTTTTGTTATTTCTTAGAGTTTCAGTTTATTTAATTTCTTTCCTTTTTTTGCAAAATTTATTTTCTTTCTTGTAAAATTTAATTTAATTAATTAATTCAAAAGTGTTGGCTTTTAATTTGGAATTCTTGCTTATATAAATATTATTCGAATCAAATCCCAAATCTCAGTTCAACTCCAAATCAAAATCAAAATCCAAATTTCAATTCTCAATTCAAATCTTTGATCCAAAATCAATTCTTTTCTCGGCCAATTTTGAATTCATCTCAATTTCAAATCTTCGTCGAATTTCAAATTCAATTTTTATTTGAATTTTCTCCGAAATGTAAATCTCATAATTTCATTTCATTTTTATTTCTTGGCCGAAAATCCTTTTCCCTTTTCTTTTTCCTCTCCCTCTCTCCCTTTTCTTTCTTTCTTTTTTCTCTTTCCCTTTCTTCTTCCTTTCTTTGCTGTCTGCCCGAGCCACCTAGGCATGCCGCCAGCGCGCCCTGCCGCGTCCGACCGACCCCCACCCCATGTCGCGCCTCCGGCGCCACGCATCCACCACACCTGGCAACACCGTCCTCGGCCCTTGTGCCCCCTTGACCCGCCCAATGCGCACCCGCACCACGAGTTCCCACCTCTCCTCTTCTTTTTGCCCCAAGCGCCATCCCCTACCACACCTCCATTTGGCCAGAACACCCACCGCCGATGTCTTTCCCAAGTCCGGCCGCACCCCTTCGCCTTGATCACCCTCTCGATGAGCCCATTGCCTATGACCGGTAGCAGCTCCATTGACACCCTTACCAGATATCGGTTGGCCCCCGAAATACGTAGGAGCCGTTGGCGAATGCTGGTCGTCCATGACCATATTGAGATTACATTGACCCTCGAGCTGCAGCTCAGGGCTTTCGTCACCTTGTTTTGCCGGTCGAAAGGACCGGACCTGCAGAGACCTTTGGATGTTCCAGACTAATCGGAACGGTTGGTTCCTCTAAAGACGTCACTGGTGGCGTGTCTTCCTCCATCTAGTCAATCTCGCTAGCTTCAGCGAGCGGAGAGCCGGCGGTGGAAGAGGATGACGACGACATTGCGTCATGCTCCATGGCGCAGATACATGCGTCCATGTCTATGTCGAGTAGTCCACCAAGTCGAACCAGTTCTCCTCATCCTAAGTCCCTGCCATATTCGCATGGGCGATGATGGAGTAAGGGAAAAGTGAATGAGGATTGCTTGAGTGAAAAAAACCGTCAAGAACTCGATGCCTTCTACCCCACGGACAGCGCTAGTTGTCGATGATCGAGTCGTCGATCTTATGAAATAAAATAGAGTAAAATGACACAGAGTTCTTGGGAGAGAATGGGACTAATCTTTATTGATATGAACTAGCTATTACAAGGGTTGTCCTTGACAAGGCAGTGGACTATCCCTAAGTACACTTGATTGCTATGCTAATGCTTAAGATGAAATCTGATTGTCTATTGATCTCCTAGATTAGGTTGCGGCCAATTGGATTGATCACTTCTCGTCCCTTGATCTTCCTTTAAATGAGTGATGAAGTAGTGACAATTATCCTTTGAAGAGGTGTCTGTTGGAAGCGTCGCGATTGGTCAAAGAGAGGCAGGAGTTGATGAAGTATCAACCGTCAATTAGTTAATGTTAGTGAAAATTATAACCATATGATGGTTGTTGTCAGTGACTTAGAGTTATGGAACGTCGCGTGGTTTGGAATAAATAAGGCACATCTTCTATTCGTCACATGGAAGGAATATACTTAGAATGGGTCCAAGTGCAGTTCATTATTTCTACAAACAGTTATCTGGTCGGGGACTGGGTATAGGACCTCATCTGACTAGGGTACTCATTATGTAACCTATGGAATCCTTACAACAACGGAGTCGTTAGTCTTAAGGGGTTACGACCACGTAGTCGTGCAGTCTTTAACTAAAATAAAATAAATATTTTAGAGGTTTTAATCCTCACCAGTAAGTGATTGTTGGATCACGGAAATATATCATTGTTGGATTATGCAATATATCATTGTTGGATTATTGGAATACACCATTATCGTATAACATCATTGTTGGATCATAGGGTTATATCATGATCGAATTATTAGAAATATATCATTGTTGGATTATTGGAATACATCATTATCGGATTACATCATTGTTGGATCATAGGGCTATATCATGACTGGATTATAGAAATATATCATGATTGGATTATAGAAATACATCATTGTTAGATCATAGTAATATATCTTTGTTGGGTTATAGGAATATAACATTGTTGGATTACAGGAATATATTATTGTTAGATTATAAAGATACATTATTGTTGGATTATACAAATACATATTATTGATGGATTAGTATAAAACGGTAGAACTTCTTAGACAAGCTATATCGGTCTTGTTTACCCTATGGGTGAGAATTATTATTATCTTTTATACAAATCTTTTTGAGAAATATATGGCAATAGGTATTACCGTTGATTTATACAATAAAATTAAATGGTAAAAATCTATTTAGACTTAGGCGGATGGTAAGTTCAGGCGGGTGTAGCTAGAGCACGAGATTTTGTATTGTGGTAAGTTCCGTCCAAGTCATATTAAGGATCGACACTTGTGACCATCCAAACTGAGCAATATTGTACAACCATATGTCATAAATGGGAAGGACCTAGCCAACTAATTTACCATGTTCTAGCATTATGCCCGTAGGTTGTAGTTGTTAGGTGTTCCTTTTTGGGTTTGTGTAGACGATGGTAATTGACGTAAATGTCTTTCGGGGCTTGCTCTGGCGATGGTGATAGACATCTATGTTCGGGCAGGTTATCCCCCCACAACGGTGAGCTTCGAGTTAATGGTAAAAGACGTTCATACTTGGGGTCAAGCTCATCGGCCGGGTTGGTGTTAGAGAGTGGTATTGTAAAGGTCTTGTGATAATCGCTTAGTCGTATGCCCAAGAAAGCGTGTCATGGCCGATATTATAAGATTGATTATCTCGTGTGGGTCAAACAGTACAATCTCTGCAGAGTGTAAAACTATTCGAATAGCAGTGCCAATGGTCAAGGGTCAGCAAGGTGCGTTTTCATATGGTAGATTTTGGTTTTGATTTCAAAAAGAGTAAATTTTGGAAACCCGGGAGTAGTTGAGACTCTCGGGTAGCTATTATGGCAGCTAGAGCTAGTTGGGCAGCTAGCGCCCTATCCTTTGAACCTTGGCGGTTAGAGCCTTGATACTAGTGGTTGGTAGCTATAACCTCCACTAGCGATATAATTAATTTATTTATTGAAACTACTTTTTGCCAAATGTGCTTTATAAAAACTGTTAAAACTTAAAATATTGCTTTGTGCAAAAGAACCCTATAAGCCTCACTTATTTAAAGCTATGCATATGCATTTTTCCCAAGACTGCGGAGTACTTTATGCACTCACATGCTACACTCAAAACAAATCTCAGAAGTCTTCAATAATGCTAAGGACGACTACGACTACTTCGCATGTGACTTGAACGAATGATACCCGGAGTACTAGATTGCGCTCCCTAGTTGAATACCGGTGGGCAATTTGATGGATCACCACTCAGAGTTTATCATTTGTTGTTTCCGCTGCTGTAAGACTCAAGGTTTTTTGGCCTCTTTTGTATTAAGTGGCTATAAGGCCGGTATTCAGTTGTTTATTAATGTTATTCCGGGATTCGAACTTGTTATCGACGCTGTTTCCACTGTGTGCACTAGCTACTGGTCTGGGACTGGTGCAGAAATACACAGAGGGCCTGGATTCAGGAATCCCGGTCCCGATAGTATAAGACACATAGAATCGAAATCTAAAAACATATTAGTATAATCTTCAGTTATTTGTACAGTACACTGCGAATATGTTTGTTCTTATAATAAATGCCAGGGTCATGATATGATTATGAAGCCTGTGTTGTTACTTGGCCAACAATTAATTACTTCCATATAATTGAACTCTATCGTTTTGTCCTAATTATGATTTGATTTATGACAAATTTACCAAACGATGTATATTTATATTTTACATAAAGGTGTACAGTACATATCTATGGTCGTTGATCCCAACTCTTGGTATTTGGGAACATTTTCGTATGTGCAATATTGTTTCTTGATTTGTTCTCTACGTGAAAATTCCAAAATTTATTTTGCTGTTAATATATCCAAAATATTTATGTTGTTAGCCTGTCGTCCAAGATCATGCTATTCTTGACACCATGATCTCTGAAACCCATACCAACCATATTTTTGTTTCCATGTTCTCCACCTCTACCACCAGGATCTCTGAAAACAACCCTTAAGCATTGAGAAACGCCTTTAAATTCAGTCAGAAGATCACACATTGTTGCAGAGGTAGCAACATTTCTGCATAGCTTCTGATTGTCAAGCAATTCAGAAAACTAACAAAAACATTCCCAGAATAGCAACCCAACAATTTGCAGCTGCACACCTGGAACTGGAAGCACTCCAATCTGAAAATGGTCAGTGACTATGTGACCAAGTAAACCGGACCGAAGGCCTCTCTTTTCACTCCATAGGTCGCCTGGTCAAGCTGCATGTATGGCAGATCATAATCATCGGCTCCTGACGCGGCGGCGGCGAAGCAGTATGCTGTGGTGCACCGGATGACGTGAACTGGATTGCTGCATTCTTCGATGATTGGGCTGGTCAGGAGCAGACCGCACTTTGTGTTGTTCTGTTTGAAACCGTTTGGTGCCCTGATGTTAGGTTTCTTGTGCTATATCTTGTTCTGAAACTTTGACAGGAACGTCAGGTATCTCTTCCAGGACTTCTTTGCAGCTTGCGGACCTGCATTGTTGCCCTATTGATGTTTCACTGGTTCTTTGGTGAACTGAAATGAGCAGAATGGATCAAACATCAGATTTCAAATGGGATGTAGAAGGATGGCATGGTTTCTTGCTTATCCCAAGTTTTTTTTTTTTTGCTAACCTACTGCAGTGCTCATGTCTTCTACTCTCTTCTACTAGAATGAGCATTGACGAAACTTCATAGCTCCCAATAAGATGCAGTGGAAAACTGGCATGTATTCTAGCCTCCTTAAAGATTCCTTAGTCGCATATTATTCACATAGGTTGCTTTGCATACGTGTTCTTGCATCTTCTTTGGTAAATAAACTGTGCAGTGTAAATTGTAAATCTTTCCAGAAACTTTTGTCCTTGTGCTCTCTATAAAGAGTAGTAAAAATTGATGTGCTTTCCCCTATAGGGTTGTAACAAATTTGTTTTTATTTCTCTTTTTTTTACATAAAACATGTTAGTCATCTTATCTTAATTAATAAAAAAGTGATTTACCCCGCACAGAGGGGTAAATCGTCCCACCTGACTCTCCACCTCTCCCATGTGTGCCCCACGCGATCGTCCCATCCAAAAAGACATGCTGGCTCCTCCATGCCCTCCCGTGCGGCGCGCAACCAGGCAGCTCCTCTACTCACCTACTTCCTCACCTTTTCCTTTGGCCACATGCATTTACAAAATTGTCACATGAAGTGTTTGTTCTATTGTGTTGTACTAATGTGATGCTAGTAGATATATGTATTATCATCTTTTAATTTGTTGATTCACTTTATGTGTTAAAAGAAAATATTATTTGTGTAAGATTTAAAATTCTGTTTCAACGTACGAGCACCTTACTAATTGAGAAAAAAGAAAACCATCAGAGCATGTATAATGTAGGTGTTTAGCAAAGAAAAACTGTTTTTCTTACCACATATGATAGATAATATGCTTATAATTATAGTATTGATGCTTGATTAGACACCGATGCGTAAGAGGTGTTTATGTGTATGACTATATATAATTAATAGATAATATAATCATTTAAGCACGTATAAGAACAGATGTTTGCATTGAAGAAAATAATTTTTATATAAGTTCTTGATAACGTGATTATATTCTCTATCTTTAAATACTTGTATATAATTATCTCAAATAGTAAATGTCCTTGGTTGCTTGGGCTCTCTGACTGCATCGTGCCAAAAGAGTCGGTTAAAAAACCCACGACCTTCATCGCCCGCACCTCCCACCTCTTTCCATAAACCCCCTCCTCGCTCCCACCTTTTCCCAACCCGCCCTCACCTCTCTGGTTTTCTCGATCTCTCGAACTCTCTCTGTCGACTCCCAAGTCTCACGCTCACGCCGCCGGTCGCCGCCCGTCGCCGCGTTGCTCCTCAGTGACCGCCTCCGCCGCCAGCGAGACTCCCACGGGAACTGCCTTTAGTCTCTCTTTCTCTCTCTCTCTCTTCCCACCCCACCGCTCGAGGAGCGGAGCCAAATTGGTGGGCCCGTTCCGTCTCCCTGGTTCGCGCCGTTCTCTGCTCCGGGCAAGTGGCGATCCCGCTCGGGGATGCGGCGGACCGAGGCGTGATGTGCGGATCGGAGCATGGACGTGATCGCCTCGCTCAATAGGAGCTGCAGCGGTCGGTGTGGGTGCAGGGGTATCGCGGGCTGCGGCCATGACGATTTACATAGCGAGGGAGGCTTCCAAGGTCTCGTCTCGATTTGATTCGGCGTTGCCGTCTACTACTACTTTGTGTGTGTGTGTGTGTGTGTGTTTTGTCGCTGTGAGGATTTCTAATCCTTTTTGGGGTGTGTAGGTATGGAGGAAAGTGACCACGGAGACGACGGCGGAGCTGTCGCTTCTTCGCGAGAAGTGGTGGCTGCTCCTCGCCGGAGTGGTGTTCCAGGTGAGCTCCTCGGTTTATTACCCCAGTCTCCCGTCGCGTGCGTGGAATTATTAATTTCGTGCGTGCTTCTGTTATTGTTAGTGGTGCGCGTTTCAGAATTTTAATGCCGTGTTAATATGAGTACTTAACATATCAAATTTACCCCTTTAGTAACTTTCCTGCATTATGTAGTTGTTTCTAATATTGCTTTGGGATTTAGAGATTTTCTGAATGCTGTGACCAGCCTGTATCAATGATTCAAGGGTGTTTTGTTTACGAGGACCATGGGTCTGTTTAATGGAACCAGTTTGCTATATGAGACCTTTGATAGTTAGATTTGCAGGTTGTAAGTATTTGTCTTGAGTGTTTTCTGTTGTAGATTGGACTGCATTCTGTAGGCAGTGTTGTTGTTCAGGAGAGAGTGAGAGAGGAGTTTTGGTTTGAAAACTGTTTTGTACCAGCCACACATCTCCCCTTTTAAGGAGAGATGTCTTGGAAACAAATTGCCTTTTTAGTTTTGAATGAGTAATAGATTGCTATAATATGGTACACTTCTGAGGAGTAGTTGCATTGTATGCTTGGCATGAATAATTCATTAGCAAGTAGTATAAGAAAATGAGCACGGGTAAGCACTGTTTTTAAATGTTTGTTGAGCTGGAGCTGCATTGTTATGTGATATATGTCGTGTTGTAGAGATGATTGTCGCCTTGTGCATTGATGGACACTTTTTCTCCATGGACATTATTGTGTTTGCCTTCCTTTCTGAGACATGTTAACTCTATCCTCATTGTCTCAATTTTCAAACATCAATATAGATTTATGTTTCTTTAAAAAGTATAGCACATTGGCCTTCACATCGTGCATAGAAAAATATTCTCTTTGTATATGTTGTGAATGTTTCTGTGTCCTTTACTTTCTTCTCTGTTATTGCTTTCTTAAAACTTAACTTTAGTGTCATCAAGTTTTGCTGGTGTATGTACAAACTGCATAGGTATCCCAGAATCAAGCTCTCTAACAGTCTAACTGTCTAACATCCATGCAAGGATCAAGGAGGCCTCTTTCTCTATTTCAGCTGTCATATTACCTCCCAAAAGGTACTTGGTCAGAAAAGAAAATAGCATAACAAATAATAACCTGCCTTGCTTGGCACAACAAATGTCATCTAACACTATCGAATTTCACAAAAAAACATTCTTCAATGCTATCCATCTCATGCTTATGGGGTAGTGCAATCACTCTTGACAGTCTGTAATATGTGTCCTCTGCATCCATCTACTCACCACTCCAATTTTGATGCCTACATTCCTTCCACATTATTTATTGATGATTCTGGGATAAATCTTCTGCCTCATGAAATATTAAAGTATAAACAGAATATTTCCAGTGTACACTCAAGCTTTGTGATTTATGGCTCTTGCTCTTTCACAATTGACAATCCAAGTAAAAAAGGTCACACATTGTTAGAAGAGCACAATTCTTCCATTCTATTCATAGGTCATTACTTTCATAATCAAAGAACATAATTCTCATTGTTTGATATTATTTCTTCCTTTATATCCCACATGTTTTCTTTTTCTGGTGTGATGGAAATTTCCTGTTTGTTCACTTGTCATTTTTCTCCATTTCGTTATCTCGGACTACTTATCCTGCTATGTTTGTCAGTTGATTAATGGATTATTTTGGAGTTTCATACAATGATCTTCCCTATAATTAGTATATTCATGGGCTGGCTGCTCGAGGAGTGCATTACTTGCATCGGCCTGGACCATTGCTCCAGGACCTGGGATTTATGGCCCTTCCAGTACGTGAACTACTTATCTTTTTAATTTATTCTATTATGTTGATATAACTTCATTATAGCTGTTTAGTACCTTTGTATTTTTAGGAGCTTGGGCAAGACAAAGGTTATCTTAGTGAGAGCATATTTGCTTCCATCTTCTTCTCCTTTGTTTTGGTAGGGAATTCTTTTACTCTACTACTTTTCTTGACTACTTTCACCCACCTTATATGCATGTATTCTCATGTGTTTGTTGTTTCCGTATGTTAAGTTAATAGTTCATAACTTCATATAACCTGAAAAACTAGACTATTCAGATGTTATCTCTTAAATTTGGCATCTTTAATACCAACAATACATAAACATTAGGTGCCGTTTTTATCATTCTCTTCTAAGAAGAGAGGGCGGTCAATATGCTTCTTGGTCATTTATAGTTTTTCATTTCCTTAGGCAATATGCTTCTTGGTCATTTATAGTTTTTCATTTCCTTCAGGCATCTATTATGACTTTCTCCCTTTTTTATACTGCTGCTTATCAAACTGTGTCTTACAACTATTGTGATGTTATCTTTATGTGCAGTGGACTTTTCATCCTTTTATTTATCATAACAAACGTTTCTACACTGTCCTAATCTGGCGCAGGTGCTCGCTTTTTAGTTGTGAGTGCATCCCCTAATTTTCCCTCTATAAAATATCATCCATGCCCTTGGAAGTAACTGAATATTGCTTCTCCAGGCTTCACAGGTTTTAAGGATCATTACATTCTATTCCACCCAGCTGCCGGGTCCAAATTATCACTGTCGTGAGGTAACCTTTTTTCATTTTAGCCAAAATGTTGCTTGTGCTCTTGCTCTTCATTATGGCTTGTGAAAACCTGTCATTCAGTCATCTCCAGAGTCATGTATAGCTTTGCCTTTATAGGGCTCAAAAATGGCCACTCTTCCACCACCCAATAATGTACTTGAAGTGCTCCTGATTAACTGTAAGTCTCTTTTGTTGGTTTGACAAATTGTGCAAGGTATTCTGCCTGACCATCCAGAACTTCGTATTATCCTTTGCAGTTCCCCGTGGAGTGCTTTTTGGTTGTGGCGATCTGATATTTTCATCGCACATGATTTTTACTCTTGTTTTCGTTCGAACATACAACAAATATGGCTCGAAAAGGTATTGTTGTTTTACCATTTTTTTACTTGAACTTTATCAAGCTCTGACTGATAACTCCCTGCGTGTATTCTTGATTTCAAATTGAACTGGTGGCCCTTGTATTACAGGTTTATTAAGCTCCTTGCCTGGTTCATGGCTATAATTCAGAGTCTTCTTATAATTGCTTCTCGCAAGCACTACACTGTGGATGTCGTTGTTGCTTGGTAGCGTAACTTTTGTTTCACCCATCAGTTAATTGGCCACTACCTTTCTTTTAACAGTTCTTTTCCTTGCAGGTATACCGTTAATTTAGTTGTATTCTTCGTGGACAGCAAGCTCCCAGGTACTGTCTTTATGTCACATTTGTGATTTGTACGTGCCATTGAGGCTTTATATGGTAAGCACTTTGTAACAGGCTTTATTGACATTTTCTGCAGAAATGCCAGATCGTACAAACGGATTACCTTTGCTTCCATTGACTAGCAGAGAAAAAGATGGCAGGTTGAAGGAGGAGAGAGACAGCAGACTGAAGGATGAGTTCCATAAGTTGTTAAATGGAAACCATGGGGATCCTACTGATCGGGTATGATAGCCTTTACCAATAAAATCTCTTTACTAGTATTTGCGACTTGTAATAGCTATCTATGTGCCAACCCTTTTTATGCTCTCGCAAACTTACTTTCATAAGTCGATAGTCTATTGCAGCATTACAATAATGACGCTTTGATTAAAACAAAGCCTCGTGTAGGGATCTATTAGTTTAGTTACAACAAAACCTCGATCTAGCTTCTGGGCATCTAGTTCCAGGCATGCCGGTACAAACTGTCCTTGTTGTGCCTCACTATTTTGCACTTTCCCTGACGTGTCTGTTTCTGATCACTTCAGCGACAGCGGGCGCAGATGAACGGGAGGCACGACGAAGACATCAATCACACTAGTCACGGCACGCTCTCCGACGCCACTACCAATGGTACATGAGCGGCATTCGCTTTCCACCGGGAGTTTTGTATTCGCGCCCAAGGAGAATCCTGTGGGGGTGAGGAAAACCGCCCGCCCGGTCCGTCTGCATCTTGAAGGCATTGAAGATTCCAGCCACAGCATACACATGGTCACAGGTGAGTGAACGAGGGCAGGTGCACTACTAGTGGTTGTAGCCTGCAAAAGAATCAGAATCTCTCGGCGTTCCTCGTGTCGCCCTTCCAGTTTTGAATCCTTCATTGCGATGGCCTTTCTCTCAGAACGGCACAGATCTTGATGTACATATCGACCAGCTTAATCTTATGATCCGATTCATGCATTCGTATCGGCTCCTCACCGGCTGGTGGTTTTGTTTGTTTGGCGTGAAGTATGTGAGATTGTGAGTAGCCGTTGTTTGGTGGTGCCAATGGTTTGCCTGCTTTGTTCCATGTTTGTCTCCTGGGCTGATGGGTACACTCGATGGTATGCGCTGCGATGCGTGCGACAGCTGGGAGAGCCGAAGCACGTGCCTGTTGTTACGTCCCGTACACGGCGACGACGTAAGGGCGCATGCAGGCGCAGCACATGTGATGTGCAGTACTGTAGCAGTGCTACGCGTGTACGCAGCAGCGTCAGGTCCGTCCCTCGAGTGTCATCGAGTGCGCGCCGTGCATCTCGGCTGTTCAGGCCCACGCTGCGCATGGTGTTCAGACGTCCATCTCCTGCGTTACACAAAAACTCTTCCCGACACAATCATGCAACGTCATGCACATCCTCCGACAATACTATACAACCGATCCAACAAAACTCCTTCACCCGATTTTCTGAAAAACATTAGGAAAAATAGCATATTCTTACCAAAATTGCATGAAAACTAATTCAAATATACCAAATCAAACAAATTTTGATGCTACAACATTTCAATATTTTAAAATAATTGTTGCAACATTTTAAACTAACTTATGAAACATTTTGATTTCATGTGTACAACAATCGGCGACAATGGTTGCAACAAAAATCTTAAAACAAATGCATGCAACATTTAAATGGTAAAGGGTTGCAACAAATCAAAAACACCATTGCAACATCCTGAAATACCTATTGTAACAACGTGAATGATCTAGTGCAACATGCCGCGGGCTTGCCTTTTTTTCTCCATCAGCAAAACCAACTACACTTGTGGAGGCAACCGGCGGTGGTGCCACTCGTCTGGCCTCGAGGGAGCTTGCGTAGGCCGCGACCGTCAGCAACTAAGCCAGGTTCCTCGCCCCGTTCTCTACTCAACATCTGCCGCCCAACTTCTCCGGCCTTGGTCCCACCAAATCCAACACTAGCAAGGGTGGCCCTTGCTAGGATGGGAAACAGGACACCAAAGGCAGCCCCTCATGCGAGTGTGAGTTGTACAGTGGCTCGAGCATATGAAAGAGAGAAGAGAGGCGTGGAAAAATTCTAACTGGTGTTGAGGAGGATGGGCAGTAAACCAGCAATGGTGAAGAAATTATGTGGAGAGAGGATAAGAACGAGATATGGGAGATTTATGTGGTAGTTGTTGGGACACATGGGCTACAGGTGGGACTTTGGAAGTGGTGAGGCATGGTGAAGAAATTCTGTGGGAGAGGATAAGAATGAGATGTGGGAGATTTATGTGGTAGTTGTTGGGACACATGGGCTACAAGTGGGACTTTGGAAGTGGTGATGTGTCCGAGCCTTTTGGTTTGTATCGGACGGCAGCTCCATATTATTTCCCAATAAAGATGGTGCTCATGTGTTGTGCTCCTATCAATTCAACGGTTACTATAGGTACTTGTATTATTTGAGAAATACTTGTGCAATGTTGTTTGTCTATTTTCGCAAATCTACGAACAAGTTAATAATAATCAATCAAACAAATTGGCTCTTCTCTATTTGATCGATTGACACAAACACAATATTGTAAGTTACATACTTACAATTGACTAAAAAAACCAAAATTTCGAACTTTAGAAGATGGTCAGGCACTCACGTAGTCACGCCACGCCGCCTTTCTTGCTCACTCACCATCACCGCACGCCCTCACCCTCGTTGTCTCCCTAGCATCCCCGCAACACCTTCGCAGTGGGTCACCGTGCCCTCGCAGAGCCCCGCGACATGTGTCGCATGTCCCAGCTCACCGTGTCCTCACCATGCAGCCGCGGCGACGCCCTTGCCGGCACGCTGAGCAACCACCGAGTCTGCTGCCGCACCACGACCTCTCTCTCTCTCTCTGTGTGTGTGTCTCACCGTCTAGAGTTTCACCGTTCGAGTGCGGAGTGCAGGAGATAAAAGACTAAGTCTAATTGCAAATAGGGTCTCCAAGCTAGCCCACCAAGCCACAAGACCTAGGCGCCCACAAAACCTTCCTCAGCTGCCTGTGTTGTGGCGCCTCCATGCCTAAAAACCTACGCTGATGCTAAGAGGGGTAATAGGGGTCCGGCAACTGGAACTAAGGCTAAAGCCCCAACAGTGGCTCCGCCCCTATGCCTGGGGCTGAATTTCTCCCATTTTGTGTTGACAAAACGGTAGTCCAAATTAAATTAAAAATATATTACTCTCTCCAGCCACGGCTTCATGAGATCAAATAGAATGGTATGATATTTACCTTGGTGCCGTAGCATTCTAGCACCATGAATATTTGCAGCATAATATTGTAGCAATCCATCAAGACCGTTAGTTCCTTTGAAATCAAATGGACGGAGCACACCCTAGCACTCCAACAGTACTGTAGCAACAGTGAATTTCTTCGCAGCAGCGGAGGATCCATTTGCTCAAACATACTGTACACTCCCACCTGCTAGAGGTTAGAAATCAAAGACACGCGTAGGTACTTTCAAGCTGTATTAATCTACGATTTTTTTAAATAATACATCATTTTATTAAAATAACAAAAATAAATGCTCATTTTAAAAAATAACAAAAATAATACCCAGTAGCCAAATGAATTGACTGCAATTAATTGCCGCCAATTCATTTTGCAACAAAAGCTCTCCTATCGTCAAATGAATTAGCGACAGATCTCCTGACGCCAGTTCGTAATGACGAGGAGCTGCAACCTCCAAATAAATTGGCAATAGGGTATTATTTTTGTAATTTTTAAAACTAGCATTTATTTTTATCATTTTAATAAAATGATGTTTTTTTTTAAAAAAAAACTCCACCGTTTCCATTTTTTCACTAATTCATTTGCATTTATAGCTGGGCCTACTTGCTGCGTAGTACTCCTTGAAGAAGAACGATCCGTTGTACGTTAGTATCGTGCAATCTAGTGCGTGTTCCTCGAACGCAGAGAATTGCACGCTCCTGGGAATTCTGCAGCCTCAAACTCTGAGCTCACCCTTTGCTTGCATACACGATGTGACAGAGAGCTTAAACATCTCGAGGTTGTGTGAACTTACACTGACCAAATTGCCGCTGCTGCTCTGTATGTGGTCAGTTCTTGGTCAAACCCATCTTAAGCATAACTAGCAACCAAACAAATAAACAGAAACACAATTCCATGTGCACAGATAAGCTCAGGCATTTCACACAAAAATAAATAAATTGGGCAACATGCTTCAGAACTGAGTTGACAATAGATTTCTCTTGCTAAGGATAGTTATCACCTCACCCCGTTTCACAGGATTATAAACATTGGAACAAAGGGTAAGCAGAAAGAAATCTGCACAGGATCACACGAAATCAGCAGGCAAAATGGCAAGCGCTTGAGAAGCTAGGAAATGACTACACTAACACAATCCTGTTCTGTAAACCATGATAACAATAACCATGGAACAACAGATCTGCTCTTTGCTTTCACCTTCACCCAGATCTTGGAACGGGCAGAAAATGCTCATCAGGGTTCCTTTCTCACGGAATCCTGATCTTTATGAAAAGAGAGACATTCACCACAGGCAAATTTAAGACCATCATGCCCCACCATATATTTTTGTACCACTTCACAACTTTACTTGACCTCAGCCTGTTCTTCAGATTTGCTGAATCTAACCCACATGTTTGTAGTGATGGCATTGGAGCTTTTATTGAGGACCATGTGTGTTAAAACTCAGCCCGGGACATTGAAGTGGAAAAGCCAAGAGATGACAAAGGCAAAACCATGCAAGCAAGAAGGAAGTTGAGGAATCGATGCCCTTGCCAAAATCTCTGGTTTCAGCTGGTGGAGCTTGCACAGCTGCCGTGTTGTTTGATTCATTCCATTGCTCAATGAACTCTGAATCGCCAATACCTACCACATTACATGCGGTTGAGCTACAGATTTCACAGATCCTAGGCAAAGAAAAAGTGAAATATTTTAGTTTATCAACATTCGAATTGCAAAAACAAAATCATCTTTGCACTTGAAGTAACATTGGAATCATAGAGGGTCATTTCAAAAAAAAATTGGTTACAGCAGAAGGAAGTACATAAATTACACCATAAAAATACGAGTGTGCCAACTGTAGGAAACCTTAGCCTGACATCAAGTAAGAATTCTAAAAGCAAAATCATTTCAGCTGCAAAAAAGTACAATTGAAGCAACCTTGATAATCAAGGAGGAAAAGACATAAGCCTGAAACAGATGAATGTTCAATATGCATGCATAGATGATGTGTGTTTCACTCAGCAAGCCTAGGCATCTTGGCATGATTTGTCGTGATGTTTGCAAATGCCAAACGGTAAGAGTTAAAACAAACCAATTTCCTGAAGAGTGTTATGCAAGAATCACTAATAAAGTAATAAACACAGCAACCAGAATTCAGTCTATTCTTCTCAACATAATAAACACAGCAATAACATTTCATGGTCTGAAACATTGGAATGGAATAATTGTAATGAGTTTTTCTGTAGTTGACATCACACAATTAAATAATCTACATTGTAGCTAAATCAACTCTAAACTTTCCAACTAGTATGGAAGAAAGTCAGCTCTAGAAACTAGAATAAAAATTTTCAAAACAATGAAAATATTGGATAGCTTCACACTGTGCACATCGAGTATGAATGCTTCTTTGAACAACAGTGACATTGTAGGTGTATGCCGGAAAATGTGCTGCTATGTTGCTCACTATGTGTTATTCAATATGCTTTACAGCAGGTTTCTTCAACTTGTTTTATTAACGCTAATGTGAATAATAACTCACAGACAATGTTCCAGTTTCGAATTACAATCTCTGGTTCACACTAAGTTGTCACTATATGCTCGAACTAATTCCAATAGAACACATCTTGTCCTATTTAAGATTTATAATTCAGTGAGAACTCCAACAGCCCAAACTGCATTAGTTGGGAAATATCCATATAGCAGTTTGCACGAATCTTTTTACATGATATAACAAAAGAATATTGTGAACAAAACAAATAGCTACGAGTCTCTTTATACTGCCAAATTCTAAGACAGACAAGCACCAGCAATTAAATTAACTTATTTTTCCTGGATAGTTTATATTGCTTGGTACCTTCTACATTTTGAACAGTAACTAATCTTCGAGCTAACAAAAGCCATATTTCTCTAGAACCATCCGCCCTTTATACCCAATTCCTACATTGGAAGCTCTTACCTTCTTCTTCTTCTTTTGAAATAAAGGGTTTTCCCATGCTTCATTAAGGAAAACAGAGTATCTTACATTGGAAGCTCTTATCACTGAGCCTAAGTGCAACACATTATGTATGATTCCTGACTACAATTTCATCGAAACAAACACTTTCATAGTAGAAACCGACACAATCGCACCTCCCCTACACCACCTAACAAAAATGCATGTCACATAGACTCACATCAGACCGCGTCAATCTATCAAGAAACAAACTTGGTCAACACAACACTCCAGGAGAGCAAACAGATGATGCAGAGAATCTGTCTGAGGCAAGCAGACTGAAAGAACGAAGTGATCTCAACCTTCCCGATTCCTACAACCCTACTAATTAATCCACTACTTTGCCTTTTCCTTCCCATCTGTCCCTTTATCTTTACCCACCTAAAGGAAGAAAGGAAAAAAAAAACGGCCACCTCTTAAGATTCCTTAACCATGTGTTCATACACCCAAATGCATTATCTTTCAGAAAAGCCTACATCTGAACCAAATCTTGAGTTCTTCACTGTTACACTGAACTGAATACATAAAACCCTGAAAACCTTGCATCGAGTTCGTGTGTTATGCCTTACCCAATAAATTGGATTGAAGTGAATTATCAGTTTGTTCGATCTAACGCACTGAGTTGGCACAATGCACCTAACAATCAAATAGTAATTGAGAGTGAGTTGGCAATGAAATAGCGAGTAAATGAGTCGGGACTCACTTGTTGCCTCTGATCTTGAACCAGGTATCGGCGCACTGCTTGTGGGCGTAGGACAGGTCGCCTTTGCAGGAGCAGCCGAGTGTGATGCCAACGCCCGAATCGGCCGCCACGCTCGAGGCCGAGGTGGCAAATGCGGCAGTTCTTCTCGGCCTTCCCGGGCTGGCGTTAATGATATCAGCCAGCCCGGTCTCCAGGTCGACGTCGTCCAGCGAGCACCCGACACGCATGACGACTTCCTGCAGTGCTCGCCAGCCTCGCCGTCGCAGGAGCTTGCACGGGCGGACGCGCACGGTGAGATGTAGTCCTCGTAGGCGGTGGAGTTGTGGCGCGAGTGTGAGGGCCACGACCTGTCCTCAGCGTCCGAGAAGTACTGGCTGCCCTCCTCGTCGTCGTCGGTGAACTCACCCGAGCGGCCCCTCTCGCCCCGCTCGACGTCTTTGGCCTCGGTGGCGATCGTCGATTGCTCGCCGTCGCCCACCATTGCTCCTCCTCCTCAGGTGGAAATACCTAGCCCGAGAATAAGCATCAAGAAACGCAGCCTAACCAAAATAAAATTTCAAGAAACGCAACAAATCAATTCAGCCAACAATTTACCAACCAAAACGGCGCCACTGCACGCCACTCTAAATCCCACCTCCAAGAACCAGCCAAAACAGACAAAATCAAGAACACTGGCAATGCGATCGCGAGAAGCGATCCAAAGAGGACTGGAACCCCACTAATGCGGCACCAGACGGCCAAAGGGTTGGGGTTCTCGTGAGGTTTCTTGATCCATAACCGCAGGCCACGCAAGAAGACAAGAGGAGAGGGGAATAAAGAGAGAACGGATTGTATTGGCCACGCACACAGTGAGGGGGCGAAAAGAGGAAGGGGGAGAAGGAAAAAGACGAGTCCTGTGCTTGTCGGGAGGAGCAGCAGAGAGGAGGGGCTGGGTCGCTGGGATGAGACTTTTCAAACGTCGGGCTAGGGCGGGCTCAAAAAAGCCCGTTCTAAAATGGTTAGGACTGAGCCCGGACCGGCCTGACATAGGTAATCCTGAAGCCCGAGAAAAGTCCGCAAACCCTTTTTGTGAATTTTTTAAAAATATTATTCCGAAATAAAATATATTATTTAATTCATTTCGGAATAAAATATCAATATATATTATTTTATTGCAGCCCTTTGGGCTTTTTGGGCTTCTGGGAGCCAAGCCTAGGAAAATCGGGTCGGGTTGCCCATGAACAGAGGCGCTCGCTCATCATCTTATGGGAACGCATCCTCCGCCATTGCAGAGTAATGTGGTGAATCAAGACATTGCGCATGCATCGCTGATTGAAAACGAGGCCGAGATCGAGCCGTGAAACTGTAGCAAAACATTGTAGTATATGCACTGCTCACTAGTATCATCAGAGATTAATCGACTGCTTCTTCATGACGTCTACGCAATGTTACAGAAGACTGTGTACATTACTCAAGGCAGAGGATGCTTCATGGCCATGGGTCTCGTGGAGAAGAGTGTAGCTCAAGGCTGCTTCATGTGAATCTGTGGACAACAGCGGAGTTTGGCAAAGAAACAACAACTCAACAACAAAGCAGCATTTTTTTCTTTTCTTTTATTGAAGGAAAAAATCATATGCCTCTGTCGATTAGTCATATAATATCTCTATGTACAAAATAAAGTCTATATCTTGTGTTGATTACTTAACCATGTGGTTTACTTACATATATAATAATGCTTTGCGACTGCATTAATTACTTGTGAGGTGAAACTTTGAGTTTCCTTTGGAACGTTATAATTTTTTTCTATTTTTATAGGAAATGAACCGTTTCTTATGAAACTCTTGCAAAATTTTTGTAAAATTTATGTGTTCCAAATGAAGCTTTAGATGTTTATATGTCAATGAGCCTTACAGAAACTAGCCCAAATCATCGTCAAAGAATAAGGTGGAGTCGGCATCAACAGAAAAGGGGCAAATGATAAATATATCTATCATGTCTTGGCCTCCTAGATTATCAATGATGCACCAATGTTAGGAGCAAATGTTTGAATATTGGCTATTCTTTGAAAGATTACCTATAGATCAGTGTCTTGTATTTGTTGATTCGGGGTACTCGATTGCACATTGCGGAGCTGGGATTTATGATTGTTAGGTCAGATAAGGATGAGACACATACTGAAATCATGGAAAAGAAGCTCTGGTGTGCATAAGTGAATGGCAAGTCTTCCATGATTTTCATTGGGAAGAACACTTCATGATTTCAGTGAAGCACGCTAGCTCTCTTTGTACTCCACTAGCAAACAACTAAATAGATTGACAACCTTTTCAAAATACTAGAAATTTACCTTGATTGTCTATTATTATAATTTGGAATATTAATAATGTTGATTTACCAACTGCAACATACATGTTCTTTTTTTCTATGTTACGAATTCATATAACAAAGTGTGCAATTTAACACATGCACTTAAGCAGACTCACAACCAGACCTACTGATGCCCTGTTTGGAACCAATATTGTCCTGGTTCGTGCTAAATTCCTACAAAATTCCTGCGTCCGTTCGGAGCTTGAATTTAACCAAATTAAATAATGTTTCATAACCAGGCTTCAGTCAGTCGTTTTCCCCTTCCAATCAGAGCATACACCTTTTGTATGAAGGCCGTAATGAGATATTCCTTCCACAACCACTGGAATAGCGGAACTCAATATGATTTGACATGATCTATTTTCTCGGTACGCTTGGAATCATTTTTTATATACTTTTAATTTATTGAAGAAGAACAAACTCCGTCTTGAACAGCCAGGAAGTACTCGGCATCAAGTACAATGTATCGAAAAACAAGATGAGATTTAGCCAGCACTGTAGCACATAGAGCTTGTTAGAACTTAGAAATATCATTAGCATTTCACAAGAATTTCGTAAGAAACAACAAAACTCCATAAAAAATCTCGCTCGTCAGATTCTCTTGTTCTAAAGGCGGTGCGTCAATTAATTACTCTCACTACACTACCGGAAACGGCTCCTTTGCCGAGTGCCCGCAAGTTTGCCGAGTGCATTATGTCAGGCACTCGGCAAATATACTTTTTACCGAGTGTATAAAATAAAACACTCGGCGAATAACGGACACTCGACAAAGGTAGCTCTTTGCCGAGTCTCGAGAAGACACTCGCAAAGACCGTATTTGCCGAGTGTCAAACGTCACCACTCGGCAATGATCAGAGTAGACTAACGGTGGCCACCACCGTTAGTCGTTTGCCGAGTGTGGTTATCCGACACTCGGCAAATCAGGTCTTTGCCGAGTGTCCTATCCCGACACTCGGCAAAGAGCTAACTTCGCCGAGTGTTTCTTGGTGGCACTCGGCAAATTTTTTTTCTTTCTTGCTCCAAACTTTTTATACTGCCTTTATACAGTTTCTGGAACTACATGTTCAAAATTGGCACATTTCTCGATGTGTTTGTGCTATATTTAGTTAATTTATTTCATTTAATTGAATTTTTTGGGATAAGTCAAATTTGAACTGCAAGTCATTCAATAATGGAAAAAATGAATGGAAAATGATATTCATGTTAATGAGGTTAGAATAATATTGAAATCCGCAATGAAAGGAAATTTCAACATCTTGTTCACGAAACATGACCACGAACTTGTGGGCTAATTGTTTTAATTTATAGTAACGAAGTCGAAAAATCATGAAATTTGTCAAGATGTCATGATATCATACGTGGAGGCTGTGGTAAAAATTTAAAAGGTTTCGCACAAGTTGTCACGACAATGCTTTCAAATCGATCGGATCCTTCTCAACTCTATGAATCTTCTTTGGAGATGCTTTGATTTGGAAGCAGCAGCCGTGATAACTTGTGCGAAACCTTTTAAAATTTTTACCACAGCCTCCACGTATGATATCATGACATCTTGACAAATTTCATGATTTTCCGACTTCGTTTGCTTTTTATAGAATTCATCCCCAATACATTGCTCAATACATCGCATTCATTGGACATTCTTGAAATAATGACTAGATACATCGCGTCTATATGTAGGATTTCTTCAGATGCGAGGAGGGATTTGAGGACAGGGCGGCTTTGGTGGCTAACAAAGTTTGTAAAAACTCGTGAAGGACATGCATTACGCAGGCGCGCCCGTGCCATCGTAACTTACAACGCGAGCTTCCTTGGAAGGAAGGTCACCAAAGTCGACGCAAGAAGCATGACGACGACCTGCAATGCACGGAGGTAAATATAGGACATTAATACTCGATTTCTTTTGAGATTAAGTAGGCTTAATTTGATCTTCTTATATGCCATATACTTGATGACGTGTAGGCGATTCCGTGGTGGTGCGCCCAAAGATCCCGATCTTTGGGCACAGATGGTGGACAAGTGGTGCGCCCCGAGTGGGAGGAGACGACAACGCTTGCCGGAGCGGCGCTTGATGATGCTGTATACCACACCATCAAGGCAGCCTTAGCCTCGACGGATACGCACAAAGATGGGTACGCTAATTCATTTATTTATTCTAACGCTCAATTCTACATGATTTCTAATCATCTTGTCGCTTTTTCTCGCACGTCACACCATGGTGGCCACCTTGCTCCCGCTTCAAGGCATTTGCTTTGGCCCACAAGGGCAAGCATGACGTCCGACGCCGACTACAACCCGAGGACCCGCGCCGAGGCGCATGCCAGAAGCGATCGCCCACATCCGCCTTAGTGAGTACACGCCGATGGCAAGGTCGGTCCATGGGACGAGTACGATCCGAGCACCCGTGACCTTGATGGAGAAGTCGCCATGAGGGTGGGAGGAGGCAAGAAGCATGGGCGATCGGCTTGGCGATGGCGCACTGACACGCCCAAGACTCCCACTCTCTCACATATTCGAGCAAGGAGCACCACTGAGCCCGCCATACGCCCACCACGGACATCGCACACTACCGGATGGAGGCACTCCAGTTATTCTGCTTTATTCGTCGTTAATTGATTTTTACATACCTTAACTTTGCATTATTGTAACATACCTGTAAAATATTGTAGGCCCACTGCAAGAAGAGAGGAGACTACGGGAGGAGATGGAGGTGAGGATGGAGGCCGACCGCAGAGGATGGCGGCCGAGCGGGAGGCCGAGCAATGAGGTCAAGTGAGATGTTTCAAGACATGCAAAGTCTTGGCGCCGCACGGTGTACCTCTACCACTGGCTATTCGCTCCACCTCCACCTCCTCATGCAACTACTCCTGTGAGTATGAATATTTTAGTTTGTATGTTCATGCTTAGGATCAAACCATAACACTACTTGGAATCTAGTGGAGTATGAATGTTTTAGTCATGTATGGTATATATTTATCTTGTCTCACACATGCAATGTCTTCTCCTTTGTGCAGAATCAATCGGCGGCATCGAATGATGTGCCTCGTCACCTCGGAGAGTCGCTGGGATCGAATCTTGGGCCTCATCACCCCCGACAGTCGCCATGAACAGTTTCTTTGTTATTTGTGGATTACTTGTGGTTTCATTTGTCACACTCAGTACTTGTGGTTGTGAATGATGGATTACTTGTGAAATTATTGTGATATATTGTGACACATGTAATGTTTGTGATATATATGTGATGTTGGTGATGTTTGTGATATAAATGTGATGATTGTTTGGTTGGAAAGTAATAAATAAATAAAATGTGCTTTTTTGGTCACTTTGCCGAGTGTTGCACTCGGCAAAGGGTTACTTTGCCGAGTGACATGACCAAGGCACTCGGCAAAGTAACCAATCCTGGGCACCTGGGAACCTCGTTTGCCGAGTGTCACAACTTTGCCGAGTGTCATGACCAAGGCACTCGGCAAAGTAACCACCTCGACACCGGGAACCTCGCTTGTCGAGTGTCACAACTTTGCCGAGTGTCATGGTCATAACACTCGGCAACTTTGCCGAGTGTCATGGTCATAACACTCGGCAAAGTTCACGCCTTTGCCGAGTGTCATAACGACGACACTCGGCAAAGTTCGAGTATTTACCGAGTGTCGATGACGCCGACACTCGCAAAGGACGGGCTTTGCCGAGTGTCTTCACTTTACACTCGGCAAATCGCCGTCACCGCTGCCCTCACCATCACGGCAACTTTTCTTTGCCGAGGGTCGCGCGCGCACTCGCAAAGGATTTGCCGAGTGTCCGAAAAAAGACACTCGGCAAAGAGGGCTTTGCCGACAGTTTCTTTGGCGAGTGTTGTCTGCCGAGTGCCTGGGACACTCGGCAAAGCCTTTGCCGAGTGCCTGGGACACTCGGCAAAGCGCCTGATTCCAGTAGTGCCCTATGTTTACCAACTATAAAAAAAAATTGCAGTGCGAAATGTTTGGTTTCTATGGAGCGGTTGGGAGAACTTTTTTTTATTATTTAATCTATTTTTAAAAAATATTTTAAAGATAATTTCTCTCTTTAACTTTATTTCTAATTCTAACCCCTTTGGTTATGCTACAATGCGTGACGTGGCAAAAACATATTGTCACGTCACGGACCTCGGTATGGTAAACGAGTGCTATCACGTCACTCCTCTTGGTGTGAGAGGACTTAGCCCAAAAACAAACGGGTGTTGGTTTGGAGGGCTATCGTGGCAGATTTGGCCACGTTGCTATCGATGGTATGATAACATAGTTTGGTCACGCCACAAGGTGTGACCAAAAAGGTCAGAATTGAAAATAAAGTTATGGAGGTACTATCTTTAACATATATTTTTTAAAATGGATTAATAATAATAATAATAAGCTCCGGTTAGGACTGTATCGAGCTGCAGTGCTAGCAGAGATGCACCCCGTCCTTCATTTTAGTACAGTAGTACTACTTAGCAGCTATGCTCCGTAACCACTTGAATGCCGGCTGTAAAAGTAAAAAAAGGGGCAGGTTTTTGGAGGGAAGACGTACGTCGTCAAGTACTGCTGGCCTCGCCATCATTTTACTCGGTAGATCATTGTGTTCCCAAACGCGACATCTATGGATGGATGGGTGTGGAAAAGGCAGGCCGCCATGATTCATCTGCTACAGGCTTTGCATTGCATGCAAATGCAATGCCAATGCCAATGCAGCAACTTGCTTCGATCGGACGGCCAGGCCATCAACCACATATGTAGGTGTTAGGCTGACGTTTGCTGGTTGTGTGCTGCTATCGGGCGAATTGGCTTTGGTAGATCTGGATGTTAATCATAGACGGAGGAGGAAGAAAGCATCCAGACAAACTGAGATGGCCTAGCTTTTGTTCATGTGTTTGTAGGGTTCTTGCTGTTAAGCATGGCACATTGGCACATGTGTTCTTTGGGTCTTTTGGGAGGCTTTGTTTCGGCAAGCTTATTACGGGAACAAGTTTTGGCAAAGGAGCTTTCAGGTTCTTAGTACAAAGGAGTATCTGTTTACCTAATTAAGGAGTCACTCTAACGACATCTTTTTAAAAGGCTTTTAAGTTTTTATACCCTTACGTTCCTGTTTAGAACATAGAAATTTTATAAGGATTATGCAGAAACAAATCTTTAATAATTAATTTGCCATTCTCCAAGTCCAATCCAAAAGGACCCTCGAGGATGCTCGTGAAAAGTAGGACTACAGCTAGCTTCATGGCATGAAAATGGTAAGGAAAATTTAGGTTCATGACACTGCATCAATTGCCCTTTCGGTCCATGCCATTTTTTTTTAACTAATTTGTTTGCAAAATTTGTTTCAGAAAATACCACTGTCGTTATCCTCCGACGTACTATTGCCCTCACGGTGTTGGGTCAAAGTGTTTGACTAGAACAAATGACAGTGGTACCCTTTCAACAATTATGAAAATGCCAATGGAATCCCCATGGCTGCCTCTTCCTCTTTCTTCCTTCTCTTTCTTTCTTCCTCCTCTTCCTCTCCAGATCCTCCCCCTCCTCCTCCACCAGAGGTTCCTCCCACCCCCTTTGCTCTCCCTCCAGCCGAGCCGACCCAGATCCTGCTAGGGGCCGTCGAATCCAGCCACCTCCACCGCCGCAACACCGCCTGCCGCCGGCCGTCACTCTAGCTAGGACGCCGCCGCCGCCGCTGGGCCGCCACCATCGCGGCGCCGCTCCGCCGCTGATGTGTCGCCTCGCCGCCACCTCTTCCATCGCACCGCCACCATTGTCACCGCCACTCGTGCCCACCGCGAGCCCGAGCCGCCGATCGCCACCAAGCCGCCACCGCCCCACCTCGCCATCGCCACGCTCCGCCAAGACACGGGCCGCCTCGACACCGCTTTAGCGCCGCATCACCGAGCCACGTGGCACCATCGCGGCGCCTCCTCGCTACTTCACGACGTCGCCTGGGCATGGATGTCGGTGGGGACACGCTTGAGCGCCATGACGGCGTAGGCCTTGGCCTCCTTGGCGACGCGCGCCTGGTCGGGGGTGACGACGTCCATGATGACACCGTCGTGCAGCATCTGTGCCAGCCCCACCTTGACGCCGTAGAGGGCCATGGCGTAGCTGCCACTGCCGTCGAAAGCCAGAAGGAAGGATGATACCCGACCTTGTTGCATCCTTCTTCGCCCACCACGTCGCCCGAGCCACAGTAGAGGGCCACGATGCCTCCTTCGCTGCCCCGGTCTTCTTTACCATGGTAACGAGAGGAAGAGGGGCGGTTCGACGCTATGAAGAAGAAAAGGTAGAGGGTAGCACTAGTCATCATGTTGACCCAACGACGTCTAAGGTCCATCACGGCAAAGTGGCAATTTCCGAACATTTTTTGCTTTTGGATGGCATAGAACAAATTAGCCTAAAAATAGTAGCATAGACCGAAAGTGCACTTGACGCAGTGGCATGAACCTAAATTTTCCAAATGGTAAGCACAAGTGCATATATGCTAGAAGAACAAAAAAGTTCATAGCAGGAATCTAGGGAAATGATAGAGACTGAAGATGATCTTAATGAAATGTTTAACTACTTAACCACCACAAAGCATCACCAACCCTGCTGCTATCCTAATTGCCATGCATCCATGAGACCATGACCCACATAGTCCATGACTCCATGGAGGAGCACATAATTCTCTAATATCTGCGCGCAGCTTCCTATATGTATCCGACACTGACAGTTGGGGTCCACGCACATATGTCCCACCGGCCAGTGACCATAGGCAGGAACATGCAGCTTGCTTACAGATCGAAGACTCATCATCTTTGCTGAAAGAGCTAGCAGTAGGGGGGTGTGACTTTTGTCCAACTAAAGCAACATGCATGATGCTACCCTCTCTTTGATGCCCTGAGAAAAATCATGGCAGAGGATTAGGTGTCAACCCTCCCACTCTGGCATTAACAAAGAAGCAGGACATACTGTACTAATATGATAACATCAATTAGCTTCAACTAGTCTTTAAGCAAGTACTTAACCCTTTCTTTCTAACAAAGTGCTTTTCAAGAGGCTTGAGACCTACTCTTCAGTCCTAGCTGCCATGCATGTCCAGTTGCTCTACTGAGTACTGAAACCCTCACTAGTCACTACTGAAGGAAGATAGAATAACGCATGATAATTGATGTATTGTTTGAGCCTCGAAAGACATATATATAGAGCATACGGTGACTTAAAGATCAAGTCAATCTATAAGAGATAAGGAATAAATTGAATACAAATACTAACTGATTCTAATCTATCTCTAATAGTCTTGTTATACAAGCCATATAGTCTAACATTCCCCCGCAATCAGAGCAGGAGCGTTGTAGACTGTTGTGGTCGTTGTTGGGGTACGAGTCCGAGAACCGAAGGTAGGGCACTCGCCCTCATCTAACCACCAGCAAGGTTCTTCCCTGTCGAGGTAGCGAGGCTCTGAGGCCTGATTAGCCAGGGAGGTGAGGGATCGCTCTCCAAACTTGCCTGGGACTCTTCCCGACGAACAAGGAGACTCTGATCTTTAGCCCACCGGTTAGAGACTAACTTTATTTATTTTTTTTGCTTTATTGATAATGGATACATGCTATCTCTTTTATAGGGATGACCCGACTTAACCCCTAAGATTATCTCTGACAATCCAATCTAATAATAACTTGCCTAACTAATAGATAATACCAAATACCTAATAGACAGATTCCTAAATAACAAATCCTACCTAGTACTTGTGGTGCTACAGTATGCATCTACAGTATGCTATGATATTTGACCGTAACATTACACTCCTCGCAGCGAGACAGCTCGTCCTCGAGCTGCGGTGGTGGCCACGGTTGAAGCCCTTAGTGGCCCCATGTTGATGAGAGGGTACGATGACAACGTCGCGTCACGTGGACGAGGATCAACAAAGCTCCAACGGACAACAGTCATGTTGTCGAGTAAGACTTTCTACTCTTCGTTGTTAGCCTTCAACTTCTCGAAGAGAGATAGTACGGCATCGAAAGCCATGGTGAGTAGCTCTGATACTAAATGTTGTGGTCGTTGTTGGGTATGGGTCCGAGGATCGAAGGTAGGGCACTCGCCCTCGTATAATCGCCAGCAAGGCTCTTCCCTGTCGGGGTAGCGAGGCTCTGAGGCCTGATTAGCTGGGAAGGCGAGGGATCGCCCTCCAAGCTCGCCCGGAACTCTTCCCAACGAACAAGGAGCCTCTGATCTTTAGCCAACCGGTTAGGGACTAACTTTGTTTATTTCTTTGCTTCATTGATAATGGATACATGCTATCTCTTTTATAGAGACGACCCAACTTGACCCATAAGAAATAATCTATAAGGAAACTTATCTCTGACAATCCAATCTAATAATAACTTGCCTAACTAATAGATAATACCAAATATCTAATAGATAGATTCCTAAATAACAAATTATGCCTGGTACTTGTGGTGCTACCGTACACATGCTACAATATGCCTTGATAGTTGACCGTAACACGGACACTTAGGCTAGAGTAGAAGCCGACGAGGATGCTCAAGCTGGAGTAGAAGCCAATGAGGAATGCCATACGAAGAGCTGATGGTGAAGTTGTTTACCATTTAGGGTGATGGTGAAGATGTTTACCATTTAGGTAGTCATCGAAATAGGATTGTCGATGATGGAGAGTAGCGCAGTTGATGAAGAAGTCGTGGGAGGTCTCCGTAGACAAAAAAAAACATCGATGTAGCTAGAAATCAATGTCGATGTCGAGGTTGTCGTAGTCAAGGAAGATTGCCGTAGTCGAGGCAGCACAGGTTGGCCACCAATGTTGAGAGAGATGCAGGAGTAGCAGTAGTAGGAGGATTAAGGACAGTGGCTATGCGCGGATCGACGAGATAGAATAATTTTTCTCAGGCAAATGTTGCGCTTGTGGTAAGACTAAGGCGTACCATACTTTGTTATACGTCTGAGATGTTTGTTTTTGTTACCATGCCTAAGCTCCAGTACGGCAAATTAACTTAAATATAGCTATTGTTTGGTTAGTTATCACACCGTAATCCCATTTCTTTAGCATGTGTGGTGCGTCGAACTGTCGAAGGACCAGTGAACTTGTTCTTCACGATAATTTTGGCTAGAAAAATGTGTGACAAAAGGAGCCAAAACTCAGTCAAGAATAAGAATTTGTAGCGCATCGTAGTGTGATAGGGAGACAAAAACACTAGACAGTATACCAGCGTTCCAAAAATTGGTGAAAATATTGTCGGTTTTCGCCGAAAACCGGTCAAACTGGACAGTCCTAGCTAGTTTCAGTTCATTCGATTCACCCTTTAAACCCCCCTTTCAAATTCAACTGACAAAAAAAACTTTGTAATTGCGTCTAGTTTATATCCCATACTTCAAATCTACAGAGGGAAAAGTTTTATTTTTTTTTAAAAAAAAGAAAACCAGCCATTTTCACTGATTTTGACCGGTTTCCTCTGAAAAACCAAAACCCAGTAGACACTCCACACTATGCAAGTGTAGCACAGGTAAGCTGGACACTGTTGTAATCCATGGCAGGCAGGCAAAGAGATCCCAGAACTAATTTCAAAGAAACACAAGTGGCATGACCCATCAATGTAATACACAGTGTACAGAACAGCAGAATCTGCCGAGTTATATTGCTCGGGACCGTGCGATCTACATATAACGTCAGAACCATGGCTAGGAGCCTAGGAGAGAAGAAAATAATAAGGAAAAAAACACCTGCATCTCCATAAATTCAGACAGCAACCATGGCAGGTTAATTAACAAAAAGGATGAAATGTACCATCACACGATATGCAGTCTATAATGGCTAGAGATTTGCTAGCACTTGCAGCACATTTAGTGGTGAGAGAAATGCGAGTACCTACGTGCAAGCATGCAGCAGCAGAGTGATTGTAATCCTATTGCTCATGCATGACAGAATCTGATACAAAGATGGCTAGGTACTAGTACTACTTAGAGCATGTATAATGGGTTTATGTCACTATCTATAGCATCCGCCACGTAGGATTTTTGCTGATGTGAATGAAATAGAATAAAGAGAGAGAAAGATATTGTCTACAATCTCAGTAGTGATCAGTAGTACTTAAACAAGAAAAAGATTAAAAGATTATGTGTTGTCTACAATCTTGTAGCCGACTGTATCACCACAACTATTGTATGATCTGTCTTTAGTGCTATCTACAGGTAACATGAAGAGTTACTATAAACAACACTGTCTCAGATTATTGACATACCCTTATGCATCACATAATGCAGTAAATTGTAAGAGTTGGTCTGCGAATTTAATCACACAGAATAAATGTAAGCAATTGACGTTGGTAAGAGTTGCAGTACAAGGACCATATATGGTGGCATCACGGAGATCAAACGTAATGTCGTCCAATCCATTGGCCCGCAGTAAGAAATTAACTGCCTCAACAAATAATGAAAAGTACGAGTACTAGCTTGTGTACTACTTAAGAGTTAATGTATCGTGGCAGTAAACAATAGCTCCCATTTATGAATACGAGATCGATGTCGTAGCAGATCAAACGGAGTAACATTTCGAAATAAAGAGGCAAGGAGCCAAGGAGACACTAGAATCGCGAACAGGATTAGTCTGGTGCCGGGACCTACGTTAAAACTGTACTGACGGCGCATCCATAGCTTGCAGGTGCCATGTAGTGCAGTAGTGGTATAAGGAACACATGATTTGGTATAAGGAACACATGATTTCTTTAAGTAATCTTCCTCATCGAGGAACTGTTCGGAACACATGATTTTTTTTAAAAAATAATAATTATTATAGAGCAGCTGCCAGATAGTATAACGCAACAAATTAATTGAGGTCTCTGTGATATTACCTGATTCACAATTGGTAATATTTGTAGTGGAGAAAGCAGTAGCTTATGTTTCCACCAAGGCAAGTTCAATTACTATTCACTATTGTAATTTAGCTTGTCGTATTCCAGATGTCCTGGAATAAGCAGATGAGCATTCTATGGTACGTATAAAAGCTAAGCTGCAGAAATACAGAATGTACAGCTCCCACTGTTGAAGTTACCTGAATAATGCTGAATGCTTTTCGACATATATTCAAGGCCAACTATTGGACAGCAATATCGAAAGATGGGATTAGATGAGATGTCAATCAACCTTTACACGAGGACAAAAGGCAACCAAGGCTGTCCAAAAGGAGACTTTTTCAGGTGCTTGGAGGTTACGTGAGCCGTTTATTAGTTTCAATTGGATGATTCATAATTAAAGTTATCAATGCAAAGGTACTTAGGACATGTTTGGTTGGCGTTCATATTTTATCATAAAAACTGTGGCAAAGTGTGGCATACCACGTATATTGTGGCGGATAAATCGTTGGTCACATCTGTGGCAACTTTTGGAACAAAAAAAAGTGTACGACGAGTGGACCAAGTAACTAAGAAAGTGTGGCACACCACAATTATAATGTCGAACAAAACAATAGGCTCATTTAGTCAAACCTGCCTAAGGCAAGTATGGCAACGTTTGGCTCCCAACCAAACACCCCCTTAAACCGTGGGTCAGGTATTAACTAAAAGATGAGGTGGAATGTTAAATAAGTAATTTCATATCCTTATCAAATCATTTCGGTTTTTCATTTGGTTCCTCGTATAATAGACAAGATGTCCACGTAATTCAAGCATTTGAGTCCCAGCAAATCCGCTATGGAAAACACGGCGAGAGGAAAACGCGGAGAGGAAGATTTTTCGTTTCCATGAAACGACATCCAAGATACGTAACCTGCAATGGTTGTCGATTATATTGATGTTATACATGACGATGATCTTTAACTAGGTATATATTTTCAGTCAAGAAAAGTTAAAATAGAATTTTGTTTTGGACCCTCTTAGCCAAGGCCCACCGGTACCTTAAACATGACCCATTTAACCTAGTTATGCTTCCAACCAAAGAGAGATGCTTTTGTTAGGAAACCGGGCCCAGGACCGGGAGTCCTGGCCCAAGGTGGGCTCCTCATCCCAAATCCTAGCAGAGTCGTAGCCTATAAATAGGGGGTGCTATTCATTGTAAAAGATTGATCGATGGATGAAGGAATAAAGAGAAGCAAGAAGTCCCCCTACATCTCTGTGTTCTATCTCTTATTCTGTTCTTGTTGTTCATGCATTGTTCTTACGATTCTACGCTTGTCTCACGAGGTAATCGCCGGATCGACTCGCCAAATGACGGTTCCTCAACACGTTATCGCGACGATCGACTCTCCTCGCATCGAAAAGGTAACCGCCGATGAACGACACTCGTAGATTGAATCGCTTTTCTAGATTGCTTTCAATTCGCAAATTTGGCTTTCTAGATTGGTTTTCACGGCAACCGCTCTAATCTACCGCGAGCCGACTTGAAGTCGCGCCGCCGATCGGTGGGTTGCATGAAAGAGTAGATGATGATTGTACCAGTAGGTTGTATATGCAGATGCATGAAAGGCATCATGTGCACGGCACCGCCGCAGCGGCCGTCACTACCTCGCGACACGCTACCGGCCGGCATAGTCCGCCATCACGATCGCCACGAAGGCAACGACAGACCACCTCGCTAGCACGCGGCAAGCACGCACATGTCGGCATGAAGCCGCCTCTCGCTGTAATCTCATAATACATTATATTGTATCGCATACATGAACAAGTAATAAAAAAGGGACACCGACCACAGCAGAGCCGCGTCGTCGCCGATTTTGGTGTCACACCGGCCACCAAGATGGCACCGCCACGCGCAAGACGGGCACGAGGCGGCAGCCGCTGCGCCCGCAGAAACAAAGACCGCGATCGATGAACGCAGTACGCCGTGGTGAGAATAAAGACTACACGGATGAACAAGGCGCCGCATGAACAAGATCGCGACGGATGAACAAGACGCCGTATGAATGCGATCGCGCGGATGAACAAGCACCTCATGAACGATGATCGCGCGCGGAACAGAATCTCGCATGAACGTGATTTGCGATGAACAGAGCACGGATGAACAGAATCTCGCGTGAATGTAATCTCGCATGAACAGATTTGCGGATGAACAGTAATCTCGCATGAACGATGATCGCGGATGAACAGTTATCACATATGAACAAGTGATTACATATGAACAAGACGAAAATCTCGCGGCGCGCATGCGCTGCGTGTGATGTCACCGGCCGTCGCTGCCGGAGCGGCCGGCCGGCCACCTCCGTAAAGGTACCGCCGCCTCGCCATTTGCCGCGGCGCCGCCCATGGCTCAGAGCCACCTTGCACCGCGCGGCCGCATCGCGCCATGGCATGAAGTAAAGGAAGGAGGAAGAAGGCTCCGCCGCGCACCGCCGACCGCGCCGCCTGTCGTGGCCGCACATGGCCGCGCAGCGCCAGCGCCGCACCCGCACCGCCGAACCGCCACGCCCGCAGCCGACATGCCGTGCTCGCCGCGCCGCAAAGCCCGGCCGCGCGGCCGCACCGTCCCGCCGCGCCGCCGCTCGCAGCCGACATCTCCGCCTCGCAAGGCCGCGACAAAGACCGCGACCGCCAAGCGCCCCGCAATGGCCACCGCTATGCCGCCGCGCCAGTAGCGCCCCACTCACCGGCGCCGCGCCAGAAGCGCGCCGCGCGCGCCCCCGTGGCGCCGCCGAAATTGCGATTTCACTAAAAATCATTTTTGAGCGAAAAGGGCTTCGAATCCATTTTTTTGCATACTTTTGAACTTGAAGCATGTTTAACTTTGTTATTATTATTTCTATGCGATTTATTTACCGTGATTTATCGCTTTGATTATCTGTGATTGTTTATATTGCTTTTAATCATCAAAATAGCAAGAAATCATGAAAAATGCATAGAAAAATACGGAACACTAACTCGAGTTCAAGAGCATTGTGAGAATTTTGCAACCATTTTATGCAGATTACCAGCAGTAATCCTTTGAACTTTTTGCATGAATATGAAGATGACTGGCATCACGAATCAGGAATTCGGAGAACTGACCTAGTATGGTCAGAATTTGTACAGAATTTATAACAGTCTTCAATTCTGTGGTAATATAATCACGGATGAGCAGAAGACTGAGAAGACCCTCTACCTTTCACCCGAACGCGGTGCAATCCGCAAGCAACTATTGTCAAGACGGCTACATGAAGTATGCCGAATTAATTGACGTCATGCAAGTTGCAGAAACTCAAGATGATATTCTAAGAAAGAACTTCATCTCGCAACCACCTAGTAGCAATGTTGGCCATGAAGCCACTGCTAGCAGCTACAAGGTGATGAAGCCTCTCACGAATGAGAGAAACAAGAAGGGTAAGGTCGTGCGTCGCATATTATTGATGTTTTCCAGTCTAAGAAGAAGGGCAAATGATAGCATGAGGCATACCTCGCCATTGCAGGCACAGAGGATTCACATCCATTACCTGCACTTATGAATGTGAACAGCCCAGTAGCAGCCCCATCATCCCTCCTTTGGACATCACAGCGGCCACACCGTAGTCGCCAAGAGGAGAAGATCGCGATGGAGCCGATTTAGGCGTAAGTTCTCGAATACTTCGCTTATTAGATCCAAAGGCACGATTGCACTCGGACCTTTATAGAAACTTGCGCTTGTAATTGAAGCGCACTTTTGAATTATTGAATAATGGTTGCAAGCTCGGGAGAGCAAAGCATTAAATTCTTATTATGAGTCCTGCAAGACTTATTTTCCGTTTTTATAATAGCAAGTTATGTTCGATATTGAAGTATTTTATTTATGTGTTGCTTGCTTTCGCTACATATTAATGAAGTACATTATATTAGAACGCGTGTGGCGCCTATGGAGGAAGTGTGCTTAGCATGTAGCGGCACAACGAATACCATTCGAGAGAAATAGAAATTTTTCCAATGATCAAGAAGAATGTTGGTAGTCTTACGACAATCGCAGTAGCGATGATACTTGTATAATAGGCTCGTGAAGGGCCATAATTATACTCCCAACGGGCACAACTTTGGTCATTGAAGAAGACTTGTTGTACCAGAATCGACTAGAACTCTCAAGGATATTTGCGCTACAGCTTTTCATGTAGAGATCAAGAAGAGTATGGTACGAATACTCGCCATTACAAAGCGCAAGAAAGTAAAAATAGCATTAGAATGTCTTCCTTCATATGAAATTGGGCTATACTACAAGAATATTAAGGCACCGCACTTTATACCGCCTTGAAAACCGTATTTAAAAGCTCAACTTTTCTATCTCGCATGATAGATTGTGCCGTCCTAAGTCTTAGGATGATGAGAGATATAATTAACAATTCACAGTGACATGATATGAATGTTAAGAATTTCTCGAATCAGAAGATTTTGTGTGCCCCGCATGTGCCACCAGAAATTAATTACTAGACCTTTTGCTCAAAGCGAAGGATGAAGTCCTTGCATTCTGGACCGTATCCAGGAGACCTTTATGTCCTATATAGCCCCGTAAGGGTCATTTTAGGTATTTATAGTGCTCATCAATGCTTCTTCGTAATAGTCGCACGTATGTTTATTGTCTCACGAGATCATGCTTTTGTATAGCTAAATCTCGCAGATAATTAAATTAGAAACATTTTCCCTCATCATCATGAGAAGTCCACATGAATGGACAACGCCGGAGAACTTACTCAAAAGCATTTGATGATTATTGCATGAAAATGGGAATTGAAAGTTGAGCATTCTGCACTTCATGTCCACACCTGAATGGACTAATGTAACTTTGAAGAATTGTAATTTACCAACTACATGTTGGGGACGTGCATCCCCGCCGCAAAGATCTCTCATCAATTTTAGACTGCGGCTTATAACATCCGCCCACCTATGCAACTAGCGCAAAGGGTCAAGATCAAAACTACTCATCTTCGCAGTTTGGTCGTAAGGTTTATGTACCTATACCATCACCGCAATAATCGCAATGGGTCTTCTCCAAAGTCCGGGATATACATTGGTTATGAAACAACATCCATAATCAAGTGTTTGGACCCTATGATCGAGATTTGCATAATGCCCGATTCGTTGATAGTATATCGATGAGATTAGTTTCCGTCATTAGGGGAGGAAATCAACCCTTGATAATAATGTCGGAAATAATTGAAGTCTAGAAGACAATTGAAATCCGTAAGATAATTAAAATCTATGCATATGACCCGCGCACTAGTGAAGCAAATAGAGAAGTCCGTAAGATAATTACAATTCGTAAGATAATTGAATTGAAGTCTAGAAGACAATTGAAGTCCGTAAGATAATAGATTTGCAAATATTAGCAAATTAACTGCCGACCACTTTAGTGATTTGAAGAGCGTGACCAAGTAGCATTTGCTCGCATGCAATGCACCTGAGAGGGTTGAAATACTAATGAAGGTATCCCTAATCCCGCCCGCAGGCCTCGAAAAGGACGAGAACTCCGGTCCCTCGAATCCAAGTAACCAGGACGCCGTGGAAAAGGATAAGAAGGACTTGACACACCGATCACCAAGTGCCCTGAACGAAGGGGAGCCGCTTGAGACTGCACCGTATGGAACCTTCGTAAAAGGCGCACGCACTGAACATCCCCATGAAGGAGACATCGGCATGGATGTGTGCGCACACATCGAGCTGAAAACTAAAGGACTTGCCCCGCAATTGGAAGCAACTGAGCAAATAGAAGCATTAGAAGAATCGCTCTGAAGAAATAGCTATAAAATTTATGACATCGGAGAATCTTTGAATATGACAATGACCAATGTCGATATATACTTTGCAAAGAAACTTGCCACAATCATCAATCTTGATTCGAGCTCTGTACGCTCGCTGAATGAAAGAAAAGATCGATTGAAAGAAGGCAGAGAAACCAATTATTCTCTCCGAATAAAAGAAGGGCGCTGGGCTGTAGCCGCACGCCTCCCTTGTGCACCCCGTGAGGGCATAAGTGGATATTTGTTCAAAAGAGAAATAAAGAAGCAAGGCTCGTTGCATAAGGTTTCATTGAACATCCAGAGATGATTATGAAGAAACCTATTCCCGATCATGGCGTAACCCCTTTAGACATTTATCTCAATGGCGTGAACTTGAAGTTAGAATTGAAATTGATGGATGGGGTACCAAAGATACCTTTATGAAATATTGATTCGGACATTGAAGATACCGAATGTATTAATGTCCCAACCAAGATAGAGCAAATGGAAATATGTACATGTGAAACTCGTAAAGTCATTGTACGAACTTAAGCAATCAAAGTGTATGTGGTATAATCGCAGCGACTTTCTATGCAAGAAAGGCTACACGAACAATGAGAATAAACCTCGTGTATTTATACGATGATTCCATAATGAATTTTGTATAATCTCGGTGTATGAAAATGATCTCAATATCATCTGAACCCCGAAGGTATTAAGAAAGTAAGCTTTTACCAAGTCGAGTTCAAATGAAAGATTTGGGTGAAAATCAAATATTGCCTAGGCTTGCAACTTGGGCATGCCCTCAAGGAATTTTAGTACATCACCAACCTACAATGTAAGGTGTTGGAAAGGTTCGCTTTGGAAAGGCATACCTTTGAAGGTGCCAATGGTCTGGAGAGCTTTGCGAAGAAGACAAGGACCCGCATAAACCTAGAAAAGAGGGGAGGAAGTCCGGGACCGAATTCCCATATTTAAGTGTGATAGAAACACTCATGTATTGAATAAATCAGACTAGACCAGCATTGCATTTGCCGTGAACCTATTAGTAAGGTATAGTACGTAACCTACCAAAGGCATTGGCAGGAATGAAGGACATCTCCGATACCTCTAAGGAAGCAAAGAACTTGGTCTGTTTCTGAGAAGGACAAAGACTTAACTATGAATGGCAATGCAGATAACTGGTACTTGTAGGACCCGCATACACCAAATAACAAACAAAGCTATGTATTCCTATGTGGTGGAACCGTAATTCCATAAAATCGCTCTAGCGTTGTCTTGTACCGATTTCGACGAACCACTCGGAAACAATAGCACTACACGAGGCCTCACGAGAATGTGCTTGGCTTCATGGATGATTCACTACATCCAGCGCTTATGTGGATTGAATACCGCACAAACTCCCACTATTATCTATGAAGATAATGTAGCTTGTGTTGCACAAGTGCGTGATGGGTTATTGTGAAGAATCCTCTTACAAAGCATATCAACCCCAAGTTCTTCTATGCTCATGAATTGCAAAAGATGAACGTAATCAAAGTACTCCATACTAGGTCATGTGAGAATCTTGCGATTTATTCACTAAGTCACTTCCAGCCGCCTAGCTTTGAAAGATGCATATGTGGAATTGGAATGATGAGACTTAGAGAAGTACGAATCTGTGGGGAGAACCTTCACGAACTCATTACTAAAGCTTGATCACGAAGACCGAGTACCCAAAAGGTAAATCCGGAGATTAAATGAAATTGGGTGGATTGTACTTTTTTCCCTTGACGAAGTTTTCCAAGTTTCTCGCTAAGGTTTTTAATGAGGCAATTCGTGCAAGATAGCGTAACATGATTAATGTACTCTTTCTCCAAATTTTTCCCACTTTGGTTTTTATGGAGTTTTGATGAGACATGGACATGAAGGATGAGTGCCCAAGGGGAGTGTTAGAAACCGGGCCCAGGACCGGAGTCCTCGCCCAAGGTGGGCTCTCATCCCAAACCCTAGCAGGGTCGTAGCCTATAAATAGGGGGTGCTATTCATTGTAAAAGATTGATCGATGGATGAAGGAATAAAGAGAAGCAAGAAGTCCCCCTACATCCTGTGTTCTATCTCTTATTCTTGTTCTTGTTGTTCATGCATTGTTCTTACGATTCTACGCTTGTCTACGAGGTAATCGCCGACCGGACTCGCCAGCGACGGTTCCTCAACAGCTTTATTTAACCTAACTGATCGTCGACTAGTTACAACCATTGACGACCTATAAGGGGGTAAGAACCAACTTTTCGGACAAGTGACTATACGTATAACTGGTCGGAGTCATGACGGTTTACCACTTGAAAGTTTAATTGAACACGTGAGAGTAGTTAATGGTTGTTATGACAAGGTGCGACGGCTGATAAAGGCACAATGATTCAAGACACAAGGAAGACACATGCGTGAAGCCGGAGGCGCTTATTATAACATTGATTGCCACCTCTTAGATAGATACTCCATCTGTTCTTTTTTACTTGACGTTTTTTTACTTTTCACGGTCTCCGAGGACGACTTTGACCATTACTTTAAATAAAGAATTTTAAACAATAAAACTAATGATATAGTTTTTAAAAAGCCAATCTAGATAATTTTAAACCTATTGATGGTCAAACTTTAGAAAGTTTGACGGTACAAATTCTAAGATGTCAAGTAAAAAAGAACCGAGCGAGTATAAATTAGGGGACATGCGTGCCTCCAACAACAACAACATTCTTTTTCCGTAATTCTTGTAAGTTCATTGTCCACGGCAATAAAGTCTCTGGGTGTGTTATTGTCCCCTTTATTATTTTCATATGTTCGATAGAGGGCCATGAGTCTTGTGTATCGATAGTTAGCGCCGTCTATGGGGATCGTCGCCGTCCGGAGATCCTCGCCGTGATGTTCTCAATCCCTCACATATGGACAAGGAGAACTCCTTCGGCCTTGACGACTATGCTGACCTCATGGATGACGACTACTACCCTGAGGAGGCGTGCAAGTGCGACTTCTATCTCGAGTATGTTCCCGAGGGAGAATCTTCGTCGTCCTCAACCAAACCCACTGGGACTGAGGAAACAAAGATGTCGCCACCGCCCTGAAGCAACTTCGAGGGCGAGTATGTTCCCGAACCTGTCTCAACCAAGGATTTTTTACTGGCCGAAAATCGGGAAAACTGGATTTACCGGTGGGGGGCAATAGAAATACAAATTGGACCCGAAATTGGCGGTTTGGATGAATTTTGTCGAAAAATGAAATTGTTTGAATTTTTCTCGAATTTGATTTTTTTTTTTAAAAAAAATAAAATCCAAAAAAATAATTTTTTTTTAAAAAAAATCGGTTCTATACACGAAACGTCTGTGAAGTCAGAGTATCACAGACGGTTCTAGCCAAGAACCGTCTGTGATACTCTGACTTCACAGACGCTTTCGTCGTATGCAGAACAACGCTAATGGTGATCACCAACAATCCTCGGCCACATCTCAAGTCGCCCCATGAGCGCCGAAGATAATTAAATAATGTACCATCTCCTTGCGGAAGAAAGTCCGTGGATCACGCTCACATATTAGCAAGTGCTATTGCCAATCGCTTGGAAGGGTAAATAATGAACAAGATCTATTTGTCGCTCGCTCGTTGGTTGCGACCTCAAGAGGTCATTGTAGAAGTCCAAAGCTTGTCGCAATCTGCAAGATCTCAGACTAGTTCCAGTAACCGCAACGACGATCATTGTGCCTATCAAGAAAATGATCTGCCTCGGTAGAATGTATTCGATAGGCTAGCTCCAAGCGAACGCATTACCATCGTTTATCAGGAAATAGATGATTACATTCCCCAACTGGTCGTGATAATCGTCCTAACATGCGATCATGACTTGGACTTTATAGAGGATGCAAGACATTCTCACCCGGACTCAAAGATGTTACCTAGCCAAAAAAGTTCAAGTCAAGCAATTTGGAAAGCTTTGATGGGACATAGAACCCCTTTGAATTCCTCTAGATTGACACTACCATTTTCCAGGTTGCTGACACCGGCAAAAACATAATGGCAAATTATTTACCTACTGTCTTAAAAGGCTTTGCAGAGACATGGCTTTTTAACCAACTAGAGAATTCTATCTATAATTGGGAACATCTCTGTGATGCTATCTTAAACAACTTCAGAAGTTGTTATACAAAACTTGGGAAAGAAGATGATTTACATCGCCTCCATCAAACTACCCCTAGTGAAAAACTTGGCAGGAGGTCAACAATGCCAACACTATTCCAAGAAATCCAAGCTATCATAGGTGCTAGAGAATGCCTCTGACTTTCAACTAGGAGGATTGTCCAAAAGGTATGTCAATACCTCATAAATTATCATTGGTGGTTTCTCCTACTATTAGTAACTGCAAAGCAGGAAGAATTTTAATTGATAGTGGTAGTTCTTTAGATCTAATTTTTATCAATGCATTAGATGAGATGCAAATTCCTCGTTATAAAATTAAAATGGTGATGAATCCATTCTTTGGGATCGTACTAGGACCTTCAATAATACCTATCGGACAGATAGTATTACCAGTTATGTTCGGATATTCAAAAAAATTACGAACAAAATTAATTACCTTCGAGGTTGCTGACTTTGAGTCGACATACAATGCTTTCTTAGGAATACCTTTTCTAACTAAGTTTATGGTAGCCACTCATCATGCGTACGAGAGCGTCAAGATTCCTGGTTTTAAAGGTGTCATTGCAATCCAAGATAATCAATCCACTGCTCTAAATTGTGATCTTTAATCATTAGATCGGTTATTGATCAACTTCCATCAAGAGATCTTAATGAAGCGGAGAAACCAAGCAAGGCGTAGCGCTGCAGGGGCAAAAATTTGAAAGAAGCACCTCGGCCCAATGAAGAAGTGAAGCAAGTGCCACTCAACCCTGATGACTAGTCCAAAATGGTTCGGATTGGGTCGGGACTCAATGAGGAATAGGAATTTGAGCTCATCGCCTACCTCCTGGCTAACGCCGATGTGTTTGCCTAGAAGCCATCCGATATGCCCAGAGTCCCAAGAGAGGTGATCGACCACAAGCTAACTATACAACTTGATAAACGACCAGTGAAGCATAAGCTACAACATTTTGCTCCTAATCAACAACAAGCCATCCGAGCAGAGTTGGATAAACTCTTAGAGGTTGGTTTCATTCACGAAGTTGACCACCCAGAATGGCTCTCGAATCCTGTCATGGTCAAGAAAGCTAACAGTAAGTGGCGCATGTGCGTTGATTTCACTAGTTTAAATAATGTTTGTTCTAAAGATGATTTTTCTTGACCCCGTATCGACTATCTAGTCGACTCAACAACTAGATGTGAACTGATGAGATTCTTGGATGCCTACTTGGGTTATCATCATATTAGCATGGCAGGAGATGATAAGGAAAAGATTGCCTTCATCACATCATTCGGTATCTACTGCTATGTGAAGATGTTGTTTGGACTCAAGAATGCTAAAGCCACGCACGAGCGCTTGATGCAGAAGACCTTTGTAATGTAATTAGTGTGTAATTTAGAAGTTTATGTAGATGATATTGTAATAAAGAGCACTAAAAGCTCAGACCATATGTCTGATTTGGTTGAAACCTTCAATAATTTGAATCAACATGGTAAAGTTAAATCCAAAAACGTGTACATTTAGTGCTTCTTCTGGTAAATTACTTGGTTTTCTCGTATGTTCTTGTGGAATCGAAGCCAATCTTGGAAAATCTGTGCCATCTTCCACTGTAAGGGAGGTACAAGGTTTAACTAGTCGAATGGCGATACTCATCCAGTTTTTTCTCAATCAGCAGAATGTAGTTTGCCTTTCTTTAAGGTAATACGTAAGCATGATAAATTTCATTGGCTAGATGAAGCAAATAAATCCTTTTGAGGACATAAAAACTTATTTCGCTAAGCCACCAATACTGGTTTCACCTTCTCTAGGGGAACCTTTATTGCTATATTTGTCTGTTACGCCTAATGTGGTCAGTGCAATACTAGTCAACGAATGAGATGGAGTACAAAAACCAATATACTATGTAAGTGAAGTTTTACATGGACCTAAGGAATGATATCCTAAGGTCCAAAAATAATTTTACGCTCTATTAATGGATTCTCGTAAGCTTCGACATTATTTCCAATTGCATAAGATTACTATGCCTACATCCTTTCCACTACTACAAAAAGGCTAATACTAGACGTCTCATCACATACGGTTAACAAAAATCGTCTGTATTACATGCAATCACAGACAGTTTTGGTTTAGAGACCGTTTGTGTTACTGGCTATGCTAAAAACTGTCTGTGAAGACGTAATATCACAGACGATTCATATTGAAAACCGTATATGAAGTATCATAGACGGTTCTGAACACGAACCATCTGTGATAATTGTAGACTTCATAGACAATTTTTAATTATAACCGTCTGTGATAATACCGCTTCAGCTCCCTCGTGAGTTTCTTCGTCGTCGATGCGTCTCTTCGTCGCATCAATGCCGCTTCAGCTCCCCGATGTGTCTCTTCGTCTCACGCGCTGAATTTATTCCTTTTTTTTATAAAAAGGGTCATCCGCCATCAAAGATAATCATCCCCACATATAACTCTACGATATATACTTCTAAAACAAAAATAGCTCCCTCTTTTGTTTCCTTGTCACCGACATTGATGGCCTATTTAGCCAAACTGTACGAGCACCTCTCCGGCCGTACGTTGGCGGATGCTACACAAGGACACTGTACCAACAGTGTCCTCCCTCCTCTGTCTGAGGATTTGCCGGAGCAAGTGACGACCACCTTTCGCTGTCTTGACATCCTCCTCTGTTGTGTCTTTTGGGTGATCTCCCACTTTCGACAAGTTAACCTCGTCATCAATGTGGTCCTCCACAACGACGTTGCACGTCTCAAGGAGGCTTGCCATCACTTGGACTACTTAATCGAGGCGGCGGGCGATCGAGTTGACCATGCCGAGACCCCTCAAGCAAGGGAAGAGATACTATGGGCTCAATTCTTCTTGATTCAATAGTCCTAGGGTCTTCAGGAGACACTTGAACGAGCGTGTCAGCAGGTCGATGCATTTCGGGCTTCGTTAGCTGATGATCACGAACCGTCCGATGTCGACGCTGCCGTCTACAAAGTTTTGAAGATGGAGATAGCAACCTACCTCCGCTACTAGAAAAACTTTGTTTATTTAGATTTCTACTTTTTTTAATCTTTGTAAGAAGCGACTAGCCACGCTGTTTGGCCATATGTAAATTCCAAAATAAAAAAATCTAGTTTTGAGGTGAAGCATCACAGACGGTTCATGTTTAAGAACCGTCTGTGACATTACTAAATTCACAGATGGTTATTTATTGGAACCGTCTGTAATTAGAAACAACTGGTTATAGTCGATTCCGACGGCCAGTTCTTCAGGATTGATCTTAATTTTAAAGTGGTCAAAGTTTATTTCTAATAGAAGAAAGCAGAATATATGTAATCTGGTAGGCACCTTAATTGTTCCGTGTCATATGTAACTTCACTGTCTTTGATGTGTAACTTTCAATCAACAAAAGAATTTAAAGCAAAAGTACACTTCACGTGATCGATCAGAAGTTACACATCATAGATAGTGAAATGCTCACCTGATCGTAGGGATATGATCTTCTACCAATTTCTTGAAGACTTCAAATCTATAGACCAAACAGACTTTCCAACCACCTTAATTTCTAGAAGGGTATGGAGACGATAACTTTAAGAAGAAATAGAAGTAAGAAATGATGGGATTGTGAGTGATTTTTTCTTAGTTCTGCCCTTCTGATGGTTATTTATAGGCCAACAACTTGTTGCAAGATTAAACGAATAAAGACAGAAGTCCAACGAATAGGATTTATTAGAATCTACTCCTAATAAATCATTGGTAACCAAAGCATCACCGTCTTTTCAGAATTGTTTTTCATAAATAAGGTTGACGCTCCTTTTTCTATCTTTACAACTGAAAGACTCATCACAGACGGTTTTTAACAAGAACCGTCTGTGATTACAGACGTCACAAATGGTTTTTAAATATAACCGTCTGTGATAATTCAATGCTTCAGCTCCCACACGTTCAGATTTAGGGCTCATCACATACGGTTTTTATTAGAACCATCTGTGATAATTTTCAGACGGTTCTAAACAAGAACCATCTATGATTACATAAATCATAGATGGTTTTGAAATATAACCATCTGTGATAATTCAATGTTTTAGCTCCAGCACGATGCGTCTCTTCGTCTCACACGCCGACGAACGATGCGTCTCTTCGTCTCGCGTGCCGACGTTATGATGCATCTCTTTGATATTTTATAAGAATGATCATCGCGCGCCATGGTGAGCACACATTGTATTGTATACGTACGCCATGGTGAGCATTCGGAGCATGATGGTGAGGACCAAGGCGAGGAGGTCGGCGATCATTGTTGCTCTTTCTCACGATGTCGTTGTCCACATCGTCGGTCTCGTGGTAGCGAGCTCTCCTTAGCCCATGGTTGACCTCTGCAGCCTACGAGCCATGTACGTATTCTGTTCTTTTGTTGTTGGTAGGTTTGAAAGGAGTCAGCATTCTGTTATGTTTTTGTTCAGAGTCAGTTTCTGAAGATGACTGTAGTGTATCATCCTAGTTGTCAGAAAGCTTCAGGTGTTCGTTTCGGTTTTAGGTTCTAATAGAGAACCTGATTGTAATTTCTCTGAAAATCTATATAAAGGAGAAAAACCAAAAAGTTGCATCAGTTGATACGGCGCAAAAAAATATCGTGTTGATTTTATTTTGTGTCCAATATCCAGTTCTGAACTGAATTTAACTAGCAACAATGTCATTAATTTGGCCTTTTAATTTTCTCTTATGGAGTAATTCTTGTATTAAGATTCTGTCGTCTTGAACTTTAGTTGCAAGGCTATGAACAAGGCGTCCAAGGAGCTCACCGTGGGGAGACGTGTGGCATTGGAGCGAGAGGAGGCGATGAAGTGGTAGGACAACAAGCGCTACCTCGCCGTCGTCAACCACCTGGCCAGCGCCGGCAACCCTGAGGCCTGCTTCATCGTCGGCCTCATGCTTGTCTTCGCGTTCCAAGACATGCAGCGCGGCCTCGTGTTCCTTGAACAGGCGGTTGTCACCATCCACAAGGTTGTGGCTTACGTGCTCAGCGTCCTCCTCTACACAGCCGACAAGACATGTGACGTTGGGAAGCACTACATCAGCCAGGTCGAGGGTGAGCCAGCCAGCGGCAGGTGCGAGACGGCCAAGAGGACCAACCGGGAGTGCAGGCGGTGCCAGAGGCTCGCCACGGACATGGTCCAAGCGGCAGTGTGGAAGAAGATGGCGGGGCTGTTGGGCCGCGTGTGGGCGCTATCGGAGGACGGCCACTGGTGCATGAGCACCGGCTGCGGCATGGAAGGGTGGGACGACTACACCATCTTCTGTAGTGACGACTGCAGGATTAGGCATGAGTATGCCAATTTCTTTGTAGAGGTGTTGAACTACTTGCCATAAAATTATCGGTTTTAGCAAATATTTGTATATAATTCTTTACTAATATATGAATGTATCATATATTCTGAATTTTCATTTATGTATGAATATTAGCGTATCTTCGTCTGTGATAATATAGCTTCAGCTCCCTGGTGAGTTTCTTCATCACCGAATTTATTTCTTATTTTATAAAAAGGATCATCCGTCATCAAAGATGATCATCCCCACATATAACTCTACTATATATACTTCTAAAGCAGAAATAGCTCCCTTTTCTATTTTCTTATCGCTAGCATTGATGGTCTACCATATCACAGACAAAATTGATATATAAACATGTAATTTCTTCATGTCATGTAAATGTATACATGATAATATGCTCAAAACATAGAACTTGAGAAGAACCATATCACAGACGGTTCTATTATGGAACCGTATGTGATATGAGACCATATCATTGACGGTTCTATTATGGAACCATCTGTGATATGAGATCATATCACGGATGGTTCTATTATGGAACCGTCTATGATAATTATCACTAACGGTTCCATAATAGAACCGTATGTGATATTGATGAGGACATCAACCCTAAGGATGCAACCACCATTACTTCGACCCGCTGCACTGCATCCTCTACTTCTGCGAGACTTCCATATTTCTCGGGTGGACCGTCGAGCTTCGTCTACATGCCATGGTGCTATGTCTACATGCCATGGTGCTGCATCTACATGCCATGGTGCTGCGTCATCAATTATTGGCCCACGGGCTATGTAATGTATTGGCCGACGACTTGGCCCATCTAGCGGACGAGCTGGCCATCTAGTGACCAGCCACCCCTAGGCCTGTACTGTTCATGTGGGTACTATTCACACATGAACAGTAGCGTGAACAGTACCCGCACCCTAGGGTTTCCCCCTCCTGGCCGCCCTCCTCATATAGGAGCCGCCGCCCTTTAGTTTTGCTTTTGTTTTCTTAGATAATATTCTGCTTTGCAGTTTTCGCTGTTCATCGGTTTGAAGAACCCCAACTTGTGTGCTTCAATTATAATTCGCAATACAGATTGCATCTTCTACTCTCTTTCTTGTGTTCTCGATTCGCTTGCAGGAGATAGCCTTCTTGGCGAGGTCAACCGCGTTCGGCACGGTTGATAACCAACGGAGCGGTGGTGTAGTGACTGCGAGGGGTTCAACCCGTTCTGGTCAGAGCCTTTGGATCATCAACGTCATGTTCTCCACAATCGACATATCAATACCTTTCGGAAGATCGGGCCACACTAACATCAGATATCTCTTTATTAGTAGGAGCCCGCTAGGGTTTCGCCCTAACTTGACACTCCCCAACGCCCTTACTCTCGCCCGTTCCCCTCCCCACCTAAGTGCCCCTAACCTCAACGCCACCACCCCCGACATCAACGGCGTCGCACGAGTTGCGCCTTTTCCCCGATCTCATCACTGAAGCCACCCTTCTTCCTGTCGCCGCCGGTTGTGACACCACGGTTCACTGCACAAGACACTCTTACGATAAAGAGTGTCTTGTGCAGTGTCACCATCATGCCACAACTGCGGTGATGTTGCTGCCGTCGCCGTCGGTCAATCGACCTCTCCCTAGCCAAATCCACCTTCCCGCCACCAGATCTGCCTTCCCCTCTTCGTCCCCGACCCTTGTGCCTCCTTGCACTCGGCTCTGACCCAGCTGTGGTTTGAGGCCTGGTTGTTTGGGGCTTCCTCCTCCTTGGACTTAATCCCCCATTCCCCTACTTCCTCTTTCTGTTATTTTAGTTTCATGCTTGAGCTTGTTTTGGTTTACTGATGTGAGTTGATTATTTACAAATATGGGTTAATTTAATGATTAAGCATGGTAAATGAAATAGAGGTGGATTAATGCATGGTGGAGGTGTTGCCGCCAGTATTGCATCGCACTGAGGTAACTACTCCCCTCTACTCTCTATCACTTTCCCTCCCTTTGCTCTGTGATGTAAACTGAGGGCTACTGGTGTATGTGCATTCTGTGCATCTTGCTTAGTTCATGTTGTGGGTTCAAATTGACAAAAATGAATGGGGCAAAATAGTGGGTTTAGTTAACGCTCTCTGATGGATACTGAGAGTTATTGATGCTGGTTCTTTGTGCTTGGTTGGCTTACATGGGATGTAGTTCGGATGGAGCAAAACATCAGTCTATACACATACAAATTTTTGTACATGTAACTAATCTTATGGTATGTTTCTATGTGGTATTCTGCTTTTCAAAGCTACAATTAACTTTTCAGATTTGTAAAGGTTAGGCTAATTTGTAAAGCTGTAATTAATATACAAATTTCTAGAATTTTTACCTAGCTTGTGCCTCTGATAATCAATTATTTATTAATTGGTGTGTATTCTATTCCAAAATAAGACCAAATGAGTCAAAAACTACTACAACACCTCTTCACCTGTCTCTCGCTATTCATTTCACCTTTGTCTGTGTAACCGTGTTCATGCCGGTCAAGTTCTCCTCCCTTGCTTCCCAGGTACGTCCCACCATTCCATTCTTGATCTCTTCTCTACAAAGTCTCCAAGCAGTGGCTGCTTGTGCCTATATATATATATATTGTTCATAGTCCCCAGCCACTTTCAGGGGGTCGTGAGGAGGATGAGACAGCAGCCACGAGCAACTTCATCGAGCTTGTAAGTTCAAGAAGCATGGCTTCCAGGAGAGCGCGTGGATATACAATTACCTGAATGTCGTCGATAGGTAATTGGACTTGACATCAAGGAATGGTTGGTTGTTGATACATGAAGCCACTTTCCAGTCGGAGTACCTGCGCGTCCATGCCATGTTCAGAAAGTGGAGTGCATGCGCATGTACTCCAACTTGTAAGTGGCTTCATATATTAGTAGCCAACTATTCCTTGATGCCAAGTCCAGTTACCTATCGACGACATTCATGTAATTGTATGTCCACGCGCTCTCCTGGTAGCCATGCTTCTTGAACTTACAGGCTCGATGAAGTTACCCATGGCTACTGTCTCATCCTCCTCACGATCCCTGAAAGTGGTTGGGGGGACTACAGACTTATATATATATATATATATATATATATATATATATATATATATATATATATATATATGAAGCCGCTTTAAAAGCACAAGCAGCCACTGTTTGGAGACTTTATAGAGAATATATATCACATACGGTTTCATCTATAAATCATCTATGATACATCAGGTATCACAGACAGTTTCATCTATAAACCATCTATGATATATTAGCTATCACAGATGGTTTCATCTACAAACCGTCTGTGATAGTCAACTATTAGAGACGGTTCTTAAGTTAATAACCGTCTGTGATAGTCTACATCATAGACGGTTCGAAAACCGTCTGTGATGACCTCATGTCATTACTGACCCATAAACTCAGTCGGCTCACGAAACCGTCTGTGATGGCGTCTTTGAACCGTCTGTGAAGACCTTTTCTGTAGTAATGTTCCCTTGAGGAGTATACTCCAGAATCAAGAGGCAACTGGTCATATTGCTAAATCAGTAGCGGAACTTGGAGAGTTTGATATCCATTTCGTTGCCAAAACAACAATAAAATCTCAAGCTTTGGTGGATTTTATCACTAAATGGACTAATTCTGAACCACAGGAACAGAATGAATCCAATCTAGATGACCACTGGACACTATATTTTGATGGGTCTCGTGAACTCAAGGGTTCCAGGGCTGGTGTAATATTGGTTATGCCACAAGGCTACCGGCTACAATATGTCGTTTACATATAGTTTGCCACCACCAATAATATGGCAGAGTACGAAGGTCTTTTAGACGATCCAGACAAATCCCTTAGAGTGTGTCAACTTTTAGCGAAGGGTGATTCACAACTAGTCCTAAACCAAGTTAGTAAAGAATATAAATGTTCTGATGAGACAATGGCATGCTACCTGGGAGAAGTGAAGAAATTGGAAAAACACTTTTGTAGTTTCGAAGTCCAATACATTTCACGAAAAAGACAATATTTTAGTGGACAAATTATCAAAACTGGGGGTCCTCATGATCACCTATTCCAATAGGTGTATTTCTTAAATACTTATCTAAACCCTCGGTAGTTACAACAACGGAGGCACATACGACCACATCAGAGGCCGCAGTTCTCAGCATGACGCAAATTGGATCCAACCATTGAGGAAGTACCTTGAGCATGGGACAATGCCTGAGGATGCCGATAAAAATAATAAGTTAGTTCAAAAATCAAGCATGTACAAATTGGTCGATAGTAACCTGTACAAAAAGGAACACATCATGTGATGCAAACCCCAAGAAGAGGGAGTCAAACTTTTAAAAGATATACTTGGGGGCTTGTGTGTTGCATATGCTTCCTATAGAAACACTGGCCCGTAAAGCATTCTGACAAGCTTATTATTGGCCCACCGCACTACAAGATGTCATGCATCTTGTAAAGACTTGTGAGCAATGTTAGTTTCATGCTCGACAAGTGCACCGACCAGAATCAATTACAAACAATACAATTGTCATGGTCATTTTCGACATGGGGAATTGATATTGTTTGACCCCTCCCTAAGGCAACTAATGGATACAAATTCCTCTTCGTAGCTATCGATACATTTACGAAATGGATAGAAGCCGAGCCAGTTACTACTATTACGACATTAGCAGCAAAAAAAGTTCTTCATGAAGAACGTAGTCACACATTTTGGCGTACCTAGTCGGCTTATTACGGATAATAGATCAAATTTGCTAGTTGTTTGATCCAAGATTATTGTGATGAAATAGACACAAAATATGTTTCACCTCAATTGCTTACCCACAGAGCAAGCTAATGGCCAAATCATGCAAGGCATGAAGAAAATGGTATTTGACCGCCTCAAGGTACATTCGGGGGCTTGGATAGATGAACTCTACTCAACGCTTTGGACCTTACGCACTACGACCAGTAGAGCTACTGGTAAAACATCATTTCAACTGGTCTACGAAGCAAAAGTCGTATTATCCAATGAAATCCACTTGGGATCTACAAGAGTTGATCACCAACATAAGGTCAATCAACACAATAAACGTGAAGATGATATCAGCTTACTCGAAGAGAAGCGTGATCGAGCACTAGTCAGATCTACAACCTGCTTACAAGGGCTACGACAATACTACAATAGAAGAGTTCAACCATGTATACTTAACGTGGAAAATAGAAGAATTCAGAATCGGTCCAATTTGAACAAGTTATCTCCTAAATGGGAAGATCATTTTACTATAGTATATGTCAACCAACCAGGATCTATTCAATTAGCTATTGAAGATGGATGAATCCTTTCAAACGCCTAGAATATAAAACACTTTCGCAAGTATTATGTGTAAAACATTCTTGATTACCAATAAAGTTTATATTGTTATTTATTTTTATTGCATTTTATTTTTATCATATTGTACTTTCTGTGAGCCTATATCACTATTTATTATGACGAAGGTTGGTCTACATGATTTCTGACCATAGTTTCCTAACAAATACAAAGTCACTGGTCAAGTCCTAAGATAACTTCTACAAGAGGCTTTTCTTGTAAGCCAGTACTTACTGCTTAGAAACTCACTAGGTAGACTTTGTCTTGGATTTGCTACTAGTTAGTACTCAGTATGTTATGAAGGATATAGTGGCCGTACAGACTTAACTTTGTCACACATTACAGTACTCAAATATTGTGATCAATGTACCATGTTGTTGGTTCACAAATCACAGTTGAGGGCTAGTATAATACTAACAAAACATGTAAAGCAAAGCCATCACAAGATAAATATTTGCAACACCTCATGTTCATTACATGATCACAAAATGTTTGGAACTAAGACAAATCGGATTTCGGAGATAAAAAATTTCTAGTTTTGAACTAATGTAGCTACAACAGAGGCGACTTCTTCCTTTCTTTTCTATACCTCCCCAGCAGATTTCAAGTTCAGGTCAGCAAGGAGTTGCTCTAAATAAATTATATCCATGTAGAAGTGCATTAGCTTGATGAACAGTGAAGTGATTGTACTAGTCAATACTACTCGGAGAGACTCCTTCATCGTTTTGTCCATCTCCGGGATATGCTTAGAAAGTAAGACCAGTTGAGTATCAATGCACTTAACCAGTTCTTCACAAGTTGGATCATCTTTGTTAAGCATAGTTATGATGTATTTCAGTTTTGTAGCAAGACTATTCAACTGGTCAAGAATGTGAGTCAAGATAGCTATGTTTGAACTTGCACTATTTTCAATTTGGACCATTAGTGCTTTCTTTTCCTTCTCAAGAATTTCAACGTCTGATAAGAGAGTTTGAAACATTTCATCTATGAGATTTCTATCTAATCCTTCTTGACTAACAGAGGTTCTAAGATCTTTTATTATTTTCCGAAGATCTAGAAATAGAAAGGAAATTAATGCAAATGCAAAATTATACTATAATAAACTAATAGGGTAAAAAAAGTATATTACCTTTTACATCCTCTTGATGCTTAACCAAGAGTTCATTGCATTTTGTTGAAGCTGAATGCATTGATGCTTAACCAAGAGTTCATTGTATTTTGTTGAAGCTGAATGCATTCCTGGCTCCTTGTGTTTAATTCTGCATAAATTTTCACATTTCTTTCTTAGCGCTTCACATGTTCTATGTTTGTCTATGTCAACTAATCAGTTTTTTCACAAGATTAAATTCTATTTCTCTAATATTGTTCTCAGTCGACATAACTTTGCATTCAAATTCATTAATTTTTTGGGTAGAAAATATCTTTGCCTCTTTAAGCTCTCTACAAAATTAAGAAGATAGGAAGAATAAACAGTAGATAAAGTAGAGAGTAAATTACATGTTCTTTACCTTTTCAATTTTGCAATCTCTACATCCTTATTTGCATTTGCTCAAACAAAAGAATCCATCCTTGTAAATATTTCTTTTGTATTCTACACAATTCATGTTGTAAGCATTAGAATGTTATATTTACCTCATTAGAAGTTATTTTGAGATAGAAATTTTACCTTGTTGAATAGGTTTAGAAGACTTTCTCTAAAAATCCTATACTCGACACTGGTCGGGATAGTGGTCTGGTCGGTCTGTTTTCCCAACAGAACTAGTCGGACCTTCTTTTTGGCTAGATTCTGAAGATGGTCGCCATATCACTATAACACCGGTCTCCGGTGTGAAAGTCATTTTAGGAGTAGAAGCTCTTTCCTGAAAACAAACAAAAAAAATTACAGAAGAAAATTTTGGTTCAAAACAAAGACTAGTTTTATATAAATGACAATATACTACTAAATAAAAAAAAGCAAATAAACTTACCAAAATCATGGGTTCATGCCTTTGATCTTGAACAACAGTTTGGTCAATGGACTCCTTAACCATTGTCTTAGTAGCTTCATCAGTGGCAGGATCATGCCCGACCACTTCATCAGTTTTTGTTGCTACTTCTCTTTCTTTGACAATGGTCGGACCTCCTCGACCACATCTATGCTTGTGGAAGTTGTCATTTCCTCAACGATGGTCGGAGCTTTCTCGACCACTTCATCAACAACAGGTGCCGACTCTTCAATAATGATGGTTGAAGGCCCCCCGACCACCATGGCTTCTGTACAACTATTGGAACTTGTTTGTCTAGTGAATAGGAGAAGGCACTACCTCTTCTCTAATTTTCTCAACTTGTCCTTGTACTTCAGTAGCAGCAGGAGAAGTGTTCAGTGGACTATCATGAAATAGACAAGAAATAAATTTACTATATATATATATATATATATATATATATAATATTTCACAATCAAAAGACTATAAGTATTAGAAAGACTTCATTTACCTGAAGTAGATGCCAGAATCCCCTCTAATGTCCAACAAAGCACTAGTAGTCATAAAAGTTAGACTGCCACTACCTTTTTCATCAGATGAGACCTCACAAGTAGATCCTGGTGTTTTAGATCTTTCTAATCTGATGAGGAGGGCCTCCTTATCTACAAACATTTCCCCCTCTCCCTGAACAATTGTGAAAGGATGACTGATATGTTGAAATGGATCTTTATAAGGAGCCCAAAGATATCTTTTTTTTGTACTTGGGTAACCTTAGGAGCCTTGGCTAATTTTTCTTGTGCATACAGACTATCGTGTATACGTTTAGATCGAATAGCAGGGGCAGTAGAAGCAGGGATACTGGTCAGGGATGGTGCTATAGTATTGCTTCTGGTTGAGGACTTCCCGACCACTATCTTGGAAGGGCCTGAGCTAGTATATATCTTTAGCCTTCTTAGCAACAGGAGCTTGGCTACTTGAACTACACTGATCAGTGGACCATTTCCTGTTAAGAATCTGAAAAGAAGGGCAAATCAATAAACAAGATCATAATCTTAAGAAATTTTCTAAGATTAAAATATTATTTACCTTAGCTCGCTCACTCCGAACAACAATTGGAGCCCCAATGAGGCTAATTGGTTGCCTCTCAAGTGGGTTAGGCTCAGAGTTATCCTTAGCATCTCTCAAAATCTTAGATGCCCTATCTAAAATTTGGGCATCCAACAATACTAAAAATAAAACAATAAAAAATCTAAGTAAACCAACCAAATACTTAGAAATTTATCCTTAGCATCTCTCAAAATCTTAGATGCCCCATCTAAAATTTGGGCATTTGACAGTACTACAAAGAAAACAATAAAATTCTAAGTAAACCAACCAAATACTAAGAAATAAAAAGATGATTGGGGAGTATCATACCTCCAATTTGGTCTTTGGTAGAGTCGTTGGACTCCTCAATATCACATGCCAAATGAACCCTTTTATTCAAAGGGCTTACCTAGTGCTTGAGGAAGTCGTGAGCAATCTTACGACCAGTAAGATCACTTCCAACCATGGTTGCAATCAGTCCGACCACCCTCGTCTCCTCATCAGTCAAGGTAAAGTTTTTTTTTCTTGATCCCTATCTTTCTTTGTCCAAGTTGGATATGTCATTTTGGTATACTGCAGATGACTACTTTCTAGGAGGTCAGAATAAAACCAATCTTTTTAATAGTCACACCATGAATCCTTGATTGGGAGAATAGGGTATTGGTCGATGGTGTTATCATAAAGTTTGAAATAGACACTACCCCTAACTCCTATTGTTGGGAAATTGATAGAAATGACGAAAAAGATGAACAGTGGGTGGAATGCTAAGAAAAGCTCCATACAGATGTGTGAAGACACTAATAATATGTGGATATCATGGGGATATGCTCCTAATCTTAGTGTGTTAAACAATTAGCAATAGCGTCGAGGTGTTTGGCGAAACGTTCATTTTTGGGAAAATTCAGACTACTATCGGGCCTTAGGAGGTTAGATCGGCCTTGGTGGCGGTTTGACTAACCTATGCCGGTGGTCTGATTGGCCATGAGTGGCGGTTAGATCGGCCACATGATGGCGGTCTGACTGGCCAAAATGAATATGTGAATTTTGGCAATCAGCCAAAAATCACGTATGGCGGTAGGTGAGAGGATGTGTTTGCACTTGTTCTCTCTGGATTTGGAGTTTCAAGTTGAAACTAGATAGAGTTTGAAATTTCTAGAGAGGGTGCAGATTTTTTGGAGTGAAAATTTGGCTAAGTCTCTGGGCGGTCTGACCGACCACTAGTTGGCGGTCAGATCGGTGGGCGATCAAACCAACCATTTGCAGCGGTCTGACTGGCCAGGCATTATTCAGGCACTAGGAAAACTTTGTGGGTTATTCTAAAGTCATGGGTTTCAGTGTATATGTGTTGCATGATGTATGTTTTGGCTAACGTGGGTCAAGTTACGGAAAACTTGTGCCCAAAAATGATTTTTTTTGTCTATTGTTGTGCAGGTGGTTTAGAGTCAATGACGGTCAACGACAAAGATGATCGGGACTAGATTATGAGAGCTAAGTGTAACACCCCAACTCAGCACGAGCCTGGAATGCAACTACCCTAAGCTGAAATACTAAATTTCGGCAGAACCTCCTTTGTATACGAGGATACTGGAGGTTCCACACAACAAAAACACACAAGTAATCATAAACTAGTCATGAAATCCAATTCTAAGATCTAAACATGAATCAACGATAATGAGCTAAGATAACAAATAACCATATGACTTAAAGTTCTCATCTATGTTCTCATTGACCATAAAGATACCATCCATGACTAAATTTATTTATTACAAACCAAGAGATGACAAAAGAGAATCATTATTTATTAAAGTAATGAGTCTAATGTGAAGTGCATTATTCGAGTAGTGCTCATCTACTCCCTCCCAAGTGAACTTCATCAACGATCACCTAGAAATAAACAAATAAAGCAAGAGTGAGTCCATGACTCAGCAAGTACAATGATTAAGAAAACATTCATTCATTGAAGATCACACATAACATCAATGGGTTCGATCATAACACACTTTGGATTACTTATGAATACATGATATGAATGCTCAAATCAAGGAATGGACTGCACACACGCCAGATATCAGATAGCCGGTGAACACCGTCGGTGATCACTCAAGCCCGCATCTTAACAAAAATGCGGGATCCACTTCCGTATGAAGAACGTTTCATAAGGGTGTCCAACATTGCCCATATTGGAATTAATGGGTCTTATCCAACCATCTTGGAATTGATGGTGGTTCTCATCCACTCCGTGGACGCCAAATGTCAATGAATGCATGCAACAATTAAATGAAATATACCATAACATCACTTCTATTCATGAACTCAATGTATTGAACAAGGCATGAATGATTCATTTCACATGTCTCACAAGTTACCAAAACAACTCATGCTAAAAACACAATGCACAAACATCCAAATAAACATGGTACTTGCCTTCGCGTTGCGGCGTTATCCGCAACGGCGCTCTTATACCCAAGTTCCGCCGCTAAACCAACGAAATAACTTAATAAGTATACATGATACCCAGCTCAACTAGTCGGTGTTCTATTTTACTTCTATTAGAGTCAATTAAATCCTATATCGCATAGACTGAAAAACAGCGAGTCTGTCCAATAAGAAAATCCTGGACAGCAACACGGAACTAACATAACTCACAGCCTGGAAGTCGAAAAATAGCAAACCCAATTTCTGTAGATTCTTAACTGGTCTAACTACAAAACTCTAGTTGACGCGACAAACCAATTTGGTCAAATTAATAGGCTAATAATTGTTTGAACATTCAGCACAGATTCAGCCTACCAAAATTCAGCAGAAATATTCAGTTGATCATAACTTCTGTGTTACAACTCCGAATTGAGCGTTCTTTACCAATCTGAAAAGGTTATCGAATTACCTACAATAACCTAGTCGGGTGAACTTTCAGATTCTTCCAACTTCTCTATCATAATATAGAAAATATACAGACAGATTAATCACGTCAGGTTTCTGGCAGCGACTGTTAAAACAGACATATCTTTTGACCCATAACTCGGAATCAAGTAAACTCAGTGGCCATCTAAACCTGACAGGGGATACTTCAATTTTCTAGGAGACACCAAGTTCAAAATCTGTGAATAACAATTTCTTATACAATTTACAAATTGACTGCAGAATCTCGTCAGGATTCTGGACAGTCAAGACTAATTCTATCATAACTTTTGACTCGGACCTCGGATTTGAGTGAACTCGGCGGCCACTGAAACGTAAGAACAAGACCTAGATATCTCTAGGAGACCAAACCTTCAGATTCTGCCTAAAAATAACCGAAACACCCTCTACAACGTACTGGACAGAATCAGTTTCTAAATTTCAGCAAGTCTGCCTAAACAAAAACGTATCCAAATCTCTTCTACCAACTATCAAACCACGAGGATCGGCATCGTTACCCTTGCTACAACCAGGGAGTAGGTAGAAGGATCCTTGGCGAAGAAGCTCTTCCTCCTTTTCACCTCTTTTGCCCCAAGCGAGCTGCTGTCCTCCTCCACTCCTTGCGCAACCGGTGGCGGAGAAGGTCCAAGGAAGATTGGGAGGCAAACCAGCAGGAGCAGCACCAATGGAGGTTGGGGCGACTCCTAGGGGCAGGGCATGAGGGGGAAGAGAGGAGGAAGGAGGGGTGGCGGCAAAGGGGGGGGGGGTTCGGCCAAGGGGAAGGAAAAGGGGCTGGTTAGGGTTTAGAGGGGAGGCGCATGGGCCTAGGCCCATGGCCGGCCAAGGGGGTGGGAAGGCTTCCCGAGGCCCACGCCCTAAAAACTCCAAAACTGAGAGTTTTAAGCTTTCCGAGTTCCCGATTAAAATATTTCTTTCCGACTAAAAACAGGTATGACATTCTACCCCTTAAGTCGACCCGAATTCTACTCACGCAACGGACACAAGAGCAGAAGTCTAAGGAATTGAAAACAAGATTTAACACGCACCAAAGAACAAATAGGTTCGATATCGCCGCGCATGCGAGACTCCAGCTTCCCAAGTGGCTTCTCTCTCCGCTTGATGAGACCAAAGGATCTTTACATACTTCAAAGTTTTATTCCTCAAAACCCGCTCGATTCTTCCGAATTTTCACCGGTGGGACTCAAAAGTAAGGTCCTGCTCAATGCTCAACGGCTCCATTGGAATTGCATGCTCGAGGTCAAATAAGAACTTCCTCAACATGGACACATGAAACACATTATGAATCCCTCTCATAGACTCGGAAGATCCAAACGGTAAGCCAAATTTCCAACTCTTGCCATAACCGAAACGGTCCGATGTACCTTGGGCTAAGCTTCCCTTTAGTACCGAACGCATTACTACGCCTTTGGTAGGCGATACTCTCGAAGGACCTCGTCACCCACATTGAACTCCAATTCTCGCCTCGACATCTCGCGTAGCTTTTCGCTCGGCTCGAGCAGCTAACAAGTTCCTTCTAACTTGGCCACTCTAGCTACAGTTTCTTGAACCCATTCGGACCCAAACTGTCCTCTCTCCACTGCATCCCAACACAACGGAGATCTGCATTTCCGCCATAAAGGACTTCAAATGGTGCAGCTCGAATCTGGAGTGATAACTATTATTATAGGCGAACTCGCCAAAGCCGTGATCTTCCCAACCACCCTTCCAGATAAAACACAACACCGAGCATATCTTCTAAGGTTTGAATTGTACGCTCAGGTCGACCATCCGTCGAGGGTGGAATGCGATACTAAGACGGAGTTGCGTGCCCAAAGCACTCGCAAACTCTCCCAAAACTTGGAAACAAATTTGGCATCTCGGTGGAAACAATAGTCTTTGGCACCCTGCAACCGTACTATCTCTCGCACATAAAGTGGAGCCAAATCGCTCGCGAGGTGGTGGTTCGAATAGGAATGAAATGTGCGACTTCATCGAACCGATCCACTATCACCCATATAGCATCCTTCCTCGCCGAGTGCGAGGTAAACCAACCACAAAATCCATGGAGATGTCATCCCATGGCCACACCGAACCTCTAAAGGTTGCAACAATCCTGCCGGCCGCTTATGTTCACCTTAACCCATTGGCGGATCCCACACGAGGCCACATCTTTGCGCAATATCGACTTTCATTCTCTTCCACCGAAATTCTTCTTCAAATCTTTGTACATTTTGGTCTCACTGGATGTACAGATATAATGAATACGGTGGACTTCCTTTAGAATCTCATCTTTAACTGTGCCTCTGTGGCACACAAAGGCGACCTTTAAATCGCAAAGTACCGTAATCATCTATACCAAAATGGCCTTGCTTGCCTTTATCTAGGCGCTTCCTCACACGGCTGGAGCATTTGATCATGCTTGTTGTGCTTCCGTACTCGCTCGAATGGTCGACTCAAGAAGCAACCGGGTCTCGGTCTCGGCGGTACCCGCAAAGCAAAAAGATATATCCATACGCTCAAAATCAGCGATGAGACAACTGAGGGTAGGAGGTGTCGCCTTGCGACTCAGGGCATCGGCTACCACATTTGCCTTGCCCGGATGATACTGAATGGTGAGATCATAGTCCTTTATCAACTCCAACCATCTCCTCTGCCTCAGGTTTAAATCTTTCTGGGTAAAGATGTATTTGGACTCTTGTGATCGGTGAAAATGTCACAAGATTCGCCATACAAATAATGGCGCGCATCTTTAAAGCCGATTACTCTGCAAGCTCTAGGTCATGAGTAGGATAGTTCTGTTCATGTTTCTTCACCGCCGAGACGCATAGGCAATCACCTTACCATCCCGCATAAGTACACAACCCACCCAACTCTAGACGATCTCGAATAAATAGTGAACCGCTTCCCGGTTCTCGAAGGGTGAGAATGGGGCGGTCACCAATCTATCCTTCAAAGTACGAAGCTTCGTTCACACGCATCCGTCCATCGAAACTTGACACCTTTACGTGTCAACCGAGACATTGGTCTAGCAATGGTAGAGAAACCCTCCACGAAACGCCAGGTAGTAACCAACCAAACCAGAAAACTCCTCACTTCTTTTACATTGGTTGGTCTCTTCCATTCCACCACCGTTGAAATCTTACTTGGATCGTGAAATACCCTCTTGATTGATTACATGGCTGAAACCCAACTTCGTAAATCCAATTCACATTTCTTCGCTTGGCATAAAATTGGTTCACTCGTGGTCTCAAGTACCAACCTCAGGTGCTGAGTATGTTCTTCTTTCGTCTTGGAATAAATCAAGATGTCATCAATGAATACTACGACGAAATCATCAAGGAAAGGGTGCAACATACTATTCATGGCTTCCATGAAAACTGCAGGAGCATTAGTTAGTCCAAATGACATAACCTTATACTCATAATGACCATACCTTGTAGAGAAAGTCGTCTTCTCAATATCTTGCTCATGAACTCGAATCTGATTATAACCTGACTGAAGGTCAATTTTGGAAAATATTTTAGCTCCCTTCAACTGATCAAAGAGATCTTCAATACGGGGCAACGGATATTTATTCTTTACAGTTGCTTGATTAAGAGCCCGGTAGTCCACACACATACGCCAACTACCGCCCTTCTTCTTAGTGAATGAACAGAGCTCCCCACGCGATACACTACGCCGAATCATACCTTTGGATAGCAAATCATCCAGTTGCTTTTTCAACTCCTCCTGGAATGGTCGTGCCAAACGGTATGGAGACATCGAAATAGGTCGGGTTCCCGGAACAAGATCTATCCGGAATTCCACTTCACGTTCTGGAGGCATACTAGGAAGCTCCACAGGAAACACGTCAGGAAATTCATTCACCACCGAATATCTTCAATACGAGTGGAGATTCGGACTTCTCGCTAAGAGACCAAAGCAACCCAATGTTCGAGGCTCGACGACTAGGAAACAGACTAGCCAACACACACAGTGGAATCAAACGCAGACCGCCTCAAACACTAGTTCCTCTCCGACGGAGCCTCGCAAAGTCACCGTCTTCCAAAACAACAAATCTTGGCACGGTAAAAGAATAGCCAATCCATACCCAAGATAACATCAAAGGTGATAATCGAATCACCATGAGATTGGCAATGAAATTTTCATCTTCTATAGTGATAGTACAAATCAGACAAATCAGAGCTAGAAATAAGACCTCCTGGAACCGACTCACCACAGATTCGTAAATAGATTGCAAACTCAAACCCGCCTTTTAACAAAATCTAAGGACACAAAAGAATAAGTAGCCCTGAATCAAACAGAACGAAAGCCTCATGTGAAACAACTAATAAAGTACTGCCACCACATCGTATGCCCACGGTGTCGTGGGTGGGCATGGCGTGACTCCCAAAGGTGCCGGAGCAGACGCACCAACGCTCGAGAGAGGAGGGGCAGAACTGCAGCAGGTGAGAACGAGGGCGGAGCAGATGGAGCAGGGTTCCAGAAGAACCCGGTCGGAGGCGCAGGAGCTGAAACTGCCGGTGAAACCCATCCTGGTGAGAACTGTGGCACAAAAGGTGCAACCAGAGTCTGAACTGAGCTCCGAGGAGTACTAGAGGACGACGCTGCTGGAACTGCTTCCCACTTGATGATACTTGCCGGATTCTGCTTACAAACAGAAAGCTTGTGGCCCTCTCGACCACACTGACGACAAGTCCCTCTGAAAGAACATTCTGACGCACGATGCCCCTCTCCACACTTAAAACATTTCATACCTTGACCTGGAACTGGGCGCATCTGAGGTGTGGAAGAAGAAAAACGTGGCGCCGAAGAAAAAGACTGCCCCTGCTGAGCCGGACGGGATGGGCGGCTCCCCTGAAACCTCTTGGAAGTAGGCCGCTGAGAGGACCCACCTCCACCAACAAAACTCCTCTTCTGGCCACCACCAGAACCACCAACAGAAGTAGTGCCACCAGCTGCTTGCCTCTGCGAAGGAGAATTCCTCTCCTGCTCTATCCTCTAGCTCGCTCAACCACGAGGTTGAAATCACGCAAAACCGAGGCTCCCAAGATCGACGATACTCCCGAAGGAGACCCCGCGAAACCTCTTGGCCTTCTCCAAGTCATCATCGCCACACCGTACAAAGCGCACAGCATTGTTGAACTCCATCTCGTGCTCGAGATCTCGACCTATTGCCCCGAGTCAACACTAGCAATGACCGCTCCATCTTCTCAATAAAAGAATCCGGATAGTACTTGGCTCGAATCGCCACAAAAACTTCCCAAGTAATCGACCGCACCGGGTCCTAGCGCATGAACCCCTTCCCACGGATATCGGCTTGACCCTTCGCTTGAAAGGCCACAAACGAACCTTTGCGCCGAAGTTCATCTCCAATGCTCGAATCGACGCTCCATGTACCGGAGCCAATCTGCTGCTGAATCGGGTACCGCCCCATCAAACGTGTTCAATGAGGGCGTCATCCACTCACGAAGACTCATCCTAGTCTCGTGGAACTGCGGCAACAACCGGACCGCCATGGCGATAAAGAAGAAGATCCGCGATAGCCGCAGAGCAACAGAACAGCAGATAAGCCGCACGCACTCGCCGACGAGCCGCCGTTCTCCCTTTGAAGATTCTCGAATAATCGCCGACACCGCTTTGAGCATCGCCGCCGGCGCAGCTTGAGCTTCCACACCGGTTGAGCACCGAGGCAACCTCCTCATTAACCCCACCAGCAGACCTCTTCGCGGACGCTGCGTAAACAATCGACCACGCCCACGATCGCGACCACGGATCGGCGGACGCCACGCCTCTACCTCTCGCCATCTAAGAACAACACAACGGAACAGACCAAATCGAACAACAGCTTGCACAACAAATAAATCATAACAAGAAAATTGCGGAAACAACGAATTGCCCAACCCAACCTCAGGTACAAAGGTGTGTCAATTTAATAATTTTATTTTAACCACGGACCTAAAGCCCGCTCTCGATACCAATCAGAACACCCCAACTCAAAGACGAGCCCGAATGCAACTACCCTAAGTCGAAATGCTAAATTTCGCAGAACCTCCTTTGTATACGAGGATACCGGAGGTTCCACACAACAAAAACACACAAGTAATCATAAACTAGTCATGAAATCCAATTCTAAGATCTAAACATGAATCAACGATAATGAGCTAAGATAACAAATAACCATATGACTTAAAGTTCTCATCTATGTTCTCATTGACCATAAAGATACCATCCATGACTAAATTTATTTATTACAAACCAAGAGATGACAAAAGAGAATCATTATTTATTAAAGTAATGAGTCTAATGTGAAGTGCATTATTCGAGTAGTGCTCATCTACTCCCTCCCAAGTGAACTTCATCAACGATCACCTAGAAATAAACAAATAAAGCAAGAGTGAGTCCATGACTCAGCAAGTACAATGATTAAGAAAAACATTCATTCATTGAAGATCACACATAACATCAATGGGTTCGATCATAACACACTGGATTACTTATGAATACATGATATGAATGCTCAAATCAAGGAATGGACTGCACACACGCAGATATCCAGATAGCCAGTGAACACCGTCGGTGATCACTCAAGCCCGCATCTTAACAAAAATGCGGGATCCACTTCCCGTATGAAGAACGTTTCATACGGTGTCCAACATTGCCCATATTGGAATTAATGGGTCTTATCCAACCATCTTGGAATTGATGGTGGTTCTCATCCACTCCGTGGACGCCAAATGTCAATGAATGCATGCAACAATTAAATGAAATATACCATAACATCACTTCTATTCATGAACTCAATGTATTGAACAAGGCATGAATGATTCATTTCACATGTCTCACAAGTTACCAAAACAACTCATGCTAAAAACCACAATGCACAAACATCCAAATAAACATGGTACTTGCCTTCAGGCGTTGCGGCGTTATCCGCAACGGCGCTCTTATACCCAGTTCCGCCGCCTAAACCAACGAAATAACTTAATAAGTATACATGATACCCAGCTCAACTAGTCGGTGTTCTATTTTACTTCTATTAGGAGTCAATTAAATCCTATATCGCATAGACTGAAAAACAGCGGAGTCTGTCCAATAAGAAAAATCCTGGACAACAACACGGGAACTAACATAACTCACAGCCTGGAAGTCGAAAAATAGCAAACCCAATTTCTGTAGATTCTTAACTGGTCTAACTACAAAACTCTAGTTGACGCGACAAACCAATTTGGTCAAATTAATAGGCTAATAATTGTTTGAACATTCAGCACAGATTCAGCCTACCAAAATTCAGCAGAAATATTCAGTTGATCATAACTTCTGTGTTACAACTCCGAATTGAGCGTTCTTTACCAATCTGAAAAGGTTATCGAATTACCTACAATAACCTAGTCGGGTGAACTTTCAGATTCTTCCAACTTCTCTATCATAATATAGAAAATATACAGACAGATTAATCACGTCAGGTTTCTGGCAGCGACTGTTAAAACAGACATATCTTTTGACCCATAACTCGGAATCAAGTAAACTCAGTGGGCATCTAAACCTGACAGGGGATACTTCAATTTTCTAGGAGACACCAAGTTCAAAATCTGTGAATAACAATTTCTTATACAATTTACAAATTGACTGCAGAATCTCGTCAGGATTCTGGACAGTCAAGACTAATTCTATCATAACTTTTGACTCGGACCTCGGATTTGAGTGAACTCGGCGGCCACTGAAACGCAAGAACAAGACCTAGATATCTCTAGGAGACCAAACCTTCAGATTCTGCCTAAAAATAACCGAAACACCCTCTACAACGTACTGGACAGAATCAGTTTCTAAATTTCAGCAAGTCTGCCTAAACAAAAACGTATCCAAATCTCTTCTACCAACTATCAAACCACGAGGATCGCATCGTTACCCTTGCTACAACCAGGAGTAGGTAGAAGGATCCTTGGCGAAGAAGCTCTTCCTCCTTTTCACCTCTTTTGCCCCAAGCGAGCTGCTGTCCTCCTCCACTCCTTGCGCAACCGGTAGCGGAGAAGGTCCGAAGGAAGATTGGGAGGCAAACCAGCAGGAGCAGCACCAATGGAGGTTGGGGCGACTCCTAGGGGCAGGGCATGAGGGGAAGAGAGGAGGAAGGGAGGGGTGGCGCCAAAGGGGAGGGGGTTCGGCCAAGGGGAAGGAAAAGGGGCTGGTTAGGGTTTAGAGGGAGGGGCGCATGGGCCTAGGCCCATGGCCGGCCAAGGGGGTGGGAAGGCTTCCCGAGGCCCACGCCTAAAAACTCCGAAAACTGAGAGTTTTAAGCTTTCCGGAGTTCCCCGATTAAAATCTTTCTTTCCCGACTAAAAACAGGGTATGACACTAAGGTCCAGAACAATCAAGTGTGCTGGATGAAGTCATTGGACTCAAGCATGGCGCAAGATGGATAAGGATGATTAAACGGGAGGTTCAGTGCGACGGGTTACATCAAGTGGCGTGGGGGTCAGAGCAAGTGGTGTGGTTGTTCTAATGGGAGCATGATGGGAGAGACTTGCTCAAATGAAGAGAGCTATTGATCAACCTACATGTGGCAAAGCATGGGATTGCATCACGGTGATTGGACTTGGTCTTCGGAAGGATCGAGAAGGGTTATTTGGTATATTCGCCGAAATGTTGGGTTGGTGACCTTTGAAGAAACCGCGGTGCAAGACGGTGCAAGGAGAGGCGGTTTAGGTCAAGTGAAGATAAAGATCACAAAGAGATGAATTCGGAACCCCAGTTCACCATCCTCTTTGAGAAGCGTGCGTGAGTGTAGATCCGTTTATATGTGGGCTTAACGGGTGCCCGATAAGATGTTCTCTCTTGACCTAGCCTTCACTATAAAAGAAAGGGGTGTAAGATTTCCACCTCTTAAACCCTTGCAAGTAGAAACTCTAATTTGTAATTTGGGAAAAATAGAAATAGAGTAGGCTAGGGTTTGATGGAGATGGATTGAGTGAGTGCTCAAGTGTTGAGCTTTTGCCCTCTATGGTGGAGTGGCTATAAACCAACAATCTCTTGAACTAATATAAGCAAGATTTTCTCCAAAATGAGTCCTCTCTTGTTATTGCTCTCTATTTGATGCCTTTTTGGAATTTGTGTGTTTCTTTGGTTTCCTTGGATCTTTTGTCATGATCTAGCTTGCTAGGATGTGTGGAAATCCATCTAGGGTCATCTTGGCCATCATCCACCCACGAGCAAGTTTTTGGATCAAACTTTGAATTTTCTCGATTCTTGTGCCTTCTTGATCTCATCCAAGAAATTTATGGAACCTTGGCCTCGATCGTCCTGATCGTTTATTGGAATATATAGGTTCATGATCTTCTTGATGAGCTATGGTTGAAATTTCAAGAGATTTGGATTACGGAGTAGAAAGTTAGGTCGATTTGTGGTCTTCGCAGACTGCTCCTAGACAGCTGATGGTCAGATCGACCATACAGGCAGTCAAACTAGTTGTGGATCGATCAGACCGGCCAGGTCAGGCGGTTAGACCGGCCCTGTGCTGTGTTGAGGTGTTTTGCCTCGAGGTTCATCGGTTTCAATGTTGTGCTTGTGTTTCTGATCTTCATAGCTTCTATCGCTACTAAGGAGAAGAAGAAGTTGAAATCTGTCGAGGTCGAAAAAGAGTATTGCTCCTATTCACCCCCTTCCCTCTAGTCACCGTTCCGGTCCAACATAATCAAAATAGAAATCAAACCCAAATGGATCAATTCTAGATTGAAATGCTAGAAAATTGCTTTCAAGTAAACAAATGATTTGAATAGAGGAATACGACTAGGATTTGGAATCTGTTTGATGTCTTCACTGTCTGGATTCCATCCTATTAGAGCCTTGACCGGAATGAAGCTATGATCCTTGAGTAATTGGATCTACTCCTCTGAAAGAATAGATTTGCTCCAGATCGCCATAAATGAGATTAGAAAAGCTTAAAAAAGGGGGAGGGAATTCCATGGAAGACGAAAGGTTTCAGAATGAAAAGTTGTGGAACAGACGGTGAAAGGATAAAGTAAAACTTAGGAAAATCTTTATATCCTTTATCTTAAAACTGCTTCCCCACTATTCAATAATAAAATCGCGAACTTGTCCTACTTAATAGGATGTGCGGTTTCACCAGAAGAGAAAACCTTTCTCTCTCCCACGTCCATATTAAATGACCAATATGATTAGGGTGGGAAAATGGTTTCTTCAAAATTGTTTCAAGGTAAAAAGCCTTAAGAAAATATTTTGTTTACTCAAGGCATGGGGCTAGCTGTAACATCCCTAATTTGAGAGTTTTTGGATTTTCAAAAGTTTTAAAAGTAACCATTTGGTTTAAGTTGCAAAAAGCTTAAATTTGAAATTTAGAAATAAAAAACCATTTAGATGGAATTAATCCAACTTCAATTAAATTAAAAGGTTAGTTTATTAGAGTTTCCTGGATTTTATTTGGATTTTAAGTCTTTATTTTCTTTTTCTGGATTTTAATTTGGCTTTTCCCTTTTTGTTTGAAGCCAAAATCTATTTTGTTTGCAAAATAAAAAAACTAAAGTATAGCTAAAAGTATTTTTATTAAGTTCTAAATAATTCAAGGGACTTTTGTGAATTTTCCTAGAATTTTTAGACTCTATTAACTATTTTCTAAAAGTATTTTTGCTTTTTCGGGATTTCTTTAACCGGAAATCATTTAAAATCCTCCCTCAAGCCTTTGGGCCGAAACCCACCCTTGGGCCCACTTCATTCTCTTGCGCAGCCCACTTCCCCGGCCTGCTTCCGACGCGCGCGCCGCGCCTCCCCTCCCCGCACCGTCCGACGAATCGGACGGCCCCATCCACCGCCACGCCTCGCTTCCGACCGTCCGACAAATCGGACGGCCAAGCTCTCGCCCCGCGCGATCGCCCTCCTCCCCCTCTCTTCGCGCGGCCGTCCGCAGACGCCACGCATTTCGCCGGTCCCGCCGCCAGAGTCCTCTCGCCGCCTCCTCGCAACCACACCGCCGCCGCACTCCGCCGCCGCTTACCCCGCCCCATCGCCCGCTTCACGCCGCTTGCCGCCATTGCCGCCGACACCGCCCTCCCTTCCTCCTCCTCGGGCCTCTCGCCCTTTATTTAGCGTGCCCGCCGCGCCTCTCTCCTCTCACTTTCCTCCTTTCCCTTCCCTCTCCCCAGAGCACGCCGCACCGGAGTTTCGCGCCGCGAAGCCGCTTCTCGCCGCCGCCGCTGTCAAGCCTCCTTCATCGGCTCCGACCTCACCTCCGGCATCGCTGCACCGAGGCGCACCCGTGTCAGCGCCCCGACCGAAGCCCCGAGGGTCGCCGCCGCTTCTTCGCGCCGCCGGTCTCCCGTTGCTCCCGCCGACGAGACCGTGAGCACCGAGATCGCCGCAGCTCTTCTTCGCGCCTGGCGCTCGCCGCCGCCGCTGTCCAGCCTAACGCCGCGAAGCCATCGGGACCGAGCGCCGCCGTCCGACGTGGTTGCCACCTCGGCCGCCACGTCCACGAGCCATGTCGACCCTTTGTCGCGCGCCGATCGCGCCACGTGGCTTTTTCCTATTTTCCCATGAGAAAATAATTCGGTCGGAAAAATTAAAACCCCTCGCTGACATCAGCTGGCGCAATAATCCGAATTCCCTTTGGAAAAATAAATCAGAAAATGAGGAAAATCCAATTTTCTTCATTTTATGTGTTTTTTCAACTTCGGAAGGCCATAACTTCTTCGTTCGAACTCCGATTCGCGTGATTCAAATTTCTAAATTCATCTAAAATCCCCCTCTATCTATTAGTGCTAGTTTGGTATTTATTTGGAGTTATTTTATTTATTTTTCTCTTTCCGCACGTGTAGAAACCGGCTTTTCGGAAGATTTCTCGGATCCGACGACCGAAGCACCTCAACTCTTCAACGAAGGCAAGTCATAGCCCTTTGATCATGTTGAACCCATTTTATAAAACTATGTTGTTTGAATAAAACATGCATTGCTAGTTTTATATTAAATGGTTTCGGGAATAGATAATTGCCCAATTGATGTATACCTCCTTGATAAAATGCAAACGACATGTATCCTTGTATGACATGAACCCTTGGACACCATAGGATGGTTTATTGTAGTTGGACATTGATAAATCACCAACACGGGTATCGTTATATGCTTAGCCATGCTATAGTTGTACGTCGGGACTCATGATCACACGCTCGAATGAATAAACATGACTAAATGAATTATGGAATCGTGGCACGGTCACTTTTGTTAAAAGATGTTGTGCCAAGGCTAGGGTGGTCTTTGGCCGGGTTCAACCGAAAATGTTTTATGCTCGAGCGAGTGGGCGATGGTAAGTGTGGGTGCCGTAACGCACATTGGGACGTGGATTGGTCTCGCCTGAGCAGCCAACTAAGGACTTAACCTTGAACCATTGATCTGGGTCATACCGTGCAACCACATGTCTAGGATGGGGTGGACCTGGCCAACTAATTAGTAATGCTTTGAGTCGGTTCTGTTTTGGTTGAGAACGGCGCAAGAGGGGGCATGAATCTGGCGGGAGATAGACCCGTCGGTTTAATCCTTAGCGAGCAGAACCGAGTCAAAACAGAACTTTGTAAAGGCCTTGTCACGTGCTCTAGACTGCTTACCTAAGGTAGTGAGCGGTGGTATCGACGGATGCCAAACAAACTAGAGAAATCGTGTCTTGTGGGTAAAGCTGTACAACCTCTGCAGAGTGTATAAAAACTATTCGAATAGCCGTGTCCCCGGTTATAGACATGCCCGGAGATTTCACGCAAGGGGTAGATGTTTTCTTTAAAATGGTGGAAGTGCTGGTTTGGATTGGATGGTTGGAAAGAACTCTGTTTGTTTCAAAGAACTGAAATACTTATGTATTAATCTATTAAGTTGCGCTTTCAATCTACTTATTGTATTTACTGTCAATATTGCTCTTCGCAAAATAGCCATACAGCTATCCTTGTACAACCTCACATGAATAATAATTGCATACATTTCCCTATGACTTGCTGAGTACATTCAACGTACTCACGGCTTGCGCCCTATGTGTTAATCCCCACAGAAGAACCAGGGAATTCAGAATATTATGAAGAGAAGTATCCTGAAGACTTTGCGAACTAGATCACGTCCTCCACTCGATTGCCTGTGGGCATGTCATGTGGCCACCACAAGTTATTATGTTTCCGCTGCAAGTTGTCTTTTGTTGCTAAGTCCTGCGTGGCGCACTCTGTAAGACTTGACCATAAGGTCCCTTTTACTACCTATTAATATTAATTTGTCCGCTTCATCGTCATTTTGTTGTATGGTTGTGATTACACCGATGTTGTAACTGTGCGAGCTAGCTACTGATCTGAGACTAGTTCAGAGTGCACAGAGGGTCCTGGGGTTGCACACCTGGGGTCCCGACACTAGCTGACGAGGATCTTTGACTGATATATATTTTCAATCAAGAAAAGTCAAAACAGAATTTTGTCTAGGGCCCCATTAGTTAAGGCCCACCTAGTACCTTACACAATGTCCATTTAACCTAGTTTATATGATTTATTTAGCATAACTGGTCGTGGACCATTTACACCCATTGTAGACCAGTAAGGGGGTAATAACCAACTTCCCTGACAAGTGACTATATGTATAACTGGTCGGAGTCATGACGGTTTAGCACGTGAAAGTTTAATTGAACACGTGAGAGCAGTTAACTACTGTAACTACAAGGCACGATGGTTCAAGACACAAGGAATACACGTGTGAGGCCAGGAGGAGATATATATAAATTAGGGGCATGCATGCCTCCAAGGACAACAACATTCTTTTTCCGCACGTCTTATAAATTCATTGTCCACGGCAATAAAGTTTCTAGGTGTATTATTGTCCCCTTTATTATTCTTATAAGTTCGATAAAGCACCCTGAGTCTTGTGCATCGACAAAACATAGCTCACCTTACAATGCAATTGGGCCTTCAATACATTGTTCAACGATTTTATCCCAACGGCAGGGCCACGCATTGTGATTTAGAAAAGTTTGTCCACTCATAACTGTTGTCAAATAATTTCTAGAAGACCATCATCCATTGGGCTATGTTTTTCACTGCATGTACTATGTAACCGAACACTAAACTATGTAATTTAACATGAATTCCCGGACTGAGAAACTGAATGTTAGACTAACGAACTCAACATAGATTAAATAGTTTTCCCAGGAATTACAGATTGTTACAGAAGTAGATGGAAATTTCCATGGCGGCTCTTGTATGGATGAGACAACAGTCTAATATACTCTTATCATGGATCTGAATCTAGATGAGTGGAAAGGGATCCGTAGAGGAGGCAAGGGGGAGTCTGCCGTGGAAAAGGGGAAGAGGGAGAAGCGCGGGAGCGGCAGAAGACAGAGACGACCGAGCAAGAGATGGCGGTTAGGGTGAACATGCAGGATTAAGTCAAATAACAATTTACTAAATTACCTATGTTTACAATATTTCCTCTTCCAAAGTTGCCCCTTGCAAATCAGCGGTTGATCTTTTTTTAGAGAAAAGGTACCTGGGTACCTTTCAAGCACCGAAGAAAGTCTCGTCCAAAGGAACATCTTCAGTTTGCAGAATTTTGAAGTGAAGAAAATAAAAGCTCAAACGTGTATATTTTCTTATACACCCCAGTAAGATAATGCCATCACGTTGGGACTTTTTTCTTCTCTTTTGCTTGTGAGCTTCCTGCAAAAATAAGTTCTACTTGACAGTAATCCTTTCTTCGATGGCCAGTCTGCAGCTAAGACAGCTCTGTACTTGCATTCTAGACTTCTAGTTTCTCCGAAGAAAATATACACGTTTTAAAAGCTCAAAAAAAAAGAGAGAGAGAAAGAAATAGGCTTCCACATATTGTGTCCAAACACAACATATTTCACTATTAAAAAGTAAATGTCATCTTCCAACATACTTCTTGTCATGGATCATTTCAAATACTGACATACTCTACGATCAAAGTGACTTATGTACCATTTCAAATAACATCAAGTCATGGATCATTAAAACGCATCACAGATAGGAGAATGAAAATTGGCTTCTACGTATGATTGACCACTACGATATCACTGTCTCCAAGTGATGACATATTTCTGGTACTATTAACAAGTAAATGTAAGTTGTCATCTTCTTCCAACATACTATATGCGCCCCATGGACCAAAAACACTAACATGACATTTCGGAATGACTTGTATTAATTCGTACGATAATGACAGTCATCCACCGCTGCACACTAATCAAATGTTCCCAATGCCCTCATCGCATCGGATGCTTCGCTTCCTAGTCCTCTGCCACCTTACTCCCATCCTAAAAACTCCTCTCGTGCTACTCCCCCAAATCCATCGACGGGCGTGAGGCGTCCACGGCTCCACGCCACCGACTTCAGCGAGCTCCGCCCGACCACACCGGAGAGATCCAGCTAGCCATGCTGCTGCCGAGCCACCCAATGTTGAGTGACTACGACAGATTGTAGTTGCACAGGCACTCTCTCCTATGTTCTCTTCTTCTCCGCTGGCCACTATTCCGACAAGAATCCAAAGCGTCGCCACCGGGTCATGAAGCTCCCCTCCATCACAGCGACATCGCCCGGTCACCACCAACACTGCAAGCCGCCGTTGTTCTCCATTGCGTGCTGTCATATTACTCCCACCCCATCCTGGTGCGGTGGTGTTGCCGTCATCGGAAGACCAGCGGTAGGCTGACGAAGAGGACATGCAGTGGGCCAGTCTCACCCATGTCAGATCTGCTCCTCGTCAGCAACGAGGCATTGGGTTGGAATAGCTCTCAGTGAGCTGCGGTGCGGCCAGGTCGGTGATGTTGCATCAATATGTTTCCATTATTGCAATACACTCTTCCATTTGTTGCAGTGATTATTTATTTTTGATTCAAAGATTTATTGATTTGCTGAGCACAAGCTACTGCATGATGCAATGGTTATTGTGAATTGTTACACTAGCAGTTTTAATTTTGTTGCACCATGTGTTTTGGTTGTTTGTTGCTTGGGACTTTTATTTGTTGCACGACCTGTTATTTTGTTACAACATTTAAGTGTTATTACTATACCACGACCACAAACGTTTTTTTTTTTTTGTTGTGGGGCTGTTCTTGTGTTGAATTGATAGTGTTTTTTTTGTTGTGCCACATTTGGTTGATGTTGCGCCTCAAGGGAGGAGGATCGTATGGCTGTTGAAGGTTTGGATTATGAACATCGGTTATCCAAGCGTGTGGAGATACGTCTGGTCGCTAGTCGATCCTTAATTCCTATGATGAGATTGACAATTTGAGATACCAAGCCAAGTATCCAATTGCAATACGTACAGCGAGACGTTCTGGAAGTACTTGAGATAATGAATTTTTTAGAGGAACCTGAGATAATCTTCTTAACTAATAAAAGAAAGGGTTTACTCCCGCGCAGCGGAAAATCGTCCCACCCCTTTCTCCCCCATGACTCGCGAGCATGTCCATGCCCTCACTTCTTCCGTAATCACCAAAACAGCCACCGCCCCACTTCTTCTTCACATACACACACCGAAATTCACCGTCGTCCCACAACTTTCTATCTCGCACCCTGTCCCTCATGCTGTGACTAAACAGGTAGCGGGGAGGGGAGGTGGCGGCATGGTAAGGCAGCAGTGGGGACGGGAGAAGGCACCGGGAGGACAAGCAGAGATGAAGGCATCCTTCCCTCACCGTGCCGTCGTCTCGAGTTCACCGCACTGCATCCTCTTCATCTTAACCATTCCCTGCAATGCCGCCACTACCTCCCCCCCTGATCTCTCACCTCCTCACCGCGATGTGTCAGGGGAGGGCTATAGAGGCCAATGGCTGTGAGAACCAAGTCGCGGCTTGGGTTCAGGGTGAAAGAAGGTGATCGTCGATGCGTAGCCCTCTTCCTTACTGGCCGGCAATGACAAGAAATGGGCAGTGTATCGAAGAGGGAAGTCGATATGAACTTCAACTTTCAAAGAGAAACAATCTATGAGCTTAAAATTTTAATTTCCGGGTAGTAGTAGGTGATGCAATATGCGGAGTTAATATTTCTGCTTATATGTGTGTGAAAGAAAATTAATATTTATTATATGGTTTAGAGTTCCATCTGCTGGTATATATCACTGTCTTTTGAGGTTCCGTTGCAACGCACGAGCACCCTACTAGTAACTAATAAAAGAGGGAGTTTACCCCCGCACAGCGGGAGGATCATCCCACCCCTAGTACGTAAAAAAACCAATGAACCCCCGCATGTGCACTGAGACCACTGTGTCAACCACGATACGTCCCTAATATGGCCGCTCCTCACATCTGCACTATCACCGCCCCGCTCTTCTTCCTTCGATTCCACGCCTCGTCCCGCCTTGCACCCACATCGGCGCTGTCACCCTTGATTTGTGCGCCTTCAACCTCGCTGTCGCCAAAACCACCCTCGCCACTACCATCCGTGTGCGTCCCCTGTCCCTCGGCGCTTACAGAGCCCCCACATGTCGCATTCCCCTTCTCCCTCCCACTCGCCCTAGGCTCCATCGCCGCCGCTCCACCCACTCCCCCGTTCCCATCTCCTCCCTCACCCTCCTATATTGTGTAAAGTTTATGTATATGTTACAAAATGCGCGGGTACTCTGCTAGTCATGAACTGCAATGACGGTTTACTCCTCTAGTTTGTTAGGCTGGACTACGAGTCAATCAAGCTCTGGTCGTGCATGACCCGGGCGCGAGCGCCTACCCTCCTCCTCGTGCCCAACCGTCAACCTTCCTAGGCCGCACACCCGGTGGCTCGCCCATGAGAGAGGCTTAGCACCACCCATGCGGGACGCCCCACTACCATGGTCCATGTCCCCACGATTCATTTCACACGCCGCAAGACGCGAGACGACGTTGCCAACGTTGGGATGCCGTCGCTGGCGTCGCGCGCTCCGCGGGAGGCAAGCAATGCGACGTCAAGAAATTGAGGTGATCGAGAAAATGCGAGGCACACGGCCGAAAGTACCCCACCCGCCTCAACACGGTCGATATCAAGTCTCGGTCGGATAGCTCCTCCCGGTGCCGTGGAGCGATGGCGAATCCAGATAGAAATAGAGGGTGGGCTGAAAAAGTTGAAGCCTCGAATGGCTAAACTAATTTGTAATGAAAATAGTTTTGTATTCTTGTCAATCAAATTTATAGTTTCATACATGAATAAAAGTAAAGCAAAAAAAAGAGAAATACAATGGAGGTACCTCGCTATTCGCTAATGGAAAGTGTATCCCCAAAACATATAAATATGGTTCCAGCAGGTAACAATATGTACATGAGTACATCAAAATTAGAAAAATTAGTGATAAAATAACAAATTGTACTTAAATGATTATGAACATTCAAAATAAAAAATCATACCACTAAAACACTAGGTTGAATCACGACTTTCGCGAGGCAAATTCATTCTGCGATTTTTCATGCCTTGGAAGGATTTTATGATTGCATCATCATCAATAGATCTAAATATGTCTCGCTCGGTGTAGCACACCATCAAATCATTCAGCCACTCATTCGATACCTTGTTGCGCAAATCTGCTTTGATAATATTCATTGCCGAAAATATTCTCTCAACAGATGTCGTTGCCACAGGAAGGATCAATATCAACTCGATGAGGCGGTATACCAATGAAAAAGTTCTATCTTTTTTTGTTTCAACCATCAATTGAGCAAGTTTTGAAATATCAGGACATCCATGAAATTCCTTACTTCTCCTAATGTTGAGAATGAAGGTTTGAAGTTGATTTTTTAACAAGAATCGATCAACTATCGTGAAATCATCGAGATAAATCTCAAGAAGTCGAATAAGCTTATCAACATTAAATTTAGAGAATGAGTCGCTTGGATCAAGACAAGACATACATACCAATAACTCAGGAAACTTCATTGAAGCGATGATTCATCTCATTCATAGTTGCATCAAGAGCGGCATTGAAAATGTCGACTTTGTAATAATGATATTGAGTCACTGTATGCTTCCGACGTACAGATTTACCCATAACTCCAATGACATCATTCATATTTGGCACATTAATCCCATATACCTCACAAAAGCTTTTGACTTGGTCGAACAATGGCTCCCACCCATTATCCCTCATATCTTGCAAGCGTTCTTTCACATCCTGTATCAAGCCCATAGCTTCAACGATGTCTTGATGCTTTCTTTGTAAAGCAAGTGATAGCTCATTTGTTATGCTCAATAATGTTATCAAAAAATGCATGATGAACACAAATTGAAAAGATTCCATATTTTTCATCAAACCTGCTGCTGCACCATGACTTGTGTTTTGACAAGCATCTTCACTTATAAGTTCTAGCACATCCACAACTGCCTCCCACATTTGGTATATACGAAGCAAGGTTTTGAGATGTGAGCCCCACCGAGTATCTGCAGGTCTCGTTATGCCAGATTCCTGATGCAGCCCTCTCCCAGCAGATATCAAACCATTCTCTAACTTCTCCAACAGGATATCATGATGCTTTTCAATCAACGCATCTTTTCTCTTGCAAGATGCACTAGCAGACAGAACTATCAGGGGAACATAGTTAAAGAAATCAGAAATAGCTCTACTACAACTTGCAACCGTGACAACTACCAATTGTAACTGGTGGGCGAAACAATGGACATAGAAAGCATTTGGATTCTCATCTCGAATAAGTTTTTGCAAACCATTAAATTCTCCTCTCATATTTGAAGCTCCATCATAGCCACCTTTGAAGGCCTAGAAATAGGTAAACCATGATGATCAAGCAAACTAACTAAAGCATCCTTCAATGTCGCAGATGTACAACTTGTGATATGCTTGATAGCAAGAAACCTTTCCATGACCTTCCCTTGATTGTTCACAAATCTACATGCCATATATTTTGCAAAGTTAGAACTATAGTACAATACAATAATGTAAAATTGTATGACTAAAAAGAGATGTACAACAAACCTCACAATCACCGCCATTTGCTCCTTTATTGATACATCTCGAGACTCGTCAATAAGCACTGCTGAAATTCCTATCTCCAATCTCACCTTTAATCACTTTTGTGACCTCTTGTGCGCAAGCTTTGGAAAGCTCTTTTGAATATCTGCACAAGTCATAACCGCATGCCCGGAGTGTATCAAATGCATACCTCACTTCCTCCTTCTTATCCTTGTACCAATCCAACAACTCTTTGAAATTACCTTTGTTGATGGAAGTGGAGGATTCGTCATGTCCACAAAAGCTTCACCTTGAGCTATGAGATACCTTGCACAATCTAAAGATGCGATCAACGAATTTTGTATGCAATTTCGGCCTCCTTCAGTATGTGCTCATTTTACTAGATACACTTGACCGTTGATTCTTGAAATCATCACACTCACCTCATGCGATGTTGTGGAAACTACTTGGACCACCAACATGTTTATTGAAAGCATCTATAGCTATCTTCCAACGAGAACCCAACTTTTGTAAATACATCATTACCAAATGTGTTGGGTTGTGACTGTTTCTTGAAAAGAAAACAATAGAAACAAAAGGCGGCATCTTTTTCCACACTATATTCCAACCAATCAAACTTATTAAACCATGATTCTTGAAAGGATCTCCACACTTTTCCATCCAATGTCTTTGGAAAAGTATGCCCAATTGCTCGAGTTGGACCATTCAACAAATATGTCCTCCTCACTTCATCTCTAATGTCATTGGCAAAATCTTCTATTGGTATACGATGTGCCGGATCGGCAATAATTTCATCCGGATTAAATTATAATCGAGGCTTCTTTGATTGAGTTGTGCTCTCATCGGTTGGGAGAGTGCTACTTGAATTACTTGTGAAATAATTACGCAAAGTTCGTTTCTCCATTATTACAAACCTACAAATTAATAGCTAATTGAGTATATATCATACTATATCAAATTTACTAACAAATTAAAAATTAAACAACAAATATATACCAGCACAGGCACTGAGATCTGACTTCTGAGCACTATCTTCCTCTGATGTCTGATCCTCTACAAACTCTAAAACCTTCGCACTGCCAATCTGCCACTTCACTTCTTCAGCTGTTCTGCCAAGTGCCAAGAGCAGTTCGGCCGGCGCCACAGGCCTCAGCTTCTCCTCCAGGAGGACCAGAACCCCTCGGTCCCTCCCAAAATCCCCCCACCGGTTGCTCCCCCTGAGCCCCTCCCCAAATCCCCTCCCCCTCCGGTCCCTCGCCGAATCGCCTCCCCCTCCCCAAATCACCTCACCCTCCCCAAATCCCCCACCGCCACCGGCTGCCTTCTCAGTCTGCTCCCCCTCCCCGAATCGCCTCCCCCCTCTGGCCCTCCCCAAATCGCCTCCCTCCCCCTCAGGCCCTCACGGCTCCCCCTCCCCCAATCGCCTCCCCCTCCGGTCCTCCGTCCTCCCCAGATCCGGCAGACGCCTCCCTCCGCCCCTCCCAAATCGCCTTCCTCCCGGCTCCTCTCCCAAATCGCCCTCCCCTCGGCCCCTCCCACCCGCCACCCGGCCGCCGCCTCCGTCCCCACCGGCCGTCGCCTCCACTGCCTCGGCCCGGCCCAGATCCGCCTCACTCCTGGCCGGCGCCGGATCCGCCTCCCCTTCAACCGGTGTTGCTCCTGCCTCGGCGGCTCGGTCCGACAGCGGCGACGCCCGACAGCCTCCCTCCTCGGCCTCCTCGGGCTTGGCGGCACGGTTCAGCTACTGGGCGGCAGCGCGGACGCGGTGGCTCGCCCCGCCTCCTCCGGCTCTGCTGCTCTCTGCCCTCCTCACTCGTCAGTGCGCATATGGGAGAATTGAATGGGGATTGGGAATTTTGGACGGAGGCGAGGTGTGTGTGAGTTGGGCACAGGCTTCGGCAAGGGCAAGGCCCACACACTTGTTCCACTTCCGGTTGCAAGTTGCTCGACCACTTCTTTTCTTCTTGGCGTGGCGCGGCCGCATCGCGGAGGTTGAAGAACCTGGGTTCTTGGCGCCGGCACGGTGGAGGTTGAAGAAACCGGGGGTTCGCCAGCCGGTGGAGGTGAGGCTTCAGCCTTACGAAGCCTTGCCGGTGGATTCGCCACTACTGTGGAGTGGAGTTCAACTGTTATAACACATGCACCGATCATTGACACGCGTACAGTGCATGGATGCAACGCTTTATTTCATACTAACAAACTACGGAATGTTCTCCGGTACATCCAAGATTTGACAGACTTGTCGCGCAGAGAACATCTTTCGCTGATACAGAATAATGATCGAGTAATCAACTTTGCGCGTCTCAGCTATAACTACTATATAAATCTGGATAGCCACTAGTAGTCTCATATCTGTGCACCAATTACAAATCCATGTCGTATATACGTTCGTGAGTTCATTCACATAGGGCTGGCGCGCCAACCGGAGCCCCGACCGGAGCACCAACCGGCGACATCCCCGCCATCATACGGCGGTTGCCCACGTTCTTCTGCTCCTCGCACAGCGCTGGCAGCGACATACCTGCATCCATTTAAGACCAATCGATCGTTCACATAGACAAGAAAGTCAAAGCTGGCATGCACAATGTTAATAGTATATCTTCGATCGGTGCATGTTTGCATGATCGGGCGCTGCGACGCACCTTCACCGGCGGCGAGGGTGGCGTAGAGGTCGACGATGTTGGGGCATCCCCCGTAGCAGGCCGTGGAGCACAGCGCCCGCACGAAGCGACGGTCGTCCGCGGCGGCGCTGGCGACGGGGAGGCCCAGCGCGGCGCGGTCGACGCCGCAGGCACTCACGCAGCCGTCGGTCTCGACCCAGCCGGACAGGGCCCGCACCGCCACCGCCGACGTCTGGCACCGGTGCGTCCCCTCGGGCGTGCTCTCCAGCACGCACCGCTTCCCGCCCGACGAGACGGCGAACGCGCACACGTCCGGCGGCAGCTGCTCGCACACCAGGCCATCACCTGCATTTATGCATATAGTTCACAGATGCATGCACGCACTCTTTAGTACTAGATCAAACGAAATTAACCTAAGCAATTGCAGCCGTGCGCACGCGTACGTACCAAGAGCTGACTGGACAAGGACGGCGAGGGAGACGAGGAGCGCGAGAGCGACGGCGAAGGAGGAAGCCATTGATGCACACCGAGCTAGCTTACAAGTAGCAACTACAGATCGGTGAGGAGTACTAGAGAAGAGTAGCTTGTACTAGTGTTGCTACGACTTGGCTTGCGAAGGATGAGATGGTGAGGATAGGAGAGAGCTGTGCGTTTATATACATCCAGGAAGGCAGGTGTGGCCGCCCGCGGCGTACGTGGTGATTTTCTGAGGCAGGCCGGGTGAAGTTAACGAAACGAAGCGGCACGGGCACGCTACCTGAAGAGCAACTGCCTGCCGTGGCTGCCCGGCCTCTTGTACATCTCCTGGCCCTAGCTTCCTAAGGTGTTTTCTGTCGATTCAACTGCGCACTTGTTTGTCTGAAGTGTCGCAACTTACCGTATGGGCCATGTTCATTGGGGAGATGTAAAAAGGAAATTGGAGTGATATGATCTCTGCTCACACGTTAGCTAGCACGTACATCGATCGCGCCGTGCACAGGCTATTCAATTCGGCAAGAGCAACGAGGTATTGCAGTTTATGAATTGCATTTTGTCGTCGCCTTACCGGTTTGCTGGAGAGGAAGGAGAGAACGATATATTACAGCAATCAGTTCATCGCACGATCATCACTGAGTACTTTGATTCGGGTATATCAGTTTATGCCATGCAAGTCTTGGAAAGAATCGGTGCAGTGGTTAGCGTAGTAAATTCCAATAGTATTTCCTTGTGAACTCGTGGCTACCCGGGGCCACTACTAAACTGCCAATTGCAGGTTAACTGGGGCAGTTGCTTGTTCTGATCAGCACGTATCCCCATCTCACCACCGAGCACACAAATTTTTTGACATTCCGGTTCAGCATTGTAAATTTTTCACATTCCATTTCAGCAACGAAAAGTTACTAGCACTTCTACCAGACCAAGGCTGGTTTTTGTAGCAAAATTCATGGTAACTTTTAAGGTACAATGAACACATATACAAGATAATGAAAATTGATAGCACAATCTCAAGCGATCACAGCGCAACAGAAGATACATATACAGTGAAAAACGTATGCGTTAAACCTACAGAAAAAGGGAGCTCATACGAAAAGCAGTCATGAACACTAATTGATCATAGATTCAAATGGGGCATACAGTGAAATTGCTATGATTCTCCAATCCACAATGTTCCTTGGCTTTGATCACAGGTACCATACATGATATCCGGGTTAATCTAACTATATACAAGCCACTATACATGACAAAATGGTATCAGAAACTATTCTATACGATTTCAAAGGAAAAAGAAAGTAAGAAACCGTCTATACAGGCCATGCACATACAACAAATAATCTGATAGTGAAGAACAAAAGCAAACAAGAAAACAAGCAGGGAACAATAACAGAGTTTTACACCCTGTTAAGGACTCAGCAAAATTAGAAAATTATTCTGCATATGGGGAGCTGCTCCCTAGCTGCTATGCAGCTGTGATTTCATCATACAACAGAAGAAATGATCTACGGACATAACTGGTATAATCAAATCATGGCAGCAAATCCAACATAAATCATGCCAAACCTCCTCCAATCCAATGGTTCCAGTGGACACTGCCACCAAACCTCACAACATTAAAACATACAGGTGACCGTGCATGAGCATGAGCCCTTTGGAATTGTTCCTCCCAGGGAAACGGTTAAGCCAAAACTATGCAAGTAAAAGGAAAAAATACACATCATAACAACGAATAGTAAAAGGAAAAAAATACACATCATAACAACGAATAGTAGTCCATTCATATAAAACCTCTTTGTCTTCATTTGATCTATATTGGTTGTGGTTGATGCACTTGTCTCATAGTCGTAGAGACTTGCAGAAAGATAACAAAGAGGGCAGGTCATGTTTCATTGCCTTGAGGGGTTTTACCAATGTGGAATTAAAAGAGTTTACAAATAATAAAAATATGAAATAAAAAAGGAGCACCTCAGAATATTTCCCCAATGTTTTCTTCACTGGTAACCTTACCTCAAAGTGCAAGGATGAATATAGAGGTAACACATCATTGATGCTCTCCAGAATAAAAAGCATGAGTCAAAACTTTTGTGCCCACAAGAGATGCTACATTTAAAAAAAAAACTAAAGATGCTACATTGTGTTACTAAGTTTGCATAAGGCAACAGCAGAAGGCAAGGATGCTTGGATTGTCATGTGTGCTAGTCTGTTAGATACTTAGATTTGTTTCCCCGCATAATGAGAGATGCAGCAAGTTGCATTTTTTTCCTTTCTGAAAATGTACCACACCGATTGGGGTGTGTACGTGGTTTTATTTGTCGTTTAATTACCCCCCTTAAAGTTCAATTTGGGAAATGCAAACCGATTAAACCAATCTACAATTAGGAAATCGGAACTTAAAAACTGAACTACATTCGGTTCATTTAGTTGCTTTACTCGCTTACATGTTCCATAAAATACGATCTAATGTACTTTACATGATATTAGTACAATTTATTCACCAACATATGGACCTCAAAAGTACAATTTACCAATGTAAACACTGAAGGAAATGCATGACCTTTCCAGCAGCAGAGTATATTATTCTGATAGAAAAATTAAGACTTGGATCATATAAACAAAAAAAAAATGTTTTGGAACTTTATAAGCAGTAACAGGTCGAGCGTGCCTGGGATCTCAGTACGTATGTCTTCTTCAATACTTGAGAAGTTGCAGAAAGATAACGCAGATAATAGTTGCATCATCGATCCAGGACTTCAATTCACACAAAGCCACAGACAAAAGAACAAACCGACAAAGGAAGAACACTAGAGCATCTCAGACTACATATTCCCAATGGGTTTCTTCACTGGTAACCTCAAAGTGCAAGGATGAGTAAAGATGGACGTAACATCACCGATGCTCTCCGAAACCAAACAGCAGGTGAATTCTCACAGCAGCAAATCAATGGACGACTAAACGGACAGATAGGCTATAGCACGGAGACAGGAAGCAGCGGACGCATACCTCGCCGGCTTCGGGTTCCGCGGACGGCGGCTGCAGGCCTTACCAGGTGCGAACGGGTCGCTGGTACGAGACGGAAGGGCGGCGGCGTGGTGGCTTTGAGGTTTTAGAGGAGGCATCCTAACCTAACGGGGAGCTGAACTACACACGGCCACGCGAGAGTACGTGGTCGACCTGAAGTTCTAGGGCCAGTTGGGCCTTTACTGGGCCCTTTTGAGCTTGGGCTGGCGGATCCAATAACTAACGATGAGATTGTCATATTCACAAACTTATTTTCCTTTAAAAACAAGGCTACGACTTACTTTCCTCTAAAAATATATATTTACTACTTACAGGCACTTGAAGGTTTAGAAATTGTACATGATGAGAATGACAATCAACACAAATGCCTTGAATTTATCAATATATAATTCGATGGTATTTCGTACGGTATGGTTTTGCAAAACTCTAGATGCCCATATATCTCCAAAAAATACAAAGAATTATTTCATCCAAAAACGAAGGAAGTGAATTCAGAAATTATGCTGATCAGCTGTTTTAGAATGAAAGCTTGTTATTCGTTATTCCCAGAACCAGAGCAGTTTCCATGAAGATGGAACTCACAGGTCACACAGGCTCGTAGCAACCATTCCAACAACAAATGAACGACCTAGATGGTCAGGCGTGCTACACTGCGCTCGCCGGTTGAATGTATGATATTTGACGGATGTTTGCACGGTGTTCGATATGGCACAATGTAATTTGACCTGCAGTATATGAAATGTTAGGAGCAGGGCTAATTGATTTTTTTTTTCTGTGTTAGATGGATTAGAAGCAAATTTCTTCTGGAAGATCTGAAGTCGATAAAAGTAAACAGACATACTAAGTGGTTTTGTACTGTTAGAAATAATGCACGGATCAACTGGGACAAGAGACACGAATTTTACGTGGAAAACCCTTGCGGGAAAAAACCACGGGCGCCAACCGGCGATGATCACTATATGTGGAGCGATTACAAAACGCCGGGGATTACAATGAGGTGTGAGGCGTCAGGCGTCAACTCTCCCCGTGCGGCTTACAAGAGGTATATAAAGGGGTAAAAGGACTTAGAGTCCAAGTAGGAAACTAATCCGCTAATATGGTAACTAATCCGGACACTTCCATATTAGAAATTCGGATCACAATATATCCCTTATTTCAACAATCTCCACCTTGAGACGAATTTCCTCTTGCAGCATAATGAAGAATCATCAATCATCAAATATCTCCATAATAAGATAAAAAATCACCGTGCGCCAACTAGTCGCTAGGACTAGACTGTAATACCAACTAAGCTTGAGCAAAGCTCAAACTTAATAACAGGAACTGACTTTGTCATCATATCAGCTGGATTATCATGAGTACTTATCTTGCACACTTTGACATCACCTTGAGCAATAACACCTCGAATAAAGTGATATCTCACATCAATGTGCTTTGTTCTCTCATGGAACATCGATACTTTGTAAGACATATAGCACTCGACTATCACAAAATATAGTAGTGCAAGAATTATCTCCACAAAGCTCAGTATACAAATCTCTCAACCAAATAGCTTCTTTACAAGCTTCAGAAATAGCCATATATTACGCTTGGTGGTAGATAAGGCAACGATGATTGTAAACTTGCCTTCCAACTAACGACATAACCACCAATGGTGAAAACATAACCTGTGAGAGACCTCCTCTTGTCCAAATCACCAGCATAATCAGAATCAACATAACCAACAAGTCCATCTCTAGAATTACCAAACTGCAAACAAGCATTAGAAGTGCCACGCAAATATCTGAATATCCATTGAATTGCTTTCCAATGCTCTTTTTCAGGATTAGTCATATATCTACTGACAACACTCAGTGCATGAGATAAATCAGGACGAGAACCAATCATGGCATACATAAGAGAACCAACTGCGCTGGAATATAGAATTCTAAACATGTACTCAATATCATAATCTGACTTAGGACATAAAGCCGAAGATAATCTGAAATGCGTAGCTAATGGAGTACTCACTGGTTTTGCATCATGCATATTAAAACGACGAAGAACCTTCTCAATATAACCTTTTTGACTAAGGTATAACTTGCCAGATTTCCTCTCTCTAATAATCTCCATGCAGAAATTTTCTTTCTTGCACCTAGGTCCTTCATCTCAAATTCATTACTCAATTGTGCTTTCGGTTTGCTATTTCGACTTATCTTTTGCAGCAATCAACATATCATCAACATAGAGAAGCAAATAAATGGTGAACCATTATGATCTTTAAATAGACACACTATCATAATCGATCGCTTAAAATTATGAGAGAGCATAAAAGAGTCAAATCTCTTGTACCATTGCCTAGAGATCGCTTCAAACCATAAAGAGATTTCTTTAATCTACAAACAAGGTTTTCTTTTCCAGAATAACAAAACCCTCAGGTTGGTCCATATAAATGTCCTCTTCCAACTCCCCATGTAAGAATGCGGTTTAACATCTAATTGCTCAAGTTCATAATCATGCATGGCAATATCTGAGTAAAGTGCGAATAGAGCTATGCTTCACAACCGGGAAAAGACATCATTAAAATCAATACACGGAATTTGACTATAGCCTTTAGCAACCAACCTTGCTTTATACCTTCTTGGTTACAGAAGAAATACCTTCCTTTCTTTTGAAAATCCACTTGCAACGAATGCAGCTTCTTCTCCTTTGGCAATTTTACTAATTCCCGAGTGTTATTCTTTTCAAGTGACTCCATCTCATCATGCATAGCGCTTATCCACTTCTTACAATCGATGGAGCTAATAACCTCAGTATGATGAAGGTTCGCATTACCTTCAATTTCTTCGCTACACTTAAAGCATAAGCAACAATGTTAGCTTCTTCAATCAACCTCTGGGTGGATTAATCTCTCTCTAGGCACATTAATCGCAATAGATTGTGGTGGTGCTCAACAATAGGTGCATCATGAACAATGGTATTCTCTTTATCTGATGTGTTACCTGAACCAACAGAGTGCTCCACCTGAACACTTGAATTCTGCTTACTCTCAACAGGAACGTTAGTAGGCAGTTTATCAGGAAGCATAGCAGATTCATTAAAGACAACATTTCTGCTAATCACAACCTTCCTTGTTTGAGATTCCACAACTTATATCCTTTAACACCGATTATAACCAAGAAAGATGCACTTAATAGCTCTAGGCTCTAATTTTCCATTATCAACATGAGCATAAGCAGTACAACCAAAAACTCTCAATTCTGAATAATTTGCTGGGGAACCAGACCATACCTCAATTGGAGTCTTCTTTTCAATTGCAATATTGGGTGACCGATTAATGAGATAGCAAGCAATGGAAGCGGCTTATTAAAAACGCATATGCAAACCTGTATTAGACAACATGCAACGGGCCTTGGAAATGATGGTTCTGTTCATACGCTCAGCTACATCGTTTTGTTGAGGAGTACCAGGAACGGTGTAATGCCTAACAATGCCTTCAGCCTTGCAATATGATTCAAATTCATCAGAATAGAATTCCATCCCATTATCAGTGCGAAGTTTCTTTACCTTCTTTTCAGTTTGCCTTTCAATCATAGTCTTCCACTCTTTAAATCTCAAAATGCTTGACTTATACTTCAAGAAATAAGGTCACACTCTTCTAGAATAATCATCAATAATTGTTAACATATAACGAGCACCTCCTAGAGATGTCTTACGAGATGGCCCCCATAAATCAGAATGCACATAATCTAAAATACCTTCTGTAGTATGAACTGAGGTATTAAATCTCACCCTCTTGTGTTTGCCAAACACGCAATGCTCACAAAATTTCAGTTTGCTGATGCTATGTCCATCAAGAAGTCCTCTCTTACTCAATTCGCTAAACCAAGTTCACTCATATGCCCAAGACGCATATGCCAAAGATTAGTAGCATCGAATCGGATAATGAACTTGAAATTACAGCAACATTACGATATTGTAGTACCTCGCGGATGGTACAAATTGGCGATCTTAATATCACTTTCATCACAATAAGAGAGCCTTTTGATACCTTTAAAACTCTGCCTTCACTGAATACTTGTACCCTTTAGTATCAAGAGTACTAAAAGAGATGAGGTTTCTTTTCAAATCGGAATGTGCCTCACATCCGTCAAGTTCGACAATACCATCAAACATCTTGATCCGAATTGAACCAATTCCTGCAACCTTACAAGATGAGTTATCACCCATCAACACAGTACCACCTTCAACAGGTTCATAGGTGGCAAACCAATCCTTATTATGACACATATGAAAGGTACAGGCAGAATCAAGAATCCATTCATCATTGGTCTTAGCACATCCAGCAAAGGCAACAAGGATTTCTCCATTAGGACTATCATCAGCAGCAAGAGAGGCTTTACCTTCATCATCTGGTTTATCTTTCGGTTTATAATGGCCAGTTCTCTTTTCTTTATTCTGGAGCTTCCAGCATTCAGAGATGTCGTGCCCGCTTTTCTTGCAATATTTGCACGACTTATACTTGCCTCTAGATTTCGACCGGCTCTTGTAGCCGTTCGGACTTTTGCCTCGAGGTCCATTGTATGAGTTCTCCTTTTGCCTGCCACGAACAAACAAGCCTTCTCCTTTCGAGCTTGAATTTTCAGAAGGTACCATCTGTTTCATCTTCTCCTTAGCATGCAAAGCTTCATAAACTTCATTAAGAGTGAGAGTATCTCTACTATATAATATGATATCTCTGAAATTTGAAAATGAAATAGGCAGGGAACACAAAAGAATAAGACCCAAATCCTCATCCTCATATTTTACCTCCATCGACTCTAGGTCGGCAACAATCTCCTTAAATGTCGAAAGATGATCAAGCACGGATTCTCCTTCTTGCAATTTATGAGAGTACAACTTCTGCTTGAGATGCATCTTGCTGGTGAGATCCTTTGTCATGCAAATTTGTTTCGATTTATTATAATCAAGAATTGTCTTCTCCTTCAAAACATCCTGCAAAATATTATTGGATAGATGAAGGTGAATCTGAGATAAAGCCTTACGGTCTTTACGCTTGTCATCTGCGGTCCATGCAATAGGTTCTTTCGCAAAACCTTCTAATGCATCATCCAAATCCATCTGTGCCAACACAGCTCTTATCTTGACTTGCCACAGCGAAAATCTTGTGTCCCGATCCAGGAGTGGAAGATCATACTTCAAAGTCGCCATGAGGAATAAAACCTGAAAATTGCTGGTACTGATCTGTGTAAACCTAGCAAAAACACGACCTGTGTGTACACCTTCTGTGTACGCGGAACAAAGAACTTCAAACCTCCTGGTATGCTTCTCGGGTGGACAAAGCAAAAAATCACCGGAATTTGTGAAGTGAATCAACAGAGTCTGTTCTGGTTTCTTCACGTGAACTGTGCTACCAAAAGAAATAGCTTGGTGATAGAATAAAGAAATAATTTTTCTTGGAACTGGTGCTTTGGATTGCCTTAATGGCTTGCTGGACTTGATTTTGGTTTTGGCCTTGAAACTGTGTACGCAGTACGCACACGTGCCGATGAATTTCCACGCCGCCACGCAATGTCGCTGGTACCACTTGTCGCTCGCGCGCTGGACTCGGCTGGGCGACGCACGGACCAAAGGCGACGAAGGACGCAGCGCTGTGCAAGAGGCCGGCGCCGATTGGACGCGGGCGCTACTGCTGTTGGAGAAACCGAGCGAGGCGGAACGCTTCGGGAGCGGACGCTTGGACCGAGCCAGAAGCGAAGCGAGACGGCGGCGCTGCGCGAGGATCGACGAGCCGCCGGGAGCGACGCGCACAGGACGAAGCGCACGGGAGAGACGGCGGCACCCGAACCGATCTGCTATTTTTTCTTGTCTCTTCTTGAAACCCTAATCTCCTGTGCTCTGATACCACTTGTTAGAAATAATGCACGGATCAACAGGGACAAGAGACACGAATTTTACATGGAAAACCCTTGCGGGAAAAAACACGGGCGCCAACCGGCGATGATCACTATACGTGGAGCGATTACAAAACGCCGGGGATTACAATGAGGTGTGAGGCGTCAAGCGTCAACTCTCCCCGTGCGGCTTACAAGAGGTATATAAAGGGGTAAAAGGACTTAGAGTCCAAGTAGGAAACTAATCCGCTAATATGGTAACTAATCCGGACACTTCCATATTAGAAATTCGGATCACAATATATCCCTTATTTCAATATGTACCGCTATGTGGATTGAATATGATTAAACTAAAATATCAGTAAGACAATACGCAGTACCATGTCGTAGGAAACATACAGACACTGGCATATGTTTCTAGGTAGTATATAATTTGTGCAGACAGCAGTTTGGTTTTGACCCCATGGTGAGCACGGCAGCAAGCCTAGTGGTGGTAATATGGTAAGCATCATGGAGCATGCAAAAGTAATGTAAGATGCATGTAAGTAAGATTATTTGTAAGGTCCTAGCGTAGCACAGCGGAAGATCAAATGATTGAAGGTGCAGAACATCAGTGTTCTTCTAGCTGTATGATGGGGTGAAAGCAGCAAAAGATAGCGAACACAAAGCCATGGCATACATGGTAGAAGTGCATACCTAGCTGCGCTGATGCTTTCGGACTGTGTTCAGCACATGCCGGGTTCAGGAACAGACCAAGGATACATCGTTTCGTAGTTCTCATTATACATCCTAGGAGGTGGAAGCATTATTTCAATGTTATGCTCACCAGATTAAGTCTGCAAGAGCAAAGGAATCATTGCTACCCAATGTAATATATGTTCCCAATCAATAAAAGCAGGGATGGCATATGAAAGAACAGAAGGAACTACATGAACCAACCTTGGAGAGTCTGCTGGCAAGGAAATTTTATCACAGGGTACAGTTGGAGCATGGATGCCAGGTAACCTTGGAGAATATATCTCTGAGCTACAATAAATGGAAGGATTTTCCATTCTGATCAATAAATAAACTGTGGTGATAGATAAAATAAACTGCGGTGATAGATAACACAATCCTAATTAAGTTGAACATTTCCTCCATGATCAAAATGAAACCGAGAAATGATCACATCTGACCTTTATCTACAATTTTGAATAGCTAGCAGAAAACCAAAGGGTCTCTCTAAATGGAAAAGCATATGTAGCTGCATTAATTAGTACAAACAAATAAAACTATCTATATAGAGAGGAAGAAGGAAAAACAGGTATATCCTGAAAGTTGTTAGCCCATCTACTAACCAGCATGTTCAACATAGAACAATGGCGGTGGTTGGTTTTCATTAGTTTCTTAGCCCAAATATAATTCCTGGTATATGCAGCATGTGGTGCTGTTATTCCTTCAAAAGCATTGTTGCTCCCATAATATATTTAAGAATGTGCTGCAAGCAAACAAAATGAATAGTAGAAGAATGTCAGACTCCTTTGTTGGCTGAGAAGCACATATAAGTATAGGTATATGCCTGACCCAAAAATAAACATAGCCATACATGCCCAGACTGGATACAGACCACAGAGCATATGTTTGTTACTACTAACTGGAAGGCACAATAATCAATCAATATACAACATGAAATGCAGTAATCCTTTCAATAAAAAAAAACATATCGCTGGACATTTACTTAACCTACTCTAGAAGTGCAAAAACCAGAGTATTGATGCTTTTGGAACTGTCCACAACAGAAGCATGTTCTCGCAAATTTTTCTGACTTGAAGGAATTACTAAGCTAAACCAAATTAAAGATCTAATCAGCATAGAATTAGTGGGAGTACAGGTAAAGCAAAAGATATATAACACCTGGGAGGTACTCAGCAATAATGTAGAGTATGTACTGAGCCATAATGCAGCAATCAGTAAAAGATGTACCAACCCATGCCAGCTTGTCATCATACAGAACAGCAATTTTGCTTTCATGCATTTCATGAAACACCTACCATACACACTAAAAAGTGTAAGGTAGGGGAGATTAAATTCAGTAAAACAGGAAAGATGTGGTAGAAGAGAAAGTGTAACAGCCCAATTTTCAAATTTCAGCAGAATTAAAATTTATTTATTTATGTGGATTTTTCTAGAATTTTTAAAGGCTTTTTATAATTATTTTAAAGTCAAAACAAATTTATTTGTAAAATTAAAAGCCAACATTAAGTTGTAAATAATTTTATTAAGTCCAAAATAAATAAAGGAATTTCTGTGAATTTTTTCATAATTTTTGAAATTATTTTACTATTTTCTAAAGCTTATTTGAATTACCAAAATTAAAACAAATAGAAAATCAAAGAAAATCTAAACCTAGTTTTGGGCGAAACCCAAAGGCCTCGGCCCAAACCCTTCAGCACACGGCTCGCACCCTCTCTCACACTTTGCGCCCGCTCGCCCGACCCTCTCTGCTGCTGCGCGTGGGCCCGCGCCTTCTTCCTCCCCGTTCTTCTCCGCGCGATCAACCGACCCGCCGCATTGCTGCACACGAAGGAGCTCGCCAACGGGCGCCCCAACCGCCCGCGTCCCCCGCGCACGTCGCGCGAGACTCGCTCCCACCCCGCACGCGCCCACCTCTCCCTTCTCGCTACCGATTGCCCACAATTCCCGCAGCCGCGCCGCACGCCCACTCCTCCATGCCGCCTCGGAGCCTCCTGGCGCCTATAAAAGGCAGCCCCGGGCACCCCTCTTCTCACCGAAGCCGACATCGCCACTCACTCCTCCTCTCTCGCGTCCGTTTAGCCGTAATCAAGGATTTCGTCGTCGCAAGCTCTCGCCGCCGCTGTCAACGCCGCCACCACCATCAGCATCGCCATGCCATCGCGAAGCCGATGCGCGCAACCATTCTCCCAGAAGACCACTGGAGCCGCTACTTCGCCGACGACCCCAACTTCGCCGTCGCAACTTCGACGCCGCCGGCCGCCTCCGTCGTCTTTTCGCCGAGTGGGTGAGCGCACCGATATCACCACCCCTCCCTCTCTCTTTTGTGCACATCACCGCCCGCCACCGTGCAGTGTAGCGCCGGCGACCCTTGGTCCCGACGCCGGCGCCGCTCGTGCCTACATGGCTCGGCCACGTAGACGCCGCGTTAGTGCCACATCAGCTTCAGAGCCGAGTCACCGCACACGTGGACGCCTACGTGGCACCATATCACCCCGCGCAGCACCCCACTCACCTCCTGTGCACTGTTCCGGTGAGCCCAGTCCACCGTGGTCCTTTGACCGCCCGTGGACTTGGTCTTAGACCAAGGGCCCACATGTGAGTGACTCCGGGATTTTCCTTTATAAGAAAAATTCGCCCGGAAATTCGATTTCTGTGAGCTGACGTCACCCTTGCGCAATAATTAGATTTTCTTTAGAAATATAAATCAAGAAAATCTAATAAATTCAGAATTTAGGTTTTTAATAAATTTAAACTTCAAAAATTCATATCGTTTGCATATGAACTCCAAATTAGGTGATTCAACTTGCAAAATTTGTATAAAATTATAATCTAGCTAACTAAACCAAAATATTTCAATTTGGAGTTAATTAGAGCTACATTTTTGAATTTATTTGAATTTGAATTGAATTTATCGTATTTTCGCGTGTAGACTTCGACGACTCCGGAGAGTTTGACCATCCCGAGGACTTAGATTTTCAAGACGTCAACGAAGGCAAGTTATACCATTGATCATGTTGATCCCATTACTTTAAGTTATTTTTAGTTTTTAAAATTACTTAATGCATGCATATGTTCATACAAGTATTTCAATACCCTGTTTTTATACATAGTTATTCCAATATTCATTGTACGACCAATTTGGATGTCAAACATGAATACCTTGTCACCATTAGAAAAAAATAATACTAAAATTAATCATATGCTTAGCCATGCTTAGACCACATTTATGAATTCAGGAAGGTTTAGCCAAATCTTTTACAAACTTGATTTCAATTTGACACTGTGGTATTGTTTTATCACAGAAGGTTTATAAAGAGGGTTTTTACTATAAATAAAATCAAAATGGGTTTGGACTTGGGTGAATAGGTTGAATGGTGGGTGCGGGTTTATGCACAGGTTTAATCTGGTTAAGATTAAGGCCCAGGGTTTGTTTGAAAGACGCCCAAGTCAATTGAGGACTAGTCTTTGAGCCGCTTTTTGCTATGCCTTACCGTACCACCACATATCCTATATGGGCAGGATTTGGCTAAGTAATTTGTAATGTTTTAGTGTATTTGTGCCATATTGATTGTGTGGGTGTCGGGTAGACATTTATTCCCACTTGGCGCAAGAGGGGGCTTTCGGAGGACGGTTAAGACAGAACATTGTAATGGCCTCATGATAACTGCTCAGTTGCACGCCTACGGAAGCGTGTTTTGGCCGACATAATGAGCATGTCATTTCGTGTGGGTAAAGCTGTACAGACTCTGCAGAGTAGAAACTATTCGAATAGTCGCGTCCGCGGTCATGGACATGCTAGCAAGGCCACTTGAAGTTAGACTTGTTTTTGGTTTTAAAATGTTTTATCAAATGGTTTGAGGATGGTTAATCCTTGTGGAAAATTAGATGGTCAGCCATGTGTTAGGAGGGTATCCTTCACCTATTCATTTGGTGGTTATCCATACCTTAATATTGTCATTTTAAAATTCCGACTTTGGATATATTATAAAAATGGCCTTGGAAATTAATATGATTATTTAAACTGAAAAATGTTGTTTATGCAAAATAACCCTTGCCTGATTCACTTGTTTACCTTATGCATGCATTTTCATTTCATATTGGGTGTAGCTTGCGAGCACGGTAATAGTGCTCACTCTTGCTGAATAACTTTTATTCAGGAGAAGATTTCTTCCCCGACGGTGAGGACCAGGACGTTTAGGCCTTCGACTCCAGACGATTGCCTGTGGCGAATTGTGTGGCTCACATTTATTACTATGCTTCTGCAATGTTATTTGCTATTTGCTTATCAGACTCAGCTGTATTAAACATTTGATTATTTAATGTTATTTAAGTTTCCATGATATGATTGTGATATCAATTTTGTGAGACTGTGTACACTGGAAATCCTGGACTGGTGTATGAACACAGAGAATTCGGGATCCTTCGTTTCCGGGTTCGATAGAAAGTGTGCAGCATGGTTAGTTGGTTACCAGACAGGCAGCGAACGTAGCAGGGAAGCCCACTGCACACTACAAAATAAAAAAGCAATCATTTTATTTTTGACAGGAAACTGCTATTGCTCTCTGTAACAACAAACATGTCGATGATGTGAACTAAACAAAAGTTACAGAAGACTGGCTGTTGTTCTTTAGTTCTGGAAATCAGAAAATGAATGGCTATGAGCAAACATTGCAGTGCACTTTGAATAAATCAATTCAATTCTTTATTTGACATACTAAAAAACCTTTTAAAACACCATCAATATCAGAACCGAGAAATAACATGTAGAGCAACCAACAGTAGGAAATGGCTATAGATTGGTTATACATTAAAGGAAAGCATAATACAAGACATAACCTGAAACATCCGTAGTTCGCCTTATCATTTTGCTACGGTAAGCTCCACAAAAACAATTAGACATGAGCGTTGAAATCCCTACTCATAGAATGTGGAAACAGAGAAATTCCAAATGAAATCCAAAATGCATGCATGCAAAAAAGGGCAAAATATATATGTTCAAGTAACCTAGTGAATCGATGCATGAGGTATTGATGAGAAAGAAAAGAAGAGTCATGTGACCCAAAAATACCTAAATGCAAAAATACGGGGTTTTTTTTTAAAAAAAATGGTATGTTATCTATTGTCGTACCGTGCCTGCATCTTTGAGAGTTACTTGATTGCATTGTCTTTTCTGCTCTCATGATTTTGTCTATTTTCGCATAGGAATTCCTTAAAGCGATTATCAGAATTTTAGCAAACCTAAAATTCTGTTGTTCTGCCTTCTTCCCAAATTCTTTCGAGCCTTTTCTTGTTACCTGCTTTCCCCTTTGGCTTAGTCCTGGCTAGCCTGGTTCTGGTCTAGTTCGACTAGCTCATGTGCATTCTTTTTCTTCCTATTTGCCCAGCCATGCCAGTGTCGTGTCATTGCTCCTTCTCCACTGTTCCTTCCTGTTAACGAATATGACTCTGTGCATGCATGCTCACATGCAGTGCACTTCCTTAGGATACTCGGTCCTACAGGCGCGCATGTATGTAAGCGCTAACGCCTCCCAGTTGGCTCGGCCAAATTCTACCGCTTTCGCCCACCTCTCTCTCTCTCTCGTTCTCTTGTATACACGTTGTGCTATCGTATGTTTATACATACACTGAGCCATATAGGGTTGAGCACCCATTGTGCTTTTACTCTCCTTTATTTCACACTTTCGACCAGTTCCTGGCCGAACTTTGTTCAGCCAGGACAACTCCTTCGGTCATAAGACCAGTGACAGCTGCATCCCCCTCTCAGTGTGCTAACCAATTTCAGTCAAGCAGTCATCAATAGCCATCACCCAAGCTGTCATTCCGCTACCCTGTGTTGCCCATAACGTCAACTGCTCCAACCACTCCTCCTCGTCTATTGCACCAGGGTGCATGCACATATTTACTCCCAACCCCTGAATGCCTTCCTTTACCATTCCAGTGTTAGCCTCACTTTCATCCTCCCATAGGTGAACTCGAGCTCTAGTTGGGCACAAGCGCTGCCTCGGCTGAGCGCTGCCACATCACCACCATCGCCATTAACACCTATCGGTGAGGCTACTCCCATGTTGTGTGCATTCGCTCACACCTGTGCCTAAGGTGGCGTTTCCCCTCAACTAACCCTACTCCTCAACTCACAGGAACTGCCTTGGATGCTGTTCTTATTCCCCTCCGTCGAGGACACTTCAAGACCTCTCTGAAGGACCATCTATCAGCTCCCCCGAAGATCACCCTCCTGTCCTCAAGTTACTTGCAGCACAGAGCTTCTCGCATAGTTATGGCCAACGTCGCCAGCCCAGCTCCGTACTGGTAAGTTCCTAGTGGCCAGATGCTCCTCCTGGTTCAAACTACCATGTTTTTCTTTAGAAATTCTTTGATTCTTTCTACCACTACTTTCTCCAGGACCTCTCTTAGTCATAACGCCCACACGACCTCCCTTGGTCGTAACACTCCCATGAACTCCTCTTTTGCAAAGATCACCCTCATTGGCCACGGCCTCACAGTCTACAAAGACCACCCATCTAGCCGCGCCCTCCCCTCTTTTGGACCATCCGATCAGACAGGACGACCCAATTGAGAAATGAGGTTCGAACGTTCACCTCATTTTGGACCATCCGATCAAAATTAGATGGACCGATTGAGATGAGAGGCTCGAATGGTCCGAACGTTCATCTCATTTTGAACCGCCCAATCAAAGTCGAACGGCTCCGCTTCGCTGCACCTTACCTCTTTGACTCCAGGATCTCCTCAGCAAGATCACCCCCTTGGTCTCTTTGCAAAGACCACCCTCTTGGTCTTTTTACAAATGCCACCCTCTTGATCCAAACCTCCCATTCTACAAAGATCACCCTCTTGGTCTTTTTGCAAATGCCACCCTCTTGATCGTGACCTCCCGCTTTACAAAGACCACCCTCTGGGTCATGATCTCCCATTTTACAAAGACCACTCTCTTGGTTGTGACCTCCCGTTTTACAAAGACCATCCTCTCGGTCATGACCTCCCATTTTGCAAAGACCACTCTCTTGGTCGTAACACTCTCACAACCTCCTCCGGTCATAGCGCCTTTTGCGACCTCCCCTCACCGTGACACTCACACGACCTCCCCCTGATCCCAGTACTTCCAAGACCTTCCTCTGATCACAGTACCTCAAGGACCTTCCTTAGTTCTGATGCTTCCAAGACCTCCCACAGCTCACGGTGATTCGGGACCTAGCTAGGTCAACAGTACCTTCACGACCTCCCTTGGTCATAGTGTACCTCGACCTCCCACAGCTCTGATGATTCGGGATCTGCGCGAGTCAATAGTACCTTCGCTACCTCCCCAAGTCACGATGCGTCCGGGACCTCTCCATGTCCACGAGTTTCCCACAACCTCCCGATCATAGTGCACCCACGACCTCCCAGTCAACGATACCTCCACGACCTTGGCGGCATAATGGATGGATGATGAATAAATGGGGAGAGTAGATGGTCATTAAAGAAATGAAAAGAGTAAGCGAATGATGAAGAAATGAGGTGGTGAGTGGATGAATCAATGAGCACGAGCTTCGTTTTATACGCACGATCGCGCGAGTGTCGGAGAGAAGAAACCCATAGAGCCGTTGCTTCTCTATGCTTGTTACATCAAATTTATGTCATGTCTCGCGTCTTTGCCTGTTGCTTCTTGGTGCTCGCGGCTTGCCCGTTGTCTCTCGCCATCTCACGAGACTTGCCCGTTGCCTATCTTTTTCCGGGATTCCATGGAGCTATCTCTTTCAATCTGAAAAAAGCAAAAGTTTTAGTCCTCGGTACTCACCAACAACAAGATTCCCTCTCTTCTTTATTCCCCTCCCCCTTTCTCTCTCTCTCTCTCTCTCTTTTCTGGAGTCTTCCCGGTTGGCTCGGTTCCATCGCCATTCCAATTCGCCCCCAGGCGGCCAGGCCCCATCGCCTCCCCCTTCCTAGTGCTTCTACCGAGCGCCTCGCCCCCCATCGCCTTGTGCCTCGCCCCATCACGGCCTCCCCCTCCGGTGCTTCTCCGGCGCCTCTAGCTTCCCCATCGCCTCACCCCATCGTCGGCCCGGTCTTCTTCTTCTACCGAGCGCCTCCGACTCTGGTACTCCATGGTGGCCTAGCGTCGCCGCTGCCGCCAGCTCCCTCGTGGCTACCCGTGCTCCTCCCCGAACCGGTCCGACGCGCACGCGCCTGTGCGCCACCCTCTACCAGTGGCGTGGCCTTGGCGCCCGACCCCTGCCCTGCCACGCGCGCCCGGCCTCAAATGGTGCCTCGTGGTCGGTCGGCCTGCCATCTTGGTCCCAGCGGTGGGAGCGAGAGGTGTGGCGAGCGGCAAGCGGCGGGGCGAGAGAGGAGTGTCTTGCCGGTGTGGGAGGCTCCCCGACACCCCGCGCCCCTGGCGCTCGCGTGGTCGCGGCTCTCCCTGGTGCTCACGCGGTCACGCCTCTCCGGCTCTCCCTGGCGAAGCTCCTCGAGGCGGCGTCGAGGTGTGCCGCGTCTGCATTGTGCCGCCGTGCGAGCCGGCCCGACCACGGCGCGCGCCCGGGCGTCTTTGTCTGCGCCCATCGTCTTTGTCTTTCGGGCTTGGCACATCGCTCGTCTTGCGTGCGGCTCGGCCCACCATGTGGCGTGCCTGGGCTGTGCTTGGGCCCTGCCGAGCCGGCTAGGCCTCGGGCTGGCACGGAATAGCCCGGCCCGACTCCCATCTCTAAGCATGGCTTGTTATACATGCCGGCGATGCCGCCACACCACTCAGGGTGCATTCTTGTTTCCTTTTCCCCATGGTATGACTGTTGACATATTTTTATCAAAGCCTGATCTCGTACTTCCTCCTGAGGTCATCGGTCACCCGGATGTCATGCATTCGGGCCTTCTCCATCTCCTAGTCCATGTGCCTCTGTATGTTCTCAGACCACTGCTTTCCTTCCTCCATCTGTCGCTTGGCTGCGGTGGCTCTATCGACGAAATAACCAATAGTGTGAGTCCATATCTCCTTGACGATCGCAGTGATAGGGAGGCACCACACACCTTTGAGGACGCTATTGTACACCTCAGACATATTGGTCATCATAATCCCGTACCTCGCACCATCTGTTTCATAGAGAAGGGATCATTTCTCCAATTCAGGAGAGTGGCGATGAATCTACTCTAAGAAACTTATGGCACTGCTGGGTTGCTTTCCCTCCAGTACCTCCGGAGTGGACTCCCTTGCATGCATCGTAGTCCAGTGTTCTAGGTCTCTCTAGATGGACTCAAACTTCCACCTCTAGTTCTGTAGACACAATGCCTTGAACGTCTTCACAACTTCCTGACTGCGAAATCGTGTGAACAAGTTAGATGCAAGATGCCTCATGCACCACCTGGATTGCACATCGTTCCATTGGTGAGGGGGTTGTAGGACCAAGGATAACCGACTAGAGGGGGGGTGAATAGGAGGTTTTTAAACTTTTAAACAAATTAACGAGATAAGCTAATTAATAACTTAGTCTAAACAAATTATACTTCTAGCTAAGCAATACAAGCACAAAGATCAAGCTAGAAATATAAATGCGGAAGAGTAAAGACTAGGAATAACCACAATGAGACAACGATGTTTTCCGTGGTATCGAAGACTTGCGGTCTTCACTAGTCCACGTTGAGGAGCTTGAACCAATCAAGCCGACTCCACGTATTAAGCCTTTCTCGATCACTATTGGTTGTTCTTCCTCCACTCGGAGATGGTGAACACCAAACCACTCACAATATGGGCACCGGGCCTCTTCACAATCTTCTTGAAGAGATCACTGCAATCACCGCCAAGCCGTCTAGGAGTTCGGCAAAACTCCAAGAGTAACAAACCAAGACCTTCGCAGCGACACTCAAGTGCAATAGGATCAACTAGAATGATGAATGCACTTTGAATGAGCTCAACAACCTCTTAAAGAGTGAACAAATGAATTTGAGGAGTTGAATGAATGCACAAGGCTCTAAGGATGTTAAATGTGGTCTAGCACTCTGTCCTTGGCGGTGGGGAGTATTTATACCCCAACAAAAATTATAGCCGTTGGAGAAAAAACTCACTTTTCAACGGCGGTACTACCGCCAAATGCCGGCGGTACTACGCACTTTTCCAACCACTTGACCAGCGGCTATAACGAGGCATTAAATGTCGACATAGCCGTTTTATTTTGCGAGCGGTACTACCGCCAACTAACGGCGGTATTACGCGAGCGGTCATACCGCAAAGTGAGTCTTGGTACTACCATTTTCAAGAGAGACAAAAGAGTGCGTATTGGAAAACACATACCGCCAAGTAACGATCGGAATAACGGCGTGCGGTACTTCCGCTTATCAATTGTGGTACTACGCATTTCGGTCATCTTGCATGAACACTTGCGGTACTACCGCGTTGAGGATTTGGCACGAAACCGAGAAGGTCTCTCTGTAAAAACATACCGCCATTACAAGTCGGTCATACCGCGAGCGGTAGTACCGCTGGTTCAATCTTGGTACTACCGATTGTCTGCCAAGATGGTATTTGCAAATATAAAGCAAACCGGATGCATGCATGATCCTAGATTGATCCATAAGGCAAAAGAACATGCTATCAAGCTACTAGTCATGATCCCTCTTAATAGTACGGTATTTAACCTATAATCCGGTCTTCCAATCATAATTGCTAAGACCGGTAAAAGGTAAAAGATTTCTAATCTACTTGTACCTTGACTTTGATCCAATTTGATCTGCACGACATCCTTTATCATGTAGCTTCACGATCATTCTTACCATTTGGACTTAATCTTACAAATATTCAACAAACACATTAGTCCAATTATCACATATTATCATAAATTACTAAAACCAATTTTTAAAGGGCCTAGATGCTTTTCAGGGGTTCCGTCCCATGCTGCATGGTGTTGATGGCCGCCAACAACCAGTATTGTGGTCTGTGATAAGGCATACATTGCGCCTGTCTCCCACCACTAGCCTCTTCACGTCACTAGGAACCACAACCAACTAGATGTGTTCTCGCTCTCCACAATTGCAAATGCTACCGGGAGAAGTTGGTCATTCGCATCGACCGCCACCGCGGTAAGAATGGTGCACTTGTATCTCTCCGTGAGGAAAGTACCATCTATCGTGAGCACAAGACGACAAAACTTAAAGCCCCGAACGGCCTAGGTGAAAGCCCAGAACACCTGATCCAGTATGAAGCAGTTGGGCCCTCCGTCAGCATCCTCACTCTCAAGCTTGTTTATACACGTGTCGGGGTTTAATTCGATAATCTGGTCAAGCAATCTCGGCACAAGGTTGTACGCCTCTTCGTATGTCCCGTACATAGACTTGATGACCTTCTGCTTGGCTCGTTGGGCCTTACTATGGTATTGGATAACCAACAGTTGGTGACTTTCGACATCGACATCTTGGGGAGCGAATCGTCCATCGCAACTAGATGCGATGAGGCTTGCAACATATCACGGAAGTTACATTCGATGCTACGCGGGCTCGCTAAGCTCACAAGTATGATCAACCAACGCCTTGACCCCGAAGACCGAGCCGCAGATCTTTGCTCGTTGAGCGCTAACCTTGCCAGGGTAGCCTTCCACTACGTACTTCACTGCGTAATGTCCTGGGTTGGACTGGTGCACTCGGTACACACGGTTGATGGACAAGACGTACCGTGCTATAGCTTGTTGCACGGCTGTCTTGCTAGGGAAGTGCTGCCCAACTAAGAGGGTGTCAGCATCAAACCCCCACTGGGAGCCTTCTTCTTGCAACAGTATGAGCGAACGAACCGAGATATCACCAAGTCTCGATGCCACGTAAGGCACCACCGATGACACAATTCCCCTGGTTGGACTACTAGATCTTTGCTCGTCCTCATCGCTACCATCTGAGCCTGAGCCGGCGTCCTCATCGGACTCCAAACCGAGAGGCTAGTCTGGTAGATACTCATGGAAGTCAATGCGGGCCGACCACCACAATTTCGCCCCCTCATTTCACACAAAATTATGCATGGGTCTTCCCTCCGAGACAACACATTCCATGTTACCGTCTTCAAGCTCAGGCTGCGCTTGTCCGCTTGTAGAGGCCCTAACATCATTAAGGTTTTCTAGCGCCCTGCGTACGAAATCCATGTACACTATCGCCCCGGTAAATGGCCACATCGAGCTAGGAGGCAATCTGCATGTACTGGCTCCATACTACGCTTCCAGTCACCTTGACAAGCTCCCACACGACATTCGTGCAGGTGATTCCCTTGATCACAAGTTTCTTCGTCGTTGCTTCTGTGACGAACTCCCTCCGGATGCAGCTTCGAAGCTCGTGAATATTCATCGCATCGAGCCCCTCCGCCTAGACCACCTTGTACTGGTATCTCGATAGGTCCAACCCATCGGGTCCAGCCCGTACGAGATCATTGCCATAAAACACTACCAAGTCTTCCATGTTTGAACTTACCTAAAGACACAACAACCCCATTCGTGATACGCGATGTGACAAACAATGATGACAAATTGCATCCAAGTGATCGATTACATATGTGTAATTAAATACAAATACTTAATTAATTACCAGCAATTTGAGTACTCCTCCGAAAATTAATTACGAGTAATTCATTACTACCGTGCGTATCACTATTGAACATGTTCATTACCACTTAATAACTTACGACTATCTATTTTGCACTAAATTACTTATGCCTAACTAAATGCTAGTAAATAGATTACGACTGATTAATTACCACTAAATAAATTTTGAGTAGTTAATTTCCACTAATAACTACGACTACTTATTTACCACTAAACTAACTACGACTAATTAATCACCACTAAACTAACTAATTATGACTGATTAATTACCACTAAATGAATTACGAGTAGCGCAAACCACAAATTTAATATGCCGTACTGATAACCACTAAACTAATTACGACTAATTAATTATGACTAAACTAATTAATTATCACAAAACTAACTAATTATGACTATTTAATTACCACTAAACTAACTAATTATGACTAAATAATTACCACTAAACTATTTAATTACGACTAGCTGGCTAAGACTGATTAACTATGACTACGGTAATAACGACAAAAGCATCTGACAAATTACTTGCCCTTCGGAGGGAAAGCGATAAAAAAGGACGAACGACGAGCAATGAGAAGTAAGCAAATGCTTAATCTTCAAAAAAAATTAATTATGTTACATTCTCTAAGTTCTCAGCGATGAGCGCCAGAACGAGAAACGAAACACAATTGAGATAAGCGATGAGTGACTGCGAGACTTCGGTATTTATAGCCAAGCGAAAGAAGAGCCGCTACGTTGGCGTCGGGAATTCCGGATGCGTTGTCTACACGTAGCACTACGGGTAAGGGGGACAGCCGCAACGGGGCGACAAATGTGCGGAGGAGGGAGAACGGGCGGTGGGAAAGGTGGCCACCGCACGATGGTTGTGCGGATCCTCCTCTGAACGAACGACAGGTGGACTGGATACCCGTGGTTTTTTTATTCTCTGGAGAACCGGACCAGTGTTTTCGGGATTTTTTAGGCTATTCCATGGACCACCGCACGGTGGCCGTGTAGGAGGGGGAAGGAGAGGGCTGGCGGGAGGGGAGGGTCGTGTGTGCGGGAGGGGGAGGGGATGGTGCGTGGCGGGTGCGGGCGGCCACCGCACGTCGGCTGTGCGGGAGGTGCCGGCACCGCAAGGTGGCTGTGCGGGAGGGGCCACCGCATGGTGGCCATGTGGGAGGAGGGCACGTGGCGGCAGAGGAGGACGTGTCGCATGGTCACCGTGCGGCAGGGCGCTATTTTGCAAAAAAAAAAAAAGCGGTGATAGTCCTTCTTGTAAATACGGGCGGAAATCGCCATGTCGACAAAAATTCTATGCTTCCCTACCAAGTATGAGGCAGTATAATTCTCTTGTAGTTAAAATTGTATTTTTGCATGATTCTTCGAAGGGCAGTTAAGATCAAACTCTAATGAGCAATATTCTCTCCTTTCACCGCCACCGAGTTGCAACCAGCAACCCTAACCCCATCGCAAACATGTTGAGCTGCGCAATATTCCATTGGCTGGTAAAATAATCGCACAAACTTTGAATCAAATCAGCCGCATATTAAAGATTTAGTTCTGCGTGATGAATTGGGTGAGGATTTGCATGCTAATCTAGTTATGCGGCTTGTTTCATTCAAAAACTTGAGATCGACATGAACAAATTAAGTGATGGAGGTCGGCCACGATCGATATCGCGATGAGGTTCCAATGGCGCCGAGATCGGCCGCCGACGCCAGAAAGTTCATTCGATGGAAGCTTTAATTGGTGAATGCTACTGGGAACTTATTAGTTTAGGTTAATTAACTCATTCGTATCCATAATACTCTTCAGAAAATAATTTAGAATTAGGAAAATATTGTCTATATTACCCCTTGAAAGGCCATGATTAGATCTGATCTATACTTCTAGCAACTAAGATAGTAAAATGCACCGTAAAAATTCTTTAATATGAACCATTAGATAAGAAAGAATAAACGGTCCATATTGAATCGAGTGTACGGTACAGGAGCTCAATCTTCAATATTAGCTTCTAAATTAGTTGTTACCATGAAACTCTCCCATCCAGCATCCAGCAGGGTGTGTACGGAAAAGACGCTTCGATGTATTGGATCATATCATATTGTGGGAAGAAGTTACCCAAGTATTGAATCTTCGAGCTTTTTAAATGATAGGCCACTCCTCTCTCTAATGATTCATCAAATAAGATAATTTCTCTGAAAGGACGAAATCCAAGGAAAGAAATATTTATATGGAAGCGCTTTTGAATCATATCCTTGGAGTTGAGAACATTATCATCGTTGGAGTCCCATTCGAATTCCCCTTCCACTAATGCTTCGCTGTCATAATCTTCATTGTATTTAACATCTTGGTGTTTCCGAGAACAGAAATCGTGCCTAACATTCCGTAAGGTCCAGGGTCCATTACTGTATTTATCATAGTTCCAGCGTGTCAGCTCGAGGTTTCTACAATGCTTCAACACCCACTCCATATGGCCACACGATTCGTTAAGGATCTAAACCTGAAGTTGGCACCGATCATGAACTAATGTTGAATAAACTCCCTTCTCTGATTTTTCCAGATAAAATTTTTGGATATTTTCACGCTCCACTACCTATGGGTGGTTTAATTACTCGGTACTTGTCATTTGACAAAGATATTATGCAAAAATCAAATCATTGAAACACATGTTAATGAATCGTATAATTGAATAATCTTTTTTGTAAAAAAAAATCAAAATCAAAATAACGATGCTTAAGTGTGAGCAGCCACCTCGTAACAAAATTATTTTGTCAATGCACATAAAGTGCTACTCGCCTAGACGGCATAGCGCTGCTGGCCTCGTTCAGCCAACCGCATGTCACTGACAGTCTCGGCAGCCTTCTCTTCCCGAACAAAGGACCTCTCCTCCCATAGTCCTATCGTTGATGAGAAGACGTGCAGGATGCACGGTGACGGGGCCATTCTATTGCGGGTCTAATTTGACGTCGTAGTGCACGTAAGCAAAGCAGGAAATTACAAACAACTCAGGACTTGTTTGGAAAGTCTATTCCCAATTGGGATTTATATGGATAGATCAAGAATTTAAACTAAAATCCCGATTTATCTATAGGATAAGAAAGAATTTTAGCCCAACCAAACAACTCCTTATGGTGCGGCGACAAGGTAGGATCGAACACGATGTACTCACCGTCCATGAACCTAGGGGTGGAAACGGATCGAATAGTCTCGAATACGAATACGAATCCATATATTTAAAACAAATACGAATACAAATACGAATTCGAGCATTCTCGAATACGAATACAAATCGAATGTTGTAATGAATTCGAATTCAAACAGAATATGTAGTTAATTAAGTCGAATACGAATATCCTACAACTTTTACGACAAATATCGGTAGAACACCAAACAACCATAGATTCGGCACCGAATCAAGACCCCGTCGAAACAGAAATGCTCCGGAAAAAAAACGGATAGTATTCGTATATGGGAAAAAATGGATAGTATTTATATTTGTTTTTTCCTAGATACGAATAACACCGAATACGGATACTACCCGTTTTCCCGGATAGTAACCAGATACGAATAACACCGAATACGGATACAGATGCTATCCGTTTTTCCCGAATGGTACACGTTTTTTATTCAAATGTATATTTTACTTACCACATTTACGTTTTCTCGAATACGGACATCGGATAAAATGGATTAGCTTTTGCCGATTCTCATCCCTACATGAACCCATCGTCTTAGCAGTCGGATCGGATTGGAGGTTTGTATCGGCCGGTGGGCGTGATCCTCTCAAAAAGCATAAGGTTGAACTAGTTTGTTTTCCTACATTTTTTATACTTTTCTTTAGTTTCTGAAACTTTAATTTAATTTTGCCTGAAAGAGTGCAGCATCACACATCATTAATAACAGAAAATAAAGATTTACTAGCAGCTTTTTTAAAAGGCAATTACTAGCAGGCTAAAATTGATGTATGTGACATTACTAGATGACAAAGATTTATTGACCTGAACTAAACTACAGAAGTATTTGTCATTCTATACTGTAGGAGCTTGTTCTACAGCCGGCAAATAGAGCACAATACATTATTGTTATGGATCCATCCAGAGGTAAGGCGCCTACTACAACGAATCAGAAACATCAGGAACATGAGGATATGGACTAGCTACAAGCAGCACCCATGAAGCGTTTTCCTTCTGGCTGTTCCTATAATTGATACATTAATCCTTCAAGTAACCTATAATTAGCTTTTCGGGAAATTTCCAAACGAACAATTTCAACGAAATCTTTCAATTTCTTATTTTATTATGTTCAACTTTATGTATTCCTCTATCCGTAGAGTACATTAAATGTAAAAAAATAGCTATAACAAAGTTTCTGTTATTCGTATTAACAACTACTCTAGGGGGAATGTTTTTATGTGGTGCTAACGATTTAACAACTATCTTTGTCGCTCGAGAATGTTTCAGTTTATGTTCCCTCATCTTTCCTTGGATGAACATTTCTTTGAGAATGCACGCACTTCTTGGCCCCATGCCCTCAACTAGATGTGTTGTCAGCCTATGAAAACAATCAAAATGGCTGGTCTCTCAGTTTACTAGGATTCCCTCTATCTAGCAATGTCTGTCTTATGGAGGAAGTTTCATCTCCATCCATGTTGCAGCTGCTGAAGCTGGCAGTATATTTGAAGACTGAATCATTTCCCTTTGAGATAAATCTGTTTCACTACTTAATCCTCTGTACCTTTTTGCATAGGCATCCAGGGATAGGATTTGAATAGAAGTATTCCTCTTGCCTTGGACTTTCACCAGGTAATCTATCATATGGACCTCCGTGTCTATTTTCATGATGCTTCTTCACTTCACTTTGAAATTCACCCCAGGTTATGGAACCGTCGTCGAGCTTGTCAATGAGCTCCACAAACTTCAGCCTACAGACAGAACAAAGATTTAGGACCTAGAATCAAGATCGACAAACTTGAACTACTATATCTAAATACGTACCTATCAGGGTTTATAGTTTTTCGGAATCCTTCAAATCTTCGGTGACCCTGCACTGCTCTGGCCATATTTCCATCATATGTATACACAAAACATCACTCTGCAGGGCCACGATGTAATCCACAGCAGCTAGTCTGTTTTGGAACAACTCGAGCGGCTCTAATTCATCCACTGTGGCTAGACTGTAGTGTGTATAGATGTTTGGATATTCAGCTTTCAGCGCATCCATGCTATGCGCACCGTATATTTCACCTGCGACGATGTATATCTTTGTAGAGGAAGGATAGCCCATTGCTTTGAGGAATACAGCAGCTTCACGAGGAGTCATGGGACAGCTGCCTTGGAGTCGCTTCTCCTCGCTGTTGATTTCCTTCTCTTTCCAGTGCCTCACTTTGAGCCGCATATCTGTCAGCTCCTCTGCCTCATGAAGTGTCAGGTTGTGGTTGCAGCCGGTGAAGGAGAGCATGTCCTTCTCATATCTGTCCAATTCATAAATCAAATGGAAGATTACTGATCTGCAAATAATTTCTCTGCAGGAAATGAACGTTTTGTGGTTTTAATCACCTTAAGTGAAGTGCGATATAATGGTCAGATCCATTTCTCAGCCTATCAACTAGGATGCGGCCGAGCTCTTCTATCTCTTTCCTGTACTGAAGTGCTTTGTAATTCGCACGGCAGCGAAGCCGTTGGAGAGAAGGAGCAAGACCGTTGTTAACAATTCAGGGAATCAGTATGGGTAAATCTCACTACTTTGAACTTCTTCAGTATTCTTGCAAAATCTCTGTAATAGGAAGCCTGCAAAATGGAGCTCCATCAGCCTACTCACAAGCCTGAACTTCTAAGCTTCTGCAATCAACAATCAACAACATCGTCGATTCGTACCCTGGACCAGGAGGTGGGTGCTCTCACATAGGGTTTCACCCTTTTATAAGCTGGAGGGAGGGAATCCACAATGACAATGTCTTCCTTTAATGTTTCCTTGAAGTGCTCAACATCGAATATATCTTTGAAATCACTATATTCAAGGACTAACTGTCAGTTTACTTGGTGTTTTCTACAGGATGAACATAAGCAGCAAAGGTACAAACCTGGGATCAGTCCAGAATGACTGATGATCCAGGGTGGGGATTACTAGTGATGCGTTCATAATCTTTGCCACTGCAACCATATCACTTATCTGTAAGAATAATTTCGGAGGAATATGAGTTAGCTGAACGGCATTGCCATGCTGGAGGGTTAACATAGGTATATACATACTCCCATTCTCATCTGGTTTAGCCCACCGTTTGCATCAACAATTAGATAACCAACAGTTGCATTGTTAGTCCCTGCAATGAGCATATGAAACATGAGAAGGTTAGCTGGAGTTGGAGCTGGAAGAAAATGAAGTGAAAGATAGAGAAGGAAATTACTGAGATGATTCCTTGGGCGTTCAATGCACTGGCTGTAACCCTCAATGTCTGGTTTCATCCATATCTCAGGTATCTGTCGATGTTTTAAAGGAAAGTTCAGTAAAGTCGAGCTGAGCACAGCACATCTGAATCAATGTCTTGCTTTCACAAATGAAGTTTCTTGGCTGAACATAAACACAAGATTGCTTTCTGACAGGCTCTGCCAGCCCTGTCCTAAACCTATACATCATGAAGCTTGTTGTCCCTACTCGGCCAGGCGCAACACATTTTTTTTCTCAATATATATATTTGTTCAGGGTAGGTTAGGATCCTGACAGTTCATCATAAATAAATTTCTAGTTGTCTAGGATTAATCTTACAAAATCAGCACATCAATAATAGACAAGGAATTGAAAGAGAGCCTCATAACATTTAAACTTATTTTTTTAAAAAATAAGTTATGGGAAGATAATATCCTTAAGTCAATCAATTAGAGTCAATTTCTAAAAAAGAGAGGATCATTTTAGAGAATTTAAGGTCTTTTTTCTTATAGAAAAGTGATGTGTAGGAAAGTAGTTTTTATCCGCCAAAACTTCCACTGTTACTGCACTAAACCTTTTTTTCCTCTCTTGAAATGCTTGATTTGATAATTATAAGGGAAAGCAACCTCGGCGGCACCAACCCCATGCCACTCAAAATTTCATTGTGAGTGAACACTGGCCCTCGATGGCTCAACAGCGACCAGAAAAAGAACAAAAGCGATGTATCTCATATGTAGAGACAAAGAAATACCGCAAAGAACAAGAAAAACATTTGCACATTTTTTTAAAAGATAAAGGGGGTCGCCTCATTTCTAGACTCTGGAACTCACGTCATATGCTCTCTGTTCTTTTTTTAGAGGTTCAGGATTTACCCTATTCGAACTGTCTTAAAGAAGAAGAAACACCTTACTCTGCAAGGTAACCACAGGAGTAGCGCTCAGACCGTAACGGGCTGGAGCCTAAAGCTCCTCTAGCCACTGTGCCCCAACACAGCTCTTACCTCACTGTGTCTAACACAACCTCGTGAGACACCATGCCGAGCCGGGGGCTTAAGCTCTGGTGGGCTGGGCAAACGCAGCCGCCAAGCCAGACGAGCTTCGCTCACTTCTCATATGCTCTCTGTTCTTCTTGAAGAAAATTCGAATGACTCATGCTAACAACAAATACAAGCGAATCCTTGTCGTTACCATCAATCCTTTCTCCCGTATACACGATCAGCGACGAGCAAAGATCCAAACACGTCTCCTTTTTCTTTTTATCGATCGAGGGTTTACACATTACACCCATCGTCCTTTTGCCATCAAGAAGCAACCGTGCCTTTTCTGTTTAGTGCGTTTCGATCATTTGATCAGAAAGCAAAACGCTCCAAGAGATCAAAGCTATCTCGCCAAACTTTTGTGCATTTGAAGTTGCATCGTATTCGTCCTGACTGTCCAGTTACCATTTTAAATCGTCTATAGCGAGAATCCGAATCCGATCAACAGTAGCTCAGCTCAGGATACCCCAAAATGCAAATCTAGAAGTCCAACTGACCAACGAATCCAAAAACACCCAAAAACTCACTCCAAATTCCAAATGCTCCATGTACATGCATAGTACTACGTACTGCCCAATTGTTAAATACCTGCGAGTGTGTGTGGTTATTCGTTTAAAAAAAGTGCATGCACAGTTAGTGAACTAAATGATCGTTGTAATAAAGGACTTGACCGAGTGATGAACGGCGATATGCACGTACGCACCGGGGGGTCGGGCGGGCGGCGCGTGAGAGCTGTCAAGTTCTCCTCCGTCCACCCCAACACGTCGGCGTCGGCCACCTCCACCCTCTGCACGAGCCTCCCGCCCTCGTCGCCATCGCCGCCCGCGCCCGCGCCGCCGCCGCTCCCTCCTCCCCGGTGCGAGCCCAAGAACCCGACGACCGCGACGAGGCCGAGAATGCACAGCAGGACGCCCCTCATCCAGGCCTGGCCGCCTGGGCCCCACGCGCGCTTCCTCCGCGCCAACAGCAGCGCCGCCCTCCCGCTGCAGGGCGTGACGGCCGCGGCGCCGTGCCCGTGCCCGCCCTCGTCGTCGTTGCCGAATGGGTCGAGGGCGCCGCCGCAGTCGTCGTGCGCGTCGACGCGCTCGATGTCGTTGAGCCGCCTGCGGTGCGGGCCGGAGCCGGAGTGGATGGGGCTCGTGGAGCAGGAAGACGACGAGCAGGTGGTTGCCGTGGATGACAACGTCGCGGCCGCAGCCATAGCCCTGCCAGGAAACCGGGGCGTGCGGCCTCGCTTAACCGCGCGGTTTTGTTCGGCGGGGCGCCTAAGAATAGGATCGCCGCGGGAGACTAGAGAAGGTGGGTGAAGGGGAGAAAAGCCCGGGAAAGAAACAGGACGTGGTGGTATGCTCTCGCCTCTAGCCCCCCTCCCTCTTGGCAACCGCCGCCCCGCGAGTGAGCGAGTGAGGAGGTGCGCGTACGTCTCAGCGACTCTGCGTTTTGTGCCGCGCGCGCGCGCGCGTACGCCCACATCGCGTCGTATCGTACGCGCGCCTCGGTCTCCCGGGAAGCGTGGGCGCGGAGCACGTACGACGTACGACGCACCGATCGACCGACCGCGCGGGGCGGGGATCGTCGGATCGATCGTAAGGCCTGTTTGGTACAGCGCCGCAGATAGTTATATTAAAATTTTGGCATTGTCAAAATGTAGACAAATGCCAAAATCTAGATAAAAAAAAGTGTTTGAATTGTAGTCATACTAATTCACGGGTAATACCGAAATTGATGTGTTTGGATTGCAGGTATGCCAAAATTATGAGTATAACATATGAGTTCCACATGATATATATATTTTTTTGCCCCAAAATATATCAACATAGGTCTTGTTTGGTTGATAAAATGACAAAGAACACAACAGTTCAAACAGATCACAAATCGGATACTCGGTTTAGAAAATATGATCATTTAAAACTAATTAATCCATCTAAATATGCAATTAATGCACTTGCCTCATCCTATCATCATGTAACACCTGTCACTATGCACTGTTGATGCCCTACCAATTCCTTGGTGCCCTGTTTTGAAACCAAAAAAATGCCAAAGGAATGGTATCCCAAAGCTTGGCAATACCAAATTATTTGGGGCAATACCAAATTTTGGTATTGAACCAAATGATGGCCAAATTTTCAGAGTAACGCTAACTTTTGGTATGGTTATCTGGGGCGTCGAACCAAACAGCCCCTAAGTTTGCGCACGCCGTGCGTGGCGTGCTTTTGTATGGTTTTTTGCTGCGGAAGTATGAAAAATCTAGTGGTGGCATTCTATGCTCGTGTCGACATCAGTGTGCGTGCGTATCACATTCCCGTTTTCGGATGTGAATAGTGATTACCATTTGGTTCTTGGATTTCAAAACCTTAATTCAAATTATGGTATTTCCTCAAATCTTCTAGCTTCTAGCCAAGCTCAGGTTTGTGTTTCAAAATTCCTTGTAATTCTCGAATTCAAAATTCAAGTTTGAATTCCTCTTTTTAGATTTGGGCCCTTTTTCTCTTTTGCCCTCCTCTCTTGTTTTGGACTCAGCCCGTTTTTCTTCTTGGGCGGCCCATTTCTCCCTCCTAGCCTCCTGGCTCAGCTCCACCCGGCCCACCTCCTCCTCTCGACCTTCTTGGCCAATCAACCCCCACCCTCCTACTTCCTTCTTCCCTGGGCGGGTCATGCCCCCGTCACCGAGCACCCCATCGCCTACGCCATCCCGTGCGCCCCTGCCACCACCACGCTGTCCTCTGGCCCTTTGCCGCCACTTGCTCCCGCCTACTCCTCTACCGCCAAAGACCGCAGCGCCCTCCCTCTCATCTCGTCTTGTCCCCGTGATGCCATGCTGCCCGGTCTGAGCACTGCGCCCGCATCACTGGCGTCACCATTGCGTCAGCAAGCCCCTCAAGTCTTCATCCTCCTCGTCTTTCTCCCGCTGCGCGCACCTGCAGCCATCTGCTCCTTGACCAGGCGCCAAGCTTCCACCCCGTCGCGCCCGCGCTATAGCCCCATGCTGTGGCCACCTCAGGACAAAACTCCCTCCCCAACGGCTCCCGGCTCGTGCATGCCTATAAGAGAGCCCCAAGATCACCTTTGCCTCCCCATTTCTTTCCCCTCCTCTCCTGGTAAGCCTCCCAAAAAAACCGCCGCACCCGAGGCCCTTTTCGGCCGCACCGCCTCACTGCCGCGCCACCACTCCAGTGAGCTCCTCGCCCGGCCAACCCCATCACCAGCTGCCCCACGACGCGAGGAAGCTATCCCCCACCACCACTCTCCTTCCCTACTGCCGAGATGCACCACCACCGTAGCTCCCTTCTCCTCCGCCTTGGCCGCCGCCGTACCACCACCACGGCCACCCCCAAGCTACCCGGACCACCCCGTCGGCCCGTGCGCGCATCACCCTCCTCCCCGTGCCACTCTGCCGCTGGCATCGCACCTGACCGAGCGCCGGCGCCGTCGCCTTTCACCTGCCGCTTGCTCCATGACCGCCGGTCTCCGCCGCCGGTGCCCTTGAGGCCACCACCCACAGGGAGGCCCATTTTGCTGGTGTGCCCGTCATCCCGTGCCTCCACTCACCGGCGCCGCCTTCACTCCCCCAACCACCGAGCCTCCCTCTGCTCCCCTTTTCTCTGTGACCGAAAGAAATCAAATGGGGATGAGTTGATTTTGCTTGAGTGGCCCCCCACTTGTCAATGACCCTAAGTCCCTCTCCCTCTCTTTATGACAAGTGGGCCTGTGCTTGTGGACTTGGTCCATGCCCTTTTGAGCCAAGTCACTACATATTGGGACCCACACGTCAGGGTTCCTCTCCCTCTTTCTATTTTCTTGTTTTATTTCAAAAGCAAGACTTCAAAAGCGCCGTTCTCCCTCATCGTAATTCCAAAATTTATGAAATTTGTTTCTAAAAATTTGTAATTTAAAGACCTTGCTATGGCACTGGTCTTGTTTTAATTGGAGTTCATTTGTTGTGTCTTGTGTACTTATTTGTTCTCTTTACCTATTTGCCCTTTTTTTCAGTACTTTCGTCCGCATAGAGTTCGAAGACGCTAGAGATCTCCACTTCGATCAAACACAAGATTGTCAAGACTCTCTTGCTTTTAACCAAGGCGAGTCAATACTTTGATCATTTTGATCCTACATTTTATGCAAATTATATTCATTTAAAATAGCAAATTGCATGCTTTAATTACTTAAACAAATGTATGTTAAAGCTTAAGGTAGTTAAATACCCATTTGATAATTAATTAATTATTATGCCATTGATTGATAATTGAATCCATTATTCCATGTCAACCTAGTAACTATGTGGTAATTACTAGTATAGGTTGTAATTAAGCGATCTGCTAGTCTTGCTTAAATACCAGGGCATTAAATGCCTTAATCATCATCTCTTAAAATCATAAAAATGGATATGGGCAGTCATTACGGGTAAAATGACTGGAATGTTTGAGATGATCTATTTTATGCTTCTCAAAAACCCTAATAACTTGTTGTTACTGTCTGGGCAGATGGTATGATGGATGGTATGTTGATGGGTGCTAATACAGCCCAAGGAATGTTGGTTTGTGGATGGTATGTAGAATGAACCGCCTAGATAACCCTAAAGACTTAATCTTGTTATGACCTCTCATTGTAAAACAAGTACAACCACAAGTCTATAAATTACAACCTGGCTAAATAATTTGTATCTATCAGTACGAGTTGCACCAGGTAGATGACCCACGGCACCGTAAGCCTTTGCGGCGAAGGGTTGGGGTGCACGACGAAAGTCATTAGATGGCGCAAGAGGGGGTCTGGGTAAGGGTTGACGGGTCTTCATGAGTGTAACCCTTATCAGATGAAACCTTAGCGAGTGTAACTAATACTGAGGGAGGCATTATAAAGACCTTGTGATGATCTCTCCTTGATTCACATATATAAGAAAACGTGTGTATATGTCAAGACGATTATCTCTTGTGAGTAAAGTGTACAACTACTACGAGGATCCAGAAGTTGGAAGCCTAGAAAATCATGAGTAGTTTAGTTCTTGTAGTCTAGGCCTCGCCTCAGTCCACCTGACTCTATCGGTGCTTGCGTGTATCCAATATTATCCAAGTCGTTGGTTAATATCGGATGCACACGGGTTTTCACAGTCGCTTGTCTGTAGAGAGATGTGCTCTCACCCTTTTACTTCCACTGTAGTTCCGTTGTCTTTTGTAATATAATCAATTTGGCCTATTCGGCCTTTATTGTAAAACTTGACCCGATGCGGTCTATGTAAACTCTGATGTGTTAATTAATGAATGGTGTGGTTTCGCGCCATATATAAAATGATTCAGCAATTTGTCTATGAGTGCTATCTACTGATCCAGGAAATAGCACAGTATTTGCACAGAGGATTTGGATTTGCAAAATCCGGGTCCGACAGTGCGTGACATGTCGCACATCATGTTCGGCTTCGAATTCGATAATGTCAAGCTGTGTACTGGTGATAGGTTACGTAGGATACAGATGTCAAATGGTATACATAGGGAGCTGAGGTGTAACTGTGAGGAAGGTGTTTATGGTCGTCCGATCAGGGTAACAGACGACTCTGATCAGCCCGAGGGCATCGATAAGAAGAGCTAGCTAGGACGGGTTGGTCCGATACGGTATAAGCTAGCTTTGGTTTTCCTTTTTGGTAAGATGACTCGGACATTAGCGGCGGAGTTAGGATCTTCACCGTGAGAGTGCGAACTTAAATAACATAGAGTTTTACTGATTTGAGACTAGCTGAATAATTCACTACTAACTATTTTACTTCTACATAATACATAATTTATACAATTCTACGTGCTAACCTACAATCTAACACTTACACATAATCACAAATGTCATTGTTTGTACTAAAACTTATTACATGTATATATATAAACTATATATAACAAGTATTTTCCAAAAAAAGTTGGGGTACAACTGTACTTCATACCCTTATACTAGCTCTGCCACTGTCGGACATGCACCTTTGTATATAGCACGTAGCTAGCAAGTATGGAAATGTTTTTTGTTTTAAATTTTAAAGAAGTGTAGAAAGTTTATGAATGCGTTTTTTCCATATATATATGAAAATGGTATGGTACTCCTGGGAGTACGTACTTCCACTTCTCATATATCACTTAAATCGTATGATGATACCTAATTACCTATTTGAGCATACTCTAATAATAATTATAAGATACCCCAAAGTGAGTTCCATAAAAAAATTCATTAAAATCCAATTTTTATAGCAAAATTTGTATACATACGTCTTTTATATATGAAAAAGGTTATATAACAAAAACAAAGGGCTTCAATGAATTCTTTTAAGCAAGTCACATTGGAGTATCTTATAATTGGTATTTAAACATACTAAAAGTGATAAAGAAGTATAATATATTCATTTAAGTGGTATATTGGAAGTGGAAGTACATACTCTCAGGAGTACAAAACGGGCGTACACACACACACACACACACACACACACACACACACACACACACACACACACACACACACACACACACTGACTGTAGCGCTATTCAATGTTCGCACGCTGAATAGCTATTCTGCATGCGGGTCGCGGCCTGGGCTGTGCTGCATGCGACTCGCCAACCCACGCTACCTCGCGCTTCCCGCTTGGGATCGGCGATAAAACACACACGTGCATTGCGATCGGTGGTAAAAGTCTCCGAATCGTCCAATCTAGTAGTAAAACCCCATATCAAAGCGATTCACGGTGAAATCGAGAGTAAAAAAAGATCATGTGTCACCTAAATCAGCAGTAAAAAAACTTGTTACTCCTGCAATCGACAGTAAAACCAAAATCATTGGTACGCCGTAGATCGGATGTTAGTTGACAGTAAAGTTACTCCTGGGGAATATTGGTACGGTGATAACGAAACTACGGGTAGGCACATGTGTACCCAATCTATTTTTACTGCTGACTCACTTAGTGTTTACTGTCCCCTCGCCCCCATTACTGTGTGCGGCACGGTTTACTGTATGTTCCCATCTGTATTACTATAAGTGACATGAATTATTACTGCCATGGATATGTATCTAATTACTGGTCCTGTTAATGTGATTTACTTGATGTCAAAATGATTTTACTGTAAGACAAAACTTGTCGATATGACCACCATTCACCGTTCGTTCGGACAAAAAAAAACTCTCCCCTCCCCAAAAATTGTTGTTCGACACCTACAATAAAAGAGCGAGAGATCTCATGCATCCCACTAAATGTGCTCCCCACATAATCAATCATAAAATCAGACCACCTCCCCCTCTCCACGTTTGCCCCGATCATTTTCGCTTCTCCCCCCGACACCCCACCATCGTCTTCGTCCAATGACTCCCTTTCAATGAATTGCATCGATAATGACTACTGGAAGTCCCCCCGCGAGGGCAGAGGAACCCCGCTCGGTGGTGCTCGTTCTTCGTCGCTAGTGTCGGTCAGATCTCCCACCAGCGCATGCAGATTGCCCCCTCATTTACTGTAGTACTCGACAAAACGATGGACGACCCAGGTTTCTCTACACAGATGGCTACGCCATCAATAAACGATGTACCCCTGGCTGTAAGCCCCCTCGACAACCGGGATCCTCTCCTCCACTAAACCCTCCACTGTTTCTCCAAGCGAGATGAGGACACCGGACGCCGATCGGACGTACACCCACGTATGTGTGTTTCACGAAACTTTGTGTGCGTTTTGTACTACCAGTATGACGACCATTTATTATGTTTACACTCTTCAATAATTTACTGCTCTATCTAGTGTCGTATACTTGTTTTCTATTGTATATTAATGTGTTTTACTGATGTCAGGGCGAGGACATTCCCGACCATATGGTGCCCCAGGTCCGCATGAAGTTCGACAATGAGAGTGTTGCTTACTAGTTCGACTATCGGTACGCGTGATATGCTGGTTTTGGTGTCAGAAAGAACAGAAGCATGAAAACGATCAAAGAGTTATGTTGCACTCTGGAGGGGAAACACGACTTCTACATGCTGGAGAACGTGTGTGAACGTAGCAAGACCTCCAAGAGGATTGGGTGCAGGGCGTTCATGAAGCTGCATAAGAGCCCGAAAGATGGCTCTGTATGCATCAAGCGGGTTGTGTTGGAGCACAACCATCCGCTCGCTAGGACGCTGTCCTTGCTCACGTTCATGTAGTCACACAAGAACTTTGATCCCTCGTTGATGGAGCTCGTCAACACCATGCAGGTCGGCAGGGTCCCTCACAGCGCTATAATGAACGTTTTGTCGGAGATGCACGGGGGGGCAACATAACATGCCATTCACCGAGTGTGACCTAGAAAACACGTTTTTGCTATGTTCCATCATTGTCTTTACTTGTGTAATCATGACGAATTACCGTCATTTCCTTATTCACGACATTACTGCTGCGTCCATGTTGACTTACTGTTATTCTCTTAGTCTCAATATTTTTACTGCCATGTTGGTGTATATTTACTGTTAGTTACCATCCAATGTACTGACTAATCCATGAAGGTTGCGAATGTGCGCGCTGATCATGCCGACGATGTGAACAAGTTGATGGCTTTCTCAAGGAGTGTCTGTCACAGTACGACAAGTTCTACTACGACATACAGGTGGATGATGACAGTGTTGTGGCGTCTTACGAGCCACGTGAGTGCCGCGCGAATCTGGCGATTTCAGAGATGTCGTCACGTTTGACAATACCTACAGAACGAACCGATACAAGATGCCACTGGCTATGTTTGTTGGCTCCATCCACCATTTACAGAACACCATGTTCGGCATCGCTCTGCTTCGTGATGAGAAGGCAACATCCTTCGAGTGGCTATTCAGGACATCCAGACTTGCATGGATGGCAAGGACCCTATCGCATGCTAACGGTGATTCTCATACAATTCTAACCTAATTACGACATATGTCGATCAATTTCTTGTCTATTGCACATGTCTTTTACCGTGTTCTCTGTATGCAGTGCGAATGTATTGTCAATGTTGGTAAAAACTACGTCTCTATCACGAGTTTTAATGCCTAATGTGTTTTATTATCTGCGGATCGAGGACCGGCATGGTGGTCGCCATCTGTGCATCTTCCCACACACAACACCGATCGTAGGTGGCACGTCTTTGAAGAAGTACAAGCGTAACTGAACAAGCTATCGCGAACACGGATCGGTTTGAAGGAGTGTTCGGTTTTTGTCATAAACCATCCGCTTACTTAAAGAGAGTCCGAGAACACGTGGGAGGATCTGGTGAGAGACCGCCTCGATAAGAGCCAAGCCATTGGTGGCCTCTATGACCTGTGTGAAAGGTGGATCGTGGCATACTTCAAGGACGTGTACTATGGTAGGAAGACATCCATGCAGAGAAGCGAGAGTACGAACAAGATGGTAAAATGGAACTTCGTGGATAACATGACTTCGCTCCACCAATTCGCGGAAGATGCACCATGTCTTTGTAAAGAGGAAGCACTCGAGGCTCAAAAGGCGACTGCTTCCACGATACCTAGATAAAAAAACAGGTTTCTTGTGACTTTAATATGCATGTACTTCAATTTCTCCCATGATTTCTTGTTGTCATTGTCTTATTTTACTACGTCTCTCACCCCTCCTTCTTTTACTGCAACCCATGTATGTCATTACTTCATGCCATTTTTGTACCTGATTCATGACATATATCATCTTACATGCTCCCAGAGCCAATTGGTGAGAGCCACTCTGTTCCTATTCGAGGAGCAGCTGGGCAGGGTGTACATGCTTGCGGTGTTCAAAGAGTACAAGGAGACCTACTTCTCCAGTACAGCCTTCCGCATAAGGGCCAACACCACCCGAGATGGCCTATTCATCGTGTTTCATGGGAAACAGTCTGCGACGTTCACGTGGTCGCAACATGATTTCAAGGTGGTGGCCAAAGAGGAAACAGGTAGATACAACCATGAATGCAAATGGTGGGAGCACATGGGTACTTTTAATGTCTCTAGCTAATAGTTACTGACAATATATTATACTTTTATTGTCAAGTACATATTTTCTTTTTACTACCATTGACTATGTATTTTACTGTTAATACATCTTCGGTTTACCACCTTAGGGTTGTTCTGCGAGCACCTGTTGCGGGCGTTCACCTACATGGAGGTCGAGAGTATACCAAGCCGCTACATGTTCCGTAGGTACACGAGGAATGCAAGGGTAGATGTGTCGTATGACAGACATGAACTCATGCAGGTCAGACCTGATGGGACGACTGAGATGTATCGGTACACCACCTTACCGACAGAGGCTATGGGTGTGGTGAGGTCAGGGTGCAGATCAAGTCTTGCGTACGACAAATCCATGGAAATCCCGAATGCGCTTTGGATGCAGCCTGATACCATACCCAACAACATTGGCCTAGCGGCTGAGGAGACCGCTGAGCCTGATGAAGCGGACGACAATTCGATCAATCCATTTGCACCTCCTCTGTCACAGCCCAAGGGTCACAAACGAACCGATGATGAACCAAAGCAAGTTCTACCCGGTGGGGAAGAAGATGACGAGGTTGTGCAACATATCTGACCTAAAAGCCGATCACAATAGTACTACCTGCTCAACGCTACCCAAAAACAGAGGGTGAAGGGCGGGAGTGGCGATGTGATGGTAGGGCGAGGGAGAGGGAGGAGGGGGCGAGGAAGAGGAAGGTCCGGTACACGCCACCAGCAGATTCATGAGGATGAATCAAAAGAGGATGACACTGATGATAGTCTCCCCGCAGGGTCGGATGACATCAATACATGCTGAATAGTCATGTTTTTACTTACATTTTAGTAAACCATTTACTACATTATCATATGTGTGCTACTGTGTTACATCTGCTAACTAGAAAATAGAGCTCGCTATTCGGCTCACCTTGCATGTTTTACTGTATATCAGAACTCTCTTACTATAATCACGTGGTATTATTGCTTGTTTTTACTGTGTTGATCATAGTCTATTACTGTCTTCTGCATATCGGTTACTTTTTTTCCTGCAGAGAAAGAATGCAACGATTAATGTGTCGTCTTCATTCTATTGATATGTGGTAGTTGTTTTACTATATGGTGCCAATAATGTTATTGACGTACATTTTAATTTGGAATTACTGTATGCGTAAAAAAGACTTTACTTTTAAACCATATACATTGCCGCTTTGTCTCCCGATGCGTCTCTTCGTCTCCCCCCAACAACTTATAAATATGTATCATCAGATTGTGAAGGGTTGAATACACACAACGCCCCAAAGCCTTCCCCTAGAGTAAAACTCCAAAAAACACAAACACAAACAAAAAGGAACAAAAATGGCTTCAAACTCTTCTTCTTCTCCCTTGCAAACGATAGTTCTATCATACCTATCACTCATATACGATCAGCTATCTGGGTGGAGCCTGATCAAGGCTGCGGACCATTATTATGTCCGCGACTAGAGCTGCGACTTAGGTGTGATTTTTTGGGGGCTTGAGGCCCGATCGGCACGGCATGGCCCAAGCACGACACGACATGAACGGCAAGCCGGGTTGGGCCTAAGAATGTGGCCTGTCAGGTGGCACGACATGGCACGACCAGTTGGGCCGTGCTCAGGCTGGCCCGACATGAAAGAGGCCCAGTTCTTCCCTTGCCCCAACCCTGGCCGTGCTCAGGTCGGCCCGACACGAAAGAGGCCCAGTCCTTCCCCTCGTCCAACCCTTCCCCCTGACCTGGTCCAATCCTCCTGACCTGCCCAACCAACCCCGTCCCCTACTCCCCCCGGCCTAGCCCAACTCCCATGCATGGCTCCCCCATCCCCATCACCCCCTCCCAATTTCCCGAGTCCCGGCTCCCAACCCAATCCCCAAACCCCACTCCTCCAGCAACCTCCCTCCCTCTCACTCGTCACGCGCCACCACCCTTCCTCCACTCCTCCAGCAGCCTCCCACCCTCTCCTTCCTCATGCGCCATCGGTTGCTACCCTCCCTTCACTCCTCCAGCCGCCTCCCTCCCTCACCCTTCGAACATGCCGCCGGTCGCTGCCCTACCACCACTCCTCTAGCTGCCTCCCTCCTTCTAGTTGCCCTCCCTCCAACCGCCTCCTCTCCTCCTTCTTCGTCGGTGTCCGGGAGGAGAAGGCCAAGGCGAGGGGGAGCGGGCATGGATGGCGGAGGATCCGCACGGCTGCATGGGTATCTTCGCCTTCCTGGGCAGCGGTGGCCATTGTCGTCTTCCTGGGTGACACGGTCCTCGTCATCGTCAAGGTCGGGCCTGGATCGGCACGGCACAGCGGTGGCTCATCGTGCCTTGGGCTGTGCCTAGGCCTTGCTGGAGGCGAGTCGTTCCAGCACGGCACGACACGATGAGGTGGCTGTGCTCGGCTGGCACGGCCCGAAGCACATCATGCCTATGTTGTGCCGGCACAGCCCAGCCTGACTCCCAGCTCTATCTGCGACCTCCTCTGTGTTTCACCCTCGTGTCTACTGGAGAGGGTAGCTGCAATCATCCACACGCTGTGTCTCCTTCTCAGTCGGACCAATATCTTGTGTCCAACGTGCGCCGAACCAACCTCATCCTAGAGATTGTGCTCACGAGCTACGTGGATCGTGTCAATGCATCCATCCAGAGGCTCGAAGACTACATCGATAGGCAAAACGCAAGAATCGACGACGCTGAGACTATGGAAGAGACGAATGACCTCATCTAGACTATCATCGACACACTTCCTTCACTCGTTTGATGCCAAGCTTGACTCGCTGCCGTGAAGGAGCAAGTGGAGACGTATCTCCATGTATTCCCTTATCCACCCCTCGCGAAGTCCACGAGCGGGCTTACGAGCACCTGAGGGCTGTGATAAGGTCCTGGCTTGGCCACCTGGGCCTCCTTTGTTTTCCCTTTCTTCACTACTTTTGTTATTATCAGGCAATGAAAAAAAAGAAAATATGACCGGCCACACTATTTGGCCGAAGTATATTTAACAAGTTCTATCTTCTATGGTTTACTGTTATGTACATATAACATTACTACAATGATTTCTTTATTTTCTTTGTCGAACACAAAAGGATCTGATAACATTGAAAAACACAATAAAAATATAGATTTACTACTTTATTAATAATCATTTTACAGCTTCTGTATGCGCTTTTACTATCACACTAACTTTGATGTACTACCCGCTGAACATTACTAGTGCACAATGATTCTCGAGCTCAACATTTACTTAAATGATATGTGATAGCCCTTTTACTGTGAAATGCGCAAGAAATGACTAAACTTCTATTTTGTTTGGAATTACTACATGAGTAACATTTGTTTACTGTATTTTGGTTTATATTTTACTATACTATCTTCGCTCTATTTTGTTTTTGTATGTTTGCGGGTGCAGAGATGAAAACATGATATACCAATTCAACCAACCCCTTGTTGTTTTTCAAAACAAAACATACACTGCCGCTCGGGCTACCCGATGCATCTCTTCATCTCCCCCACTGCGACTTATAAGGACGGGGCATCGTGCCTCGGGGGGGATGATTCACGAATTACTGTCATGTCTCATATTAATTATTGTCGAATCGAGTCTGGCATGGGGTGCGGACGTTTCTGGTCCGCCGTCTGTAGTTGGTGAGTCGGCTGTATAGGGATTGTGATGAACCCGAAGGTCCGATTGTTGGCCCGATCTTTCGATGAGAATGATAAGTTCGGTAGGCATCGCTCAACTCTCACGATCTTGGCTACAAACACGCAAGGCTCGAAACCACACAATCGCTGAACTGCTCGACAAGTCATTATCAACCGTGCACGAATACCCGGTTGACCTGACCACGAAGGTCGATTCCTGCATACGCCGAAGAAGCACGCAAGAACAAGATCAAGCAATCTAAAATTGCAAATATGAATTGAAATATTTGAATTGAGTTGGGATTCTGAATAAGGATCTTAATTGGGTGGTCTAGTCGACACACGCAAAAGATACAAGTTGCAACGAAGGCAAGCTAAACATAAACAAAATCCGAGAAAACTAGAGGGGGTGCGGCCTCCTTAAATAGGGGATGAGGAGCCACACATCTAATAGAACTAAGGGGATGAGACTAATTCCATAGATTACTATTCATGTGAACAGTAATTGCACCCCCAGGTGCCCGCCGGCAGATGGGTCAAATTCAGTATGATTACAAGGCCCAGATTGACCCAAACAAGTGATATGATATCTTCTTTTGATGATTGCGATCAGTCCAGAAATAATTTGAAGATGAGGCCAGATCCGTTGGAAAGAGGACGAAATAAGCTTTCAATAAAGTACTTGTGGGCCTCCAACGGATTCCGTATGTGAAAGTTATGCCTGTTTTAAGTTGGTGCTGTCATGCTGATTCCGGAGGCCTGGACTTGTAGTAGTAGTTGCGGTAGCCCCCTTGCCTCCGTTCCTGAGTAGAATAACATCACCAGACTTAGGTAGCAATCCATCCTCAATGGAATAATTATAAACTCCCGAAGCGGTTACGATAATTCGGTTAGCGAGCACGCGCTCTAGTAATTGGTCCTTGCATATCAAGTTGAAGAGTAGAAGCAGTATGGATGGTTGTATCAGTGGAAGGGATGTCCTCATCATCCTCCCCTTCTTGAATTGGAGTCGTCCTCGACTCAAGATCATGTTCTTCTCCCAAGTAGGGCTTCAAATCTGCAATGTTAAATGTGGGACTAACCCCAAAATTTGCAGGCAGATTAAGCTTATATGCATTATCATTAATATTTTCTAACACTTTAAATGGACCATCAGCTCTCGGCATCAATTTTGATTTTCTCAAGTCAGGGAACCTATCTTTGCGCAAATGCAACCAAACAAGATCTCGAGTTCGAATGTTATGTCTTTCTACCCGACTACCCGCCGATTTATATTGTGCATTCATTCGCTCTATATTCTCTTTAGTTGTCTCATGTATCTTCAGAATCAGTTTAGCACGTTGTGTAGCATCAATGTTTACCTTTTCCGAAGATGGTAGAGGTAATAAATCAATAGGAGCGTGGGGGAATAAAGCCATATACTACCTGAAAAGGGCACATCTTTGTGGTTGAATGTTGCGAACGATTGTAAGCAAACTCCACATGAGGTAAGCATTCTTCTCACATCTTCAAGTTCTTCTTCAAAACAGCCCTCAACATAGTGGACAATATCCTGTTGACAACTTCAGTTTGTCCATCTGTTTGAGGATGGCAGGTAGTAGAAAACAACAACTTTGTCCCCAATTTAGCCCATAGTGTCCTCCAAAAGTGACTCAGAAACTTCGTATCACGATCAGATACAATTGTATTGGGCACTCCATGTAGTCGAACAATTTCTTTGAAAAACAACTCAGCAACATGTGTAGCATCATCGCTCTTATGACAAGGTATGCAATGCGCTATCTTCGAAAACCTATCCACAACAATAAAAATACTGTCCCTCCCCCTCTTTGTTCTAGGCAGTCCTAAGACAAAATCCATAGAAATATCTTCCCAAGGTGCGCTAGGAGCGGGAAGAGGCATATATAAACCATGTGGATTAAGGCGTGACTTAGCTTTGTGGCATGTAGTGCAGCGAGACACATAGCGCTCAACATCGCGCCTCAACTTAGGCCAATAGAAGTGATCGGTTAAAACATCCTCCGTCTTCTTGACACCGAAATGTCCCATAAGTCCTCCTCTATGCGCCTCCTGTAACAACAAAAGACGAATGGAGCTAGCTGGAATGCATAGCTTGTTAGCACGGAACAAAAATCCATCATTCACAACAAATTTATTCCAGCCTTTGCCTTCGTTACAATTCTGAAATATATCTTTAAAATCAGCATCATGCACATATTGCGCTTTAATTGTCTCTAAACCAAAGATTCGGAAATCAAGCTGAGATAACATAGTATAACGACGAGATAAAGCATCAGCAATAACATTATCCTTCTCTTTCTTGTGCTTAATGACATATGGAAACGATTCAATGAACTCAACCCATTTAGCATGTCTACGGTTCAGATTTGATTGACTACGAATGTGCTTTAACGATTCATGATCAGAATGTATGACAAATTCTTTGGACCATAAATAATGTTGCCATGTCTCTAATGTCCGAACTAAAGCATATAATTCCTTGTCATAAGTAGAATAATTCAAACTAGGCCCACTCAATTTCTCAACGAAATATGCAACAGGTTTACACGCTTGAATAAGCACACCGCCAAGTCCAATCCCACTAGCATCACATTCAAGCTCAAAAGTCTTACCAAAATCGGAAGTTGGAGAAATGGTGCATGTGTTAGCTTATCTTTCAGAATCTGAAATGATTGTTCTTGTGTAGGGCCCCATATAAAGGCGCCTTTCTTTGTAAGCTCATTCATCGGTGCGGCAATGGTGCTGAAATCTTTGACAAAGCGTCGATAAAATCCAGCAAGTCAGAAAACTCGCACTTGTGTGACCGTGTTAGAGTCGGCCAACTCATGCGACTTGATCTTGGTGGATCAACCTCAATACCTGTGGAGTAACAACATAGCCAAGAAACGATACTCGATCGGTGCAAAAGGTGCACTTCTCAAGGTTACCAAATAAACGTGCATCACGTAGAGCAAGAAAAACAGCACGCAAGTGTTCAAGATGTTTCTCTAATGTTTTGCTATAGATCAATATGTCATCAAAATATACCACCACAAATTTTCCAATGAACATACGCAAAACTTCATTCATTAATCTCATGAAAGTACTAGGTGTATTAGTCAATCCAAAAGGCATCACTAACCACTCATATAATCCAAACTTAGTTTTGAAAGCTGTTTTTCATTCATCGCCTAACTGCATGCGAATTTGGTGATATCCACTACGCATCAACTTTTGAGAAAACAGTAGAGCCACTTAATTCATCAAGCATATCATCGAGCCTAGGAATTGGATGACGATATCGAATAGTAATATTATTGATAGCTCTACAGTCAACACACATACGCCATGATCCATCTTTCTTAGGTACCAAAATCACAGGGACAGCGCAAGGACTAAGGCTTTCGCGTACGTACCCTTTGTCAAGCAAGTCTTGCACTTGACGCTGAATTTTCTTAGTCTCTTCGGGATTGGTTCTATATGGCGCACGGTTGGGAAGCGAGGCTCCTGGAATTAAATCAATCTGATGTTCAATCCCCCGAATTGGAGGCAGCCCCGGGGGTATGTCACTTGGAAACACATCAGCAAACTCCTGCAAAACATGAGCAACAGCAGGAGGCAAAGAAGGAGGCATATCCTCAAAAGAAAACAAGGCCTCTTTGCACACTAAAGCATAACAATCAGATTTGCTATCTGTCATTTCACAAATATCAGACTTAGTAGCAAGTAAAACAGAACCTTTCAATTTAATTTCACCTTGCCTAACGCTAGGTTCTTTCTTCTTCGGGTGCAAAAGTTCTTTAGCTACAATCTGATTTTCACTTTTGCTACTCTCCTTTGCTCTATTAGCTCTCTCTATTTCATCCTTTAGAATGGCGTCAGGAGACATGGGCAGCAGCGTGATTTTCTTTTCTTTAAACATGAGAGTATACGTATTAGTTCTTCCATGATGTACCGTATCTCTATCATATTGCCAAGGTCTACCTAACAACAAAGAACATGCTTGCATAGGTACTACATCACAATCAACATAATCATGATAGGCACCAATAGAAAAGTGTACTCTCTGTCTGGGTTACCTTGACTTACCACAATTGTTAAACCATTGAATGTAATATGGGCGAGGGTGTTGTTCTGTGGTCAATGCAAGCTTTTCAACCATGTCCATGCTCGTCAAATTGTTGCAACTTCCTCCATCAATGATCACACGACATGAACGCTCTTTGATGACAAGCTTTGTTTGGAACAGATTGTGGTGTTGATTTTGTTCAGCACGCTCCATTTGTGCACTAAGTACACGCTTCACTATAAGGCTTAAATACTTATCCGAAATTTCAGCACCATATTGTTCCTCTTCTCTCTCAGATACTTGGTCATCACCTGTGGTGTTAGTTGCCAGCATAGCATATTCTTCCTCAATGTCACCAGCTGAAGTGTACTCACCGGTATCCGTTATCAAGAGAGCTCGCTTGCTCGGGCAATCCCGCATCATGTGTCCATAGCCCTTGCAGCGATGACATTGTGTATCTCGTGCTCTACCCGTTGATGCAACCGAAGATGAACTTTGTACAGGGGCTTGTCTCATGCTCTTACTCGTTTCCGGTGCGCGTGATGGTGTAGTGGAAGTAGGTGGACGCCGACTATAGGAGGAGTTTGCGAGTGCGATTGTTGGTGGAAGGGGTAAAGGATGCTCTTGAGTGCCCTTGAGTTTGACGACTGCAAAAGACCTGCAAAGTTTCCTTTGTTCCTAGAGTGGCGTCCTGCACCTCTCTTCGACTTTTACAAGCAAGATGAAACAAGCGAGTGATACAATTGTATTCCTTATAATCAAGTATGTCTGAATTTCACGGTTTAAACCGCCCAAAAATCTAGCCATCTTAGCATTTTCAGTTTCTTCTAATCCACAGCATAACAAACCGGTTTGCAATTCTTGATAATAATCCTCTCTGAACTACTACCTTGTCTTAAGCGTTGTAATTTATTAAGCAAATCACGAGAATAATATGAAGGCACAAATCTAGCTCTCATAGCTCTCTTCATAGCATCCCAAGTTCTAGGTATGTTTCGCTCATTACGGCACAATTCATTCCACCAAATAGAAGCAAAATCTGTGAACTCACTAGTAGCAGCCCTAACCCTTTTATTGTCAGGAAATTCATGGCATGCAATTTTTTTGTCTACGACTAACTCCCATGTGAGATAAGCATCGGGATCATATTTACCAGCAAAAGGGGGCATAGTGAATTTAATTTTACCAAGTGAATCATTACGATCCACGCACCTCACGTGGTGGATCTCTTCTCATACCTTGTCGATTGAAGCGTCGTTGCCGGTGATCACGAGCATTGATGGGATTGAAACCATCATCGGACTCTGTATCAGCGACATATGGGTTCGCTTCATCTTCTACCTCATCGGCCCACGAGCTATGAACGGATGGGTTACGGCGTGGTTGTTCAATGCCGACAGCAGCGGGCGGCGGCGGCGGAGAGTGGAGCTCTCTCGAGCTGCTCCACACGTGTAGCAAGCGCAGCAAGATCAATATTGGTGCGATCTAGAGCTCCCTCAATACGCTCCGAATGTTGATTCAACAAGCGTGAAAAACGTTGCATGATGTCTTTCGTGCGAGGCGTGAGGGGTACATTGTCCTCAGCGTAGGGCATGCTATGCTCCCCTTATGACCCTGAACCTGCCATCGTTAGTAGAAAACAAAGAACAGATCACAGTGTATATGTCCCTATGACTACTAGGATCTGGGGCTCAAAGGTCACTCACACTCAAGCTTTTACCAAGTTCTTACAAGATCTTACCAATGTAGCAAGAAAGTGGTACAACCGGTGGCTGGTTCGTGATACTCTCATCTGCGATGAGCCCAACGATTGCGAGGAATGGCACCTGCTAAGTTAGTAGAAAGTGGAGCTCAGAAGGCTAGTATGTAGCAAGGGAGTAGCAATTATTCAATTCAGTATGCAAAGTTGAAAAGCAGTTCAAAGTACTAGTCACAAGTGCTGGTCCTAGTCTAAACCAAGCCTAGCTAGAGCAACTCACAAGAACGACTAGAATGAAACAACGGAGGGCTAGCACAAGAATTATCAACATAGCGAGCAATGGATGAGCGATGCCAACTTTGAAGAGGAAAGAATGTCAAGAAAAGAAAGCACTCTGATTTTTTTCTTCTTCTCTTTCTCTCTTTTTTTTTCTCTTTCTTTCTTTTTTTTTTCTTTCTTCTTTTTTTACCTCAGCAAGCTACTTGGGGCTGAAAATCTGTTTTTTTTTTTGCTGCTACAGTGTCCAAAAATCGGCTATTTTTTTCCTCTCTCTCTCTCTTTTTTTAACCTTTTTCCTCTGTTTTTTTGTTAACTCTCGAAGGTTCTTGAACCAAACACAAAACAATCCTATCCTCCGTGAGACCTTGCTCGGCGGCGGCGGCGACTCCCAAACCGGCGGCGCAAGGCGGCGAACGCGGCGACCTCGTCGCGCGGCAGGCGTGCGGCTCGGACGGAAGCGGTCAAGCGGCGGCCCAAGGCGCGCGGTGGCGAAGCGGCGGCGTCCGCTCCACAAGTGGCGGCGCGGCGGTGGAGATAGCGGTGGCGGCGTCGGACGTGCGTGGCCGGGCGCGGCGGTGCGGCGAGTGGAGATGGTGGCGCGCGTCGACAACCGTGTAGCGGCGGCGCAAGATCGGCAACACAAGGCGGAGGTGGCGGTTGGTGCGGATCTTGATGGCGGCGCCGACAGAACCGGCGCGGCGGCGCGCAAGGCGGCGGCTGGTGGCGGCCGTGTGGCGGCGGCGGCGCCCTACGGCGCTAGAAGATGGCGGCGGCGCCAATGAATCTTGCGGCCGCGACGGCGACTCGGCTACGGCAACGCGGCAGTGGCACGGCTCGGGTGGCACGGGGAGGAGCTGGAGCTTGAGGCGGTGGCGGCGGCTACGACCGTGCGGCGGAGGCAGCGCGTGGCGGCACCATCGGGGCGGGATGCACGGTCGGAGACGCGGCGCCGTGCAGGCCTCGATGGCGGCGCTCCAAGTGGTTCCGGCGCGCGCGTGACCGGGCCGCTTCAAGGCGGTGGTGACCGGTTTGCTTCAAGGCGTCGGAGGCGGGGCAAGCTTCGGCAGTTACAGCCGAAACGAACATGCGTGCGCACAAAAGATTGACTAATTTGTGTGATGTAAACAATGAGCAATGGATTGATCTGCGCTTTTTTTTAATGTATGAATGCCTACTGCCTTCGGTTGATGTGGTGTAGACCTCGACGGTTTAAGTGTTTGCGGCCGGCAGAACCCTAAAGCCCAAACGACAATGCGCCCAAGTCGATTTTGCAAGAAAAATCTAAACTAGATCGATCTAGACAGGAAACCAGCACGACGACTCGACGATGCAACGACAATTCAACAATGCAAACTAAAAAGAAAAATTGCAAAGGCATGGACGATATGAACTAACCCTAATTTTTTTTGGCTATTTGGACTGTAGGAAAAAAAAATCTCACCGATGAACTGTAGCTCTGATACCACCTGATGAACCCGAAGGTCCGATTGTTGACCCGATCTTTCGATGAGAATGATAAGTTCGGTAGGCGTCGCTCAACTCTCACGATCCTGGCTACGAATACGCAAGGCTCGAAACCACGCAATTGCTGAACTGCTCGACAAGTCGTTATCAACCGTGCACGAATACCCGGTTGACCTGACCACGAAGGTCGATTCCTGCATACACCGAAGAAGAACGCAAGAACAAGATCAAGCAATCTAAAATTGCATATATGAATTGAGTTAGGATTCTGAATAAGGATCTTAATTGGGTGGTCTAGTCGACACACGTAAAAGATACAAGTTGCAACGAAGGCAAGCTAAACATAAACAAAATCTGAGAAAACTAGAGGGGGTGCGGCCTCCTTAAATAGGGGATGAGGAGCCACACATCTAATAGAACTAAGGGGATGGGACTAATTCCATGGATTACTGTTCACATGAACAGTAATTGCACCCCCAGGTGGCCCGCCGGCAGATGGGTCAAATTCAGTATGATTACAAGGCCCAGATTGGCCCAAACAAGTGATATGACATCTTCTTTTGATGATTGCGATCAGTCCAGAAAGAATTTGAAGATGAGGCTGGATCCGTTGGAAAGAGGACGAAATAAGCTTTCAATAAAGTACTTGTGGGCCTCCAACGGACTCCGTATGTGAAAGTTATGCCTGTTTTAAGTTGGTGCTTTGTCATGCTGATTCCGAGGCTGGACTTGTTGTAGTAGTTGCGGTAGCCCCTTGCCTCCGTTCTGAGTAGAATAACATCACCGGACTTAGGTAGCAATCCATCCTCAATGGAACAATTATAAACTCCTAAATGAAGTTACCGATAATTCGGTTAGCGAGCACGCTCTAGTAATTGGTCCTTGCATATCAAGTTGAAGAGTAGAAGTAGTAGGGATGGTTGTATCAGTGGAAGGGATGTCCTCATTAGATTGTGCACGCGTGACACCTAGCCTGGGTCGTGTACGGTGGGCTGGCTAGGTGTAGAATAACTATTCTATGCTTAGCTTGAGAATAGTGTATATATATATATATATATATATATATATATATATATATATATATATATATATATATATATGTGTGTGTGTGTGTGTGTGTGTGTGTGTGTGTGTGTGTGTGTGTGTGTGTGTGTGTGTATGTTGGACCGAAACTTGGCGACTAGAGGGGGTGAATAGGAGCACGATCACTTTTTTACCTTGATAGGATTCAACACGTTTTTCACTCCAATAGATATGAAAGCTATGAAGATCAATGTACAAGCATAGCGGAAGACTTGTATCGAATCCAATCGAAACCCCAAAGCAAAACAACCAAAATCACCAAAAACTCAATGCACAATGAGTTGGGCGGTCAGACCTCTCAGCCTAGCGGTCTGACCTCTCCAAGGGGCGCTCTGACCTCCAGCTCGATGAATAGTAAAATTAGTCCGAACTCAAAATCACAAATTGGTCTAACTTTTGATGCACGACTCGAAACTTCATGAAACTTGAAACATACATTCTCTAGGATGTCATGAACCTATTCCAATCAACGATTATGAAGATCATTGCCAAAGTTCTGACCTTTTTCTGTTTGAGTGAGGGTTGCTTCAAAACCGAGTCAAAACCAAAATATGATCTAGAAACTTGCTCATGGGTGATTGATGATCAAGATGATCTTAGATGTATTCCCACATATCACAGCAAGCCAAATCTAGGCCAGAAATCAAAAGAAAACTCACGGATCAAAGAAAGCCCTAAAATCACAAAATAGAGAGGAAGAACACAAAGAGACTCATCTTGTGAAATCTTTCATTGGATTGATTTGATAGGATGTTGGTTTACAGCCACTCCATCTAGGAGGACAAAGACTCAACACATGAGCACGAAATCAAATCCAATTCTCTAGAACCCTAACATCTCCACTTTCCTCTCCCTGAACACAAACTAGGGTTTTCACAATGCAAGAGTTCTAAAGGTGTCATCCAGCACCCTCCTCTATTTATAGTGGAGGCTAGCTTCTAGAAAAGTAAACCCTAATGGGCACCCGTTAAGCCCACACACAAATGGGTTTCACTTACGCACACATTTTAAAGCGCTGTCTTCATCTCCTCTTGACCTAATCCGCTTCTCCTCGCACCGTGGGTTAGCAAAAGGTCACCAAGGCGGTATTTATGTGTAATTACCAAAATATTCCTTCTCGATCTTTTTCCAAAGACCGAGTCCAATCTTCATGAAGCACGTCCATGCTTCGCCACGTGTAGGTTGATCAACGGCTCTCTTCATGTCGGCAAGTCTCTCCCATCCGGCTCTCACCGAAACTACCATGACACTTGCACCGACCCCCGCGCTGCTTGATTCAACCCGTCACACAGAACTGCCCGTTCGGTCATCCTTGTCCATTTTGCACCATGCTTGAGTCCACTGACCTCACTCGGCATCCTCGATCGTCCTGAACCTCAGCCCTCTAAGCCTAGTCCTGATCATCCTCGCCGTTGATCGTCGTTGATCTCTAAGCTTCCTGCACAATAATAGACAAAGAAATCGATTTCGGGAATACGTTCTTTGCAACTTGACCCACGTTAGTCAAAATATGCATCATGCAACACATATGCACTAAAACCTATGATCTTGACCTAGCAAGCAAACGTCGCCGCCAAGCTGGCCGGCAAACAAGTCATAACCGGTCAGACCGCCACCTCATGGCCAGTCTGACCGCCCAGCCTAGGGACTTAGCCAAAATTTCTCTCTGGAAAACCGCAACCTCTTTGGAAATTTCAAACGAATAGAACTTTTGACTCGAAGCTCCAAAAATTATGAGACCAAGTGTAGTAAAATCCCCTTTCTTATTTTTGGCCCAGCTCAAAACTCAAAAGACCATTTATGGCCGGTCAGACCGCTGGCCATTGGCCGGTCCGACCGCCAGCCTCTTGGCCAAAGACCTGGACGGTCCGACCGCCGGAGGTGGCCGGTCAAACCGCCACACAGCCGATCGATCGCGCCTAGCCGGTCGACCACCTCATCGCTCGACAAAACTTGATCTTTGCCAAAAATGAGTGTTTCGACAAACCTTCAATGCCATTGCCAATTATATCATCATCCTAAGATCATGAGCACATCCCCATGATGTCCACAGTATATATATGTAAGACGCCCGTTTCATACTTCCACTTTCAATATACTACTTAAACGAATATATTATACTTATTTATTACTTTCAGTATACTTCAATACCAATTATAAGATACTCCAATACGACTTTATTTTTAAAAAATCATTGGAGCCCTTTATTTTTGCTATATACCATTTTTCATATATAAAAGAAGTATATACACAGATTTTGCTATAAAAATAAACTTTAATGAATTTTTTTTATGAAACTTACTTTAGTGTATCTTATAATTATTATTGGAGTATGCTCAAATTGATAAAGAGGTATCATCATAGAATTTAAGTGGTATATGAGTTATATGTGTGTGCATAGTACATGAAAATAGAAATGAAGGAAGATGCGTCTACTTCACTTGAGCTGAGGCGCACGACGTGCTTTCGATCGGAAACACCAGAGACGGAACCGGAGGTTCGCACGTGGTTGAAACGGTTTGGTTTTGCCATTCATGTTATACGGCGAGGATGATGGAAATGGAATTCATTTTGTGGGTTTATCAAATCGAGCCGGAGAATCGCAACAATTTTGATATTGAACATGACTTGCACGAAATGTTAGCATCTCTGTTTGATGCACGGTTGTCTTTCTACTAGGCTATATATCAAGTCTGATCAAACAACAATGCTACTGTGATACACAGACATATACTATACTTGGCCGTATTGGCGCAAATTCACCCCGTAATTGCAAAAATGACCATCTTCGTGTGGAATTTGCAAAAAGGGAGAATTGGCTACAGGGCACTACAAATGTGTGTCATTTGCCAATGGACATCCAAAAATCGTGGCTTCGTCAGAAGACACTAACATTTTATGGTATTTTACTATTAGACACTGACCCCATTAAAATATTATTTTTGGGCTGAAGAGGAGAGAGAAAGGCAGTGAAAAGTCCATTTTACCCTCATCTTCTTCATGCGTTCCATTCCCTTCTTTTGTTCTAGCTCCTTGCGCTCCCTCTAATCGCATCCTCCTCTGGGCATCACCTCCCCCATGGCCAACCGCACCATTCTTGCTCCTTGCGCTCCCTCCGATCGCATCCCTTCTGCCCTCCCCACCATTCTTCTTCACCGACCAAATGCAAGAGCCGGAGCACCCATTTCCGCCCAGTGCGCCGCCGTCAACAAGCCGCCCCTCCGGTGAGCTTTTCCCCCTGGCCAACCGCGTCAACCCGCGTCTTCCTTGGCCCTCAACCTCTTCCCCCTCTCCATTCGTCTGAATGCGCACCAGGAAACACCACCACCGTGGCCTTCTCTTCTCTACTGCTGGTCGCTGATGCCCCGCCACCACGGCCACCCTCAAGCCGCCCCGACCACATTGACAGCTTCCCCATCCTCGGGCGCAGCCCGTGCGCCCACCATCTCCCTCCCCGAGCCACACTACCGCCGGCGCAGCATGTGCCCGTGGCGCCACCGCCGCGCCCCACAGCTGACTCACCACTCCGGCGAGCTCCTTCCCCGGCCGCCACCGTCACCATGTGCCCCAAGAACCAAGGAAGCTTTCCCCCTAGCCGAAATGTCTTTAGTCCGCCGACACTGCCGTATTTGGCCTTCCCCTTCGCCTCCGGCCGGCACTTCCCTCGCCGCCGTTCATTGCCCTCCGACCACCCCCGGCCCTCCCTCTTGTCCCATTGAGCTTCCCATCCCATGTTCTAGCCCATGCCCGCTCCCTTTTCCTCTCCGCGTCGCCCCACAGATGGCTTGCCGCGCTCTCATGGCGCCACTGCCGCCACTAGCTCCACCACCGCCGCACCGGGTCTCCTCCTCTGCCGTTGTCGTCTCCCCCAGGGCCGCCACCCTCTAGGCGACCCATTCCAGCCCTTGCCCGGTGTTGCCGAGCTTCCCTTCACCGGCGGCGAGCCATAGGCCGCAAAGCCACCGTGGCCTCCTCTGCTTGTCTGAGCTTCATACCAAGATTGTGCAAGCACCATTAATTAACTAAATCTTGGTCTTAAGGATTAATTATGTCTTAACTGCTGATTTAATATTGCCTTGACCCAATGCCATGTGGGACCGAGGTGAAGTAATGCAATGAATTAATTCATGTTTTTCTGTGTGTATCAATGACAAGTGGGCCTGAGCGCTAAATGCATAGTCCAAGCCCCCATGGACCCATGAACCAGCACTGGTGGGCTCGGTCCACGCGCTGTGCCTGTGAGCGTCCCTATGCATTGAGGGTAAAATTGACTTTTCACTCCTCTTCAGCCCGAAAATAATATTTTAATGGGGTCAGTGTCTAACAGTAAAATACCATAAAATGTTAGTGTCTTCTGACGAAGCTACGATTTTTGGATGTCCATTGGCAAATGACGCACATTTGCAGTGCCCTGTAGCCAATTCTCCCTTGCAAAAATGACGTCGTCCTGCCGCACGGTCACCGTGCGGCAGGGCTTCCAGAGCCAACACCTGCCACCTGCCGCACGACCGCCGTGCGGTAGGACTACTGTAGCACCACCTAGCGTATGGACATAGTGCGGCAGGGGTACTGTAGGAATTTTCTTTCTTTTTTTTTAAAAAAAATTCATTTAAGTGTTCTTCTGTATAAATTTTTAGATATAGCAAATGAGCTCCAAACATTATGAATTTTTTTGGAGCCTCTCGGCACAGTGTACTTGCTTGTGTATTTTTTGCAAAACTTTATCCATTTTTAATTGTTCTCGAAAATTCCTTTAAGTATACTCATTTTAGGAATTTTCGAGAAAAATTCAAAACATATAAAATTTTGAAAAAATTACAAAAGCAATTAAGCTATGTCGGGAGGCTCCACAAAAAATTTCATAATTTTTGGAGCTCATTTGCTATATTTTAAAATTCATACAAAAGTATACTTAAATGATTTTTTTAAAAAAAGATGATTTTTTTTAAAAAAAAAAGAGAAAGGGGGACTACGGTACTCGCCTCCACTCTGTGGCCGTGGCAGTGGTGGTGCAAGAGCCCTATCGCACGATGGTTGTGCGGGAGGCCTCCACGCACGCGCGCGCAGGCAACGAGGCGTGTATCGGCCAGACGCCCGCCGCATGGCCATCGTCTTGCGATGTGTCTTTTTGCAAATTTGGCACGAAAATGGTCATTTTTGCAAACACGAGGCAAATTTGCGTCGTTTCGGCCAAAAACTCCATAAGTTTATACTCATTTCACCATAGGCCCCACATTGCTTATACGAGGCTCTATAGGTGTGTGGTTCGACCGTCGACCCTTTCTTGCCCCCGTCTCCTCCGGACTATCCTTTGGAGTTTCACGGGCTGACTCAAGAAAGAAGCAAGCAAAGAACATTAGGGCCCATTGGATCTTTAGGGTCGACCCCCTTTAGATAACCCATCAGTCCATGTCCATCACACAACAGCAAACAAGCAAGAGCAATCGAGGCAACAACAAGCAAGATCAACGAGGCAAGGTAAATCACAACGCCGTGGCTATTCTTGTTCAGGGTCGAGGGAGACGGATGGGGTGTTTCCACCGCTGCCATGGCCGTGCACGCACTTGACGTTGCCGCGCACCGTTGGCTCCGAATAGGGGCGGATGGGTTGAAAGAGAGGTTCTTGTTCTCCATCATGGGCATCGGGGACAAGCTCTACATCGTCGATGGGTGGTGGTGTCAAGAACTCCAAAGTCTTTTGATTATAACCTGAACAGGTATCTGGATGTGCGAGTAGGATTGAAGCAGAAACTAATATGAAGATCCTACGGTGTCGGAGAAAAGGAGTTTCGGCACCGACTTTACTCAAGCTCTCACGCGTGTAAGGAAGCAACTGACCTTCGGATCAAGATCCAACGGTCGAAGATGATTCACTTGGGGTTACCGCGCAAAGTAGACTGTAGTTGTCATTTTCGCTACTATTTACCATAATGTCGTCGTCATTCTGTTTTTACAGAACTCAGGCTATATAAGCCTTGTAATCAAACAACGCTGGTTATCTTTTGATCAATACAAGAACCCTAGCCCCAATAGAGTAGCTTTTGTTTCCTAGTTTCCATTTTCGCACAGTAAACACCCAAAAACGGAGTTCTTGTCTCGCGTTTCAAGCCTGGATTCCTAGTTCCTGTCAATTGGTATCAAAGCCTCAATCTTGGCCTTGGTTTTGACCTGGACGCTGTTTTGGTGAGGGTTTGGAAGTAGATCTCTGTCTCCCTGTAAAATTCCTCAGCCGAATAGATCTAGGGACGAATTGAGGGAAATCTGTGGGAGAATCGCATAGATCGGTGAGGTTGGGACTGGTACTCTGCCATCCTTGTAAAATCCCTTTCTAGATCTGAGTGATTCAGTGAAGATGGGCAAGCAAAACAAAGATGCGGGAGCTGAGGAGGAAGATAAGATGTATGCGACCTCAACTGAAGTAGAAGATGTGAAAAGAAGCATTGAAACTCTAAAAAAGGCACAAGAAGATAGCCACTCGCAGATGCAACTTCAGATGGAAAAATTGATGGGAGTAATCGCTAATTTCATGAATAGTCCGACCACTAGAGAACTCTCTGACAAACAATCCAGTTATCAAGGTAATTTTAGAAACCCTGCAGTTAATTTAGTACCTACTGTTACATCATCAAAGCCAAGTAGTTCAATAGCTCTTATGCATGTGAGGAATGGTGGTGGGGGAATTAGTGCCACTACTGTAGTAGCCACTACTGACATGAAGCTCATTTTCATAATTTTATTAAACAGATATTTATTTCTATAATTGTATTAAAATAATATATTATTTTTAAAAAATCTTCAACCGCGCTCCTTAAGCACGAGCTCATTCGGCCTTGAAATTTCCCGATTTGATTTTTTTTGTTTTCAAATTTTTCGATTTGAAATTTACCTAGTTGAAATTTCACGATGTAAAATTGTCCGAGTTGATTTTTTTTTTTTAAGTTGAAACTTCCTGATTTGGAATTTCTAGAGTTGATTTTTTTCTGATTTGAAACTTTGGTGTTAGTGGGGAGGACGTGGGGAAAGAGGGGAAGAGTGGGAGGTGCAATATGATGGAGATGGCACGTAGGGTTCTAGAAGGATGTCCTAAGTTTTGGAGTTTAAGGTTAACCTCAAACTAAAGGGCCCATGGTTTTTTGTTTAGCCATCTACGATAACTGATGCCTTGAATACTTAAGGTCCTAAAATGTAAGGCTATACCTTGGAAACTATTTAGAACGTATAATTTTTACATGATTTTGTTAAGAAATGGATCATGAGTAAAAGTGGATGCTTCCTTCCTGCTGGAATCATGCGTCGCAAAGTATGGCACCATGTTGTTGATTAAAGAGAAACAATGTAATCTTTTTTGAGAGAGAGAGAAGAGAAACAATGTAATCAGCTCACGAAATCTGCATATATTGCACGAAGCATCCCCATGCGATGATCGTTGGTGCGTGCCGTCGGTGCCGACTTTGGTTTGATCGCGGGATGAGTCGATGGTATTAATGCAACCTTTCAGCCCCACTCGATGGGAGTACTTTGCTTCTTACACCAAGCCTCATTCAAGGCAACCCCAACGAACCTCCACCATACGAGCCACGCCACCTGTACGAGCCATAACTTCGATCCCCTTTCGGCTTAATTACACGCGTCGCGCTAATTAATCCGGACCAACAAGCTAGATAATCTCACCGGACAACCAAAACCAGCCAATGCACACATGTACAGTATGGTTTCTCATAGCAGTAGTACTAATTAAGTTGATGCGTTAGTTAATTAATTAAACTGATGTTACTTTCTCAGTCGGCACACAGGATCGATCGATGTAATGTACTAACTCGAGAAGTCGAGATCGAGCTACACGGTGGCGCGAAAACGGAAGAAAGACTGCGCCAATCGCTGGTTTTTTCTACATACTTGTGACGGAGTAGGACAAGGACGTCCTGATGAGGAATATACTTGTCTTTTTTATTCAAGTAGCTCGATCTGGCTCGTTACGTACAAGCCGGATACTGCCAGTTACTATGACTAGCTCGTCAGCATATGCACGGTGCGCGGAGATCGTAGAAGGCAGAAGACATAAGGCCTCCTGGCAAGCTCAGGTCAGCTAATTAGGCATCATTTGGAAGTGTACTGTGTATCTCGGACTCGGAGTGACTCGGACTCGGTTGCTTCCATGATGGCTTGAGTGAGATAAGGAGGAAACCAGCTAGGCTATTTGCAGTTTGCAGTACGTTCCAAAAGGTCTAAACTAACAATTTTTAGATGCTAGGCAAGTTTTTTCTCTAGAAACTGTACTTCAAATTAATTAAACATATATATGGCTAATTAGCATCCTCTATAAGGTAGCTAGTCTGATCGTATTCCTGTATTGCTTGTAATATTGGATGTTTCTTGAACAGTTATGTCGAAGCACTGTCGTACGTAAATGGCCATTGAAAGCCGAACGAAGATCCGGACGATTTTATCAGCATTTCTCCAAGAGCAGAAATCAAGCAGCTAACTAGTTGCATTTAGTCTCAAACTCTTAAATGATCTCATAAACATTGTGTATGGGACGATGGAGCGGTGCATGGTCTTGTCTCGGCCCTACCAATGCAATATCGATCTCCAGTTAGAAATTGTGCTTGCACAGTACCATCACTAAACATAAGCAGGACCACCTCCACTTAGAAGCTAGCTAACGATGGAAAATATGCGGCCGTGTTAATTAGCTAAGCTCCGCCAATGGTCCATGCATCGATGCACGGCACCTAACTTAGCTAGTCCTTTTCTTTTTCTCAAAAGGTGACAAAACGTTTCTTATGTAGTATGCATGCATGTTTCTCTAGGTTCATGGACCCATGAGGTTCGACGAACATGTATGTTTGTAGATTGTGACTCATTTATGAAAGGGATACCTTGCTCCATGTATAAGATAGACTTTGTTCTCCATGTGGGTGTTAATTGGATGTGACTTATGGATGTTCCACCATATCAGTACATTGATATCTAGAGCCTTAGGGCCGGGGTGGAATGGGCAGTCCGGGCTAATGGATCACTGATCCGTCACAAAAATTTTAGCAAAATAAGTTGGAGGTGCAATCCAAAAGAAAATCGGATAAAGGATCGAATCCTAATGCTCGTTGGATCGAGTGGATCAAACTTTACACATCGTCCCCTCCTCCTCGTTCTCAGCCCACACGCCGCTGCATCGCGATCCGCCGCCGCCACTATGGAGGCTGAAGCGAGCACCAGCGAGAGGGTTCTCGGATGAACTCGATTTGGGGTGCGGCCGCGACGAAATGACTTGTGACGTGCAGATCCGGCAAGAGCGAAGCTAAAGCCCAAGTTCTCTCCGCCATGTTGCAGCCGTCGTCACTGGGTAGCAGAGACGCGAGGAGGTGCGGCAAGACAACGGTGGCGTGGCTCCATTTGGAGGCACCCGCATAAAGTGACAGGCGACACCGGCACCACAAACCTAGCCGTAGGGCTCTCAAATGCTGCCGCTTCTCAGATCCTAGTTGGCTGGTCAGAAGCTGCCTCCTTCTCATCTCTCTCTTTGATTTAATTTCATTCTAAATTGGTTGTTGAGTTTGGATTGAAGAATCAGGCAAGGAATTGATGATCCAACCTTCCTATCTCTCCTCAAGTGCATGATTTGATTTTCAACTATGCATGTACAGACGTTGAATCTTGAACTATATTTCGCACACCAATCCCAAATGCAGGAAGGGATTATCGTAGGGAGAGAATGATTTCCACAGGGTTGACACCGCCGTGGAATTTCACAACTTTCCGCACCGCCTATTTGCATTTGTACATGGCTCCTTGCACGGCCTCGTTCAGTGGTACACCCACGGTACACATGATCATTTGTTCATGGCAAGGTTGTTGAATTGGTATGTGTTCCACTCAGATGGAACTACCTGCTATTCCCCAAAATCCTCATCATCCGAACCTTCATCTCTCGATAATGCCTCGTAGTCCTGGTCTTCGAGTTCTATCCCTTCGACTAAGGCTTTGATCTGCTCACCTTTGTCTGCAATCCTACTAGCTTCCCAGGCCAAATGAGCTTCATCGGCATCATCTTCATCGGCGAAAGCAGTAACTCCCTATCGATGATAGGAAACAGGGGTTCCCTATCGAACTTACTATAGGAAATAATATGATAACGCTATCAAGAACGAAGATCTTCTATTGACGTGGATACACTATTTGTATAAGAATACAATGGGTGTTACACAATGATCGTGATCAAGAATGTAAGAAATTGAATATGAATACCTCTCCTTAAATTACATGGGATACACCCTTTATAGTTATTGAAGGGATGGCAAAAAGACGCCTCTAATCTTTATGCACGTTCTTCAGTGGAGTCTTGAACCATCGTGTCCTTTAGCCAACTGTCAGAAGTTACCAGATACGCCAATAACTACTTTCCTGTTAGACACGTGAGAACCGTCATGTCTTCCGACCAGTTCACTGATCGGGAACTGTCCAAACCACATAGTTGGTTGGACGATATCCACAGCTAGTCGTCTCATGGCTCCAACTGGTCGTCAACCAGTTGGGCCATAATAAAGGATACTAAACTTTCTTTAAATATTGATTGTAGTTTCATAACCGTTCTGATAGCCTCGACACGTGGGCCTATTTTGACAGTATTTGACTTTGACTAAAAGGTTGACTGGTCAAGAATTCTCATCACTCCCGACCTTCGGTCGTTGTGTGCACCGCGCTATGACTGGAGTCCCAACTTCTTCGGCATCACCACCGACTATCCCTTGTTCAGCCGCTTATGGAGGCAGAACTTTGAAATATGCCTAGGCTAGAAGGACCGAATCCCACTGTGATCCCTTGCCATGCTTAGGTATGATTGTCATGATTTCGTTCCCTTGAGTTGCACTAACTCCCAATGTGTGCCTTGTCGTGCTTGGGTGACAATGCAACTCAATTTCAAATTGTGCAGAGCATAATCAACTCGAAGGTGTAATACAACCATCGCATCATAATACCCCATGTATGCTACTCTAATCTTGCTAGGTAGCGGTGATCGATTGGAAATGATACAAATCAACCCTCCGGACCCTCTAGAACAATCACTTGTCTGTAGTAAATTTTGAAATTAATTGCGTTCAACATCCCTGCCCGACCATTTCGACATATATTGTTAAATACCACGTATTCAATCCTATAGGGTCATTCCTATAATTTTCTTATAATTGCATTTATTTTCGTAATTGTAGTAAAAATGACTACCTACAAGCAAGGTCATTCCTGTAATTTATTAGATTGACGACTAGCCTTGATAAAATAGACCGCAATAAAATTAACTAGTCGGTTTTATTACAATTATAAGAATGACCTACATGTTGGAGCAAAAATAATTACATATGGTGCAGACAAAAAATATCTTTCACAACGTACTACAACAAACTAAACTAGGTACTGCAAAATAAAGTAGATCTACAGGATTAACCATATATCTAAAACTAAACTATAAACACAAAATAGATGTACTACAACAAACTACACTACATAATTACACATCTAAAACTATCTAATCCATTCAATTATGGGTCTTCTAATTTTATTTGCCAACCTACCAGGTTTCGAAATTAGATTTAAAAATATGTATAAAAAAATTACATGCAAGGTAGGCGGACAACTAAAATTGAGTTTCAACTGAATTTTTCGCGCTTTTATAGGGGGACTCCTGCCGCTATTCCAAATCGTGACAGGAGGTGTGAGGTCTTTGTCGCCATTTGAAATGACGATTTGCTTCTCTGTCATCATTCCAAATGACGGCGAGACAGAGACTACCATTTGGTTGGTGATTGAGACGAAGACCACCGTTTGGTTGGCGACAGACCTCCTATCGCCAATGCAACTAGCGACAAGAGCATATCGTCATTTCAAACAACGACAGGAGTCTACTTTCGTAATTTTATTAAACACACATTTATTTCTATAATTGTATTAAAATACTATATTATTTTAAAAAACGCGGATGAATTGGGGCTTAAGGAGACGGCCGAACGAGCTCGTGCTTGTGTCCCTGTAGCGACACGTGTCGTCACCTGGGTGGTGTCCTTGAGGTGGGATCGGTGAGGGTAACTCCAGATTAAGAAAACCGAACGAGGAGTAATCGGTGAGGGAAACTTCAAATTAAGAAAACCGAAAAACAATATAAAGTGCGGGCATGGGAACGCTTAAATCTAACGCGGGAATGGACCAAATGGAGAACTGGGGATAGATGGTGGGTTGGGTCTTGTCTCTTGTGTCTGCTCAAGTATGGGTCGCTTTCTGTCGGGCCACAGGTCAATTTCTGGCCAGACGAGTCGCGTGCGCCGGAATAAAGCAGCACACGCCGCGTCTCTAATTCCCCTCTCCACACACGCCACGCCAGAAAGGATCCACTTAATCGCCTAGTGTGCAATGCACCACTACGCGGTGGGCGGCTAGCCTCTCAAACAATATTATCTTGCTACTCATCAGCAAAAAAAAAAAAAAAACCACACACGCGCGCACACACACAGCCTAGCTTTCCTTCCCTTTTCTGAATATTCTTCACTCCATCTTGCAGGTTTTCTACGAGTTAATTTGCTTGTACCTTTACAAATTGCAATAGTATCAGATCGATATATGAAATATCCATTTCTAGTTGAGGACGTGTAGCTTCTTGTTCATCTTGCCATACTGGCACTGCCACATATTGTGTTAGTTCATTAGTGCAAGTGTACAGCTTTTAGTTCATTTTAAACAACTACACGTGCTGCGCGCCTTCAGCATCTTGTGAGGTAAGATTAAGAGGCAGTACACGTTACGAATCGTAAACTCAACTATCAATACGTGTCATATTCGTGTCATGAGAAATTTTGCAACACTCCCTTTTTTTTTCGAATTACCGTGCATAAAACACATGCGCCACACACACGCACACCACCACACGCACGTACTCACATATACGACGTCTACGGAAGACTGGATGAGTGGAGCTTGAAGAAGAAATGATAAAACCTGGGTTTGAATCCTGGTGGGCTAAGGTACAACCACCTCCACTAGCCACCTAAGCAAGTTTTTCGACTTCGCCCTCACGTCTAGATCTACTCAACTATCAGTGAAGGATAATATACAAGCGTAACATTACTGCTGAGTATGAGAATTAATAGCTTTTGTAGCCACTGAATGGAACAATGAAAATAGAAAAGACTACAAAGAACTGTGGACTTGTTTGACGTCAACGGTGTTCTTGATCAAGTCTAGTAAGGGCGACAAGGAATGATTTGCTTCTCTTTTATCCTTGTGCTGTTGTGCATGACTAAACAAATGAGCTAGCGGATGAGGAGGCCATGGCCAGACGTTGACATTTGCTCACATCACTCTTAGATCAGCCTACTCAACTCATGGGCACCTGTCATCACTCATCACTGAAGTATCAGTGAATATTTTTAGGACAAGTATCAGTGAATATTAATTTGTCGATTGATGCACAAAAACTTCAACTTAATTGCCATTGAAGAAAGACGTCACGAGTCCGAGGACTTGTGGTGATTTGCCTTTCTTGGCCCCATTGGATCATGTGCACATACATACGTGTCACTTTGCAGTGTGGTTAGGGGCTACCTCCAACTCCAATCTTCTAATCCGCACCCCGATCACCCATGATTGGTAGGAGGAATGAAGTGATTTCAGCATGATTCATTCCACTATGCACCAAACAGGGATGCTTGCTTTTCGCACCCGAAATAAACAGATTGCAAGTGCAAGATCAACATGGATGATATGAACTGAAAGGTTAAAGGTTTCCTCACTGGTTAAGACCGTTTGTTGTTCGCAAGATGTCATTAAGTTCCTACAACCAACATGTATCACGATGGAAAACATGATGTGAACTAAAAGGCTCAGGACAATATTCATGGCTGAAGGCTCACCATCTGCAATTTTTCAAGCTCGGTGAGATCAACTGAGAATCTTTTTAGGCCGGCTACTGACAGAAACATGGAGCATGAGAACACTCAGCCCTGGAGCTGAACACTCTCTTTCAGCCTTCAGTTCTCAGTTCTCACTAGATGCACTTGTCAGCACATAGCGTCGTGATATTCCGCCGTTGGAATGGAGGGCTCATGTCTTGTAGATATGACACATCTGTGTTCGTTTCTGCCTTGTACCTACCAGCATCTTTGATATGTCTGTGAGAACTGATAACAAGACGTTTAATTCTCATGAATACAAGTAGCCTGTGTAATGTCTGACCCTTGTGGTTGCAGTTATGTGTCCCTGTTTCCTCCATGCCACATCATGTAGATTGCAGACGTGAAGTGTCATCTTCAGCTTAAGTGGGCTATTAGTCCAGTATAACCTCCACAAATCTTGATGTGTTGAGCATGTTCCTGAACCAGTAAACACTATAAAAATCATACTTCAAGGTAAAAGGGCTAAAAATAAAAGAATTAAGGTTACTTTGTTTCTTCAGGTTAACTGCAAAAGAAGCATTCTGAATACTGAGGCATGGGTTGTTTCCAGATCGGTATTGCTCAGTACAAAACCGCACATTTGGCATTGCACAACACCTGTAGTCCACTGGGAAAGATGGAACATTCATCTCTACGACTATGCATAGATAGCCACTATAGGATGGATGTAAATTTTTGCATCATGAGATAACAATGTTTCTTCTTTTCGAACAGCCAGCTCTTAATATCGGCTTTATAATATCTGCACACGCACCAGCCACCAATATCCCTGAATGTTTGTAGATGCTTTCTCAAGATGGATTCCCTGTAATCTTCACGGCTCTACCGATGCAGGATACGCAAAGATTGAGAGCCACAACGACTGAAAGACAGATTCAGCAGGTTGAAGATGACCAGAACGCTTACTGCATGATATTTTTTCAGATAAAGATCTCCTCAACTCTCCTTTTGATCAAAAAGTCATTTCCTGCAAAGATATCTTTCATGATACCTTTCAGATTCAACAGGTATGATTGGAATACACATGTTCTTATAATCGCTATCATAATCAGGGTCAAACTGACAGCGAAAAAAACATAAGCGGGCCCGCTTGGAAAAATGCCTGGTCTTTGTTTTTCATGGCCTAAATCCGAGCCGTCTACGTGGATCGGACGTTGCCTGGAGGCCCAACTTGGATCGCGGATTTTATCGGCGATCGAGATGGTCTGGGCTTTTGTTGTGCATCGATCTCTATGCAACAGCCAGGCACGTCCGGTCCAGCTCGCAGTCCACCTAATCTCGCAGCCCGGCGTGCCTCGGCGCAGTTTTTTTTGCTCGGCCCAAACACTTCCATGGGATGGAAGGCAACCACATGAAATGCGCCACTGCAAGAGGCTTCGAAATTTTCTCTGAATCAGCATAACCAACCATGAACGCATGATGATTTCAAAACACACACACACACACACACACGTATAAAAAAATGAAGGCATGAACTGTCGCATACGGAAACTAAAATCTCCGAATTCACCTAGCTGGTCCCTTGCGCCCAACAGCAAGCATCTGCTGTTGCAAGTAATGTTAGCATGCACAATGTA